>CATIUR010000004.1:106564600-109157100 GCA_949592205.1 Helichrysum umbraculigerum | reverse complement strand
AATTTAAAGTGACTTTTTAGATTATTCAATTGGTGTTATATTATTCATACTAATGTTCGCATTCAAATCAGTACCAATTGCACACACACACACATGCATGTGAATATATATACGTATTGATATATATTTGTTTATTTATGGATTTTTCTAACGACAGCCCTAAGGGCTGTGTTTAAGTTATCCGGACACGCATTGTTTTATTGTACCATGAAAATAACCACTTCACTAACCTTTTAATAACCACCCCACTAACCTTAATGTACCATCATTTATGCATGAAATTTATTCTTAAACATAGCCTTAAGGGCTATCATTAGAAAAGTCCTTTATTTTATTACAATTGCATCATATAAGCATACTAATTCACAATTGAGTGTCTTTAGTTAAAATGTCATTATTATCCATTGCAAAATGTTGAAAAGATTGCAATTTTATGAAAAAAATTATGATTTTAAATTTTTTTGTTAATGGATGATACAATACTTCAATGGAGATATACATTTTTTAACTTGTGAATTTTGTTGACTTATTGGATTCGAATTCTAAGTTTTTTTTTTTAATATACATCTTACACGTCTTACTTATATTCTTATTTAATTTTTATATGTGCACTATAAGGGTGTGTGTGTGTGTTTTTTTTTTTTTTTTTTGATATTGAAGTTTGATGTTTGACTGTTTAGAATCTGGAATCTGGAAAATAATGTTTGGTAAAGCTTTTGCTGCTTTAAATTGTACTAATAATTAGATAGTTTGATGTTTGAGTGTTTAGAAATTTCTAAATATTCAGGATATTAATATTAATTCAACAGGTTTGATTATTAAGAAAGACATCTATACAACAAGAGTACACATTTTGTCAATGTGAGTTTAAGAGTCTTAAGATATGCTTAAAGAAGGGGTGAACAGGTAATTATGCTCTACCCTTATATGTGACCCCAAATTAAATGTCATCATTTAAATCCAAACATAAAAAATTGATCATATAATTTGTTGTAAAACACATTTCCAAACTCTCCAACAAAATTTTGGGTTAATGTTTCCAAAATGAATTAAAGTTTACACTTTTTGATATTGTATGCATCCAAGCTTCTAAAGTTCAAATGTTATGAAACTTTCTAATAATGTCTAAAGTTGTATTGAGTGACCTACTTCAGCGGTTGCCAGTAACTTTAAGTTACTTGAATACATACAATAGTAAAAAATATATAAACTTGGATATATATATACTCCCTCCGTCTCAATTCTATTGTCCCCAGACAAAAAATATGCAGTTTAAGAAAACATCACCATCTCTTTTACTTTTTGGTAAGAAGACAGTTTTACCCTTTACTTTTTACCAACCTTTTTGTCTTACATATATAAATAGGGGCAAAAATGAACTTTATCTAATTACTCTTATCTATTTATGGAAGTGGACAATTAAATTGGGACATCCCAAAAAGGAATACCGGACAATAGAATCGGGACGGAGGGAGTATATAATAGCAAGAATGTAAGCAATGTTCGGTTGCCAGTCACTCAATACATACTTCTGACGTTATTATAAAGTATCATGCACGCAATAAAACTTTAATACATTCTGGAAACATGAGGTGAACTTGTATTTTCTTTTAGTTACCTTAGCTAGCTGCTACTTGGAAATAAAGTTTATATTTATCACGTATTTTCTTTAATTATCTAAGAGCACAGGGTGTGGTAAACAGTGTTCTGGACAGTGTTCTGGAGAATGTTGTTGGCGAGGATTTTGTGGTGTGGAGAATGTTGAGTTTACAATGTTCTCAAAATTTATTTTGATTTTTATAAATGTGTGTGTGTGTGTGTGTGTGTGTGTGTGAGGAAAAAGAATAAAGAAGAAAAAGAAGGAGAAATCAGCGTCTTATTGTGGACGCCGTTCCAGAACGCCGTCCAGAACGCTGACGCGGTGTGGGAGAACGCCGAATCACAGTGTTCTCGATGGAGAATTTTGATGAAAACGGTGCCACACCGTATGCTCTAATGTTGTTGAAGTTGGTGATGCTTGAATAGGGGGCATAAAGGAGTCGACTAAAGGAATTTTCTATAGCGATTAACTGTATCTGTATCTCCGTTGTTAGTTAGTACTCCCTTCGTCCCTAATCTATTGTCCAATATTCCTTTTTGGGTTGTACCAAATTAATTGTCCACTTCCATAAATAGATAAGAATAATGAGCTAAAGTTCTTTTTTACCCATAGTTTATATATGTAAGACAAAAAAGTAGGTTAAAAGTAGAGGGTAAAACTGTCATCTTACCAAAAAGTAAGAGAGATGTTTATGTTTTCTTAAACTGCGTGTTTTTTGGATGGGGACAATAAAATTGGGACGGAGGGAGTAGTTAGTTATCATATTTTTATTATTATTTGTCTATTAGAGAGGAGACAATACTTTCATGTGTTGTCAGTATATTGGTAGGGTTTGTTTTATTCATCTGTATTCCGTACGGGTGTTAATTTACATACCATTTTCTTTCATATTTTATTTTAAATATCATGATTACCGTACTTTTTCGGTACTTTTTCCCATCATTATTTCTTATTATTCTGTACTTTTCTGTACTTTCTGTACTTTTTTAATTACAAAATGGTATACTAATTGGATTTCTTTGGTATAGAAAGAGGATCCCTTCCGTAATGTTTCTCTTTTTATTTATTAGTTTTGCAAATTTGCCTTCTGCCTTGTGGTACTTTTTGTACGGAGTATATGATAGTACAGTTATTTCAATATAAAGGTTATTTATACAATTTTTTTTTTTTTTGAAAAAACTAATTTATCAGTTTTCATCACTAATTGTATACATTTTGTATAAATATGGATACAAAATGCATGAAGTACTGGGAGTTGTACAAGTGGCAATTGGTAAAGAAGAACAACAACATTTAAAATACGTATGGTTGTTCAAAGTTAAACTTCAAACTTTAAATTCCAATATATGGTGGTAAGGTTCAATGTTTGGTGATGATGATGATAACTTGGTAAAGTAGGGTGGCTCTAGGGTGTGTGGGGTATGGGTGTAAGGGATGGTGTGGCAAGAGAATTGTCCCATCAATCAAACTCTAGGTGCAAATTCTTTTCTATTTATATTTTAAACATTGTTTGTGACAATGATGATACGTAGAATTACATATACGATTCATATGTCATGATCGTCGTACACGTAGACATTGTACCACTCATGAAAGGTAGGGTATTTATTGGTATAGATGGGTATCGTACAAATACTCTGAAATGATTGCTAACTAGGGTGGCGATTCCCCATTTTGGTAACTCGCACTACACTTTTAGTGTAATCGGTTTTACGCCACAATTCCACTACAGAACCGAGCATGCGTAAGAGGAGAGTTTTGTATTAGTGAGATGGTTCACCACAATCGTTGATGAATGTAATGTTCTTGGCTCCGATTCATTAGAGCTTCTGCATTATTGGTTCTCCTCATGTATTTGAATACATAAGTATTATATGAAGAGAAAAAATGTAAGAAGAATGTGTCCAATGCTTCCATCGAACCTTTCCTTTTATAGCATAAGGTGCCAACAAAACAAATATATTATTTGTGTTATCAGATATCCTTTGTCCCCATATGATGGATGATCCAACATCTTATATATTTGTTTATTTTTACTTGTCTTATTCTACTTTCCTTCTCTCTGTTGGTGGCCAGTATAATATATACTATTAAATTACATATTGTTACATATTTATATAGTATTGAATTATATATTACTACATATTTGTACATATCTCATTATGTCCCGCAGACTATGTATGTATTAAATTAATAATACATAGTCTTGTATAAAAGGGGGTAGTAAAGCACATGATATTTTCCTTTACCCAGGATGACGTAGAGGGGGTGATGCAGCCACTTTCTCTTTTTGGGCTTGATTCTCGATCACAAGACGTTCCACCTCTTTTCCGGCACTTGCTACAGCAAATTCCTGCAAGAGAAGGGCACTACTTACCTTCTCATAATGGTGTAGATTATCAGCAATTTTGCTTTTATAACCATCGATTCGGCGTAAGAACTCGTCATTTGTGACACCCGTCAAATTATGACTAGTTTTTAGTTCCTAATCATTTAGAAATACATTTAATTAGTGCTATGTATTAGGCTAATTGTATGTATCAATGTATATATTGTTGAATATATATCAGTACGCGATTATATTTAATCGTGCATTTTCAAATCGGCCAAATTCCGATTCATTTATACGGCGTTGGTGAAAAACAAATATTAAGTAATATGGAAACTATTATTTAATAACTCATTATTTATTTTATATTATTTATATAATATATAAAGTATTTCGTATCTGTAACAACCGGTCAAAAAGTCAAATTTCGCGCCGATTTTAAACTTTGAATAATGACATTTTATAGTTCAAGTGAAATATTTTATAAAAAAATATTTACAAAATGATATAAACAAAATTATGGATTTAAATAATAAATCTACATTTTTAACGGGTACGAAATCACGGACATTTTGTACTGTGGTTGGAGACCACAGTACACGAGTTAGGGATCTGAGTTTTAACAAAAACCCAAACTCCCACCTCATTTCTTCATTTTCTTCTTCTTTTTCACCTACCTTTTCTCTCATCTCTCTCTCTACAACCTACCACCACCACCACCATAATCCGCCAAAAACCACCGTCAAACGACCTCCAATCTCAAAGCTCCTTTAGGGAAAAACGATCACCACGCAACGATCTACAATCCTATCTTTTCGGATTCTCCTCGCGCGGATTTGTAAGTTTCCGACAATTCTCGAAATCTCTGAAAACCTTGTTATTTTGCTTGTTTGCGGTTTAGATAAGCTTAAAATACTTAGTTACGGGTTGGGTAAAAGAATCAGACTCAACGGAGGCCGGAAAACTCGTTTTCGGCTCAAACTCCGGCGATCAGATCGCTACGTCGCAGAGACCAAAAACAGTGCTGCGACGTCGCAGCCGACGTCGCAGCCAACGTCGCAAAAACATCTCAACGTCGCATGATGCGACGTAACACCCTACGTCGCAGTAAATCTTAAACGTCGCACATTGCGACGTAACGCACAACGTCGCATTAAATTGCGACGTCGCACATAGCGACGCACGACCCTACGTCGCAGCTGACGTCGCATCTGACGTCGCAGAACCTTAAAAACCTATGTTTTTCACTAAGTATTGACAACCAAATTTTACCACTCGATTTTACCCGAATTTGGATTCCGAACACGTTTTCTTTAAAGTAAAGTAGTAGAAATAAAAATTTTCCAAGCTGACCTGGCAGCTCGACCCCAGCCAGGGGCTCTGCCCCTTGGACCCCGCCAGGGGCTGCCGCCCCTTGGACCCCGCTACCAGGGGCGCTGCCCCCGGACCCCCGTACACCATTCCCAGACTTCAGCAACAAATGCACACATGAACAACTCGCTTAGACAAACTGATTTGTCTCATACTTATATAACCTCACGTGTTTAGGACACTAGAAGGTTACCATTTGGACGACGCACGTATCATCGTATCGCTAACAATTCACAGGTGAGTTTCATAGCCCCACTCTTTCAACTGTTTTACTGTTTTTGGGGTGAAACACATGCACAACAACTGTTTTCGAATTATATTAATAATCTTTTATAATTCACAATCAATCTTATTACTGTATGTAATACAAATGTGTAATACTTAGGAATTACACCCAACACATTGTTTTGGAACAATATCAAGACCTAACCTAGATAGGTCACAATCGTACACTATCAGATTGTTGGAAAACAATTACTTAGGTATAACTGGATATAGTTATTACTATTCATTGGCCATATTGTCGCGGGACAATATTATCAAATACATTAGAACTGGTTAGTTCTACCTACACTAGACGACATACATACATTTACAGGATCAGTTTCTCTTTTAGGAACTAATATTGCCAATACAATTCAGAACCCAAATATACTTGCTAGGCTTTAGGCTAGAAGTATACGATAGCATCATATGTTAGTATAGATCCTTTATACTAATACAATTCAACTAGGTGATGAGTATTCATACCTAGGACCAACGTATTACTTAATATCTAAATATTTGCTTATACGTATTTAGATACAATCAATTATTTTCATGCGTGTCACGATTGTTACTTACGTTTGCTCATTTGACAAATATATGTATCTATATATATATATATATATATCTACATGTTTATATATTATCATGAGCACTTGGTGCTAACTTCAATAATATTTATGTATATTAGTATACATACAATCATACAAACACAATCATTCAAGTCGGACGCGTCGTTGTACGGTCGACACTTATTTGCAATAGCTAGTATGTCGTAGTACTACTAGCTCTACACTTCAACTATGCTCTCGAGCACTTCAGAAACGATGCCGCGGTATTGCAGCGGGCACAAAACGATACCACGGTAAAGTGGGTACAAAACGATGCCACGGTATTGCAGTGGGCACAACTTCAATCAGACAAGTCGTTGTACTTGTATCATTTTCAAGCAGACAAGTCGTTGTACTTGTATCATTTTCAATCAGACAAGTCGTTGTACTTGTATCATTTTCAAGCAGACAAGTCGTTGTACTTGTATCATTTTCAATCAGACAAGTCGTTGTACTTGTAGCATTTTCAAACAAACAAGTCGTTGTAACTTGTATCAATTTAAGACAAACAAGTCTAAGTAACTTGTAACAATGCAACCAACCATATCGGGGTAATTGAACATTAAGTTAGACAAACAATTTCAATGGTAGACTTACAATTCAAACTAGTTAGGTATGAAATACCTAGATTAGACCTTTACACATTGGCGTTACAAACTTCAACGTATTACATATCAAAAATCACTGATTTTGGAAACAACTTTACAAAACATAAATTGTTTTATTACTTTATGTTTTCAACTAACCATCTTATGAACTCACCAGCTTTATAGCTGACCTGTTTTAGCATGTGTTCTCAGGTTGCCCAGCAGGATTAGGATCGCTACAAGATCTTATTAGTTCGAGTCGCATATTTTCAACAATTTGGACAACTCTGCATCTACTTTAGTATTTTCAAATTATGTATTTGGAAATTATTATTAAACTCATAACGTTGTAAACGTTCTATTTTGGGAAATGTATAATTATTTTCAAACGTCTCATTTAGAGTCGTTCATTATGTATCTTATGCGGTGATATTTGATTTAGTGACACCCGACCCGACAGCTTCCGCAAACCGAAATTTGAGGGTGTCACAGTATCGTACAAATCAAATGGTCATGACATAACTCATAAGCAATGTATTATTATTGGAAATAATAGTTACTAATCACTTTGATTAAAATAAAACACATTTCGTTTTATTTCATTTTACTCAAACGCGAAGAAACCACTCAAACCGTATCCGTCTCTCAAACATAAAACAAAGATATATTTTTATATCTCACTAAAAGTATTTTTATAAAATACTTCAAATAAAAGTAAATACGATATTATTTTTAGAAATTTATTATTTAAAAACATTATACTACTTTTACGATCGGGTAAACAAATACGGGTATTTTGTACTACGAGTGGGAGCCAACCAACTCCAATAATTGGAGTTGGCCAACTACACCAAACGCAGCCTCACTCTTTCTCATTTCTTCATTATCTCTATCTCTCGGCTCTCTCTCTCGGTCTCTTTCAAAAACCAAAAACAACAACAATTAACAACAACAAATCAATCATCATCACCATCTTCATCTTCATCATCGTGATCATCTTCATCATCATCATCAACATCCGGCTCCATTTTTGTACGTAAGAAATCGTCCCCTTTTTCTTTAAGTTTTCGTGTTTAAAATACATATATATTGATGCTTGATTGTTCTACAAACTGATTATGTCCCAAATTAGAACCCAAATTGTTGTTTGTGAATCGCCTGTTCGAACAGACCTGGAAAAACAGCCTCACCCGAACGGGTACGAAAGTCCACCCGGATGGATATGAACTTTCACCCGGACGGGTATGTCTCCACACCCGGACGGGTATGCATATTCACCCGGACGGGTCACTTGGATTTTGTAGTCCTCTGAGTCACGGTCGTTTGGGCAGCTTGATCGCCTAAATCTGAGTTCGTATGAAGGAGTTATGGCCAAAACGGTGCAACATAGTCAAATCAGCAAAATGCACCATCTTTTCATATTTTCTTCCTCAAACTTTAACCTTAACATATGAGATCAATTTCAATCTAAATAAGTATCTAAAGTTCATGAAATCAACTAGAAACAAGTACAAAAATTGTATTTTTAAATATGATTTCAATTCCGTCACCAACGGGCCGTACATTTTTACAAACTACAAACTTAATTGGATTTCAAACATAAATAGTAACCAATCGATTTGGACATAACTAGTTGGAGGAACAACTAGCATAGATGGTCTGTTGAGACATCTGAATCATTGAAACCTTGCGCGTTTAATACGCCCGGCAGGTTTCCACATCTAATAATTAAACCTTGCGCGTTTAGGACGCCCAGCAGGTTTTAGTCGTAGGAGACGACATCATTACTCTTGAACAACATCATTATTGCTTGTTAGCAACTCATTAGGCTCAGGTGAGTCTCATAGCCCCTTTTTAAATGCTTTACCTAGGGGTGTGATTACATTGCTCTGTTTTGTTTTACAATATGAACGCAAGTACCATCAAATCAAATACTACATGAGTTATTTTCACTAATCCTTTTAAAGCCCTCCATCAGCATAGTTTGGTAATACGTAGTAGCGTGAATATTAGTATATGGTACCATATAGGATTGACCATCCTCATCCGGGTTAGCACGCACTAACTGGTAAAACGGATGTATTAATATTTGTTTAGACGAGTGTTGATTATGCACTCGTAGGAGGCACCTCGATCAGGATACCTTAAATGTGGACCTGACATCTCGAGTTAAGCTCAGACTATGTGCTCATGACAGTTATATACATCATTTATCATATACTTATTTGTTTAATTACAAATATTCATACTTAAATCTTGCGGTTCATACATTACACTTTATCATTAAACCTGTGAGCTCACCGGCTGTTAGCTGACCATTTTAGCATGTATTCTCAGGTTCTCAGCAGTAGTAGGTTTGCCATTCAGGATTCCCATTAGCTCGAGTCGCATTCAAACATCAAGAGATTGTCATGCATTACTATATTTTGTATAATTTAGTTATGCAACAGAATCTCTATCATTTTGCCTCAGGAGCTTTTGTAAACTATATTATAACAGTGTAAAACCTTTATAATATCAATGTATTTGTAAATGACGCATATAGTGGTCGTTCATTATGTATCTTATGTGCTTGTGATTATTGTTTAGTCGCGCCCAGAATTGACCCGCTTCCGCATCATAATTTGGGGGTGCGACAGATTGGTATCAGAGCCTAAGGTTATAGTGAACTAGGTTGCATCTAGTGGGCCTAGACTATAACCGTTAGGCAGTATTCCCCATTAGGTATAACTGGTTCAGTGATTACACCATACGAGTTTAATTTAACATAGCGTAGCTAACTATGTACAATTAAATGAATATGATGTGAAATCTGAAAGGGGTTATGTTGAACAGGAATGCATTAGTTGACTCTGATCATGAGAGAAACCGGGACTTATACTTGGTTTGTGCTAGACACTCTAGGCTATTATGTAATATAGGTGTATATACATATATAGACCTCATTTACGTTCTACTCTATAGGCTATTATATATTGAAGATATATGGATAGGCCTCACATGCGTATTATTTTCTAAGCTATTATATATCTCGAATATATATAGATATCTCACGATAATATACACATTAACGCTCAAACCACCTAAGACGGCGAGTATAACTACTATCGTCTAATCATTTATACGCACATCACATCTTACAACACGCTTCGCTATATCGTTAAACGCTCTCGAGGAGGATATAAATTCGTATTCCTTCCATCATTTTATTCTTCGGAATCGCAATTGAAACCTACTGTCAGAAGGACATCTAGGTTTCCATAAGCAAAGTCATATCTTGTTCTCTCGAAAACTCGCGTCTTGTATTCAACTCTGTTGTCTGTCAAATATGATTATCACTTGTGCTGTTGTATATTACCCCATAAATATATATGTACATATGTGATATATCATGATTTGGTACAAACAACTCATCCATTCTCTTTGCCTTTGTCAGAATTATGCCACCAAAAAGGAAGAGTTACAGTGATGCTGAATTCAATGCAGCTGTCTCCCGAGCTGTAGCTGAAGCCTTGGCTGCTCGAGACTCTCAAAGGAGTAATGAGACAGTCAATACCACTCCTACTCCTATCATCAAGCCTTGTTCCTACAAGGACTTTCTCAGCTGCAAGCCACTATACTTTAAAGGCACAGAAGGTGCTATTGGCTTAATCCATTGGATGGAACGCATGGAATCTGTTTTCAGTCTCTGTAACTGTGCTGAAGACAGTAAAGTCAAGTTTGCTGCCTACACATTTCAAGAAGGTGCACTCACGTGGTGGAACACCCACGCAAATTCTGTTGGTGTCGAGATCGCAAACCAACTTCCTTGGTCTGAATTGAAGAAAAAGCTGAAGGAGAAGTACTGTCGCGAGGAAGAACTACACCGGCTGGAAGTAGAGTTCTGGCAGATGGCGGTACAGGGGAATGATATTGCTGAGTACACCACCAAGTTCCAGCAATTCGCTCTGTTGTGCCCAGGTTTGGTTGATACGGAAGGAAAAAGTATCAAGAAATACATCCGCGGCCTTCCGGAAAATATCCAGGGGAATGTCGCCTCAGCTCGACCAACCACCCTTGAAAGTGCTATCGGGATTGCACACGAACTCATGGCAATGATTGTCAGCCGTGAGGCATCCACAACACCTTCTGGTAACAACAAGAGAAAGTGGTTTGGAAACCCCACTCAAAACCAACCATCGTTCAAGAGGTCTGAGTCTGATAAGACCACCAGTATTGGTTCAGGTTCCAACAAGGGTTATACTGGAAATAAGCCCTATTGTTCAAAATGCCTCCTACATCATGATGGTCCTTGCGGTACCCCATGTGGAAAGTGTCAAAGGTATGGGCATTTGGCCAAAGACTGCAGGTCTACCAATGCCAACACCAACACTACCACCAGCAAACCAAGATCCTGCTATGAGTGTAGAGATACCGGGCACTTTAGGAATGAATGCCCAAAGTTGAAGAACAAGGGTAACAACACTGCGAAGGGAAGAGCTTTCGTTCTGAACTCAGGAGAGGCCCGTCAAGACCCGAATGTGGTCTCGGGTACGTTTCTTCTCAACAATCTTACCGCTTCTGTTCTGTTTGATACTGGTGCAGATAGGAGCTTTATATCTGATGAGTTTAGCCCACTATTAGACATCACACCTATTGCCTTAGATGCTAAGTACATTGTCGAATTAGCTAATGGCAAGTTAATCGAGACTGATAGTGTAATACCAAATTGCACCCTAAACCTCTCCAATGAACTTTTTCCCATAAACCTTATACCTGTCGAGATAGGAAGCTTCGACATCATAGTTGGCATGGATTGGTTATCTAAGCACCGAGCCGAAATTGTCTGTTACGACAAAATAGTTCGAATTCCTCTCGTCACCGGTAGTACTTTAATCATACAAGGGGAGACCGGTAGGACGAGACTGAATATCATATCCTGCATGAAAACTCGCAAATACCTTAGGAAAAGGTATCAGGCGATCCTCGCGCATGTCATAGAGAAAAAGTCGGAAGAGAAACGAGTTGAGGATGTACCCATTGTTCGAAACTTTCCAGAAGTCTTTCCAGAGGAACTACCTAGCCTTCCACCACCTAGGCAGGTTGAGTTCTCAATAGACCTCGTGCCTGGGGCAGCACCCGTGGCACGAGCACCATATCGTTTAGCCCCTTCAGAGCTTCAGGAGTTGTCTATTCAGTTACAGGAACTCCTGGATAAGGGTTTTATAAGACCGAGTTCTTCACCTTGGGGAGCTCCGGTCCTGTTTGTGAAAAAGAAAGATGGTTCGCTCAGGATGTGTATCGACTATAGAGAGTTGAACAAATTGACCATCAAGAACCGTTACCCACTTCCCCGTATTGATGACTTGTTTGACCAACTTCAGGGGTCGAGTTTTTACTCAAAGATTTATCTACGGTCAGGCTATCACCAACTCCGAGTTCACGATGAAGATATTCCGAAAACCGCCTTCCGAACTCGCTATGGTCATTACGAGTTTCAGGTAATGGCATTTGGATTAACAAACGCACCGGCAGTATTCATGGATCTTATGAACCGTGTGTGTAAACCATATCTTGACAAGTTTGTCATTGTCTTTATCGATGACATCCTCATTTACTCGCGCAATGAGCAGGAACATGCGCAACACCTGAAAACCATTCTTGAGTTACTCAAACAGGAGGAGTTATATGCAAAATTCTCAAAGTGTGAGTTTTGGATGCAAACAGTTCAATTCCTTGGTCATGTGATTGACAGTCAGGGAATTCACGTGGATCCCTCAAAGATTGAGGCAATCAAGTGCTGGCAAGCACCGTCGACGTCGACCGAAGTACGCCAATTTTTAGGGCTGGCTGGTTATTATCGGCGCTTCATTGAGAATTTCTCCAAAATAGCTCAACCTCTCACAACACTGACTCAGAAGGAAAAGAAGTTCAATTGGACTGATAAGCAAGAGTCAGCATTTCAGCTATTAAAGCAAAAGCTTTGCAGTGCACCCATTTTATCATTACCCGAAGGCAACGATGTGACAATCCTTCAATTAGGGTATTTACTTAGCCTAATTTCATGCATTACCTAGAGTAATTCCCTGACTAAGTGATTTCAAAACAAATTATGTGTTAAGTTCTGTGAAACTTACTATGTGCTACGTGATATATTTAATTGTAGTTATAGGTGCATATATATAATTACGTACGAAATAAATATATTGAACTCTATAAGTTGAACACAATAATGTTGGTTATATAAAATAATTAATAATTCGAAAATTATTAATTACAACTATTATAATTATATTATTTAGATAATATAATAAAGAATACGTTTTATAAATGAACGTATAAATCGCAAATAAATAAAGTTCCAAACGAACTTCGAAAATACTTTTGAAAAATTTTTAGTTTGAAATTATTATATAGAAGTATTACTACAAAAATAAAATGGAAACATTTCGACGACTTTTTGGTACACGTAAAACGAACAGAAACAATTTTAAAACGCGCTTAGAGGTCCAAAATAATAAAAGTATTATTTCGTTAGTTACTGTTTTAATGTATAGAACATTACCTCAAAATATGATTTCCAAATTTAACTGAAATCTGGCACGCGTTTATAACTATACTGTACTTTTACTGTAATCAATTTTAATTCTACAATTAACCAAGTATTACATATTCCGATTTCAGATTAACAAGTTTGAAATATAGAGAAACATAACGCTTAATTTTATTACCAACAAAGTACCACAAATTATACCCGTACACGGAATTAATGTACCAAAAACTACCAATATTATACATACTAAAATATCTGCTCGACATATTATCACTCCCACCATACTCCAGTTGAAAAACTCGACTCAAAAACTTTCTCTATACTCCTCACCTTCACCTCCAATAATTCATTTCCATCTACCAAAGTTCATCACTGTGTTTTGTGGGTATCTGGAACGAGCAAGCAGAAACAAAGAAGCAGGAGACCAAGTCTTTATCATCATTCACTATCTCCATCTTTAAACCTTCATCATCACTACAATCAAACATCCATACACAAACAACTAACAAAATGATTTCTTAATAATCATCATAATCATCCGTCGCCATCATCGTCATCATCTCAAAATCATCATCATCTACTTCCTAAAACCATTGTGAGGATCAACTTACTATTTTTCTTCATTTATATATTTTCTTTAAATTATGAAATTTGATGATTATTGTTGTATTAAAATGTTAAAAACATGTTATACTAAGTTTATATAACATATAATGTTGATGAATCATGTTAATTTCGGATATAAACCAAAATCATTATATATGTATACGTAACAGGGGACGAACCAGAACATGAAAAACCAGGGAATACGGCGTATTCCCTTGAATACGGCGTATTCCCCATTTTGAAACTCGAAGTTCCGGCGGATCCTTGTCAACATCCGGCGGCACCATGGCAAAAACACACGAAGCCGGCGGCTTCCGGATGAATCCGGCGGCTTCCCCCTGTCAACACGTCTAATTGATGAAAACAAACTAAGATCCGGCGGATCCTAGTTTAGATCCGGCGGATCCCTCACTTTTACCCAAGATCCGGCGGAACCCCAAATCAGATCCGGCGGATCCTCCAAAAACCGGATGAATCCGGCGGATTCACGGGAATCCGGCGGATTCCCCTGCTGTCCAGGCCCAGTCCGTTGCATTTCATAAAATGTACAAACTAGTAATCGTTATATGGACCGAGACTTATTATTTGACTAATATTGCGACAAACGAAACTTGGTAATTAGACGGACACGATTTTGAGACATTCTTTATATCCGCGACATAAATTGATACGGACAATTGATACGCGACAAACTTTGGAATAAATACAATTTATATATATATATATAAACTAACGGACAATATATATATATATATAACGAGACGTATAAAGTGAAACGATTAGTTCAATTGATACAAACTATATAAATGGAAAATTTATATACGAATCACGACAAACTATATATATATAAATGGATACGAGTTTTAACAAATGTATTTATATATATACGACTAACGAAAACAAGTTATATTTTGTAACGAACTAGTGTTTTGAAACCTAAACGACAAACAAAAATTTGATCGCGACAATTAACAAACGATATATATATATATATTTGATATAACCAAGTTATTTTTATAACTAATATAATTATGTTTTTGAAAAACATAATCAACGACAAACAACGACTATGTACATATCAATATATATACATACACGACATTTTAACATATGTATATATAGATATTAACAATGACGACAATTAATATATATGATAGAATATATATATTCGACTAATACGTGTATAATTATATCAACGCAAACGTCACTGACAATTAAAATGTTATATACATTCCAATTTAACAAATAATCCATATACTTATACGAAGTATTATTATTTGCGTCTAGGTATTTGAGGGCGCTTTTGGATTGTTTGCCTGCTATTATTTTGCTGAAGACTTGCTACACGTGAGTTCACAGCCCCTATTTTCTACTGTTTTAAATGCTTTTAAAACCAGGGGTGGAAAACATAGAACAATGTGTATAACATGCTACTTGCTTTATTAAATAATTGCTCTGCATGTTAGGATAAACTATTGATTTACATGAATGTGTTCGTGTTCTTAAACTTAAACTGTTTATATGAAATGTTTTCATATCGTTTGACTTGTTCTATTTATATGAAAGGTTTGTATATGTTAAACTCGAACTATTTGTATGAAATGATTTTTCACAACTATTTTGGGAATTAAGACAAAACAAATCTTGGTACGAACCTAGGTTTACGTGAGGTAGTTGTAGTGCACATAAGTCCCAGTGCTTGCAACCTATAACCATTAGCTAGGTGACACTAGCCACTAAGTATACAGATAGTACTATCGATTTGACAACCCTCCCAGGATATAACTCGTTGGTCATTCCAACCTCACGACGGCAGTCGCACGCGGAGTGTATACTTAACATGTTACTGTGGCAAAAACATAAATTGGTCGTGGATTGGTTGTAGTACTAGGTGTCGTACTTTAACTCTAAAGGTTTAGCTCACCTTAGAGGGATCGTAGTCTATATTTCCCACTAAACAACAAAACAACAACTTGATTTGGAAAGGGTATTTCCTGTACGTACTTGATTTGGAAGGGGTACTTCCTGTGATACAAACTATTTATATGTAAATGTTTACTTGAATGATAAACCTGTATTTCCTACACACTATATGAATGGAAATGTTTAATTGATTGTTAAACCTGTATTTCCAGTGATAACTAATAGGATAGGTGTTCCTACACGATGACTATTTTAGAAATGTTTTCCTTAATTGGATAAACTTGTATTTCTTACCACGTATTTAGGAAATGTTTATCATAATTGAATAGACCTGTTTCTCCTTCTTAACGATTAACTTGTATTGACAACGACTATTAAACTACAAATTTAGTTTGGAAACAGCATTCCCTGATATTACTTATTTGAAACGATACAACTGATAGGAAACGTGTACTTTGATTAGTTAAACCTTTATTTCCTGCGAACTACTTATTGGGAAATGTTTTTGATTTAAACTTGTGTTTCCTACACTACTATTACTTGTAGTAAGAATGACATTCTTACATAGTTAGGAAATGTTTTCTTTAATTAGAATACTTGTGTTTCCTATTTTACATATAAACATTATGTTTGTGTACATGAATGATATATACAAAATTTGATTTACTACATTCACAATAAACCTGTGAATTCACTCAACATTCAATGTTGACGATTTACTATGTTTTTCAGGGAATTAGGACTCAGGTACTGCATTTGCACTCATGGACGTAGGCAACCCGACTATTTATGATGCCACTTTTGGGACACTTGGATTTCCTTTGTATTATCAATTCTATTGGTTATACTTATGAAATCCCTTTTATTTATAAACTTGTATTTTCAAATACTTATGTACGACTTTATAAGTTGTATCTTTTGTAATAACTTAATACTTATGGCATCTTAAATATATATATATATGTTCTGTATGATCATATGCTCTGATACAGTGAATGCACTATTGTAGTGTCAGCACCCCCGCTGTTTAGAATATTATTAAAATGCTTCCGCTAATTAACTAAAGCTTCCGCTAAACACTAAATAAACACGATTACCGAATTTGGGGGTGTGACAAACGAAGACTTCGTGGTATACTGTGACGTCTCACACCAAGGTCTTGGTTGCGTGTTGATGCAACGGGACAAGGTGATTGCCTACGCCTCTCGACAACTCAAAGTTCACGAGAAGAACTAATCAACTCATGATCTCGAATTAGGAGCCGTAGTGTTCGCACTCAAAATCTGGAGACACTATCTGTATGGCACAAAATGTACCATCTTCACCGATCATAAGAGCCTCTAGCACATATTCGATCAGAAGGATCTCAATATGAGGCAACGTCGCTGGGTCGAGTTACTCACCGATTATGACTGCGAGATCAAGTACCATCCGGGCAAAGCAAATGTAGTTGCCGATGCCCTAAGTCGAAAAGAGCGCACCAAACCACTTCGAGTCCGAGCTCTTAGTATGATCATCCATAATGATCTAATCATTCAAATCCTTGCTGCTCAACTCGAAGCATTGAAACCTGAAAACGTCAAAGATGAAGCCTTGCGAAACATGGAGAATCAATTTGAAATCAAACCCAATGGGGTCAAGTACTTCGCAAATCGAATCTGGTTACCTAAATTTGGAAATCTTCGAGACTTGGTGATGGATGAAGCTCACAAGTCCAAATACTCTATACATCCTGGATCGGACAAGATGTATCATGGCATCAAGGGACTGTACTGGTGGCCAAACATGAAAGCAGAGATTGCCACGTACGTCAGTAAGTGCCTCACATGCTCTAAGGTCAAAGCAGAGTATCAGAAACCCACCGGCTTACTTCAATAGCCGGACATTCCTCAGTGGAAATGGGAGCAAATCGCTATGGATTTCATCACTAAACTCCCAAGAACATCAAGCGGTTGCGATACCATTTGGGTGATCGTGGATCGGCTCACCAAATCAGCTCATTTCATCGCCATTAAGGAAACTGACAAAATGGAACGTCTCACGCGAGTCTATATGAAGGAGATCGTATCAAGACACGGCGTTCCTATCTCGATCATCTCTGACAGAGATAGTCGTTTCACTTCTCATTTTTGGAGATCATTGCATAAATCGTTAGGTACTCGTATAGATATGAGTACTGCGTATCATCCTCAAACCGATGGCCAAAGTGAAAGAACTATTCAAACACTGGAAGATATGTTACGTGCCTGCGTAATTGACTTCGGTGCAAATTGGGAACATCACTTGCCATTTTGTGAATTCTCGTACAACAACAGCTACCACACCAGTATTGGAACTGCTCCTTTCGAGGCACTGTACGGTCGTAAGTGCCGGTCGCCTATCTGTTGGACCGAAGTTGGAGACAGCCAACTGACTGGTCCCGAAATTATTCATGAAACCACCGAGAAAATCGTTGGTATCCAGCAACGGCTGAAGGCCGCACGTGATCGTCAGAAGAGTTATGCTGACATGAGACGCAAACATCTCGAGTTCCAGGTTGGGGATCGAGTATTGCTCAAATTATCACCTTGGAAAGGTGTCATCCGATTCGGCAAGCGTGGGAAACTAAATTCCAGATACATCGGACCTTTTGAAATCCTTGAGAGGATTGGTCCAGTCGCATATCGATTGCAGCTACCTCCAGAGCTCAGTAGCGTGCATCCCACATTTCACATTTCTAACCTAAAGAAATGCCTGTCCGACGAGACACTCATTATTCCGCTCGAGGAAATTCAAATTGACGACAAACTTCATTTTGTCGAGACACCAGTGGAAATCATGGACCGTGAGGTCAAACAGCTTAAACAAAGTCGTATTCCCATCGTCAAAGTTCGGTGGAATTCGCGGCGTGGTCCGGAATTCACCTGGGAACGGGTAAACCAGATGCGACTCAAGTATCCCCATCTATTTTCAGACTCCGCTCACGTAGCAACTCAGAGCTAAATTTCGGGACGAAATTCTCTTAACAAGGGGAGAATGTGACACCCGTCAAATTATTACTAGTTTTTAGTTCCTAATCATTTAGAAATACATGTAATTAGTGCTATGTATTAGGCTAATTGTATGTATCAATGTATATATTGTTGAATATATATCAGTACGCGATTATATTTAATCGTGCATTTTCAAATCGGCCAAATTCTGATTCATTTATACGGCGTTGGTGAAAAACAAATATTAAGTAATATGGAAACTATTATTTAATAACTCATTATTTATTTTATATTATTTATATAATATATAAAGTATTTCGTATCGTACAAATCAAATGGTCATGACATAACTCATAAGCAATGTATTATTATTGGAAATAATAGTTACTAATCACTTTGATTAAAATAAAACACATTTCGTTTTATTTCATTTTACTCAAACGCGACGAAACCACTCAAACCGTATCTGTCTCTCAAACATAAAACAAAGATATATTTTTATATCTCACTAAAAGTATTTTTATAAAATACTTCAAATAAAAGTAAATACGATATCATTTTTAGAAATTTATTATTTAAAAACATTATACTACTTTTACGATCGGGTAAACAAACACGGGTATTTTGTACTACGATTGGGAGCCAACCAACTCCAATAATTGGAGCTGGCCAACTACACCAAACGCAGCCTCCCTCTTTCTCATTTCTTCATCATCTCTATCTCTCGGCTCTCTCTCTCTCTCGGTCTCTTTCAAAAACCAAAAACAACAACAATTAACAACAACAAATCAATCATCATCACCATCTTCATCTTCATCATCGTGATCATCTTCATCATCATCATCAACATCCGGCTCCATTTTTGTACGTAAGAAATCGTCCCCTTTTTCTTTAAGTTTTCGTGTTTAAAATACATATATATTGATGCTTGATTGTTCTACAAACTGATTATGTCCCAAATTAGAACCCAAATTGTTGTTTGTGAATCGCCTGTTCGAACAGACCTGGAAAAACAGCCTCACCCGAACGGGTACGAAAGTCCACCCGGACGGGTATGAACTTTCACCCGGACGGGTATGTCTCCACACCCGGACGGGTATGCATATTCACCTGGACGGGTCACTTGGATTTTGTAGTCCTCTGAGTCATGGTCGTTTGGGCAGCTTGATCGCCTAAATCCGAGTTCGTATGAAGGAGTTATGGCCAAAACGGTGCAACATAGTCAAATCAGCAAAATGCACCATCTTTTCATATTTTCTTCCTCAAACTTTAACCTTAACATATGAGATCAATTTCAATCTAAATAAGTATCTAAAGTTCATGAAATCAACTAGAAACAAGTACAAAAATTGTATTTTTAAATATGATTTCAATTCCGTCACCAACGGGCCGTACATTTTTACAAACTACAAACTTAATTGGATTTCAAACATAAATAGTAACCAATCGATTTGGACATAACTAGTTGGAGGAACAACTAACATAGATGGTCTGTTGAGACATCTGAATCATTAAAACCTTGCGCGTTTAATACGCCCGGCAGGTTTCCACATCTAATCATTAAACCTTGCGCGTTTAGGACGCCCAGCAGGTTTCAGTCGTAGGAGACGACATCATTACTCTTGAACAACATCATTATTGCTTGTTAGCAACTCATTAGGCTCAGGTGAGTCTCATTGCCCCTTTTTAAATGCTTTACCTAGGGGTGTGATTACATTGCTCTGTTTTGTTTTACAATATGAACGCAAGTACCATCAAATCAAATACTACATGAGTTATTTTCACTAATCCTTTTAAAGCCCTCCATCAGCATAGTTTGGTAATACGTAGTAGCGTGAATATTAGTATATGGTACCATATAGGATTGACCATCCTCATCCGGGTTAGCACGCACTAACTGGTAAAACGGATGTATTAATATTTGTTTAGACGAGTGTTGATTAGGCACTCGTAGGAGGCACCTCGATCAGGATACCTTAAATGTGGACCTAACATCTCGAGTTAAGCTCAGACTATGTGCTCATGACAGTTATATACATCATTTATCATATACTTATTTTTTTAATTACAAATATTCATACTTAAATCTTGCGGTTCATACATTACACTTTATCATTAAACCTGTGAGCTCACCGGCTGTTAGCTGACCATTTTAGCGTGTATTCTCAGGTTCTCAGCAGTAGTAGGTCTGCCATTCAGGATTCCCATTAGCTCGAATCGCATTCAGACATCAAGAGATTGTCATGCATTACTATATTTTGTATAATTTAGTTATGCCACAGAATCTCTATCATTTTGGCTCAGGAGCTTTTGTAAACTATATTATAACAGTGTAAAACCTTTATAATATCAATGTATTTGTAAACGACGCATATAGTGGTCGTTCATTATGTATCTTATGTGCTTGTGATTATTGATTAGTCGCGCCCCGAATTGACCCGCTTCCGCATCATAATTTGTGGGTGCGACATCATTAGACACTAAGAGAGCATGGTTTCGTTCTTGTAAATCCAACACGCGGCTCTCCAGTTGCTGAACAGATTCTCGTTGTTTAGTAGCATCCTGTTCAGCTAAATGCTTACCGTGCTTCAAACTTTAATTTTCCAAAATTAACTCCTCATAACGTTGTTGATACAATAAACCCTGAGTAAACGTATCCACAAACCCATTTGCAACTGCGGCACTTGTTGACCCTTGTGAACCAAACATAGTACAGCCATAGCCAGAAGATGGCATTGAACCACTATTCCACACACCTCCTACAAGCGGGATGTTAGAACGGGCCAGATTCTGACCCGTACAAGTGAGCTCAGGATATTGCTCCATACCAGGAAGATCACCAAGATTACTAGTCTCCCACACATCATCAGATACAACGCTTCCCGTATCAACAATAGGTAATTTTGAGCTCGAAGAATCCACACCTAACAGTTCTTCTACCCGTATTTCATCACAAAGAGACTCCAAGTTCTTGTCAGCCAAGCCTCCCATAGGATCCTTTAAATTAGTACACCCAGTAGATTCCTCATAACATGACACCATATTCTCTACACAGCCCTGCAAGCCACGTGTCAGTTCAGGGGGTTGATCACATTTACGCTTCCTAACAAAACACAATCGCATATTGGGAGGAAACAAGTCTCTGTTTACCCAAAAAAATTTTACTTGCCAATCTCTAATATACTTTTTAAAACCAGTGGCAATAGCTAGATGACTTTTTCGTATAGCAAATGTAAACCAATCACCACACCCAGCGATACGGTAAAAGCAACGAAACAAATCTAGTCCGGGTTCAACACCAAGTACCCGACATAGTAACTCAAAGCACAAAACTTTACAAAACGCATTTGGGTACAATTGAGAAATATGAACAGAGTAATACATCAATATATTTGACAACAAGTTGGAAATAGGAAAACGAAAACCTGCTTCCACAACATTTTTATAAATCCCCACCATCCCAAATGGTGCATCGAGAATAGTTTGATCTCCATCAGGTAGTTGCACGCTGATGCCATCATCGAAATTATATTTTTCACAAAGTATCTCTAGGGCATCAGGTGTCAACTTACACCGATAAGCTCGTATGTTATCTGGGATCATGTCATGGAAGAAAAAAGAAATAACTTAAAAGGACCACTTTATATTACCTTGCTCTGGACCAGAAAACTTCATCAAAGGAAAAGGACAGCAGAATAGGAATAGAAGTTAGTCCTTATATACTGAGATTGGTCTCTACAGATTATATTAAAAAAAATTTACTACAATGATTTCGTAGGGAGGTTGCCGCCCACCTATACTTTTTACAGCCACAAAAACATTAAGTAGCTGCGTCACCCTCTATGTCATCCTGGGTAAAGGAAAATATCATGTGCTTTACTACCCCCTTTTATACAAGACTGTTTATTATTAATTTAATACATACATAGTCTGCGGGACATAATGAGATATGTACAAATATGTAGTAATATATAATTCAATACTATATAAATATGTAACAATATGTAATTTAATAGTATATATTATACTAACCACCAACAGAGAGAAGGAAAGTAGAATAAGACAAGTAAAAATAAACAAATATATAAGATGTTGGATCATCCATCATGTGGGGACAAAGGATATCTGATAACACAAATAATATATTTGTTTTGTTGGCACCTTATGCTATAAAAGGAAAGGTTCGATGGAAGCATTGGACACATTCTTCTTACATTTTTTCTCTTCATATAATACTTATGTATTCAAATACATGAGGAGAACCAATAATGTAGAAGCTCTAATGAATCGGAGCCAAGAACATTACATTCATCAACGATTGTGGTGAACCATCTCACTAATACAAAACTCTCCTCTTGCGCATGCTCGGTTCCGTAGTGGAATTGTGGCGTAAAACCGATTACACTAAAAGTGTAGTGCGAGTTACCAAAATGGGGAATCGCCACCCGAGTTAGCAATCATTTCAGAGTATTTGTACGATACCCATCTATACCAATAAATACCCTACCTTTCATGAGTGGTACAATGTCTACGTGTACGACGATCATGACATATGAATCGTATATGTAATTCTATGTATCATCAGTTAGAGGTGGGGAAGTCAAATCGTAGGGCATACGTGACTTCTTTCCCTTCGGGGTCGGTTAGAATTAGGCCCGCTCCGGAACCGTCGATGCTTGATGCTCCGTCTGTATATAAAGTCCATGTTGGGGTCTGGTCTTTGAATGAAGATGGCATCGGTGTCTTTATGTCAACAATAGTCATGCTTTTGGGAGATTCAGCTAGAAAATCTGCAAGAATTTGTCCTTTGATGGCTGAACGTGGTTTGTATACTATATCATGTTCGCCCAATTCGATGGCCCATTTTGCAAGCCTTCCCGAGTTTTCTGGTTTGAGGAGCACTTGTCGTATTGGTTTGTCAGTGAGAACACATATTTTGTGAGCTTGAAAATATCACCGCAAGCGTCGTGTTGTATGTACCAGTGCTAGTGCTATTTTTTCTAGCATGGGGTAGTTGACCTCGGGTCCTTGAAGGGCTTTGCTGACAAAGTATATTGGACTCTGAACATGGTCTCTTTCCACTAGGAGGACTGAGCTAATGGCTTCATGAGATGCTGCTAAGTAGAGTGTTACTGTTTCTCCGGGTACTGGTACCACTAGGGCTGGGAGAGATTGAAGATGTAACTTCAGTTCTTGGAAGGCGTTTTCTGTTTCCTTATTCCATCGAAAATCTTTTTTGTTTATGCAACCTTTGAGCATTTTGAAGAAAGGGAGTGACTTTTCTGCTGACCTTGCGAGGAATCGTCCAAGGGCAGCTAATTTTCCATTAAGGCTCTGCACCTCACGAACTGTTTGAGGTGACTTCATATCAATGATGGCTTTTACTTTCTCTGGGTTTGCTTCGATCCCTTTATGTGTTATCAAGTGCCCGAGAATCTGACCAGTTTCGACTCCAAACGTGCATTTTTTTGGACTAGCACAATACCCGTGCAATGCAGCGGTGAAACTTGTGACGGTGAATGGAGGTGCGAATGAATGTTTTAAAATAAATACATATTGTACTTCGTCCATCCCATGTAAAAAGACCTTAGTGGGTAGATTTAATATTTGATGGATGAAAAGTGTACTTAGTGGAGAATAAGTCTTAATTAAAAATGAAAAATAATAGATAATGAGATAGGGGTATTAATGGAAGTGTAGTAGTGAAGAATAAATGAAAATAGATAATAGATAATGGGATAGGGGTAGTTTAGGCATAATAATTTTTAAGAAGTTTTAAGATTCAAATATGGTTATGCATTATAAGTAGTTAAGATTTAGCTTCATGTTGATGCGCCTTAGGGTTTTGAAGGTTTCCTGGATGTCAGCTATAAGATCACCTTCAGTTCTACTTTTTATTACCATATCATCCACGTAAATTTCGATGTTTCGACCTAGTTGACTTGCAAAAGCTTTGTCTACTAGGCGTTGGTAAGTAGCACCCGCATTTTTTAGTCCAAAAGGCATTATCTCATAACAAAATGTCCCCATTTCCGTGTGGAATGCTGTTTTTTCTTCATCCTCCTTTGCCATCAATATTTGATGGTACCCTTTATACGCATCCAAAAAACACTTAAACTTGAAACCGTCGAGAGATTCAATTTTTTGATCTATCTCTGGGAGTGGGTAACTGTCTTTTGGGCAAGATTTGTTTAGGCTTGTAAAATCAATGCACATGTGCCATGTCCCGTCCCCTTTTTTGACCATAACTGGGTCAGCTACCCAGCGAGGGAAGAATACTTCTTTTAAGATTCGTGCTTCTACAAGCTTCACAACTTCTTGGTTAATAGCTTCATTGCGTTCTTTAGCTAATACACGTCTTTTTTGCCTGACTGGAAAGGTACGAGGATGTATATTCAATCTATGCTCTGCAAGTTCTCGCGGTATGCCGGTCATATCAAATGGAGACCATGCAAAAATGTCTTGATTATCAACTAACAATTGTTGTAACTGTGGCAATTCCAGAGTGGATGGGGAACTTGATTAATGAGTGTATCGTAGAAGCGATTGCACCTAATTGTTTCATTCCAGGGCGCCCAAGTATTACATTATAAGGTGATGGAGCACGAACCACCATGAACTCAGCTTCAATTGTCTTGCTTCCTTTTCCCTGGTAATCAAACATGGTTAGGGGTAAGGTTATGACTCCCAATGGCCATGACAGTTGACCAGCAAACCCTACTAGCGGTGTTCTGGGTGGTTGTATCCTTGCTTTTTGCTCATCGGTGAGAAGTTGAAAGCAATGGTCATACATTATTTCAGCAGAGCTTCCTCTGTCTACATAGATTCGATGGACAAGAGTGCCGCCGATGTCCGCCTTGACGATCAAGGGTCATCGCCATTACCATTCACTGGAATTGGATCTTTGTTCGTGAATGAGATTTCAGAGTTCAGTTGGATTGCTTTTTGTGTGCGTTGAGAGCATCCTTCGATACTAGTCATTAAAATCTCATTTTGTTTCCAAGCCCCTTTATCGACTTTTGGAGGCGATTCATCTTGACTTTTCCCTTTGTCAGTAACCCCGGAGGTTCCTGTATTTTGAATGCTGTTGTACGTTTTTGCCCCCTTCGCAAGATGACTTAAACGACCGCTCCTAATACAAGCCTCAATTTTTTTCGAAGGTCAATACAACTATTTGTGTCGTGCCCATGGTCTTCGTGAAATTCACAGTACCTCGTTCGATCTCTACGATGGGGAGGGGCAAACATTCGTGATGGGGGTCGGAGAGCTGCTTTTCCTTCAGATGTGGCATATATTTCCGCGGGTGACTTGATCAGTGGAGTGAAAGGTGCTTTTTGCAAAATATTACGGTCAATAGGCCGAGCTCCAACACGAGGTACAAATTTCTCCCTCTGTCTTCTTGAATGGTCTTTATGGTTTTGACTTGGCCTATTGTCAGTAGCTCCTCTTTTTGACTCACGTAGTCGATTTTCAGTATTTGCTTCCTCTGCTCTAATGAAATTATTAGCTTGTGTAAATAGATCTTCCATAGATGTGGGTGGTCGAGCGATGAGGTCTTTGAAGATTCTTCCTGGGCGGAGTCCGCTAATGAATGCTCCAGTCATCATACCATCTGAGCGATCTGTCATATGCAATGTCTCTTAACCCTAAATCAAATGTACAATCAATCACTAACACATGTGTTACTAATATGTAAAACCCACCAAAAAAATGAAGAAAAAAAAGTTCATCGGAAGTATGCCTTGATAGACGGCAAATCGAAGAGGATAAAACGCTGAAAAATATGGTGCAATTTTCATGATTTTTCGACTTGTCGTTTGTGAGATATTTAATTTTTAAAAACGTGGATGAGAGAGAAAAAGGTGACACATGGCATATTGTGGTTGGTTCCTCCATTCTCACATAAAATAAATGGTCTCAATTGAACTCTTCTCTAAGCATACATATTAATTTATTGAAACATTATGATTTTTCCTTTTACCATCTTGTTATTGACCCACTCCAGCAATATTTTTAGTATTAGTTGATGATGCACTTCTCTTTAATTTTCAAGTAATAACAAATATCTATTTTTAAAAAGTTAAGAAAATTAGCACAACCTTGAATTAGCCGGTCCAAACACCCCATAGAAGTGTAGAACAAACTTGAATTTTTAAAAACTTAAACAGGTCGAGTTCGAGTCTGCACCAGCTCGGGCTCGGAGCCCTCGATTACTCGTGCAAAAGAAAAACCCTGCAAATCCTATGTTTCAAGTTCAACTCTAGTTTCCGGGTTTCTTGTTTCTATTCCTCCCGCCACCACTGTGCCATGCCCCAACATTAACGTCATGCATTACAGGTTAGGGTTTCTGTTAGCATCTAAATCCAAAACAACAACTAAACACTTACTTCTTCTTCTTCCCACTTTCTTCACACCTAAAACCCTAAACACTTGCTCAACTCCAATTCTGCACCATCGATCTTCAATTATCAGTCATGGCGCTCTATTTACACGATTCCTCAAATCAAATTTTCACTCCGGTAGTAGTTCACGCTATCTCAGCAGCTACGCTATTGATCAATTCTCAGATGATGAATACGAATGCGATTACGAAAATCATCCTGTATGTTTTAATTTAAAGTTATTTTTTTAATTATTCAATTGGTGTTATATTATGCATACTAATGTTCGCATTCAAATCAGTACCAATTGCGCGCACACTCATGCATGTGAATATGTATACGTATCTGTATATATTTGTCTATTTTATTACAATTGCATCATATAAGCATACTAATTCACAATTGAGTGTCTTTAGTTAAAATATCATTATTATCCATTGCAAAATGTTGAAAAGATTATGTAACATCCTCTCCAGTGGCCTGGTAATTTCTAGTTTATTTAATTATTTAATTGTTTTAGGAATTACCTGATATTATTTGTTTTACTGTAAAACTTAAGTAAATAGGTCCCAGGACTTATTGTGGATAGTAAATTATTGATTGTTTTAATTTACTATAGTTAACGGTAAAATAAAATAATTTTCTCGCAAATGGTTTTCGAGTTTCAGACAATAGATTTAGGATGGGTATAAAAATTAAAGCAATTAGATATCAAAGGTGGTTGTGAGCCGACCTTAATACCACTTTTGATTCCAAGTTTTCTTCATTTGTTTTCAATTTCAAAACTCTCCAAATTAAGAAACCATAACCAAGTTGATAACCAAATAACTCTAGCCTTTGTGATTTTGATTTTTAAAACAGTAACTTCATCACCTCCAGTTTGTCCATCTCCATCAACAAGTGAGTTGATTTTCAAAACTATGTAAAAAGGAGTTTATGAGGTTATAAGTGATTTTGATGAAATCGAAGTTTGATATGTTGTTATTAAGTGTTATTTGATATAGTTGAAGTGTTAGAAACCATAGAAATGAGTTTTTCGGAGTTTTGGTGAGTTTTGGTTTCGAAAATCAGTAGCAGCAGCGAAAACCTCGAAACCCAGTTCGTCCAACGAGGCGAGCTGAGTTCCGAAGCGAGTTGAGTCTCGCTAAGCGAGTCGAGATGGCTCTGCGAGTCAAGATGACTCTGCGAGTCGAGATGGATCTGCGAGTCGAGTTAATTCGTTGCGAGTCGAGTTTCTGCGAACCGAGTTGACCTGCGAGTTGAGATCACTGCGAACCGAGAATTTTAAAAGTTTCTGTTTTGCAAATTTCAAAAGTGCATAAGTGTTCCCAACACCTTTAGTGACTAAAAATTTACAAATTTTTTCATTAACTCGGATTGAGCTGAAATTCGCATGTCCACTTGGAAACGACCCAATGATCAAGATTCTATTTTAAGAGTCTAGCCAATTTTTGGCCATTCGGGGTCATCTAGGGGTCCAAAATGGCATTTTTCAGTTTTAAAACGTCAATTCGGGATTTTTCGATTTTATTTCTGATTGACTTTTTGTTTGCCTAGACTTCAGGGATTACCTGATTTGATAAATATACTATGATGATGATTATGGAACAAGTTACTAACTTGTGTGTTTTGTGGTGTTTCAGATACTCCAAAGACTCAGTGATATAAGACTGCTGAGTGTGGAATCTACAGAGGTATCGGTGAGTGGATTTGGAACTCACCTTTTGATTTAGTTGTAACTGTTTGGTTACTACAAGTGAACGTAGATGTGTTTATTAGACTGTTAGTCTTAATTATTGATTATTGATCTACGTGATATGTGGACCTCTGTGTATCAGATTATTGAGGTCAACGTGTAGTTGGACTTTTTAGTTATTATGTGATTTACACAGGTTTTGATTCATTTGTTGTGTTTGAAACCTGTGTATGAGTTTAATAACCAATAGTTATCGGTCCCGTCCGTTATGGCCATACGGATTTGTACGATAAGTGTTCTTGGGGAATCCCCGGGTATTATGATATCCCAAGAGCCACCGATCCTCATTGAAATATGTGTGTTTACTGTTATTTGATGTAAACTCATGGTTATAGCTAAGTTGAATTGTGTGTGACAAGTTCATTCACTTAGCTTCGTGCTAATCCCTCATTTACTTCCTACAGGTTATGAATAGATATGTGGGTGGACAGGAAGTTGATGCCTTTGGCAGGGGACGTTTGACTGCTCTGTGAACTCTGATATAGTTTTGTTATAAACTAAGTTTGGAATTATATAATACCCCGTTTTTGTAATATGTGTACAGTGTTCTAATAACTTTAAACTATGGTGTATCATATTTTGAAAAAGTTATGTACAATTCCATTATGTATGATAGTAAAGTATGTTTTTAATATACGCTTCCGAGTAAAATAATATAATATTGATGTATAGAATGAGTGGTGTTATAGATTACAATTTTATGAAGAAAAAAAAATGTGATATTAATTATTTTTGTCAATGGATGATACAATACTTCAATGGAGATAAACATTTTTGAACTTGTGAATTTTGTTGACTTATTGGATTCAAATTCTAAGTTTTTTTTTATACATCTTACATATATTCAGGCTCTTATTTGAATTTTGATATGTGCACTATATGTGTGTGTTTTTTTTTGTTTGATATTGAAGTGATAATTTGGAAGTATTGGTCCAATAGTGTTACTAGTCTACTATATCAGTGCATAAGTGAAAGCTTGACTTTACAAACGTGGTGTTATAGGCATCGTCTTCGATGGCAAAATATATGATAAATACCCGTCAAACTTAAAAAATATAGGGGTCAAACTCCCAACCCTAAACCCGAAACCCCAAACTCCCAACCGTAAACCCTAAACCCTAACCCCTAAACCCCAAACCCTAAACCCTAAACGCTTTATAAAACTCTAAACCCTAAATCATACTAAACCCTAAACACTAAACTCTGCTAAACCCTAACTCTAAACCCTAACCCTAAACCCTAAATCAAATGTACAATCAATCACTAACACATGTGTTACTAATATGTAAAACCCACCAAAAAAATGAAGGAAAAAAAGTTCGTCGGAAGTATGCCTTGATAGACGGCAAATCGAAGAGGATAAAACGCTGAAAAATATGGTGCAATTTTCATGATTTTTCGACTTGTCGTTTGTGAGATATTTAATTTTTAAAAACGTGGATGAGAGAGAAAAAAGTGACACATGGCATATTGTGATTGGTTCCCCATTCTCACACAAAATAAATGGTCTCAATTGAACTCTTCTCTAAACATACATATTAATTTATTGAAACATTATGATTTTTCCTTTTACCATCTTGTTATTGACCCACTCCAGCAATATTTTAGTATTAGTTGATGATGCACTTCTCTTTAATTTTCAAGTAATAACAAATATCTATTTTTAAAAAGTTACGAAAATTAGCACAACCTTGAATTAGCCGGTCCAAACACCCCATAGAAGTGTAGAACAAACTTGAATTTTTAAAAACTTAAACAGGTCGAGTTCGAGTCTGCACCAGCTCGGGCTCGGAGCCCTCGATTACTCGTGCAAAAGAAAAACCCTGCACACCTATGTTTCAAGTTCAACTCTAATTTCCGGGTTTCTTGTTCCTATTCCTCCCGCCACCACTGTGCCATGCCCCAACATTAACGTCATGCATTACAGGTTAGGGTTTCTGTTAGCATCTAAATCCAAAACAACAACTAAACACTTACTTCTTCTTCCCAATTTCTTCACACCTAAAACCCTAAACACTTGCTCAACTCCAATTCTGCACCATCGATCTTCAATTATCAGTCATGGCGCTCTATTTACACGATTCCTCAAATCAATTTTTCACTCCGGTAGTAGTTCACGCTATCTCAGCAGCTACGGTATTGATCAATTCTCAGATGATGAATACGAATGCGATTACGAAAATCATCCTGTATGTTTTAATTTTAAGTTATTTTTTAAATTATTCAATTGGTGTTATATTATGCTTACTAATGTTCGCATTCAAATCAGTACCAATTGCGCACACACACATGCATGTGAATATGTATACGTATCTGTATATATTTGTCTATTTTATTACAATTGCATCATATAAGCATACTAATTCACAATTGAGTGTCTTTAGTTAAAATATCATTATTATCCATTGCAAAATGTTGAAAAGATTACAATTTTATGAAGAAAAAAAAATGTGATTTTAATTTTTTTTGTCAATGAATGATACAATACTTCAATGGAGATATACATTTTTGAACTTGTGAATTTTGTTGACTTATTGGATTCAAATTCTAAGTTTTTTTTTTTATACATCTTACATATATTCAGGCTCTTATTTGAATTTTGATATGTGCACTATATGTGTGTGTTTTTTTTTGTTTGATATTGAAGTGATAATTTGGAAGTATTGGTCCAATAGTGTTACTAGTCTACTATATCAGTGCATAAGTGAAAGCTTGACTTTACAAACGTGGTGTTATAGGCATCGTCTTCGGTGGCAAATATTGATGAGTGGAAGTGGAAACTAAGCATGCTGTTACATAATGAAGCTGACCAAGAGATTGTCTCGAGAGATAAAAGAGACAAAAGAGACTATGAGCAAATATCTAATCTTGCCAAGAGAATGGGACTCTACTGGTAGTTGATTGTCAAATCATGTTAATGACTATGTATGTATTTGGTGTTTTCATTCATCTCTAATCATTGGGTGTTCAGTGAAATGTATGGAAAAGTGGTGGTTGCAAGCAAGGTGCCTCTTCCCAACTACAGACCAGATCTTGATGATAAGCGGCCCCAAAGGGAGGTAAAGATCATGTACATTTTTACTTTCCACTGGCAGTTTTTGTATGTGGTGCTATTTGAATGTGTGTTTTGAAGTGATTGTGGGACTATGAAATAAGATAGTCATTGTTATCAAATAGAATCTGGAAAATAATGTTTGGTAAAGCTTCTGCTGCTGTAAATTGTACTAATAATTAGATAGTTTGATGTTTGAGTGTTTAGAAATTTCTAAATATTCAAGATATTAATATTAATTCAATAGGTTTGATTATTAAGAAAGACATCTATTCAACAAGAGTACACATTTTGTCAATGTGAGTTTAAGAGTCTTAAGATATGCTTAAAGAAGGGGTGAACAGGTAATTATGCTCTACCCTTATATGTGACCCCAAAATAAATGTCGTTATTTTAATCCAAACATAAAAACTGATAATTCTGATCATATAATTTGTTCTAAAACACATTTCCAAACTTTCCAACAATATTTTGGGTTAATGTTTCCAAAATGAATTAAAGTTTACACTTTTTGCTATTGTATGCATCAAAGCTTTTAAAGTTGAAATGTTATGAAACTTTCTAATAATGTCTAAAGTTGTATTGAGTGACCTGCTTCACCGGTTGCCAGTAACTTCAAGTTACTTGTATACATACAATAGCAAAAAAATGTAAACTTGGATATATATATAATTGCAAGAATGTAAGCAATGTTCGGTTGCCAGTCACTCAATACATACTTCTGACGTTATTATAAAGTATCATGCACGCGATAAAACTTTAATACATTCTGGAAACATTATCCCTAGATTTGTCAATGAAGTATATGATATTAGTGATGGTTACTTCATGGTCCACTGGTGTAGGTAGTTATACCATTAAGCTTGCAAAGAAGAGTAGAAGGTCTGCTTCAGGAGCATCTTGATCGAATGGAAAGGATCACTGGAGATGCTGTCACTTCTAAGAATGAAGCTAGTCATGAGGCTGGGGTTGCGAACAGGGCTGGTAATTCAGATCCTTTGGTAGATGGGTCTCTAATGGAGAAGGTACTTCAGAGACGAAGTTTGCAAATGAGAAATATGCAACGAGCTTGGGAGGTACATTTGAATAACTTCATGATAAGTTTTAGATTATATATATCTATATTTATTGAAGTTATTGTCTTACTTATAATGCTAGATTAGTAACTTTAATCTTGTTGATACTTTCAAGTTATTAGGCGTATCTTACATTGAATTGTATGGCTTTATTTGATTGTAAATTGCCCTTGGCGTGAGTGTTTCAGAGTTCCATCATGAGGTGGCTATCTTTGGAAACTAGAATAACTATTGAGCCTTTGAACACAAGTTCTGAGGTGGCCTTATTTTGAGAGATGTTTTGATTTTGTAAGCAGTGGTAGCTTCTCTTTGTTCCGTGTTTTTTATTGATCCCTAGCTTCCATTCTTAAGTCATGTAAGAAGAAAAATTATTTAACTGGTAATCATTGCTATTATCATATGTTAGTGGCATTTTGACCCAAGTTCTTATGAATGTGTCGGCTAGGGCTGTGTTTTATATGAACAAGTCCAAATCAATTTAAATTAGCAAAAATGGGAACGAGTCAAATGGGTTGAATGGGCTAAAGTCCCCCAAAGTTTATTTTTTGTTCACACACTCTTATAATAAATTGTTAGTTTGTTGCTTTAAAACATTTAGATTATTTTTTCAATAATATTGTTTTTGAAAGGGTAAGTAAGACACTAAAAATTTTATAATTTTTATAAAGAGCTGACAGCTTTGTGGGCCGACACAACTCAGCTGGCCCTTTCCTACCCGTACCAAAATGGGCCAGTTTCAATTTTAACCCATTTTGATTTGCTACCCAACCCACCCATCTCACCACCTCTATCATACAGATCTAATGTTATCATAAGAGCTTCTTGCGTTTCCTTCTAGAGACGGATTCTCTTCTTGGCAATGTACTTTTTGAAAAGATCTATCCCTTGTTTCTACAGGAATCCCCAGAAGGCAAGAAGATGCTACAGGCACGCATGTCTCTTCCCTCATTCAGAGAGAAGGAAAGACTGCTCCAAACAATTGCACAGAATCAGGTTTGTCTTCTGAAATCAAACTTTCGTGAAAGTTTATAATCCACTCTACGCATAAAAATTTATTAATCAGTCATACACCATGTGCATATCAAAATAGGTCAATAGACCCTGTATGCATGTACTTATGCATAAACATTAATTACTATCTTACAGCAGTTCTTTATAATGATAGGTTGTTATCATTTCTGGAGAGACTGGATGTGGCAAGACCACTCAACTTCCACAATACATATTGGAATCTGAGATTGAATCTGGTCGTGGTGCATTCTGTAACATACTTTGTACACAGCCTCGTAGAATATCTGCCATGGCCGTTGCAGAGAGAGTTTCTACTGAAAGGGGAGAACCTCTTGGTGAATCAGTAAGCTTTCTTTACTCTTCAATTAGATGTAGAGGTGGTAATTTTGACCGATTTACTTACGAACGGGATAATTTGATTATTTATGATTGTTTTTAACAGGTAAAATAATTTTTTTACTAAATAGAACAGGTCAGGTCAGATAGGTTTAATGTCATCCAAAAGTGCATCTGTTGATGCATACTACCTCCTAAGTCATTGTTATTCATAGATTTAGATTGTATTTATATTTTTTGCAATCATAGTTAATGCATTAGTTGTTTATATATATATATATATATAATATATATATATATATATATATATATATACACACACACACACACACACACAACCTAGCCCATTTCTGCCTTTTCACCCTATTAACCAGCCACTCATTTTGCCACCTCTACAGTTAATGTGTGACATTATCTTCTAATTTCTTGAAGATGGTTTTCTTAATTCCAGATATCCGTAACGTATGTGAATATGTGTGATGATTTATAACAGGTTGGCTACAAAGTTCGATTAGAGGGGATGAAAGGAAAAAACACCCACCTGCTTTTTTGTACAAGTGGAATTTTGCTTCGGAGGCTGCTGAGTGACCACAATTTGCATGGTGTAACCCATGTTTTTGTTGATGAAATTCACGAGCGAGGCATGAATGAAGGTGCAATTTCTAATTTGACTTTGTTCACTGTTTTTGCTTTTAATGATCTTGTTTCACTATTTTTTAATTGTTTGTTCTTAATTATCAGATTTCCTATTGATTGTACTGAAGGATCTCCTTCCACGTCGTAGGGACCTGAGATTGATACTGATGAGTGCTACACTGAATGCTGAGCTATTTTCCAGTTACTTTGAAGGAGCTCCTATGATTCATATTCCTGTAAGCGCTTCTCTTTTCTTGTTATGCTACGATTAAAGGCATCAAAATGGGTGAGTTGGGTAACACAGCGGTTATTATTTGTAGAGGTTGAAATGGGTAGGGTCTTTAATCTGAATCACTTATTTCCCACAGAAAAATATATATATTATCATAATAAATGGGGTGTCAAATATGATTACAAAAATCAAATTTATTTCGATCACAAGATAGTATGATTTTGGATGTTATATACATTAAAATGCATTTTGTGCGACTTTCGACCTGCAACTGTTTTCTTTTTAGCTGAGATAATTTCCTATTTTTAAAAATGGAATTTTTTCCGTTAGAGATTAGACATATAACCTGACCCTATGATTCATCTGTAAATGGGTTGATGTTTCTTTTAGCCACCATGTTTCTGCAGTATAGGGTTCTTTTTTTAGAACATGTTATTATTGGTCTTGATGCTGATTCTAGTTTGCTCAACGTTGACCTTTTTCGTAGAGGTTCCCTATCTTCATGTTTAGTTTCACCCGGAGCATGCTATTTCTTGGTGATGAAGTTTTATTTCTTGTTTTTGTAAGAAGATATTATTTGTTCATGATGTAGAATATACTCTTATATGATTTATGTGGTGCTTTCTCTGACTTTAGGGTTTCACTCACCCAGTAAGGGCACATTTCTTAGAAGATGTACTGGAGATTACTGGGTATAAGTTAACTCCCGACAACCAAGTTGATGACTATGGCCAAGAGAAGTTGTGGAAAACTCAAAAACAGCTAGTTCAACGCAAAAGGAAAAACCAGATTACTACTCTAGTTGAGGTATGCCCCTGCTTAATCTTAATCAGACAACTTCGTAAATTGATGACTATTGCTCTAAGTTGTTAACTAGAGGTTGCAATTTTGACCCATTTTCTTATGAATGGGTTGGATTGGTTCTTCTTTTATCACAAGAGGGTCTAATCAGAAAGTTTATCTGAAAGTGAAACAGGTTAAAAGGCACCTGATGCACACAACCTCCTAAAATTGTTTATTTTGAATGACTTAAATTATTCTATTAATACTGTTTTGGTATCATAATTTATGTATTAGCTGATTAAAAGTTGTTTGAACCAAAAATGTTTTGGCCGACCAACCCATTTCGAACCGCTCTGTTTCGACCCACTCTGTTTCGACCCATATAAAAATGGACTCTTTTCAACCAAACCTGCCTGTTACCCAACCTGCCCATCATGCCCCTCTAATCCTCTGTTTATCATCATTAGTAATCAAATGTTGCATAATTATCCTCAGGATGCCTTGAGTCAATCGAGCTTTAATAACTATAGCTCCAAGGCACGTGATTCTCTGTCTCACTGGACATCAGATGGTATTGGATTTAATCTTATTGAGGCAGTTTTATGCCATATTTGCCGTAAGGAAAGACCAGGTGCTGTTCTAGTATTTATGACTGGGTGGGATGACATTAGTAGTTTAAAAAACCAACTTAAAGCACATCCTTTACTTGGAGATCCTAACAGGGTTCGCCTGTTAACATGCCACGGTTCCATGGCAACGTCTGAACAGGTACTACTAACATTCTGTTACTAATAATACTATTACTGTATTACACTATTACCTTTTTCTTTTTTCTTTTTCTTTTTTCTTTATATATCTTGACAACGGTTTTTGAATAATAGATGTTTTATTTTTCCTTTTTGCTGAATACCTGAAGCTGTTATGTCAATTAACAGAAACTCATATTTGAGAAGGCGCCACCAAATGTGCGTAAAGTAGTGCTTGCCACAAATATGGCAGAAGCAAGTATCACAATCAATGATGTAGTTTTTGTGGTTGACTGTGGAAAAGCTAAGGAGACAACTTATGATGCTTTAAATAATACTCCTTGTCTACTACCTTCATGGATATCTCAAGCATCTGCTCGGCAAGTAAGTTACTTTTTAGTTTTCTTTCGGCTTTTCACAGGGATCGAAGTCTTAGAACTTTTTCATCTTGTGGATGGTTGAAAGGTGACTATGTCCCTCTACTTTTAGGTGTTTGAACATTTGTAAGATGGTAAAGCGGCAATTTTGAGCCATTTTAGCTATTGGTGGGTTGTTGTATTTATGTTCAATCTCTGATGAGTCAAATCATAAATGTTAGTTTAAAATGGAAATGGGTCAACTGGGTTGAACGGATCAGTCAAGATGTTGCCCAAAGTGTATTTGTTGATGTATACAATGATGTAATCGCTTTGTTCGTTATATTAGTATATTTTGCGTTAAATTTTTAATTTATCTGATCTTATATAATGCCAAAGTTGTTTACAACCTTTCTTTTTACTATTCAGAAAAGGTATATAAACATCTTCGTGGTTCAGTCCAACGCTCGTCTTTGTAACTCATTATCAAACGCAACCAACCCACTTATGTTGCCACCTCTAAAAAATGGGCATAACCACAACAAAACCTTCATCAAAAGCTGTTGGGGTAGGCCAAATCTTAACAATGCTTAGGAGAATATGCTGTATGATTAGTTAACTATATTGTTAAAATCCATAAAGAGGAAATAATAAATTTGCACCCAGAATAAACAATCATACGTTCTTTCTTTCTTTTTTCTTTTGGTCTTTATGATGTATGAAAATCTGTTGCATCACTTATATATGGTGTTTTTGTTGTTTTGTGTTATAGAGAAGAGGTAGGGCTGGACGTGTGCAACCAGGAGAATGCTACCATCTCTATCCACGATGTGTTTATGATGCTTTCTCTGAATATCAGTTACCTGAACTTTTAAGAACTCCCCTAAATTCTCTTTGCTTGCAAATAAAAAGTTTGCAGGTTGGTAGTATTGGGGAATTCCTCTCGGCTGCTTTACAGCCACCCGAGCCATTGGCTGTAAGTATTAACTATTCTTGATCTAGGTCATCTGTAATCTCATTCATTAGGTTTATATCTATCTTAAGTCATATTATAGCGAGCTAACTTTGAGTTGTTTTAGGTCCAAAACGCCGTGGATTTTCTGAAGTTGATTGGAGCTTTAGATGAAAATGAGAATCTTACACATCTTGGTTTGTTTATATGTTATCACTGTTCAAATTTCCAAATGCATACTTAAAGGGAACAACATGCATGGTTATCTTATTTCTTTTGTTTTTTATTATTGATATAGGTAGATATCTTGCTATGCTTCCACTCGATCCGAAGCTAGGGAAAATGCTGATAATGGGTGCTTTCTTTCGCTGCTTTGATCCTATTCTTACCATTGTTGCCGGACTTAGTGTCAGAGATCCTTTTCTTTTGCCTCAAGAGAGGAAAGATGTGAGTAATCTTTTCATATTATTAGGGTACTTATCTTTAACATCTCAATTGGTTTTAATTTGATTGTCTATCAGTGGGAGGTAATGTCAACTTAGCCATAACTAAAGTATTCATTTAAGAAAAGAACTAAGCCTACTTATTTATCTCTCTTTTATACATATTTGAAATTGAAATTCTTTTAAAGCACTTTTCTTTGTTAATGAAGATACTAAGAAAAAGAGGATTATTGTTGGAATACATGATATTTGTTTCATAAGATTTTTGTTAATACATAATATATATAATTTATATGTTTCTAGTTGATAGATAATTAATTGTCATATTTTAACTGCAAATGGGTTAGCAATATAAGGAATTAAGGATGCCCTTTCCCTCATTTTTTTTTACTTATTAATTACTTTATTCATTAGCATTAGACAAATACTTATAACAACTAGTTATTCAATTATTACAACTTGAAACAACAGAAGCGCATCCAAACACTTCCTCTTACAGCATGTTTTATTGGAGTTGAATATCTGAATCTGAGTATTTAGATTACATTATCATTTTTTGGAATGCACATGTCCTCCATATTTTATGTCTGAAAACAGTTGCCACGATTCTGGTTTGCTTGTTATGCTTTAATAAGTTATTGTCAATAGAGTTGAAATTTTCATACATCTTTTTCAGCAAGCTAGTGATGCAAAATCTAGATTTTCTCTAAAGGATTACAGTGATCATATGGCACTTGTCCGTGCTTATGAAGGATGGAAAGAAGCTGAAAGAGAAGGATCTGCCTATGAGTATTGCTGGAAGAATTTTCTCTCTGCCCAAACACTTCAAGCTATACATTCTCTTCGGAATCAATTTAACTACATATTAAAAGATGCTCAATTGCTAGAGGAAGATACAAGCGTTAACAATAGATTGAATCATAATCAATCATTGGTTAGAGCCATTATATGTGCAGGCCTCTTTCCTGGCATAGCATCTGTAGTGGTATGCTTCTTTAATGTGTAGTATCATCGGTTGGGGGTGGGGGGTATGGCTTATATGAGAACATCTAATTTAGTAATTTTTGAGCTGATCTAAACTTGTCAAGTCTACTCAAAACACCTTTTTGTCCAAAATTTGAATATCATTCAAAATATTTGATATATATTCTTCTATAAAATCTATGTCTCAAAGGCCTGCTAATGGGCTGAACCTGTAACTTACTTGTAGGGGATATCAACTGGGTCGGTTGACTTGATAATTGAGATACTTTTGTGTAGAATGTTGAAGCTCTATATAAACAGTTAATGTAGTAAATATGATTAATAATATCTCAATTAGAACTAACTTATGGACATATATGAATATGGAGGTTCTAGGCATTAAATACACTTTGGGCAATCTTTGATTCTTTGAGATAGAACATAACCCGAATCGTCACCAGAGTTGGTGGATTCAAGTTTCGAACAAGTGCTTGCTAATCAAAAATTCTTGTCCTTTTTCTTTGTAAATAATTGAAGCATTAATGATGATTACAAAAAGTCAATTACAATAGCGTTTCAACAACAATCTAAATCCATGAATAAAAGGTTTTTGATGTATACATAACTTGTATAGTTTAGGCGAGTGTTAACCTTTTTGATCCAATTGACATGTTCTCCTTTTAGCTACCTATTTTAATGTGACCCGTTTGACAGAAAACAATACCCAAATCGACACATACATATGAACTGGGCCAAAGTTGCCAACATACTACCTCTAATTCACATGTTACACATATTTGCTGATGTTTGAATAGTAAATTTCTAAATTTGAGCTTTTTGTGTATGTGCAGCACAGGGAGACATCAATGTCCTTCAAAACCATGGATGATGGCCAGGTGTATCTCTATGCGGTAAGCATAGTTGTCGACTTGCGACTTGCCTCGTATCTCGAAACCTTAAATGTTTGACTTGCAACTAGACTTGTAAGAGTCAACATCTATCGCTATATCATATCTATATACGGAGTATATTGGAATATATAATTCACGCATCAGTTTTAAATGAAAATACCAACATTACACTCTGAAGATAAATGATTCTAAAAGCATCAAAATTTTCAATTACCATTAAGTATATATGAAGTTTGTTATATCAATTTTTACAGTAATTCATTTGAAATTCAACCCTGATTTCATCTCCTTCAGCCTTATATTCCAATTCATCCTCTTCCTCATCTTTTGCTGATCTGATCAGGTAGGGGTGTAAACAAGCCGAGTTGATCTCGGATCGTTTAAAATAGAAGAACTTGAGCTTGGCTTGTTTCGAGCTTGAGCTATAAAATAGTTCGGAATTCTAAAGATACTCTGTTAATGCTATAAAATAGTTTATGAAGGGTGCCGCTTGTGAAATTTTTAGATGAATTGAGATAAAGTTTTGTGCTAAAATATTGTATTTGGTACCAACTACCAAGATCTGCAATTTCAGTTTTCAAAGTGTTATGTGTCCTAAATCATAGTTGCATCTAACACTGGGAATTTGATACTTCAGAACTCTGTCAACGCACGATACCAGACAATTCCATATCCGTGGCTGTTGTTTGGGGAAAAAGTGAAAGTAAAAAATGTGTATATACGAGATTCTACTGGCGTGTCTGATTCAGTTTTAATTCTCTTTGGTGGTGGTCTTGCCAATGGTGTTTCGGTAATTTTCAACCCTTTCAGATATTAATAGATGTCTTTTGATGTAAATGGTCCTAATATTTGACTTTATGTTATAGCCCGGACACTTGAAAATGCTAGGGGGGTATATTGATTTCTTCATGGATCCTACTTTGGCAGAGTCCTTTGTCAAACTAAAGCAGGAACTTGATCAGCTCTTGCAAAAGAAGGTCAGACCCCTAGCTTACTTTTATTATTAGAATAAATATATAAATGTTCACTGGAGGAGGCGATTCTGACCCATTTACCTATAGATTAATGTACAAACAGAGATAGATGAAAAAGGTGTTTGCAGGTCTGCTTAATACTTTTATGTTTTAATGTGCACCTTAAGTTTTCCAACATCAATATTGCACCTAAATTGCTTTCTGTACCCAGTTACAGTAAAAAAGTGATCCCATTTTCCATCGGAAGTTAAATATCTTGTTTCTACTTGGCTGCTGAAAGGCAACCATTAAAATTATATAAATTATTAGCTTGTAGTTACTGAACAGGATGATATACCTTGTTTTTCTGCTCATGATGGAAGTATGGGCATTTGACTCGTCACATCATAGTAGAAAATTGTTTTACTACTCATATATGTGAAATACTATACAAAAAGATATAGTGGAATTCTGCTGGCCCAATAACATCAATTTGTTTGTAAATGATAGATAATGGGAAATTAGGTAATGTTGACGTGAAAGCTTCCTGGAGTAGGATATGTTGGCAATGTTCATGGGGCATCATGAGATTATTGCAATATTTATGGGGTAGAAGAAAGTTTTTAATAGAGGATCTGTTTGATGGAGATATTGAACTGAAAAAAGTAGTATAGATGTGTGATATTACAGTGGCATCATTTACTTGATAAATTTTTTCATTGACCCAAAATGATATTAGTGTTCAACAATACATAACTCTAAGATGCTCATGGTCGTTTTGGGGGTGAATTCACTGCCTGTTACTTTCAGTTTTACTAATTTACTCTTTACGAACCATGATATCTGATATTCATCTTTCTTTCTCTTCAATATTACTATATGTATACTTTAGTTTGACCCAATAACAAAACTAGAATTGTTTATACATGGGTTTATAACCATGCAGCTTGAAGATCCAAATATTGACATCCACAACGAAGGCAAGTATCTCATGCTTGCTGTTCAAGAGATCGTATCAGGAGATCAATGTGAGGGTAGATTCGTATTTGGCCGCGAAAGCAAAAGGTTAAAGGAGTCAACTGACAATGATAGCTTCACAAGAGATGGAGCGAACCCGAAAAGCTTACTGCAAACCCTGCTGATGAGGGCAGGCCACTCTCCTCCGAAATACAAAACAAAGCATCTGAAAACAAATGAATTTAGGGCATTAGTAGAATTCAAAGGAATGCAATTTGTTGGAAAACCGAAAAGAAACAAACAGCTTGCTGAGAGGGATGCTGCTGTTGAGGCATTAGGCTGGTTGACTCACACTTCTGGTTCAAAGAATGAAGAAGATGATACTTCACCTGTTGATCTCACTGACAATATGCTTAAACTTCTGAGTCAGAGAAGAAAACCAGCTTCTCATTCTGGAAGAAGGTAAAATAGTCTTTTGAAAGTCTACAAAATGTATAGATTTGAGAAAAAAAGTACCAGTTTTGCTCGTGATACATGAAAACCCGATTGGATGGCCTGGCTGCAGCTCCTATTAAGTCCCTTTTCGGGCCATTGGGACATTTTGGAACCTCTATGCAGTGCAATGGTTGTTGCTTAAGGGAGTTGGCCAGATTAGAAACCATGGGAGGAATTTATTTGGTTATAGAAAAATCATTTGTTTGTACATAGTTGTAGGGATTCAGTAATCTATAGATGAATCAATCGAATTTTATTCAGGGGGAATCTGTATGTATGTTTTGAAAGGTTTAAATTAATAAAATTTTATATTAAGATTGCATGTTTGCGAATTTAGAGTAGAACTTTTATAATATGTGGTTAAGCTTATATAGAGTAAGAAATAGATTAACATATCTAAGATATTATTGTCACAAAACTTTTGACAATTACAATTAGGGGTTTGAGCCTAAAATTTAAACCAAACCGATAATTACGGTTTGAGGTTTTCTCAAACCAAACCGCTCAATTTAATGTGTCAAACCAAACCAACCAAAACAATTGAAACCGGTTTGGTTCGGACGGTTTGACGGTTTGAACCAATTTTATTTTTATATATAATTTTTAATAAAAATTTTGTTAACTAACATTTAAGTTAGATGATACAAGTAGTAATGCAATTATGATTATCCTAGAAATTTTTTAAAGATATAAGAGCAAATTGCACGGGTCATCCCTTTGTTTTGTCAAAAAAGCACAAATCGTCCCTAAAAAAATTAGATAGCACAAGACATCCTTGTGTTTAGTATTTTTGATCAAATGTCATCCTTCTATACCTGAAAGGACACATATACCCTTACTTTTATCTTTATTTGTTAAAAAATCAAAATTATCTTTATTTTTGATTTTTTCTATTTCGTTTATAATATACCTATAACCTTTGTAATTAATGCCAACTATATTAATTATATATATATATATTCGTTTTCGACACTACCCACTTCATCTTCTCATCCTTGTCATCTCAAATTCATAGCAATTATCAATATCATCGTCAAAGACATCACACAACAACAATAACACCATCAGCAACACACTAATATTATCACACAACAACATCGTCTTCTTTTTCTTACCATTTTCCACACATTAAACCACCATAAACACCACCCTACTCCCTCATATACCCTTTTTTCTTCCTTACAATAATAAACTCATAAAAACGTAATTAAAATTCTACACCTAAAAGAAAAGAAAAAAAAAACAAATTATGTTACCATGGAACTACTCTGTTCGCCGGCCAGTATAACTTCTTTAAGTTTTCTGGCAAAACCCTCTGTTGCGGCAAACAAAGACGTCATCGTTGTAATTGCGAGATCTATGACGGCAAGATCTCCGGGTTTTGAAAATTCTCGAGATTTTCATATTGCTAATTAATGTTTCAATTTAGGTGTTTTGGGTATTTGAGGTATTTCATATAAGATCCGATTGAAGAAGATATTTTCTTATGAATTTGATGAAGCTAACTTTAAACTTGGTAAGATGGTGATGTTATGGATTCTAGAATGAAATAAGATCATGATACGGACCATGGATTAATGGTCATATGGATGTGTGAGTACGATGAACCACATAAGGATCAAAAAATTCAAAGACACTAAAAAGAAAAATAAATATATAGAAAATTTTAATTTTTTAATAAAGAAAAGATAAGAGTAAGGGTATATGTGTCCTTTCAAGTATAGAAGGATGACATTTGATCAAAAATACTAAACACAAGGATGTCTTATGCTATTTAATTTCTTTAGGGATGATTTGTGCTTTTTTGACAAAACACAGGGATGACCCGTGCAATTTGCTCAAGATATAAATACATAATCAAGTAGTAAGGCAATTATGATTATCCTAGAAATTTTTTAAAGATATAAATACATAATCTAGTGTTGGTCAAAAATGTTTTTAACAATATCATTTAATGATAATTAACTTTCATAACATTGTTACATAACCGAAAGTTTTCTTTTACGATCTTTAACTGTTAATTTATTTAATTGTATAAGTTGACAACTTTTCAAATGAAACCTCTGGGTACCATTAAAAAGCAAATATAGAGTTTATTTGTTAAAGACAAATGAATCTTTTAAATTAAATATGCATAATTAATAATATAAGGATACGGTCCGGTTCGGTTTAAATGGCCGGTTTGAATCTTGAAACCACGAACCGAACCATAAATGACGGTTTTGAAAAACCTAAACCACTAAACCAATTATGAACAATATAACCGGCCAAACCGACCAAATCACTTCGGTTTGGTCGGTTTAAACGGTTTCGGCCAAACCACGAACACCCCTAATTACAATCCCTTGAAAAAAAAAAAAAAAAAAAAAAAAAAAAGAATCCCTTGACAATCGTACAAACGGGAATACCCTTAAAAAAAAAAAAAAAGAATCCCTTGACAATCGTTACTAACCGTCTGGTGATGACCTAGTGGTAAGGGCTCCCGAATGACTTCCTAGAGGTCACGGGTTCGATCCCTCACTGGGTAAACATTTACCACATGGCCAGGGGAAGGTTCGGAAACTGTCACGGTAACGGTTAGGCCGCGTATATCACAAGCATAAGTTTGGCCACCCCGGGGGAACCTGTTACAAACGGGAATACCCTTTTAAAAAGAAAGAGAGAAAAAAAAAAGGAAGAATCCGTTGACAATCGTTACAAATATAGGGAGAAATTATAATTTGAAAGTCTAGAGTTTTTGAACATTGAGTTTGTTGAAGTTTGGATTTTCTCCAGAAGAACATTGAGTTTGTTGAAGTTTGTTGAGTTTGAACATTGAGTTGTAGACAATACTACTTTGGAAGGGTTTTGGATTTTCATACAATTTGAAACTTTGTTGAAGTGTTTGTGTTGAAATGTTTGTGCATGAAACTTTGCATACCTTCTAATGTCTTTCAAATATCCTTTTATAGACTTGAAAGTCTTCTTAGATAGTTGTCACTATAATTGGTGTCCGACAACTTTATTTCTTCTTTTGAAAATTGTGATAGTTGCCACTATAATTTGGTGTCAGACAACTTTATTTCTTCTTTTGAAAATTGTAGGGAATCATTTCAATTATTCATCTACTTTCTTTTGTCTTCTTGTTCAATAATGGAAGTTAGTTGCCTTGTCCATTTGTAGAATTATTGTAGACATCTTCCACCTTCTCTTGAAAAGTTGCTTGTCTTGTTGAACAATGGAAATTGATTGCCTTGTCCATTTGTAGAATTAGTGTAGGTATGACCGGGTACCATGTGTAATTGATTTGATAATTGCTTATAGGAAATGAACTTTTTTGAATAATTGTTACTTTAACATTTTACATAGGATAAAATTATAAGAGAACACTTATTACATGATTAAAGACTTAAGATAACATCATCATATAGATCTTGAGCATCTTGAAGTTGATCTTGATCATTGTTTGAACTGCTTGAAGTAGAATTTTTTATTTCATTGATAATCTTCTGAAGTTCTTCTGGAGAAGAACATGTTGCTTGAATTCTTGACACAATATCTGAACTTTCACCTTTTATAATCTGCTGAATAGGGGTTTGGTAACATAATTTATAATATTCATCAATATCTTGAGTTCCTGCTTTATCACTAGGAAATTTATTCTGCCATTTAACACGATAATATCTGTACAATTGACATGTTCTCCTTTTAGCTACCTATTTTAATGTGACCCGTTTGACAGAAAACAATACTCAATTTGACACATACATATGAAATGGGCCAAAGTTGCCAACATACTACCTCTAATTCACAAGTTACACATTCTGATGTTTGAATAGTAAATTTCTAAATTTGAGCTTTTTGTGTATGTGCAGCACAGGGAGACATCAATGTCCTTCAAAACCCTGGATGATGGCCAGGTATATCTCTATGCGGTAAGCATAGTTGTCAACTTGCGACTTGCCTCGTATCTCAAAACCATAAATTCTTGACTTGCAACTAGACTTGTAAGAGTCGACATCTATCTCTATATCATATTAAAATGATTTTGTTCTTCCTCAGAAGTAGAACCATTATCTGGCATTGATAACAACTTTGAAAACTTATTCACCATGATTAAAATTTTATTCTTATCTTATTATTGTTTAAGGATTAGTTTAATTTTTAATTGGTCCGGTAAGTGTAATGTGGGAACACCTTCAACATGTTGTGGTCCGACTAGCCGACTTACTCAACTGGGGCACTTATGATGATCCTACCAACAAGGCTTACCAACACAATCATATTCCAACGCCCTACTAAAAATTAGACTATCTTTAAACAAATTAGATATGAATAAATATGTATTCATAATTTTGTAATGTGGGAACACCTTCAACATGTCGTGGTCCGACTGGCCGACTTACTCAACTGTGGCACTTATGGTAATCCAACCAACAAGGCTTACCAACACAATCATATTCCAACGCCCTACTAAAAATTAGACTATCTTTAAACAAATTAGATATGAATATATATATATATATATATATATATATATATTGAAGGTATCCAATGAGAACCGTAAGAACTCCTTTTAGGCCTTAATTTTTTTAAAAATAGAAAAATTAAATGGGCTTTTATTAAAAAAAATAATTAACTAATACTACTATAATCTCTCCTACACCTCTATCCCTTCACACTCTCGTTCTCATCTAGTGGCATCCCCCCAAATTAACCCATATTTGCAGCGATATTTCTTTGTCCGAATCGACAAACCACCATCAATGGAGGTTTCTCGTAACTGCAAATCATCGAAGATAACAATTTCGCCATCGATCACCGTCAATGGAGGTTAGTCACCAATCTACTTCTCAATCGTCGCCAATCACCATCATTAGTTCGGACATAATAATTTCGCAATTGAACTACGAAATGAGAATGGATGCGATGGACCGTCCAAGTGTTGATGTACGATGATCAATTGAGCGGTAACCACCCCTTTTATTGCAATTAAAGGACCGATGTGAATTATTTTTGGTACTACATGCGATTCTGCAATCTGACCTACGTGCGATTCTGCAACTATGCACCTACGTGCTATTCTATACCTACGTGCGACTCTGCACCTTCCTGCGACTCTGCACCTGCCTGCGATTTTGCACCTAACTGCGCTTCTGCACCTAATGATGATTTTGCACCTGTATGTGATTCGGCAATTATGCACCTAATACTTGTATCTTTTATATTTGGTGTGAAATGGAAGATGACTAAAAATTGAAATTAGTTATGTTATTTGTTTTAATTGAAATACTAAGTGTGTAAAAATATGTTCAGTTCAAAAGTTTGAGGGTTGTTTGGTTATCATTCTAAAATGGTTTTCACATGGTCCCCATCCTATATATATACTAGTAACCTCAAACGCCGTGCAAATGCACATCCCACCCTAAAATATGTTAATGTTAAATCTTATTTTACAATTTAACATAAGTATTATCTTCAAGATTGATGCTTAATCGAAACGGAAAAAAGACGTTTATATCTTTTTCTCTACTATTTCCTAACACATAACACTAAAAAACGTCAAGAATTTCAAAACTGCATTCGATAGACCTTGAGTACTCTTAAATTATGAGGAGAGAAAATCAGTTATAAGATTAAGTAAAAATCCTAGAATTTATATAAATCAATGATAACAATGAATTCTCATGTTATCAATATTTTATCATTTCAGATGATCAATTTAGCTATTAGGTACGTCTCATCAATAGTTTTTGGTTGTTCCTCTCCATCATTGTGTTAATTATGTGAATTCTTTCAGTTGACCTAAGTAACATGACGTATATGTAAAACATTTGAAGCATTTAATATCGATAAAGAAATTTATGAAAAAGAAACTCTGCAAAAACTAATAAGTAGTATGAAAAAGGAATTAAAATTATTTTTGAAACTTATTTTTTGTAATGGAGAGTTATGATTTCTATTTTAACTACAACTTTTGTTCATAAAACGATTTATACACTTTAATATTTTTTTTTCCTTTAAAAGATAAGAACACATTACAATAAAAGTCTTTATGTAAAGACTTAATTTTCTCAAAATGATTAAAAAAAAAGTCATTATATTCAACGGAAAAAGTCTTTCGAATACTTGTTGTAATAAGAAACTTTCTACGAGAATCGTAGAATGCTTTTAAAGATAGCAAAAATATATTATGAAAACAAAAAATTTGTAAAGATGTTGATATGTCAAATGTGTGAACATGAAGTTGATAGATTTTTAGTAGGTAGATTATTTATTTATTTATTTATTTATTTATTTATTTATTTATTATTATTATTATTATTATTATTATTATTATTATTATTATTATTATTATTATTATTATTATTATTATTATTATTATTATTATTATTATTATTATTATTATTATTATTATTATTATTATATGTTCAATAGGTGTTGATGTGTCAAATGGAGGATCAACATGGCTTTCCTTATATATATAACTTAATTAAGAAGATAAATATGGTTAAAAGGGACAGCCTTCTTTAAAATTTATTTATAAATGATACGGTATATGTTCAATTAACAAAACTTATAGCTACAATGTGAGTAGTATGCATACTTAATAAATAAGTTAAATTAAAAAAAATACACTATTATTCCTTAAAATTTACCTTAAAATTTACTGGCAATCATTTACGAATTTTAATTACGTCGATCATCCTTTTATTTTAAAACTTGTTACGCCAATAATTATTTAGACCGTCATTAAATATCATGTTAAATTAAGGCATATACTATGCACACGAGGATTATTTCATATTTGTACCATTTTAAAAAAAAAAAAAAAAAAAAAAAAAAAAACCTTTTCTAGATCTCCACCATTATCAATTTAACCTATTTTGTTTTCTCGTTCCTAAGATTACGGGAGTCATCGTACTAAACACCATTTACATTCTCTTTGTTCTTGACGTAATCAAATCTCCCTCAATGCTTGTCGATCAAACACTCTCAAACATTTTTCATCAAACACTCACATCAACAAAACTCACAATTTAAAAACAAAGTCAACAATTTAAATTATAATCAAAAGTTTAAAATCACTGCATGAGGGGTAAATTATGATTTCTTAATGTTAGATATCAATATATCATCACCACCTCAAGCCTAATCACTGCGTGCAAAGTGTTTGATTCACCCTAACAATTCATTCAACGCTGACGAGCTAAATCGTCAACACTCCCGCTGATAAGCCATATTATCGAACCCCTTCCTCACTGGATCTTCTTCTAGGATCAGTGTTGGGATTGAGGGTGTGATATGATAATCTTGGATATTTTTTAGAATCGCGTGAATACTTTCTCAAGAAAGCATTTCGACCTTTTACTGTCTGGATTCACGAAATCAATATTGGGATAAGACTAAAAAACACTTTAAATCTTGGCAGAGAAACAAAGCATATTGTGTTTTCGTATGTGAAAAAAATGTGAACTAAACATTTTGTTGTTTCTAGAATTCGGTTGGCCGTTGGGGGGACACCTTTTAACGAACAGATTCACCGTTTTACAAACAGACATCATGACACCTTTTCACGAACAGATGCAATGTTTCACAAACCGACGTCATGTCTATTTGTTTTGGTGGGGAAAACGTGTATAGGGATCTAGATTTACCGACTCGTTTTATAACTTAATTTGGAATACCCTTATGCCCGAGAAAATCCCAATTACACTAAAATTACCAACAATCACAAATCCAGTGACCTTCTATCACCCAATCATCTTATTAGGTCAAGACTTTGATAGCCACCGCCTCTTCTCTTTTGTATTTTTATTCCCTACGTAAAATACATTGCAAATGAGAACTCTAGCTTTAAAGTAAAACGGCGTTAACGACTGTGAACAGAACATGTGACTCATAATCTTTAAGACACAAATTAATATATGTTTGGGTAGTGAAAGATGGGGGTGGATTTAGGTGATGGACTTTAAAAGTCCATGTTCCAATGGAGAATGAGACGGGTTTTGGTGATGGATTTGCTAAGTGAAATGGGAAATATGACAATGATATTTTGTGTACCAAATAACATATGTATATGTTTATAATTTATATTTACTCAAACAAAAAATGAATTGAAAATTACACAAATGGTCATTTTTAACGGAATAGTTAATTCCCGTTAGTTTAAAGGAATATTGGCGTAACAAGTTTTAAAAGAAACAATGACATGTATAATTAAAATTTGTAAATTATTGTCAGTTGTTTGGGGCGAACTTAAAGAGCGATTTGCATAATTTTTTCTTAAATCAATTAAATGTTAAATTATACGCTATGAAAATGAAGTATAATAAGTTTTGTTACTTCCTTAGACTATAAGGTAGGGGTGTACATAAATGGTTTGGAACCATCAGAACCGGTAAACCGAACTGGGATCGGACCAGAACCGAACCAACCCGAAGTACAACGGTCCAGTTCGCGGTTCTATCGGTTAGCCTTAATGGTTCGCAAAGCAGTTCGGTTCTAAAACCGGTAAAAACGGTTCGGACCGCCAGAACCGGTTATGTAGGAAAAAATAAATATATACTTGATATTTGTATCCTTGGATATCGATAAAAATTGAGTTATATTATTAGATTTATTAAAAATGTAATACTAATTATAAGTACATATGTTATTTTAGATTTTTATCTTTTATAATTCATGCACCCATAAAAATCAACTTATAGTTTCTATCTCGATCTCCTTCGTCGTCCACACACAAGTAACAATTTTGTTACTTTTGTACACTTTCCCAATCATGATTTTTGATCCATTATTAACGCTTAATCCATTTAATATTTCTTTTTGAAAACTTGATCTACGATATTCTTTTGGGTTCTACCTACATGCATGTTTTGCTTGAAAAAAATATAGATGCATCCATCTTATTTTATATTGAAGCAACATTTTAATTTTTTATTATTAGACGATTCTAAGTGTTTTCTGATTTTTTGAGTATTCTATTTAATTTGATAACTACATGCTTTTACACATCTTCTTCTTTATAACATATATGCGCGTATATTATTTGGTTCGCGGTTTTGAACCAAAACTGCAAGAACCGAACCAGTACCAGACCGGACCAAAACCGAATTATATGGTACGGTTCATGGTTCTTGATTTTCCATTTAGTGGTTCGTGGTCCGGTTCTGGTTCGGTGTGGTTTTTGGACCACGTACACCCTACTATAAGGTGTATATATTAAAATTAGTAGAACAATCATTTAAAATAATTTATTTGTTAATTAAATTCAGTTAACCGATAATATGGTGATGTAGTACAGAATTGGAGGAAACTTGACCTGCAAGGAATTGGATGAATCCTTGGGCAATAAGGAGGATTAGAGTTTGAGTCATTTATGGAGTCTTTAAATTAGAGTCATTATCTAATTATATCAGTATCTCTATTAGATTACGATTAATATTCGTGGTAGTATCCTAGTAGGATTATTATTCGTCAGTATAAATAGGGTTTAATTGTTTAGTTTTTCATTAGCTTAATTATGTTTTGATTTGATTATTAAAAAGAGTCGAGAAGAGTTTTCTCAACCCTTGTGTGGTTTATCTTCGTCCCGTATACGATAATACCCCATATCCGTCAAATAACACGATAGTTATTTTATTCTACGTCTGACAATACGTGAATTGTCTAATATGTAGCTTTTGTGCTACATCAGGTGGTGGTATCAGAGCAACCGATCCATATTCCGATTAGTTGGGTCTCTCCCACGTTTGGATTTTGATAATCTATCTCAAAAAAAAAAAAAAAAAATTGTTCATCGACAATTGTTCACCGGCGACACTGTTTTTTTTTTTTTTTTTTTTTTTGGGTAAAAACCGGCGACACTGTTCATCCGAAAATCATTGTTCATCATTGACACTGTTCATCCAAAGCTACTGTTCATCGACGTGTCACTGTTCATGTTCATCTGACTAAGAACTATTCATTTGAATTTTTTTTTTTTTAAGAAAAAAAAAAAAGAAGTCAACTTCGCTTCCAATCGGTTCATCAATATCTTTTAATTGATTCTATGTTCTATCAATTCTAAAACATGATGTACGATGATACTTACTCGGATCTAGTTGTTCAAAACGAGAAACATCAAAAACAAGATATTTTTAGGATGTGTTGTATAATCCATCAGAAGATACATAATGTTGTCATCGATCACGGTAGCATCGAAAATTTCGTGTCACGGGATGTCGTGGAATTTTTTAAACTACCAGTTGAAACACTTCCTATAACGCCCCTCATTTAATACAACAATATAATATTAAGTTTGGCGGAAGCGACTACTTGAAATACATATTCTATTAGAATTCTGCTAGAAATTTTCGCAAACCTTTATACAACATGTTTAACTACTAAACAAACATAGTTAACTTGTTTACAAACCCGGGGCCTTATATACTACAAAACATTATTTATTACAAACTGGATCAGAGTTGCAAGTTTCAAACATTCCCATCATCAAAACGTCCCTTCCTGGCTACCCACATAATTAAACATAACCTGCAGGAAGTAAATTGAGGGATTAGCACGAAGCTAAGTGAATGAATAATCAACTACAATTCAATTTAGCTAGCAATCTGTTCACAATCAATAATGCAACAAATATCGTCAAGAGGAACGGTGGTTCCTAAGGACCCTGTTCCGGGTGGCCCCATCAGAACACTTAAATCAACTGTAGGCCAAAACAGTGATTAACCGCTAACTAAATGCTAATCTCCATCAACACATGTACGCAACCCTGTGTTGACCAACATTAGCAATCAAGTCCAACTGACAATCTAGTTGACCTCTGGATTTATCAATCAAGCTCACAGGCTAATCAAACTACCAATCATATGGTATATCATTTCAAAGTTAACATACTATCAATAGTAATCCTATAATTACTGATTGAAATCAAACTGACACAACCAAATCAAACTGTGAGTCTCAAATCCACTCACCTGATTCGTCTCAGTTACTTACTCAGCAGTCTTATCTCGCTGAGCCCTTGGATTATCTGAGAACATAAAATCAATCATAAGTTAGTAATTTGTTTTCAACTAATGGTACTTATGTAAGTAAACACATTACATAAGTAATTACATTGTTAATCAATTCCAAACATAAGTAACAATAATATCTTTCTACAAAAGTGCCACTAAAACATCAATAAAGTGCCACTAAAGGAATATTATATACAATACTCAGTCGACGTTAAACTTCTTTACTAAGTCTCATAACTCATTAGAATTATCCACATTATAACATATATTTTCAATGGATAAGTGCCACTAAAGTACCACCTAAATGCCACTAAAGGAATATGACATAAGAAGTGCCACTAAAAACACCATCTTCCAAACACTTATGCATTTTCAAAATTTGCAAAACTCATCAATTTTATTCATGCAAACGCGATCCGGCAAAGGGTGGTGGGATCGCGTTCGTCAGTTAAAAAAATTCTGTGACGAAATTTCACATGGTAACGCGATCCGGGTAACATGAGCTGGATCGCGTTCCCAAGAAGAAAATGTTCTGTAACCATTTTTCATATAGCAACGCGATCCAGGCAAAGGGTCAGGATCGCGTTCCTACGCGTTTCAGCTCAGGTGCAGACCTGCAAACACACAGCTCAACCCATTTTCTTAAACCAACATTATAATCACTTGATTCTCAGTTTTGAAGTTACAATTCACTCAAATACTACCATATATACATACCAAAGCATCATTCAAGCTTCAATTCACATATACTTCAATAATTTGCATGATCACACTCAAAACTCAATTCAAATATTCAAACACTTACCAAATTAAGAATTTCAAAGTGATGATGATGATGTTTATGCTATCACAAGCTCACAATTAGCTCAAGATCACAGCAAACTCTTTGATTCACTTGATTTCTAGCTTTAGGGTTTAAGGGTTTTGAGAGTTTTAGGTTTTGGACAAATAAGGAAAGTAAGAACTTTCCTAAAAGGGAAAGGTATTTAAGTCGGTTAACTTTTACACCGACCCGCATCCACTTAAAACTAGTCCCTTTTCAATCTATTGCCTGGAACCTAAAAACCATTTGCGAGAAACTTATTTTATTGCACCGTCAACTATAGTAAATTAAAACCATCAATAATTTACTAAGCACAATAATTCCTGAGGTTTATTTAACTAAGTTTCGCAATTTAAACATATTTATCAAATAATTTCTAATACAATTAAATACATCAATTTAAAATTAGAAATTACCGGACCAGAAGAGAGGATGTTACAATTCTCCCCCCCCCCCCCCCCCCCCCTTAAGAAGATTTCGTCCCCGAAATCTCATCACGATCAAACAATCCAGGATATCTGGATCTCATACTATCCTCAGTCTCCCAAGTTAGGTTTTCACCTAAACTATGTTTCCATTTCACTAACACCATGGGAATCTGTTTCTTCCTAAGTTTAGTAACTTTTCTGTCAAGAAGTTCTACTGGTTCTTCAACTAACTTCTGACTCTGATCAACTTTCAAATCTTTCAAAGGAAGAATCTGAGACTGGTCTTCAACGTTACATTTCCTCAAATAACAAATGTTAAACGTATCATGAATACCAGCAAGCTCTGGAGGAAGATCCAATGTAACAGACTGATCATTAACAATCTGACGAATTCTAAACGGTCCAATATATCGAGGAGCCAATTTGCCACGTTTCCCAAACCGTATTACCCCTTTCCAAGGCGAAACTTTCAGACAAACAAGTTCACCTTCAACAAAAGTAACAGGTCGACGTTTAGGATCTGCATATTGTTTCTGTCTATCACGTGCAGCTTTCAACTTTTCACGAGCCACTGCTACTTTATCAGCTGTCATCTGAACAATGTCTGGACCTGCAAACTGTTTCTCACCTGCCTCTAGCCAACAAGTTGGAGTTCTACAACGGCGTCCATAAAGCATTTCATATGGAGGCATGCCAATACTAGAATGATATGAGTTATTATAAGCAAACTCAACCAATGGCAAATGAGAATCCCAAGAACCACCATACTCTAGAATACAAGCTCTTAACATATCCTCAAGCGTCTGAATCGTGCGTTCTGACTGACCATCGGTTTGAGGATGATAAGCTGTACTAAGATTCACACGTGTACCCAATTCATGCTGCAAACTCTGCCAGAAATGAGATACAAACCTCGGATCTCTATCAGATACAATCGATAATGGAATACCATGCCGAGAAACAATCTCATTTACATACAACTGTGCAAGTTTACTTAAAGATGCAGTTTCACTAGAAGCGAGAAAATGAGCACTCTTGGTCAATCGATCAACAATAACCCAAACCATATCATTTCCTCGGGCAGTTCGAGGCAACTTGGTTACAAAATCCATAGTCAAATGTTCCCACTTCCATTCAGGAATCTCAAGCTGTTTCAACGACCCATACGGCTTCTGATGTTCAGCTTTAACTTGAGAACAAATATGACAAGAACTAACAAACCTTGCTACATCCATCTTCATTGTAGGCCACCAATAGAAAGGTTTCAAGTCATTATACATTTTAGTACTTCCAGGATGTACAGAAAATCTGGACTTATGGGCTTCATTCAGAATAACATCCCGAAGACCACCAAACAAAGGAATCCAAACACGAGACTGAAAGGTTTTTAATCCTCTCGAATCCTCCAATAACAATTCCTTTCGATTCAACATAATTTCAGATTTCAAATTATGATCTAACAAAGCCTCTAACTGTGCAGCTTTTATCTGACCCACCAAATCAGAAGAAACTTCTAAACGCATAAAATAAACTCGATCAGAAGTTACCTTGCGGCTTAAAGCATCAGCAACCACATTGGCTTTCCCTGGATGGTATTTAATTTCACAATCATAATCCTTGATTAATTCCAACCATCGTCTCTGCCGCATATTCAACTCTTGCTGTGAAAATATATACTGAAGACTCTTGTGATCTGTACAAATAACACATTTGGTACCATACAAGTAATGCCTCCAGATTTTTAAAGCAAACACAACTGCTGCAAGCTCTAAATCATGGGTAGGATAATTTCTTTCATGAGGTTTGAGCTGACGAGAAGCATAAGCAATCACACGATCTCGCTGCATTAAAACACAACCCAAACCAGAAATCGATGCATCACAGTAAACAACAAAATCATCGGACCCATCTGGCAATGCTAACACAGGAGCCTGACATAACAACTGTTTCAGAGTCTGAAAAGCAGCTTCCTGTTGTTCAGTCCATACAAATTTTTCATCCTTACGGGTCAATTTAGTCAACGAACCGGCAATTTTAGAAAAATCTTTAATAAACTTCCGGTAATAACCCGCCAAACCAAGAAAACTCTTTATTTCTGAAGCAGACTTTGGAGCTTTCCAATTCATTACAGCTTCAAATTTCGAAGGATCAACTTTAACACCATCATTACAAATAATATGACCCAAAAACTGTACTTCCCGAATCCAAAATTCACATTTAGAAAACTTTGCATACAAATATTCTCTCTTTAAGGTTTCCAATACCAACCTCAAATGCATTCCATGCTCTGATTCGGATTTAGAATATACCAAAATGTCATCGATAAACACAATCACAAATTTATCAAGAAAAGGTCGACAAACACGGTTCATCAAATCCATAAAAACTGCGGGAGCATTCGTCAAACCAAAAGGCATAACCAGGAATTCAAAATGACCATACCAGGTTCTAAATGCAGTTTTAGGAATATCACAATCCCTAACATGAACTTGATGATAACCTGATCTCAAATCAATCTTTGAATAAAATGAAGATCCCTGCAACTGATCAAATAAATCATCTATCCGAGGCAGAGGATATTTATTCTTTACTGTCCTTTTATTCAATTCCATATAATCAATGCACATTCTAAAAGACCCATCTTTCTTTTTCACAAACAGAACTGGTGCACCCCAGGGAGAAGAACTAGGTCTAATAAACCCTTTATCCAACAACTCCTGTATCTGATTCATCATTTCACGTATCTCAGACGGAGCTAATCTATAAGGGGCTTTGGCTATAGGTGAAGAGCCATGAACAAGATCAATCTGGTATTCAACTTCCCTAACCGGTGGTAAACCAGGTAATTCATCAGGGAATACTTCCGGATACTCAGAAACAACCGGTACATCAGAAAGTGTAACACCCCCAAATTTGTTCAGCGGAAGCGTTTGGTTTAAGTACTGGGGTGTCACAATAATGAAACATGCATACGTATCAGAGCTTATGATTACAACAGAACAATAAATATTAAGATGCCAAAAGAGTTAATTACAAAGTTTACGATTCAACGAATCGTATAAGTTAAAAGTAGTAAGTTTACAAAAGTAGATTTCTGAAATATGACTAAAACATTTCAGTTATACTAAAGAAATCCATATGTTTCCAAAAGTTGGCATCCTAAGCTTCAAGGGTCGCCTAATTCTCCATGTGTGTTGGCGATCTTATATGCGCAGCTAATTCCCTGAAAAACATAGTAAAAGTCAACAACTAGGTTGAGTGAATCCACAGGTTTTATGTTGTATATTGTTGTTTCAAGTTTTGTAGTCACATTTGTTGGACCAAATACGTTCATAAATAGTAATTGCCATAATAGTCGAGTAATGTTTAGTGGAACGTCATCCATAGTATAAGTTCAGTGGGTTGTTCGCCCAAAAGTTTCAGTTTATGTGGGATGTTGCCCGAAATAGTTGTGTTGGGACGTTACCCAAAATACTGTGTTTGAAAACGTGTTACTGGTCGTTTTCCAGTAGTTTTAAAGTTTGAGTCGGTCGTTCTCCGACTAGTTACCAAATGTACCGGTCGTTCTCCGGTAAGATACCAAGTTAGCACTGGTCGTTCTCCAGTGAGATACATTGTTAGTACCGGTCGTTCTCCGGTAAGATACACTGTTAGTACCGGTCGTTCTCCGGTAAGATACCATGTTAGTGTCGGTCGTTCTCCGACAAGTTACCAATATGTACCGGTCGTTCTCCGGTAAGATACCAAATTTGTTTCATATAGTGATAATAGTTTTTGTTTGGAATGCCATGTCGTACGGACAGTTGTAGTAGTTGTCCACAGTTATAAGTTGTTTGTATGAGTGTGCCAAAGGCAGTTATGTGATAGTTTGTATAGCAGTTTAACAGTTCAAGTACTCTAATTTTTCGAGTAAGTAGTATGATAAATAATCATATAGTAAAAGCAGTTATGGCAATCAGTAATCAGTAAAGCAGTTGACTATGTTTTCCACCCCAAAAGTAGTTACAAACAGTAAAAGTAGGGGCTGTGAACTCACCTGTTGAGTTAAGTAGTTGTGCGAGTGCTAGCAAACCTAAGCCCAAGTACAGTCTGGAATCTCCTAACGTCCTAAACGTACGAGATTAATAAGTATGTGGATGTCTAAACTGATCATCCATGCTAGTGTTTGTACAACCAAGTCACGTCCAAATTGTTTGTTTAATGTTTATGTTTGTATTTCGTTGTTTGTGAAAATGTATACGACTCGTTGGTGATAGTTTGAAATCCTAATTTCGGTAAAATAAGAGTGTTTGTATTGTTTGTAAAGCTCGTGAATCGTATCGTTTAAAGATATGCATTTCCGGTTAGTTCGACACTTAGTGAAAACAAGTTTTTAAACTTCCTGTTTTTAGCGACGTAGGGTGCGACGCTGGGTTGTTATGCGACGTAGGGTGCGACGTACGGGTCTACGTCGCATTCAGGTTTTGCGACGTCATGGGTTGCGTCGCATAGGCGACGCTCGCAATTTAATGCGACGTAGTGGTCTGCGTCGCTATGTGCGACGTAAGGAAGGGTAATGCGACGTAAAGGCCTACGTCGCAGTACTGTTTTCGGTCCCAATGCGACGTAGTCGCCTGTTCGACGAACAGCGAGAAAAAGTCGGATTTTTGGTTGATTTGGAACGTTTTCGGTTGTATAAAACACTAAAACATGTTATTCTAAGTATGTTAAACAAGAAATAACAATTATAACTTTGAAATCTAAAGATTTGCGGGATTTGTCGGAAACTTACGGGTGTCGGATTTGAAATCCGAAAAGATGGAAATGTAGATCGGGGTCTCGTGGTCACTTTATTCCAAAGAAGCTATATGATTCGGTGCGTTTTTGTAGTAGTTTTTGTTGTTTTGGTGTGATTTTTGGTGGTGAGTTTAGAGAGAAAAGAGAGTGATGAAAGAGAAGAGAAAGATGGAGAATGAGAAAAGGTGGAGGTGGGAGTGGGGTTTTGTCCCCATTTTCTGCCTCCGTGTTTTAGTCCCGTGTTTGTTTGCCCGATCGTTAAATGTTACTTTATTTTAACTAATATGTTTTTAAATTACATTTTTCATTATATTTTAATTAGGATCTTTTTATGAAACTAAATTAATAAATTTTACAAATTTCAACTTTGTTTTATTTTAATTTTTACAAGTTTACGTTTTGCGTTATAAAATAATATGTAAATATTATCGACATAATATTTAATTGTTAACTACGTTATTTAATAATTTCGTTTTATTAAATAATTTTTGTTCACCAACAGTCGTACATTTTTGTCGCGTTTGTTTTCAAATTGATCTGTACGTAATTACGACTACGTAATACTACGCGTACTAACTAGTTGGGCTATGCTAGACTTACCTCTAAAATGTGTTGTGAATTCACTCAAGTAGGGAATTAGCCTAATAATGCAAGTGATTAATGTTATTAATCGTGTTCAAATTTGCGAGGTGTTACAGAAAGGGACTTCTTTTCTAACTTAGCATCAATCACATAAGCTAGATACGATTCACAGCCCTTGGACAAAGATTTCCTAGCTTTCATCATACTAATCAAAGGTATACAAACATTATCCCGTTCTCCTCGAGCCACGACATATGACTTTTCAGAGATTGGAATTCTAATCAGCTTATTGTGGCAATCTATGCTTGCTTTATACTGACTTAACCAATCCATACCAATAATCACATCAAAACTAGCAATTGGCATCAACAGAAAGGAAATTGGGAAAGTCTGGCTATCTATTATAATACTAGCTCCAATTACCGAAGTGGTAACAGGAACCGATTTGCCACTAGCTATTTCTACTTCAACTGGGTTTGTTATCACAGTAGGCATCATTTTCAACTTATCACAGAAGTACATGGATACAAAAGAACAATTTGCACCAGAATCAAATAAAACACGACCTGGTACAGAATTTACAAGAAAAGTACCCGTGATCACGTCATCTGTATGGACAGCTTCATCAACTGTCATTTGAAAAGCCCTACTAACTGCAGATGGCGGATTCTTCCGCTTCTGACCGGAAGATGCTGACGAACCAACAACTGTCCCCGAACCCTGTCTCTTAGCCTCAGAACACTGATTTGCACGATGACCTTCCTTATGGCAATTCCAACACACATAAGTGGGAAAAACACAATCTTTGGCTTCATGCCCAATCACACCACATTTTACACATCTAGTGGTTTGCACAGTACACGGTATAACGCCCCTCATTTAATACAACAATATAATATTAAGTCTGGCGGAAGCGACTACTTGAAATACATATTCTATTAAAACATGCTAGAAATTTTCGCAACCCTTTGTACAATATGTTTAACTACTAAACAACCATAATTAACATGTTTACAAACCCGGGGCATTATATACTATAAAACATTATTTATTACAAACTGGATCAGAGTTGCAAGTTTCAAACATTCCCAGCATCAAAACATCCTTCCTGACTACCCACATAATATACATCACCTGCAGGAAGTAAATTGAGGGATTAGCACGAAGCTAAGTGAATGAATAATCAACTACAATTCAATTTAGCTAGCAATCTGTTCACAATCAATAATGCAACAAATATCGTCAAGAGGAACGGTGGTTCCTAAGGACCCTGTGCCGGGTGGCCCCATCAGAACACTTACATCAACTGTAGGCCAAAACAGTGATTAACCGCTAACTAAATGCTAATCTCCATCAACACATGTACGCAACCCTGTGTTGACCAACATTAGCAATCAAGTCCAACCAACAATCTAGTTGACCTCTGGATTATACATTTCAATTCAATGTTCAACAAACAACCAATCAAATGGCATATCATTTCAAGGTTAACATACTATCAATAGTAATCCTATAATTACTGATTGAAATCAAACTGACACAACCAAATCAAACTGTGAGTTTCAAATCCACTCACCTGATTATCTCGTTTCACTTACTCCGCTGTCTTATCTCGCTGAGCTCTTTGCTTATCTGAGAATCAACAATCAGGTAAAAGTTAGTAATCAAGATCGTAACACTTGAATTACATCAATTTAAATCATTAGGAACTTAACTCAATTAACATTACAATTATCATAAGTTCCTAAATATAACAACTATCATGTATTATTATGCTAATAAGTACAATTTACATTGCAAACAACAAGTTAGAACAAGTCTTAAAAGTTAAACAAAACATTTGCTGAAACACACCCCAAGCCGCCGGCTTCACTAGGGAAGCCGCCGGCTTCCACCTACAACCCGCCGGCTCACATTCTCCAGCCACCGGGTGAATTAAATTGGGTGGTAACAGAACTTAATCGCGTTTTAAAGGCTATAGGAGCCGCCGGGTACGGGTTTTACCCGCCGGGTTCTCGGTTTAGGCACATTACCCGCCGGGTATGGGCTTTACCCGCCGGGTACTCACCCTGCACCAGCATACTTCGCCCAGCTTCAAAACCCAGCAAACCAAATACCCATCAATCAGCCACAACCACGATTTCAGCATAAATTTGAAGCTCATATAACATCACAATTAGATACTACAACATGTTTATTGCATCTAGTTCATATCAATTCATACTAAAGTTTCAAGTGATCAAATTCAAGAATTTAAACATGATCATACTTACTAATTTGATGAAGGTGATGTTGTAACTCAACAATCACAGCAACTCTTCAGCTTCACAATCGATTTCTAAGTTTCTAGTTACAAGGGTTTTGAGGGTTTGAAGGTGTTAGGTTAAAACTTCTAAAAGAGGAAAGTTAAGAAAACTTTCCTAAAAAGGAAAGATATAAGGCGGTCAAACTTTACACCGACCCGTAACCACTTAAAACTAGTCCCCTTTTAATCTAATGTCTGGAACCTAAAAACCATTTGCGAGAAACTTCTTTTATTGCACCGTCGACTATAGTAAATTAAAACAATCAATAATTTACTAAGCACAATAAGTCCTGAGGCTTATTTAACTAAGTTTCGCAAATAAACAAATAATATCAAATAATTTCCAATACAATAAAATATATTAATTTAAAATTAGAAATTACCAGACCAGAAGAGAGGATGTTACAACTCTCCCCCCCTTAAGAAGATTTCGTCCCCGAAATCTCATCACGATCAAACAATCCAAGATATCTGGATCTCATACTATCCTCTGTTTCCCACGTTAGGTTTTCACCTAAACTATGTTTCCATTTTACTAACACCATGGGAATCTGTTTCTTCCTAAGTTTGGTCACTTTTCGGTCAAGAATTTCAACGGGTTCTTCAACTAACTTCTGACTTTGATCAACTTTCAAATCTTTCAAAGGAAGAATCTGAGACTGGTCTTCAACGTTACATTTCCTCAAATAACAAATGTTAAACGTATCATGAATACCAGCAAGCTCTGGAGGAAGATCCAATGTAACAGACTGATCATTAACAATCTGACGAATTCTAAACGGTCCAATATATCGAGGAGCCAATTTGCCACGTTTCCCAAACCGAATTACTCCTTTCCAAGGCGAAACCTTTAAGTAAACAAGTTCACCTTCAACAAAAGTAACTGGTCGACGTTTAGGATCAGCATATTGTTTCTGTCTATCACGTGCAGCTTTCAACTTTTCACGAGCCACTGCAACTTTATCAGCTGTCATTTGAACAATATCTGGACCTGCAAACTGTTTCTCACCTGCTTCTAGCCAACAAGTTGGAGTTCTACAACGGCGTCCATAAAGCATCTCATATGGAGGCATGCCAATACTAGAATGATAAGAGTTATTATAAGCAAACTCAACCAATGGCAAATGAGAATCCCATGAACCACCATACTCCAAAATACAAGCTCTTAACATATCCTCCAATGTCTGAATCGTACGCTCTGACTGACCATCTGTTTGAGGATGATAAGCTGTACTAAGATTCACTCTGGTGCCCAACTCATACTGTAAACTTTGCCAAAAATGAGATACAAACCTCGGATCTCTATCAGATACAATAGATAATGGAATACCATGCCGAGTAACAATCTCATTCATATACAATTGTGCAAGTTTAGTCAAAGAAGCAGTCTCATTAATAGCTAGAAAATGAGCACTCTTGGTCAATCGATCAACAATGACCCAAACCATGTCATTACCACGAGCAGTTCTAGGCAACTTTGTAACAAAATCCATGGTCAAATGTTCCCACTTCCATTCTGGAATCTCAAGCTGTTTCAACGAACCATACGGCTTTTGGTGTTCAGCTTTAACTTGAGAGCAAATATGACAAGAATTAACAAACCTTGCTACATCCATTTTCATTGTAGGCCACCAATACAAAGGTTTTAAGTCATTATACATTTTGGTGCTTCCAGGATGAACAGACAATCTGGACTTGTGGGCTTCATTCAAAATAACATTCCGAAGATCGCCAAACAAAGGAATCCAAACACGAGACTGAAAGGTTTTTAATCCCCTCGAATCATCTACTAACAATTCCTTTCGATTTAACATAATCTCAGATTTCAAATTATGATCTAACAACGCCTCTAACTGTGCAGCTTTTATCTGAGCCACCAAATCGGAAGAAACTTCTAAACGCATAACATAAACTCGATCAGAAGTTACCTTGCGGCTTAAAGCATCAGCAACCACATTGGCTTTCCCTGGATGGTATTTAATCTCACAATCATAGTCTTTGATTAGCTCTAACCATCGTCTCTGACGCATATTCAACTCTTGTTGCGAAAATATATACTGAAGACTCTTGTGATCTGTACAAATAACACATTTGGTACCATACAAGTAATGCCTCCAGATTTTCAAAGCAAACACAACTGCTGCGAGCTCTAAATCATGGGTAGGATAATTTCTTTCATGAGGTTTGAGCTGACGAGAAGCATAAGCAATCACACGATCTCGCTGCATTAAAACACAACCCAAACCAGCAATCGATGCATCACAATAAACAACAAAATCATCGGACCCATCTGGCAATGCTAACACAGGAGTCTGACATAACAACTGTTTCAGAGTCTGAAAAGCAGCTTCCTGTTGTTCAGTCCATACAAACTTTTCATCCTTACGGGTCAATTTAGTCAACGAACCGGCAATTTTAGAAAAATCTTTAATAAACTTCCGGTAATAACCCGCCAAACCAAGAAAACTTTTTATTTCTGAAGCAGACTTCGGAGCTTTCCAATTCATTACAGCTTCAATTTTTGAAGGATCAACTTTAACACCCTCATTACAAATGATATGACCCAAAAATTGTACCTCCCGAATCCAGAATTCACATTTAGAAAACTTTGCATACAAGTGTTCTCTTTTCAGGGTTTCCAATACTAACCTCAAATGCATTCCGTGTTCTGATTTGGATTTAGAATATACCAAGATATCATCGATAAACACAATCACAAATTTATCAAGAAAAGGTCGACATACACGGTTCATCAAATCCATAAAAACTGCGGGAGCATTTGTCAAACCAAAAGGCATAACCAGAAATTCAAAATGACCATATCTGGTTCTAAATGCAGTTTTTGGAATATCACAATCACGAACACGAACTTGATGATAACCTGACCTCAAATCAATCTTTGAATAAAACGAAGATCCTTGCAACTGATCAAACAAATCATCTATTCTGGGCAAAGGATACTTATTCTTTACAGTCCGTTTATTCAATTCCCTGTAATCAATGCACATTCGAAAAGACCCATCTTTCTTTTTCACAAACAGAACTGGTGCACCCCAGGGAGAAGAACTAGGCCGAATAAACCCTTTATCTAACAACTCCTGTATCTGATTCATCATTTCACGTATCTCAGATGGAGCTAATCTATAAGGGGCTTTGGCTATAGGTGAAGAGCCAGGAACAAGATCAATCTGGTATTCAACTTTCCTAACCGGTGGTAGACCAGGTAATTCATCAGGGAATACTTCCGAATACTCAGAAACAACCGGTACATCAGAAAGGGACTTCTTTTCTAACTTAGCATCAATCACATAAGCTAGATACGATTCACAGCCCTTGGACAAAGATTTCCTAGCTTTCATCATACTAATCAAAGGTATACAAACATTATCCCGTTCTCCTCGAGCCACGACATATGACTTTTCAGAGATTGGAATTCTAATCAGCTTATTGTGGCAATCTATGCTTGCTTTATACTGACTTAACCAATCCATACCAATAATCACATCAAAACTAGCAATTGGCATCAACAGAAAGGAAATTGGAAAAGTCTGGCTATCTATCATAATACTAGCTCCAATTACCGAGGTGGTAATAGGAACCGATTTGCCACTAGCTATTTCTACCTCAACTGGGTTTGTTATCACAGTAGGCATCATTTTCAACTTATCACAGAAGTACACAGATACAAACGAACAATTTGCACCAGAATCAAACAAAACACGAGCTGGTACAGAATTTACAAGAAAAGTACCCGTGATTACGTCATCTGTATGGACAGCTTCATCAACTGTCATTTGAAAAGCCCTACTAACTGCAGATGGTGGAGTCTTCCGCTTCTGACCTGAAGAAGCTGATGAACCAACAACTGTCCCTGAACCCTGTCTCTTAGCCTCAGAACACTGATTTGCACGATGACCTTCCTTATGGCAATTCCAGCACACATAAGTAGGAAAAACACAATCTTTGGCTTCATGCCCAATCACGCCACATTTCACACATCTAGTGGTTTGCACAGTACACGGCCCAAAATGTCTAGCTCTACACTTAATACACCAATTGGGACGATCAGAAGTACCACCACGACTTTCTTGTTTCTTACCCTGCTGATTTCCTTGCCACCGTTGCTTACCTTTACCAGAAGATTCACTCCTAGATTTCTGAGAAACTATTTCTTTACTTGGTACTTGTTGAGGTTTCAAATCACTGTCAACAGATCGAGCTAACATGAAAGCTTGAGGAAGAGAGCTCGCTAATCTCACTGAAGTTCGATAATGATTAGGTAAAGTACCCACAAACTGTTCTATCTGAGTTCTCTCATCAGGAACCCACTGCTGAACAAACCTGAGTTTCTCTGTGAACTGATGTATCAAATCATCCATTGACATGTTATCAGTTAATTGTAAATCCATAAACTCTTTTCTAATCCGAGCTATATCATAGTTTGAACAATACTGCTTACAAACTTCATTACGAAAATCAGACCATCGGATAGATGCTTTCTGAAAAGAAGATAATACAGAAGTGATCGAGTCCCACCAATTCATAGCTGCTCCTTTTAAAAGTTGAGTTGCATAAGGAACTTTCAGTTCTTCCTCACATTGACAGACTTCAAATTTCTTTTCAACATCTCTCAACCAATCTAGAGTCACAGAAGGATTCGTACTACCCGAATACACAGATGGATTACTGCTCATAAAGGTTTTAAAAGAACACACCTTTTGCTTTGGCGGTGAAATCGTACCAAACACAGGATGAGAAGATTCAGCCTCTTTTTGTTGTTTATACACTCTAAGCGCTTGGTTTTCCTCTTCCAAATGAAGCAAATACTGATCCCTTTCTACCTCCTCTCTAGCATAGAAAGAAGTACCAGCATGTTCATTACGGTCATCATGAGTCTCAGCAGCAACTTCAGGCCTTGAGGCATTATTAGGGTTAACAGGTAGTTGCTCGTTATCCGCCATATCTGTAAACACCACAACAGCTTACAAACCATTAGTCGTTAGCACCTATTCTACTAACAGCTTCATATTCAGTACATAATCCCATTTCCAAGAATGTTTGACACAACACAATCAAAGTTTAGGATTGAACATACAATCATATTCAATTGCCCCAAACCTGGCTCTGATACCAACTTATAACGCCCCTCATTTAATACAACAATATAATATTAAGTCTGGCGGAAGCGACTACTTGAAATACATATTCTATTAAAACCTGCTAGAAATTTTCGCAACCCTTTGTACAATATGTTTAACTACTAAACAACCATAATTAACATGTTTACAAACCCGGGGCATTATATACTATAAAACATTATTTATTACAAACTGGATCAGAGTTGCAAGTTTCAAACATTTCCAGCATCAAAACATCCTTCCTGACTACCCACATAATATACATCACCTGCAGGAAGTAAATTGAGGGATTAGCACGAAGCTAAGTGAATGAATAATCAACTACAATTCAATTTAGCTAGCAATCTGTTCACAATCAATAATGCAACAAATATCGTCAAGAGGAACGGTGGTTCCTAAGGACCCTGTGCCGGGTGGCCCCATCAGAACACTTACATCAACTGTAGGCCAAAACAGTGATTAACCGCTAACTAAATGCTAATCTCCATCAACACATGTACGCAACCCTGTGTTGACCAACATTAGCAATCAAGTCCAACCAACAATCTAGTTGACCTCTGGATTATACATTTCAATTCAATGTTCAACAAACAACCAATCAAATGGCATATCATTTCAAGGTTAACATACTATCAATAGTAATCCTATAATTACTGATTGAAATCAAACTGACACAACCAAATCAAACTGTGAGTTTCAAATCCACTCACCTGATTATCTCGTTTCACTTACTCAGCTGTCTTATCTCGCTGAGCTCTTTGCTTATCTGAGAATCAACAATCAGGTAAAAGTTAGTAATCAAGATCGTAACACTTGAATTACATCAATTTAAATCATTAGGAACTTAACTCAATTAACATTACAATTATCATAAGTTCCTAAATATAACAACTATCATGTATTATTATGCTAATAAGTACAATTTACATTGCAAACAACAAGTTAGAACAAGTCTTAAAAGTTAAACAAAACATTTGCTGAAACACACCCCAAGCCGCCGGCTTCACTAGGGAAGCCGCCGGCTTCCACCTACAACCCGCCGGCTCACATTCTCCAGCCACCGGGTGAATTAAACTGGGTGGTAACAGAACTTAATCGCGTTTTAAAGGCTATAGGAGCCGCCGGGTACGGGTTTTACCCGCCGGGTTCTCGGTTTAGGCACATTACCCGCCGGGTATGGGCTTTACCCGCCGAGTACTCACCCTGCACCAGCATACTTCGCCCAGCTTCAAAACCCAGCAAACCAAATACCCATCAATCAGCCACAACCACGATTTCAGCATAAATTTGAAGCTCATATAACATCACAATTAGATACTACAACATGTTTATTGCATCTAGTTCATATCAATTCATACTAAAGTTTCAAGTGATCAAATTCAAGAATTTAAACATGATCATACTTACTAATTTGATGAAGGTGATGTTGTAACTCAACAATCACAGCAACTCTTCAGCTTCACAATCGATTTCTAAGTTTCTAGTTACAAGGGTTTTGAGGGTTTGAAGGTGTTAGGTTAAAACTTCTAAAAGAGGAAAGTTAAGAAAACTTTCCTAAAAAGGAAAGATATAAGGCGGTCAAACTTTACACCGACCCGTAACCACTTAAAACTAGTCCCCTTTTAATCTAATGTCTGGAACCTAAAAACCATTTGCGAGAAACTTCTTTTATTGCACCGTCGACTATAGTAAATTAAAACAATCAATAATTTACTAAGCACAATAAGTCCTGAGGCTTATTTAACTAAGTTTCGCAAATAAACAAATAATATCAAATAATTTCCAATACAATAAAATATATTAATTTAAAATTAGAAATTACCAGACCAGAAGAGAGGATGTTACACACGGCCCAAAATGTCTAGCTCTACATTTAATACACCAATTGGGACGATCAGAAGTACCACCACGACTTTCTTGTTTCTTACCCTGTTGATTTCCTTGCCACCGTTGCTTACCTTTACCAAAAGATTCACTCTTAGATTTCTGAGAAACCATTTCTTTACTTGATGCCTGTTGAGGTTTTAAATCACTGTCAACAGATCGAGCTAACATGAAAGCTTGAGAAAGAGAGCCAGCTAATCTCACTGAAGTTCGATACTGATTAGGTAAAGTACCCACAAACTGTTCTATCTGAGTTCTCTCATCAGGAACCCACTGCTGAACAAACCTGAGTTTCTCTGTAAACTGATTTATCAAATCATCCAGTGACATGTTATCAGTTAATTGCAAATCCATAAACTCTTTTCTAATCCGAGCTATATCATAGTTTGAACAATACTGCTTACAAACTTCATTACGAAAATCAGACCATCGGATAGATGCTTTTTGAAAAGAAGTTAATACAGAAGTAATCGAATCCCACCAATTCATAGCTGCTCCTTTTAACAGTTGAGTTGCATAAGGAACTTTTAGTTCTTCCTCACATTGACAGACTTCAAATTTCTTTTCAACATCTCTCAACCAATCTAGAGTTACCGAAGGATTCGTACTACCCGAATACACAGATGGATTACTGCTCATAAAGGTTTTAAAGGAACACACCTTTTGCTTTGGCGGTGAAATCGTACCAAACACAGGATGAGATGATTCAGCCTCTTTTTGTTGTTTATACATTCTGAGTGCTTGGTTTTCCTCTTCCAATTGAAGCAGATACTGATCCCTTTCTGCCTCCTCTCTAGCATAGAAAGAAGTACCAGCATTCTCATTCCGGTCATCATGAGTCTCAGCAGCAACTTCAGGCCTTGAGGCATTATTAGGGTTAACAGGTAGTTGCTCGTTATCTGCCATATCTGTAAATACCACAACAGCTTACAAATCATTAGTCGTTAGCACCTATTCTACTAACAGCTTTACATTCCGTACATAATCCCTTTCCCAAGAATGTTTGACACAACACAATCAAAGTTTAGAATTGAACATACAATCATATTCAATTGCCCCAAACTATTGCTCTGATACCAACTTATAACGCCCCTCATTTAATACAACAATATAATATTAAGTTTGGCGGAAGCGACTACTTGAAATACATATTCTATTAGAATTCTGCTAAAAATTTTCGCAAACCTTTATACAACATGTTTAACTACTAAACAAACATAGTTAACTTGTTTACAAACCCGGGGCCTTATATACTACAAAACATTATTTATTACAAACTGGATCAGAGTTGCAAGTTTCAAACATTCCCAGCATCAAAACGTCCCTTCCTGGCTACCCACATAATTAAACATAACCTGCAGGAAGTAAATTGAGGGATTAGCACGAAGCTAAGTGAATGAATAATCAACTACAATTCAATTTAGCTAGCAATCTGTTCACAATCAATAATGCAACAAATATCGTCAAGAGGAACGGTGGTTCCTAAGGACCCTGTTCCGGGTGGCCCCATCAGAACACTTAAATCAACTGTAGGCCAAAACAGTGATTAACCGCTAACTAAATGCTAATCTCCATCAACACATGTACGCAACCCTGTGTTGACCAACATTAGCAATCAAGTCCAACTGACAATCTAGTTGACCTCTGGATTTATCAATCAAGCTCACAGGCTAATCAAACTACCAATCATATGGTATATCATTTCAAAGTTAACATACTATCAATAGTAATCCTATAATTACTGATTGAAATCAAACTGACACAACCAAATCAAACTGTGAGTCTCAAATCCACTCACCTGATTCGTCTCAGTTACTTACTCAGCAGTCTTATCTCGCTGAGCCCTTGGATTATCTGAGAACATAAAATCAATCATAAGTTAGTAATTTGTTTTCAACTAATGGTACTTATGTAAGTAAACACATTACATAAGTAATTACATTGTTAATCAATTCCAAACATAAGTAACAATAATATCTTTCTACAAAAGTGCCACTAAAACATCAATAAAGTGCCACTAAAGGAATATTATATACAATACTCAGTCGACGTTAAACTTCTTTACTAAGTCTCATAACTCATTAGAATTATCCACATTATAACATATATTTTCAATGGATAAGTGCCACTAAAGTACCACCTAAATGCCACTAAAGGAATATGACATAAGAAGTGCCACTAAAAACACCATCTTCCAAACACTTATGCATTTTCAAAATTTGCAAAACTCATCAATTTTATTCATGCAAACGCGATCCGGCAAAGGGTGGTGGGATCGCGTTCGTCAGTTAAAAAAATTATGTGACGAAATTTCACATGGTAACGCGATCCGGGTAACATGAGCTGGATCGCGTTCCCAAGAAGAAAATGTTCTGTAACCATTTTTCATATAGCAACGCGATCCAGGCAAAGGGTCAGGATCGCGTTCCTACGCGTTTCAGCTCAGGTGCAGACCTGCAAACACACAGCTCAACCCATTTTCTTAAACCAACATTATAATCACTTGATTCTCAGTTTTGAAGTTACAATTCACTCAAATACTACCATATATACATACCAAAGCATCATTCAAGCTTCAATTCACATATACTTCAATAATTTGCATGATCACACTCAAAACTCAATTCAAATATTCAAACACTTACCAAATTAAGAATTTCAAAGTGATGATGATGATGTTTATGCTATCACAAGCTCACAATCAGCTCAAGATCACAGCAAACTCTTTGATTCACTTGATTTCTAGCTTTAGGGTTTAAGGGTTTTGAGAGTTTTAGGTTTTGGACAAATAAGGAAAGTAAGAACTTTCCTAAAAGGGAAAGGTATTTAAGTCGGTTAACTTTTACACCGACCCGCATCCACTTAAAACTAGTCCCTTTTCAATCTATTGCCTGGAACCTAAAAACCATTTGCGAGAAACTTATTTTATTGCACCGTCAACTATAGTAAATTAAAACCATCAATAATTTACTAAGCACAATAATTCCTGAGGTTTATTTAACTAAGTTTCGCAATTTAAACATATTTATCAAATAATTTCTAATACAATTAAATACATCAATTTAAAATTAGAAATTACCGGACCAGAAGAGAGGATGTTACAATTCTCCCCCCCCCCCCCCCCCCCCTTAAGAAGATTTCGTCCCCGAAATCTCATCACGATCAAACAATCCAGGATATCTGGATCTCATACTATCCTCAGTCTCCCAAGTTAGGTTTTCACCTAAACTATGTTTCCATTTCACTAACACCATGGGAATCTGTTTCTTCCTAAGTTTAGTAACTTTTCTGTCAAGAAGTTCTACTGGTTCTTCAACTAACTTCTGACTCTGATCAACTTTCAAATCTTTCAAAGGAAGAATCTGAGACTGGTCTTCAACGTTACATTTCCTCAAATAACAAATGTTAAACGTATCATGAATACCAGCAAGCTCTGGAGGAAGATCCAATGTAACAGACTGATCATTAACAATCTGACGAATTCTAAACGGTCCAATATATCGAGGAGCCAATTTGCCACGTTTCCCAAACCGTATTACCCCTTTCCAAGGCGAAACTTTCAGACAAACAAGTTCACCTTCAACAAAAGTAACAGGTCGACGTTTAGGATCTGCATATTGTTTCTGTCTATCACGTGCAGCTTTCAACTTTTCACGAGCCACTGCTACTTTATCAGCTGTCATCTGAACAATGTCTGGACCTGCAAACTGTTTCTCACCTGCCTCTAGCCAACAAGTTGGAGTTCTACAACGGCGTCCATAAAGCATTTCATATGGAGGCATGCCAATACTAGAATGATATGAGTTATTATAAGCAAACTCAACCAATGGCAAATGAGAATCCCAAGAACCACCATACTCTAGAATACAAGCTCTTAACATATCCTCAAGCGTCTGAATCGTGCGTTCTGACTGACCATCGGTTTGAGGATGATAAGCTGTACTAAGATTCACACGTGTACCCAATTCATGCTGCAAACTCTGCCAGAAATGAGATACAAACCTCGGATCTCTATCAGATACAATCGATAATGGAATACCATGCCGAGAAACAATCTCATTTACATACAACTGTGCAAGTTTACTTAAAGATGCAGTTTCACTAGAAGCGAGAAAATGAGCACTCTTGGTCAATCGATCAACAATAACCCAAACCATATCATTTCCTCGGGCAGTTCGAGGCAACTTGGTTACAAAATCCATAGTCAAATGTTCCCACTTCCATTCAGGAATCTCAAGCTGTTTCAACGACCCATACGGCTTCTGATGTTCAGCTTTAACTTGAGAACAAATATGACAAGAACTAACAAACCTTGCTACATCCATCTTCATTGTAGGCCACCAATAGAAAGGTTTCAAGTCATTATACATTTTAGTACTTCCAGGATGTACAGAAAATCTGGACTTATGGGCTTCATTCAGAATAACATCCCGAAGACCACCAAACAAAGGAATCCAAACACGAGACTGAAAGGTTTTTAATCCTCTCGAATCCTCCAATAACAATTCCTTTCGATTCAACATAATTTCAGATTTCAAATTATGATCTAACAAAGCCTCTAACTGTGCAGCTTTTATCTGACCCACCAAATCAGAAGAAACTTCTAAACGCATAAAATAAACTCGATCAGAAGTTACCTTGCGGCTTAAAGCATCAGCAACCACATTGGCTTTCCCTGGATGGTATTTAATTTCACAATCATAATCCTTGATTAATTCCAACCATCGTCTCTGCCGCATATTCAACTCTTGCTGTGAAAATATATACTGAAGACTCTTGTGATCTGTACAAATAACACATTTGGTACCATACAAGTAATGCCTCCAGATTTTTAAAGCAAACACAACTGCTGCAAGCTCTAAATCATGGGTAGGATAATTTCTTTCATGAGGTTTGAGCTGACGAGAAGCATAAGCAATCACACGATCTCGCTGCATTAAAACACAACCCAAACCAGAAATCGATGCATCACAGTAAACAACAAAATCATCGGACCCATCTGGCAATGCTAACACAGGAGCCTGACATAACAACTGTTTCAGAGTCTGAAAAGCAGCTTCCTGTTGTTCAGTCCATACAAATTTTTCATCCTTACGGGTCAATTTAGTCAACGAACCGGCAATTTTAGAAAAATCTTTAATAAACTTCCGGTAATAACCCGCCAAACCAAGAAAACTCTTTATTTCTGAAGCAGACTTTGGAGCTTTCCAATTCATTACAGCTTCAAATTTCGAAGGATCAACTTTAACACCATCATTACAAATAATATGACCCAAAAACTGTACTTCCCGAATCCAAAATTCACATTTAGAAAACTTTGCATACAAATATTCTCTCTTTAAGGTTTCCAATACCAACCTCAAATGCATTCCATGCTCTGATTCGGATTTAGAATATACCAAAATGTCATCGATAAACACAATCACAAATTTATCAAGAAAAGGTCGACAAACACGGTTCATCAAATCCATAAAAACTGCGGGAGCATTCGTCAAACCAAAAGGCATAACCAGGAATTCAAAATGACCATACCTGGTTCTAAATGCAGTTTTAGGAATATCACAATCCCTAACACGAACTTGATGATAACCTGATCTCAAATCAATCTTTGAATAAAATGAAGATCCCTGCAACTGATCAAATAAATCATCTATCCGAGGCAGAGGATATTTATTCTTTACTGTCCTTTTATTCAATTCCATATAATCAATGCACATTCTAAAAGACCCATCTTTCTTTTTCACAAACAGAACTGGTGCACCCCAGGGAGAAGAACTAGGTCTAATAAACCCTTTATCCAACAACTCATGTATCTGATTCATCATTTCACGTATCTCAGACGGAGCTAATCTATAAGGGGCTTTGGCTATAGGTGAAGAGCCATGAACAAGATCAATCTGGTATTCAACTTCCCTAACCGGTGGTAAACCAGGTAATTCATCAGGGAATACTTCCGGATACTCAGAAACAACCGGTACATCAGAAAGGGACTTCTTTTCTAACTTAGCATCAATCACATAAGCTAGATACGATTCACAGCCCTTGGACAAAGATTTCCTAGCTTTCATCATACTAATCAAAGGTATACAAACATTATCCCGTTCTCCTCGAGCCACGACATATGACTTTTCAGAGATTGGAATTCTAATCAGCTTATTGTGGCAATCTATGCTTGCTTTATACTGACTTAACCAATCCATACCAATAATCACATCAAAACTAGCAATTGGCATCAACAGAAAGGAAATTGGGAAAGTCTGGCTATCTATTATAATACTAGCTCCAATTACCGAAGTGGTAACAGGAACCGATTTGCCACTAGCTATTTCTACTTCAACTGGGTTTGTTATCACAGTAGGCATCATTTTCAACTTATCACAGAAGTACATGGATACAAAAGAACAATTTGCACCAGAATCAAATAAAACACGAGCTGGTACAGAATTTACAAGAAAAGTACCCGTGATCACGTCATCTGTATGGACAGCTTCATCAACTGTCATTTGAAAAGCCCTACTAACTGCAGATGGCGGATTCTTCCGCTTCTGACCGGAAGATGCTGATGAACCAACAACTGTCCCCGAACCCTGTCTCTTAGCCTCAGAACACTGATTTGCACGATGACCTTCCTTATGGCAATTCCAACACACATAAGTGGGAAAAACACAATCTTTGGCTTCATGCCCAATCACACCACATTTTACACATCTAGTGGTTTGCACAGTACACGGCCCAAAATGTCTAGCTCTACATTTAATACACCAATTGGGACGATCAGAAGTACCACCACGACTTTCTTGTTTCTTACCCTGTTGATTTCCTTGCCACCGTTGCTTACCTTTACCAAAAGATTCACTCTTAGATTTCTGAGAAACCATTTCTTTACTTGATGCCTGTTGAGGTTTTAAATCACTGTCAACAGATCGAGCTAACATGAAAGCTTGATAAAGAGAGCCAGCTAATCTCACTGAAGTTCGATACTGATTAGGTAAAGTACCCACAAACTGTTCTATCTGAGTTCTCTCATCAGGAACCCACTGCTGAACAAACCTGAGTTTCTCTGTAAACTGATTTATCAAATCATCCATTGACATGTTATCAGTTAATTGCAAATCCATAAACTCTTTTCTAATCCGAGCTATATCATAGTTTGAACAATACTGCTTACAAACTTCATTACAAAAATCAGACCATCGGATAGATGCTTTTTGAAAAGAAGTTAATACAGAAGTAATCGAATCCCACCAATTCATAGCTGCTCCTTTTAACAGTTGAGTTGCATAAGGAACTTTTAGTTCTTCCTCACATTGACAGACTTCAAATTTCTTTTCAACATCTCTCAACCAATCTAGAGTTACCGAAGGATTCGTACTACCCGAATACACAGACGGATTACTGCTCATAAAGGTTTTAAAGGAACACACCTTTTGCTTTGGCGGTGAAATCGTACCAAACACAGGATGAGATGATTCAGCCTCTTTTTGTTGTTTATACATTCTGAGTGCTTGGTTTTCCTCTTCCAATTGAAGCAGATACTGATCCCTTTCTGCCTCCTCTCTAGCATGGAAAGAAGTACCAGCATTCTCATTCCGGTCATCATGAGTCTCAGCAGCAACTTCAGGCCTTGAGGCATTATTAGGGTTAACAGGTAGTTGCTCGTTATCTGCCATATCTGTAAACACCACAACAGCTTACAAATCATTAGTCGTTAGCACCTATTCTACTAACAGCTTTACATTCCGTACATAATCCCTTTTCCAAGAATGTTTGACACAACACAATCAAAGTTTAGGATTGAACATACAATCATATTCAATTGCCCCAAACTATTGCTCTGATACCAACTTATAACGCCCCTCATTTAATACAATAATATAATATTAAGTTTGGCGGAAGCGACTACTTGAAATACATATTCTATTAGAATTCTGCTAGAAATTTTCGCAAACCTTTATACAACATGTTTAACTTCTAAACAAACATAGTTAACTTGTTTACAAACCCGGGGCCTTATATACTACAAAACATTATTTATTACAAACTGGATCAGAGTTGCAAGTTTCAAACATTCCCAGCATCAAAACGTCCCTTCCTGGCTACCCACATAATTAAACATAACCTGCAGGAAGTAAATTGAGGGATTAACACGAAGCTAAGTGAATGAATAATCAACTACAATTCAATTTAGCTAGCAATCTGTTCACAATCAATAATGCAACAAATATCGTCAAGAGGAACGGTGGTTCCTAAGGACCCTGTTCCGGGTGGCCCCATCAGAACACTTAAATCAACTGTAGGCCAAAACAGTGATTAACCGCTAACTAAATGCTAATCTCCATCAACACATGTACGCAACCCTGTGTTGACCAACATTAGCAATCAAGTCCAACTGACAATCTAGTTGACCTCTGGATTTATCAATCAAGCTCACAGGCTAATCAAACTACCAATCATATGGTATATCATTTCAAAGTTAACATACTATCAATAGTAATCCTATAATTACTGATTGAAATCAAACTGACACAACCAAATCAAACTGTGAGTCTCAAATCCACTCACCTGATTCGTCTCAGTTACTTACTCAGCAGTCTTATCTCGCTGAGCCCTTGGATTATCTGAGAACATAAAATCAATCATAAGTTAGTAATTTGTTTTCAACTAATGGTACTTATGTAAGTAAACACATTACATAAGTAATTACATTGTTAATCAATTCCAAACATAAGTAACAATAATATCTTTCTACAAAAGTGCCACTAAAACATCAATAAAGTGCCACTAAAGGAATATTATATACAATACTCAGTCGACGTTAAACTTCTTTACTAAGTCTCATAACTCATTAGAATTATCCACATTATAACATATATTTTCAATGGATAAGTGCCACTAAAGTACCACCTAAATGCCACTAAAGGAATATGACATAAGAAGTGCCACTAAAAACACCATCTTCCAAACACTTATGCATTTTCAAAATTTGCAAAACTCATCAATTTTATTCATGCAAACGCGATCCGGCAAAGGGTGGTGGGATCGCGTTCGTCAGTTAAAAAAATTCTGTGACGAAATTTCACATGGTAACGCGATCCGGGTAACATGAGCTGGATCGCGTTCCCAAGAAGAAAATGTTCTGTAACCATTTTTCATATAGCAACGCGATCCAGGCAAAGGGTCAGGATCGCGTTCCTACGCGTTTCAGCTCAGGTGCAGACCTGCAAACACACAGCTCAACCCATTTTCTTAAACCAACATTATAATCACTTGATTCTCAGTTTTGAAGTTACAATTCACTCAAATACTACCATATATACATACCAAAGCATCATTCAAGCTTCAATTCACATATACTTCAATAATTTGCATGATCACACTCAAAACTCAATTCAAATATTCAAACACTTACCAAATTAAGAATTTCAAAGTGATGATGATGATGTTTATGCTATCACAAGCTCACAATCAGCTCAAGATCACAGCAAACTCTTTGATTCACTTGATTTCTAGCTTTAGGGTTTAAGGGTTTTGAGAGTTTTAGGTTTTGGACAAATAAGGAAAGTAAGAACTTTCCTAAAAGGGAAAGGTATTTAAGTCGGTTAACTTTTACACCGACCCGCATCCACTTAAAACTAGTCCCTTTTCAATCTATTGCCTGGAACCTAAAAACCATTTGCGAGAAACTTATTTTATTGCACCGTCAACTATAGTAAATTAAAACCATCAATAATTTACTAAGCACAATAATTCCTGAGGTTTATTTAACTAAGTTTCGCAATTTAAACATATTTATCAAATAATTTCTAATACAATTAAATACATCAATTTAAAATTATAAATTACCGGACCAGAAGAGAGGATGTTACACTTCCACATCTGTCACACCCTGCCAAACGCTAATCACGATCAACACTAATTAAACATGCGGAAGCCTTAATGACGTGACGGGGCGTGAGCAGTTTAAATCCAATCAAACAGTACATACATACTCAGAGCATATGGCTATTGCGTAATATAATAGATAAGGATGCCAGTTTTAAATAGTTGTTACAAAAGTAGTACGACCATGTAAGTCGTACAATAGTAATAGAGTTTTAAAACATTAAGTATTACAATACATATGTTTATATAAGATTTTATAAGTATAACTGCAACGTCTGCAGCAATACAGAGGAAATCCTCAAAAGCTGTCCCAAAATATGTGACATCCTAAGTAGTCCAGGGTTGTCCATCCTGAATGCATGCGATGCTTACTTACATAGCTAATTTCCTGTAAAACATAGAAAGAAAGTCGTCAACAAATATGTTGAGTGAATTCACAGGTTTTGTATAAATATGAGGTTTGTTAACCCTTTTATGTTTGTAATATTGAAATGTTATTCAATAAATAAATGTTTGCAGATTTTGCAAAATTATAAGTATTTGTAGGGTTGTTACCCTAAAATATAGTTTTATGTGGGTGGTTACCCAAAAGGTATTTCTGGTTGTTTACCAGTATTTAAAGATAACCGAAATGTTTATCTGGTATAAAACAGTTGTAGGATACGTTCATCCAATAAAATAGGTGGGAAATACTTAGACTTAAGATCCCCTGAAAGGTGAGCTAAACCTCGCAGGTTAAAGTAACGCGACCTAACCCTATAACCAAACCACAACCAAAACTTATGTTGTTGCCTGAAGGACATTTAAGTATACGCTCCATCCACAGGAGGGTCGTCACGGCAATAGTACTATTCGTATACTCAGTGGCTAGAGTCACCTAGCTAATGGTTACAATCTGCATGACATAAGGTCTTTCATGCATACATTTCAAGTCTGGGTCCGTACTAGGATTCTTTGTCTAATTCCCAAAATAGTTGTGAAAATGTATTTTCATACAAAACAGTTGTATAAAGCAGTAAAACATTTATATAATTTGCTGCATGTGTTCGCATGCAGTTTCTATGTTTACACCCCTATGTTTAAAAGCATAAGATGTTTGCAAAGTAGGGGCTGTGAACTCACGGTGATTTGCTCGGTATGAATGCTAGCAGCCAACATATAAAAGCCCAAGGTGTGTTAACCTATATACAATAAATGTATTAACATAAGTACATTTGATTTGTTTAATCAACTTATGTTAATTAACAGTTTGTTTGTTTTGAAGAAATTGTGGATTTCTTAAATATGTAAGTTGTTAACTTCGTTGGTGACATTGTGTCGAAATATTGTTGTTATTTCTCACGTCGTATATATAATTGTATGTCATTTTGTCTCCTTTGTACATATACTTGTTCTATATATGTATACGTATGTGAATATACTTGTTGCATATAATTGGATCTTACGTTTGTTAACGTGTAATCCTATTAGAGACATTTTAAAATAATAATTCCAAATTATTATTACATACTTTGATTGATTGCATAAACTTGAAAGCATAGATGTTTCGTTTATAATTCATCTTAAATAAATTAACATTCTGATGTCACAATCAAAGAATTTTAAAGTAAAAGTATTGAAGTGGATGGTTATATATGAAAATATATAAATAGATCACTTATAAACAACCGCGCTATTTTATTATTTTATTATTATTTGTTTTGGAGCATATTATAGTAACCGATCTATTTCTATTTTATATTATTATGTCTAGTTTTAGAACATTTGCATTCAACCGATCTATTTTCTATTGTTTTAAAAATATACGCGATACGTGAATTTATTGTGCGTTAGTATATATATATATATATATATATATATATATATATATATATATATATATATATATATATTAGATGTTTGCTCGAGTTGTTAGAACAAATTTCCGTATGTCGTATTGCTAGTACTTGTTTACTACACTTGTTTCGTGTCTCAAATATAACATTCGAAGTATTAATCGTGTCCCGCTCATTGTATCACTGTGACCACGTTTGTAATAAAATACACTGTTATGAGTTATCACACGATTATGAAAAATAAAAGTACACGATTCTTGAAGTCTACTTATGTGTTTCAGGAGATCACATTATATATATATATATATATGTACTGATCGTGACAATATGAAGGCTTATACACATGCTCACTTGATTGATTATTATATATGATGAGATCATACTTATGTTGCCACGTACGTTCATATCATGATGGATATCAAGTCTTGGTGACTTTTCGAATACACCATTACGTTATGTTTTGCTTGGTCAAGAAAATAAAACAATAGAATACTATTTTGCTTTAGTTATAAACGTTGTTATAGTTTCAATCATCCACAATCATGAAATATTAACATAATAATTCATGTTTTTACACAATATAATAAGTTTGCATAAAAGAAATTTAGGTAAAGAAAAGTTTACTCACTTTGATTTTGGCGATGATGATAAAGATGTCGTATGATGATGGTGGTGATTATAGTATTGTTTGTGAATTGTGGATTATGGTTTGAATATGATAATGAAACCTTCTTGCCTGTTTGCTTGTTCCAGTCGATCAAGAAATGAGATGGAGATAAAAATTAGGTGGTCAATTATTGAGGATGGTTGTAGGTTTGATCTCAAAATCAGAATGAGCACTGGAGTGGAGTATATATTAAAAGGATGCAGGTGAAAATTTTCAAAGGAAGTATGGGCTCCAACAGACCTTTGTCTCTTAAATTATTGAGGTTAGTTGGGGTATTTAGCGCATTAGATTCGAGTACGGGTATAATTAGTGCAAAATAATATTTAATAGTTTACATTTTTATTTTGTGGATGCTCTCCAGATATGTTATCTAAAGTCAGAAAAATAAAATTTTCATTATTTTTGATAGTTGTACAATTTTGTACATTTTACTGCGCGCATCTTATTGGGCGCCAAATTTCAGTTAAGTTATAACACCCCATATATTTATTTTTTTTTAAACCCTGGAAGCGTTGGATAAATATGTACATATAAAATGCATTATCAAAACTCGGTATTACATCCTGATACATATGATCATTACACATAAAATCAAAAGATTTAAGTTTAGGTGTTATATTTTACACAACCATATTTAAAACATAATTCAAAACTGTCAGAGTAATAAGTAGCCAAAACATTCTTCTAAGCCCAACTTCTTGCCATAAGCACATCAAAACAAACAATCTGCAAGAAGTTTAAGCGGTGGGATTAGCACGAAGCTAAGTGAATAGACTTATAGCAAACAGTCTAACTTAGCAATAATAATCAGTTTACAATAATTCATATGGTAAACACAATATCAGAGAGGATCGGTGGTTCTTGAGGTAACCCTCATGCCGCGGTGGCACTCAAGAACGCTTATACCAACTGTATTTGGCCGATACAGGAAACCGATAAGCTAGTGTACTATTTACTCACACAATACAGTTTCCATAACAACACATGTGCAAGAACCTGTATTGGCCAATTAATAGTAGCCTTAAGCCCAATAACATTTGACCTCTCGTTATACACATATACGCACATGGCAATATAGCAATTAGTAACAATACTTGGGCATCATGACAGGCAACAGTATAATTAGTAAACCACAATTACTTGTTGTAACCTTAATCATTACAACTAAATTATACCGAGAGTATAAATCCACTCACCTGTCTTTTCAAGCCTCCAACTCAAAGATCTTATATTATTGAGTTCTTGGATTATCTGAAATACAACAAAACAACTGAAATCATTAACTTGTTCTAGATATCCATAAGATTGAAAATCACATCAATCATTCAAACTATAGCAATTAAGTAAAGTACATCTTAACACATGTAATGATACTAACATATATATACATATAGGCTAGAATAATTAATCTCTGTACTTATACAATACAAACTTATACAATAACTACAAGTAAACATTTAAAATTTCAAGTTCTGAGATAAGTGGGAAATCCGCCCGGATTTAATTGAATCCGCCCGGATTCATGCTGAATCCGCCGGATTCCCGACCACTTTTCAGCTCAAATTTGAGACAGAACTAAATCTAAGGAATACGCTCAATGAATCCGCTGGATTCATTTAAATCCGGTTACCAATTTTTCTCGGAATCCGCCGGATTCAATGGAATCCGACCGGATTCCCTTGTTTTTCAGCTCAGTACAGCAGCAGATTTCCTGCACTTGAGGTTACGAACTAAAAACCCAAAAATGACCAAAGTTCACTTTCTATCAATTCCTGGACTAAGTTTAAGCATCAATTAACCTCTATGAACAAGTAGTAACATCAAACAACAAGTTTTACCAAAGCAAATCACCAATTCATGATTCACCATAAGAACACATAACCTAACTTTTGCTAATCAATCAAACTTACAAAATCAGTGATAAAATTAACATATGAGCATCACATAATCATCAATTCAATCATATTATCACAGCTTACAACTTCACTTCTTATCAATTCAAGAATCTATCAATTTCTCACAAAATCACTATGAACTTTAAAAATATAAATTACTTACAAACAACAAGTGCCAAGAGGATGATGATGTAGTAGTATTCTCAAGATCAAAGATTGAATCCTATTGCTAGCAAAGTCTTGGTTTTCAATTTGATTTCTAGGTTTAATTTCATGAGAAATGAGCAAAATATGATTTGGGGAAAATAAGACTAAGGGTCGGCCTTTCTTTTTTTCAATTATACCGATTCCACATACCACACAGTATAATATTGTACCCCTTTTTAACCTATTGTCTGGAACCTAAAAACCAATTGCGAGAAAATTATTTTATTTTACCGTCAAGTAAAACTATTTAAATCAAGTAATATTTCACTAGTCACAATTAACCAATTGGTCAAATTATCTAAGTTTGTCGCAAACAAATATAATTTGCATATAAATTTTTATAACGTATTAAATAATTATATCAAATAAAAAGAAATTACCAGTTAACATCTAGGCCCAAGGAGTGGATGTTACATAAGTTACAAATTCATATTTTGAGGTATTGTTCCAAATACTTTCAAATGTCTAAGAAAATTAAAATTTTTATGATTTGCGAGCTTTAGGTATGTTTTACAATTGTTTCTGTTCGTTTTATAATATGTTTTATATAAAACGTATATTTAAAGTATTTTATCTATCTGTTACAGATATATTAATACTCGTAATTAATAATTGAATTATTAATTATTTTGTGACACCAACTTTTGTTATTTATTTTTGTCGAGTTCATTCCGATATTTTTTGTACGCAATTATAAATAACTACGTATTAAGTAATACTTTTTGGTTTAAAGTATTTGGGCTTGCTAGGCTTACATCACATCAAAAAGTTTTGTTAAAACTTAACCAGGAAATTAGCGTAAGAATGCACATGCTTAACGTTTAATTAATACCTAATTTGGAGAGTTGTCACAACATCCATATACAATTCGATGGGAAAATTCAACTAACGAAATCAAGGCAACTGAATATTGCAAGATTGCATTTTCAATCGGAGACTATAAAGATTAGTTATTGTTCAATATTGTAGAGATGGATGCTTGCCATATCATTCTTGGAGAACCATGGTTGTACAATCGCAACGCAACTTACAACTGTAAAGAGAACACGTACCGGTTCCGATATAATGGTGTTAAGCTTGTTCCACTCCCCTTGAAGGAACCCACTACAGTTTCAAAGGCAAAGGACGACAACGCAATAATCAATTTTGGTCATCAAGATTCAAAGGAAGAACAACAAGTTGAACCGATATTGAATGCCGTTATTCCCACTCCAATGACACACGATGAAGTTTTAACCATGGTTCCTCATGAGTTGAAACTAATACAAGAATCAAAAGTGGCCATTGAAGATGACTTATCACGACTACAAGATATTAAACGTCTACTTTTCACGGGTGATAAACTTGACGCCACGAATATGATCGTACAAGATGAGATCAAACAGAAGGTTGAGTTTGACAATACGGAGTACAAATACTTTGATGACAAACAATTCTAGGCAAAGAGGTTGTTGGCGTTCTAATCATGGTAGACTTACGTAACAATGTTCCGGTAGGTACATAACAAGTTGAAGCTGATGAGATTCGGTCAATGCGAGTTTATTTGGAAAGTCAACAATGAATTTGTAGTTGATTTGTTCGAGTTTGACCCGGGTATAGCATCTTATTTCGATGGAAATTCGAGGACGAGTTTTTTTCAAGAAGGGGAGAATGATGTGGTACGGAATTGGAGGAAACTTGACCCACAAGGAATTGGATGAATCCTTGGGCAATAAGAAAGTTTAAAGTTTGAGTCATTTGTGGAGTCTTTTAATTGGAGTCATTATCTTTAATTATATTAGTATCTCTATTAGATTATGATTAATATTCGTGGTAGTAGGATTATTATTCGTCTAGTATAAATAGGGTTTAATTGTTTAGTATTTCATTAGCTTAATTATGTTTTGATTTGATTAATAAAAAGAGTCGAGAAGAGTTTTCTCAACCCTTGTGTGGTTTTATCTTCGTCCGGTATACGATAATACCCCATATCCGTCTAATAACACGATTTTATTCTACGTCTGACAATACGTGAATTGTCTAACCTGTAGCTTTTGTGCTACATCATATGGTGACCCAAATTATATGTAATTATACTCCCTCCATCTCCATTATATTGTCCCCAACAGTAATTGTTGGATTTAAAATAGAGTATGTAAATGTCATTTTTGTCCATGTATTAGTTTGACTGAAAATATTTAAGAGATGAATTATTAATAGTAATGTAGAATTGAGAGTTTAATGATTTTTAGTTATTTTCAGCAAGGGGGTAATTTTTTGGGACAAATAAAAATAGTAAGGTGGACAATAAAATTGGAATGGAGGGAGTAATTAAAAGCACCATGGAGTACTCCCTCACTCCCACCACAAGTGTCCACATTACTATTTTGGGTTTTCCTAAATAAGTGTCTACTTCCATGTTTCAACCAATCGAAATAGATTTTAGTGGGTCGATACGTTTATTGATTTGTTAAAAGTGTCAATAGTGGATAATTCTAAAACTGTGCAAAGTCAAGGTGGACACTTTGGGACGGAGGGAGTAATAACTAATAACTAGCTAGCTAGTAACCCGCGCAATACGGCGGAAACAAATTTAAATCGGTTAACAAAAGTGATTAAGTGTTAAGATATTGATTTGAATGATACGTCTTATATCGAACAAAATAATAATAATCTGAAGTAATATGATGAATAACACTTAAAACATAAAAGAAAAAATCATCATTTACAAGCATAAAGTTTTGTATTGTGAATAAGTTTTGTGAGTTGTATATTGGGTTAGTGTTTTAAGTATTTAAGTGAGAGAGTATGATATGTTTTATAAGGAGTAGAGATGACATGTCACAACTATCACAATTTACTCAAAGTATTACTATAAGATATGTAACGTTACTAATATCTCTTGTTGAACTTCGATAGACCATCTTCAAATTACGACATAATTATAAGCTATGTTTCTTCAACCATCAATTACCCGAATAAGTAGGCATGGTAATACAAAGAGGAAGTAAATGTATGACATACAAAAGTGTTACCATATATTTCGTAAAGCCATTCATTAGGACACAAAAATTGGCCTTTTTACCGAGTCGAAAATCGACATTACAAAAATCGACATGTCTCAATGCTGCTTATATGCACCATTTTGCAACACTTGATACGGTTCTACGATCACACAGGTCATAATTAACTGAACGTTGTTTTCCCACTCACAATATATAAAAGAGAGATCGAGAGGCAGTAAATATAGATACATACTTATAACAGATTATCCGTTCGAGTTAAGTGCGTCTCTTTGAGATATATCATCATTCCAAACGAGAGATAAATATGACCACTGAAACTGCCATCGCTCCTGTTAATGTCGCGAGTCCAGCTCCTGTTAATATAACGAGCCCCGCTCCTGTTAATATCACAAGCCCCGCTCCTGTTAATGTGATGAGCCCTGGTTCTGTTAATGGCATGAGCCCAGATCATCCAAAGAAGAACCGAATTCAAGTCTCTAACACCAAAAAACCTCTTTTCTTTTATGTCAATCTTGCCAAGGTACCTCTCGTACATTGTTGTTTTCTACGTGACCGATATACAATTTTTATCCAAGAAAGACAAACATATCGCTATGTTCTAATCATAATGTTGTTCATGATACAAGAAAGAAACACATGACAAAACGTCGTTTGCTAGAATGATCTTTGAAAGCATGAATAACACGGAAAATGCAACAAGAACAGCGATTTTCATATTAGCAATTTTTTTTAAGATGTAATCAGAATAGTTCTGAAACGATTCATAGTAATGTTTGTGTTAATCAACACAATTTGTTGTTGGTTAATTTTTTTATATTGTGTTTGTAGAGGTACATTCAACAGCATGATGAAGTTGAGCTATCTGCTTTGGGCATGGGTAAAATCTCTCTTCTACAATACTATATCTTAGATAATTATATTATAATCACCAACTGGCTGTTGGTCTAAAGGTATTCGAGAAATCCATTTACCAAAAGGTTGCGGGTTCAGTTGTGTCCTGAGACAATGTGCATATGATATGTGTAAATGTAGACATATAACATGTGTGATAGGTGCAGGTTCGCCGTTATTAAGAAATCATTCATAAACTTAGTTTCTGTAGTGCATATTCTAACCATATCTTTTACCCGTTTATGATATATTGAGTTCCGGCCGAAAATTATAATTTTTTGACACATTTGTCCCCATGATGAGAAATGATACAACCGCAAAAGATTGTTTGGTTATAGGGAGCACAATCCTCCCTCTATTTACGCATAAAAGGGTCTTGATTTAGCATTTAATGTATGTCTGTCTTTGTTATAGCCATCACTACAGTTGTTACAGTATCTGAGATACTCAAGAACAATGGACTCGCTATTGAGAAAAGTAAGTAACCACATATCCATTTGCGTATTCTGAATTCTAATTAAGGCATACGTCGCTAACATGGATATGTTATTAACAGAGGTCCTGACATCCACCATCGGCATGAAGGATGAAACGAGGGGCCGGCTCATCCAAAAGGCCAGGGTAATTAGTTTCATAAATCACTAATACGAAGAATTCACATGTTAAAAAAATATATATATATATATATATATATGATTATGTTCATAACAAAAAATAATTTAGTACTATATAGTTGTTGTCACTAAATAATCATGAGAGCTATGAAAGCATATCAATACTATTTACTACTGTTTTTTTGCGGCTCTCTTTATAAATGAAATATAATGTAGATTGAGATCGTTCTGGGGAAGACCGAGAAGTATGCAACAATGGCAACTCCGCCCAGTGCTCAAGCACGTGAGAAGGAAGCACTTGCTAACAACAACAAGGAAGAAAAGAAAGAGTAGACGACAATACTATTTCCTCATACAAATTCGATGTGGTGATTCTTATAGTATATTTTGTGTTTCGATGAACCCAGATTTTGTGGTTGTAATTTTCGAGTCAAAACTTTGTGTTAATATGTTGTTTCATTTGTGTTTTGAGTCCACATCAAGCCATTGGTCTAGTCTTGCTCAAAGTATGAGCAGTCAACAAGTGGTATACTATATATTATATGCCTGTGTAAAAACAAAACACTATCTATGCTTGCAACTTTATCTTTCTTTCATTCATAACATGACTTATTGATGGTTGCTTAACTTCCTGAGTCTTCATGTTTGATTATGAATATTCTAAGTATGATATACCTATAAGTGCCAAAATGAATGGGTCGGTTCGGGTCTAGATGGATTTGGGTTTAAATGGGTCCGGATCTAGATGGGTCATTTAGGAGGATGGGTCTAAATGGGTCCGGGTCGACCCATCGGGTTTCCACCAAACTTTTTTTTTATTTGAGTAAAAAATGCAAAAGTTGAAATGAGGTGAAAAAAAAAAAATTACCCGCTAGACCCGTCTAGACCCATTGGTTAATTGTTATACAATTAGAGGTTATATTAAATACCCATTTAGACCCATCCAAAAAAAATGAGGGAGACCCAACAAACCCATCCCCTCATAAATATTAACCAAGTTGACCCATAAATAACCAATGGGTCTAAAATTGCCACCTCTACAACTAATTATCATTATCCCTTATACATGTTTTATATTTTACTTAATTTAAAATCTTTGGTTTTTAATCGAAGTGTTATTTTAGTAAACACAAGATAACATGTTGCTGCATGAATAAGAAAATAGTAGAAGTATAGTTTCAATTTTACAAACAAAAAAACAATTATGTTCAGCTTTAATTCTTAAAAAACAAAACCTATATTTTTTAGTCAACTGCGGTGAAATACTCACGCTATGCATTGGTAACAAAAAAGAAAAAAATTGCGACTGGTAGGGGTGGGTAGCAGGCTGGCTGCAATGACCAAGTACTTATGACTTTTGGCAATGATGAAAGACGAGTGAGCTTTTGTGTAGTACATTTAAAATGCACCAAACACTTTAACCTAACATCATATGGAACCTCAAGGGTAGTTTATTCTTACTACAGTAGTACATAACTTGACCAGATTTAGCTTAGTGAACACATCAAAGTTCCCAAGTGAGTTCCTTGGTTGTGACCAGAGGGGCAAGTCAACCCGTGTACTCAATCATAAACAATTATATATATTTTTAACGCGACTCAATCAATAAGAGTATGACTTTATGAATTTTTTTGGGTTGTCAAAACTTGCAAAAATCAGAAAGAAAAAGAACCTAAAGATATGCAAGAACACTTGATCCAAAAAATCTAAATAAAAAATACAAACAAAGGAGGCATGCAAGAAAACCACCATGGCGAAATGTTTACAGCTGAAATGAGAGGGATCTTTGTGATCTATGGCTCTTTAAGAAGTATGTATGAATAAGATTTACGATGCGAATAACATCAATGGTGCTTCTGTCGATAACTCCGAGAAAATCTAATAAATGCAACTTTACAATCAATCCATATCCGAGTCTCTTCAGTATATTCCAGTAAAGATAGGCAGATTTTCATCCTGTCATGTGATCTTACCAACTACTTGTTTATGCTGCTGCAAACATAGGACAATGTAAATGTATGAACGCCACACACACAAACACATCTATATACATACTAGAAGTGGCAAAATCGACAAGTCCGGTGTCAAGAGAAATGTGTCCTATATACTATATAGTGTAAGTTTTACCAGGTCGGGTTGAGGTTGACCTGCAAAAATATTATTGTCCAATTTTTATTAAAGAGTAAACTTCATGAATGGTCCCTGTGGTTAATCAGATTTACGAAAACTGTCACTCAACTTTTTTTTCGCGCTATCAGTTCAAAAGGTTCACTTTTTGGACTATTAGCGCAAACAAAAGAAGTTGAGGGACGATTTTCATAAATCCATGTAAACCACTGGAACCATTCATTTAATATACTCTATATAGAATGAACTCTGAAATTTTAATTAGAACATTTTAAGAAGGTATGGTTTTAAATACACCTTGAACTTGGAGAGTTTTGACCCAATTGATAAGTTCATATTTTAGCCAAATATTCTAGCTTGTCCCATCTGGGATAAAATATAACCCAAACTCATTCATCAGTAAATATGGGTTCATTTACATATCATTGCATTATAAAAAGAAATACTGAGATTTTAAAGTATCATACTTCATTTTTCACTACAAACAAATCATCATTCTCCATTTTGCAGAAATAATGATTTCGCAAAAAAGTGCAGGTCTTTGTAAAGCTTGTACAGTTGCTCTTTCTTGCGAACTATAATGTTATTGACGTTTTTGCAAGAATGATGGTTGTATTGCAAAAACAGATCACCTCTATTTAGTAAATAAATCGCTATTTAAATATTACCATCAAGCACGGTCCCACGACGATTCTAGGGAAGCTGGCTTTTCACTTCTACTATGAGACACTGTCGGTGTGAAAGGAGGTGCATGCACGGTTATCGGAAGAACCCATTCACATTTGTCCCTTCCCTCTATTAAAAGTGGATGCTCAAATCTGCCATAAAAATACCAAATGTTTAGAAATACAAGGAACCCATGAACAACGATTGTTTTTGGCCTGGTTTTTAAGTTTACAGTACAATCATTTTAGTTATTACTTTCTGAGCCATAGGGACTACTGCTTTAGAATCTACTGACAACTTATAGCATTCCAATGTACATCAACAGTCCTATTTTAGGATAATCAATTAATTACAGTACGGATGAAGAGGGGAGGAAGGAGTCATTGAAAGATGGTGGGCCACAAAAAGATACGAAATACTCCATAGTAAGATGCATTTTCAACTGAAAATTTTCCAACATCCAGTTGGAAACTTTACACTTCAAAATTGTGATGTTAAATTAGCACCTGCCTATTCTAGTTCCTTGATCCATTTGCATAACTTAATGGCTCATGATGGGGTGCCCAATAAATTTTTGAATAGAAAATGTATTTATAATATTATTGTGTCAAATGTGATTACTGATTTCAATAATAGCATATTCTTTAGATAAAAGGACTTGGGAAGTTTTAGGCATTAAAAATACAATTTGGGCAACTATCAACATGTTTGACCATGTCTTATTCAGATCCATAATTGTTTCACTTTCACCAATTAGATACAAAAATTACGGCCCAAATCAGTCCATTCCTAACTAGGGTGGTTCAAATTTGCCACCTCTACTAACTAGGGTGGCTACTAGTAATGCAAGTAATCACCACAAGGGGCCAATAGGTATGTAGTTATGTTATAACATACCTGGTCCAATCTAAATTCTTGGGAGTGGTAAAGAATTCAAACCGAAGCACCCATTGCACAGAAACATGTCTAGTGGAAAAAGTCATTGGCCCGTCCATGGGAACTGAAAATAAAACGCTGGTCTGCACCAAATCTGCAACAACCTCATGGTGGTCACTCTGGATCTGCATATATAATGATATTTAGGGATGAGCAAAAATACCAAAATACCGAAACCGAACCGGTACCGAACCGGACCGGTACCGAACCGGTACCGACCGTTACAAATGGTACGGTATTCGGTTTTTGATTTGGGAAAAAAAAAAACCCGGTACCAACCGGTCGGTACCGGTTCGGTACCGGTTGGTACCATGCACACCAAAATACCTAAACCGAACCGGAACCGTACCGGACCGGTACCGGACCGGTACCAACCGATACAAATGGTACGGTATTCGGTTTTTGATTTGGGACAAATTAAAAACCGGTACCAACCGGTCGGTACCGGTTCGGTACCGGTATGGTACCACGCTCACCCCTAATGATATTCACCCAATTGCTTTAGCATAGTGATTTTAAGATGGACAAACTATATTGATTGTTTAGCATCTCTCTCTAAAATGTCCCTCACACGTTAATTACACCTGCGGAGTATATTTTAGATGAAGAGACCACTATTAAATGCAATATTTTGGTTATAAGAAACAAGTTCTCCCTAAAAATGGTACAAGTGGGAAGGTGTTACAGTTATGTTTCGGTTTGGGATTGGAAAAGAAAACAGTAAAAGAAATTTATATGGTTTTCTTGTAAGAAAATTATGAAGTTCACTGGCCCATATGGATACCTTGCGAAACGGCCCAAATACCATTATGCCATTTAATACAGTGACAAGTACAGGTGGTATATTGGGAGGGTTGGGTGACAAGTCAAAAAGGGTTTGGGTAAAAACAAAGAAACTTTTAGTACAAGACTAAATAGGACAGGACAGACCGAATTGAGCCGCTAACACTTTTTGTCGTTTAAAAGTTGATTATAATATCTAATGTAATAGCCATCATTACAAAAGCTATCCTACTAATATGGTAGTCAACTTTTTTTTAAATAAACTGTTTTAGAAGGTTATAGCTATTTATGTACACTTGGAAACTTCAGACTTGTTTCCTTTATAGCTAAACTTCTCTTTTTTACCCATTTTAGCACTAGACTCAATTCCTTCTCGATCTTCCTTTTAAAAATATGCCATGATTTGTTAGAGCATTAGTTGTTCCTCACCCATATATAATGATAGCACACACTTCCCTCTTGCTTCTTTTGATAGCACCGACACTCTATAAAGTTCATGTACCTAATTACCAATGTGCATATTCTCTAAAACTTCTCCATTAAAACATTTTTATTGATACTTAATGTGATACAATGATACTATATGGTTCCTACATATACTCTCCAGCGGCATTGAAAAGGTAAAAATAAAATGATAGCCTTCCGAGCAAGTAGTATTTAATACTCGGCTAACTAGATAAAGATTTTGTATTCATTGATATAGTGAATTTAAAGAGAGTTCATGATCACAGATGATAAAACCTTGGTAATTGTTGGAGAATGTCTTCGAGATGGATGTGCAGAACGACGACTGATAGTCTCTGATAATTCCAAGGTTACTGAAAGCTGGAATAGAAAAATCAAACAAGCAAATACTTGATAGATTGAGCAGATAGTTCTAGAGGTGGTCATTTTGACCCATTCATTTTTTAATGGGTTAATTAGAGTTCAACGTAACATGAAATAAAAACCTTACAAGGAAATGGACCAACAGGTTCGAATTGGCGCAAGAGTACTTTCAATAAAATGCCTAACAGGTGCTAAAGCATTTTAATCAAAATACTCTACGATTTAAAAAATTATAGCGTTAATCTCTTTGACAGCGTAACTATATATTTAAAAAATATATACTTGAGTGTCTCGGGTTAACCCACTTAACCTTTTATACCGAACACATTTTGACCCATTACCCAACCCACCCGATCTGACAACTCTACATAATTCCATACGAGAATTAAAATACAAGAATACCTCAAGACATCTTCTGGTACCTTCCTCGTGAAAAAAAGTAAGAGTTCCACCTATCTGTAATAAGAAGTACCCATATGTGTTATTGAATCATCCAAAAATAATCATATGCAAACAGAGATGGTTCGAAATTACCATGTCACCAAAGTAATAAGTTGATTCAGGTTTTGTGGGTGAGAATCTTAGTAGAACTTGGTCATCTAGCCTAATGTTGTACGATCTTCCACGAATGAAACCTTCTGCTGCAGCGAAGGTTAGTGACAACTTAATGTTTGAGGTACTAAACTTTAAACCCCCTTGTTCTATGCATGATATTGATGGCAAAGAATAAATTAGATGATTTTAAGAAGCGAAAAGTGTATATTGTATAAGAAACTGCATTACTTACATGCACCAGGTTCGACGGTTCTCGGGATAGATGAGGCTTTCGAATCACCATCAGTGACAAGAGACTTCGGACTTCTTGGCTGCTGATTTGGAGAGACGATTTCTGATGATCTTTGAGGTGACAGATTATCTGATTCCGTAACAAGGTGTAATTGCAATTCAAGTTTTACTTATTACGAGTATAAAAGATAGAAACGGGCCACTCAACTTTCAAAGTTTTACGACAAATAAGGTTATGGTGTTATCTCTAATGGGTCAAGTGAAATCAGCAGAAAATTTTAAGCTACTAAATCGTGTTATTAAAATAAATTTAGGCTACCATTGTATAGTTTAAGTTCTTGTAATCAGAATTAACACAAAATGTATTTTTTTAATATTTGTTAAAGTATGGACAACTAAAAGTGCTTACCGCAGATCGACCCATTTTGACCAGTTATCCAACCCACCCAATCCGCCTATTTTGCCACCCTAAATGTAACTCATTGAAATTGTAGACTCCTACAACCAGATCGATGAATACACTTCCTTTATGTACTCATGCTACTGATGAAAAAGACTCTTGCATGCAAAAGAATACAGGCATGGACAGCCATGTAAAATGAGGTGGCAAGTAAAATTTAAAATAATCAATTTATATGGTTTAACTTGCAACATTAAGTCAATTTGATACAAGTTGAAATGCATAAGATATGTTTCCTTGTTTTTTCTTTTACTTTGGACAATTGTTCCATTTTTTCGACTTAAAATTTCATATTTTTCACAAAAACAATACTCGTAACTTGAAAAATGAAATGTATTTATCTTCTTATCGATTAATATTTTATTTGTTTTGCCAAACTTAGAAACATTAAAATAAACGCTCATCAAAAGAAAAGGAAAAAAATAAATAAATAAAATAAATAAATAAAACTTTAACGATTTCCTAAGGATATTATAGCTCTATGTTAAAACATGCCCAAGAAGTAACCCTATTTCAATTTCAATGATCAGGTATCACAAGCATTTAAGATGTCTAATTTGCTTGTGTTCCAAGAATAGCTTACCCTCACTAGTACCATATAGTACCTCAGCTGCAGACAGCCGAGGGGGTGCCATATATGAAGACATGGTGGACCTCTGATCATGGTAGGGTACATCCTTACTTGATCTTGCTGTAGAAGATTGCAAAGACAATGAACTACCAAATGCCTTCTGTAAACTTCCCCCTGCTGGATTGTAGGAAGAAACAGAAGAGACATCATCTCGTTGACTTTCGTAATCTTCCTCTAGCCCGTCAAAAGTTTCATTGGCTCTCGCCTACAGAGAAGTAAGTGTGAGGATTCATTATTATTCATGAGTTTATATCAAAATTACTGGTGGCAAATAAAATGGATTGTTAAATGGCCTGCAACAGAACCAACAAAGTAAGAAAAAAACTTCTAAAGTGGTGGATGGGAGATTTGACAATCTCAACCCATTTACTTATGAACCGGTAGACCCAGGTAGTTTTATCTCTAAAAAATCAAATCGGGTAAGATAAAGAAATAAAAAAAGTAATAATAATAATTAATAATGATAATAATAACTAGCATAAAACCAGCGCGATGCAGCGGAAATCGATAATGAAATTTTGTAAACTTTTAGTTCGGTAATGCCGCTTTTTCAAAAAATATCGTGGAATTGTTTTGAATTTTTTTTGAATTAGCATCGTAACTCATTATATGTCAATCTATGATAAAGGTATGAAATATATAATTGGTGAAATTAGATTATATAGAAATTAAATTGAAAGGTATTTATGGTATGTATTAATGTTATAGTGTGAAAGTTGACAAACACTAAAAACAGGGGCAATTAAGTAATTTCGGATCTCCCTTTTTGTAAGGTTTTTAAGCCGACCTCTCAAATGCTTTATAAGGGGTTATGATTATGATTATGATAATAGTAATAATAAAATAAAAGGCTAGATAGGAAACGTGTCAAATGGGCAGAACGGGCAAAACTGGTTGAAAGCAACTCAATATGCATAAACCTCCTAGACCGATTTACTGATGCATAATAAAATATTATTGAGATAATACAACTTTAAAAACCGCGATTGACACACTAATATGCAGAGCTAAAAACTGTTGGACAAAAAGGGTGTCAGTTAAACCTGTCCCATTTCAATGTGTTTCAAAAATCCCTCATTATGATCTGTTAACCCCCCACCCCCACACCAGTTTGCCACCTCTCAGGTAGCCTGGTAATAAAAAGGACAACGGAGATGATATCTGCAGCTTACCCATTCAGATTCAGCATCCATATCTTTCCAGTAGACATCCAAAAGAATAGGTGTAGCAGGAACAATCCCTGAAATGTTGGAAACATCATTATATTGCTCTATCTCAAACTATTGTACTTGAGAAATGAAGGTGGAGTTTGTCAGCATGATTGTTAATGTACAGTCAAAAAAACTTAATGACTGATGTACAAGGAACAGACTTCACAAATTGCATGTGAGATTTTTAAGATTCATATTTTTTGAATGGCAAAGTAACACACACCCTACTGACACCTTTGTCCCAAATGGGACATGAACCTGAACCACTAGGTTGAGGGGTACCATACCTACGCTAATATACTTTTTTACAAATTAACTAGATTATAGATATAGCGTCATCTTTCACAAACTTAAGCATCGACAGTGTAGGTTAATTTAAAAGTTATATCAAAGTAAGATGCTAATGGTAATACAATTACCATTTATTCCACTTTCTTCATTTAACAACCCATCTGTTTTTTCAGTGACCCATATTTGCAGTGGCATGCGAGCTTCCTGCAGAAATATATAGTTTCATAGATTGAGTAATGGCAAAAGAGAGAAAGGGATAGAATGAAAAACACCTAAAAGACAAAGCACCAACCACCACAGCAGATCTTAGAGAGGAAGCAAAACCCCAACTTTTTACCCGGCTAAGCTAGAGACTTGAAAGCAATCTTAAAACCATGTATAAACATCCTGGTTAATGCATATCTTTATTTTTGAATGACACCTACGTCTGGTTTCTCAAATTTTGTGATCATTTATAAACTTGAAGGACCAAATGACAACTACCCTTGATCACTCTGTAGGATGAATCCCCATGGAAAAAAAAAAGATCTAGTAAACGTGTGCTAATTTTTTTGGCTTGTGGGATCATTAGTATACACGTAGTGGACAAACATCATCTATATATTCTTCATCATCAACCACAAAATCTAATAACAAAGGCCTTAAATATGCTACATGAAAAGAAAAAAAAAAGTTCTCATCCACGGCTTGATACAGATCATTGTTCACAAATATGCATGGCGAATCACTTATTTCTACTTTGGGAAGAAAAGCAAAGAAAAACATAAGTGATGAAGTTTATTGGACTCCAAAATTTAGTTTAGATACATATCATCCAACTAGCTGCCAAAAAGTAAGTTATAATTACATATAGAGAAAATTTTCATGAAAAAGAGCCAGAAGAATAATAAGTAGATGTTGAGCTGAAAAGACTAACTATGTCAGGAAGTTTCTGGGATGATCCTCCGCCTGGGTGTCCATCATCCATATTAAGATATTTTCCAGACAATTCACTTTTAACATGATATAGATAGCGCACGGTAGAGCCCCTGTATGATGGAGGTATGAATGTTGGCAAATTCATCCTCAATACATCTGGATATAACATAACCATTTATAGTGAAGATTCGTTGAAGCTTATTTACAAAAACCAAAAATAATACAGAGCAACACGGGCAACAATTAATGTCCATTATACTATTCACAAAACCTTAAACAAAAAAATAATAATAATAAAAACCGGCATGGGACATAGACGTTTTGATACGTTATAAGGTAAGGACTTCTGACAGCCAATGTTTTCATTGTCATGGGCAGATATTGTTTAATTTGCTTTGCCATCAATATCATATACTTTGTGCTAGTAGGATCAACACCATTTGACATTTACAGCAAAAAAACTACAAGCCATTGTGCATGCACGAACCACAATAGCCTAAATCAATACGATCCGGCAATAAAGAGATCTGGCTATGATTTCCATTCTCGCAGAAAGCTACACGACGTAACTTTAAGAATAGAGCTATCTGTGAGATTCCATTCCAGCATAGTTTACGTGACGTGAAACCCAGTTAGGTGTTTAAAAGATGTGATAATTTTTATTATACATACATGGTGACTGACATTCAAGAACATTATAATCATTTTACTTGGAAAACTTATCTTATTCTGTCAAGGGAACTTCTAGTCTTGGATCAGATATATGAATCAAAGATTTCACCGAAATAATTTTATTTAAAATTACTTATGTATGTTCCACACTTTCACTCTATTCAGACCATAAGTTTGGATGAGCATCCCAGACTTTATAATTATTATCTTCTACCAGAAAAGATATTTGATAAAATCCTTGATAATGACTAAGAAAGAGGATGAATATGACCCAACATCGACAATATTGGCTCCTTGAAGAAAAAAAATAAACTATCAAATAAAAAAAACCAAGCAACACGTTTCTTTTGCACTAAAAACATGTCTCCCGGATTCATAATTGATCCAGAAGTGCTTGAAAGCAATCATGACCCATTTATAACATGCTTAATGATTTAAAATATGAAATAATAATTACTAGAAGACTCAACTAGCAAACCGGTAATTAATCCAGAAACATCCCACAAGTTAAAAATATACACGGTACATAATGAGACACAGAAAATACAAAACGATGTGCCTTACACGTTCTCGTAGTCCCAGGTGACAGAATCTGATTTGATACAACTGATGGCACCGTAGACTCCATGAAAACATACTCACCTGACAAGAATTCATATAAAGGGAACCATTATTTGGTATTCATCTAGATCACTACCTTAAATATTATGCACTACCTCTGTTTACACACACACAACCCTCATTTGAAAAGACTAGTTTAACTTCATATCAATTCACCTTTTCTTACCAGCTTCTGTTCAACATATTTCAACTTGAATTACTTGTTACCAAGTGTAATGTAACTATCCATTCCTTTTACAAAGCCTAAACTCCTAAACAACTTCAAGATTCAAAAGGTAACCCCTTTGATCAGTGAATGTCAAACAATACGTATAGCCTATAGGTGTCAAAAAAATTACAGTAAATGTAAATATCTGATCATACAGCTCAGTAATAGATAGATAGCTCGTGTAACCAAATCTGCTAAAATCGATAACAGTATAAAATACATTTAACATTAGCTTAAAAAGTATAATTGCAAAGTACTTTTACAAGTGTTCCATTGTCTGTACATCCTAGGTAATTGAATTTGTAACAGGTGTTCCGTTTTATTTAACCTACTTATAGAAGTGCTTCATCCTCGTAACCGAAAAACCTTTGAATTTTCAACAACTACAACACATTTTACAAGTTCAAAATGAATGTATATACACAAGTAGTAACATAAATGATTATTAGAAAATGAAATGGAATGAAAACCTCTTCTTCTGTGATTGCTAGAAGAATCAGGTAACGGTTTGTGAGTAGTAAACCACTGCGTATCCAATTTCTCGATTCCTTTAGTTTCAAAGCTTAATTTATCAACTAACAACGAACATTCGCCAGGTGGATTTCGGATCTCGATTGTAACTGTAACTGCATCACCTGGCCTGTATACTTTCTTATCAGCCTCTAGCTTCAACGAAGGTCTGTGCGACGGTGGTAATGATTGCACGACGTCGTCTTTAGTATCTCGTTTTCCGATTCCGAACAATGAAGTGAAGGTTCTGGAAGCTTTTTGAGGCGGCATTGTCTGTAACAAAAGATCGATCTGAATACTAGCCCTAAAATTTGCAATTGATTTTGTGATGATCGAATCGTAGTGTAAGAATTCCAGAGACGGAAAAATGGAGTTGTGGAATCCGTCACTGGTGTCGGTGATGGGTCAATATCACACGATGAAGGGATCTACAAGCTAGCATCACTGAATCACATAGTATAATAGAATAATAAATTAAATTAAAAATATCAATATAATATTGATAATGTTAATAATGTTATGTTATTATTTTTGTTAGAAAGTCAAGAGCACGGGGTGTGGTGTCGGTGAAAGTGAGGATTTTGTGGTGTGGTGAAACTGAATTCTCAATGTTCTGAACAGTGTTATGGAGTTTTTTATTATTTGTTTTATTTGATTTTTTTAATAAAGATAATTGTATTAATTAATATATAAAAAACAAAACAAGAAGAAAATAGAAAGAAAAAAAAAACAAACCATGATTTCTGCATGAAAAATAAATAGAAAAACAAAATAAAGCCTTGAACGTCGTTTGTTCCCAGCGTGTGTATACGAACGTCGGCTTCAAAATTTGGCGAGAACGCCGGCACGGGCTGGCAGAACGCCGATGCCCGGCGTTCTCGTCCCCGAACGGCGGTGCCAGCTCATCCCACACCCGGTGCTCTAATGAACTTGCATAACCCACTCACAAGTCACAAGTATAGTATACATTTTTTTACTATGCTTATGTTCACCTTTGAACTCAAACATAAAACTTGATGACTGCAAAAATTATCTTGATACCGCTAGACCAGTAAACCTTTGGTAACTTGTAATCTTATTGAGTAACGATAACGATAAAGATAATGATAATGATATATACATTATAAATAGTAATTTCTATCATTTTCTTATTGTGAAACAAAAAAAAAAGGTTAGGTACACTTGAAATATGCGCAAATAAGACCTGTCAATTCTATCTCCTAATAAGATACTCCATATATCATATCAATAATTGAATTAGACAAACTTCTAAAAATTAGGTGTCGCACCCCCAAATTTACTGTTCAGCGGAAGTCGGGTCGGAGCGCGACTAATCAAGTAATCATAGCACAAAGATAAAGCAAACGACAACTATATGCAACGTTTGTAAAATAGTACAAAAATATTACATTGGTATTATTAAGTGTTTACAAAGCTGCGAGCTCGTAAGTAAGATTCCTAGAGATTCTAAAACATAACAGATATTACAAAAAGTAATGCAGGAGAATCTCCAAAAGTTTGTATGCATGCGACTCGAGCTATCAATCGTGTGGGTGTGCAGTCCTACTGCGGCTGTGAACCTGAGATACAATGCTAAAAAGGGTCAACCAAAAGGTTGGTGAATCTCACACGTTTAGTAGTAAAGTAAAGTATGAACCACAAGTTGTAGCAGTTTGCATTCAAGCAAAGTAAATAAACAAGTAAATCAGTCGGTCAGCACAGTTGCAATGAGCTCATAAGTTGAAGCTTAACAGTGTGTAAGTATGATTCAATCAAGTATCATATAATGTACCCCCGTGAGTGTAATCCACAATCACTCATATGTAACAAATACTAATTGCCTGTTTCTACGGTGAAATCCGTGGTAGCACTACTACCCCAGGCAGGGATTGTCAGTCCCAAATGGATCCATTTACTAGTACTCGCACTTAAGTTCATAACTAACAACTTACGATATGAGGCCTTTAGTGGATTAAAAGTACTCATGCAATGTGTGTAAAAGTAGTTCAGTACTTGTGCTCATGCGTAAAACAAAGCAAAGTATCTCACCCCAATAGTAAAACATTAAAAAGTGGGGCTATAAGACTCACCTGAGTCTAGCAAGTATGATACGTTAGTGTAGTCGAACAAGTATAGTGGATGTAATTCCGTAAGTGTGTCGGATGTAATTCCGTGAGTTGGTTCTCAGAACCCTGCAACCTTCTGGCGTCCGAAACGCACAAGGTTTTAAGTAAGTAAGTAAATAAGTTGGTGTCTCGAAAGATCACCCAAGCTAGTTGTCCACTCAACTAGGAAATGTCCAAGTGTTTATTTAGTATTTCGTTTGTAGTTTGAAAATGTGTATGACCCGTTGGTGACGTTATGTAATAATAATTCTCGAAGACATTATTATTATGTTTGTTTCATTGTTTTTTTATAAAGTATATGTATTTGCACTTTCAAGTATTAAGTCCTTGAATGACGGGGGTCCGGGGGCAGTGCCCTTGGTAGCGGGGTCCAAGGGGTGGCAACCCCTGGCGGGGTCCAAGGGGCAGAGCCCCTGGCTGGGGTTGCTTGTATTGCTTTAATAGAAACGCATACGAAATTCAAATTCGGAGTGTAGCCAAGTGACAAAGTTTAAGTTTCGACACTTAGTGCAAAAAGTAATTATAGGGTTTCTGTTTTTAGCGACACAAGGTAAGTGTCGCATTATGCGACATTCATGGTTTAGTGCGACACAAGGATCAGTGTCGTTGTATGCTACATTGGTAAATTTTAGCGACACAAGGTCACTACTTGCGACATTAGAAATCTCAGTGCGACACAAGTTTAGTGTCGCAGGGTAACATGGTTATGCCCACTTGAAGCATAATACGCGATCCTCTGTATATAAACACGTGATAGCGTGTTATCAACTTTCACATAAGTACGCGATCATGAAAGAAATTATACGCGATCCTAACATAAATGTTGCACCCCCAAATTTAATGTTTAGCGGAAACAATTATCGGGCGCGACTAATCAAGTAATCAAGCACAAATGTACAGTGAACGACTCTATATGAGACGTTCGAAAAGTATTTCATCATTACATAAGTAGTTTAAAAGTATACAACAGCTCAGAGTTCGAGTAACATCCTAGAGATTCTAATACATAACATCTATTACAAAAGTAATGTAGAGGAATCTCTAAATGAGTAAATGCATGCGACTTGAGCTAGTAAGCAAATCATGCTGGGCAACCCTACTGTTGTTGTGTACCTGAGAATGCATCACTAAAAAGGTCAACCAAAAAGGTTGGTGAATCTCACAGGTTTGTAGTAAATAGTAGTTGAACACATCATGTAGTAAAAGTGATTGCACAATTGCAATAGTGTAGTAAATAATGATTGCACGAATGCAATAGTGTTGATATACATTGTCATGAGCATCATAGTAGAAGCTTAACAAGTCGGTAAGGTACAACCAAGTACCAGTAATGTGCCCCCGTGAGTGCTAATCCAAAAATACTCATGTGTAACGAGTAAGAAACGCCCGTTTATACAGTACGGTTCGTGGTAGTGCGTGCTACCCCAGGCGGGGATTGTCAGTCCCAAATGGATCCATTTACTAAAACTCGCGCTTAAGTCGATAATTAACAACTATGATTCAGAGGACTTCAGTGGATTAATACGTAACCCATGCAATCAGTATATCAGTAAGTCTGTAAGTCTGTAAAACAGTAAGTCTGTACATATGTTCAAGTAAAACAAGTAATGCATCTCACCCCAGAGTAAAAACAGTAAAAATGGGGCTGTGAGGCTCACCTGAGTCTAGTAGTGTAAGGCAGTAATCAAGCAATGTGGTTTTCTGAACCAGTGACCTCTAGCGTCCTAAACGCATAAGGTTAAGTAAGTAAACGGATATCTTAGAGATTATCCATGCTAGTTGTCCACTCAACTAGTTAATGTCCAATGTTTGTTTGTATGTTTGTAATCGTCTGTATTTATAGTCTGTAAATGTGTGTACGGCCCGTTGGTGAAGGCGTGTAATAATAATTCAAATATTATTATTATGTATTTCGTTGTGTTGTATACCTGTAAGGTATATTTGTAAGTCTGTCATTTGTATCGCGACGCGATAGTGTTGTTCGAATGTAAGTTCGAGCGAGTGTAAACTCATGCGAATGTGTGCGAGTGTAAGCTCATAGTAGTTCGAGTGTAAGCTTGTATTATAATACAGTCGGTGCGAGAGTAATCTCGTGTGCATATCATTTGGTGCGAGTGTAATCTCGTATTAGTGTGAGTGTAAGCTCATAAGTATGTACAATTGTGCGAGTGTAAACTCGTATTAATGTGAGTGTAATCTCATATGTATATCGTGCGAATGTAAACTCGTATTAGAGTGAGTGTATACTTTCCAAAGTATAAGTGTTTTCATGTTTTTAAACATTATAATTATACGCATGTAATCGCGTTATTTTTACTTGAAGTATTTTATCAAAATACTTAGTTTTGAGTTATAAAAACATAACTTGAATTTATTTCGTCTGTCGGGCACGTTTCGTGCGTTTTCGTCACGTTCGGTCACGTTTTAAGCAAAACGTACGTGTTCGTTATATTATATACATAATATAAAGTGATTTCCAAAGTTATTAAATAATTTCATATTATTTAATAAATGTTTCACCAACGTCCGTATTGTATTGTAAGATATTTATCTGACACGAATTTGTACGATTTGGACGAATCGTATACGAGTATATATATAATCATCATATATATATAAGTAATTACTGTAGTTAGTTCTATTTCATACTAAATACACGTAATAAGCACACAATTAGGCACAGTAATGACGTCCTAATTTAGCGGGTGTCACAATAAAACACTAATACGCGATCTCAAAAGAAAAGTCACACGATCATGGAATAAAACACGCGATCGCATGTTACTTATAGCCAACGATTACGCGATCCCGGAAAGGATTTCACGCGATCGCGTGTTACTCATAACAAACAAATCCTCGCCAAAATTTCATCGAAAGTACGCGATCTCGGAACCAATGTCACGCGATCGCGTGTTATATATATATATATGTCAATACGTGATCGCGTATTGACTATACCGCTGGGTACACAGGTTTTGTGCAGCGGTATGTCCGTGTAAAAACAAGTGAAACAACGGTTTTTAGTTCGGTTTTTGGACATTTTATGGTTGAGTGAATATTATAACATGGTAATAAATATAAAACAATTATTTTAGAAGAGTCGTGAGGTTTCTTACAACGCGTATGAAGAAACGACGAAGATATAGAAGTGATGAGCTCGTTGTTGTTTACGTCTTCTCTTGAAATTTCCTTGCTAAATGGTGGACTTTTAACTGGTGTTTGAGGATGGATAATGGTGATTGTTTTGGAGTATGATGTTTTTGGCCCGAGAGAGAAAAGAAGAAGAAGGAAAAGTGGGTGTGGGTTTGGTGGATGCAGGAAACAAAAGTATGGGATGCCATACTTTTGTATGGAGGCCAGTCAAAGAAGGGGGTCCACCGCACGTGGGCTTCACAAAATTTGTTTTCAAATTTTACGTTCCGTGCGGTGCTTGTTAACCCGATCGTTTGATGTTTATTTAATTGTTTGTACGTTTTATATATATGTTTTGTTACGATTTAAATCACAATATTTTTAATAAAAGTTTTACTAAAAATAATATATATTTTAAGTTATTAAAATATAATTCTGTCTTCGTTCGGTTGTCGGTTGCGAATCGTACGTTTATTTGAATCGTGTAACGTTTTTAAAACGTTTTATTTGTACGCGTGTAATCGCGATATTTTTGCTTGAAGTATTTTATCAAAATACTTAATAATTAGTTATAAAATTATAGCTTGGACTTAGTTCGTCTGTCGGGCGCGTTTCGCGCACATTCGTCGCGTACGGTGTGTTTTATACGATATTTAATACGTGTAATATATTCTCGTAATATATTAATGTAAATATTGTTTGTTTGGATATTTCCACATTATTTAAACAGTTTGTCACCAACGTCCATATTTAACAGTGTCGGACCTCGTCCGATTCATAAGTGTACGATTTAAACAAATCGCTTTCACGTGTACGTAATTACACAAGATGTTACATATATTTAGATTATTACAAAACTAAATACACGTAATTACAGGTAAGTTAGGCACTAATTATAGTCCTAATTTGGCGGGTGTCATATTAGATAATAGAGTGACAAGTTAAAAGGTTTCAGATGAGAATGAGGATACATGTTAACAGTTGTTATTGAGTAGTACTTAATTCTACTACTCCCTCCGTCCCACTTCAAATGTCCACAAAATTATTTTGGGTTGTCCCAAATAAGTGTCTACTTTCATGTATCAACTAATCGAAAAATATTTTAGTGGGTAGATATGTTATTTGATTGGTGAAAAATGTCAGTCCTTGAAAAATTCTAAAACTGTGTGCACAGTCAAAATTGACACTTTAACTGAGACGGAGAGAGTACATTTTATTGTAATTTTAAGTAGTTAAGTGTTTGTCTTATGAAAAGTGGTTTAGTGTTTGATCAAATAGATTAAGTTGAACATGCAAAATTTCAAGTACTAAAAAATGAACATGGAATGAAAGTTTTCTTGAACTTCTTGTTAATTTGTAAGACACAAATAAATCTTAATTTTCTTATAAATTATATTATATAAATAGGATTATATAATAACGTATGAATTTAGAAAAAAAATAAATACATATACTCAAGTGTCCAATCATACAATAATTAATTTCCCAATTAAAAAATAACAATTGTGTAAACAATATCAAATGTACACATTTGCACAATGACATGCATATTTATACATGTACTTTTGTGTATAAGTTTATTAGGAAGGATACGGCTGTGCAAGTCGAGGGTGTTATTGAGTCGGATATTCTGAATTTTTAAGTTTATAATTAACCCATAAACCATGCTTAATAAGGTTCATGTTATTCGAGTTCAATTTGAATTTCGGGTAATGCATTGTAACCCGACTAAGATGAATACCCAAAATGTTGCATCCTATTTTTATACGAACTAGTTGAAATTCTATTTAGGGTCAAGTGTTTGTAATGTATTTAACCAAGGTATAATATTCATAGTGTATGTCTAACTACTCGGACGTACATTGTATGTAAGAAACTTGTATTCTATGGTCATTAAATGTATTTTGATGTCGTGTCAACTTGTAAATACGCCACGTAATACCTTATATAGATAACATATCACCAAAATACATAAAATGCGATAAATAACAAGTTTTTTCTTAAAATAAAATGTACGCCCAGGTAGTTAGTACACATTATAAATATTAGACTTTAGTTTTGTACATTTATAAGTAGTTAATCCTTCTATTTAAAATATGAATTTGTGGGGAGATGCTAATAAGTCATCTTATAAGGAAGTGAGTTATATAGTAACTTATTAAGATAAAAAATGACATTAAGCAAGCATGTAAAAAAATATTATGGTATTTTTGAATTTTGTTCAAAATGATATTTAATATGAATGTCATGCTTAATGATACAAATGTGTCAAAATTTTAAGACATAACTTCTTTTTATATAATACTAAAGATAAAGAATTTAATGAAATGATATGTTTATATATTTTTTAAAGAAGATGATCAAATAATTAGAAGTGAAGGAATTTTTTCTATATAAAATTTGTTTGAGGACACACGACAAAAATGTAGGACATGATTCGTCAAAATTCTAGAACATATGGTTCGAATGAAATAAACAAAAATCATGTTCATTGTATACGTATAAAGGAATGGGGATGTGATCCGTGAATTCGTGATGTTGACAACACAAAATAAATTATAGTTGACCAATAAGGATATTACATATTTTTTACATTTTTGATCCTTCAACTTTATAAAATATACACATATAGTCATTTCACCAAAGCTTACATCATCATTCATTTGTGGACTTTAACAATAATTTTCCCCCCTAAAGGTATTATTATAATTTTGAAATGAAAAGTCCCTTGTAATATTGAACACTACTTAAGGTAACGTAGAAATTTGAAGTTATTTGTTTTAAAAATAAAGCTGCTTAAGGAGTGGATCTATGTCACAAAAAAAAAAAAAAGTTGATGAACGAAGACAATGGTGGTTGAAGGTGCAACACGGAACAACAATTTTTAACGGTGCAACAGATGGTAATGACGGTTACTCTCAGAAAGGAGAAATTGCTTTTCAATGATGAAGATGAAAAATGAAAATGAGGGAGAGATGGGGTTATTTACGAACTAGTCAAATATCCACACTATGTAGCGGAAATTGATAATTAAATAAGTACAACAACTCTTAAAATTAAACGTGAATATGTTGTCTTTGATGAACATCGTAGAATTGTTTAGAATAAAAAAAATGAAAAATAGTATAATATGTCTTTAAGGATTAATGTATCAAAAAGTAATGCATATGTGTATGGTACTATGGTAAATTACATTAAATAATAAATCTAATAAAAAAGGGAGTTACACATAAGTACCCAATCTCGACGCAAATTAGAAAAGCCCATCTTATTATTTTATTCTTGCTAATAAAAGGATAGTACACATGTATTTTACACTGGCAATAATAAGAAAATTAAGAAACAAGTAAAAACTGTAAAAAAAAATTGATCTAATCTTGGAAAGGATTTATGAAATTTGATGCAAGAGAGGGCAATAAGGACAATTTAGGAATTTTGATTATTTTTAAGATTTAATATTCAACTATCAAAGACTCTTTATATGTAGTATTAGATATTAGATAATAAATGTATCTCTTATTTTTTTACGGAGAGGATATCATTTCATTGGTTAATCAATTAACTCAAAATTATATATTGGTAAACAAATTAGTCTTAATAAAAATTTGAAATATTTGACTAAATAAGTCATTCCCATTTAGTATTTAGTAAAATAAATTAAAAATATAAGCGATCTGTAGAAATGTACCAAATATAACACATAACACATGTAATGTACTCTGAATACATAACAACTCTTCAGTTTGTTAAAAATAATTATTGGTAAATTCATATATGTTATGAATAATTATGGTTGTTCATATCTCTTAAATATAGACTAGATATTAGCTTCCTATTAAGTTTACTATTACTTGGATAATAAATCATTGTACTCTATATATACTTTATGGGTTCATATGAATAAAATCAATTCTTTCTCTTTATTATTCTTTACTTTACAACACGTTATCAGCACGAGTCTCTAACCTAAAAGATTTCAATTTCGTAGCCGTCGATTAATCATGAAGAGTCGGCAATCAACTTTGAGGTTGATTTGATGCAACATACCATTAGCTAATTTTTGATGAAAAAGAACTACATGACCTTATTACTCCTTTAGAGTCGAGACAACATTAATCATTACTTGTGTTGAAAGAAATATACGAAAGTTGAATGTGGTGAATACAATCTTGGACATGTGTGAAGCTTGATGTACATGCATTTGATATACCAGTTAGGTTCTTACTGTGGATATACCTCAATTATTTTGTTGATTAACTATTTTGATAAAAGTTTGATTTTATTAATTATTTATTATATCAAGCTTGACATATAAGAGTCTGATTTGACAAGGATCAGTGACTTATAAAATTATTATGTGCTAGTCTAGCTAGGATGATTTGAGGATCCAAGAAATAAACAATTAATAAATTTGTGAGTATGTATTTGTACTTGATATGTGTGTGATATTTTATCTACACTAGTTACTCCTGTAAGTATGTATTTGTGAGTATGTATTATAGATGCTTAAGCTTAAGGATATGAAACATTATATCATTCACTTAATATTTCTAGGCTAGCTACTCATAGCGTAATGCAATTATCTCACATAATATAATGTCATGTAATTCTGACTTTGCGATATTGACTCTATCAAAAGAATATGTGTCTTGTAAATTTTAAAGTTAAGAGGTACGAAATAATTTGAGCATTTGATAGATGAAATATGGCCAAGATTAGCATCATCGTTTAAGATAAGATCATGATTATTTGTTTATAATAAAAGATCTACGTCTATAATTGAGATATATGATACAAGTAGTTGCCATGCACCCTAAGCTCTTCAAAAGAACATGTGGCTCCCAAATCTTAAATTGGTGAATGATTTTAACTTGTCCTTGTAATTACTTTGTAATTGGAAATGCGTAGAGCAATGTATGTACTTCAACCGAGGTTAGTTCTAGTGATGTGAACCGATTGCAACTCTTGATTAAAACTGGATAAAACGAGATTTCAAGTGAATAGTCTTACTATTGAATAAGTTGCAAATTGACTCATGAACTTTTGAATTGGTTTTGAAGGTATTGTAAATCATGTTATTAGTTTATACTCAGCATATACTCGCTTTCATATCTTATGATCTATAGTTGCCTCATTTTTCTATGCTAGTACATTGATGAATGAGTTGATTCGGTCATGTGATTACTTATCATTTAAGAAACGTGTAACACCCGCCAAATTAGGATTATAGATTAGTGCCTAATTTTGTGTTGATACATGTAATTAGTACGATTTTAGGCTAATTAATGTATCAGATTATATATTGTGGAATATATATGATAATGCAATTTGATTAAATCGTCCGCAACTTAAATCGAATGTAAATCGATCCAATAACTACGGACGTTGGTGAAACATTTTAATCTAAATTATAAAACATTTTCGACTACGCTTTAATTTATAATTCTTAATCGTTTCGCATTACACGATTCAAAGACAATAAATACGCAAATTAGCATAGGATACATTATATAAACGACACCTACCAAAGATTTAATAAAGTAAATTAAGTAAAACATTCAAATGAATATTCGTATTTAAAATGGGGAAATAAACGCGTAAAATATATATTAAACAATTTAACGAATGAGAAAACGAACACCGCACGGAACGCGACTGCACGGAGTTAAAAAGTGGAGACCCATACCCGGTGGGCCCCCACCGAAAATCAGCCAAGGTGAGGGCCATCACCTCCCTCACCCTCACTTTCTCACTTTCTCATCTCACCTCTCTCTCTTTCTCTCCATTTTCTTTCAAAATAAACAAAACCCACCACTTCACTAAATCACAAAATAACACATCGAAACGACCTCGGATTTCAAGACTCATTTAGGGAAAAACGTCCACCACTTCGCGATCTACAACTCTATCTTCCCGGAATTTCATTTCGGCACTTTGTAAGTTTCCGGCAAAACCCGAAACTCTCCGTTTTTACTCATTTTTACTTGTTTGTTGTTTATACATGCTCAAAATGTCCAAAAATGGGTTGGGTAAAAGATTTGGGCCAAACGGAAGCCTCACGATCGACTTTCCGGCCACCGCAATCCGAACAGGCTCCGACGTCGCATCTGGCTTGGCCAAATTGCGACGTCAGTTGCAACGTCGCAATACCAATCACCACGTCGCACATAGCGACGCCACCCACAGTGTCGCATTAAATTGCGAAAGTCGCACATAGCGACGTCATACTCAACGTCGCAGTCAGGGCTTGCGACGTCGCACCCAACGTCGCATGCCACGTCGCATAAAACAGAACCTGAAAAACTAGAATTTTTAAGAGATTTTCACTACGCCAAGGGGTTGCCACCCCTTGGAACCCCGCAACCAGGGGCGCTGCCCCCGGACCCCCGTCATAATGAGTTTGTGAATACATTTCATACTAAGTGTCAAACTTATAAAACACTTCGAAATCAAAATAATAATATTAAGATTATTACAATCATTCACCAACGGGCCGTACAAACTTTCGAAACTCAAACAACCGAAACAAATTATTGGAAATTGGACATTCTAGTTGGACGAACAATTTCAAGGTATTCTTGGTAAATACCGACTCATATTTAACCAACGCGTGTCGTGGACACCCTCAGGTTACAAGTCTTTGGGCTTCACACTCGGCTAATCACCCAAGTTTATTAAATTAAACTCTCAGGACTCAGGTGAGTCTCATGGCCCCTCTTTTTACTGTTTTACTCAGGGGTGTGATACAATTCTCATTTTTAACATGTGAACGCAAGTACAACCTTTTCATATACTACATGAGTTACTCACGACTAATCATTTAAAGTCCTCCGTCAGCATAGTTGTTAATATGTTGTAGCGTGAATATTAGTATATGGTACCATATAGGATTGACCCTCCTCGTCCGGGTTAGCAAGCACTAACCGGGTAAACGGACGTACTAATATTTGGGAAGACGAGTGTTGATTAGGCACTCGTGGAGGCAAAAACGCTCAGGCTGAGACCCTGACCCACGAGTTAAGCTCAACTATGTGCTCATGGCTGTATACACTTACATTATCAATTGCTGGATGCAATTCAATTACTTAAATATTGCGGTTCATACAACTTATATGTTATTTCAAACCTGTGAGCTCACCAGCTTTTAGCTGACCTTTTAGCATGTATCGCAGGTACTAAGCAGTAGGTTTGGACTGCATCAGGGAATCAATAGCTCGAGTCAACATGCAAACATTTGAGATTTTCTTGCATTAGTATATTTTGTACAAGTACTTATGTACAGAAATCTCTCATTTAATCGAACACGAGCTATGTATTGGTTGTAAATGTTGTAAACATTTTAATATCAATATATTTTGTTAAAACGACGCATATAGAGTCGTTTACTATATATCTTGTGCTTTGATTATTGATTAGTAACACCCAAAGTATGCTTCCGCAAATCATTAAATATGGGGGTGTTACAAAACGGATCTTGACATGATACATAATCATAAGTGAATTGATAAATGTATTATTGATAGTGGCATATATGCAACATATGCTATTGTTATGCATGTCAACTTATTTGTTATGTGATATACTATGTTTCATTTGTTTGTATTTATATGTATTTTTGGTAGTATTATTCATGATAAATCATAGTACATAATGAAAGGCAATATGTAGATCACGTATTTTGTGCAACACATTTCAAATGATGATGATGATAATGCATGTATATGAGAAAGAAGAGCATAAAGCAATGATGCATGCGTTAACTTATATAAAAAGACAAGTGCACTTGAAGCACGTATGGTCATCTTTTGATGTTTGATGGACCTTGATTATTATATGATTGGCATGACCGGTTAGACCATCCCGAGTCAATGATGATGTGAAATGTATATATGAACTTGGAAGTTATTGAAAATGGTGATTTTGACATGAGTTGAATGCTCTCAGATAAAGTTAATATTACCGACTAAAGTTGAAATTTGATCTCTTGAGATTCTGGCTTTGATAAAAGGGGATATATGTAGGCCTATATATCCACCTAATGGACCATTTAAAGTTTTAAATCAATGCATCGTTTAAATGGTCATGAATATTACAACCTAGAATTTGCATGACTAAGTGACTCGCTATGTAAGGTTGCGAGCACGTATTACAGATATCATATTTGTTTTGAAAATGTTGGTAAATGAAACATATATTAAGCGTATTCAGTTGATTGTAATAAATGTTGAACATCTATTAGTTCATACATAGATTACTTTTGTTGAAACACTTACTGAGAATATTTAATTACTTGCAAAGCAATGACTATGATGAGAGCAAAACTATAATCAAAAGTTTGGGGCTATGTTATTATACATGTAATAATATAAATTCGCATCGGGCCAACAAGATTATGATTACTCCCCACGCCAAATAGTTTTTGGTCATGAAAAAGATATATCCCAACTTAAGAGTTTATTTATTTGTGTGATATATGTTTTGGTTGCTCCACCACAATGCACAACGTCTAGATGTGAAAAATGTTGGGAATATATATGGGGAGGGGATAAGCAGCTTGTATAAGAATTATCACAATATGATATTGTAACACTCCCAATTTAATGCTTTGCGGAAACGAGTTTTGGGGTGCTACTAATCAAATATCAAGCACCAAGATTAATAGCAAACGACTCTAAATGAGACGTTTTAGAAAATACATTACATCACCGTACATTACATAAGTTTTCAAAAGTTTACATAGCTTGGAGTTCATCTAATAGTATCTAGAGATTTTAAAACATAACAGTTAGTACAAAAGTAATGCAATAAAATCTCCAAGTATGTATGCATGCGACTCAAGCTATCAAGTAGTCCTGCTGGGCATCCCTATTGTTGATGCGTACCTGAGAATGCATCACTAGAAACGTCAACCAAAAGGTTGGTGAATCTCACAGGTTTGTAATAAGTAGTAACAGAGTTTTGTACACAAAGTAGTAAGTAAGTTATCATACAAGTAAAACCAATCAGTAGTAAATACATCACAATGTATATATCAGTAAGTAAGTAATTCACAGTTGTAGTGGGGTCGGTGTATCTTGCCATGAGTCATCATAGTCGAAGCTTAACGTACGTAATTTTGCCCCTCGTGAGTGCTAATCCAAAAACACTCATATGAAAAACGAGTAGAAAACGCCCGTTTATACGAGTAACGGTTTGTGGTGTCGCTATCACCCCAGGCGGGGATTGTCAGTCCCATATGGATCCATATACTAAAACTCGCGCTTATCGTATAATTAACAACTATGACTTCAGAGGCCTTCATTGGATTAAACGGAAACTCATGCAATTTGATATACCGGTAAGTAGTAATTCAGTAGCGTAGTAAAATAGTAGGTTGCTATGTTCGTACGGTAGCAAGGTAGTAAATTGGTAATGTAGTAAAATAGTAGCTTACTTCGTTGTTAAAGTAGCAAAGTATCAGTATCGTAGTAAAACAGTGAATCACTAAGTTTGTACAGTAGCAAAGTAGTTCATCGGTAAAGTAGTAAGTTGGTGGAGTAGTAACTCCGTAAAGTAGTAAACCCATAAGGTAGTAAAGTAGAAATCGGTAAGTTTGTAAATCAGTAAAGCATTTTGTTTATAAGTTTGTAACACAGTAAGTACAAGTAGGAAATCAATACATTATACATGTATTCAAGTAAAATAAGTAATTTCAGTAAACAAGTAATGCATCTCCCCCAAAATAGTAAAAACAGTAAAAAGGGGATGTGAGACTCACCTGAAGAGCAAGCAATCCTAAATGTGCGCGCGTGTACCAAGTGTAACTTCCTAGTACCCTAAACACTCGAGATTATATATTTGTAAGTGGATGTTTAGTAAATCATTCGTATAATTGTTCACTTTATTAGTTATGTTCAACGCATTCGACTAGTGTTTACGTTTATATGTTTGAAATCCAATTAAGTTTGTAGTTTGTAAAAGTGTACAGCCCGTTGGTGACGGAATTGAAATCATATTTCAAAATACAATTTTTGTACTTGTTTCTAGTTGATTTCATGAACTTTAGATACTTATTTAGCTTGAAATTGATCTCATGTGTTAAGGTTAAAGATTTAGGAAGAAAATATGAAAAGATGGTGCATTTTGCTGATTTGACTATGTTGCACCGTTTTGGCCATAACTTTCTCATACGAACTCGGATTTAGGCGATCAAGCTGCCCAAACGACCGTGACTCAGAGGACTACAAACCTACAAAAGATGGTGGGCTAATTATGTGTTACCAGAACAGGTGGGGCTCCATACCCATCCGGGTATGTTCCCTGAGCAGTCCGGGTGAGTTTTCTAATCCGTCCGGGTCTGTGTGTACCACCCGTTCGGGTTTCACCTTTCACCCGTTCGGGTGTATGGACTTACCCGTCCGGGTACAGGTCCATACCCGATCGGGTATGTAACCTTACCCGTTCGGGTTTGTTTCCTCACCCGTTCGGGTCTGAGCTTGGTTCAGGTCTGTTCGTATCAGATCATTCCCAAACCAATTCTAACTTAGTTTTAATCAATTTTTCGCAACGTACAATGTTACTATAAGCTATTATAAGTATAATAATCACAAAACTAAAATAATTTAGTAAAGGTTCTTACGTATTAAAAATGGAAACTGAAAGATGAAGATGGTGGTGAGGATGATGATCGCGATGATGATGAAGATGATCCAAGAAGAAGATGGAGATGATGATTATGGTGTTGTGTTGTTTTGATATTGTTGTTTGTTGATGAACCGAGAGGAAAAGTAGAGAGCAGAGGGAGTTCTCTGTGTTTGTGTCGAGTGAATTATTGGAGTTGGTTGTATAACCAGCTCCAATAATTGAAGCAGTAGTGTATTTTCGCTTCGTGTTCGCGTACCCGATCGTTATGTAGTATAACCTTTTAAAATGATAATTTTCTAAAAATATAATCGTACATATTTTTAATTGAAATATTTTATAAAGATGTTTTTACGGAGATATAAAATTGTATCTTTGTTTTACTTAAAACATACGGATAGTTTTATGTGTCCAAAATGTATTTAAATTTCTAACGGAGTAATAATTATTATTTTCAACAATAATACTTTATTTAAAAATGTTTTGAATAATTGTAAATTTTTAGTTTCTGCGTTTTGTCAGATTCGTGTATACGTGATTATTAAATAATCGTTTAGGGTTATATATATACATATATATATATATATATATATATATATATATATATATATATATATGTATATGTATATATATATATATATGTATATGTATATGTATATATATGTATATGTATATGTATATGTATATATATGTATATATGTATATATATATATGTATATATATATATATGTATATATATATGTATATATATACATATATACATATATATATATATATATATATATATACATAATACTTGAGTACTTGAGTATTAACACGTATATAATACGTGTCTTAAAAGTTTAAATTTGAACCAAATTTTTGAGTCATTTTTGACTGGGTGTCACAGATATTGATCCTCGTAGTAAAGAATAAGAATTCAAAGTTTATATGATAATTCATATTTAACAATTGCCAGACATATTCATTGACTAAAATTAAGTGACTAGGTCACCTATATAAGCTGCTATGCTCATGTTCTGATAGATGATAAGTTCACAGCATGTGAAATGTGGTAGATTAATCGATTCCTAATAAAATCCTCGAAGGAAAAAAGGAGCAAGAAATTAAGATGGTCAAATCGAGGTAATAAAGACCCCATGAAATTTTAATAAAGAGACACTAGACATGAAGGTTCTAGGAGAACCTCGGGTACCCAAAAGTGAAAACCAAAAAGTGAAGAGATCTTAATAACTTATATCATGTCTCGAAAGTGTGGAATCGAATTGATGAAATCGACTTTGTTAATATTTTTGTATAATATAGTGCTAAATATTGTAAATGAGGATCATGAAAATATTCCTGCCAAGAAGAGCAGAGGTAATAAAATGATTGGCCAAAATGGAAAGACGCAATTAAGGCAGAATTGAATATACCTAAATAAAGGTTTAAAATCGGTGGGATATAAGTGGGTCTTTGTGCAAAAGATAAATGAGAAAAATGAAATTGTGAGATATAAAGCTCGATTGGTTACACAAGGTTTCACACAAAGACCTGGAATTGACTATGAGGAGACATATTTTCCAGTGGTGGATGCAACAACCTTTTGATATCTTATTAGTCTGGTAGTACAAGAAGGAATTGATTTGCGTCTAATGGATGTCGTGACTGCCTAATTGTATGGCTCACTTGATACAAAAATTTACATGAAACTCCTCGAAGGGTTTTGTGACACCCGTCAAATTAGGACTAGTAATTGGTACCTAATCATTTATAATACATGTAATTAGTTATGTGCTAGGCTAACTAATGTATCAAATATTATATATTGTTGAATATATATAATTATGCGATTTGATTAAATCGTACGCAGTTCAAAACGAATGTAATTCATTTCAATTTAATACGGACGTTGGTGAACCATTTTATTAAATAATATAACATTATTTAATAACACTATTGTATTCAAAATATTATTTTGATAATATTCTATATTTATTTTGTATCGTACAAATGAAGTCTATGCGATTCAAAATATTAAACGCGCAAACGATCAAGACAAAGCTAAGTTATATTTATAACTCAATTATAAAGTATTTGATGAAATACTTCAACAAAAATACCGAATGACTATTCGTATTTTAATTCATGTATTTAAATGCGTAAAATAATAATTAAACGTTTTAATGACCGGGAAAACGAACACCGCACGGAACGCAAACACGGAGGCGAAAAATTGGAGCCAACCACACATGGGTGGGGCCCATGTGTGTAACACCCTAATTTTTTTAAATAGTAGCCTTGAAGAATTATACAAGTTATGACAGATTATATATCAAAAATAATGTACAAATAAGGTGCAAGAGATATGATACAAAAATGAAAGAGATAAATTTTTAACTTAAGTAATTATAGAGCTTTGAATAATCTATGTATACTTTTTCTAAATGAGCCAATATATTTATTTCAAGCTTGTATGCACAAATGTTAATGTCTTTGGTGTCAAGTTGGTGTATTGTTGGCAACGTATTTATATGCAAAATGGTGTACAAATGATCAAGATTAGAAATTAATTAAGCATACAAACATGTTTTTTTACATGAATTTAATTATTTTAGAGTTGCATTAATGTGTGATTTAATTTGATGACACTTGTAATCACCATAAGACACCTTACTAGTCTAAACTAGATGTGGCAAATCTAATGAGAGTAGCTTAGATGACTCAACATAGTTTAAGACTATAAAAGAGATTTTTTTTTTCCTTCTTTACTTTCTTACACTCACGTACGAATACACATAAAAAAAAGGGTTAAATCGTTATCATCATGTAAGTTGGAAGAACAAGAATATATATGATAGTATATGTAACACCCGCCAAATTAGGACTAGTAATTAGTGCCTAATCATATGTTAATACATGTAATTAGTTCCTGGTTAGGCTAATTAATGTATCGAATTATATATATTGTTGAATATATACGAAAATACGATTTGGTTAAATCATACGCAATTTAAAATCGGATGTATTTCGATTCAATTTAATACGGACGTTGGTGACAAATCTTTAAAAAAAATTAAAAAAAAATAAAATATAACGTTTTATGTCAAAAATATTATTTTTATAATATTTCGTATTCATTCGTATCGTACAATCAGAAATTACATAATTTAAAATGTAAAACGCGCAAACAAATTAACTTATTTTTTTTTATAATTCAAATATAAAGTGATTATTAAAATATTTAAATAAAATATCTCGTAATAATTTGTATTTTAAAATGTACCAGTTAATATGTAAAATAATTATTTAACGTTGAAACGACGGAGTAAACAAACACCGCGCGGGGAGACGGAGACCGAAAGTTGGAGGTAAAACCCCCAACTCTCCCCTCCTCCTCTCATTTCATTTATCTCTTTCTCTCTCTTACTCTCTCTTTCCTTCTTTCTCTCTAAATCCACCAACCAACCAAAACCCACAACTTCACAAAATCGCGAAATAACAACATCAAACGGCCTCGGATTATACCATCTCTTTGGAAGAAAACAACCACCGCGACACGATCTATCATCCTATCTTCTCGGATTTCTCATCCGACACTTTGTAAGTTTCCGACAAATTCCGACATCTCTCGATTTCTAGTGTTTTCACTTTCTAGTTGTTTGTTTATACTTATAATGTCCCTATAAGGGTTGGGTAAAAATATTGGAACGATCGGAAACCCGAAAACATGATTTTTGCTCGAAATCCGTCGAACAGCCTTAAGTGTCGCAGGAATGCCAAAAACAGTACTAGCGTCACTTAAGTGCCGCTATCACACCTATACCGTCACTTCGGTAGTGACGCATACCTATACCTTTCAGCAGAAACCATGCGACACTTCATAAGTGTCGCTATTATCCGTAGAAGCTTATCACTTTCGGTAGAAACAAGTGACGTCCGGTTACTACCGATGACGTCACTCGAACCTCATACCGTCACTTCCATAGTGACGCATATACAACTTAGCGACACTTCCCTAGTGCCGTCCTCGATATTACCTGACACTACTTAACGACACTCCCTTAGTGCCGCCATACCATTTTACCCGACACTTCTTCAGTGCCGCTATACTACACGTCACTCCTTAAGTGACGCCTAAATCTCAGAAAATCATTATCTTATACGACACTGCTTGAGTGCCGCAATGTTACGGAACCCGTCACTTCTTAAGTGACGCATATGATGATACACGACACTGTCCTAGTGACGCATACCCTTACACTGACACAAATACCCGAAACTTCACAAGTGATGCATAGAACATATAAGTGACGCATGTAGTGTCGCATAAAACAGCAGATTTTCTAACTTAAATTTCACTAAGTGTCGAACTTTTACAACCTCAAATCCTTATACGATACGACTTATAAAACACTTTGCGACACTTTTGTAAGTGCAAAACATCGATAACTTGATAATAATACTTGAAGTTATTATTTCAAACTCGTCACCAACGGGTCGCACACTTTTCAAACACTTAAACATATCAACCAAATAGTGGATATTTGGACATTATAGTTGGACGAACAACTGCAGGGGTGATCTTTTAAGATACCCAATCATATTTATAACCATCGCGTGTCGTGGACACCCTCAGGTTACAAGTCTTTGGACTTCGATATTGGCTAATCAACTTACGTTTGTTTAAACGCATTCAGACTCAGGTGAGTCTCATAGCCCATCTTTTTACTATTTTACTCAGGGGTGTGATATACTGCTCAAACTTTTAACATGTGAACGCAAGTACAAACATTTCATATACTACATGAGTTTTCGAAACTAATCATTTAAAGTCCTCCGTCAGCATAGTTGTTAATACGTTGTAGCGTGAATATTAGTATATGGTACCATATAGGATTGACCCTCCTCGTCCGGGTTAGCAAGCACTAACCGGGTAAACGGACGTACTAATATTTGGGAAGACGAATGTGGATTAGGCATTCGTGGAGGCACCTCGCCCGGAATTCTCTATAGGGGACCCGGCCCTCGAGTTAAGCTCAACTATGTGCTCATGGCTGTATACACGATGATTATCATTTAATTGCTGGATGCAATTCATTATTTAATTGCTGGATGCAATTCATTATTTAATTGCTGGATGCAATTCATTATTTAAATCTTGCGGTTCATACGATATTACTTGATTTCAAACCTGTGAGCTCACCAGCTTTATAGCTGACCTTTTAGCATATATCGCAGGTACCCAGCAGTAGGATGTTCTGCTTCAGGATTTAGCTCGAGTCAGCATACAGACGATTGAGATTTTCTTGCATTAGTATATTTTGTATAAGTACTTATGTACTGAAATCTCATTTTATTTAACTCGAGCTATGTAAAGCTTTAAATGTTGTAAACATTTCAGTTATCAATATATTTTGTTAAAACGACGCATATAGAGTCGTTTGCTATTTATCTTTGTGCTTTGTTATTGATTAGTAACACCCAAATCAAGCTTCCGCAAATCATCAAATTTGGGGGTGTTACAGATTGGTATCAGAGCCTAAGGTTATAGTGAACTAGGTTGCATTTAGTGAGCCTAGACTATGACCATTAGGCGGTATTCCTTACTAGGTATGACTGGTTCGGGGATTACAGCATACGAGTTTAATTTAACATAGCCTGATCAACTATGTACAATTAAGCAAAGATGATGTAAGATCTGAAAGTAGTTATGGCTGAACAGGGTACAATAGAAGACTCTGACCTCGAGAGAACCGAGACTTAAACATGTTTATGCTAGACACTCAATAGGCTATATTATATAGGAGCTATATGAATATAGGCCTCAATCTTACTAACGCTTTGTCTCAGAAATGGCAAATATCCCATCAAATTCATCTCGTTCTCAATCCGGGACGCAGAACCCAATGGTAGCAAGGAGGAACAACAGGTTGCCTCGAGCTGGCCCGTATCCCACTCACTCCACCTGGCCGGCCTTAGCCGCTAGGGTAAACCAACACGAGCAGCGACTTCGCACCATGGATGTCGTGTTGCAGGAAACGAACGAAAACTGGAGACTTACATCCCTTGAACGCATCGAACAGGTCTCCGATGACCTTGAAACCACGAACAACAACATGGATGTCCTTCGCAACCAAATAATAGAAATAAGGGTGGAAAATGCCCTTCTACAACAAAGGATGGAAGAATGTGAGCAACGCTCACATGAAGCAGAAGAGTATGCGCGCGGACTAACACAACGACTTGCGCTAGCAGAAGACAACGCCCGACAAGCTAGCAGGCTTGCAACCACTGTGGACCGTCTTGTCACGATGATGGAACAAATTAATCTACGTTAAGACTAGTGTAGTCTTTGTTTTGTAATCTATCATGTAATCTAGTAACTATCTACGCGCTACTCTATAATTCGGTCGGATGTAATAATTCCCGACGCCTCTTGTAATACATCCGTAGGGTGTAACCTTTGAACTCGTATTAGCTATCAAATATTCCTTGTTGTTCAACTCATATTAATTGTCATTTTCCATGTTGATGTCATGTATTACTGCTTTCTACATGTACATCTATAATAAATACAACTTTCCTACGAAATCTCATGTATCTTCATTTCTTTTATTGAAGAATCATGCCGCCAAAGACACGACCTTACACCGATGCTCAGATTACGTCACTCATAACCCAGGCTGTTACTGAAGCCTTGGCTCGGAATACCCCACCCAACTCCACAAGAAACAGCGATACCGCTGGAACCTCTGCCGTCAAACCTTGTTCATACAAGGACTTCCAAAGCTGCAAACCCTCGAGCTTCAAGGGTTCTGAAGGAGCCATCGGACTGATCAGATGGTTCGAGAAAATGGAAACTGTTTTCCGTGTCAGTAAATGCGCGGAGAACGACAAAGTAAACTTCGCCACCTGCTCTCTTGAAGATGATGCCCACTCTTGGTGGAATTCATATACCCAATCAGTGGGTGCTGACATTGCCTACCAACTCTCTTGGGAGGATTTGAAGGCAAAACTCACTGCCAAATACTGCTCGATCGCCAAACTCCAAAAGCTAGATGAGGAGTTCTGGAACTTAAAGGTTCAGGGTGGTGATATTGATGGTTATACCACCAGGTTTCAACAACTAGCTGCCCTCCGCCCAGCTATGGTAAGCACTGAACCTGATAAAATCAGGAAGTACACCCTTGGTCTCCCTGATCCTGTTCGGGGACACGTCATCTCTTCAAAACCAACCACCATTGACGGTGCGATCCTATTGGCCCAAGACCTGATGTCCATGAGCCAAGATTCTGAACCACCCACTTCATCCTCCCATAACAACAAACGCAAGTGGTCTGACTACCACAACAACCCCTCCAACCAACAAAACAAGAAACCCGACACCATCAAAGCTTACAACACCACCACTGACATCATCAGGGGTTACACTGGGAGCAAACCATATTGTCCCAAGTGCAGCCGTCACCATGAAGGTTCCTGTGGTCCCTTTTGCAACAATTGCAAGAGGTACGGCCATCTCACCAAAGATTGCCGCTCTCCTGCCAACAACAATTCCAACAACAACACCAGACCACCCAAAGTATGCTTTGAGTGTGAGAAACATGGGCATTTCAGAGACTCGTGCCCAAAGTTGAAGAACAACAACAACAACAACAACCGCAACAACAGCAACAACAACAACAACACCCGCAGCAGAGCTTTCGTCATTAAATCTGGGGACGCCCGCCAAGACCCGAATGTGGTCTCGGGTATGTTCCTCCTCAACAACTTAAATGCTTCTGTTCTATTTGATACTGGTGCTGATAGAAGCTTTATCTCCGATGATTTTTGCCCATTACTTGACATCACTCCTGTTGCCTTAGATGTTAAGTACACTGTAGAGCTAGCAAATGGAAAACTTGTAGAAACCACTAGTGTGATACCTAATTGCACTTTAAACCTAGCTGACGAAACCTTTTCGATCGATCTTATACCCATTGAAATCGGAAGTTTCGACGTCATTATTGGAATGGACTGGTTGTCCAAACATCGAGCTGAAATCGTTTGTCACGATAAAATTGTCCGTATCCCACTCGCCGTTGGTGGAACCTTGATCATACAGGGGGAGACCGGTGGGACGGGACTCAATATAATCTCCTGCTTAAAAACCCGAAAATTTCTGAGAAAGGGTTACCCTGCCATACTCGCACACATCATGGAGAAAAAGTCGGAAGAGAAGCGACTTGAGGATGTGCCAATTGTTAGAGACTTTCCCGAAGTCTTTCCGGAAGAATTACCTGGTCTACCTCCGCCTAGACAGGTTGAGTTCTCGATCGATCTCGTGCCGGGTGCCGCACCGGTGGCCCGCGCACCATACCGTTTAGCCCCATCCGAACTTCAGGAGTTGTCCTCTCAGTTACAGGAACTTCTGGATCGAGGATTCATTAGACCGAGTTCTTCACCTTGGGGAGTTCCGGTCTTATTTGTCAAAAAGAAAGACGGTTCATTCCGAATGTGCATCGACTACCGAGAATTGAACAAATTGACCGTCAAGAACCGTTATCCACTTCCTCGCATTGATGATCTATTCGACCAACTTCAGGGTTCAAGTTTCTACTCAAAAATCGACCTGCGATCAGGCTATCATCAGTTACGAGTTCGCGACACCGATATTCCAAAAACTGCTTTCAGGACTCGTTACGGGCACTACGAATTCCAAGTGATGCCCTTTGGTCTAACCAACGCACCGGCTGTATTCATGGACCTCATGAACCGAGTGTGCAAACCTTACCTCGATAAGTTTGTCATTGTCTTTATTGATGACATACTCATTTACTCGCGCAACGAGCAAGAACATGTGCAACACCTTAAGACCATCCTTGAACTACTTAGACACGAGGAGCTTTACGCTAAATTCTCTAAGTGTGAGTTCTGGATTCAAACCGTTCAATTTCTTGGTCACGTGATCGACAGTCAGGGAATTCACGTGGACCCATCAAAGATCGAGGCTATCAAAGACTGGCAAGCACCCACCTCTGCAAGTGAAGTACGACAATTCTTGGGTCTTGCTGGGTATTATCGACGATTTATCGAAAATTTCTCTAAAATAGCTCAACCACTTACGGTACTGACTCAGAAGGACAAATGGTTCGATTGGACCAAAAAACAAGAGTCAGCGTTCCAACTTTTGAAACAAAAGCTTTGCAGTGCTCCAATTCTATCCCTACCCGAAGGCATCGATGACTTCGTGGTATACTGTGATGCTTCTCACCAAGGTCTTGGTTGCGTGCTGATGCAACGAGACAAAGTTATTGCCTATGCCTCACGACAGCTGAAAATTCATGAAAAGAACTACACCACTCACGATCTCGAACTTGGAGCTGTCGTTTTTGCTCTCAAAATCTGGAGACATTATCTCTACGGCACTAAGTGCACCATCTTTACCGATCACAAAAGTCTCCAACATATCTTCGATCAGAAGGATCTCAATATGAGGCAACGTCGATGGGTCGAGTTGCTTACCGATTACGATTGCGAGATCAAGTACCATCCAGGGAAGGCTAATGTTGTAGCCGATGCCCTCAGTCGAAAGGAACGATCAAAACCACTTCGAGTCCGAGCCCTCAGTATGACCATTCATAACGATCTTACCATTCAAATTCATACCGCTCAGATCGAAGCCCTGAAATCTGAAAACATCAAAAATGAAGCCTTGCGGGGCATTGACAAACAATTTGAAATCAAACCTAACGGGATTAGGTATTTCTCAAACCGAACCTGGTTGCCTAGTTTTGGGAACTTAAGAGACTTGGTGATGGACGAGGCTCACAAGTCTAAATATTCTATTCATCCGGGATCAGATAAGATGTACCACGGTATCAAGGAAATTTATTGGTGGCCGAACATGAAAGCCGAAATCGCCACTTATGTCAGCAAGTGTCTTACTTGCTCGAAAGTCAAAACCGAACATCAGAAACCTCCTGGTTTACTCCAACAACCTGAAATCCCTGAATGAAAATGGGATCAAATTGCCATGGATTTCATAACCAAACTACCCAAGTCGTCGAGCGGTTGCGATACCATTTGGGTGATCGTCGATCGTCTCACCAAATCTGCTCATTTCCTGGCAATCAAAGAAAACGATAAAATGGAACGCCTTACACAAATCTACATCAAGGAAATCGTTTCTCATCACGGTGTTCCAATCTCAATTATCTCTGACAGAGATGCCCGTTTCACTTCTCACTTTTGGCAATCACTACAGAAAGCTATGAGTACCCGTCTCGATATGAGTACCGCGTACCATCCTCAAACCGATGGCCAAAGTGAACGAACCATTCAAACACTGGAAGACATGCTACGAGCCTGCGTAGTTGATCTCGGTACAAACTGGGAAAGACATCTACCGTTGTGCGAATTTTCGTACAATAACAGTTATCGTGCCAGCATTAAGGCTGCACCTTTTGAGGCACTGTACGGTCGTAAGTGCCGATCACCGATCTGTTAGACTGAGGTGGGAGATAGTCAACTCACTGGTCCTGAACTCATACACGCCACCACTGAGAAAATTGTGGAAATCCAAAACAGACTCAAAGCCGCACGTGATCGTCAGAAAAGTTATGCTGACGTGAGACGCAAACCACTCGAGTTCCAAGTTGGGGATCGAGTACTCTTAAAAGTATCGCCTTGGAAAGGCGTCATCCATTTTGGCAAACGCGGGAAGTTGAATCCCAGATACATCGGGCCTTTTGAGATCCTTGAACGGATTGGCCCCGTAGCTTATCGATTGCAGCTGCCATCCGAACTCAGCAGCGTGCACCCTACTTTTCATATTTCAAACTTGAAGAAGTGTCTGTCTGATGAGACACTTATTATTCCACTAGATGAAATTCGTGTTGACGATAAACTTCATTTCGTTGAGGAACCTGCTGAAATTATGGACCGTGAGGTCAAACAACTGAAACAAAGTCGTATTCCCATCGTCAAGGTCAGATGGAATTCGCGGCGTGGTCCGGAATTCACCTGGGAACGGGAAGACCAAATGCGACTCAAATATCCTCAACTTTTCACTGATTCTACATCGAACACGACCTCGAGCTAAATTTCGGGACGAAATTCTTCTAACAGGGGGAGAATGTAACACCCGCCAAATTAGGACTAGTAATTAGTGCCTAATCATATGTTAATACATGTAATTAGTTCCTGGTTAGGCTAATTAATGTATCGAATTATATATATTGTTGAATATATACGAAAATACGATTTGGTTAAATCGTACGCAATTTAAAATCGGATGTATTTCGATTCAATTTAATACGGACGTTGGTGACAAATCTTAAAAAAAAATAATAATAATAAATAAAATATAACGTTTTATGTCAAAAATATTATTTTTATAATATTTCGTATTCATTCGTATCGTACAATCAGAAATTACATAATTTAAAATGTAAAACGCGCAAACAAATTAACTTATTTTTTTTATATAATTCAAATATAAAGTGATTATTAAAATATTTAAATAAAATATATCGTAATAATTTGTATTTTAAAATGTACCAGTTAATATGTAAAATAATTATTTAACGTTGAAACGACGGAGTAAACAAACACCGCGCGGGGAGACGGAGACCGAAAGTTGGAGGTAAAACCCCCAACTCTCCCCTCCTCCTCTCATTTCATTTATCTCTTTCTCTCTCTTACTCTCTCTTTCCTTCTTTCTCTCTAAATCCACCAACCAACCAAAACCCACAACTTCACAAAATCGCGAAATAACAACATCAAACGGCCTCGGATTATACCATCTCTTTGGAAGAAAACAACCACCGCGACACGATCTATCATCCTATATTCTCGGATTTCTCATCCGACACTTTGTAAGTTTCCGACAAATCCCGACATCTCTCGATTTCTAGTGTTTTCACTTTCTAGTTGTTTGTTTATACTTATAATGTCCCTATAAGGGTTGGGTAAAAATATTGGAACGATCGGAAACCCGAAAACATGATTTTTGCTCGAAATCCGTCGAACAGCCTTAAGTGTCGCAGGAATGCCAAAAACAGTACTAGCGTCACTTAAGTGCCGCTATCACACCTATACCGTCACTTCGGTAGTGACGCATACCTATACCTTTCAGCAGAAACCATGCGACACTTCATAAGTGTCGCTATTATCCGTAGAAGCTTATCACTTTCGGTAGAAACAAGTGACGTCCGGTTACTACCGATGACGTCACTCGAACCTCATACCGTCACTTCCATAGTGACGCATATACAACTTAGCGACACTTCCCTAGTGCCGTCCTCGAAATTACCTGACACTACTTAACGACACTCCCTTAGTGCCGCCATACCATTTTACCCGACACTTCTTTAGTGCCGCTATACTACACGTCACTCCTTAAGTGACGCCTAAATCTCAGAAAATCATTATCTTATACGACACTGCTTGAGTGCCGCAATGTTACGGAACCCGTCACTTCTTAAGTGACGCATATGATGATACACGACACTGTCCTAGTGACGCATACCCTTACACTGACACCAATACCCGAAACTTCACAAGTGATGCATAGAACATATAAGTGACGCATGTAGTGTCGCATAAAACAGCAGATTTTCTAACTTAAATTTCACTAAGTGTCGAACTTTTACAACCTCAAATCCTTATACGATATGACTTATAAAACACTTTGGGACACTTTTGTAAGTGCAAAACATCGATAACTTGATAATAATACTTGAAGTTATTATTTCAAACTCGTCACCAACGGGTCGCACACTTTTCAAACACTTAAACATATCAACCAAATAGTGGATATTTGGACATTATAGTTGGACGAACAACTGCAGGGGTGATCTTTTAAGATACCCAATCATATTTATAACCATCGCGTGTCGTGGACACCCTCAGGTTACAAGTCTTTGGACTTCGATATTGGCTAATCAACTTACGTTTGTTTAAACGCATTCAGACTCAGGTGAGTCTCATAGCCCCTCTTTTTACTGTTTTACTCAGGGGTGTGATATACTGCTCAAACTTTTAACATGTGAACGCAAGTACAAACATTTCATATACTACATGAGTTTTCGAAACTAATCATTTAAAGTCCTCCGTCAGCATAGTTGTTAATACGTTGTAGCGTGAATATTAGTATATGGTACCATATAGGATTGACCCTCCTCGTCCGGGTTAGCAAGCACTAACCGGGTAAACGGACGTACTAATATTTGGGAAGACGAATGTGGATTAGGCATTCGTGGAGGCACCTCGCCCGGAATTCTCTATAGGGGACCCGGCCCTCGAGTTAAGCTCAACTATGTGCTCATGGCTGTATACACGATGATTATCATTTAATTGCTGGATGCAATTCATTATTTAATTGCTGGATGCAATTCATTATTTAAATCTTGCGGTTCATACGATATTACTTGATTTCAAACCTGTGAGCTCACCAGCTTTATAGCTGACCTTTTAGCATATATCGCAGGTACCCAGCAGTAGGATGTTCTGCTTCAGGATTTAGCTCGAGTCAGCATACAGACGATTGAGATTTTCTTGCATTAGTATATTTTGTATAAGTACTTATGTACTGAAATCTCATTTTATTTAACTCGAGCTATGTAAAGCTTTAAATGTTGTAAACATTTCAGTTATCAATATATTTTGTTAAAACGACGCATATAGAGTCGTTTGCTATTTATCTTTGTGCTTTGTTATTGATTAGTAACACCCAAATCAAGCTTCCGCAAATCATCAAATTTGGGGGTGTTACAGTATAAATAGAGAAAGTTAGAGTACAAGCAAAGTAATTGAGGGTACATGTAGAGGAAGCTTGTTGTACAAGTGAATCATCCATAGATATCTTAAAATTAGACTTATGATACAAGAGCATAAAGTTAGAGTACAAGTTAAGAAGCTTAGAGTACAAGTCCATGAAGCTTTAACCACTCTTTAAGTATCTCGAGACCCCAAGGTGAGTACCCGTGTTATTTACGAAAACTGAGTTATTGTTATATAATATTTACTTGTTTGTTGATATGTATCTAAATTAGGATATATAAATTATAATGAGTTATAATGGATATATATATATATATATATATGTTAATTGATCATGTACATTATAATACTAGAGTGAGTTAGTGACTTGTGAATTAGTGTATATAAATAAGTAATTGTGTCGTTTAGTGTTATTAGAATATGTTTGATTGATTAATTTGGATTAGTACTATAACTTAATAATTGTTATCTTGTTATTTGTGGAACATGATAAATGGAACTATTAATGATTCGATTAAATAAGTGATAATTGATATTATACTTTTAGAATATAGTTAGGAAATACTATATTGGATTGTATGATGCAGTATATGAATTAAGTTATACACTTTATGAGATCGGTTACTAACTCGTTATATTTGTAATTCTCAGATCAGAAGGACACTCAGTGACATAAGACTACTGAGTTAAGAGACTAGGAATTTCGGTGAGTGGTAACTGTAGTCTTCGGTTCAACCCAGTTGTAACAGGTTTAGTTACAACGGGTGAACATATTGTTGTTGATTATTGACTGTTGGATGTTCTAAGATATCGTTATGTTTGAATTGGGTTGATTGGTTTATATTGTCCCTGACTGAATGACGATTATGCATTATGTGATATTTGGGCCACTGGGCATATGTGATTATTCAGAGGTCAACGCTGGTTGGGTTTGTTGCTATTGTTGGGCTGGCTGGGTTTCCGATACATATCGTTGATGGATGAACCCATGTCAGTGAAGATAGCTTCAAACTATCGGTAAATCACTGTTATGGCCGGCAGTGGTTTAAGGGTTCTTTGATTGGCTAATCAGGAACCGCCGATCCTCTTTGACGCTATGTGTTTATTGTTTATTTGTTGTAAGATTTGTTATTTCTGAATTGAACTGTCGGTTACAGTTCCATTCACTTAGCTGTGAGCTAATCCCACCGTGTTTAACATTTTGCAGATATCGTTTATGGTTAGCTTTTGGGTTGAGCATGTGGATGCTAGAAGGGATGTTTGACTATGACTGCGTTGACTCTGATCTTTTGGGAACTTAAAGTCAAGTTTTGGAAATCAATATAACACCCGGTCTCTAATGTTTAGTTTTGTAACTATATGTTTATAACTGTAATCTTTTGGAACTCTTAACATTTTGGTACATATGTATGTACTTATGATATATATATATATATATATATATATATATATATATATATATATATATATATATATATATATATATATATATATGGTAATATATTTTGGATACTAACGTTTTCGGTGTTTTAAATATATAAAATGTGTTTTGAAAATATGGGGTGTTATAATGTGGGCCGGCCCCCATACCACCACCATCACCCTCATCTCTTTTTCATTTCAATCATCATCATCATCTCTCTTTCTCTCTCATTTTCTCTCTAAAATCACCACCACACCACCACCACCTTAAGCCACCAAAAAGCACCATCAAACGACCTTGGATCGCCCTACTCATTTGGAGAAAAAGAACCACCACGTCGAGCTCTACAATTCCATCTTTTCGGTTTCGCCTCGTGTTAACTTGTAAGAAACCCGACAACTCTCAAAACTCTTAGATTTCATTTATCTTTGCTTATTGTTGTTAATCTAGCTTAGAAATGCCCAAATATATGTTCAAAACTCGTTTTCGGTAACATTATCGGAAAATGTCGGTTTTGGTTATTTTGTGAAAATGACACCTAGAAACGCAACCGACACAAAGTAATAGTTTTTACAAGCTCAATGAACCAAAACAAGGGTTGGGTAAAAGAATCAGACCCTATGATGGTCGTTAAACTCATTTTCGACAACTTTGGAAATCGACCAGTCGCCAGTGACGCACGGCCAGATCCAGTGATGCGTCACTTCCTTAAATGACGCATTAAATGTCGCTAAAAGCCCTAATTTTGCGTCACTTGCTTAAGTGCCGCAAAAAACCCTCTTTTTCAGTCACTGCCTAAGTGACGCAAATACAATACCAGACACTCTTAACCGGCACTTCTAGCGGCACTTGTTTAAGTGTCGCCTACAACTGAAATCTGATTTCATACGACACTAGCCCAAATGACGCATGACCCTAATACCGTCACTGACGCCCGACACTTCCTTAAGTGTCGCCCTCTGTGCGTCACTTCTACAAGTGATGCCACTAAGTCAGAATTTACCATTTTATGCGACACTTCCTGTGTGTCGCCTAAACTCTAAGTGTCGCATTAAGTGACGCTAAAAACAGAAAGTTTGCAACTCTTTTTCACACTAAGTGGCGAACTTATATAACCTCAAACCTTTATACGATACGACTTCTAAAACACAATTGGGAATCGTAATGATAATGTCGAGACTATTATCACAAACAATCACCAACGGGCCGTACATGTTTTCAAATACTTAATCCAATCAACCAAATCGTAGTCATTTGGACAAGTTAATCAACCAAATCGTAGTCATTTGGACAAGTTAATCAACCAAATCGTAGTAATTTGGACATTCTAGTTGGACGAACAACTACAAAGGTAGTCTTTATAGATACCTACTCATGTTAATAACCATCGCGTGTCGTGGACACCCTCAGGTTACAAGTCTTCGGACATCACTACTCGGCTAATCAAATCAAGTTTATTAAGTTAAACGCATCAAGACTCATGTGAGTCTCATAGCCCCTACTTTACTATTTTCATTAGGGGTGTGATACATTGCTTGATTTATTTACATGTGAACGCAAGTACAATCAAATAAAATACTACATGAGTTGTTTTCAACTAATCAATTTAAAGCCCTCCACAACATAGTTTGGTAATACATCTGTAGCGTGAATGTTAGTATATGATATCATATAGGATTGACAATCCTCGTCCGGGTTAGCAAGCACTAACTGGTCAAACGGACGTATTAGCATTTGGGTAGACGAGTGTAGATTAGGCACTCGTAGGAGGCACCTCGATCGGAATTCCTTAATTGGATCCGACCCTCAAGTTAAGCTCAGACTACGTGCTCATGGCTGTATAACTTTTATTTTGCTTTATTGCAACTTAAATTCAATTAAATCTTGCGGTTCATACTAAATGTTTTGACATACAAACCTGTGAGTTCATCAGCGTTTCACTGACCCATTTTAGCATGTATCACAGGTACTCAGCAGTAGGTTAGACTGCCCGATCAGGATACTTAGCTCGTGTCAGCATGCAAACATTCAGAGATTAAGCTGCATTATTATATTTTGTATAAATTAATTATGTATGTAAATCTCTCAATTTCAAACTGAGCTAATGTAAACAATATTTTTGATGTAAACTTTTGTTAAATCAATACAAGTTGTAAAATGACACATATAGAGTCGTTCCTATATATCTTTGTGTTGTGATTACCGGATTAGTCGCCCCCCGACCCGAACCGCTTCCGCATCATAAATTTGGGGGTGCGACAGGTTTAATCTGCTTGAGTCATGTAAAGGAAGTTCTCGAGAACATTATTCGATCAAATTAAACAAATTTTTATATGGGCTAAAGCAATCTGGACGTATGTGGTATAATCGTCTTAGTGAATATCTATTAAAAGAAGGATATAAAAATGATCCTATTTGCCCATGCATCTTTACTAAAAGATCCGGATCTGAGTATGTTATAATTGTTGTATATGTGAATGATTTGAATATCGTAGGAACCCCCAAAGAGCTTCCTAAAGCAGTTGAGTACTTAAAAAGTGGATTTGAGATGAAAAATCTTGGAAAGACAAAATTTTGTCTTGGGTTACAAATTGAACACCTTAAGGATGAAATCATTGTGCACCAAGAAGCTTACATATAAAATGTGTTGAAAATATTTTATATGGACAAATCTCATCCACTGAGCACTCCAATGGTGGTAAGGTCACCAGATGTTGACCCATTTCGACCTCCGAAAGATAATGAAGAAATTCTTGGTCTAGAGATACCCTACTTGAGTGCGGTTGGGGAATTGATGTTTCTTGCTGGTCATACACGACCTGATATATCATTTTCTTTGAATCTATTAGCGAGATATATCTCGTGTCCTAAGCGCAGACATTGGAGTGGAATAAAACAAATATTTCGCTACCTTCAAGATACGAAAAATACGGGTTAATATTTTACTAACCAATGCAAGATTAGCTTAGTTGGTTTTGCAGATGCATGATATATGTCCAACCCCCATACTGGTCGATCTCAAACTGGTTATGTTTTTAGAAGTGGCAGCCGATGTTCAGTAAAGCAAACAATCACAGCCACTTCATCAAATCATGCTGAGATTCTAGCCATTCATGAAGCAAGTCGAGAGTGTGTTTGGTTACGAAATGTGATAAATCAAATCCGTGATTCATGTGGTAGTTATTCTGGACATGAGGCACCTACAATATTATATGAAGACAATGCAGCATGCATCGCTCAACTTAAAGAAGGATACATCAAGGGTGATCGAACCAAACATATTGCACCAAAGTTCTTCTTCACTCATGACTTACAGAAATGTGGAGATATCAAGGTACAACAAGTCCGTTCAAGCGAGAATCTAACAGATCTATTTACCAAGGCACTTCCTAGTTCAACGTACATTTCGGAAGCTTGTTCGTGATATTGGGTTGCGTCAACTTGATGAACTTACTTGATGTACTCATCAGGGGGAGGAATACACGCTGCACTCTTTTTCCCTTAGTTATGGTTTTATCCCACTGGGTCTTCCTAACAAGGTTTTTAACGAGGCAGCATCCCCACGCGTATTAAAAGATTATGTGCTCTTTTTCCTTCACTAGGATTTTATCCCAGTGGGTTTTACCTAGTAAGGTTTTAACGAGGCATGAGTCTTTATGTAATGGACACCCAAGAGGGAGTGTTATGAATAGTTATGGTTGTCCATATCTCTTAAATATAGACTAGATATTAGCTTCCTATTAAGTTTACTATAACTTGGATAATAAATCATTGTACTCTATATATACTTTATGGGTTCATATGAATAAAATCAATTATTTCTCTCTATTATTCTTTACTTTACAACAATATAACACATATCATTCAACTAAAGTTAAATCAAACATTATATTCGAGTAAACTCCGTAGAAACTCCTATTTACATATCATATACTACAAATGATACAAGGATCAAAATATAATTTGAATGATAAAACTTCTTAATTCATTATTTTGATATAAAATAATAATGATTAACTTACATATTATTTAGTCATTCAATTTTATGTTAGTAAGTTAAATTAAATGTTTTGGAGTAGTACTAACATATGATTTATTAAGTTAGTAAATAATTATATGAAGGGCTATTTGTAAGATAGCTTGTATCGTGAAGTGCTACATATGAATATCTACACAAGCAATGTTGACACTTGACAGTACTTAATAATAATGGGTGAGCATAAAATCGTTTAATCGAACCGTAATCGTATTAACCGCTAAAACGTCCCATTTTTAACCGATCCACCTCACAAAACCGATGGTTACGTTTATGAAAAATGAATTAACCGCTTATCACGGTTCGGTTACGGTTAATGTCCATAACCGATCCACCATTAACCGCCCCGCTTCAAAAATTTATATATTTTTATGAGTAAATTCCATAAATGGTCCATGTGGTTTACATTGATTTACGAAAACAGTCCATGTACTATTTTTTCAACGTTTTCGGTCCAATAACTTTGGATTTTCTCGCAAATGGTCCCTTAACTTTGGATTTTTGCTCGCAAATGGTCCCTCCGTCTACTTTGAATCTGCTCGCAAATGGTCCCTTAAGGGACCATTTGCGAGCAAAACCAAAGTTAATGGACTGAAAACGTTGAAAAAAGAGTACAGGGATTGTTTTCGTAAATCAATGTAAACCACATGGACCATTTATGGAATTTACTTTATTTTATCACTATCAATTTATTAAACCTTAAATGTGTTTTTTTACTTATATTTCTTAATTATGTAAACATTAATGATTAAATATATGTTACGTAGACAATTGGTGACATTATATATAACATCTTAATCGATTTTGAGCAAACAGCTTATTGTGTGGAATCATCAAGTAATCAATTTTGTGTTAATATAGATTTATTTATATGTTAATATTGTACTCCCTCCGTCCCAAATTAAGTGTCATGTTTTGACTTTTTGAGTATTTCTTTTTCAACTTTGACCTTAAATATTTTTGTTTGTATTATATAATACTTGATGCAAAATATATGAATGGATTGGATTTTAAATGTATTTTCATTGGTATAATTTTAATAAAATAATATATAACACAAACAATAATATTTAAGCTCAAAGTTGAAAAAGAAAGATTTCCAAATCTGATACATGACACTTAATTTGGAACGGAGGGAGTATGTATTTGTACATGGAAGCAACAAACAAGGGTAACGAGGCACCTGCTATTAACGAAATTAATGAATCGATTATTACTAATAATTGTTTGAGTAAAGTTACAAAGCCAAATATTTTACGGTTAACCGTCTTTTAACCGCAACCATCCAATTAACCGTAACCGATCCTCCAATTAACCGTCATCCAAGGGTTGTTAATATCAATAACCGTCATATTCGGTTACGGTTACGGTTTGGAGTCATAACCGTCCCAAACCGAACCGTGCTCACCCCAATGTCACTTACGACACATCAGCATGGATATACCAATGATGACTCGCCACGTCAACGTCACTAAGCGCGGGAAAACTGAAACTGGCGCCAGAAAACTCAAACCCTAGAAAACTCAAAGCGCGGGAATAATGACCTGTAAATCGGATCTTAATTTATTTTCTTTTGAATTAAACGTTTTCACTTCGATCATCGAAACATCAATCACCGTTATTAACATATCATCGCTCGAAATCATTTCTGTACACTAAATTTGAAAAGCTAAAACCCTAATTTTACAGTAGCTATGGAGAATTTATCGTTTATATGCGGCGGTCTTGGTATTATTGAAGAGGACGATGATGGAAATCAGCTCGGTTACACTCCAGGAGAATACTGCTTAGGTATATCCCCTTAAATTTCATGTTTGTAACTTAATTTTCGTACAAAATGATATTTTTAGTTCGATAATTTATTTAAGTTGTATGATGAATAGATAATTTAAAGGATTTGCTGAGATTTTTAAGGCGAGATGATCCGGAGGCTCGAGAAGTGTTTAAACAAGTTTGTAAATGGAATATAGTTGGAAAAGATATATTACCTATAATCCAACATTGTCAAGGTGATACTACTTTGGTGCTAAATTCAGGTAAATTATTGTTTCTATTGTGAGTTTATTTGCCCATAAATTGATATTGTTTAGTTTATAGTCAGTAAAGTTAATTAATTTGACATTGTAGAATTCAAGCATGGATTTTTTTTTTTAAAATTGGATAGATAATTAGATACTGTATATATTTTTTGCTGTTGAAGAAGACTTGTTGTTCACATAATGATCGGTTGTTGTGTTGTTAAAATATGCAGTGAAGGTTTTGGTGTTTCTTACAATGCCGATTGAGCCAACATCTAAAGATATTCCGCAGCAGATTGAATATCTTTGGGGTTTGAAGTCGTTGATCACTTCCAGTCATGCTATCCCCGTGATAGTTACTCTTCTTGAGAGCCCGCTTGAACACTTGGAAGGGTATGTAGATTAAGTTTGCAGCTTGCATCTTGGTTACGTACTGCTAATGAAGTTTTCTTCTTCTTGTCTTGATCTTTAATGTAGATTAAGTTTGCAGCTTGCATCTTGGTTACGTACTGCTAATTAAATAGTGATATAAAGTATTTTGACTGGAGCCATACCTGCAAGAGTTGATTTTGGATGGTGATGATTTAAATAAGTATGGTATCCGATGAATATAGCAACAAATTGGAGTTGATTATGGAATAATACTCTGTATATGTAGTCATGTAGATGGTTTGTAGGCCTTCAAATGTAGCCAGAGTATTCTACTGATTTGTGAGACTAAGGATTGGCTCATAATATAAGTGAACTGTTATCTATATTTATATTATTTTATTAGCAATAGTAGATATTAGATAGTAGAAGCCTTGTTTCCATATACTAGGAGTAACATAAATATTAGAAAAGTTTGTTGGTGAAGGTGTATTAGTTGGTTGGGCTACTACATTTACCTCTCATGTGATTGGACTGGGGCAGTCTAACATAGGCCGGTTGGGGTTGTTGGCATTTCATGTTGGAAATTTGTCTGTTTTGATCTGAAATGATAAATTTAAAATTTGTTTGGGTCAACTTGTATCTCAAAATCTTTCAGTTCTTATATGTGATTACTGATTAGTGCATGCAACTATGTTTGGGCCATTGTTATGGTCATATTGGCTAATTAATAGTATCCTCGCGGTTATATGTATTCTTAATACAGGGATTTGTTTACTGAGGATGATTGGAAGTTGGTGCAACTAGTAGTGACCTTATTTCGCAACCTTTTAGCTGTTCAAGACATCACAACGCAGCAGAGAGCTGCTGGATCAGCCTCCGAATTTTTACTCCTTAGAGATCGATTCTTAGAACTGTTGTTTGAAGAAAATGTGATGGACTTGATCTTAGTATTGACACAACATGTTGGTGGTTCGAGTGGCATTTTTCGTCAAGATAACTTGCTTCTATTGGAAACCTTTTATCACATATACAAGGGTCAAGTTCCTGAGTTGATTGCAAGAGCTTATCTGGATGCCAACATTAAGGTGGTTGTTCTTGCTGTCACCCAACTCAATTTTTATCACCATTATCACCGAATTGCAAATATAGTATCATTCAATATTAGAATTTTATTATTTGCCAGATATTATGTAACCCATGATACCTTGAGTAATGCTCTATTTTTATAAAGACGAATATAGTATCAGCAATCTTATTATCAGCCAATTAATTTTGTTGCGGGCACTAACCTTCAATTGAATATCTGCGTTTTATCAACATAATATTTCTAGTGGATCTGTACTTTTATCTTGATAATATATATTGAATTAAATGCTTATGAAGTAGAGGCTATACTTCTTTTCTTCATCAGGTGGATGGAGAAGCAGAAGCTACTGCCACTGATCTCAAGTCTCTTATGGAAGAAGAAAAAGCAAAAAGAAGACAAACAATACTATGCAATTTGGGTTCTCGATCAACATTTAGCGGATCTTTCACCCGACTTACTATGGTATAATCTTTATAAGCTATTATTAGAGGTGGTAAAAGTGGGGTGGGTTTGGTAACTGGTCCAATGGGTCATATATGGTGCGAGTCAAAATGGGCCGGGTTGGGTAGGGCTGACCTGAAACACTTCTCTTTCAAAGTTTATTAATTGCTCGAAAACAAGCAGTGCACTGCAGATCATTGGAAAAGTTATTTAATATAAATAATAATGTAACTGTGGTTATATGTAGTATTAAAGATACACTTTAGGCAACTTGCATTCACACCTTGCATTCTCTTTTTAGCCTTTTTCTTCTTTATTACTCTGGTTGACCTGTCGAAGATAAATAATAACCCAAATAGACCCATTCATGAGCCAATAGCTTAAAATTGGCACCTTTATTTGTTATGCATCCATTGAGAGTTGAGATCATCACTAACTACATCACCTGGTCAATTTAACAGGATGGTTCAAAAGTTTTAGTTAAAGGAAATCCATGTTCCGATTCTCATGATTTACTGCTCAAAGGACATAAAAATCCTCATGGTTCATACAAAAAGATGCAATGCGACAATGGAAGGATGCCAACGACAAACAAAAATATCCTTCGGCTGTTCCATGATTTTACTAATCAGTTCTTGCTAGGAGGTTATAATGGTAATTGTTGTATTTTCAGTGGAACTATTTATTGGTATTATAACTTCATTTGGGGTTCTACATTGATGCTAAAGTTGTTTCACCTTGAAATGTATTCTCAACAGTGTTAATGCAATCAATTCGTGAGGATATTGAAAAAGAACACCATGCTATTGAAAACAACGATGTTGTTATTTTCTTTCAAGTGGCTGAATTTGTCATGTCATTCCAGAATCAGAAGTTATTATGTTCAAAGGTGATTAATTATATTTAATACACTAATATTTCACTGTCATTGTAAGTTCCAAGTTCCGACACATGCTTTCTACTTTTACTAGATAAGACCAGAAGATATGTTTTTCTATGTTTTTTATATCCAAATGGCTATCCTGTTTCACTGCCATACTTAACTCTAATGTGTTATTTAAACTTTAACAGCCTGATGCTGAGGTCAGCAAATCTGAGTCTTCTAGAGATGATGATTCTGATAGTACATTGTTTGGAGGCAACATATGTGGGTCAATATCTGAAACAATGAACGAGTCAATGTTTCTACTTGTCATATCAAAGTGGCGGGCTGCTTTTGATGGTTTGAAGGAGACAAACAACTACAAATTTCTTTCTGCGGCAGGATCTCTTACAAAAACAATGGTGGGTGTTGGTATGTGAACTTTTGATGAACATATTTCACTAACCCCTGAAAAAAGTTATAGGCACATGGTGCTCTCATTATTGTTTCATGTGGCACCAAATAAAAGCATAAAAAATCTAAGCAAACTGATGGAACGTTTTCAACCATGTGAATTTGTGCTTTTTAAATTATGTGAACATGTGCTTTATACAATATATTCTTTCATTGGCTACATCTGATAAGAGAAGGAAAGAAGGTCATGAGATCATATACTTATCCAAACCATACTTACAGATAGAGTCACATACATGTATATATGCTACCAAGAATTAGTATGCATTTTCATGGACCTTTGAATATCCTTAACTTCATCACCCGCCATGTTACACTAGTGTTGATGCTGAATATACTAAAGCTTGTAAATTCCTCCATGGGATCTAAACTACGTAAGTTGGCATATGGCATTCATTGCGTTAGTGTAGGTTAGTCTGCAAGGAGTAAAACACTGCCCCATTATCCTAAACATGAATATGTGCGTCACAAATAATTCTATGGCGAACCAGATAGTAGCATGATCTTCAGGATTTCCCCTAACCCATCTTATTGTCGCGCACTTGGATTAGTCCCACATAAAATAGATTAATGTTTTACATACATTTCCATTATGGAATACGTTCTGGATTAATGAATTCATCACACAAATCCACATAATATCAGTGAAGCATGAAGTCAAGGTTAAATTATATGGAATCATGCTAGACCATTGTTTGGGAGTAATAGCCCAATTATAAACATCAAATGCAAGTAAAACGAATAAAAGATAATAGACCAACGGGCTTTACTTGTGTCACTCAGGAGATTCTGCTATGAATCTACATTGTAATAAAGATATGTGAATTGTTAACAGCCTAAAGATTCTTATGGACAGTTAGATGCTTTCTGTTTTGTGCTGACATTTCAACTATCAGTAAAATTCACTTCGCAGTGTCATTAATGAGTTGTGTTTTTCGTTTTGCAGATACACATGTTAGATTTGGTGCTAAAGTTGTCACCAAAAGATTCCAAGGAGCCTCAAACTTCCCGCATTCTTCTTTACAAGCTATTTTATGATCAGACAGATCAAGGAATGACCTATTTTCTGTTCAGTTTGATCAAGGCATTTAATGCTCACAAACAGCCAAAGAGGTTTGTCTCTTTATTCATGATAGATATACCGTTCTGTATTGACTTCTGTTTTGTATTTAGGTAAGCTAAGCATAATTTAATCTTTCTGATTATTGAAAACATGAACGGGGTTAGCAGTGTTCTAAATATCTTTGAGTTTAGCTGTAGTATTCATCCTAAGGGAGAAGAGAAGTCTTAGGAGATTCTTTTATTTTTCTAAATCAATCACATATTTTTCTTTATGTGGGGGTGTTTGATAAGTTAAACATTTGTTACTCAAAATGATATTTTCTGCAAAAAATGGTATTGTAATACTCGTTAAATAATATTGGTACCTTTCGTTTGATCATCATTTTCTTATATTTTCTCTTGTGCTTTTATCAGCGATCTTGCTGATTTGTTCGAGACAATTCATATAATCATACGTCTAATGGAGAACCTTCAATCACGTGGTACATTGAGGGTATGTTCTGTTCTGGCATTTATTAGATAATCTTGAAATGTTTTCATTTTACTTTGTCTGGATTTTTCGCAATCATGTTGGGTATGAGGTCTCCATGACGTGTTTGTACATGTAATATTTTGTGGCTCATGCAAGTGTTGATCTGAAGATAGATATACTGCATGCCTTTCCCTTGTAGTTACTAATCTATTAGCAGTTATATGTTTCATAAAATTATCAGATAAGTCCGTACTAATTTCACCTAATCATGAAGTGAATAATCGCTTTGCAGATGAAGTGAACCTGAAAGAACTGGATATGTACTTTTAACCGCCAAATAACTATAATGTGATGCAAGTTAAGGTTAATCAGCTATTTCTTTTGACCTATATAATAGGGGATATGAAGTCAATTAGAAAGGGAGTGGGGTCTCACAAATAATAGGATTGACTTACTAAGTCATCTAGAAAGTGACAGGACAACACTTCATATTCCTCCTGTCATGGCCGATTGCAATGCAAATATTTATGGTTATGGAAGATCTCAAAATGTTTAATTCTTATTAGTTGGTTTGCATAATATAACTTTGGATGGATATTATAACTATGGTGAAGTTACCTAGGATACTAGGACAGTAATACTATTGCTCCTTTTGACTTGGACTTAAACATCTATTCCAATGTCTGTATTGAAAGCCACACTGGGCTCTTCACATTTGCATTTTTTTATTACAAAAGTTAAGTGAGTGGTTTCATTGTTGATGACCACATAGGATAACACCAAAATCACGTTAATCAGTTTTAAAAGGATTATAATCATAATGACCAGAACAACGCTTTTCCTTTGTAACTAATAATTTTCATGGGTGGGTTGCGAGTTCCAATTTTGTGGGTATTCGTTAAACCTTTGTCCAGCCAAGCTTTCAAGGTATTTGTCTTCTCTAGTAGTCATGCCGAACCTCTTGTGAGCTTTGAGATTTGTTTTCAGTAGACAAATGTATCTCTGAAGACCTTTTTCTTAATCTGTCAAATCAGGTTGGTTAGCATTTCCAAATCGTTCAGTAATGTTACGCAAGCTTTTAGAAAGATTTGTTTTAGTTTGTTACTTTGTGATTGCTTTGGAACTCTTATAAAGCTTAGGTTTCTTTCTGCTTATTTTTTTGATTTTTATATTAACTTTAGGCATTGTTCTACAAATTTCCAAACCTAGGAATCCATTTAACAGATGCTGGTTGCTCAGCTCAGTCTAGTTCTTTTTTGGTTACTTGGTTTACCCCATTATTTGTTCTCCATTTGATCTGTTTCTATGCATTTTTTGAATTCTTGATACCTTCTGGTAGTCTTCAGTGTCGCTGCAACAACTTTTGTATCTCTATGTATGCATGCATCTATTCATACATGGATATGTGTGTGTGTGATTTATCTCCAGCAGAATGAGGCCTTTCCGGATCCTAATTGATACATTATATATTGTGATAGGTTGCTAAGAAGTCAAGGAGGAAAAGAAAGAAGAAGGCATCTGCACCAAATAAGGATGCTAATCATGCAGACCAAGTTACTGTTCAGAACAAAGATATTAACGCAGACCAAGTTACTGTTCTGAACAAGGATTCTAATCATGCAGACCAAGTTACTACTCTGAACGAGCATGCTAATGATGCAGACCAAGTGACCGTTCATAACGAGGGTGCTAATAGTGCAGACCAAGTGACCGTTCATAACGAGGGTGCTAATAGTGCAGACCAAGTGACCGTTCATAACGAGGGTGCTAATAGTGCAGACCAAGTGACCGTTCATAACGAGGGTGCTAATAGTGCAGACCAAGTGACCGTTCATAACGAGGGTGCTAATAGTGTAGACCAAGTTATTGTTCTGAACGAGGACGCTGTTCATTCAGATCAAATAACAGTTCACAATGAAGATTTTATTTCCGGGGGTGAAAAGACTGAATGTTTGAGTCTGCCAGTAAAAGGAATGTCAGAAGGTGCAGGTGTTGATAAGAATGGAGATAATGACATCCTTGGAGAGTCTGATCAGCCTGATGTAACTAAGCTAGAAACTCAAGAGACTGATTGCAATGTGCCACAGATGGAAAATAAGTCTGCTAACAATGATTATGTATCAGATGTTTCTTCTGATGATGAACATCAAGATGCAACAAATGAAGTTGACTTCAAGGCATCTTCATTGGTCTCTTCCCTTGCAAACAACACTATATTACAAAATTTGTGTTGGCTGCTGAAGTTTTATAGAAGCAATTCTATCAGAACGAATCACTACATTGTATGTGCACTTAGAAGAATTTGTGAAGATCTGGAACTGTCGCCAATGCTATACCAGGTACAAACTTGACCCATTTGTTGGTTTATAAGAGCTGGCAATGCTGACCCATTTGCATATGAATGGATTTATGTGGGTTACACTGTATCTTTAATGGGTCATGGGTAAATAAAAAAAATGAGCTTATATAGGGAAGGGGAGAAAGACTCGTAAGTTGCAAGTGTATTTTTATGCATTAAACCTATAAATCATTTTATTTAGAAGTATGATCATCATAAAAGTAGTACATTTTGATATTGATATTTGACACACTAATTGTTTGTGTAAATCCTTGACAAAAACTGTATTGAGTCAAATCAATCCAACCAGAACCATACCGAAACTACGTGTTTTAACCTGTTACCCAACCCGTCTATCTTGCCACCTCTAGTCTACATTTTTTAAGCTTACATATGAATGATCTTTGCAGCTATCCCTTCTCACCATATTTCACACTATCCTGGAAGAGCAGAAGTCAAGTCCAAGCAAAGAATACGAGAACATTGTTCTATTTCTTACAAGTCTGGTTAGGAGAATGATGAGGAAAATGAAGAGTGATCCCCTTCTTTTTGTGGAAGTTCTCTTTTGGAAGACACGTAGAGAATGTCACTATATTAACTGCGAATCAATGCTGCAAGATCTTGGAAAAATGAGAAATGGATATAGGAAGAGGGGAAATGATACCCAGCATGGAGATTCTGGTGAAGTTGGTACATCTGGTAGAAACGGATGGGTTAGAAAAAGCATTGCTGACGCACTTGGTGACGATGAAGCTGATGTTGTGATACCACCTTGGAGAGAGGTTGACCAAAGGTATATCTCCTTGGTTTACTTGACCAATTTATCATTGTTCTTTCACTTACATTAGAGGTGGCATTTTATACCCAATTACTTATGATTGGGTTGATTCAGGTATTGCTTGTCTCAGACGGGTAAAATAGAAAATAGCTAAAAAGCAAACAATTCAAAAGACACATTATTCGCCCAAATAGTTTTTCTACTACTTAAAAGTTAAAAACCTTTTAATCATTATGTTCAAAAAATTGTGATGTTTTTGAATTAATAATTATGTTTGATACACTAGTTAGTTTCAAGGAGTCTAATTTTCTTGGATAGTGAGTGTTTCAGGTTAACTTACCTGTTCCAAAGTTAACCCGTTGGCCAACCCATTTTGTCCTCTCCACCTATCTGGTCTTATGTATATGATAATGTTGGCGGTCATAGTATACCCTGAGATAATTTGATTAATTAATTGTTCTTTAGTGAGGAAAATCCTTATGAAGACCAGGTGCAGAAGACCTTAAAAAGAAGCAAGTTTAATGTTGGAGAAGGGACAGAAAACATTAATGAAGGAACTGACACAGTGGAAGAATTCACCAGGTATTACTTCCCTTATCTTCTAGCCATAAGTTTAAATTGAGTTGGCATAATAGGCTGGTCAGGTAGGTTGGGTAACTGGTCAAACAGGGCGACATATATGACCCATTTAATATAACCTTATTCTGATTTTACCTGTTTGACTGTTGGCAATAAAATATAATGTGAATCGACCCACTCGTAAGTAAATGGGTCGACCTGTACCCTTAAATATTGCTTGTTTTGGTCTTTGCCTTCTTGACTCAGTTATTTGTTTTTCTATCAGTGAGCATCCTCTTCAGCAAAAGCAAGAGAGGGCACGTAAAAGATTGAAGCCCCTTGTTCTTGATGATGCACTGGAAGAAAAATTGAAGGACCTTTTCGAGAAGTAAGCATTTTAATGTGTCTACGTATCCTTATATAAGAAGATACGTATGAATTATAACAATTGTGCACTTGCTGAATTGTTACATGTCAAATTTTAGATATAAAGATTTCCCAGATTGTAGTCAACGTATAGTAGCAGAACTTGATTTGGAAGTTTCACCAGCTCAGATTTCCAAAAAACTTAAAGAACTGGGATTTAAATTTCCATCAAAGAGGAAAGTGGGTATTTCGGAATCCATGGAAGCATCATCACTACAACAGCCTTCGTAAGTACTTTGTGCTGTAGTTTCTTGTATTTGTCATCTGGGCTAGCTGAAATGGTGTACGGCACAGTTGAGATAGATCATAGATGTTATTTGGTGACTTCCTATTCTGAATCCATCAAGGATGCTAATTTCTGGTTTATTTTTTCAGGTTTGTCAGAAAAAGAGTGCGTGCATTTAGTGAAGATCAAGAGGTGAAGATTAGAACTTTATTTGAGCAGTAAGTTCCCTGAATTTTTTATATTCGAAGACATGTTGATTCTTAGAAAAAAGGTAGAGGTGGGCAAGTGGGTGGATTGGGTAACTGGTCAAAATGAGTGATTTTTAGTTACTAGTTGGAACAGATCGTTGATGCAAGACTTATTTGTCCAGATTATATTATTTTTTATAGCTATTTAGTTTGCATATGATATTATGATTACAAGAATCATATTATTTTTTCATAATATTATTTCAAGAAATGAATTAGGCTGCATCAAAACTACGCTTTATATCACTCTCGCCTGACCCATTAGAGATAAAATGTATCCTCAATCAACCCATACATAAGCAAATGGATCGAAATTGCCATCTTTATTAAAAGGATAAGCTATAGATATTGTTGCCGATGTGTATATATTTTAGTTATTCCCATCTGAAATTTATTACTATATTCAGGTTTAAAGATCAAAAGAAGTGCATTCAAATGATTGCAAGTGCACTAGATGGTGATGTTAAGTTTACAGCAGCACAAATTTACCGCAAGCTTAGGCAGCTTGGTTTGCGTCTCCGCAAACAGAAGTCAGATACTAACATGAATTTGAGAGATGAAGATGGCAATGAGTCTTCTAAAGAAGATGCATCAGATTCAGATGGTGAAACACTATTATCACTAAAGAAAAGGTAGCATCACGTGTTATGATATGCTGCTCCTTGTTTATCTATATTGTACAAAATAAGTTTTCCAGTAAATCAGTAGTGTGTCAGATATGATTACAAAAGCTATTACAGTTCAATGATAATAATAATTATAATGCTAATAATAATTACGGAGTATAATTTATGAATGGTATGATCTAATGAGGTTTTGTGCATTAGAAGTGCACTTTGAACAACTTTCAACAGTTGGGTCCATTTTCACCCATATTCAGTTTTAAATAAATTTGTTGATTGTACTCATTTGACCCATTATAGATGAAACATAATTTGAATTGATTTTCCATTAGTAAATGTGTTTGGTCTTACCACCTCTATATATATTGCCACATATCTGATTTCTTTTGGACAAATGCACTGATTGATAAATCATATGGTGTGAGATGTCTGTAGTCATCCTCTGTGGCTCTGTGCATCTATTGTACATTTGACGTCATTCGATCTTTGCTGAAAAACAAGTTTACTGGACAGTGACAATATCCTTATATCTGGTATTGTAGTTTTCTTGTCTTGCGCATCTGTCTGATATTACCAATGCAAGACTAGCATATCAGCATTTATCCATAATCTCATATAATATCATCACATGTTTTAACATGTATCAATTCGGTCACTGATATCAACTGGATTTGAAGAGGCATATACAATGTGTCATATATTTAATTTTGTGGTTGGAGCTGATCTACGTCTTTGATGTTAGGAGCAAAAAGAAGCAGAATTTGGTCCCAACCGAGGAAACACCAGACCAGAATGATGACCAACATTCAGATGATCTTGATGACGTTGTACTAAGCTCGGCTTTTAGGTAAGATCCATCTTCTCTCTCTCACTGTATATATATTTATATCTATCTCTCTTAGACACATATAATGGTTTACGCAACTGCTGTGCTCCAGATTAGAGGTAGCAAAATAGGGAGGCTGGCTAACTGGTCAATCTTTTACTCAACACTTTATATATTTATATATATATATATATATATATATATATATATATATATATATATAGTGGGAGGATACAGGGGGAAGCACTTTTTTTGGGGGAAGTAGGGAAGTGTAATATTCATTATGATGCATCTTAACTTCGTTAATACATTTGTCGAAAATTCAAAAGTGAAATTTAATAAATGTTAATCAGATGTTATGAATGTTAAGCTTCCATGATAAATTCTTTTTGTATGCTATAACATCAGTTGATGAATTTTATATCTCAAATCGTTAATATTCGTCGTGGTGAATGTTAACTTAACTTTCATCACGATGAATGTTAAAATAAAATTAATGTTACTTTTTAACATTCATCGTGATGAATGTTAAGTTAATATTCACCACGATGAATATTAACGTTTTATTAAATAATTATTCATAAACTAATGTTATGACTTAAAATTAACTTTCATATGTTAATATATTCTTTATAGCATCGATTTTGATTACTATATATGAGTAAAATTAATTCTATCTTTGATATTTGTATTGGCGAATTTAAGATGCTTCGTGATGAATATTACACTTCTCTACTTCCCCCAAAAAATTGCTTCCCTTTTGATCCCTCCCCTATATATATATACACACACTAGCAAAATGCCCGCGCAAAGCAGCGGGGTAGATATTCCGTTAAGTCTCGTCATTTATATAAACTAACCTGAATTTCAGGGATTTGAGTTACATGATTTAGATTTTTTCTAGTTCTTTATATTCCCGTTACTTAAATTCATATTTATAATACTTGTCTATAAATTTGAAAAGTGTTAAAATTCAACTATCAGTTGTATTAATTAATACGGTTGTCACTTAATTATGTTCATTAGGATGATCAATATTATAAAATAATATGTAATAATTATATGTGGTAATGATTAGATGTAATTATAGACACATATAGATGATAAATAAATGGAGATTTTGGTAAAAAAAGGTAATTACCATATACGGTGAATAATTAATTAGATGAAGGGTAATTTAGACTTTTCTATGTGTTGAGTCTAATTTTAAGATAATGACGAGTTAGTTTATACTCCCTCCGTCCCATATTAATAGTCCAGTATTCCATTTTGGGCTGTCCCAAATTAATTGTCCACTTCCATAAATGGATAAAAATGATGAGATAAAATCCTTTTTCACCCTTACTTTATATATGTAGGACAAAAAAGTAGGTAAAAAGTAAAGGGTAAAACTGTAATCTTATCAAAAAGTAAGAGAGAAGTTAATGTTTTCTTAAACTGCGTGTTTTTTGTCTGGGGACAATTAAATTGGGACGGAGGGAGTATATATTAGAGAGGGTTAAGTATCTGGGAATGCACTCAACTTGGGCCGAATGTCTATTGTGTGTACCCAACTTACGGGTGTCCTATTTAATGTATCCAATTTCAAAAACGTTTTTGAATGTATTTTGCTGACGTGTCATCCGTTTAAGATGCCACGTGGCATCCTTAGAAGATGACATGTCATTGACACGTCAGCAAAATACATTAAAAAGGGTTTTTGAAAGTTGGATGCATTAAATAGGGCATCCGTAAGTTGGGTACACACAATAGACATTCGGCCTAAGTTGAGTGCATTCCCGGATACTTAAATAGGGATTAGAGATTAGAGATATATGTGTGTGTGTGAATTAATATCTTAAATATGATTATGAAATTTAACTAATCTATAACTACTTATAAAGTCTTTTATTTTTAGAAAACTCTTAAAAGAATTAAGACTCAACATTTCCAATTTAGTTATATAATTCACATTTTACAATATAACCCTATTATATTCACATAATTTCACTTTTCAGTTTTCATCAATTATATATCGGACTATACATACAAGCAAACTACTACTATCAACTCATAATCATGGGTAATTCATTAGTAAATAACAAAAATAATATATTACTATTGCCGAGTCATTGTTTAAAATAAAATACTAAACTTCGCCGCATAGCGCGGGTATTATGCTAGTATATAATTATATATATGTATGTAGTATATCTAACAAAATGATATAGGACATTGTAAACATTTGAATATAGTTAGTTGACTTGTTACCCACATAATTCATTTTGTGTTAATTTGTATATATATTTTGCTTGATCTGTTACCAATAAATACAACCCAAATTGATCAGTTTTGAATAAATTTGTTAATGTTGATGCCTCTGTACCATATAGCTAAAAAGTTATTCCACATGCTAGGAATGTTCTGTATTCTGCTTTCAAAAATGAAAAATAAATTGTATTAATTTATTTTTTGCTTGGATAAATTTTTTAATACTGATGTGTCTCGATGTTAGGAGCAAAAAGAAGCAGAATTTGGTCCCAACCGAGGAAACACCAGACCAGAATGATGACCAACATTCAGATGATCGTGATGACGTTGTACTTAGCTCGGCTTTTAGGTAAGATCCATCTTCTCTCTCTCTCTCTCTCTCTCTCTCACTCTGTGTGTATATATAATGTATATATATAACTGGTCAATCTTTTACTCAACACTTTCTAGTCTATATATATATATATATATATATATATATATATAGTGGAATGATCAAGAGGGAAGTGCATTTTTTGGGGGAAGGGGGAAGCGTTAGTATGCATCAGGAAGCATATTACCTTCACCCATACAAATCTCGAAAAAAACAAACTGAAATTTAGTAAATGTTATTCAGAATCGATGCTATGAATGTTAAGCTTCCTTGATAAATTCTTTCTTCAAGTTATAGCATCGATTTATGAATATTAGATCCAAATCCGTTAATATGCATCGCGGTGCATATTAGTTTATATGCATTGTGATGCATATTAACAATAAAAATATCTTTCAAATAATGTGAAGTTTTAATATGCATCACGATGCATATTAGTTAATATGCATCACACTGCATAGTAACAATTTATTAAATAAATATTCATCAATTAATGTTATGACTTAAAAATGAAATTCATTCGTTAAAATATTCTTTATAGCATCGATTTTGATTACTATTTACCAATAAAAATAATTTTTTGTTGACATTTTGATTGATAATTGTAATATGCTTCTTGATGCATACTAACGCTTCCCCCCAAAAAGGCACTTCCCTCTTGATCACTACCCTATATATATATATATATATATATATATATATATATAATGTGTGTGTGAATGAATATCTTAAATATGATTACGAAATTTAACTAATATATAATTATATATATATGTATATATGTATGTAGTATATCTAACAAAATGATATAGGACATTGTAAACGTTTGAATATGGTTAGCTGACTTGTTACCCACATATTTGTATATATATTTTGCTTGATCTGCTACCAGTAAAATACAACCCAAATTGATCAGTTTATAATAAATTTGTTAATGTTGATGCCTCTGTACCATATAATAGATGCTAAAATGTTATTCTACATGCTAGGAATGTTCTGTATTCTGCTTTAAAAAAATGAAAAATAAATTGTATTTTTTGCTTGGATAAAATTTTTATTACTGATATGTCTCGAAACCCAACTCAATGGGAAACTCCCTATTCAAGTTCCGAGCCCTACATTATTGACTCCCATTAGTTTGGTGCTGAAGCTCCTGCTGTCTAGTATCATATATCTGGTTTAGTTTCCAAAAGGTTGAATACCGGTAATCCCAATCGGTTCTCGCCAGACCGCCTCAGACCACATGAGAGGTTTATCAAAGCTCACATAGTATATCCCAATGTTTTTTTTTTCTCCTTACAGAAACAAGAGTAAAAGGTTGTCAAAGACGATAACTCAAGATATTCAGGGTGATTTGCTTGGTCCCGACAATAGTCAAATAGAAGCCGAAGTTAATAAAGCTGGCCGTGGACAACAGGAGGATGTGATGATGACTGAAAACCCTGATTATATGCATGATCACGAACTTAGTGATGACTTGGTTGATGAACTAACTGATTTTGGGAACAATGCAAGTCCGGTTACATCTCCAAAAGTTGATGTTTCGAGGCGAAAGCTGAGAATGATCATAGATCCAGACGATGAAGATTAAAAGAAGTACCATTGTTATTAAAGTATAGAAAGTGTTTTGCTGAATTGAAGATTAATGTTGGTCTGTTTTAGATGTGACTCGTTTAATTCTTTCTTTATTCCTTACTCGTTTTTATCTGAATTCACACCATCTTGGTAACTCTTAAAGGGGATTTGAACAGAAGTGTTGCTGATAAACCATGAATTCTTGTTTTTGCCAACATTGTCAAGCAACATGATTGTATGCATCTTGTAAAAAGGTTATATCCATCAATTTTTTGTTTAGCAATGAGTAAAATGTTAAGCTTTAGATATATCTTGCAATTTGAGATCGTGACATCTTGTTTATATCTAGATGTATGGTGTATTTTACAGAGTCTTTATTGATGTTCTATCATTAATTTGACCATCTCTGGAATGAGTGAAAGAGTAGGTTACTTTACAGGATTTGGTTGTTACTCAGCTCAATAGACTGAGTCACGTGATCCCATCAGGCGGCAGGACACCACTTCACCAGCCATACTAATCAGCAAACATTCGCTTCACCCATCCATTTGTGGCCATCATCACTACAAACAAAGCCCCCAAAGCGCAAGTAACATTCTTTTCCTTCCATTAGCGAAATCCATTTTCAAGACAAAGCACAACTGTCTAGGATGAGCATTCTATTCTATGATTAATAAATGAGAAGATAGATTTAGGAATAATCTACAGATAACAGTAGGAGCAAAAAAGACATTTAGGAAGTCCACACACAAATGTGATAATACACATAGGTGGAGCAAAAAAGAGCTACAGTTTGTTGTCACAGTCGTCTTAATCAAGAACTTTTGGAACTTTAATCGCCTTAATCCACATTCTTTTACCTTTCTAGTTCAGTTTGCTGGGTTACACCGTTTAACAGGAAAACTGGCCAATTCACACCGTTCAATAAAAATAATAAATAAATCAGAATTGAACTGGTCCATTTCCTGTTAACTGGCCAGTTCGAACCAGTTTCTGAAGCATCGGATATCGTTGTAATAGTATAATTTTTTACTCATAGTTTACTATGGATGGTGAGGTGATGGTGGTTGCAAGTCACCTTGCCTTAACAAAAGACTCAGCTACTTGACACAGACCAGCGCATTTTGATAACTAATTAATTAAGGGAAAAGTACAGAAAAAGTTACTATACTTCTCACTGTACACAACTTTAATATCTCTAATTTTAAGTATCGAACTTTCAATTTGTAGTCAAGTTAGGGACATGTATTACGTGAAATTGCACGAATGACAAGTTATCACCGAATTTCCTTTTTATAAGTAATATATCTACTTAATCGATTAACATCTCATGATCAATTTATAAAAAAAAAAAAAAACATTGAGTGAAAAGAGAGATTAAGATTCAAGCAGTAATGAGTTTTTGTCAAATTCTCTCCTCACTTAATATTTTTTGATATTGATTGTGGTATTCATTGATTAAGTATCTTCTCACTTAATTTTTTTTTAAAATCGATTGAGGTATTCACTGATTAAGTAGATATGTTATTTATAAAGAAGAAATTCAGTAACAACTCGTCATTTGTGCAATTTCACTAAACATACCTTAAATTGAAATACATGAAAAGTTTAGTACCTTTTTCTGTACATTTCCCATTAATTAATTATAAATAAATCCAAATTTAAAAGGTTGTGATTTAAGCATCTCATATGGATTCCATTTTCCCAAGTGTATGTATGCATATAGTTAACATAAATGTAAGAAATGAAACAAACAACCACGCAGAGTGAGCTATTTCAGAACAATCCATTATACATCTTATTAGCAGGTTCCTAAACCAAAACCTTCACAGGAAACAAAAAAGGAACATCAAGCAGCACCTTTGAACTTGGCATCATACTCGTAAGGTTGCTGCGAATTCATAACAAGAACACTATTAGACCGCAATACAAGCAAGTCAAACAGAGGGATCAAAATTTCAAAACGGGTAGTTTTTTAAGAACAGGTCAAATGGGCTACGAACCACGTTGGGTAAGATCAGTAACACCTCTCTTTAGTGTACATATGACACATTTATATTAGAAGTAAAAAGAAAAACTCAGATAAAAAATCAACATACACAAAGAAACTATCAAGTACAAATTGAAAAAATTAAAAGTGTGTATGATGTATCAGACCCAGATTAGTTCAATTTATAAACTGGAATTGGAAACCCAAACATATGTTTGCTACGAAAGAATATCCTTGACCACTATGGGTTTTTCCCCTGTTGGTTAACTAGTGATCTTTAACTATTTATATGCGTTATCTATCGGTGGAAGAAATTCAGTTGATTATATCTTGCAGGATGATCCATAAGTTGAATTACGATGATGTAGAAGATGATTTTTTTTATACAGCTAGAAAAAGAACACGAGTGTAAACCAGATCTTATTTCAACTCTTGCAAATCAACATAAACAAAGAACCCCTATTCTACAAAATGGAAAGGCAAGAAAACAATGTTATGAAAATCTCCCATTGCAACCTGTTTAAGCAGTAGTTCTGTGAAGTACTCTGGGCAAAAATGACCACGTAGATCATTGGGTTACTTTTATAATTTATCCAATATTGACTCGTCTAGCAATATTAGGCTGCCCAGCTAAACCCAGAAAGTTATCAAAAAGCCCAACTTGACCAATTTAATGTATTTGGGGCCATAAACGCTTCTAGTCTAGACTAATATGGTTCCCCATTAAAAATGAAAGCATCAGATGATTTTACTTTTAAGTTTTAACCACAATTTTTGATCAAATTATGACCGACAAGATAAGCAAATTCATTCCTTGATATAATTTTAAATTTATGTTTATACATGCATGAAAACATATTTAAAATAGCATCAATGTACCCTAAACTTCTTATGTTTTAGGACCCTAAAATAACCCACAAATCAGACACTAATACCCTTGCAGCATTGGTTCAATTTAGAAAATTAAAAATTCCAAAAAGAAAAAAAACGCACACCAATTAACATAATCAAGATGATTGCACTTAAAAAAAGTAAAAACATAAAAAAAAAGTTATAGAAACATACCAAATAAATAGCTGAAATCAATCGGCGTGCAAACCACCTCTTATGCATTGCCTGTTGAGCTCCGGCAGCTGCCTCCACACTTTCAAATCGTAGATACACATAACCAGCACTGTGCCTGTCATCGAGACGATTACTCAGATATAGATTTAGAGACAACAACAACACTACCCAATCCCGCCAAGGGCGAGGTAGGATCTAGACAGTCATACCCTTACCCGAAGGTAAAGAGACTGTTTCCAGAAAGACCTTCGGCACAAAATATGATAGAAATAATACAAAGAAATAATAATAATGCCAATGATATAATAATAATAATAATAAATATTAGTAATATATATATAGATATACAAGTGAATATATATATATATATATATATATATATATATATAGGGTAGTGATCAAGAGGGAAGTGTCTTTTTGTGGGGAAGGGGGGAAGCGTTAGTACGCATCAGGAAGCATATTACAATTATCAATCAAAACGTCAACAAAAAATTATTTTTATCGGTAAATAGTAATCAAAATCGATGCTATAAAGAATATTTTAACGAATGAATTTCATTTTTAAGTCATAACATTAATTGATGAATATTTATTTAATTAATTGTTAAGATGCAGTGTGATGCATATTAACTAAGATGCATCGCGATGCATCATAAAACTTCACATTATTTGAAAAATATTTTTATTGTTAAGATGCATCACATTGCAGATTAACTAATATGCACCGCGATGCATCTTAACGGATTTGGATCAAATATTCATAAATCGATACTGTAACTTGAAGAAAAAATTTATCAAGGAAGCTTAACATTTATAACATCGATTCTGATTAACATTTACTAAATTTCAGTTTGCTTTTTTCGAGATTAGTATAGGTGAAGGTAATATGCTTCCTGATGCGTACTAACGCTTCCCCCTTCCCTCAAAAAATGGACTTCCCTCTGGATCATGCCACTATATATATATATATATATATATATATATATATACGTGTACGTGCACGTAATGTATATATATATGTATATGTATATATATATATATGTATATGTATATATATATGTACATGTACGTGTACGTGCACGTGCACGTAATGTATATGTATGTATATATGTATATGTATATATATATGTATATGTATATATGTATATATATATATATGTATATATGTATATATATATATGTATATCCAGAGGGAAGTGCATTTTTTGGGGGAAGTATTGATCCAACCATCCATTTCATCTAGGAAAATTAAGGTGCACCATATTCTTGTGGTATGCACTTCATGGGAATTTAGAGAAAGCATGGAAGTACCAATGAGAATACGCCACGTGTACAAAGAAAACCCATTTACCCCTAAAACAAATTATCTCACAAACGACAAGTCGAAAATTATAAAAATTGCACCATAAAATTCAGCATTTTCTCCTCTTCGATTTAAGATCCCTCAAGGCATACTTTCGACGAGTTTATTTTTTTTCGTTTTTTGGTGGGTTTAAAAATTATTAGCACATATGTTAGTATTTTGTTATAAATTAGATTTAGGGTTTAGTATGATTTAGTAGGGTTAAAGGTTTAGAGCTTATTATGCTTTAGCTTTTAGTAAACCGTTTAGGGTTTAGGGGTTAGTGTTTAGGGTTTGGGGTTCAGGGAGGGTTTAGGGGTTAGGGTTTAGGACTTGAGGTTTAGGGCTTTTGCTAAACCCCAAACCCTAAACCCTAAACGCAACACTAAGTCACTAACACATGTGTTAGTAATATGTAAAACCCACCAAAAAACGAAAAAAAAAACTCGTCGAAAGTATGCCTTGAGGGATCTTAAATCGAAGAGGAGAAAACGCTGAATTTACGGTGCAAATTTCATAATTTTTCGACTTGTCGTTTGTGAGATAATTTGTTTGGGGGTAAATGGGTTTTGATTATTATTGAGGTGATTACATGGGTGCACCCCCCACACTAATTATTATAGACTTGATAAGATTAATGGTTGTGATTTACTTCCCCTTCCCCCATTTTTTGCACTTCCCCCTAGATCACTACCCTATATATACATAAATATATATACAATACAAATTTAGAGACTGTAGGACAATGTTAACATGCTATAGTGTAAGTAACAAATATGCTTTTTATCAGATGATATACCAAAAAAGACGTACTTTTGACAATTCGACAAACTCAAGATACAAGTCAGACAGAAGTTCATATTAGTAGACCGAAAATATCTTAAATACACATACTTGTCAACATAAATATGCTTCACACGTCCATACTTGGAACACTCTTCTTCCACATCATCTTTAATGTCCAAATCAAATTCTGGGTCAGCCTGCAAAAATGAACTCACATAAATTCCTTCCACACTGAAAATTATATAGAACTTGTGTTTTTTATGCAAAAGAGGAAGGTATCTAACTTTGGCCCAATCTCTACTTGGGTAACTAACTTTTCTCTTGCCAGTAAACCATCATACTTTCAAATATTTTTGATAAAATAATAAAACCCAGGAACTTTCAAAATTCTCAATTCAAGGTCATTCGTACAGATTACTACTGATTATATATGACAGCTGACATGAATAACTTTAACCAGGCTATATTTTCTGCCAAGGTGCTGATGTGGCACCTGAAGAGCGGTTAACTTCAAAGATTAATGTAAAACTAGAACTTTGAAAGTTTGATGTTTACCCAATTTTCCCTTATACATTAATACCTGACAAAGGAAAGAACAAACCTCAGTAGTGGGGTCAAACATATTTTTTAGCAGCAAACACTCGCTTGGGTTTCCAATGGGCTCTGAAGCCATGGGAGGAATTATTTGGGTAGGTAAAACAGGGACAGGAACTGTAGCTGGTACATTGATGGGAAAAGCCCCGGGTTGGGTTAGAGTGGATCCATTAACTATAGGTGCTCCAGGGATACTGCCACAACGAACAAATCAATAAGGATATGGTTTAGCTTATAATCGAAATATAATGGAACTGAAGGTCCCAAAAGCATACCTTGAAGTAATACCACTGCGATCAAGTTTTGCCATAAGCATCGCTCTTGATTGAGCATTCAGAGCCTGTACAGAAAAATGTTAACAATTAACAATATACACTGCTGTGAATGAAAAGATTTTAGACTTTCAGTTTCATGCAATTAGACTGGTTCAATATTCACGGATTCCAGCTACAACTAACAATGAACATGTTCAAATAACTTTGTTGTACAAGGTGTTGTTAGACCTACAAAACTACGGAGACAAGCATGTGTACTATATGTTTTCATATGATTAGAATAATTTTCAATTGATCTGATAGGGCCCACAAACCAATTTATTCTCAATGCGACTTTTCCAAACAGCCACAAGATAGTTATAATGCCGATAGAGGGACATCGTTAATACTTGTTGGCAGGCAAGTAATTGGCTGTGCTCAAGTCTCCTTTATACTCCTAAAAAGAAATTTCATATGTAAGGGATGTTCCATGAATTCGGGATTGCAATTTCCATGCAATTACTCTGCATGCATTAAAAGTTCACGGTTCGCTTTGCCGAACTACAATCTTCAAGAACTGTCTGACGTTTCCGTAGACTGTTTCACAGTCTCACGAATGTTCAAAAGTTTGTTTTGTTCCTTTCGAAGTCCAAATAAACAAAAAACAACATATATTAAATCCTTGTTTCACAAGTTCAATTCAATCACCCATTTAGTCCCTTAACTCTCTACAGGCCGCTCACCTGGTAGCCCTCCTTTGATTTCACTTTCTAGTTGTCCACATTTACAAACTCTCAATGGTTTTCTCATAAAGTTGTAATCATTATTAATTATATCTCAACACAAGGAGTTTTAGAAGGTGGCACGATTGTGACTTTGTGCTTAGCCAACAAGGGTATATTTTGTATCACATAATTAGCTTCTCCTCATTTATTATATAATCTTACAACTTCTAAATATTTATTAAACAATGCAGACTCACCAAGCCTCCACCATCATCATCATCAAAGTCTGCTGCTTTTGCTCCTGTGTCTTGAGCACCAATGTGATCTGTAACCGAGGATACCTAAAAGAAACAAGTAACAAATTACGAGAAACCCTATAGAATAACATTATAAGCTAGAAAAGATACACAATTAATCTTTCAATTACTAAAAAACTGGATACAAAGTCAGTAAACAAATGATCACCTTAATTGTCCGCCCAGCAATCTCAAGCTTTCCATTCAAACTTTGTGCAGCCTTTGCATGCTCAAGTTGAGCAAACTTAAAAAATGAAAGGGAGAGTTTTAGATTAATGTAGATAAATGATGATTAATGAACACAAGGAAAAATGCAACAACTGAAGCTAATACTGACTTGAACAAAGCCAAAACCTTTACAGTGCCCTGTCTCGGGATCAGTGGGGAGTTGCACAAGCTCCACAGGTCCAAAGGCTTCAAAAATCTAGGATTAAGGCAAAGCAGAAAGTTAATCTCAGGCATAACAGGAGTCAGAAATAACCAGAATTGTACTACGAATTTATCATTACATATTTTATGAAAGTTGTACGGAGTAATATAGTTGGTAAAATATAAAAATAATAAAAATGTAAAATATAATTAATCTTCTTATGAAGTGTTATGGCTGATGATAATTTGAATGAGCAGTAAATTTCCACTTTATCAATTTATCTGTCAGTAACTAATAATTACTTTGCAAAGCACATAGCCAATTTACCTGCTTGAGCTGCATCTCGGTCATGTTAAAGTGTAAATTTCCCACATAAAGCTTCCGATCAACTGCACCATAGGGTCCGGCGACACCACCTGCTCCAGTTGTAGCAGTAGATTGGACAAGGTTCTTCTCAGCCTCAGAAGGTTTAACCATCACGGGCTGACCAAGAAGTAGATGACCAGAGAGAGCAATTGCCATTGGCACAGACATAGCATCATAGAACTCGATGTACCTGGTTCAAGATGCATGTTAGATTGCTGACATGTGTAAGCTAGTCCTGTAAGAAGCTAATAACTACATGCATCATAAACCTGAAATTTTGCTAAAAAATGAAATAGAACTTCATATAAAAAAACAAAAACATGTTCAAAGAGAGGTACACACCCAACTCCTTTCGACCGTCGTGAATTCCGATCCATGATCAATCGCACATCCCTCACCTGCAGAAGCAAAGATTATATAGTGAAATTTAGAACAGAAGAAAGCCATAATTCATGAACATCCATAATACATATGACACATCAGCTAGGGGTGCTCTAACATCACATATAATTTATTCAATATTCTGCCAGAACACGAGAAAGACGATGTATCAGTTAAGCTATAAAAAAAGTAGCATTTATTGCAAGCGCAACTTTTACAAGTGCGACAATCAATTTCGCAGTTAGTTCCTATCCACAAGCACTGATTAGAACTTGAAAGCCGTAAGTAATCTACTAATCTTGTGCATGTCAATATCTTATTGCAAACAAAATTTTAACTATAAACTAACCAAAACACTTGCAATATAGCGGGAGAACATATCCAAATATTCCTATAGCAAACAAACAAAACTAATCGTCCTTACCTTTCCTGCTTTTGAAAAGAACTCGTAAACATCCCATTCTGTCGCCTTCAAGGGCATCTAAACAACAAGATCAAAATCAACATAAGAGATAAAATTATTAAACTAAAAAAATGCAAACCATAATGTTCTTCAAAAAGCCAACATCAGATAAAAACCATCTACCTGGTAAGCAAAAACAGTTCTTTGATCCCTTTCCGGGTCTGCTTCAGGCTCTGCCGTTTCTTTCTTATCTTTCAGTCTCCTGCATATAAACAACTTACAGCACAGTAAGTATAAAATCAAGAGTAGACGATGTTGATAATCTGTCATTACCTTTTCTGGAAACATGAAGTGCACAAGGTATCTGTAAAAAATATACTTCCTTCGTCAAATTTAACAAACATCAGTTACAGAAACATTGACTACCGCAAAAGAGAAGGCAGCACACGCCTTTTAGATAAGTATGTTCTATGGCATCATTCATAAAGTGTTACTTACATACAGCACAAGTAAAATACGTAAACAGGATACAACTATTCAAGTATCCAATCATTGGATTCTAATGGAAAATAAACTTCCCAGACATCATACCTCTACAAAATCTGCCAAATCTAGAAAATAAGTTTGGGACAGTGCTCTTTACAAGTTTATCTACAAACTAACGTGGGAATTTAAGCTTAGTTAAGCTAACCTAATTCTTTTACAGCTATGATTGTCCATCTTACTAGCTGGGTCAAATTTATAATACTAATCCAGAACACTGCAAGAATAAATTTGGTACTGGACACTCCAAGTCCAAGAGGTCGGTTTTCCAGATTTCTATCCATGGTTTAACGCAAGGAATATAAATACGGCGTTAAAGCAATAATGTCTTCATAGTGAACAAAAACTTCAAAGACTGAGACAGCACCATATGCATTGCCAACCTAAAAATTAAATACATCATTCGTTAACATCTCCACCCACAATTAGCCTTATATTCAATTACTAAATAATTGAAATAACCAACTCTTAGAGGCCAAACAAATTGAAAGAGGAAGAAAAACAAAGAACCAAACAGACCTTTTGAAGCTGAAAATTATGGTAAACCCACTTTTCTTCAGTGAAGCCGTCATAAAAGATTCCGCATTATTAGCCATTAGTATGTGCAAACAATCCATCTACGATTTCAACCCAAGTTAGAAACTAATTTGTGGCTTGTTGAGCAGCTACAACTAAATTCTTCATTTTTTTTTCTTTTTTGTGCACACTTTTTGTTTATAAATTACTTAAACACTGGAAACAATGAGCATTCAATCATGAACAGAACCAACGAATCATACCCTATATACTGTTCCAATGGCATTTTGATTATAACCAGCTTTGGTCTCTAACTAACTATAAACCTTACTCTTAAGGTCTCAACACAGAATCTTATTAAGCTTGACTCAACTAAATTCACAATCATATATCATTAAACCAAATGCAACAAAACATTTAACAGTACTACTAATTAACCTTATGTTCCTGATCAAAAAATATAAACACAATGAGCTAATAAAGTTAAAGACTTTTTCACCTGGTCTCTCTCAGTTCCAACTCCCTTTCTCTTTCTCTTATCATCTCCTTCTCGCGTTCCCGTTCATGCCTCGAATGACTCCGGCTCCTCCTTTCCCTTTCCCTTTCTCTTTCTTTTTCTTTCTCTCTATCTCTATCTCTATGTCTATCCCTTTCCCTATCTTTGGAACTCCGGTCACGATCTCTTTCACTACTTCGGTGACGATCTGACCGAGAGGAAGACCTAGTCTCGCGGTGACGGTCACGGTCACGTTCACGGTGACGGTCACGATGACGTTCACCGTTGTCTTCATCTGCTTTGCTTTTCTTGCTTCTCTTTCGTTCATCGTCAATTCGATCATCGGTGGCGTCTTCTGTTTCCTTGCGCCGTTGACTTTTTTCGGGCTTGTCAGTGCTGCCGTTGCGGTTGTCGGAAACGTCGACTGTTTTCTCCAAGTATTCGTACTCGTCGAATTCCATGGTTACAGGGTAGGTAGGTAGGTGTTGCAGGAGTAGAGATTAATTAGGGTGTTGGATTATTGAATTTGGATTGGAGATTATGGAGTTCGTAGAAGGGAAACCCTAGGTAATGCAATTTGGGGCTATTATTTACTTCTGCGACTAGACCAGTTTTTTGACGCACGGTAGCTTTGTGAATTGTGAGTGACGATGATATAATAGCACGTTACTCGTTCGGTGTTTAGGTGTGAAGTTTTAGATTGTGTTTAGCAACCAAAAGGGAGTTTGTGACGGGAGTTTGTGGCTAGAGTCGGATCTTCCGGGGACTTTATGTTTTTTTAAGTAAATTGTATAGATGGTGCTTCTGGTTTACACATGTTATCACCGTTAGTCCCCATCCTTTATTTGTTGCGATGGCAATCTAAAAATATGAAAATTGTTACACTATCAGTCCCTCATTCAGTAAATGACTAAAATACCCTTATTCGAACTTTTATATTCATTTTCTAATTATTAATTCATTTTCTGATATTAAACATACAAATAATATTTCATTTTGTTTCTTCTTTAATTAAGGAACAAATAAAACCCATTAATTCACAAGTGCCTATACCCCTTTTTGAACAACTTCCGACCAACTTCCGACCATCAATTTATTTCCTGGACACCCTACTAACTCCAATTTCCGGCCAAGTCTTTTAATCTTAGCAAAAACAATGTCAGAAACCCCAAATTAGAAACTGATTAAGCACTAGAGATGAGAAAGAAGACATAGATGAGGTGAATGGTGATGGGAAGGGTTATGAATTTTCAGATCTAGACCGATGTTGGTGCCAACGATATTGCCGGAAATGAATAATTTATGTAACATCCTCCCAAAGGGTCTAGTAGTATTTTAATATTTCCCTAGACTTTAAATTATTATTTAAATGTGTTATGAAATAATATTATATTATTCGGTTACTTGAAAATAATTAGGTAAAAAGCTAAATAAGTTAATGTGACAGATAAATAAATAATTGTTTTAAAAATATAGAGTTATAAAAAAAATAAAATAGTTGTCTCGAAAATGATTTTTAGGTTCCAGACAATAAGATTAAAAGGGGACTAATATTAAATTATAATTGGGGTCGGTGGTGAGTGTGAGCCGACTTAATTATCTATCTTTCTTAAAGTGTCCTATTTTTTCATTTGGTAAAACTAAACACACCGTAACAAACCAAGTAGGAAGCAATCTTTGTTTTGTGGATTTGGTTCAACAATTAAAGTGTTGAATAATTACTTGAATCATCATCTTGTTCTTATTTCTTATTGGTAAGTGTGTTCTTATTCTTGTTAATCTATGAACTTGATTTTATATTGAAAATTAGGTATTATTAAGTTATGATAAAGTTGAAGATTTAAAAGATGGTAGTGTTGTTAGTTGATGTTGTTTGAGATTACTTGATGTAGTAAAATGATTAGAACCTTAAGTTTGTGTTGTTTGAGTTATAATTTTACTCAAGTTCAAGTGGGTAAATGATGGTATAAAAAAGTTAAAGTTGAAAAATATTGTTGATAATTATTTGATGTTAGATAATGATGGTTGTTGATAGTTGCTATTAGTAAGTCGAATTGGTAACTGAGTGGTAAGTAATTTGAGTTTTTATTCATATTTGGGTGTATCTGCATAAGGTCTGAAAGTCGGTGGTTCAGGGGGGAAGAACCCGGTTGTTTGATGATACAAACCGGCTGGTTCTTTAGTGGTTGGAACCGGCTGATTTCATCTATAAAACGGATGGTTATGTGGTTTAGAACCCGGCGGGTTTATGACCCAAGCCGGCGGTTCTAGTGGGTTGGGACAGAAATTAGATTTACAGTTTCTAATTTATTTACATTTTGTTATTGACATGTTATGATACAATTATATAATATGAAGTTCTTGATAACTTATTATGTTTTTAGCTTAATGATATAAATGATCAATTTCTTATAATGTATTATGCATTCATGTAAATATGTTATGATAATAAACTAAAACTAGAATATTGCATGAATGATTATATAAGTTTAGTAGGGAAAACTTGAATTGTGATTGTTAGCTTAATGAAACACTTTACCATAAGTTATACAATTATGAATGTTACTAATAACCTGATTATAGGTTGAATGATGTTATGTAATGTAGTGAAATAAGTTGATTATATATTTCATCTACATGGTTGGATATGATATAAATATATTATGATGATAAGTGTGAACTAGTGTGGTAATATTTACAAATTGATTATTGATAATAGTGATACTAGGCAATGAGAAAATGGTGCGCTCATAACATAAGATATAATAATTTAGTGATTGTGTTAGTCGAATATTATATCGAGATATGTTATACATTAATGATATGAATATTGACTCGTTGTTTAATTAATTGTATTCTCAGATCCGGAGAAGACTCAGAAATATTAGACATCTGAGTGGAGACTGAGATAATCAGGTGAGTGGATCTGTATCCTCAGTGTGATTTAGTTGTAACAGGTTTGGTTACAATGGGTAAACGTATTATTACTGTTTTAATTTGCCATGATGATTATGGTTTAATAGTAATAATACTGTTGATAGACTGTTTAGTCTGATATGTTGCTATGATGAGTATGTGGATATGTGATCACGTGATATTCAGCCTTTGGGCTTTGACGATATTCAGAGGCCAGCATGGGGTTGGGCTTGGGTTTGCTATTGTTTGGACTACACAGGGTCTTAGTACAAGTGTTATTGTCGTAGCCTGTGTTGTTTGGGTTAATAGCACCAAGTAGTCGGTTAAACCTCTGTATTGGCCTGCAGTTGGTTTTAAAGTGTTCTTTGAGAAGGTTTCCTCAAGAACCACCGGTCCTCTTTGACGCTATGTGTTTACGATTATTTGCTGTAAACTGATTTGTTATTGCTAAGTTAGACTGTTGGTTATTGTAACACCCCGCGATTTCGACAAAATTATAAACGTAATTAACACGCATGTCTAGGCTAATTCCCTACTTGAGTGAATTCACAACACATTTTAGAGGTAAGTCTAGCAAAGCCCAACTAGGTAATACACGTAGTATTACACGTTTCGTAATTATTATAATTGCGCGTAAAAACGACTGGAACAAACGCGACAAAATATACGACTGTTGGTGAACAAAATTATTTAGTAAAACGAAATTTATTAAATAACATTAACGTTTATTAAATATTATGTTGATAATATTTACAAGTATTTCGTAACGAATAACATTTATTACGTAAAAACTGAAACAAAATAAAGTTTAGGATTTTATAAACTCAACTAGATTAGTTTTATAAATATCTCAAATAAAAATATAATGGAATGCGTATTTAAAAATTTATATTTAAAATATCTTAACATTTAACGATCGGGTAAACGAACACGGGTAAAATACCACAAAGTTTGGGACAAAGTCCCCTCCCCATTTTTGGACCCCAAAACCGGCTCCACCTCCCACCCTCATTTTCATTTCACCTTCTCTCTCTCTACTCTCATTCTCTCTCAAACCTCTCTCTAAAAACCACCAAAAATCAACAAAAACTACACCAAAAACGCACCGAATCACCCCACTCCTTTGGAATAAAACGATCACGGGATCACGATCTACACTCCTACCTTTTCGGAATTCAAAACCGATACGCGTAAGTTTCCGACATTTCCCGCAAACTCTTAGATTTCGAAGTTTTCTTAAATATTTCGTGTTTATAATACTTAATATACCATGTATTAGTGTTACATTAACTTATTATGTCCAAAAACATCATTAAAAATGCTTTAAAAGTCGAAATTTGCATAAAAATCGCTGAACAGCCAGTTTCGCGAGCTGAGATCCAAATCTGACGAATTTCGCGAGTCGATTTTTGGACTTGCAGGTCGACTTGACTTGCGGGTCGACTTGACTTAAGGGTCCACTTGACTTGCGGGTCCACTTGACAGGGGTGGAAAACATAGTCAACGCTTTTGCTACGTGAGCAAACTTTTATATAACTGTTGTGATATAAATTGTGCTAACTATTTATGACTGCGGTCAAACGATTATAACTGTTAATTATGAAACGGGATTTCATACGAAAACTGGAATTGGGAATACACTGGAGAACGACCAGCCACACACGCTTTTACAAACTGGTTTTTATGAAACAACATTTTCATAAACGTATTTGAAAAGTCCCTACTTCTTGGGCACACACACACAGAAAGTCCCTACGTCTTGGGCACCCACACAGAAAGTCCCTACGTCTTGGGCACACGCACAGAAAGTACCTACGTCTTGGGCAAACAGAAAGTCCCTACTTCTTGGGCAAGGTGCCATCCTACGTCTTGGATGAAGGCTCTACTTCTTGAGCAGATGGGTCCTACGTCTTGGATGCCAGTCCTACTTCTCGGACACAACTTATACAAGTCCCTACGTCTTGGGCACATACATAGAAGTCCCTACTTCTTGGGCAGATACTGATGGGTCCTACTTCTTGGACAAACGATTTAGTCCCTACTTCTTGGGCACACTTGGAAAGTCCCTACATCTTGGGCAAACATTTTTAAACACTACTTCTTGGACAAACAATTTAAATTCCTACTTCTTGGGTAACTTAATAGGATACTGCTTTCCTACGAAACTTAAACCGTATTTTGGGTAACATCCCACTTAAACTGTAAACTGCATTCCTTGGATAACATTCCACAAAACCTTACTTGATCGTAATGACGATAACTATTTGGTGAAACATTTCGAACTACCAACTATTATTGTAAACATAAAACCTGTGAATTCACTCAACCTCGTTGTTGACTTTTTACTATGTTTTTCAGGGAATTAGCTACGCATGTAAGGACCACCTGCACATATGGAAACTAGGCGACCCATGAAGCTTAGGATGCCAACTTTTTGAAACATATGGATTTCTTTAGTATAACTAAAGCTGTTTTAGTCATATTTCAGAAATCTACTTTTGTATAACATTAATTACACTTATACGATTCGATGAATCGTCAACTTTTGTAAATTATTAACTTTGGCATCTTAATATATGATATTCTGTTGTAATCATATGCTCTGATACGTATGCATGTACATTGTTATTGTGGCACCCCTAGCTTATACCAATGCTTTCGCTAATCAAGATCAACGAATTTGGGGGTGTTACAGATTGGTATCAGAGCCATTGGTTATAGCGAACTAGGAAACTTTAGGTGACTTAGAGACCTAGAGACCTAGACTATAGCCTTGGCTAGAACGCACATGCATACACACATTTGCATACGACTAAACTATCGTTGCGACACATCGACATGCGTGATCTATTTATCGAACCTTACTACGTCTGATTCGTCATTCTCACTCTGATCTATTTATCGAACCTTACTACGTCTGATTGACAACTATTCGGTCGTGTTGACCACTGTGCGAACGAACTCTTACTCTTTAACGGATCGAACGAACTTATACTAAACGCTTAACGAATGAGACCGATGACTCACCAATCGAATGAACGGAGGGAACAAACGAGGATCTTATACGTATTGGAGATCCCGAACCGTATAAACACCACGCAAACGAAACATGGTAGCGTGCTACTACACAATAATTGAGACGAAATCTCACACAATCACTTGAGTGATCGAACCTAATCTTGCGAAACGAATCACGAGTAGCAAACTTTATCAAACCAAAAACATATGAACTACATTTTGAAATATTCATTTTTTTCAAACGACTATACTGGAGGGTTTTTCTATTAGTTATTTACCAGAATGATTTTTCTAAACGAACACGAATTGATGTATTACAACAAACGACATATTAGATTTTTGACGAAGTTTTCCTAACAAAATACCTAACGAAGAACTTTTCAAACGATTTATAATGGATGAGGTTCAACCATTTATACCCAACATAAATTTATATCTTGATCACGAATTGATTACTATTTTGACTTAATGTCAGTGATTTACACATAACTTGTTTATAATTAAACAACGAATGATTTGCAATCAATCTTATCAACTGTTTTCAAACAAACGTTTTGTCATGATTTGACCACAACTTGAACAACAAATTAAACATTTCGAATCATCGACTGTTTTGACAACTGTTTATCATTTCGAACTACAACCGCAACATTTACGCTCCGACAGCACCCGGACACGCGTACATTCTCAGAACAAAGGATACACAACAGGATTCCTACGTCAACATCAATATGCCTTAGTAAACTATTAATACACTTTAACGTTACGCCATTCGAATGTCGATTCGAACTTAACACTGGGTAAACATTGACTACTTTCCGAATGCACGACTTATCCAACTATACCGCGAGTATACTAAAACGTTAGAACTTTTATGGCAACATAGAACGCCATGTAAACTATTATCGTCGTTGACGACACGCCTTTTCGGAAAACATACGCCGCGGGCGATCCGACTTGATTTTAAATCTCGGGACGAGATTTCTCTAACAGGGGGAGAATGTAACACCCCGCGATTTCGACAAAATTATAAACGTAATTAACACGCATGTCTAGGCTAATTCCCTACTTGAGTGAATTCACAACACATTTTAGAGGTAAGTCTAGCAAAGCCCAACTAGGTAATACACGTAGTATTACACGTTTCGTAATTATTATAATTGCGCGCAAAAATGACTGGAACAAACGCGACAAAATATACGACTGTTGGTGAACAAAATTATTTAGTAAAACGAAATTTATTAAATAACATTAACGTTTATTAAATATTATGTTGATAATATTTACAAGTATTTCGTAACGAATAACATTTATTACGTAAAAACTGAAACAAAATAAAGTTTAGGATTTTATAAACTCAACTAGATTAGTTTTATAAATATCTCAAATAAAAATATAATGGAATGCGTATTTAAAAATTTATATTTAAAATATCTTAACATTTAACGATCGGGTAAACGAACACGGGTAAAATACCACAAAGTTTGGGACAAAGTCCCCTCCCCATTTTTGGACCCCAAAACCGGCTCCACCTCCCACCTCCCACCCTCATTTTCATTTCACCTTCTCTCTCTCTACTCTCATTCTCTCTCAAACCTCTCTCTAAAAACCACCAAAAATCAACAAAAACTACACCAAAAACGCACCGAATCACCCCACTCCTTTGGAATAAAACGATCACGGGATCACGATCTACACTCCTACCTTTTCGGAATTCAAAACCGACACGCGTAAGTTTCCGACATTTCCCGCAAACTCTTAGATTTCGAAGTTTTCTTAAATACTTCGTGTTTATAATACTTAATATACTATGTATTAGTGTTACATTAACTTATTATGTCCAAAAACATCATTAAAAACGCTTTAAAAGTCGAAATTTGCATAAAAATCGCTGAACAGCCAGTTTCGCGAGCTGAGATCCAAATCTGACGAATTTCGCGAGTCGATTTTTGGACTTGCGGGTCGACTTGACTTGCGGGTCGACTTGACTTAAGGGTCCACTTGACTTGCGGGTCCACTTTACAGGGGTGGAAAACATAGTCAACGCTTTTGCTACGTGAGCAAACTTTTGTATAACTGTTGTGATATAAATTGTGCTAACTATTTATGACTGCGGTCAAACGATTATAACTGTTAATTATGAAACGGGATTTCATACGAAAACTGGAATTGGGAATACACTGGAGAACGACCAGCCACACACGCTTTTACAAACTGGTTTTTATGAAACAACATTTTCATAAACGTATTTGAAAAGTCCCTACTTCTTGGGCACACACACACAGAAAGTCCCTACGTCTTGGGCACCCACACAGAAAGTCCCTACGTCTTGGGCACACGCACAGAAAGTCCCTACGTCTTGGGCAAACAGAAAGTCCCTACTTCTTGGGCAAGGTGCCATCCTACGTCTTGGATGAAGGCTCTACTTCTTGAGCAGATGGGTCCTACGTCTTGGATGCCAGTCCTACTTCTCGGACACAACTTATACAAGTCCCTACGTCTTGGGCACATACATAGAAGTCCCTACTTCTTGGGCAGATACTGATGGGTCCTACTTCTTGGACAAACGATTTAGTCCCTACTTCTTGGGCACACTTGGAAAGTCCCTACATCTTGGGCAAACATTTTTAAACACTACTTCTTGGACAAACAATTTAAATTCCTACTTCTTGGGTAACTTAATAGGATACTGCTTTCCTACGAAACTTAAACCGTATTTTGGGTAACATCCCACTTAAACTGTAAACTGCATTCCTTGGATAACATTCCACAAAACCTTACTTGATCGTAATGACGATAACTATTTGGTGAAACATTTCGAACTACCAACTATTATTGTAAACATAAAACCTGTGAATTCACTCAACCTCGTTGTTGACTTTTTACTATGTTTTTCAGGGAATTAGCTGCGCATGTAAGGACCACCTGCACATATGGAAACTAGGCGACCCATGAAGCTTAGGATGCCAACTTTTTGAAACATATGGATTTCTTTAGTATAACTAAAGCTGTTTTAGTCATATTTCAGAAATCTACTTTTGTATAACATTAATTACACTTATACGATTCGATGAATCGTCAACTTTTGTAAATTATTAACTTTGGCATCTTAATATATGATATTCTGTTGTAATCATATGCTCTGATACGTATGCATGTACATTGTTATTGTGGCACCCCTAGCTTATACCAATGCTTTCGCTGATCAAGATCAACGAATTTGGGGGTGTTACAGATTGGTATCAGAGCCATTGGTTATAGCGAACTAGGAAACTTTAGGTGACTTAGAGACCTAGAGACCTAGACTATAGCCTTGGCTAGAACGCACATGCATACACACATTTGCATACGACTAAACTATCGTTGCGACACATCGACATGCGTGATCTATTTATCGAACCTTACTACGTCTGATTCGTCATTCTCACTCTGATCTATTATGAACCTGAACGTATTAAACGGTTGATGAAATGAAGTATGTATTTAGCATCATATAATGACGTCTGGCCAACGTGATTATATTATACTGAGTACATATGGGTGTTTCATAGTCGTAAGATACGTGATGGGAATTCTTCTCGTTGTTTGGTAACATAGTTATGTGAAACATCATTCTTCACATTTCTCACTTTGGCGTTGGCTACTATTTGAACTACTACTCAGTCATGTTTGACAACTATTCGGTCGTGTTGACCACTGTGCGAACGAACTCTTACTCTTTAACGGATCGAACGAACTTATACTAAACGCTTAACGAATGAGACCGATGACTCACCAATCGAATGAACGGAGGGAACAAACGAGGATCTTATACGTATTGGAGATCCCGAACCGTATAAACACCACGCAAACGAAACATGGTAGCGTGCTACTACACAATAATTGAGACGAAATCTCACACAATCACTTGAGTGATCGAACCTAATCTTGCGAAACGAATCACGAGTAGCAAACTTTATCAAACCAAAAACATATGAACTACATTTTGAAATATTCATTTTTTTCAAACGACTATACTGGAGGGTTTTTCTATTAGTTATTTACCAGAATGATTTTTCTAAACGAACACGAATTGATGTATTACAACAAACGACATATTAGATTTTTGACGAAGTTTTCCTAACAAAATACCTAACGAAGAACTTTTCAAACGATTTATAATGGATGAGGTTCAACCATTTATACCCAACATAAATTTATATCTTGATCACGAATTGATTACTATTTTGACTTAATGTCAGTGATTTACACATAACTTGTTTATAATTAAACAACGAATGATTTGCAATCAATCTTATCAACTGTTTTCAAACAAACGTTTTGTCATGATTTGACCACAACTTGAACAACAAATTGAACATTTCGAATCATCGACTGTTTTGACAACTGTTTATCATTTCGAACTACAACCGCAACATTTACGCTCCGACAGCACCCGGACACGCGTACATTCTCAGAACAAAGGATACACAACAGGATTCCTACGTCAACATCAATATGCCTTAGTAAACTATTAATACACTTTAACGTTACGCCATTCGAATGTCGATTCGAACTTAACACTGGGTAAACATTGACTACTTTCCGAATGCACGACTTATCCAACTATACCGCGAGTATACTAAAACGTTAGAACTTTTATGGCAACATAGAACGCCATGTAAACTATTATCGTCGTTGACGACACGCCTTTTCGGAAAACATACGCCGCGGGCGATCCGACTTGATTTTAAATCTCGGGACGAGATTTCTCTAACAGGGGGAGAATGTAACACCCCGCGATTTCGACAAAATTATAAACGTAATTAACACGCATGTCTAGGCTAATTCCCTACTTGAGTGAATTCACAACACATTTTAGAGGTAAGTCTAGCAAAGCCCAACTAGGTAATACACGTAGTATTACACGTTTCGTAATTATTATAATTGCGCGCAAAAATGACTGGAACAAACGCGACAAAATATACGACTGTTGGTGAACAAAATTATTTAGTAAAACGAAATTTATTAAATAACATTAACGTTTATTAAATATTATGTTGATAATATTTACAAGTATTTCGTAACGAATAACATTTATTACATAAAAACTGAAACAAAATAAAGTTTAGGATTTTATAAACTCAACTAGATTAGTTTTATAAATATCTCAAATAAAAATATAATGGAATGCGTATTTAAAAATTTATATTTAAAATATCTTAACATTTAACGATCGGGTAAACGAACACGGGTAAAATACCACAAAGTTTGGGACAAAGTCCCCTCCCCATTTTTGGACCCCAAAACCGGCTCCACCTCCCACCTCCCACCCTCATTTTCATTTCACCTTCTCTCTCTCTACTCTGATTCTCTCTCAAACCTCTCTCTAAAAACCACCAAAAATCAACAAAAACTACACCAAAAACGCACCGAATCACCCCACTCCTTTGGAATAAAACGATCACGGGATCACGATCTACACTCCTACCTTTTCGGAATTCAAAACCGACACGCGTAAGTTTCCGACATTTCCCGCAAACTCTTAGATTTCGAAGTTTTCTTAAATACTTCGTGTTTATAATACTTAATATACTATGTATTAGTGTTACATTAACTTATTATGTCCAAAAACATCATTAAAAACGCTTTAAAAGTCGAAATTTGCATAAAAATCGCTGAACAGCCAGTTTCGCGAGCTGAGATCCAAATCTGACGAATTTCGCGAGTCGATTTTTGGACTTGCGGGTCGACTTGACTTGCGGGTCGACTTGACTTAAGGGTCCACTTGACTTGCGGGTCCACTTTACAGGGGTGGAAAACATAGTCAACGCTTTTGCTACGTGAGCAAACTTTTGTATAACTGTTGTGATATAAATTGTGCTAACTATTTATGACTGCGGTCAAACGATTATAACTGTTAATTATGAAACGGGATTTCATACGAAAACTGGAATTGGGAATACACTGGAGAACGACCAGCCACACACGCTTTTACAAACTGGTTTTTATGAAACAACATTTTCATAAACGTATTTGAAAAGTCCCTACTTCTTGGGCACACACACACAGAAAGTCCCTACGTCTTGGGCACCCACACAGAAAGTCCCTACGTCTTGGGCACACGCACAGAAAGTCCCTACGTCTTGGGCAAACAGAAAGTCCCTACTTCTTGGGCAAGGTGCCATCCTACGTCTTGGATGAAGGCTCTACTTCTTGAGCAGATGGGTCCTACGTCTTGGATGCCAGTCCTACTTCTCGGACACAACTTATACAAGTCCCTACGTCTTGGGCACATACATAGAAGTCCCTACTTCTTGGGCAGATACTGATGGGTCCTACTTCTTGGACAAACGATTTAGTCCCTACTTCTTGGGCACACTTGGAAAGTCCCTACATCTTGGGCAAACATTTTTAAACACTACTTCTTGGACAAACAATTTAAATTCCTACTTCTTGGGTAACTTAATAGGATACTGCTTTCCTACGAAACTTAAACCGTATTTTGGGTAACATCCCACTTAAACTGTAAACTGCATTCCTTGGATAACATTCCACAAAACCTTACTTGATCGTAATGACGATAACTATTTGGTGAAACATTTCGAACTACCAACTATTATTGTAAACATAAAACCTGTGAATTCACTCAACCTCGTTGTTGACTTTTTACTATGTTTTTCAGGGAATTAGCTGCGCATGTAAGGACCACCTGCACATATGGAAACTAGGCGACCCATGAAGCTTAGGATGCCAACTTTTTGAAACATATGGATTTCTTTAGTATAACTAAAGCTGTTTTAGTCATATTTCAGAAATCTACTTTTGTATAACATTAATTACACTTATACGATTCGATGAATCGTCAACTTTTGTAAATTATTAACTTTGGCATCTTAATATATGATATTCTGTTGTAATCATATGCTTTGATACGTATGCATGTACATTGTTATTGTGGCACCCCTAGCTTATACCAATGCTTTCGCTAATCAAGATCAACGAATTTGGGGGTGTTACAGATTGGTATCAGAGCCATTGGTTATAGCGAACTAGGAAACTTTAGGTGACTTAGAGACCTAGAGACCTAGACTATAGCCTTGGCTAGAACGCACATGCATACACACATTTGCATACGACTAAACTATCGTTGCGACACATCGACATGCGTGATCTATTTATCGAACCTTACTACGTCTGATTCGTCATTCTCACTCCGATCTATTATGAACCTGAACGTATTAAACGGTTGATGAAATGAAGTATGTATTTAGCATCATATAATGACGTCTGGCCAACGTGATTATATTATACTGAGTACATATGGGTGTTTCATAGTCGTAAGATACGTGATGGGAATTCTTCTCGTTGTTTGGTAACATAGTTATGTGAAACATCATTCTTCACATTTCTCACTTTGGCGTTGGCTACTATTTGAACTACTACTCAGTCATGTTTGACAACTATTCGGTCGTGTTGACCACTGTGCGAACGAACTCTTACTCTTTAACTGATCGAACGAACTTATACTAAACGCTTAACGAATGAGACCGATGACTCACCAATCGAATGAACGGAGGGAACAAACGAGGATCTTATACGTATTGGAGATCCCGAACCGTATAAACACCACGCAAACGAAACATGGTAGCGTGCTACTACACAATAATTGAGACGAAATCTCACACAATCACTTGAGTGATCGAACCTAATCTTGCGAAACGAATCACGAGTAGCAAACTTTATCAAACCAAAAACATATGAACTACATTTTGAAATATTCATTTTTTTCAAACGACTATACTGGAGGGTTTTTCTATTAGTTATTTACCAGAATGATTTTTCTAAACGAACACGAATTGATGTATTACAACAAACGACATATTAGATTTTTGACGAAGTTTTCCTAACAAAATACCTAACGAAGAACTTTTCAAACGATTTATAATGGATGAGGTTCAACCATTTATACCCAACATAAATTTATATCTTGATCACGAATTGATTACTATTTTGACTTAATGTCAATGATTTACACATAACTTGTTTATAATTAAACAACGAATGATTTGCAATCAATCTTATCAACTGTTTTCAAACAAACGTTTTGTCATGATTTGACCACAACTTGAACAACAAATTGAACATTTCAAATCATCGACTGTTTTGACAACTGTTTATCATTTCGAACTACAACCGCAACATTTACGCTCCGACAGCACCCGGACACGCGTACATTCTCAGAACAAAGGATACACAACAGGATTCCTACGTCAACATCAATATGCCTTAGTAAACTATTAATACACTTTAACGTTACGCCATTCGAATGTCGATTCGAACTTAACACTGGGTAAACATTGACTACTTTCCGAATGCACGACTTATCCAACTATACCGCGAGTATACTAAAACGTTAGAACTTTTATGGCAACATAGAACGCCATGTAAACTATTATCGTCGTTGACGACACGCCTTTTCGGAAAACATACGCCGCGGGCGATCCGACTTGATTTTAAATCTTGGGACGAGATTTCTCTAACAGGGGGAGAATGTAACACCCCGCGATTTCGACAAAATTATAAACGTAATTAACACGCATGTCTAGGCTAATTCCCTACTTGAGTGAATTCACAACACATTTTAGAGGTAAGTCTAGCAAAGCCCAACTAGGTAATACACGTAGTATTACACGTTTCGTAATTATTATAATTGCGCGCAAAAACGACTGGAACAAACGCGACAAAATATACGACTGTTGGTGAACAAAATTATTTAGTAAAACGAAATTTATTAAATAACATTAACGTTTATTAAATATTATGTTGATAATATTTACAAGTATTTCGTAACGAATAACATTTATTACGTAAAAACTGAAACAAAATAAAGTTTAGGATTTTATAAACTCAACTAGATTAGTTTTATAAATATCTCAAATAAAAATATAATGGAATGCGTATTTAAAAATTTATATTTAAAATATCTTAACATTTAACGATCGGGTAAACGAACACGGGTAAAATACCACAAAGTTTGGGACAAAGTCCCCTCCCCATTTTTGGACCCCAAAACCGGCTCCACCTCCCACCTCCCACCCTCATTTTCATTTCACCTTCTCTCTCTCTACTCTCATTCTCTCTCAAACCTCTCTCTAAAAACCACCAAAAATCAACAAAAACTACACCAAAAACGCACCGAATCACCCCACTCCTTTGGAATAAAACGATCACGGGATCACGATGTACACTCCTACCTTTTCGGAATTCAAAACCGACACGCGTAAGTTTCCGACATTTCCCGCAAACTCTTAGATTTCGAAGTTTTCTTAAATATTTCGTGTTTATAATACTTAATATACCATGTATTAGTGTTACATTAACTTATTATGTCCAAAAACATCATTAAAAACGCTTTAAAAGTCAAAATTTGCATAAAAATCGCTGAACAGCCAGTTTCGCGAGCTGAGATCCAAATCTGACGAATTTCGCGAGTCGAGATTTGGACTTGCGGGTCGACTTGACTTGCGGGTCCACTTGACTTGCGAGTTGAGTTGACTTGCGGGTCGACTTGACTTGCGGGTCGACTTGACTTGAGGGTCCACTTGACTTGCGGGTCCACTTGACTTGCCGGTCCACTTGCGAGTTGACTTTTTGACTGCGAGTTGACTTTTGGAAAAAGTGCATTTTTGATCCTAAACGATGAATTTTGACACATTCGGACATATGTACATATATATATGTATACTTTCGGATAAAATAACTATAAATTTAAGGATACTTTCATTCTAATCATTAAACATCTTCAAGAACCAAACCTTTATGATATAACTCGCACATGAAACACATATACTTTGGGTAGTATACAATACGATAAATATAATAATAATACTTTGAATTATTATTACGAAAACTCACCAACGAGCCGTACATATTTTCCAAAACACAAATGTATAAACCAACACTTTGGACATAACTTAGTTGTACGAACACTGACATGGATGGTCGACTTAGACATCCACGTACTTATTAAATCTCATGCGTTTAGGACGTTAGGAGATTTCGGACTAGACTTGGGTTTTAGGCTTTGCTAGCACTCGCACTTTACTCAACTCAACAGGTGAGTTCACAGCCCCTACTTTTACTGTTTTAACTGCTTTTGAACAGGGGTGGAAAACATAGTCAACGCTTTTGCTACGTGAGCAAACTTTTGTATAACTGTTGTGATATAAATTGTGCTAACTATTTATGACTGCGGTCAAACGATTATAACTGTTAATTATGAAACGGGATTTCATACGAAAACTGGAATTGGGAATACACTGGAGAACGACCAGCCACACACGCTTTTACAAACTGGTTTTTATGAAACAACATTTTCATAAACGTATTTGAAAAGTCCCTACTTCTTGGGCACACACACACAGAAAGTCCCTACGTCTTGGGCACCCACACAGAAAGTCCCTACGTCTTGGGCACACGCACAGAAAGTCCCTACGTCTTGGGCAAACAGAAAGTCCCTACTTCTTGGGCAAGGTGCCATCCTACGTCTTGGATGAAGGCTCTACTTCTTGAGCAGATGGGTCCTACGTCTTGGATGCCAGTCCTACTTCTCGGACACAACTTATACAAGTCCCTACGTCTTGGGCACATACATAGAAGTCCCTACTTCTTGGGCAGATACTGATGGGTCCTACTTCTTGGACAAACGATTTAGTCCCTACTTCTTGGGCACACTTGGAAAGTCCCTACATCTTGGGCAAACATTTTTAAACACTACTTCTTGGACAAACAATTTAAATTCCTACTTCTTGGGTAACTTAATAGGATACTGCTTTCCTACGAAACTTAAACCGTATTTTGGGTAACATCCCACTTAAACTGTAAACTGCATTCCTTGGATAACATTCCACAAAACCTTACTTGATCGTAATGACGATAACTATTTGGTGAAACATTTCGAACTACCAACTATTATTGTAAACATAAAACCTGTGAATTCACTCAACCTCGTTGTTGACTTTTTACTATGTTTTTCAGGGAATTAGCTGCGCATGTAAGGACCACCTGCACATATGGAAACTAGGCGACCCATGAAGCTTAGGATACCACATTTTTGAAACATATGGATTTCTTTAGTATAACTAAAGCTGTTTTAGTCATATTTCAGAAATCTACTTTTGTATAACATTAATTACACTTATACGATTCGATGAATCGTCAACTTTTGTAAATTATTAACTTTGGCATCTTAATATATGATATTATGTTGTAATCATATGCTCTGATACGTATGCATGTACATTGTTATTGTGGCACCCCCAGCTTATACCAATGCTTCCGCTAATCAAGATCAACGAATTTGGGGGTGTTACAGATTGGTATCAGAGCCATTGGTTATAGCGAACTAGGAAACTTTAGGTGACTTAGAGACCTAGAGACCTAGACTATAGCCTTGGCTAGAACGCACATGCATACACACATTTGCATACGACTAAACTATCGTTGCGACACATCGACATGCGTGATCTATTTATCGAACCTTACTACGTCTGATTCGTCATTCTCACTCTGATCTTATATGAACCTGAACGTATTAAACGGTTGATGAAATGAAGTATGTATTTAGCATCATATAATGACGTCTGGCCAACGTGATTATATTATACTGAGTACATATGGGTGTTTCATAGTCGTAAGATACGTGATGGGAATTCTTCTCGTTGTTTGGTAACATAGTTATGTGAAACATCATTCTTCACATTTCTCACTTTGGCGTTGGCTACTATTTGAACTACTACTCAGTCATGTTTGACAACTATTCGGTCGTGTTGACCACTGTGCGAACGAACTCTTACTCTTTAACGGATCGAACGAACTTATACTAAACGCTTAACGAATGAGACCGATGACTCACCAATCGAATGAACGGAGGGAACAAACGAGGATCTTATACGTATTGGAGATCCCGAACCGTATAAACACCACGCAAACGAAACATGGTAGCGTGCTACTACACAATAATTGAGACGGAATCTCACACAATCACTTGAGTGATCGAACCTAATCTTGCGAAACGAATCACGAGTAGCAAACTTTATCAAACCAAAAACATATGAACTACATTTTGAAATATTCATTTTTTTCAAACGACTATACTGGAGGGTTTTTCTATTAGTTATTTACCAGAATGATTTTTCTAAACGAACACGAATTGATGTATTACAACAAACGACATATTAGATTTTTGACGAAGTTTTCCTAACAAAATACCTAACGAAGAACTTTTCAAACGATTTATAATGGACGAGGTTCAACCATTTATACCCAACATAAATTTATATCTTGATCACGAATTGATTACTATTTTGACTTAATGTCAATGATTTACACATAACTTGTTTATAATTAAACAACGAATGATTTGCAATCAATCTTATCAACTGTTTTCAAACAAACGTTTTGTCATGATTTGACCACAACTTGAACAACAAATTGAACATTTCGAATCATCGACTGTTTTGACAACTGTTTATCATTTCGAACTACAACCGCAACATTTACGCTCCGACAGCACCCGGACACGCGTACATTCTCAGAACAAAGGATACACAACAGGATTCCTACGTCAACATCAATATGCCTTAGTAAACTATTAATACACTTTAACGTTACGCCATTCGAATGTCGATTCGAACTTAACACTGGGTAAACATTGACTACTTTCTGAATGCACGACTTATCTAACTATACCGCGAGTATACTAAAACGTTAGAACTTTTATGGCAACATAGAACGCCATGTAAACTATTATCGTCGTTGACGACACGCCTTTTCGGAAAACATACGCCGCGGGCGATCCGACTTGATTTTAAATCTCGGGACGAGATTTCTCTAACAGGGGGAGAATGTAACACCCCGCGATTTCGACAAAATTATAAACGTAATTAACACGCATGTCTAGGCTAATTCCCTACTTGAGTGAATTCACAACACATTTTAGAGGTAAGTCTAGCAAAGCCCAACTAGGTAATACACGTAGTATTACACGTTTCGTAATTATTATAATTGCGCGCAAAAACGACTGGAACAAACGCGACAAAATATACGACTGTTGGTAAACAAAATTATTTAGTAAAACGAAATTTATTAAATAACATTAACGTTTATTAAATATTATGTTGATAATATTTACAAGTATTTCGTAGCGAATAACATTTATTACGTAAAAACTGAAACAAAATAAAGTTTAGGATTTTATAAACTCAACTAGATTAGTTTTATAAATATCTCAAATAAAAATATAATGGAATGCGTATTTAAAAATTTATATTTAAAATATCTTAACATTTAACGATCGGGTAAACGAAAACGGGTAAAATACCACAAAGTTTGGGACAAAGTCCCCTCCCCATTTTTGGACCCCAAAACCGGCTCCACCTCCCACCTCCCACCCTCATTTTCATTTCACCTTCTCTCTCTCTACTCTCATTCTCTCTCAAACCTCTCTCTAAAAACCACCAAAAATCAACAAAAACTACACCAAAAACGCACCGAATCACCCCACTCCTTTGGAATAAAACGATCACGGGATCACGATCTACACTCCTACCTTTTCGGAATTCAAAACCGACACGCGTAAGTTTCCGACATTTCCCGCAAACTCTTAGATTTCGAAGTTTTCTTAAATATTTCGTGTTTATAATACTTAATATACCATGTATTAGTGTTACATTAACTTATTATGTCCAAAAACATCATTAAAAACGCTTTAAAAGTCAAAATTTGCATAAAAATCGCTGAACAGCCAGTTTCGCGAGCTGAGATCCAAATCTGACGAATTTCGCGAGTCGAGATTTGGACTTGCGGGTCGACTTGACTTGCGGGTCCACTTGATTTGCGGGTCGACTTGACTTGCGGGTCGACTTGACTTGCGGGTCGACTTGACTTGAGGGTCCACTTGACTTGCGGGTCCACTTGACTTGCCGGTCCACTTGCGAGTTGACTTTTTGACTGCGAGTTGACTTTTGGAAAAAGTGCATTTTTGATCCTAAACGATGAATTTTGACACATTCGGACATATGTACATATATATATGTATACTTTCGGATAAAATAACTATAAATTTAAGGATACTTTCATTCTAATCATTAAACATCTTCAAGAACCAAACCTTTATGATATAACTCGCACATGAAACACATATACTTTGGGTAGTATACAATACGATAAATATAATAATAATACTTTGAATTATTATTACGAAAACTCACCAACGAGCCGTACATATTTTCCAAAACACAAACGTATAAACCAACACTTTGGACATAACTTAGTTGTACGAACACTGACATGGATGGTCGACTTAGACATCCACGTACTTATTAAATCTCATGCGTTTAGGACGTTAGGAGATTTCAGACTAGACTTGGGTTTTAGGCTTTGCTAGCACTCGCACTTTACTCAACTCAACAGGTGAGTTCACAGCCCCTACTTTTACTGTTTTAACTGCTTTTGAACAGGGGTGGAAAACATAGTCAACGCTTTTGCTACGTGAGCAAACTTTTATATAACTGTTGTGATATAAATTGTGCTAACTATTTATGACTGCGGTCAAACGATTATAACTGTTAATTATGAAACGGGATTTCATACGAAAACTGGAATTGGGAATACACTGGAGAACGACCAGCCACACACGCTTTTACAAACTGGTTTTTATGAAACAACATTTTCATAAACGTATTTGAAAAGTCCCTACTTCTTGGGCACACACACACAGAAAGTCCCTACGTCTTGGGCACCCACACAGAAAGTCCCTACATCTTGGGCACACGCACAGAAAGTCCCTACGTCTTGGGCAAACAGAAAGTCCCTACTTCTTGGGCAGAAAGTCCCTACGCTTTTACAAACTGGTTTTTATGAAACAACATTTTCATAAACGTATTTGAAAAGTCCCTACTTCTTGGGCACACACACACAGAAAGTCCCTACGTCTTGGGCACCTACACAGAAAGTCCCTACATCTTGGGCACACGCACAGAAAGTCCCTACGTCTTGGGCAAACAGAAAGTCCCTACTTCTTGGGCAATGTGCCATCCTACGTCTTGGATGAAGGCTCTACTTCTTGAGCAGATGGGTCCTACGTCTTGGATGCCAGTCCTACTTCTTGGACACAACTTATACAAGTCCCTACGTCTTGGGCACATACATAGAAGTCCCTACTTCTTGGGCAGATACTGATGGGTCCTACTTCTTGGACAAACGATTTAGTCCCTACTTCTTGGGCACACTTGGAAAGTCCCTACATCTTAGGCAAACATTTTTAAACACTACTTCTTGGACAAACAATTTAAATTCCTACTTCTTGGGTAACTTAATAGGATACTGCTTTCCTACGAAACTTAAACCGTATTTTGGGTAACATCCCACTTAAACTGTAAACTGCATTCCTTGGATAACATTCCACAAAACCTTACTTGATCGTAATGACGATAACTATTTGGTGAAACATTTCGAACTACCAACTATTATTGTAAACATAAAACCTGTGAATTCACTCAACCTCGTTGTTGACTTTTTACTATGTTTTTCAGGGAATTAGCTGCGCATGTAAGGACCACCTGCACATATGGAAACTAGGCGACCCATGAAGCTTAGGATGCCAACTTTTTGAAACATATGGATTTCTTTAGTATAACTAAAGCTGTTTTAGTCATATTTCAGAAATCTACTTTTGTATAACATTAATTACACTTATACGATTCGATGAATCGTCAACTTTTGTAAATTATTAACTTTGGCATCTTAATATATGATATTATGTTGTAATCATATGCTCTGATACGTATGCATGTACATTGTTATTGTGGCACCCCCAGCTTATACCAATGCTTCAACTAATCAAGATCAACGAATTTGGGGGTGTTACAGTTATATGTCTACTCACTTAGCGTTGTGCTAATCCCACGATTCTAATTCCTGCAGGTTATAATTGTTGATGTAATTTGGGATGGGCTGGAAGCTTTTGGGTATGATGGAATGCTTGACAGATTAACTACTCTGATGTTAATTTATTAACCAATGGCATGTTTTGAATCATATAACACCTAGTTTGTAATAATTTGGTTTTAAGACAGTAAGAAAGTTAAACTGTTATGTATCATGTTTTGAAAAAGTTATGTACATTTTAATGTAATGTATAGTAATAATATATGTTTTAAATCTACGCTTCCGAGTTAAATTATAAAATAAGGAATACAGAGTAGGGGTGTTATAATTTAAGTGACCGGCGAATTTCCAGATACATGTAGTCTTGATGTTGGTGGTGGTTGTGATAAGGCGATGTCTGTTCTTAGTGTTTCTAGTTTGCCGGATTTGGGAACGAGTAGGCCGGATCTTAATCGGGTTTGGTCGGAGTTCGTCACGGGATTTTGAACGTCTTACGTTCATTAAAGATTAAACTTTGATGATCTGAAGGTGGTGGTGGTGGGTGGTTGATGGTTTGGTGGCCGGTGACTGGAGGTTAGTCATTGTTGGGTGTGGGGATGAGTTGCTAGCACACATCCGGCGAACTAGAGGTTAGCGTTAGGAAACGGAGGCAGAGAAAGTAAGGGATGCATATATTGAGTATTAATTTACTTTAATTTTATTTTAATTTCATTTAATTTTAATTTAATTTGTATTTGTATCTTATCTTAATATTATAAAATGAATTACTCATGAAAATAACTGAATAAAATATTAAAGTAATGGCATGATAGTCATTTAACTTGATGGAGGGACTGAGAGTACAACAACTTTCACGTTTTTGGACTGCCAGTGCAACAAACAAAGTACGATGATCAACGGTGAGAATGTGTGTAAACCACAAGGACAATCCATGCAATTTACTCTTTTTTAAGAAGATTTATTTTGATGTGTTGTCAAATAAAATTTATGGGCTCTGAATTATTAAAAGCAGAAATTTAAGCACCTAAAAGCTCTCAAAAGTCCTATGCCAAACAAACCCTAAATCTGGACAGATTTGTGTATGAAGAAGATATGAAGCAAAACGTAAACGAAACGCGGGCAGAATTTTGAGCTAAATCGCGACGCGATTTGGCATAAATAGAGGCGCGATTTGGAGTAAATAGAGGCGCGATTTACCCTATTTAGCGACGCGATTTGCCCCATTTAGTGACGCGATTCTATATTGGTCGCGACGCGATTATAAGTCGGCCCAGACCCGTATATAAAGGTATTTTAACCCTAAAAACGAGTTGTAAACCCTATTTTACGAATTTCAGTCGTTTCTAAACCCCTTCCAGACTAAAATACGAAATTTAAACCCCAAGAACTCAATGGTTTAATCCTTAACTCATTCTAGCGATCGAAAACACTTGTATAAGTGATTGTTGGTAAGTTTTCAAGTCCTTAACTCTATTATCTTCCGTATTCATTATGCATGGTGTGTATGGATCCTCATGAAACGTTGTTCATACAGATTCTAAGGAGTGTTCTCGTGCGATCATTCGTTAGTTGGTATTATTCTTACCCGATTTCATTCGTTAACACTTGATTTCGATTGTTTCGTTATTATCATTTTCTTTCGGTTCAATCCATTGTATTCCTAGTAATGTAATCATGAGGGAATATATTAAATCAGTGTTACAATTGTTAGGATTAAGATATTTGATCATATACGCGTTTTGGATTGGTTTATACAAAGATTTAGGCTTGAATATATAAACCCTAAATCTGGACAGATTTGTGTATCAGTTTGGGAAATGTGTAACTTGGTCATTTTACAATGTTTTTGAACGAAATGTGAGTCTAAATTCAACCAGAAGTCTACTTTCAAATGACGTTGGTTTCGTGTCCAAACATTAAGTTTAAGTCGGTCAAAATAATTTTACAAGATTAAAGGTCATTTCTGAGTTTTCGGTTTGTAATTATGGTTATCTTGTGGATTTTTGAAACGTAGATTTAACAATGAATTTGGTCTTAAATTTTTACTGGAACAACTTCAATATGTTGACAAAATTTTTTAAAAATATTATAGTTAATGAAGGTCTTCATTTATTTTAAGTAAATTATAACTTTAGTGATGTCAAAAAATGTTATCGTTTTAAGCAGTTCACTTTTGGGAATTTTTTAAAATAGTTAACCATCGAAATAAATTCTGGACTAATTACTGAGTATTCTTAATACATCCAAGTGTCACTGGTAAAATTTATAGAGTCAAATATTTTTTTAAGTCAGGGTTTAAAATTCGTAAAGTGGTATGAAATTCTAGACAGAATCTGAAATGCAAGATAGAGTGAAATTACTACTATTTTGTATAAATGAGAGTTTGTTTTAGTAATGGTAATTCAGGTTTGGTTGTGAGGAAATATAATAGAGGTGGTTTAGACCTGGAACTTAGGATACAATGGAAGGACATAGTATTGTCTAGGTTGTAACCTATATATATATTCACTTGTAGATTTGCGTTTTGTGTGGTGGATTCATTTGAGGGCGGTACTTACTTTGGTACTCAAGGTGAGTTTCATGGCCCCGTTTTCATTTACTCGTTTTCAAATTGGGGGAAAATTATGCTCATGTTTTATAAATGGTTTTTTTTCATGCTATGAACTTGCTTACTTCTATTTTTGGACATATGCTGAATTGTGTGACACTATGTGATTATGTGCTATTGGTTGTGGATTCTTTTTAGTATGAAGCCTTATCCTTTTTAGGGTATGTACCTAATGCTTACTTTTGGTGTTCGCATTAAAGTTTCTTTGTACCTAATGCTTACTTTTGGTGTTTGCATAAAAGTTTCTTCGTTGGAGTAGCTACTGCCATTTTTGTGATTGTGATGTGGTTTGGTTCATACTTCTTCGTGGGGTGATGACGGTTGTTATGGAGATGTTTTTTATTACATTATTTCACTATGTGAACCTTTTCAAATGCATTGTCCTAACTCATTATTATCACAGCAAAAGTTTATATTTTTGTGTGTTGTTTCAAACCTACGAAACTCACTAACCTATGTGTTGACGTTTTTGAGCATAACTTTTCAGGTCATACTAGTGGAGTTAAAGATGAGAGCAAGAGAACTTAGTGGACCTTTAGGGTTGCATTAAGTGTTATTCAAGATTCACGATACATTATGGTCATTTGTGAAGGCGTGTTTTGCCTTAACGTGTGTTTAGCACGATTGTTTGTAAGACTTTGAATTCATTGTTGAAATATATGCATGATATGAACCGCTATTCATGTTATTGACATCATGACACATTGAACTTTATATTTCATATAGAATTCTTTATAATGATGTGTTATGATCCTATCATTTTTGTATCCCGTTGTTTCCGCTTTAGACGGGGTGTGACAAATTACATGCGTGTAAAAAGTCTCACATAATCAAGTGGTATTATGATTACAATTTGTAATTTTGTGGTTAACTAGTTGCAAAGTGGAGAATTCTAGCATTTATGCTAGTTAAGTTGATACGTGGATACTAGCTCTTTTGCTAGTTATGATTAGAGTTGAAACTATCATTGTTGATACGTGTGTTGTGGTTTTTATTACCACTATTATCGTTGTTGCAAAGATGAAAGTAGCTATTGTAGTGTAAAGATTCTAGCATGTTGCTAGTTTTTAATTGAAAAAGTTATTACAAGTAGTCATATTTTTCACTTATTTCAAGTGATTATGTGTTTCAAAGTGTTTAAGTGGTTAATTATAAATGGCCCATGTAAGTGGTCATTTGATTTAAGGGGATAAAGTGTATGCACAGTATATGTGCGCAGGTAAAAACAGTTGAATGCACATCTTTATGTGCGCATGTGGAAAGAATTAAATAAACGTGTTTATATGCATAAGCTGTTTAAGTTGTGTGTCAAATTCTATGTATACTAATTGTTAAACTGAAAAATTTATTCAGTTGTGATTAAGCAGTTGTTGATATTGCACTTTGTGCTAGATATTGCACTCTGTGCCAGTGAATAGAGTTGGATGCACATTTTATGTGCGTGAGTTGATAGAGTTGAATGCACATGTTATGTGCTTACGTTGATAAAGTTAAATGCACACTGTTTGTATGCAAGTTAATAAAACAGAATGCACATTTTGTGCCTATGTGGATAAAGATATATGCATAATTGTTGTATGCATAAGTTGTTTAAGATGTATGCACATTTATGTGCTTATGTTGATAAAATTGATTAGTGTTTATGTTGTTAGAGTTATGTAAAATATATATAGCTGGAAAGCTATTAAGACTAATGTGGTATGTTAAATTGACCACAATATATGTGCTATTTTACCGAAGTTAAGTTAAAATCTGCTGATGGTAGCAGTGTACTTAAAACTTCACCAATATGAATATATAAAGTGTACTTACCATTTAATCTTGATAGATTAAATTTGTAGTGTGATTAAAAGAATGGGAAAGGGTGTGTATGTAGCTGAGATGAATATGAAACGTTTAAAACTTCTTGTGGTGAAGAAGTATAGAGAATTAAATGAATAAGGAGAGTCTAAATACATGAATGATGTACATTCATGTTACGAACTGATTGATTATGTAAAGTATTATATTATGAGTAAACGCTTCCGCATAAGTAGAGAAAGTGTTAACGTTGAGTAAGTATGAGAGGCATTCGTGAGGACACGAATGAAATAAGTGGGGGAGAGTTGTAACACCCTAAAATCTAAAAGTATTATTATGGTAAAGATAAAATAAATTGTTTTAAGTTATTATTATTTTAAGTGGTATAAAATAATAATACCTGTAGTCAGTTTTTAAGTTCCAGACAATAATAATTACGGGGAATAAAATTTAACATATATATCTATCCATATACACGTATGTACACATCCATATTTCATTCTAAACACTTCCAAATGTAAACAGAAAGAACGTAGGGAGCAAGGGAAAACAAGAATCAAGTTTCAAAACATCAAATTAAAGCTAGAGAACTTGAATTCTTCATCGATTAATCATTTCTAACTTGAGGTAATCATGATTCTTGTTTAATTTTGATTTAGAACTTTAAGTTTCATGGGGTTTGAGGGTATGATCATTTCTAAAATGAAATTAAGGTGTATTATGAGTGAATTGTAGTGTGGAAGTGTAGAAATCAATGTTAGTAAACACTAAAAGAATTGTGTGTTGTTTCAAACCTATGAAACTCACCAACCTATGTGTTGACGTTTTGAGCATAACTTTTCAGGTCATACTAGTGGAGTTAAAGATGAGAGCAAGAGAACTTAGTGGACCTTTAGGGTTGCATTTAAGTGTTATTCAAGATTCACGATACATTATGGTCATTTGTGAAGGCGTGTTTTGCCTTAACGTTTGTTGAGCACGATTGTTTGTAAGACTTTGAATTCATTGTTGAAATGTATGCATGACATGAACCGCTATTCATGTTATTGACATCATGACACATTGAACTTTATATTTCATATAAAATTCTTTATAATGATGTGTTATGTTCCTATCATGGTTGTATCCTGTTGTTTCCGCTTTAGACGGGATGTGACAGATTGGTATCAGAGCCATTGTTTATAGAGATCTAGGTGTATTGGCCTAGATTATAAATAAGGAACCCACATATAGAACATGAATTAGGAAGTTATGTGTGCATAAAATTCCATGAAACTAGCTGTAGCTAATGTCGATCATACATCTTAGTCATTTCAAATAAGAAGGACGTTGTAAACGTTTCTTCATCATCTTACGACTCTATATCAAAAGACACCCGAATCTATAAGAGGAGAAGCTTAAATCTAAAAGAGGAGACAAATGGCACGACTGTTATGTATATTTCGCGATTGTCCGAACTTGAGGAAAACAAGGATTCCGATTCTTCAAACCGAAGCTGGAAGTCATAAGAATCTTGAAGATGCCGTATGGGAACGAAAAAAAATTTAGCCCGCCTACCTCGGCAAGTAGCATTGAGAGTAGAGTTGGGTCAGTAACAAACTTGGTGTTTCTTCCTTCTCGCATTCACATGGGCACCAATCCCGAGACCCCACCCGCACATGGGGGAACGATGGAAGAAGCTCTAAGACCCAATTACTCTTAATTGTTATTCACTCTTGAAAACGTCTAAACTTTATGTATTTAGTGACGAGTTGTCTGTTTTACTCACCTATTTGACTCTTTATGTGGTTCGACAACATGTTACTTAGGATTCTATAACTACCTGATCTTGTTCATTGAATACGTAGTTCATTGTGATACAAAGATTTGGGGTAATAAGAATATGTATGAAAGGATACTTTCACAATTATGGCTGCAGACGTAATTGACAAAGGTGTTCTTACATATGTGCGCTTATTCGACCATATTTGAGTGTCCAATGTGCCGTTTTCATGTCGTGTGGGAAGAAAATCCCAATTATATTATGTACCGAATTATGACTATGTTTGTTAGTCTTGTGCATTTATGCCTTGACAAACATCAAAATATTCATTATATTCTAAACTCATATAAATTCGAAATTGTGGTGATCATACTACTAAGACGCGTTACTCGTAGTTTTACTCATGGAGGAGAAACACTCGGTGGTGGAAGACATGGTGGTAATACAAGTAAAGGTGGTGATTGAACTGATGGTTGAACTGGAGGAATTTGTGGTATTGAAGGCAAGAACTCCAATGTTGCTGCGACCATTGCACAACAGTGGCGGGCCTTAATATTCAAAATTTTTCATGCAAGTTAGTAACATCATATTGAATCACGTTAGAGCTAATGATACCGAAGGCAAAATCAGAACTAATAGTCGAGAATTCAAATGATGGAGGTGGTGATGGCGCGAAAAGAAGGGAAAAATAAAGGCACTGTTAAAGGAGGAATATTCTTTCAATAATGAAAGGAAGAATTTAGTGAACAAGTTTTGGAATTTCTCTACGGTGGGAGTTAACCCTGCAACGTATATCGGACAATTTCATGAGTTGGCAAAATTAGACATCATCATATGGCATTCGAAGCTAAGAGAATTGAGCAGTACATCAACAGCTTTGTTCTGGAAACTCGTGGGACGGTAGGAGTGACTGAGCCTTCTACCATCCAAGGCGCAATACTGATGGGTGGATTGTTAATCAATGAAACCATTACGGCTGGGAATGCTAGAAACAATACTAAGAACATCAGGATATCCAAGAAATTCGTGGATACTAACATGTGAAGAGAGGGTTACACTTGTTCACATCCCTTGTGTGTAAGGTGTAGTTACCATCATTACTCATCTGTAACGTGTAGCATGTGTTCAAACTATAACCGAATAGGTCACTCCTGAATGGCAGGCGAACAGCTTGTTAAGTGGCACCAATCAACGCGGTAGAAAACCCGATGGCTTGTTTTGAGTGAGGGACTTTGGAACAATTTTGTTAATGGGAGCACATAGAGACTAAAAGAGATTACATTGGGGTGTACTTTAATGCTAGAAAATTACTCTTTTTAGCATTGACTTGTTGCCCTTCGGGCTCGGGAGTTTTGGTGTAGTTGTGGGAATGGATTAGTTGACAAAATTCCAGGTGGAAATTGTATGTTTAAGAAAGTATTCCGTATACCACTTAAATCGTGGTGAAATACTGGAGATTCACATTGAACAATCCGAAGACGAACAGAAACAACTCGTGTGCATAAAGGCCGAAGAGTTAAAACTCAAAAACATTCTATTGTCAACGATTTCCTTGGGGTCTTCCCGGAAGACTTAGAAGGACTATATCCCTCTCAACTCGTAAGACTTCGTATCGATCCTATTCATGGAGCAACCCTAGTTGCAAAAAGCTCCATATCGCTTAACACTGCTGGAATGCAAGAATTATTTAATCCACTTTAAGATGCTCCAAGACAAGGGTTTTATTTGCCCTAGTCATTCTCCTTCGGGAGCACCTGTCTTATTTGTCAAAAAAAGAAAGATGGTTCTTCTCGTATGTGCATTGATTATTGTGAACTTAATAAACTTACGGTCAAGAATCGTCGTCCTCTTCCAAGGATAGATGATTTGTTTGATCAACTTCAAGGTGCTCAGTGGTTTTCAAAAAAAAAAAAAAAAAATCGATCTTCGTTCGGTTATCATCAATTGAGGGTACATGAATAAGATATTCCAAAGACTGCGTTAGGACTCATTATGGGCACTTTGAATTTCTCGTTATGTCTTTCGGCCTTACTAATGCGACCATAGTACTCGCGAATATAACAAAACACGTATGTAAACCGTATCTTGACAAATTTATCATATTTTTCTGGCGACGTTCTAATTTATTCTAAATTTAAGGAGATGCACGAAGTTATCTAAGACTTATTCTAGAGTTACTCTTGAAGGAAAAGCTTTATGCAAAATATTCGAAGTGTGAATTTTGGCTACAAGATGTTTGCTTTCTTGAACACGTTGTGAATCCTAGCAAAATAGAAACAGTAAAGGGATGAAAGGTCCCACAATCATATTGGAGAATTGTAAAGCATTTAGAATTTACTGGCTATTATTGGCGTTTTATCAGGAGTTTCTCTAAGATCGCTCAACTAATCACACACACACACACACACACACACACACACACACACACACACATATATATATATATATATATATATAAAGTTTGTTTGGGGTAAGAACTAAGAAGAATCTTTTCAAACATTGAAGGATGCCTTGTGTAATGCATCAATCTGGACTCTTTCTGATGGATCGGAGGATTTCGTTGTGTATTGTGATGCATCAGATCGAGGTCTAAGTTGTGTATTAATTAAATGGGAAAGGTAATCGCATTCGTCTCTCAATAACTCAAGATACATGAGAATTACTATACTACCCACGAATTGGGATTTGGAGCGGTGGTGTTCGTACATATGTGTTGAAGACACTACTTGTATGGAATGAAGAATGTTGTTTATACCGATCATAAGAGCTTTTAACACATTTATGTTCAAAACAATTTGAACATGAGGCAAATGAGGTAGCTCGAATTATTTAGCGGTTATGATTGTGAAATTCGATACCATCCGGGGAAGACGGATGTTGTTGCAGATGTTTTGAGTAGGAAGGAAAGAGTAAGCCAAAGCGAGTGCAAATCAATGTATGATGATTCACTCTGGCATATAGAATAAGATGTTCAAAGCACAAGATGAAGCATTAAGGGATACTCATATACAAAACGAAAAGTTGCGCAGATTTAGACAAATAATTGGAACACAAAGTGGACGAGATGTTACATCTTATGAGAAACTATGGATTTCGTTATGAAGTTTCTTAAAACTAGTGGTGGGCGCGATTCGATTTGGGTAATTGTGGATAGAAAGACTAAGTCAGCTCATTTCTTAACTATCCGCGAGGACTACAAAATGGAGAAACTGGCAAGGTTGTATTATAATGAAGTAGCAGTAAGGCATGGAGTGTTTGTATCAATTATATCCGATTTTGATGGTTATTTTACTTCACAATTTTGGCAAATGTTACGGAAAGCTTTGGGGAACGCGTTTTGATATAAGGATGGTTTATCATTTTCGAAGTGACGGACGAAGTGAGTGAACCATTCAAACATTTGAGAATATGCTTAGAGTGTGATATTGATTTTGGTAGAAGTTGGGATACTCACTTACCACCAGTCGAGTTCTCATACAACACAGTTATCATTCTAGTATTCAATGTGCGCTATTTCAAGCACTTCAGGAGTGTAAGAGTCGTTCATTGTAGTGTGGGCTGAAGTTGGAATAAGGTCAGTTGATTGGATTGAAATAGTCCATGAAGGCTGAAGCTATTGACAAGATCGTTCAAATCAAGGAGAGGTTGGAAACAGTACGAGTTAGGCAAACGAGTTATGCAAACAAACTTCGAAAGCAGTTAGAATTTCTTGTTGGGAATCATATAATGTTTAAAATGTTACTTTGGGAAGGTGTCGTACATTTTGGGAAGTTTGGAATATTAGCATATATGCTTGTTTGACCGTTCTAAATTGTTGAACGTACGGATTCAATAACATATCGGTTGAAAGTTGTCACAAGAGTGAAGTGGTGTTCACGAAGTATTTCATGCGTAAAATCTACGAAAGTGTTTGGCTGATGAAGTCTTACACGTACCTCTATAAGGGATTTAAGAGGAAATCACAAATAGCATTGTGTTGAGAAACTAGTAGAAGTCATGGGTTGAGAAGCCAAAAGTTTTAAATTGTCAAGGTCCGATAGAACACTAAGCGAGGACCTGAGTTTACTTGGGAACGAAAAGATCAAATAAATATTAAATATAAGTACATGTTCTGTGATCGTGTTGGCAGTATGGCTCCGAATGAATTTCGGGACGAAATTCTCTCAACTGGGGGATACTATGACAACTGTCACCAAACCGTTATCGTAGTTCAAGCCGTAAAAAGTCATTTTTGTGAAAATAATTATTGTTGAGATTTATTTACATCAAAGTGCTCGTTTCTGAAAAACGAATCCAACGCAAAAAGAATCGTCGAAAACGGACGTGTAACGAAGAAGATATGAAGCAAAACGTAAACGAAACGTGGGCTGAACTTTGAGCTAAATCGCGACGCGATTTGGCATAAATAGAGGCACGATTTGGAGTAAATAGAGGCGTGATTTACCCTATTTAGCGACGCGATTTTCCCCATTTAGTGACGCGATTCTATATTGGTCGCGACGCGATTCTAAGTCGGCCCAGACCCGTATATAAAGGTATTTTAACCCTAAAAACGAGTTGTATACCCTATTTTACGAATTTCAGTCGTTTCTAAACCCCTTCCAGACTAAAATACAAAATTTAAACCCCAAGAACTCAATGGTTTAATCCTTAACTCATTCTAGTGATCGAAAACACTTGTATAAGTGATTGTTGGTAAGTTTCAAATCCTAAACTCTATCATCTTCCGTATTCATTATGCATGGTGTGTATGGATCCTCATGAAACGTTGTTCATACAGATTCTAAGGAGTGTTCTCGTGCGATCATTCGTTAGTTGGTATTATTTTTACCCGATTTCATTTGTTTGCACTTGATTTCGATTGTTTCGTTATTATCGTTTTCTTTCGGTTCAATCCATTGTATTCCTAGTAATGTAATCATGAGAGAATATATTAAATCAGTGTTACAATTGTTAGAATTAAGATATTTGATCATATACGCGTTTTGGATTGGTTTATACAAAGATTTAGGCTTGAATATATAAACCCTAAATCTGGACAGATTTTTGTATCGGTTTGGGAAAGGTGTAACTTGGTCATTTTACAATGTTTTTGAACGAAATTTGAGTCTAAAATCAAGTACCAGAAGTCTACTTTCAAATGACGTTGGTTTCGTGTCCAAACATTAAGTTTAAATCAGTCAAATAATTTTACAAGATTAAAGGTCATTTCTGAGTTTTCGGTTTGTAATTATGGTTATCTTGTGGATTTTTGAAACGTAGATTTAACAATGAATTTGGTCTTAAAATTTTTATTGGAACAACTTCAATGTGTTAACAAATTTCTGTAAAAATATTATAGTTAATGAAGGTTTTCAAGTAATTTAAGTAAATTATAACTTTAGTGATGTCAGAAAATGTTATCGTTTTGAGCAGTTCACTTTTGGGAATTTTTAAAAATAGTTAACCGTCGAAATAAATTCTGGACTAATTACTGAGTATTATACATCCAAGTGTCACTGGTAAAATTTATAGAGTCAAATAATTTTTTTAATCAGGGTTTAAAATTCGTAAAGTGGTATGAAATTCTGGACAGAATCTGTAATGCAAGATAGAGTGAAATTACTACTATTTTGTATAAATGAGAGTTTGTTTTAGTAAAGGTAATTCAGGTTTGGTTGTGAGGAAATATAATAGAGGTGGTTTAGACCTGGAACATGGGATACAATGGAAGGACATAGTATTATCTAGGTTGTAACCTATATATATATATATTCACTTGTAGATTTGCATTTTGTGTGGTGGATTCATTTGAGGGCGGTACTTACTTTGGTACTCAAGGTGAGTTTTCGTGGCCCCGTTTTCATTTACTCATTTTCAAATTGGGGGAAAAGTATGCTCATGTTTTATAAATGGTTTTTTTCATGCTGTGAACTTGTTTACTTCTATTTTTGGACATATGCTGAATTGTGTGACACTATGTGATTATGTGCTATTGGTTGCGGATTCTTTTTCGTATGAGGCCTTATCCTTTTTAGGGTATGTACCTAATGCTTACTTTTGGTGTTCGCATTAAAGTTTCTTTTTACATAATGCTTACTTTTGGTGTTCGCATTAAAGTTTCTTCATTGGAGTAGCTACTGCCATTTTTGTGATTGTGATGTGGTTTGGTTCATACTCCTTCGTGGGGTGATGACGGTTGTTATGGAGATGTTTTGGATTATATTATTTCACTATGTGAACCTTTTCAAATGCATTGTCCTAACTCATTATTATCACAGCAAAATTTTATATTTTTGTGTGTTGTTTCAAACCTACGAAACTCACCAACCTATGTGTTGATATTTTTGAGCATAACTTTTCAGGTCATACTAGTGGAGTTAAAGATGAGAGCAAGAGAACTTAGTGGACCTTTAGGGTTGCATTAAGTGTTATTCAAGATTCATGATACATTATGGTCATTTGTGAAGGCGTGTTTGTTGAGACATAGATTGTGACAACAAATCTAGCTTGAAATAGGACTGGTGTGATTATTATCTTGTTTGTACATTGGTTTAGATTTGTAAATAATATACTGTTAGTTTTGTTATTAATATTCGTTAAATATATTAATATGTTAAAGTGTTAGACGAATATCGAAAACGAACTAAATAGGCTTGGCGAGTCGAGAACTCAAGTCGCAAGACTTGGTCTTGCGAATTGAAACTGAGCTCGCAAAGGAAAAGGGTCTTCGCGAATCGAGTTGAAACTGGGCTTGGGCCTGGACTGCGAGTCGAGTCAACTCGCGAGCCCACTGGCTGCGAGTCGACCGATGTATATATAGAATTTTGTATAGAAAATTAAAAAAAAAAAAAAAATTGCAATCAGTATTTTTGGCGATTCGAATACCTGCGAATTCAGCAATCCAGAGAGAAACCTAAATAGACTAACGACTAGGCTTTGACGGTTTACGTATAAAGCAAAGTTATTAGTTAATATAAACGTTATTAATCTTTATACAATTGTGTAACTAGTATTAAGGGATTCTGCACCTTAATACCTATAGATAACCTCGTTATCGATCCAAGAGCAAGGGACTTACAATTGGTATCAGAGCTTTCGGGCTAAATACTAGTAGGTTCGAGGTTATTCGGGTTAATAACGCGTGATTTAGGATTGTTTTGACGTGCATGAGTGTGTAAAAACGATCAAAATCATTCTCTGGACGTTTTTGGGATAGTTTACGGTCGAAATCTACTGATTTTAACGTAAAAATACCTAAAATTTTCGTTTTCGGGTTTTTTCAGCCGTTTCGCGAGTTGAGATTAGGGTTTCAGTGCTGTCTGCGAACCGAGTTGAACTTACGAATTGAATTGAATTATGCGAGTTGAACCAAGATCTATAGCGAATCGAGATCACTTGCGAATCGACATTTTTTGCGATCCGAACTGAGATTGGCAAACTGAGTTTTGCAAATCGAGCTGAGATTGCGAATTGAACTGAGTTGCGAATCGAATTACTGAACTCGCAAAACAGTATGAATTTCTGAACCTTCAAGATGTCTGAATTAAGTAAAATGATTGAGATGGAACACGAGGTTGGAAAATCTAATGTTCCACATAAATTGTTAAGAGTTGAAGACTACTATAACTGGAGGGATAGATTTGAATCTTACTGTAGATTTCATGATCTATCAATCTGGATGTGTATCAAGAATGGATACACGGCACCTACTCAAACGGTTAATAGTGCAATTGTTACTCTTGCTTATAACCGGATGAGTGATCAACAAAAGGAGGACTATAAGTTGGAGAATAAATCCCATTCTGCAATCAAGATGAGTTTACCTAAGGAGATAAACCATCAACTTAAATCTTTTCAAACTGCTAGAACGCTTGGGGAAGCAATCGAGAAAAGATGTGAAGGGAGTCCTCAAGTCAAGGCAAGCAAGAGGAATCTCCTCAAAAAGCAGTTTACTGTTATTAAAGCTTTGAAGGGATAAGATCTTGATGCTTATATCACTAGATTCTACCACTTGTTGAGTGAGCTTGACCACCATGAAATAGTCACTACTGAGACGGAGAAAACCGACAAGTTTATTGAGGGTTTACCGTCTAAGTGGGAAATGTATGGTGTAATGCTCAAGGACAATGATGAAAGGTATGCAACTATGACCTTAGAGCAGGTGATTGACAAGCTAAAAGGTTATGATTTCACTAAGAAATCGAGAGAAACAGATTCTGATCAGGTTCAGAATCCTGGGCTATATCATGGTAAATCACATCTCTCGACATTTTCATCGAGTTCGATCACTGCATTGTTTGTTGGTAATACTGATGAAAATGGTGAAATGATCACAGATGATTTGTGCCTACTTATTTCCTCGGGTAGTGAACATAAAGGTACAACTGCTGAGAAGTCACCTCAAGGGCATCCAAAGATGTCTATGATCGTGAAATCTGCTGAGCAACAATTATCTGTTCTTGTTTCCTTTGTTGCTTCCTATGAAAATTACATTCAGGGTAAAATCAATGATCCCATCTTGTTTGATGAAGACTATGATCAGATAGATCCTAATTATCTTAAAGAAATAGATCTCCAGGATCAACTAGCAATGTTATCTAGGAGAGTTAAGAATTTCTTAAAGAAGACTGGTAGAAAGGTAGTTGGCAATCGATCAGGGTTTGATAAGACCAAGATCAAGTGTTTTAACTGTCAAGGTTATGGACACTTTGCCCGTGAGTGTCAAAGACCTAAGGTTGAAACTGGCAATGGCAAACAAGGCTCGGGAAGTACTCTAGCTTCCAAAGCCTTAGTTGTGAAACAATTAGATGGATCTTATGATTGGCAAGCTCAGTCTGAGGAAGCTCTCATGGTTGAGATTGATGATCAAGAGATAGCTGCTGAGTCTACAAGCTATATGCCTACTGATGTTGAAGTTCAAATGAAGGTGCCGGAGTGTCAAGATAAAGCAAGTGATGATGACGTGCTATACATGGATTCAGCTACTGATATGAATCCAGATGACTTTGTGGCACGCATGGCTGAAGTACAAACTGACAAGAAAAGGGTATGTATTGATATTCTTACTCTTGCTGATGTTTGTTATTTAGTTACTGATTTACAATCTCAAGTGAGTGTTTTAACTGTGTCAAATCAGAATTTGTTATCACGGGTTAGTGTTTTTAATGAATCTAATAAGACTATGATATCTGAACTTGAACAAGCTAAAAGTGATGTAATTAGGTTAAGTGCAGATAAGGTAGATCTTAAAAATAAGATTAAGTTCGATTCTTCTGATAGAATTGCACTTAGAGATACCATAAATGAAAAAGCTATAATCATAGATGGTCTCTATATGAACATAAAGGACTTAAATCAAACAATTGCTGATAGGGATAGGGAGTTAGCTGAGCTTAAGCTGAAGTTAGTTGAGCAAAATCGCAAGATTGAAACTTATAGAAATTCTGAAATGGATAGAATGCTAGATGCTCAACGCAGTGTAAAGGACAAGACTGGGATAGGATACAATGATGTACCCCATCCTTTTAATGCCAATTACACTAGTACTCCAGTAGATTCTGAAATGATAGATGCTAGTCCTGAGGAATTAGTAACTAAGAAGCCTGAAAAGTCAGAGGCACAGAAGAGTGTTATTAAGAATCTGTCATCAGATAATAGTAAGGTTTCACATCTCACCAAAATAAAGTTTGTGTCAGGTGGAGTGATTAATAATACTAAAACTGATGATGAGATTAATAATGAATAGAAGGTTGATCCTTTAGTGCCTAAGACTCCCAATGCAAAGGTTGATCTAACTGACAATGCAAAAGTTGGAAAGTCACGAAAGCAGATGTCATGTTTCAAATGTCACCAGAAGGGGCATGTGGCTTCTTGTTATCCTAACAAGAAGTTGGAAGCATCACATAAGTCAGTGACTAATGAGAAGACACAGACCAACTCTAGTTCAATTATGAACAGGTTAGGTTCCAAACCAGGGTTAGGTAGCAAACCTGTAAATGTTTTGAAAAGAGATGGTACTCATAGTGTATCTCCACCTAAACCTAAAAGGCCTTATACTCAAAATGACAATTCTTATAATAAGCCTAGAGATAAGAAACCTTCGAGGTTTAGGACCCCCAGTAGAAACCACAGTCAGTTTGAGAGTGGTTCTACTTCACGTGCACAAGGACCAAGTTATATGCCTAGGTGGTTTTCTACTCACTCTCCTCATAGGAAGAAGACTTCTGATCATCAACAGCCTCAAACTCCTGTGAAAGTGACCAAGACTCCCGATGGGAACAATTATGGTTATTTTAAGGAAGTTCAGATTGTTGATGATAAGGGACAAACCAAGACCGTAATGGCTTGGGTTCCTCTTGAAAACTAATTGTGTACAATTTGTTATGTGCAGGAGCAGACTGTGAACAAGGACAGTTGGTGGTATGTGGAAAGTGGATGCTCAATACACATGACAGGAGAACGAAGTCTACTGAAGGACTTCAAGGAAGGTCTCAAGCAAAAGGTTAACTTTGCAGGAGACAAAGGAGGAGTAATTACGGGAAAAGGAAAAGTTTCAAATGGAACTTTGACTCTTAAGGATGTGAACTATGTTGAAGAACTAACTCACAACCTAGTGAGTGTTTCCTAAGTCTGTGATAAAGGTCATCCAGTTCATTTTAATGAAAAGGAGGCTTTAGTTTTGAAGCCAGGTTTCACAATCCCTGAAGAATGGATATTGATGAGGGCATCAAGGAAGAAGGACATCTATGCTATCAACATGGGTGTTCCTAGCTCTTCAATGGTGTCTACATGTTTATTATCCAAGGCTTCTGAAGCAGACGCTTTACTATGGCATAGGAGAATGGCACACCTGAACTTTAGAAATATGAACTATATAACTAAGAATGGATTAGTTCTGGGTGTACCACAAAAACGTTTCGAGTCTGAAGATAAGTGTGTTCCTTGCATGAAAGGAAAGCAGCACAAGAAACCACACAGATCTAAGATTGAAAACTCAATCTCCTCGCCATTTGAATTGCTACATATGGACCTCTTTGGCCTTATAAGCAAGAGAAGTCTAGGTGGCAAATGGTACTGTTTAGTTGTCACAGATGACTATTCTAGATTCTCATAGGTAATCTTTTTGGGATCTAAGGATGAAACTCCTGGAATTTTAAATGGAGTTCTTTGATCTAATAGAGAATGTCTATAAGACGAGAGTTAAGCGTATTCGTAGTGACAACGGAACATAATTCAAGAATTCAACGTTAAATATCTATTGCTTAAGCAAAGGGATACAACATCAATTCAGTGCACCTTATGAACCTCAACAGAATGGTGTAGCTGAAAGGAAAAATAGAACGTTGATTGAAGCTGCAAGAACAATGCTTGCTGATTCAAAGCTTCCGGTCATCTTTTGGGCAGAAGCAGTGAATACAGCATGTCATGTTCTAAATAGAGTTCTTACGGTTAATAAGTAGAACAAGACTTGTTATGAGCTTTTGAACAATAAGAAACCGAACTTAAAAGGGTTTGAACCCTTTGGAGTTTCATGCACAATATTAAAGACTGGACATCAAGCTAAATTCGGTGAGAAGGCAGACGAAGGATTTTTCCTAGGTTATATGCCTAATTCACCAAATAAAATAGTCTTTAATAAAGTCACGGGACGTTTGGAAATAGTTTATAACATTGAAGTTACGAGCTACACACCAGATGTTCATAAGGGATTAGATTGGCAATTTGATTATTCTGATCTTTTTGCATCATTTAAAGTTCCTATTAGTGACTATGTCAGTAATTCAAAGATACCTGAACATTTATTGTTTGAAGATGGGAATATTGGTCCCGCTTCAACATCGAGTGTTCAACATTCTGGAATTAAGACTAATGTTGACTTAGATAAAGCTTCTACAAGTGAGTCACAACAACCTTCAGAGGATAAGTCTCAAGAAACAGAAGATCTTGATGATCTTCCTACAAAGTTTGATGATATACTTACTCCTTTGAAACATTTAAGGATATTTTCTGCTCGTACGGAAGATGTACCTTTATTGGAAGAGATTGGTACTAATTTAGGAGATGATATTCCGGTTGAACCAGTTACTACAACTAGAATGAGTAAGAATCATCCCGTTGAAAACATCATCGGTGATATTAATACTCCGGTTCAAACTAGGCATCAATCCAGAACTAGTACATCTGAAAACCTAGAATACCAAGGCTTGTATACTGCATTGAAAGAGACAGGGATTACTAATCAACGTCTATATTCATGCTTTATCTCACAAGTTGAGCCTAAAAATGTTCAAATGGCTCTAAAAGAGAGCTCGTGGGTAGAAGCAATGCAAGAAGAACTGTCACAGTTCTCTAAGTTACAAGTATGGGAGTTGGTTGATCTTCCAAAGGGAGAATATCCAATTGGAACTAGATGGGTATTTAAGTGTAAGAAAGACGATCGGGGAATCGTAATTCGCAATAAAGCTCGTCTAGTGGTTCAAGGTTTTAACCAAGAAGAGGGTATAGATTACAATGAAGTGTTTGCACTAGTTGCTAGGCTTGAAGCAATTAGGGTATTCTTAGCATTTGCATCATTCAAAGAGATAAAAGTCTATCAGTTGGATGTTAAGAGTGCCTTCTTGTATGGCAAAGTGGAAGAATTGGTGTATGTTTCACAACCGCCAGGGTTTGCTGATCCTGAGTATCCAGTTAGAGTATATCGATTGAATAAGGCTCTATATGGATTACATCAAGCACCTAGGGCGTGGTATAGAACACTATCAACGTATCTACTTGAGAATGGACTTACAAGAGGATCGATTGATAGTACACTTTTTGTAAAGTGGAAGAAGAAAGACTTTTTTCTCGTGCAAGTATATGTTGATGACATTATCTTCGGATCTTCTGATGAAAGGATGTGTAAAGAATTTGAGAAAGTCATGAGAAAAAAAGTTTGAAATGTCTGCAATGGGAGAGTTGAATTTCTTCTTAGGGTTACAAGTTGACTAAAAGAAGGATGGATTCTTTATTCATCAATCTAAGTATACACATGAGTTATTGGAACGCTTTAAGATGGATGAAAGTAAGATCTACAATACTCCTATTCCAGTCAATCATGGACTAGGTCCAGATACATCGAGTGATAGCGATGTGGATCCAACTCTTTATAGAGCCATGATCGGATCACTAATGTATCTAACTGCCTCTAGGCCTGACATAATGTTTGCTGTTTGTATATGCGCAAGATATCAGGCTAATCCGAAAGAGTCACATATGCAAGCTGTTAAACGAATCTTTCATTACCTCAAAGGGAAACCTAAGCTGGGACTTTGGTATCCGACTGATGAAGACTTAGATCTCGTAGCATATACTGATTCGGATTATGGAGGTTGCAATTAGAATAGGAAGTCTACAACCGGAGGATGTCAATTCTTAGGAGGTAGATTAGTATCTTGGCAGTGCAAGAAGCAAATCTCGGTAGCCATTTCCACATGTGAAGCTGAGTATGTTGCAGCTGGTAGCTGTTGTTCACAAATTCTTTGGATACAGCAGCAACTGCGAGATTATGGGTTGAATGTAACCAATACTCATATGATGATTGATAATGAATCAACAATGTCGATAACCAACAATCCGGTGAAGCACAGTAAAACTAAGCATATTGATATTCGACATCATTTTATTAGAGATTGTCTGAAAAGAAAATGATAAGGTTAGTTAAGGTTCCGACTGCGGATAACTTAGCAGACCTCTACACGAAGGCTTTCGACAGAACTCGATTTGAGACGTTGGTTCAACTGAACGGAATGAGAAATCCAGAGTGATTAGTCTTCAAAAGGTATTTTTTAATAGTTAGTACTTTTATGTATTATTTAAAAAAAAAAACGTGGAGGCGTATGGCATTCATTTGCTTGTTACCTAAGGGGAATCGCCTTCATTAAAGAATATAATTTTTTTTTTTTTTAAAATTGTTTAAGTTTTTATCTGCAAAAACTTTGGGAAATGATAGTAAATTAGAAAAATAAGCTTAACAATAATAAGCTTAAGTCCTAAGTATGATGTGTTAGTAGATTCAACTAAAAGCTACATTAAAACTGCAGCTGTTTTATCAGGTATGTACTCATATTTATTTGATTATACACCTTTTTCCACAAGTTATAATTTGCATGTTTTAAATGTCTAGATAGCTTCATCATATGATATATTGGTTGACAAGTTGTATAATCATTTCTAAGCTTTTAAGAAGTTTTAATTTATTTGATTATTATCTAGTGTATCTTCTATATGGTGTATGACATAAGTCTTAATTGTCGAATGATAGTATTCACATACACTGTAATAATAAAGCTAATAAAAAAAGGACAAATAGTTGTAAAATGGGTATTATTTTAACTAAGGGAAATTTTGTTGTACTCAGTACAGACCTGGAGCCATTAGTTAAGTTAATATTCTCAAGTATATTTTGTTTATACTAAGGGTTTCTCTATTGTACTATGTACAGATCTGCGACCACTAGTATCTTCAAGGTATGTTTGATATTTGTCTACTCTTAAAATTCAAGTGTATGTTACATTATGTAAACACTACCTTGTATCTAAAAATAGTGAATATGTGTTGCTAGAAATCTTTAGTATGTCATATATTAGATCACACTTGATAATTTTCATACTAACAATAAAGGTGTTGCTTAGATATGAGAGTATAATTTGTTTATGTGGATCATAATACCAGTAATCGTCTTGAACTATCTATAATAATATATATATTCACTTTGAGTATTGTATTTTAAAATTATGCTATGTGGATAAAGGTACTTAAGATATAATTTTATAAATATAAGTGGATTAATGATAAAATAAGTTTTGATTTTATTGTAATTTATTTGAATTTCATGAGGTATGAATACTAACAATCTGCTTATAATTTTTAATAAATCTAAAATAGCTTGTTCTTTCTAATATGATCCCCGAGCAGATAAACTCTTAGTTAGTTGATTTATGTCTTTATTTTGTTTATGTGATTAATAAAATGGTACTTGATACCACTGTTCGTTTATGATTATATTTTTACTTTATTTTATTTTTAGCTTTATGTTTATATAAAGTTTTTGTGTTTAATAAGTTTTTACCCTTTGGAATTAAATTATACTGAATATTCTCTATTTTGTGTTGAACAATCGTAACAAATACAAGTGAAAAATAATTTTATTTAAGACTTGTACAAATAATGGATCTTCAATTTATACTTAGGATTAAATTCGCATTTTAATTTAATTATGCGAGTTTGACTAGTCAAACCTGCGGATCCACTTCAAGCTTCGCGAATCGAGTCTAATGTATAAAAGGGGTGCGGATCGACCAGTCAAACCCACCGAATCCATTTATTTCGCGAGTTCACTTCATCTTTGCGAATCGACTTAGGCGATACAAGGCGATTTTCAGTTTTCGCTTGATTTCGTTTTTGCGTGTACGGGAACGTGTTTTTCAATCCGTAGATTATATACAACATTAGATTGCGGTCATTTTGAGGTATATATCAATGGATTTCACCGTGTAATTAACTAAAAATCGAATGTTTTATACACTTAGGGTTTCGGTTTACAAATTTAGCAATTAACGTAGATTAAAGATGTTATTTAACAAGAATCAAGAGGGTTAATGTTAAATGAACCTTAATGAACGACCTTACATCGATTGATCGTGTTAAAATCGACAAAATCATCAATTTTGGGATTAAACTAACCGCGGCAGTTCGTTCAGCGAGTTGAGTTCCAGATTAAACTCGCAGCGAGTTGAGTTTGAGTGTTTGTGGATCGAGTTTGATTAGCGGATCGACTTGCGAGTCGATCTGCGGATTGTCTTGGTTAGCGAGTTGACTTGGCTGCGAATTCAGTTGCGAGTTGAGTTCAATCTTTGCGAGTTGAAAATTTTCTTTTATATAACTCGTAACTTAAACTTTTGATGAAATGAGTTGTAATGTTATTTAACTTTCGACTTCAAAAGTTAATCTAATATATGTTTCGACGTGAGAATTATAAATTAACACGTTATAACTTATACTTTATATAACTTAAGAATATTTAATTATAAGTTATATATGTATATATATTAGACTTACGACATTTTGATTATAAGTTAAATATAAATGTTATATATTAGACTTGTGATAATTAGTAATAAGTTAATTATATATATTGGCAATATAATAAATTTAGAATTAAGATGTTAGGTGATTCTTAAGATTCACAAAACATTATAGTTTAAAGTTTATTATTTGTCGTTAACGTGTTTGATTTGTTTTGTCATTTGTGTTTGTATACAGATATTGCGCGACAATTTGATAAAGGCCACAATATTCTTGTTAATCTTGATCTCTCGGCACGTGGGGCTAACAAAGTAGCTCAGGTGCTTTCATTCTTTGCACGTTCACGTATCAGATATGCGATTACAGAGTCTCCACCTATATCTCAGGCTATACTGAACGATTTCTGGATTGATATTCAGTATGACGAGTCGGTCAATCCACCAGTTATACGCGCATCGGTGAATCAGCAACCGATTGTGTTTTCTGCTTCTGACCTTCGTCAGATCTTATAGTTGGGTACAGTAGACCAAGAAGATGGTCCGACTGAGTACCCTAGTGATTTTATTGAGGGTGCTTTGGGCCGTATGGGATATACGGGTGAGCGTAGAGGACGTCAGTTCCTTAAGGCTCTAGTTATCGGCCAGTGGAGATTCTTGTGGCATGTTATAGTCACAGTTTTTGGACCGAAGAAGGGCGGTTTTGATTAGTTGAGCCCTGCCCTTATATCGGCTGTACTGTCACTGGTTTACAATAAACCATACAGTTTCTGCGATTATCTTTTTGGAGAGCTGGTGAGGGAGATTTTGGGCACTGTTAGATCACGTTTCTTGATCTACCCGAGATTCTGCATGATGATTATTCATCATCACCTTCCAGATTTGGTTGTTCCTGAGCCGCATTTACGTGTAGATACCATTGCGCTTAGAGGATACAATGCCATGTTCTTGCAGACGATTCAACCGGAAGAATATGTTAAGCCGGAGATTCGCGATCTTTTTAGCTTTATTATTGATCCTGCTTATTTGACACCGCCAAATCATGGTTGGAATGATGTTGGTGCTACTGTTAATGCTGCTGTTGTTGTACCTGAGCCTGCTGCCGCTGTGGTTCAGCAACCTGAGCCACAGGCACTTATTGAGGATGTTTTGATACAGGCTGATCAACCAGGTCAACAGGTTGATGCTGAGGTCGCTGCACAAGTGGTGCAAGAGGTGCTAGGTCAGAATGATGATGCACAAGATCCCGTTCTGAGGGAGATAGACCAGTTTGTGGCACCTGCACATGTATTATTTCAATCATATAATGATATAGATACTTAGATGTTCGATGTATTTATTATATATTATAGTATAATATTATTATATAATGATAATGGTGTGGATATTTAGTTGATTAGTTTACTTAATTAATCATAAAAAATAAATATAATTATATACAGGAAGCTGAGGCTGCAAACCCAGAGGTTGCAAGACCTGAGGGTGAGCAGAGACAGAGAGATAGATCAGAGGCTTTACCTGTTAAGGTATTATATCTGATTAATCTTAAATATATATATATATATATATATATATATATATATAGAACTTGTATGATAGAGCTATATGCTAATCATAAATGTTTAATATATTTAATATTAAGGATTCTGATGTTGGACCATCTGGAGGCCGTGATGGTGAGACGGCTTCAGATGATGATGAGGGAACTCCTTCTCCACCTCCAGATGCTGGTTACATTAGATATCGATCTCGGATGATACCAGATCCAGCTATGAAGGAGAAGAGGAAGGCAAAGGACATTGATCCTGATTTTGTTTTGATTGATGAGGGTTCTGATGAAGAGGATACTACTCTTGTTTCTCAACGCAGAAAGCGTTCTAGGACCTTGACCATCAGAGATGTTGCTCAAGATACAGAGCAGGTATAGACGGTGATATCGGTTGAGACTGAACCGATATATGTACCTACTGAGGCGGGGATGCTTGCTGCTATTGTTCGTCCTGGTACACATGGGTCGACAAAGGCGAGTCGAGCTGCTGCTAGAGTGGTGCTAGATGCAGCTACGACAATAGCAGAGCATCTTACTCCATCTATTTTGATACCACCGCCTCCACCAACCACTTCTACTGATACTACTCCACCTACGACTGCTACTGACAAGGATACATCCTTAGAGTCTAGGGTTCGGAAGTTAGAGGCTTCAAACGCCACATTGTCTTCACAATTCTTGCTTCTCTCACAGCAGTTTATCAAACAAGGTGAATCTTACAAACTGTTGTTGAAGACGAACACTACTCTTGTTGTTGATAATGCTACCAACAAAAGAGAGATCGAGAGACTTGATCGTCTTGTTGCTGATTTGCGAAAGGACAGGCCATCTCAAGGGGGAGTGGTTATATTAGATGCGTCCTGTAGAGGTGACGAGTTAGCAAAGAAGAGGAGTGAAGTTAAAGATGATGATCCCAGTGCGCCGAAGGAAAGTGAGCTGGCCGGTCCTTCAACAACTGGTCAGCAGACTACACTTCAGGGGGAGTCTGCGGGTGCTGAAGCGAGTGGTTCGGGTGTTGGTGTTGATGCAGATACAGTTCCGACTGAAGGTGAAGCTGGTAAGATGTTAGCTTGATATTAGTATAGACTGTATTTTGTATTTGTGTAAACTTTATTTGTAACTTAAAAGTATTTTGTAATATATTCGGCTTGAGATTTTAAATTACAAGTTAAATATGTTTAAATAGTTTAAGTTATAATCATTAAATGTTAAGTAGAATAGTGATCGAAAGACTTCCGACTCATTGAGTAGTCGTGCGGCGTGTTCCAATTAATATTGGCGGTCAAAATTTCTATGATAACATATACATTTTAGACTTGAGAGTTTTTATAACTGACAATTTAATTATGTAATATTTTATAAACTAGACAAATGATATATAATTTAAAGATATAATTGAAAGTTAAGTTTTTGGGTAATATAACAGTTCAATTAAATCTTGGAAATTATGTAAGTTAATTAATTGTAAACTTGAATGTTTGGTGAATACTCACAATGCATTAGAGTTTAAATTTAATTAATATTTGTAAAGTATCTTTGATATAAGACTTTTGAAATCTTAGATTGATTCAGGGTAATTAATAATAGATTTATAAGTTATATATATTACGTTTATATTATGCAAATTTTACACAAAAGATTTAATAAGGAAATTTTTAGATTGATTCAGGGAAATCAATAAAAGAATTTATATTATTAACATATTATTTGTGTTTGTGTTTCTCTAGGAAGGGAAATGCTAGATCTATCAGATTCTGATAATGATTTTCTAGATGAGATCGATGAGGAAACCGATTATGATTTAGAAGAAGGAGAATTTGTGCCTCGTGAAGATTGGACTTCTATTTCTGAATCTGTGATAGACGAAGGTGCTAATCCTGATGTGAATGTAGAAGAGCACGTCATCAGTCCATCAAAGACAAAATTTGTTTTAAGAGATGAAGATGAAGAGTCTGTTATTGATTTAGATGCATTTGAGAATGAATCTACAGATTTAGATAATGAAGATACGGATGAGATTGATGAAAGATTTAAACACTTAGTTGGTAATCCAATGTACATCCAGGAAATGCTGAAGAAAAGGAAAGACAAGAAGCCACGTGTTATGAAAGAAGTTGATATTACGGGGAAACGTGAGCTTAAAACTAGTATTATCGGTTGGTACTATGATTCAGAATTGAAACTTTTTGCTATCAAACGATATGATGGAGTCCAGTACTTTGAAAAGAAGTTAGCTGTATTCAGTTCCTTACCGAGATATGAAGTTCGAGACTTGGCTAGATTAGAGATGATTAATCCCAGTGATGATGATTATGCAAGGTATGTTGAAAGAATCATCAGGACTGAGGGTAGAACAATGAAGTTTGACAAGATTAAGCCAAGAGTTGGACGAACTATCAAGCTAAAGAAAAGAGTTAGCGAACTAGAAGGAGACGTAGACAGAAAGTCTATCCGGCTGTCAAGTGTATACATCAGATTCCTGTGAAGACTATGCCTCAAAATATTTTGGGAAATTTGAAAAGTTGGGGTGTAGATTCTACAACAGGTGAAGCTTTTATGGTTGAAGCTGATGATGACTATCAGACTGGAGAGAAAGAAATTCTGCGTATATATGATAAAAGATACTTGATGAACCTCTCCAAGAGTGACTTGTTGATTTTATACAAGAACAAGATCATGTCTACTTATGGTTGGGGTGATGCTACAAGAGATTATCAGAAGATGGTAAAGACATGCATTAAATTGAAGATTTATGCAGGAAGTAAAATTTACAAGTAAAGACTAAAGCCAAGCGTGAAGATAATGACGCTAGAGCTATTGTCAAGGGGGAGTCTGTTGAGACATAGATTGTGACAACAGATCTAGCTTGAAACAGGACTGGTGTAATTATTATCTTGTTTGTACATTGGTTTAGATTTGTAAATAATATAATGTTAGTTTTGTTATTAATATTCGTTAAATATATTAGTATGTTAAAGTGTTAGACGAATATCGAAAACGAACTAAATAGGCTTGGCGAGTCGAGAACTCAAGTCGCAAGATTTGGTCTTGCGAATTGAAAACTGAGCTCGCAAAGGCAAAGGGTCTTCGCGAATCGAGTTGAAACTGGGCTTGGGCCTGGACTGCGAGTCGAGTCAACTCGCGAGCCCACTGGCTGCGAGTCGACCGATGTATATATAGAATTTTCGTTTAGAAAATTAAAAAAAAAACTTTTGCAATCAGTATTTTTGGCGATTCGAAACCTGCGAATTCAGCAATCCACGGAGAAACCTAAATAGACTAACGACTAGGCTTTGACGGTTTACGTATAAAGCAAAGTTATTAGTTAATATAAACGTTATTAATCGTTATACAATTGTGTAACTAGTATTAAGGGATTCCGCACCTTAATACCTATAGATAACCTCGTTATCGATCCAAGAACAAGGGACTTACAGTGTTTTGCCTTAACGTTTGTTAAGCACGATTGTTTGTAAGACTTTGAATTCATTGTTGAAAATTTATGCATGACATGAACCGCTATTCATGTTATTGACATCATGACACATTGAACTTTATATTTCATATAGAATTCTTTATAAAGATGTGTTATGATCCTATCATGGTTGTATCCCATTGTTTCCGCTTTAGACAGGGTGTGACAAATTACATGCGTGTAAAAAGTCTCACAAAATTAAGTGGTATTATGATTACAATTTGTAATTTTGTGGTTAACTAGTTGCAAAGTGGAGAATTCTAGCATTTATGCTAGTTAAGTTGATACGTGGATACTAGCTCTTTTGCTAGTTATGATTAGAGTTGAAACTATCATTGTTGATACGTGTGTTGTGGTTTTTATTACCACTATTATCGTTGTTGCAAAGATGAAAGTAGCTATTGTAGTGTAAAGATTCTAGCATGTTGCTAGTTTTTAATTGAAAAAGTTATTACAAGTAGTCATATTTTTCACTTATTTCAAGTGATTATGTGTTTCAAAGTGTTTAAGTGGTTAATTATAAATGGCCCATGTAAGTGGTCATTTGATTTAAGGGGATAAAGTGTATGCACAGTATATGTGCGCAGGTAAAAATAGTTGAATGCACATCTTTATGTGCGCATGTGGAAAGAATTAAATAAACGTGTTTATATGCATAGTTTTTATGCATAAGCTGTTTAAGTTGTGTGTCAAATTCTATGTATACTAATTGTTAAACTGAAAAATTTATTCAGTTGTGTTTAAGCAGTTGTTAATATTGCACTTTGTGCTGGATATTGCACTCTGTGCCAGTGAATAGAGTTGGATGCACATTTTATGTGTGTGAGTTGATAGAGTTGAATGCACATGTTATGTGCTTACGTTGATAAAGTTAAATGCACACTGTTTGTGTGCAAGTTAATAAAACAGAATGCACATTTTGTGCCTATGTGGATAAAGATATATGCATAATTGTTATATGCATAAGTTGTTTAAGATGTATGCACATTTATGTGCTTATGTTGATAGAATTGATTAGTGTTTATGTTCTTAGAGTTATGTAAAATATATATAGCTGGAAAGCTATTAAGACTAATGTGGTATGTTAAATTGACCACAATATATGTGCTATTTTACCGAAGTTAAGTTAAAATCTGCTGATGGTAGCAGTGTACTTAAAACTTCACCAATATGAATATATAAAGTGTACTTACCATTTAATCTTGATAGATTAAATTTGTAGTGTGATTAAAAGAATGGGAAAGGGTGTGTATGTAGCTGAGATGAATATGAAACGTTTAAAACTTCTTGTGGTGAAGAAGTATAGAGAATTAAATGAATAAGGAGAGTCTAAATACATGAATGATGTACATTCATGTTACGAACTGATTGATTATGTAAAGTATTATATTATGAGTAAACGCTTCCGCATAAGTAGAGAAAGTGTTAACGTTGAGTAAGTATGAGAGGCATTCGTGAGGACACGAATGAAATAAGTTGGATTTTACTCTGGTCGTTGAACCGTCCGGCAAGGGCTCACGGCAGTGGGTTTTATATTTATTATGCTGGGTATCCTAAGTTTTGATACAACCTAAAGACCTAAAGGGCAGTAAGCGGTACATATGACTAAGGTGTCGTTCTTCAAACTACAACGGGCATGGGATCTTAGGAGGATTAATTATCTTTTGTAATTTAGCTGGGGTTTTTAAACTTTTTGATAGGTTGGTTTGGTTTTCTAATCTAATTACTAAAATTAAAAACTAAATTAAAGGTGGTGTTTGTACGAAGAACGCAGAGAAATCAAGATAGGGAATATGTTTGATGTGATTTCAGCAACGCTATTAGGTGGATAGTTATGAGGGATAAGGCTACTAGATGCGATGACTAATCCGGTGAGGTCATAGAAGCTTAATTGGTAATAAAGTATTATGCCTACGGCCTTTACTCGGCTTCCACGTATTTGTACTACACCAGTGGTGGTTCCAACGCTATACCGGATACTCAGACGTTTTACAGCTTTTCCGTTATACCAATTACGATTCAAGATTACTCACTAGACATTCCTATATTTCTTAATGAGCTACAACTATGATCCTACTATATACCTAACGTAGAGTTGCCCGCAATCATATACCTAATATGTCACATGGATAGCAGTTATAGAGTGTCCAGTACACCGAAAGTTCTCCCAAATGCACAGACCAATTCAACCGACAACCATCCTCTAATCCAGGTCCCCAGTCTCAGACATCCGGAGGACGTCCGTATCGTGGCATGAATTGTTCATTGAACAATAGCATGAACAGGGTTTAACCCGCATAACAGGTTGGGATAATCTGTCTAGCGGTCAGTTGAATTGTTCATCATTAATCATACAATCATCACAACTATTATATGAATGTTAAACTACATGTATTATGTTTATTCTATTTAGGAAAATCTAACTAGCAGGGCAGTGATAATGGTTATGTATGTCTAGCATGCAGTACCTAAGCAACAATCAAATAAGAACATGCAGTAGGACAGAACACTAGCACCACATTAACTGATCTGAGGATTAAATCATGGGTATCCCGGAAGTTGTCCCAAAGATACACAACAGACAAGCATGAACCTAATCTATCTCTACTCTTATGCTTCGTGTCCATCAGATATGTTTTAATCAAGGGAACAACGACCATGTTGAGTTCATTGATCATCTACACTGAATAGTTGGCAATCCTACTTCTAGCAATTGGCCAGGTTCTAGGGAGAAGGATACAAACCACATCATAAGTTGGACAGATAAAACGGGCAGAGGTTCAGCTTATAAATTCACAAACAGTTTAAACTAATACAAGCAGAGTAACAACATGGCAAATTAAATCATAACTATCCTAACATTTCATACACAACAAACATTGATTTATCTAGCCTAGCATAATTCTAGCATTCATTCCTAAGCATGCATAATAAGATAACATGATTATAAGAATAAATACGAGAGATTGTATTAAACATGAATAAGAGAGTAATACAGACAAATCTTCATGAATCTGAAGTCTCGGAGTATCTCCGTACAAAAGCTATGAAAAGCTTCTACCCTAAACTATTACCTACTAGCTTATTTCTAGAGAGAGAAACTAAGCTAGAGAGAGAGAGTATTCTTAGAGAGAGAAAGAAAGAATGGAAATGAGGTGTGTTGAAATGGTGGAAATGAGTCCACTATTTATAGGAGAAGTGGTGGAGGAGAGGTACAAGTCTTTAAGCATCAAGAACAAGCATCAAAGCATCAAACGGGGCGAGCAAGCGACGAGGGGGTCAAATGGCACCCCAAGTACCATTTACTAGGAAAAATAAGTACCAAATGGTACCCAAAGGGCCGTATATGGCACCTAGGGTACCGTATACGGTACCTTGGGTGGAGGGGGGGGGGGGGTTGGTGCTCCATTTGTCCTCCGCTGACTTCTCAGTTGCTTGGTTCGTCCGTATCTTCTTCGTTTTAAGCCCATTTTGCTTGATTCTTGCAATGTTGGATTCGTATTTCCGTTACGATTCTGATGACACTAAGTTTGCCAAATTTGGGGGTGTTTGACTTTTGCGTGTTCCGGATGACGATCGGCAAGCTTCCAGACTGCATATCTTCTCCGTCTTTCATCCGTTTCTTCTGATTCTTTCACCTCCGGTCTTGGATTTTCCTACAGAATCATAAAATATGAATTAAGATCTATTTCTATAAGAATATTAAGAACATAATCTTTAAGGTGATAGTTTTGCCTTGGTTTGCATGTTATTTGGACGTTTTAACCGATTTTTGTAGCAATGTCTGTATTTAGATTACCTTGGTGGTTTTTGGTAAATAATGATGGTTTTGAAATATTTTCACCAAAGATTAGTCTAAAAAGTGCGGATATATGTCCTTAAAAACATGACTTTTTGAGTCACATCAAGTATCCTACACTTATATGTTGCTTGTCCTCAAGCCACACTCATCAATACTTCCTTTGAAAACATTTTTGAAACTGGTTTTAGGGAGAGTTATGAAATCCCTGTTAGTTACCGTTCCCTCATATGAGTAGATAGTTTCAGAAAACAAAGGAAAAATAAGATGATCCTTTCGGTAACAGGAAGCGATTCTCATAGGCATACTTCCAACTCTCGTGATCTTTGTAACACCCTCAAATTTCGGTTTGCGGAAGCGATCGGGTCGGGTGTTACTAAATCAAATATCACAAGCACAAAGATATATAATGAACGACTCTAAATGAGACGTTGAAAATAGTTATACATTTACCAAATAAAACGTTAACATAGTTAATAGTGGTTTTCAAATACATAATTTGAAATACAAAAGTAAATGCAGAGTAGTCCCAATTGTTTGAAAATATGCGACTCGAGCTAGCATAGCTTGTAGTGGTCCTAATCCTGCTGGCCACCTGAGAATACATACTAAAACAGGTCAGCTATAAAGCTGGTGAGTTCACATAGTGTTTAATATGAAATCGTGTGATAATACCATCCGTATTATAAAAAGTGGTTATCCATCGTGTGATTAGATTTAATGAGTTTGCAAAGACATTGCAAAAGTTATATATATCGGGGTGTAGGTTACTCTAACCATATGATTTACTAGATAGTGGAGTTTAGTATGCATCGGCTATTAGTCTTTACATAGAGGTATGGGTTCCTAGAATCCGGTCATCTACCAATGTGGGAACCACAACCTATGTTGATTGTTTAATAAGTATCCCGAGTCCCAATAATCCATCGGATTATCCTACAAGTATATAAGTAATGAAAGTAGCACTACGTGCATACTTTATGTTTAAGAGCACCACGTACTCAAACTGGGTAACAATGAAGCACCACGTGCTTAAGGTCAAATGTAGTGATGTAGTGAGGCACTCCGTGCCTGATGTACGAAATAAGTATGCATAGATATGAAGCACCACGTGCTTAGTAAGGTAGTAGTATGTATACATCAACATGTATAGGTAATCAGTAGTAGCACTACGTGCCAAGTAGTGGTTCAGCGAACCCGGAAGTAGCACAACGTGCCAAGTAGTGGTTCAGCGAACCCGGAAGTAGCACAACGTGCCAAGTAGTGGTTCAGCGAACCCGGAAGTAGCACAACGTGCCCGGAAGTAGCGCAACGCGCCCAGTGATGGCCCTACAGGCTCGGCAGTAGCATAACATGCTAAACAGTTTATGTATGCATAAATTAGTGTAAGATATCTACAGATAAACACTACACTCAATTTATGTGCGTTTATTACCCTACGGTAATGTTGAAGGTGTAATCTAACAATCCACACCTATGAGTAAAGTTTAGTGTTCACAATGCATCTAAGTGTGACTAATCACCACCTAGATGATAGGCGTAGCATTTCATGTCTAGATGCGTATAAATGTCACCTAGTTATTCGGAGTAGTACATAATGCCTAAGTGTGTCATCATATCACTTAGTTGTCGAAAAGTACCTACAGCACTTAAATGATGGATACTATCAATCGGTTCTATAAATCGTGACTTGATTAGTCAGTGTGATCTCTAGGTTGTGTCTCACGAGTAAACTAGCCGAATCTAGTAATACTGAATCGCCGATGTGACGAAGTGTTCAAATGTTATTCCTTGTATAAATCTAGTTGTTGTCCAGCTAAGGCACACTTAGTTTGTATAGTATGTACGGTTGTCTCAAGGGCATTGGAGTCTAATATGTCATTTGCAAACATTTGTAAAGCAGTTGTAAGTTCGTTTATCAACGAAAAGTAAGTAAATCATGAGTATGTATCTCCCCCAAAATCAGTGAAAACAGTAAAAAGGAGGGGCTATGAACTCACCTTGGAGCTAGCGTCCTAATGTAGCGAGTCGTACCAATGAGAATCTCCTAGTGTCCTAAACACGTGAGATTTCGTATAAGTGAGTGGACGTTTAAGTAAAACAATCCAATTTGTTGTTCGTTCGGTTAAATTGTACTCAATGTGTTTGTTATATATTTGCGTTTGAATTTCGTAAAGAAATTGTGTGTCGTTTGTCTCGTATTGAAATTATATTTAGAAAATATAATTAAGTTGTTTTCGTATAAAAAGTGTATATAAACGTGTCTCGGTTCATATATAAGTTGCGTATATGTTTCCGGATAAGTTTGACATTTTAAAAGTGAGTTTTTAGTTCAAAAACTGATAATAGCGACACTTCATGCGTCACTGGTTGATTTTGGGCGTCACTAGGCTAGTGACTCAAAAGTTAGGAAAATTCAGCATTTTAGCGACACTTCAATAGTGTAGCTATAGGGTTAGTGACGCATATAGCGTCACTTCAAAAGTGACGCAGGAGGTTTAGTGACGGGGTTTAGCGACACTAGGTTAGTGCCGCTGTTGCTGTTTTGTTGATCCACGCGCCGCGTCCAAGAGGACGCGCCGTGTCCTCTGGTTCCAGCCCAGGTCTGTGCGACGGAGCAACACCCAAACCCACGGATCGAAGCCACAAATCACAAAATCGACAATGGCAAACTTATATAATGATAATACATGGTGTATAAAGTGATATAAACATGAATTCAAATGTAGATCGAAGGTTTTCTTACCAATTGAAAAATGAAACCGAAAATGGGGAAATGATGATAAAATCGTGGTGATGATGATGATGATGATGATGATGCTGTTGCTTCCCCTTTGATGATACCCGACGATGGTGATGATGATTTCGTGATGGTGGTGGCGGTGGTGTGGTGTAAACCGAGAGAGAGAGTGAGATGGGGTGTGAGAATGAAAATGGAACCAAAAATGAAAAGAAGAGGGGGTAAAGAGGAAAGGCCGGCCATCTCCAATTATTGGAGGTGGTTGGCCCCGGTTCGTCCCGTTTCGTGGTATTTTGACCCGTGTTTTGGTACCCGTTCGCAAAATAAATATTATTTCTAAATTCGTAATATTTATTCGTATAGTTAAAAACTAGTTTCGAGTTGTAACATTTTATAAAAATAAAATGTTTAAATTTAAGTCGTACGAGTTATTTTAGTTTTTATATATATCATTTATAAATGATACGAAAGAATTTAAATTTCATCCGATTAAAATACGTTTTAAACAAAACGTTTTATGTTCTAAAATAGTTTAATATTTCCCGTGTAAATAACGTTTATTAAAATAATAACACATTATTTAAAAGTAATACGTACTAAATACGATTGTTTAAAGTTTAAAATAGGCGCGAAAATTGGCCTTTTTGACCGGGTGTTACATTCTCCCCCTGTTAAGAAAATTTCGTCCCGAAATTTAAAGTGATGTCGTGGTCGCGTGGGGTTTGGGGAGCAATGTACGTATGAGGCGTTTATCGAGTAGATAGTTGACATACCACGTCCATGACGGGTTGAGGAGCAGTCAATCCATGACTGTGTCGATGTTTTATTGTCGTAGTCGCATTCTGGCTATATTGTTTGTTCGAGGTATGATTAATTTGTGGTTGCTAAGTAACCGTTTACGTCGTAGTCCATTAAGGACTAGATGGTTGTCACATAGTGACCGTTTTGTGGGTAGTCCTATCAGGACCAAATATCTAGCATATAATAAATTAGCTAGTCTGCTGAAAGCAACTCTAAGCGTTTATGTTGGCCTAGGTAAACTAGCCCTATGGTACATTCGGCACCTAAATCAATGCCACACGGCATCAAGGAACAAGTAATACGTATTTAGTGTAAACTAAGATCGTTAAGTTTTAGAGGGAGGACGCACCTATATTAGTAATTAGAGATTGATTAGGTGTCGTTGAAGAATTTCGGGCAGTCCCTTTTGAGGTGTCCAGGGTCTCCGCATTCGAAACAGACCTTCGGGCCGTTAGGGTTTGAGATAGTAGTAGGGACTCTGCAGTTCTTAGTTGGGTGTCCATAGCTTTTGCACCTATTGCATGGCGTGCCACACGCCCCCGTATGGTGGCTTTCGCATCTGGGGCAGAAGGGTTTGTTTCCCTTGTATTTCTTTTCTCCGGGTTTGATTATGTTGAGTGGTACGGGTTCAGGTCTTAAGGTTAGCTCGTGGCTATTGCTGGGATTTCCATCCCATTTCCTCTTGCTATAGGGATTAGGAGATCGAGGGAGTGTCTCAGAGTCGGCTTTCATCGCCATTAGTTCATGAGCCAAACGTATGGCTTTTCGGATGGTTGTAGGTGTGGATGAGATGACGTTCCCTCGGATAGGCTTAGGAAGACCTAGAATGTATTTTCTGATACGCGTGGACTCTGAGTTTACTATGTTTGGGCATAAGGGTGCCAATTGTTGGAATCGAGTGGTGTACGAGGTGATGTCATTCCCTTTCACAGTGAGGTTCCAGAGTTCAACCTCGAGTCGATGTATTTCCTCGTTAGGACAGTACTCTTCCTTGAGCATTTGTTTCAGTTCCTCCCAGGGCATCCTGTAAGCAACTTCGGTGCTCATAGACTGAACTTGGGTGTTCCACCAGGTAAGTGCACCTTCCTAAAAAGTGCAGGTAGAGAGTCTGACCTTGCGGTCGTCAGGGCATTCGCAGAGACAGAATATGGATTCCATCTTCTCAATCCACCTAGTTAAGCCAATAGCTCCTTCGGTTCCAGAGAAGTGTAGTGGTTTGCACCTCATAAATTCTTTATAAGTGCAGGGTCTCGTTTGGAGTGGGTTGTTTAGTGTGGCCCCACCGTCTGTTCGTAAATTTCGTGAGAGTAACGCATCGGTCACTCCTTGAGCAATGTATCGGGCGAGTTCAGCTTCGTCGAAAGTCAGTTGCCTTGAAGACATGTTCCTTTAAGAAAAGGCAAAAGTGTATAAGTTGTCGTGATAGTGTTGGTTTCTCCAAGTATTTTATAAGAATGAGATAGGATTCTATATCCGTATCTGAGTTGAGGTTTCCAGTTTTGTGTGTGGCGGACATCGTCCCGCGTTACGTGATTTTTGAAGTGACGATTTTTGTTCTTATCGAGTTACCCAAATCGTTATGTTTATTTGTTCACCTTCCCAATGATGGGATTTAGTTAAGTAGTTTTGATTGGCAGTCATAATCATGACCAAGTAGTATTATTCCTCATAGTTCGTTTCAAGGTTATGCTATGGTGATGATCCTACAGATCATAATGTATTTATAACCTACCGTGTGTGTAGCACCATGTGCTATAAGTGTAGTACTAACTGTACCATAAATGCAGTACTATTTGTACTGAAATGCGAAGTCAACATACCATGAGTACAGTGTCCGAAACACCGTACTTGCAAAACTACGTATTGTAAATGCAGCACCCTGTGCCGTAAAAGTAGTGCCACGCACTGTAATGCAGTACTCAAAGTACTGTTGGTAGGTAGGGATCGTATATTTCTTGAACGTAGCCTCCAAGGCTGTATGTGTATAAGTCGTGGGATTTCTATACGTAGCACTAGGTTTAAACTAGGTATGTATTTATTGATTAAAGCATTACCCACTTAATTTGTCGTATATACATATATGGTGTACACGTAACTATACAAGTATACGTACATAATAAAAGTCAGGTATGGCACCTCGTGCCCAGTTAAGTAAGTGTATATGCATATATGTAAGTCGTACATGCAACCATAACAAGTCTACATGTATAATTGAAGTAGCACCCAGTGCTATTATACAGTGCTATCAGCACAGTAATTGAAATACTAATGTATTGTGATTGTAGTACCAAAGTACTATGAAACGCAGCACCACGTGCTGTAACGAAGTGCTCGCAGCACCGTAATTGCAGTACCCATGTACTGTGAGTGTAGCATCAACATGCTATGAGAGTTGCACTAACGTGCTCAAATAGTGGTATTAACATACCGTGAAATCGCGGCATCACGTGCCGTTGTGTTACACAAGTATAGCCCTCGGGCCGTCAGTAAGTTTGAAGGTAATTCGTGGACTTAGTCATTACGATCATCCCTCGCAATCCTAATCAGTCGTGACCAACCTGATCAAAATTTGAGGTCAAGTTGTAAAGGTTGGGAAGTTGGCGATATGCCACTTCGAAAGAATATATCAGTACTACAGCGGAATCATGTCAGATGTAATCGTACCTACATGTATACAGATATGTAGGAATATATATGTAAGGCCTATTCATATATACCTACAGTACATATAATAGCCTAGGGTGTCTAGCAAATAACAATCAGAGTCAACTACGCATTCCTGTTTCAGTATAACCCCTTTCAGATCTTACATCATCTTTATTTAATTGTACATAGTTAGCTACGCTATGTTAAATTAAACTCGTATGATGTAATTCCTGAACCAGTCATACCTAATGGGGAATACAGCCTAACGGTCATAGTCTAGGCCCACTAAATGCAACCTAGTTCACTATAACCTTAGGCTCTGATACCAATCTGTAACACCCTCAAATTTCGGTTTGCGGAAGCGATCGGGTCGGGTGTTACTAAATCAAATATCACAAGCACAAAGATATATAATGAACGACTCTAAATGAGACGTTGAAAATAGTTATACATTTACCAAATAAAACGTTAACAAAGTTAATAGTGGTTTTCAAATACATAATTTGAAATACAAAAGTAAATGCAGAGTAGTCCCAATTGTTTGAAAATATGCGACTCGAGCTAGCATAGCTTGTAGTGGTCCTAATCCTGCTGGCCACCTGAGAATACATACTAAAACAGGTCAGCTATAAAGCTGGTGAGTTCACAGAGTGTTTAATATGAAATCGTGTGATAATACCATCCGTATTATAAAAAGTGGTTATCCATCGTGTGATTAGATTTAATGAGTTTGCAAAGACATTGCAAAAGTTATATATATCGGGGTGTAGGTTACTCTAACCATATGATTTACTAGATAGTGGAGTTTAGTATGCATCGGCTATTAGTCTTTACATAGAGGTACGGGTTCCTAGAATCCGGTCATCTACCAATGTGGGAACCACAACCTATGTTGATTGTTTAATAAGTATCCCGAGTCCCAATAATCCATCGGATTATCCTACAAGTATATAAGTAATGAAAGTAGCACTACGTGCATACTTTATGTTTAAGAGCACCACGTACTCAAACTGGGTAACAATGAAGCACCACGTGCTTAAGGTCAAATGTAGTGATGTAGTGAGGCACTCCGTGCCTGATGTACGAAATAAGTATGCATAGATATGAAGCACCACGTGCTTAGTAAGGTAGTAGTATGTATACATCAACATGTATAGGTAATCAGTAGTAGCACTACGTGCCAAGTAGTGGTTCAGCGAACCCGGAAGTAGCACAACGTGCCAAGTAGTGGTTCAGCGAACCCGGAAGTAGCACAACGTGCCAAGTAGTGGTTCAGCGAACCCGGAAGTAGCACAACGTGCCCGGAAGTAGCGCAACGCGCCCAGTGATGGCCCTACAGGCTCGGCAGTAGCATAACATGCTAAACAGTTTATGTATGCATAAATTAGTGTAAGATATCTACAGATAAACACTACACTCAATTTATGTGCGTTTATTACCCTACGGTAATGTTGAAGGTGTAATCTAACAATCCACACCTATGAGTAAAGTTTAGTGTTCACAATGCATCTAAGTGTGACTAATCACCACCTAGATGATAGGCGTAGCATTTCATGTCTAGATGCGTATAAATGTCACCTAGTTATTCGGAGTAGTACATAATGCCTAAGTGTGTCATCATATCACTTAGTTGTCGAAAAGTACCTACAGCACTTAAATGATGGATACTATCAATCGGTTCTATAAATCGTGACTTGATTAGTCAGTGTGATCTCTAGGTTGTGTCTCACGAGTAAACTAGCCGAATCTAGTAATACTGAATCGCCGATGTGACGAAGTGTTCAAATGTTATTCCTTGTATAAATCTAGTTGTTGTCCAGCTAAGGCACACTTAGTTTGTATAGTATGTACGGTTGTCTCAAGGGCATTGGAGTCTAATATGTCATTTGCAAACATTTGTAAAGCAGTTGTAAGTTCGTTTATCAACGAAAAGTAAGTAAATCATGAGTATGTATCTCCCCCAAAATCAGTGAAAACAGTAAAAAGGAGGGGCTATGAACTCACCTTGGAGCTAGCGTCCTAATGTAGCGAGTCGTACCAATGAGAATCTCCTAGTGTCCTAAACACGTGAGATTTCGTATAAGTGAGTGGACGTTTAAGTAAAACAATCCAATTTGTTGTTCGTTCGGTTAAATTGTACTCAATGTGTTTGTTATATATTTGCGTTTGAATTTCGTAAAGAAATTGTGTGTCGTTTGTCTCGTATTGAAATTATATTTAGAAAATATAATTAAGTTGTTTTCGTATAAAAAGTGTATATAAACGTGTCTTGGTTCATATATAAGTTGCGTATATGTTTCCGGATAAGTTTGACATTTTAAAAGTGAGTTTTTAGTTCAAAAACTGATAATAGCGACACTTCATGCGTCACTGGTTGATTTTGGGCGTCACTAGGCTAGTGACTCAAAAGTTAGGAAAATTCAGCATTTTAGCGACACTTCAATAGTGTCGCTATAGGGTTAGTGACGCATATAGCGTCACTTCAAAAGTGACGCAGGAGGTTTAGTGACGGGGTTTAGCGACACTAGGTTAGTGCCGCTGTTGCTGTTTTGTTGATCCACGCGCCGCGTCCAAGAGGACGCGCCACGTCCTCTGGTTCCAGCCCAGGTCTGTGCGACGGAGCAACACCCAAACCCACGGATCGAAGCCACAAATCACAAAATCGACAATGGCAAACTTATATAATGATAATACATGGTGTATAAAGTGATATAAACATGAATTCAAATGTAGATCGAAGGTTTTCTTACCAATTGAAAAATGAAACCGAAAATGGGGAAATGATGATAAAATCGTGGTGATGATGATGATGATGATGCTGTTGCTTCCCCTTTGATGATACCCGACGATGGTGATGATGATTTCGTGATGGTGGTGGCGGTGGTGTGGTGTAAACCGAGAGAGAGAGAGTGAGATGGGGTGTGAGAATGAAAATGGAACCAAAAATGAAAAGAAGAGGGGGTAAAGAGGAAAGGCCGGCCATCTCCAATTATTGGAGGTGGTTGGCCCCGGTTCGTCCCGTTTCGTGGTATTTTGACCCGTGTTTTGGTACCCGTTCGCAAAATAAATATTATTTCTAAATTCGTAATATTTATTCGTATAGTTAAAAACTAGTTTCGAGTTGTAACATTTTATAAAAATAAAATGTTTAAATTTAAGTCGTACGAGTTATTTTAGTTTTTATATATATCATTTATAAATGATACGAAAGAATTTAAATTTCATCCGATTAAAATACGTTTTAAACAAAACGTTTTATGTTCTAAAATAGTTTAATATTTCTCGTGTAAATAACGTTTATTAAAATAATAACACATTATTTAAAAGTAATACGTACTAAATACGATTGTTTAAAGTTTAAAATAGGCGCGAAAATTGGCCTTTTTGACCGGGTGTTACAATCTTGGAGTATACATGACTAGGCGATCTCATATAAGGTGGTCACTTAATTCACTCAATAATGTATCGGGTTTCCTATCAATCTAGTTCAAACGAAATCGCTCATAAAGCCAGTCATGCAGTACTCATCGTCATAAGCTTGATCGAGAATCGGATCTCCACCAATTAGGTGAGAACGGCGCTAATTATCCCAAGACATTTGGGGGTTGTAATGTTTTGTGAGGGTTTAAAGGGGTATTGATAAGGGAATTTTTGGGTTGTAGGGGTGTCGCTTATCTCAGGCTTTCCAAGAATCATGAAAACTTATTTGTAGAACGGAAGTAATAGCTACTCGTCTTCTATCAGATTTTTCTTTGAGAGGTTGATACCTTGAAGCACTTTGAGCTTTATTTTATTTTCTTTTTCTTTTTCTGCCTTTTATTTTCTTTTTCTTTTTCTGCCTTTTATTTTCTTTTTCTTCTTCAGAATTTCTTTGTCAGAGAACTTCCGAGGATAATAATTTTTTTTTCTTTGAGTCCTTCAGAAATCCTTTCTTTTATCTTGATCATTTCGAGTCTTTTCTTCAGGTGCTAATTTTCCCGCACCGTTGTACTCTTGTCTCTCTTGTGTGTTAATTTTCCCGCACTTTTGGAGAGATTTGATTCTTTTTGGAGAACAAGAACGAGTAGGATAATCAAGTTGGATATTCTTCGAGATGTTTTTCATAACCTCATAAATTCTAAGATAAGGTTTTAGGAATTTGGAAAAATGGGTTTTTTTATTAAGGATTTTGAAGAAACGAAAGGTTTGGGCTCAACAGGGTTTACTAAGCGGATCATCGATACTTAAAATGAGTATCAGAAGGGTTTTGGGCTTTGAAAGAGAAGGCTAGAAATGGGTTAATTCCTAAGAAATGTCAAGGTAATTTAATTGCGCCTATACCGCGTACGGTACACACCAATGTGGTCTTGAAGCGTATGTCAAGAGCAAGTTCTAATTCAGAGATACATGCATCGGCACACACAAGATATGAACAATGTAGCATTAAAAATGAATGCTTTTTAAGGCTCAAAACCTCATTGCAAATTTGGGTTGTATGTGCTTAGTCATGCGATGCCCCTCTTAGATTATCGTTTCTTGTTTAGGAAATTTCAACCTTAACTTCCTTAAGTTTTTGAAATATTTTTCCTCATATTTTGAAAATGATTTCTTTCAGGCATACCAAAACTCAAAATTTTTTGGAGTTAATCGCAAGGTTTAGCTTATATTTTTAATTTTATTGAAAAATATTTTTGAAAATTTTGAAAAATTTAGGGAACATTTTCTGAGATATGCTATGTAGACATAAAAATCGTTTGTCCAAGGTATTCCGTACCTACCATCCCACACTTAGAGGAACATTGTCCCTAATGTTCTCTTGAGTTGAGATTTTACAACTAAAATCCCACACTTAGAGTTTGAACATGTAAGAAAATGTTTTCTAAGTGTTGAATTGGGCTGGAATCCCACACTTAGTGATAAATTAGGATGTGGCACAGATTATAACACATAAATTTAAGTAAACTTAGAATCATTATAAACGGAGAAAGAAAGGTTAAAACACTTCCCATTCTGTTTACTGGACATGACCAGATTCGTGTAGAAGTGGTGCGTGTGATTTGCTGGATTTGAGGACCAGGCTCGTGTAAGATCAGCCATTCCACACAAAGCTAAGTCCTGCAATAAACATCACCACAACGTCATATCTCGAAAATAACAAAGAGCTATAAAATTTAAGTACTGAAATAAGATAAACGAAATAAACTAAATAAACTAAAAGTCACCAAGTAGATCATCGCTGTCAGGATCAAAATCAGCAACAGCAGCATCTCGAACAGATGTGGGTGAAGGAGTAGGCTGCTCCATCATAGCCCAAAACTGCTCAACAGCAATGCCAGGGGCAGAGGCAGGAGGCGGGCTAGGTACATCCGGTATAGCCATCAGCTGCTCAGTAAGTGAATGGCCAGTGGATGAGCTCCCTGGAGATCTGGTGGGGTCAGTAGCAGAAACAGGCAGAGCAGTGGAAGGTCCGACAGTAAATGGTCCAGCAGGAGGGAAGAATGACCATGGTGGGCGAGACGGTCCTGGGTCCGGACCAAGATGGAACGGACAGGCAGAAGGCCTCGGGAATCCCACATGCTCACAGAGGGTGGACATGACATCGTGCTGGATAGAGAGCGTCCGAAAGAGGGCCCATACTGCAGCAGGGTCAGCAAGAGTGATCCCGTACTCAAAAGTGGGTACAGGGGCTGACTGATGAGCAGGTGATGGGGGCCCCTCAACGGGTGGCTCATCATGAATGATCAGGATGTCAACCAAGTCCTCCTCAGGTATGGTGGGCATGGTCCTCCTTTATCTGCGTGCTCTACGTCTCTGTCGGCGAGGAAGGTGGTCTCCCTTACTCTGATCTCCACGTCTGCGATGTCTGCGACGTCTGGGTAGTCTCTCGACAACATGCTCTCGAGTGTCACTGGAACTGTCCATCCTAAAACAAACAAAATTTAAACAGGTAATGCAAAGTAATGATAAGTACAAATGTACAGAGTACAGATGACACTTTTTAAGATATGGTTATCAAGTTTTTGTGTCATAAGAGTTCTGGCATTTGCATAATCGAAACTTATCTCTAATTTTGAAAAATGCAGTTCGTGGTCTGATAAGTAGCAAACCTGTAATATTCTGTTAACGATAAACATACAAAATAAAAATAAACTAAGAAGTAAAAATGACAGGAAATAAAATAAAGATAAACTTGGGGTGCCTCCCAAGAGCGCTAGTTTTACGAGTCTCTAGCTTGACTCTTTGTACCTTTACCGAAGACTCATGGAGGTTCAAAGATATAGACGTCTTCCCAGATGGGAAAGTCTTCAATGTAATGTTTTAAGCGGTGACCGTTAACCTTAAAATTACCTTCTGGTGACTCGAGTTCGACTGCACCATACGGGAATACTTTTGATATTGTGAACGGTCCGCTCCACCTACTCTTGAATTTACCGGAGAATTTCTTGAATCGCGAATTGAAGAGCAACACCTTGTCTCCTGGTTTAAACCTAGAAGGTTTCAGTTTTGCGTCATGGATCCTTTTGGTTCTTTCTTTGAAACTTAGCGAACTGTCATATGCTTAATCCCTTAGCTCTGCTAACTCATTCAACTGCATTCTCCGTTGCTCTCCAGCTGCTGAAATATCCAAGTTGCAGTGCTTTAGTGCCCAGTACGCCCTATATTCCAACTCTATTGGAAGGTGACATGCCTTTCCGTAGACTAGCCGATATGGTGTGGTTCCTAATGGTGTTTTGTAGGCAGTTCTGAATGCCCACAACGCATCGTCTAATTTTTTGGCCCACCTGTGCCCATGATTTCCGACAGTTCGTTCCAATATCCTTTTCAAAGCCCGATTTGTCGCTTCAGCTTGCCCATTTGTTTGTGGGTGGTTGATATCGCGTAAAAAGTCACATTTTTACCACCGATATCTCTCTCATTCTGGAGCAATACTTAGAATTTGGACTCAAACAACGCACAAATCAGTGATAATATGTTAAGAAGATCAAAACGAAGGTTGTATGATAAAAACGGCCGAGAAATGAAGATTCCACACACGTTTGAAGATTCAAGGCATCAAGACGAGATTTCCAGACTAAAGTACCCTTCACCAACATCCATTCTGTCCAAGATGTTCGTTTTCAAAATACGAATCCAACAAAAGAAGAATCAACCAAAACGGGTAAAGAATGAAGATTCCGCGCCCGCCGGAAGATCCAAATGATCCGTACGCAATATCTGGATCTAGGGACTTCATCTCAGGGCCTATCTTATGTCAAAATCTTCATTTTTGAATTACGAATCCAACAAAAAAATAATCGACGCAAACGGACGCATAACGAAGAAAACACGCACGAATCGAGAAACGAAGCAAAAGACGGCGAAACGGGGTGGCTACAGGCCAGCCGCCGCCGGCCCTGGGCCCACCACCGCTGGCCACCCCTTGGGCGCCGCCGGCCACCACAGCCCCATCTCGGTTTCCATTTTTGGCAACTTTTGGTACCTGGTGCGCCTACTTTTCGTGTTGTACGGTACCCGGTGCGCCTACTTTTCGTGTTGTACGGTACCCGGTGCACCCTTTTGGCTCCCTTTTTCTAACATGCACCTCTTAGTGCTAATGTGAGCCAAAGCTCACCTATAAATAGAGGGCTTTGGGTTCATTTGGAGGAGACACCTTCACACCTTGAAAAACACACACAATTACACCTTGTAATACATTTTCTCTTTTCTTTCTTTATTGTAATACTTCTTTAGTTAATTAGACTAGCTAATTAACTAATCAAGGAAGATTTGTACGGAGGTGCTCCGGGACGCATTTGTAGCTACGAGTTATTGTATTTCATTATCAGGTTTTAATCTATCTTCCATATTTAATAATGTTCTTTCTTTCTTTAATAAATTTAAATATGCATGCTAGAATTGCCATGATTATCTAAATAACTCAATTGTCTGCTATGATAGTCGTTTAGGAGAGATTGCGGGTGTTGTATTCTCAATATGTGATTATATTGTATTCTCTGAGATTGCGGGTGTTGTGTACCATGAATAGATGTAGGAATTGAATCTTTATCGTTTATCTGCCCAACTCATGTTGTGACTAAAACCTTATCCAAAAATGAACGTAGCTAACTCATAGGGTATAGGTCACTTAGTTATAATATGTTTGATTAAATCATTGAACTCGACATGGCCGGTGTTCTCTAGACCAAATTAGGATCCAAGAGACACGGAATATGGGAATAGAGGTAGATTGAGATTTAATTCAGACAGACGGTATTTTTGAGACAACTTTAGGAATATCCTCGATTTAGTTAATACACTTGTATGCTTAGGTTTAACTATTGTCTTGATTGTCTTATTGCATGTTCTTGTTTGATTGTTGCCTTAGGATCATCATATTAGTGAAATACATCTAGCCTTCATTATTGTGAAACAACATGACGGCCCCTATTCGACTGTTCTTCGATATAGTACTGGAAATGCTTATGGCAAAGTACAAACGTATGGAAGTCGAGAACGACCGAAGGTAGTTGTGTTATGAATCAATTAACAAATGTATTACTTAAGTTTCTATTTATAATATAAATCACCCCCGTCTTGTTGCATACTTGAGTAATGTTGATAGTTCATACGAATAAGTGATGACATCTTATCTGACCGCTTAGACCAGTTCTTCCAACTTATTCCGACGAGGGTAAAACCCGTTTACAAGATTGTTTATTCAACAAACTGTGCCATGATTCGGACATCTAAGACGACCGAGATTGGGGAATAGGATTCGAGATTAACTGTCAGATGATATGGACATGCATTTGAGAGAACTTTCGGTGTATGTTTTAATATATTCTGCAACCGACGTGACATTCTATTTGCCTAATTATGGACACCTCCGCGTTAGCCCGATAGTAGGATTGTAGCAATAACTCACATTAACTTATGACCTATCCTCATTAGAACTCTTCACGCTTTAATACCACCTGAACCACTTCATAGTAGACAATCGCTTTAACTGCTGAACGCCCAAAGTAACCTCCATCTCCATTTCTAATTTAGTTTAGTTTAATCTTAGAATAGAAAACCCAAAACCTAAACCAACCCTTTTTGTCCTAGCTAAATTCTTAAAAGTCTCTAAATTCCCCTAGTTTCAATTCGCCGTGCTTTGAAGAACGATCCTAGGTCATACTTATTCTTTGCTAGCCCTTAGATTAGCAATAGTAGTAACCCTAGGCCCCAGCCTTATAAATTTAAAACCCACTGTTGTAACCAGATAGTTATCGTTAACGACACCGACCTATCGGGGAGCAACAGGTTTTTGGCGCCGCTGCCGGGGAGCGTCGGCGACCGATTTTAGGAAATTTAGTAACTTTAGTGTTTAGCGATCCTTTTGAAAGATTGACATCAATCAAAATTTACACTTTTTGCCCTTAGGATTAGATTAGTTTTTCATTAACCAACCATGTCAACCCCTTATTTTAATTTAACCAACCTTACACCAAGTGGAACATCAAACCAACTTTTGGCCATTCCTTCACCAACAACCCACTTGCATTCCTCAAAACAACTTTTATCTGATTTTATACTAGAACAAAATGTTATAAACAATAGGATAGCCGGATTTCAAGACAACATTAATGCCATGATAAAAATTTCCGACAAATTAATTTCTAACATGAAGTCTATTTTGGGAAACTTGAATTTTATTGAGGAAAGTACGTCGGCGACTACCATTCAACCCAATGATGTGTTAATCGTCACTAGGGGAGGAAAAATAACCAAAATTGATCCACCACTACCAGATAGCACCCTCGAAAACACTTCTTCGCCTACACCTACACCGAGTGAACATGTGTCCATTGACATCCCTGTCACAACACCTGACCCATCACCAACCAAAACTCCGGATAATGTACCTCGCACGAGAATACCTTATCCCGGTAGACTTAAAAAGGAAAAGCAAGAAGCCCAATTCGGTAAATATCTGGAAATGTTTAAAAGCTTGCACTTGAATGTTAGACTATTAGATGCTTTAGTAGAAATGCCCACATGTGCCAAATTCTTTAAAGAACTTCTTTCAAACAAAGAAAAACTTAGGCAAATAGTTAGTTTACCCTTAGATGCTGAATGCTCTTTAATTGTACAACATGGTCTCCCACCTAAGTTAGGAGACACTGGACATTTTACAATACCTTGTTTTCTCCAAGATATCCAAATTAGTAATGCCTTAGCTGACCTAGGTGCTAGTGTTAATCTTATGCCTTATTCCCTCTATAAGAAATTAGGATTAGATAACCTACTGCCTACTCGTATGACCATCCAATTAGCAGACAGATCAGTTAAACTCCCTCGAGGAATTGCTGAAGATGTCATGGTCAAGGTCGATAAGTTCGTCTTTCCAGTGGACTTCATCATCATGGATATAGAGGAAGACACCCACATCCCACTCATCCTTGGCAGACCTTTCTTAAATACTGCCAAGGCCGTAATCGACGTAAACGAAAAATCTTTAAAACTAAGAGTCGGGAAAGAGGAGGTCACCTTTAATGTCGATCGATTAATGAAGCAACCTCTGGAAGAGGACCTTGGTTTGTGCGATACTATGCAGGACATTTTTGATGAACATCTCCACGAAGTGTTGGCACTATCCAGCCAGAACCCAATACCTACCACTGTAGTCACCGTTCGAAGATTATATAATGAGGATCCTGGGCTGCAGTCCGCAATCACTTAACCAGCAAAGTCTGAAGAACTTCTATTTCCCTTGTTTGAAAAGAAGCCATCTTGCACCAATGGCAAAACGATAGCCGTCCCATTGGGATGCGGTACGCCAATACCGTGGCTAAAAAGAAATACATTCACACTCAATAACCCGAATCCAGCTCCTTCAATTAAAGAAATCCTGGATTCATTCAAAGAGATGAGTATTGAGCCACCACCATTTGAACCCCAATTAATCAACCAACCCGAACCTTTATCATTTCCAAACCCTGAATTAACCATAAACCAATCCTCGACCGCTCAATTTCAAGAATTCCAATTCACTGACGACGGAGAATTTATTCTCACCCGAAATGACGAAGTGTCCTCATCCTCGGTCAACAAATACGAGCTAAAGACGAACGAATTTTCAAACCAAACCGAATGGGTCGAAATAGCATCCATCTCTACATCCGAACCTGAGATAGACGAGGCACCCTTCCAAGCTGAATATGAGAAGCTGAATAGAGACGAAATAGCTAGAATGAAGCCGTCTATTGAGGAACCACCAAACTTGGAATTAAAGGAATTACCACCTCACCTTGAATACGCTTACCTCCAAGGAACCTCCCAACTCCCGGTGATAATCTCAAAAGAGTTAAAACCAGAAGAGAAAGCTCAGCTAGTTGATGTGTTGAAATCACACAAGAAGGCAATCGCATGGAAAATTTCTGATATACAAGGAATTAGTCCTAACTATTGCACACATAAGATCCTGATGGAGAACGATTTCAAACCATCCGTTCAAAGGCAGAGACGAGTAAATCCTAAGATTCAAGACATAGTAAAACAAGAGGTTATCAAACTCTTGGATGCTGGACTAATATACCCAATATCTGACTCACCTTGGGTTAGCCCTGTTCAAGTCGTCCCAAAGAAAGGAGGAATGACGGTCATTACAAACGAAGAAAATGAGCTTATACCAACTTGGACAGTTACCAGTTGGAGGGTTTGCATCGATTACCGAAAGTTAAACGAAGCAACTCGCAAGGACCACTTTCCACTTCCGTTTATTGACCAAATGCTCGAAAGGCTATCGGGGAACGAATTCTACTGTTTCCTTGATGGTTTCTCCGGGTATTTCCAAATCCTGCTCGATCCGAAGGACCAAGAAAAGACAACGTTCATGTGTCCCTACGGAACATTCGCGTACCGACGAATGCAGTTTGGATTATGCAACGCACCTGCAACATTTCAGAGATGCATGGTTGCAATCTTTCATGACATGATTGAACAATGCATGGAAGACTTCATGGACGATTTCTCAGTTTTGGAGACTCTTTCGCATCATGTCTATCCAACCTTGATAGAATGCTCACCAAGTATGAAGAATCAAATCTCGTGTTGAATTGGGAAAAATGCCACTTTATGGTAAAGGAAGGAATAGTTTTAGGACATAGAATATCAAAGTCAGGAATCGAAGTAGACAAAGCCAAAGTCGAAACCATTGCGAAACTTCCACCACCCACCAACGTTAAAGCCATTCGAAGTTTTCTAGGTCACGCTGGGTTCTACCGTCGTTCTATCAAGGACTTTTCCAAGATCTCTCGACCTATCACCCACCTGTTAGGAAAAGACATCAAATTCGCATTTGACGAAAGCTGCATGAAAGCCTTTGACTACCTTAAGAAAGAACTGACCAACGCACCAATCATGGTTGCTCCAGACTGGAGCCTTCCATTTGAAATCATGTGCGACGCAAGCGACTTCGCTGTAGGGGCAGTTCTCGGGCAACGGGAGGATAATCATTTTCGGCCAATCTACTACGCTAGCAAAACTCTCACAGATGCTCAAGAGAATTATACAACCACCGAGAAGGAGCTGCTGGCTGTAGTATTTGCCTTTGATAAATTTCGGTCCTACCTGATATTGTCAAAGACAATAGTATACACGGATCACTCAGCTCTGAAATACCTCTTCAAGAAGCAAGACGCAAAACCAAGACTGTTACGATGGATTCTACTCCTACAAGACTTTGACATCGAGATAAAAGAAAAAAAGGGAGCAGAGAATGTCGCCGCAGACCATCTAAGTTGACTTGAAAATCCATCAATGGAACAACTTGCAGAAGGGGACATCAAAGATCGATTTCCAGAAGAGCAGTTAATGAGTTTAGGAGAGCATTTGCAAGGATCACAATTCACGGACGATCCTTGGTTTGCAGACATAGCCAATTTCGTAGTTGGAGGGATCACAAGGAAAGGAATGCCGTCATCACGAAGACAAAAGTTCTTCCGCGATGTCAAGCACTACTTCTGGGATGATCCATATTTGTTTAAGGTCTGTCCCGACCAGATTATAAGAAGATGTGTCGATGGAAAGGAAGCAGAACACATCCTTCATCAAAGCCATCACGGACCCACCGGAGGACACCACGCAGCCAACTTGACAGCAAAGAAAGTATACGACTCAGGATTCTATTGGCCAACTATTTTCAGAGACGCACAAGACTTGGTGAAACGCTGCGATATTTGCCAAAGGTTTGGAAATATCACAACGCGTAACGAAATGCCGTTGACGAATATCCAAGCATGTGAAATATTTGACATATGGGGATTAGATTTCATGGGACCATTTCCGAAATCTTACGGAAAGAAATACATTCTAGTAGCTATCGACTACGTATCCAGATGGGCCGAAGCTCAGGCCTTCCCAACAAATGACTCGAGAGTTGTAACCAAGTTCTTAAAGCAACTATTCTGTCGGTTTGGAACACCTCGAGCGATCATCAGTGACCACGGCACACACTTTTGCAATACTCAGTTTATGAAGATATTGCAACAATATGGTGTTACCCATAAGACATCTATGGCCTACCACCCGCAGACAAATGGGCAAGTAGAAATAACAAACCGAGCGCTAAAAAGAATTTTGGAACGAAGAGTTGGTCAACACAAGGAAAACTGGGCAGATAAGCTAGATGATGCGTTATGGGCATTCCGGACGGCCTACAAAACACCATTAGGGACAACCCCCTATAGGCTCGTATATGGAAAAGCATGTCATCTTCCGATTGAACTCGAATACAAAGCTTACTGGGCACTGAAGAATTGTAGTTTAGATCCTACGATAACGGGAATGCACCGGAAAATGCAACTAAACGAGTTAGGAGAACTAAGAGATCAAGCATAAGAGAGCTCCTACAAGTTCAAGGAAAGAACTAAGTTGCTCCACGATGCAAAACTACGCCCCACACGCTTCAATCCAGGTGATAAAGTTCTGCTCTTTAACTCTCGATTTAAGAAATTTTCCGGTAAATTCAAAACGAGGTGGAGCGGCCCATTTACAATCTCTAAGGTTTTTCCTTATGGCGCCATTGAACTCGAGGCTCCAGACGGAAATTTCAAGGTAAACGGTCATCGTTTAAAACATTACGTACAAGACTTTCCCCCATACGAGGAAGTCTACGGTTGCAAAGCACCCTGACAACACTTAAAGGTAGAAGAGTCAAGCTACGAGACTCGATAAACAAAGCGCTCTTGGGAGGCACCCCAAGCCTATCGTATGTTTTCAGCATTGATTTTATCTTACTATTGTGTTTAAGCTATTCCAATTTTCTATGTAGTACCTCACCTTATGAAGGACTAATGATCTTAGACCATTTATATTTTGGAGGATGAGTTCGACGTCAGATAGAGCACGAGCCCCCGGTCAGAGACACTCATGTACCATGCATCACTCCCGGAGTTCATCACCGGGCAGTAGCATGATGACTGTCAGAGGATCCCAGTCACCACCCCTAGTCTGGACGAGATTTCGGCAGACTTGATGGAAGTGTACGTTCAGGAATCATTCCTGTTACGTCCAATCCATTCCAGGTTACCGCCATCTCACCAACCAGTGGGACAGACCGCAGGGACCTCTAGGGTACCCATCTTTGAGCATGGGGTTACTACTGCGGACCCTGCTGTCACTTGGTCTATACTGAGAGCCCTTGAGGTCCAGCACACCGCCATCTCTGAGATCCACACTGCTTTGGGCCTTACCTCTACACCTGTGTGCCCCTTTCAGATGGGACCTGATCCCGCTCCGCACATTCCACCATGCGATTTATTTCCATCTTGGAGCTTGACTGCGCAGGACCACCCCACTTTTATGGCCTCACTAGGGGAGGAGGCTGCTGCAGTGGACGCTTGGATCCAGGATCCAGAGAGTGATGTTGCATCACCTGTGTACACCATCGAGGAGTCGGCATCTCCTACATCGATCGTGGAAAACACGATCTTTATGGATGATGACTTCACCGATTAGGAGGCGCTCTATGCTGACATGGATTAGCCGTTTTTAGTTTTATTTATGTATTGACTTGTGTTAACATTTGTGTTTTATGAAGGGTGTGTACTATGCAGAATTCGAAATAGAATTTATGGAACGAGTTCATTTTTAATGAGCCTGGTCCATTTCCAGCGAATTCACACACTTGAACCTGGTCCATTAAATACAGTGGCATCACACGTAGCACAAGGAAGTGTCTCTTCTAACCTTACTTTGCTTGAACCACACAAGAATTTTAAGAAAAACTCTAAGTGTGGGATTATTACTCACAAATAGAGAATAACTTTGAAAATATTGACCCGTATTCAAAATCTAAGTGTTGGATTAACCTAACTTAGAAATAGGGAACATTAGGGACAATGTTCTTTTAAGTGTGGGATAGCAGTAGTATTCACTATTGTATTGCAACATAAACTTTTGATCAAGCTTTTTAGCAAAACTCATATTTTTAGCAAAATTTTCAAAATTTTTGAATCATGGGAAGCCCAAAAAGGGTATTTTCGGTCAACAAAAATTCAAAAGGCTTGGCAAATTGACCACGACGAGCAAAACTCTTTTGATAACTTTCAAACTAAGTTTCAAACAAGCAATCGCATGACTAGGCACAAAACCACCAAAAATGAGTGAGGAATCTTGAGCCATATAAAATCATTCACCTTTAATGCTTCACTTTTTCGTTTGTGAGTGTGTCGTTGTATGCCTTCTCAAGTTAGAACTTGTTCGAAGAATGCATTTCAAAATTACAAAAAATGAGCGTCATACGTGACGAAGGTGCAATTAGAGGATCTTGACATTCCCTAGGACAAAACCCCCTCGTAAAGCTCCCGTTTTCAAGCCTAACCCTGCCAATGTCCATTTTCTGCATTGAAGATCGTTTAGAAAACCTGTCGAGCCTTAGCCTTTTCGTTTCGAATACTCACTTCAAGAACCAATCCTTTCTTTACATCTCTTGGCCATAGCCTAAGTTTCTGTTATGTCAGCAACATCACTGCAAGAAACATACTTTTAGAAGGAATCCCCAAGGGAAAAAGAATATCATCCATTAAAGGACTCCAAAGAAAGCACGAACAAAGCTGCCAAAGAAATCAAAGAGCTAAAAACCCAAGGATCATCTAAAGCCGAGGGAAAAGTTCTTCAAAGAAGAAAAAGCCATGAAAAGAAGGCTCTCAAAGAGAGAGATCCAAAAAGAGGTATCATCTAAAACACCAAAGGCAAGTCATCACTCTTAGGCTATACTAAAACCCCAAATTAAACCATCCACCAAAACCCTTATTCCATACACCATCTTCACCCTCTTGCGAATGTCTAGGGATAATTAGCACCGTCCTCATTTAGGTATTATAGATTTGATTCTCGATCAAGCTTATGACAACGGAGGAGCTACATAACTGGCCCCTGAGTGAATTAGAAGTTAGGAAACCCGATACACTTGAGTGAATTGAGTGACCACCTGTGAGGGCCCCAGTCATGTATTATGAAAAGAAAGCTTGTTAGAACCAAAAGTTTGGGGAAACATTAAGGGATGGAACCTCGTCCGAAATCTTTCTACCAAACCTGCAGGAATCAAAGTTCTCCGGAATACGAAGACACCCTTCCAGCCTTTCACAAACTTGCTGAAGGTTTGCTTGAGGACAAGCAAAACTCTAAGTGTGGGATACTTGATATCGCGTAAAAAGTCACGTTTTTACCACCGATATCTCTCTCATTCTGGAGCAATACTTAGCATTTGGACTCAAACAACGCACAAATCAGTGATAATATGTTAAGAAGATCAAAACGAAGGTTGCACGATAAAAACGGCCGAGAAACGAAGATTCCACACACGTTTGAAGATTCAAGGCATCAAGACGAGATTTCCAGACTAAAGTACCCTTCACCAACATCCATTCTGTCCAAGATGTTCGTTTTCAAAATACGAATCCAACAAAAGAAGAATCAACCAAAACGGGTAAAGAATGAAGATTCCGCGCCCGCCGGAAGATCCAAATGATCCGTACGCAATATCTGGATCTAGGGACTTCATCTCAGGGCCTATCTTATGTCAAAATCTTCGTTTTTGAATTACGAATCCAACAAAAAAAGAATCGATGCAAACGGATGCATAACGAAGAAAACACGTACGAATCGAGAAACGAAGCAAAAGACGGCGAAACGGGGCGGCTACAGGCCAGCCGCCGCCGGCCCTGGGCCCACTGCCGCCGGCCACCCCTTGGATGCCACCGGCCACCACAGCCCCGTCTCGGTTTCCGTTTTTGGCAACTTTTGGTACCTGGTGCGCCTACTTTTCGTGTTGTACGGTACCCGGTGCGCTTACTTTTCGTGTTGTACGGTACCCGGTGCACCCTTTTGGCTCCCTTTTTCTAACATGCACCTCTTAGTGCTAATGTGAGCAAAAGCTCACCTATAAATAGAGGGCTTTGGGTTCATTTGGAGGAGACACCTTCACACCTTGAAAAACACACACAATTACACCTTGTAATACATTTTCTCTTTTCTTTCTTTATTGTAATACTTCTTTAGTTAATTAAACTAGCTAGTTAACTAATCAAGGAAGATTTGTACGGAGGTTCTCCGGGACGCATTTGTAGCTACGAGTTATTGTATTTCATTATCAGGTTTTAATCTATCTTCCATATTTAATAATGTTCGTTCTTTCTTTAATAAATTTAAATATGCATGCTAGAATTGCCATGATTAGCTAAATAACTCAATTGTCTGCTATGATAGTCGTTTAGGAGAGATTTAAATATGTGATTATATTGTATGCTCTGAGATTGCGGGTGTTGTGTACCATGAATAGATGTAGGAATTGAATCTTTATCGTTTATCTGCCCAACTCATGTTGTGACTAAAACCTTATCCAAAAATGAACGTAGCTAACTCATAGGGTATAGGTCACTTAGTTATACTATGTTTGATTGAATCATTGAACTCGGCATGGCCGGTGTTCTCTAGACCAAATTAGGATCCAAGAGACACGGAATATGGGAATAGAGGTAGATTGAGATTTAATTCAGACATACGGTATTTTTTAGACAACTTTCGGAATATCCTCGATTTAGTTAATACACTTGTATGTTTAGGTTTAACTATTGTCTTGATTGTCTTATTGCATGTTCTTGTTTGATTGTTGCCTTAGGATCATCATACTAGTGAAATACATCTAGCCTTAATTATTGTGAAACAACATGACGGCCCCTATTCGACCGTTCTTCGATATAGTACTGGAAATGCTTATGGCAAAGTACAAACGTATGGAAGTCGAGAACGACCGAAGGTAGTTGTGTTATGAATCAATTAACAAATGTATTACTTAAGTTTCTATTTATAATATAAATCACCCCCGTCTTGTTGCATACTTAAGTAATGTTGATAGTTCATACGAATAAGTGATGACATCTTATCTGACCGCTTAGACCAGTTCTTCCAACTTATTCCGATGAGGGTAAAACCCGTTTACAAGATTGTTTATTTAATAAACTGTGCCATGATTCGGACATCTAAGACGACCGAGATTGGGGAATAGGATTCGAGATTAACTGTTAGATGATATGGACATGCATTTGAGAGAACTTTCGGTGTATGTTTTAATATATTCTGCAACCCACGTGACATTCTATTTGCCTAATTGTGGACACCTCCGCGTTAGCCCGATAGTAGGATTGTAGCAATAACTCACATTAACTTATGACCTATCCTCATTAGAACTCTTCACGCTTTAATACCACCTGAACCACTTCATAGTAGACAATCGCTTTAACTGCTGAACGCCCGAAGTAACCTCCATCTCCATTTCTAATTTAGTTTAGTTTAATCTTAGAATAGAAAACCCAAAACCTAAACCAACCCTTTTTGTCCTAGCTAAATTCTTAAAAGTCTCTAAATTCTCCTAGTTTCAATTCGCCGTGCTTTGAAGAACGATCCTAGGTCATACTTATTCTTTGCTAGCCCTTAGATTAGCAATAGTAGTAACCCTAGGCCCCAGCCTTATAAATTTAAAACCCACTGTTGTAACCAGATAGTTATCGTTAACGACACCGACCTATCGGGGCGCAACAGTGGTAAGCGGTTGAAGTTTTGTGAGTAACACCATACTGCTGCAGTACTCGCATGAATTGAGTATTGCAGAAACGCGTGCCACGATCACTGATTATAGCTTTAGGAGTCCCAAATCGATTGAACAGCTTTTTGAGGAACTGGGTTACTACTTTTGTATCATTGGTCGGAAAAACTTGAGCTTCGGCCCATCTGGAGACGTAGTCAACTGCGACTAAGATGTACTCTTTGCCGTTAGATTTGGGAAATGGTCCCATAAAATATAATCCCCAAATATCAAAGATCTCCATGGCCTGGATGTTGGTGAATGGCATTTCATTCCGGGCTGAGATATTGCCTTGCCTTTGGCAGATATCACAGTGTTTTACCAGGTCGCAAGCGTCTCGAAATACGGTTGGCCAATTAAAGCCGGCGTCGTAAACCTTTCGTGCAGTCATGTGGGTACCATGATGTCCTCCAGTAGGTCCGTGGTGGCTCTAGTGTAAAATTTGGTCTGCCCCCTTTTCATCGACACATCTTCTAATAATTTGATCTGGACATACCTTAAAAAGATAAGGATCATCCCAGTAATAGTTCTTGACATCGCGGAAGAATTTTCGTCTCTGAGAGGTTGGCATCCCTTTTGGTATGATGTTCCCTACCAGATAATTGGCGAAGTCGGCATACCAAGGGTTGTGTGTGAACTGTGATCCCTGTTGGTATCCTCCAACAGTCATGAGTTGTTCTTCGGGAAACTGGTCTTGAATATCGTTCTCGTGCAACTTTTCCATAGATGGATTTTCCAATCGGCTAAGATGATCAGCCGCGACGTTTTCTGCTCCTTTCTTGTCTTTAATTTCGATATCAAATTCTTGTAGGAGTATAATCCATCGTAGTAAGCGTGGCTTGGCGTCTTGCTTCTTGAAAAGATATTTCAAAGCGGAGTGATCTGTATAGATAACAGTTTGGACAAGATTAGATAAGAACGAAATTTATCAAAAGCAAATACTACCGCAAGCAGCTCCTTTTCTGTGGTTGTGTAGTTTTCTTGAGCATCCGTGAGCGTTTTGCTGGCGTAGTAGATTGGTTGGATATGTTTCTCCTTCCGCTGTCCCAGTACAGCCCCAACGGCGAAATCACTGGCGTCGCACATGATTTCAAATGGAAGACTCCAGTCTGGAGCAACCATGATTGGTGCATGTACAAGCTGATCCTTCAGGTGGTTGAAAGCTTGGAGACATTCATCTGTAAAGTCAAACGGAGTATCTTTTTCGAGAAGATGAGTCATAGGTCGAGATATCTTAGATAAATCCTTAATAAAGCGACGGTAGAATCCGGTGTGACCTAGAAAACTTTGGATGGCTTTCACAGAAGTAGGGGGTGGAAGCTTTGAAATAGTTTCAACTTTAGCTTTGTCAACTTCGATTCCGGACTTTAATATGCGATGTCCAAGAACTATGCCTTCTTTCACCATGAAATGACATTTCTCCCAATTCAGAACGAGGTTTGATTCTTCGCAACGAGCAAGCATCCTATCCAAGTTAGAAAGACAAGTGGTGAACGAATCTCCAAAAACTGAAAAATCCTCCATGAACACTTCCATGCATTGTTCAATCATGTCGTGGATGATTGCTACCATGCATATTTGAAAGGTCGCAGATGCATTACACAAACCAAAAGGCATTCGTCGGTAAGCAAATGTTCCATAGGGATAAGTGAACGTCGTCTTTTCTTGGTCCTTCGGATCGAAAGGTATCTGAAAATAGCCTGATAATCCATCAAGGAAGCAGTAGAATTCGTTTCCTGATAACCTTTCGAGCATCTGATCAATGAACGGTAGAGGCAAATGATCCTTTCGTGTAGCTTCATTCAGTTTTCGATAGTCGATACACACCCTCCAACCGTTGATGATTCTTGTTGGAATCAATTCATTGTTTTCATTAGCGATGACCGTCATGCCTCCTTTCTTTGGGACGACTTGAACTGGGCTAACCCATGGGGAATCAGAGATAGGGTAGATCAGACCAGCATCCAGAAGTTTGATAACCTCCTTTTTAACCACGTCTTGAATCTTCGGGTTGACTCTCCTTTGCCTCTGAACTGATGGTCTGAAGTCATTTTCCATTAAGATTTTATGCGTGCAGTAGTTCAGACTAATCCCTTGTATGTCATAGATCTTCCAAGCAATCGCCTTCTTGTGTGACTTCAGAACCTGTACCAGCCTTGCTTTCTCTTCGGACTTCAATTCTTTAGATATGATAACCGGTAAGTGCGAAGTTCCTTCAAGAAAGACATATTCAAGGTGTGGGGGAAGTTCCTTTAGCTCCAATTCGGGTGGTTCTTCGGTAGAGGGTTTCATCCTAGCAATCTCGTCTCTTTTAAGCTCGTCATATGTTGTTTGATAATCTGACTCCATTGCAGGTGATTCCGGAATGTCGGCTGCTGCTATCTCAACCCATTTTGTATTGTTAGACAGCTCATCTTTTCTCAGCTCATATTTTACTTGGGAAGATTGAGAGATTGCATTTTCTTTAGTGATTATTTCTTTTTCTTCGTTGGTTGTTGCAAATCTCTGGAATTGAGCTGATGAAGACTTGCTGATGGTGATGTCGGGATTAAGATTTTCACAACTTTCAGATAGTTGTGGAGCAGGTAGTTTAAGCATTGACTCCATATCTTTAAGAGTCTTCAGAATTTCTTCCCTTGAGAGAGATGAATGGTTTACTTTAGAGGTCGGGTTCCTTCGTAAAAGAGCGACAGGAGTGCCATATCCAAGAGGAGTAGTCGTGATAGAGTTGAACTGCGGCTCGGAATTCTTTAAAGGAAATAGAAACTCTTCAGATGCGTCGGAAGAATCCGAGATAGCTGAGCATAGACCCGCACCTTCTTCACAGAGTATTCTTGACGTGATGACAGTATTGGAAAGGGGGTTGATGCTGCTTACTGCGAGGATCTCTTCCAAGTGTTCTTCAATTATTTCCTGCATAGAATCTACAAGACCAAGATCTTCTCCTACAGGTTGTTTCATTAGTTTATCAACATTGAAGGTGACCTCTTCAGTTCCAACTCGAAGTTTTAAAGATTTTTTATTTACGTCAATGATGGGCTTGGCAGTGTTTAGGAAAGGTCTGCCAAGGATGAGTGGAACTTGGGTGTCCTCTTCAATATCCATAACAACAAAATCAATTGGAAAAACAATTTTTTCAACACGTACTAGTATGTCTTCAGCAATTCCACGAGGGGAGTTTAACTGATCTATCTGCAAATTGGATGGTCATACGAGTTGGCAAGAGTTCGTTTAATCCTAGTTTCCTATAAAGCGAGAATGGCATGAGGTTTACACTAGCTCCTAGGTCAGCTAAGGCGTTACTTATTTGAACATCTTGAAGATAACAAGGAATAGTGAAACGGCCAGTATCTCCAAGCTTAGGGGGTAGTCCTTGTTGCATAATTAAAGAGCACTCTGCATCTAAGGGCAAGTTAACTATCTGTCTAAGTTTTTCTTCGTTGGATATAAGTTCCTTAAAGAATTTAGCACAACTGGGCATTTCTACTAAAGCATCTAATAATCTGATGTTTAAGTGTAAGCTTTTGAACATTTCTAGATATTTTCCAAATTGAGCTTCTTGTTTCTCTTTCTTAAGCCTACCAGGGAAAGGTATCTGAACGGGTTTAGAGACTTCTGGGGCTTTAGAAGGTTCTGGCTCAGGAGAAGCGACAGGGGTGTCAACTTGTACCGAGTCAGTGGGTAGAGAAGTAGAAGGTTCATTCAAAGGAATATCTATGGTTTTCTCAATTTTAGTTTCTTTTCCTCCTCTAGTGACCACAAGGATGTCATCATGCTCGTAGGATGAGTGATAGACAGAATTGTAAAGCGCCTCCTCCCTTTGCTTCTCCTCAACTTTTAAAAACAACCTTTTAACATTATCCTCCATGTTTATAATTAAATCATTTGAAATCCTGAGCAAGTAGTCAATTTGATTATGAAAATCAACAATTCGTTTGTTTGTATTATTTTGCTCAACCATGAAGTTATTGAAAATCGTATTGTTTAGACGAGAAGTCAATTGGGTAGGAGTAGAGAGAACTAAAGATTGAGAAGAGGGTTGTGTGGTTAACCGCTGAATGAAAGGTTTGGATTGAAAAGGTTGATCAGGGTTTCCACCAGTTGTTGCAAGGATTTCTCCATTGGACCTTTGGCTTGAGAAGAACTTTTGAGGTTTCTTTTCTTGCTTAGGTTTGGATGATTCTTGCAAGTCCTTGACAACTTTGGTGATTGATTCGAGTCGAGTCTTCAAAGTGTCCAAGGCTTGATCTGAAGTACTCCTTTCCTTTGAAGTGGGTTCATCTAATTCCAAGTCATCTTGATGCATCGTCATCGTCTCAATCAATTTCCATGCTTCGTCTGAAGTATGTTGCATGAAATTTCCGGATGAAGCAGCGTCGAGGGATTGTTGGTGCTGAGGATTTAAGCTGTTGTAGAATGTGCAGACCAAACTTGTTTCAGCCAACTGATGATTCTGACATCTTCCGATAAGATTCTCAAAACGTTCCCAAGCCTTGCTTAATGATTCGTTAGTTTCCTGACGGAAATTGGCGATGTCGGTCTTAAGCTTGGTTTGTAGGGAAGGAGGGAAGTACTTAGTTAGAAACTTAGTAGCCATCTCCTCCCATGTATGAATCAAATTGGGTTCGAAATCATAAAACCAGGTTAAGGCTCGAGAAGATAAAGAATAAGGATACAAATGGAGTCGTAGATCATCTCTATTGGTTCCTATTAGTTCGAAAGAGTCGGTAAGGTTGATGAATTTGTTGAGATGAGCGTTTAGATTTTCAACCGAAAGACCATGAAAATGACACTCAGATTTAATCATTTTAAGGTAGTGAGGCTTAATTTCAAGGATTTCGTTGGTCGGTGCTAAGATCGGTCCTCCTCGTCCCTCTAACAGTGGTTTGATTGATGAGGCGAGAGTGATACGGTTCGTCATAACTCGTAGGGTAGAAAGTAGGGTTTTCGGAAAGAAAAAGCTATACTAATTTAAACTAAACCTAATTAACCTAAGGATAAAGCAGGTAACTTCCGGATGATATTGATCTTCCGGAAGGATCGCTAAATAACTAAGATAACTAAATTCCTAAAATCGGTCGTTGAAGTCCCCGGCAGCGGCGCCAAAAACTTGTCGCAGCCCCAACGTTCAGTCAGATTTTACTCCAGTCGTTGAACCGTCCGGCAAGGGCTCACGGCAGTGGGTTTTATATTTATTATGCTGGGTATCCTAAGTTTTGATACAACCTAAAGACCTAAAGGGCAGTAAGCGGTACGTATGACTCAGGTGTCGTTCTTCAAACTACAAAGGGCATGGGATCTTAGGAGGATTGATTATCTTTTGTAATTTAGCTGGGGTTTTTAAACTTTTTGATAGGTTGGTTTGGTTATCTAATCTAATTACTAAAATTAAAAACTAAATTAAAGGTGGGGTTTGTACGGAGAACGCAGAGAAATCAAGACAGGTAATATGTTTGCTGTGATTTCGGCAATGCTATTAGGTGGATAGTTACGAGGGATAAGGATACTAGGTGCGATGACTAATCCGGTGAAGTCATAGAAGCTTAATAGGTAATAAAGTATTATGCCTACGGCCTTTACTCGGCTTCCACATATTTGTACTACACCAGTGGTGGTTCCAACGCTATACCGGATACTCGGACGTTTTACAGCTTTTCCGTTATACCGATTAGGATTCCAGATTACTCACTAGACATTCCTATATTTCTTAATGAGCTATAACTACGATCCTACTATATACCTAACGTAGAGTTGTCCGCAATAAGATACATAATATGTCACATGGATAGCAGTTATAGAGTGTCCAGTACACCGGAAGTTCCCCAAATGCGCAGACCAATTCAACTGACAACATCCTCTAATCCAGGTCCCCAGTCTCAGACATCCGGAGGACGTCCGTATCGTGGCATGAATCATTCATTGAACAATAGCATGAACAGGGTTTAACCCGCGGAACCGGTTGGGATAATCTGTCTAGCGGTCAGTTGAATTGTTCGTCATTAATTATACAATCATCACAACTATTATAAGCATGTTAACCTACCTGTATTATGTTTATTCTATTTATGAAAATCTAACTAGCAGGGCAGTGATAATGGTTATGTATGTCTAGCATGCAGTACCTAAGCAACAATCAAATAAGAACATGCAGTAGGACGGAACACTAGCACCACATTAACTGACCTGAGGATTAAATCATGGGTATCCCGGAAGTTGTCCTAAAGATACACAACAGGCAAGCATGAACCTAATCAATCTCTTCAATGACCATGTTGAGTTCATTGATCATCATACACGGAATAGTTGGCAATCCTACTTCTAGCAATTGGCCAGGTTCTAGGGAGGAGGATACAAACCACATCATAAGTTGGACAGATAAAACAGGCAGAGGTTCAGCTTATAAATTCACAAACAGTTTAAACTCATACAGGCAGAGTAACAGCATGGCAAATTAAATCATAACTATCCTAACATTGCATACACAACAAACATTGATTTGTCTAGCCTAGCATAATTCTAGCATTCATTCCTAAGCATGCATAATAAGATAACATGATTATAAGAATAAATATGAGAGATTGTATTAAACCTGAATAAGAGAGTAATACAGAAAAATCTTCACGAATATGAAGTCTTGGAGTATCTCTGTACAAAAGCTATTAAAAGCTTCTACCCTAAACTATTACCGACTAGCTTTTTCTAGAGAAAGAAACTAAGCTAGAGAGAGAGAGTATTCTTAGAGAGAGAAAGAAAGAATGGAAATGAGGTGTGTTGAAATGGTGGAAATGAGTCCACTATTTATAGGAGAAGTGGTGGAGGAGAGGTACAAGTCTTTAAGCATCAAGAACAAGCATCAAAGTATCAAATGGGGCGACCAAGCGACAAGGGGGGGGGGGGGGGGGGTTCAAATGGCACCCCAATTACCATTTACTAGAAAAAATAAGTACCAAATGGTACCCAAAGGGCTGTATACGGAACCTAGGGTACCGTATATGGTACCTTGGATGGAGGGGAGGGGGGGGGGGGGGGCCGGTGCTCCATTTTTCTGTAAGTCCCCTAGTTTTAGGATCGATAACTTCGTTATCTGTAGTATTAAGGTGCGGAATCCCTCAATACGGTGTTATCTTACTAACAACGAATATGTTCGTATTGCGTTTTAACTAGACTTAGCTTTAAACAACGAATCGTCAAAGCCTAGTCGATAGGTTATGTTTTTCTCTGGTTTGCTGGAATCGCAGGTTTGGAATATGCAAAAGTTGTTTTAACGTGTTAAGGTTTTTCACGATTGAAAAAACCTTTTATATTTTGTCTCGGCTCGGCTCGCATGGGCCTGCGAGTTCGGTCCAACTCGCAGCCCAAGCCCAACTCGGAACTCGGCTCGCCAGACTTCCACGAATTCAGTTCTCATCTCGGCTCGTTAATCTCGCGACCTGAGAACTCGACTCGCACAGAATGTATTTATTTCGTATTTAATAATTCGTCTAACTTAACACAATAATATGTTTAACGAATATTACTAACAAAACAAATATTTATTTACAAATCTAAACCAATATACAAACGTAATAATAATTACACTAGTCCTATATCAAGCTAGATCTGTTGTCACAATCTATGTCTCAACAGACTCCCCCTTGACAATAGCTCTAGCGTCTTTATCTTCACGCTTGTCTTTGATCTTCATTTGTAAATCTTACTGCCTGCGTAAATCTTCATCTTGATACAAGTTTTAACCATCAACTGATAATCTCTTGCTAAATCAGCCCATTCAATAGTCGTCAAAATTCTGTTCTCATTCAACTTTAACAGATCTTTTCTCGACATATTCATCAGGTGTCGATGATCATAAACTCTAAAGATTTCTCTTTCACCACCTTCAACCTCATTATCAGCTTCAACCATAACAGCTTCTCCAGTTCCTGAATCCACGTGCCAACTCTTCATATTTCCCAAAATATCCTGTGGCATTGTCTTCAGTGGAATCTGTTGTATGCATCTAACAGCTGGGTAAACTTTCTTCCTTCTTCTTCTTCCTGTTCTTTGACTTCTCTCTTGTAATTTCACAGTCTTTCCCTTTCTTGGCTTAATCTGAACAAACTTATTCGTACCAACCTCATGTCTAATGATTCTTTCAACACGATCGGCATAATCATCACGACTTGGGTTGTTAATCTCTAATCTAGCCAAATCACGTATTTCATAACGTGGTAGAGAACTAAAAACTGCAAGCTTTCTTTCAAAATATTGAACTCCGTCAAACCTTTTGATCGCAAAAAGCTTTAGTTCTGAGTCAAAATACCAACCAATAATCCCTTTACGTGGTACACGCTTTTTCGTAATATCAACTTCAGAAATTCCAATCTTCTTCTTCTTCTTTGGAAGTTTCCTAAGTACAACAGCAGGATTCTTGGTTTGAACAAGAACTTCTTCTTCTTCATCAGAGGTTGAATCATCAATATCTTCATCTATATCGACAATTGTTGGACCTTGTTCATTTTCAATAACAACTTCTGTCCTAGATGGGCTCACATGGTGTTCATCAATGTTTGCATCTAGATCTACACCCATGTCTTGCACATTCTCAGGTACAGCAGTCCAATCTGTAGGTGGTAGAAATTCTCCTTCCTCAAGATCAAAATCAATGTCTTCATCTATCTCATCAAAAATATCATCTTCCAAATCAGATAGATCAAGCATTTCCAATCCTAAGAGAAAAACATAAATACAAATATATTAATAATTCAAATTCTTCATTGATTTCCCTGAACCAATCTAAGAATTTCTTTATTAATTCTTTTGTATATTTTAACCTAACATATAAACGCAATTTACATATAACTTATAAAATCTTTTATTGATTACCCTGAATCAATCCAAAATTTCTTAAGTCTACTTAACAAATATTAATTAATTCTAAATTCTAATGCATTGTGAATAATCACCAAACATTTAAATTTACTATTAATTAACTTATATAATTTCCAAGTGTTAATTGATCTAATTCATTATCAATTTAACCTTTAAATTATATATCATTTGTCTAGTTAATACGAATACATTTTTAACTTGCTAATTACTTATATACCTTATGGTCTTAAGTCCATAATCAAGTCTAAAATGCATATGTTATCATAAAATTTTGACCGCCGAAATTAATCGGAACACGCCGCTCGACTACTCAATGAGTCGGAAGTCTTTCGATCACTATTTTATCTTAACATTTATAAAATCAAATAACTTAACAATATCTAATACATTTAACTTGTAATTACAAATCTCAAGCCGAATATATTATCACAATATTAAGTTACAATTATTCTGTACAAATTACTACCAATAATTACTACACTATGCTAATACTAAGCTATCTTACCAGCTTCTGTATCAACCTGTGCAGTCTTATCAGCATTTGTACCAGCTCCAGAACCACTAGCACCAGCACCAGACTCCCCCTGAATAGTAGCTTGGTCACCAGTCTTTGAAGGACCAGTCTGCTCACCACTCGGTGCATTGGGATCATCGTCCTTGTCTTGATCTCTCTTTCTCTTCAACTCATTCTCTCTGCAAGACTCCAGATATACCAATATCTCCCCCTGAGCAGGCTGTCCTGAATGCGATCTCAAGACCAGACTCTCTAAAGAAGATAACTTCAGTCTCTGTACGTTGAAGTCCGCAAGCAAAGTCTCATGAGTCTTCATCAGCAGATTGTACGATTGACTTTGCTTGAGAATCTGCTGAGAAAGAAGAAGATTGCTCGACACCAGCTCTGGAATCTGAGAAGTAAGCTTCTCCAAATCCTTTACCCTAGACTCTAAGGATGTAATCCTTTCAGCATCAGTCGTTGGAGTAACAGGTATCGTTCTAGGTCCAGGCGGTGTAAGAGACTCAATATGCCAGTCTCTGGTAAGCGGTGTATGAGGTTGAGACAAAGCTTGCGTAAGCAAACTTGTCGCAAATCTAGCTGCTTTGTTCGTCGGAAAATTAGCTCCATGAACTAAATCAGCAACCTCATGCTGTAAAGTTAAACACAATTAAAATTAGTTATTGTTACAGATTACTCTGTCTCAAACTCTAATTAATTGCATAACACTCATAGTTATAGAATTTATATCTCATACTTGAAGCGGTAAAGACATCGATTCCGTAACCACCGGTGCAACCATCTCTACCTGTGGTGTATCCTGAGAAACTGTATACAGAATTAACTGTCTCAGTTCAACTCCTGATAAACAACAAGTTAAGATTATTTAACTTTTATAATCAATACTAACCTTCTCTAATAGTTAGCGTTCTCGGACGCTTCATCAATTGAGCATCAATCTCCTCAATTTCATCAGTACCTTCCTCCATAACACTCTTACCCTTCCTCTTCTTTTCAGAAGCAGATGGAGGAGGAGAAGGTGTATTGTCAGAAACTTCATCTGAAGCCGTCTCACCATCACGACCTCTAGATGATCTAACAGGATCCTAAATTTTAAATATATTAAACATTTATGATTAGCGTAAGCTCTATCATACAAGTTCTATATATTTAAGATTAATCAGATATAATACCTCAGTTGGTACAACAACTGATCTATCAAGCTGTATCTGCTCATCCTCAAGTAATATAACTTCTGGATGTGCAGCCTCAGCTTCAGCTTCCTGTTCGTATAATGATATTTATATTTTTAAAATCAGAAATAATATCCAATTTACTAAATATCTAATATCAGAATCATTATATAATAATATTATGCATCTATGATCAATAAAAACAATCTATCAACTAAGCATCTATATTATTACATAAATAAAAGATTACCTCAGGTGGTGCAAAATAACTATCAATATCCTGGAGCAATGGATTTGTCGCATCATCATTCTGCTCCAACACCTCTTGTACTACCTGAGCAGCAACATCTGGGTTCACCTGTTCCCCAGCATGTGCAGGTTGTTCCAAAACGTCCTCTAAAAGCTCTTGTGGATCTTCATGATGAACCACATCAGCTTCAGCAGGAGCAGCAGCAGCAGCAGGAGCTACGTCTAACCACCCATGATTTGGCGGTGCTACGTAGTTCGGGTCGACAATATACCCAAAAAGATCTCGCTCCTCAGGCTTCACAAGCCCTTCTCTTCTCACAGTCTGCTGAAACATAGCATTATACCCTCTGAGCCCAATAGTATCTACACGCAAGTGTGGCTCAGGAATAATAAGCTCTGGTAGACGAGCTCTAATAATCAGCATACAAAAACGTGGGTAAACCATAAATCGTGATCGAACAGAACCCGATATCTGTCTTACAATCTCTCCAAAAATGTAATCACAGAAACTGTATGGTTTATTGTAAACCAGGGACAGTGCAGCCGATAGAATAGCAGGGCTTAACTCATCAAAACCACCCTTCTTCGGTGCAAAAACGGTATTCATCACGTGCCATAGAAACCTCCACTGACCAATCACAAGAGGCTTCTGGAATTGACGTCCGCGTCTATCTCCCGTATAACCCATACGTCCGATAGCTCCCTCTATGAAATCCATTGGATACTCAACATCCCCATTCTCTTGTTCCTCTGTACCAAACTGCAAAATCTCACGGAGATTTCCAGCACTGAACACAACAGGTTGTCCACCAACCGTTGCTCGAATCTCTGGTGGATTGACCGATTCGTCATGCTCTATACCCGTCCAGAAATCAGTCAAAATCGCCTGAGAAATAGGAGGATTTGCTGTAACAGCATACTGTATACGTGAACGTGCCAAAAATGAAAGCACCTGAGCTACTTTGCTAGCTCCCTTTGCACGTACATCCAGATCAACAAGGATGTTGTGACCTTTGTCAAATTGTCGAGCCATATCTGTAAAAACACAAATGACAACAACAATTCAAAGCAAATTAAAAATATTTAAACTATTACGTATTATGAATAGAGATTCATCAAACATCTTAGTTTAAATTTGAAATTATATATAACTTGTTACAAAAATAGTCTCAAGTCGTATATAAAAATTTAACTTATAACTAAAAGTCTTAAGTCTAATTTAAATCACGTTAGGTACTTGTTATTTTAATAAAAATCTCAAGTCGTTAACGTTAAAAATTATACCGCTAATGTGAAATTAGGACACGCCACTAATTTTCTTCTTAAATTAGTAGACTTTCGATATAATCATATAAGAATTAACACAAATCCATTTCATAAAAGTTATTACTTAAAAAGTCTTAACATTTATATCACTACTTTAAAAAATAAAATTTTTCTAAGTACTGGACTCGCATAAACTGGCCTAACGAGTTGAGTTCAACTCGTTTTGTTTATCAACTCGCTACATTGATCAACTCGCTACATTGATCAACTCACTAATCTCATGAACTCGCTAGTCAACTCGCTGCGAGTTGAATCGAAATTTCAACTCGTTCGATGAACAGCCGTCGCAAGATTAAACTTAAAATCGATGATTTTGTTAGTTTTAACACGATCAAACGATACATTCACATCTATTACGGTTCGTTTAACATTAATCCTAAGGATTCGTGTTCTAACAATCCATTAATCATCGTGAATCGTTCAAAATTGAAACCGAAACCCTAAGTGCATAAAAACTTCGATTTCTCGTAAATGAAACGGTGAAATCCGTTGTATTTTACCTCAAAATGTTCGCAATCTAAAGGTGAATAAAATCTACGGATCAAAAACTCGTTCCCGTAATTCTAAGAATCGAAATCAAACGAAAACAATAAATCGCCTCGTTTCGCCTTGTTGACGGATTCGCAAGCTTTACTGAACTCGCGAAGTATGTGGGTTCGGTGGGTTGGTCTGACTCGTTTGACCACCTTTATACTTTACATTCGATTCGCGAGATTTGAAGCGGACTCGCAAGTCGAAGTCAACTCGCAGAAATAATTAAAAACGCGAATTTTAATTCTAAGTATAAATAAAAACCCGATATTTTCACAAGTCTAAATTATAATTAATTTTCACTTGTATTTGTCACGTTGTTCAACTCAAAAACATTCAGTATGATTTAATTCCGAAGGGTAAGCATAATTAACACAAAAATTAAAAACTAAAACAAAATTACATAATCATAGGTATCAAGTACCATTTTATTAAACACTTGAAACAAAATAAAATACATACACAAAATGAATAAGAATTTATCTGCTTAGGGATCATATTAGTAAGAATAAGCAATTCATGATATATTTAAAAAGTTTAAGCAGATTGGTAGTATACATACCTCATGAAATTCAAATAAATTACTATAAAATTACAACTAAATATATCATTTATACATTTATATTTATAAAACTATATCTTAGGTACCTTTATCCACATAGCATAATTAATAAATACATTACTCACATAAAGTGAATATTTTAATTATAGATAGTTCAAGACGATTACCGGTATTATGATCCACATAAACAAATTATACTCAATTTTCTAAGCAAACTCTTTATTGTTAGTATGAGTATTATCAAGTGCTTCCTATTATATGACATACTGAAGAATTCAAGTAAAACACATAACACTGCATCATTAAATTTTCAAGGTAGCGGTTACTAAATGATGTATCTTTTCGAAACATATAACATACACTTGAATTTTTACGGTTAGACAAATATCAAACATACTTTGAATATGCTATGTTATCTAAGTCTGTACGTAGTACAACAGAAGATTCCTTCTAGCATAATTCAAAATATATTTGAGAATATTAATTTAATTAAAGGTTTCAGTTCTGTACATAGTACAACATAGTTACCAGTAATTAAATTAATACCCATATTGCTACTATTTGTCACTTTAATTAAAATGCATGATAACAGTGTATGGTAATACCATCATTCAACATTTAAGACTTAATGTCATACATCATAGAATAGTTACACAAAATAATAAACAAGTAGTTAATTAAATTCTTAAGACTTAGAAAATTTCATATAATTTGCCTACCAGTACATCATATGATGAAGCCATCTAAAATTTTACTAAAAATAGACAAATTATAACTTGTGGATATAGGTGTATAATCAAATAAATATAAACACATACCTGATAGAACCGCTGTAGTTCTAAAGCAACTTTATTTGAACCTACTACCATATCATACTTAGGACTTAAGCTTTATTATTGTGAAGCTTATTCTCCTAATGTACTATCATTTCCCGTAGTTTTTGCAAATAAAAACTTAAATGAAGGCGATTCCCCTTAGGTAACAAGCAAATGAATGCCATACGCCTTTTTTTTTTTTTTTTTTTTTTTTTTTTTTTTTTTTTTTTTTTTTTTTAATAATAAACACATAAATACTAACTATTACAAGAATACCCTTGGAAGACTAATCACTCTGGATTTCTCATTCCGTTTAGTTGAACCAACGTCTCAAATCTTGCTCTGTCGAACGCCTTTGTGTATAAGTCTGCTAAGTTATCCAATGATGGAACCTTAACTAACTTTATCAATTTCTTTTCAGCACAATCTCTAATAAAATGATGTCGAATATCAATATGCTTAGTTTTACTGTGCTTTACTGGATTATTGGTGATCGACATAGTAGATTCGTTATCAATCATCATAGGAGTATTGGTTATATTTAACCCGTAATCCCGCAGTTGCTGTTGAATCCAAAGAACTTGCGAGCAACAGCTGCCAGCTGCAACATACTCAGCTTCACATGTAGAAATGGCTACCGAGGTTTGCTTCTTGCACTGCCAGGATACTAATCTACCTCCTAAGAATTGACATCCTCCAGTCGTAGATTTCCTATTCTGATTGCATCCTCCATAATCCGAATCAGTATAAGCTACGAGATCTAAGTCTCCATCAATCGGATACCAAAGACCCAGCTTAGGTTTCCCTTTGAGGTAACGAAAGATTCGTTTAACAGCTTGCATGTGTGACTCTTTCGGATTAGCCTGATATCTTGCGCATAAACAAACAGCAAACATGATGTCAGGCCTAGAGGCTGTAAGATACATTAGTGATCCGATCATGGCTCTATAAAGAGTTGGATCCACATCGCTATCACTCGATGTATCTGGACCTAATCCATGATTGACTGGAATTGGAGTATTGTAGACCTTACTTTCATCCATCTTGAAACGTTCTAATAGCTCATATGTATATTTAGATTGATGAATAAAGAATCCATCCTTCTTTTGATCAACTTGTAATCCTAAGAAGAAATTCAACTCTCCCATTGCAGACATTTCAAACCTTTTTCTCATGACTTTCTCAAATTCTTGACACATCTTTTCATCAGACGATCCAAAGATAATGTCATCAACATACACTTGTACAAGAAGAAAGTCTTTCTTTTTCCACTTCACAAATAGTGTACTATCAATTGATCCTCTTGTAAATCCATTCTCAAGTAGATACGTTGATAGTGTTCCATACCATGCCCTAGGTGCTTGATGTAATCCATATAGAGCCTTATTCAAACGATATACTCTATCTGGATACTCAGGATTAGCAAACCCTGGCGGTTGTGAAACATACACCAATTCTTCCACTTTGCCATACAAAAAGGCACTCTTAACATCCAACTGATACACTTTTATACCATAATATGATGCGAATGCTAAGAATACTCTAATTGCTTCTAGCCTAGCAACTGGTGCAAACACTTCATTGTAATCAATACCTTCTTGTTGATTAAAACCTTGAACCACTAGACGAGCTTTATTGCGAGTAACGATACCTTTATCATCTCTCTTACACTTAAATACCCATCTAGTTCCAATTGGATATTCTCCCTTTGGTAGGTCAACCAACTCCCATACTTGTAATTTAGAGAACTGAGATAGTTCTTCTTGCATTGCTTCTACCCACGAGTTTTCTTTTAAAGCCATTTGAACATTTTTAGGCTCGACTTGTGAGATAAAGCATGAATATAGACATTGATTAGGAATCCCTGTCTCTTTCATTGCAGTATACAAGCTTTGGTATTCAGAATTCTCAGACGTATTAGTTCTGGATTGATGCCTAGTTTGAACCGGAGTATTAATATCACCGATGATGTTTTCAACTGGATGATTCTTACTCGTTCTAGTTGTAGTAACTGGTTCAACTGGTATCTCATCTTCCAAATTAGTACCAATTTCTTCCAATTCAGGTACATCTTCCGTACGTGCTGAAGATATTCTTAGATGTTTCAAAGGAGTAAGTATGTCATCAAACTTTGTATGAAGATCATCAAGATCTTCTGTTTCTAGAGACTTATCCTCTGAAGGTTTTTGTGACTCACTTGTGGAAGCTTTATCTGAGTCAACAGTAGTCTTGATTCCAGACTGCTTAACACTCGATGTTGAAGCGGGACCAATATTCTCATCTTCAAACACTAAATGTTCAGCTATCTCTGAATCACTGACATAGTCACTAATAGGAACTTTAAATGATGCAAAAAGATCAGAATAATCAAATTGCCAATCTAAGCCCTTATGAACATCCGGTGAATAGCTTGTAACCTCAATATTATAAACTACCTCCAAACGTCCTGTGACTTTATTAAAAACTCTCTTATTTGGCGAATTGGGCATATAACCTAGAAAAAAACCTTCGTCAGCCTTCTCACCAAATTTTGCTTGATGTCCAGTCTTTAATATGGTGCATGAAACTCCAAAGGGTTCAAACCCTTTTAAGTTAGGTTTCTTATTGTTCAAAAGCTCATAACAAGTCTTGTTATGTCTCTTAACCGTAAGAACTCTATTAAGAACATAACATGCTGTATTCACTGCTTCTGCCCAAAAGATGACCGGAAGCTTTGAATCAGCAAGCATTGTTCTAGCAGCTTCAATCAACGTTCTATTCTTCCTTTCAGCAACACCATTCTGTTGAGGTTCATAAGGTGCACTGAATTGATGTAATATCCCTTTGCTTAAGCAATAGATATTCAACGTTGAATTCTTAAACTCTGTTCCATTGTCACTACGAATACGCTTAACTCTCTTTTTATAGACATTCTCTACTAGATCAAAGAACTCAATTAGAATTCCAGGAGTCTCATCCTTTGATCCCAAAAAGAATACCCATGAGAATCTAGAATAGTCATCTGTGACAACCAAACAGTACCATTTGCCACCTAGACTTCTCTTGCTTATAGGGCCGAAGAGATCCATATGTAGCAATTCAAATGGCGAGGAGATAGAGTTTTCAGTCTTAGGTCTGTGTGGTTTCTTGTGCTGCTTTCCTTTCATGCAAGGAACACACTTATCCTCAGACTCGAAACGTTTTTGTGGTACACCTAGAACCAAACCATTTTTGGTTATATAATTCATCTTTCTCCAGTTTAGATGTGCCATTCTCCTATGCCATAACAGGGCATCTGTTTCCGAAGCCTTGGACAATAAACATGTAGACACCATTGAAGAGTTAGGAACACCCATGTTGATAGCATAGATGTCCTTCTTCCTTGGCGCCCTCATCAATATCCATTCATCAGGAATTTTAAAACCTGGCTTCAGGACTAAGGCCTCCTTTTCATTGAAATAAACTGGATGACCTTTATCACAGACTTGGGAAACACTCACTAGGTTGTGTGTAAGTTCTTCAACATAGTTCACATCCTCAAGAGTCAAAGTTCCATTTGAAACTTTTCCTTTTCCCGAAATTACTCCTCCTTTATCTCCTGCAAAATTTACTTTTTGCTTGAGACTATCCTTGAAGTCCTTCAGTAGACTTCTTTCACCGGTCATGTGCCTCGAGCATCCACTGTCTACATACCACCAACTGTCCTTGTTCACAGCATGCTCCTGCACATAACACAAAACACGATCAGTTATCAAGAGGGACCCAAGCCATTACGGTCTTGGTTTGTCCCTTATCATCAACAAACTTAAGCTCTTTAAAATAACCATTCTTCCCATCAGGAGCTTTGGTTACTTTCGAAGTAGCTTGAGTTTGTGGACGATCAGCCTTAAGAGGTGAATTTGAGGAGAACCTCTTAGGCACAAAAGTATGAGCTCTATTATGATAATTATAATTAAACTCATGTGATCGCGAAGTAGTGCCACTTTCATAATGACTATGGCCTCTACTTGGAGTTCTAAACCTCGACGGTGTCACATCCCTAGACTTATGGACATAATTATCACTTTGAGTATATGACCGTTTAGGTTTAGGTGGGGAGACACTATGCTTACCATCTCTTTTAAGAATGTTCACAGGTTTATTACCTAACTTAGGTTTGGTATCTAACCCGTCTACAGTCATATCAGAGTCGGTCTGTGTCTTTTCCTCAATCACAAGCTTATGTGGTGCTTCAGGCTTTTTGTTAGGACAACACGAAGCCACGTGTCCTTTTTGATGACATTTGAAACATGACATCTGCTTGCGTGATTTGCTCACTTTTGCTTTCTCATCCGGAGTCTTAGGCACTAAAGGTTTAAGCTGTTCCTTATCAACTTTATCATTAATCTTAGCATCGTTAATCACTCCACCCGATACAAAATGTATTTTGGTGAACTGAGAAGCCTTGCTATTATCTAATGATACGTTCTTAATAACATCTTTCTGTGCCTCTGACTGTTCAGGTTTATCAGCTACTAAAATCTCAGGATTAACTTCAGTCATCTCAGAGTCCTCAGGAATAGGAGTGTAATTGGCATTAAAAGGCGGGGATACATCATTGTAACCTAACCCAGTCTTGTCCTTTACACTACGTTGAGCATCTAACATTTTATCCATTTGAGATGTCCTATAATTCTCAAGTTTACGGTTTTGCTCAATTAACCTTAAATTAAGGTTCACTATTTCCTGATCCTTACTAGCAATCGTCTCATTTAAGTCTTTGATATTCATATAGAGACCATCTATGACAACAGATTTTTCACTTATGGTATCTCTAAGTTTTGTTCTATCCAACGCATCAGACTTAATTTTATCTTTTAAGACCTGTTTATCATCACTTAATCTACGAACATCCATAATAGCTTGATTAAGTTCAGATCTAACAGTCTTATAAGATTCCTTATCCATATTTAATTGTGATGACAGATTACTATTTGACACAGTTAAGACACTATTCTGAGACTGTAAATCAGTAACTAAGTAACAAACATCAGCAAGATTAAGAATATCTAAACATACCTTCTTCTTGTCAGTTTGTAATTCAGCCATACGTGCCACTAATTCTTCAGGACTCATATCTGGAGTTGAATCCATATATAGCACATCATCATCACTTGCCCTTTTTTCAGACTCAGCCACCTCTACTCTCTGTTCCATGTCAGTGGGCATGTAGGACACTGATCCAGCAGTTGTTTCTTCGATCTCGGCCATCAAAGCTTCTTCAGAATGAGCTTGCCAATCATACGAGCCATCCAACTGCTTCACCACTAAGGCTTTGGAAGCAAGAGTACTTCTCGAACCTTGTTTTCCTTGTGCTTCTACTTTAGGTCTTTGGCATTCTCTAGCAAAATGACCAATACCCTGACAGTTAAAGCATCTGACCTTGGTTTTATCAAACCCTGATCTATTGCCCAACACCTTTCTACCAGTTTTCTTGAGGAAATTTTTCACCTTTCTAGATATCAACGCTAGTTGATCTTGAAGTTCCAGTTCCTCAAGATAATCAGAATCTATCTGCTCATAATCCTCATCAAATAGAGTAGGATCATTGATCTTTCCTTCTATGTAGTTCTCATATGATGCCACAAAGGAAGCAAGAACAGACAGTTGCTGTTCAGCAGATTTCACACTCATCGGCATCTTCTGATGCTCTTGAGGTGACTTCTCAGAATTCTTTCCCTTTGTCTCATCACCAGAGGAGGAAATAAAGCACAGATCTTCAGTGATCATCTCTCCATTTTCATTAGTATCACCAACTAACAGTGCAGTGGTCGAACTCGATGACGCAGTCGAAAGACTTGACTTTCCATGATACAGCCCAGGGTTCTGAACCTGATCAGAATCACTATCTCTTGACTTCTTGGAGAAATCATAACCTTTCAGCTTGTCAATGACTTGCTCTAAGGTCATAGTAGAATACCTAGTTTCGTTATCCTTAATCATAACACCATACATTTCCCATTTAGAAGGCAAACCCTCAAGGAACTTGTCGGTTTTAGATACTTCTTCTTCAAAAATTTCATGGTATTCTAATTCACTTAGCAGATGGTAGAATCGTGTAACATAGGCATCAAGATCTTCTCCTTTTAAAGCTTTAAACATAGTAAACTGCTTTTTAAGAAGACTCTTCTTGCCAGCTCTCACCTGTGGACTTCCCTCACCTCTTTTCTCTAAAGCTTCCCAGAGCGCTTTAGCAGTATGAAAAGACTTGAGTTGATGAGCAAGGGATTTAGGAAGACACATCTTTATGCAAGAATGTGATTTATTCTCATTTCTGTACGCTTCCTTCTCTTGATCACTCATGTTTGCATAGGTAAGAACTACAGTAGCATTTTGAACAGTTTGAGTAGGTGGGGTGTATCCACTCTTGATACACATCCAGATAGACAGATCATGGAATCTACAGTAAGATTCAAATCTGTCCTTCCAATTGTAGTAATCCTCGATTCTTAACAACTTAGGTGGAACGTTTGACTTTCCCACCTCGTGGTCCATTTCGATCATTCTACTTAAGTCAGACATCTTAAAAACGTAAAATTAAACTGTTTCAGCGAATTCAGAAATCTCAACTCGCAAGACTCAGCTCAACTCGCAATCTCAGCTCGACTCGCAGAATTTGTCGATTCGCAAGCCTCAGTTCGGATTGCTAAAAGATGTCGATTCGCAAGTGATGTCGATTCGCGAGAGATCTCGGTTCGACTTGCAAGCCTCAGTTCGACTCGCTAGTTCAACTCGGTTCGCAGGCGACGCTGGAACCCTAATCTCGACTCGCGAAACGGCTGTTAAACCCGAAAAACGAATTTTAAGGTATTTTTACGAACGAAACTGAGAAATTCGACTGTAAACTAACCCTAAAACTTCCAGAGAATGATTTTGATCGTTAGTATTGCAATAATGCACGTAAAAACGACCCGAATCAAAAACGCAATAAACTAAAACTCACGAACACACTCGTATCTAGCCCGAAAGCTCTGATACCAGATGTAAGTCCCCTAGTTTTAGGATCGATAACTTCGTTATCTGTAGTATTAAGGTGCGGAATCCCTCAATACGGTGTTATCTTACTAACAACGAATATGTTCGTATTGCGTTTTAACTAGACTTAGCTTTAAACAACGAATCGTCAAAGCCTAGTCGATAGGTTATGTTTTTCTCTGGTTTGCTGGAATCGCAGGTTTGGAATATGCAAAAGTTGTTTTAACGTGTTAAGGTTTTTCACGATTGAAAAAACCTTTTATATTTTGTCTCGGCTCGGCTCGCATGGGCCTGCGAGTTCGGTCCAACTCGCAGCCCAAGCCCAACTCGGAACTCGGCTCGCCAGACTTCCACGAATTCAGTTCTCATCTCGGCTCGTTAATCTCGCGACCTGAGAACTCGACTCGCACAGAATGTATTTATTTCGTATTTAATAATTCGTCTAACTTAACACAATAATATGTTTAACGAATATTACTAACAAAACAAATATTTATTTACAAATCTAAACCAATATACAAACGTAATAATAATTACACTAGTCCTATATCAAGCTAGATCTGTTGTCACAATCTATGTCTCAACATTTTCCTCCGCTGACTTCTCGGTTGCTTGGTTCGTCCGTATCTTCTTCGTTTTAAGCCTGTTTTGCTTGATTCTTGCGCCGTTGGATTCGTATTTCCGTTACGATTCTGATGACACTAAGTTTTCCAAATTTGGAGGTGTTTGACTTTTGCGTGTTCCGGATGACGATCGGCGAGCTTCCAGACTGCATATCTTCTCCGTCTTTCATCCGTTTCTTCTGATTCTTTCACATCCGGTCTTGGATTTTCCTATAGAATCATAAAATATGAATTAAGATCTATTTATATAAGAATATTAAGAACGAAATCTTTAAGGTGATAGTTTTGCCTTGGTTTGCGTGTTATTTGGACGTTTTAACCGATTTTTATAGCAATGTCTGTATTTAGACTACCTTGATGGTTTTTGGTAAATAATGATGGTTTTGAAATGTTTTCACCAAAGATTGGTCTAAAAAGTGCGGAAATATGTCCTTAAAAACATGACTTTTTGAGTCACATCAAAGTGTCAAGAATTAAATAAATAAGGAGAGTCTAAATACATGAATGATGTACATTCATGTTACGAACTGATTGATTATGTAAAGTATTATATTATGAGTAAACACTTCTGTGTAAGTAGAGAAAGTGTTAACGTTGAGTAAGTATGAGAGGAATTCGTGAGGACACGAATGAAATAAGTAGGGGAGAGTTGTAACACCCCAAAATCTAAAAGTATTATTGTGGTAAATATAAAATAAATTGTTTTAAGTTATTTTTATTTTAAGTGGTATAAAATAATAATAACTGATAACACGCAAAAAGTCAAGTTTTTGTGCGTTATTATCTCACATTTTTAGCCCAATTATGGATGAAAACATTTGAAATATATATTTTTATACTAAATTTCATAATGAAGGCTAAAATATAGACGATGCTTCAAGAATCAACCAAAAAGGCCTAAAAAAGAATAAAATAGAGCACAAATGATCTTAAGTATTCTCGTTCACGTGTTTTAGCACTTTATGAGTTCCGCTTGAAATTATGACCTCTAACCTATGTCATTTTCTTCCTTATGAAATTATGAACGCGTGGATATAAAGAACGCTCAAAACAGACAACCGACGAGAAAGTTACGCCCAAACGAAGAATCCAGGCAACCGAAGGACCACAATACGGGAGAGCCAAGCCGTATACGGGCAAGACTGACCGTATACGGCCAAGCCTCAGCTGTATAAGGCCTGGCTAGGGCGTATACGGCCTGGTCTCAGCCATATACGACCAATCTCACCCGTATATGGCCTGGTCTCTCCCGTATCGCCCCCATTCTCTCCCATATACGGCCAATCTCGCCCAAATTCTATGTTTTGCCCGTACAAGGTAGGATCTTGATACAGTCAGGAAATACGGCTGAGATTTTGAAGGTGGGAATACGGCTGAGGAATACGGCTGAGCAACTAGTATATATATGGGATCAAATCACCTCATTTTCATCATTCATTCACACATCACACATCACACATCATTCACACACTTCTCATCTCTCTCTCACTACTCTCTCTCTAGTTTAGATTTTTATTTTTAGTTTTCGTAGTTAGCGGCTAGTTAGTCACGGTATTAACTGGACGAATAGAGGGGTAATATTGTAATATTGCTTGGAGGATACTCGGAGTTCCGCTTGTATTCATTCACGTTGTATTCAGCTATGCTGTTATTCTGGTTATATCTATCCTTTATCTATTTTAATTATGATGATTGTTATTAGTGTTATCATGCTAGATTTAGGATTGTTTGCCATGATTAGCGAGTAGTATTATTGCGTGTTTGCTATGACGTAGTTAGTCGTATTAATTGGGATGATGTCATTATGAAAACAACGAAGGTAACGTTATACGACTTTCATTTGTATAGCGCAGGAAACATCACGAATGTGTGGAGTACGGAACGTGGAAGCTATGAAAGTCGTGGGCACAATCCGTTGTTGATTAATGTTAAACTATAGTATGTTGATCTGCTTTCTATCTATGATTCTAAACCTCAATAAACTTAACGCCTTTTAAACAGTTTACGTGATTACGGCCTTAATGATAGGACGTCGCGAACCCTATCCAAAGGTACTTAGTTATCTGTGTCTAAAACATGGTCTGATTTATAAATAGTGTAAACATTGTTTTCTAAACCGAACGCAAAGTACATCGTCATCATGGAAATCAAGCTTTCACTATTGAACGCAAAAGTACATCGTGACTATGGAATAATGTTTTCTAAACTGAACACAAAGTACACCGGAATTGTGGAAATATTGCTTTCCCTTCAGAACGCAAAGTACACAGTGACTGTGGAAATACTGTTTTCTCATTGAACGCAAATATTACAATGTTAATAAATTAGGGATTTATTGGGATTTTAAAGTAAGGGCTGGTTTATATCATAGATGGATAAATACTGCACTTAAATACAAACTTAGTTAATAAAGTCTAGGGTTCCTTTATGAAGCACCGTAGGTACCGGCTAAGTACTAGGTATAACAGTGGAAACACCATTGAAGGAGTACAATGTGAAACCACGGAAATGTCGTTGTTACTTCACTGTGTGGATTAACGGGGTCACTGTATAAGCAAAGTTGGTACCATAAATCAGCTAAGTACTTGGTATAGCCACGTAAAAGAGCTGCAGTTACCTGCTGTGTAAATCATCAATGATCTAATCATCCCTAGACTTTACAAACCCATCGATAGAAAGTGATCAACACACACAAAACCTGATCTTGAACTTAAATGTTTTGTTTAGACTAAAGTATTCTTGTGGGGTTAAGAACGGTTGGACATCGAGATTGGTTTGTCGCCTTATTCATGCACCCATGATTCATTTCCATTTAAGGGTCACTATACCTTCATTGGTTAGTGTTGTATGACTGGATAAACTACTCCGATCAGAATCATGATAGCCTAGTTACTCAGTGACATACTAATCGAGAAATCTATCAGTAGGGAACTAGTGCTTACTCCACTAATACTTGGAATGAACGAAATACAAGTCTTTTAAGATCATTTTATAAATCATACATCATCCCAGTTAAGAAGTGTCGCACCCCCCCCCCCCCCCCCCCCCCAAAACACGTGGCAGCGGAAACATGAGGTGTCACGGGGGCGCCGACCAAATTAAATATCACAACACAAAGATTAAAGCAAACGACCTCTATATGAGACGTTTGAAAATTTTACATTACCATACTTCAAATGTTTACAAAATATCTGGAGTTCGCATTAACCGTTAAGAGATTTCTAATACATTACTGATTATACAAAATACAGCTAAATGCAATCTAGTCTCTTGATGTTTGAAAACAATGCGACTCGAGCTAAGCTTTCCTGAAGCTTCCTACTGCGGCGGGTTACCTGAGAAATACATACTAAAAGGTCAACATAAAGTTGGTGAGTTCATAGGTTTAAACAGTTATCAAAGCCTAGGTATGAATCACAAGATTTGTTTGTTTATTAAATAAGTTAATAAAAGTTATACTATTGCAATGAGTCTCATAGTTCGAGCTTAACGTTGTTTGCCTCCGGTAAGTGCCTAATCCATAACACTTCTGATTCACAAATATTACTGCGCCCGTGGGTCGGCTAGAGCGACTAGCCCGGGCGGGAATTGTCAGTTCCCGATAGATCTATCCAATAACATTCACGCATATATTAACGAACTATGATGGGTAGAGGGCTTAGGGATTATTTTCGGGTCTCATGCAATCCGTATAAAAGTTGTTTACAGTACTTGTGATCATAAAAACAGTTATAAAACAGTTGTATGTATTCTCACCCCTGAGTATAAAAACAGTAAAAATGGGCTATGAAACTCACCTTAGATTAGCAAGTAGCAAGTAAGTATCAAATAAGCAAGCAAGCCGGTGTGCAACCTTCTAACGTCCTAAAAACGTATAAGGTTGGGTATAAGTAGATGTCTCAAAAGACCATCTATAGCGATTGTATAAGTGGGGGTCAATGTCCACTTAAGCCAATCGTGTAGGTGGAGTGTTAATGTCCACCTAGAGCTAGTTCATCAACTAGTATGTCCAAATAAATTGTTCAAGTTCGTTTCTTAAAAAAAAACGTGTACGACCCGTTGGTGAAAGTTTGTAATAATAATTCATTTAGACATTATTATCAAGTTTGTTTTGCTGTAAACTATTCATTAGTACATATCGTGTGTTGCAACCCAATTATTTTAGTTTGTATAAGTCTTAAACTGTAGGTCAAAGTTGGTCAACTCGTTGGTCAAAGCTGGTCAAACCTGGTCAAACTGGTCAAACCTGGTCAAACTGGTCAAACCTGGTCGAACTGGTCAAACCTGGTCGAACTGGTCAAACCTGGTCAAACCTGGTCAAACTGGTCAAACCTAGTCAAACTGGTCAAACCTGGTCAAACTGGTCAAACCTGGTCAAACCTAGTCGAACTGGTCAACCTTGGTCAAACTATGAGTCACTTCTAATTTATAGAGTCACTTACCAATTTAATGAGTCACTTCTAATTTATAGAGTCACTTACCAATTTAATGAGTCACTTACCAATTTCATGAGACACTTACTGATTTTATGAGTCACTTACCAATTTCATGAGACACTTACTGATTTTATGAGTCACTTACCAATTTCATGAGACACTTACTGATTTTATGAGTCACTTACCAATTTCATGAGACACTTACTGATTTTATGAGTCACTTACCAATTTCATGAGACACTTACTGATTTTATGAGTCACTTACCAATTTCATGAGACACTTACTGATTTTATGAGTCACTTACCAATTTCATGAGACACTTACTGATTTTATGAGTCACTTACCAATTTTATGAGACACTTACTGATTTTATGAGTCACTTATTAATTTATGAGACACTTACCAATTTCATGAGTCACTTATCAAATCCAAGTGTTCTAAGTGTCGGTTTCTAATTCGGGAAACTTTCTAAATTTAGTTTTTGGTCCAAGTTACTAACTAAGTCATCCAAACCCATTTTTGTTACCACTTTCCAAAAATAGTAAGTTTTGTCGTTTTTTAGAAACCGAGCTGTTTTTGTTGACTTGGTCAAACCGACTCGGTTTGACCCGAAACTTTTACCCAACCCATAAATCAGTTTAAAGAGTCCAAATAATATGTCAGTTTGTGTCGGAGTCATCCAAAGTGTCGGTTTTAATTACACTTCTTAAGATTTTCAATATTTCACATTTTCGACTTTTGTCGGTTTGGTTCGCCATTTAATTTCCACCACTTATGGTCCAAACTAGGGTCTGAGATTTTTACCAACTGATCATGTATGTATCTAGTCTAACATATAATTTTTACAGCAACCATAGTGTCCATTTACATATTTAAACAATTTCGCGTATGAACCGTACTCATTTTCCGAAAACTTCCAGACCAGACTCAAAGATCAGTTTATTCACAAAAATACGTACAGAACTGGAAAAAGTGCAAAACATGAAAGTTGTAGCCCTTTTCAATACGCAACTTTTAAAAAAAAATTCGTTGTCTAATTCGTCCTACAACTAAAGATATGGTCATTTTAGTGGACTGACTTTTTCTGAGCAGATTATGCATGTTCTTGATTAAGTTGTAAAAACGTATTTTAACAAAAGTTTTGGACATAATCAAGTTAGATAAACCATAAAACATGTAATTAAACATAGATGAGAGTAGATATGAGTTTCCTTACAAAGATTTTGAGAGAGATGAGATGGGATGATGATGCTAGAGTTCTTGAGCTAATTATTATTACAAATAGTTAAAAAAATTTGTTGGTGGTTGATGGTGGTTTATGGTGGTGGTTTGTGGTGGTAGTGGTGGTGGTGATTGGGGCTGGAAATACTTCAGCAAATCTTGAGAGAAAATGAGGGAAAGAGAGTGAGAGAGTTTGAGTGTGAATGAGTGAGTGGAAGCATTGCATGTGTGGTGTATGGATGTGTAAGGAATAACAATAATGAGATATTGCATGATCTTTAAGTGGGTAAGGATGGTGGTGCACATGGGAGCCAGCCTATGGGGCCCCATACAAGGGTATTTTAGTCATTTCATCATTCCTAACTTAAGTTGTTACGTTTCCCGTTCGTTTACCCGATTGTTTAGACGTTTATTTATACGTTAAATGTTTTATACGCGTTTTTAAGTGATGACTTAAATTTTGATATTTTTGATTGAAGTATTTATTAAAATACTTAAAAACATTTATAAAAATGTTCCGTTAATTCGTCAGCCTCGATTTGCGTGCACGTTTTACGGAGGTTTTATCGCGTAATGTTTTAATTAGACGTTTTTATTGACGAATTATTATACGATGTTTTTAATAATAATTTCATACAAAGTAATATATTCTAAATTATAAAAATATATATTTTGACTTTCGTTCGATTGTCGGGCGCGTTCCGCGCGTTTCTGTTGCGTTTGAGACGTTTTAGTCAAAACGCCTAGGTTTTTCGTATATTATTTTAATAAAATAATAAGTAATGATAAATAACTTCTAAAAATAGATTTAAGTTATTTATAGAAAGTTTTTTTTTTTTTCACCAACGTCGGTATTTATACTGTGTTGGACTCCGTCCGGTTGTTTTGCACAATTTCACCAAATTGCGTAAGCGTAATTATAACTAATTACGTAAGCGTAATATATATCAATTACGGGAGTGTATATTCACATAAATACACAAATAGTTACAAGTAATTACAAGTATTTAGCCTAAAATTAAACTAAACACACGCAATTAGGGTTTCTAGCAGGTTAATCAGAAATCCTAAATCGTCGGGTGTCACATTCTCCCTCTGTTAGGAGAATTTCGTCCCGAAATTAGTTTGTTGTCATGGTCTGTTGGGCATCTAAAAATAGATGTGGATGTTCAACCTTGTTTTACTGGTTTCCCCTGGTTAGACAATCGTTTTCCGATATTGAAAGGTGTACGAACAAATTCCTCCTCGTAGACGTTGTAGGTGCGAATTTAAAAGGAGTCAGACGATGGCTATGATGTCATCAAGAAGAGAGATAAGGGAGAAAGATTTCAATTTCAGTGGGTGTTAAGTCTTGTATCTTGGATATATCGTTGACGCATAAGTCAAAGTAATGGTTAGTGATTAAGTAATTAGTTTCGTATAAGTGTGACCGGGTCATTTCAACCATGAGTTCGTGTAGACGTAAGTAAATCGTTGAGTTATACCAGATATAGGTCGTTGGAATCTCATTTCAAATACGTAAACCATTAGAAGACTCGTAGGTGTCTTAAAGTGTAAGTCGTTATCGTGCGTTAGGAAACATAGATTGAAATTTAAAAGTCTATGTGAAAAAGTTTGTTTTGCTAAAACACAGTCGAAGGCTTTATGTTGGCTCAAATCAGTTGGTTAGTTCTGAGTTGCACCTAGTGTCCATGTTGTTCGGGTTCTATTGTGCATAAAGGAATAATTTAATATCGTATGAGTTTCAAAACGTTAATTAAGATATTGAAAAGGGATGTACCCATATCAAAGTCAGGGTTCTGTCCGGGTTCACCGGCGTTGCTCACAATGTTTCCGCCACGAATTTTCTTCTTCCTATTGTTGCTGACGTTGTTCATGTTTCGCAGCTTCGGACAGTTGTTCTTAAGATGCTTGATGTCACCACACTCAAAACAGGCTTTTGGTTTATTGAGGTTCGTAACTGTAGTTGGGAATTTGCAGTTCTTAGCTTGGTGTCCAAATAGTGAGCACTTCCCACAAGGGGTACCACAGTGTCCAGCGTGATGATAGTCACATTTGGGGCAGTAAGGCCTAAGTCCTTCATAACCTTTCTTTTCTCCGGATCCAGTAGCATAGTTGACTGTTTCTGGCCTCATTACTAGTTGCTGTCCTGGGTTGTTGTTGGAATTTCCTTCCCATTTTCTCTTATTGTTTAACACCTTTGCTCCGGTTCCTTCTTCAGTAGGGGTATCATGTTGAGCCATTTGTGCCATGGAGTTGCGAACTAAGTGAACTGTATTTTCAATGGTTGGGCAAAGAAACATCAATTGTCCTAAGGTGGTTTCCACACTTGTCATGCGTTGTTCGTACTCGAGGATGCGCATGTCGCTCTGCTCAGCACGATGACGGAGGCTAGTGATTTCTTCCTGGGCATCGGCTAGTTGGGTAAGCATCGTGCTAAGGGTTTCTTTGGTAGGGTAGGCAGTTTCCCCATTTATGGTAATAACAGCAGGGGTAGTAGCAGTGGATGAAGCAGTAGTAGGGGTAGTAGTAGTAAGGTTATGGGTGGGGTTAGCTTGGAGTGTCTCCTCAATTTTTCCGGTGGTACACAACATCCGTGCTGCCATAGGGTTAGGTGGGGATTCCTCATGTTCTTCCTCAGGTGTCATCGTCTCCAAGGGTTCATCTTCCAACAGTTCAATATCGTCAGCCAAAGTAAGTAGGTACGGGAATGTCGTTGGTTCATCATAGAGTTGGTTGTCGTCAGACACGTGTTTGTCTACAGAGGGACTTGCCATTTCCTACGAGAAAAGTGTTTTATCAAAACAATGGGTTTGTAAAAGAGCTGTTAGCCTCTAAAGTTGCATAAATTTCTGGTAATGTAACTATCTCATGTTTTATTACAAAAATGTCGGTACCATTTCTGGTTAAATTAGCGTTATCAGTAGTATTACCTACGTTGTGATTTGTCTTTATATAGACTGTATGAAAATCAAGTGTTTGTACTTATAAAATATTCGTCTATCATAATGTCAACTTAATTGTTGCTAAAAGTTTCGGGATTTGGACCTTGTACAAATGATTAGATAAGTAGTTTAAAATTTCCAAAAAAGCTTCTATGAATCGTTTTACGGAGAAGTTTGTGTAAAATTTGTTGGAAATTTTCTATGATGAGAGTTTATTTGAAAATTTAATGTTTGCTGAAACTTAAGTCGGTTGAAATATGTTGGAAACTCTTGTCATTGTCAAGACGTTGAAAATTTATATCTAGCATTATCGGTTGAAAATTTGAAGTTATAAATAATTTCGGAATAGATGTTTGATGAATTTCCTTTGAAAACTTGGATTGGTAGAAATTTGTTGGAAACTTTTTATTTTATAGTATGGTATTGGGAAGTACGGTTGATTCTCGTAGTGGCGTAGCCTTGACTGAAAGGGGATGAAAAAAGGATAAAAGAATGATTGAGATCTTTTCATGAGGGCTAAGATTATCGCAGACGTGCTTGAAATAATACGTGACATCGTAGTACGAAGGTTAATTGGTACTAGGTAATATGATTAGTGATCAATAGGGTGCAAGATTAATAAAATATAGAATTCGAAGTCTACAAAACATGCAGGGCATTATTACATCCGGTCTACAACAAAAGTCTTATACAAAATGTGATGGAGTTGATGAAGAAGGAGGTGATCTTGAAGTTTCCTACACACAGTACATGTTTAGTGGAATTTCTACTAGTCCTATGCGAGTTCTATTTTGCACACTAGTCTTAATCGCAAGGCAGCGACTTCGTCTCTAGTCTCCATCACCTGGAGATGGATAGTTTTCTATGGTTTCACTAAGATTTTGTCGATCCTCAAGGATCTGTGCAACTCGGCCCTATGCTAGGTGCATCCAACCTAAATGGATTTTGTGTTGTTCTAACTTCATAGTGTCTATTACATTTTCGTGGAGGCATAACCTAGTAGCTAGTACCAGAACGGTATGGTAAGTGGGTTCATGTGTGTATAGAGAGGTTCGCATGTCGATAGCTTCTTCGTCCTCTGTAGAAAACTATATTCCTTCTTTAGTTCTCCAAGTCTCAAGTGTTGCGGGTAACCAATTCCATTGGCGGACATCTGCCCTACGACGGGTCCTAGTGGGTGGAGTATCAGTAGTAGTGGTATGAATAGGACAAGTTCTAGTTCGAGATGGTGTGTCTGTTCTTCTAATTGTGTGTAGCACGCGCGCTCCATGGGTCTAGATCATGTGAGGGAATTGGTATGTCCTCATCGGATCTCCAGGCGCAGAGAGTATAAGGTAACCAGTTCCATCGAGGGGTATCGGTCCGACGGCGGGCTTGGTTAGGTGTGGAAGTGGTTGTGTTACGAGGAGGGTAAGGGCTAGCTCGTGCTGGCCTAGTGGCTCCCCAACCTAAGCGAGAGTTGCGTGATCCCGAACGAGAGCGGGAGGAAGGTGTAGTTGCGTTGGGATTTGTTGCCATTTTCTGTGGTAAGGAATTTAGTATACGTGAGGTTGTATATAGAAATAAAGTAAACTAGCACACAAGCACGTATAAAGGTTGGTCCCGTTCTATCCTTGGTTTACGTTACTACCGTATTCTCATTTACTACAACCATTTCAGGTCTTGCATCGATTCTCCTTTAATTGTACATAGTTGATCAAGCTATGTTAAATTAAATTCAAATGATGCAATTGCTGAACCAGTCATACCAAAAGAGGAATACTACCCTAACGGTCATAGTCTAGGTCACTAATGCAATCCTAGTTCGCTATAACCTTAGGCTCTGATACCAATCTGTCGCACCCCCCCCCCCCCCCGAAACACGTGGCAGCGGAAACATGAGGTGTCACGGGGGCGCCGACCAAATTAAATATCACAACACAAAGATTAAAGCAAACGACCTCTATATGAGACGTTTGAAAATTTTACATTACCATACTTCAAATGTTTACAAAATATCTGGAGTTCGCATTAACCGTTAAGAGATTTCTAATACATTACTGATTATACAAAATACAGCTAAATGCAATCTAGTCTCTTGATGTTTGAAAACAATGCGACTCGAGCTAAGCTTTCCTGAAGCTTCCTACTGCGGCGGGTTACCTGAGAAATACATACTAAAAGGTCAACATAAAGTTGGTGAGTTCATAGGTTTAAACAGTTATCAAAGCCTAGGTATGAATCACAAGATTTGTTTGTTTATTAAACAAGTTAATAAAAGTTATACTATTGCAATGAGTCTCATAGTTCGAGCTTAACGTTGTTTGCCTCCGGTAAGTGCCTAATCCATAACACTTCTGATTCACAAATATTACTGCGCCCGTGGGTCGGCTAGAGCGACTAGCCCGGGCGGGAATTGTCAGTTCCCGATAGATCTATCCAATAACATTCACGCATATATTAACGAACTATGATGGGTAGAGGGCTTAGGGATTATTTTCGGGTCTCATGCAATCCGTATAAAAGTTGTTTACAGTACTTGTGATCATAAAAACAGTTATAAAACAGTTGTATGTATTCTCACCCCTGAGTATAAAAACAGTAAAAAGGGGCTATGAAACTCACCTTAGATTAGCAAGTAGCAAGTAAGTATCAAATAAGCAAGCAAGCCGGTGTGCAACCTTCTAACGTCCTAAAAACGTATAAGGTTGGGTATAAGTAGATGTCTCAAAAGACCATCTATAGCGATTGTATAAGTGGGGGTCAATGTCCACTTAAGCCAATCGTGTAGGTGGAGTGTTAATGTCCACCTAGAGCTAGTTCATCAACTAGTATGTCCAAATAAATTGTTCAAGTTCGTTTCTTAAAAAAAAACGTGTACGACCCGTTGGTGAAAGTTTGTAATAATAATTCATTTAGACATTATTATCAAGTTTGTTTTGCTGTAAACTATTCATTAGTACATATCGTGTGTTGCAACCCAATTATTTTAGTTTGTATAAGTCTTAAACTGTAGGTCAAAGTTGGTCAACTCGTTGGTCAAAGCTGGTCAAACCTGGTCAAACTGGTCAAACCTGGTCAAACTGGTCAAACCTGGTCGAACTGGTCAAACCTGGTCGAACTGGTCAAACCTGGTCAAACCTGGTCAAACTGGTCAAACCTAGTCAAACTGGTCAAACCTGGTCAAACTGGTCAAACCTGGTCAAACCTAGTCGAACTGGTCAACCTTGGTCAAACTATGAGTCACTTCTAATTTATAGAGTCACTTACCAATTTAATGAGTCACTTCTAATTTATAGAGTCACTTACCAATTTAATGAGTCACTTACCAATTTCATGAGACACTTACTGATTTTATGAGTCACTTACCAATTTCATGAGACACTTACTGATTTTATGAGTCACTTACCAATTTCATGAGACACTTACTGATTTTATGAGTCACTTACCAATTTCATGAGACACTTACTGATTTTATGAGTCACTTACCAATTTCATGAGACACTTACTGATTTTATGAGTCACTTACCAATTTCATGAGACACTTACTGATTTTATGAGTCACTTACCAATTTCATGAGACACTTACTGATTTTATGAGTCACTTACCAATTTTATGAGACACTTACTGATTTTATGAGTCACTTACCAATTTTATGAGACACTTACTGATTTTATGAGTCACTTATTAATTTATGAGACACTTACCAATTTCATGAGTCACTTATCAAATCCAAGTGTTCTAAGTGTCGGTTTCTAATTCGGGAAACTTTCTAAATTTAGTTTTTGGTCCAAGTTACTAACTAAGTCATCCAAACCCATTTTTGTTACCACTTTCCAAAAATAGTAAGTTTTGTCGTTTTTTAGAAACCGAGCTGTTTTTGTTGACTTGGTCAAACCGACTCGGTTTGACCCGAAACTTTTACCCAACCCATAAATCAGTTTAAAGAGTCCAAATAATATGTCGGTTTGTGTCGGAGTCATCCAAAGTGTCGGTTTTAATTACACTTCTTAAGATTTTCAATATTTCACATTTTCGACTTTTGTCGGTTTGGTTCGCCATTTAATTTCCACCACTTATGGTCCAAACTAGGGTCTGAGATTTTTACCAACTGATCATGTATGTATCTAGTCTAACATATAATTTTTACAGCAACCATAGTGTCCATTTACATATTTAAACAATTTCGCGTATGAACCGTACTCATTTTCCGAAAACTTCCAGACCAGACTCAAAGATCAGTTTATTCACAAAAATACGTACAGAACTGGAAAAAGTGCAAAACATGAAAGTTGTAGCCCTTTTCAATACGCAACTTTTAAAAAAAAAATTCGTTGTCTAATTCGTCCTACAACTAAAGATATGGTCATTTTAGTGGACTGACTTTTTCTGGGCAGATTATGCATGTTCTTGATTAAGTTGTAAAAACGTATTTTAACAAAAGTTTTGGACATAATCAAGTTAGATAAACCATAAAACATGTAATTAAACATAGATGAGAGTAGATATGAGTTTCCTTACAAAGATTTTGAGAGAGATGAGATGGGATGATGATGCTAGAGTTCTTGAGCTAATTATTATTACAAATAGTTAAAAAAATTTGTTGGTGGTTGATGGTGGTTTATGGTGGTGGTTTGTGGTGGTAGTGGTGGTGGTGATTGGGGCTGGAAATACTTCAGCAAATCTTGAGAGAAAATGAGGGAAAGAGAGTGAGAGAGTTTGAGTGTGAATGAGTGAGTGGAAGCATTGCATGTGTGGTGTATGGATGTGTAAGGAATAACAATAATGAGATATTGCATGATCTTTAAGTGGGTAAGGATGGTGGTGCACATGGGAGCCAGCCTATGGGGCCCCATACAAGGGTATTTTAGTCATTTCATCATTCCTAACTTAAGTTGTTACGTTTCCCGTTCGTTTACCCGATTGTTTAGACGTTTATTTATACGTTAAATGTTTTATACGCGTTTTTAAGTGATGACTTAAATTTCGATATTTTTGATTGAAGTATTTATTAAAATACTTAAAAACATTTATAAAAATGTTCCGTTAATTCGTCAGCCTCGATTTGCGTGCACGTTTTACGGAGGTTTTATCGCGTAATGTTTTAATTAGACGTTTTTATTGACGAATTATTATACGATGTTTTTAATAATAATTTCATACAAAGTAATATATTCTAAATATATATTTTGACTTTCGTTCGATTGTCGGGCGCGTTCCGCGCGTTTCTGTTGCGTTTGAGACGTTTTAGTCAAAACGCCTAGGTTTTTCGTATATTATTTTAATAAAATAATAAGTAATGATAAATAACTTCTAAAAATAGATTTAAGTTATTTATAGAAAGTTTTTTTTTTTTCACCAACGTCGGTATTTATACTGTGTTGGACTCCGTCCGGTTGTTTTGCACAATTTCACCAAATTGCGTAAGCGTAATTATAACTAATTACGTAAGCGTAATATATATCAATTACGGGAGTGTATATTCACATAAATACACAAATAGTTACAAGTAATTACAAGTATTTAGCCTAAAATTAAACTAAACACACGCAATTAGGGTTTCTAGCAGGTTAATCAGAAATCCTAAATCGTCGGGTGTCACAAGAAGGCTACTGAAGTCGTAGCAAACACCTCCTCTAGATTATCTGCTAACTACCCATACTTTAATTCGCTTTATTTAAATTTTCTGCCTAAGTATAAAAAACCAAAAACAAACCCCCAAAAATCTGTTAAAACCATTACTAGTTAGATAAATCGTCTCCAACGTCAACGTTTCACAATACAACTGGTTTATAGAACGACCCTAGGTCATACTTACAACTGTACTCACCCATAGTGTTAAGTATACATATGCCCCGCACTTACAAATTATAAAACCCACTGATCGCCGGCCTGACTGGTCCGGTTCAGTCCTTCTAACGACGAGGACTGTTCTCCCCCTTCACAAGGAGAGAGCTTTGCAACCTGACCCTTCGGGCGACATCAATAACTGTAGTCGGTTTTTAAGTTCCAGACAATAATAATTACGGGGAATAAAATTTAACATATATATCTATCCATATACACGTATGTACACATCCATATTTCATTCTAAACACTTCCAGATGTAAACAGAAAGAATGTAGGGAGCAAGGGAAAACAAGAATCAAGTTTCAAAACATCAAATTAAAGCTAGAGAACTTGAATTCTTCATCGATTAATCATTTCTAACTTGAGGTAATCATGATTCTTGTTTAATTTTGATTTAGAACTTTGAGTTTCACGGGGTTTGAGGGTATGATCATTTCTAAAATGAAATTAAGGTGTATTATGAGTGAATTGTAGTGTGGAAGTGTAGAAATCAATATTAGTAAACACTAATTCAATCTATAGTGGATAATTCGAATTGTGTGTTTAGCGATTAAGGTGGGTTTTGTCTAAATGATGATGGATTGCTGTTAATTCACCTTAATTACTAGTTAGAGATGTTACTGGAATGTTAATAGTGGAAAAAGAAGTATTAAATCAAATGGTTAAACACTCGAGGAGTTTAAAATCATGGAAGTAAGGTTATTATGAAGTAATAATCTAAGTAATCAAACTTTAAAAGTGGTTATAGTGAAGTGATGAAATTGTAGTAAATAATTCTTCATAACCTTGAATTTTTTAATGTTGAATTGTTATAAGTTAGTGATCACCTATTTGAATTGTAGTTGTAAAGATGTTATTATGATATTTAATCATAATTAAAATGGTAATTCAAGTGATTAGATACTTGAGTTAAAAATGATCAATCCAAGGGGTGAAGGGTTGATGATGATTATTAGTGGATTATGATAATTGTTAATTGCTAAATGTGTTGTTATATTGATGTGTTACATGCTAGGTGACCAAAAGATGTGACATCCCTAATCAAGTGTTAAACCGTGTAATTGCCTAAAAAGCAAAGGTGAGTGATATGGGGGTTAAATGGGTAATGATTGTGTGATTCCGGATTGTTTCCGAGCAAAAGGTTCATACAATCAAGTGGAGTATTATCTTGTTTCTAATTGTTGATTAATTATGTTGTTGTTATGTCACGTTATGTTGAATACGTGCTAAGATGATTAGTGTTGACAGAAATTGTTGATATGCAGAAGATTACGTGGAATTATGTGGAATGAGCATTTGTAGAGATTTGTTGTTGATCATATCGCTAACTGCGGTTAGCACAGAGCTTGTTTTAGAGTCCGTGTGTTGCACATGATGTTGTTATAATATGCATACTATTAGCCGTGGAACTGCATAGAGTTTAGCTAACTGCGGTTAGCATAGAGTTGTTGACGTGGTATGCATATCGACGTGACATGGTAATAAGGTTCTTGTTTCTGACTTGGTATGCATATCGACGTGATATGGTACTAAGGTGCTTGTTTCTGACTTGGTATGCATATCGACGTGATATGGTACTAAGGTGCTTGTTTCTGACTTGGTATGCATATCGACGTGATATGGTACTGAGGTGCTTGTTTCTATTGGCCGCAGATCCGCAAAGATTACAGAGTAGTCTCTACAAATTGCTCAGTAGTTATTTGCCTAAGCAAATATGTGTTGTGATATCGCATAAAAAGTCACGTGTTTACTATCGATATCTCTCTCATTTAAGACTAATTACTTGGCATAAAAGCTCAATTATCACGTAAATCAGTGATATTATGCCAAGAAGGTGAAAACACGGAAGCACGAGAAAAATCACTAAAAATGGATGAAAAACGAGGATTCCACGCACATTTGAAGATTCGAAGCAACCAAGATAATGTAACACCCGGTCATAAAGTCAATTTTCACGCCCATTTTAAACATCAATTACTCGTGTTTAGTTACGTATTAATGCTAAATACTTAAAACTTTTATGTATAATTATACCGACGCACGCGAACATTTTTAAACTTCAACATAACATGAGTTTGAGGGAAACGAAGTAACACGAAACCGAGACTCGAATGTGTCGGCCAAGATCCGTGAACCCAACCCACCGACCCATGACCCAACCCCCTTATATAACCTCATTTATTTCCCAATTTCATTTTCATTTCTACCAAACACACATACACAAACTCATCTATCTATCTCTTTCTTCTAACCGAAAATCAACAACAACAGCAGCAGATCGGCAGCAGCAACAGCACAACATCATCTTCATCTTCATCATCGCCATCTCCATCATCTCGATCCGCCATTTTTGAGCTCGAAATCGACATTTGGTAAGAACACCCGATTTCACACCTTTAAAACACTTTATTTATATTTATTAACATGTTATTGAGTCCACACAACAAGAATATATCTAAGAAATCGGTTAAAAATGTTTGAATCGTGAAATCCACACAAAAATCGCTGAACAGCGCGTTCTGCGAACTGAAACAAATCTCGCTTCGCAGCCTTATCCGGAGAAGATAAGGTTCTGCGAGCCGAACCGAACCTGCGAGCCGAACCGACTTGCGAGTCGACTTGCGAACCGAACTGGCTTGCGAGCCGAATTGACCTGCGAACTGACCTGCGAATAGAGTTTTGCGAACCGACCTACCTGCGAACCGAGTTGAGCTGCGAGACGAGACTTGCGAGTCGACATTGTCTTGCGAGCTGACTCTGCGAATTTACCTTGCGAATTGACTTTTTGTGGCGAGCTAAAATTTGCGAATTGACGTTTTTATTAAAGCAATGCAGTAGAAATAAAAATTTTCCAAGCTGACTTGGCAGCTCGACCCCAACCAGGGGCTCTGCCCCTTGGACCCCGCCAGGGGTTGCCACCCCTTGGACCCCGCTACCAGGGGCGCTGCCCCCGGACCCCCGTACACGGTTTTCAAACCTGAACGACAAATAAATATTTACACAACTCGCTTAGACAAACTGATTTGTCTCTCACTTATATAACCTCACGTGTTTAGGACACTAGGAGGTTACCATTCGGACGATACGTGTATCTTAGGATTGCTAGCTCCTCAGGTGAGTTTATAGCCCCACTCTTCAACTGTTTTACTGTTTTTGGGGTGAGACGCATGCTTAATTACTGTTTTTGGATTATAATGATAAACTTTTATGCTTCACACTTATCTATATTACTGTGATGTAATACTTAGGAATTACACCCAGCATTTTGTTGTAGAACAATATCAATACTTAACCTAGATAGGTTACAACCGTACATTTTCATATTGTTGAGAAACAATTACCAATACATAACTTGCTTAAGTTATCACTAAACCTTGGCCATAATGTCGCGGGACATTGCTACCCAATATACTAGAACTGGTTAGTTCTACCTACACTGGACGACAACTAGACTTCTACATGATTGGTTTCCTTTTAGGAACTAAGACTGCCCATACATTTCATTCCATGACTTCTAAATTGGAATTTTACACAAGTAAACATCAACCAAGGACCTCAATATACTTGCTAGGCTGAGGCTAGGAGTATGCGTTAGTAACGTACGTTAGTATAGATTCCTTATACTAATACAAAACAACTAGGTGATGATTAGTCATACCTAGGCTTATGGTGATATACTTAATATCTAAGTATTGTGTATACATATTTAGATACGCTAAACTACTTTCATGCGCGGCATGATACTCTATTAGACGTGTTTGTTGATTTGACATATATATATAGACATACTTGTACACTATCTCAAGCACATGGTGCTATCTACTACTTACTTATGTATATTGATATACATACACTTATACGAACTCAAATACTTAGTCGGGCATGTCGTAGTACTGCCAGCTCTCATTTACACCAGTCGGACATGTCGTAGTACTGCCGGCTCTCTATTACTCAAGTCGGGCATGTCGTAGTACTGCCGGCTCAATTACATACATTGCTGGCGAGCAATGCGGTACGATGCCACGGTTACAGTGGGCACAAAACGAGATCACGGTAAAGTGATTCAAAACGATATCGTGGTAAAGCGATACAAAACATGGGATCTGCGGGCTTACACTCGAGATTCGCGCATATCAACGGATCTGCGAGCTTACAACTCGAGATCGTTGATGCAGCAACGGATCGGCGAACTCACACTCGAGATCGTTGACTCATTAACGGATCGGCAAACTTTCGCGCGAGGTCGTTAACTCAGTATTTGATTAAATACTCAACCATAGTTCTGCGGGACTACATTTACTTGTTGCTGGTGGCAACATGTTATGCCAGGTGGCACACTAGTTTATTACTTGTTATCATATGACGTGGTCATACATATTACTCGATTCATTCTTAGGCAAGTACTGCCTCACACTGGTAGATTTACTCATACCTGATAGGTATCTAGGCATAGATTGCCACACCCTCGATATGACGCGGTCATACACTTATTTGATAATACTTAGGCATGTAGCGCCTCCCGATTGTAGACTTACTTATACCTGATAGGTACCTAGACATGGAATGCCACTTTCTTTATGTACTTAGGTACACACCACCATTACTTAGGTATGAGATACCTCGCTAGACGTATACACATTGGTGTTACAATTTTATAACAATACAGATCAAAATTGTGGATTTTGAATCACTTTCCAAAACATACAAGATTTATACTTTATGTTTTCAACTAACAATCCTATGAACTCACCAGCTTTATAGCTGACTCATTTTAGCATGTGTTCTCAGGTGCCCAGCAGGATTAGGATTGCTACAAGATGTGATAGCTCGAGTCGCATGTTTTCAAACATTTGGGACCACTTTGCATTACTTTTGTATATTCAACTCATGTATTTAGAATTTACTTGCAAACTCGCAACGTTGTAAACGTTTTATTTTAGTAATGTAATAACTATTTTCAAACGTCTCATATAGAGGTCGTTTGCTATGTATCTTATGCTGTGATATTTGATTTGGTAACACCCGACCCGACCGCTTCCGCAACCCGAAATTTGGGGGTGTTACAGATAAGATTTCAAAATAGAGATCACCATCAAGAATTCTCTTCAAAGTCTTCGTTTTCAAATACGAATCTAACAAAAGAAGAATCAACAAAAACGGATGAAGAATGAAGATTCTGCATACGACGAAAGATTCAAACGATTAGGTACAAGACATCTAAAGATCGGAGAAACATCTAAGGGATTTCTTTACATCAAAGTCTTCGTTTTTGAAAATCGAATCCAATGCAAAAAGAATCATAAAAAACGGGCGCATAATGAAGAAGATACGCGTGAAACAAGGAACAGATGAATGGGCAGCAACCGGGACGGTCGGCCGCCGGGCAGCCGCCGGCCAGCAGCCAGGCGCCGCCGGCTGGTTGCTGCCCGTCCCCTCCTCCTTTTTCCGTCCTTGCTCGTACTTGCCTAGTACATGTGCTACCACTTTCTACAACTTTAGGGTACACGTGCTACCACTTTCCGCGCCTTTAGGGTACATGTGCTACCACTTTACGGAAAAGGACCACCCCCCAAATGCTTTCTAACTTGAGCCTAAGATGGATAACATGCACCCATCCTCAAGTATAAATAGGCATCTTAGGTTCACAAATAAACACACCTTCCTAGACTCTCTATAATAAGTTTTTCCCAACTTTTATTTTCTCTCTTCTTTCTCTCTCTAAATTAATCTAATTTGGTGAGAGATAAGTAAGGGATTAATTATGTAATAGTTAGTAGTAGCTAGCTTCACGATGTAACACTTTGGAATATTCGGAAGTAATACAAGTATCGTTTTGCTCGCAATAGTTACGGGTAATATCTATCATTAATTCTTCGTAATGTTCTTATTTGATGTTTACGATTAATTAACGTTAGAAATGTTTATTGCCATGACCTGCGAGTAGTTGCTTATATGTTTGCCATGATTTAGATAGTTATAATGGGATGATATTAAATATTGTAAAGTAATATGACGGCCCCTATTCGACTGTTCCCGGATATAGTGCTGGAAACGCTTTTTGCGAAGTACAAATGTACGGAAGTCTGGACGACTGAAGGTAGTTATATTGCGGATCAATACTATAAATGTGCTAAATGAGTTTCTGTTTATGGTTTAATTATAATATTATGAACGAATGATGGCATGTTTGGCCGACCGCTTATGACCAGACTGCCCCAACTTATTTCAGTAGGATAAAACCTGTTTATGCGACTATTTATTCAACAGACCATGCCATGATACAGACATCTCTGACGACCGAGATTGGGGAATAGGATTCGAGGGTAGTCGTGGGCCGATGTGTTCAGTACATTTGGGAGAACTTCTAGTGTATTGTAATTGTTTGTGTTTACTATCCATGTGACATATCTTATATCTGATTACGGACAACTCTACGTTAGTTAGTTGATAGGATCGTAAAAACAACTCATTCCAATATAGCTTAAATTTATATATAAAAAAAAGAAACTTATATGAATGAGAATTATTATACTTGTTATCATTTAAATACATGACACCGGACCTAATTTATGGAAGTACCCTTTCTAGTTATCCACGTGACTATAACCTAGATATTAGGGAGTCATGAACCTTAATTAAGGTAAGTAGTTATCTGTGCCCATAGCATGCAATAAGTAAGACACGGTGAGACCACTCGTTGTACATATTAGGTTTATATTTCTGCACTGCTCTACATTTACATTTTAATTAGTTAGTTAGAGTGTCATTCTCACCGTCAATTACTCGTGACCGCATGTTGGACGTAAGAAGCCGTGAAACTATCCTATAAAGTACACTGTTTATTACTGAAAGGCATGGTCTGCATATGAAACGATGTTAAAACATTAGTGGATAATCCAGGGATGTATAACTGTTTAAAAAGGAGAGGTCTAGGTCATAAATCAAAGTAATTAGAGCTTAAGAAAAGTATTAACAAGGTCTAGAAAAGAAAGTCCAAGTGACTTAGATACATAAACCCCCTAGATCTTACATATCTGGTTCTTTAAACATAACAAGTTAATAATTAGTTACACAATTAGAAGAACGAGAGATAAGCTTAGGTGTTAAGAACGGTCGGACCTATGAGACGATACGCTGCTTTATTCATGTACCTCGGTGCTTCACCAAGATAGGTTGCTTATCTTTCAACTAGGTAAGTATTGGAAGTTTTGCGAATTGCTCCGATTAGAATCACAATAACCTAGTTCCTAGTGACATGCCAAGGGGAATTTAATTGGTAGGGTTCTAGTGTTTACACCAAAGTCAGCCAATCTATTAATCTGAACGTGTTCCCATCATAAACACCATCCCGATATTATACTATCCCAAGTCATGGCATACCACATCTTCCTTATCCTTAGTTGTTCCATACGTGATAGCTAGCTTATTTTAATTTTATTGCTTAGTAGTTTAAATTAGATAAAGACCAAACAAAACCAACTTTCTGAACCCCATTTTGAAGACTGAATAATCTAAACGAGCTCTGCTTCAAATTCGACCGTCTGGAGATGACCCCGATCATCCTTACCACTTACTAGTATCAGGTATTTGTACCTAGTACCAGTAGGTAGTCCTGAGGTTTAGGCCCCGAGCAAAATAAATTTTAAAACCCCCTGATCGCCCCCTCAGTCGTTACAATAGTACCAATGACACTGGCGGCTGGGAGGCCATCATGTTGTTAATAATTGAAAAATGTTGTTGTTTTGTGGATTATTCATTTAATTTCTCGTATGCTCACTAAGCATTTTGCTTACCTCTTCAGTTGCTTTATGTTGTAGGTGCATGGTTCGGTTAAACCAATTGGATAATATGTGGTTGCAAGGGGTGGCTTGGATTGGGGCTTGATTTATGGTTAGACAAGCTCTTCCTTCTTTTGAATTGTCGTATTTGATTGCCATTGTGTAAATCGCCCAAAACTATACTTTAATGATACGTATTGAATTAAGATGTAAAGTATCTAGTGAAATGTAGTGTATGCCTTTGACTTGGCAAAGTCAAAGTGGAGGGTGGTCAAAGTCAAAGTTGAATGTTGTAGTGTCAAAATGGGTAAAGATCATGTTTGAAAGTTGTAAGATTAGTTAGATGTGAAAGTGTGTGGTTATGGTCATAATTTTGGTGGAAATGTGATCAAAATGTCAAATATTGAATTTTAATTGAATTGTGCGGTAATGAATCTTTAGTCATATTTAGTTGTCAAAAGGAAATGAAATCTGAAGTTAAATGATGAATGTGTTGTTGATTTGGTTAATGGGTCAAGAAAGTGTCGAAATGGGTCATATAATGGGTTGATCCGATAAAAACGAGATGAAATGTACTTTTTTGTTATTGATTATTGTCGTTGGAGTCAAAATGGTATTGGAAATGTATTGGTGAAAAGTCCAGGTCAGAAAATGGGTGGTTTGTGTTTTCACTTGGTCATATAAAGGGTTGAAATGACCATATTTTGGATTACAGTCTTGATTCTTCGTTATTGTGAATTTTGAAAAAGTGTAAAAGGGGAAACCTTTATTTTGTTATAGTGGAGGTGTCTGCAAAGTTTCAGGTCTTAACTCTTAACGAGATAAAAGTTATGCGCGTCCAAAGTTCGTCTAAAAATTTGAGTTTGCTGTGGGTATGAACTACCCGGCTAATAGCTCCATACCCGACTGTTTTGTGTGCGTACTCGGCGGGTACAAATGGTACCCGGCTGGTAATTAGGTGTTTAAAAATGGGTTTGGTTCTGTTACCGAATTTCGAATTATACCTGCCTGTTCTTGGTAGAACCCGGCGGGTACCTGGCCAAATTTAATGTTTTTGTTTTTGAACTTGTTTCAATAGTATAATGTTAGTAACGATCAATCATACGTATGAACGAGTTGTAGGAAAAAATTATTTTTTGCCCGTTTCATATATATGTATATATATACATATATGTAACAACCTAAATTTAAAAATACAGGTTTCAAAATTTTTTTAAATAATCAGAGTTATATAGAAAAACTTCCCAAAAATTATTTTAAATTAAGTAAATCATGTTTATTTTAAAACAACTACGGTGTTACATCGTCATATCAAAACACGGTAATAAATGAAAACCCATAATTAAAGACTAACTGCAACAACAATAATATATTTGTCTTATTAAGAAACGAAGGCATTTATTTCAACCTTTCAAACTGCCCGCCTCGCTCGTCATCAACTTCTAGTTTCGTAACCTGCGAATGCACAATCCACATGTAGAAAACAAGTGTCAGCTTATTAAAGCTGAGTAAGCATAATGAGTTAGTATATAAAACACCATTTATAAAACCCTTAATCAACAAATGTTGTTAATTTAAGTATTCAACACTAGTCATGCATTAATAACAATATAAAAGGTCACAACTGTGACACCCGCCCAATTATGACTAGTGATTAGTGCCTAATCAACTGTTAATACATGTAATTAGTTCCGTGTTAGGCTAATTAATGTATCAAAATATATATTGTTGAATATATACAATTATACGATTTGATTAAATCGTACAAATTTCAAATCGAATGGATTTCGATTCAATTAATACGGTCGTTGGTGAACAATTTTTATTAAATAATATAATATTATTTAATAACACAATGGATTGGGATCAAGGGAGAAGAGTTTTTTAGTGGAGAAGAGGGAGAAACATTCTTGGCCATCAGATGAGTGATTCAATGGCTGAGATTAGTCAATGGTTTTGCTTTGAAAAGTTGTAAGTTGAGGGGCATATTTGTCCTTTACTTTGAATCAATAAAATAGGAAGTAAATCACATTTAATTACAAAACAAGAAACGATCGGGGCATGCAAAAAAAACCCGATCAAATTCAAGTCTCACCCACTCCAATCGCCGGCTTTGAAAATCGGAAACCTATTTTTTGAGCGTGATTTAGAGCCGACGCAAACAAGAATTATGATTTTATCGTTGTTTTGGGGGCGGCAATCGAAAGAGCTGAATCAAGTTATAGGTCGAGGGAAGCCAGGGTTTCTGAAGTGTCGGTTTCAAAAGGAAAAATGGTGACGGGGAAAAAAAATGGCAAAACCGAGCAAGAAAGGTAATCTATTTTCTGTTGTGTAGTTTTTATTGTTTATTGTTAGTGAATGGATGAATCATTCCCAAACTTGGTGCTTGTTATCGGCGTACAGTTGTTACAGCAGAAACTCGAATTAGAGATATTGATTTGCTCCCTTTTCTCGCGGCGGTGCACAAATCTTACAGCGAAAACCCTAGCCCGTCGTAAGGAAAAGCGCCGATCAGTATTCAATAATCAAAGATTGAAGCTTGATTGATTGAACTTGGGGGTTTATTAGAACCATGAAGAATTCAAAAAGTCAAATGCAATCGAGAGTCGAGACGCAAAGGTATGCAATTATAGTGGGTGTTTTTATGATATTTTTTGGTGGTATCTACAGTTATGATTGAATCTTTGTTATGATAATTGTGACTTTTGTTTTAAATCGTGTTTAATTTTAATGTCTAATGTATCAAATTAGGGTAGTTGTATTGTTGGTATTTTTATGCGGCTGAATCATGAAGACAGATATGGTTATTTGTGTTACGATTATGAAATTAAATTCTAAATGGATCGTTATGATATGAGCATCAAAATCATTGTGCACTTGATTTTAAATGTACATAATTGACTGAATCACTCTAGTAAGAAAACTGAATCAGTGTGGAGATGAAGTGAATCAGGTCAAAGATTTCGTTGAATCAATACAGTAGTTAAACTGAATCAGTGCAGCATGTGTTATGTAACATGGACTAATTGTTAAGTGCAACATGTGTCTAGTTTTTGTATTTTTATGCATGTGTAGAGGATTGTATGTGTGGAATAAAAGGAAACAATGTGACATTACGATAGGAGCTTTATATTATGAATACCCAATCACTGGGATGAATTAGATGAATCATTATGATAGGAGCATCAAAATCACTGTGCAAATTGATTTTAAATGTACAGATTTGACTGAATCACTCTTGTTGGAAAACTGAATCAGTGTGAATATGAAATGAATCAGGTCAAAGATTTCGTTGAATCAATATAGTAGGAAAACTGAATCAGTGTGTAGATGAAACGTCGAGCAAAAAAGCAGCATCATGTTGTAGTTATATCTGAATCATACTACTTATTCCGATGTTTGATTCATTGTACTCAAGTCGGGTGTTTTGAGTAGTGTAACTAAATAGGCAATGGCTGTATGGTTAAGTCACTTTGACCCGTTACCCAACTGGTTTTTTATATTCTTTATTGTAGGAAAGAAGAATGGACGTTGTGTGGGGCTAACCGTTTGGAGTAGAAGGTCAATTGTGGTTGTTGTGCCCTATGCTTTTCGTCTTGCAAGGTTTTGAAGGTTATGTTGGTGTGCTATTACTAAAAACTGCCATGGTTGGTGTCATTTCTGAATAGCAGGTAAAAGATTAAAAAAAGAAAAGAAAACATCTTGTGGACATATAGTCATGTTATTATCATTTTGTAAAGTAGGATCCTTTAATTGTATCTGGCAGGTAATTACCTGTGGCTTCCTTTTGATAATCATGGCTGTTGGGAACTTTGAAAATACAGTGGAGACGCTTTTTTCAAAGTCGCGGTTCAAAGCAAAAATGAAGAAAGGTAAAGAAAGAGAGATCTAACTCATTAATTTATATTGATGGCGCTTAGTTTTAGTTTATTGCAGTTGTATCATACACATGTATTTGTAAGCATATTTTGTCAAATGAGATCATCAAGTTTGTCGTTGAGTTAAATTGAATTTATTGAAGTATGGAAATGAGTACAATTCTTAATGGTTTAGAGTAATTGAGGTTAATGTCATACATGTTCATAAAAAGTTGGGTAACCAACCTGGACTATTGTAGCATAACCTAAAATATCTTGTGATAATAGTGCATTTATAATCCTTCTTTTTAGATCTTCTGTTGAATACGTATCTAACAGCTCCATCGTAGCTTCATCGTTCGCCATCTCGCTTCCGTTGTATCTCACGTTTAGTGAGTTTTACAGATTTTAGGTGAATTGAATCCCAAAACTCGTTCAATATGTCGATGATTGAATAAAAAATGGAATGAAATAAATTTTAATGGATGCAATATATCATACAAAAAATAGAAGAATCAATTGAATATACCATTCATCAAAGTATTGCAAACCCTTCGTTAATGTCAACATCAAACGGCGTCCACCCTAAACAAGTATTAAAATCTGCGATTGCATTTCATAAGGATTATATTGTTGTTGTATATCTCCTATTTTAGTGGAGAAATTAAACGGTTACACCAATTTGGAAACCATGTTTAATATTTATTGATATAATAATAAAATAAGAAATGACTAATATACCCTTTGACCTTAAAATGAAATGATTGGTCAGAAATCCTTCTCCCTTTTCTCCACAAAATAATCCTTCTTTTTAGATCCTCCAACATAACACAATTATATCCAAAATATTATTTTGGTAATATTTCAATTCAAATTCGTATCGTACAAATAAAGTCGACACGATTAGATTACTAAACGCGCAAACAAATCTAAGTTATATTTTATAACAACAAATATAAAGTATTTTATGAAAAACCTCAACAAAAATATCGAGTAATTATTTTTATTTTAAAAACTTATAATTAAACGTACATAAAATTATTTAAACGTTTAAACAATCGGGAAAACGAACACCGCACGGAGCGCGAATACACGTAATTAAAAATGGAGACCCACACCTCGGTGGGCCCCCACCGAAATCTGCAAAAGGGGTGAGGTCACCACCTCCGCACCCCATTTCATCTCTCACTCTCTCTTTCCCTCTTTCTTTTCTCTCAAAACTCATCAAACCACCACCACCTTTATCCACTAAATAACACCACTAAACGACCTTAAATCTCGACGCTCATTTGAAGAAAAAGATTCACCACATCACGATCTACGTTTCTATCTTTTCGGATTTCTCCGACGTTAACTTGTAAGTTTCCGACAAAACTCGAAAACACTCTGATCTCGTTTATTTTTACATAAATGTTGTTTCTATAAGCTTAAAATTTCCAAATACGGGTTGGGTAAAAGATTTGGACCAAACGGTAACCGGAAAACTCATTTTCGACTCAAAATCCGGCGATCAGACGTAAGTGTTGCTAGTGTGCCAAAAACAGTGCTAGCGACATTAGCAAAGTGTCGCTGAGCCAAGTGTCGCCTATATAGCGACACTACCCCAATGTCGCTGAAATACTTAAATTAGATATATACTAGCGAAACTACCGTAGTGTCGCTAATCAATTGAAAATCATGAATCCAGCGACACTTGTGACAACCGTCACCAAACCGTTATCGAAGTTCAAACCGTATAAACTCATTTTTGTGAAACTACTTGTTTTTGAGATTTATTTACATCAAAGTCTTCGTTTTTGAAAAACGAATACAACGTAAAAAGAATCAACTCAATCTGACGTGTAACGAAGAAGTTATGAAGCAAAACGTAAACGAAACTTGGGCTGAAATCAGAGATAAATCGAGACGCGATTTGGACCCAATAGCGACGCGATTTACCCCCTTTCACGACGCGATCCAGGGTATTTCGCGACGCGATCCTGTCTGGCGAGTATATATTCAATTTTTAACCCCAAAAACGTATTTTCAAACCCTACATTCAGTTTATGACGTCCATAGGCGATTTTCAAGACCCAAAGTCGAATCCCAAACCCTAAAACTCAAGGGTTTGATCCAATCTTTCATTCTATCAACCGAAAACACTTGTTATCGCGTTCATCGGTAAGCTTTTGATACTATAATTCTTCCATACGTTTATTCTATTCGTACAAACGGATTCTAAGGATTATGAACTCGTTATTTACAGATTCTAACGAAGCCTCTTGTGCGATCGTTCGATTAGTTGGTACATTTCTATCCGATTTCGTTTATTAACGTTAATTTCGATTGGTTCGTATTGTCGGTTTTTATTCGGTTCAATCCATTGTATTCCGGGTTATGATATTGTTAGGATGTTAATAAAATCAGTATACAAGTTGATAGAATTGAGGTTTTGATTATGTTGCGGTTTTGGATTAATTATATTAGCGATTAGGGTTGGTTTATTATAAACCCTAATCTGATCAGAAACTTTGTTCGGATTGGGAAGCTTGTAACTTGGTCATATCACGATGTTTTTTGATGAAAAAGGAGTCTAAACATAAGTACTTTGAGTCTTCTTTCAAATGGTGTCGGTTTCATGGTTAAATGTGGAGTATAAGTTGGTCAAAACGATTTTACAAGATGATGTGTCATTTCTGAGTTTCTCGGTTCCAGATTTCGGTTGAGTTGTCGATTTTTGAAACGTGTCTTAAACTAAGATTAAGGTCTTGAGATTTTTACTGGAGTGTCTTTAAAGTGTTATGTATTTTCTGTAAAAATATGATAATCATTTGAAACATCTAAGTATTTTAAGTAAATTAAAACTTTTGTGAAGTCAGAAAGAGTCAACAGTTTAGAGAAGTTTACTTTGGTGAATTTTTAAAAATAGTAAATCAACATAAATCAATCTGGGAAACTTACTGAGACTTTTAAACACATTAAAGTATCGTTGGTAAAAATTATAGAGTCAAATTGTTTCAGTAAGTATTATTTAAAAATTCGTGAAATGGATCCTAATTTCTGGTCAGAATCTAAGTTTTCATTTAGGATTAGTTCTTGTAATAATATACTAGTAGAATTGTGAGAAAATGTAATAGAAGTGTTTTGGGCATGGAATACAATGGAATGACCTAGTTATGTCTAGGTTATGACCCGTACGCATTATGACGTTGTAGATTGGCGAGCTGATTAGTGGTTATACTTAAGGGACGATACTTACATCATTTCTTGAGGTGAGTTTTCGTGGCCCCATTTTCTCATATACATGTTTTCAAATTGGGGAAAAAGTATGCTCACATGTTTTATAAATTGTTTTATGCTGTGAAACATATTCATTTTCATTTTGGACATATGCTTGAAATGTGTGACACTATGTGACTTATATGCATTGGTTGTTGGATTCATTTTTATCAAAGGCCTTACTCTTTCGAGGGTAAGTACCTAATGTGTACTGTTGGTATACATTGAAGGTCATGATTCGGGTGTTTTTATCAAAGGCCTTACTCTTTCGAGAGTAAGTACCTAATGTATGCTTAGGTGTACATTGAAGGTCATTTATGGGTAGCTACCGCATACACAGGATTTGGTTGGGTCATACTCCTTCGTGGGGTGATGACAGTTTGTGGATTGTTCGGTTAGATTATTTCACTTGTGTGCCATTTCTATATGCATTATCCTAACTTACTATTATCACAGCAAAATGTTTATTTTTCTGGTGTCTGGTTTCAAACCTACGAAACTCACCAACATTCGTGTTGACGTTTTTGAGCATATCTTTTCAGGTTATACTAGTGGACTTAAAGCAGAGGACAAAAGAACTTAGTGGACCCTTAGGGTTGCATTAAGAGTTATTCAAGACTTGTGTTACATCATGGTTGTTTGTGAAGGCATGTTTTGCCTTAACATTGTAGTGTACGTTTGTTTGTAAGATTTTGAATTCATTATTGAAATGTATGCACGACATGAACTGTTATTCATGTTAATGGCATCACGACATATTGGATATTGTATTTCATATAGAATTCTTTATAATGATGTGTTATGATCCTATCACCGTTATACCCCGTTGTTTCCACTTTAGACGGGGTGTGACAGATTGGTATCAGAGCCATTGTTTATAGAGATCTAGGTGGATTGGCCTAGACTATAAATAAGGAACCCACATATAGAACACGAGTTAGGAAGTTATGTGTGCATACAATTCCGTGAAGCTAGTTGTAGCTAGTGTCGATCATTCATCTTAATCGTTTCAAATAAGGATGTTGTAAGCATTTCTTCATCATCTTACGACTCTTTATGTGGATCGTCTACATGTTGCTTAGGATTCCATAACTATCTGATCTCTTACCGTAAATACAAAGCTTATTGTGATACAAAGACTTGGAAGATAATTATGTGTATGAAAGAATACTTTCACAATTATGGCTGCAGACGTAATTGACAAAGGTGTTCCGACGTATGTGTGCTATCCGACCATGTTTGCGTGTCTCATGTGCTATTTTCGTGTCGTATGGTAATAAAATCCCAATTATATTCCTTACCGAATCATTCTTATGCTTGTGAGTCTTGTGCATTTATGCCTTGACAAAATCCAAAGTATTAATCTATTCTAAACTAATAAGAATTCAAAAACTTTTAGTGAGCATACTACTAAGACGCATTACTCGTAAAATTTACTCGTGGAGGAGAAACACGTGGTGGTGGTCATACAATTGATAGTGGTGATTGATCTGATGGTTGAACTGGAGGAATTTGTGGTATTGAAGGCAAGAACTCCAATGTTGTTGCGACCATTGCACAACAGTGGTGGGCCTTAATATTCAAAATTTTCATGCAAGTTAGTAACAGCATATAGAATCATGGTAGAGCTAACGACACCGAAGGTGAAAATGGAACTGATAGTCGAGAATTCAAATGATGGAAGTGGTGAGGGCGCGAATATATATATATATATATATATATATATATATATATTATAATAATAATAATAATAGTAACGATAATAGTAATAATAATTACATAACTAAATAAATAAAAAAAATAAATAAAGGCACTGTTTAAGGAGAAATATTCTTTCAATAGTCAAATGAAGAAGTTAGTGATCAAGTTTTGGAAATTTTTATACAATGGGAGTAAATCATGCAACATATATCGGACAATTTCATGTGTTGGCAAGGATTAGACCTCATCGCGTGGCACTAGAAGCTAAGAGAATTGAGAAGTACACCAACATTTGTTCTGGAAACTCACGAGATGGTAGAAGTGATTGAGCCTCCTACCATCCAAGGCGCAATACTAATGGGTGGATTGTTAATCAATGAGATCAGTAAGGCAGGGAATGTAGAAACAAAACCAAGAATGAGAGGGTATTCAAAAGACTGGTTGATACTAACACATGAAGAGAGGGTTACACTGGTTCACATCTTCTGTGTGTAAGGTGTAACTACTATCATCACACATCTGCATCATGTTATATTTATTCAAACTGTAACTTAAGAGGCTGCTTTACAATTGAATGTCGGATGACAGCTCGTCAAGTGGCACCAATCAACACAGTAGGAAACTCGATGGCTTGTCTTGGGTGAGAGACTTTGAAACAATTTTATTAATGGGAGCACATAGAGATTAAAGAGATTATGTAGGGGTGTACTTTAGTGCTAGAAGATTACTCTTTTAGCATTGACTTGTTGCCCTTTGGACTCAGAAGTTTTGGTGTGGTTGAGGGAACGGATTAGATGACGAAATTAGGTATAAATTGTTTGTTTGAGAAAGTATTTCGTATACCACTTAAATGGTGGTGTAATACCTGAGATCTTCATAGAACACTTCAAAGACGAAAAGAAACAACTCATGAGCGTAAAGGCTAAAAAGTTAAAATTTCAAAACATTCTATTATCAACGATTTCCTCGAGGTCTTCTCGGAAGATTTAGAGGGATTATTTCCCTCTTTACTCGTAAAGTTTTGTATAGATCTTATTCTTGGAGCAACCCCAGTTGCAAAAACTCCAAATCGCTTAACACAATTTGAATACAAGACTTATTTAATTCACTTCAAGATGCTCCAAGAAAAGGGTTTTATTAACCCTAGTCATTCTCTTTTGGGAGCACATGTCTTATTTGTCAAAAAGAAAGATGGTTCTTTTCATTTGTGCATTGATTATCGTGAACTTAACAAATTTACGGTTAAGAATCACTATCCTCTTCCAAGGATGGATGATTTGTTTGATCAACTTCAAGGTGTTCGGTGGTTTTCAAAAATCAATCTTCATTCTGGTTACCATCAATTGAGGGTACCTGAATCAGATATACCAAAGACTGCGTTTAGTACTCGTTACGAACATTTCAAATTTCTCATTATGTCTTTCGATCTTACTAATGCGACTATAGCATTCCTATATTTAACTAACTCGTATATAAACCGCATCTCGACGAATTTATCATACCTTTTCATCTGCAACATTCAAATTTATTCTAAAACTAAGAAGGAGCATGAAGTTCCTTCAAGACTACTTCTGGAGTTACTTTTGAAAGAAAAGGTCTATGCAATATATTCAGAGTATAAAATTTGACTACAAGAGGTTTGTTTTTCTTGAAAACGTTGCGAACAAAGAAGTCAATCTTGTGAATTTTGGCAAAATAGAAGCTGTAAAGGGATGGAAGATCCCACAGCTATCGTGAAGGTTTGTAAAGCATTTGGGATTCACAGGTTACTATCGGCATTTTATCGAGAGTTTCTCCAAAGATCGCTCTACTACTCACATATATATAAGAAGTTTGTTTGGGGTAGAAACTAAGAAAATTTTTTACAAACATTGAAGGATATCTTGTGTAATGCATCAATTCGGACTCTTCCCGAGGATCGGGGGACTTCGTTGTGTATTGTGATGCATCAGACACCGAGGTCTGAGTTGTTCGTTAATTAAATGGGAAAGGTAATTGCATTCGTCTCTCAAACAACTCAATATACCTGAGAATTTTTATATTACCCATGATTTGGAACTTGGAGCGGTAGCATTCGTACATATGTGTTGAAGACACTACTTGTATGGAATGAAGAACGTTATGTATACCGATCATAAGAGCTTTTAACACCTCTATGTTCAAAAGAAGTTGAATACGATACAAATGAGGAAGCTTGAATTATTTAGTGGTTACAATTGTGAAATTTGATACTATCCGGGGAAGACGGATGATGTTGCAGTTGTTTTGAGTGAGAAGGAAAGAGTAAGCCAAGGTGAGTGCAAGTCAAAGTTTGACGATACACTCTGGCATTAAGGATAAGATGTTCAAAATTCATGATGAAGCGTTAAGGATACTCATAAACAAAACAAAAAGTTGCGTGGGTTAGACAAACAGTTGAAACATGAAGTGGATGCGCTGTTGCATCTTGTGAAAAGATTATGGATTCTTTTGCTAGGTGGCCTATGGACACTAGTATGAACAGAACACATAAGTCAAAAATATTCCATACGTCGAGAGGTATCATGATCTCATGGATTTGTATTGGTGACTGGGAATGAAGAAGGACACCGTTAACTACATTAGTCAATTAGTCAATGCATGAACAGTTTGAAGTTCAAGGCTGAATACTCGAGACTCTCAGGTCTATTACAGCAACCGGATATTTTTGAATGGAAAGTGGGAAACATGACTATTGATTACGTTATGAAGTTTCTTATAACTAGTAGTGAGCATGGCTCGATCTAGGGATATAATGACTAATTCAGCTTATTTCTTAGTTGTCCACGAGGATTACAAGATGGGGATTTTGGTAAGGCGTTACATCGACGAAGTAGTAGCAAGGCATGGAGTGTTTGTATCAATTATATCTGATTTTTGATGGACGGAGTGAGCGACCATTCAAACCTTTGAGAATATACTTAAGTTGTGTCATTAATATTTGTTGAAGTTGGAATAGAGTCGGTTGATTGGATTGAAATAGTCCATGAAGCTATTGACAAGATCTTTCAAATCAAGGAGAGGTTGGAAATAGTACGAGTTAGGAAAATGAGTTATGCAAACAAATGCCGACAGCAGTTAGAGTTGTGTGTTGAGAATCATATATTGTTCTAAATGTTACTTTGGGAAGGTGTTGAACATTTTGGGAAGTTTGAAATATTAGTATATGTGTTGTAGAAACGTTATAAATTGTTGAACGTATGGGTTCATTCACATATCGGTTGAAAGTTGTCACAAGAGTGAAGTGGTGTTCACGATGTATTTCACTCAAACCTATGAAAGTGTCGACTGATAGGGTCTTACAAGTATTTCTAGAAGTAAATTTCAGGGAATCACCAATGATATTGTGTAGAGAAATTGGTGGAAACCATGGAGTGAGATGTCAAATGTTGAAGCACGGAAAGTTTTAATTTATCATTGCTTGATCGAAGGCTTAGCGAGGATTTAAATTTACTTCGAAACAAAAAGAGTGTACAAAGCTTAATTTTATGTACCTATTCAGTGATCCTGTTGACAATATAGCTCCAACTGAATTTCGGGACGAAATTCTCTCAACTGGGGGATACTGTGACAACCGTCACCAAACCGTTATCGAAGTTCAAACCGTATAAACTCATTTTTGTGAAACTACTTGTTTTTGAGATTTATTTACATCAAAGTCTTTGTTTTTGAAAAACGAATCCAACGCAAAAAGAATCAACTCAATCTGACGTGTAACGAAGAAGTTATGAAGCAAAACGTAAACAAAACTTGGGCTGAAATCATAGATAAATCGAGACGCGATTTGGACCAATAGCGACGCGATTTACCCCCTTTCACGATGCGATCCAGGGTATTTCACGACGCGATCCTGTCTGGCGAGTATATATTCGATTTTTAACCCCAAAAACATATTTTCAAACCCTACATTTTGTTTCTGACGTCCACAGGCGATTTTCCAGACCCAAAGTCGAATCCCTGTCGCACCCCCAAAAACACGTGGCAGCGTAAACATGAGGTGTCATGGGGGCGCCGACCAAATCAAATATCACAACACACAGATTAAAGCAAACGACCTCTATATGAGACGTTTAAAAAAATATTACATTACCATAATTCAATTGTTTACAAAATATCTGGAGTTCGCATAAACCGTTAGAGATTTCTAATGCATAAATGTTGATACAAAATATCGTAATGCAATCTAATCTCTTGTTGTTTGTGAAAACATGCGACTCGAGCTAATGCTTCCAAAAGCATCCTACTTTCTTGATTCCTGTGGGTAGTCCTACTGCGTCTGTAAACCTGAGAATACATACTAAAAGGGTCAACATAAAGTTGGTGAGTTCATAGGTTTGATAATCAATCAGTTACTAATATGATCCACAAGATTCCAAAAGTAGTATCATTCACAATGATAAGTAAAAGTATCGTTAGTCAACGATAAGTAAAAGTATTGCAAAATGCAACATAAGTATACCATTTGCATGAGTCTCATAGTCAAGCTTAACGTTGTTTGCCTCCGGTAAGTGTACTAATCCGATACACCTCTAAATCACAAGTAATACTGCGCCCGTGGGTTGGCTAGAGCGACTAGCCCGGACGAGGTTTGTCAAACCCTGATAGATCTATCCAATAATACTCATGCACAAATTTTAATGACTACGATGGGTAGAGGACTTTAGTGGATTATTCAGGTCTCATGCAATCCGTATGAAAAGTGTTTCAAGTTACTTGTGATCATATAAGCAGTTGTATAAAACAGTTGTATGTATTCTCACCCCAGTTGAAAAACAGTAAAAAGGGGCTATGAAACTCACCAGAGTTAAGCAGGTAGCAAGCAATATTCAAATAGCAAGCAAAGTCCAAAGTGCAACCTTCTAACGTCCTAAACGTATAAGGTTGTGTAAGTAGATGTCTCATAAGACCATCTATAGCGATTGTATAAGTGGGGGTTAATGTCCACTTAAGCCAATCGTGTTGGTGGAGGGTTAATGTCCACCTAGAGCTAGTTCATCAACTAGTATGTGCAATAAGTTGTTCAAGTTCGTTTATTAAAAACATGTACGACCCGTTGGTGAAAGTTTGTAATAATAATCTTAAACCATTATTATTATATGTTGTTTCATTGTATACTATCCAAGTATATGTTTCACGTGTTGCAAATAGATTATTTTAGTTTGTATAAGCCTTAAACCGTAGGTCAAAGTTGGTCAACTCGTTGGTCAAAGCTGGTCAAAGCTAGTCAAACTGGTCAAACTGGTCAAACTGGTCAAACCTGGTCAACCTGGTCAAACCTGGTCAAACTGGTCAAACCTGGTCAAACTTGGTCAAACCTGATCAAACTGGTCAAACTGGTCAAACCTGGTCAAACTAGTCAAACCTGGTCAAACTTAGCATCACTAGCAAAATGTAGCAACACTAGTAATTGTGGCATCACTAGGTTAGTGTCTCTACTTGAGACTTAGGATATTTTCAGAAAATGTAGCATCACTAGCAAAATGTAGCATCACTAGTAATTGTGGCATCACTAGGTTAGTGTCTCTACTTGAGACTTAGGATATTTTCAGAAAATGTAGCATCACTAGCAAAATGTAGCATCACTAGTAATTGTGGCATCACTAGGTTAGTGTCTCTACTTGAGACTTAGGATATTTGGTTCAAGTGTTCTAAGTGTCGGTTTCTAATTCGGGAAACTTTCTAAGTTTAGTTTTAGGTCCAAGTTACTAACTAAGTCATCCAAACCCATTTTTGTTACCACTTTCCAAAAATAGTAAGTTTTGTCGTTTTTAGAAACCGAGCCGTTTTTGTTGACTTAGTCAAACCGACTCGGTTTGAGCCGAAACTTTTACCCAACCCATATATCAGTTTATAGAGTCCAAATAATTTGTCGGTTCGTGTCGGAGTTCATCCAAAGTGTCGGTTTCTAACATGCAACCTAAAAATTCAAGATTTCATATTTTCGACTTTTGTCGGTTTGGTTCGCCATTTAATTTCTACCACTTATGGTCCAAACTAGGGTTTAAGATTTTTACCAACTGATCATGTATGTATCTAGTCTAACATATAATTTTTACAGCAACCATAGTGTCCATTTACATATTTAAACAAATTCGCGTATGAACCGTACTCATTTTTCGAAAACTTCCAGACCAGACTCAAAGATCAGATTATGCACAAAACTACGTACAGATCTGGAAAAAGTGTAAAACAGTAAAGTTGTAGCACTTTTCAATACGCAACTTTTAAAAAAAAATTCGTTGTCTAACTCTCAGTAAAACGCAAGATATGACCATTTTAGTACACTAACTTTTCTGGGACAGAATCTGTTTTCTTTCATATGTGTTACAAAAACGTATTTCAACCTTTTATTTGGCCATAATAGTGTTAGATGAGCTACAAAACAAGTAAATAAACATCATGAAATCAGTTTTAGAGAGATAGTGTGTGTTTCCTCACAATGAGATGATGCAAGAAAGAAGGAAAGGATGATGGTGATGATCTTGTTCTTGAGCTTGCCTTCTTCTTGACTTCAATATGATGGATGATGGTGATTTATGGTGGATATTGGTGGTGGAAAAGGGATGGAATTTCCAGAGATTTAAGTGAGAGAGAGTATAGTGAGAAGTTGAGAGAAAATGGTTAAGTGTTTGAATGACCAAATGGGGTTTGCATGAAGGATAAGTGGGTTGTCATGAAGGTTTTGATGAGTGGTTTTTTCAAATGGTGTATCATTGGGGAAAAAGAAGGTGGCACATGGGGGAAGGGGGGGCCAGCCAAGGGGGCCCCACAAGGGGTACTTTGGTCATTTTCTTGTTCCCGATTCATTTCGTTACGTTTCCCGTTCGTTTACCCGATTGTTTGGACGTTTATTTAAACGTTAAACGTTTTATACACACATTTAAGTAACGGTTTAAATTCCGATATTTTCAATTGAAATATTTATCTAGATACTTGAAAACATTTATATAAAAATGTTCCGTTAATTTATCAGCCTCGATTTGCGTGCACGTTTTACGGATGTTTAATCGCGTAGCGTTTTAAATAGACGTTTTTCATTGACGAACTATTATATGATGTTTTCAATAATAATTTCATACAAAATAATATATTTAAATTATTAAAATATATTTTGGCTTTCATTCGATTGTCTGGCGCGTTCCGCGCGTTTCTGTTGCGTTTGAGACGTTTTAGCCAAAACGCCTTAGTTTTTCGTGTATTATTTTAACAAAATAAAAATATATGATAAATAACTTCTAAAAATAGATTCAAGTTATTTATAGAAATGTTTTCACCAACGTCGTATAATTTGTCGGACTCCGTTCGGTTGTCTCGCACAATTTCACCAAATTGCGTAAGCGTAATATAAATCAATTACGGGAGTGTATATTCACATAAATATACAAATAGTTACAAGTAATTACAAGTATTTAGCCTAATACTAAACTAAACACACGTAATTAGGATTTCTAGTAGGTTAATCAGTAACCCTAAATCGTCGGGTGTCACCATCCTAAACCCTAAAACTCAAGGGTTTGATCCAATATTTCATTCTATCAACCGAAAACACTTGTTATCGCGTTCATCGGTAAGCTTTTGATACTATAATTCTTCCATACGTTTATTCTATTCGTACAAACGGATTCTAAGGATTATGAACTTGTTATTTACAGATTCTAACGAAGCCTCTTGTGCGATCGTTCGATTAGTTGGTACATTTCTATCCGATTTCGTTTATTAACGTTAATTTCGATTGGTTCGTATTGTCGGTTTTTATTCGGTTCAATCCATTGTATTCCGGGTTATGATATTGTTAGGATATTAACAAAATCAGTATACAAGTTGATAGAATTGAGGTTTTGATTATGTTGCGGTTTTGGATTAATTATATTAGCGATTAGGGTTGGTTTATTTTAAACCCTAATCTGATCAGAAACTTTGTTCGGATTGGGAAGCTTGTAACTTGGTCATATCACGATGGTTTTTGATGAAAAAGGAGTCTAACCATAAGTACTTTGAGTCTTCTTTCAAATGGTATCAGTTTCATGGTTAAATGTGGAGTATAAGTTGGTCAAAACGATTTTACAAGATGATGTGTCATTTCTGAGTTTCTCGGTTCCAGATTTCGGTTGAGTTGTCGATTTTTGAAACGTGTCTTAAACTAAGGTCTTGAGATTGTTACTGGAGTGTGTTTAAAGTGTTAAGTATTTTCTGTAAAAATATGATAATCATTTGAAACTTCTAAGTATTTTAAGTAAATTAAAACTTTTGTGAAGTCAGAAAGAGTCAACAGTTTAGAGCAGTTTATTTAGTGAATTTTTAAAAATAGTAAATCAACATAAATCAATCTGGGAAAATTACTGAGACTTCTAAACACATTAAAGTATCGTTGGTAAAAATTATAGGGTCAAATTATTTAGTAAGTATTATTTAAAAATTCTTGAAATGGATCCAAATTTCTGGTCAGAATCAGAGTTTTCATTTAGGATTAGTTCTTGTAATAATATACTAGTAGAATTGTGAGAAAATGTAATAGAAGTATTTTGGGCATGGAATACAATGGAATGACCTAGTTATATCTAGGTTATGACCCGTACGCATTATGACGTTGTAGATTGGCGAGCTGATTAGTGGTTATACTTAAGGGACGATACTTACATCATTTCTTGAGGTGAGTTTTCGTGGCCCCATTTTCTCATATACATGTTTTCAAATTGGGGAAAAAGTATGCTCACATGTTTTATAAATTGTTTTATGCTGTGAAATGTATTCATTTTCATTTTGGACATATGCTTGAAATGTGTGACACTATGTGACTTATATGCATTGGTTGTTGGATTCATTTTTATCAAAGGCCTTACTCTTTCGAGGGTAAGTACCTAATGTGTACTGTTGGTATACATTGAAGGTCATGATTCGGGTGTTTTTATCAAAGGCCTTACTCTTTCGAGAATAAGTACCTAATGTATGCTTAGGTGTACATTGAAGGTCATTTATGGGTAGCTACCGCATACACAGGATTTGGTTGGATCATACTCCTTCGTGGGGTGATGACGGTTTGTGGATTGTTCGGTTGGATTATTTCACTTGTGTGCCATTTCTATATGCATTGTCCTAACTTACTATTATCACAGCAAAATGTTTATTTTTCTGGTGTCTGGTTTCAAACCTACGAAACTCACCAACATTCGTGTTGACGTTTTTGAGCATATCTTTTCAGGTTATACTAGTGGACTTAAAGCAGAGGACAAGAGAACTTAGTGGACCCTTAGGGTTGCATTAAGAGTTATTCAAGACTTGTGTTACATCATGGTTGTTTGTGAAGGCATGTTTTGCCTTAACATTGTAGTGTACGTTTGTTTGTAAGATTTTGAATTCATTGTTGAAATGTATGCACGACATGAACTGTTATTCATGTTAATGGCATCACGACACATTGGATATTGTATTTCATATAGAATTCTTTATAATGATGTGTTATGATCCTATCACCGTTATACCCCGTTGTTTCCGCTTTAGACGGGGTGTGACAACACTCACCTAGTGTCGCCTAACTAGTGCCGCCTATAGCGACACTCACCTAGTGACGCCTAACTAGTGTCGCCTATAGCGACACTAGCCCAGTGTCGCCAAAAACAGAAAGTTGAACTATTTTCTAAGTATTGGAATATGTTATACCAAACAAATCGGATACGATACAACTTATACACAAGACATATATATTTTGTTAAGTATACAACAACACAAGTATAATAATAATAGTTGAGATTATTATTACAAACCGTCACCAACGGGTCGTACACATTTTCAAAACTCAAATCAAACAACCAAATCATAGTAATTTGGACAAGTTAATCAACCAAATCGTAGTCATTTGGACATTCTAGTTGGACGAACAACTACAAAGGTAGTCCTTATAGATACCTACTCACATTTATAACCATCGCGTGTCGTGGACACCCTCAGGTTACAAGTTTTCGGACAACAATACTCGGCAAATCAATCACGTTTATTAAGTTAAACACTTCAAGACTCAGGTGAGTCTCATGGCCCCTATTTTACTATTTTACTCAGGGGTGTGATATCAATGCTCGTTTTATTTACAATTGAACGCAAGTACAAATCAAAATCAAATACTGCATGAGTTGTTTTCACTAATCAATTTAAAGTCCTCCACAACATAGTTTGGTAATACGTAGTAGCGTGAATGTTAGTGTATAGTACCATATAGGATTGACAATCCTCGTCCGGGTTAGCAAGCACTAACTGGTCAAACGGACGCATTAGCATTTGTGTAGACGAGTGTGAATTAGGCACTCGTAGGAGGCACCTCGATCGGAATTCCTTCATTGGACCCGACCCCCAAGTTAAGCTCAGACTATGTGCTCATGACTGTATAGTTACTTTTATTTTGCTTTATTGCAATTTAAATTCAATTAAATCTTGCGGTTCATTCAATATGTTTTGACATACAAACCTGTGAGCTCACCAGCATTTCGCTGACCCATTTTAGCTTGTATCACAGGTACTCAGCAGTAGTTTGGACTGCCCAACAGGATACTTAGCTCGTGTCATCATGCAAACCATCCGAGATTTAGCTTCATTATTATATTTTGTATAAATTAATTATGTATTTAAATCTCTCAATTTCAAACCGAGCTAATGTACTACATATTTTGATGTAAACATTTGTTTAATCAATACAAGTTTAAAACGACGCATGTAGTGGTCGTTCATTATATCTTTGTGCTGTGATTACTGTAATTAGTCTCGCCCCGACCCGATTCGTTTCCGCAACCCGAATTTGGGGGTGCGACAACAACCATCACTAATCAAAGTATTACAATAGTAATATCACTACCTGTCAGCACATAATCAAAAAATCATCGGTTCAATAATTCAACAAATAGCAGGGCATGAACTCAGGTACAAGTTTTAAAGCTGTGCCTACAAACTCATCATTCAACCCTCAACTCAACAACTAATCATCCGTCAAATCATGTAGGGTTAGTCTACTAATCTACCAAGTACTCTGGAGGTGAGTCCGAGAGCCTAAGAAGACCAATTGGGGGAAACCTACTAGTCCCGACATAGTGCAAGGTACGGGAAATACAGTCCACAAGCGTTGTTAGGAAGTGAGTCCTCTCTGCAATTCGCTCACTCCGCGAGCCGATACTATGCATACGTGGCGAACCTCCACGTATCGCTCATGTGGTTAGGAATAACTACGTCACCCCATGGTCACCATATTAACTATGACAAAATGAACTATCTAGAATTATCACGTGCCCAAGTCTAGTGTGACCACCGGTAAGCCACGACAAAACCCTTTCAAAATTCATTTGAGATATCTCTTCGAACTTGTTTAATTTAAGTTATTATTTTAACTCGTCATCCTCTCATCTACAACTCATTCAGGGACCTATTTCATGCGTGCATCCTAAGTACCATGCAAAGATTCTAATGTTCTAATCAACATAGCAACTCAATTCAACATATCATCATTAACAATAACAACTACAAGAAGCCACATCAACAACCTTTTTAACAAACTCATCGTGGCATGAGTACTTATAAATATAATGAAAACAACAACGATAATAGCAAGAACAATACAATACCCACAATAGTAGTAGCAACATATTTCCATATATCAATACGATGACATCAACAAGAAACATCAACAATCATTATAACAAACTCGCTACTAGCATGTGTATGTAACATCAATAAGGTAATTACAACTACCAATGATTAACCTGACCCACATGTAAAAGTAACCAAACCCCAAGTAACCCGAGTGCATGACTTTGTTGAATTTGTTAGTCAACTTGTTACATCTTTAAAACACTTAAGTATTTTTCAGAAGTGAATTGGTTTTGATTGTGCACTCAGTTTTTACAAACATTATCTTACCTAGATGAAAGCAATCTAAGCTCCATATATAGTTAATCTCCTTTTGTAGTGTTATCATAATCTATACATTATATGAGTAAAACATTTCATGCGATTAGATACTATTTCTAACTTAACTTAATATTTAGGTTCTATTTGATGTCATGAAGGAGACTATCATTGCTCCTTTAAAGGGAGTAACTACAGCCATTATATTGCTTCTTAAGGAGTAGAGCTACTTTCATATGAGTAACAATGTTCCTTAATTGTTTGACTACTCAGTGACTCATAAACTAAACCGAACAAGTTAACTAGATGATTCAGCAGCACACACCTCTAGAAATCGAAACATTTGACCCACTTCTACTCTTTCATATTTTACAATATTTTAAAGGTTACTCAATAACACATTAATCTATCATATTCCAGAAAATCAAACATTTCAAAGCTAATTATGTTATAGTATATTGTAATGTTGTAGTAAACACTTTTTTTGTTGTATCTATCAACTCTCAAATTTTATATACTTTAATTACTTTAGTTGAATTTGGACTTTCATATTCTAATATCTTAAAGGGTTAAAGGTACGGATCGCCAACGAACTTATTTTTTTGTTCCGAGTTAGGTAACGTATCCAATTTAATACTAATGCACGTAACCAACTTTTAAATTTTGTTCCGATGTAGGCAACTAACTTTTATTTTACCGGTTACAATTTGAAATTGCTGACGTATATTTGACAACTCATTCAAGCAAGCTAACTGTACTGCCACGTTGTTAAAAAAAATACACGTAAGCTTCCACGTCATAAATCTTGTTCAATCCTTCATATCAAAAAGGTTTATGTGAGGATTACCGGTTACGGATGTTGTCAAAAAGAAAAGCCATATAAGCATACTAGCAGTATAGTCAGCTTACGTGTATTTTTTTTTTAACAAAGTGGCAGTATAGTCAGCATGCTTGAATTAGTTGTCAAATACACATCAGCAATTTCAAATCGTAACCGGTAAATTAAAAGTTAGTTGCCTACATCAGAACAAAATTCAAAAGTTGATTACCAGCATTAGTAATAAATTGGGTACGTTACCTAACTCGGAACAAAAAAATATCGTTGGCGATCCATACCTTTAACCCTATCTTAAAATATATTATTGATTAATATATACTTAATATATTAATATATTATTGTAAAATCGTATATTTGATAATATAAATACATTATCTTATATGGAGTATAAATTTTCAAACAACCGATTAATCAATTGTTGTCTATTAATTAACAACTTAATTTGAAATAATAATAAAAAAGTATTCGTGTGTTTAATCTAACGCTTAGTGTTATTTTCATATCTTATCAATTTATAAGTTAAACATTTGTTAATATTAAGTGTGATACGCGTTATATAATATTATGAATTGATCACTTTCTAATATGTCACATAATCATCTAAGCTATTAATTTATTACTTATATTACCAATATAGTGGTTTTACCTCCAAGTACAACGAATTTCGAAGATATCCTGTGAATCGTACTAATACTTTTGTTGCTTACATTACATATGCACGAAAACACTTATATTATGATATCTAGAAGATATTATCATTTATATTAGATATAAATTAATATAGGATTAAATGGCATAGATTCAATTTGAAAGATATCTCATATATTATGTTAATTAACAGAAAAGAAGAACGTAAGACTAAATATTTGCTTTGATATATATATATATATATATATATATATATATATATATATATATATATAAACAGAAAAAATAGCGAAATCAAAATACATATAAAAATAAGAATTAAATAAGGTATTAAAATATGTATATTTTTTATTTTATTTCCACCGCAACGCGCAGGTAAACTAGCTCGTTTCTAAGCATTTAGAAACAAACGATGCCTGCCTGATATGATTTTTATAAAACTATGCACCAGAAACTGTCCACAATCTGACCCCATCTGGAAACGGTTAAAATTGATCCATTTAGCTTTCGAATTGATTATTGGCTATCTCACAACCATTTGTAGTTAACATCTCGACCTTTCCAGAATTATAAGAATCATAGAAATGTAGTTATGGTCGATTTTATATGGAATTTAGAACACAACTCTAATTTTCAGTAAATTGACATTTATACACGATCAAATCCATATCTTGCTTTTTATTCCAAACGTATTAAGAATGCTTAAAAACAAAAATACCGAAGTTTTTACCTTTGATCATTGATCTTAGAATCATCTTTTTATTCCCATATTTTTGTATGTTGATTGGCTTGGCGTTTCTTGCGTCGTGATTGTTTTATTCGGTTTATAACACCCATCTTCACTCTTCAGTGTCTTCAAAGTTCAACCCAAGTCATCACCCATCTTCATATCCTTAACTTCCGATCACCCTACAACCACACACAAACATAAACCATCACGATTTAACTAACATATAAGCACGTAAATATAAAGTCTAAACTAACAAAGCGAGACACAGAAGGAAAAAAAATCCAAACTCAGATCCGAAATTATCAAACCAAAATTAACATAAACGTCACACTTTTGTTAGTGTGATGACTGTAGAATCAAACTTGAATACAAAACCTGCAAAAGTATCTTAGTAAAACCAGAAAAAAGATGAGGACCAAAAAGAAGAAAACGTAAATGTGAACAAAAAGAAATAGTGAGTATAGAACTTACGAGGAAATCCGTTTCTTCTTTGTTAATTACTTCATGTAAGAGGAGAAAAATATATATCTAAAGAAATAAACAAATTGAGCAAATGGAAGAAAGAGGAGTGAGTGAGGGTAAAAAAGGTGATGGGATCATGTACAGTATGAGACTATTTGAAAGCTGATGTGGCTTTCTTCAAGAGTGTGAGCAGTAAAAAAAAGCCTTTCTTTTATAATATAAAGATAAAAGTGACTGCAAAGTTTCGTGGTCTAACTAATTGTCGTTTGTGAGTTATGCGTGTTTATATTTCGGAATTTTGCACTAAGTTCTAAGTTAAGCTGCAGGTTGTTGATGGGCATGACTACCCGGTGGGTACTAGTGTCCACAATTTTACAGAAAGTGGTCCAAAATGAATTATCCGGTGCGTACATGTGTACCCGGCTGGTTCACCCATTACCAGGCGGGTAATTGGGCTACCCGGCGGGTACTAGCCTATTTCCATAAATTTAGTTTTGTTCTTTGTATTATGGTTTAAAATTTATAAGTGATAATCAGATTTCAGGTAGCAATAAAATAAAGAATGGGACCTAATGTATTATTATTATTAAAATAAATAAAAAAAATTTGGGCGTTTCATGCCCTCTGTTAAGGGAAAAAAATGCCCCCGGTTGATGAATTTTCTTTTACTTAAGTGCATAAATACCTTTATATATTTAGAAAATAATTATGAATGTAATAAAAAAAGAAGAAGAAGAAGCTTGAAAGAGTGTTTTAATGGAGGAGATGAGTTTGGTGGGGAAGAAGATGCCCAGAAATCTAAAGTGTACGTTTCACACATAGTTTTCTTAAAATACCCTGCTAATATATACTCCGTATAAAGTAACACATTATACCCCCAAACTTTATATTCTTACTCAAAAAGTTGACAATTTAAAGTTTGTACTGTAATAATGTCTTTCTTTTTTATTTATATTTAATGAAAACCCTTTAAAACAAAATCTCCAATTGTATATGACATCATTTATAAAAATATAAACTTTACATGGTCTTAAATTCACGAGAGCCTGTCATTATGAGATTTATTATTAGATCACCATTAAGCTTTAAGAAACTTAAAACTATTATTAATAATAATAAAAGACATATTTAAGGTTGAATATAATAACTTACACCATTTCTTATCTTATAGTCGGACTAACATTTAGGTTGTTTTATAGTAACTTTAATGTAGTGAGTTATATACAGTTTTTTGTAGTTTTTCATGTGGTTTACTCATTTATGCTACTATTGTTAAGTTATCTAACATTATTGATAAGAGTTGTTTGGCAATTGTTTTCATGCCACTATTATTTTTTCTAATTTCAGCATCATTATTAATTATAGTTTAACACAACAAAATAAAGGGTACGATTTAGAAATTTTTTTGCCCCCAATAGTACAGATTTCTGCATCGGCCACTGGGGCGGAGCTAGAAGGGGGGCAGTCGCCCCCCTAGAAATAAAAAATTATCGAAAAAAATAATGTTTGTAAAGGTAATCAGTGACAGTTTAGAATTTTGACCCCCCTAATGTGATAGAAAGAAAAAGAAAAAATTTTGCCCCCCCCCCCCCCCCCCCCCTCCGCCCCTGTTGTAATCACATGTAAATTTCAAGCACACAACCATATAATCACATGTGATTGCAACTAGAATCACACGTGATCATAACTATTCATATTTGATGTTCAATCATATGTGGTTGCACTTTAATCATATGCATACCTTACTCACTAGTTATAATCAAAATGTGAATAGTTTTATCTGATAATAGAAAATTGAGTTATAATCGCGTATGATTATCGCACAAAAAAATAAACTTATGCGATTACAAACATTATTGGTGATTTTAAATCACGTGTGATTATAACTACATGATCACATGCTAATAACACACTTATACGTTTTCAAATCTACATTTATTTAATCATACGTACTTACAACTATAATCATATGTAATTATAATTAATCACGTGTATATAATCACATTCAAATAAACAATTGTAGGTTTTCAAACATATTTGAACTTCATCACACATGATACAACTAATGTCACATGTGATTATAACTATAATCACACGTGGTCATAATTATTATTGTTTTGTTTTTAAATCACATGTGATGTTTCATTTATCACATGCAAACTTTGAAGTACCAGTTATTATCATACCTAATAATTTTATTTGACAAATAAAAAATTGAGAAAAAAACCGTGTTTACAATCACATTTGATTATCATACATAGCAATAATAATGTGATTATAGCGTCATCGAATGTAATTCAAATCACAACTATTATCAACACGGAATTTTCAACGTATAACGATAAATATCGTGGATTGTTTACGTGACTAAAAACTATGTTGTATCACATGCGAAATAGATCTATCACTAATCATGTGCAAAACTTAAATCCCTTGTTAAATCACATGTGATTTGATTGTATGCAGTTTTGAAACTGACAAAAAAATGAAAAAAATAAATTAGTCGAAAGTATACCATGTGCAATCATAAATCGAATAAAAAATGTTAATTTTTATGGTGCAATTTTTATATATTTTGATTAGTCGTTTTTGAGATATTTAAATATAAAAAATGTTGGTGAAAGTGGGTTTTTAGTTAAAATGACAATTATATCCCCCTCCACATAATTAGAATGGAGATTTCATTCCATTCTCTAATAGTCTATGAAACGCCCCAAAACTCGAAATTTTTTTTTATTTTTTTTATACTTATACTCTTGTTTAGGTCCCGACACTCAACTAAAATATGACACGTGAGTACGTAAGCAAGACTACGCAAGTTAACTGCCCAACATACAATCTGGACAAAACTACTCATTTTCAAAACTGCCTCTATTTGCTCAAAACTGCCCTTTTTAAACATGCATAACTTTTTGCTCGTTAACAATTAGACAACCAAATTTTGCAGACACCTTTACTATAACAAAATAAACGTTTTTCATTTTTACACTTTCCTCTCAAAACTGCCTCTTTGCCCTCAAAACTACCCTCAAAACTGCCCCGTTGCCCTCAACGCTACCATCAAAACTGCCCTATTTCTTCAAAACTACCGACATTCAAGCAAGCATAACTTTTAACTCGTTAAGAGTTACGACCTAAAATTTTATACACACCTCCACTATGACAATATAAAACTTTCACTTTTTGCACTTTTCCTATTTTCTCAAAAACAACCATTTTAAGCGTGTGGGTTGTTTTCGCCCATTTTGACCACTTTTGCTCTACATATCAAAACTCAAACCATAGTGAATCTGGTCAAGACCTTTTGTACACTTAATTGACACATTAAAACAAACTTAAAGAACTCATTTGACCATTGATTCACTCTCCTTTAAGATCTAAACAACTCTCTTCATATATCACCACAATATTGACCCATTTTGACCCTATTGACCCGTTTAGCCAAAACAACCATCTTTAACCCAAACCACCACTCTTTTAAACATGATTGACCAATTCAACGCTGTTGACTATTTGTCAACTTCAAGTTTGACCAACCAATGCCATTTGACACTTTAATACCACATTTTCTCATAATTAACCCGAAACAAGACTAATCACATTCCAAAGACTTCATACCCTTTTTATTAAACATACACAAGACTCTTTTTCACTGTTTGACTCTCAAAGTCAACTACTACTCATTGACCAACATATTAAATTTGAAAACTCTTTCTTTGCGCGATTTACACAATTGATCATCAAAACAACAATTCAAAAGAAGGAAGCATATTCTAACCACAAGCATGCTCCATATCCACGTCACTAAATTCTCATAAACCTTCTATCCACATGTCGCTAGCAAAACATCAACCTACAACATAAACACTTAAACGGGTAAGTACAACTGCTTAGTGAGTACACAAGTGATGTGACCTAAAAAGTCATGTTTTTAAGTACATATTTCCGCACTTTTTGGACTATTCTTTGGTGAAAACATTTCCAAACCATAATTATTTACTAAAAAACACCAAGGTAGTCTAAATACAGACGTTGCTACAAAAATCGGTTAAAACGTCCAAATAACACGCAAACCGAGGCAAAACTATCACCTTAAATATTTCCTTCTTGATTTTCTTATGTAATTAGATCTTAATTCATATTGTATGATTCCATAGGAAAATACAAGACCGGAGGTGAAAGAATCAGAAGAAACGGACGAAGAACAAAGAAGATGTGCAGTTCGGAAGCTAGCCGATCGTCATCCGGAATACGCAAAAGTCAAACACTTCCAAATTTGGCAAACTTAGTGTCATTAGAAGCGTAATGGAAAAACGAATCCAACGGCGCAAGAATCAAGCAAAATGGAGTCCAAACGAAGAAGATACGAACGAACCAAGCAACCGGTGAATCAGTATACAGCATATGGAGCACCAACCCCCCCCCCCTTGCCCACCTAGGTACCGTATACGGTACCCTAGGTGCCGTATACGGCCCTTAGGGTGCCGTATACGGGGGGTGTTGTGCTTGAAGGGTGTCGTTTGACCCCCCCCTTGGTCCGCTTGCCCCGTATGCTGCTTTGATGCTTGTATCTTATGCTTCAAGACTTATACCATGGCTTTCACCCTTCTCCTACAAATACCAACCTCCATTTCTCATTTCCACACACCTCTCATTCTTACAACTTCTCTTTCTCTCTCTAAAATTCTCTCTCTAGCACTACTCTTAGGAGTTAGAGGAGAATTGTTCTTGTAGTTAGTTTTCTCTCTAGTTTCTCTCTCTAGCACTACTCTTAGGAGTTAGAGGAGAACTAGAGAGAAGATTAGGATTAGATTAATTATGTAGTTAATTAGTATAGGCTAGCTTATGTAATGCTTGGATATTAATGAAGAAATACAAGTGTTACTCTGCTCGCAATTCATATCGGTATTTTCTGTCCTTTCTATTATTAATTTGTCATATTGTTCTTGTTTGATGTATGTGATTTATTAATATTAGAAATGTTTATTGTTATGCATTGCGATTAATTACTTGTATGTTTGCCATGATTAATGAGTAGTTTGTGGTGATATATCTAATTGGGATGACACCATTATGAAACAACGGAGGTAACGTTATACGGCTTTCTTTTGTATAGCGCCGGAATCATCACGAATGTGTGTAGTACGGAACGTGGAAGCTATGAAAGTCGTGGGCACAATCCGTTGTGGAATAATGTTCCCAATTATTATATACTACAATTGTTTGTGAACTTATAAGCTGAACCTCTGCCCGTTTATCTGTCCAACTTATGATGTGGTTTGTATCCTCCTCCCTAGAACCTAACCAATTGCTAGAAGTAGGATTGCCAACTATTCTGTGTATGATGATCAATGAACTCAACATGGTCGTTGTTCCCTTGATTGAAACATATCCGAGGGACACAAAGCATAGGATTAGAGATAGATTAGGTTCATGCTTATCTGTTGTGTATCTTTGGGACAACTTCCGGGGTACCCATGATGTAATCCTTAGGTCAGTACTGTGATGCTAGTATTCCGTCCTATTGCATGTTCTTGTTTGATTGTTCCTTAGGTACTGCATACTAGACATACAATAACACTGTTGCTGCCTTAATGATTAGGTTTTCATAAACATGATAAATGTAATACAGATAGGTTTGAAAACTTGTGGTGCTGTTTAACTATACATTTATGATTTTAAACTAAACTATCGTCTTTCCTCCAATAAACGTGGTTAGAACCTTTATGACAATGAGTAGCTAACCATTGATCAAACGGTCACTACCTATCTATGTTTTCCAAAATAAACATGGTCTGATTTTGAACCTGTGAAAATACTGCCCAACCTATCGTATAGTACACCGTGAATTAATCAGGGATTTATTGGGCTGGGATTTATAAAGTGAACGGGTTGTTTAGCTATCATAGATGGTTTTACTGTAATACAAGCTTAGATATATTGAGTTCAGATGGCTGTAAAGTATGTAATCCAGGATAAAGCCCTAAAACATCCAAGTATCCGGTAAGCCGTGGAAAGGCCGTAGGCTGAACACTGTATTACATCCTGGCTGAGTCTGTGATCCAGGAAAGACTGTAAAACGGGTGAATACACAATGTAACCGTGGAAAATCTATAAGTTGAAGATTGTATCACAGCCGAATATCTCTGAACTCAATTACAACCATTAATGTATACGGTAATCAGTCACCACCTGTCTTAAATCTTAAATGCCTTGCCTAGCTTAGATATCTTTGTCTGTGTTAAGAAAGATCAGTGGATAAATTGCGGACTGTCGCCTTATTCCTGCACCCCATCTGGAGGGTCACTTGGTCTCATCATAAGAGACGGTGAGGGGGGGTTTTAAGACAGTCCGATCTGATAAGAATCTTGACAGCCTAGTACTCAGTGACATATTGATCGGTTAACCCGATCAGTAGGGTACTAGTGTTTACACCACAGGGTATCTACGTGAACGCAAGACACAAATCTTTAAAAGACGTTTTCAAACTAAAATATCATAACAGCTATTCTAAGTCATGGTGAACCACGTCTTCGTCATCCTTAAGTGTTATATATGCTAGTCTCCTTTTAGTTTTATGTTTTGTTAGTTCAGTAGTTTAGTTTAAATAAAAACCAAAACAAAACCCTTCCAACCTATCAAAACCCTAGCTTAATTACTGATTAATCGGAACTAGCTCTGTTTCAATTCTGCCGTCGTGAGGAACGACCCTGGATCATTCTTACCAATTACTCGTATAAGGTATTCATACCAGTTCCAGTAGGTAGTACGGAGGATTAGGCTCCCCCCGACTACTATAAATTTAAAACTACCCTGCCGTGTGTCTCGGTGGCCGGACCAACGACCGGAGTAAAATCCGACCGACCGCTGGGGGCACGACAACAAGCAATCAAACAAGCAATCCACATAACACTTAACACATATCATCACAATTACATAAACACAAAATCACTAAGCTCTGAACACTGAACACTGATCACTGTGCACCATACCACATCGATATGCATGCTAACCCTGTTTCACTGAGTACCATACCACAACGGTATGCATACTAACATTGTTTCACTGCATAAACATATTCCACATAATTTAATCAACAATAATCAAAACACTAATCAACAACAACTTTTAACATAATCTTAAATGCACACATTGGCAACAAGACATATAACAAGTATCTTCCACTTGATTGTATGATCCTCTACCTCGGAAGCTATCCGGAAACACATACAATCAATTCATACACTGTTCACTACATCATCACTATTTAACCCACATGTATCAACAAATCATCTTCCACCCGATTGTGTAGCCTCTTGCTCGGAAGCAATCCGGATCCAACACAATCGAGTCACACACTATCGTTCCTTTTCCTTTACCGTTAAGCTAGTGACAATCTCATTACTTGGCTATCATCAAGCTAATGAGAAAATCACTACTTTCTTACCAAGTATCATTTAATCACATAACAATTAAATATAACAAAGTAATTTAACACAACAACTAAATTAAGCAGTAAAAATAATTAAACAAATATAACAAATAACTTATTCTTTGATTGTGTAAACCTCTAGCCCGCGAGCTATTCGGTAGTACACAATCACATCACCTGTTTAACCCCCGTATCACTCACCACAATCTCTTAGACGATTTCACCATATTGATCATCATAAGCCTCCACGTCTCTTAACACCTACATAATCATACATATCATCATAACAACACTTAGACACTAACAATCATCACTTTCCTACTAATTTCATGTTCTATTATCATAATCATATTTCATTAACACTAGTTCATGATTTAGCTCTATTTCTACAAGCATTTAACATAACTCTTATGAACATATCACTAACTTTTTAATCTTTTACTCATTTTAGCATTAATTCATTCACTATTAAGCTTTACTAACTTCAATTAAACACTAATTTCATATCAAAATCACTAGTTCATGAAACCCCATCAAAACCCCCATATTTGCCCAAGAACACTAATCATAAATTCATCACTTTCAATATGTTATATGATTACTAATGATCATAGAAATACTTACTAACACTAATTCAATCAATTTCTAACTTCAATTTTGTATTTAAATCATCAATTTAACAAAACCCCATAAAAACCCATAAAACTTAAACCCTAGGTTATAATCATAGAGGAAATCACTTACAACATGTTAGAGATGCTCAAAGAATGATGAATTCGAATTCTTAAGGCTTGAATCAAGAGTTAGAAACTGATTTTTCCTTCCCTTCCTCTCCATCGTGACTTCTCTCTGTATTTTTTTATGTTTTCTGGAATTATTTGGAAGGAAATAAGGATGTGTACGTACATATGTGTATTAATCTATTTAATTTTATCCCCTTTTTAACTCTACAGTCTGGAACTGATAAAACCGTTTACGTTTTTCACTATATCTCGTTATCTACATAATAATAGTTCGTAATAAAAATATATCCGTGTACGATATTAATTTCCTAAAATTCGGGGTGTTACAACTCTCCCCCACTTATTTCATTCGTGTCCTCACGAATGACACTCGTACTACTCAGTCTTAACACTATCTCTGCTCTTGTACAAACACCTAATCATCTTTAGAACACTTCACTTAATTCACTGGTTATACATAAACGCATACATCACTTAATTCTACTCAAGCACATTATCAACACTAACTCTACAAACTCTTAATCATATGCCCCTTACATATTGGTTTCACATAATTTAGTGAAATACGTATCACTAGATACAAGTCTATTACTCCTACTTTCTCTATTGTCTCTTCTAATCATACTATCTAACACATAATTCACATAGTCTAAACACCTCTAAGCTTATACTCTATCCTAATAATCACACAAAATCACTTTGATATTTGATAACTCCAACAATTCCATGTGAAATAGCATAATATAACTATGGTGATCAGGCATAGACATATTATGTTATACACACTTCCTTCTCAAGCTATCTCATATCATTGTTTTCTAATGTGATTCCCACACAAGCACATAACACACAACTCATTTAACAGTTAACACACAATAATAACAGTTTAACAATTAAACACATAGTCAAAAACTACTTCACTACTTATCCACTTTATTAGCACATACAACTACAGCATTTAACTTCATATAAACATTTACTCTTACCTCTATCAATCCATCTCTGTATTTCAATATCAATTTTCATCACAAAATCAGATTAATTCCAAATAAATCAATTTAACTTTTTAGCATAATCATAATCATAGAAATTCAAACAACACATAATTGTTTAAGTTTAAGCAATCCTATCATGGATCACCTAACTCTCTTAAACCATTGCTCTGATACCAACTTGAAACGCCCCAAAACTCGGAATTTTTTTTTTTTACTTATACTCTTGTTTAGGTCCCGACACTCAACTAAAATATGACACGTGAGTACGTACGCAAGACTACGCAAGTTAACTGCCCAACATACAATCTGGACAAAACTACTCATTTTCAAAACTGCCTCTATTTGCTCAAAACCGCCCTTTTTAAACATGCATAACTTTTTGCTCGTTAACAATTAGACAATCAAATTTTGCAGACACCTTTACTATAACAAAATGAACGTTTTTCATTTTTACACTTTCCTCTCAAAACTGCCTCTTTGCCCTCAAAACTACCCTCAAAACTGCCCCGTTGCCCTCAACGCTACCATCAAAACTGCCATATTTCTTCAAAACTACCAACATTCAAGCAAGCATAACTTTTAACTCGTTAAGAGTTACGACCTAAAATTTTATACACACCTCCACTATGACAATATAAAACTTTCACTTTTTGCACTTTTCCTATTTTCTCAAAAACAACCATTTTAAGCGTGTGGGTTGTTTTCGCCCATTTTGACCACTTTTGCTCTACATATCAAAACTCAAACCATAGTGAATCTGGTCAAGACCTTTTGTACACTTAATTGACACATTAAAACAAACTTAAATAACACATTTGACCATTGATTCACTCTCCTTTAAGATCTAAACAACTCTCTTCATATATCACCACAATATTGACCCATTTTGACCCTATTGACCCGTTTAGCCAAAACAACCATCTTTAACCCAAACCACCACTCTTTTAAACATGATTGACCAATTCAACGTTGTTGACTATTTGTCAACTTCAAGTTTGACCAACCAATGCCATTTGACACTTTAATACCACATTTTCTCATAATTAACCCGAAACAAGACTAATCACATTCCAAAGACTTCATACCCTTTTTATTAAACATACACAAGACTCTTTTTCACTGTTTGACTTTCAAAGTCAACTACTACTCATTGACCAACATATTAAATTTGAAAACTCTTTCTTTGGGCGATTTACACAATTGATCATCAAAACAACAATTCAAAAGAAGGAAGCATATTCTAACCACAAGCATGCTCCATATCCACGTCACTAAATTCTCATAAACCTTCTATCCACATGTCGCTAGCAAAACATCAACCTACAACATAAACACTTAAACGGGTAAGCACAACTGCTTAGTGAGTACACAAGTGATGTGACCTAAAAAGTCATGTTTTTAAGTACATATTTCTGCACTTTTTGGACTATTCTTTGGTGAAAACATTTCCAAACCATATTTATTTACTAAAAAACACCAAGGTAGTCTAAATACAGACGTTGCTACAAAAATCGGTTAAAACGTCCAAATAACACGCAAACCGAGGCAAAACTATCACCTTAAATATTTCCTTCTTGATTTTCTTATGTAATTAGATCTTAATTCATATTTTATGATTCCATAGGAAAATACAAGAACCCTGTTCTTCAGTTGGCGTTGCGGTTGGAGTTGTTGCTGGAGTTGTAAGGGGATCTGTAGTCTTTGGTGGGGTGTCCGTACCTCTTACAGTTATTGCAGGGGGTTTCGCAGGAACCCTCGTGATGGCGGTTGCACTTGGAACAGTAAGGTTTGCTCCCAGTGTAACCCCGTTTGGATTCGGTGGTTGAGTTGTAGGCTTTGATGGTGTCGGGTTTCTTGTTCTGGTGGTTGTGGTAGTTGTTGTGGTTGTTGGACCACTTTCTTTTGTTGCTGTTGGAGGATGGAGTGGGTGGTTCTGGGTCCTCGTTCATGGCCATGAGTTCATGGGCTAATCGGATAGCACCAACAGTGGTGGTTTGGTTCGAGGAGGCGACGTTCCCCCGGACAGGTTCCGGAAGGCCGCGGATGTATCTTCTGATCTTGTCAGACTCAGTGCTGACCATGGCTGGACGAAGGATGGCAAGCTGGTTAAACCTCGAGGTGTATTTATCGATGTCGGTTCCCTGCACCTTTAGGTTCCCAAATTCTTCCTCCAGCTTTTGGAGTTGTTCGATCGGGCAATACTTGGTTGTGAGCATTTTCTTCAGATCTTCCCAAGGTAGTAAGAAGGCAGTGTCGATACCCACAGACTGGGCATACGAGTTCCACCAAGAGAGGGCATCATCCTCGAGGGTACAGGTGGAAAATTTGACCTTGTCGTCCTCCGCACATTTGCTGATGCGGAAAACGGTTTCCATTTTCTCGAACCATCTGATCAGTCCGATGGCTTCTTCAGTACCCTTGAAGCTTGAGGGTTTGCAGTTCAGGAAATCCTTGTAGGAACAAGGCTTGGCGGTGGTAGTGGTTTCAGCGGTATCGCTGTTTCTCCCGGAATTCTGTGAAGTATTCCGTGCCAGGGCTTCAGTCACAGCCTGAGATATGAGTGATGCAAGCTGAGCATCGGAGTATGGTCTTGTCTTCGGCGGCATGATTCTTCAATAAAAGAAATGAAGACATATGAGACCTTGTATGAAAGTTGTATTTGTCACAGATGTTCATGTATAAAAGCGGTAATACATCACATTAATATGAATATGGCAACTAATACAACTTGGAGTAGTAGGAATATTTGATTGATAATATGTGTTCAAAGGTTACATCCTATGGATGTATTACAAAAGGCATCGGGAATTGTTACATCCGACTGAATTATAAGTAGCGCTAAGATAGTTACTAGATTACAAGATAGATTACAGGACAAGGACTACACTAGTCGCGACGCAGATTAATCTGCTCCATTATTTCAATGAGACGATCCACAGTATTTGCAAGTCTGCTGGCTTGACGGGCGTTATCTTCTGCCAGAGCCAGTCGCTGCACTAATCCATGAGTGTACTCTTCTGTTTCCCGTGAACGTTGCTCACATTCTTCTAGCCTCTGTCGCAGGAGGGCGGTCTCTACGCTGATCTCTACCACTTGGTTGCGAAGGACATCTACGTTGTTAATGGTGGTTTCTTGATCCTCGGAGACTTGATTGATGCGTTCGAGAGATGTAAGTCTCCAGTTTTCGTTTGTCTCCTGCAGTACGACATCCATGGTGCGAAGTCGTTGGTCGTGGCGGTATAGCCTATCGGCCAAGGCCGGCAGGCTGTAGTGGGTGGGATATGGGCCAGCTCGAGGCATCCTAACGTTCCTCCTAGCTACCCGTGGGTTCTGCGACCCGAATTGAGAACGCGATGAGTTGGTTGGTGTGTTTGCCATTTCTGAGACAAGGCGTTAGTAGAAATGAGGCCTATATTCATATGATATATATATATAATATAGCCTATTGAGTGTCTAGCACAGACAAGTTTGAGTCTCGGTTCTCTCGAGGTCAGAGTCAACTAGTGTATTCCCGTTCAACATAACTACTACAGACCTTACATCATCTTTCCTTAATTGTACATAGTTGATCAAGCTATGTTAAATTAAAGTCGTATGCTGCAATTCCTGAACCAGTCGTGCCTAATGAGGAAATACTGCCTAACAGTCATAGTCTAGGCCCACTAAATGCAACCTAGTTCACTATAACCTTAGGCTCTGATACCAATATGTAACACCCCCAAATTTACTGTTTAGCGGAAGCATAAATTGGGTGTTACTAATCAAATATCAAAGCACACAAAGATATAATGAACGACCACTATATGCGTCGTTTGAACTTGTATTGATAAAAACATAAGTTTACATCAAAATATAGTTACATTAGCTCGGTTGAAATTGAGAGATTTAAATACATAATTAATCTATACAACATATAATAATGCAGCTAAATCTCTGATTGTTTGCATGCTGACTCGAGCTATAGTTATCCTGATGGCAGTCCAATCCTACTGCTGAGTACCTGTAATACATGCTAAAACGGGTCAGCTAACGCTGGTGAGCTCACAAGTTTGGATATCAAATAATAGTGTATGAACCGCAAGATTTAAACGTTGATTTGCATCCAGCAAATGATAATGATAGTGTATACAACCATGAGCGCATAGTCTGAGCTTAACTCGAGGGTCGGGTCCCATATAGAGAAGTCCGAGCGAGGTGCCTCCACGAGTGCCTAATCCACACTCGTCTTCCCAAATATTAGTACGTCCGTTTACCCAGTTAGTGCTTGCTAACCCGGACGAGGAGGGTCAATCCTATATGGTACCATATACTAATATTCACGCTACTTACGTATTACCAGACTATACTGACGGAGGACTTTGGTTTGATTAGTTGAAAACAACTCATGTAGTATATTGAAATATGTACTTGCGTTCACATATTAAAATAGAGCAATGTATTACACCCCTGAGTAAATCAGTAAAAAGAGGAGCCATGAGACTCACCTGAGCCTGAAGAGTTTGTCTTAGCAAAATGAGATCGATTAGCAAATAAATGAAGTCCCGAAGACTTGTAACCTGAGGATGTCCACGACACGCGATGGTTATAACGTGAGAAGGTATCTAATAAGACTTCCTTGTAGTTGTTCGTTCAACTATAATGTCCAAATGACTCCAATTTGGTTGATTGTTTAAGTGTTTGAAAACGTGTACGGCCCGTTAGTGATTGTTTGTAATAATAATCTCAGCTATTATTATTATGCTTGAGTTGTTCGTTTACTTACAAAAAGTATATGTGTTTTGTTGTATCGTATAAAGTTTGCATGTAAAACTGTTACTTGTGACCCTAGGGTATGGGTGATGTAACACCCCCAAATTTAACAGTTTGCGGAAGCGGTGTTTTGGGTGTTACTAATTAATAATCACAAGCACAAAGGATACAGTGAACGACTCTAAATGAGACGTTCGAAAAGTTATAACATTAATACTTAAGTAGTTTCAAAATACAAGCTCGAGTTCAGTAGTTTCCTAGAGATTCTAATACATAACAACTAGTACAAAAGTAATGTAATAAAATCTCCAAGCTTGTAATGCATGCGACTCGAGCTAAGTAAGCTTATCCTGCTGGGCATCCCTACTGATGCTGTATACCTGAGAAGCATTACTAAAACGGTCAACCAAAATGTTAGTCCCTGTTTAACTTAATAAACAATCTTACTTAATAAGCCTTGAATATATTATTGAGAAGTTGCGGAATCACACTCAATAATATTAAGAAGATCAATGAATATTAATTAATTTAATGAACACAATAATATACTGAAAGCTTCAATCTTATTAATGATATAAGACGAATACACTTGATGTATTAGGGTTACAGAAAACCTTGAAGCTGCGCAAATAACATTAACCTATCTAGGTCTAAAGGATCTCTATTTATAACATATAGAGTCCTATACAATCTCCTACAAATATGGAATAAAATAACTTCCATAACCGACTCATACTTATCACAAAATCATAAACAGTTTTAACTACCATTCTGATGTAAACAGTTGTAACTATTACACATTCAGTGGTAACTGCTTCAATTGTAATATGCGACTAAGTACAAATACATAATCAGTGTTAACTGTTTCATACATAACTAACAGTTACTAATACATAAGCAGTTTTAACTACTTACAGACACATAACTATCAGTTGTAATCTATCTTCAAACAGTTGTAACACTTGTCTTCTCTTCAGTTTTCTTCTATCAGTTGTAACTTCATAAAGACAATTTTAACCTTTAAAGCAAACAGTTTTAATCACTTGTACTCTGTCTTCTCATCAGAACTTCAACTCAGACCAGAAACAGTTTTGACCTAACAATCTCCCCCTAAACTTAATCTGTACTTCACAGCATTAAGTTTCTTTTAATCCTCCATTATAAGCTTCACAAAATTCTTTCAAAACTGTTAGTCTTTTCTTCTCTTCCTCCTATCAATCTCTTCCTTCTTATAAATCTGATTTAACACCATATATACCAGTTCTAGAGCTACATCATCTAACACTGCAGCTTGCAACCTTGCATTTCTCAAGCTCATCAAAAATCTCAGATTGATATCATAAAATCTATCTGTCAATAACCACATAAACACTGCATCCTCCATAACAATCTGATGTACTCCAGGTTTAGCATGATAAATCCAATTTCTGACCTTGCTAAAAGTAGCAAACTGAAATGGAAACTCTTCTGGCTCAAACATAGCTTTAATCCAATGCCATGTAACCTTTTCAACCAAATTATCAAATCTTTTTAAATCTAACTTCTTTTCCATTCCAATCTCATACATCCTCACCAAATCAGTTCTACTAATCCTCTTTATCAAATCCCTAAAAGATCTCCACCAAGATATAGTTCCATCTGCTCTTTCAACTTTAATCTTGTGAATCTTAACAGGATTGACAAATTGCTCTATAGACCAATCAATAATACCAGGTAATTCAACATTAATTACCTCAGATTCCATAGGCTGTAACAAAATAAACTCCTTCAATTCATCAATATTCCTTTCTCTATCAGGAATTTCATCTAACTCTCTCTTCTTTTGCTCAAGCTCATTTTTCCTCCTCTTTTCAGCTTCTATCTTTTCTCTTTTTTCTTTTTCTTCCTTTTCCTTTAATTTTCTTTCTTTTTCAGCCTTTTTCCTTTCCTTTTCAACTTCCTGCTTTTTCTTCTCAGCTTCTTTCTTTTCTGTTTCTTTCTTTTCAATTACATCAGGATTCAACTCATCTTTATCCCATAACTCCTGCAATCTCTCCAAACTCATCTGTTTCAATGCATTCAAAGGAATAATTCCACATTTTAGCTTTGCAATTAAATTCTTCTTCATTTGAGCTTTTGTTGGTGGTTTTGCAGCTTTCTTCTTTCTTGCTTCTTCTGCTTTCTTCTTCTTAAGCTGATCAACTAAATATTCAATATCATCCTGTCTCTGCTCTTTCAACAAATACTCATCCCATTCTGCCACTTGCTCTTTTGTCATTTTTACAAACTTTCCTTCCTCAATCTCAACATCAATCAAGCCCTCTGCATTTAGCTCAGCCTGTAATCTTTCTGCATATTCAGTATCATGAGCAGTTACTTCTGGTGGCACTGGTTTTTGCTTCTTCTTCTTTGGTTCTTCTACCAGTTTTTCCTTGCCCTTAGCTTTTGGATCTATCTTTGGCAATTCTTTCTGTTGAACAGGAGCAGCAGCAGGTTCTCTAATTTGAAATCCAGGCAAAGATGGTTGTTGTGAAGATTTCTTCTTTGGAGTTTCAACCTTCTTTCCTGTTCCAGTCATCTTAGCAGTTTTAACTGGAATGCTCTTCTTTCTAGTTTTTTCAACTTGCTGAGCATCAGTTTTAACTTCAGTCTTCACTTCTTCCTTTTCAACTGCTATCTCAGGTTTGCTCACCTCTTCACCATCATCCTCATCAATCTTTAACTCCTCAGTCTTATCATCCATAATCACCTCTGTAGTCTGCTCCACTGACCCAATAACCTCAGTATGATCAGACCCAACAACCTCAGTATTATCAGACTTATCTTCATCTGCCACTGATTCCTTCATTTCTGTTTCCACTGTCTCAAATACTGACTCATTAACCTCTGGCTCTGTAGGTGGTGTTGGAGGTGTATGCACAAATTCATCTTCCACTGGTTGTTCCATTTCAATGTCTTCATCAACTTTTTCATCATCAGACACAACCTTCTCATTCTCATTCCTCTTATCACCCATATTTGTCCATACCTTCTCCCCCTTTTTGAAAGCATTTTGTTTAAAATTATAATGCTCCTCAGGTTCTGAAGTATCATGAACCACATATCTCCTTCCTTTCTTCAAACACTTAATAACAACCTTTTCTAACTGCTTCACTTTCCTCTGCAACTGAGTTATAACTTCATCTTTAGCCTTATTCTTCTTCCTCTCTTGTACAAACTCAGCCCATACATAATCAATCATTTTCGTCAATTCCAAGTTAGTTCTAGCCTCAACACCTTCAGAATGTGAATCCTTTGGTGAATCATTGACATCATTAAACTCTGACTCATGCCTAGCATGATCATCAAAGTCCCCTTGGTTCTTGGTACTGGGACCACTAGGATCATCTACAGGTGTAGAATCATGTCCATGTGTTGCCTCTGATTGGGTCTTATCAATGTTACTTCTGTCCTGCTCTGCCAGTGGGCTAGAAGCAGTAGAAGCAGCCCTCTCAGAATGGTCACCCCTCTCCTTATGGACCACATGTTGTTCTGGACCACTGTCCATTGACTGAGATGACTGAGCAACATGATCCTCAGACACCTGTGTTCTAGCCTTTTTGGCTCTAGAAGATTTGGCTGTTTTGGTCCCTTGTTTTCTCTTAGTACCCCCAACTACTGTGGGTTGAGAAGTGGTGGGTGGAACCATTCTCTCAGTAGTTGGTTCAGCTTCAGTTGGTAGTACTGATGCTGTGGTGGAAGGTGCAGAAAGCATTGTAGAAAATAATGCTGTAACCTTCCCAGAAAATTTAGTATCTCTCTTCATATTTACAAAAACTTTTGGTTTAAAAGAGACAATACCAATAATCTTTTCAAGTGCAGTGATATTAGGAATTTGTTCATTTAAGAACAACTGCACAAAACGTGGATACATCAAAAACTTAATCTTTGGCTGCTCAATGTTTCTAAGCATACCAGAAAATATCAGATTTGAAAAATTAAACCTTTGACCAGTTGCAAGACAAGCAATTGCATAAGCAATGTTGCTTCCAAACTGCTCAAAAGATGATCTCTTAGATGATAAGCAGTGTAAAATTGTATGTATTAAAAATCTCCACTGATGAGAAAATAAGGTTTTCTGAAAAGTAAAAATTTCAAAAGAACCCTCATAACCCATCAATCGTAAAGTATCATACATAACAGTATCCTCTAAAAAAGATATACCTGCCTCATCATCTAGTTGTAATGAAGCTCTAACAGTAGCTTCTGTGATTACAACACGTGTATCCATAACTTCTGAAACAATTCTTTTAATCCCCTGTTCCTCTTCTATTGATGCATTCACCCAGAAATTATTGATATGATCGTGAGATATTCTGGGTGCTACAGTGAGAGCATGACGAATATGTGAAGCGCGAAGAAAATCAATGATTTCCACATACTCATTTGCCTCCGCAGGTTTCATTAAGAATGCAATCATATTGTGATCTTTTCCAATTGGTAGTTGAACAGTAGACGAAGTCGATGCCATGATAAGAAATCAAGTAATCGAGAAGAATCGAAGATGTTTTGACAGAATCGAAAATCAAAGAGACTTATCGTAGTTGTTTGTATGTGAAATTTTGAAAGCGTAATGAGAAACCCTAAGTGTTGAGAGTTAAGTACTGAAATTAAATCAGTTGTAAGCCCTAATTTGATCAGATCCCCAATTATCACTAAAACAGTGTTAATTAAACAAAATCACACGTTCAGTGATAACTGTGAAAATAACCATCAGTGGTAATCAACACTTGGTTTCTCAAATGCATCATTTACATAATTAAGCTAGCAGTGCTAACTTGTACAAGCAGTACCAACCGACCAAGGCAGTGCTAACTTAATACAAGTAGTACTTCAGTTCTAGCAAAATCACATAAACAAAGCAGTGGTTGAATTTTTTTATTTTTTTTTTTTTTTTTTTTTTTTTTTTTTTTTTTTACCGAAAGCAAACTCCATAAGCAGTAAAAACGTCAAAAACACCTGCATAAGTTAGACTCCAAGACATAGCAATATAACCTGCAGTGGTAATTTCAAACAATAATACAAGTATACAGTGTTAACTATACACCAACAGTGGTGAAATGATTATTACCACTGTTTATAATAAAAATAAGAAACAGTGATAACGATACACATTACACACAATCAGTGTTTAATTAACAAATCAGTATTAACCCAAATTGAAATCACAGTGGATATTATTCACAGAAAGCAGTAACAAGAGAAATAACTTATGACAAATTGATCATTCCAATACTAGTAACCAAGAATGTGAATCTGCCTACATCAAAAGCTTTTGTAAACAGATCAGCAAACTGATTATCAGTATGAACTTTCAAAATTTGAATAAGTCTTTTCTCATTACAATCTCTAATGAAATGATATCTGATTTCAATATGCTTTGTTTTAGAATGTTTAACTGGGTTATTAATAATACTGATTGCAGAGCTATTATCAATAAAAATAGGAGTATTAAGAAAGGTAAAACCATAATCTAGCATCTGATTCTGAATCCATAGCACTTGAGCACAGCAACTTGCAGCTGCTACATATTCTGCCTCTGCTGTAGATGTAGATACAGTGGTTTGTTTCTTGCATTGCCATGAAACCAATCTTTCTCCCAAAAATTGACAACCTCCTGATGTAGATTTCCTGTCCAAGTTAGCTCCTCCATAATCACTATCTGTGTAAGCTATCAGATCAAAAGAATTAAACTTTGGATACCAAAGACCCAATTTTGATTGACCCTTCAAATATCTAAAAATTCTTTTGACTGCTAGAAGATGTGATAGCTTTGGATTAGCTTGAAATCTTGCACATAAACACACTGCAAACATGATGTCAGGCCTTGATGAAGTGAGATACATAAGTGACCCAATCATAGATCTGTAAAGATGTTCATCCACACTCTCCCCCTCAAGATCTGCATGTAATTTCTTGTTTGTTTCAACTGGTGTGCTTGCAACTTTAGCATCTTTGTACCCAAACCGATCCAGTATATCATTCACATACTTACTTTGATGAATAAAGATTCCTTCTTTCTGTTGCTTTACTTGTAGCCCCAAGAAAAAAGTTAATTCCCCCATGGAGCTCATCTTGAACTTTTCATGCATCAATGATTCAAACTCCTTGCAAAGACTATCCTTTGTTGAACCAAAAATGATATCATCTACATAAACTTGAACCAGTAGTATATCATTCTTAATTCTTTTAGTAAACAAAGTTTTATCTATTGCACCCCTTTTGAATCCATTCTGCAACAGATAATCTGAAAAAGTATCATACCAGGCTCTAGGTGCTTGATGTAAACCATAAAGAGCTTTATCCAGTTTGAAAACTTTATCAGGAAATTTAGAATCTTCAAACCCTGGTGGTTGACATACATATACCTCTTCCTGTATAGTGCCATACAGAAAAGCACTCTTAACATCCATCTGATACACAATGAATCCCTTGAATGAAGCATAAGCCAAAAACAATCTAATTGCCTCTATCCTTGCAACAGGTGCAAAAACCTCATCATAATCAATCCCCTCTTCTTGTGAATACCCCTGTGCAACCAATCTAGCCTTGTTTTTGATCACTATACCTCTTTCATCCTTCTTGTTCTTGAAAATCCATTTAGTACCAATTGCCCTCTTCTCTTTAGGCAAATCAACCAATGTCCAAACTTCTTGAATCTTAAACTGAAGCAACTCCTCTTGCATAGCTTCAATCCAACTAGGATCTCTCAAAGCTTCAGTAACCTTCTTTGGTTCTGTTTGAGACAGAAAACAGGCAAACAAAGAAGTATTTACAGCTTCTGTATCAAGATTTACTTCTTCCTCATTTGCTGAAGCTTCAAACACCTGACTTTGATTTCTTGTTTTAACAGCTGATTCAATATCTCCAATTACATTCTCAAGTGGATGATCTTTATGAGTAATGTATTTAGATGCTGCTGTTTCTTGAATCCTCTCCTCCAAGTTGGTAAAATTCCCTTCTTGTCCAGACTCACTACTTGAAACTTCTCTTGCAATTCTCTTTGACACAGGAGTAGAGCTCATCAAATGTAGATAATTCAATTGTTCCTGCCCCTTGTCAAGATGCTTTGTAGGTGTCTGATCAACATTCACACGTGCCTTTGTATTCTTCTGTACTGGACTCACATCACTGTCTTCTGTACTATCTTCAATAACAGGTCTATCAGAATCATCAACATGAGAAAATGATGTTTCATCTGATTTTCCTGTTTCCATATCCTGTGATGTCGTTGGTTGATCAGTATCAAACACTTCTGGAGGATCAGGAGACCAAATTGGAAATAATATATATTCCAATGAATCATTCTTCTTTCCAACTGATTTTCCTGATTTTGCTCTACCTTCTTCATCACCTGTTCCTGCATTTGTACCTGCACTTGTACCTGCACTAGTATCCACATTTGTATATCTAAAAGCATTATTAAGTGCATCAATATCAAACAGTGATTCAGGACCTTTTCCCTCAGGATTAACAGTGTTTTCATTAAAAGTAATGTGCACTGTTTCTTCTATGATTCTGGTCCTTTGATTGAATACCCTATAAGATTTACTTTGAATAGAATAGCCAACAAATATCCCCTCATCAGCCTTACTCTGAAACTTACCTAAGTGATCTTTGGTATTTAAGATTGTACAAGGACACCCAAAAGATTTTAAGAAACTAACCAAAGGCTTTCTCTTAAACAACAGTTCATATGGTGTCTTGTTATGAGGCTTAACAACTAATACTCTATTCTGAACATAACAAGCTGTGCTAACTGCCTCTGCCCAAAAAGACATAGGTAGCTTTGCATCAGATAGCATGGTTCTAGCAGCCTCAATCAGTGTCCTATTCCTCCTTTCAGCTACTCCATTTTGTTGAGGAGTTCTAGGTGCACTAAATTCTCTCTTAATACCTTTAACTTCACAGAATTTATCCATCTCATGATTTTTAAATTCTGTTCCATTATCACTTCTGATGATCTTTACTCTTTTATCCAATTGATTCTCCATCTTAGTTATAAATGATCTAAGTATTTCACCTGTCTCATCTTTTGTCCTAAGAAAGAAAACCCATGTAAATCTAGAATAATCATCAATAATCACAAGACAGTAAGACTTTTTCCCCATACTACTTATACTGGTTGGTCCAAATAAGTCCATATGCAATAAGTGTAAAGGTGTGATATTTGTGTTCACAGATTTGGACTTAAATGAGGATTTGTGTTGCTTTCCCTTTTGACAAGAAACACAATGATCATCACATGAATAGACCTTTTCAGGCAAACCTCTAACAAGCTTGTTTTTGACAAGTTTATTAATGGTTTTGAAATTCATGTGACACATCCTCCTATGCCACAGTTCAGATTCATTCACACTTGCTTTAGAAATAAGACAGTTTAAATCAGGTTGAGGTGTCATATTCACTAAGTCACACTTATATACATTATCTTGTCTTGGAATTCTCATCAAAATCATGTTTTCTGGTATTTTAAATTCTTTGGACAAGATAAGGCATTCAGTGTCAGTAAAAAGAACTGGGTTCTTTTTATCTGTGATTTGACTCACACTTAGTAAATTATACCTCAATTGTTCCACAAAATAAACATTATCAAAACTTAGCTTTTCACTCTGAACTGTTCCTTTCCCTGTGATCCTTCCTCCTTTTGGATTGCTTCCAAAAGCTACATATCCTCCATCAAAAGATTTAAAGTCCTGCAGCTTTTCTTTGTCTCCAGTCATGTGCCGTGAGCATCCACTATCAATATGCCATAAGCTCTTAGGCTTGCCCTGCACAAATAGTCAAAAAGAGAATTAATTTCTCTTGGGAACCCAAACCAATTTGGCTTTGGGTTTCCCATGTGCATTCACATAATCAACTTTCTTAAAGATTATTGATTGTGAAGCACTGTTGGTATTTGGATCTGTTAATTTATCAGACTTAATAGGTGTCCAAATCCAACTAATTTTAGACTTAACAGTGTTCTTTGGCTTAACAGTTTTAACTGTGTTACCAATTGAAGATACAGTGTTAATTTTGTTAACACTGTTTTTGAAATCAGTTACCACTGTTTTAGTCTTTGAGCTTTTGGCTAATCTTGTTATTACTGCTGCAGTAGATTTACCTGTAACAGTGTTTAACATCGTAGCCTTTGAGTTTATCTTCTGAACTCTGGCAGTATGATCAACTTTTGATTGAAAGTTTTGTTTGTTAATCATATTTGCTTTTGTCCATGACTGTTTTCTAATCCTTTGAACATTCTCAGGATTATGATAGCAGTCATATTTCAGATGACCCATTTTTCCACATATAAAGCAAGACTTTTCTTTAATCACAGTAACATTATTACCCAGTTTTTGTGAAATCATTTGATTCCAATTTCTTTGATTACCTCTGGGTTTTTGATTTTGAAAACTCTGTGAAGAAGAAGCACTTGCTTTACATTTACAATTCACACAGTTATTCACAACAGATTCAACAACAGGTTTAGTAACTGAGTTAACTGTATTACTAACATATCCTAACCCATGTTTAGATTTGTTAGTATTCAAACTCACCTTCTCTAAGTCCAGTTTAACCTTCTCCTTGAACATTTTCTTACCCTCTTCTAGTTTATCAGTTTTAAGATTAACAACTAGATCAGTAATTACTCTTTTCACATCCTCACATGTTGACTCAGACTTATATGATTCAGATTTCACACTCTTCTCACTATCAGATGTTCTATCACTCTGATCATCTTCTTCAGTCCAGTCACTTACTTCACCTTCTATAAACTGATCATCATCAGATAAACTTTTAATTGGATCAGCCTTTTTAACCTCATCTACCATTTCTCTTTTAAGTGAATTGATATCAATTTCACTTTTGGGAGGAAAGTAGGTGTGATTATAAGGTGGAGGTACATTATTGTATCCTAATCCAGTCTTAAGTTTATCATGAATCTGTGAATTAATAAGTTTATTTACACTCTTTGAAGCATGTTCTAATTTACTTACATCAAGCCTTATACTATCTCTTTCACATGTGACCTCAGTAAGTTTCTTAGATAACACATCAACTTTATCTTTAAAAGAGTCTCTCTCCCACCTAGCATATTCAATGTCATACTTAAACTGTGTTGCATTGACTTCATATGCCTTAATTTGATTTTCCAAATTTTCAATGACAGCTATAGTGTGTTTACTTTTGATTTCCCATTGTTTTAGTTCCTCACACACTTTTATATTATGATCTCTGTAGTGTTTAACAGTTTGTTTACAAACAGCAGAACATAATTTATTTTGTACCTCAGTAGGAACTTCTGACTTTTTGTCAGATTCTGCAATGGCCATGAGACATTGATTCTTCACAACATGCTCTTCTTGATCACTCCAATCCCATCCACAGCCATCCATAGACACCAAAGCATTTGCTGAAGCCCCCTGAATTGGAATGTTTCTTGTCTGTGTCCCATTGCTTCCAGATCTCTGACCATTACCATTCTGCTCTTGCCTAGGGTTTCTGCATTCTCTGGCAAAGTGTCCCATCTTGTGACAGTTGAAACACTCAATCTTGCTCTTATCAAACCAATTTGCATCATTCCTCTTGTATGCAAAATTATTTCTACCAGTCCTCTGCATGAACCTTTTTGCTCTTTGAGTAATCAATGCAATTTGCCACTTGATGTCCATCTCCTCCAGATCATCACCATCGAATTGTTCCAGATCTTCATTAGTAAGTGAAGAATTCACATTACTTGCAAAGAAAGATTCTAATATTTGATCATTAGAACTATTTGATGATGATCCTGCTCCCCCTGAAACATGTGTAGAACCCATTTGACTTGATTCTGCTTTTGTTCCAGCCATAGACATAAAAGCAGCATTATGACTGTATCCAGTAGCTTGCTTCTTACTCTCAACCTCAGACTCAAAGTTCCTCAGATCATTGTATATATCTTCTAGTTCCTTAACTTCAATGTCTGAACTCTGCCTCAATCCAACAGTATAAATTGTCCATTCATCACCTAATGATCTCAAGAACTTTCTGTTAAGATCTTCTTTGTCAATCTTAACCTTGTGATTTTCCAATTCTCCAACTAATTTAGTAAACCTATCAAAGGTTTGAGTTAGAGTTTCAGATTTCACATGGCTAAAATTTTCAAATTGTTGTTTTAACAGAGATCTTTTATTCTTTTTGGTGTTATCATTACCACCAAACCTCTTCTCAATTGCCTCCATTAATAACTTGGGATCTTCACAATTATCAAATCTGCTCTGATGCTCATTCGGAATGGATAGCAAAAGAGTACTAAGTGCTTTGTACTCAGTAGATCTGATTTTCCTCTCTGCTTCAGATGTTGGTGGTGCTCTTGGTTGCTTTACTCCATCACCATCAAGCGTTACTGGTATACCATTAACAACAACTTCCCACATCTGATAATCCGTGAGAAGCATATATTGTCTGATTCTGACCTTCCATAGGTCAAACTCATCTGGTTTAAGCATTGGTATCTTCGTTGCTTGAATCCCTTCATTGCCTTCAGACGCCATTGAAATCAAAACTTAATATCTGAACTAAACTCAAATACTAATACTAATAATCCCAGATCTTCCTGTCTTCAAAGCTTCACAAGCTCTGATACCACTTTGTTAGTCCCTGTTTAACTTAATAAACAATCTTACTTAATAAGCCTTGAATATATTATTGAGAAGTTGCGGAATCACACTCAATAATATTAAGAAGATCAATGAATATTAATTAATTTAATGAACACAATAATATACTGAAAGCTTCAATCTTATTAATGATATAAGACGAATACACTTGATGTATTAGGGTTACAGAAAACCTTGAAGCTGCGCAAATAACATTAACCTATCTAGGTCTAAAGGATCTCTATTTATAACATATAGAGTCCTATACAATCTCCTACAAATATGGAATAAAATAACTTCCATAACCGACTCATACTTATCACAAAATCATAAACAGTTTTAACTACCATTCTGATGTAAACAGTTGTAACTATTACACATTCAGTGGTAACTGCTTCAATTGTAATATGCGACTAAGTACAAATACATAATCAGTGTTAACTGTTTCATACATAACTAACAGTTACTAATACATAAGCAGTTTTAACTACTTACAGACACATAACTATCAGTTGTAATCTATCTTCAAACAGTTGTAACACTTGTCTTCTCTTCAGTTTTCTTCTATCAGTTGTAACTTCATAAAGACAATTTTAACCTTTAAAGCAAACAGTTTTAATCACTTGTACTCTGTCTTCTCATCAGAACTTCAACTCAGACCAGAAACAGTTTTGACCTAACACAAAAGGTTGGTGAATCTCACAGGTTTGTAAATAAGTAAACAGTTTGAACACACAAGTAGTATTTGTAAATCATAGCCAGCCAGTAATTTACGATCACAGGTTATGTTTAATACGTGGGTGGTTACAGATTATGCAACCGTTTGATACAATCGCCATGAGCCACCATAGTTGATGCTTAACGTACAGTAAATATAGGTACCCCCTCATGAATGTAATCCAAAACATTCATACGGAACGAGTAAGAAATGCCCGTTTCTACAGGAACGGTTCGTGGTAGTGCGTGCTACCCCGGGCGGGGATTGTCAGTCCCATATGGATCCATATACTAAAACTCGCGCTTATCACATAACTAACAACTATGATTCAGGAGGATTTCATTGGATTAGTCGTAAACTCATGCAATTGGCGTATCGTTACTCTCATACAATAAGTAAATCATGGCAGCAAGTAAGTTTTGTGTGTTCATGTAAAACAGTAATGCATCTCACCCCTGAGTATAAAACAGTAAAGTAGGGGCTGTGAGACTCACCTGAGTCTGGCAGACGATGTAATAAGTAAGCAAGTAGTAATCCCAAACTAGCAACCCTTAGCGTCCTAATACGCATAAGGTTTAGTAAGTAAATGGAATACTTGTAAAGTATCCATGCTAGTTGTTCCCAAACTAGTTAATGTCCATTAGTTTGTTTGTAAGTTTGTAATCGTTTGTAAATCGTAGTTTGTATAAAAGTTGTACGGTTCGTTTGTTATCGGTGTATAATAATAATTCCATCCATTATTATTATGTGTTTCATAGTAGTGGTACAGTTGTAAAGTATACTCGTATGATCGTTTGTTTGTATTACAACATGTATCGTTTGTGTACGTTCCAATGGGCTTAGTCCCCAAAGGGTATGAGTGAAACCTCGTAAGTATGCGTATGTATGTTCGTATCAGTTAACGTGTAATCCAGCACGTAACTAGCAAGTGAACTTGTAAGTTCGTATCAAATGTAATCCCGAGTAGTGTACAAGTGTAAGTTCGTTGTAGTGTAATCTCCTAAGTATTTCCGAGTGAAAACTCGTACGCGTGTGTGAGTGAAATCTCACGTTTAGTTTAGTATCAACTTGTACGTATTCAAGTATCATTGTATACTCTCAAAAGTATAGTGTTTTCATGTATAAGTAACGCCGAGTAAGGTACGTTTACGTTTTAAGTATATTCCATACTTGTATAAAATGTAAGTTTCAATCAGCCTGTTATAGCGTCACTTGTATGCGTCACTTCTATGTATCATGCGACACTTAGGTAGTGTCGTGTTATGTTATCTGTTTCAAGATGTATGCGACACTTAAGTAGTGTCGGTATTTAGACAGTGCGTCACTTATGTGTGGTATGCGGCACTTAAGTAGTGTCGTGTATTCAGTGTCTGTGTAACCATGTATGCGGCACTTAGATAGTGTCGGTATTAAGATGGTGCGTCACTAGGTAAGTGACGTTAATAAGTCTTAAGATTCATCACTGCGTCACTAGAATAGTGACGGTATTAAGTGCCGTGTTCAAGCAGGGCGTCACTTATGAAGTGACGGTATAAGTGAGTAAATCGGTTCATAGGGCGACACTGGGCAAGTGTCGGTATAAGTATGTATGCGTCACTGATGAAGTGACGGTATAAGGGTCAGTGACGTCATCGGTAGTAACTAGGTGTTATTCGTTTCTACTGAAGGTTATAAGTTTATACTGATAATAGCGACACTAACGAAGTGTCGTTATACGTGTTCTAGCGTCACTAAGGAAGTGCCGTGATGGTTTCTGCCGAAAGCTATAAGGTAGCGACACTTATGTAGTGTCTCGTTGTTTCTGCCGAAGGTGTTATGTTTGCGTCACTTATGGAGTGGCGGTATAAGTGTTTAGCGGCACTAACGAAGTGTCGCGTATGGCGAGTCGTGACCTATGCGTCACTAAGGCGAAGTGTCGCATAACTGGCGTGAGCCATGCGACACCTACCTCTGGTCAGATTTTGAGTCGTGTCGAAAACGTATTTAACGAGTTCCGTTCAAGTTGAAACTTTTACGCAAGTTATATTATGTTATGTAGAGTTCATAAAAATTGTTGGATGTCGTTTTTAATGTTTGTAGTGTCGTTTTATTTAAAATGACCAAAACCGACATTTTCGTAAAAGTGTTCAAAAACGCGTTTCAAGTATATTTTTGGACATTATCAAGCTAGGGGAACATTTATCTAGCAAAATAAAAATAATCGGAAAAGTTTCGAGTCGCCGGAAAACTTACAAAGTTGTCGAAACGAAAATCCAAAAAGATGAAGTTGTAGCCTTCGTTCTCGTGATCACTTTTCTCCAAATCGAGCCTAGCTTCCGAGGTGTTTTAATGGTAGTTTTAGGGGATTTTGAGGATGAAGGTTTAGAGAGAGAGAGAGAAACCGTAGAGAGAGAGAGAGAGAGAATAATGGAGGGAGTGGGTTGTGATGTTTGAGTGTGGGAAAGGAGAAAGGAGTGAGGGCTTAATGCCCCCTCACTTGGCCGGTTAGGTGGGGTCCACCAAGTGTGGATCTCACCAAATTTCGTTCCTCCGTGTTTGCGCTTCGTGCGGTGTTCGTTTCCCCGGTCGTTTAAACGTTAAAATGATTTTATACGCGATTTAATATACATTTGAAAATACGAAATAATACCCGATAATTAAATTGTAGTATTTTACCAAAATACTAGTTTTCAAGTTATAAAACATAACTTAGTTTTGATTTGTCGGTTGGTCGAGTTTTTCGGGGAGTTCGGTAACGTTTTGGTTAAAACGTACGTTTTCCGTTATATTATAAACATAATATAAAGTAGTCATCAAAGTAATTAAATAATTTCGCATTATTTAATAATCGTTTTACAATGTTCGCAAGTTTGTACGATTGTTGTTTTATACGATGTTTGTACGAATCGTATACGCGTATATACACATATATTCCATCCATATATATATATATATATATATATATATATATATAAGTAATGTATATAATCCTATTTCACATTATATACAAGTAATAAACACGTAATTAGGAAAATTTTAAATTGGTCCAAATTTTGGGGTTGTTACATTCTCCCCTTGTTATGAAAATTTCGTCCCGAAATTTGTTCGAAGTAGTAATCGGTAGTTCTATACTAGTCAGGTAGCTACAATGTGTACTAGCAGCCTACAGTTGCAGGGTAGGTCCTACAGTGTTTGAAATCAAGTAATTGTCAGGTGGTAACGTACCCTAATTTTTGTTGTCTGAAGGTAGTGGGCATTGGGCCTTGAGATGGCCAGCACTCCCACAGTTGAAGCAGAGTTTCACCTTAGGAGGGTTCGTACTTTTAGTGTCGGCCTTGCATTGTCTGGTAGGTGTGGTACACAGGTTGTCATGATGTCGAGTGCATCGAGCACAGTAGGGTTTCTTTCCCAAGTATTTTCCTGAAGGGTTGGAGGGAGTGATCTTCGCCCTTTTTGCTGGAGGCGGTGTGCAGTTAGTGCCGGTATCTTCCCTAGCGTTAATTACAGAAGCTCTTCCTTTTGCGAAGTTGGTTCCCAGCTTTAGTTTTGGGAAATTCTTCCTGAAGTGCCCAGTACCATCACACTCGTAGCAAAGCTTGAGTGTGTTGGTGTTGGTACCAGTAGTGTTGATTTGGCAGTCTTGGGCCAGGTGCCCAAATTTCTTGCAGTTGGCGCAGGGACAGGGGCCCTCATGGTGTATACCGCACTTGGAACAGTAAGGTTTGCTCCCCTTGTAAACCTTTGGTTCTTTGGTATTGACAGTTGTAGGCTTTTTATCAGATATCGGGTTTTCTAAGGCTATCAAACGTAGTTCGTACTCACGCATACGTATGCTATTCTGGAAAGAAATTCGTCGTAGATCATCTTTGTCTTCCTGTGCTTCAGTCAGTTGTTTTCGCAGCAATTTGATAGTTTGATTGAGGTGGCTGACTGATTTAGTATTCATGGTTTCATCAACTGGTGCTTTTGCAGCAGTTGGAGCAGCAGGAACAGCAGGTGCCAATTCTGATTCGGCGGAGTGTTCTGTATCACACTTGAGTTCGAGGAGGTAAGGAAACATCGTTGGTTCCTCACTGAGCAGGTCATCATCCAAGGTAGGATTGTTGGCGGAGCAAGTTGTCATTTCCTACGAAAATATTTTTCTATTTAAGAATTTTTACCAGCAAGTGAAGTTCTAGTGGATGACTTGTTAAAATAATGAATAATATACAAGTTCCCGGTCTCAACCAGTGTGAGATATTTGGGAAGGGAGTTTGGTTATTGTATCTAAAGTATAAGGCAAATTGTGTTGTCGGGATTTAAGTAGTCGGTCGTTTCCTAATCCTATTGTGCACTTAGGATCTAAGAGAGTATGCATGAAATATGAGACAATCAGATAAAAGTTATTTGACGAGAAATTTTAAGAAATAAATCGGAGTAAACCAGATTGTCTATGAATGAACATACCCTAGTTCGCATTCGGGTCTTGATAGGTTTTTGTTCTTTATAAAGCAAGGAGGTCATTGTATATTGTGAAATTTTGCTGCCTATCCAGAGTTTGAAATTTGTTTAAAGTTGTGTACTATAAGTAAGTTTATACGGTTTTGGAAATTCTAAGAATTTTATAAAACATTTTGTAAGAAATTTTGTAACATGTTTGATAGAAATACGTTTGTTATAAAATTTTGACGATGAAAGTCGATTGCACTAAGCGTGATTTGTCGTAGAGAAGGCATGTTCCTTGAAACAACCAAATAAAGAACATATGAGGGTTTGAACAAGGGTTACAATTGTTATGATGTAGAAAGTACAGAGAAACTACACCAAAGTTTGACACGTGGACAGTTTAACAAAAGCAGTAGGATGGTTATAATTGAAATATAAAAGTTACAAAAGATTACAGGCGTTTACTGTTTACAAAAGTGTCAGGAATTAGAACATCCGGACGAGCAAGATAAGTTACAAAATGTGATGGAATTTTTAATATAACCATCGAATTAACGGTCCTAACCAAGACCTATTACATACACGCCTAATAGCTATTCACTACGGTCATAGCTATCGTCGACCTATTCTTGATGTAGATTGTAGGGGTAGTAACGAGCTTCCAGCATGTCTTGGTATTGTCGAAGGGTAGGATGAACCAAAGCATCTCCAGTAGCTTGTAGGTACATCCATTTGATCCATGTTGTTACTCGTTGATTCAGATGAACAGTGATTTCCTTCAGGTAGAGAACAGAGTCTCGGATCCGCTCAGGGATGGACCTTTGTAGAATCCTTAACTCCAGTTCATAGGTTTTGCATTTCAGTTGTAGTTCCCAATTTCGGCCATCTAGTTCTTCAGCTTGATCACGCACTCTTTCGTATTCTTCAATATCGACGAGTCCAAAGTCGTGATCCTCAGGTTCTTCCACAGGAGCTATCTCTTCATCGAGATACGTGTACTGAATTTGTTCATCAATGGCTTGTTCGTTGTCAGACAAGTAGTCACATGTCGAGAAGTGTGTCATTTTCAGATGAGCGGTTCTACAAAATGGCAGGGAAGAAATTTCAGCCTTCGGAAGTATGTCGGTATTTGCGAATTCATAAAAGTTAAGTAAGGATGGAACGACGAGAGTCGGGTTGTTGTTTGTTTGATAAGATTTGAAAGTGAATTTCGTAGTAGTCGAGAGAGAGTATCGTATCGGGGAAAGAGGCCTATGTATATATAATATATCACATAACCACCTAGTGCGTGTCTAGCACAATCAAGTAAAAGTCCCGGTTCTCTCGAGGTCAGAGTCAGCTAATGCATTCCGGTTCAACATAACCCCTTTCAGAACTCACATCATCTTCATTTAATTGTACATAGTTGATCAGGCTATGTTAAATTAAACTAGTATGCTGTAATTCCTGAACCAGTTATACCTAATGAGGAATACTGCCTAACGGTCATAGTCTAGGCCCACTAAATGCAACCAAGTTCACTATAACCTTAGGCTCTGATACCAATCTGTAACACCCCCAAATTTAACAGTTTGCGGAAGCGGTGTTTTGGGTGTTACTAATTAATAATCACAAGCACAAAGGATACAGTGAACGACTCTAAATGAGACGTTCGAAAAGTTATAACATTAATACTTAAGTAGTTTCAAAATACAAGCTCGAGTTCAGTAGTTTCCTAGAGATTCTAATACATAACAACTAGTACAAAAGTAATGTAATAAAATCTCCAAGCTTGTAATGCATGCGACTCGAGCTAAGTAAGCTTATCCTGCTGGGCATCCCTACTGATGCTGTGTACCTGAGAAGCATTACTAAAACGGTCAACCAAAAGGTTGGTGAATCTCACGGGTTTGTAAATAAGTAAACAGTTTGAACACACAAGTAGTATTTGTAAATCATAGCCAGCCAGTAATTTACGATCACAGGTTATGTTTAATACGTGGGTGGTTACAGATTATGCAACCGTTTGATACAATCGCCATGAGCCACCATAGTTGATGCTTAACGTACAGTAAATATAGGTACCCCTTCATGAATGTAATCCAAAATATTCATACGGAACGAGTAAGAAACGCCCGTTTCTACAGGAACGGTTCGTGGTAGTGCGTGCTACCCCGGGCGGGGATTGTCAGTCCCATATGGATCCATATACTAAAACTCGCGCTTATCACATAACTAACAACTATGATTCAGGAGGATTTCATTGGATTAGTCGTAAACTCATGCAATTGGCGTATCGTTACTCTCATACAATAAGTAAATCATGGCAGCAAGTAAGTTTTGTGTGTTCATGTAAAACAGTAATGCATCTCACCCCTGAGTATAAAACAGTAAAGTAGGGGCTGTGAGACTCACCTGAGTCTGGCAGACGATGTAATAAGTAAGCAAGTAGTAATCCCAAACTAGCAACCCTTAGCGTCCTAATACGCATAAGGTTTAGTAAGTAAATGGAATACTTGTAAAGTATCCATGCTAGTTGTTCCCAAACTAGTTAATGTCCATTAGTTTGTTTGTAAGTTTGTAATCGTTTGTAAATCGTAGTTTGTATAAAAGTTGTACGGTTCGTTTGTTATCGGTGTATAATAATAATTCCATCCATTATTATTATGTGTTTCATAGTAGTGGTACAGTTGTAAAGTATACTCGTATGATCGTTTGTTTGTATTGCAACATGTATCGTTTGTGTACGTTCCAATGGGCTTAGTCCCCAAAGGGTATGAGTGAAACCTCGTAAGTATGCGTATGTATGTTCGTATCAGTTAACGTGTAATCCAGCACGTAACTAGCAAGTGAACTTGTAAGTTCGTATCAAATGTAATCCCGAGTAGTGTACAAGTGTAAGTTCGTTGTAGTGTAATCTCCTAAGTATTTCCGAGTGAAAACTCGTACGCGTGTGTGAGTGAAATCTCACGTTTAGTTTAGTATCAACTTGTACGTATTCAAGTATCATTGTATACTCTCAAAAGTATAGTGTTTTCATGTATAAGTAACGCCGAGTAAGGTACGTTTACGTTTTAAGTATATTCCATACTTGTATAAAATGTAAGTTTCAATCAGCCTGTTATAGCGTCACTTGTATGCGTCACTTCTATGTATCATGCGACACTTAGGTAGTGTCGTGTTATGTTATCTGTTTCAAGATGTATGCGACACTTAAGTAGTGTCGGTATTTAGACAGTGCGTCACTTATGTGTGGTATGCGGCACTTAAGTAGTGTCGTGTATTCAGTGTCTGTGTAACCATGTATGCGGCACTTAGATAGTGTCGGTATTAAGATGGTGCGTCACTAGGTAAGTGACGTTAATAAGTCTTAAGATTCATCACTGCGTCACTAGAATAGTGACGGTATTAAGTGCCGTGTTCAAGCAGGGCGTCACTTATGAAGTGACGGTATAAGTGAGTAAATCGGTTCATAGGGCGACACTGGGCAAGTGTCGGTATAAGTATGTATGCGTCACTGATGAAGTGACGGTATAAGGGTCAGTGACGTCATCGGTAGTAACTAGGTGTTATTCGTTTCTACTGAAGGTTATAAGTTTATACTGATAATAGCGACACTAACGAAGTGTCGTTATACGTGTTCTAGCGTCACTAAGGAAGTGCCGTGATGGTTTCTGCCGAAAGCTATAAGGTAGCGACACTTATGTAGTGTCTCGTTGTTTCTGCCGAAGGTGTTATGTTTGCGTCACTTATGGAGTGACGGTATAAGTGTTTAGCGGCACTAACGAAGTGTCGCGTATGGCGAGTCGTGACCTATGCGTCACTAAGGCGAAGTGTCGCATAACTGGCGTGAGCCATGCGACACTTACCTCTGGTCAGATTTTGAGTCGTGTCGAAAACGTATTTAACGAGTTCCGTTCAAGTTGAAACTTTTACGCAAGTTATATTATGTTATGTAGAGTTCATAAAAATTGTTGGATGTCGTTTTTAATGTTTGTAGTGTCGTTTTATTTAAAATGACCAAAACCGACATTTTCGTAAAAGTGTTCAAAAACGCGTTTCAAGTATATTTTTGGACATTATCAAGCTAGGGGAACATTTATCTAGCAAAATAAAAATAATCGGAAAAGTTTCGAGTCGCCGGAAAACTTACAAAGTTGTCGAAACGAAAATCCAAAAAGATGAAGTTGTAGCCTTCGTTCTCGTGATCACTTTTCTCCAAATCGAGCCTAGCTTCCGAGGTGTTTTAATGGTAGTTTTAGGGGATTTTGAGGATGAAGGTTTAGAGAGAGAGAGAGAAACCGTAGAGAGAGAGAGAGAGAATAATGGAGGGAGTGGGTTGTGATGTTTGAGTGTGGGAAAGGAGAAAGGAGTGAGGGCTTAATGCCCCCTCACTTGGCCGGTTAGGTGGGGTCCACCAAGTGTGGATCTCACCAAATTTCGTTCCTCCGTGTTTGCGCTTCGTGCGGTGTTCGTTTCCCCGGTCGTTTAAACGTTAAAATGATTTTATACGCGATTTAATATACATTTGAAAATACGAAATAATACCCGATAATTAAATTGTAGTATTTTACCAAAATACTAGTTTTCAAGTTATAAAACATAACTTAGTTTTGTTTTGTCGGTTGGTCGAGTTTTTCGGGGAGTTCGGTAACGTTTTGGTTAAAACGTACGTTTTCCGTTATATTATAAACATAATATAAAGTAGTCATCAAAGTAATTAAATAATTTCGCATTATTTAATAATCGTTTTACAATGTTCGCAAGTTTGTACGATTGTTGTTTTATACGATGTTTGTACGAATCGTATACGCGTATATACACATATATTCCATCCATATATATATATATATATATATATATATATATATATATATATATATATATATAAGTAATGTATATAATCCTATTTCACATTATATACAAGTAATAAACACGTAATTAGGAAAATTTTAAATTGGTCCAAATTTTGGGGTTGTTACAGGTGAAGCCCGTTAATGACGGGGGTCCGGGGGCAGCGCCCCTGGTTAGCGGGGTCCAAGGGGTGGCAACCCCTGGCGGGGTCCAAGGGGCTGAGCCCCTGGTTGGGGTCGAGCTGCCAAGTCAGCTTGGAAAATTTTTATTTCTACTACATTGCTTTATTGAAAATGCACTTGGGATTTGAATTCGGATAAAATGGTGCGTCAAATTTGGGCCTCAATACTTAGTGTAAAATTAGTTTGAAACCTTCTGTTTTATGCGTCACTTATAGCGTCACTTAGGTGGATTGTGCGACACTCAGGAAGTGTCGCTAAAAATGGTGAAATTTAAGCGTATGCGTCACTTAAGGGAAGTGACGCATGATAGGGCGTCACTAAGGTAAGTGTCGGTATAAGTGTCGGGTACAGGTCAAGGCGTCACTTAGGCAGTGACGGATGAATTCAAAAATTGATCATAGGCGACACTTAGGCAAGTGTCGCTAATAGTGTCGGTAAGGTGTGCGTCACTTAAGAAGTGTCGGGAAATTAGGGTTTTACGCGTCACTAAACTACAAGTGACGGATAATTAGGGTTTTATGCGTCACTCTATGCGTCACTTAAGTGACGCACGAAGTGACGCTATACTGCAGGTGTCTATGCGACACTTAGGTCTGATGACGGACTTTTGAGCCAAAAACGTGTTTTCCGGCCACCGTTTGGCCTGAAACTTTTACCCAACCCTCATATGGACATTTCAAGTCTATTCAAACAACTTCCAAGTAAAAATAAGTAAAAACGGAGGGTTTCGAGTTTTGTCGGAAACTTACAAACTTAACGCCGTGAAAATCCGAAAAGGTGGAAGTGTAGATCGTTGCGAGGTGATCGTTTTCTTCTAAAGGAGCCTTGGATGATGGTGAGTTCTTGTTGGCGTTTTTAGTGGTGGAAGGGTGGTGGTGGTGATGTAAAATGAAAGAAAGAAAATGGGAAAGAGAGAGAGTGAGGATAGATGGTGATGATGATGAAGTGAGGGAGTGGGGTGGGATCCCCTCCCTTTGTGGCTGATTTTTCGGTGGGGGCCCACCGAAGTGTGGGTCTCCACCTCTTGCTCCGTGTATTCGCACTCCGTGCGGTGTTCGTTTGCCCGGTCGTTTAAGCGTTTAAATAATATTTAAAACATTTAATTATACGTTTTAAAATGAAATTACTTACTCGATAATTTAGTTGAAGTATTTTATCAAAATACTTAATATTAGAGTTATAAGATTATAACTTTAGTTTGTTATGTTTTGTTTGCGCGTTAAATCTTTAAATCGCGTAAATTGTTAATTGTATTATACGAAATTTATATGAAATATTATCAAAATAATATTTTGAGTATAATAGTGTTATTAAATAATAATATATTATTTAATAAAATCGTTCACCAACGTCTGTATCTAATTGAACCGAATTACATTCGATTTGAAACTGGTACGATTTAATCAAATCGCATAATCATATATATTCATCAATATATATTTTGATACATTAATTAGCCTAACACAGAACTAATTACATGTATTTACAATTGATTAGGCCCTAATTAATAGTCCTAATTTGACGGGTGTCACATATAACAAGTAACTTCCACTTGATTGTATGATTCTCTAGCTCGGAAGCTATTTTGAAACACATACAATCAATTCATACACTGTTCACTACATCATCACTATTTAACCCACATGTATCAACAAATCATCTTCCACCCGATTGTGTAGCCTCTTGCTCGGAAGCAATCCGGATCCAACACAATCGAATCACACACTATCGTTCCTTTTCCTTTACCGTTAAGCTAGTGACAATCTCATTACTTGGCTATCATCAAGCTAATGAGAAAATCACTACTTTCTTACCAAGTATCATTTAATCACATAACAATTAAATATAACCAAGTAATTTAACACAACAACTAAATTAAGCTAGTAAAAATAATTAAACAAATATAACAAATAACTTATTCTTTGATTGTGTAAACCTCTAGCCCGCGAGCTATTTGGTAGTACACAATCACATCACCTGTTTAACCCCCGTATCACTCACCACAATTTCTTAGACGATTTCACCATATTGATCATCATAAGCCTCCACGTCTCTTAACACCTACATAATCATACATATCATCATAACAACACTTAGACACTAACAATCATCACTTTCCTACTAATTTCATGTTCTATTATCATAATCATATTTCATTAACACTAGTTCATGATTTAGCTCTATTTCTACAAGTATTTAACATAACTCTTATGAACATATCACTAACTTTTTAATCTTTTACTCATTTTAGCATTAATTCATTCACTATTAAGCTTTACTAACTTCAATTAAACATATTAAACACTAATTTCATATCAAAATCACTAGTTCATGAAACCCCATCAAAACCCCCATATTTGCCCAAGAACACTAATCATAAATTCATCACTTTCAATATGTTATATGATTACTAATGATCATAGAAACACTTACTAACACTAATTCAATCAATTTCTAACTTCAATTTCGTATTTAAATCATCAATTTAACAAAACCCCATAAAAACCCATAAAACTTAAACCCTAGGTTATAATCATAGAGGAAATTCACTTACAACATGTTAGAGATGCTCAAAGAATGATGAATTCGAATTCTTAAGGCTTGAATCAAGAGTTAGAAACTGATTTTTCCTTCCCTTTCCTCTCCATCGTGACTTCTCTCTGTATTTTTTTTATGTTTTCTGGAATTATTTGGAAGGAAATAAGGATGTGTACGTACATATGTGTATTAATCTATTTAATTTTATCCCCTTTTTAACTCTACAGTATGGAATCGATAAAACCGTTTACGTTTTTCACTATATCTCGTTATCTACATAATAATAGTTCGTAATAAAAATATATCCGTGTACGATATTAATTTCCTAAAATTCGGGGTGTTACAGTCTAATTATTTGTCATTCTACATTAAATCCACCTTTATTCTTTAACATATCTTCAAAATAATTATAGCACGAATAAAGAGAGCATCGTTATCTAAAAAGTGTGGTCGATTGGGCCCTATTTAGCGAGTTATTATAGAAGGACTTTTCTACATGGGTCGTCCTATAGTTTGCGAAACATTGCACTGGTCATCCCTATAAGTTGTGTTTTTTTTTTTTTTTTTTTTTTTTTTTTGACACTGATAATCTCTGTGGTTGCATAATCTTGCACTCATAGTCCCTATCACTAATGACCGTTAGCCAACTCCGTTAACTATTGCCATGTGCCATGCATGTGATGGCACAATGTTCATTCCACTAAACCACATACACTGCGAGTGTGAATTTCAAACCACATGGACCATCCGTGTAATATTTTTTTTATAATTGTACTAGATAATTTATTTTTTCTAATAATTTTTTCAATTCAATTTATTTATTTTAATTAACTTTTTTTAGTAACAGCTATTTATTTTCCTGACGATTAGAATTATCAACTTAATATTTTGTTTATTCTAGTTTATTTAAGTGTAATAATCTATATCAACCCACTAAGAATGTCATAATTTTCTTTCAATAGCCCCGATACCAAAAATTGTCATGGATAATTTGCGTAATTTTTTTTATTGATTTACATAATTTAATAGGTATTGGTTATTTGAAGAAAAAAATACATCATGTTGAACATATGGAATATAATAAAGACTATATGCTATGTAGTATTTCACTATTTCGTCTTCGATTAAGACAAACAAATGTTACATGTTGAAATGTGCAATTTGAGTACGTTCACAACATACAAGATTGTTAACAATGTATATGTAGGCATGTAGATTTGTCTATACGGAGTAAATGAAATCGTCGATATGTAATAATACAAAAGATTGAGAGTATACAAAAGACAACTATATTTAAAATGGTTTATAGACTCAAAAATAAAATGCGAAGGTTACATAAATATAAAAAATTAATATTTGATGCAATAGGTATTGGATAATTTAAAAGAAAAAATTACACGGATCGTACTTACAGTTTTTTATATTCGTTTTTTAAAGAAAATTATGATATTCTTAGTAGGTTGATGTAGATTATGATATTTACATAAACTAGAATAAACAAATATTTAAGTTGGTCATTTTATTTGTAAACAAATAAAAAATTAGTTACTAAAAATTTAATTCAAATAATAAAATTAAATTGAAAAGATTCTCAAAAATAAATAAATTAACTAAATACAATTAATATATATATATATATATATATATATATATATATATATATATATATATATATATATATATTAAATTTAAATAAATTTAAAATTTGGAAAAAAAAACCTAATACTACAAGAATGGTCCATATGGTTTGAAATTTACACTTGCAGTCCCTATGGTTTACTGAAATGACCATTGTACCCTCACATGCATGGCACATGGCAATATTTAACGGAGGTGACTAACGGTCGTTAGTGATAGGGACTACCAGTGCAAGATTATGTAACCACCAGGATTACCGGTGTAAAAAAACTAGTAGGGACGACCAGAGCAATTTTTCGCAAACCACATGGACGACCCGTGTAAAAACGTCTTATGGAAGTTTGTAATATACGACTATATTATTTTTCAACATCAAACATCAAACATATAGTAATATCAAATGCTTATAAAATTTGAGGCTCCAAAATATTGGTGGCCCTGTGCGCGGCACATAGAACACTTGCTAATCTACGGTCGGGTAACAAGAAACTATTCCAAACAGGTTTTGGTCAAATAGAACATTTTATATTCGGAACAATATCAGCCATCATTACCAAAATTCATGTCATGATGTAGAATTTTGATGGTATAGGTTCACCATGCATAAATATTATATATCGTACACAAAATACAATATGAAATAGACAATGGGGTTTGACGAGTGTCTACTTAAGAACTAGTTCTGCTATTATGTATCGATTACAGGTTAAATACAACCCATATGGTCAATAAGTACATGTTCCTTTCACATCTATGCGTTAAATGACTTACCGCAACCACATGTTTGTGTAGCATTTGGGTTTTTGAAAGAAAAACCTCCTCCAATGAGTGCATCACTAAAGTCAAGTTGCATCCCGAAAATGAAAAGAAGGCTCTTTGGATCACAAACTGCACATAAGTAGCAAACAAACGTAGCATTACCAACCCAAAAATCAGACATAAAATCTAAAGAACATATCATGGTGCATACACAACGTAATAATGTATACAACATTTCACTTGCATGTCATATCTAGGGCCGATTCCAATTCCCAACCCATTAAAAACGTTTCGAAGTTTAAACACATATAATTCAGGTAAACTAAACCCAATTCCACCTGTTACGCTCCGTGCCAAAAACTACCCAGTTTGACCTGTTACCCCACCCGACCAACAACCCATTTTGCTACCTCTAGTTATTTTCTTTACATATATAGCAATAATTGAAACATTTTTAGAAGCATACCAATGACAAAACCATTGTATTCCATAGCTGTGTCATCTGGTCTCGTGTTTGTCTTGCTCTCGAATTCCATGGTGTAAGACATGCCCGAGCACCCACCTTGTTTAACACCAATTCTCAAGCATAAATCTTCACTTTTTTCAGACCTCATCTTGTTTAAATGCTTCAAAGCACTATCTGTCAAATCAATGGCAGGTGCAAGTCCTCCAGATGCAGGTGCCGCTACAAGATGCATTATGACTTTTAAACACAGGTTTTTGTATTGCAAATATATTTCAGAACACCTAAAGAACAATGGAGAGATGCATGTGTGTGCAGTGTGTCACAAGCATGTAATGCAGTAAGGCATACATCATCATTTAACCCCAAAAGGCAAAAATATGTGCAATACCAGAGTTAGCAAATTTGGCAGGTCAACTCCGGTTGGGTTGATCTGCAAAAAGCTTTTTGCTCCTTTTCGAGTAAAAAATATAAATAAATGATGCATTTTAATATTATTATAAGAACTATACTGGTGCAATAGTAATTCATATTTTATAAATAGAGCGATTGAGGATATTCTAGGCATAAACATGCAATTTGGGAGACTTTTGACAAGTTTGACCAATTTACTTTTTAAATATGTTTTGTTTGACAAATTAGAGAAAAAATATAGTCTTAATTGACCTTTTCACAACCTAATGAGTCATAAGTTCCAACTCTAGTACATAAAAAGTTAAAAAACAACACACATATTCACTGATTTTCCAACCGGTGCAGAGTTACTATCGCAGATGTCATGGCTCATTGCTCTCCAAGGGTAGGGGTGGGCAGTTCGCACACCATTATTCATTAACTATTTATCCCGTCCAGACTATAAATAAAATAAAATAAAAAACCCCTCAAACATCACCACAATGCCCATCAATATTCGCTAATACTAATCAAACAAGTTCAATATGAATAGTAAATTAGTAATGTTATTCCGAATGTAGAAATGTAGTATTTATATCATGAAAAAACGCTTTGAGGGCTTCTATATACTACTCCCAACTCTTCACAAGAATAAGAAAGACATATGGATTAGTACAACAAGACAGTGGTTTCTGTTCAGTCCTAAACATGAAATATCCACATAAAAATAATTCAAATTATAAGCAACAATCTAAAGTTCCAATGTTCGGAGTCAATTCATTATACGTATCATAGTAACATCAATATGAATTCCATTCATCAAGAACATCTCTAAGAATACCATTCATCATGAACATCTCTAATTATAAGCAACAATGGTTCAGAATTGGTTGGTGGACTAGTAAACAAGAAAAATTCTCTTCAATAGGTGTTTCCTTAATGCCAGAAATGAAGAATTTGCTTAGGTTCCTTTTGTACATACTAGTATCATTCTCCATTCCATATTTGGGAGCTGAATCTCTATTACTCCAAGCATCAAGTAAATGAGACCCAGAACTGTATATTAATTTCTCCTCACACCATATAAATGGAAACTGTAATTGTACCTTGATAACTTAAACAAAGAACCTCTTCTTCCCTGGGTTTCCTATACTAGTTTCCTTCAGGTTGGATTACTAGTTTCCTTCAGGTTGGAAAATTATAACACATCTTAATTATGTCATTTTACAGTCTTAGTGATGTCGTGATGAATAAAGAAAAACAATATTATATGGATGAAAAGGCACCTTCTTGTGTAAAGTACAGAAGGGGAAAAACAAATGAATAGGAAACTTTTTTATCAGTGGTGACCGTTTCTCACTTGCGTAAAAGTGGGTCAATTTGGGTAGCATTTTATCTCCAACTGGTTAACTGGTTAACTGGCTAAATTTAATAACACTTAGATAAAAAGTGAGCAGGTCAAACAGGCAGAAAGTCACCCGAGGTGTTAACAAATCCTTAAAACCTCCTACATCACTATATTTAAGAATTTTTTTTTTTATTATAACTATTTAATTCAAATAATTGTATTTAATGCTGTAAATACTAATAAATTAACAAAAAGCCCAAAAAGTGTTGACAAGTCAACCAAGCCCACCTATTTTAAACATAAATGGTCTGCAGCTATCCAGTTGCTTAGAGAAGAAGATAACAAAAAAGCACACCTTTATTCAAAAGGTGCAGCTTAGACTTAAGAGCCTCCAAATAAGAGATCTTCAAAATAAAGTTTGAGAGCCAATGAATATAATATAACCAGCTACAAAGTCGATATCATTCCTTATTGTATAAGAATATGACCGATCCTTGTGCCTAACCGGAAAAGTTCACTCTGTAACCAAAGGGCCATTGGCCTAGCGGTATCCAGGTAACCTTCCAACCATGAAGTTGGGGGTTCAAGTCCTGAGAATGGGACACATGTACATATTCGTGGGTAATGTATATATTTGTGTGCTAGTTTACTTGCCTTTCTAATAGAATAGTGCACTCTAAAAATTTATCTTAGGGTGTGGAGCATTTCAATTATTTGGACATACTCTTTATTAATGAGTTCTGTGTACTTTGAACAAGAATATATATTTTTCTTGAAAAAGTAGAAAACTTCTATTGTAACAACAAACAAAAGTTACAGTCACCACTATATATACATCATAGAAGCCAAATCATAAAAGATGTGGATCAACTATATTACACAATGTTACTATGATCACAACATTCTTGTTCTCTGTTTTTTCTTTCAACCGTAAATTACACTTTGCTTGACATAAATACTTACGACCCTTTAATAACTTCAAATACAAATTGTTAAATTATATAGATCACATTATAGGGATTAGGAATATTTACTTGTCTATTGCTTCAGAGCCAGTTCCACCACTCATGTTTCCAGTATGGGAAATTAACGTATGAAAAGAAAATACTTTGAACTTGCATCATACTGCCTAGTCAATAGCAGTAGGGTACTTTTCGTATCAATTATGTACCATCTACCGCTTAGGCAGATCCTCTTAGTGATGAACGAGTGATCACGTTATCTGTCGTTGCCCTTCAAGAACGTAAGCATATATATTTGCTTATACACCTACATATTACAAAAGGCTCGCAAAAGGTCGAAGAGAGCTCTTATAAGCTCGACATCAGCTCCTTATATGTTTCAAAATCGGTTTTTAAGCTCTAAAACAAGATCAAACTGGATAAAAGCTAGACCAGGTCCAGCTAGCTCTGAGTTATTTGATAAAGGTCCGACTCGTTTGCAGGCGTATTTCTACCTACTATCAGACTTCCTAATTACTAAACCAAACCCATGAATCCATTCAAACCCAAGAGTAAAGTTGCAACAATTATAACCTAACAAGATACACTAAATTCATACCCCAATCACAATTTTAACTAATAATACGATCACTATCAAGGCAGTAAAATCATAAAATAAATACACGATGTAATTATACCAAGCATATAACAAATAAAGTATTATAAATAGCGTAAACATGAGCGGAAGAATTATTTTTACCTTGCGTTGAAACAGCGCGAACTAATGTATTCTTTTTTGTGGGAATATTTAAATTGGAATTGAAATTAAGACGAAAAGAGGAAGATCGAGTGGAAACTGAAACGGATTGAATTAAGGGTGAAGAAGAAGAAGAAGAAGAAGAAGAAGGATTTGGTAGCCGGCAAAAAGAGGGGCAGTGCATCGTTGAAGAAAACGCCATTAAAACAGACTGATTTTGAAGAAATGAAATTATTACTGTATATTATTTGGGGGTTGTTAAATTTATAAACAGAGAAATGTATGTATGTGAGTTGAAGTTATACTGACCACAATTAAAAATTTCAACAAAAAACAGAGAGGAGGTTGTGAGCCACGTGCTAAACTAAAAATGCGTGTGCGATTTGGTTGTCATCAAAATTTTGACAACTTTTACCTACTTGTATACCATGTCAAATTAATGCATCAAAAATTCAAAATATTCTGTTTTCGTATACTAAAGTTTTAAAGATTTTTCTAAAAATTTGATGCAACACCAATGAATAGATTAACGGGTGCCTGATTGGAGGTATTAAGGGGTGGATAATATGAAAGATAATCAATAAAGATGTTTGATTTCATATAATGCAATCATTCATTCATCACCTGATCCCCACCAAATCGGGGGTAATGGGTATATTACCCATTATCACCCTAATATATAACATATACTAGTTGTATGACCTGTGATAACACGGGTTTGACGAAGAAAAGTTATAACACTTATTTGATAAATTTTGTAAGTATAATAATACAAATATAAGTTTTATGTATTGATTTTGTAATGAATGAAGCAACCATGTCCAAAAGAAAAGAAGCAAATACCTTACATTAGATGGGTGAAACATGGAACCATCCATGAGGTGTAGTACATACAATTGATAAGATAATTAGGATTGTGAATTGGGACTTCATCTAGTTTTTTGACCCGTGTTTACACGGGTTTTACCAAAGAATATTTAAAAGTTTAATTTGTATATTTTGTCTCAATGATAACTATACAACGCAACTCTCTGTGTATAAAACTTTCTCTATATTATGTTATTTAATACACCAAGTTAACCATGAAATTGAATCTTTACTTTAAAGATTCATATGTAATAAATATAAATATATGTAATAAGTATCGAGTAGTATATATACATTAATTAATTAATTAAAAACTTTGAACTACTTTTTTAGATGGAGTAAACACAGGTTGTTTTAAATAGCATACGAAAAAATTTCCCATTATCAAATTGCTCACAAGTTAGTAAGATTAACATAATAACCGAGTGCAATAAATTGAAATAAAATCGTTATCTCTATATAATATAATTAGCAATAAAAAAATATCTGTTACATTGATATTAATGGCACCATATTAAACTATAAAGTCTAAACTATCAGAGAAAAGATAATTCATCTTGTATCACCATCATTCCTTCTTATCCTGTCATCACTTCAGCCTTCACATTCTCGTCTCATGTGCCCAACCCTTAGATAGTCCCTTTTTCCAGTCTTCCTTTTGAATCCATTCCAAACAAAGAGTTTGTATGGTCAACACCTTAGACCCAAAGACATAAACAGCTAATACGGAGTACCAAAATGCAATCTTTACCCATTAAATTACTGCAAGTTGACCAACAAAGTCAAACTCTACAAATGTTCCTTTATCTTAAACTTGCAGTCATGCTCTTTACACCTTTCATTACTACAACTTCTATTATGGTATAAAAACAAATACAAATGTGCCATATGCCCTATACTTCACTTATCAAAGTATCAAACATCACCATAGAACAATCAACTGACCGCATTTCGTTTTGACTATTTCTAATAGAGTGACACCTGATTATAAAAACCAAGAAGACAACACATTTATAACATTAAATTTTTCAAATTAGATTGATGACCATATTCAATGACCTTTCAGAAACAGTAAATATTCAAATGATGACAGGTAGCGTGACTCAAATATGAGGATCTTTAATTCCTGGGACCACACACCTATGCAAAAATGGCTATAGATTTCAGGGTTGCCCACAAAAACCTAAGAGTTAAATCATGATCTTTTCCATCAAATATATCACTTTGTTCCATTTGATAAGCCTTGTAATGGTTTTATATAGTTGATCAAGTAATGCTACATTCTACTAACTTTACTATTAAAATCTTTTAATAGACTTTATATAAACTCATTTCGGTTCATTGAGTCGAGATTGGCACCTCTAACAGATAGCACATCAAAGTACCTGAAGCAGATCACCAATATTGATGACAATAGCACCTAGAATTGCTTCATCATCAGGTCAGTCTTCACCACATTTGACCTGCAACAACCCATCATCAATTAAACAAAATATTACAGCACGTAATTTTTTAGATGGAGATGCATCAGTATACTAAAAGATCATCCATTTCATCCATCTTTAGTTCTCTTTAATCTCTTAATGGCAATGGCATTATATATTGAAGTAAAAACAGTGAAACTAAAGCTAATGCTACCAATCAAATTTCAAAAAAAAAGAAAAAAATGAATTTAGAACTATATAAAAAAAGAAAAACATAAGATGTTTAGAGGTACCTGAAAAACTTAAATTATGAAGCAAAACTTCAGAATATAAACAACAATTCAGAGAAAAGCTTCTCTAACAGACTTCCAAGAGGGTAAACCACATCAGCTGCAAATCCACCAATAATCGAATTTATATTGCGGTTCATTCATACATTTATATGATCTGTGGAAATTGATATGCTTACCAAGCCACAAACAGAATTTGAAGATTTTCTTTACCTTGGTGGCGTTCGAGCCTTTTCAAGAAGAAATGCAATGGCAACTAATAGCTTTCTGAAAATCAGTAACATACAATTCAAATTAACCACAAAATATTGGATTCCATCATAGTAGTATCATAGTGATGAAGTTGAAATCAAAAGTTTCATTTCTTTGTTTCGAGTAATAGAATAACATTCACAAAAAAGTCTGCCATATTGTCAATACCTTTGCAAATATAAAAAAGGTATACTTACTGCCTTATAGTCATCAAACTCATATCTTTAATAACCAACAGTACACCAAAAATGATACTACCTGGTGTACATTAGAGTCCTAATATGACATCTTGTTTCGTTGCTTTTAATATCCAATATGCACTGTTCTTTATAATAGAAGCAAATTCATCTCCGTACACCAAAAAACAGAGAAAAAGTTCAATCAATTGTGAGTAGTCGCAGTACCTGTTTATGAGAAGTTCAAGCATAGCTTCATAAGCATCCAACTCATAACAATACATATATAAACATGATTAACAAACAAACACAAAGAAACACAAAACGCTAATAGAAATAGAAAAATCAAACCCAATATTGGGTGTAGCTTCACCTGCCTTAAAAACGTAAATAAATAATGAATGACTTTTATCAACAATGTGCAAAAAGAGGTCCTATTTATTCATTTAAGCATTTCATCAAACACTTGATATGCATATAAAGCAATATACTTATTTACATACCTTCGATTGAATATCTAAATCCAACACGTCAACATATTTAGACCGCAAGCATCATCATCGTTGTTAAAATCTAAACAAAAATACAATCAAAATCAAAAGTTAAAACACATATACAAATGCAACTACAGTCAAAACAAAAATAGGAAGAGAGGAAAAGAAGTTCATCCAGAATCCAGAAGAATGCACCCCCAAAAAATTTGAAATCCAAGATAAGATGAAAGATACAATCCTGAATACAAAATCATCGATTTACACCCTAAAAATCACAACCAAGCTGTTTAATCGACTCGTACATTAACACCCCAAAAAATCGCAACCAAAATTGAATAGAAGAAAACTGAAAGAAGAAATTTCACCTTGAAATCGAATTCAAATTAAATGGTTAGCGTAGGAGATAAGAATGTGTGACAAACCTTTCAGTTTCCAAACCTAATACATAAAATAGAGCTGGCGTGCATCAAACAGCCAATCCAACGATTAGCATGACAAAATCGAAATTAATGCTATTAAAGACGCAGCAATTCACTTAGTAAATAACAAAAATAATCAATTTAAAATATTTTAAACAGATTTAAATATAAAAGAATATTATTATTATTATGATTTTTGGATGAAAATATATGAGGTATTGCTGACATCACCTTTTTAACTACAGTTTGACACATCAACATGAACTACTACCTCATGATTTGACACATCAGCTTCATGACATCAGCCAAACCCCCCTTTATTAGTATAGATAGATATGTAGTTATCTAACGTCAACCCACTAAACCCTAACTCTTGGACCCGTTTAATTTTCAGGGTCGGGCTCGGGTCAAGTTTCGGGTTAACGGAACCCAAAATTAGCCCATTAAATTTGATCCATTCTACCTGAAACCAACAGACCAACCCTAAAATAAATCCAAAACCAACCTGCCAACCAATTAACCCGTTTACCCAAACGGGTTATAAAGATCTTGTTCGGGTTTGGTCATTTTGACTCGTCAAGCGGCTAACCCGTTATATTTTTTGGTCACAATCGGGAGAAATTTTGGGTTAACGGGTCGACCAACCAACCCAAAAGTAACCCATTATATTTAACTCATTTGACCCGAAACCAACCTACTAACTCATTAACCCATTTGACATGTTTACCTAAACGGGTAATAAAGATTGTGTACAGGTTGGGTACTTTTGACCCATTTATCCAATCATGTCGAGTACTTAACTGGTCGACTAAAAGTATCGCATTATGTTTGACTCACTTGACTCGAAACCAACCTACCAACTCATTAACCTGTTTGACCCGTTTACCTCAACGGGTAATAAAGATCGTGTATGGGTTGGGTACTGTTGACTCATAGCCCGTTTATCAAATCATGTCGAGTACGTTGGACCCGTCAACTTAACTCGATCCAATTTGTCAATCCTACTTGTAGTCATATGAATCAAGCAACATCTATGACAAATGTAATAATAAGGAATGCTCAATGCATTGCATGGTATTCCTATTTCACTTTCCTATTCTCATTCTCCATTTTAAACCAAGCGCACCCTAAATTTCTAGTGTTCCATCCTAGCAATTCTGTTTAGAATATTCTTATTATTTTAATACAAAACTTTGAAAAAGTTTATTTATATATTTTATTCGTTTAAGTATATTATATTTTCCATTATACAAATGATGCATGATGATACCAATAAAATATGATTTTCAAACAGTAGGACAATTAACATATGGATTTTTTTTAAAATGTTAAAGCATGGGGTGTGGTGATTTTGTTTTCACAGTGTTCTGGGAAGAATGTTGTTGCTGAGGATTTTGTGATGTGGTGGACAGTGTTCTGGATTTTTTTTTGTTTTTTTAATGTAAATAATTGTATAAATTAATATTTAAAAACAAATAAATTAAATAAAACAACATTTAATTCATTAAAACAAAATAAAAAAAATTTACAAGTCCTAAAAATTTAAAATGCAATACAAAATAAAATCAATCATCTCCGGCCCCCGATCCCGAATCCGAAGCACCACCTCCCGCTCCCGTTCCGTATGGCCATCCCATAGTCTCGCAAATCTTTATCTTCTCCATTTCCAAGATGAACCTCGCTTGCTCCAGTAAATTGTGACACCCAACAATTTTGAATACAATTAAGTACACTAAACATTTGCATTTTAGGCTAATTCCCTACTTAAGTGAATTCACAACAAATTTTAGAGATAAGTCTAGTAAAGCCCAACTAGTTAATACGCGTAGTATTACATATTTCGTAATTGGTATAATTACGTACAAAACATTCGCATCGAACCCGACAAAAATACGGACGTTGGTGAACTAAATTATTAAATAATATGAAATTATTAATAACATTATTATTTACTAAATACTATGTTGATAATATTTAAAACGTATTTCGTATCGTATAAAACACACCGAACCCAACGAAAACGCGCGAATCGAATTCGACAACAAATCGAAAGTCATTAATTATTTTGACAACTCACAATAAAGTGTTTTAATAATACTTCAATGAAAATTTATCCCAAACATATCGCTAATTTAACCGACTTAAAATTTCGTTACGCGATTTAACGTTTTAACACGAACAACAAGTAAACGACCTAAATACGTAAACACAGTCTGGGAATTAAATTAAATCACCAACCCATAGAGTGGAGCCCATGTGGGCTGGCCACCTCCATCTCCACCACTCATAACCCATGCAATTTTCAATCATTTCATTTCTAAGACTTACCCATTTCCCATACATGCAACTCTCTCTCATTTGATCATTTCCACTCAATTTCTCTAACTCTCTCCAACTCCTTTTCTCTCCATTTGCTGAAGAATATCAGCCACCAATACCACTCTACAACCACCACAAAACCACCATAAACCGCCATCGACCGCTCGTCGGAAAATCGAGAAAATACATTATTGAAGCTCTTTTCTTCATCTCTTCATCACTTCTTTGTAAGAACACATACTCTTTCTTTTGATCTGATTGCATGTTAGTTAATTACATATTTTATGGCTCATCTAACTAGATTATGTCCAAATTATAGTTTAAAACTCGTTTTTGAAGTCTATATATAAAGATGATGAATCTGTCCCAGAAAACATAGCTCACTAAAATGATCATATCTTGAGTTCTACTAAGAATTAGATAACGGATTTTTTTTTAAAAGTTGCATATTGAAAAGTTCTACAAAAAGTTCTTCTATGGCTCCTTCCAGAAACCCACAGATTTTTAGATATAACCAGATCTTTGAGACTGGTCTGACTTTGTTCGAAAATCGAGTTCGGTTCTTACGCGGAATTATTTACCTAACTAAATGAACCCTATAATTACCGGAAAAATTACGTAATGAACTAGACACATAGAGGATCAGTTGAGAATTTTTGTGAGAATTGATGTGGACTAAAAAGTGTAGAAAACTTGTAGCGAAACAAAACGACAAAACCGAAATCATGAAAATAGGGACTGTTTTGGAAATGAAATAAAAACCGACACTTCGGGCCGAGTATAAAACGTACCGACAATTTTCTAAGGCTTAGTTAACTATTTTAAGACTTGTGTAAAAGTTTCGGGTCAAACCGAACACGTTTGACCAAGCCATCCGAAACGAGCATCGGTACGAAAAACGTGAAACGAAATATAAAACTTTAGATTTTGGCTCGAAACAATGTTTTAGGTGTGTTATTATGAAACTTGAACAAAAACGATGTTACAATATTTACGAATAACGATACACGTGTTGAAACACTTAAACAAAAACGTATACTTTTACAAGTAAATAAACGAAACAAACATAATAATAACACTTTGGGAATTATTATTACAAAACCGTCACCAACGGGCCGTACATGTTTTCAAAACTACAAACCTAAATGACAAACGAATACTTTGGACATATTTAGTTGAATGAACGCTAACATGGATGGTCAACTACGACATCCACATACTTACACTTATAATCTCATACGATTAGGGCGTTAGGAGATTATCGACTAGGAATATACTTTTGGGCTTAGGCTGTAACACCCCACAATTTTAACAAAATTATAAACGTAATTAACATGCATTTCTAGGCTAATTTCCTACTTGAGTGAATTCGCAACACATTTTAGAGGTAAGTCTAGCAAAGCCCAACTAGTTAATACGCGTAGTATTACAATTCATAATTAATTATAATTATGTACACAACAATTGGAACAAACACGACAAAAATATACGACTGTTGGTGAACGAATTTATTTAATGAAACGAAATTTATTAAATAACATTATTTAATATTAAATATTATGTTAATAATATTTACAAAGAATTTTATAACGAATAAACGTTTATTCCGTAAACTAAAACGAAACAAAACTAAAATTTTATAAACTAACCAAATTATTTCTATAAAATATGCCAACTAAAAACATATTCGAAAACGTAATTAAGAAATTTCCAATTTAAAATATTTTAACGATTAACGATCGAGGAAACGTACACCACCCGGAACGCAAACACGGGAGGTGAAAAAGGAAACAAAACTCCCTTCCCACCTCTTTTCTTCATTCATTTCACCCAACTCATTTCTCTCTCTACCTCATTTTCCCCTCTTTTCTCTCTCTCTCTCTAAATACTTACACCACCATCACTTTAAACCACCAAAAACCGCCACTAAACCATCATAAATCATCAAGCTCATTTGGAATAAAACAATCACCTCGCAACGATCTACACTTCTACCTTTTCGGATTTCAAAACCGACACGCATAAGTTTCTGACATTTCCCGTAAATCCTTAGATTTCGAAGTTTTCTTTGACATTTCTTGTTTAATATACTTAATACATCATGTTTTAGTGTTATATCAACTTATTATGTCCAAAAACACCATTAAAAACGCTTTAGGATCGAAATTTGCACCAAAAATCATAAACAGCGAGTTTCGCGAGCTGAGATTTAATATCGGTTCGCAGAGCAGATCTCGGTTCACAGAGCAGATCTCGGTTCGCAGAGCAGATCTCGGTTCGCAGAGTAGATCTCGGTTCGCAGAGCAGATCTCGGTTCGCAGAGTAGATCTCGGTTCGCAGTCAACTTTGGTCAACATTTTTCAGCACTTTGAAATTTACTTAAAATGGTTACCAAATGATGATAATTAATTAATACGACATTAAACCAATGCAAGAACAGTTAACACTCATTTTTATGAGTATACAAATAAATCGAAACATAATAATAATGCTTTTGAGAATTATTATTGCACACCGTCACCAACGGGCTGTACATGTTTTCAAAACTACAAAACTAAACGATAAACGAATACTTTGGACATAATTTTGTTGCGTGAACACTAGCATTGATGGTCAAACTCAGACATCTGCATACTTATTTAATCTCATACGTTTAGGACGTTAGGAGATTCCGGACTATACTTGGGCTTTAGGCTTTGCTAGCACTCGAACGTACTAACTCAACAGGTGAGTTCACAGCCCCTACTTTTACTGTTTTAACTGCTTTTGAACAGGGGTAGAAAACATAGTCAACGCTTTTGCTACATGAGCAAACTTTTATATAACTATTGTGTTATACATTGTACTATTACCATACCTGCTTTTACTACATGATTGTATACGTGTTTACTCGAACGATTAGAGTACTTTGAACTGTTGTGCAAACTAATGTTTATGAAATAACATTTTCATACCGTAAACTAAAACAAACGTGGTAAACTATTTTGTTTGGACGGGAGAACGACCCCTGCGTATTTGGCCGGAGAACGACCGGTACTTTTTATGAAAACGCTAGAGAACGACCAGCAACGTATTTTAATGCCAGAGAACGACTGGCCAAGTGGACGGGAGAACGACCCGTGCGTTTTGGATGTGAGAACGACCCATGCGTCTTTAGACCGGAGAATGACCGGTACAGTGTCTCGCTGGAGAACGACCAGCTGTGTTTGGACGGGAGAACGACCCGTGCGTATCTAGACCGGAGAATGACCCGTGCGTATTTGGCTGGAGAACGACCAGCAACGTATTTTAAACTGTGTTTTGGGTAACATCCCAACGTAAACTGTGCTTTGGGTAGCATCCCAATATAAACCGTATTTTGGGCAGACAACCCACATAACTTGTATTTGGATAACATTCCACTAAAAACTTACTTAACTGTTATGGCAATAACTATTGTGAACGTATTTGGTTTAACAACTGTGCTTACAAACTTGATCCAACTATTGCAAACATAAAACCTGTGAATTCACTCAACCTCGTTGTTGACTTTTACTATGTTTTTCAGGGAATTAGCTGCACGTAAGACCGCCTGCACACTTGGAACATAGGCGACCCACGAAGGAATAGGATGCCAACTTTTGACAACTGGATTTCTTTTATATAACTAAAACTGTTTAGTCATATTTACGAAATCTAATTTTGTAAACTCTATTACTTTTAAACTTATACGATTTGATGAATCGTAAACTCTGTAACAACCACTCTTGGTATCTTAATATATATGTTTGGTTGTAATCATATGCTCTGATACGTATGCATGTACCGAGAAAATGTGGCATCCCCAGCTTAATCCAAATGCTTCCGCTAATCGAAACCAACGAATTTGGGGGTGTTACAGATTGGTATCAGAGCCATTGGTTATAGCGAACTAGATTTCTTAGGTGACTTAGAGACCTTAGAGACCTAGACTATAGCCTTGGCTAGAACGCACATGCATACACACATTTGCATACGACTAACTATCGTTACAACTCATCGATACACTTAATCTACAATTTGAACTATACAACAATCGATTCGTTCATACCCACTCTGATCTTATACGAACCTGATCGTATTAAGCGACCAATGGGAAGAAGTATGTATTTAGCATCATATAATGACGCCTGGCCAACGTGATTATATTATACTAAGTACATATGGGTGTTTCATAGTCGTGAGATATGTGATGGGGATTTTGTCACTTCTTCTTAAATACTCGATAACTGAATTATGTGAAATTTTATCCTTCACATCTCTTTCATTGGCATTGACTTCTGCATTTCCTTCCTCGCAGAACGTCAACATGCCGCCTAAACAAAGAAAGACCCGCAACAGTCGCCAAAGAAATACACCTCCTGTCGTCGAAACCACCGAGCAAATCATCGAGCGTCGGGTGGCCGAAGCAATCGCCCAATACGAGGCCAGCCGCAACCGAGAAAATGCGGTAAACAACAGTGGAGCCACACCTGTCAACAGCGAAACCCCGACGAATACCCAACAGGGGTGTTCATACAAAACCTTCCAGGCTTGCAAACTGAGCACATATACCGGGACTGAAGGGGCCATCGGCCTAGTCCACTAGATTGAATAGATGGAATCCGTGATCGACATCAGCGACTGCGCCGCTAACAAAATAGTAAAGTACGTCACGTGTACTCTAGCTGACAAAGCGTTAACCTGGTGGAACGCTCAGGTCCAGATTATTGGACGCCCAGCTGCTTACTTCATGACCTGGGAGACTTTGAAACAGATGATGATGGAGGAGTTTTGCTCTCCAAAAGAGATCTAGAAATTCGAGACTGAACTCTGGAACATCCAGATGATCGGTGCTGACATCACCGGATACACGACAAGATTTCAAGAGCTTGCACGCCTGGTACCCCACATGGTGACTCCCGAAAGCAAACACATCGAGCGTTACTACAAGGGCTTGGCCCCACAAATCCGAGGCATGGTGATGTCCTCCAAACCGACTACCTTTAGGAGCGCAGTTGATCTGACTCAAAGTTCGACAGATGATCCGGTCTTGATTGGAACATTGAAAGTTTCTACTGGGAAAAATGAACCCCTCCAAATCGAAGCCGGTGACTCTGGAAACAACAAAAGAAAGTGGAACAGTGAGAAAAACGACCGTCAGGGTCAACAAAACAGGAATCCGGGAAATGCCCGAGCCTACGCCACGATCACCAACACTGGACCCAAAACCTACCTTGGCAACAAACCAAAGTGTGACAAGTGCGGGAAGCACCATACAGGCGAATGCGCCTTCTGCCAAGACTGCAGGAACTGGGGTCATTTGGCCCAAAACTGTAAAACAAACCCTAACCCTTGACAAAACAATGGGTGCTTTGAGTGCGGTGAACCGGGGCACTATCGAAACCAATGCCCACAACTCAACAACAACCGCAACAATCAGAACAACAACAACCGCAACGCCAACGTTCCCAATGCGCCTGGACGCTCATACATCATCCGTGCACGAGATGCGCCGGAACATCCTTGATCTAACATGGTACGTCTTAGTAAACTATTACTACGTTTCAACATTTCTTATTCGGATATCGATTCGAACCTAATTCTTGCTAAACATTGGTCACTTTTCAAACGTACCACTTACCAAACTATACCGCGAGTATACAATTATTTTTAGAACTTTTATGGCAACATTTGAGTGCCACGTAAACTACTACTGTTGTTAACAAAATGACTTTTCGGAGAACATACGCCGCGGGCGATCCGACTTGAATTTAAATCTCGGGACGAATTTCTCTAACATGGGGAGAATGTAACACCCCGCAATTTTAACAAAATTATAAACGTAATTAACATGCATTTCTAGGCTAATTCCCTACTTGAGTGAATTCGCAACACATTTTAGAGGTAAGTCTAGCAAAGCCCAACTAGTTAATACGCGTAGTATTACAATTCATAATTAATTATAATTATGTACACAACAATTGGAACAAACACGACAAAAATATACGACTGTTGGTGAACGAATTTATTTAATGAAACGAAATTTATTAAATAACATTATTTAATATTAAATATTATGTTAATAATATTTACAAAGAATTTTATAACGAATAAACGTTTATTCCGTAAACTAAAACGAAACAAAACTAAAATTTTATAAACTAACCAAATTATTTCTATAAAATATGCCAACTAAAAACATATTCGAAAACGTAATTAAGAAATTTCCAATTTAAAATATTTTAACGATTAACGATCGAGGAAACGTACACCACCCGGAACGCAAACACGGGAGGTGAAAAAGGAAACAAAACTCCCTTCCCACCTCTTTTCTTCATTCATTTCACCCAACTCATTTCTCTCTCTACCTCACTTTCCCCTCTTTTCTCTCTCTCTCTCTCTAAATACTTACACCACCATCACTTTAAACCACCAAAAACCGCCACTAAACCATCATAAATCATCAAGCTCATTTGGAATAAAACGATCACCTCGCAACGATCTACACTTCTACCTTTTCGGATTTCAAAACCGACACGCGTAAGTTTCTGACATTTCCCGTAACTCCTTAGATTTCGAAGTTTTCTTTGACATTTCTTGTTTAATATACTTAATACATCATGTTTTAGTGTTATATCAACTTATTATGTCCAAAAACACCATTAAAAACGCTTTAGGATCGAAATTTGCACCAAAAATCGTAAACAGCGAGTTTCGCGAGCTGGGATTTAATCTCGGTTCGCAGAGTAGATCTCGGTTCGCAGAGTAGATATCGGTTCGCATAGTAGATCTCGGTTCGCAGAGCAGATCTCGGTTCGCAGAGCAGATCTCGGTTCGCAGAGCAGATCTCGGTTCGCAGTCAACTTTGGTCAACATTTTTCAGCACTTTGAAATTTACTTAAAATGGTTACCAAATGATGATAATTAATTAATACGACATTAAACCAATGCAAGAACAGTTAACACTCATTTTTATGAGTATACAAATGAATCGAAACATAATAATAATGCTTTTGAGAATTATTATTACACACCGTCACCAACGGGCTGTACATGTTTTCAAAACTACAAAACTAAACGATAAACGAATACTTTGGACATAATTTTGTTACGTGAACACTAGCATGGATGGTCAAACTCAGACATCTGCATACTTATTAAATCTCATACGTTTAGGACGTTAGGAGATTCCGGACTATACTTGGGCTTTAGGCTTTGCTAGCACTCGAACGTACTTAACTCAACAGGTGAGTTCACAGCCCCTACTTTTACTGTTTTAACTGCTTTTGAACAGGGGTGGAAAATATAGTCAACGCTTTTGCTACAAGAGCAAACTTTTATATAACTATTGTGTTATACATTGTACTATTGCCATACCTGCTTTTACTACATGATTGTATACGTGTTTACTCGAACGATTAGAGTACTTTGAACTGTTGTGCAAACTAATGTTTATGAAATAACATTTTCATACTGTAAACTAAAACAAACGTGGTAAACTATTTTGTTTGGACGGGAGAACGACCCGTGCGTATTTGGCCGGAGAACGACCGATACTTTTTATGAAAACGCTGGAGAACGACCAGCAACGTATTTTAGTGCCAGAGAACGACTGGCCAAGTGGACGGGAGAACGACCCGTGCGTTTTGGATGGGAGAACGACCCATGCGTCTTTAGACCGGAGAACGACCGGTACAGTGTCTCGCTGGAGAACGACCAGCAGTGTTTGGACGGGAGAACGACCCGTGCGTATCTAGACCGGAGAACGACCGGTAAACTGTTTTGTTAGGACGGGGGAACGACCCATGCGTATTTGGCTGGAGAACGACCAGCAACGTATTTTAAACTGTGTTTTGGGTAACATCCCAACGTAAACTGTGCTTTGGGTAACATCCCAATGTAAACCGTATTTTGGGCAGACAACCCACATAACTTGTATTTGGATAACATTCCACTAAAAACTTACTTAACTGTTATGGCAATAACTATTGTGAACGTATTTGGTTTAACAACTGTGCTTACAAACTTGATCCAACTATTGCAAACATAAAACCTGTGAATTCACTCAACCTCGTTGTTGCCTTTTACTATGTTTTTCAGGGAATTAGCTGCACGTAAGACCGCCTGCACACTTGGAACATAGGCGACCCACGAAGGAATAGGATGCCAACTTTTGACAACTGGATTTCTTTTATATAACTAAAACTGTTTAGTCATATTTACAAAATCTACTTTTGTAAACTCTATTACTTTTAAACTTATACGATTTGATGAATCGTAAACTCTGTAACTACTACTCCTGGTATCTTAATATATATGTTTGGTTGTAATCATATACTCTGATACGTATGCATGTACCGAGAAAATGTGGCATCCCCAGCTTAATCCAAATGCTTCCGCTAATCGAAACCAACGAATTTGGGGGTGTTACAGATTGGTATCAGAGCCATTGGTTATAGCGAACTAGATTTCTTAGGTGACTTAGAGACCTTAGAGACCTAGACTATAGCCTTGGCTAGAACGCACATGCATACACACATTTGCATACGACTAACTATCGTTACAACTCATCGATACACTTAATCTACTATTTGAACTATACAACGATCGATTCGTTCATACCCACTCTGATCTTATACGAACCTGATCGTATTAAGCGACCAATGGGAAGAAGTATGTATTTAGCATCATATAATGACGCCTGGCCAACGTGATTATATTATACTAAGTACATATGGGTGTTTCATAGTCGTGAGATATGTGATGGGGATTTTGTCACTTCTTCTTAAATACTCGATAACTGAATTATGTGAAATTTTATCCTTCACATCTCTTTCATTGGCATTGACTTCTGCATTTCCTTCCTCGCAGAACGTCAACATGCCGCCAAAACAAAGAAAGACCCGCAACAGTCGCCAAACAAATACACCTCCTGTCGTCGAAACCACCGAGCAAATCATCGAGCGCAGGGTGGCCAAAGCACTCGCCCAATACGAGGCCAGCCACAACCGAGAAAATGCGGTAAACAACAGTGGAGCCACACCTGTCAACAGCGAAACCCCGGCGAATACCCAACAGGGGTGTTCATACAAAACCTTCCAGGCTTGCAAACCGAGCACATATACCGGGACTGAAGGGGCCATCGTCCTAGTCCACTGGATTGAAAAGATGGAATCCGTGATCGACATCAGCGACTGCGCCACTAATAAAATAGTAAAGTATGCCACGTGTACTCTAGCTGACAAAGCGTTAACCTGGTGGAACGCTCAGGTCCAGATTATTGGACGCCCAGCTGCTTACTCCATGACCTGGGAGACTTTGAAACAGATGATGATGGAGGAGTTTTGCTCTCCAAAAGAGATCTAGAAATTCGAGACTGAACTCTGGAACATCCAGATGATCGGTGCTGACATCACCGGATACACGACAAGATTTCAAGAGCTTGCACGCCTGGTACCCCACATGGTGACTCCCGAAAGCAAACACATCGAGCGTTACTACAAGGGCTTGGCCCCACAAATCCGAGGCATGGTGATGTCCTCCAAACCGACTACCTTTAGGAGCGCAGTTGACCTGGCTCAAAGTTCGATAGATGATGCGGTCTTGATTGGAACTTTGAAAGTTTCTACTGGGAAAAATGAACCACTCCAAATCGAAGCCGGTGACTCTGGAAAGAACAAAATAAAGTGGAACAGTGAGAAAAACGACCGTCAGGGTCAACAAAACAGGAATTCGGGAAATGCACGAGCCTACGCCACGATCACCAACACTGGACCCAAAACCAACCTTGGCAACAAACCAAAGTGTGACAAGTGCGGGAAGCACCATACAGGCGAATGCGCCTTCTGCCAAGACTGCAGGAACTGGGGTCATTTGGCCCAAAACTGTAAAACAAACCCTAACCCTCGACAAAACAATGGGTGCTTTGAGTGCGGTGAACCGGGGCACTATCGAAACCAATGCCCACAACTCAACAACAACCGCAACAATCAGAACAACAACAACCGCAACGCCAACGTTCCCAATGCGCCTGGACGCTCATACATCATCCGTGCACGAGATGCGCCGGAACATCCTTTATCTAACATGGTACGTCTTAGTAAACTATTACAACGTTTCAACATTTCTTATTCGGATATCGATTCGAACCTAATTCTTGCTAAACATTGGTTACTTTTCGAACGTACCACTTACCAAACTATACCGCGAGTATACAATTATTTTTAGAACTTTTATGGCAACATTTGAGCGCCACGTAAACTACTACTGTTGTTAACAAAATGACTTTTCGGAGAACATACGCCGCGGGCGATCCGACTTGAATTTAAATCTCGGGACGAGATTTCTCTAACATGGGGAGAATGTAACACCCCGCAATTTTAACAAAATTATAAACGTAATTAACATGCATTTCTAAGCTAATTCCCTACTTGAGTGAATTCGCAACACATTTTAGAGGTAAGTCTAGCAAAGCCCAACTAGTTAATACGTGTAGTATTACAATTCATAATTAATTATAATTATGTACACAACAATTGGAACAAACACGACAAAAGTATACGACTGTTGGTGAACGAATTTATTTAATGAAACGAAATTTATTAAATAACATTATTTAATATTAAATATTATATTAATAATATTTACAAAGAATTTTATAACGAATAAATGTTTATTCCGTAAACTGAAACGAAACAAAACTAAAATTTTATAAACTAAGCAAATTATTTCTATAAAATATGCCAACTAAAAACATATTCGAAAACGTAATTAAGAAATTTCCAATTTAAAATATTTTAACGATTAACGATCGGGGAAACGAACACCACCCGGAACGCAAACACGGGAGGCGAAAAAGGAGACAAAACTCCCTTCCCACCTCTTTTCTTCATTCATTTCACCCAACTCATTTCTCTCTCTACCTCACTTTCCCCTCTTTTCTCTCTCTCTCTAAATACTTACACCACCAACACTTTAAACCACCAAAAACCGCCACTAAACCATCATAAATCATCAAGCTCATTTGGAATAAAACGATCACCTCGTAACGATCTAAACTTCTACCTTTTCGGATTTCAAAACCGACACGCGTAAGTTTCCAACATTTCCCGTAAATCCTTAGATTTCGAAGTTTTCTTTGACATTTCTTGTTTAATATACTTAATACATCATGTTTTAGTGTTATATCAACTTATTATGTCCAAAAACACCATTAAAAACGCTTTAGGATCGAAATTTGCACCAAAAATCGTAAACAGCGAGTTTCGCGAGCTGAGATTTAATCTCGATTCGCAGAGTAGATCTCGGTTCGCAGAGCAGATCTCGGTTCGCAGAGCAGATCTCGGTTCGCAGAGCAGATCTCGGTTCGCAGTCAACTTTGGTCAACATTTTTCAGCACTTTGAAATTTACTTAAAATGGTTACCAAATGATGATAATTAATTAATACGACATTAAACCAATGCAAGAACAGTTAACACTCATTTTTATGAGTATACAAATGAATCGAAACATAATAATAATGCTTTTGAGAATTATTACTACACACCGTCACCAACGGGCTGTACATGTTTTCAAAACTACAAAACTAAACGATAAACGAATACTTTGGACATAATTTTGTTGCGTGAACACTAGCATGCATGGTCAAACTCAGACATCTGCATACTTTTTAAATCTCATACGTTTAGGACGTTAGGAGATTCCGGACTGTACACCACGCCGCGCCGGGAATCACACCGGGTCGAGCATGACCGAACTCAGGCCCGCCATCATGAGGGTGGATCCGGGTCCGGCCGGCGCGACAACCAGAGACGGGATTTCCGCCGCGACACACGGCACGATCACCGCCGTGGTGATAATCGTGAGGCGGCCCGTCGCCAACCATACGACAAGAATTCACTGCTGACTTCGCTCACCAAGTCACCAAAGGAAATATTACTCACCGAGACGGCGGCGCGGAGTGCGTTTAACCCTCCGCCTCCAATGGAACATCGCGACGTCCCTAAAAATGGGAAGTACTGTGATTTTCATGAGGAATACGGGCACGATACCGACGATTGTAGACAGTTGAAAAAGGAAATCAAGGCAGCCATCCAGGCCGGCAAGCTTAACCATTTGCTACCTGGAAAGAAGTTCAAGAAAGTCGATGGCACTAAAACTTACGGCTGGCAGCGGAAGGACGATCCCCGCGATCCTCTGGACGCCGTAATACACATGATTCAGGCCGCACGGCCAGGCTTAAAACGGAAGGCAGAGACATTACAAGACTGGCAACTGACACCCATATCATTCCCTCCTCTGCGGAGCTCCGTCCTCCCAGAGCCTGTCGTCATATCGGCGCGTATTGGGAATTGCCAGGTCTCCAGGGTGTACACTGATACAGGCAGCGCTGTCGAAGTCATGTACGAGCACTGTTTCTTACAGCTGCCACAACCCATACAGGGAAGATTGCAGGAACCACTGTCCCCGCTGTCCAGCTATGCAAACGACACCAAATGGCCAATTGGCAGGCTTGTCTTGGACGTTACATTGGGCGAATATCCGTACTGTCGGACTACTGAACTGGAATTCGTCATCGTGCGCGCCCCGTCTAGGTTTAACGTGCTCCTAGGCCGCACCGCTCTCCATAAGTTTGGAGCCATCACCTCAACTGTCCATGGGTTAATGAAATTCCCAACCCCGGCAGGCGTTGCCACTTTGCAGACAATAGGCACAGATGTACCCGTATGTGCTCAGGTATCGAAGACAACTCCTGGCCCGTTCACAATGACTAGCGATGAGCTAGTGGCTATCAATCACAGGTTCCCAGAACAGAAAATCCGGGTCGGTCTTGCCTTGAGTCCGCCAACACGGCTCCGGCTTTGTGAGATCCTAGCAAGTAACACGGATGTCTTTGCTTGGCAAGACTCAGAAATGACCGGCGTGCCGCGGTCGATTGCCGAACACAGGCTAAACGTCAATACAAACATCACTCCGGTCAGACAGAAGAAGAGGGGAATGGCTCCTGACCGGAGCCGTTTTATTTGTGAAGAGGTCAACAAGCTGGTCCACGCCGGCATCATGCGTGAGGTCCAGTATCAGACTTGGGTCGCTAACCCCGTCCTTGTTAAAAAATCTGACTGCTCGTGGCGAATGTGTGTTGATTTTAAGGACATTAACAAGGCATGCCCAAAAGACAACAATCCACTCCCTGAGATTGACTGGAAGGTTGAGTCCTTGTCTGGGTTCAGGTTCAAATGTTTTTTGGATGCCTACAAGGGATACCACCAGATACTGATGGCCGAGAACGACGAAGAAAAAACAGCATTCCACACGGACCAAGGCATTTTCTGTTACACCAAGATGCCTTTCGGTCTCAAGAATGCAGGTGCCACGTACCAGCGTGTCGTCGACGGCGCATTTAAGACACAAATTGGGCGCAACCTAGAGGCATACGTTGACGACATCGTCATCAAGAGCAACATCGAGTCCCAGTTACTCGCGGACATTCTAGAAACGTTCACCTCGTTGCGAAAGATCAATATGAAGCTCAATCCGGCCAAGTGTTCGTTCGGCATGGAGGAAGGAAAATTCCTCGGGCACATGGTGACCCCGAGAGGCATTAAAGCAAATCCAAAGAATATTCAGGCAATCGCCGACATGGCATCCCCACAAAGCAAAAAAGACGTGCAGAGCCTTAACGGAAGGTTGGCGGCCTTGGCCCGTTTCCTCTCCGAGGCTGCTGAACGTTCACTGCCGTTCTTTGACACGCTGAAGGGTTGTATTAATAAGAAGGATTTCTCCTGGATGCCGGAGGCTGAGCAAGCGTTCCAGGATATGAAGACGTTCTTGACAGAATTACCAACCCTTACAGCCCCGATTCCCGGCGAGACACTTACGCTATACTTGGCGGCATCTCAATGCGCCGTAAGCTCCGTACTAATAGCTGTGCGTGACAAAACACAGATGCCGGTATACTTTGTAAGCCGCGCCTTACAGCCGGGAGAGCTGAACTACTCGCCGATCGAGAAGCTTGTACTCGCGCTGGTACACTCAGCACGGCGTCTGCGCCGGTATTTTCAGGGACATCCAGTCACGGTTCTCACAGACCAGCCAATCAAACAGGTGCTCTCAAAGCCGGAGATCTCAGGCCGGCTAGCCAAATGGGCAATTGAATTAGGCGAACATGAAATTACGTTCTGCCCCCGAAGCGCGGTCAAGGGTCAAGTGATGGCCGATTTCCTTGCCGAGCTTCCGGGGGGGGTAGAGGCTAGGTGCACCTCGGGCACCCCTAGCCGTGAAAGGCCAGCTATATGGGAGTTGTTTACTGATGGGGCTTCAAGCTCAGAAGGCGCCGGTGCCGGACTCATACTCATCAGTCCTGACGGGGAAGAGCACACTTACGCTCTCCGTTTCGGGTTCCCCGCCTCCAACAACGAGGCCGAGTATGAAGCATTGCTGTCCGGTATCCGGGTCGCAGTCGAGATGGACATCAAGGACCTCAAGGCGTACGTTGATTCTCAGCTGGTGGCCAACCAGTTCAACGGTACGTTCGAGGCAAAAGACTCAATGATGAAGCAGTACCTGGTACTCGTGCATAAAGCGGCGAAGCAGTTCAGAACGTTTGAAATTGAACAGGTCCCAAGAAACAAGAACAAAAAAGCTGACGCTTTGAGCAAGCTGGCCTCGCTCACCTTTGCCCACCTCACCAAGAAAGTCCTGGTGGAGGTCCTGGAACAGAAATCAATCGACCCGATCAGCTCAGTTGCCCAGGTCGAAGAGACAGGGGACAACTGGATGACCCCAATCATGTCCTACATTCGGTCCGGCGTCCTCCCGCAGGACCCGATTGAGGCAAGGAAAGTTCGGATGAAAGCACCAATGTTCTTTATTGAAAAAGGCGAACTCATGAAGAAATCATACTTGGGGCCGAACTTAAGGTGTCTGGGCCCGAAAAAATCTGAGAACGTCATTCGCGAAGTGCATGAAGGGTCATGCGCCCTGCACTCCGGCCACAAGACTGTCGTGGCAAAGATCATGCGCATGGGCTATTTCTGGCCGTCCATGTACAGGGATGCAGCTGAAGTCACCAAGCACTGCACTTCCTGTCAGATTCACGCGCCCATCGCCAGAGCACCAAGACATGATCTGATCCCCATTTCATCGGCATGGCCTTTCTTCAAGTGGGGCATTGACATAGTGGGACCTTTCCCACCGGGGCCCGGAAACGTGACGTTCTTGATCGTGGCCATTGATTACTTCACGAAGTGGGTTGAAGCCAAGCCGCTGCGCCAAATCAGTGGTAAACAGGTTCGCAATTTTGTATGGGACAACATCGTGTGTCGTTTCGGCATACCACACGAAGTCATCACCGACAACGGGAAGCAGTTCGCCCAGAACCCGTTCAAGGCATGGTGCGAGGGACTCAATGTGAAGCAAACACTGACCTAGTAGCCTAGTAGCTGGTATCAAAGCTAGGCTCGGCGAAAGCCGTACCGGTTGGGTGGATGAACTTCCCAACGTGCTATGGGCACACCGCACTACTCCCAAAGAAAGCACCGGTGAGACCCCCTTCAGCCTCGTCTACGGCTGCGAGGCGGTCATACCGGCCGAGATCAGCGTTCCCAGTGAAAGAATCATCAACTTCACTGAAGACGGAAGCCTGAAAGCCCAGCAGCAGAACGCCCACATGCTACAGGAGCGCCGGGAAATGGCGGCCATTCGCCAAGCCGCGAACAAGCAGAAGATGGCCCGCTATTATAACAAGCGCGTCCGCCCATTGTCCTTTCAGGTCGGAGACCTGGTCTGGCGCAACAATGAGGCCAGCAAGTCCGAGAACACGGGAAAACTGGGGCAGCGTTGGGAAGGCCCGTACCAGGTCGTGGAGGCAAACACGAACGGTTCCTACGTTTTAGCCACTCTGGATGGCAAGTCGGTGCCACGCACATGGCACGCGACAAACCTAAAGAAATGTTATATGTAATTGAACTTTGTAAAAGCTCAGGCCGGACTGATCCCCCGCCTTCGTAGCATCTATCCTTATCAATAAAAAGTTTCCGATTGCATATTATTCTTCTGCTTTGCAAGTTCATTACTTTTGCACAATACGCTGTACGTAACATTGTAAAAAAAAAAAAAAAAAAAAAAAAAAAAAAAAATGCCGCACTTAGGCGTCGTCGCCACGACTCCGGCCTATGACCGCTGCAGTCAGTTAAGCCCGGAGGCGTTGCGAGCCTGCCCCCTTAAGGGAATGCCTTCTAGCTTCCTGAAGGCAGAGGTCCCCCCGAGCTCCTACTCATCGCCGGGGTGCGACCGGAACAAATTGGTCGAGCCGAGGTACGCCTCCGCCACACACCAACTCATAAAGTAGTCTAGAAATCTACTAAGTCATGGCAACAATAATTAAACATACACAGAACTAGTTCGAACACATGCAATTACAAAACTAACGTTGCATTAATATATATATTTACACAAACGGGAATGCCGGCACTACAAAAAGCCTATCAGTCTATGGCCGCATTCCCAAAATATCGTCAACAGACAACTCCTCCTCACCACCTATTCTTTCTATGAACGGGACGGAGACCGACTTCAGCGCTTCACCCGCCCGCTGCGCGCGTGCAAAGCAGTCCGGGTTTACCTTGGATGCAATGGCATCGGGAAGTGGAGCTGGGAGTTCAGGAACGTGCTCCGCAATGAGGTTAATCGTTTGCAATACCTCCACTTCCTGGACGGCAGCCACGAACTCCTTGAACGGAGTCGTCACATCGTCCGACGCCAAGGCCAGCTTCACCAGGCCAGGAATGCCCTTCCGGAGTCGCTCCAGGTCACCTGCCAGCTCCGTCTTCTGGATCTCCAAGTCATTATAATCTTTGATATGGAGATCGCAGGCGGCCTCCAACTCCGTCACATCCTTCTTGGCGGCGGTCAGGTCCACAGACAGGTCCTCAAACCTGCACGCAAGCTTAAACAATAAGCATCAAATATATTACGAAGTAATGAACAAATTGTTATTCTACCTGCTCTGGAGCTGCCTGTCTTTCTCAACAAGCGCAGCACTCTCCAGCTCTGCATCCCGCACCCGGTCCTGCAGCGGTGCGAGCGCTGCTTCTGCCTCTACCCGCAGAGCTCTCTCCCTCTGAACTTCGGCCTCAGCTTTCATTCTCGCTTCATTGGCCGGTCCCACAACTCCTTCCAGCTCTTGCACCCGGGCCTTCAAAATGTCGATCTCCTCCTCCTGACGCTGGAGCATGGCAGCGTTCATCTTCCACTGCTCCGCCATCTTCTCGGAGCGCGCCTGCTCGTCACATTGCAGCGCATAGTCCCAGAAAGACATGAGCAGGTGCGCTTTCTTGGCGTCCGCAGGGGGCAATCGGGCAAGTTTGTCCGAGACGGCTGGCGGAATGGCATGACGGGCAAACTCTCGAAGTGAATGCCCATCCACGGCCAGATTGTCAACCTTTAAATCCCAGGCCGGGATGAAGACGTCAGCTCCGGAGTCGGCGGGCCCAAAAGCGGGAACCTTCAAGAAGCGCTCCGGGACGAACTGCTCCGGAAGCATGGACCTGAGAATAGCTATTCTATCAGACCTGGTTAAAAAACTACACACACCAATGTATAGGCACAGTGAGGTCCAAAAAATACCTCAAGCTGTCCGGGCGCGGAGGCGTAGCTGCCTTCGGTGGGCTCTGTAGTCCAGGCTCGACCGGCGACTCCGGCGTCGGGCTGTCCAACACCGTCACCGGCTCCTCAGGGCGCGAGCCAGTCCCATCACCGGAGAGCACCGTGCCGGAAGAGGTCGCAGCATTACCTGAGGACCGACTGCGCCGAACCAGCTTGTCGCCCTCACCCTCCTCCTCATCCTCGTCCTGAAGCACCAACATGCTGCGGACCTGCTCCGCAGTAGCGAGGAACGGATCCGTCTCCGCTGTACAGGCAATAAACAGTTAGCACAAAAACACTACTTGCCAGCATAGAATAGGGCAGCATTACGGACCATCCTCGGGTATAATGTAGCCCCCACCTGTGCTCGGCGCGGACTGGAAGTTCGCGAGGTTAGCCTCGGCAACCTCTTCCGCCGTCTTCTTCTTCTTCTTCTTGACAGGGGCCCCGGATGCCCTCTTACCAGTCTCCGGACCCTTGCGTTTGGCAAGTGTCTGAACACCGGAAGCCTCGACATCGGCATAGGCCGTCAGCGGAACGGCGGTGGTGATCACGGGCTGGGCTTTAGCCACCGTAACCGTCGCCCCGGTCACCTTGCCGCTGTCAGGAATGTTCTCCACCGACCTCCGGACATATTTCAGTCCGGACAAGCTGGGCGCCTTCAGGATCGAGTTCAAATCCATATCTGTACCAACAGAATACAAACAATCAGTAAGCAGGGGATACGTACAAAAGTATTAAAATAAGAAGACAACCCCCACCCCATACCATGGCCACCCTGCTTGACTACGGGTATCTGACCGACATGCGGCCAAAACGAACTGATGCAACCCATAACAAGCACGAACGAGTGATACTCGCGCATCTCTAGGTTCGCATCCCGGCACGCCGCCAGCAAGTCACTCTCCTCCCCTTCTAGCTTTGGCGTGAGGCTGACGTTCTTTGGGCTCTCATACTGCCACACCAACGTCTCCACGGCGTTATCAGGGATGACAGTCTGATCGATGAAGAAGAAGGTGTCGCGCCAGTCGTGCAAGGATGACTCGGCATAACCTACGAAGTTGTTTTTCTTCGCAAATGTATACCACCCCGTGCCGGCGCTCGGGGTCAGCTTGAAGCAGGCCTGAAAAACCCTAACCGACGGCCTCAGGTTCAGTGACCTAAACCACATCTCAAATATGGTCACTTTCTGTGCCCCGAAGGGGTGAAGCTGGCTGAACCCCACCTTGTAGTGCTTACACACGTCTAGGAAGAACGGGGTCGGCGGCATACGGAGATTACCCTTCTCCATAGTTTTCCAATAGACGGCCACCTTGCCCTTCGGTGGCGCGTCGGCGCGTTGCTCGGGGGTAGGTGCTATCGGGTTGAACCTCTCAAGGCATTTAAAGCGCCTCAAAATATCCGGAATATCCTCCGGCTTCACCGAGCTGACCTCGTAGGCCACGTTCGGACCTTTGCTGGGTCCAGCCACGGCCACACGAGCCTCTGCTACGTTCACAGGAGCAGCCATGGTATGTATATATGAGGGAAAGAAGGAAAAGTTCGAAGATACGAGTAACGGACCTGGGTTTGATCGAGAGCAATCGGAATCTGGGTTGATAAAGCCGGAATAGTTGACGGAACGTTTGAATTTTGCCGGAATGCTCTCGAGATTTTTCACTGGCGTAAAAAAATGAAGTAAAAACGAGGCTTTGCTATTTATAGGCAAAAGTTCATGGGCCGGGCCTTGTGGGCTTTGATCTCCACCCTACACGTGTCGGCAGATCTCACAAACGAGAAATTACCGTTTGCTCGCCACGTCTCGCACGACCACGTGTCAACAGATCTCACGATCTGGCAAACGAACCGACGTATAGCCAGCTGTATGCTGACGCAGCGTCTGTAAGCCGTCCCATCGCGTTCCAGTTATGACATCTGAAAAGACATGCATTTATTGCGCGCCGCCTAGACTGCAGGGCCGACATCATTACACCACATCATGTATTCTGAGTCCGCTATCATACCCCTGCACGGAATATAACAACGGACTGGGGGGACTTAATGATGTACACCATCCGGACCTGGACTCGGATGGTATCCGACGACAGCTCGACTAAGCTTTCGGTACGGACGGCAGGCTACACTAGCTATCACGACCCCGGACCTGTACCGAACACAGACCCGGATAACGCCCGAGCCCAACTCTTTTAGCTCTCACCTCGGACACTAATACCCGGGACAAGATGCGGACTCGGCTACTTTCCGTGCCGAACCGCAGCACTGGCCGCTCCATCAACGTAACAGATGAACGGCTGCAAGATGACAAGGCAAGCCCGACATTCTCTGACATAAGTACAATCTGCTGCAACCGTTATATTCAGGTACGACTAGCATGGCCTGGCCATTAACCTGGTCGGGGCATTTGATTGGTCCACGTCAGCCGGCACACAGTAAATGTCATCTTCGCCCACGACCGAGCTTCCACGTCAGCGATCCGCGTAAGAAGTGTCGTGCTCCCCCACGACCGAACTTCCACGTCAACGATCCACGCAGGAAGTGTCGTGCTCCCCCACGACCAAACCCTCCACATCAGCTTAGGGTTTGAGTATAAATACCAGTGTTATGCTTTCATTTCAGGCCAACACCTCATAAATCCACAGAGTCTTTCCTCACGAATTACTCTCCAAGAATTAAGCTTTCACCACCCTCGATTGACTTGGTCTCGACTCTAGGTTTGCACGTTAATCGGAGTGTGACAAGCTTGATTCCTCATACATCATCATCATCGTTGTACTCAAGTGTTTTTACGCTTGAACACTAACAAAATGATTTACCTCTGGCTTTGGATCAACTCAGTTGGATGGTTCACCACTGCTCAGTTACATGCTTCTAAGTTCTGTGCCATCTTCCTTTTGTGAAACCTTTAGTTACATTTACCTAAAAGAAAACGACATCCTCATCAGTCATCACAGTCAAACTAAGGCTATCGATACCGACAAAACTTTGCAACATAACCACCCGAATTCGATAAAAACTTTTAGCAAGTTATATAACAAAAAAGCATTATTGATATCACTACAGTTGTTGCCCAACAACTTGTCCACACTATGAATGTAACATCGATTAAGCGGATTAGAGACCATGTCAATGTTAGGCTATTAACTTTTGACCCATCACAATGTAAGTTTCAAATAATAAAAAAATATGTGGTAAGACTCAAGTGAACATCTTTAGATTACCTGATAACGACTAATTCTTACATCTACCTGCACCAAGCACTTTACATGTTCAAAACAGATCTCAAAAATAAGATATACTTAAACTAAACTCGTATAAATACCTTTATGTTACTGCTTCCTTCATACAATCAGAAACTTGCCATAAATGATCTTGATCTATAAAGGTCCATGATTGTATCCACAACAAAATTGATAATAATAACATTGACTAAGCTTGGTTAATTTAGAGCTACTACTCCCCACCACTTGCAACCGAAAACCTGAACATGGAAATAAAAATCAATATTCTTAATGATATATTTTATATCAAATAGCATTTAGGACTTACCAGTTAAAATGCACAAGCTTGATATCTTCATACATGCTCCTATGAACTGCATAACATTCTTATATCATGTTTTTCTGCATATATAAAAGTAGAATCATAATTTAATTTCATTTTCATTCATGTAGATGTTCCTATGAACTGTCTAACTTTTAACCCTTTTTCGAATAGACGTTTCATCAAACACGTAGTGTGCATCATGATATTTTAAGATATCCAAAGATTTCAAGGTAAATTAAGCAAACCAACCAAAAATATTATCAAGAAAGCTTCCTCGCTACTGCTCGCAACCTTCTTGAATCATGAAAAAAAACACCCGGTAGCCTTCTACTATGCCTTTAAATCTGAAAATTAGATGATCGGAATCAAATAACAAAAAGAAAGCAGAAGGTGTGTAGAAGCCGCGTCTTTACCCGATATTTTCTTTTAGACATGATATTAGCCGGAACCTGAAAGTGAAATATGAAGAAATATTAGATCGAAAAAGAAACATAATTAAATAAACTGTATTACCTAAACTCGTAATGATTTAGTATGTTTTTGACCTCATGCATCTTATTGGACCCGGAGGGCATCATGGAAAACGATTCATCCATAACATCAGAGATCTCTACATAATGAGTCGTGGACACAATTTCATCAGCACTAAACCCGAAAGATGCTCTATAAGCTTCTAATTCCTCGATATCTTGCTTGCACGCTTTACTCTGCCTACTTTGAACCCCATTGGAATAAACATCCGATTCTTTAGAAGCCAACAAATATAGACGAAGTAGTAAACGATTTATACATAACAACGTGGGTTACCTGCTATAAAATTGATTTGCAGATGGTTGATGGAAGATGAACATAATAATGAAAAACTAAATTGTTGAGCAGTTGTGAAAAAATGAGAAAGGGAGAGGCAATAATGAGTAAGCAGATGAGGAAGGGAAGCATAAATGAATTATAACTTTTTAATTTTGTGCAGTGGCACATGAAAAGAGACGCATGACTTGGTTTGGAAGACAGACCAATCAAATTAAAAGCTTACTAAGTAAGTTTAGTGAAAAGCACATTTGCATGTCTAGAAAACTGCAAATATTTACAGCAAAATAATTTTCCAATTAATTAAGAAAACTCAAAAAGGAGAAAATTTCTTGCACCATATGAAGCCACGTCATCGAAATAACTGCCTTAGAATGTGCCAAATCAGCTTCATGACATCAGCATCAACTCCCTTCTATTATATAGGAGAGATTATAACGGTTAATCAATTTCCGGTTAACCTAGCACTTTCCCTCCATAAATTTTATCTAAAAAACAGAAATCCCAAAACTCCTACGAAATGAACATGAATATCTTGATCAAAAAGTGAACAAAAGGGGAATCAGATTTTTTTTAACGTTCTTAAGATTGAGACTTCAGCAAATATAATCGTACGGAAATTTGTTACATCTAAGAAACTGTGCGCTTCCTAACACCCTACTATTTGCTAGGCAAAATTTTGAACCCAGAGTCTCTTAATTGTAAGGTTAGCATAAACCGTTGGGTTAAAGTCCTGTTGCATAAACTCTATATATCTATTGATGTGATTTAGAGCAAAACTTAACTAGAATAGGATGTAAACAAGGAATCAGCTCATCATATCAACAAAAAAGGGTATCAATTGCGAAAATGGTTTCAACATGACTTGCATTCATATCAACAAGATAAAAAAAAAAAACGACCAAAATCCGAGCTTATTTCCCAAAGGGTCTTATACTTTTGTATTCACTTCTGCTTAGTACCAAATATCAACTTGGACATCTATCAATCAATCAATCAAATCAGTATATTCCTACACAAAATCACAATTTTTTTTTATCAATTTCTATTTATTGCATAACCAAATTAGCCACTATAACTAATCAACACATGTTTATATCAGAACGGTTCGTGGAATTCAAACTTTTTCACATCCCTGAAAATTCAAGAATCCATTTTGTCAGTAGCATGCTCTTCATTGTCACCATCCTCAGAATCGGAATTTAGATGGTCAAAGAAACCACCCAAATACCATTGACTTTTCTCAACCAACGCACCATTGGCCCGACATTTTTGGTCTTTTATCATCTCTGGAGATAGTCCCCACTCCAGCATTTCTTCTTCAGAATGGTGAACAGCCAGACTGTAATCGCCACCATCTCCTAATTGCATTACTCGAAACTCACAGTTGTTGAGATTGTTTAGGTACTCAAATTGTTCAACTGTCCACTTGAACCACTTCATTAGAAAGACCCGTGAAGCGAGTCCATGTGAAACTATGATAATATTTAAATCATCACAGGGGTCATAATGAAGCCGGGTGTCAATATCTCTCCATAAAGATTCAAGAAAGCCTGCAAATATAACAGGAATTTCAGAGAGAATAGAACACTATCTTTTGGGAAATTAAAATTGTGGTTACAGATAAACTTATTGGCTTTGAAAGTATTAACACGATCCTTGAAGAACTAAATTATACATTCAAAAATTTAAAAACGCAACTACTCACTGAACTAGCAACCGTCACTCCTTCAATAATTAGAACCAATAATTCAAGAGGTGGCAATTTCGGTCCATTGGTTACAGGTACTGTTATATCTTTAAAAGGAGTTCAAACAACTGAAAGTTGCCCAAAGTGTATTTAAAATCATTTTATTTAAATTTTTTTCATTAATTGCATTGAAAATATAACTTCCATAATCAAACTTCACACTAATTGTTGTAGACAAAAACTGTTTAGGTCAAGCCAATCAGACCTCTTTGCCACCTCTAGCTAGGTGACCTACCACTTCAATTAATAATTACATTAATATTAAAATTTCAAAAAGTTAATCATACTCTCAACTTGGAGAAAATCTTTCAAATACTTTATACGAGAGAACTTTAATTACCTACCCACGCCAATGGATGAGAATTAGACATACATAAGTAAAACGGGAGTGATTTTATAAGTACAGGTTTACATCCTATAGGACCTCCTATGGGTGGGTAACGGGTCAAATTGGTTAATAATTAGTACGGGTTGGGTCATGCTCACCCGAAGAGACCTTTTGTCCTATTTTCCAAAAAGTTATATAGATATCTTGATGCGCCAAGTATGATTAAAAAAGTATCTTATTACAAAAATAAAAAAAATAATAATCTAATGTTGACCCGTTCCCGTGGTGTAATACTATGGTCATGCTTGTTAACATGTGATTTGGCCTTTCCTTTAATAACATATTAACATTCACATACACTGTATTAGCTTCTCCTTATAGGCTCATCACCTCATTTTGTTTATTTCATTTAGGTGCTATTATTTCCAGTATCTCTTAGAGACTCATCTACTAGAGTACTAGACTAATATAGAACTATACAAAAGGAATTGATCTCTTTGAAACAAACCATAAAGCCGAATCCATTTTCTCAGTAGCGCAATCCCCACTCAGAACTTGCTCCTATGGTTCAACCCTTTTACTTATTGATAAGTTGACCTAGGTTATGTTTTATCTCAAACGGGCAAAACAAAATCGTTAGCTAAAAGGTTATTTATACTGCAGATACTACCTCCTAGTATGCTCTATCCACACATTTAGAGGATCATTTCGATAATATATTTCTGTAATCATCTATAAAACTGGACGAAGAATTATTTATAACCAAACCCAATTTGACCCATTACACTACCCGACCCACCCACTTAGCCACCATTACTAATTGTAGAGCGCAATTGTCAATACGACACGTGGACTAGCTTATTTCTGGCTCAAACGCTGCTGCTCATAAGAGATGATTACCATTTGTTTTGCGAGAAGTATAATATCCTCGTTCTATCCGTCAAGTATCTAGTTATTCCCTAATACATGAACTCATGAAGTAGGCATACATATATAGAGTATTCCAAATCTTTTCACAATCTATTTCAGTTTCAATGTTAATCTCACTTATACAATTGATCCTAATAATAAAAGGCATAGTTAATCAAATCCTAAATCGGACTACAAATTTGTGAGCCAGTACACCAAGGATTTTGGGCTTTATGAAGCTTCAACAATTTAAAATCATTCAGAGGGTGTTTAAATATACATTGAAACTGATTTTTGTGATTTCAAGTTGTAATAAGCAGTTATGAGTTTTGAATACTAATTCTAACTTTTTAAGCAATCAGCAATTCCAAACACACCCTGGACAACAAAAAACAACAAGACAAACATATCGAGATAATAAACGAAACACGTACTCGAAACGCGATCAAACACATCTGCAGCGGATTCGCCTTCCGGAAACCGATAGAAAAACCGACCGAATCTCTCTCTAGTCTCCTTAATAATCTTCATCCTTTCAGTAATCTGAAAATTACCAAAATCCTGTTCTCGTATCCTACATTCTTCCTTAACACCAATCACTCTTTTCCTACCAAACGATCTCCCAATCTCTCTTAAAGTCGATCTAGTTCGTTCATACGGCGACACATAAAAACAAACCTTCCAGTTTGTCAACTTGCCGGAGTCGGAAATCACATCTCGGATCTTAGCTCCGGCGAGCTTCGCCTGAGAAATTCCGTCGTCGGTGAGGGGGATCTTGTAATCAGGTGTGGTGGTGTATGCTGAACCGTCTAGGTTTCCGGCGCTTTCACCGTGACGGACTAGGATTATTCTTTTTGGAAGGAATTTTTGTTGATTTATCATTTTATTTTCGTATAAAATAGATTTTAAAAATAAAATATTGAAGCACGTATTTATTCACGAATCACCACAAAAATATATATATAGGAATAGGAATTGAGAAATGAAGATGGAGATTGATATAAAAAACAAATAATTATTTAATTGATTGATTTAATATAATATAAAAATAAAAGGGTGAGGTGGAAAAGGAATAGGTGGTGTGAGTGGAATCAGTTGTAGGTTGAAAAAGAAGATGGTTCTGACTGGAAAGGAAGAGGAAGAAGAAGAAGGATTGGAATGCCAGCCCAGCCGACGGTGATAACATGGATGGCAGCAAAAAAGAAGCCGTGTGTTTACTTTTTCTACTTGCTACGGCTGTTTGTTTTTTTAACGGCTCATCATAAAAGCGGTGTGGAGAATAATATAAAAGGATAGAAAATTACTCACATGTACCGTCAACGAACACTTTTTCACTAAATATATCGTGTTAGGATTTTTTTTTCAAAAATAGACCTGAAAATCGCCTAAATGGAATTATGCATAGGCGATTTGTATATTAGCTAATAGATTCTCGCCACGTATAACCAAAAAGTCACCGGTCAAAACAATCTCGCCAATCAATGTATATCTCGTCAACCACAAAAACTCGCCACTTGTAATAGAAAAGTCGCCTAAATGCATTTTCCTAGTTGGTGACATGGCGACTCTTTTTTGAAAACTCGGGAATCGTGCCAAGACTCCTTTTTCCCACCTTTAAGCGATTTAGTCTTTGTCTCCTTTATTTTTCCTTCTTCCCACCTCCGGCTGGCCAAACTCCAACCGACGGGTAATTTTTTTTTGTTTTTTTGCTAAAGCAAAATCCATGGTTGGTCTAGGTATGTGCAAGCATGTGTTTCTTTTATCTTTGCATAGTAAAAATTGTACGGATTAATAAAGAAATTTCACAATGAAATTAATATCATCAACAATATTATTATTATAAAATAATTTGTGCGCATGATATATAAGAGAGAATTTTTGTACGTAGTACCAGCAAGACTTAAGAAATAAAATAGAGTAAATCAATTTGCTGTCAGCGGGTTCATGGATGCTTGTATTTCTTCTAATGTCCGACCCTTGGTTTCCGGTACTAATTTTGAAACGAATAGGATGGTTAAGCCACATATACTTGCAAACATGAAAAAAGTTCCTGGAACAACAGATAAATATTAACTTGATATGCAACTCAAAATGTGCATTGACAGGTCATGCGTGTGAGAGAGCACGAGAAAAAACCTTCAGTGCTGTATGTCATCAAGAAGTTAAATGCATATGAAACAACCCAAGAACCAAACCAGTTAACTACTGTCACGAGGCTTCCAGCTGAACCTTTGATATTTATAGGAAAGATCTGAAGCAAAATACTATTTTGAGTACAAATTACCATTCGAATTAACTTATGTGTACGAGTATTAGTACTTTAACTCAATGAAAGACAAACCTCAGACATAATGACCCACGGAATCCCTCCCATGCCCAATGAAAAAGATCCTGTAAATACCTACGCGCTTACAATTTCAGTTGAGCTAATATATACTGTACATTAAAACTTCACCACAAAATGAATTGCAATAATACTAAGCCTAGAGATGCATAAAATGACCGGTTATCACAAAATATGAATTGCAAGGTAATAGATAGCTTCGTAAACATTTGATATTAAAAGAAAAGAAAGCTGATGAATGTAGAAAGACATTACCAATACCCCAACAAGTGCCAAAATGGGACTTAAACCCTTATTCTCTTGAAGGTCCTGCAGTCACACACTAAAGTTTTTTATAACTTGCAGAAAACAAATAAAACTAAAGTGGAGATCAAATATTACATAAATACAAGAACCTGTAGCAAAAATGATATTCCTGTGAGGAAACAACCGACGCATGTTCCAGCAGCAGAAACCTTAACAAAAATGAATTATATATATGGCGGGTCAGTACATTTAACCCCCCTGATAAGTGCAATAGAAAACTTAAGCAATTATATGATGCGTACAGTTTCCTACTCCTATTGACTGTTTTTTCTGCAAAACTATACTAATCGCACAAAAGACTGAATGAAAAATATTTTGTTTTTTTGTGAAGATAGATAAATGAATTGTTAGTACCAGTAGTAGTGGTCGTCTGCCCGAAACGTCCATCAAAAGAACGCCTAATAAGGTAAATGGAACCTACAAAAAGTAATCCTGTGACACAATAAGTATTAAAAACTAATAGTAACATCTAGTGTGGAGCATGAATAACCTGAACAATAACCATTGCTATTGATCCAATGCTAGCTGAGAAACCTGCAAATATCAACATGACGTTATCTTCGTCTTTCTCAACCCAAATTCAAGTACTACTTAAGTCCATTTTTCTCCATTATACAATATGGGAAGGCCTGAAGTTACATTCTTTAGGCCATTTTTCTCCATTCCCTATTTTATATTTTGTAGGCAATAACTTTATTTCCTTCTCATCAGGTATTTAGGACCCACTATGACATCGTCTATTAGTCACACAATATATAAATGAATTTGAAGCAAAAAGTGCTAAATGGTCCTGCTACAGATAGTTATAATCCTAAGTGAGATCCTTACCAGCAGAAATAAAGATGGAACTTGCATAAAATGCAATCGCATTCACACCTCCAAATTGCTGCAATACCATAAGTCCAACTCCAACCTAAAAGACAAATATTACTATATGAATTGAAAACCGAAAAAAAAAAAAGAGTAAAGGATATACTCCGTAATTAATAACTGGCCGGAATACTCACAATGAGAGATTTGGCATATTCCGGTTGGAACAAATCAAAGACTCTAGCCTCTGACAGCAGATGCAGTTTTTCTGTATATTCCTGTACCATATGATGAGCATCCCAGTTTTACCAAAATTCATAAAGTAGCAACTGACTACGGTAAACAGCACTTTCTATAAACTCAATTTCCTGTGCATTTTCTTTTCCAAGCTCAACTTAGATTCTAATAACTTTGTCAACAAAAAGAAACCAACCGTAACCAAAAGTGAGAATTCAAGCAATACAAATTAAGGATGTTACTCTGATTTCAGCAGCTTCTTCAGTTATATCTGCATTTGCTCCCCTTAGTCGGTGTAAAGCAGACTCACAGTCTTTCCAGTGACCATTTTTTGCCTGCAAAATCTCTTTTATATCACTCACATGGATAAACATGTTTCTGTAGATTCTTTAATTATGCTACAATAATTAAAAATCTTGCAACTAACTTACCAGCCATCTAGGAGATTCAGGAATAAAAAATAGGCCTATAACCTGTAGAAGACATGGAACAGTTCCTGGAAGCAGATAGTAACTATCGGTCTAATTAAATATCTTCAAGATCTGAAGATATAATTGAGTTTAAACGGAAATCTACCAGTTAGAGCTAGTGTGCGCCAAGGAACAAAAGCTCCAATTAGCCACATCACAGATACTCCAATACATATCATCAGCTGTAGATGGTTTATACGAAATTATAAGGATGTACCACAATGAGGTGATTATTAACATCAAAATTATTTACAGTTTGTTACTACCTGATTAACAGTGGTAAATGCTCCACGAAGATTTTGAGGTGTTACTTCTGCTATATATACTGGCACCTGTTCAGTTATTCAAAGCTTAGACCTTTCAGAAGTCAAAGAATCAAGAAAGTAGTTTTAAAAGAATGAAGAACATCTGTAACTACCACATAGGAGATAATCCCGATTCCGTATCCCAATGACAGTCTTCCAACATCGAGTAACCAAGAAACCTGATATCAAGAATTACTCATTTATGAAAGCAGTGAGATGAAAAAAGTTTGGAAGAACCATCAAACTAATCTATGCAACTAAGTACAGATGCTAAATTTTAGTAGGTCCAGAAACGGGTCAAAACAGGTGACTTTTGGTATAAGTCAAAAGGCTTCGGTTGGGCCCGGTTCTCCCCGAAATAGATTTTTGTCCAAAAATAAAAAGATGAGAGGAAGAAGAATTGCCTTCGAATACAAAACTGCTAACCACCCCACCAAACAGAACATTTCAGAGAGGCCCATCGTCTGCATACCATATGAAATCCCACAGCGATAGAATTAATGAGCATGAAAATGAAACTTGAATACTGCAAGAAAAAGGGAGAGAACAGTAGTAATAACAGCAAGAGAACTTACCTTCCTCCGCCCAAGTTGATCGGCTATTTTCCCACTCATAATTGCACCTACCATTGCTCCAATCGTCAATATTGAACCAAAAACTGAGTACTGCAAGTAACGGCGAGAAAAGAAATGGCAAAAGTCCACAAACCAAAAATCTAAAGCATTATACAACCAGCAGTTTAATTTTTTTATTCTAACATTTAGTATGAATTCATTTTCAAATGCAAACGGATGCTGCTAGTTTGCAGTCTGTACCATGATGTTAGAAATTGAAATACATCAGGATCATGCATGCTGGCATATTTCATTATAGAGCATAAACATGGAAAAAAAACCCATTACAGATTCATATACAGATTATACAGTTAATATATATCAATCAGCTGCTTTTAAGTTTTGTGTTTGCTGGAAAAAAAAAACTGAACCTGGTAAAGCTATACAAAACTTAAATACTACTGCATATGTGTAACATATAATTGTGCACAAACATGACATAGTTCACCTCTTCCAAGGACAAGTTAAGGTCATCCATGATTCCAGTTTGAGCTGGAGATGAAAAGCCAACCTACATAAATATCCACCACACACCATTGATTACATACAGTTCATGAGAACGTCGGCTTATTTCGTGCATTATAATGATAGTAAAAGTACACAAATAATTGTGTCAAGTCTAATTATGTGTAGAAAAGTCCTGGCGATAAGCCAATAAATGATAAAACATATTTCGAAAAGAAAAACCAACATCAAGTATTTTGTCTAATTAAAGCTAATGTTCCAAAAACGTCCGTAAACTGGTGGGTGTCACGTGAATAGCACATGAACGCAGTTAACCGAGTCAAGTTATTAAAGTGACAACATTACAAGTTCATATACCATCCTAAATCTTTTATGATTCACGATAGTAACAAACCTAGTCAAGCAAGTTGAGGGTAGTAAAATACATCTTGACGTTTTAAAGTAGTTATAAACATGTTGCCAAGTACTGCCAAAAACACTAGAACGGCCTTGAACTTTAGCATTATTGACTTGTAACTTGCGTGTCAGGAAAATTGCATTTTGTGTCGGTAGCTAGGAATGATATGATATTTTTAGGGGAGTTGATAGATACAATAAGCAAATTAATTCATACATCAAACTCTACAACGTTAAAACTCACAGTGAATCATAAGTTTGGTGTATGAATCAAATTTTTTTTTTTTTTTTGTATTTATCACTTCCCAATTTTAAAATATGGTTAACTAGAAATTTAAAATAGCAATTCGTGTGAATTTTAAAATAAAAGAAGAGTATCCAAATGTAATTGTCAATGAGCTTAAAGTTATGCTGCAATCCTAATTTCGACCATACATTTCCAAAGATAAACAAAACTTTATCCTATCATATATGGGCATGAATTATATATATACATATATATATATATATATATATATACAGAAACTTACAGCAGAACCGAAGACGTAAGATCCACAAACAGCTACCAAAGTGCTCAACACAACCACACGTGTCGCCACCGGAGAAGCTGATGAGTCATTGCTCCGGTCACCGGCGGTTGGTAATAATCTCTGTGAAGTAGTTGGACTGTTTTCTTCGTCCATATTGCTTCCCGTATTATTGTTATTATTAGTTTATTTGTTACAAGACTAATAAGAGGAGATAGCAGTACTAGTAGTAGAATATTAGCTAAAAGTAGTCATTAATCACTTATTTGCATGTGAATAAATAATTGATTGAACGTTGTCGCGGTCGCAGGCTATAAAACAAAACTCACATTTTTATTTTATTCCTCAAAACATGAAGATTCTCCACTTTGGTCCCATGCTAGAATTTTTTTTTTTTTTTTTTTGTTTCACTTGAATGTGTGTTCAAAAATATTCGTATTCGAAAATTTGATAACTCGATCCGAAACTATCTGAAAATTCGAATATCGTTATTTAGATAATTCTGATAGCTGGATATCTGACATCCAAAAAATCTGAAATGTTTTTCATTTTTTTAATTTATTAAATATACAAAAGATAAAGGGATAATACACAAATAGGTTACTATACTTTATGAAAATGTTCATTTGAATTACTAAACTTTAAAAACTGTTCAATTGGATTACTGTACTTGTAAAAATGTTCAATTAGGTTACCAAACTTTAGACATAGTTGCTACAGCCAAGATGACGTCGTAGTCTAAACTTAAAAATGTTCAATTGGGAATACCATCCAACGTGGAATGCCATGTCAACAAGTCAACGTCAAATAATCATAAATGCAAACAAAACATACCAGGTTACTTATATTGGAACAAAAAATATGAGTTTGTATCCAACGTTGATAAAAAAAATGAGTATATTACTCACTTTGAGACAAAGATAAGAGTATGTTACCAATTTATAGCTTTTACCCTTACTTTCTGTAACACCCGGTTTCTCGGCCCGAAAATAAATTGTATCTTATTAAGTTTTAGATGGTTATTGAAAATAAATGAGTAAAAGAGTCACAGGTTTTATTGTGATTAATAAAATTGTACTTGTTTTAAAAAGTTGAATCTGACGGTAAAATAAAATATTTTGGCTCACGAGTATTTTCGGGTTCCAGGCGGTTTGAAGAGGATAAAATTACTCTAATTAAAAGAGTGGGCGGTGGGATAAACCGACATATTACTGTACTCATTTTCTCCACCTCTTCATTTTGTTTACATAACTTTCCTACACTTTCTTTAAATTCTTGTAAACAAACCAAAGAAAAGAAACAATCAATTAGTGAGTTGTAATCAAAAATCAGATTCTTAGTTAGATTATCATCATCTTCTTGCTTCTTCATCTAACTTGTAAGTGTTCTTGATGCTTTTGTAAATTACTTGAATAAGTTAGGTTATTAATTGATTTTGTATGGAATTGAAGTTAAATAGTATAGGTTTGTTAAATCTTTACTGATTATATGTTATATTGATGATTGTATGAAGATAATTTACATGAGTTGTTGATGTTCTTCTAAGTTATTAATTAGTTAGGGTTCAAGTTATATATATATAAGATTTAAATTGATAATTGATGAAAAGAGTTAAAGCATGATGATATAGTTTGATTATATGAAGTTACTTGGTAATTGTAAGTTGTATTGTTAGTATGAAATCTGGATTTTGTAGTTTGGTGATGAAATTCGGAGCTGTGCAAGAACAGGTTCAGGGTCTGCTGTACAGACCACGGTCGCGACGCGATTCGTTTTACATAGTGACGCAATTTGTTTTAAATCGCGACGCGATCTTTCCCTGTTGCGACGCGATTTGATGTTTTCCCAGCTCAGTTTGTTTCCTGCATAATAATTAAGGCTGTTTGTATGATTAGTAGACTAAAGGATATATATAGCTGAAATAGTAAGTTATGATAATAGTATAGAACTTGTAGTATCATTAAATAATTATGATGATTTGAGAAGAGATTAGAGATTATAAGCTTGCATAGTGTACTTGAATATTTATGATCTAATATGATTAATATTTATATGTTAAGTATTAAGTGTGATGACTTGATAAATACTTAGTTATAACGTGAGTTGTGATATTATGTGATTATGTTAAATCATATGAAATTTAAATGAGTTACTAACTCAGTATTTATTGTGTTCTCAGATAAGCGGGCGGCAACTCAGTAATATAAGATCACTGAGTTGGAGATTTGAAATTATCGGTGAGTGGTTACTGTAATTCTCGGTTCAACCCAGTTGTAACGGGTTCGGTTACAATGGGTAAACCAGGATAGATTTAGTTATGTTCAGTTATAGTTATTGTTTATATTATTTCCGGTTGATTAGTTCTTGATTATGTTGATTAGTTGATTGATTCAGTTTGATTGATACAGTTGTACCAGTTGTTCAGTGTTTAGTTGTTGTTCCATAACTGCATACAGACTATGCCTTTATGTGACTAGTTGTTCAGTTGATTTGGAGGGAGGTCAACAATGGTTGGGCCTGATTATTACTGTGTAGCTGTCTAGGTTTCTTTGATACATATAGTTGAGAACTAACCTATTCAGTGAAGGTAGTATTCAGGCTATCGGTAAATCACTGTGATAGTATACCAGTGATTGAGGGTGACTGTGATAGTATACCAGGAACCGCCAATCCTCTTGTACTTATGTGCTTAATTGTTTTAGTTTATTAGTTGTAAGACTTGTTACATGTGGATTGAACTGTCAGTTACAGTTCCATTCACTTAATGTGAGCTAATCCCTCGTTGTTGAATGTTTTGCAGATTTTGGTTAGCTTTTGATATAGTTCGGGTTATAGATGTAATGAAGGGGTGTTTGACTAAGCTGGCGCAACTCTGATCTTTTGGTTGTTATGTTTTGGAAAGTTTTAATAACACCCGTTTTGGTAACATGTAATGTAATTATATGGTTTCTAACTATATATAGTTAGAAGGTTTCTTTTGATATATATATATATCGCGCTTCATATAACGAAATATATTATAAATATGTTTGTAGAAATGTCGGGTGTTATACTTTCATTGGAGATACTCTTACATTATTAAACCTTCAATTTTTATGATGAATTTACTCTTATGTCCCTTTTACTTGAATAAATAGATATGAAAATGATAAACCTACACTTTAATTACTAGTTATGAGTCATCTAAATTATACTCCGTCATAATAATAAACATCATTAGATTATAAGTGAAAAAAAATATTTCATGTAATAACCAAGCTACTGTCCAAATATACCTTAATTCAACATACTAATCATATTTTGTATCCATTACAGTCCAACAACTAACATATTATATGTGACCAACATCATTTCTCCAGCTAGAGGATGTGTTGTACAATGAATACAAAGGGTAAATTGTAGGGTAACTGACCCGTATCATATTTCAATGGTACGCAACCCCACCCGCAAGAAGCATCAATGTTGGGAAATCACCTATCCACAAATCACCCATATGTGATAAGGCACAAATTCGAACCCTAATCTTTCGGTTACACATGTGAGGTATGCGTGTTTGCGGTGGCTGTACCACATGAGCCATGCCCAATTGGTTTGTACAATGAATATGTCTAATTTACTAGAATATCACATTATTTACGGATTTGAGTTTATTAGCTTGTGTATATAAACATGTTTATTGTTATGTGCAAAATAAATAATACATAAGATTAATTCCAATTTGCTTTCAACTACAAGGATGTATAGTATAGGTTTCAACACACTACCTCAAATTCCATGTTAATGGGTTCATGGATGCTTGTATTTCTTCTAGAGTCCGACCCTTGGTCTCTGGAACTAACTTTGCAACGAACAAAACACTTAAGCAACATATGCTTGAGAACATGAAAAAAGTTCCTGCAGTCAAATCAAGATATCAATCAGGTCCTTTAGCAAGTCCCCGTATGTGTGTCCATGTAGTTATGCAGAAAATATTGGTTCAATGGTAGGACAAATATGGTTCAACTAAGAACGAATGCTACCTAACCATTTTGGGGAGAAATTATTCCATTGAGTTAAATGAGTTTAAGGAACTTCAGCAGTATAATTATACCTCAAATTCTGTTATTTATTTGTTCTATTACCATATTGGCAAGATGACATGAAACAACCCCAATTTTTATCAGAAAGAAAGAAAGAAAGAACCTTCAGTACTGCACTCCATCAGGAAGTTAAAAGAATAAGAAACGACCCAAGAACCAAACCAGTTAACTACTGTCACGAGGCTTCCAGCTGAACTCTTAATATTCATAGGAAAGATCTGAAGCAAAATACAATTTTGACGAGAAATTGTATTAATGCCATTTGTATTTAATCTCAATCATATCAAATTAAAGCATAACACAATTTAAGATCGATGAAACCATACCTCAGACATGATGACCCATGGAATCCCTCCCATGCCCAATGAAAACGATCCCTTAAATACCTGCTTACATCGCATCTTATAGAGTTATAGTCAATACTTCAGTTGACTACGTTACTTGATAAAGATTATAGAATTTGACCATTATTCAGTACAATAATACTAAACCCACAGACTTTTGACCTTTTTCGGCATCATTAAGTAAATGGCATGTTGAAGGTAGAACTAATAGAAAAAGCAAAACGAGTATCCAGAAAGATTGAGATGATCCCACTGTTTCATGTTTCATGACTAATAGTCGAAATCATGAAATTTTTTTACAACAATACTGTTATCTAAAAGCAGTGAAAGGTATCAAATTGCATTACCAGTACTCCAAGGAGTGCCAAAATGGGGCTTAACCCCTTGTATAGCTGAAGGTCCTGCAGTGGCAAACTAAACTTATTATATCATTTTCACAAAGATAAAGGAAACTCAAATTTGTATAAATAAATAAACCTGTAGCAAGAATGATATTCCCAATAGCAAACAACCAAAGCAAGTGCCAACTGCAGAAATCTTAACGAAAACAAAATTAAAGTTCGGGTTACTGACACAATTAAATGATGCGTGCACTTTCTTTTTTCTACCGTTAATTGGTTTCCGGCAAAAATTAAATTTATCTGTGATAAATGATTAGATTTGGTATGTACCATTAGTAGTGGCCGTCTACCTGATACATCCATCAAAAGAACACCTAACATAGTAAACGGAATCTGCATGACACAATCAAATAATCATAAAATTAAAAACTGACAAAAATAAAAGGAGTAACTATCTGGGAGCATGAAGGACCTGAACAATAACCAATGCTATTGATCCAATGGTACTTGAAAAACCTGTAAAGAACAGCATAATTTGATTCAGATACTTCCAAAAATATGCAGTCCTTCAAATCTTTAAGTAATCATTTGGTAACTGGTAAGTCACAATTATGATCGGAAAATTGATATGGTTTCATTCTTTACACCATTTTCCTGCATTCTATAATTTGTGTCTCCCATCTCCAAATTAATTAACATCTTCAGTTATTCTCACAATATCTAAATGTGAGAGTAGCAAAAAGTTGGATTTACTACATAAGTGAGATCCTTACCAGCAGAAATGAAGATGGAATTCGCATAAAATGAAATAGCATTCACACCTCCAAATTGCTGAAATACCATTAGTCCAACTCCAACCTACAGATGTCATTATATGAATAGAAGCCACCAAAAACAAAAATAGCACATGATACTATTGGTGGGAAGACTCACAATGAGAGATTTGGCATATTCCTGTTGAAACATATCAAAAACTCTAGTTTCTGACAGCTGATCAAGTGTTTCTGTATACTCCTGTACCACAAGATCAGCCTCCCATTTTCAGCATTATTTAAAAGGACGTAATAGAAAAAAATGCATTTTCGATTAAATCAATTTCCTATGTCATATATATTTTGCATTTTTCATATAATTGAGATGGACAATTTTGGTAATGGGCTGTGTTGACCCAATACCCTTTTTTTGTTGACCCAAAACCCATTTTTTGTTCATTGTTTCAAACTATAAATCATTATTGCGTTAATTATGATTACAAAAACATTGTTATTAGAATAATAACATAATTATTTGAATTTGGTGACTTTAACGCCCTTGACTCCTTCTACATACAGCTAGGGTTTTTTATTTGACCCACATGAGATAAGACTCAACTCACTCAACCGACTCAAGTGTAAATGGGTTTAAAGTGCCACCTTGAACTAAACCAACCAATAAGAAGAACTGGTACTTAACTGAATGTATAATTTAAGTCAAATGAACAAGGTATATAAGTTACTCTGATTTCAGCAGCTTCTTTAGAGATTTCAGCCTGTTCTCCTCTCAATTGTTGTAGAGCAGACTCACAGTCTTTCCAGCGACCTTTTTTCGCCTGTGAAAAGCTAGTTACCATCTCTCTCATAGAAAAGAAAATACGTTGTCTTACTATTCTTTTGTTATATACAAACAAGAGGCCAAATGTTTTTTGACAGTTAATAATGGGACTTCAATTTATTATACACTGATATCATGTCAATAGGAACTCTCTTTTATCAAAAGAATTTTATTTGGTCAGAATAACAATTGGCATTATACCTAATAGCAACATCAACAATTTTGCAACTAACTCACCAGCCATCTAGGAGACTCGGGAATGAAGAACAATCCTAGAAGCTGTAGTAAACATGGAATGGCTCCTGAAAAGACATATAAACTATTTTTCTGATTATGATGTCTTCAAGCTATGAAGAAACCACTGAGCTTCAATAGAAAAATAAATCACCGATAAGAGCTAGTCTACGCCAAGAAATAAGAATTCCAACAAGCCACATTACAGATATGCCAACAGCTATCATCAGCTGTAAAGGGTGCTCAATGCAGTTAGACATAAGTCATCATTTGATCTTAATTATAATATCTTGCTATTACCTGATTAACATATGTAAACGCTCCACGGAGGTTTTTAGGTGTTATTTCTGCTACGTAAACTGGTACCTGTTTGGTTATTCAAAGCTGAGACCTTACAGATTTCAAAGAAATAGGAATTGGTGTAACAAAATGAACAATATAAGTGTTGCAACTACCACATAGGAGATAACGCCAATTCCATATCCTATTAGCAGTCTTCCAGCATCTAGTAACCAAGAAGCCTGTATAATGAATCGTTATAAATATTATAAAAAAAATCCTGATGCTGAACATGTGGTTCCGATGAACGATTATCATGAAGTTATATATCATATTCATGAACTAAAATTTAGGAAAAAGAAGACTTGCCTCTGAGTATAATATTGCCAACCACCCAAAGAAACAGAAGACTTGAGACAGTCCCATGCCCTGCATATCATATCGATTAAAAGTATAAAACAGTATGAGAACTGAAGAATAAGAAAATGAAACCTGACTACTGCAAGATGCAGTTAAAGAAAAGTGGTGCACTTAGCAGTGCTAGTGATAAGGAAATGAGAACTTGCCCCTCTTCTTCCAAATCGATCGGCTATTTTTCCACTCATAACCGCACCTACCATTGCTCCAATGGTCAATATTGAACCAAAAACTGAGTACTGCAAGTAATGGTGAAAAGGTGGAGAATATAGAATAACAATCCGAATAATATCAAAAACTTCACAACCAGCAGTTTCAAAATGCTTATATTCAACAGTAGAGACTCCTTAGTATAATACAAATTCTGATAGTTCTCTCTCGAGTTAGTATTGACAGATCGAATGTAAAAAGATGCTGCAAATGTGTACCAGGATACTTATGAATTACGTGTCTCTAAAGGTTCAATTTCCTGAATCTGAATGCATCTGTTTTTGATACACTTGAGACAGAATTCATCTTTTAATGAGCATTTCAGAATTTCGACTCAATACTGAAAACCAATATGCTATATGGTTATATGATGGCCACGTAACGAAGATGATGGTAAACCAAGGGATTTATTTATTTTGGTTCCTTCAAGGAAGAAATTAAAACATATATGAGAGATTGAGGGAAATTAATACTTAGTTTCAGTAAACTTCACACACCAAATTATGATTACGATCCACACCATCTATCATTGCATTGTAGAAAAATATCGAGCACAGTGCTACAAATGTTAAGAAACATGTTTGTTCTTGAAAAAGGTACTCCAGAAACATATGACATTTGTTTTTGGGATTGGCAAGACATATCACATGGATATTAATGTCGCAGACGGATTAGTCCTTCAATTAGTTTTAGTCAGCTGTTTTTCTGTTAATGTTTATTTATTTCATAACAACAGCATTTCCCAAAGTGAACGCAAAATATGAAAATAAAAAGTTGTTTACCGTGCATAAACATGTCATTACCTCTTCCAAAGACAGTCCAAGGTCATCCATCATTCCAGTCTGAGCTGGAGATGAAAAGCCGACCTGTATATCAACAATACACCATACATAACTCAACACATACGAAGAAATTGACCTATTCTGTGCATTATATATTTATACTATAGCTACTGATTGTAAGATTGGCTACGTGTCTCTTAACTGAAAGTACAAATATGGTAAACTTTGAATATCCATATGGTCCACCTAGACAAATTTAATCCAAGCTGTACGAGTATATCATAAAGAAAGTAAATTTACAAGTTGTTGATGTGCTCAATGCTAAACCAATTTGTAGTGGCTTAAATTTACAGTTGATTTCATTTGGAACAATTTGTAGTAGCTTAAAATTACAAGTTGTTAACGATGTGAGGTTAATCAGCCAAATCATTACCAAGATAGCAGTGTAATATCACAATTTGCTATGAAAAATAACATATTTTGTATATTGCCATTATTTGTTTCCTATTCTTGCCCTGCTATGATTTTTGTAAATTAGGCAAACAATATGTAATTAGGCTTTATGCTTTCTTGGCAATTCATTGATACTAACCATTAAAAAAAAAACATTTTGGATCTTGCCTTGCTAAGTGGCAACAACAACCAACCAAACATGCCTGTTCAAGGAAATCTGGACTAACAATCAAATACTTAACCCGCCTACAAATAATGCAAATTTTAAATATAACTGTATCGAAATTAACTAGAAGTAACAATTAGATGCAAAATTTCGACCCGATTAGTATCTTATGTTGATACTAAATACTACTTTCATTCATCATATATATATATAGTTCTTTCGAATTGTGAAATGAAAAAGTAACCTCAAAATTCAAATACATAATAACTCTAATAATTATGAAAGGCATAGCAGAAATATAAATAAATTGACTAGTATTAATCAATCCTGTATCACATAATCATCCTAATTACCAATTGGATTACGTAACTGATTGAACTAACTGTCATGATAAAATACGTAGACCTAACTACGAGTAAATATATATAACTACGGTTAACTTACAGCAGAACCATAACCGTAAGATCCGCAAACAGCCACAAGAGTGCTCAACACAACCACACCTGAAGAACCTGACCACTCATTGGTTGCCACGTCATCAGTGGCGGTGGTGGTGGGGGTGGTTAAAAGCAATAAACTCTCGGAAGTAGTCGATGCATCTTCTTCGTCTTCAATTCTTCTTCTGTTGCTGCTTCCCATATCACTCTGATTATTTTATTGTTGGCGCGCTGACAGAGTCCGTATTAACCATTCACAAACAAATACTCCGTCACTCCCAATTTTACAGTCGAGTATTTCCTTTGTATGATGTAACAATCTTATCGATAAAGTTCTTTTTTACCGTCATCTAACCAAAAAGAAGTAAGAGAGAATATTATATTTTCTTAAACTGCAAGTGTTTTTTGTCTGTGGATAATTAAATTGGGACGGACGAAGTAACAAAAAACTGAGTTTGTAAGGTTTAAATATTGACCCTTAAACAATTGGAAGATTACAACTTTGACCCTCTTAGTTTGAGAGGTTGAATTTCACATTTGTGTCTTGATAATCACTAATCATATAGTATATAATAGAAATACAAATTCAAAATATGGGTGGGAGTAGGCATCAACAAAATCGGGTTTCGGGCATACCCGACCCGACCCGGTACCCGAACCGGGTTTTAGGTCAAAGAAAGAAATCCGGGTTGTTGACCTACCCGACCCGAACCGGGTTTTTGACCCACGAATACCGGTTTTTAAACCGGGTTTTTTCGGGTTTTATACCGGGTTTTTCAACCCGACCCGTAGTGTACCCGGGTCCAACCCGCTTTTGAAATCCAAAACCCCAAACCGGGTATGTACCCGCCAGGTACGAAAAAAACCCGAACCGGGTGAATATTTTTACTTAGATGTACGTGATCTAATCGGAGTATTCTGTGACTGTTTTCGACCCTTTCGATGGTCTCCTCAAGATATGTCGCTCCTTATGTTTCAAGTTAGGGGTGTTAGATATATAACATAAACTATAAATTTGAAAAACTCTGTTGATTCTTTAAGTTAGTTGAACATGGACTTTAGAATATTATGAGAAAAATAAGATATGTAACATGAAAAAACAAGTCCTAGCCCAACTTTGCGAAGATTAGATCTTACTTTTGCAAAGATAGGGTCGCAAGGTCGAATTAAAATCGGAAGATCGTACATTACATATGAAAAAGAACAATATGTGACAAATTAATTAATTGTTCCTCCATTTAACAATAGTGTACGATTAATTATAAATAGACCTAAATATAAGCCTTATATTCATATATGATGCATGGATTTCAAGTGTTACTAAAAATGTTAGTATAAAATATAGATTTTCAAGTGTTATTATATTGGAGTTGAACAACTAATTAAATTAAATTAAATTTACATTTATAAATCGCTTAAAGCAGTTAGCCTATTTATATTCAACATATTTGTAAAATCTACCTCTCCTTGTTTGTAAAATACTCTCGTTATTCAAGTCCTGTAAAAGTAAAATCGAGATCTTAGTAGAACCCCTTTCATCAACATGTTCATGTTTTTTGTCAAATTTTAACAAATCTCACCATCAAACGTGGATGTACAAATGGACACGAGCCGGATAGTCGTTCCATTAAAAAAGTTGTACTTTAATTGTATAAAAATAAAAAATAAAAGTAATTCTAGAAATATTTATAATATTTCATACGGAGTCATATATATCCCTTCATAGAAATATGAAATAATAATATTTAATTGTTTGTTGTCACACTGAAAATATCTTAAGGTTACCATTTCGTTATTTGTTATAGGGGACTTATCCTTCACCACAAAAAATTATCCATACACCACTAAATATGCTTTATAGTGTTGTACTGTACAACACTGTAAAGCACAGTTAGTGGTGTATGGATAATTTTAGTGGTCATCACCCTTTGTTATACGGATGTAGGACATAAAAAGTGATGTACGAATAAAATGTGATGATGTGAGAACCGCCAGTCGAAGGCTCCTTCTCCGGTTCTCCTTCCCCTCCTTCGACTTTGCTATCGCTTTTATGTAGTGTAGGAGTCGACCTAAAGGGCAGGTTATTACGCGTTGCCACCTGACATTTTGCATCCGTGTACAGATCGTCATAGATTTTACTTCTGAAATGATAGGTTGCACGTGGTCGTTACCACCCACCAGTCCACCACCGCCAAAATAAAAAAATAAAATATCATATAAAGACAAAACATCAAACTATGTCATAAATACAAGTTCGGCCCCTCACTTTGTAACGTTTGATTTTTGACACTCGTGTTATATTCATCCGTACATCACACCATTCATTAAACTTGATAACAATTGTGTGATACGTTATACTTTTAAATTTCTACACAATTACTAACCTCTGGATTATTAATATATTACCAACTGTAGAACAATTTGAGTACACATACAATATTGTCTGCAGGTCAAAACTGAGGAAAATCATATATTTTTATTTAATTTATGATTGATCAAGTGAATATTTGAACGGTGATGTCAACGATAGAATTGTTATCTCAAAAAATATCACTCCCTCCGCGAGACATCTGAATGGAGGGGGCAAAATATATATATCTTTTGTTTTTTTTTTTAAGTTTTGAAGGGGCAAATTGTTAAAATTGTCGTTATTACCTTAAATTTTTTTATTTTTTTACGTAATTTAAAATTTTAGAGGGGGCATCTGCCTCCGCTACCCCCATTCTAGCTCCGCCCTTGTCCATCCGTCCCATTTAAAATATCCATGTTATTATTTTGGGATGTCTCATTATAAGTGTCCACTTTGACTTTTAACCAATCAAAAAATATTTTAGTTGGTATAAGTGATATTTGATTAGTGAAAATTATAGTTAGTGGAGATTTATAAAAATGCGCGCAGAGTCAAAGTGGACACTTTGACTGGGACGGAGGGAGTACTTCAATATGTTTTTATACATTTCTAAAAATAAAAAACTATATTGCAGGCTAACTAAAACGGTAAACTTCAAAGTTCAAGCTACACAAGAGCTTAATTTGACAATTTAGTGTAAACTTCAAAGTTCAAACTACACAAGAGCTTAATTTGACAATTCAGCGTAAACTTCAAAGTTCAAGCTATACAAGAGTCTAACTTATAATTCGATACAAGTTATTGGTTCAAATTTTGTTAGTAGTTCAACTGTTTCGTGAGGAGATCAAGTCAAGATCGAGAGTTTGGTAGTAATAAAAAGGATTTTACTAAATAAGAGTCTTAATTTAACCAAAAAATTATCAAACGGTTACCGTTAAATTGAGAAATGAAAATGGTCTTTTAATTAAACAACCACTCGATAAAAATTAGTTTCTTAACGGTAGTCCTTAGGGCTACAAAAAAAAAAATCCTGTTAAAATTACCACTTTATAAAATTTCATGATCGAGAAAAACCCCATTGTGCGTGTCTTTTTTCTTTTCTTTTTTCGAAATGTATGATAATATTGTTTTAGTTCAGTTATTTTTATTTTTTTTTATATATATACGGATATACCTTTGTGACGAATGCACTTATAAGATGGTAATAATACAGTGGATTTTATAAGATAAAAAAGCTAACTTGTAAATTAGTCAAGTAAAGTTAACCAATTATTACACAAACAGAACATTCAAGCAATTTTTTCTACTTAGAAAAGAAGACAAATGGATATATGGGTCGTTAAGGTAGCTTGAAATGCGGGTAGTAGGCAGGTTCTCAAGTTCTCTTGCATATACGATCTTATGACTTTAAGGAATCAGGCGCAATATATTTAGAGAGCCATCCTTGTATTATGCTGACCACGCTTCGTCGTTGAGCAACTAACCAGTCAGGGTCTGCATCTAATGGAGTGTAGAGATCCAAGCAATGATGTCCTAAAAAACGATTAGAAGTTACATAAAATCAAGCAAAATCTTTTCAAAAATTGATATAAAGAAATGTGATAGCTAGGATAGTTTATCGATCGACGATCGATTTTTGTTACAGCTGATAAAACATCATTCTTGTTTAAATACTTAAAATAACAAGGGATTCTAAAAACAATGCAATGCAAGTTTCTTAAGCATGAAACTTTCTTCTATGTATATGCATTTTCACAACTTTTTCCTCAACTGTAAATCTTTACAAAATGGATGTATGCGTTGAAGTTTGACGACTAATGGTACTATACATATCACATACGATTTGCTTACGATTAGAACTACTGAACTAGATACTCTGATTGAAAAGGATTCTTATACTACCTAATAGTTGTACTTTATATAGAATTCAAATAGATATTTACCTTCTTGCGTGTATAAAGCTACAACCGTATCTGATATATTTTGGAGAACTCTGCAAACGCAGAAAAAGAAGAAGGATTAATCATGTCTATGAGTACGTTTTAAGAAGAACATGAATACTAACAAAACTTACCCTCCGGAACTATAAGGATCACGTAGCCCGTTGGAAAAGATAATATTGCTTGCAAACTTTTCAAGCACAGTTTTTATACCCTGTAATTTCATAAAATCATACGTTTAGTGCTATTCTATAAATACGTCTATGCATGCGAACAACATAATGAAAAACGTGGAAGAAAATCAACTTACGTAACCTCCAAACTCAACCGGAATCCAATAAGCTCTCGGGGTGACTCCAAACACCTGTGACACACCTTGGTGTATTTGTCCAAATCAAAGGGATTTGCTTGAAACATCGTATCATTTTCTCTGCGTCCAAATGGCGTTACCAATTCCGTACATGTCTTTATAACATATATTAGTTAGACCGCTCGCGTAAGTGTATCAATTAATCAAGTTAAGGAAAAATTGAATTTTTTTTCAAAATTATGTTGGTTTGGAAAACAATTATGAGAAGTAGAGTGTTTTTAAAAACATTTTCAAAAGTGGTAGAATCGGGTTTCACAAACCCGGTTTCTAACTTTTACGATTTTTAAAAATATAAAGTCACTTGATGGTGATTGGTTTGCAGGCAAAATTTAGGAGACGGGTTTGCAAAACCCGGTTTAGAAAGTAAAAAACAAAGACTGCAACTTGCAATTTTTTAGAGCTACGTTTACATACAATGTTCAAAATACTCTGTATAATAATAAGCTTTGTTGTTGTTTTTTTCATTTTATAAATTGTCCGTTTCGTCCCTGTGTTTGTCCAAAAATTCACAATTCGTCCCTTATTTGAAGAAATGTCACTGGTAATCCCTGTATTTGTCATTTTTGCTCAATAGTAGTCCACTTCGTTAAATCCATTAACTTTCTTCGTTAAGTCATATTAAAATGACCAAAATACCCTCATCTTCTTTCTCACATAACCACCCTTTCTTCTCTCCATCCTCACTCCACAGTCCACCCACTATTAATCATGTTATATCGTTATTCCTAAAAAAAAAACCTAAATTACCAAAATAAAAGTTAAACTTCAAAATCAAAATCATCATACGTCACCATCGAACAATCTGCAAGTGCATTTCATCATCATATATTCAGCACGAAACTCCGGTGGCGGTGGCGGCGGCGCAACCTGCAACACCCACACAACCTACGGCGATCACTATTACCACTACATCATCTCCAATGGTTTTCGTACTCCAGATCGGGCGCTTTTCGTACTCCGATGATTCCCATTCCGATTAGATCTAGCTAAAAATCCAAGCACTGTAGTTTGTATACAACCACCACCGTATCGCCGGCGACAATATTCCCTAATCTTCTTCATTTTATCCATTAAACCTTAACCCCACTTTTTTATTCTCCCCCTTTGTTCATCCTTTTTCCGAAACCGACGTGCATCGTATCCGTGTCAACTAAATCAAATAAAAAATCATACACAATCAACCTTTAATTTTCTATATTTCATCTCTAATATATCACAAAATTCAGTCACGTACATCTAGATGATTATTTAATTTCTTCATCCGTAAAATTCAGTTCGATTCAGAATTGCAGCAAATCGGAGAATACGAAACAAAGGAAAATCATCCAGATCTGAAACGGAGAAGACAAAGCAAATCTTGCTCTCCGCCACCGTCATTGAACAACGCTCATATCAAGTAGTCTTTGTTATTGTTCATCAGAAAAATGCACTCGATTTCGATCGCCGTACAAATCCGTGGTACACTCGTTCTATATACCCTAATTTCAGACCCTTTGATTCCGATCTGCTCACTGCCGAAAAACGTTGTTGCAGTTGGTTTGCTCGTCTCTGCCACCTCACCGCTAGCATCTCCGACATGGTCGAGGTTTAAATGTATGTGTGTATGTAGTTGTAATGTAGTAGCGGTAAAGAACACCAGAAGCGAAATATAGGTTGTTGGACTTTAATCGGAAGTTTGGTGGGTGTTGCAAGAAAAATCGAGGTTTGATTTTAGATTGTTAATGTTTTAGTTGTGATTTAGCAATTAGCACTAGTGAATGGTATGAATATGTCTGTGTATGTTTATATGGTAGTAACGATGTATGTTTATATTTTAAGTGTGTTAACTTTGGGTTCCTTTTGGTTCTCTGTATAAGTTTTTGAAGAAGAAAGAACAAATGAAAGGATGGCAATTAGGGTTAAGGGTAGAGAAAGAAGATAAAGGGTATTTTAGTCATTTCACATGACTTAACGGAGAAATCTAACGAAAATTGTTAATACGGACGACTAGTGAGCGAAAATGACAAATATAGGGATTACCAGTGACATTTCTTCAAATAAGGGACGAATTGTGATTTTTTAGACAAACACAGGGATGAAACGGGCAATTTTCTCTTTTATGTCCCTTGATTTTTATTTTATGTTTCTTTTCAACACTTTGACTTCTTATCTTATCATTTCAACCCACATTAATTTAATGTATATTAATAAAAGATACGATTATATTTTATTATATATATATATATATACTAGTTTAGTACCCACGAAATTCACGGAATCGTCGAATAAAAATAATTAAGTCGCCTCATATATATGTACATGCAGACTAAATTACATTATCAATATATGTTAACGGTCAATAAGTCATGAATTTTAGCATATGAAGCAAAATGTACGATATTATTCGAATGATATGCGTATATATATAGCGAATGTGTTTATGAATAGCATTAGTAGATCAAACAACTTGTGATCAAAAGACTATTCAAATGTTCACTGTCTAAATTGGACGACTTAACTTAAATATCAGTGAAGCACTACTATCTTGTGAAATAATTTACTTTGATTTTTTCAAATTAATTTTTTTTTTCCTAAACACAATGCAAAATTAAGTAGCCAACATGAATATTTTGTTACAATTCAAAATATCATGTCTTAGAATAGATTTTTAAACAACGCTATTATTATCATATGATTTCTAACGATCAGTTTTAGGTAACATAACATTATTATCCTATGATTTCTCAACCGATTTACAAAGCTAACAATTCTTAATACTTTACTACTGTTGAAATTAAAATTAAAAAGTAAAAAACAATTAAGCATCAGCAAAACTATTTTATCATAAAAAAAAAATTACAAAAAATAAAATGTCAAAGCTTGTTTTGTCGCGGATCCTCACCTAGTATATATATAATAAAATATATTTGTATGTTTTATTAATATACATTAAATAAATGTGGGTTGAAATGATAAAATAAGAAATCAAAGTGTTGAAAGAAACATAAAATAAAAATCAAGGGACATAATATGAAAAAACAACAACAAAGCTTATCATAGTATTTTGAACTTTGTACGTTAAACGTAGCTCAAAAAATTTGCAAGTTGTAGTCTTTGTTTTTTACTTTCTAAACCGTGTTTTGCAAACCCGTCTCCTAAATTTTGCCTGCAAACCTGTCACCATCAATTGACTTTATATTTTTTGAAACCGTAAAAGTTAGAAAACGGGTTTGTGAAACCCGATTCTACCACTTTTGAAAATGTTTTAAAAAACACTCTACTTCTCATAACTATTTTCCAAAGTAATATACTTTTCAAAAAAAAATTCGGAAAAATTACAAGTTTTGATGCATGCATATTGGTTAAAGTACCTGCCAAGACCATCCAGATTGGTTGCTGCGGCTTAAACCATATATGCTAAAGCATATTGGACCTTGAACTGCAGCCAATCCAGCTATGAGCTTGTCAAGAATATATGTCTTCTCTCCCGCTTTATCGGTTGCATTGCAAAAAAGTTGTATAGAATTATCTGTGGGGTTATCATACTGAGCCCAAATAGCATATCGGAACTCCAAGTTTAGTTTTAGTTCTGCACTTGTGTTCAAAGAAGCCCAATAAAAAAATTCAATAAACGATTACAAACCTAAGTGTAAAAGGCGATGATATGAACATACGCTAGAATAGTTACCTGCATGTGTTGAACATTTGGGAAAGGCTAGAAAGACCATCTGGTTGAGCAGCAAATCTATCAATTTCGTACCATGATTCTTTTACGGTATTGTAGCAACTTGTACTTGTGCTCTGTGCATAAGAGGCGGTGATGCGTTAGTTACATTATGACGAAAAAGATTCATTACTAAGCTATTTGGAAATAAGCGTTTGACATTGCATGCTTACATTAAAGTCTTTTGAAACTACTTCGAAGTATCCATTTTCAGGAGTGAGCCCCAAAAAGTCGAGGATTGGAGCCGATGAAGCATATGCTCCGTATGCAATGTGGGGATATTTCAAGCGAAACCACGAAGCTAGCACTAAATGAGCATCAAGAGAAAATGAATAATCGTGGCCGGAAGATCGATAAAATTCCGATTTTAAATGTTTAAAGTATAACTTACTTCCACCATACGAGGCTCCAATAACTATAACCGGACAATTTTCTGCTGACATATTCTTCTTAAAATCAACTATAATATGAGCGTAATCTGCTAAAGCTTGCTCCGAGGTAAAGTATCCAAGAGTGCTAGTATTTTTATATGCCTCATTTTTAGATCCGAAAGGCATTGACGTCCCATAATATCGATGCTACACATGTAAAACAACTCATTTTATCTTTAATAACTACCCGAATTAGTACGGAGTAATAAAGTTGATTAATATACAAACATACCTCAATATACACCAAAAGAGCGTTAAACTGTGAAGCCAGAATCGGGAACAAACCGAGAAACTCAACATCTCCAATGATGTTACTTTCCGCGCCTGCATAAACGAAGATCGGGGAGTTGTTTGTGTGCCCACCCCGATATTTTTCTATCACAACATAGCGTTGTTGGAAGGTCATGTAGCTTTCTGGCTTAAAATTAAAATGATCCAACGTTTGTGTGTAGTTATAAACCTCATACTCTATCGAGTTTGAAGAACTTTCAGCATTCTTTATTGCACTTAGCCTGTGTGTTTGAAAACTTGACACAAACTTTATCCTAATAAGCAAGAGCAAAGACAATTCTAAGAGGAAAACTGTTACTTGTGCCATTTTACTTTTTTGTCTAATTAGACTACAAGATTTTCATCCCATTTATTCAACTCAAATACTTCTTTCGTCCAAGTTAAGGTGTCCATTTTAAAATATACACAATTTTAAGAATACAACAGTTATAAGAATTGGACATCATGATATTTTAAATATGTTAATATGATATGATATTATCAAGAAAACATATAAACTGAGATCTCTTGAGATATCATAAAATTCTCAAGGGTAATTCTGTCTTTTGGCTTCAATTTCTAACCCCTTGAGTTGGCCCATTCTAAAGTCATAAATGTTGTAGAATTCTTTTTTTTTTTTTTTTTTTCTATCTTTTTGAATATTTTTCATTCACCCAAACTATCCATTTCGTTTCTTACTTTCTTAAGTGTAAATTTATGAGGAAACTAAAATAATTTAAACTAACCATTAAAAATATTTATAATTTATAACCTCCTGCAAAGCATGGCAAATACTTTCTTGTTAGTATGATAGAAGTATAGAGCACCTAATTCAACCACACCTTTTAACTTTTACATGAACATTTTTTTAGAATATATCAAACAACAAGAAAGATAGAATCGATAGATTATCTAACAAATAAAAAGTCAACAATGTTGGGTTAGAGGTTTGAACCTTAGTCCCTCACATACATAATTTGTGGAGGGGAAGGTTCATATAGGAACAATTCTTTTGGTGACAATGGTAGAAATAAACTTTTGACTTTTTTTTTTTTTAGGATAAATTATTTTTTTGACAAAAAATTATATCAAAATTATTAGAATTTTATGCTCTTTGATATGGGATAAATTTTCTAAAAAATTTAGTGTGTATCAGATTATCTCATCTCATATAAAAGTTGTGATACACAATTTAAAATAGTGTATCATATAATTTTATTTTTATTTTAAATTAATCTCATATAAAAGAATATAAAATTCTAATAATTTTAGTATTATTCTTTTTGTGAAAAATGTACATATGTTGAAATTAAAAACTAAAAAGATCATTCCTACGATTCATACCATAAAGAATAATTCTACAATAACCCTCCATAATTTAAGCATTAAACCAAATATAACATAAGCCTTTTTTTCTCTTTATAACATCAAAGAATAAAGTCATATTAACAACCTTGCACAAAGCTAACTACAATAACATAACTCATATCGTGAGAAGACTCGATCGGGCCCTTTTAAATCTCTTTAATTTGATCAACTAATAGCACATTTTGATAGGTATGGTTATGTTTCACCCAATAGGGTGATGATATTTCCACCTCAATTTTTGATAGATTCATCAAAAATATGCAGTACAGTGTTGTACTGTACAAATAAATAATGCACATTGATGGTTGATTTATAAAAAATAGTGGTGGATTTATCGACTCCCTAATATAATGGATTAATAGACAAATATGTTACTATACTTATAAAAAAAATATTTATGTGTGTTATCATACATTTAAAATATGTAATTGGGACACTCTACTTCTTAACTGTAGTATAAAAAAGGGTAACGTGTAACGGAAATTTAGATTATTGGGTGATGGAATGAAGCCATGATTTCTTGGAATTTAAAAATAACGTATTGAGGCTTTTTTTAAGGGAAAAAATGAAGAATATTGAAGGAAAAGTTTGAATTATGCAAGAAATAATGAAGTAGTTATCAAATTAAAGTTTTCCTAAAATATTTAATTTGGAGGGTGATCTACAATTAAGGAAAAACAAAGGACTTATATCGTAAATATAGAAGGGTGTATACTGTAAATATAAAAGGGTATATTAGTTTTTTAATCACATTAAAAATTGGATTAAGTATGATGTGTGATTATCGAGTTATAAATAGAATAAGAAAAAAATATGGACTATTACACAACTAGACAAGTGTACCTAATTGCATAGTAGCATAGCAAAGATGTTTCCGGGTGATCGTATTATAGCTGTATTTTGAAGTTGTTTATGGTTTATAATTATCTAGATTCAACGCAAGTTAAGATATGGGGTTTTGCCTTTTAACGACAGACAGTCAATGGTTTATAATTACTCTATCCGTCCTAAAATTATTGTCTATCAGCAAAAAACACACAGTTTAATAATAGTGGGACCACAACACCTTTCAACCAATCAAATAGAATCTTCACCCACTAAAACTTCTTCCTCTTTTTTGAAATAAGAAGTGTACAATTATTTTGGGACATTCAAAAAAATGAAAGATGGACTGTAATTTTGGGACGGAGGTAGTAACAAGTAAAGTAAACTAAAGCAATTAAAAGATATATTTATCTCAAATTAGAGAAGCATTTTCATCTAGACTTTTACTTCTAGTGTTGGACGTTTGGATTAAAAATTAGATTGATACTTAACATACGTGAATTTACTAGTTGGATTAGTTATTCTCACAATGCAATCACTTAATCAATTTTACAAAATGCAAGTTTCCTTGACACCTTAGACCTCTCAATTATGAGTGTGTTTGGCATACTAGCTTATATGAGCTTATGGGAGTTTGAGCTTATTTTTTTCATAAGCCAAGCTTCTAACATTGTTTGGTTAATAAAGATTTAAGAGCTTATTGAAAAAATAAGCTCTAGAAAAATAAGCTACTAGAAGTAGCTTTGAAAAATAAGTTTCTAGCTTATAAAATGATAAATTACTTAAATAACCCTTATAAAATATTTATCATATATTTTTCATGTCATTTTATGTCAATTCACATTTTTAAACTTCAGCTATTTTGACAAACACTTATAAAACAATAAGCTCAAGCTTCCAGCTTAAACAATAAACTCCATCTACCAGCTCCAGCTACAAGCTAGTTACACCCTATAAACTAATATGATGATCTAATCGTGTGATATTACTCTCGTAAAAATCTACAGTCATACAAGATCTCTCTTAGCATGATCCATCTATATTACAATTCATTCAATCCAATTCAACGCTTTTATTGTCTCCAATCAAAATCTCAAGATCAATATAATTAACCAATGTAAATGAAACATTAAATACAAGAGTTTTCACTCATTGGAACAAATGCAACATTAATCATATAAATCGTTCATCGACTACACATCAAATTATCATACGAATCAACATCAATCAAAAAAATATATGTCTAACATCTAGAGTTATTATCCTAGATGAACATCAAAGATTAGCCCATAATTTTTGGACTCAAATACACAAGAAACAATAATCAATAGAGAATTCATGTTCGATAGAATAAAGAATTAACCGAAGAAATAAATGTTGTTGGATGCATGATAATCAAATTCCACTTATAGAACGATTAAGATGGTGTTTGGTATCTTAGGATCTCTTCAAAAGCTGCCCAAAGTCGCACAAATTTGTTAGTGAGAAAAGCATCCCCGATTATGGGGTTTAATTTCCGTATTTATACTTTTTCAGACTTTGGCCTCCATCTCGGTGGGATCACAGACGATCCCACCGGAATCGTTTTCTCTGACAAAATGAATCCGGCGGGATCATTAGAAACCAGGTGGGATCGCGGACTTTTTCCAGCACAACTCACAATCTTGTACGAACTCAAAGTTTTTTCTATCTTTGCATCATTTCTTTGATATCTTCACCTATAATCAATTTCCAACTTAATAAGTATCGAAAGTTCATTAAATTGACATAAATGAAATAATAGGAATTTATATTGCCACTAAAAGTATGTATAAAATACGCAATATCAAAATATGTCATTAATTAGATTGAGGGTTAGATCTTTATTGTTGATCTTTAGCTAATGGCTATTATTTTTTATGACTTTTTTTTATAATGTATAGAATAGTTATATAGATAGATTTTGGGTAAACATCTAGGGAGTAGAAGATATATATGTCGTTGGTTTGTAACTTTTTTGTTCACAGTTTTTACTTATGAATTTTGTTTAAAGTTGGTATATTTTTTAAGGCAATTGATATTTCCACCATCCAAAATGATAAATCCACCACATATATGTATTAACAGGTTGTACAGTATAATTTGTTAATGCATACATGTGGTGGATCTATCATTCTGAATGGTGGAAATATCACCACCCATTTTTAAAATCAAGCCCAACATTTTATGGATGTATGTTTTTCCTTTTCAATTAAGATTTAGGATCAGAAGGGAATTGTGATTTTGGATGGCAAGGAGGGCAATGGTCCAATTTGCAATTTATATAACATTAATTTTTAAATGTTGATCATATGATAGGAAACTGAATAATTCACACTCACACTCAAATCTACAAAACACCTCCATTAATCATTCGCACTCACACTCAAATCTCATTCTTCATCTCTAAAATCACACACCTTCATCCATCATCTATCTAATCATGGCCGATAACGGCGAATAAAAGCTCATCGTCGTCGCACGTCACTTAGCCAAAACCCTCGGTCACACCGACAATGCTTTCGCCGACGACATCCTCCAAATCTTCTCCAATTTCGACGGCAGATTCAAACAAAAACTCAATCACAACACTAATTTTGATCAAACTATTAAAAACCTCGACCGACGTCTCTCTAAATACTTAACCGTTGACCAACCGATCTGGTCAAACTCCGTCAACGCTTCATCGTTCCTCCAATCCGTCGATGAATTAACTCTCCTAATCCGAGATTGTAACGATGTTCACGATGATGATACGGTTGATTCGATTAGTATCGATCGAGCTAAGGATTTTTTTATGAGTTTTAACGATGTTCACGATGATGATACGGTTGCTTCGATTAGCATGGACATTGATAGGGTTTTTTTGGTTGTGTATATAGATATATGATGTGTGAATATATAGGTCTCAGATTAAGCGCGTTGAATAGATGCTTTCTGATAGTGACAATGACGATTATAATATATACTTTTTAGATCTGACTACATCGTATATTTTTCCACTGCATCTTACGTTACCGCATCTTATCAACTTTTTAGATCTGACTGCATCATACATTTTTCCAATGCATCTTACATTACCGCATCTTAAATGCAACTAATGTATATTTTCCCTAATACTTATTTAATGCATCTTGTATACCGTTACTGCATCTTAGAATTTAATTAGCATTTTTATGTGTTATAAATCTTGATTTTATGTTTGAATTTATAAAACTAGTTTTACTTGTCTACTGCATCCTGTATTTTTGTTACTATATCTTGTTTTTTTTTTTTTGTTACTGTTACTACGTCTTTTGTATATTTGTTACTGCATCTTGTATATTTTGTTACTGGATAATGTATTTTATTGTTATTGCGTCTTTTTTATATTTGTTATTGCATCTTATATATTTATCACTGCATCTTACGTTCTTTATTTATTTTTGACCGAATCTTGCATATTAAATAGTTTTATAATTGAACAATTTTTTTGAACATTTTAAGGATTTTTTTATGACATTTTACAAGCAAATCCATACCTTTGTCAAAATTGCAAAAAAGTCTCTCCTCCTTTATACAAATTTATCAAAATTGCAAAAAGGTCCCTCCACCCTATTCCCTATGCTCCTCTGATCTCTACCCTTCAATTAAATGGTTGAGAATTAAGATTACGAATACTCCATGAATGCTTTTTTATGATTTATGAATGATGATGATGGTTTGCACGTGGTCGTTACCACCCACCAGTCCACCACGGTAATTAAGATAGCGTTTATTGTTTCAAAATTTTATACTTAACCTCATTTACTATTATTTGAAATGTATTTTTAAAATTTATATTGTATGTATTAAATATGTTAATTCTGTATATTTTATGTATACATGTTTTCTTTAACCTTCTATTGTATATTTGCTCTCAAACATATAATAGAATGTCAAAAAATGAAAATATACATAATTGACATGTTCAATAAATAGAACAAATTAAACTACATACAATAACATCAAACAATATATATATATATATATATATATATATATATATATATATATATATATATATAATAAACCCATTAAAATAAAATAAAATCCCATAAAGAAGTAGAAGTAGAAAAATATATATATCGGAACTGTAACACCCCCAAATTCGTTGATTTAAATTAGCGGAAGCATTGGTATAAGCTAGGGGTGCCACGTATACAAAGTACACGCATACATATCAGAGCATATGATTACAACTGAACATACATATATTAAGATGCCAAGAGTAATAATTACAAGGTTTTACGATTCATCGGATCGTACAAGTGTAAAAGTAGTTAAGTTTACAAAAGTAGATTTCGTAAATATGACTAAACAGTTTTAGTTATATAAAAGATGTGACTTGCTGTGATGAAGAACTTAAAGTCAAATATGCGGTTCAATGCATGAAGGATGATGCGCTGGTTTGGTGGGATTCTGTTACCGGACACTTGCCACAGCAACAAAAGGAATCTATTAATTGGACTCAATTTCATCAGGCGGTTCGTAACCAATACTGTTCGGATTTTGATATTGCTAGGATTCGAAGAGAGTTTGTGAATCTTCGATTAAAGGATGACATGACTATCGATGAATTGATTTCACAGTTTACGGATAAGCTTAGGTTCGTGCAACAATGGGTTCCGGATGAGAAAACTCAAATTGAACAATTTGTGGATGCTTTACCGGATAACTACCGTACGGTTGTGAGATTGGCTAAGGATTTATCGCATGCTTTCAATCTTGCAAGATCCGCCGATAGTGATTTGAGAGGTTTGCGATTATGGCAAGGAAAGGATACAAGTTTCTCTAAAGCAAGAACTGAATCGTCGGGCAAGAATAAATCCAAATGGCAAGGGAATCGGCAAGGTGGTAAGAAATTTGTTGGAAGAAGTAGTTCTTCGGGAAGTTTTAACAGTTCCAACTGGTGTAGTTCGTGTAGGTCTCGGCATGATGGTCCGTGTACGGCTAAGACAAACAAATGCATGAAGTGTGGTGAATTGGGTCATGAGATAAAAAGTTGCCGGTATCCAAATTTTGTTTGTTGGACTTGTAAGAAGGAAGGACATAGAGTTGGTCAATGTCCGGAGGCAAGGTCGACGGGGTCGGGTTCGGTCGGGAGTTCGGGATCTTCCGGTCAGAAAAGAAAGAACCCTCCTCCAGCAACTAGTAGGGCCTTTCAGATGACGGTTGATGAGGCCGTGCGTACTGAAGATGTTATCACGGGTACATTTCTTATAAACTCTGTACCTGCACGTGTATTGTTTGATTCGGGTGCTAATTGTACTTTCATTTCTGTGCAATTTTGTGATAAGTTGAAATTAGCCCCTACTGTGATAACAAAGCCTATAGAAGTAGAAATAGTTAGTGGTAAGTTAGTTCCTGTTACCACCTCGGTGACTGGAGCTAATATTACTATTGATGATCACGTTTTTCCTATTTCCTTCTTGTTGATGCCAATTCCTAGTTTCGATGTAATAATTGGTATGGATTGGTTGAGTCAGAATAAGGCTAGTATTGATTGTCACCAGAAGTTGGTTAGGATCCCAATCTCCAAAGGGTCATATGTTGTGGCTCGAGGAGAACGGGATGGTGTAGCTATTCCTTTGATTTCGTTGATGAAAGCTAGGAGGTCATTGTAAAAGGTTGCGAGTCATACCTAGCCTATGTAGTCGATGCCAAATTAGAAAGAAAAACTGTTTCGGATGTTCCTGTTGTTTGTGAATACCCTGAAGTGTTTCCCGATGAATTGCCTGGGTTACCACCAGTTAGGGAAGTAGAATACATAATTGATCTTGTTCCGGGCTCGTCGCCGGTTGCTAAAGCTCCCTATAGATTAGCTCCTTCGGAGATCCGTGAAATGATGAATCAGATTCAGGAATTGTTGGATAAAGGTTTTATCAGACCTAGTTCCTCGCCGTGGGGTGCACCAGTGTTATTCGTGAAAAAGAAAGATGGGTCGTTGCGCATGTGTATTGATTATAGAGAGTTGAATAAGAGAACGGTAAAGAATAAGTACCCTCTTCCCAGAATAGATGACTTATTTGATCAGTTACAGGGTTCTTCGGTATACTCAAAAATTGATTTGAGGTCGGGTTATCATCAAGTCCGTGTGCGTGAACAAGATATACCTATAACTGCTTTCCGAACCCGGTATGGGCATTATGAATTTCTGGTTATGCCTTTTGGTTTAACGAATGCACCAGCGGTATTTATGGATTTGATGAATCGGGTGTGTCGACCATTCTTGGATCAATTTGTGATTGTTTTCATTGATGATATACTTATTTATTCGAATTCTGAAAATGAGCATGCTATGCACTTGAGATTGGTTCTTGAAACATTGAGACGAGAACAGTTGTATGCAAAGTTTTCCAAATGTGAATTCTGGATTAGAGAAGTTCAGTTTTTGGGTCATATAATTTGTCGAGATGGTGTGAAAGTGGATCCATCAAAAGTTGCAGCTGTGATGAATTGGAATGCGCCGAAATCTGTTTCTGAGATAAGGAGTTTCCTTGGGTTAGCGGGATATTATCGAAAATTTATCAAAGATTTTTCTAAGATAGCCGGTCCATTAACCAAACTAACCCGTAAAGATGAGAAGTATGTGTGGACTGATCAACAGGAGCAAGCTTTTCAGGCATTGAAACAATTGTTGTGTCAGACACCGGTTTTAGCATTACCAGAAGGTACTGATGATTTTGTGGTTTATTGCGACGCTTCATATTCGGGTTTGGGTTGTGTCTTAATGCAAAGGGATAGAGTTATCGCGTATGCTTCTCGACAGCTGAAACCACATGAGAAGAACTATCCTACGCATGATTTAGAACTCGCAGCAGTTGTATTTGCCCTAAAACTTTGGAGACATTACTTATATGGGACTCGATGTGTTGTTTGTACCGATCACAAGAGTTTACAGTATGTGTTCTCTCAGAAAGAATTAAATATGCGGCAGAGACGATGGTTGGAATTGATAAAAGATTATGACTGTGAAATTAGATACCATCCGGGCAAAGCTAATGTGGTCGCCGATGCGTTAAGTCGAAAGAATACTCCTGATCGAGCTTTCTATTTAAAAGTGAATGTTTCCTCGGATTTGATTGATCAAATTAAAGTTGTGCAACTTGAAGCATTGAAAGACCAGAATTTGAAATCCGAAATCATGTTAAAACGCAAAGACGAATTAGTTGATGATTCAAGGGGATTAAAGACTTATCAGTCTCGTGTTTGGATTCCTTCTATTGGTGGTATTCGGGATTTGATTTTGAATGAAGCTCATAAGTCGCGAATGTCTATTCATCCGGGTAGTACTCGAATGTATAATGATTTGAAACCGTTGTATTGGTGGCCAACGATGGAAACCGACATTGCAAAGTTTGTGGGATCTTGTCATATTTGTGCTCAGGTCAAAGCGGAACATCAAAAGCCGTATGGGTCGTTAAAACAGTTGGAGATACCTAAGTGGAAGTGGGATCATATAACTATGGATTTTGTGACTAAGCTACCGCGTACTGCTCGAGGCAATGATATGATTTGGGTTATAGTGGATCGATTGACAAAGAGCGCGCATTTTCTTGCTACGAGTGAGACAGCATCGTTGACTAAACTTGCTCAATTTTATGTTAACGAAATCGTTTCCGGACATGGTATTCCCTTATCGATTGTGTCGGATAGAGATACTCGTTTTGCTTCTCGTTTTTGGCAAAGTCTACAACAAGAGTTGGGTACACGTGTCAATCTTAGCACAGCTTATCATCCTCAGACTGATGGTCAGTCGGAACGTACGATTCAAACTTTAGAGGATATGCTTCGTGCTTGCATTCTGGAATATGGAGGTTCATGGGATTCACATCTTCCGTTAGTTGAGTTTACTTATAACAATTCGTACCATTCAAGTATTGGGATGCCTCCGTATGAAATGTTGTATGGTCGTCGCTGCCGAACTCCTACATGTTGGTTAGAGGCAGGTGAGAAACAGTTTGCTGGACCCGACATTGTACAAATAACCGCTGATAAAGTAGCTATTGCACGTGAGAAGTTGAAAGCCGCAAGAGATAGACAGAAACGGTATGCGGATCCTAAAAGACGATCGGTTGTGTTTACCGAAGGTGAATTAGTGTATCTTAAAGTTTCTCCGTGGAAAGGGGTGATTAGATTCGGAAAACGTGGAAAGTTGGCGCCTAGGTACATTGGTTCATTCAAGATTCGACAAGTGGTGAACGATCAGTCAATGGCATTGGATCTTCCTCCAGAGCTCTCTAGTATTCATGATACGTTTAACGTATGTTACTTGAGAAAGTGTAATATAGAGGATCAGTCACAAATTCTTCCATTGCAAGATTTAAAGGTTGATCAAACCCAGAAGTTAGTAGAGGAACCAGTTGAAATTGTAGACCGAAAGATTACCAAACTTAGGAAGAATCAAATCCCTATGGTACTAGTAAAATGGAGACATAGTTTAGGTTCCGACCTAACTTGGGAGACTGAGGAGTCGATGAAATCCAGATATCCTGGATTGTTGGATAGGGCTGAGATTTCGGGGAAGAAATCTCCTTAAGGAGGGGAGATTTGTAACATCCTCTCCGGTAGCCTGGTATTTTTCTATTTATAATTGAGTATTTAATAGTTTTAAATAATTTTGCAATATAATTGTTTAAATTGTGAAAGTTGCCGAAATATGTCTTAGGACTTATTGTGGATAATGAAATGTTGCTTGTTTTAATATATTAAAGTTGACGGTACAATAAAATGAATTTCTCGCATTCAGCAATTAGGTGCCAGACAATAGATTTAGAGCGGGTATTAAGTACCCAAAGTTGTAGGCCGGTTTTAATGAGGACCGACCTAACCTCTGGATCACTTTACCAATTCTCAATTCCCTTCCCATTTTCCTTTCAAATAGAAAACATAAACCCTAAATTATATCTTGGATTAAATCATCAAATTAAGGTGTGATCTTCTACTTGTATCATCATCATCATCTAGCTTGATCATCTTGTTCTTCCTCCTCTTTGTAAGTGATTTTTTAGTTTATAAACTCAATTTTTGAATAAGTGATGAAATTGATGAATTGAATGATTCTTGTAAGTTATATAGTGATTGTTTGTGATATATGATGATATGTGACGATTCTTAACTAGTTATAAGCATCGAATTCATGTTTGATGAGCTTGAATGTTGAAAATGGAGTTAAAGTTCGTTCAGGTATGTTCTTGAGCTGAAGAACAGATGAACGCGATCCCGGCTATGGTTCCGGATCGCGTTCCCTTGTTATAAACGACTTATTCGAGTTTTTGGCCTTAGAAACGCGATCCAGGCCAAGCATCCGGATCGCGTTTGCTAGTGTTTTTCGGTGACAGAATTTTTCATAAGGACGAACGCGATCCAGCCCTGACTAGTCAGGATCGCGTTTGCATGTTTAATTTTGATGGATTTTTATAAATTTCAAAAATGCATAGGTGTTTAGAAGGTTGTGTTAATAGTGGCATTTATTGGATGCTATTGTGGCATTTTATAAAAATGCTCATTTTGATATTTACAAATTATGAGGCAAAGTACTAACTTATGTTGAATTATTGATTCTCAGATCCTCCGAAAGATAAGTGATCTATGGAATCAGAGATTTTGAAGGCAAAGGTATCGGTGAGTGGATTCAAAACTTACCATTTGGCTTAGTTGTAATCATTTGATTATGACGGGTAAACGTAGACTTGATTATTGAGTTGATTAGTTGTTATTGTTGATCATATGCCTATATGTGCTTTGTGTGGCCTTCGGGCATTGTTGTTAATGAGGTCAACGAGTTGATGAACTGTTGGTTGGGCTAGTGTGTTGTTGTGTGAATGGTACAGGGATGTACTTCATTTGTTGTGTGTGCTGAACTGTACCTAAGTATAATAAACACTAGCTATCGGTCTCGTCCGTTATGGCCATACGGATATGTTTGGATAAGTGATCTTGGGGAGCCGCCCGGGTACTAAGGTTATCCCCGGATCCGCCGATCCTCATTAAGTTGTTGTTGATTGTTGTGGTTGCGAATACTTGTTGTAGTTAATTGGTTTAGCTAAGTTAAATGTTGAGTGTTGGATTTACTCACTTAGCTATGTGCTAATCCCTCGTTGTTACTTCCTGCAGACTTTTGTTTAGTGCATGCGGGTGGGTAGCAGGAAGGTCAAACCTTGGAAGCATGGAATGTTTGATATTCAAGCTACTCTGATTATTTTTGTAACAGCTCTGTTTAGTTTATATAATACCCCGCCATGCTAATCTTTTGAACAAGTATTAAGTTGATGTCTCTTAAACATCTAAACTGTTTTTGGTATTTTCGGAGAATATGTAACAAGTTATGGCATTTTATTTATCTTCGCTTCCGTATTATCTATAATATTATTACTATAGAATGAGGGGTGTTATAAGTTGGTATCAGAGCATAGTTTTGGGATAATTATTCATTGATGAATGATAAATCCCAAAACTCGAGCGTGATATATCAAACATTCTTGGGTATGGGATTAGTATTGGTTGACGGTAGTTAGTATTGAGATGCTAACGATTAACAAAGTTCAAGTGTTGTGTTGAATTTTAGAAATGGCAGATAACGAACCACCGACCACCAACCCCAACAATGCCTCCAGGATCGTCACTCCTCAATTCGGGACTCATACCGAGCAACATGATCATAATGGTACTTCTCAACCAACCGGACAACAATCTAACCGAGATGAGTATATTCATGAGATGGAAGACGAGTTAGTATTCCTTAGGGAATTCAAGAGAAAAGCTGAGGAAGCTGCGACCAGACAGTTATTTCAGCAAACTCCAGTCTTTGGTTCTGGTTCATCCTCTCAATCAGAAAAGAAGTGTTCATACAAGACCTTTATGGCTAGTCGACCTCCGGAATTTCAAGGAAGTAAAAATCCTACGGTAACTTTGAATTGGCTTAGGGATATGGAACACAAATTTGATGTGACTTGCTGTGATGAAGAACTTAAAGTCAAATATGCGGTTCAATGCATGAAGGATGATGCGATGGTTTGGTGGGATTCTGTTACCGGACACTTGCCACAGCAACAAAAGGAATCTATTAATTGGACTCAATTTCATCAGGCGGTTCGTAACTAATACTGTTCGGATTTTGATATTGCTAGGATTCGAAGAGAGTTTGTGAATCTTCGATTAAAGGATGACATGACTATCGATGAATTGATTTCACAGTTTACGGATAAGCTTAGGTTCGTGCAACAATGGGTTCCGGATGAGAAAACTCAAATTGAACAATTTGTGGATGCTTTACCGGATAACTACCGTACGGTTGTGAGATTGGCTAAGGATTTATCGCATGCTTTCAATCTTGCAAGATCCGCCGATAGTGATTTGAGAGGTTTGCGATTATGGCAAGGAAAGGATACAAGTTTCTCTAAAGCAAGAACTGAATCGTCGGGCAAGAATAAATCCAAATGGCAAGGGAATCGGCAAGGTGGTAAGAAATTTGTTGGAAGAAGTAGTTCTTCGGGAAGTTTTAACAGTTCCAACTGGTGTAGTTCGTGTAGGTCTCGGCATGATGGTCCGTGTACGGCTAAGACAAACAAATGCATGAAGTGTGGTGAATTGGGTCATGAGATAAAAAGTTGCCGGTATCCAAATTTTGTTTGTTGGACTTGTAAGAAGGAAGGACATAGAGTTGGTCAATGTCCGGAGGCAAGGTCGACGGGGTCGGGTTCGGTCGGGAGTTCGGGATCTTCCGGTCAGAAAAGAAAGAACCCTCCTCCAGCAACTAGTAGGGCCTTTCAGATGACGGTTGATGAGGCCGTGCGTACTGAAGATGTTATCACGGGTACATTTCTTATAAACTCTGTACCTGCACGTGTATTGTTTGATTCGGGTGCTAATTGTACTTTCATTTCTGTGCAATTTTGTGATAAGTTGAAATTAGCCCCTACTGTGATAACAAAGCCTATAGAAGTAGAAATAGTTAGTGGTAAGTTAGTTCCTGTTACCACCTCGGTGACTGGAGCTAATATTACTATTAATGATCACGTTTTTCCTATTTCCTTCTTGTTGATGCCAATTCCTAGTTTCGATGTAATAATTGGTATGGATTGGTTGAGTCAGAATAAGGCTAGTATTGATTGTCACCAGAAGTTGGTTAGGATCCCAATCTCCAAAGGGTCATATGTTGTGGCTCGAGGAGAACGGGATGGTGTAGCTATTCCTTTGATTTCGTTGATGAAAGCTAGGAGGTCATTGTAAAAGGTTGCGAGTCATACCTAGCCTATGTAGTCGATGCCAAATTAGAAAGGAAAACTGTTTCGGATGTTCCTGTTGTTTGTGAATACCCTGAAGTGTTTCCCGATGAATTGCCTGGGTTACCACCAGTTAGGGAAGTAGAATACATAATTGATCTTGTTCCGGGCTCGTCGCCGGTTGCTAAAGCTCCCTATAGATTAGCTCCTTCGGAGATCCGTGAAATGATGAATCAGATTCAGGAATTGTTGGATAAAGGTTTTATCAGACCTAGTTCCTCGCTGTGGGGTGCACCAGTGTTATTCGTGAAAAAGAAAGATGGGTCGTTGCGCATGTGTATTGATTATAGAGAGTTGAATAAGAGAACGGTAAAGAATAAGTACCCTCTTCCCAGAATAGATGACTTATTTGATCAGTTACAGGGTTCTTCGGTATACTCAAAAATTGATTTGAGGTCGGGTTATCATCAAGTCCGTGTGCGTGAACAAGATATACCTATAACTGCTTTCCGAACCCGGTATGGGCATTATGAATTTCTGGTTATGCCTTTTGGTTTAACGAATGCACCAGCGGTATTTATGGATTTGATGAATCGGGTGTGTCGACCATTCTTGGATCAATTTGTGATTGTTTTCATTGATGATATACTTATTTATTCGAATTCTGAAAATGAGCATGCTATGCACTTGAGATTGGTTCTTGAAACATTGAGACGAGAACAGTTGTATGCAAAGTTTTCCAAATGTGAATTCTGGATTAGAGAAGTTCAGTTTTTGGGTCATATAATTTGTCGAGATGGTGTGAAAGTGGATCCATCAAAAGTTGCAGCTGTGATGAATTGGAATGCGCCGAAATCTGTTTCTGAGATAAGGAGTTTCCTTGGGTTAGCGGGATATTATCGAAAATTTATCAAAGATTTTTCTAAGATAGCCGGTCCATTAACCAAACTAACCCGTAAAGATGAGAAGTATGTGTGGACTGATCAACAGGAGCAAGCTTTTCAGGCATTGAAACAATTGTTGTGTCAGACACCGGTTTTAGCATTACCAGAAGGTACTGATGATTTTGTGGTTTATTGCGACGCTTCATATTCGGGTTTGGGTTGTGTCTTAATGCAAAGGGATAGAGTTATCGCGTATGCTTCTCGACAGCTGAAACCACATGAGAAGAACTATCCTACGCATGATTTAGAACTCGCAGCAGTTGTATTTGCCCTAAAACTTTGGAGACATTACTTATATGGGACTCGATGTGTTGTTTGTACCGATCACAAGAGTTTACAGTATGTGTTCTCTCAGAAAGAATTAAATATGCGGCAGAGACGATGGTTGGAATTGATAAAAGATTATGACTGTGAAATTAGATACCATCCGGGCAAAGCTAATGTGGTCGCCGATGCGTTAAGTCGAAAGAATACTCCTGATCGAGCTTTCTATTTAAAAGTGAATGTTTCCTCGGATTTGATTGATCAAATTAAAGTTGTGCAACTTGAAGCATTGAAAGACCAGAATTTGAAATCCGAAATCATGTTAAAACGCAAAGACGAATTAGTTGATGATTCAAGGGGATTAAAGACTTATCAGTCTCGTGTTTGGATTCCTTCTATTGGTGGTATTCGGGATTTGATTTTGAATGAAGCTCATAAGTCGCGAATGTCTATTCATCCGGGTAGTACTCGAATGTATAATGATTTGAAACCGTTGTATTGGTGGCCAACGATGAAAACCGACATTGCAAAGTTTGTGGGATCTTGTCATATTTGTGCTCAGGTCAAAGCGGAACATCAAAAGCCGTATGGGTCGTTAAAACAGTTGGAGATACCTGAGTGGAAGTGGGATCATATAACTATGGATTTTGTGACTAAGCTACCGCGTACTGCTCGAGGCAATGATATGATTTGGGTTATAGTGGATCGATTGACAAAGAGCGCGCATTTTCTTGCTACGAGTGAGACAGCATCGTTGACTAAACTTGCTCAATTTTATGTTAACGAAATCGTTTCCAGACATGGTATTCCCTTATCGATTGTGTCGGATAGAGATACTCGTTTTGCTTCTCGTTTTTGGCAAAGTCTACAACAAGAGTTGGGTACACGTGTCAATCTTAGCACAGCTTATCATCCTCAGACCGATGGTCAGTCGGAACGTACGATTCAAACTTTAGAGGATATGCTTCGTGCTTGCATTCTGGAATATGGAGGTTCATGGGATTCACATCTTCCATTAGTTGAGTTTACTTATAACAATTCGTACCATTCAAGTATTGGGATGCCTCCGTATGAAATGTTGTATGGTCGTCGCTGCCGAACTCCTACATGTTGGTTAGAGGCAGGTGAGAAACAGTTTGCTGGACCCGACATTGTACAAATAACCGCTGATAAAGTAGCTATTGCACGTGAGAAGTTGAAAGCCGCAAGAGATAGACAGAAACGGTATGCGGATCCTAAAAGACGATCGGTTGTGTTTACCGAAGGTGAATTAGTGTATCTTAAAGTTTCTCCGTGGAAAGGGGTAATTAGATTCGGAAAACGTGGAAAGTTGGCGCCTAGGTACATTGGTCCATTCAAGATTCGACAAGTGGTGAACGATCAGTCAATGGCATTGGATCTTCCTCCAGAGCTCTCTGGTATTCATGATACATTTAACGTATGTTACTTGAGAAAGTGTAATATAGAGGATCAGTCACAAATTCTTCCATTGCAAGATTTAAAGGTTGATCAAACCCAGAAGTTAGTAGAGGAACCAGTTGAAATTGTAGACCGAAAGATTACCAAACTTAGGAAGAAACAAATCCCTATGGTACTAGTAAAATGGAGACATAGTTTAGGTTCCGACCTAACTTGGGAGACTGAGGAGTCGATGAAATCCAGATATCCTGGATTGTTGGATAGGGCTGAGATTTCGGGGACGAAATCTCCTTAAGGAGGGGAGATTTGTAACATCCTCTCCGGTAGCCTGGTATTTTTCTATTTATAATTGAGTATTTAATAGTTTTAAATAATTTTGCAATATAATTGTTTAAATTGTGAAAGTTGCCGAAATATGTCTTAGGACTTATTGTGGATAATGAAATGTTGCTTGTTTTAATATATTAAAGTTGACGGTACAATAAAATGAATTTCTCGCATTCAGCAATTAGGTGCCAGACAATAGATTTAGAGCGGGTATTAAGTACCCAAAGTTGTAGGCCGGTTTTAATGAGGACCGACCTAACCTCTGGATCACTTTACCAATTCTCAATTCCCTTCCCATTTTCCTTTCAAATAGAAAACATAAACCCTAAATTATATCTTGGATTAAATCATCAAATTAAGGTGTGATCTTCTACTTGTATCATCATCATCATCTAGCTTGATCATCTTGTTCTTCCTCCTCTTTGTAAGTGATTTTTTAGTTTATAAACTCAATTTTTGAATAAGTGATGAAATTGATGAATTGAATGATTCTTGTAAGTTATATAGTGATTGTTTGTGATATATGATGATATGTGACGATTCTTAACTAGTTATAAGCATCGAATTCATGTTTGATGAGCTTGAATGTTGAAAATGGAGTTAAAGTTCGTTCAGGTATGTTCTTGAGCTGAAGAACAGATGAACGCGATCCCGGCTATGGTTCCGGATCGCGTTCCCTTGTTATAAACGACTTATTCGAGTTTTTGGCCTTAGAAACGCGATCCAGGCCAAGCATCCGGATCGCGTTTGCTAGTGTTTTTCGGTGACAGAATTTTTCATAAGGACGAACGCGATCCAGCCCTGACTAGTCAGGATCGCGTTTGCATGTTTAATTTTGATGGATTTTTATAAATTTCAAAAATGCATAGGTGTTTAGAAGGTTGTGTTAATAGTGGCATTTATTGGATGCTATTGTGGCATTTTATAAAAATGCTCATTTTGATATTTACAAATTATGAGGCAAAGTACTAACTTATGTTGAATTATTGATTCTCAGATCCTCCGAAAGATAAGTGATCTATGGAATCAGAGATTTTGAAGGCAAAGGTATCGGTGAGTGGATTCAAAACTTACCATTTGGCTTAGTTGTAATCATTTGATTATGACGGGTAAACGTAGACTTGATTATTGAGTTGATTAGTTGTTATTGTTGATCATATGCCTATATGTGCTTTGTGTGGCCTTCGGGCATTGTTGTTAATGAGGTCAACGAGTTGATGAACTGTTGGTTGGGCTAGTGTGTTGTTGTGTGAATGGTACAGGGATGTACTTCATTTGTTGTGTGTGCTGAACTGTACCTAAGTATAATAAACACTAGCTATCGGTCTCGTCCGTTATGGCCATACGGATATGTTTGGATAAGTGATCTTGGGGAGCCGCCCGGGTACTAAGGTTATCCCCGGATCCGCCGATCCTCATTAAGTTGTTGTTGATTGTTGTGGTTGCGAATACTTGTTGTAGTTAATTGGTTTAGCTAAGTTAAATGTTGAGTGTTGGATTTACTCACTTAGCTATGTGCTAATCCCTCGTTGTTACTTCCTGCAGACTTTTGTTTAGTGCATGCGGGTGGGTAGCAGGAAGGTCAAACCTTGGAAGCATGGAATGTTTGATATTCAAGCTACTCTGATTATTTTTGTAACAGCTCTGTTTAGTTTATATAATACCCCGCCATGCTAATCTTTTGAACAAGTATTAAGTTGATGTCTCTTAAACATCTAAACTGTTTTTGGTATTTTCGGAGAATATGTAACAAGTTATGGCATTTTATTTATCTTCGCTTCCGTATTATCTATAATATTATTACTATAGAATGAGGGGTGTTATAAGTTGGTATCAGAGCATAGTTTTGGGATAATTATTCATTGATGAATGATAAATCCCAAAACTCGAGCGTGATATATCAAACATTCTTGGGTATGGGATTAGTATTGGTTGACGGTAGTTAGTATTGAGATGCTAACGATTAACAAAGTTCAAGTGTTGTGTTGAATTTTAGAAATGGCAGATAACGAACCACCGACCACCAACCCCAACAATGCCTCCAGGATCGTCACTCCTCAATTCGGGACTCATACCGAGCAACATGATCATAATGGTACTTCTCAACCAACCGGACAACAATCTAACCGAGATGAGTATATTCATGAGATGGAAGACGAGTTAGTATTCCTTAGGGAATTCAAGAGAAAAGCTGAGGAAGCTGCGACCAGACAGTTATTTCAGCAAACTCCAGTCTTTGGTTCTGGTTCATCCTCTCAATCAGAAAAGAAGTGTTCATACAAGACCTTTATGGCTAGTCGACCTCCGGAATTTCAAGGAAGTAAAAATCCTACGGTAACTTTGAATTGGCTTAGGGATATGGAACACAAATTTGATGTGACTTGCTGTGATGAAGAACTTAAAGTCAAATATGCGGTTCAATGCATGAAGGATGATGCGATGGTTTGGTGGGATTCTGTTACCGGACACTTGCCACAGCAACAAAAGGAATCTATTAATTGGACTCAATTTCATCAGGCGGTTCGTAACTAATACTGTTCGGATTTTGATATTGCTAGGATTCGAAGAGAGTTTGTGAATCTTCGATTAAAGGATGACATGACTATCGATGAATTGATTTCACAGTTTACGGATAAGCTTAGGTTCGTGCAACAATGGGTTCCGGATGAGAAAACTCAAATTGAACAATTTGTGGATGCTTTACCGGATAACTACCGTACGGTTGTGAGATTGGCTAAGGATTTATCGCATGCTTTCAATCTTGCAAGATCCGCCGATAGTGATTTGAGAGGTTTGCGATTATGGCAAGGAAAGGATACAAGTTTCTCTAAAGCAAGAACTGAATCGTCGGGCAAGAATAAATCCAAATGGCAAGGGAATCGGCAAGGTGGTAAGAAATTTGTTGGAAGAAGTAGTTCTTCGGGAAGTTTTAACAGTTCCAACTGGTGTAGTTCGTGTAGGTCTCGGCATGATGGTCCGTGTACGGCTAAGACAAACAAATGCATGAAGTGTGGTGAATTGGGTCATGAGATAAAAAGTTGCCGGTATCCAAATTTTGTTTGTTGGACTTGTAAGAAGGAAGGACATAGAGTTGGTCAATGTCCGGAGGCAAGGTCGACGGGGTCGGGTTCGGTCGGGAGTTCGGGATCTTCCGGTCAGAAAAGAAAGAACCCTCCTCCAGCAACTAGTAGGGCCTTTCAGATGACGGTTGATGAGGCCGTGCGTACTGAAGATGTTATCACGGGTACATTTCTTATAAACTCTGTACCTGCACGTGTATTGTTTGATTCGGGTGCTAATTGTACTTTCATTTCTGTGCAATTTTGTGATAAGTTGAAATTAGCCCCTACTGTGATAACAAAGCCTATAGAAGTAGAAATAGTTAGTGGTAAGTTAGTTCCTGTTACCACCTCGGTGACTGGAGCTAATATTACTATTAATGATCACGTTTTTCCTATTTCCTTCTTGTTGATGCCAATTCCTAGTTTCGATGTAATAATTGGTATGGATTGGTTGAGTCAGAATAAGGCTAGTATTGATTGTCACCAGAAGTTGGTTAGGATCCCAATCTCCAAAGGGTCATATGTTGTGGCTCGAGGAGAACGGGATGGTGTAGCTATTCCTTTGATTTCGTTGATGAAAGCTAGGAGGTCATTGTAAAAGGTTGCGAGTCATACCTAGCCTATGTAGTCGATGCCAAATTAGAAAGGAAAACTGTTTCGGATGTTCCTGTTGTTTGTGAATACCCTGAAGTGTTTCCCGATGAATTGCCTGGGTTACCACCAGTTAGGGAAGTAGAATACATAATTGATCTTGTTCCGGGCTCGTCGCCGGTTGCTAAAGCTCCCTATAGATTAGCTCCTTCGGAGATCCGTGAAATGATGAATCAGATTCAGGAATTGTTGGATAAAGGTTTTATCAGACCTAGTTCCTCGCTGTGGGGTGCACCAGTGTTATTCGTGAAAAAGAAAGATGGGTCGTTGCGCATGTGTATTGATTATAGAGAGTTGAATAAGAGAACGGTAAAGAATAAGTACCCTCTTCCCAGAATAGATGACTTATTTGATCAGTTACAGGGTTCTTCGGTATACTCAAAAATTGATTTGAGGTCGGGTTATCATCAAGTCCGTGTGCGTGAACAAGATATACCTATAACTGCTTTCCGAACCCGGTATGGGCATTATGAATTTCTGGTTATGCCTTTTGGTTTAACGAATGCACCAGCGGTATTTATGGATTTGATGAATCGGGTGTGTCGACCATTCTTGGATCAATTTGTGATTGTTTTCATTGATGATATACTTATTTATTCGAATTCTGAAAATGAGCATGCTATGCACTTGAGATTGGTTCTTGAAACATTGAGACGAGAACAGTTGTATGCAAAGTTTTCCAAATGTGAATTCTGGATTAGAGAAGTTCAGTTTTTGGGTCATATAATTTGTCGAGATGGTGTGAAAGTGGATCCATCAAAAGTTGCAGCTGTGATGAATTGGAATGCGCCGAAATCTGTTTCTGAGATAAGGAGTTTCCTTGGGTTAGCGGGATATTATCGAAAATTTATCAAAGATTTTTCTAAGATAGCCGGTCCATTAACCAAACTAACCCGTAAAGATGAGAAGTATGTGTGGACTGATCAACAGGAGCAAGCTTTTCAGGCATTGAAACAATTGTTGTGTCAGACACCGGTTTTAGCATTACCAGAAGGTACTGATGATTTTGTGGTTTATTGCGACGCTTCATATTCGGGTTTGGGTTGTGTCTTAATGCAAAGGGATAGAGTTATCGCGTATGCTTCTCGACAGCTGAAACCACATGAGAAGAACTATCCTACGCATGATTTAGAACTCGCAGCAGTTGTATTTGCCCTAAAACTTTGGAGACATTACTTATATGGGACTCGATGTGTTGTTTGTACCGATCACAAGAGTTTACAGTATGTGTTCTCTCAGAAAGAATTAAATATGCGGCAGAGACGATGGTTGGAATTGATAAAAGATTATGACTGTGAAATTAGATACCATCCGGGCAAAGCTAATGTGGTCGCCGATGCGTTAAGTCGAAAGAATACTCCTGATCGAGCTTTCTATTTAAAAGTGAATGTTTCCTCGGATTTGATTGATCAAATTAAAGTTGTGCAACTTGAAGCATTGAAAGACCAGAATTTGAAATCCGAAATCATGTTAAAACGCAAAGACGAATTAGTTGATGATTCAAGGGGATTAAAGACTTATCAGTCTCGTGTTTGGATTCCTTCTATTGGTGGTATTCGGGATTTGATTTTGAATGAAGCTCATAAGTCGCGAATGTCTATTCATCCGGGTAGTACTCGAATGTATAATGATTTGAAACCGTTGTATTGGTGGCCAACGATGAAAACCGACATTGCAAAGTTTGTGGGATCTTGTCATATTTGTGCTCAGGTCAAAGCGGAACATCAAAAGCCGTATGGGTCGTTAAAACAGTTGGAGATACCTGAGTGGAAGTGGGATCATATAACTATGGATTTTGTGACTAAGCTACCGCGTACTGCTCGAGGCAATGATATGATTTGGGTTATAGTGGATCGATTGACAAAGAGCGCGCATTTTCTTGCTACGAGTGAGACAGCATCGTTGACTAAACTTGCTCAATTTTATGTTAACGAAATCGTTTCCAGACATGGTATTCCCTTATCGATTGTGTCGGATAGAGATACTCGTTTTGCTTCTCGTTTTTGGCAAAGTCTACAACAAGAGTTGGGTACACGTGTCAATCTTAGCACAGCTTATCATCCTCAGACCGATGGTCAGTCGGAACGTACGATTCAAACTTTAGAGGATATGCTTCGTGCTTGCATTCTGGAATATGGAGGTTCATGGGATTCACATCTTCCATTAGTTGAGTTTACTTATAACAATTCGTACCATTCAAGTATTGGGATGCCTCCGTATGAAATGTTGTATGGTCGTCGCTGCCGAACTCCTACATGTTGGTTAGAGGCAGGTGAGAAACAGTTTGCTGGACCCGACATTGTACAAATAACCGCTGATAAAGTAGCTATTGCACGTGAGAAGTTGAAAGCCGCAAGAGATAGACAGAAACGGTATGCGGATCCTAAAAGACGATCGGTTGTGTTTACCGAAGGTGAATTAGTGTATCTTAAAGTTTCTCCGTGGAAAGGGGTAATTAGATTCGGAAAACGTGGAAAGTTGGCGCCTAGGTACATTGGTCCATTCAAGATTCGACAAGTGGTGAACGATCAGTCAATGGCATTGGATCTTCCTCCAGAGCTCTCTGGTATTCATGATACATTTAACGTATGTTACTTGAGAAAGTGTAATATAGAGGATCAGTCACAAATTCTTCCATTGCAAGATTTAAAGGTTGATCAAACCCAGAAGTTAGTAGAGGAACCAGTTGAAATTGTAGACCGAAAGATTACCAAACTTAGGAAGAAACAAATCCCTATGGTACTAGTAAAATGGAGACATAGTTTAGGTTCCGACCTAACTTGGGAGACTGAGGAGTCGATGAAATCCAGATATCCTGGATTGTTGGATAGGGCTGAGATTTCGGGGACGAAATCTCCTTAAGGAGGGGAGATTTGTAACATCCTCTCCGGTAGCCTGGTATTTTTCTATTTATAATTGAGTATTTAATAGTTTTAAATAATTTTGCAATATAATTGTTTAAATTGTGAAAGTTGCCGAAATATGTCTTAGGACTTATTGTGGATAATGAAATGTTGCTTGTTTTAATATATTAAAGTTGACGGTACAATAAAATGAATTTCTCGCATTCAGCAATTAGGTGCCAGACAATAGATTTAGAGCGGGTATTAAGTACCCAAAGTTGTAGGCCGGTTTTAATGAGGACCGACCTAACCTCTGGATCACTTTACCAATTCTCAATTCCCTTCCCATTTTCCTTTCAAATAGAAAACATAAACCCTAAATTATATCTTGGATTAAATCATCAAATTAAGGTGTGATCTTCTACTTGTATCATCATCATCATCTAGCTTGATCATCTTGTTCTTCCTCCTCTTTGTAAGTGATTTTTTAGTTTATAAACTCAATTTTTGAATAAGTGATGAAATTGATGAATTGAATGATTCTTGTAAGTTATATAGTGATTGTTTGTGATATATGATGATATGTGACGATTCTTAACTAGTTATAAGCATCGAATTCATGTTTGATGAGCTTGAATGTTGAAAATGGAGTTAAAGTTCGTTCAGGTATGTTCTTGAGCTGAAGAACAGATGAACGCGATCCCGGCTATGGTTCCGGATCGCGTTCCCTTGTTATAAACGACTTATTCGAGTTTTTGGCCTTAGAAACGCGATCCAGGCCAAGCATCCGGATCGCGTTTGCTAGTGTTTTTCGGTGACAGAATTTTTCATAAGGACGAACGCGATCCAGCCCTGACTAGTCAGGATCGCGTTTGCATGTTTAATTTTGATGGATTTTTATAAATTTCAAAAATGCATAGGTGTTTAGAAGGTTGTGTTAATAGTGGCATTTATTGGATGCTATTGTGGCATTTTATAAAAATGCTCATTTTGATATTTACAAATTATGAGGCAAAGTACTAACTTATGTTGAATTATTGATTCTCAGATCCTCCGAAAGATAAGTGATCTCTGGAATCAGAGATTTTGAAGGCAAAGGTATCGGTGAGTGGATTCAAAACTTACCGTTTGGCTTAGTTGTAATCATTTGATTATGACGGGTAAACGTAGACTTGATTATTGAGTTGATTAGTTGTTATTGTTGATCATATGCCTATATGTGCTTTGTGTGGCCTTCGGGCATTGTTGTTAATGAGGTCAACGAGTTGATGAACTGTTGGTTGGGCTAGTGTGTTGTTGTGTGAATGGTACAGGGATGTACTTCATTTGTTGTGTGTGCTGAACTGTACCTAAGTATAATAAACACTAGCTATCGGTCTCGTCCGTTATGGCCATACGGATATGTTTGGATAAGTGATCTTGGGGAGCCGCCCGGGTACTAAGGTTATCCCCGGATCCGCCGATCCTCATTAAGTTGTTGTTGATTGTTGTGGTTGCGAATACTTGTTGTAGTTAATTGGTTTAGCTAAGTTAAATGTTGAGTGTTGGATTTACTCACTTAGCTATGTGCTAATCCCTCGTTGTTACTTCCTGCAGACTTTTGTTTAGTGTATGCGGGTGGGTAGCAGGAAGGTCAAACCTTGGAAGCATGGAATGTTTGATATTCAAGCTACTCTGATTATTTTTGTAACAGCTCTGTTTAGTTTATATAATACCCCGCCATGCTAATCTTTTGAACAAGTATTAAGTTGATGTCTCTTAAACATCTAAACTGTTTTTGGTATTTTCGGAGAATATGTAACAAGTTATGACATTTTATTTATCTTCGCTTCCGTATTATCTATAATATTATTACTATAGAATGAGGGGTGTTATAAACGACTAGCCTCTACAATACAAAACACTGAACTATTTATACTGCAAGAGTTCCTAAAATATCGCCTACAAAATAGGATCTTGGAAGGACACGTGTCGCAGCTTGATTGGTTTGAACTCTGATGAACCGACATTCTGCGGGTCCCAATTCTGTTACCGCAAATATCTCGTTACCTTAAAACCAATCACTTGCTGCCACGTAATCTTTTGGACATACTTCGAACTGGAACACTCTTGCTGATATATAGATAGGTACAGTACTTTTAGTACTTGATGATTGAGAGGCTTTATTGAATAGTCCCTGAAGATGCAGTAATCCTCCTCATTCACTACGAGCTAACATGCTCTTGTAGAATGACATGAACTAAAGATCTTCAGTGACTAGCTGTTATTCTGGCAGTGACTTTTGCCTTTATTGATTTGAAGAAGTAAAGCTCTCGCTGACGTTGATCAGCGACACACCATGTTGAACTTTAAATCTTCCTCAGCATATCAGGCGAAATGAATGACGATCAGCGAAACCTATCATTAGCAACAGCAGCTTCGATACAATCCATTTCTTCATCGAGTAGTGAACAGTTGAGTTGGTCAGCGACCAGTGACTTCATCATGGTCAGCGACCAGTGACTCAACTATCTCCCCCTAAATGATTGTGATTGAAGCTCCCTAGACAAACTTGTTGCTGTGAAAGTTTATAGTCAGTGTTTAAGATTTTAAACATTCAGTGACTTATACTTGTGATCCATTCATTTTTCTTTTTGGATTCTTTTTTATATGATCTGAGTTTTGCACTTTCGTTTTCTCAAAAGATCAGATATTATTGAACTGCAAAATATAAATTACAGATAGTTTTTCAGTTACAATATGTCTAATCTATCACAAACTTTAAATCTACTATCTTCAGCGATTAGATAAATAGCAGAGATTCCTACTATCTTCAGCGATCAGATGAGATAGTGACTTAAGACTTTCAAACCAACAATCTTCAGCATGACATCTTCTCACGAAGCTTTAACCGAATGAAAATCAATGAACCTTCATCTTCAGATACTTAGGTTTGAGAAGGATTCATTGCTAAGCTGAAGTGGCACAAATATTGAATAAAATCACCAAGAAAATAAAATTGTAACTCAAATACAGGAAATACATGTGATATGATTTCCAAGTATCAGCTACTTTGATAGCATCAGTGATTTCAACAATGATATGATTTCCAAGTATCAGCGATTTGTTGTATGAGCAACATTGGTTTTTGCATTCATTTGCACGTTTTCTCCCCCATTGACAATATCACCAAGTAGATCAGTGTTTCTTTGGTATCATCAGCAGTACTTAAATATTTCTCCCCCTTAATGATAGCATGAAATACTGTGTATAATAGGTGATTGGTTTTCTCATCATCATCAGCTTGTGTTTTAGCTAATGGATCATTGAAAACAGAGAGATCAGCTTGTATCTCTCTCTGTGACTGGAGAGAGACATTGACAGCTGGTGCAGTGAGAGATGAGAGATAGCTCGGGTTTGTAGCCAGTGATGTGACACCAGCGAAGAGTGTGTTAACACCCACTGATGTCACTTGCCCTTTGTTTAAAACATCATTCTTTTGTGAGAATAATGAGTGGCTCATGGGTTGACTCGATAAAAGTTTGTGATTTGAAAGCATGATTTTAGCAAGAATGCCCACAGTGACTGAACGTTCAGACCCTGTTTCATCCTTGGCATCCGAAAACGTCTTCTTTTTGAGATTTTTTGCAGAGGTTGGTAAAGTATTCTGAGATGGTGGTTGACCAGTTTTGATCACTGTGGGTTTTGACAGTGATATGATCGATTGGGGGGCAGAATCAGATATATGTACAAAAGTTACATGCTGGGTCATAGAGATTCCCAAAAAAAATGAGAGCAAATGGTAAAAACTTTGTAGTGCTCTGTTTTTCGTCAAGAAGCTTTATTCAAAAGAGTTGTTTTTGAAAATTGTTGTAGCAAGATCTGTGTTTCTACGTAGGCTTGAAAAGCTTTAAACTTGTAGAAATGATGTGAATAAAACTTGATTTCGATCTTGCTATCTCTTTTTTTTTTTTTAAATGTTATAGCAGAGTGACAAAGAAATGATCAGACAGTGGGCGATTTGTGAAATGAGGTGAAGGGTTGGTTTTATAATGAAGTTATGTGAGAAGTATGTGGTGAAAAATGAATCGTCGTGGTTGATGATGGTGGTAAGTAGGGGTGGCATAGGGGTGATTATTGATGATGTTAAATGGGATAGGGGTGATGATTGTGGAGCTTGGTGGTATTAATGGTGATTTGAGAGGTGCGCCGGAAAAGTATAGGTGACGTAAGGAAGAAATAGTGTTAGAGGTGCAATTTTGTGACACATCCCTTCAAATAATGATGAAAAAATCAGGGAGTCCCTGAATGCAAAAAAAAATAACACTCATATTCAAGAATACTAATTATAATTTTCAATTTGCCTGAGACGTTATCTCACTGATTTAGTCACAACTTAGAATACTAACTAAGTCAGAGAGATTTAATCACTGGCAAATATGAATCATAACTTTTATTCATTGAGTATGAGTGTTGTTTTAAAAAAAATTTATAGAGACTTATTTTTCGCTGAAAGAGTTACAGCTTAAAATACTAACAAGATCAGCTAAGGAATAGGTCTCTAAAAAAAATTATTATTATTATTTTTTTTTATTATTTTTTTTTTTTTAAATGAGTATAGATTATGTCTGATATGAACTATGTAATATTTATCTTTCACTGATCTAGTTACAACTTAGAATACTAACTAAATCAGCAAAAAAAAATATAGGATAATAACAATATAGGTCATATAGAGACATAATAGATACTCAAATTTAAAGATTGAAGCCTTTAAACAAAAATAACTAACTGAGCTTGATAGCTGGGCTAGTCATTTAAGTTTAACATGCCAAGCTCGCTGATAAGAAAATTAAATCTTTTCTCATCTAAAGGTTTTGTAAATAAATCAGCGAGTTGGTAATCAGTTGGGATAAAATGCAATTCAATATCACCTTTCATCACATGGTCCCTGATGAAATGATATCGGACATCAATGTGCTTTGTCCTTGAGTGCATTACTGGATTGTTGGCAATGGCTATAGCACTTTGACTATCACAGTAGATTGGTATTTCACTGAAGTCAAAGCCATAGTCAGCGAGCTGATTTCTCATCCAGAGAATTTGAGCAGTACAGGCACTGGCAGCAACATATTCAGCTTCAGCAGTTGAAGTTGAGACAGAGTTTTGTTTCTTGCTGGACAAGCTTACTAGCTTTTCTCCAAGAAATTGACAGCTACCAGATGTACTTTTTCTATCCAGTTTGCATCCAGCATGATCAGAATCAGAGTATCCTTTCAGGGAGAAGTCTGAACCAGATGGGTACCAGAGACCAAGATTAGGAGTACCCTTCAGATATCTGAATATCCTTTTGACAGCGAGCAAATGTGATTCCTTTGGATCATCTTGATACCTAGCACAGAGACATGTAGCAAAAATAATGTCTGGTATACTAGCAGTTAGATACAGCAGCGACCCGATCATTCCTCTGTAAGCAGTAATGTTTACAGATTTACCATCAGGATCAGCATGTAGCTTTACTGCAGGTGACATGGGTGTAGCAAGGGTTGAGCAATTAGCAAATTCAAATTTCTTTAACAGATCTTTAACATATTTTCCTTGACATATGAAAATTCCAGTTTTGGTTTGTTTTATTTGCAAACCAAGGAAAAATGTTAATTCACCCATCATGCTCATCTCATAACTTTTGGTCATGAGATCAGAAAATTCCTTGCACATGTCACTGTTAGTAGACCCGAAAATGATATCATCAACATAGATCTGGACTAATATGACATCTCTCTTATCTCTTTTGATAAATAATGTGCTGTCAATTTTGCCTCTGACGTAGCCACATTTTATCAGGTAGACAGAGAGAGTATCATACCACGCTCTGGGAGCTTGTTTTAGTCCATACAGGGCTTTATCAAGTTTGTAAACATAACCCGGATGTTTTGGATCAATGAATCCAGGTGGTTGCTTGACATACACTTCTTCCTGCAGCTTGCCATTCAGAAAGGCACTTTTCACATCCATTTGATATACTTTAAACTTCTTGTGAGCTGCATAAGCAAGAAATAGCCTGATTGCTTCAAGCCTAGCTAATGGTGCAAAAGTTTCGTCATAATCGATGCCTTCTTGCTGACAGTAACCTTGTGCAACTAGTCTAGCTTTGTTTCTTGTAACCACACCATCAGCATCCATTTTATTTCTGAACACCCATCGTGTTCCAATCACTGATTTACCAGCGGGTTGTGGTACAAGCTTCCAAACTTTATTTCTTTCAAACTGAGATAGCTCTTCTTGCATGGCAGCTATCCAGTGATGATCAGTAAGTGCTTCATCAACCTTCTTTGGTTCCATTAGAGACACAAAACTTACAAACAAACAAAAGTTAGCAGTTGCTGATCTTGTCTGAACCCTGGATTGTGGATTACCAATAATCAATTGATTATCAATATGTTTTGTCCACTTAGTCATTCGCTGAGGTTCAGCAGTGACTTGATTACTTTGTGAGGGTTCAGAGGGCAAATCAACATTTGTAGCATGAGTATTGTTGTTATGCGAGTTTTGGTTTGGACATTGAGTTGATGATGATGGGACATCTGTAGGTAAAGATGATGTTCCTAAATTATTCTCAGCTAAAGTAGAACTGGAATTGATTTCAGGAATATTATCTTCACCTTCAGAATCAGATGAGAAATTTTTATATTTCTTATCATTTGATTTGATTTCATTTGATAAGTCACTATCCATTTTGTTAAAAACAAGATTTTCATATTCTTTTGGATCAGTGAGTGACTCATCATACGATTCATCAAAAGTAACATCCATTGATTCCTCAATACATTCTCTTCGTTTATTATAAACTCTGAAAGCTTTAGAGATGATTGAGTAACCAACAAATATTCCTTCATCAGCTTTGGGATCAAACTTTCCTAAGTGATCTCTTTTGTTTAGAATGTAGCAGGTACTACCAAAAACATGAAGAAAACTTATATCAGGTTTTCTCCCCCTTAACACCTCATATGTTGTCTTACTGTGCCTTTTGACAAACAGTGACCTATTTTGAGTGTAGCAGGCAGTACTTACTGCTTCAGCCCAGAAATAGGTCTTAAGTCCAGCATCAATGAGCATTGACCTTGCAGATTCAATCAAGGTTCTATTTCTCCTTTCTGCCACCTCATTTTGTTGGGGTGTTCTTGGTGCTGAAAATTTTTGAGAAATACCTTTTGAATCACAAAAATTTTCAAGGTCAAAATTTCGAAATTCAGTACCATTATCACTTCTTAGATGTTTTACCGTGACATCATTTAGATTTTCCATTTTCCTGACAAAGGATATGATCTCGCTGGCAGCTTCACTTTTGGCTTTGAGAAAAAATACCCAAGTGTATCTGGAGTATTCATCTACTATCACCAAACAGTACCTTTTTCCTCCAAGACTTGGCGTACTCACTAGTCCAAACAGATCCATATGAAGCAAGTAAAAACATTCTGTTACTGATGAAGTCTGCTTGCTTTTGAAAGACGAGCTGTGATGCTTTCCCTTTTCACATGCTGAACAAAGCTTGTCTTTTTCATAAGACATTTTTGGTAGTCCAGTGACTAAACCATTCTTGCTCAGTTTGTTAATTGCTTTGAAGTTCATATGAGAAAGTCGCTTATGCCATAACCATTTTTCTTCTGAAACGGTTCTGGAGTAAAAACATGTTCCTGACTGTGCTGAATCCATATTGACCACATAAGTATTCCCTTTCCTGTTTGCAGCAAGAACAACACTTCCCTTTTTGTTGTAAACAACACCAGCTTCATGATCAAAAAGTACCTTGTTCTTGGAATCACAAAACTGACTGATGCTTAATAAATTGTGCTTCAAACCTTCTACATATGCTACTCGCTTGAACATTACATTACCATTGGTTAAGACACCATACCCTTTGGTTTTCCCAATTTTGTTATCACCAAAAACTACATCAGGACCTTTTTCAACCTGATAATCACTGAGCAGCGACTTACATCCTGTCATATGCCTGGAACATCCGCTGTCCAAATACCAGATGGTTTCCCTAAGAATGCTTTTGTAGATGCTGTCAGAGTCCCATCCTGATGCTGAACATTTCTGAGCTACTTCCTTGATGTTTTCATGGAATTCAGCATCATTAGCCATTAAACAATAATCTTTGTCTAGGCAAAGCATTGCTTCTTCATCATCAGATGAAGAGGATGAATCAGAGTCGCTGAGTGAACTTTCTTCAGCAACAAATCCTTTTCTCTTCTTCTTTCCAGATTTTGACAATTCTTTCAACTTCTTATATTTTGCCTTGTACTTGTTGTTCTTGTCATTTCTGACATTTGGCATGGGTTCAGAGACTTGATTTACTGACTTTGATCTGCATTCAGCTGCAAAATGACCAGGTTTGCCACACTTGTAGCATTCACCTTTGGATTGAAATTTATCAGATGATGGAGCACCAGCGAATCTTTTTGATATGGTGTTCCTTCTTAAATTAGCAACCATCATGGCCATATCCTTCTCAAGCTTCTCCAGTCCTTCATCATACTCGTAATCTGACTGTTCTTCATCTTGACCGCCTTCTTCTTCAGCTATTAGTGACTTTGAACTTTTCTTAGACACCTTTGACTTCTGTCTCTGATCGATTTCATCAAGCTCTGCTACAAGGGCATTGGATATTTTCTGATTTCCAAGAGTAGCACGAATATGCTCACTCTGATCAGCTTGCTTTTCGGACTGCTCCTAATTGAGCAAAATACCATAGACCTGAGTTAAATTCAGAATTGAATAATCATTTCTCTGTCTGGTACACGTTGCAATGGTTCCCCAGATTTTCCTTGGCAGCAACTCAAGAAACTTTTCAACAATAAATCTCTGTTCCTTGCCTATACAAGCCTTCTCCATTTTGTTCATCAGTGACTGGTATCTGGTGTAAGTGGAAGACAGAGATTCATTTGGTTCCATTGCGAACAGCTCATACTGGGGAGTGAGATTTACTTCCCTGCAGCGAATAATATCAGGAGTTCCAATATATATATTCCTAAGGGTATCCCACATATCTTTAGCAGTTCTACAAAGCCTGATTGATTCGAACACTTCATCAGGAAGTGCCATGCCTATATAGATTTTAGCTTGTTTATCAAGTCTAACCAATTGCCTATCCTCATCAGTCAATTGTTCCTCTCTTTTAGGTAAAACCATTTCTGGTATAGCTGGAGTAGTAGCTGTTGCAATTACAGCAGGAACAATAGTAGTTGGGATATGTGGACCATTGGTTATGATATTACAGAGACGGTCATCAACTAAGTCCAAAAACATCATCATCCGGGATATCCAAGTTTCAATCCTTGAAGGATCTAAAGCTGGAGGTTTGGTTGTAGAACCATTTCCCTTTTGATAGTCAGAGTCAACACAGCTGTACTTTACAGATTCCATTGCAGATCTGGTTAATTGAAGTTAAACCAACTCTGCTCTGATACCAAATGAGAGTCCTGTGATCACTATTGATTAGTGATTTGGAATCGCAAAGTGTAAAGTTTAATTGTAGAAGGGGGGGTTGAATACAATTAAAAACTTTTTCTGATTTTAACTAAGTTAATTGAAAGTTCTTAATCGTTATAACAGAAACAGAGTATATCAGATAACATATATGACAATATCAAAGAACAATGTAATAGTAGCTGAAATGGTGAATTGTATTGATCATAAAATTCACAAGTGTTGAATGCGGAATGGATTAACCAAAGTTAATCCAATTCAAACACTTAGCTAAACTATTACAATCGAGATGAACAGCAGTGGACAAACACGCTGACTGTTCACTCTATGAATCCCTAAGTCATGCTTAGACAAACTACTCACTGAAACACAAGTAATTTACACGAATTGAACGTCTAGCCTCTACAGTACAAAACACTGAACTATTTATACTACAAGAGTTCCTAAAATATCGCCTACAAAATAGGATCTTGGAAGGACACGTGTCGCAGCTTGATTGGTTTGAACTCTGATGAACCGACATTCTGAGGGTCCCAATTCTGTTACCGCAAATATCTCGTTACCTTAAAACCAATCACTTGCTGCCATGTAATCTTTTGGACATACTTCGAACTGGAACACTCTTGCTGATATATAGATAAGTATAGTACTTTTAGTACTTGATGATTGAGAGGCTTTATTGAATAGTCCCTGAAGATGCAGTAATCCTCCTCATTCACTGCGAGCTAACATGCTCTTGTAGAATGACTTGAACTAAAGATCTTCAGTGACTAGCTATTATTCTGGCAGTGACTTTTCCCTTTATTGATTTGAAGAAGTAAAGCTCTCGCTGACGTTGATCAGTGACACACCATGTTGAACTTTAAATCTTCCTCAGCATATCAGGCGAAATGAATGACGATTAGCGAAACCTATCATTAGCAACAGCAGCTTCGATACAATCCATTTCTTCATCGAGTAGTGAACAGTTGAGTTGGTCAGCGACCAGTGACTTCATCATGGTCAGCGACCAGTGACTCAACAACGTTCGTAAGCAGTTGTTGCCATAATAGTTAAGTAAACGTTTTGTGGAACGTTATCCAAAGTATACGTTTAGTGGGATGTCTGCCCAAGGTTGCAATTTAAGTGGGATGTTACCCAAAGTTACGGTTTAAGTGGGATGTTACCCAAAACATAGTTAAAATACGTTGCTGGTCATTCTCCATCATTTTCAAAAACAGTACCGGTCGTTCTCCGGTTTAACACGTACGGGTGGTTCTCCCGTCTAACTCGGCCAGTCGTTCTCTGGCCTAAAACACTGCTGGTCGTTCTCCAGCGAAACTGTAACATCCCTATTTTCGAGGTATTATTTTAGTGTACAATAATATATAAGTATTATGAAATAATAATATTTGAATAAAAAGATATAATAGAAAACGTAATTGAATTTCTAGTTCCAGACTGTAAAATTAAAGAAGATATCTATTGTATAAGTCGGTGTATGTTTTAAATTAGTATTTACTCCCTCCCTCTATAAGATTCCAGAAAAATCACGCACAGAGGAACCAAAACTCGTCATCTTCTTCCATCCTCATCAAAGCATCGATTTAATTCGAAATTCAAGCCCTAATCTCTCTAATTGATCCTTCTCATCAACTCCTTCAATCATTGTAAGTAATTTTTCAAGTTCTTAAACCCTAGAAAATGGGTTTCTTGAGATATAGATTATGAAGGAGATTAAATACGAAATTAGGGCATATAATTAGTATAATTGATGTAAGTTAAGCTTAGTTATGGTGATTATCATTATTGAAAGTCATATCACTTTATGAAAGTGATGATTTTACTAATTATGTTCTTGAGCTAAATTGGGGTTTTGCTAAATCTTTCTAATTAACCCTAGTTAAGCTCAAGCATGATTTATATTGACTAATTGAATGTAAAATTGATAGTAGAACAAAGAATTGAGATAGTTATGATGAATTTGAGTTAGTGAGCATATTTATGACTATGATTAAGGATAATCTAAGTGGGGGAGGATTAAGAATAGTGATTTGATGGTTATAGTACTTCCTAGTTATTGAATAGATTGTTATTTGATCATGTTTAGGTGATTCAAGCTTGGAAGTATTACCAATTGTTACTTGCATAAAATCTTCATCAAATCATCAAGGTGAGTATGTAGATATTAATTGAATGATATATGAGTTCCGGATTGCTTCCGAGCAAGAGGTTCTCACATTTGACTATAATTGAATGAGTTGCATTTGACATTGATTAAGACCATGGCCATGTGTGAAATGAGCATCATGTGGGCAATTGCCAATATCCTTGACATATGCTTGATATTCGACCTTCAATTGAATGCATATGTTATTATTGATAATTGAATTGTATTTGACTAGTTGTGATGATGAAAGCATATTATTAGATTAGTATTTACATGCTCACTAAGCGTTGTGCTTATCCTTTTATATTTACATGTTGTAGGTACAAGTGATCATAGAGAGGGAAAGGATATATCAAGGCATTAGCTTGGATTACGCTTGCTAAATTATATTAGTGGCAAGTTTCTCTCTCGAATAATTGTTTTGAATATCACTTGTGTAGTACGCCCCGATAACACTTTTGAAACAATGGTTGTAGAAGTCTTAAACTTAGTAGTTGTTGGAAGTTTGACTTTGTAAGTCAAACCGTTTTCATGTAAATATGTACGGTCCATGTATGCAAGTTTTGATATATGATAGTAGCATATATGGTTTTGGTATGAAAATGGTCAATGGTTAAAACTTGAAGTTGATTGGTAGTCAAACCATTTTAATAAGTCAAATATGTCCTAGATAGTTGACTTTAAGTGCAATTGGGTGAATTGGGTATCAAATGGGTCAATTGGGTCGTAAGTGTCCAAATGGGCACTAAACGGGTCAAAGGTGTCAAAATAGGTTAGAATGGGCGTATACTATGGATGAATATGCCCACACGTCATAATTGTATGTAGGAATGTGTTGGAAAAAGCTTAAAGTCAAAAACCAAGTGGATTGGAATATGACATGTCAACCAAAGTGGCCTAAAATGGTTAATTTTTGGTTATACGTCCGTTTTATCGATAAACATGTATTTTGAAAAAGTGTAAAAATGGAAACCTTCATTTTGGCATGTTGGAGGTGCCTGCAAAATTTGGTGGTCTAACTCTTAACGAGTAAAAAGTTATGCACGTTGTTGAAAATTGTCTTGAGTAAGGGCCTAATATGAGACAGGGACCTGGGTGCTGATTTCTTGAACCATACTGCAGATTTTCAAAATGTCTTATGTATGGGCCTAACCTTAGACTGGAAGCTAAGTGCTGATTTTAAATGCCATATTGCAGATTTTTGACCTCATATGGTTGATTTTCCCGAGCCACATTGTAGATTTTATTATGTCTAGCATGAGGACCTTCACCCAGTCAAAAGTCTTGTCGATGTTTTACAAGCCTTAGTGATGATTTAATTGAGTCGTATAAAAAAAAAAAAAAATTGGGCGTTTCAAGTTGGTATCAGAGCAATGGTTTAAGAGATTTACGTAATCCATTATAGGATTGCATAAACTTAAACCTATTGGATTAATTGACTATGAGATTATGATTATGCTAATTGAATTTTAGTAGAATATGAATTGTTAGGTTAATTATAAGAGTATGAATTGCCTTAATTTGATTATGTTCAAAAGCAATGAATAGAAGTGTGGTGTTAGTATAATACGACTACGTCTGGCCAACGGAGTCCTATTATACTAAGAGCACATGGGGGATTCAAAGCTGTTGGACATAAGATAATTTTGGCTAAGATTGTTCTTAAAGATGTAAATAGATATTTGATATGTGTTGACTAAACTTGTTAATTTTTAGCAAATGACTACTCAAGCTACTCACAATGATGAGACTCTTCATAATACTTCTTCCGATCAAGGTGAAGGCAGTGATGAAAGGGGTCTACATCCTGCTGATGAAGCAATATTGAACCAAATAGTTGAACGAACTCTTGACAAGTATACCCCAACCATCTTAACGAAAGTTGACCAAGTAATAACCAAACGATTAGACGAATTTGAGAAGAAACATCCCGTTTTGATGAATCCTGAACTCCTAGCTGCAAAACAAACCATTAATGCAGAAAAGGAGGAATTTAATTATAAGCGTTTTTCGAGTTGTAAACCCCCAGAATTTCACGGGGAACTTGATCCAGTTAAAAGTTCTAGATGGATAGATGGAATAGAAGAAACCTTTGCATTGTGTGGGTGTCCAGAGAAATTTCAGGTACTTTTTGCTGCCCACCAATTAAAGGATGGTGCACATGAATGGTGGAATTCACAAGTAAAAACGCATGGGTTTGATCGAGCTTCCCGGTTTTCTTGGGAGAGGTTTAAAGGTATGTTTATAAGTCAATTCTCACCTCCCGCTCAGATTGAGAAGTTAAAGGGTGAATTTCTTACGATTGAGCAAGGTAAGATGAAATTAGCTGAGTATACCACGGTTTTTCATGAAAAATCTCGTTATTGCCCTGAATACACTTCCAATCCTCAACTTATGATCGATCATTTCTACCGTCATATGAATTCGGAAATTCGGGAGTTTGTTGACCCCATGATCTATAAGGATATTCCGAGCATGTTGAACCGAGGTCTTATGCGAGAGAAAGAGTTAGAACTTAGAGCTAATGAGGCTGCTACAAAAAGAAAGGCAGAACAAGCTACCTCTTCTCAACCTTCGTCCTTCAAAAGACTTAGGTTTGAGAAAGGATCACAGCCATCTCAACGACAACCGCAGTCACAACAATCATCACAACGACAACAATCACGACAACAACAGCAACAACAGCCACGACGTTTTCAATTCTTTACATCAGAATACCCTGTTTGTGAGAAGTGTGGGAAGAAACATTTAGGAGAATGCAGATGTTTTAAGTGTGGCAAGACGGGACATAATATTGCTGAATGTCCTAGTCCTAACTGGTTATGTTATTATTGTTCTAAAGAAGGTCACGTTCAGGCAGATTGTCCCGTTAGAAAAGAAGATTTGAAGAAAGCTGAATAGAGAAAGGAACCAGAAAAGAAGGGGACCACGTCTGGGCCTAGAACAAAGACTCGTTCATTCCAGATAACAGGAGAAGAGGCAAAAGAATCTCATGATGTGGTGACAGGTACCCTAATTGTTAATTCCATACCTGCCCGCGTTTTATTCGATTCTGGAGCCTCTAGGTCATTTGTATCTCTTAATTTATGTGATCAGTTGAATGTGCCACTTTCTAAGTTAAACCATCCCTTAGAAGTAGAAATTGCCGATAATAGGACTGTAATTGTTTTTGATGTATATAAGGGATGTGAAATGGAGTTAGGAGAAGAAAAGTTTAAAATAGACTTAATTCCTATGCAAATGGGGGAATTTCAAGTAGTTGTAGGCATGGATTGGATGGGAAAGAATAAGGGGATGATTAATTGTCATGAAAAAGTAGTCCTCCTTAAAGCACCCAGCGGCAAGGAAGTGACTATTTATGGTGAACGTGTGAATCAGTCCATTCCTATATGTTCTTATGCTCGTGCTAAGAAATTATTATCACACGGGTGTTTTGCTTATTTAGCACACGTGGTTGATAATTCCAAAGCTGTGCCTAAGCTTTCTGATATTCCAGTTGTTAATAAATTTTCTGACGTGTTTCCTAATGAGCTTCCGGGTATTCCACCTGATAGACAGGTGGAGTTTCGAATTGACTTAATTCCTGGAGCGGCACCAATTGCTAAGACCCCTTACCGTTTAGCTCCTACCGAAATGCAAGAAATGATGAATCAATTGCAGGAGCTTTTAGATAAGGGTTTCATTCGTCCAAGCAATTCACCTTGGGGAGCCCCAGTATTATTTGTAAAGAAGAAAGATGGGTCTCTAAGGATGTGCATTGATTATCGAGAACTGAATAAAGTGACCATCAAAAATAGATATCCTCTACCTCGAATTGATGACTTATTTGACCAATTACAAGGTGCCAGTTTCTTTTCCAAAATAGACCTTCGTTCTGGCTACCATCAATTGAAAGTAAAAGAAGAGGATATTCCCAAGACAGCTTTCCGTACTCGATATGGCCACTATGAATTTGTTGTTATGCCATTCGGCTTAACAAATGCTCCAGCTGCATTTATGGACTTGATGAATCGTGTATGTCGTCCAATGCTTGATAAGTTTGTAATTGTTTTCATAGATGACATCCTCATTTATTCCAAAAATGAGGATGATCATGCTATTCATTTGAGACAGGTTCTAGAAATGCTTCGTCATGAGAAGCTTTATGCCAAATTTTCTAAATGTGAGTTTTGGTTGCGTGAAGTTCAATTCCTCGGTCACGTGATCAATACTCATGGCATTCAAGTAGATCCTGCTAAAGTAGCCGCAGTAATGAAGTGGGACCCTCCTTCTAGTCCTACTGAAGTAAGAAGTTTTCTTGGTCTTGCTGGCTACTACCGTCGATTTATCCAAGACTTTTCTCGAATTGCAACCCCATTGACTTTGTTGACTCGAAAGAATGTTACTTGGAATTGGGGTGAAGATCAAAATAAAGCCTTCCAGATGTTAAAAGAAAAGCTTAGTCAAGCCCCTATTCTTGTCTTACCTGAAGGTACTGACAATATGGAAGTTTATTGTGATGCTTCCAAAATTGGTCTTGGATGTGTTCTTATGAAATGTGGGAAAGTCATTGCTTATGCATCACGACAATTAAAGCCACATGAGCAAAACTACCCCACTCATGATCTAGAATTGGCGGCTGTGGTATTCGCATTGAAGATTTGGCGTCATTATCTTTATGGTGTCAAGTCTACCATTTATACTGACCACAAAAGTCTTAAATATTTCTTTGATCAGCGTGATCTCAATAATCGACAAAGAAGATGGTTAGATCTTGTGAAGGACTATGATTGTGACATACTTTACCACCCTGGTAAAGCTAATGCCGTTGCAGATGCTCTTAGCCGAAAGTCTACTCATTATGTCCTTCATGTGAAATCTCTGAATATGGTTATATCTCCACAGCTATTTGACTCCATTAAAGCTGCCCAATTGGAAGCTTTATCTTCTGATGATCTGAATAAACAACGATTAGCAGGTCAAATTTCTGAGTTAGTTGATGATAATAGAGGCTTAAAGACACGTTATGGTAGAAATTGGATACCAAGGACAAGTGTAGTCAAAAAGATGTTACTTGAAGAAGCGCATAAATCGAAATATTCTATTCATCCAGGTGCTACTAAAATGTATCACGACTTAAAACGTGATTATTGGTGGCCTGGTATGAAACGTGACATTGTTAAACATGTTCAATCTTGTCTTACATGTCTTCAAGTGAAAGCAAAGCACCAACAACCATACGGGAAACTCCAACCGTTGGAGGTACCGTTATGGAAATGGGAACATATCACCATGGACCTCGTAACTAAATTGCCGAGGACTCCTCGACAACACGATGCTATTTGGGTGATTGTGGACCGTTTGACCAAAAGTGCTCTTTTCTTACCTATTCGAGAAACTTCTTCTTCTGAGGTGTTAGCTGATATTTATGTCAAAGAAGTAGTTGCTAAACATGGAGTACCTGTTTCCATTGTCTCTGACAGAGATACTCGTTTTACTTCTCGTTTCTGGAAGAAATTTCAAGAAGAATTAGGTACTCAGTTGCACATTAGCACCGCTTTTCATCCTCAGACTGATGGTCAAAGTGAGCATACAATCCAGACTTTAGAAGATATGCTTAGAGCGTGTGCTATTGATTTTGGTGGAAGTTGGGATTCTCATCTCCCATTGGTGGAATTCTCTTATAATAATAGTTATCATTCTTCTATTAAAATGCCACCATACGAAATGCTGTATGGGAGAAAGTGTCGTACGCCTATTTGCTGGGGAGAGATAGGTCAACGCGAAATTGGAAGCACTTATGTTGTACAATTGACCACTGAAAAGATTGACCATATACGTGAAAGACTGAAAATGGCACAAGACAGGCAAAAAGCTTATGCTGATAAGCGAAGGCGACCAATTGAATTTCAAGTGGGTGATAAAGTTATGCTTAAAGTATCTCCCTGGAAAGGTATTATTCGATTTAGAAAACGAGGAAAACTCGGTCCAAGATACATCGGACCCTTTAAAATTCTTGAAAAAGTCGGGAGAGTAGCATATCGACTGCAATTACCGGATGAACTCAGTGGAATTCATGACACCTTCCACGTGTCTCAACTTCGTAAATGCTTAGTTGATGAAGCTTCTTATGTTCCCCTTCCCGAAATACAAGTTAATAAAAAAACTAAGTTATGTAGAAGAACCCGTCAAAATTCTTGACCAGAAAGATAAGCAATTGAGGAATAAGACGGTGTCAATTGTTAAAGTCCAATGGCGACACAGAAAAGGTTCCGAGTTCACATGGGAACCTGAAGAATGGATGATGGTATACTATCCTGCTGTACACCAGGAGTGGTTCGTGAGGACACGAACTGAATAAGTAGGGGAGAGTTGTAACATCCCTATTTTTGAGGTATTATTTTAGTGTACAATAATATATAAGTATTATGAAATAATAATATTTGAATAAAAAGATATAATAGAAAACGTAATTGAATTTCTAGTTCCAGACTGTAAAATTAAAGAAGATATCTATTGTATAAGTCGGTGTATGTTTTAAATTAGTATTTACTCCCTCCCTCTATACGATTCCAGAAAAATCACGCACAGAGGAACCAAAACTCGTCATCTTCTTCCATCCTCATCAAAGCATCGATTTAATTCGAAATTCAAGCCCTAATCTCTCTAATTGATCCTTCTCATCAACTCCTTCAATCATTGTAAGTAATTTTTCAAGTTCTTAAACCCTAGAAAATGGGTTTCTTGAGATATAGATTATGAAGGAGATTAAATACGAAATTAGGGCATATAATTAGTATAATTGATGTAAGTTAAGCTTAGTTATGGTGATTATCATTATTGAAAGTCATATCACTTTATGAAAGTGATGATTTTACTAATTATGTTCTTGAGCTAAATTGGGGTTTTGCTAAATCTTTCTAATTAACCCTAGTTAAGCTCAAGCATGATTTATATTGACTAATTGAATGTAAAATTGATAGTAGAACAAAGAATTGAGATAGTTATGATGAATTTGAGTTAGTGAGCATATTTATGACTATGATTAAGGATAATCTAAGTGGGGGAGGATTAAGAATAGTGATTTGATGGTTATAGTACTTCCTAGTTATTGAATAGATTGTTATTTGATCATGTTTAGGTGATTCAAGCTTGGAAGTATTACCAATTGTTACTTGCATAAAATCTTCATCAAATCATCAAGGTGAGTATGTAGATATTAATTGAATGATATATGAGTTCCGGATTGCTTCCGAGCAAGAGGTTCTCACATTTGACTATAATTGAATGAGTTGCATTTGACATTGATTAAGACCATGGCCATGTGTGAAATGAGCATCATGTGGGCAATTGCCAATATCCTTGACATATGCTTGATATTCGACCTTCAATTGAATGCATATGTTATTATTGATAATTGAATTGTATTTGACTAGTTGTGATGATGAAAGCATATTATTAGATTAGTATTTACATGCTCACTAAGCGTTGTGCTTATCCTTTTATATTTACATGTTGTAGGTACAAGTGATCATAGAGAGGGAAAGGATATATCAAGGCATTAGCTTGGATTACGCTTGCTAAATTATATTAGTGGCAAGTTTCTCTCTCGAATAATTGTTTTGAATATCACTTGTGTAGTACGCCCCGATAACACTTTTGAAACAATGGTTGTAGAAGTCTTAAACTTAGTAGTTGTTGGAAGTTTGACTTTGTAAGTCAAACCGTTTTCATGTAAATATGTACGGTCCATGTATGCAAGTTTTGATATATGATAGTAGCATATATGGTTTTGGTATGAAAATGGTCAATGGTTAAAACTTGAAGTTGATTGGTAGTCAAACCATTTTAATAAGTCAAATATGTCCTAGATAGTTGACTTTAAGTGCAATTGGGTGAATTGGGTATCAAATGGGTCAATTGGGTCGTAAGTGTCCAAATGGGCACTAAACGGGTCAAAGGTGTCAAAATAGGTTAGAATGGGCGTATACTATGGATGAATATGCCCACACGTCATAATTGTATGTAGGAATGTGTTGGAAAAAGCTTAAAGTCAAAAACCAAGTGGATTGGAATATGACATGTCAACCAAAGTGGCCTAAAATGGTTAATTTTTGGTTATACGTCCGTTTTATCGATAAACATGTATTTTGAAAAAGTGTAAAAATGGAAACCTTCATTTTGGCATGTTGGAGGTGCCTGCAAAATTTGGTGGTCTAACTCTTAACGAGTAAAAAGTTATGCACGTTGTTGAAAATTGTCTTGAGTAAGGGCCTAATATGAGACAGGGACCTGGGTGCTGATTTCTTGAACCATACTGCAGATTTTCAAAATGTCTTATGTATGGGCCTAACCTTAGACTGGAAGCTAAGTGCTGATTTTAAATGCCATATTGCAGATTTTTGACCTCATATGGTTGATTTTCCCGAGCCACATTGTAGATTTTATTATGTCTAGCATGAGGACCTTCACCCAGTCAAAAGTCTTGTCGATGTTTTACAAGCCTTAGTGATGATTTAATTGAGTCGTATAAAAAAAAAAAAAAATTGGGCGTTTCAAGTTGGTATCAGAGCAATGGTTTAAGAGATTTACGTAATCCATTATAGGATTGCATAAACTTAAACCTATTGGATTAATTGACTATGAGATTATGATTATGCTAATTGAATTTTAGTAGAATATGAATTGTTAGGTTAATTATAAGAGTATGAATTGCCTTAATTTGATTATGTTCAAAAGCAATGAATAGAAGTGTGGTGTTAGTATAATACGACTACGTCTGGCCAACGGAGTCCTATTATACTAAGAGCACATGGGGGATTCAAAGCTGTTGGACATAAGATAATTTTGGCTAAGATTGTTCTTAAAGATGTAAATAGATATTTGATATGTGTTGACTAAACTTGTTAATTTTTAGCAAATGACTACTCAAGCTACTCACAATGATGAGACTCTTCATAATACTTCTTCCGATCAAGGTGAAGGCAGTGATGAAAGGGGTCTACATCCTGCTGATGAAGCAATATTGAACCAAATAGTTGAACGAACTCTTGACAAGTATACCCCAACCATCTTAACGAAAGTTGACCAAGTAATAACCAAACGATTAGACGAATTTGAGAAGAAACATCCCGTTTTGATGAATCCTGAACTCCTAGCTGCAAAACAAACCATTAATGCAGAAAAGGAGGAATTTAATTATAAGCGTTTTTCGAGTTGTAAACCCCCAGAATTTCACGGGGTACTAATTTTGCAACGAACAAAATAGTTACGCAGCACATGCTTGCAAAAAAGAAAAAGGTCACTGTGCCAGAAACAGATCAATTGTGTACAATAACAATTAGCAGATACACTAAGTTTTAGCAACTGCAGTATAACATGTCATATACAGTATAATATTTCAGAGTAGTGTACATTATGTGCCAACCAATATTTATCTGTGTCACTTTTCTGAATATAAGCCACGGTGATCAAAATGACATGATGCAAGCAGTACAAAAAAAATATTTTTCATGTGTTTGGTTGTTCATGTGCAGAGTTTGTGTTTGAAAGAAAGAGGGAGGACCTTCAGTGTTGTACTTCATCAGGAAGTTAAAATAGTACGAAACGATCAAAGCACAAAACCAGTTAACTCCTGCCACAAGGCTGCCAGCTGAACTCTTGATATTTATGGGGAAGATCTGAAGTAATTGTCACAAGAAAATTATTACCAACGATTAGCGATTTTACATTTGCATCGATCTTTCATTACAGTAGTATATCAAACTCAATCATATCATGTATTAAGTTCAGTGTAAGCCATACCTCATGTTGGAGGAAATGCCGTGTAACGGGTAATGATTTCAATGACCGGATATCCCTTTGAATCGTGTTATCACTTTCCGAAAACAACAATTCGACCCTATATGCCATGGGTTACACGAATTTTGTTTTGGATTAAAATAAAGAGTGTTCTTGATTGAGGCAACAATGCAAGAACCAGGTTGCTAGAAAGTGTTTATGTGTTGTTCTCTCTATCTCATGTAAATGTAGTTCTATTATATAAAACACCCAAACATAATGAGAATTATTGGGAGTAATGGTCCAAAAATGTCATCCATTAATCTCTTGCAGTTTCTAAGACCCTTGAGTTCATGGCTCATTAAAACAATAATGACCATAAAGTCACGTTAGTTACACATATTAACAGTCACAATCCATGGGTTAAAACTACTCCACAGGTCAAAACTGCCCCATGGGTCAAAACTGCCCAACGGGTCAAAACTGCCCAACATGTGTCATGGGTCAAAACTGCTGTAACACCCCCAAATTCACTGTTTAGCGGAAGCAAGTTTTGGGGTGCTACTAATCAAATATCACAGCACAAAGATAAAGCAAACGACATCTATATGCAACGTTTGTAAATTAGTTACATTCCATAGATATAACGTTTGAAAACTTAGTGTTTTTGTATACAAAAATGTAGTTTCCTAGAGTCCACGGGTATAGCGGGAGATTCTATTACATAATCGAAATATACAAAAGATAATGCTAAGAATCTCCGTTAATGCAGTTGTGTTGAAATCATGCGACTCTAGCTAAAGTCCTGGAGTAATCCTACTCCGTCCGGGTACCTGAGAAAACATGCTAAAAAGGTCAACACGAATGTTGGTGAATCTCACGGGTTTGTAAGCAATATCAGTTTTGAACACAAGATTTCATTAGTAGTGCCCGTAGGCGTAATATCAGTATTTGCAATCCAGCAAATGTAAAACCAGTATTTGCAATCCAGCAAATGTAAGTAAGTAAGTTATACCGTTGCCATGAGGCTCATAATCGAAGCTTAACTCGTAAGTAATAATTTGCTCCCGTGACATTCTCGTAACTGAGCAAGCATATGTAACGAATAATAGTCGCCCGTTTATACAGAACGGTTCGTGGTAGCGCTACTACCCCGGGCGGGGAGGGTCATTTCCCTAATGGATCCATTAACTAGTGTTCGCGCTTAAGTCCATAACTAACGATATATGATGGAGAGACTTCTGTAAATAGTAAACAACTCATGCAATTCCGTTTGGTATAGTAAACAGTTTTAGTACTTGTGTTCAAGGAAAAGTAGTAGCATGTTTCTCCCCCAATAAGATGAAACAGTAAAAGTGGGGCCGTAAGACTCACCTGAGTCTTGTAGTAATCGGTAGCAAATAGCAAGTAGTAAGTAAAGCAAGTAGGTTCTCCGAACCCGTAACCTTCAAATGCCTAAACATATGAGGTTATGTAAGTATGTGTCTCGCGAGACGTTTCGTTTAGTTGTACACAACTAGTATATCCAATGTTTGTCCGTATGTTTGTAATTGTTTGTTTTGAGAAGACAGGTTTGGCCCGTTGGTGACGGTTTGTAATAAAAATTTTAAAATGTTGACTTTGCTACAGTAAATGTGCTACAGTGAATTGCTATAGTAAAATTTGACTTTGCTACAGTAACTTTGACTTTTCTATAGTGAAAATCCTTCAAAATTTCCAAGTTTTTCTGTTTTCTGCGACATAATTTGCGACACAAGGATTTGGTATGCGACACAGGCGTTGTGTCGCATAGGGATGCGACACAAGAGCTCTGCGACACAGTGGTTGTGTCGCAAAAGCTTGCGATGCTGATTCAACAGCGACATAAGGGTTGTGTCGTATAAGGTTTACGACATAAGCTACGACACAAAATACGACACAAACGGATTTATGCGACACAACTTGCGACACAAGCGTTGTGTCGCAAAGATGAACACCAGCCTAGAAACCCAGCGACTGACGCGTTTTTCCGATTCAAATCACAAATCTAACATATTTTTAGGCTGTAAAATCGTGTTTTCTTCATACATATGGACAATACTAAGTTGTGTAAACATTATAACATCAAAACAATACATCAAAATGAGTAAATCTAAGGATTTAGGTATTTTCTTACAAATGAAAATCGAGACCAAACGGGGAAGAAAACGAGTATGGTGCCTTTGTTAATCTTGTTCCTCTCGTGATGGTGATTCCGAAAATGTAATTCTTGTGAGTTGATTTGCGAATATGAAAATTGGTGGGGATTTTTAGAGAGTGTTTGAGTTTGTGTGTGTTTTGTTAAAATGAAAATGAAATGAAGAAAGTGAGGTGTAGGTGGTGGGTGTTGTTGGCTGATCCAAAAGAGGAGGGAGGGAAAACGCTCCCTAAAATACAGTGTCTACTCCGTGTCCTAATCGTTTAATCCTTCGTTTTTAATATTTGACCAAGCAGTTATGTTTTAAAATGCTATCCGAATATTTTAATGAAAAAGACTTGTAAATGTTTATCAAAATACTTGTCGGGACATTTAAATTATTTGGTTCACGTTTGATACGTTTTTGTTAAAATATTCATAATGTTGTCGCGCTCATATGATAGTGTCCGTATATTAATGTATTTATACAGTAAAATATGTTCCCATTATTCAAATAAGTTTTGTCACCAACGTCCAAGTAAAATGTCTCGGACTTTGTCCGGTTGATTGGTACGATTTATCCAAATCGCGTAAGTACACACATATATATAATCACCTTATATATACAAATAGAGTCTGTAATTAGTCCTATTACATACTAATTATAACTAGTTACAAATAATTAGGCATAATTAATTATCCTAATTAGGCAGGTGTTACAACTGCCATTGCTCAAAACTGCCTATGTGTCAAAACTGCCCATATTCAAAACCGCCATGGGCCAAACCTGCCCAAGCCATGGGTCAAAACTGCATATTGACTTTTCCTTGTTTCGCAATTATTTTGGGTCAGGAACGTTATTAACTTGATGGGCGTACACTCTGTACCTCCTAACCCATTTCCAAGTGTAACAACCATATCCCTCAATTACACTAAATTACTAACAATCTGTAACACCCCAAGTTTCAGGAAATTATTTTCGTACGCAAATATATTTTTATTTCTAAGTATTATTATGTAATTAATAAGATATAATGAAAAATGCAAATGAATTACCAGTTTCAGACTGTAAGAGTTAAAGGAAATATAATAAATGCATAGATAGATACGTGTATAGCCTAGTGTTTATTCCTATTGTTCCTAAACGTCCCAAACACTTCCTGGAGATTGAGAAAAATCGCAGAAACCATATACATCACCAAATCTCTGAAATCAAACCTTAATCCAAGCCCTAATCTTTAAATTAACATCTCCTATCATCATCTTCATCATTCATCTAATTGTTGTAAGTGATTTTTCCCCTTTTCTAAACCTAGTTTATGGGATTTTAAGGGTTTGATAAATTAGTGATTTTAAATACGAAATTAGGATTTCAAATTATTAGAATTGTTATGTATTAGTGTTTATTAGTGTTACAGAGCTTGTAAATAATGATATTACAACTCAAAAGTAATGATTAATTGTTAGTGTTCTTGATTATATGTATATGGGTTTTATAAAAATGTTCATGAATTGATAAAAGCTAGTTAGAGGAGTAATTAGAGATGTTAATAGAGTGATATTATGATGTTTAAACAAGAATTCAAGTATATAATTAAGGGTTAGAATTATGAGTATGATGATAGAGTAAGTGTTTATGAATATGGAAAGATAAACTTGGTTGATTAGTGATGAGTTAGTTAAAAAGAATCAAGAATAATTCTAAGTGGGGGAGTAATTGAGTTATAAATATGATGATTAGTAGATTCTAAATATGTTGTATATGATTATGTGTTATGTAATAGGTGCTAAAGGGTTGGATATATCATCATTGACTACGTGTGGTAAATCATCGGTTGAAGATTAAGGTAAGTATTATAGGGACTAATTGGTAATGGTTGTATGTGTTTCCGGATTGCTTAAGAGCAAGAGGATCATACAACCATGTGGATGTTATTTGTATATTATGTATCTTAATAGTAAATGTTGAAATATATGAATGATTGTATGTGTTTCCAGATTGCTTACGAGCAAGAGGATCATATAATCAAGTGGAAGATTAGCTAGCGTTGCTAGCATAGATTTGTTTCTTAACTTGGTAACCATTTCGACGTGAATTGGTACCCTATGCCTTGTTTCTTATGACAGCGGATCCGCATAGTGTTCAGTGTTGATATGTTGTTACGATGAAAGTGAAGTAAAATGATATGTGATGATTGTTTCATAGTGTTGTGAATTAATTGATTAGTTGCCTATATGCTTACTAAGCGGTTGTGCTTATTCCTTCCATGTTTCCTGTTTTAGGTTCTTCGAGTCAAGAGAAAGGAAAGGGACTATGAAGGGATAAAGTGGGTAGCTATGGGTAGCAAGTGGCATGTGGCAAGTATTCTTATTTCTTATCGTTTTATGTTCAACTTGTGTAATACGCCCATGTGTCAAAGCTTTTGGAAATCAAACTTAGTATATGTCTTTTGTTGGATGGTTGACTTTGAAGGTCAACTCTGATGTAGAATCGAATATATAAATGTTTTGATACATTTTAGTAAGGTTATGTATATAAGTGTTGTCGTTGTGTTAAAGGTTGTGGAAATGGTCAAAGTTATATATGATTGGTTAATTGAAATTCAAAGTATGGTCGAATATGTTGAAATAGTCAAACTTGAATGGTATGGGTTGATGAAGTAGTCAAAATATGGTTAATTAGTGAAACGAGTCATAAAGGGTCTATTTGGGTCAAAGGAATGGAAATTTGCTAAATTAAAGTATGTTAGTGTTGTTATACTTTGAAATATTGTATCAAGATTATTTTGACATGTTGAGTAAGTGTGAAAAAGGTTTTGACCAGATTTGGAGTGGTGTGCTATTTGGTATGTCAAGTAAAAGTGGTGTTTTGAGTTCAAAATGGTCATATGTCTAGATTTGGCGTTTTTGAGAGTTTTGGAAAAGTTCGAAAAGAGAAATGTCCATTTTATTGATATAAATGTGCCTGCAAATTTTCAGGGTTTAAATCTTTATGGTTTAAAACTTATATGCATTTGAAGTTCGTATTTTGGTAAGTAAAAGTGCAGGTCTGGACTGGGCCAGAGTACCCGGCGGATTGCCGGAGTACCCTGCGGGTAAATACCAAACCCGGCGGCTGGTAAGGGAAGCCGGCTGCTCCTGTAGCTTTTAATTGGACTTTTGTTTCTGTTACCACTTCCTTTAAATCACCCGGCTACTTAGACGAGTACCCGACGGTTTGATGTAGTACCCGGCGGGTATAAGGAGTACCCGGCGGGTAGTGTCCAGTTTTGGGTCTTTTTATTTTTAGGTAATAAAAGTGTGTAGTTTGAATTTTGTATTGATTTAAATTATATGGTAACTATGAATGGGACCTAAAGGGTGTTATAAAAATAAAAATAAAAAATTTCAGGGCGTTTCACAATCCTCCCCAATTTAGTGTAATTCATTTACATGAGATAATCAAACAAAACAAAACTAATGCATAAATGAAAATGTCTTGAAGATTGAATTTCCATCTTAGTACATTACACATTTCAAATATTCGAGAATAAGGGTGTTCTAAGAATTGAACCCTTCAACCCATTTGAATACCTGAAGATAATATACGCACAAGTTTTCAAATACTCTAAAGCGATATTGACACTATACAAGCCATGTGTCCATATCCATTCATGAATGTTACAAAGCTAAAAGTCCAAAGCTTCTTGAAGCGGCAAAACTTCACATTCACATAGGTAGTTCCTTTACTTCATGCACCTGCTTTTACACTTTTTCAAAGGAGCTATTAAGAAGTAGACTTCAACCTAACCTCAGCAGGTCCGAGCACATAACCTTGGGATGACATGTATATAACAATGTGCTCCAATTTCTAAGTGTAAGCTTTCCACATTGAATTCAGCTCCTAATTCCTATTAGGAGGGAATTGGGTGTCTTACCATTAGAAATTATGTGGACTTTAAACCCATCCCTAATGCAGACTTATTAACCAAGTCTCTAGCTAATCCCTTCGTCAAGTGATAAGCTAAATTCTGTTGTGACCTCACAAACTCTATAGAAATCACCCCATTCATGATAAGTTCACGAATCATGCTATGTCTAACACCTAAGTGTCTAGACTTCCCATTGTACATTTGGCTATAAGCCTTTGCCAATGTAGCAGCACTATCACAATGGATAGAAATGGGTGATATAGGTTTAGGCCACAATGGAATCTCATAAATTAAGTTTCTTAGCCATTCCGCTTCTTTACCAGCAGTAGCTAATGCAACAAATTCAGATTCCATTGTTGAGTTGGTAATACAAGTTTGCTTTTTGGAAGCCCATGAAATGGCACCTCCCCCAAGCAAGAACACCCAACCACTTGTTGAAGAATGATCTTCAACATTGGTTATCCAACTTGCATCCGAGTAACCTTCTAAAATTGAAGGATATCCAATATAAGATAAACTATACTCCATAGTTTTCTTCAAATACTTAATTACCCGCCTAATTGCTTGCCAATGATGAGCACTAGGATTACTAGTAAACCTACTAAGTTTTCCCACAGCAAATGCAATATCCGGCCTTGTACTTGTCATGGCATACATCAAGTAACCAATTACCTTTGAATACTCAAGTTGTGATACAGCATCACCTTTATTAGGTAAAAGCTTCATGCTTGGATCCATTGGAGTACTCACAGGAGTACAATCATAACAATTGAATTTCTTAAGTACCTTTTCAATGTAATGAGCTTGAGAAATAGAAATTCCATTGTTTTCACGTTTAATCCTAATGCCAAGGATAACGTCAGCCTCCCCCATATCTTTCATGGAGAACTTTGATGACAAAAATTCTTTCGTTGAGTCAACTTTATCTTGATCAGTCTCAAATATCTACATGTCATCAACATATAGACAAATGATAACTCCTTTACCGGATTCATCAAATTTGCTATATACACATTTGTCCGATTGGTTTAAATTATAACCACTTGACAAAACCACTTCATCAAACTTTTGATGCCATTGCTTAGGTGCTTGTTTCAAACCATATATGGATTTAACAAGTTTACACACCTTGTTTTCATTGCCCGGCATGATGAAGCCTTCCGGTTGTCTCATATAAACCTCCTCCTCCAAGTCACCATTCAAGAATGCAGTTTTCACATCCATTTGGTGAATCACAATATTGTGAATTGCAGCTAAGGCAATCAACAATCTAATAGTGGAGATACGAGCAACCGGAGCATAGGTGTCAAAATAGTCAATTCTCGGTTTTGTCTAAAACCTTGAATGACTAATCTTGCCTTGAACTTTTCAATAGTTCCATCTACCTTCATCTTCTTTTTGAAGATCCATTTGCAACCCAAAGGCTTGCAACCAGGTGGTAGATCGGACAACATCTAAGTGTAAAGTGTTGTTGCCCATGATGGAATCCATCTCATCATTGATTGCTTCCTTCCAAAAGGCGACATCTTGAGACTTCATTGCTTCATCAAATGTTTTGGGATCATCCTCAACATTAAAGCAATATGAATATTGGGTAGAAACCTCATCCCTTGAACCTTCAATTAAGTATAACTGAAAATCAGGCCCAAATGACTTAGGTTTCCTTTCTCTTTTGCTTTTCCTAAGTTCAAATGACTTATCTTGAGTCACATCCGAACTTACATCCTTATTGGTTCCACTAGAGCTAAGGACCATATCCTTTGGTCGAGATATAGATGAGAAGCGATTCTCATCAAAGATTGCATCCCTTGATTCAACCACGGTGTTAACCGAAACAGAATCATTAGGTTCAATAACATAGAACCTATAAGCCTTGGAATGCTCAGCATATCCAATAAATATGCAATCTATACCTCGTTCACCCAAACTTTTCTTCTTAGGATCAGGGAGTCTTACAACAGCCCTACAACCCCATACCCAAAGATAGTTCAAGTTTGGTTTCCTTTTATACCAAAGTTCATAAGGAGTAATCTTGTTCCTTTTATTAGGAACTCTATTAAGCAAATAACAAGATGTTAACATAGTTTCCCCCTAAAATCCATTACTAAGATAACATGGAATTAACCATTTCCTTAAGGACCCTATTCTTCCTCTTCGATATACCATTTTGTTGAGGAGTATATGGAGCAGTAGTCTCATGAATTATACCCACGGATTGGAAATAAGTTGGATCAAAATATTCACCTCCCCTACCCGTTCTTAGCCTTTTGATTGATGCATTTAGTTGTAATTCAACTTCATTTTTGTATGTTTTAAACTTATTCAAAGTTTCATCTTTAGTGTGTAACAAGTAAACATAACAAAACCTAGAAGCATTATTAATGAATGTAACAAAGTATTTTTTATTACCCAATGATGGAGTCCCATGCAAATCACATAAATCACTATGTACTAATTCCAAAATTTCAGAATTTCTAATTACATTTTGAAAAGGTTGCTTAGTGATTTTAGTCAACATACATGTTTTACATTTTTCATGGTTCATGTCAACAGCCGATATTAATCCATCTTTAGACATATCTTGCATTCTTTTAAAATGCACATGTCCTAATCTAGCATGTCAAAGAGTTGAAATATTTGTGCTAGTTCAAGTTATAAAGGTTGAATCAACATTCATATGATTAATATTAAGTCTAAACATTCGGTTACAAAGATAACCAAAACCAACAAACATACCATGTTTTGATAAAACAAACTTATCAGACTCAATGACTTGTTTGTACCTACAATTATTCAACACACTACTAGACACTAGGTTTTTACGAATTTGGGGTACATGTAAAACATCAAACAAAGAAATAGTTTTTCCCGAACTAAATTGCAAATCCACACTTCCACGTCCATGAACAGGGGCTGTTGACTCATTTCCCATATGAAGAATTGATCCATCATCCAATGACTCATAAGTCTTGAACCAACATCTATCCTTGCATACATGGGTAGTAGCACCCGAGTCAACCCACCACGCAATGTCATCATCCTGCACAAAATAAGCCTCAGAAATATATGATACATAATAATTTTGAACCAAATTATTATTCATAATCTTACCTTTCGAGTTTTGGTCTTTAGAACCATTGCCCGAACCGCTTGTGCTAGCTCCATTGGTGATTTTATGACCAATATTTCTAGCCCTACAATCCCTTTTCAAGTGTCCCGAATTACCACACTTCCAACAAGCCAATTTAGACTTTTTATTGGGATTAGGCTTGTTGTTATCATGATATTTGCGTTTGCCCTTTTTGTCATTGTTGCCGGTGGATTTATGATGTTCCACCATGTTAACCGAAGAGGTTTCAACAACATTTTTACCCTTTGACTTGTCAATTTTCTGCGCCCTGAGAGATTCCTCAATATGCAAATGACTGCCCAACTCAACAAGAGTTAACTCCTCATTCTTATGTTTCAAAGTATGTTTGAAATCTTTCCAAGAAGGAGGGAGTTTGTCAATGACACAAGAAACCGAAATAGATTCATCCATGTTCATCTTGTGTTGTGTGAATTGCCCAAGTATACGAAGAAGTTCATTGTATTGTTCCATGACCGGTCTAGAATCAACCATCTTGTAATTATTAAAATTACTCACAAGGAACTTTTTACTAGAAGCATCTTCAGCCATATACTTTGATTCCAAAGAATCCCATAGTTCTTTTGCGGACTCATGATTTTGATATATATCAAAGAGAGAATCAGCCATACCATTGAGGATTAAACCTCGAGCAATATAGTCATCGTTCTCCCACTTGCCCCTTAGCCGAATCTGCTCCACAGTAGCATCATCACCACCATCTTCAGGAATTGGTGTACTAAGAACATACACCACATTCATGCTTGAGAGGAAGAAATGCATCTTCTTTTGCCACCTACGAAAATTCACTCCTTCAAACTTGTCAAGTTTGGAGAAATTAGCCGTCATATGCTTCAAAGTAGCCGCCATTGAAATCACCAATTGTTGTTTTATATTGTTGGAGGAAATGCCGTGTAATGGGTAAGGATTTCAATGACCGGATATCCCTTTGAATCGTGTTATCACTTTCCGGAAACAACAATTCGCCTTGGGTTACACGGATTTTGTTTTGGGATAAGACAAAGAGTGTTCTTGATTGAGGCAACAATGCAAGAACCAGGTTGCTAGAGAGTGTTTATGTGTTGTTTTCTCTATCTCATGTAAATATAGTTCTATTATATAGAACACCCAAACATAATGAGAATTATTGGGAGTAATGGTCCAATAATGTCATCCATTAATCTCTTGCAGTTTCTAAGACCCTTGAGTTCATGGCTCATTAAAACAATAATGACCATAAAGTCTCATTAGTTACACATATTAACAGTCACAATCCATGGGTCAAAACTACTCCACAGGTCAAAACTGCCCAACGGGTCAAAACTGCCCAACGGGTTAAAACTGCCCAACGGGTCAAAACTACCCAACATGTGTCATGGGTCAAAACTGCCCATAGGTCGAAACTGCCATTGCTCAAAACTGCCCATATTCAAAACCGCCATGGGCCAAAACTGCCCAAACCATGGGTCAAAACTGTCCATTGTCTTTTCTTTGTTTCGCAATTGTTTTGGATCAGGGACGTTATTAACTTGATGGGCGTACACTCCGTACCTCCTAGCCCATTTCCAAGTGTAACAACCATATCCCTCAATTACACTAAATTACTAACACCTCAGACATAATGACCCAAGGAATCCCTCCTATACCCAGTGAATAGAATGCCTTAAATACCTGCAAGCGTACAATGAATCTCATAAGTAGCACGTCAATAGATAAGAAGTTGATTACGAGATTTTGTACCATATGAATTAAAACACATGCATTAAACAACTGGTAGACCTGGGTTCCAAAAGAAATAAACATTGAAAAACATGGACACTGGTGTCTTGTTGTTCATAACTATAACTAAAAGTCTAAAACTAAAAGCTAAAATATAAATTAGTAAGTGTTACTTGCTTCTTGAACACTATTCAAATTTAGCAGAAAAAGAAGTTAATCAGTGTAGAAAGTGCATTACCAATACCCCAACAAGTGCCAAAATGGGGCTTAATTCCTTGTACTCGTGAAGGTCCTGCAGTGGGAAGTTAGAGTCTTCTATAATTTTCATGTCGAACATACAACTGAAGGAAGGATTAAATTTTATACAAACAAGCAAACCTGAAGCAAGAATGATATTCCTATGAGAAAACAACCTAAGCACGATCCAGCAGCAGAAACCTTAAGCACAATTAATTGCATGTGTAACTTGTCAGAGTATTAAACTCGATTTGTATGATGTATAGAAAATCTAAACAGTAAAGGTCACGAGCATACATAATATTTTTGATTTATGAAAATGAACATAAAATGATATTACGATAACTGGATGTGATCAGTACCATCAGTAGTGGCCTTCTACCTGATACGTCCATTAAAAGTACACCTAATAAGGTAAGTGGAACTGCAGATCACAATTCAATAACAATCAGTTTTAATATGCCAAATTAAAGGGAGAAACTGTTTGGCAGCATAAATAACCTGAACCGTAACCAATGCAATTGATCCAATGCTACTTGAAAAACCTGTAATGATTTGCAAAGTTTAATCGATAATAACTTTCCATCGATAATCATGTATTCCAATCAGATATAAAACATAATGAGGATTGGTAATTCAATTTAATGATCTGAAATTGCCTGAGGTTACATGCTTTATACCAACCATTCTACAATTAGGAGCAACAGTCACGCATGTATTCTCAGACTATATAGATGTGAAGATACAAATAGGAACTTTTAAATTTATCCAGCCAAAGCTAGAACTTAATCCAACAGTGGGATCCTTACCAGCAGAAATAAATATCGAACTGGCGTAAAAAGCAATAGCGCTTATACCCCCAAGTTGTGTCACGACCATAAGTCCAACTCCAACCTAAAACACACAATTATCACTATATATGAAATTAAGCCATGGAAATTTGATAAGGTGTTAAATATAATCACTGGGAAGACTCACAATGAGAGATTTGGAATATTTCGGTTGAAACAAATCGAAGACTCTAGTTTCAGATAACTGATTAAGTATCTCTGTATATTCCTATTATAATTATAATAGATTGCAGAAAGGCATTATTTATAGGATCAATTTCTTATGTGATTACTGCATAAGAGTTTACTGACTTTGATCCAATACAATAATGAATTGTAACTGAAAGTGAAGTTTAATTGGATGAATAATGTGAAAAAGATGTTACTTTGATTTCAGCTACTTCTTTAGAGATTTCTGCATAGTCTCCCCTAAGTCTCTGTAGAGCAGACTCACAGTCTTTCCACCGACCAATTTTTGCCTGCAAAAAGCTAATTATCTTCACTTCTATAAGAACCATGTGGAATTAGACTTATCCTGTTATGTCATGCAAGAGGCCAAAAGCTTCTTAAACGGTTAATAATCGCATTTCTATTTACAATCTGGCCAGGTATCAGATAGCACATGCTATGTCTGATTGAGTAGAGACTAAACTTGTTCAAGACTTCAAGCTATAAAGATTAGATCTCTTCACTTTGCTCTTGAATATTAGAATGCCAACTTGAGAAGTGTTACGAACCAATAAACAATAATAAAAATAATAATAACAAAAATATAAAAAAATATGTGATCAACTCACCAGCCATCTAGGAGACTCGGGAATGAAAAACAGTCCTAGAATTTGTAGTAGAGATGGAATGGTTCCTTTTTTTTTTTTTTTGAACAGCTGAAGATTATATATATATTTTAGAGGCTAGAGAGAACTTAGCCAAAAAAAGAGATACAAGGGGGGACAGACAAAGGAAACAAAACACCACCTACACCTATGTAGTAATACTTAGAGGATTACAACTCCAATCGACCCATGTAATTGTTTGATTCTTGCATCTACTAGACACCCAAAGAAAAGATAACACTTGAATCTCGTCCAAGATTTTAGCTGCTGAACTTACCACTCCCTTAAAGACTTTATCGTTTCTCGACTTCCAGATGCACCAAATAGCTACCATAACAACTGCTTCAAATATTCTGGACACTATGTCTGATAAATAAAGCTGATGTGGTACCAACAATAAAGAACGACACCTTGAAACACACATCAATTGTGAGTCTAGGCTCCACCATCGCATAAGATTGATCCAAAGTTCTTTAGTAACTGTACAGCCCACAAAAATGTGATGATTTGTTTCAATTGAGTTATCACAGAGAGGACACAACAATGAATGCAAATCTACACCCCTTTTGTCAAGATTAACAAGTGTTGGAATTCTTTCATTCCTAACCCGCCATATAAGGATGTTCACTTTTATTGGAACCAATTTATTCCACAGGTGCGGTTGTCCATCAATTGGGAGAAATTTCGAGTCCACCAAAACCCTTAGGGACTTGACAGTAAAAGCACCTGAGGAATGGTTCCTGAGAGCAAATAATTATAGTATTACTAACAATGTCTTCAAGATTTCAATGCAGCATTGATTTAATAGTAACTTACCAATAAGAGCTAGAGTGCGCCAAGGAATAACAATTCCAACAAGCCACATAGCCGACATTCCAATAGTTAACATTAGCTGTAAACAGTGCTAATGCAGTCAGTCAGTAGTAGACATCTGATCTAAACTTATGAGTTATCACAGTTTGCTATTACCTGATTAACAATGGTAAATGCTCCACGAAGGTTTTGAGGAGTTATTTCTGCTATATAAACCGGAACCTGTTCAGTTATTCAAAGCTTATGCCTTTTAGAAGTGAAACAAACTGATCAGTGTAACATAATGAAGATCATCTTGAATTACCACGTATGAGATAACCCCAATCCCATATCCTATTAATAGTCTTGCAGCATCAAGCAGCCAAGAAACCTGATTACCAGTGAACATACAACCAATGATATGAAATCAACTCTTCAAAAAGCCACAGTGAGTATCACATGTGTTGTAAAATTGGTGATCAAGTTCATTCATGGGACTTCTGTGTAGGATGGTATTTCTAGTGCATATATGAGTGTTATTCTTAAGTATATGTTGTATACCATACATTGGAAGTTATATGTTGATGATGATGCATGCTATGAGTAATATAAATATTAATAATGTGTAATACATACATGGTTATGTGATAGCATGTGTTTGTGACCAAACTCCACCCTGAAGCATGTTGTTGGTAATACAAGAAAAACTGTGGTTCCAAAGAGAAATTCTCATGAGTGAGAACATCACTGATATGTATACTAAAAAAAACAGTGATGGGGAAAAGAATTACCTCTGCATATACAATTGCCAACCACCCCAACAAACAGATCATTTCACACAGTCCCATGGTCTGCATTTAGATTGTTATAAATAATAAGAGAACTGCAGATCAAAAATGAAACTGACTAGCGCAAGTTACAAGAGATATGGAGCTAGTGGTAATGGTAGTTCTATCAATAAAAGAACTTACCATTCTCCGTCCAAAGTGATCGGCTATTTTTCCACTCATAACTGCACCTATCATTGCTCCAGTTGTCATTATTGACCCGAAAACGGAGTACTGCAAGTAACAGTTGAAATAAGAATGAAAAAATGGAGTACAATCCAAAATATTACATGAAAGTTTACAACCAGCTATTATCAAAATGCACAAGAAATAGTAATTCCAAGTATCACAGATCAACATAACATACAGCTAGTTACAGAATATATTACCTCTTCCAAAGACATACCAAGGTCATTCATGATTCCAATCTGAGCTGGAGATGAAAAGCCAATCTGTACATCGACCACCATACACCAAAAACCAAATATTAAACTTCATGAAAAACTCAACCTATTTCATGCATTATGTCTATCATGAAAGGTGCTGCTCCTAAAAGAAAGTACATAACAACATAAGTTCTACATAGACATATGATCTAGCAAATTTAATTTACAAATTCAAAAAAAAAAAAAAACATCTTCTTTGCAAATTGGACTGGTAATACAATTAATTAAGCCCTAATGGTAGCAGCTCAGGATTAACATGTCGTTTATGTTTTGAGCTAATATCAGCCAAATCATATCAAGATAGCTGTAAATGTACAACTTAATATGACATCAAGGATAACAATTCTTATTCTTGACATGGAATATAATATCAGTGTCATCAACTTCATACATTGGTTTCTAGGTAAATTTGTATTGAATCTCACAAAAAGCCGGTGGCTGCTGCTCTACTATATAAGTACAGTGCGTGAGGAAAGGAAGCCGAACCGAGCCCCTATTAAATTAGACGGAGCTTCGTTCGCTGGAAAAAAAGCTTGTATATATTTAAAAAAAAAAAAAACCATATAAACTATTCTAGTTATCTTGGCAGTTAGCAGCAAAAAAAAAAAAAAAAAAAAAAAAAAACATAGTCCATCCATGAAATACAGAAAAAATCCCTTAGTTGAATTTAGGCAAATTTCCAAGAAAGGTAATCAAACATCTCAAATTTGATGATATGGGCCACCAAAACTTTTCAGGGGCCATCAAAGGAGCGAATGCTCATTTTTCAAAATAGGGGGAAATTTGTCAAAAATGGAGTATATTCAGGTCCTTAAATTTGTCAAAAACTGAACTATCACTCCTAATACTTGTCACGAACTGAAATTTCGCTCCTAAATTTGTCGAAATATAAACTTCCACTCGTCGTTTGTGATCTTCGGTTACAAGCATGGATATTAGATTCACATTTATTCATTTCCCTGATCATTAGTTTAAAGGAAAAATCATAAATTTGATCGTTGGACCAAACTCAATTAACAAAATAATCCTTTGACTTTGGTTTTTAAGAAACTAATCCAACAATTCGCGCCATAAAAGGCGTGAACGGCGCAAACGATAAAAATAAGATAATTAAATCAATTATATAACAAAAGTCAACCAAAAGCCTTATTATTTCAAAAATTGGTGGGCCCGGCGTGTGTCAGTGTAGGGCCGGCGCGACTGGCACATTCAATCACCACACACACAATTTTTTATTAGTATCTCCCCTGGACCCCGCCATTACCAATCACCACACACACTTTGTTATTAGTATCTTCCGTAGGTCCAGCCATTACCGATCACCACACACAATTTTTTATTAGTATCTCCCGCGGGCTTCGCCATTACCAATCACCACACACACAATTTTTTATTAGTATCTCCCGTGGGCCCGTGGGAGATAATGAGTTTTTTAATACTCCATCCGTCCCAATTTTATTGTCCACAGACAAAAAATACGCAGTTTAAGAAAAGTGTACTGGTTGTACTCTGTAACCAATAAGATTTATTCTCTCACCACATTCAAATGTTTTGATTGGTTGGAAAGTACAAGTGGACTATAAATTTGGGACATCCCAAAATGAAAATGTGAACTATAGATATGGGACGGAGGGAGTATATATTTATTATTATCAATTATTATTATTATCGTTGTTGTTGTTATTATTATTATTATTATTATTATTATTGTTATTTAATATATATTTATTATTAATAATAATATATACAAATATATATTAATAACAACAACAATAATAATTATTATTATTATAATAACAATAATAATAATAATGTATAGAAATATATATTAATAATAATGTATACAACTATATATTAATAACAACAACAACAACAATAATAATAATAATAACAATAACAATAATAATAATAATGTATACAAATATATATTAATAATAATGTATACAAATATATATTAATAACAACAACAACAACAATAATAATAATAATAATAATAATAATAATTATTATTATTATTATTATTATTATTATTATTATTATTATAATAACAATAATAATAATAACAATAATAATAATAATGTACAAAAATATATATTAATAATAATGTATACAAATATATATTAATAACAACAACAATAATAATAATTATTATTATTATAATAACAATAATAATTATTAATAATAAATGTATATTACATATCAATAATAATAGTAAATATTTATTAAAAAAATTATTATCTCCCGCGGGGCCCACGAGAGATACTAATAAAAAATTTTGTGTGTGGTGATTGGTAATGACGGAGCCCACGGGAGATACTAATAAAAAAATATGTGTGTGGTGATTGATGGGAGATACTAATAAAAAATGTGTGTGTGGTGATTGGTAATGGCGGGGCCCACGGGAAATACTAATAAAAAATTGTGTGTGTGGTGATTAAATGTGTCAGTCGCGCCGGCCCCACACTGACACGTGCCGGGCCCACCAATTTTTGAAATAATCAGGCTTTTGGTTGACTTTTGTTATATAATTGATTTAATTACCTTATTTTTATCGTTCGCGCCGTTTACGCCTTTTATGGCGTGAATTGTTGAATTAGTTTCTTAAAAAAAAAAAGTCAAAGGGATTATTTTGTTAATTGAGTTTGGTCAAAGGATCAATTTTGTGATTTCCCCTGCTTTAAAACAATCTTAATTCAATTAGCATATACTAAAAGGCAGCTACTAACTAACTAACTAACAAGTACAAATAGCATATATGAAATTGCCCCTATAACTTAACACAAAGATTTTTAAATTAATCATTAAACACAAAAAGGATATAGAGTAGAATTAGTTACAGCAGAGCCAAACACGTAATATCCACAAACCGCCACGAATGTGCTAAATACAACCACAACTGTCGCCGGAGAACCTGAAGCATTGCTCCGGCATTGATATCCACCGTTGTCGGTAGTAAGCAACGAACTTTCTAGACTACTGGAACCATCTTCTTCTTCTTTCATTGTGTTTACCATAATTTGGCAATATTTGATTTCCTCTACCTACATAAGAATTTGCATTAATTACATTTTATTTATTTATTAATTTAAAAAAATTGAAATATAACAACGTGGAAAGACAATGAGCTAAAAAATTATAAGGAAAAGAAAAACAAAAAAGACAAGAAAAGAATGTCATGGGGTTCAGAAAAATTGTCGTTCTCAAATGTCATCTTAACCACAACGGTTATAAATAGGTGACACTTTACTTATTGTCGTTCTCAAATTGACGTTTTTGGCTTTGCTGTGACACTTTACTTATTTTTAAGTGATTATTCCTTAGTAAAAAAAACAGATAAGCAGTTTTCAGAAATGTGTTTGGATCTGCTTATCTGCAGTCAAAATAAACAAATAAGCAGAAAAACACTTATTTAAGCTATTCAAAACACCCCGTAGTACTTACTTCTCTATGATAAATCAATTTTAACAAATACATTTCACATAGTAGAATTGTAGAAAGAATTAAATTATGTATCTATTATGTTATGTCAACATAGCATAAGATACACATGTGAAGGGAAACAAATGAAAAATATTGACATTTTATAGTAATTTAATTTAATTATCACTTATACATAGTTACCTTTTACCTTTGACGAATGTCTTTATAATATTTTGTTGCCTCTCTTTTTCTGCTATGAATTCAAAATAGTTATCTTTTAAAATGTTTATGAGGTCACTACACATTCGTTTGAAAGTTACCTCTGGTCAGAGTTCTACAGTAGTCTGATATAGGAATGTGTATGATTACTTAAAATCGGTTGTTTGATTATATGATGGATTATATATTATCATCGTGTTTGATTTATTGTAAGCAAGTATGAAACGAAAGGAAGTATACAAGGAGAAGACCTTATATGAGGGTAAGGAGAAAATTGTCTATTTTACTGCATTTTAAAACAAAATTGTAATTGTAATAGTTAAAATGCAATAATATTAAAATGCAGTTAAATTTATAAGTATTCATATACTGATTTATTGTGAGCAGTATCAAACGAAGTATTCATAATTATTTTAACCGTATTACTGTTTATCATACATCGTATAAGAAAGACGGTTCTTGTTAAATTAAATGATTTTGGTCAATCAATTTTTAGGGATATATCTATTTTTGCTTGATCTAAAAGACACATTATATTAATTGGACCATATATATAGCAAATGATCATATAGATAATTGTAAGAATTAATTCAAATGTTCATGGAGTGTGTATTCTATTTAGTGTACCAACAAAACCTATACTAAATCTCTACTGTATGCAACAAATGTATAACTGTCTGTCTGTCTAGTTTCGTAGATGTGAGAAAACACAAAAATACAATGTCCAGTCCTTAATTATCAGACAAAAGGGACTGAATCAATTATCTTTAATCGGGTTCAAGGAAGCTTGTATTTCTTCAAGCGTCCGACCCTTGGTCTCAGGTACTAGTTTTGCAACGAATATGATAGTTAAGCCGCATATGCTTGAAAACAAGAAAAAAGTTCCTGGTGAAGGATATACATCCATCAAACTCCATCAGCAAATGTGAGTGTGTGTGTGTGTCGGAAAAGATATAAATTTATTTTAAACAAAAAAATATATATATATACAAAGAGAGACCTGCAGTGCTGCACTTCATCAGGAAGTTAAAAAAATATGTAACGACCCAAGAGCCAGACCAGTTGACTACCGTCACGAGGCTGCCAGCTGAACTCTTAATATTCATGGGAAAGATCTGAAGCAAAATAAACGAGATTTACTAAAATTGCAACAATACCATTTGCATTTATCTTTGATCACATCAATACCGAACATAACATGCATAAGGCTAAAAGCCGTACCTCAGACATAATGACCCACGGAATACCTCCCATGCCCAGTGAAAAAGAACCCTTGAATACCTGCTTACAAGGGATCTCATTGATAACACTTCGGTAGGTAAAGATGATAGAAATTGATTCTAGTAACTCATGTTCCGTAAACGGAAAACGAAAAGTGAATTATGAAGCCAGAATGACATCTTAATTATTCTTGACATTTATAATGAAAAAGAAATTGATCAGTGTTTAATTGCATTACCATTACTCCAACAAGTGCCAATACGGGGCTTAACTCCTTGTACTCTTGAAAACCCTGCAACAGCAAGTAGGAAATTTCCATACATTTCTAGTGGAAAAAACTGAAGATGAAAATAAAATTTTATAGACATAAACAAACCTGTAGCAAGAACGATATCCCTGTGAGAAAACAACCTAAGCTCGTTCCAGCAGCCGAAACCTAAAGGAAAAGAATATTATGTTTGCATTGTCACTACATTTAACTGTATCTATTAAATGCAATGAAAAACCGACGTAAAGCATAGAGTTGTTGAAATACATTCTGACATTTGTATTATCCATTCTTGACTAGTTTCCAGCTAAAACAAAATGCAATAAAGGCTACTAGGAAAATAAAATTTATATATGACTATAGAGAGTATGCACAGATGATTTGTGAGAATGAGATGAGGTCTGTAGTTCTGTACCATCAGTAGTAGCCGTCTACCAGAGATATCCATCAAAAGTACACCTACTAAGGTAAGTGGAACCTACACAACGGAGTCCAATAATCTTTACAATGCCAGCATTGAAGATAGCAACTAGTTGGCAGCATGAATCACCTGAACGATAACCAAAGCTATTGTTCCAATGCTACCTGGAAAACCTGTTAAGAACAGCATTATCTCATCAAAAAATTTCTATCCAAAACCATGTATTTCAATTAGATCTAAAAAAGATTGTGATCAGGCAATTCGAAATTAGTATTAATATAGCCTAAAGTTCCATTGCTTAGACCATTTTACTCTACTTTCCAATATATGGGTTCCATCTACCTTTCATCTCGTATCAAGTAATTATGACAGCACAATCAAATCATCATTTATTCTCACAGTACATATATAAGACATACAAAACACAGCTTTTAGATAATTCTAAGAAGCTAAGAACTTAATCAAAACGTGGGTTACTTACCTGCAGAAATAAAGATTGAATTTGCATAAAACGCAATAGCATTCACACCTCCAAATTGCTGCAACACCATAAGTCCGACTCCAACCTAAAACACAATTACATTATTTGAATGCAACGCAAAAAAAAAAAAACTGAGATGGTCTAGGATATAACTTTTTTTTTTTTTTTTGGGTAAAAGGTCTAGGATATAACTGGGAAGACTCACAGTGAGAGATTTGGCATATTTCGCTTGGAACAGATCGAAGACTCTAGTTTCTGACAGCTGATCAAGTGTTTCTGTGTAATCCTGTATCATGGGTTGAACATCTTATAATAATCATTATTCATGAACTAGTAATAAATTATACAAAGCTTCACTTTCTATAAATGCAATTTCCAACATCATTTTATTTCCGTTCTAATATGTTTCTAGTAAATTATTCAATAAGTAAACCGACTGCAACTGAAGTGAAAGAGATGTTACTCTGATTTCAGCTGCTTCTTTGGAAATTTCTGCCTTCTCTCCCCTGAGTCGCTGTAGAGCAGACTCGCAGTCTTCCCACCGACCAATTTTTGCCTGTAAGGAGCTACATTTGTCACCGCCTCACATTACAAAAATAATAATTTCGACTAATATTTCTTTAATTATGTCATGCAAGAGGCTAAAAACCTTCACACAAATGGTAGGTCTGTGTATTCTTTATTGAAATTGTGTATATATAGTTTTATCCAATCAGTGTATTAGAAGGTAACAATATAACTATAAACACTATTAATTTTGCACCCAACTCACTAGCCATCGAGGAGACTCAGGAATAAAGAACAGGCCTAAAATCTGCAGTAGACATGGAATGGTTCCTGAAATGACAAACTGTTGTTCTAATTAAAAGGTCTTCAAGATCCGGCAAACCCATTGAAATTTATAACAGAAATTACCAATTAGAGCTAGAGTGCGCCAAGGGATAACAATTCCAATAATCCACATAGCAGACATTCCAGTACATATCATCAGCTGTAAACGGTGTTACATGCAGTTAGTCATTAGGCATCTTTTAATCTGTACGTACATAAGTTAGCTATTTACCTGATTAACAGTTGTGAATGATCCACGAAGATTTTGAGGTGTTATTTCAGCTACATAGATTGGTACCTGTTCAATGATTCAAAGTTGAGACCTCTCAAAAGTCAAAGCATTGGTAGACTAGTGTTACAAGAATGAAGAATATCTTGCACCTACCACGTAAGAAAGAACTCCGATCCCATATCCAATGGACAGTCTTCCAGCATCAAGCAACCAAGAAACCTGTTACAGACATTTTTAAGATCAAGGATAAAGCAACAATTTCTATAAATAAGTACATTAATATGTATAAGAAATTGACAGGGAGAAGACTAACCTCTGAATATAAAATTGCCAACCACCCCACCAAACAGAACAATTCAGATAATCCCATGGTCTGCATTTGAAATCAAATCAAACACAAAGAATAAACCAGAGCAAATTAATAGTAAGAACAGAAGAATTTACCATTCTCCGTCCAAAATGATCAGCTATTTTCCCACTCATTACAGCACCTATCATGGCTCCAATAGTCATTATTGACCCAAAAACTGAGTACTGCAAGTAACAGTAAAAAGAAGATATCTAAAAGTTTAAAATGAACGGTATTGATATGTTCTTTATAAGATATATTACTGCAACTCCTGTCCAGTATTTTTGGGTTGACAGATCAAATGCAAAAGATAGAATAAATAAATAGAGAAAAAGTAAAGGAATTCAAGTGTGCGTCGGAATATATTACTTCTTCCAAGGACAGACCAAGATCATTCATCATTCCAGTCTGAGCTGGAGATGAAAAGCCAACCTGTGAATCCACCATATACCATAATTTAGATTTGATGAAAAGTCATCCTACTTAATGCATTAATTCGACTGTGAAAGACTTCTGCTCCTTAACAGAAAAAGATTATAAAAATCCATCTATGAACCATGTTAAAATCTTAACGTTGCCCCGTTCTGGTTTTTGTTTACAGTTTCGGATTTGGCCAATATTTGTCATACCTGTAAATTAACATGTTGTGTATGAGGTAAATCTGTATCAGCCAAATCATACCAAAATATCTTATGAACAAATCATAAGTTATACATATACCCCATTTATAGAACAGGTTATCTACTCTACACGTCCCAATTCCCACATAATGCAACGTTCGACTTGACAAAAATTTCAACAATCATTATCTACTAACAATGAATCCCAAACAGGCCCATCAAAAATGACAAAATGTCAATGTAATTAACATCTTATAATGATGAGTAATATACAAATAAATTACTGTAAATTTTTAGTTTTCTACTTAAAAATTCTACTTATTTATACACAGCCCAATAAGAATCATTGCAGTTATCTTAGAATCATGATGTTAGAAATTTCTAAACATATAAAAATTACACAACCTTTTTCTGAAAATCTACCTCCAAAATGTTGCTATAGTAAATCTGTAAATATAAATTATACATTTCCGAGGGTCCTATAATATTTTGATTTCCTTTTCCTATAGGAAATTAGAAATATATTTTACATAAAGTAGATCAACCTATTGGATTTAATTAATTAATGATAAATATATTGATTTGATTTATATTATAATTATAATAGAAGAACTTACAGCAGAGCCGAAAACGTAAGATCCACAGACCGCTATGGAAGTGCTCATGACAACGACACGTGTCGCGGGAGAAGCTGACTCATTGCTTCGACGGTGCCGGCCACCGTCACTGATGGTGGTGGTAAGTAATAAACTTTCCGGCGTAGTACCACCGTCTTCTTCCATATCGTGTAAAGTGAGAACGTTGATGGCACGCTGACTTGACCTTTTGTCCAAAATAATTAAAAAAAACTAACGGATTTTTCTAAACATACCGTTAACAAACATAAAAGTGTTAGTACAATAAAATAACCGTCACCTTAAAATAAATAAATAACCGCTATGTACAATACTTTTATGCGTGTTAACGACAGCCCTTAGAGCTACGTTTAGAAAAATCCAAAACTAAAATAAACTCTCTCTTTTATTTTGTTTTCAAAATTCAAAAATATACATATACCTATATTATACTCCGTATATTATTATATATCTCTATCTCTACTCCTTATAAAACATATCAAACTCTCTCTCTTAAATACTTAAAACGCTAATTATGCACAATGTACAACTTACAAAACTTTATGCTTGTAAATGATGATTTTTTTATGTTTTATGTGTAATTCATCATATTACTTCATTAGTTTTATGACCCGTGAAAACACGGGTTTTGTTCAAAAATGTTTGAATGAGTAACAATAAATATAGAAATAGATTATATATACAATAAGTGAATAAATAACTTTTGTGCGTTCGATTTGGTATCATTGATTTTTAATTTAGTATTTCAAGGTTAGTAAGTTGGAGCAGAATTTGCAATATACTACGTACATGCGTTTCAAAATAATTATTCAATTTTTATTTTTTTTTAAGTCTTTCTTTTTCAACTTTGACATTAAATATTTTTGTTTGATGCAAAATATATAAGTGGATTAAATTTTAAATGTATTTTTATTGGTATAATTTTCATCAAGTATTATATAACAAAAACAAAACTTTTAAGGTCAAAGTTGAAAATGAAAACTTCAAAAAGTCAAAACAAACAATTATTTTGGGACGAAGGAACGGAGTAGTTATGAAAATCAATAGCAAAATATAAATGGAAATAAAAACATTACCAAAATTGTCAACTTAGTAGAATACTACGGAGTATAAGATTTAGGACTATATTGCGAATTCAATATTGTTAGATAACAGGTAAAAGAAGTTGGACTAAGAAAAAATAGGCCTAAATCATTTTCAAAAATATCATTCAATCTTCTGTGTTATATTGCAAAATTGTCAACCTAGTAGAATAGTGTGATATTTAGGACTATTATTGTAATGTAAGATTTTAGGACTATATTGCTAATTCAATAGTTCAACTTCAACGTATTAAATATCTAGTAAATGCTTGACCTAAAATTTCGATTTTCAAAGGAAGTTATGTGATATGTGTTACCATTATTATTAATTTAAGATTTTCTAAAATAATTTTTTTTACAAAAAAAATATGGTCAAGAAATATTTATTATCACATACTCCGTACAATTTAGTCATCTTTATTACTCGAAAAAAACCCGTGAATAAGGCCCAGTGGGACAATAGGCCATGATGTTCACTGTCAGCTAAATAATACTGTGCAATTGTGCATTGCTATTAATTGCTTTGTTTTCTTATATTATATATGTGATTTATTTTTGAACTTATAATTAGTAGGCAAGTTAATTAAGTATCGTATTTTGAAAACATGAGTACGTAAAAAATTATTTTTTGGAGATTTTTATATAATTGTAACATAAATTATGTTGTAACATATCTTGTAATGAAAGAAAACTTATAACAAAATATACATTACCATTAGCATTTAGATGTAAAGTAACACGATAATAATAACATAATCAAAACATAGTTTGCCACAAACATCCATATCATTATCAATAAAAAAACACTTATAATCTTTGTAGACTACATTTTGTGTGGTAAAAAAAAATATCATTTTCTTGCGTAATAGAATGATGAACTCGAAACCTACTGCAAATCCTCCATATCAAGTGTGATATGTTTGCCTTCTCTCCCACAGCCTTCGTCATATACATCCAAATCGCCACATTCAAATACATAATTACCAACTCGTAGGTCCAAATCTTCCAATGGTCAAAAACTTCACTGAACGGTAAGAACGGGAAACCATGCATGAGACCATAAAATTCAAATTTAAAAACTCTCTTGACAGAAGATCAATAGAAATTCAAATTGTATATCTATGTCTCAAAACCGAATACTTGCCATTGTTTGCATCAACACCTTATTGCAGTATATACATTCTCAAACACAGACATTTAATTCATCTTGACAGTTGCATGGATCCTATCACAGTTATAGTCATGGAATAAAAAAAATTAAGAAAATATAAACAATAATAACATACAAATTTATGGAATTAAAATATAATTCGGAGACAATACCCTTTCATCCATGAGGATCATATCAAGTTGGAAAACTTTCTTCCACAAACTCGATCACAATCCAAATCCTTTGGTTTTCAACTTTTCATGAATCCTTAACAATGTCAATATCTTCGATGAATTATAATTCGATAACACATAAAAGAAGTTGGACTAAGTAAAAATAGTAGCTTGATATTGAAATGAGGTGGTGAACCATGGAATGCTAGTACTCTATTTATAAGCAAAAAGAAAGTAAACCTTCTAAATTCTCACCCTATCATAAAGAGAGTAGAGTTGGCGTGCAGCTAACAGCAGAACCAAAGCAAAGCATGAACCCTTGTAATTATTACCATTCAATATGCATGCAAGCTTAGGAAATAACAAAAATAAAAACACTGAGTCTTTCTATCATCTAAAAGATTTCTTGCAGATTATATTATACTCCCTCCGTCCCAATTTTATTGTCCCCCGACAAAAAATACGCAGTTTAAGAAAACATAATCATCTCTCTTACTTTTTGGTAAGATGACAGTTTTACCCTCTACTTTTTACCTACTTTTTTGTCTTACATATATAAACTAGGGGTAAAAAAGAACTTTATCTCATTATTCTTATCTATTTATGGAAGTGGACAATTAATTTGGTACAGCCTAAAAAGAAATACGGGACAATAGATTCGGGACGGAGGGAGTACCATTTTATAGCTCAAAAATAAAAGGAAGCACAAAGACCAAGGTTAAACATGATCTATTGTAATTATTATTATATCGGCATGCATGCTTAGGAAATAAAAAAAAAAAAAAAAAAGATTTCATGCAAAATTTAAAGATTTCATGCAGATTATTACAATATTTTTTAACCTTACATTTTTAATCCACAATTATTACAGATTTATGACATCACAAGTTTCACATAAACATGACACATCAGCGTATTTAGCTTGTTTAGGAGATGTCAAATCAGCTTCATGACATCAGCCGAACTCCCATTTAGTAGATAGAACTAGTTAAGTGACCCGTGATAACACGGGTTTGTTGAATACTCTATTTACCAAATTTGTTTGGTATATCTTTATGTACATACGGTAATTATTATACATATGATTTGCAACATTTAATGTTTTAAATCTTGAGTTATTAAGTTGTGTACAATTATTAGTGATGAATTCATCTAGAAAATAAATAACGGAAAAATAGTTAGATATTCATTCTCGTGGCATGGTGAAAATAAGCAACTCAATAGCAAAGTTTATTACCAAACCATAAGTAGCCCATTTGCAAAACTCGTAACCAGGTGAACATAGAACAACTTTGCATATCACAATATATATTTAGAACTCAAAGTACATACATATCTCTATGTACATATAGTTCCAGCCACCTACGTTGATTAACCCCAATTACTGGCTAGCGCATATTTATTCACAAACCATTACTACCAAACCTACAACATTAAAGCAATTAACTATTTACATTTGTCCTTGTACTTTTTGGACTATTTCAATCTATATAACCATCATTCCTAGCTTCATTCCCCATCTCATGTGACCAAATTCAAGACATCTACCACTGGATCAGTTATCCATTGTAACCATTGGATATTCCCTTTTTTCAGTTTTCCTTGAATCCATTCCAAACAACGAAATTTGTATTTCTTAGAACTGGTCAACACCTTAGAACCAAAGACCCTGCAGTTTCTATTCCTCCAGATATAGTAAGTTGTTATCCAAACCACTGCTTCCGGAAACTCTTTTCATTGCTTTGTTGTAATGTCATTTCCCACAGAATTCATAACTTCCCTAATACCTACTGAATTCACGGTACCTCGTTTCAACTATTTAAACACAATAATCCAAGTATCCAATACCTCTTTGCATAATCGTAGAGAATGATCAAGCGTTTCTATTTCATCTTCGCAACACATACACAAAACAGAACGTAAGTCGACAACTCTTTTGTCCAGCTCAATTCTAACCGGCAGGCTACCTTTGCCGCCCCACTGGCAAGTACGACTCCATCTAGCATTTTCGATAATAATTTATTTGAAAATACTTCATCGTGACCCATAGTCCACTGCCACCTGTGCCTACAATCTTTCAACGGAATAAACGCATATAGTATATTAATAAGTTCCTCTAACTCGCCTTCAGCACAACATCTTGGATTCCCAACCCAACCTCTCTCCCAAACCCATGTGCTATCAACCCACCTACACATGTCCTTTAAAAAAAGATTGAAATAAAGCTTTTGATTGTTTTTCCCTTACCTAGACAGTTTATTTATTAACATATGTATAAATATGTATATGATAAATACATCAAAAGGTAAAAACAAATTTCTATTTATTGAGCGAGCGAAGAATAGGAAATGAAGCAAAGAAACTTACAGTTACTTCAAAGTCAACACATAAGACTACCCCAGATGTAGAGAACATTCTGAAGTAGCCTTCATTTGAGGTTTTTATATGATTAAACAGTAGTGAGCATTCCATATGAGATCATGAACTACTTGGCATTGGCACTGCTCTTTCTGACATTATTCAAAGCAGTTTCATGGACTATTTATTGCATCTTTATGAGTTTAGCATGAGCACCATTTTCACCCTTTGCAAAAAGCTCATCATGAGTTCCCATTTCTAAAAAACCAACCTGTTGCAACCCAGATAAAACAACATGTATGAGCTTAGCATGAGCATCATGTTCACCCTTTGCAAAAAGATCATCATGAGTTCCCATTTTCACCCTTAGCTCTAGCTTATCAAAACCCAGATAAAAAGACATAATTGTATTTTATTTCTAGACTTATATGGAAAAACAGTAGTCATCACAACCCAAATAGTATAAGACCAGAGAAAGTGGAAGAGATACTTTATGAGCATACTAAGTTACATAAGAATAAATGACTTTCTTTAGGCTATTAGTACTAAAATTAAGAATTGTATCCATAAAGTTGAGCAATTAATTCCATACCAATATGATAACAGGGTCCATGAGGGTAGGAAGCAACTCAAACATTATAATAGATTATAATCCATAAGGGTTTATACAAACTGCAAGTCCCATAAAGATGAAGAGCTTGGTGTTTTGATTATAACATGTCATCAATATATGACATCCACTTAATGAGCATGTTACTGCAACTTCAATATTACATTCTGAATTGGAGAATGACACATACCAAAAGATAAGGTGTCAACAAATTACTTCCGAATGCGCAGAAAATATAAATCGGCTATAATTAAGCAATAATCAAGATTAATGATATATTATAGAACAATAAAAGAAAAAGGAAGGAAGGAAGGAAGAAACAAAGCCTGTTTGAGTTGCTTATTTTTCGTCAGCTACCTCACGCTTCTATAACGAATTGCTAGATACTTTATAACATTCCATCACAGACACTAACATTATCACACACAAATTAAACCACCCATGTAAGCAAAACAAAATAATTACTCAGATTCATGATTAAAATGCAAATCCTCTTGGCCTTTGTGTATTATGATCATACATAACCACTACATCTTTTATTGTACCAAATTGTTCAAAGTACCTTTTAAAATCATTTTCTATGACTGTCGAAGCTAAACCCCCTACAAATATCTTTCTCGTTCGATTAGGACCAGGACAACCCTGAATGCTATTACTGTTTCTACTGACTTTGCTCTGATCATCCCTAGAAACAGCCTTATTTGCCTCAACCTAACATAATTCAAATCATTAGTTTGATGATCATGGAGTTCTTATTACGAAAAAGTATTGATTGCAAAATTTACCATTCTGCCATCAATATTGTGTTTCTCTTTGGTGACTCTCTCTGCAACAACAGGATCAGCAAAAACAACAAAACCGAAACCACGTGCACGTCCAGTGGTGTGATCTTTCATAATCAGAGCTTCCAAAACCTCACCGAAAGTACTAAAATACTCTTGCAAGCGTTCTTCATTTGTATCCCATGATATCCCACCAACGAATAACTTACCAAGATCCGATTGCATTTTCTATACAACAAAACATAACAATCAACAACCTAAACTCCAATAAATCACTCCAAACAATTGTTACTAAACTTAGAAAAAATAGTCTAGAATGATCAAGAAAACTCATCCTAATTACCCAAGTCTATAAAGTGAAAATGCAGATCAAAATAGCATAGATTCAAAGCAATATACCTTAGTTTTATGTTACAATCAGATTAATACACCTACTGGAATTTAAGACGGGTATTATCAGATTCAATCAGATAAACATCGGATCCCTATAACGAACAACAATGGAGGTCCTTCCTGAAAGGAGTTGCAAATAATTAAACAAATCAACCGATCAAGAAACCAACTTTATCGAATTCTAAAAGATACCCAATACGCAGATCATAAGATTAAAGGGATTTAAAAGATACCCAAATGATAAATCTTTAAACTTTAAGATCTGAGGGGATGAATTATAAGAAGTGATGGCATTTCATCAAACACTATAATAAACCAATTTTCATTCAAGCATTTCATAAAACATAGAGTAAAAAATTTATCATACAAAATATAGGTCTACCTTTCAGTTGGATTGAAATATGTCTTTCAAAGTTGTATCTTACACTTTCTTCGTATGTTCAGATCGAGCATTTCAATCAATATTATAGTATTATCTTATAACTTTCACCAAGGTTACAAAACCTGCAATTATGTACAAATATCATAATCAATTCAAACAATATCAAGGAGATGAAGTATGAAATCAAACCCTAAACTATAAAACACCTTAAACTTACAAATTGAAAACCCATAGCCTTCAAATCGTCTAAAATCTACAATAATCAGATAGACAGAAATATCACGTAGTAGACAAATCAAATGCTACAAATCGAAAAAAAGATCGAACTAATAATCGAAACTGATAACTCCTTAATCTCTCCAGTTTTTGTCGTGTAATTAAACTGATGTAACAAACAAAAAGAATAAGAAGAGAAATAGAAGCAAGTAGTACATTTCATGATCAAGGATGTGAAAGAGAAAAAAAATACCAACCTTGAAGAAACTACCCAGACATGATGTTACATGATGTTTTAGATGAGAGAAAGAAGATGGAAGATGAATAGGAACATTAGGGTAAATGTATTGAGCTTCTCAATTTTGGGCGGAGGCACGCGTGACATTGCTTCCTAACAACACTAATTAAACTGAAGCGTGCAATTAAAGTTTTATAGTTTCAAGATTAATGGGCGGGTTTTGGAGAGGCAACAAACAACCTTTTGAAAAAAGATTTATTTTGTGCAGTATATTAATTAATACTGTACATTTTATTTTTTAATTTCTAATCAATTAAAATGGTATGCTCATGTGATGCTGACCTAAGCGAGTTATCTTGGTGAAGACACGTCAGCAGCAACAACAGCCCTAGAGGGTGCCAAATCAGCTTTATGATGTCAGCAGTATTGTCAAATTGTATATAAGATATAAGATATATAGATATTATTATTATTTTGTTCGATCTAAGATGTATCATTCAAATCAATATCTTAACGTTTAATCACTTTTTCTAACCGATTTAAATTTGTTCCCGTCGCATTGCGTGGGTTACTAGCTAGTGTGTGTGTATATATATATATATATATATATATATATATATATATAGGTTCTTGAAAGAAGGGGTAAAAGTGAGGGAAGGGAGGGAAGCTAATGAGGAGGTGATAAGTGTCCTCCTCATTTCTCCACCTTTTTTATCCAATTCCTCCCCCTTTCTCATTTCTCCCATCTTTCTTTCTTTATTTCTTTTTTTTTTCTTTTTTTTCTATTTCCTTTTTTTCTAAAAACTTTTATTAAAAAAATTTATTTTTATAAAAAAAATAAAAAAACATTTTAAAAAAATTATTTTTTTAACTTGTACGAACTTCTATAACACTTTTATGAAAAATATAATAAAATAAAATTTGTTAACATTTTTTTACAAAAGTTTTTCATTTTTAACAATTAAAAATTAAAAAAATAGTTTTTAACATCATTATAAATAAATTTACCGTTTAATTTCTTCTTTTTTATATCATTTTCACATTTTGTAAAGCACCAGATATTATATATTATAATGCAGATATATATAAAATAAGATGCAATAAAAGTAAATTATTATTATGCTTACTAACATAATAAACTATGATGCACTAATTTTTTCTGAATATGATGCATCGACTTTCTAAATATACTATAAAACATAATTATTGAATTAAAAAGTGGTGCATCATAGTTATAAAAATATGGCTCATCAAAGTTATAAAACATGGTGCATTGAGTGTTTAAAATATCATGCATCGACTTTCAAAATATACTACTCCCTCCGTCCCAAATTTATAGTCCAATATTTCATTTTGGGTTGTCCCAAATTAATTGTCCACTTCCATAAATAGATAAAAATGATGAGATAAAATTCTTATATACCCCTAATTTATATATGTAAGACAAAAAAGCAGGTAAAAAGTAAAGGGTAAAACTGTAATCTTGTCAAAAAGTAAGAGAGAAGTTGATGTTTTCTTAACTGCGTGTTTTTTGTCTGTGGACAATTAAATTGGGACGTAGGGAGTATAAAACATCGTTATTGAATTAAAAGGTGGTGCATCATAGTTAGAAAAACATGGTTCACCATAGTTATAAAACATGGTGCATCGAGTGTTTAAAATAACATGCATCGACTTTCAAAATATACTATAAAACATCGTTATTGAATTAAAAGGTGGTGCATCATAGTTAGAAAAACATGGTTCATCACAGTTATAAAACATGGTGCATCGAGTGTTTAAAATAGCATGCATCGACTTTCATAATATACTATTCAACATCGTTATTGAATTAAAAGGTGGTGCATCATAGTTATAAAATATAGTGCATCATAGTTATAAAATACGGTGCATCATAGTTATAAATATGACGCTCCGACTTTTAGATATACGATAAACATCATTAGTGTATAAAATCTTGGTGCATCATAGTTATAAAATATGGTGCATCATAATTTTAATTTTACAATGCATTGAAGTTATAACTTTGTTACATCAAAATTTATTTTATTCAAGGTATGAATATAGTGCATCACATAAATTTTTTATATTTTTTTTGTAATACTATTTATAAAGTTGTATTTACATATAACAACGTGAGGTAAAACAACAACTGAAAAAATGTTGAAAACGCGAAAAAAAAAAAACAAGAACAATAATAAACAAGCCATGAAAAGGGTTAAATAAAATGTTGAAAAATGCAAGGAAAAAAAAACTGATAACAAGAACTTTAAAAAATGCAAAAAGAAAAAAGAAAAGAAGAAGATATTAAAAAAAACGAAAAAATAATAATAAGAAACAAAATTAATGTAAAAAAATAAAACACTAAAAAATTTAAGGAAAAAAAGTTGAGGAGAAATGATAAGGTTAGAGAAATGAAGGAGGTGGAGAAATGAAGAATGACACATGACAACACCTCATTTGCTTCCTTCACTTGCGTCCAAAAACACACTTCCGTCGAAGAACCAATATCATATTATAATTATAATTTTATATATATATATATATATAAATTATAATATAATTATAATTATATTTAAAATTTGATCCTATATTGTTGTTGTGGTACAGTAATAATTAGTGTCTAATTAAGAGAGTACCTTTATGAAAAATGATCTGCAGGGTGAAAACCTCTAACATCAATTGAAACTTCACTTGAGCATCACTTGTGATACCATTGGCACAAAGACATCACTTGAACATCGCTCACTTCAACTTCACCAAACCGACGGTGAAGTGAAATAAAATGTGAGGTCTGCGCGAATAAAAACATTTTTTTTTGTATGAAATAAAGATATATCGGTACATGTGGAAGTCTAGAAGAACTTAGTGATGTGCCAAGGTTGGCAGTATTCAATCAATTGGTAGTCAGTTTTGAGAAGTGTTAACGTGACGTTGATTTTGCACCAACTGATGCATTGGTTGGGAGTGGCCTAAATAGTGAAGTGTTTGATTGTTTACCGTTAAGATAAAAGTAAAAGAGGATACATGTGATTTTATTTACCGTATAAATTAAGGTTTAAAAATGTATATATATATATATATATATTATGTATAAAAATGTGTATTTTCTCTATTCAATTTATATCAGTTAATTAACTAGACAGGATACATTCTCTAAGTTTATTATATGAACAAATTTGAAAGATTAAAGTATTACTCAATTTCTTTTCATTTTCTTATTTGCATTGTCGGATAAAAAATGATTGAGATACGCAAGATTGTAAACTAGTAAATGGATGTTAATTTGTTAACTTCATCCAAGTAAGGAAAAATGTGTAATGAAAGCATAGGATTTTGATATAAATAACGAAATTAAAAATGTGCCTTACTTAAAGTTGCATTCACTACTCGTCTTACGTAACTTGAGTCTTAGTTAACATAATTTTGTTTAAAATTTAAATAAAAAAAAGAGTGGTTCAAAGCGTAAAATCGGCCGAACTAACCCAATTTCAATTGCTTTGGTTTGCTTTGTCACATTAAATTGAGTAATTTGGTTTGAGAAAACGTCAAATTTAAAAATTAAATAAAAAAGGAGTGGTTTAAAGCGTGAAATCGGCCGAACTAATCCAATTTCAATTGCTTTGGTTTGGTTTGACACATTAAATTGAGTAATTTCGTTTGAGAAAACGTCAAATTATAGATAATAGTTTTTTTTTTTTTTTAAATTGTGCTCAAACCGGATTATAAACATCCCTACTTGCTCTAATGTTCCTAACGAGTATATACGATACGAGTCATGTATAATGATCTTTTGTTGTGGGACTAAAACTCTAAAAGTAACAAGGAAGTAATGGTTGAAGGTCCAAACAGTAATATACAAAATTTCAAATTCATGGCTGATGATAGGTTGAGAGAACAAGTCGGAATGCTGCCTTCGGTTTTGCAATGAATTTAGCTTAAACACAACAAAAACATTTAGAAATCTAAAATGGAAAATTTTCCTCAAATTAGAATCAATTGAGGAAATTTTCCAGAACCGAATCAAATCGCAACCGAAACAAATGAAACTTGAATTCATGCAACAAACTAATAATTCGGTCCCCTAAATTTATTGGATTGTTAAGTTTCTTGACCTGATATCGATGGAACCCGGTTCCGCATCAATTAAAGTATAGAACAACGGGCGGAACGCCATCATCATGGCTAGTGATCAAGAGCCGTAAATTCTCCGTCTCAAGTTTTATCATCATTCTGAATTATTATTTTCATTATAGTTGAATATTCAAGCTATGCAGCACAGAATACAAAATGTTACATGATAATATTGTTTAATGAATGTTAATGAATTAAGATATACTTATTCAAACATTTATAGTGGATAAGTATATGGAATGTATCATTATATACATAGAATCAAATTTATTTACCTAAAGGTATAAATCATATCATTCAATTTGCATTCATAATAAGGTTGACAAAGTGGGGTCAAAGGTTATGACTAAGACTAGTATGATTCCATTGATTATAGAAGAATGGTTTTTTGGATAGTGAAAGGAAAATAAGCTTCTAAATTTTTGTTCGTTTAGGTAGATTTATAGATAGTTTTGTCAAGGTAATATTAAGATAATAAGGTATTTGACTAAGAAGGTTTGATATATCCTGTTTTTATATTGCTATGATGATGATGATGATGATGATGATGCCTTTTTTTTCATTGTGGGTGACTGTTCATTAGATGTTAATGGATGATGATTGACCATATTGCCTTTCTTGATGGTAGGCCAAGTTTTAGAATATATCATGTCCTTCTCAAATAAGAAGTTTGTTGAATCATCATCTGAAAGTTACTTTTTTGTTTGATTCTTTCGCCTTTTGTGATTGATATTATGTTAGTATTGTAGTTTAAAAGATATATACCATGACGTTGTTTGGTTGTGTTAGTATAATCCTACTTTATTCTCAAATATCAAATTTGACATGAATATCAGATTATGATGTATGCTAAATTCTGTTGTTTAGTGTCAAATTCATGTCCTATATGTTGACCTGTATATCTTTGTTATTTTATAGTTTCTTTGAATTCTGCTTTCTTTCTAAATGCCAATATAGCCTTCTCGTTTCCTCATACATCCCCCTCAAACAGAAGATACACCGTCCATGGTATAAATTGATAATTTTATTTACGATATTGAATACTCGATCGGTATCTTGTAATTTACTCGTGCAGGAGAAAACATCACCTATCTAGTGTCATAAAAAGAATCTTGGAAGGTAAATCATCTCAAGCGCAACATACGACAGTTGGTCGTTCATTGTGGCCTTCTGCTTCTGCACAAGGTACTATTACTAGTTCACTACTAGTATGAAATAGTCGTATATGTGATGTTATTTAAGTGCATTATGTACAAACACCCATATTTATAAGTAACAGATTTTAGCCAGATTTGAGATTCTTTGAGATGGAAAAGGAGAGGGACGATGCAACTTCCCCTAGAGGTGTATTAGAGGCATGTGTACGAAATGATGAGGATTCAAATTCATCTGATGCAGATAACAACCCAAGAAATGAAAGCGCCTCACATCCAAGATCTCGATGGTTGAAATTCTTCAAGATGTGGAAAAAAGGATTTGCTAAAAGGGTACCGTCATTGCCACCCGTTACACCAAAGTCTTCTAGAAGAAAACATACGAGTCCTAGACATAACCCGGATGTAAATTTATCCCATTTTAAGTCTTCGTGGAAATTTTTCACCCTTCCGGAACTTGAAGCTGCAACTAACAACTTTAGTGAGGGTCTGCAATCCTCTCCTCTCTCAAGATTTCAAATTTTTATAATCATGTATCTCATTCATGCAAATGGAACTTTTTGACTTGCTAAGCATTTTATTATCATTTATTTAAGGGGTAATTGTCTAAAATCACAACAAACATTCAGTTTTGTCCGTTTTAGACAACGTGCTTTTATGAAGAAACGGATTTGGTTTTCGGGTTACATAATGATTATAATGGACAACTTTGGGTAGTACAATGGTGATGTGGGACATAAAAAAATACGTTGTCTTACAAAGGACAGAACTGAAAGTTCCTTGTGTTTTTAAAATGTTAACCTTTTTTCTTTTTCTTTTTACCAATGAATGACAATGTGAATATTTTTTTCTTAAAGATAATGTGATTGGAAGCGGAGGTTTTGCTGATGTTTACAAAGGCTGCTTGAATGATGGGAGGTCAGTGGCCATCAAACGACTCAATAAAGGGACAACAGAGGAGCAAATAATAGGATTTCTTTCCGAGATTGGAATCATAGCACATGTTGACCATCCTAATACTGCAACATTGATTGGATACGGTATTGAAGGTGGAACACATCTTGTTATGGAGTTATCTCCCCATGGAAACTTAGGATCCCTGTTGCGTGGTATGTTCAAGCATGCTCTAACTTCTGTTTTTTTTCCATCTCTTTAGTAACTTCTAATTCATATAAATACTTGATATATTCTTTTTAGGTACAAAGGAGAAATTAGATTGGGGTGCAAGATACAAGATTGTACTTGGGACAGCCAATGGCTTGTTATATCTTCATGAGAATTGTCAAAGGAGAATCATTCATAGAGATATCAAAGCTGATAACATTCTTCTTATGGATAATTTTGAGCCACAGGTACCTTAATTTCTATGGCTAGGCCATACTTTTGTACACATCATAAGATCTTATCTGGTGTGCTAATTAAGAACAGTTTACCTATAAATGGGTCGATTTCTCTAGTGCTCAACTCAAAAATATTAAAGCGGAAACATATAACTAAAAGGAGAATCAGTCAAACGGGGCGAAAGTTGCCAAAAATCATTAACTAATGTTGTTTTTGTAAGACATTAACTTTTAAACGATAAGAAAATAAAATCTGAATCTATTGATTTATGGATCTCCGGCTGATGTTGATAATGATTTGGTCATTTAGTGTTATTCACTTTCAGTAACTGATATACAATTTGAATTTCAGATATGCGATTTTGGCCTTGCAACATGGCTACCAAAAGAGTGGAGTCACCATACTGTATCAAAGTTTGAAGGCACATTTGGGTATGTAAAATCACAAGTCTGGCATTTATATATGAAAAATATGGCCTATTGGGAGCTTGTTGTACCATACGCTATATTACGATGCTTACCCTTTTGTTCACACAGCTATTTTGCACCAGAATACTTCATGCACGGCATAGTTGATGAGAAAATCGATGTCTTTTCTTATGGTGTGCTAGTTTTGGAGCTCATAACCGGACGTCAAGCTTTAGATGAGTCACAAAAAAGTCTTGTAATGTGGGTATGTTATGATATGAATCTATACTTATAGCAGCTAGATGTCAAATTGTATAGTTTTTATATTTTAGCTAAATATACAATTATCCTTGAAGGCAAAACCTTTGATGGAGGCGAATAGAATAAGAGAACTAGTTGATCCTTCTCTAGGTGATGATTACAACCAGCAAGAAATGGAACGTGTAATTTTGGCAGCTTCGTTGTGTGTTGAAGTCAGTCCAGTTATGCGACCTCGTATGAGTCAGGCAAGTTATACAATTTGATCCCTTCTATCTTGCAGTTTACAAATGCACTCCTTGCCCATATGATTGTTGGACACTCAGCAAAATCACACACTTTTATCAAACATCTTATCAAACTTTCAACTTAAGAAACATGAGTTATACCTCGTTTAACAGCCTTATTATATTTTAATATAGGTTTTGATGCTATTAAGAAACGATTATAATCCCAAAGGTTCGACGCCACAACAGAAAAAACGAGCATTTCAAAGAACCTATTCAGAGGAGCTCATGGATGCTCAAGAGTACAATATAACGAAGAATCTTAGCAATACGCCTCGATCCTGAAGACAAATCTCACTTTAAGACGCTCGATCACAAGAGAACCAAGTTTTTTTGTACATATAGATTCTTGTGGAAGTGTGGCATCTCATGTTGTACATATAGTTGTAGTAGAGAAGCAGGAAGTCTAAAATACAATTTGTTTTATAAGCTTGAAAGTGTTAGGGGTTGCACATATACAACTGATGCCAAAATTCCAAGTGTCTTATACTTTCATTGAATATGTACATGTTATTATTAACTAAAAACATAGTTTCTTGTTATGAAATTGATAATTAAGTTACTAATCACTTCTATTTCGCACTTCGCACATTTGATTTTTTATAGGGTTTATTGTGCGCAAATGTAATAAACTATCGTCTAACATTCATAGTATGTAGCTAACTGTTCGAATTTACATTGTATGTAACGAACTTGTAATTTATTTACAATGTATGTATTTTAACCAGATTAACGGTTTTAAGGGATGCCACGTGGCAACTTATATAGTCGACACGCGAAAAAGGTACCATAAATTACATACAATGTAAAGAAATTACTAGTTCGTTACATGCTATGAATGTCAGACTATAATTTGTTACATTTGCGCGCATTAAACCCTTTTATATACCACGTCAATAAAAATGCATGGTACTAGTAATTTCTATTTGTTAATTTATTCTTCTCCTCGACTCTTCAATTGATTTGCGTCTGTTTTCCCAAACGTTTTGTTAATGTATTCTTCTCATCGACTTTTCAATTCATACGTGCCCATTTTGCTAAACATGTGCTCTTGCGCACAAGTTAAAGTGCATTACGAAGTCGAACATTTTAATGCATTTTTCTATGTTCCATCTATTTTCGCTCACTAAATATGCTTTTACCTTGAAGGGGATTCGGCTAACTTATTACCTTAGGTATAAGACCATTCACACTAGTACAACGACATTGTGTCGTTCCACGATAATTTGCAGTGCAAACTTCCACGGCATCTCACATACGACCCACAATTTATTAGTATTTTTGTTAGACTAAAAAGAAAGAAAAGCTCGTCGAACCCACAATTTACTAGTTCTGGACCCTGGTTGGGCTGACGACGTGCCCCACTGCGCCCTGTGGTGGCATCGTGATGCGAGAATGGAACCATTGCAAATGGTCTAAAATAGTGAACATTTATCAATGTAAAAGTTTCCACGTTAAGATCCGAAAACTCTTTCTAAGTATTTATACATTGAATCAAACCTTGTCTATTGTAATGTCAAAGGTTCTAAATATTTGTTGTATTCCCAAAAAAACTCTTCTAATTTTTTAAGAAAACTAAAAACTTGGTAAAAAAAACTAGACACCATTATAAATTTATCCAATAAGGCAGCCCAGATTTATATAAAAATGCAAAAAAACACATCTACCATAAATGAGCATGTGTCAATTACTTGATTCATGAATACGCATAAAAGACGCCGAAGATACCACTCTTGCTTCCCTTTGGCATCTTGGTTTATTCCTTGTTTCGTGTTAACTATTAAAGTATAATATAAATAAAAAAATATATAGTAAAATACAACATGGTTTCGTGACGTAATGTAATTCTCCCACATTTTCCTCAAATTTTATATTACTTTTATTATTCAGCCCTTCATATTCTGACTAATATCAGTAAGTACCCTGAACTTTAAGTAGCTTATTATTAAACTTTTATTATGGTGTTAAGGTCAAATCGATCTAATGATCAATTAAGTAGCTTATTATTAAACTTTTATTCAGCTTTGAATGTTGTATTCTTTATAATTTGTGAGTAATATAAAGTTCTTACTAGATCAAGACCCGCAAAAATTGCGGGCTATTACATAACGAAAATTATGATGACAACTTAAAGAAATTTAAAAAGTAATGAAGAAATTAAATCATAAGATGGGAGTTGATAGATACAACACAAAAAGTGTTTATTACAATACACTGTACACAACTCACACTAAAGAAGTCCATTTTTTTAGATGCAAGGGAGATGGGGCATTTGATTTTGAACTGTTAAAGCTCATAAACTGTTAAGTTTAAGCTCCCATTGATAAGCTAACCCAAATGTAACATCCTCGAAATGGGCCTAGTTGAAATACGGTATTTTCCCTGAATTTAATTGTTATTTAAATTGTATTTAAATATTTGGTGTATTTCGATAGTTAAATTAATAGGTCAATTAGTCAATTGGCTTATTGTGATAAATGAATTATCATTTGTTTTAAATTAATTTAGTTGACGGAATAATAAAATGTATTTTTCTCGTAAATGATTTTTAGGTTCCAGACAATAGATTTAGGACGGGTATAATTTACACTGTGTTTGGCCTAGTGTAAATGGTGAGGCAGACCTTATTCATTTCATTTCCCTGATTTTGATTTACACCTCAAAACACACACATCCTCTCAAAGAAAATGATACCAACAATCTGATTTTAGCACATTGAATCTGTGAGGTTGATTTGCAACTTGTTCTTCATTTCATTATAACCTCCTCATCTAAATTGAAAGTGAAATATCCATTCTTTTCATATAATGCTTGAAATGTTGAGTTTGGTGAAGTGATGATAGAATGGAGTTAAATTCGTACTTGAAATGTGATATATGAACCTAGTAAACTGATTATGTGCTTGCATTTCAGATTGTAGCAATTACTTAGTTGAAATATGAATTTGAGCTAAAGTTTTGAATATCTTAAAAAAATTGATGCATGTGTGGATTTAGAAGTGTGATGAACCTTGTTTGTTGTTAGTACATGTTCATAGGTGTTGCTTGGGGTAAATTTATGGTTAAAATCGTGTCTTGTAACTGAAAATGTCGATTTGGTGATTTGAGGTTCGAGCAGGTTATGAACTGCACCTGCAGGTGCTGGAAACTAAGAACAAACCGGCGGGTAATGTACCCCAACCGGCGGTTTGTTCATCTGTTGGGTGACCCGGCGGGCGATAGGCCCTAGCCGGCGGCTTGTGTTATATAGCCGGCGGCTTTGAACCATAACCGGCGGCCTCTAGATCCTTTAAAACACGAAATGTTTCTGTTTGTGAAAAATTAAATTTGCCCGGCGGGTTGAGTTAGAAGCCGGCGGCTAGTGGTGGTTAACCGGCGGGTCATGTGACCCAGCCGGCGGCTATGATCACGATTTCAGCAAACCAAGCTTTGATTTAAAAACTCTTTCATTTAACATGTGATATGTTTAAAGGATCTAGTAACCTGTAATATAGTATCATAACGGGTTAATACATGGAATTATATACATATGATGTGTTGTGAACTTAATTAACAAGCTTGATGTCAATAGTACATTTATTTCAAGTTATGAACATTTGAAATGAGTTATTGACTTATAAAACTTTATTGTGATTTCAGATACGACGAAGACTCAATAATATTAGAACTTTGAGTGGTGATCATCTTCGTCAAGGGTGAGTGGATCTCGGACTTTCAGTCTGATTTGGTTGTAACAATATGGTTACAACGGGTAAACGTGTTTTACTATTTTTCATTGTTATGTTAATGGTTGCCATGATGGTTATACTTAACATGATTATTGGTGTCCTTGATTGCCATGATGGTTGTGGACTATTTGAATGTCGGGGGTCAACGTGCGCGTTGGGTTTGTGTACTATTACTTTGGACCTCATAAGTGCTTTGTACATGTGTTGTTCACTGAAATTATGTTGAAAGTAGTAATAGTACCAAACTATCGGTTTAACCACTGATTTGGCCTTCAGTTGGTTTTAAGTGTTACTTGGGGAACCACCGCGGCATGAGGGTACTCCAAGGACCACCGATCCTTCATGATTAACTGTTGCTATGCTTTGCTGTATTCATTTGTTAAGCCAAGTTAGGTGATAGTTTGAGAATTATTCACTTAGCTTCGTGCTAACCCCTCATTACTTCTTGCAGGTTTACTTTGGTATGTGGGTGGGCAAGAAGTACTTGGAATGGAATGTTTGACAAGCTCACTCTGTTTGGTTAACTATGTTAATGATATAACATTATGTTTTGGATTTTCTATAACACTAAACTAATCGTGTGTAACGTCTAGAATAATCTAGATTAAAGACTATATGTATTTGGATTGCCATTTTGAATGTAAATATGCAATCCAATGGTTTGTATCTAATCTTGCGCTTCCTTTAAAAAAAAAAAAAAAAAAAATATCCTTGTGTTTTCGAGTAGGGTGTTATAAATTGGTATCAGAGCAAAGGTTTGGGTGAATTGAACATGGGTTAATTGTTCAATCCCAAATCTATTTGTGTTAGTCAAACATTCCAGGGAAGGGGATTGAGCTAGTGAATATGATTTTGTTAGTATTGCTAAGTACTAACAATTAACGGGTTATGAGATGTGTTGTGATACAGGATATGGCAGAAAATAACGCTCCAACCAGTACCCCGATCAATGCTTCTGGAGTGAGAGACTCACCTCCTGAAATTCAGTCTCAAAGTCAAGGTCAGCCTAGTACTACACTCCCTGCAAATGAATTGAGCCGTGATGAGTACACCTTGTATTTAGAGGATGAGTTAAACAAATATAAGGAATTATATGAGCAACAAGCTAGAACAGCCAGGCAGATTCCTGTTGTTAGTACGATTACACCTCCGTTGGTGACATCACAGTTTTCTATGCCACCACCTATTAACTACCAGACATCAGCTCCTTTTTCTTCTTCAGGACCTTCGGGATTTCAGTTTCCGGTATTTCCTCCTCCATCTCAGCAAAAACTATGTTCATTTAAGACCTTTAAATCTAGTGGACCTTCAGATTTCTTTGGGAGTACAAATCCTTCTGTGACCATGGATTGGTTAAGAGATGTCGAAAGAAAATTTGAGGTTTGTCGATGTGAGGATGAGATCAAGGTAACTTATGCAGTGCAACTTTTAAAGGGTCCGGCAATGGGATGGTGGGATTCTATAACCTCTCATTTAACACCTCAGCAAAAAGCTTCCATTACATGGTCTGATTTCCATAATGAGGTTTGTAAGAAATATTGCTCCGGGTATGACATGACTCGCATTAGGCGTGAATTCTTGGATATGCAATTGACTGATAGTATGACTATGGAGGACCTTATCTCCCAATTTACCGATAAATTAAGATTTGTACATCAATGGGTACCGGATGAAAGGACAAAGATTGACCATTTTGTTGGAATGTTACCCCATAATTATCGGACTACTGTGAGACTTGCAGGTGATCTTAACCAAGCTTTTGATTTGGCTCGTTCTGTAGACGGTGATATTCGAGCTCATGGTTTAGAGATTAAAGACAAGTCTCCAATGAAACCCAAAGGTGAATCTACTTCAGGTCAGGGGAAGAAGAAATGGCAAGGTAATAATAATAACCGAAAACCGAATGTTGTTGGTGGTTCAGTGGATAGATCAAATTGGTGCCAGAATTGCAAGTCTAGGCACACGGGACATTGTACACCTCAGACTGCTAGGTGTATTAAGTGTGGTCAGTTCGGTCATGACATCAAGGATTGTCCTTTTCCTAAGCCAGTGTGTTGGAATTGTCGCAAGGAAGGGCATCGTTCGAGTGCATGTCCAGAGGATAGGAAGCAAAAATCGGGAACGGTCGGAGGGTCATCATCATCTGCTGGCCAGAAAAGAAAGAATCCTCCAGTTCCAACTGGTCGGGCTTTTCGAATGACCGTGGATGAAGCGGTGGTAGCCGAGGACGTCATAACTGGTACTTTTCTTATTAATTCAGTACCGGCATGCGCCTTATTTGATTCAGGGGCAAATTGTTCCTTTATGTCCTTGGTATTCAGTGATAGACTTAAATTGACACCTACATGTATTCCAAAACCTATTGAGGTCGAGGTAGCGGATGGAAAGTTAGTTTCGGTTACCACATCGGTTACTGGAGCTAGTATTTTGATTGAGGGTCATAGTTTCCCTACTTCTTTTCTATTGATGCCTATTCATGGGTTTGATGTTGTGTTAGGCATGGATTGGTTGAGTCGTAATAAAGCTCATATAGATTGTCATAAGAAGCTGATAAAAATCCCAATCTCAGGCGAGTCATATGTCGTGGCTCGAGGGGAAAGGGAGAGGGGTAGTATACCTTTGATCTCTATGATGAAAGCTAGAAAATCTCTAGCTAAAGGGTGTGATTCTTATTTAGCCTATGTTGTCGATGCTAAGCTAGAAAAGAAAGCCATTAGTAATGTCCGAGTTGTTTCTGAGTATTCGGATGTTTTTCCTGATGAATTACCTGGTTTACCTCCGGTTAGAGAAGTAGAATATAAAATTGAGTTAATTCCTGGTTCTACTCCAGTAGCTAAGGCACCTTATAGATTAGCTCCCTCCGAAATCCGTGAAATGATGAATCAAATTCAGGAATTATTAGATAAGGGTTTTGTTAGGCCCAGTTCTTCTCCTTGGGGTGCTCCTGTGTTGTTTGTTAAAAAGAAGGATGGCACTTTTCGTATGTGTATTGATTATAGAGAGTTGAATAAGAGGACCGTAAAGAATAAGTATCCTTTGCCCCGAATAGATGAATTGTTTGATCAATTGCAAGGGTCTTCATTTTTCTCTAAGATAGACTTGAGATCGGGTTATCACCAAGTCCGGGTTTGTGGGGAGGATATCTCTAAAACAGCTTTTCGCACTCGCTATGGTCATTATGAATTTCTTGTTATGCCTTTTGGGTTGACTAATGCTCCAGCAATTTTCATGGATTTGATGAACAGGGTTTGTAGGCCTTTTCTCGATAAATTTGTCATTGTATTCATTGATGATATTTTAGTTTATTCTAAATCTGAATCTGATCATGAAGTACATTTGCGGTTAGTTCTTGACACCTTGAGAAAAGAGAAATTGTATGCTAAGTTTTCAAAATGTGAATTTTGGCTTCGTGAAGTTCAATTTTTGGGGCACATCATTTGTGGAAATGGGGTTAAAGTGGATCCATCTAAAATTGAGGCTGTCATGAATTGGCAATCGCCTAAATCTCCGTCAGAGATCAAGAGTTTTCTGGGTTTGGCAGGTTATTACAGAAAATTTATTAAAGATTTCTCCAAGATTGCAGGTTCTTTGACTAAATTAACTCGTAAGGATGTAAAATTTCTGTGGGGTGATCAACAGGAATCGGCTTTTCAGACTTTAAAACAATTGTTGTGTCAGGCTCCGGTTTTAGCTTTACCTGACGGATCCGAGGATTTCATTGTATATTGTGATGCTTCACATGCGGGTTTAGGTTGTGTTTTAATGCAACGAGACCGTGTTATTGCCTATGCTTCCCGTCAGTTGAAACCTCATGAGATTAACTATCCTACCCATGACTTGGAACTTGCAGCTGTGGTTTTTGCCTTAAAGATTTGGAGACATTACCTGTATGGAACCAAATGCGTTATTTGTACGGACCACAAGAGCCTTCAGTATATGTTTACTCAGAAAGAACTTAACATGAGGCAAAGGCGATGGTTAGAATTGATTAAGGATTATGATTGTGAGATTCGATACCATCCGGGTAAGGCAAATGTGGTGGCGGATGCGCTTAGTCGAAAGGGTAAATCTGAAAGGGTTTATTTAATGCGTTTGGAAATCTCTTCAGACTTGATCGATAAATTGAAATTGGCTCAGATGGAGGCATTGTTGGATCATAACTTGAAATCAGAAATCATGCTTAAAAGGAAGGATTTATTGGTAGAAGATTCTCGTGGATTAAAGACATTTCAGTCTCGTGTTTGGGTCCCATTATTTGGTGGACTTCGGGATGTGATATTGATGGAGGCTCATAAATCCAGATTGTCGATTCATCCCGGAAGCACCAAAATGTATCATGATTTAAAACCATTGTATTGGTGGCCTTCTTTGAAGTTGGATGTAGCTCGAATTGTTGAATCTTGCCATATTTGCTCTCAAGTAAAGACCGAGCATCAAAAACCGTATGGAGCTTTGAAGCAACTCGAGATTCCTGAGTGGAAATGGGAACATATTACCATGGATTTTGTGACCAAATTACCCCGAACTGTTAAGGGTAATGATATGATTTGGATAATTGTTGATAGATTGACCAAGAGTGCTCACTTTCTTGCTACTTGTGAGACGGCATCATTAAGTAAATTGGCGCAATTGTACATTAATGAAGTGGTTATTAGACATGGGATTCCGTTGTCGATTGTTTCGGACAGAGATTCTCGATTTGTGTCGGGTTTTTGGCAGAATTTACAGCGTGAATTGGGTTCTAGGGTCAACTTGAGTACGGCTTATCACCCTCAGACGGATGGTCAGTCGGAACGCACCATTCAAACCTTGGAGGACATGTTGCGGGCATGTGTATTAGAATTTGGCGGGTCGTGGGATTCCCATTTACCATTAGTAGAGTTTGCCTATAATAATTCTTTCCATTCTAGTATAGGCATGCCACCCTATGAAATGTTGTATGGTCGTAGGTGTAGAACACCCACTTGTTGGTTAGAGGCGGGTGAAAAGCAGTTTGCGGCTCCTGACATAGTTCAAATTACGGCCGATAAGGTAGCTATTGCCCGAGATAGATTGAAAGCTGCCCGTGATAGACAGAAACAGTATGCTGACCCACGTTATCGACCGGTTTCGTTTGTAGAAGGTGAGTTGGTTTACTTGAAGGTTTCACCTTGGAAGGGTGTTATCAGGTTTGGGAAACGGGGTAAACTAGCTCCTAGATACATCGGGCCGTTTAAAATTCGACATGTTGTCAATGATCAAACGGTGTCGTTAGATCTTCCTCCTGAATTGTCGGGTATTCATGATACTTTCAATGTGTGCTATTTAAGAAAATGCAATGTGGAGGACCAATCCCAAGTTCTTCCATTGCAAGATTTGCGTGTTGACTTAAGTCAAAGACTTGTAGAAGAACCCGTAGAAATTTTTGACCGTAAAGTGACTAAACTTCGAAAGAAGGAGATCCCTATGGTATTGGTTAAGTGGAATCATAGTTTGGGTCCAAACTTATCTTGGGAGACCGAGTCTAGCATGAGGGCACGTTATCCGATTCTTTTTGAGCGTAGCGAGATTTCGGGGACGAAATCTTCTTAAGGAGGGAAGAATTGTAACATCCTCGAAATGGGCCTAGTTGAAATACGGTATTTTCCCTGAATTTAATTGTTATTTAAATTGTATTTAAATATTTGGTGTATTTCGATAGTTAAATTAATAGGTCAATTAGTCAATTGGCTTATTGTGATAAATGAATTATCATTTGTTTTAAATTAATTTAGTTGACGGAATAATAAAATGTATTTTTCTCGTAAATGATTTTTAGGTTCCAGACAATAGATTTAGGACGGGTATAATTTACACTGTGTTTGGCCTAGTGTAAATGGTGAGGCAGACCTTATTCATTTCATTTCCCTGATTTTGATTTACACCTCAAAACACACACATCCTCTCAAAGAAAATGATACCAACAATCTGATTTTAGCACATTGAATCTGTGAGGTTGATTTGCAACTTGTTCTTCATTTCATTATAACCTCCTCATCTAAATTGAAAGTGAAATATCCATTCTTTTCATATAATGCTTGAAATGTTGAGTTTGGTGAAGTGATGATAGAATGGAGTTAAATTCGTACTTGAAATGTGATATATGAACCTAGTAAACTGATTATGTGCTTGCATTTCAGATTGTAGCAATTACTTAGTTGAAATATGAATTTGAGCTAAAGTTTTGAATATCTTAAAAAAATTGATGCATGTGTGGATTTAGAAGTGTGATGAACCTTGTTTGTTGTTAGTACATGTTCATAGGTGTTGCTTTAACACCCCTCGTTTCAATATAAACGATAATATAATAATTTTGACACGGAAGCGTATATTTAAAACATACTATCAATGTACTCAAAGTGTCAATAAACTTTTTCAAACTTATTACATGACATTTCAACAGCTGGGTGTTACTAAAAACATTTCTATAATTATCAAAATAACATCAGAGTTACAGCCTGTCAAACATTCCATCCAGTCAAATACTTCCTGCCCTGCCCAATATGTCCCATCTATTTCAACCTGCAGGAAGAACTGTGGTGGGGTTAGCATAAAGCTAAGTGAATGAAACTATAAGCAACAGTACAACCTAGCATAACAATCTGTTTATATCAAATAACAATAAACAGAAAATCAATCATTCACTCGACATCCAATCAATGTCAAGCTACACCAATCAAACATTATCAATCGTCATGAGGATCGGTGGCTCCTGAGATACCCTAATACCGGTTTGGTACTCAAGGAACTCTTATCAATCATCTGTATTGGCCTATACAGAATTACCGGTAACCAGTTGTTAATCACACACGACCTAGATCTCCAAACCAACATTTCAAGTTTCAAGATCTCCTGTCGTCTACAATAACAACCAAGTCCAACTGTCAAGTCAAGTTGACCTCAGAATCTTACATGCTAGCTCAAACAGCCAAGTAAGCAACTAGTCAAACTATCATGGCAAGATATCTCAATAGATGCATCATATCAAAGTAATACTATAAATTACTGGTTGTAAATCAAATCATTACAACTAAATCACACTGAGGTTACAGATCCACTCACCGACTACCTCAGGCCTCCACTCAGTAGTCTAATATCACTGAGCCTTCTCCACATCTGAGAATCAATAATTCAAATATAAGTTAGTAATCATGGTCATCAGTACTTAACTTATATCAATCAATAACATTAGGAACTTAACATAATCCACATCAAGATTACTAGTTCCTAATTATACACTAATGATTTACAATATAATCATTATCATCTATTTACATATATCTATTTACAATCACATTACTATTAACAATCAAACAAGAAATGTGATAACAGCCAACCAAGCCGCCGGCTTCCTCTAAGAAGCCGCCGGCTTCTGATCACGACCCACCGGCTTCACCTCACAAACCGCCGGGTAATTTACCAATTGTGGTAACAGAACAAAAACCCGTTTTAAAGCTTATACTAACCGCCGGGTCGGGTTTATACCCGCCGGTTTCATACTACACCACACAAGCCGCCGGCTTTGGCTATGAAGCCGCCGGCTTCCACCGACTAACTACAAGCCGCCGGCTTGAATAAGAAGCCGCCGGCTTCCTCCTTCGTTCCAGACCTGCACGAACTGTTCAAACCCTAACTCACGGATTTAATACTCAAATCCTCAAAACTCAGTTTGCAACAGCTTTAAACAGTTTATAACATCACATAAACATCATGTACTAGTTATAACATGATTTTTAACACCAAATTCACTCAAATCATCAAATTCCCAAATTTAAATCAAAATCAAATTCTTAAATACTCAAGAATACTTACTGATTGAAGAATCTAACGATGGTAATCTGATGATTAGGAAGTTTCACGAGAATCACAACTTCCTGATTTGATTTCTGGATTGATTTGGAGGTTTTCAGAGAGTTTCTGTGAGTTTTGGAATAAAACTGAATAACTTTCCTAAATAGGAAAGGATATATATAAGTCGGCTCATCCAACCGCCTTCAATATACGGGTATAATTTAATACCCCATCTCAATCTATTGTCTGGAACCCGAAAACCATTTGCGAGTCCAAACATTTTATTGCACCGTCAACTATATTAATTTACAACAATTAATATTTCACTTATCACATTGGAATATTCGGATCCTATTCCAATTATTTCACTATTTCAAACAATATTATTTCCAAACACATTTAAATCAAGAAATAATATATAAACAACTAGGTCCATTTCGAGGATGTTACAACTCTCCCCCCCTTAAAGAGATTTCGTCCCCGAAATCTAACCTCAATCAATCTAACTAATGTGAGATAATCACATATATCTTAACATACATTTGTCCTCAATAGCAACTTACAACTATACTTAGACTGTTTGAATTCTTTCCACATGCACATATCCAAATGTACATGCTTCTGTCTTTTCCTACTTACACATACAGTGCGTCTAATCAATATCATCAATCAGATATATCTTATAGACAAACACTTACTTTAACAAGTGAATCCTACAATCACTTAAACAACAAGTGAAACCTAACATCACTTAATAGGTCTATACAACCAGAAATTAGCAATGTGCTAAAATCTTTAACCTATTCTCACTATTCATCTCTGTTAACAATAAAACAGCAATCACATTGTCACAACAGTGGTTATTAAACCACAATGTACCTAGCAACATTTAAATATAATTCAACTCACGACCAACAATCAATCTAATATACAGATAACAATTTCAAATCTCTACTATCAAAGATTTAAAATCCAATTCTAGGTCAACTTTTCATCCAAAAGTTTCATACTCTTTTGAATACCCTATCATATTCACATATCATTTCAATCATATGAAATCCTTTACTTAAAAATAATCCAGATTCATATCACCTTAATAAGTACAGCAGAGGTCAACTCAGTAGGTAAAACCACAATCAACAAGTACTTTGCTCAATCAACAAAAGTATCACAATCAATCTTACCTACAATCAACCAACCTCTACATTGACTTATTTCTGTTTGTAACTTCTTTCATTACAACCTATTAATTGTCGACAACAACAAGGTCAACAACAACAACTGTCCAAACAATAATCACAACACTAGTGGTTATACATTCCAGTACGTCTATCCATACTCACTATATATCTCCAAAGTTTTAACTAACCATCAAGTTAGAATTTGTATATTACTTAAACTGGTAAGACATCAAAATCTATTCTTAGCAACCAGTTATTTCAACTCAACCTTACAATCATAAACTACTAATCACAAGCAATTAGAAGTTATACAACTTTAATCACATAATCACTTAGTACCACATTCCATCAATCTAGCAACTAAGTCAATCCTAATCAACATTATGATACCACAATTCAAGTATCACAATATCACAATGTGCTACTCTACAACACATTTCAACAAAATCTACATCCAGTTAATCACAATTAACTAACCTCCACATGTCTTATAGCACATTTTAATTCAATCTATTAAAACTTATCATGCCATCTATTATCATGTATACTATACATACATACATACGCAATTTCAGTTACTCTCTAAAATGGATACGTATATCCCAATTCCATTTAATCCTATACACTAGGCCATTCAGACTGTTAAAGTCTTTACCAAGCCTTCTCAGTACTACTAGTCATCACATATCCATATCACAGGACATGGAACAATTAAAATCAACAACTCTATGTTTCACTTATATACATACCAATTCGTATATAACTTAACCAATTCAATCTAAACTTACAAGAAAAGTTTGGTGAATACAATCATCACCTATCAATCTCAAGGTTTCTCTTACTCTCCAACACTTTACAATTATACACATCAGGTTTTCAGCCCCAAATGTCAAACAATCATTATTCTTAAACTATCAAAATAATGATCATTACACTTAATTTCATACCTGATTTCTTAAAATATGACCAACTATTCAATTCATATTTCCTCAATTATTAACCAGGGTTAAACTAGACCTTTAACACAGTCCAACTCCAGATATACTTTCATATAATTTCTTAATTGGATCTAATCCCAATTTATCACTTTATCACTTACTTTATTTGTATACAATCAACAAATAACTAAAGAATCCATTAAATTCTTTCAATACTTAAATGATTCACTATAAGATACCAATCAACCTAGGCAACTAATAATAATAACTTTCAATTATTTCTTATCTCACCTTCTTACCCAATCAAAGCTATTATCACAAGCTTCACACACTGGTAAGATTTTCCTATCACAATTCTAATCAATGTGATTTAATTATTCTAACATATCTTAACAAATTATAACTGTCATATCAAACAATGACTTCATATCTGTATAATTCTTCAACACATATTCAGTCCAAATATCAAATATTACCCAACTGAATACTCAATTATACTTAACACTATTTCAATTACTTAATACTAGCTTTAAGTAATAACTCAAGTCTCACAAACTTAGACCATTCATCTATCTCCTTTGGATCTTACAAGACCCATCTCAACATAATTTGACTAATCAAGGAATTCAATCACATTCCACACAATCATAACACTTCAATCAATGTTAGACTATTTCAACACACACACACAGTTGACTATATGTCAACTTTGATTTCAATCAACCAATCAATAAAATTCTCTAATTGCTTTTCTCAAGTTTGACCCAAACTCAAATCAATCACAAGCAATTAATTTTATACACCATTTTCTATTCATGGTTTGACTTTCAAAGTTAACATACTATCAAGTTAACTCACAACAAACCATTTCATCTTATATGTTCACTTTCAAACATATATTTCAAATTATTACTTTCAATAATCTTATCAATCCTTCACAAGGACAAGGTCAACCTACATCAATCTTGGCTCCATACAAACCATTTCATATAATATGTTTACTATCGAACATAAACTTCAAATTATTACATTCAATAATTACTAGTGGTTTCTCAAGCAAAACAATATCAACCTATCTCAACTTTGGCTTCATACAAGCCAAATACAAAATAGTGACTCACTCAAACACTATCAAATTCACCTATGGTCAATTTAACACAATCAGTTACAATTACATTTTCAACAAAATCATATTAGTCATCTATGTTTATCATTAAAACATCTATCAATGACAATTATCATTTACACTGGCATCTTTACAGTCCAAATATCATAGCTCTATCAACTGATTGTTTTCTTATCAAAACAATTATTAAACAACTTAACATACTATCATGCTCCATTTATTCAAAATCACATTACATTTCTTTTATACCAAGTAGCCTCAACAAGTTCATGTGACACAACATAATATAACAACGGTGATCAGGCGTTGCAAGATTATGTTCTTCACAATCCATTCTCAGGCTACTCTACATTATAATTATCAATGTGATCTACTCTTATCTCATATACATTAAATACTTTATGATTTCAAATCAATCAACATCTATTTAATAGTTTCTAACAGCTGATACATACTCAAAATCAGCTTATTACTTTACATATTCAACCTTACATATGCAAGTCATCTCACATACACACAATGTTCTAATTTTCAGCAACTGAATTACTCAGTATATCACTTATCTGAAACCTCAAACATATGATAACTTATCATCATAGTTTCAACGCTTAACATTAATCAATGTCCCTATTTTCCTCAAAATTCAGGACACATCTTAATCAACTATCATCACTTTGACATATGCTATCATATCAAGCATCACTGTCACAACAAGTCTACTTAATCATGTTACTATCAAACATTTCATTTATTAATTTCACAATTTACCAGAAAGATCTATCACTTCCCAATCAATTTCACATTATTACACTCTACATTTCTCTTAAACCTATCAGTCATGGTTTATATCAAGTGTTTATATACAATCACAACATATCTTGTAGTCACATAAACACATACTTTCTCAAATAGCAATCATTATCAATTCAAATGACACAACCTTCCTTAAACAAGGATTTAGATCACAGCCTGTGATCAATCTACTAATATAGTACTATCAATCATCTTGTCTCCCAATAAAGACACTCCTTAGGTTCTAACATCAATCATGTTAAACCTTAATCAACTCTTTATCTACTCATTTACCCACATTTCTGCATTTTTCAATGCAATCAGAAATAATCACCACAATGAGTATCCCATTCAATACCTCTATCCTCATGTCAACCTATAACAATCATTAGTTGACTCAAAACTGGGGAATCATATCAGTCTGACTCAATTAACTTCATAACAAGGCTTACTCAACATAACAGAGTAAACAATTCAAGTTAATTTAAATTAACACAGGCTTATCGAAGATTACCTGACAATCTTAAGCCCACAAACGTTGAGGAAACATGAAATATACTAATCAGATACTCATGTTCCTCCATCTCTGCAATCAAACAACACTTCACAACTTGTTAAAGGTTAGTACATATTCAACTAACTACTTTCTCCCACATTCACTAATCAACTAAACCCGCACCCACTGGAATGTTTGACTCAACTCAATCAAAGTTTAGGATTGAACAGTCTATCATGCTCAATTCACCCAAACCTGGCTCTGATACCAACTTTTAACACCCCTCGTTTCAATATAAACGATAATATAATAATTTTGACACGGAAGCGTATATTTAAAACATACTATCAATGTACTCAAAGTGTCAATAAACTTTTTCAAACTTATTACATGACATTTCAACAGCTGGGTGTTACTAAAAACATTTCTATAATTATCAAAATAACATCAGAGTTACAGCCTGTCAAACATTCCATCCAGTCAAATACTTCCTGCCCTGCCCAATATGTCCCATCTATTTCAACCTGCAGGAAGAACTGTGGTGGGGTTAGCATAAAGCTAAGTGAATGAAACTATAAGCAACAGTACAACCTAGCATAACAATCTGTTTATATCAAATAACAATAAACAGAAAATCAATCATTCACTCGACATCCAATCAATGTCAAGCTACACCAATCAAACATTATCAATCGTCATGAGGATCGGTGGCTCCTGAGATACCCTAATACCGGTTTGGTACTCAAGGAACTCTTATCAATCATCTGTATTGGCCTATACAGAATTACCGGTAACCAGTTGTTAATCACACACGACCTAGATCTCCAAACCAACATTTCAAGTTTCAAGATCTCCTGTCGTCTACAATAACAACCAAGTCCAACTGTCAAGTCAAGTTGACCTCAGAATCTTACATGCTAGCTCAAACAGCCAAGTAAGCAACTAGTCAAACTATCATGGCAAGATATCTCAATAGATGCATCATATCAAAGTAATACTATAAATTACTGGTTGTAAATCAAATCATTACAACTAAATCACACTGAGGTTACAGATCCACTCACCGACTACCTCAGGCCTCCACTCAGTAGTCTAATATCACTGAGCCTTCTCCACATCTGAGAATCAATAATTCAAATATAAGTTAGTAATCATGGTCATCAGTACTTAACTTATATCAATCAATAACATTAGGAACTTAACATAATCCACATCAAGATTACTAGTTCCTAATTATACACTAATGATTTACAATATAATCATTATCATCTATTTACATATATCTATTTACAATCACATTACTATTAACAATCAAACAAGAAATGTGATAACAGCCAACCAAGCCGCCGGCTTCCTCTAAGAAGCCGCCGGCTTCTGATCACGACCCACCGGCTTCACCTCACAAACCGCCGGGTAATTTACCAATTGTGGTAACAGAACAAAAACCCGTTTTAAAGCTTATACTAACCGCCGGGTCGGGTTTATACCCGCCGGTTTCATACTACACCACACAAGCCGCCGGCTTTGGCTATGAAGCCGCCGGCTTCCACCGACTAACTACAAGCCGCCGGCTTGAATAAGAAGCCGCCGGCTTCCTCCTTCGTTCCAGACCTGCACGAACTGTTCAAACCCTAACTCACGGATTTAATACTCAAATCCTCAAAACTCAGTTTGCAACAGCTTTAAACAGTTTATAACATCACATAAACATCATGTACTAGTTATAACATGATTTTTAACACCAAATTCACTCAAATCATCAAATTCCCAAATTTAAATCAAAATCAAATTCTTAAATACTCAAGAATACTTACTGATTGAAGAATCTAACGATGGTAATCTGATGATTAGGAAGTTTCACGAGAATCACAACTTCCTGATTTGATTTCTGGATTGATTTGGAGGTTTTCAGAGAGTTTCTGTGAGTTTTGGAATAAAACTGAATAACTTTCCTAAATAGGAAAGGATATATATAAGTCGGCTCATCCAACCGCCTTCAATATACGGGTATAATTTAATACCCCATCTCAATCTATTGTCTGGAACCCGAAAACCATTTGCGAGTCCAAACATTTTATTGCACCGTCAACTATATTAATTTACAACAATTAATATTTCACTTATCACATTGGAATATTCGGATCCTATTCCAATTATTTCACTATTTCAAACAATATTATTTCCAAACACATTTAAATCAAGAAATAATATATAAACAACTAGGTCCATTTCGAGGATGTTACAGTTGCTTGGGGTAAATTTATGGTTAAAATCGTGTCTTGTAACTGAAAATGTCGATTTGGTGATTTGAGGTTCGAGCAGGTTATGAACTGCACCTGCAGGTGCTGGAAACTAAGAACAAACCGGCGGGTAATGTACCCCAACCGGCGGTTTGTTCATCTGTTGGGTGACCCGGCGGGCGATAGGCCCTAGCCGGCGGCTTGTGTTATATAGCCGGCGGCTTTGAACCATAACCGGCGGCCTCTAGATCCTTTAAAACACGAAATGTTTCTGTTTGTGAAAAATTAAATTTGCCCGGCGGGTTGAGTTAGAAGCCGGCGGCTAGTGGTGGTTAACCGGCGGGTCATGTGACCCAGCCGGCGGCTATGATCACGATTTCAGCAAACCAAGCTTTGATTTAAAAACTCTTTCATTTAACATGTGATATGTTTAAAGGATCTAGTAACCTGTAATATAGTATCATAACGGGTTAATACATGGAATTATATACATATGATGTGTTGTGAACTTAATTAACAAGCTTGATGTCAATAGTACATTTATTTCAAGTTATGAACATTTGAAATGAGTTATTGACTTATAAAACTTTATTGTGATTTCAGATACGACGAAGACTCAATAATATTAGAACTTTGAGTGGTGATCATCTTCGTCAAGGGTGAGTGGATCTCGGACTTTCAGTCTGATTTGGTTGTAACAATATGGTTACAACGGGTAAACGTGTTTTACTATTTTTCATTGTTATGTTAATGGTTGCCATGATGGTTATACTTAACATGATTATTGGTGTCCTTGATTGCCATGATGGTTGTGGACTATTTGAATGTCGGGGGTCAACGTGCGCGTTGGGTTTGTGTACTATTACTTTGGACCTCATAAGTGCTTTGTACATGTGTTGTTCACTGAAATTATGTTGAAAGTAGTAATAGTACCAAACTATCGGTTTAACCACTGATTTGGCCTTCAGTTGGTTTTAAGTGTTACTTGGGGAACCACCACGGCATGAGGGTACTCCAAGGACCACCGATCCTTCATGATTAACTGTTGCTATGCTTTGCTGTATTCATTTGTTAAGCCAAGTTAGGTGATAGTTTGAGAATTATTCACTTAGCTTCGTGCTAACCCCTCATTACTTCTTGCAGGTTTACTTTGGTATGTGGGTGGGCAAGAAGTACTTGGAATGGAATGTTTGACAAGCTCACTCTGTTTGGTTAACTATGTTAATGATATAACATTATGTTTTGGATTTTCTATAACACTAAACTAATCGTGTGTAACGTCTAGAATAATCTAGATTAAAGACTATATGTATTTGGATTGCCATTTTGAATGTAAATATGCAATCCAATGGTTTGTATCTAATCTTGCGCTTCCTTTAAAAAAAAAAAAAAAAAAAATATCCTTGTGTTTTCGAGTAGGGTGTTATACCAAATACCCTCATGGATTTGCAATTGTCTCCACCTACAATCACACAACAATAGAGTTGGAACTTTCATCTTATTGAGCAGGTGGGAATGTGGGATTCAGTCGGTCTATCTCACCTAAAGACAAAACGTCTAGTGCCAAAGGCTACATAAGTAGCAACATCTAATCTAGTATGGCTCGAAGCTGTATTATTGCCGAAGTTGAACAATTTCTCCCGCTCAAGCCTTTTAACGGAGTGACAATCCAACTACAAATAATATAAACTTATGTCAATTTTATTCGCAGACCACAAAATATAAAAAATATGCATTTCGTTCAACTTTTCCGGTCCAATAACTAATTTTAACAACAAAATTCTCTTACACTTTCCAAGAAAATCTTTATAATGAAATTGAATTCATTAGATTACAATACAAATACAATTACAATACCGATATTAGTCTAAGTTCTAACATAGTAGTTGATTCGAAAAGAAAAACCACGCACTCACGAGTTGTTTCTAATTCAGCATTAAATACGTTTTAATCATCAGTGAAATCTAGCAACAATCGAAGATGACAATCCACGTACGTACCCATTAAAATACGATGTACACCTAAATTGCTACAATTAATATACACTATTAGCATCAACATCAAGTATCGATTCTCCACCATCTCTTCTTATTTCTTAAATGGCGAGCATTTGTAATAAATATCCCAATAACACCCAAGTCAAAAATCACAATAGCACTCATATATGATTCAAAATCAAAGAACTAAATTAAGGATGTCATTTGTAATCTACCTTGTATTCATGTACACCAACTAATAATAGCAGTTACTCTAAAATCTAACATAAAAGGAACATATACGGGATATCTTGGTTTGTGCCACAAGTAACCTGTCATAAAAAAAAGATATTAAAGAAAAAAAAATCAGGAGCTCTTAACTTCAAAGTAATAAATACAATACAAAGAGACCCTAAAAAATGTGTTAGTTTTTTTTAATAGAGAATTTAAACAATGAACATAAAATGTTCGGAAGTTAACATAGGCTTAACCATCCACCCAACTGGTATTAAAAAAAAAAAAGACTTCTTGTACCGTCATAGTCAACCCCGCCCATCTTGCCACCTCTAGATAAACATTAAAGTCTAATTAGAATCAAAGTGTCTTACTTTAAGATAATTATCTTGTTCTCGGGTACTTCGTTGATTCATATGTATAAGAAGTAGGAACACATGTTTCCCCTACTACATGCTAAATTACCCAATCCCATTAATAGTGATAAATATCACATGTTAGAATAGAGCCCACTAAATAGTAGAAATAACTTGATTAGTGGGAGGGAGAGATCAACTGGTTGAATACCTTACATCACTTCCATTTCCTTGATCCTATGATAATATTTATAGCCAATTTTTCTACAAAAGTTACATTAATCAGAGAATCACCCTAAAAATTGAAAAAACCACGTCACTAAAGAATAAGCCTAAATAAAATTATATTATCAGAAACAACTCATTACCTGCATACAAACACGAGTTTATAATCCCACACGATACCATAGAAATCAAGGCAGCTGCTAACTTTTGAGTTGGGAGTCTATTGAGTCATGTACTGAACATAAAAAGTTAGTAATAGAGAACATTAAAAGGATGAAAACAACAATATAGAGGGAAGGAAGATGTTAAATAAAAAAAGAGATCAAACAAAAATACAAATCTGACTTAATTCGATTCCTAGATTTCTAGAAATAAAGAACAGAAAAGACAACAATCCGTATTTAACAAAAATCAGTTGTCAATTTAGAAATATCATATAAAAAGAACTTACTCAGCACCTAGAGCCAATTGTACATATTCTGTTGGGTATGATATCAAAATTTAGTCACCTATGCTATGATATCAATACATGAGTATTTCTAAATTGAAAAGTCATTAATCTTTTTAGTGAGCAAGTTAAATGATACGATCAATGAAAAGTCATTAATCTTTTTAGTGAGTAACCTATATCCGGTTCAAGAATCAACCTCGACATCCATCCATTTTGTGTCTCTTAAGTTCTCATTAGTGTATAAGAATCACCATCTTCCGGAACCTTATTAAGTATAATATATCTTCAAAAATGAACGTATATCGATTAGTATCGCCATCTTCATAAACCTTATTAAATAATATACCCTTCAAAAACACATGTAACTTGATTAGTATCTACATAAACCCATATATGCTACTGTAAAAAACAATACTAAACTTCATTAGTTCTGTATAATGATTTCAATAAACGATTTCATAAACCCCCAAAAGGTAAGAGAAAACAAAGACCAAAATCATTAAAGCAAAACAAATTCATAAATTCAAACACCAAAATTAAGGAGAAAAAAAAAACACAAAAATTATTACTCTATAAGCTTCATATTTATAACCCACCTCCAAATATGAAGCATTTTTGTAACAGTCCACATGATCTGCAAGAAATCAGTGTTTTTGTTGATATATTGTGAAGCTTTTTATCAAATGCCTGATTCGCTCCTATATCTAGCTGTTTCAAAAAGTTGCAAACATCACCGAGAATAGAATAAAATAGACATATACCTAGCAGGTTGACGAACTACTCAAACAATCAAAAGCCCAAAAGCAACAGATAATTTCAACAGTATGCACTTACAAACTGAAAGGGCAGTAGTAGACAACCTTGAAAGTGGACATATTTAGATATTCGTATTTAGTTTGTAACCCCAATGAAGTTTGAATCCAACTTAACCACCATTTTCAGCCACGACAATAGCAGATTCAGATCTATAGGTCTTGGGAGACTCATGATGCTGATGTTGATGTTGTCTTGTTCACTATTCAGATTCTCAAATACTTGCATTAGTCTCTTCTATCTAGTGCGGTAAATCATGCAAATTATAATCAACTACCAATCCAAAGACAATATAAATTTCCAACAAAGAGGTACTATGATATATTATCTGAATATATTGTGAAGCTTTTTATCAAATGCCTGATTCGCTCCTATATCTAGCTGTTTCAAAAAGTTGCAAACATCACCGAGAATAGAATAAAATAGGCATATACCTAGCAGGTTGACGAACTACTCAAACAATCAAAAGCCCAAAAGCAACAGATAATTTCAACAGTATGCACTTACAAACTGAAAGGGCGGTAGTAGACAACCTTGAAAGTGGACATATTTAGATATTCGTATTTAGTTTGTAACCCCAATGAAGTTTGAATCCAACTTAACCACCATTTTCAGCCATGACAATAGCAGATTCAGATCTATAGGTCTTGGGAGACTCATGATTCTGATGTTGATGTTGTCTTGTTCACTATTCAGATTCTCAAATACTTGCATTAGTCTCTTCTTTCTAGTGCGGTAAATCATGCAAATTATAATCAACTACCAATCCAAAGACAATATAAATTTCCAACAAAGGAAATATATTTATACATAAACAAATATAACATACCTACTTTTGATAAAGATGTAAACAATTTAAAGAGGGTAGTAGAGTTTGGAGATGAAATACTAAGGATTCAAGTGCCAATTAGCACACAAGTCATAGACTTTTGACCAGTTAACCAACACACCTGAACGCAACCATTGTGTTTCACACCACCTCTAGTTGTATGTTATATTGACCCACATGAGAGAAAAGCATGTATATAAGTTACCTCTGCAGTCCGCTCTGAGTTGCTGACAAGTGATTTATGTATGATACTTTCTTGTATAAAAATGCCTGGATACATCCAAAGAACATATTGACATAATATGAGAAACTCTAGTTAGTATAAAATGCCTACTAAATAAAGAAACCAAGTTCCTCATAAAAAGAAATTGAGTTCCCTTCCAATAAAAAACTTCAAATGTCAAACCATACACAAAATAAAACAAACAAATATGATGAACCTTACAGAAATTGTTTCATGAGATATTGTATCAATATGCAAGTTCTGTTTTATACTTCCAATGAATGCAATCGCAGAACTCCCAGGACGTTTTAATACGACTGTTTCTCTACCTACATTAACAACATTATTAATTGTATGCAAGCAAATTTTTTTTTTTTTTAAGTTCTTAAAAAGATACCCAAGCATCTAATGGACACACCATTCAGTTTCATTGCTCGATAAAGAAAGTAATCACAACATGAAAGTAACCAGTCAATGTAACAAAGTTTGTACGATGAAAAGACTCAATTTTAGAACCATTACCATGAATCTTGGTTCCCTTGAAGACCATTCAGGTTGATCTTTAATAGATCCACTAACTTTCCATTAATCCTAGGTCATCAATACCAAAATCTAATACAGACAAACTTAATTATAATATAAATAAGTTTATTATCTGATAAATAAAAATAAAAGGTCAGAGGAAAAATTTCCGTAGAATAACAAATTGCTAACCACAACACCAGTGATGCGCATGGATTGCATTCCCCATCAAATTGAAATTTAAAAGAATTAAAAAAGACAGAAAATGAAACTGAAACACAGAAAAAATAGTAGAGGTTGTAGTAGTAATAATAACAGCAAGCGAACTTACCCTTATCCGTCCAAGTTGATAGGCTATTTTTCTATTCATAATTGCACCTACCAATGCTCCAATCCATGATATTGAACCATAGACTGACTACTAAGAGTAACGATGAAAAAAAGAGACGTCAAAAGTGCAAAACCCTGAACAAGTAAACCACTGCACAACCATCTTTTGAGTCTCCTCAATACATTCAGCAGCACTCTCAGCAATGATTCTACACCCTGTCAAAACAAAGTTCATTATTTATTATTTAAGCATTTCATCAGACCGGTTAAAAGCTAAATCCAAAATATGCATAATATAAATATATATATATATATATATATAGTGAAAATAGCTACATAATGTGTATATAGAGAAGACGTTGCTATTGTGTACCAAGAAGGAGCTCTTGATGGGATGTGAGTTCACTAATCAATGATGCAATTGAATGGTTTCGATACACCTTACAATAATGTCAACTGAATTACCACAGCAACCTATATGAGTAATAAAGATCAAATAAAACCAACAGTTAAAGATGACCTAGCAACCAATCAAATTCATAATTATAACAACAGAGAGAGTAGCCTACCATAGATTAACTTCGCAATAATCACATATAAATAATGGATCCCCAATGTCCCTGTAAATTAAAACTCATTGTTAGAAACCAGTTCATTAGAATGTGTTTTCATAACTCGTGAGCAAACCATATATCACTTAACATATAACCGTATTAATAATGTAAGTACTGATCATTAAATCATTTTAGGACCTATCTAGAATCACTATTTAACATAATGCCATAAGCCAATCAATTTAATTGCACAAAAATCCATTGTTCATCATCTACATATAATCAAATCTATATATATTTAAATCTGCACAAATTTGGATTTGAAGACATAAATGAGTACCTTATGAATTATCCCTGAGATTCGAGAGAAGAAATCATAAAACGTACTGGATTTGGCCGGAGAAGAAGGAAGGGGGCGGCGAAGTGTATGGTGGCAGAAGGGGGCGGCACATGGCCGGATTTGGCCGGAATAATGGTCAGAGAAGAAGGAAGAAGGCAGCGAAGGTGTGCGGTCACGGAAGGGGGCGGAGGTGGCCGGATTTGGCCGGACCCAATTACCTAGGTTAGGGTTTTGAAGTTAAGGTGAAGGATTACGCATATACAAACATGCTGTGGTGTTGTGATAAAATAATAAAAAAAATAGCATGTAATGGAAGATTAAGGAGGGGTAATATTGTAATTTAATAATGAGGCTAAAGATTTATTTGCTAATCATAAATTGTGGGGGCTAAATGCTTAAAAGCTTTTTAAAAAAAGATTAGCTAATCTAATCCTCTTTTAATATATAAGAGGAGATTTTTTTGCCAAAAAAAATAAGAAATCTAATAATCAATGTTTAGCGGAGACCCAAGTCCCATATTCGAAATATAAAGAAATCAAAGCTTGTGTATAAGTTTATTGGTGACTCCCTCCATAACCAATTATTGATTCTATAGTGGAACCTTATCTCAACTCATATACTGAGCTTTGGACGAGTTGTGCTGAAAAATACCCTGACAATTAAGTGGTATCGGAGAGTAGCCTAGTGTTGATGTGGACGGTGCTGTGGACGGAATCCTTTGTAACTCTCGACTTCGGTCAATGATCTCGGTGTTCGTCTGGTCTCGTCACAGATATGAGAATAATCAGTGTTGATCTTGGGGAAGTAGCATCGTTGAAAGGGAACACTAGTCAATAATCCCGGTGATCGTCTGGTCTCCTTAATAAGGCTTGATCTAGGAGGATGCGCAGGTCAATAATCCCGATGATCGTCTTATCTCATTTATAAGACTTGATGTAGGGAGATGCGCTCACATCGAAAGGGAGACCCAATGCCAAAAACTTCCAAAAAGGATAATATGAATCGAGATATTTACATGATGTGTAGTTTAGACAATGATTTGATGGTCAAAATGACAATTAACTATGTGGAAGATCAACCATGGCATTCCGACGAGCTTGGATGAAGCTATTAAGTTAGCGAATGCCAGATATAACTTAACAAACCGGCCATTCCAAAATCCATCTAGATGACGTACGTGGTTTAAACATATTTGTCGATCTTTTGGCGTTTTCGTAACAAAGTATTGTTTCAATCAAATAAGCCCAATGAAGAAGGCACTTTATGTGATGACGTGATCCTCTTGTCTTTTTATTAATAGGCATAAGATTAACACTCATAAATAGGTAAAACCCGGTGACATATCCAAAGTGTATTCAATCTCACAATGTAACTTAGAGGGTGTTTGGGGCAGCGTTTGGATTTGAGCTTCTGCGTTAGCTTGCAGCTCCAAATTCATGGCTTTTTAGCTTTTAGCTTTTTAACCCTTTAAAATAGTGAAAAGCTCCTCAATCAAAACACTAAAAAAAGCTTTTCTGCGTTATGATAACACAAAAGCTAAAAAACCCTCCACTAACGCTCCCCAAACACCCCCTACTTTTGTCCATATGAGATATATTTGACATATACCAATTGTCTTTCCCATCCAGAAAGAAGAGCGTATAGAAAAATTCAATGTTAGTCAATTTAAGTGAATTTTGATTATTTACACGTGTATAAATGAAATTTGTGTTATGACAAGTAAATGTATGATAGTTAGGGTGAGGTTTAAAACACAATGAAAATTTTATTGAAAATGAAGGAACTAATAAGCATGCATCACGTATTACAAAACTCACATTCTCCCATATTTTTAAAAATTAAATATCTCACAAACGGTAAGTCGAAAAAATATAAAAAATGCACCATAAAAAACAACATTTTTTCTCTTCGATTAGACATTTCACAAGGTATACTTTCTACGATTTTTTATGGGTTTTACAAATTGTACAATAATAGTATCACATGTGATACTCGTTGGTAACACATGTGATAGTTGTTGGTATCACATGTGATAGACGTTGGTATCACATGTGACAGTTGTTTACAAAACCCACCAAAAACGAAAAAAATAAAGTCGTCAAAAGTATACCTTGTGAGATGTCTAATCAAAGAGAAAAAACACTGAATTTTATGGTGCATTTATATATTTTTTCGACTTACCGTTTGTGAGATATTTAATTTTTACAAAAATGGGGAAAGTTAGTTTTGTGACATGTGGCGTATTCTTATAGATACATTTATTCTCACTAAATGTTAATGTACTCATTTAAAAAATTACTCTATTAAATTATTATTAGTTTTTTCTATTTTAATAAATTGATATTCGAATATATGATCAATATTTGACAAAATTATCATCGTAATTGTAAACAACTCTTATATGAAAAGTCGTTTTTTTTTGTTCTTTTTCTAAATTTTCCTATGAGCTCAATCATGCTATGACATTTTAAAAAAGTTCCTTCCTTTTGTCGCTGTGATTTTGGTATAGTTCTCTTTCAACTCAAAGATACGTGACTATTTTTCTTTTTGAAACTATGAAAAAGATAAGCTTCAAATCAAATCTCTTTAATGGTTACGTTGTTCGAAAGTCTCTCGCATCCATATCTTGAACTTGACAAAGAAACGAATTTGATTTGTGAAAAATCTTCAATGGCATCTTGATACCCTTTGACTCAATGAAATCCAACATTTGCACAAATCACTGGTTCAAAACCCCCTACATTATTAAGGTGATATGCTATAGATTATCTTCTTACCAATAGCATTTTGCATTAATTTTATATTATTGTATGTTTTGCTTGAATGGCTCATTAGGTGTTTTAGTAATTATTATAATCCGTGGATTTGTTTTTCGCTTGGATATACCTCAAAATTGAGGTGTGATTACTACTATGAATAATATTATCCGTCATTGTCATTTCGTTCAAAAAGAAAATAAAAATTAACAAAGTTTTTCAGTATTTATTAAAAACTTGAATTCAGTTTCTTTTATTGACAAAAGAGAAAATTGAATTTTACATTAGTAAAATAAAAGTTACTATGTATTATTGACTTTTTCAACAATTTACCCTTTATTTACCGGGTCATATCCCTACTTTGGAAGAACAATGATGTTTTCACTAAGACACCTTATGAAACTAAGACACTTACTTCATAAGGTGTCTGAGCATATCCATTGAAGTTTTTTTTTTCTTTTCTAAAGTTCTTTTATATAATGGCTTCTTTCAGAAAACTTCTTATCTGTACTAAATTTATAAACTATACTACATACATTCATCATTTTTATAAAGTTTCATAAATAATAAAACTTCTAAAATATATATACACAATATTAAAAAGTATACACTTTTATACATTCTGATACCAACATTAACCCTACAAAGGTATTACTCAAATAAAAATTCAATGTTACACTAATTTTATCTCATACAATCTTCCTAGTATAATTTCGATGACTAAATAAAATATATTGTGATAACTGATATCACTTAAATAGTTTGGATTTTAGCGAAACTATAATGTTCCATGTTATTTAAAAAAATTTAGATATTTCAAATATATATTCTATGTATCAAAATATCAAAATTTCAATGGTATGTTTAATATTATTTTATTTTTTTTAGGTAAAGGGTAAAATTACCCGGTAAATATGTTTAATATAATTTACCTATAAGTAGACATGTACAAGGTGATATAAAATCGTAGGTAAACATGTATATACATACATTATATAGACATGTTAAAACGTTGAGTAGATACGATACGGATTTTAATAGTTGAGTTTTAATATATAACTAGATTATAACCCGCAAGTTTTGCGGGCTAGACAATAAACATAACTAAATTTTATTAAGTAAATGAAATATATTAAAAATGTTAATAGTATCATAATCTTTAATTGTATATTAGTTGTGTATGTATTCAAAAGTATATAAAATTTAATATATAATAGATTCAAGTAAATGAGATTTATACCAACATATTTGTAAATTGTAAAGACAAAATTGCGTGGATCGTCCCTGTGGTTTGCCCAAAATAACTAACCGAGTCCCTATGGTTTTTTTTTTACTTGAGGCATCCCTAAACTTGCAAAAAGTTGTGTGGGTCGTCCCTGGTTCTAACTTTCGTTAGTTCTGACGTTAAATGCGAGGGTATAATGGTCCTTTCATTAGTTAAAGGACTGCGAACGTAATTTTGCAAACCACAGGGACTGTCCGTGTAAATTTTCAAATTTCATTTAATATTTTTTTATTGTAATTCTAAATAGTTTTTTAATTGTGTTTAATTAATTAATTTTTTGAAAATTAAATTTTTTTAATAACTAAAGATGTTCAATTTTTTTAATTGTATGTACTTTTTTTAAAAAAAAATGTATTATTGTATATATGCAATTCTTTTACTCCATATTTTTTATTGTAAATTTAATAGATTTCAAAGGTTATTTTTAGGGGTGAGCATTCGTACCCATAGGAACTATCCGTGTAAATTTAAAATTAATAAGCTAATTATATCGTCCCCTAGCAAAAATTGTTCGAACATCGTAATTCACTTAGATAAACGTAATTCTTATTGTTTTAAGTGTTTTAATCTACGGAACCGATACAATACCGCTTTAAACGGTACGGTATTCGGTACTCACTTTAGGGTCAAAAAGATAACCGCTACCAACCGGTTCGGTACCGGTATTTTACCAGTTTACCTGCTTTGGTACCATATACGAAATATACATGTTTTTCTGACTGCGAGTGTAACTTTGTAATATTTAATTTTAAATGACTGCGAGTGTAACTTTGTACGCCATCATTTAAACGGTCAGGTACCAGTATTTTAAGTGTTTTTAACAATTATAATTTAAAGGTTTATATGTTACTTTGTGTACGATTTGTATTCACCTTTAAATGGCAGCTGGTATTGCATAATCTTTTTGAATCCAAATGGTATATGATATACATGTATTGGCGGTAGCTTTTGGAATGCAGTCATACCAAATAATTTATACCATGGGACATAAAAATTACAAGACTAAGCAATAAGATCGGCAGCAAAATATGACAATTGTTGAAACATGATCGACTTGATGTGTGATATCCTTACTTTAAGAGCACATGGAAACTATATGCATGTGACCCGAGAATTTTTCGAATGCTTCACTTATTGTAATAGTGGTAGGCTTAGTATGTCTAAACAAAGTAGAAAAAAAATGTGGTACACAACAACATTCATATATAGAAAATAAATCGTGAAGATCTAATTATGTCGTATTCTAATTAAAGAAGTTTAAGGTCCACAACATAATAATCAACAGCATGGCCAAGATTACGAAGTTGCGTAGTAACTGGTGGGTCATACCAACTTTTTTCATTTATTTTTTAAGGACAGTGTTATCAAAAACTGTATTCATGAAATATACGTATCATTACCTATATAAGTAGCAAGAATTCATATGGTGATTGAGTATAATAACTTGGAAAGTATTACCAAGCAAATTTTGAAATTGATCAATATAGCTTGTGTAGAAAATTTTCAAGTGAGTTCAACTTTCATGACTAAATTACAATCAATTAATTGTTCCACAATCTTCTTGAGGTGTCACCTGAGAAAAATGACTGTCGATAAAGAACAAAAATATAATGAGGTACAAACACTTGAACTTATTCCATGTTGGTATATATCTTGCGAAGTTTAAGATCTTAGGGGTGTTTAGGATTGATTATTTGCTTAAATGCTTACAAAATAGATAAATGTCTAAATAGGCAATCACAAACACTTTTTTAATGTAGATGATAAACACCAAGCTTATTGCTAGTGTAATAAAAGGTTGTCGTTACTGTAATACTATTCGGGTAGAATTTTATAAACAATTTTTTCAGTGAGTCGTTGTTCAATGTGATATTTTTATCAATAACAAATAAACATATTCATGAATATAATGCCATAAAAACGTATAATAAAAAATAATTACAACTCAACTTATATAGTCACCAGTTTTCAAAAATTATACATGTCACTTCCATTTTATGGAAATAAAAATAGTTTCGGCCAATACAACCAGCATGTTTTGGGTCTATTGATTTATGAGGGTTGATTCTTGTTAGATTTCATTTCTAATGAGTCACACAAGTATATATCATTTAGCTTGAAAGAAAGAACATCGAAAATCACAAAAGTTGATGTTTGTTCTCATAAAACCACACATATAATATTGTCATTGAATTAACATAATATATGCGGATTCATGACAAAGGTTATGGTAAGCTAAAGAATCAGCACAACGCGTATAGACTTAAGAAATAACTTACTTGCATCCCAAATATCCATATAACACTTAGATCAACTAAAAACTTTCTGAGATGAGTTGCATACAGCTCCAGAGCCTTGTGCACACCTGCAGGATCTCCTTATATCTAAACTACCAGTATCACCAGGTAGAGCAAAAACTGGTAGGCTTTCTGCAGAATCACGTCAGCAAAACTACATCAATATAATCTCTAAATTAAGAACGAAGTATAAATCCAATACAAGTAGAAGCAACTTCAAACAGTTACTTATGATTGTGTCAATACAGATGATGTAGCATACCCAATGGGTCAAACGGATAACAAATAATAAAATAAAACCGGATTTTTAGTTAATCTAAGTGTATATTTAGTGAATAAAACCTTCCAAATCATTTTAATCACTACAAATGAACATATTTAGTATTTATTAGTATCTATGTGTAAGGTCTAGTGTCCAAAATCACATTCCAAATCTTCAAGCATGTCATATATCTTTACAGTCTATCTATAATGCAGAGTAATAATAATACAAACACAAACAAAAACTACTGGCATTTACCTCAACTGGCCTCTGGCTCTAACCTCCATATATAGACCAATAAAAAAAGGTAAACATTTAAAGGCGGGAGAAATCCAACCAATTACTTACCCATGAAACTAAGTTACGTTCAGTGGAGTTTTGAGTCATGTCTATTGCGTTACGCCTCCTAATCAGCTCCATTAGTACAACACCAAATTCCATCAGACTTGATATTAATCCACTGCACAGTAATAGGTGCCCATAACTCGAGTTGACACATGGTTTTCTATCCAGAAGCACCCAGTTTAGCAGCCTGAAGTCTGAAAGTTTTGGATTGAAGTCGTTATCCTTAAATATATTTAAAAAAATTCCGATCCATTAGTACAACACCAAATGCCATCAGACTTGATATTAATCCACTGCATAGTAATAGGTGCCCATAACTCGAGTTGACACATGGTTTTCTAACCAGTAGCACCCAGTTTAGCAAGCCTGAGGTCTGAAAGTTTTGGATTGAAGTCATTATCCTTAAATATCTTTAAAAAAATTCAGCTCCATTAGTACAACACCAAATTCCATCAGACTTGATATTAATCCACTTCACAGTAATAGGTGTCCAAAACTCGAGTTGACACATGGTTTTCTAACCAGCAGCACCCAGTTTAGCAAGCCTGAAGTCTGAAAGTTTTGGATTGAAGTCATTATCCTTAAATATCTTTTAAAAAATTCAGCTCTCCATAAACTACGGTTGGATTTGCATGGCAATGAAGATACTCAAAACCACGATTTGCAACAACAACAATCTTTAGTCTCGTTGGCCAATCCAATGTCACCTTATGACTTAGATCTCGATGATATAAAAACTGCATTAAACAGGTCAAATTTGCGTTATATTTATGTAAAATGTGTCAAATGGAGTAAAACTATGAGGATTTCTAAAAGGAAAATGGGTCGAATGGCTTAAAGTCAAATGAAGTTTACTCAAGTATTTACTACCACCTAAGATTTTACTTAAAATATTGATTTTATTATAATTTAATTGAAAGGTTTCTCAGTCGTATTTAATAAATCAACTATTTGACACAATTAAAAGGCATAAGCAAATTTTAGTGTGAGCAAGTCAGCCCACACTAACCCTTTTGTTATAATGCATACAAAAACTTAACTTTTCATATGATATCCCTTTTGACTGAACTACCCAACCCGCACGTTTTGTAACCTATAGCCTAGACCTTCGTTGATCATACACACAAAAGGATGTTGGACTCTGTCAATCTAAAGCATGTTAAAAAGATATTTAAAATAAGTCTAATTAGAGAATGGGTCAAAAGGGCAAAAGTTGAAAGTTGCTCAACTTCCTGAAGTGAGGTTTGTTTCTAAAAGAAACATTTTGTGCTTACGATGAAGCAAATAACCTGAGGTTATGATCAAATGACCGCCCACCATGAACAGGATATACAATGAGTTCCAGTTGATTCCTATTACATAAAAATCAAACAACTCTTACGAATGTTAATAATAATTTAGCTACTAATTCTAAAAAAGGAACAAAAATATATGACATTATGGTTGTTTAGACCACTGCTACATATCCATGAATCCTGGTTTCAGTTTCGGACACTAAAGCCTTCTATTATATGACAATAATAACTAAAGTATATATTTATAAAATGTAAAATAAATAATATTAACATTCATATTTACTTTTAAACTGACTACTTGGTTTAACAACAACCGGTACAACATCACCAAAATGTGAGATTAAATGTGACAATTTCCATCCAAATGGGTCAACTTGTTCTAACATGTTACCCAACTCCTCATATCTGCCCATATTTCCAACAATAGAATAATGCTACGGAAATAAGGTGTAGGTAAATTAGAAGCATGCAAAGTCGGTATACTTACCATCAACTTAAGTTCATCGATCATATCCCCCACAGTGCTTTATGATGGCAAAACAGTGTTTTGTGAAACAACCTAGTAATGATAAAAATGATAAAATCAAACACAAAATAATGAAAGCAATAACTTAACGTCAACCCTTCATATTTAGTTGCATGACAAACCTTAAACTACATATTATTAAAAAAAGAGAAGAATGAATAAGGTTTATTACCAGATCAAGGAAACGAACTTTCATGAGGATAATCGATTTGTATGTCAATATCATTTATGTTTTTAGCTCAATTTTAGTTTATAACTTCCACATGATGAATAGCCAACACTGCAGTAGCTAAAGGTACATTAATAATTTTTTAAGGTTTTGATGGTACCTGCGCCAGTTTCCAACAGCCTCACCTCCTCTAGGTCCAAGTCCTTCCCAAACTAACTTCAATAATCAAGAAAAAGATAGTCAAAGCATAGATAATGTTCAGCCAATTCTACGAAACTAATTTTAGAAGATCTTCGTTTCTGTGATTTGGGCTAACATTATGCAAAATTATGACCGAACAGAGAAGATTCGCAGACAATACACAAGGGTCACATCTCAGATCTTAAAATTGCTTTACAAAGGAAATGGAGAAATTAAAATGTTGTATTGAATATCTGAGTGTTCTTGCCTACTTCCAGAATAGGAATAGTTGATTATATTAAGTAATCATAAAGTATGTTATATTTATTATATGTATCAATCAATTCTAAAATGTGTATACAATTTAATCTTTTGAATCATCAGGTGCAATAACATGTTTTTGTGATTGATAAATTCGATCTGTAATCAAAGGTGAATACTACCGAAGGAGATTACTAACCAAGTCGTCAAGATCATCATCGAAATCACCAGACTCTACTTTTTAAAATAAAGTGATTCATTGGAACATATAATATTCATATTATTAGGACTATACACTAATCAAACAGAGTGTAATAAAATTTGGAATACATGATTTTTTAGAATCTGAAACCATTAAGGTTTGAGACACACATACCTTATGGTTGTTGATTTTTTCTTCTTTTTTAACACCTTTTGAAGTAGAAGCAGCATTATGATCATGTTGAGTAGGATTTTGAATAATACTTATAGCAGGATCTTATGTGTCTTTGGTAACAATTGGGGCGTGATGATAATTTCCGACCGGTGAACAACGCAATTGCACCTGTCAGCAGTTGTATAGAAGTTTGATCATTTAAAAGTGTGAATTGTGAAAGAGACAACAATATTGAAAAATAAAATCAATTAAGAAAAAAAGTAAATAGCTGACTCCACTAAGGTTAGCATAGAGATTTTCGGGAGTGTGAAGTTCAAAATCTTGCTTATATAACTTTTCAAAATCAGGAACATCCATGATGGGATATGGATTGGCATTAATCGATGGAGACATAGTTTGAATTTCTTCCACTTCATTGTCGTTGAATGTTACATCCAAAAGAAAATGACTTCAACATTTTAATAAAGTATTGATTTAATAGTAACTTACCAATAGGAGCAAGAGTGTGCCAAGGAATAAGAATTCCAATAAGCCACATTGTAGACATTCCAATAGTTAACATTAGCTGTAAATGGTGCTGCATGCAGTTAGTCAGTAGTCGACATCTAATCTGAACTTAGTAGTTACACAGTTTGCTATTACCTGTGTGTACCCACACTTAAGGATTTATTTAATAATCCTCATACTCTTTGACTAAACTCGGAAGCTTTTGGAATCTCCAACCTGTTACTACCAATAATGTGAAGACTTTAACTGTTAATTAAGAAAGTAATAAAGTTTAATGCAAATATAAAGTTAGACATTGTAACCTTTCAGTTGAGTAAGAAACTTACAAAAATAATTAGGCCGAACTTGTTGGCATGGGCCAAAAAATAGATGCAAGATAAGCACATTTCGAAACCTAATGATAAACCAAAAGGACATCAAGTAGCATAAGCATCACTTTTATCATCATAAAAATTTGATGAAAGCAAAATTAACAAAATATAGATATAAATGTTTATAACATATATGAGGCCACTGACTAATTAAATAGCACCATTAAGGACATTATAAGAAGAACCACAAAGATGCCATCCAACTATGCAATGGTTTCATCTTCACCCAATTAGGCCATGATCAATATATCATTATCTGTATTGAATATTAATTCAAATTGCCACGGTTAGAGAGTTGTAGTACACACCCATATACATCAGTTAATGAAACACCCATGTATGCAAAGGAAAAAAAAAGACTTACAGTTAAAGGGCATGTTGGTGAATGCCACTTAACAATTGAAAAGTAGCAGTTAGGTTGACAAAAAGTGTTTCAAGTCCAATATTGCTTAACTTGTTCATAACTTGAGTTTGTATACAGGTGGTTCGGGTCAAAAGTAGCATATAAATTTTGGTATGGGTAAAATTGGGATAGAAAGACTCGAAACAGTGTTTGCCAAAATAAGTTATTTTTTGATAGGGTATGTATCAGATATGATCAAAAATACAAATCATATAATTTTAATAATAATCTGAGTTTTTTTTTTTTATAATATGACTTCTAATGTTTTAGCCATTTAAATATATCTCTGGTTGAATTTTGGCCCATTCTACCCAATTGACCCCTTTCTTTTAAGGGAGGTATATGAGATTGCCCATCTTTTATTTTCCCCTTTTGACCCGTTAGAGATGAACGATGAGCATAATTGTCTTATTCATAAGTTAAAATTTCAGATTTCCGCCTCTAGCATTGAACAAAATTAGCATAAACTACTAACCTTTATATCTTTTTAGCGCTCATGTATTGATTCAGGCAAGTAGATATCTCCACCAGATTCATCTGTTTGTTGTTCACCAGTCACCACTGTCAATCTTCTTAGCTGCCAGAAATTTGGCAAATGTGTGAAAACATGTTGGGTCATCCCAAAACACTACTGTCCAACAAAGATTAATGCATACATAGCGTGTTGAAATTTGATAACAAAACTTCTATTAATCGTTTCGATAACTCTCTGATATTTAATGTACAAAGAGTAACTACTCTATGCAATAGATGTACACTTTGGGGATCTTTTACTACTTACCTTAAATGTCAAAGATAACACATAACCAAGACTGAATCATTATGAGCTAAACTTGCCACCCCTAACTGATCATATATGTAAAAAACTAAAAATCAACACAATAACCAAGTTTCAAATTAAAATAAAGCACAAATGATGGTGTAACTCCTTAACAGGAATGGTAGGTGTCCTGCATTCAAAGTTCAATCATACCTTTCCTCTTCTAGGCTGCTTTGTAATCAAGAGTCCACTTCTCATATGCAGCTGTGGGAAGAAGCAAATCTTTCGTCCCTCGTTGTTATGTTACTCCCACCAAAAGCAGGTGTTTAACTTCTTGGTGCAGAAAAGACAACCTATATGTTACTCACACCAAAAGCAAAAGATAAAAATTAAATATATGTACTTCGACTTTTGAAATGGAAACCGAGAGACGGCTACTAAATTCAAGTTGGAATATTGACACATACTCATTTAAGAAAAATAAATCTTTCTAATGACAACATTTTATAGTATATTCAAAGTTTAGCGATTTGACATAAAAACCAAATCAACCCAATTTCAACTATGTTAGCCAACTGCCACCTTAATTAGAACAAAGAACAAACCTTCAAACAACACCACCACCAGAAAGTTTTGCTAATCTCTCTTGCAGCATGACTTGAAATAAGAATATGTGTTTAGCATGGCCATTTGATATTACGTACTAAAATCTTCGCAGCTGCATTAGAGGTATCTATACTCTGCAATATAGCCCACTGGGTGAACGAACTTCACATAATACAACACAAACAACAGCTAGTCTTTTGCCATACATATTTTATATATATATATATATATATATATATATATATATATATATATATATATATATATATAAACACAACATCAGTACTTAAATTCATATTATTTGATGGCATACACACATGTTTCCTCTTCTAGGCTGCTTTGTAATCAAGAGTCCACTTCTCATATGCAGCTGTGGGAAGAAGCATACCTTTCGTCCCTCGTTGTTATACACACAATTTCTGGAAAGTTGGATGAAACTATTCATCAGATGTTTAACTTCTTGGTGCTGAAAAGACAACCTATATATAAGAAAAAAATAACACAACATCAGTACCTAAATTCATATTATTTGATGGCATACACACATGTTTCCTCTTCTAGGCTGCTTTGTAATCAATAGTCCACTTCTCATATGCATCTATGGAAAGAACCAAACCTTTCGTCCCTCGTTGTTATACACACAATTTCTTGGTGCCGAAAAGACAACCTATATGTTACTCACACCAAAAGCAAAAGATAAAAATTAAATATATGTACTTCGACTTTTGAAGTGGAAACCGAGAGACATCTACTAAAGTCGAGTTGGAATATTGACACATGCTCATTTAAGAAAAATAAATCTTTCTAATCACAACATTTTATAGTATATTCAAAGTTTACCAAATTGACATAAAAAACCAAATCGACCCAACAAATGATAAGTTATATACAAAAGCTGTTTTGGCTTCCAACACCAAATAGACCATTACTTTCAATACCGATGGAATCAAATCATACCCCACTATACCTGACACTATGTAATTAGGCCGATTAGAAGCAAATGGGTCAAGGACATACAAGGATTATACACTTCCTCAACTGTAACAGAGCAAAATAATTGATGGGCAACAGAAAATCGAACAAAAAAATTTGTGGAAACCGATTTTATTGTATATCAGAAGCTAAAATTCATCCACAGCAGTATACATCTATACATATACAACTAAATAATTCAATTCAATAAAAGAGATTGTGTATAAATGTAAAAACCCTAACCTTTTGATCCCGAAATAATCTCCGGTAGTGAGATGAACGGTTGTATATAAATGTAAAAAACCTAACCTTTTGATCCCGAAATAATCTCAGGTAGTGAGATGAGCGGAGTTGTAATTAACAGATTAGGGTTTGTGTAGAAGAGGAGGTTTGTGAGAGAAAATTCTGAGTAGAAGAAGAAGAAGAAGAAAGTGATGTGGAGCAGGGGTTAGGGTTTGTGATCGTATTCTAATGAGGATGATGATGAGGTTTTTTTTTATGATAATATTTTTAGCTCAAAAACGTTTTTTATTTTATGTTTTTGAGGGTTTTTTTTCTTAAATAAAACTAAAATGTAATTAAATTAAACAAACTTGTAGTAATATTTAGTAAGGGATAATTAAGACTTTTGATGAATACACAAATGCTAATTAGGTTGTCAATTATATTGGAGATGATCAATGGTTTTAATTTAAAATGGTTAATTAATGAAGGGTTGAGATTAGATTAAAGTTGTCTAAATTAATAATGACAACCTAATTAACACTCTATTATAATATATTAAAGAGATAATGGTAAAAAGTCGTAAAGTTTAATAAACTTTAAAATAATAAGCTCATACTTTATACGTGCTATTCCTCAAAGTCAAACCCAACTAAGCGTTTTAAAAACCTTGAATTATTGTTCACTAAGAAATTGGATCAACAACTATCCTTCATTTATTTCTATTGTGCCTACAACAATTTAAAGTCATTATTACCCATACAAAAGTACACATAAAAAATGGGGGAAAATATCAATTTAACACATACCCAGAAAGTAGAGGTGGTAGTTATAAACTCGTTCATTTTTTGTTGGTCGATTGACTGATATTTATGAAGTGATTGGTTTTTTTGGGTATCCCTTTAATTTTTAGATGGTCTAAATGGGTATTTGGTATAACCTTCAATTGTATAACAATTAACCAATGAGTCAGGCGGGTCTAGCGGGTACATTTTTTTTTAAACACCTCATTTCATTATTTTCATTTTTCACTCGAATAAAAAAAGTTTGGTGGAAACCATCTAGACTCTAAACCCATCATTCAAAATGACCCATCTAGACCCGGACCAATTTAAACCCAAACCTATATAGATGCGTGACCCGACCCGACCCAACCCGATCCCCTCATTTTACCACTTATGATGGGGAAATCATTTACTAGCGTACACAACATATACAATATGTACAAGTCAATATTCAAAAATAAGAGTGTATCACAAAATTTTCCATTTCGGACTTCATTCCCACTCTTTTTGACTCTTAAATCAGAAGATTCGAAACTGATAAAACGAGAAAAAACACCCAACGGGGAATCATACGTGCAACAAATGCAAAAGGAGGGACTAAACTTATAAATATCAGTAAATTTGAAGGAATGAAACTGTAACATTTTTTTTTTTTATAACGCCTAACATTTTGTTCAAGTCAACTGGACCGTTGTTAGCCTGGTTAATAATACCAACTATATAAATTTTTTTATACAAGAAGGTATAAATTGATAAAAAAATATGTAAAAGGACTAGATATGACAAATTAAAAAATTAGCTTACGGCGCAATCAACAAGCAAACTTGTATTCACCAGATGTTCTTATTGTTATGTAGAGAGAGAAACAGAGGAACCGTCGTTGTGAAGGTCAAACTCATCAACAACAAACAAACACTTTGACAATCGTTGACCACCGTTATCTCCGCCTATTTCTCCGCGCAACTTACATCATTTGATGCCCTATTCTACCGTCAATCATCTCCGACGCTCGGCGGCCAGTGGTGGTGGTGCTATTGCCGGCGGTCATAACTACAATTAGTCGTATTTTATCGTATTATGAGGGGAAACCAAAATAAAGCTAATAATAATAACAAAATCGATAATAAAAATGATAACAATAATAGTAGTAATAATGGTGGCTCTTTGATTCCTAATTCGTTTAGATTCATTTCTTCTTACATAAAAACCGTTAGGTCCGCTGGAGCGTCCGTTTCTGGATCCGTTTCCGGTGATTCTTCCGATGAACTTCAGAAAGATCAGGTTTTTTTTTTGATCGTATCTGTTATTTGATAATATATTGATTTTTAATTGGATGTATCTTTTTAAGGTATTTATTTACTGCTTCTGTTATTATAATGATGACTTATGTGAAGTTAATTTGATTTGTATTTTGATTATTTTCATCTATTGCTGTAGGAAATTGTGCTCATTATTGATATAATAAAGGATGAAAAATGTTGTTTTTTTGTGAATAATTAGATGATAGTGGATGATATGTTTCCTTGAATTTAGGGTTTAATTAATCTGTGGTTGTGGAAATGGTGGTTCAACCAGTCTTGGAAGTATAGAATTATGTTGATGTTGTGGATTTTGTGAAGGTAGTCGATTAGATCGTGTGTTGGGATTGTTAACAATAGATTTATGAGTGGATATGGAAGTTAGGATCCAATTTGGGAAGTTTTGGATTTATTTAAAAAAAATAGTCCAGAAGGATAAAGACAAAAGTGTTATTAATGCTGTATAAAATTTGAACTTGCAACTTACATATGAGAGACAAGGAGGAAATAATGAAGTGAGGTGATTAAAGGGAATTACATTTTATTTTTCTCAAGTTGAAGTATTCGATAACCAAAGCGAGGTATGAGAGTTATTTGGTGGAAGGTAGTTTCGTTGTTTGTATGTATACTGTGTTTGATTAGTGAAAGGGACGTGGGTGTCATTTTGTTTGCGTCTACTAACTTTTCTATATGCTACATAAACCTTTGGGATTGTAGAGTAAGTGACGTGTGCATGGTTCTGTATGTTTACGGGAAAAAAGGATATAACTGCTCTAAGACTTTTTACATTTTACTTACTAGACAGTATACAAATATCATGATTGCGCTGTCTGATGATCATTTGAATATTAAAGTCTGAAGAGTTAGGTATAAGTTAATTATGTATTTCTATTTGTGTTGTTGGAACGCCAAATTTCTTTCTATTTATGTTTATTATCTATTTAACATTGTTGCATTTCTCTTTAAACTTGTATTTTATTTGCCAAATTGGTGAACAATTTTCTATCTCATACTATTTTTACTGAGTTAGGAACAAACCAATTGGTTAGGAAAAAGACATGACTTTGCGAGACTTTATCAATGAAAATCTAAATGGTTGCTAGGAACAAGTTGGTCATTTAAACGATTCCTTCATTTCTAGGAATATGATGCATTCCTTTCTTCCTAACTTGGAGAAGTTTAGATCAGAGTTCTGACTTGTAGCGTAGCTTGGGAATTTGTGTATATTAGTGACACATAGGATTACACTCATGAATACAAAAAGTAGATTATTTATTCTCTCTATCATCATATATTCATATTTATTTGGCAAGTTTGTCATGCTATTAAATTCTTTCACTTGACAAATTTTTTCGTTACATGGGTTATAGGCTTAGAGTGATCTTCTTTGTATGAGTTTTATACTTCTATATCTTCATTTATAATTACAACCCTTAACAGTGTTTTTTTCGGTTAAAAAACCTTAATAGTGTTGATTCTATGTAATACTTACAATATAGTTCCCTTGAGATTGCATATGATTCTTTTGTGCATGTACCATTATTTTCATATCATAGAAGTGACCTACACTCTATATTGCCCCGAAATTTGTATACTTTTTTATTTTTATTTTTAATTTTTTTTCTATATTAATGTCAGACTTCTGAACTCCCACAGGCTCGGCACCATTTTTTTTTCTTCAGATTTTTTTGTTTAAAGTTTGGAAACTTTTCACATTGTTAACCATTGTTGGAAAAATGCTTTGGAATTTTCTTTGCTAGAGTCAATTCGCCTGTGATTTTCTTTTTCGTTACCTGTCATGTTCAAGAATGGTTTTCTTTGGTCGTTGTTAGTGCATAAGGGGTTGTTAGCTATTCTGCACTCTGTTTTTTTATTCTGTATGACACTATTTGCTGAAGAGAACTTCATGTTTAGAACATTAGGTTTTTAGTCTTTAAAGATTATATTTCTCCTTCTTAGCCTGTTTTGCATGACTGATATGTATGATCAAACTCGAGGAGGCTTGTTAGAAAATAGATATACTAGGTATCCGGCTCAGTCTTAGGCTGTTTTAGTGGTTTAGTCTCAATAAACCCTAATTTGCTTAAGAGACTAAATTTTATCTTTTACTTTTGATTGCTATCGTTTTTTTATAAATGTGTTCCTCTATTAATACTGGCTTTCTATTTTGTCATGCTTATAAGCACTTTATAATCTTATGTTGACTCGAACAGGTCCTGTATTCCTGCTTTGATAGACTAGAGCTTAGTCCATCAGTTATCAAGCATGTCCTGTTACTTGGTTACTCTAATGGGTTTCAAGTCCTAGATGTCGATGATGGTTCTAATTTTAGAGAAATTGTTTCAACTCGCGATGATCCAGTCACATTTTTACAAATTCAGCCTACACCTGAAGAGACTGAGGGCCGTGAGGGATTCAAAATGTCGCACCCCTTGCTGTTGGTTGTGGCTAGTGAAGAGACGAGCCTTTCAGGTCCATCACACAATGAGAGAGATGAATCTCAGATGGAAAGTTCCATGTACTCTCCTAGAGCTGTTAGGTTTTACTCATTAAGGTCACATAGTTATGTTCATGTCTTGCGGTTCCGTTCAATTGTGTATATGGTCAGATGCAGTCCACGCATAGTGGCTGTAGGTCTGGCCTCACAAGTAAGTATCCATTTACTTTGATTACTATTATGTGTCATTTTGTGTTTAATTCAGTAAATAAGTTGTTTGAGAATGGAGATGTGCTGAGTACAAAGCTCACATTTGGTTAAATTAATGATGCCATAAGGTAGAGGTGGCAAAATAGGTAATGCTTTTTAGTTCGCAAAAAATTATTTATCATGAAAACAAATAGCTAGTGTGTCACCAAAAAAGTTAGTATCTTAACAATAATCCAAACGATTGAATAAAATGAGCTAGGAGGTTATAAGCAAGGCACTAAAAATAAAACTACACTTTGGACGACTTTCAACCAGTTTGACTAATTTCCCTTTAAGATATTACGGAGTATTTTTATTTTATTAGTTTGATCCATCAGAGATAAAACGTAAGTTGGATCGATCTATTCATGAGTAGAAGGGTTGAAAATGCCAAAGAGATGATACTTAACGTGGATCAATAAAAATGTGTGTTTGTTTCTTTTTTTTTTTTTAATTTAATTTTACATTAAGTTTGGGAGGGAACGTTATATCACCGTAGACCAGTTTTTTCAGTCACGTTGATGTTAGGTGGCTTAGTGGCTACAACTTAGATATACAATGTCAGATTGTTATGTAATACATTTTTAATGAACTTTATGTTTCTTTTTTCATGGCAGATATATTGTTTCGACTGTGGCTACAACTTAGATATACAATGTCAGATTGTTATGTAATACATTTTTAATGAACTTTATGTTTCTTTTTTCATGGCAGATATATTGTTTCGACGCTCTTACTCTTGAAAATAAGTTTAGTGTGCTCACTTATCCAATATCTCAGTTGGGAGGACAAGGACTCTCTGGGATTAATATTGGCTATGGACCTATGGCTGTTGGGCCCAGGTGGCTGGCTTATGCTTCAAACAACCCATTATTGTCCAATACAGGACGCTTAAGTCCTCAAAATTTGAGCTCCTCTCCAGGTGTAAGTCCTTCAACCTCACCTGGTAGTGGAAGTTTGATGGCTCGATATGCTATGGAATCCAGCAAGCAGTTGGCTACTGGGCTTATTAATCTGGGAGACATGAGCTACAGAACTTTGTCAAAGTATTGTCATGAGCTTCTTCCTGATGGTTCCAGCTCTCCAATTTCATTAAACTCTAACAGGAAAGCTGGTAGGGCTGTGGCTCATCCAACTGAAAATGCTAATGCTGGAATGGTAAGAGTTCCGTTAATTGATAATTAGGTAATCTCATTAAAGAATATACAATATCAATTCTCATTTGCACTCAAAGTCAAGTTCAGTACTTCCTAACTGTATACAATTATTTCCGAATTCAAAATTTTCATGAAATTGGATGTGGATAATATAATCATGCTGGTGCTCAATAATCTTAACGAGGGTTAGAGACTACGGTTAATGGTTTGAATTAGTTCTTTTGTGAACCATGTCTGTGCAGGTTGTGATTAAAGATTTTGTATCCAGAGCCGTTGTTTCTCAATTTAGGGCCCATACAAGTCCCATATCTGCACTATGTTTTGACCCGAGTGGGACTCTTCTGGTCACTGCATCAGTACACGGTAACAATATCAATATATTCCGAATTCTTCCATCATCTTCGCAAAATGAATCAGGCAGCCAAAACTTCAACTGGAATTCTGCTCATGTGCATCTTTATAAGCTCCACCGTGGCATGACTTCAGCTGTGTGTTTCCCTTTCTCTTTTCATGTTCTGTTTTAGTCTGATTATTTGGTGATTACACTTACCTCTTTTTGTAACAGGTGATACAAGATATTTGTTTTAGTCAATATAGTCAATGGATAGCTGTAGTTTCATCTAGAGGCACATGCCATATTTTCCTATTATCTCCTTTTGGTGGGGAGACTGGTATTCAGTTACATAACTCTAAAGTTAATGGACGAGCACTCTCAGCTTTTGTATCAGTACCTTGGTGGTCTACGTCGTCTTTCATGAAAGATCAATCGTTGTCACCACCTCCCCCAGCAGCCATCACTTTATCTGTGGTTAGCAGAATAAAGAATGTTAATTTTGGGTGGATTAATACTGTAAGCAGTGCTGCATCTGGAAAGGCATCTGTGCCACCTGGTGTCATTGCCGCCACTTTTCACAGTTCTTGTCGCAATTCGGAACCTGCTGTCTCAAATGTGGATGCGTTAGAGAATCTGCTAGTGTATACTCCATCTGGCTATGTAATCCAGTATGAGCTATTGCCATCTATTGGAAGAGAGCAAGGTGACTCTTCTTTGAGGGTGGGAAACGCTTCACAGGTACAGGCCCAAGATGAAGACATGCGAGTGAAAGTGGATCCACTTCAGTGGTGGGATGTTTGCCGAAGAACAGATTGGCCAGAAAAAGAGGAGTTTATTGGTGGGGTGGGTCCTAATAGACACAGCATTCTAGAAACTGCATTAACTAATTCTGATGATGAAGATAGTAAACGTCAGGAACGATCCCGTTGGTATCTTTCTCATGCTGAGGTGCAAATAAAGTCTGGGAGAGTTCCAGTATGGCAAAAATCCAAGGTACTTGCAAGTCTGTGATGTTCAATATTGTTTTTGTAAAAATGCTTACGACAACATTATGTTATGCAGATATATTTTTATGTGATGGCCCCACAGTTATATGAAGATATTAATGACGGTGGAGAGATTGATATTGAAACAATCTCAGTGAATGAAGTTGAAGTTAAGCAGAAAGATTTGTTGCCTGTTTTTGACAGCTCTCTTGTAGTTCATCCTGGTTGGACTGATGACCGGTAGTCTCACATTGACCTTTTTTATTTTGTTAAATTTCATTGAAACTCCATCAGATACCTTCTATTATTTTTCAATGCTCTATAATAACTTAGATGCATACATATCGGCAGACCTCTTGATCCCATGGACATAGGGGTTTGGAGAAGTGATACTTTCTCTTGAGTCACAAGCCGTGGAATATTTTTGTTTTGTTGCTGGTTTTTGATAGTCTTATGAGATATTGATAAATTATATGCAAACAGAAGCCATGTAATTGAATATGGTGTCATGGCGGGATTGGGTATTGTTGTTGTCGTTGCTTCTCTTACTCTTTATAAATGTTCAAAGATTTTTTGCAGCGTACTATTTTCAGGGCTAAGTGTTTGAACATATGGGCTTCTTTCTTTGCGATAAATTTGAATCTATGTGAAATGATTGGGACTATACAAGACATAGGAGTCACTGAGTTAGTGATTAGATGTTAATTGCTTGCATGGCTTTAAAATTAAACTCAAACTTTGAGGTCTCATGCTGAATCTCACTCATCCAATACATGTAATCTTGACCAACTTAACTAGGGGCATCATGTCACAAACATTTTTGCATCAGTAAGCCGTCTTCGTAATACATTGGCTGCTATTTATATATACTTGTTGCTTCCTAAGATTTGAGTGCTTTTCCCGAGTCTTTAATACAATACGTATTTTTTTTGAAGATTCTTTGCTGCTGGTAGATATTCTACTTCGTCTTCCAACGTTGGTAGCAGTGATGAAAAGTATCCTCAAGATTCTTCAGTCTCTCGTGGTAAGACGGTTTTTTTTGTTCTGGTTATGCAAGTTATCTGTTTTTAGAGGTGGAGAAAGGGGTGGGTTAGATGGGTTGGGTAACTACTAAAAATGGAAAGATAAAAATATTTGGGCTGGGTAGGGTTGATCCGCAAATAATTCCCTTTTTATTTTAATCTTTTTCCTTCAATATCTCATTATTAGTTTATTGTATAAGTTATGTTTACAAAAGGTATATTGTTGCAATATTCATCTGAAATTTTGAATCAACTGATTTAGGAGGTTGTATGCTTTAGAAATAGACTGCGGGATACTGTTGACACATTTTGTAGCTAAACTTTTTGACACATTTTAGATGTCATATAACCCAAATTTGACCCATTCTTAAATTAGTCGAATTGCCACCTCGGCTTCTTTTGGATGTAATTCTTATCTTACAGCCTTTTTTCATCAGGGTCATCACTGGTACCTGCACACATGCAAAACTTAGAACAGTCAGAACCAAAAATATCTTATCCTATTCTTGCTTCAACTGTAAATAATAACGATGGCGTGAATAGGCTAAGTTCTTCCACTGGAGTTGATGATACATTATCTTCTAGTCTTGATGACATTATGAATTCACCATCTCCCATTGACGGCTCAATTGCTCCTGGGGTGGCGGATGCTAGAGTAGTTCAATCGTCAGAAAGCATTGTGACTAGCGACACTTCAAACCCAGGTTCTAACCGTTCTGATTTGAGTATGAATATTGTTGATCAAGTTCCAATGCATGAAGATATGCTAGAGTTTGGTCATGATTTCCAAGAAGAGTATTGCAAACCTCGGACTGAGGAAAAACTTCTTAAACATAGAGAAATGACTGATGTTGATGGCAACAATAACCGCCATCAGAGGAATGAATCCGAGGAAGATGGTGACAGTGACGATATGCTTGGAGGTGTGTTTGCGTTCTCCGAAGAATGTAAGAATCTCTTAACTTAATATAATCATTTGAAATTTATTACAACTTACTTTGATCGAACCTTATGTTTCATAGCTGTTCTTTCAAAAGAAATAAGTTGCATCATCATCCTCCTTACCCTTTTCATATCGACTTTAAGTTGTTGGCAGAACACCTTCGGACTAATAGACTGGAAATGTAAGATTAGCCCCCATCTTAAAAACTGCCCTACTTATGAATGTGTCAAGTTGGGTTATGTTCTATCTCTATCGGGTCACATGTGTTGACTCAAACTTTTTTATTTATAAAGGCAACAGGTCGAGCATCTTTCAGACTAAATTTTGATGCATACAGCATACTTTATTAAAAAATTCAGATTTATATTTTTATAAAGAAGGTTTTTTAAAAACATTTTAACACCTACCACACTAATTATTTACAGAATTTGAAATTATTTTGGTCAATAATTGTTTCTGGTCAACTTAATTCCCTCTATAATATTTTTTATCAACACCATTCGACACGAACCCTTTTAATTACTCACCTTGCCTGGCCCGCCTTTTGTGAATTGCAACCTCAGCATTTAGGAGAATAGGATGCATATAGTTGAGGTTTGTAATTGGAATGAAGTGAAGGAAATACCCTATTTGCAAACTGCAAGGAAAGAACCATATGATTTTTTTTAACCTCCCCCAACCTAGCCTAGGAACCATGGTACATATCGCTAATTTTGGAGAATATCTTGACTCTAGCTATATACTCATATTAACCACATATTGTAATGGATGGTTATTTTAAGTTCTTGCCAATTTGATTAGAAACAATATAAGACCTGAATTTTGAACCTGTGTCATGTGATTGCAGGTTGACCGTGATGTCAAATCACGTGTTTGATGATCTGTTGAAATATGAAGTGTAACTAACTGATTGATTTGAGAGGTGAACTGTTTGTTGTTTCTTGGTGCTTTGTGATTGAGCTCGAGCGACAATTCTTAGTTTTCTCTGTTCTAATTCTTGTGTACATGATGTATAGTAGTACCATAATGAATCATTTGTGTAACATTACCCGTTCTTTTAAAGTGAAGAAGAAATCTGGACATTCTTTTATGCGATTGGTGTTTCACCTCGATCACGTGTTCATTCACCTGGAAATTACACTGCACACGTGTTTATTCACCTCCATGTTGCAATATGTGCATTCAAGGTTTCACTCCCTAATTTGTATTTTAGGACCTACACATATTTACTTGATTTTCTCTTTTGACCATAAAATTTTTAAACCAAATGAACCGCACAACTGTGCAAGGTATTATATGTGCAAGCATTTGTTAATATATGTAATAGATTCATAACACTGGAGTGTCACTGTAATGCTTCTGTTACAAGAGACTGTAATATTGATATCAGGGAGACAGGGAGTGCTAAAGTTAATGCAGTAATTTTGGTCACATGAAATACTCTCAAACATACCTCTAAGGATCATCCTTAGTGCCCTGTACAGTTGGACGTGATGATTTACGGATAGCGATCTCATTTCTATATTATTACGAGGGTTTTCCATGATCATAAGATGTGGAGATTGGAAAATGTGATTGAAGAAAGCTATGATAAATTTGGGACTTTGTTCACACCTCTTTACATGATTACATGAAATTCACAACCAACAAGAGCTTCTTTCCATGCACTACTGTGGAGAAGTAAACATACGCTGAGTGTAGCAAAAATTTTCTACTTCAAAAAATCTTTAAAATCGACTTGACGGATTCACAAAACAAAATTATATTAAACTTAGAAACAAGAATAAAAATATTGGATTTAACATAATACTGCATAAGCTGTTCCATCAAAATGATGTCTTGAAAAACAATTACATAAGATAACACAGTAATCCTTAAAAGGAAGAAAATCATCCATGTAAAACAGATAATATTACTGTTCTCTAAATTTCAAACTAAATATGCTTGAATGTCTCATGGATGGATGAGTACGTGCCGACAACTCCTATTATAACAGCGAACAATACTAATCCCATAATCACAACAAGATCAAAACCGAAACTTCTATATACTTGAAAGATCTTCACGTAACAAGCACAAGGGATCAAAAAAGAAACGGAAGCAACAAGAGCTGCTCCGCTTAGAGATGCCACAGACTCAAATGATGGGAACACGATGGCTAATACTACTGTACTAGCCAACAAAGTCATCTTTATCGCCGCACTAGTAACCTTATTATCTTTGTACTTCACTGGTAAGTAGTTTTCAATAGAAGTAGCAATTGGCATTATGGTTAAAGCATATTTTGCAACTGGACCTGCCAAGATTGTATATATTGCTACCTTTGCACTAGCTTTCTCTGTGGGTAGGTTGAGTGTCACTTGTGATTGCACATCCTCACCATAAATACGATAGCCTAGTACGGCCATTGCCACATATATCATAGTGCAGACCACGAAACTAATAAGTAGAACCTGCAGTTAATCATGCAAAAGTCAAAAATTTTTAAAATCAGACACTACCCTTATCAAAATAATTGCAATAATTGCTAACCGAAAGTTTAATTTTGAGTGTTTATCAAATTCCAAAGCTGTAACTTTTTTTTTTTTTGGGTCGAATAATCCACAAGATCTGAGTCCACCGACACACAATCTCTAAGCAGACGTGGCCACACAAGGGTTGTCATTTATCCTTTTTTTCTTTCTTTCCAAAATCTATTACTTGACCCTAGGACAATTGGATTATCAGAATATAAGAATTAGACTGCGTCCATACAAAACGCTCAAAAGTGATTATCAGCGATTTGAAAAGGGTCATAATGAGATAATTAATTTGCAAACACAATCCTTATATTAGATATTAGATGTGAAAACTTACAATTGGGAACTGGCTTTTTCTTTTCATGGAGAGGTAGATGGTAGGGAACATAGGATGAGCACCATAACAGAACGAGTATAAACTAAGTGCTGTCGGTAATCCCTTGAAATTCACAAGGTTCCCCTTGCTATGAAATCCGGGTCCCGATAGACCAACACAAAAAACACAAATGACCACTATAAGTGAAGAGATGACCCCACCAAACGAAAGATAAGAGAGAACGCTTAGATCACTTAGCCACATAGAAGGCATGATTATAAGCCCTGCAACAATCACAAACGACGCCCTTCCATCCATTTTCAAGCTTCCGATTTTCAAACCAAAATGCGGAGACAGTTTATGTAAGTTGTCACCTTCTAATATAAGTAGACCAGTGGCAACAAGGTAAAGCTCTAAACTGGTGAAAATTAAAGCTATAACTCTTCCCTTTCGACCAAATGCAATTGCAGCTATATCGGGATAACTAGTGGCCAAAGGGTTTGATTCCATACAACGCCGAATCAAAAGCCCTGTAAAGTAGGCTGCGAGTGCGATCAAGATCAGGACAATCAAGCTTAGCCAGCCACCTGATGAGAGTGCATATGGGATTGACAGAATGCCAATACCTAACAAAATATATAAAAAATAAATTAAATAACTAAATCAGCGGGTTTATAACCATCGTTGTACGTAAATTGCAGTAAATTAACACAAAACTATAGCAGTAGATTTATACTACAGTTACAATAAGGTTTCAGTATACTTCGGCCTAGTGGGTTCGGTTGACCCCACCGTTCTATAGGACATACAAGTCGACAAATGACAGTAAATTGAAGATAGTAATCACCATGAGGAAAATGAGAGGGAACAATAATATACCTGATACAGCGTTAATACCATTAATGCATGTCTTGAGAAAATTGGCCTGTATTCTTTTTGACTGAACCGAATCGGAGTCCATAAGAAAATGCGATTCTTGCTAACAAAGACAAACTTTAGACAGAAAATAAGAGTGATTAGTCCTAAAGGTTAACAAAAAAGTGTATAACTAGATCATCTTCTACGCTAGAAACTGCCTGCATTTACGTGCAGTTGCAATCATCAACCTTCACAATTTTAATTACATATGTATTATATGTATGTGTCAATAATTAAATCATGACAACAACTCCCATTTTCGTATCCCTACCTATTAGCTCGTTGTATCTGGAAAGCTACACATTCGTTTTGTTCCTACGACTCTTCAAGTGGCTGACATCTTCACTAAGAGTCTTCCACGTCCCTTATTCGAATCCTTTCGTGCCAAGCTGCATGTTGTAAACTTGTAATATAGGAATTGATTGTGTAGTAAAGCTATATTATACTCATATGCATCTCACCAATAAAGGTGAATATTAAAACATACTAATAGCAACAATATATTAATACTATAAGAATCAATTGTGTAGATCAAACAAAATAGGAAGTTTGTAATTTGTATTTATCTTTTACCATTGTAAACTTGTTTATGAATACATATCAATATACAACTCACCAATTAAGGTAGATTTTATTAAAACCTAATATGGTATAAGAGCAAATATCGGTATATTTCATCCTCGCTCCCTCACCATTGCTGTCGGCGGTTCATCCGATGTCTCCCTCTCTCTCAACACTATTATTCGTATGCTTACCATCAAAACTCTTTTCTACTAATTACCTAAACAATCGATTAATTCCTATATTATTAATATCGATATTACTACCGTTTCTAACAGTACTTAATGGTATCTAATCAAATAATCAACACAATAGCGGGTTTTGGTTCATTTGTAAAACCACTACTTGACATCAACGAAACCGAATCGAAACACCGTGGAAAAACGTTGTAAACGCAAACTTAAATGTAAATGCACAATCATTACGTAAATAATATGTAACTCAAAACGTAACAAGGAGATATACCTCCAAACGGAATGCACACGTACGTACGTACGTACAGACTTCTGATGGCTCAGTCGCTTGATAGGGTTTAATTAATGGTATGTTGGTGTTGTAAGTGTTTGGTAGAGATGATTAAGGTGAGAGTAATGATGATTGTAACGGTATTTCATACTCCGTATCTTATACCAAGTCAAACTTTAAGTATTTTTTTAACTCCATATGTTACAAAATAATTTTCACATTACAACCCTTTTCTTTTTTTCATTTACGATTTTATTTTTGTTGTAGTTCCACCTTTCATGCTCGCCAAAAATGGGAGGAAGAAACTCGTTAATTATATTGTAGAGAAGCCATTTCGTAAACCACTAGATTATAACCCGCAAAATTTGCGGGCTATATCATCATTTTGCAAAAAATGTTATATTTAGGTTAATTTAATGACATACTAGATTGTTGAATTTAATTCCAATTTACTATCTCATTTACTTGTTTAAGTTATGAAAATAAAGAGTCTTTAGTTATTGTCATTTATCATGAGTTATTATCATTTATCATTAGTAGCTTAAGAGTCTATGAAGTTACTTTGATGTAGCCTATATATAAAGGCATAGTTGGTTTAGTGGAATGTGTATCTTCCTTTGATAATAATAATCACAGTTGGTCACTTCTCTTGTTCTCCATTATTTTCTTAATTTATATCAGTGGTATCAGAGCAAAAGTATGAACGGTGTGGCCCAAATTTCAGTTCCAATTTTAGATGGAAAGAATTACAATCGCTGGAGCACTCAAATGCGGGTGTTGTTTGACTACCACGAAATGCTAAGTGTGGTAGAGGAGGGTGTTCCAGACCTTGATGCAGCTGCTGCAACTGATGCACAAAGGACAGCTCATCGAGAGATAATGAAGAAAGATAAGAAAGCCCTGTATTTCATTCATCAGGGAATGAATGATGAAGTTTTTGAGAAGATAGCAGGGGCGACAACCTCTAAAGAAGCTTGGGACACCTTGATGACAACATTTAAACGAGCAGAAAAGGTTAAAAAGGTTCGTCTTCAAACCTTAAGACGTCAATATGAACTCTTACAAATGGAATCTGCTGAAGCTCTTACCGACTATGTTAGCCGTGTTCTTGCTGTGACAAATCAAATGAAAATTTATGGAGAAGAGTATACAGATGATAGTGGAGAAGATTTTGCGGTCGCTTACTGATCGTTTTGAGCATATTGTAGTGGCTATTGAAGAATCTCATGATCTGTCAACAATGACCGTTGACGAAGTAGCTGGCACTTTGCAAGCTCATGAACAGCGAATGAACGAGAAGCTTATCGACAAGCCACCAGAGCAAGCATTTCAAAGTCAAGTCTCGATTAAAGGCGAACAAAGTAGTGCAACGAATCAAAAAGGTAGTGGTAACCGATCGAGAGGTCGCGGTCGTGGTGGTTCTTCCAACAACAGAGGGCGTTACAATAACCATAATGGAGGAAGAGGTGGTCAAAACATGGATCAAGAAAAATCTGATTCTAATCGTCAACAATCTTCAAATTATAGAGGTCGTGGACGTGGTAAAGGAAGGTATGACAAATCTAATGTTCAATGTTACGCATGCAATAGATTTGGGCATTATGCTAATGAGTGCAGAAACAAAGAGTATAATCAGTTCTCTAATGAGTACAAAGGCAATCAAGCGGCTCATTACGTACAACAAGGGAATGAAGATGGCGATCATGCTTTATTAATGGTTACCACGACCGATGAAAAGCCAAACTACCATACATGGTTTCTTGATACCGGGTGTACTAACCATATGTGTGGAAAGAAAGATCTTTTTACAGAACTAGATGAGTCCGTTCGTACGAATGTGAAGTTTGGTGATGACAACACGATACCGGTGACGGGAAAAGGAAGAATTCTCATCAAGTTAAAAAATGGAGATCACAAGTACATATCAGATGTGCTCTATGTGCCAGACATGAAGAGTAATTTACTCAGCTTGGGTCAATTACTAGAAAAAGGGTATAACATGACGTTACGTGAAAATCAACTTTCTGTTTTTGATAAAAGAGGTACACTCGTTCTCAAGGCTCCTATGACTAAGAATCGTATGTTTCGAGTTGATATTGCCACTGGTTCTTATACTTGTCTTAATGCTGTTGTAAAAGACGAGTCTTGGTTGTGGCATCTTCGTTTTGGTCATTTAAATTTTCGCAGTTTAAAAACGCTTGCTCAAGAAAACATGGTGGTTGGTTTGCCAATTATTGACCACCCGGAACAACTTTGTGAGGCTTGTACACTGGGAAAACAATGCAGAAAACCATTTGTTGCTGGAAGAAATCATCATGCAACTAAACCTCTTGAACTTGTTCATTCGGATGTATGCGGTCCGATGAGTGTTCTGTCAAATGGCAATAATAGGTACTTTCTTACCTTTATTGATGATTTTACAAAAAAGGTTTGGGTTTATTTTCTACAAAAGAAATCAGAAGTTTTTGGGTGTTTCAAGAAATTTAAGGCTTATGTTGAAAATCAAAGTGATCGTTTTATAAAGATTTTACGAACTGATGGTGGTGGTGAATTTACTTCTAATGAGTTCAATGAGTATTGTGAAGAACATGGAATAAAACGTGAAGTTACTTGTGCGTATACTCCACAACATAATGGCGTCGCTGAACGGAAAAATAGGTCCATAATGGATATGACTCGAAGCATGTTAAAGGCCAAAGGTATGCCTAATTCATTTTGGGGAGAAGCTGTCTCATGTGCTGTTTATCTATTGAATAGATCACCAACAACAACAGGTGTTAGAAATGTCACTCCTGTAGAAGCTTGGAACGGTCAAAAACCAAGCGTGAAACATTTCAAGGTGTTCGGATCGATTGCTTATGCTCATGTTCCGGTACAAACAAGAAGAAAGTTGGATGATCGTGGTGAAAAAGCTATATTTGTTGGATACATGAATGGTGGATACAAGCTGTTCAATCCAACAACAAAGAAAGTAATCTTTAGTAGAGATGTAACCTTTGCTGAAGAGGAAGCTTGGGAATGGGATGCTAAGACATATAAGGATTTCTCCAAAAATCCAATTTTGACTTTCGATGAAAATGAAGATGAAGACATCCAAGAACCAAATGTGACTGAAGAATTCTCATCAAGCGATGATGCTGAAGAAGCCCCAGCAACTAATGTTGAAGAAAGTCAAGTTGGAACGAGTAGGCCACAAAGAAATCGTCAACAACCTGCTACCTTTGGAGACTTTCAGGTAACTCGAGATGATGAAATTGATGATGATGGAAACTTTCTGCATTTTGCTATGTTTGCAGATTCTGAACCCATCAACATTGAAGAAGCGAAACAAGATCCCAAGTGGGTAAAAGCAATGGAGGAGGAATTAAAGTCGATAGAAAAGAATGACACATGGGAACTAACTCCTATTTCAAAAGGTCAAAAGGTGATTAATGTGAAGTGGGTTTTCAAGACGAAAGTGAACTCAAAAGGGGAAGTGGAAAGGTACAAAGCAAGATTAGTCGCGAAAGGATTCGAACAAGAACCGGGTTCTGATTATCATGAAGTCTTTTCTCCGGTTGCTCGAATGGAAACCATCAGACTAATAATTGCTTTAGCTGCACAAAAGCGTTGGAAAATTCATCAAATGGATGTCAAGTCGGCTTTTCTGAACGGGCCACTTAAAGAGGAAGTTTTTGTCAGACAACCACCAGGCTTTGTGAAGCATGGACATGAAGATAAAGTGCATCGTTTAAAGAAAGCGTTGTATGGGCTGAAGCAGGCTCCTCGAGCATGGAACGAGCATATTGATTCTTTCTTTCACAAATCTGGATTTCAAAGGTGCCCATCCGAGCAATCTGTGTACGTTAAAGTTAATAATTCTGGTGATTTCTTACTACTATGTCTTTATGTTGATGATCTAATCTTTACGGGAAATAGTAGTAAGATGATAAATGATTTTAAGAGGTCCATGATGAAGGAATTTGAGATGACAGATTTAGGCATGATGTCATATTTTCTTGGCTTGGAGGTAATTCAAAGTGAAGATGGAATTTTCATCTGTCAAAAGAAGTTTGCTTTGGAACTTCTTAAGAAATTTCGTATGCAAGATTGCGATCCCGTAAGAACTCCTGTAGAGGTTGCAACAAAGCTGTCCAAACATGGAGATGACAAAGAAGTTGATTCCAGTTTATTCAGGAAAATTGTTGGAACTTTAAGGTACCTCACATGCACAAGGCCCGATATCTCATATGGTGTTGGCTTGATCAGCAAGTTCATGGATTCCCCTCGCCAATCTCATATGCAAGTTGCCAAAAGAATAATGCGATATGTGAAGGGTACTTATGATCATGGCCTACTTTATTCTTCTTCTAGCAAGTGTGTTCTTGTAGGCTATTCGGATAGTGACTGGCGTGGAGATCCTGATGACCGTAAAAGCACTTCTGGCTATTGCTTCAACTTTGGAACTACAGCTTGTTCGTGGTCATCAAAGAAACAATCGATTGTCGCACTATTGACTTGCGAAGCAGAATATGTGGCGGCATCATCAAGTGCATGTCAAGCTATCTGGTTGCGTAATTTAATGAGTCAGATTTATATCCCGCTCAAAGGACCAATGAAGATTTTTGTTGACAACACATCTGCAATTAACTTGGCAAAGAATCCAGTTACAAATGGACGGAGTAAACACATCGACACACGTTTTCATTTTATAAGAGACAAAGTTCATAAACAAGAGATCGAGTTGGCGTTTTGCAAGTCTGAAGACCAAGTAGCCGATATCCTTACAAAGCCGTTGAAGTATGAAGCATTTACGAAGTTGAAGCTCATGATGGGAGTGACAGCAGCACCAAATTGGAATTAAGGGAGGATGTTGAATTTAATTCCAATTTACTATCTCATTTACTTGTTTCAGTTATGAAAATAAAGAGTCTTTAGTTATTGTCATTTATCATGAGTTATTATCATTTATCATTAGTAGCTTAAGAGTCTATGAAGTTACTTTGATGTAGCCTATATATAAAGGCATAGTTGGTTTAGTGGAATGTGTATCTTCCTTTGATAATAATAATCACAGTTGGTCACTTCTCTTGTTCTCCATTATTTTCTTAATTTATATCATAGATCATAACCCGCGAATTCGCGGGCTATCACTTTATTTTAATACAAAAGTTATATTATATATAATATTATAAAAAATATATATCGATATGTGTGTTTTAAGTATATCAAGTATGATGAAGTCAAAGTAATCGAAACGTGTCTCTTTTAGTTAATAATGTTACCCTACATAAAATAAACAAGTAAATTAATCGATAGGTATTACATAGTTTCTCTATTTATTTGAAATTTTTTTGAAACATACACCGAAATAATTGTTTGTTTACATTGTAAAAAATAATTGTATATTCATACAAAATTGGTGGTGACAATTGGTGCTAAAGTGGTGAGAATATGATAGTCAATTATGATTTAGTGTAGTTGGATCAAATACTATACCTATTTAATAAAGACACATGAGAATTAGTTGAAAGTACATAAACACTAATAAACATTGAACGAAAAAAATACATTGATGAAAATTTGATTATACAAAAATTTTTAGGGCTTAGTGTCTACAAATGTATCCAACTTTGCACAAATCTCTATTCTATGTATCCATCTTTAATCGCTTCTATTAAATGTAGTTAAGTTCTACAAACTCCTAATTAATGTAATTGGTAACCTACTAATCCATTAACCGGTAATCAAAGTTACAGTTCATCTTCTCCGGCAAGATCTCGGCGACCTGATTTTTTTACGGCAACATCCAAGCATGGTTTTTCTTATTCTAAAGGTTTATCGTCGGAGAAGTTATATCGTCTGAATAGTACCGGCGACCTGAAGTTTTATCGTCAACCTGAAGTTTTCTCATTCCGGCAACACCCAAGCATGGTTTCCGGCGACCTGAAGTTTTATCGTCTGAATAGTATTGCCGGAAAAGTTTTATCGGCGGAGAAGATGACCGGAAAAGTGTGGTAACCGGCTAAAAATATGAAATCACCTGCTATATCCGGTTGCATACGTTAATTAGGCATTTTTACGAGTTAAATACATTTAATAGGGACGCGTAGAGGACGATACATGCAATAGAGATTTTGTCAAAGTTGGATACATTTGTAGACACTAAGCCCAAATTTTTACTGCTTTTTATTAACACAATTATGTAGGTTGCGAACAAAATGTGAGGTTGATGCTAAACCCTAAATATTGTTAGTTGTTGTTGATCTTTAAATAGTGTAACGTAGTGACTTTAGCAAGACATATAAAATGAAATTTACAGAAAATTGTGATTTTTAATGCATCAAACTTTCAGAAAGTGATGTTTTAGTGTATTTTGGTGATATGTCGCTTGTGTAAGGTGCCACGTGACACTAAGCCCAAATTTTTACTGCTTTTTATTAACACAATTATGTAGGTTGCGAACAAAATGTGAGGTTGATGCTAAACCCTAAATATTGTTAGTTGTTGTTGTTGATCTTTAAATAGTGTAACGTAGTGACTTTAGCAAGACATATAAAATGAAATTTACAGAAAATTGTGATTTTTAATGCATCAAACTTTCAGAAAGTGGTGTTTTAGTGTATTTTGGTGATATGTCGCTTGTGTAAGATGCCACGTGGCATAATGAAAGTTTGACACAACATGGAAAGTGGGTAATGGGAATGGTAAAAGCATTTTGGAATAGCAAAAGAAGGGCTTGGTAGGTTTGAGAATCTTTAATGTTTGATTTTGCTACATAAAAAATATAGAGTATAGGTTACGTCATACTACTACAAATATGTTTAAATATTGTAAATTATTATTATACGTATGTGGTTTGTATATAAAAAATAAAAATTAAAAAATAAAAAATATATCATTATGTACAGAAAAGTAGAAAACAGAGAAGTTTAAGGAGTTAAATCAGTCCAAAGTAGGTAATGGATTACCATAACCCCCGATTTGTTACGGGATAGGGTATTATCCATTAGTGAGTAATCAATACTTACCTTATATCAAACCAAGAAATATTTTTCATTATCTTTGCTATTCCTCACCACTTATAACTCCCAACCAAGTACCCAGTTAATTTTCAAAAAATATTAGTATCTTGATTTTACACAATTTTAATGTTTAGTATATTGGGGACGACCTTAGAAACCAACTTAGACTTGGTCCAGCACTTTGGCCATTTTAAAGGCAAATCAATTTGTTATCAATGAAAATATATAGTTTAAATCTCCAAAACTCATGATAATAATCTTATCATTTAAGCGTTTATACTTATTTATTTCTTACTAAATATCATCTTATAATGAAATGTCAGCTATCATTGTTACTATCTCCATTGAAATCATTAAATTGAGTAATGCTATATAGGACTAATTACATAGACCTAAAAATAGACCTACTTTTCTGATTGGTTAAAATTTTTTCTCATTCCTAGTTTCATCCAATCAAATTTTCCTATCTACCAATAACAGTTTTAGGTCTTTATTTAAGTTTACAGTTTTAGGCCTACCAATCATTTTCCTTTCTACTAGCATCTAAATTTTCTTTAGGTTAGGTGTTTGTTGATGAAGTTGAAACCTTAAAACATATCAACAATGTGTGTACACATAAAAAAACGACTTAAGTGATTTTTAATGTATAATATGCGTTTGACCTTCGTTGTGTGTATGTAATAAAATTGATCGACATTGTATATATGTAAGAAACTAGTTGTTTTGTATATTATGTGTATTTTGGTGTCATGTCAACTTGTAAAGATGTCATTTGTTACCTTACAACTGATAACACATCACCAAAATACACACAATGTACTAAAATAAATAATTTCGTAAATACAATAACGGTTAATTTTATTACGTACACACAATAAAAGTCAACACATAGTTATATACATTAGAAACAATTGACCCTAAAAAAATTAATTAGGTTTAGAAATTAGGTGGCGTTTCTTTTATTACTTAATCTACTTCGTTTATATATTTTTAACACCTTTATTTAAAACTAATGACAAAAAACTTCTACCTATCAACCGCGTAGTTATAATTAAATAAATTATTTTAGTGCTCATGTAGCGAATTACTTATCCCATACATATACCTATTAGAGTAGGGTTCAAATGAGTACACTCATTTGAAGTGAGAATGGGGGAATAAATGTGAGCCATTAGATTTATCAAATCAACGGTCCAGATTAATACCTCATTTTATAATTAAAAAAATCAAATTAAATCTGATTTTGGGCGGAGGGGTATAATGGTAAAATTACAATTTAATTAATTCATTCTTTTCTCACTTTTGTTAAAAAAACCCCACACAGATTACTCGTTCCTTTCGCTTTCATCTCTGGAGATTCAACCACAAAACCCTAGAAATCCAAATTTCGTTCAAATGATCAATAAATCATCGTTGTTGATCCTATAATCTTAGTTTTCTTCATCTACTTGCTTCGATTAAGCTTTCTATCGGTGCGTTTTTTACCGAAGAAACGTTTTTGAGAAACCCTAGTTAACAAACTCGTTGAAAATCAATATAGCACGGATTTCTATAACCGGAATCACTTGAAAATGGATCTTCGTGATGAGATTGCGGCAGGAAAAACCTCTTCAAGTCCGATTGAAGCTCGACCTATCATAGCCGTACCATTGCGTTAGTTTTTTCGATTTTTATTTTTTATGCTTTCTGCGTTTAATATGTTAATATTTGCAATATAGGTTGCGTTTTGATGTTGTATTGCATGCTATATGTTTAAATGTGTTTTGTTTGAAATTAGGGTTTTGGTAACACACGTGTTAGTTCTGTTTATACTGATTTTAATGTCTGCAAGTGGTTTAGGCATGCTGTAGCTTGTATTTACACATGTGATACTTCTGTTTGTGTTGTATTTTGTATTTTGTTTGTTGTTTTGAATGTGCATATGTGTTTGGTTTGAATATAGGGTTTTGGTAACACAAATGTTGGTTATTTTGTAGCTCGAGTTTTATGGGCTAAAAGTTGTGTTTTACAGAATGGTTTGATTTTACACAAGTGTTTGGTATGTTTGAATTTACACAAGTGTTTGGAATGTGTTTTTCATGTGATGCATAGGTACACTGAGCGTAAATATTATGTTGTTATATTTTGTAGGTTATGTATATCAGGTGTGCTTCTTTGTATGTTTTTCTTATTAAAGTAGTTTGTGGGTTCGTTTTTACTTGTAAAGATCAAGGTAAAGATCATGTATTCAATAACATATTTTTATATTTACTTGCTTGTGTTTTTGGTTATATATGTTTTGTTATATTTGATATGTGAGTAACTCAATAGTTTTATACATTTTTGGTCAGTATCATGTGCGTTTTTATGCAGTGACACATTTTTGTTAGTGGCTTGTACCATATGTGGTAGTAGGCAGTAACACGTATGTTAGCATTTATGTTGTAGTTTGCAACTGAACAATCTCTAAAAATATTCTTCATTATTAATATGTTTTTTTGTGTTAAGATGATCTATTTACACATTTTTATTTTGTCTTCTATGTTTTTTTTCAGGTGATAATGCTTCATCTCCCGCAATTGCATATATTATTAATACATAAAGAAAGGTCGCTAGACAAAAGCGTAAAGCTGTCAAAGGATGTGGGCTAACAAAATCATCAGCTGCTAGAAATGTATCACCAAATAAAAAGGACGGTGATGCTGCAATAAGAAAAAGGAAGGCCGCGGATGATAAAAAGTCTGCTAACGAGGAGGCCAAGAGAAAGAAAGTGGCTGATTGGGAAGAGAAGAAAAAGAAGGCCGCGAAAGAAAAGGCAATGAAACCGAAAGCAGCAGAGCAGGATAAAATTAACAAAAAAGCCGAGGAAAATAGAGTTGCTGAGAACAAGGTAGCAGAGGAAGAAACTAGAAAGAAGGATGCAGAAAGGAAAAAAAATGAAGATGATACCACGGAGACTGTGTTTAGAAAAGTGATGTTCTGATGATGTAATGAAGTACATTTTGGTCATGACAATATTGGTCATCTTTTTTTGAAATCGTGTGTGTTCACTATGATGCACTCGAGTACATTTGTTGATAACAGTATGGATCATTTTTTTTTTTGGTAAATCGGTGTGTTCGCTACGATGTACTAAAGTACATTTGTTCATAATAGTATGGTTTATGTTTTTATTTTGAAAAATCGTTGTATGTTGGCTTTTTCGTTATTTTGATGTTTTTACTTTTGTTGTATGTTACAGAACACATGTGTTACCTGTCACTAACACTTGTGTTAGCTGTCACTAACACTTGTGTTAGCCATCACTAACACTTGTGTTAAAGACCATTAACACATATGTCACATGTTTAAAAGTAGCGTATTTCTTGATAGTCATAGTAACACATATGGTACTAAAGAAAGTAATACATGTGTTAACGGTGTTATCACACATGTTACCATCCACTAACACATGTGTTACAGAACACTAACACACGTGTCACATGTTTAGAAATAGCATATTCTTGATAGTCATAGTAATACATACGGTACTAAACAAAAGTAATACATGTGTTAATAGTGTTAACACACGTGTTACCGACCACTGACACATGTGTTACAGAGCAGTAACACATGTGTTACAGAGAGCAGTAACACATATGTTATCAACCACTAACACATGTATTTCCAACCACTTCTACATATGGTAGGTTTTCTTCCCTATTTATTGATATGTAATTTTTATATCATTTTTTTACTGCTGTTGTATGTTGTTTTACAAACAACCTACCACTAACACATGTGTTACCAACCACTAATACATGTGTTATAGAACACTAACACATGTGTTACAAAACACTAACACATGTGTCACATGTTTAAAAGTAACGTATTCTTGATAGTCATAGTAACACATATAGTACTAAAGAAAATAATGCATGTGTTAATGGTCTAAGCACACGTGTTACCATCCACTAACACATGTGTTATGGAACACTAACACATGTGTCACATGTTTAAAAGTAATATATTATTGATAGTCATAGTAACACATATGGTACTAAACAAAAGGAATACATGTGATAATGGTGTTAGCACACATGTTACCAACCACTAACACACGTATTACCAACCAGTAACACATGTGTTACCATCCATACAAACTACCATCGTAACAATATACATGTAAACAATAGAGCAGAAACAAGTACTATGTCTCGCATATTAATACTAACAACTTTCGTGAATTGAACATTAAACAACTAGTCAACATATTCGGTTTATATAATCAAAAATCACTGTCCACTTTCCATCCGTTCTTAGAGATGCATGTGATAATAGTGTTAGCACACGTGTTACCTGCCACTAACACATGTGTTACCTGCCACTAACACATTTGTTACCTGCCACTAACACTTGTGTTACCTTCCACTAACACATGTGTTACCTTCAACTAACACTTGTGTTAGTTAACACTAACAGTTGTGTTACCTATCACTAACACGTCTGTTAGATAACACTAACACTTGTTATTCTTACCACGAATACTTGTGTTACGTGCTTTAACACTTGTGTTACCTACTACTAACACATGTGTTATCTGCCGCTAACACATGTGTTGCCTATCACTAACACTTATTATTCTTATCACTAACACTTACATTACCTGCTAATAACACAGGTGTTACTACCACTAACACTTGTGTTAGTTAACACTAAGACTTGTATTACCTACCACTAACACTTGTGTTACCTATCACTAACACTTGTTATCCTTAACACTAACACTGGTGGTACCTATCACTAGCACTAACAAATATGTCACATGGTTTAAAGTAACGTATACTTGATAGTCATTATAACACATATAGTATAAAGGATAGTAATATATGTTATCGTTGTTAGCACACGTTTTACTTTCTACTAACACAAGTGTTATTATTTCACTAACACATGTGTAGCGGTCGGTAACACATGTGTTACTAACTGCTAACACATGTGTTAAAGATCGCTAATACATGTGTTACCAATCATACACACTGCAATTTTCGCAATACATAGCAAAAACAAGTACTACTTCTCGTATATGAATACTAACAAAATTGTCTCAATGATACTAAAAATAATAAAAAGACAGTTATACGATAATCATGTTAAAGTTTAATTGGACATTAAACAACTGGTTAAAAGATTTAAGTTATATAATCTAAAATCACTTCTCACTTTGCATCTGTTCTTCTGCTATCTTCCTAACCTCTTCTTATGTTTTTCCCCCTCTTTTGCTTCTGCTTTTGCCTTAGCCTTTGCCTTTTTCTGTCACACGAACGACTGTAGCTAGTGGTCCTGTAAAAGTGTTTTGCAGATATATTAGATTCTGTAACCATTTTACACATGTAGTAGTCAACTACTAACACATATGTTAATTAACTACTAACACATGTGGTATTCAAATTACCTGCAACCTCTCCATTTTTCTGATGATCCTGATCATTAGCTTTAAATTCTTGTATTACAGCCATCTCGTTCGTACTGCACTATGACAAGTTTCGATTTTATTAGGCACCACGTTTGTTACTTGATATAAAAAATCAACAACTAACACTTGTGTTACCAGCAAGTAACACCATCGACTAAGACATGTGTTACCAGTAAGTAACACATGTGTCACCAGCGACTAACACATGTGTAACCAGCTACTAAGCAATGTGTTAACAGTGAGTAACACATGTGTTGCTTAATTTATAAAAATCAACAGCTGGAACTTTTTTTTGATCAAGTCTTTTTGAGGATTTTTTGTCAACTAACAAAGAAGCATATAGACCACAGATACTGTAACACTACTACTACCACATATGTTAGTAACACGTGTGTTACTTAATTTAAAAAATCAACATCTGGAACTTTTTTTTCAAGTCTTTTTGAGGATTTTTGACAACTAACGACGAAACATATAGATCACAGGTATTGAAATGCTACTAGTACCACATATGTTAGTAACACAGACTTTGATAATCATCTTACCATTTTTGCGCGTTAATTGATTATGCGATTTTTAAAAAAAAAATAATCGGTGAATCAGCGAAAATCATATTGTTATTGCAGTTTCATCAATCAAATCGTAAATTAATGACATTAAAATCGCGCAAAATACGATCACAGAGAATCACGTTAACATAAAACCTAATCGATTGATAGGTATATCATAAATCGATAGTTCGTGTGTTGAATTGAAGAATTTTGAGTCGAATTAAAGTAATGCGTACCTTTGATTTGATATATGCCTCGATCGATTGGAGAGAAAACCCTGCGATTGGGGTTTGTTACGTACGTAGCTTTCTGTATGTATATATTCTGTATGTATATGTAAATATCTATATTTTATATTTTTGTATTTTAGTAATTATTTAATTAGAATTAAATATAATATAGGATGACCAAAATTGTAACACCCACATTAAGGGTCTAGTGGCATTAGGGTAATTTCCTGACTTTACATTACTTGTTTAATGTATTAGGAAATTTATTTGTTTATTTTATTAAGTTTATTGTGAATGGTTAGTTTAAAATTCAAATGACTTATTGTGACTAGTAAATTATTGCTTGATTTAACTTTATACAGTTGAAGGTAAAATAAAATTGTTGGAATCGCAAATGGTTTTTAGGTTCTAGACAATAGATTTAGAAGGGGATAAATTTTAAATAGTATACGGGGTCGGTTTGAAAGTAATCCGACTTAATTTCTTATAACTTTCCCCAAATTTCTTATTCTTTTTCTCATTTTTATAACTAAAAACACAGTGAGAAATCAAAAAGAAAGAAGCAACAATTAGCCCTGTGATTTTGATTTCATCATCATCATCATCATCATCTTAAACCCTTCGATTATAAGTTTGTCTTTGTTGTATTAATCTATAAACTTGATTTGATTGAATTCAAGTAGGTTAGTGATGTTTATGTGAAATTGAAGCTTGAAAAATTGTTACATGATAATTGTTGCTGTTGTTGCTGTATTAGATTGATAGAAACCTGAGTTTGAGGTTTTGGGTTGAAATTTTCGGATTTGGTTTTGCTGGTTGCAGATCGCTGGAGAAGATGTAGTACCCAGCGGGTACTACCCTTACCCGGCGGGTAAGCGAGTTTGGTTGTTACCCGGCTGGTAAATTATTATCCGGCGGGTAGTAGAAATTTGTGTGTACCCGACGGGTAACACACATAGCCGGCGGGTACTAAGCAAAATTTTTGTGTTTTTGCAAATTTTAAAAATGCGTAAGTGTTTTCAGGGTAGCGAATAAGTGACAAAATTCATTAACTTGGATTAGGTTGAATCGCATAGTCACACGAAAACGGCCAATGATCAAAGCTCTATTCTAAGAGCCTAGGCGATTTTAGGCCTTTAGGGGTCGTCTAAGGGTCGAAATTGGCATTTTTCAGTTTTTGGACCTTGTTTTGGGACTTTCCGATTTCATTTCGGATTAGACTTTTGATTCCTTAGATCTGAGGGATTTACCTGCTTAGGTAAATATGTTTTTAGAGTAATTATAATTGTTATTTACAACTCGATTATAATTGTTATGTTGATGTTGTATATTGAGAAGTTTTATTTCAAAATGCAATTGAATAAGCACCAATGCAATATGATTAAGTTGTAAACTGAATATGGGATACTGAGCTGTATATCATTATTAACTTATGATTTGACTGAGTTGTTATGATTGGTTATTTTTTATTATTTTAATACTATGTATTGAAATATAATTGGATTAACCAGTTATGAGTGATACTATAACTTGATGATTATTGTTTGAGAATATGCATTACGATATAATAAGATTGATATTATATCTTAGAAATCATTAGTAGTTTAACGTTATGTACTCGAAATGAATTATACGTTTATGGAGTGAGATATTAACTTATTATTTATTTGAATTTACAGATATGGAGAAGACTCAGTGATATTAGACTACTGAGTGGAACGACTGAGGTATCGGTGAGTAGATCTGTAATCCTCAGTGTGATTTAGTTGTAATAGGTTTGGTTACAACGGGTAAACGTAGTTTTACTGTTTATAGACTGTTTAGTCTGCCATGATATTATTACTGTTGATAGACTGTTTAGTCTGATATGTTGATCCTTGATTATGTGATTATCTGATATATAGCCATTGGGCATTATATGGTATTGAGGTCAGCATAGAGCTGGGCTTAGTGCTATTGTTGGCCGACGGAGGGTTCCTTGTACATATCGTTAATAGGAACCTTAGTCGTGTGGGAATAGCATTAAGCAATCGGTATCTTCTGTATAGGCCAATACAGATGGTTGATAAGCGTTGCTTGGGGGCCACCGCGGCTTGAGGGTGCCTCAAGGACCACCGATCCTCTTTGAAGTTGACTGTTTACGATGCTTTATGCTGTAAACAGGGTTGCTATGTGTTTACGATGCTTTATACTGTAAACAGGGTTGCTATGTGTATACGATGCTTTATGCTGTAAACAGGGTCTTTAATTGTTTATGATGCTTTGCAGTAAACAGATTTGTTATGTTAAGTTGGGCTGTTGCTCATTTATTCACTCACTTAGCTTTATGCTAATCCCACCACCCTACTTCTTGCAGGTTATGATTGTGATATAACGGGCTGGGCAAGAAGCTTTGATGGCATGGAATGTTTGACCTGGCGGTTACTCTGATATTGCTTTAATAACTTAAAGTTGTGTTTTGGAATTATATAACACCCGATTTGATTTGCTGGGATTTGAAACAGTATAACTTTATATGTTTAATATATAATGTAATGATTTGACCTACGCTTCCGATGTGTTGTATAAAAAAAATGGTTCTGAAATGTGGGGTGTTATAAAAATACCCTTCCACCCCTAAATAAAATGGAGCATTCTGATTGGTTCCCACATTCTCACATAAAATGTCATTCTCATTTGAACCTCACCCATATCTATTAATCTATTAATAATTAATAATATATATAAAACAAAGATATAGAATATATATAAAACAAAGATTTAGATTGCTTATGTGGCATGTTTAGAAACAATTAGTATGATGTGTTATAAAATTAGAAAACTAAAATTAATTAACCAATTTTAACCTATGCCACATAAAAACTTTCCTTACTAAACACAAGTTAAAAGAAAACTATTATTAATAATGTCCTGACATAAATAATAATTGATATGTAGCATTATTTAAAATTTATTTTTTATTGTTATCTTCACAATTCGTAAGGTAATAATGCCATGTATCTTGAAAATTTTATTTTATTACTTAATCGTAGTTCAAATTTTAATACATAATTTAATTTAATAATTTAGCATGTTATCATTTGTTTGCATGTGTCAATCTAAATTCTCATTAAATACTCCCTCCGTCCCGGTTTAATAGTCCATTATTTCCATTTTTGAATGTCCCAAATTAATTGTCCATTATCAAATATAGAAAGGTAACATGATTCTTTTTACTATATTGTCCTTACTTTAAAAATTAAATTACAAAAGTGAAAGGAAGTTCAAATTAATTGGTTAGGGGTAAGAATGTCATTGTGCAAAAAGTAAGTAATAATTATTGTGTTTATCTTAAATTGCGTGTAGTTCTGTCTGGGGACAATTAAATTGGGACGGAGGGAGTATGACATGTCTTTAGCATAATATTTTTTTTATTATTTATCAAATTCTAGAGATGTTACTTAAATTTCTATTTTTATTGATTTAAAATATCATAGATCATTTTATTTAATTATGATGATTAGTAAATTAGATACACCTCATTATGACAGTTAGACGGCTCCCATCGCATATAGTCGGCTCACGTCGGTTTACATCCGACGAACCGACGGGGATGGCACCGCTCCGTCACTTCATCTCGTCGGTTTTCCTCGTCACATATCCGACGCATCCTTTTTTTTATTTTTTGTGTGTATAATATTAAAGGTGAATTGATAAATGTGGACCCAAAAATTAAAGTGACGGGTCACGGATGGGAGTGGTCAATTAGTTTCAGTCAGTTTTCTGAAAAAGTTGTCGTGGCTCAGTTAGTTTCATTCAGTTTTTGTTAGGGATGAGAGTGGTCTTATTAGATTGCCAACTAATATATCTTTTTTTTTTTTTTTTAATTTTAGAATAGGCAAATTTTATATTTTATATTTTAAATTTTAAATTACACTTTATATTGTTATTTTAAATTTTAATATATTTTAAATTATACTTTAAATTACACGGTGATAAGATCGGTACTATCGTGAGAAATGAGCATAGACCCAAATTTCAACCGCTCTTGGAGTAAGAAGGAAACTAATCATACATCATGTATCAATTGCTACAAATAAATCAAGTTCATCTACATTTTGGTATATATTACTATTGAATTTAAGTAATAAATTTTAAACTTTCAACAATATTAAGATACAGTTGAAAATCTAAAAAACATATGATTAATTTTTATTTTATAATTACCTTGCATTGCATAGGCTCAACAAATGTATTTAAACTTAACAAAATAACTTATAAATTAATTTAATTGTATTATGTATTCAGACTTAAACATAATAACATAAAAACTAATTTAATAGTATTATATAAATGGTCGTGCATCGCACGGGCTCAATGCTTAGTTTATATATATAAAATAGAAGTTTTTAATTGCTTATTAGAGTGAAATTTTTTGTTTAACGATTACGTATTATTAGTTTACAAACTCTTGAACAGTGTTTGTAAAGAAGTTTGGCTTATAACATTATGCTGAAAAGTAAAGGAATGATATATATGAAAAATATTATTGAAGTAAACGTAAAGTAATTGGTCAACACCAAAAATTAATTGTGCTGTCGATAACACTGGTTATATGCCCACTAATATATTCTGCTACTTACAAATTACTATATAACTGTACTTTTTAAACGGTCGTGCATCGTACGCGCTCAATGCCTAGTTCTTTAGATATAAAAAAGACAGGTAAACAAAATCCAGTTAGCAATATTTAAATGGTGTAACTGATCTTTTAGAATATTGTCAGCATGTCATATATATATATATATATATATATATATATATATATATATATATAGGATCAGGATCAGGAGAGAAGGAAAATTAATGGGAGAAAGGGGAGAAGAGATCTTGAGCGTTTAAATTGTTGATCAACGATTCACAATATTTGATGGCATAACTGTAAATTAAGAGTTTTTTATTTATTAAATGAAGGTTAAAATCGTCCATTTGTAACATAAAGTTTGAAACCGTTCCTTGATATTCAAAGTATTTTTGGAATATATTTGACTCTCCCATTTTTACGGAGTTAGTGGCGATGGATATTTAATATGAATAATGATTAATTAAATAAATAATTATCAATATATGTGTGTATATTTGTTTTTTGAAGGTTTTATCCTGGTTTTCTCTTCTTTTTTTCGTGAGTTAGAAATGAATGAATAATCTAAATAATACTAATCATTATTTAATAAGAAATATGGCATCATAAACGAAGCAATAATATATATGCACACTTAATGTATATGTCAGAGATCATATAAAATTGAATCGAATGTTCATTATATTTTATGTTGAATCATAGCATGATGGTTTCGATTAACTGAATCATGTTTGATATATTTATTTGAATCATGTTCGAAAGTACTGAATCACAATTCGGAAAATGTTGAATCATAGCATGATGGTTTCGTGGTTCGACAAACTGAATCACACTTTGAAATTAGTGAATCATAATTTCATATTTATTGAATCTTAGTTTAAATTTCGTTGAATCATATATATAGTATAATTTTGGGTTTAGGTCCCCGAAATGCTACTAACTTTGACCAAATCTCTATTGTATGCACCCAACTTACGTATACTAATTTTAATGCAACCAACTTTCCAAAATGGTGTTTTTGATGTAACTTGATGACGTGTCGCTCTCTCCATACGCCACGTGGCATGCCATACGCGCGACACGTCATCAAGTTACATCAAAAACACCATTTTGGAAAGTTGGTTGCATTAAAATTAGTATACGTAAGTTGGGTGCATACAATAGAGATTTGGTCAAAGTTAGTAGCATTTCGGGGACCTAATCCCTATAATTTTTTTTTATGTTGTTAATCAATACTCAAACATGGTAATCAATGTTAGTAATATTTGAATCAATTATTTACTTGAGAATCATTGTCATGGATGGACTTTCTTTCGAGTATTAAATTGCAATTAAATAATACTATAACGAAAATCAATGGTGTTTAAATTATGGGTGTTGATATTTCCACCTTCAATTTTGATAAATCCACCAATTTTATGTATTAAGTGTTTGTACTGTACATACATATAATGCATGTTTGTGGTGGATTTATCAAAAAACATGGTGGATATATCATCACCCTTAAATTATGATTCAATTGCAGAAAATTTTAATGAGTAACACGTGACTTGATTTTCATCACCTGGACAAACATGCATAGTCAAGTTCATCTTGCAATTAAATAAACCATTGTAAATATGTAATTGGAATTATTCAATTGTATTAGATTAGTTTCTTCAATATTAGCGTCGCCGGCATGGATAGTAGTTGATGAAGAATAACCGGAAAGAACAACCAATAAGAAGACCTCGATTTGAATACAATTGATTCCATAAATTAAGATGATTTGAAGAATTGGAAAGATCATGTTGATAATTACGGTTTTTCTTTTACCATTTTGATGATTAAAGGTGAAAATAAAAATAAAGAAAACTGTTTGTCCATTAATTAAGGAAGAGCAAAAAAAAAATTCAAGGAGCATTAAACAATGTTAAAACTATTTAATTAGCATGAAATACAAAATACCAATTATTGACATGATGAAATTAGTGGTCCAGAATGCTTCTCCCCCTTCTCCATCAAATTTTTCTTCTTTTTTGATCCTCCTACTATATAGGATATATATATATATATATATATATATATATATATATATATATATATATATATATATATATTTGTAAAAATTAAAGGCCAAATGACTCAAAATATGACTAGCTGGTAACCCGCGCAATGCGGCGGGAATATATTTGAAATTTATGATAAACATAGCGAAATATCAGTCGTAAAGTTGATTTAAAATCTACGTGTAACACCCCAGTTTTCAAGGTATTATTTTAGTGTACAATAATATATACATCCTTTTAATTATAGATCTTTTAATAATAAGATATATTAGAAAACGCAAATAGGTGTTCAGTTCCAGACTGTGTAGTACAAGAAATTAAAGAATTAATAGACACATTTACGTGCCTTTTTTCTGAGCTCATTCCAAACACTTCCAGAACAACAAATAAACAGAGTAAATTCGCAGGAAGTAAAGAGGAGCCAAGAACCAATCTTCAACTTAAGTTTTAATCTTCAAATTCAAGTCTTAGAATTCAGAATCATCACCTTCTATCATCTTATAATCTTGTAAGTATCTTAATTTCTTTCAAGAACCCTAGAAAATGGGTTTTCAAGGGTTTTAGTAAATTGGGTTAGTTAAATACGAAATTAGGGCTTGTAATTGAGTAGTTAGTGTTAGTTTAGATTATGAATGATGATTAGAGGCTCAATTTCATAATATAAAAGTGAAAAGTTGTGATTAGGGTTATGGGTTTTTATGAATCATGTGAAATTCTCATTTAATCATATGGATTAGTTTGAAAAGTGTTAATTGATCATGAATTATATATTAGTTCATGTTAAAAGTGATAGATTATGATTAAGGTTCATAGAAAAGTTCATGAATCATGCTTAATTCTTATGAAATAGCTATCTATTGTTTAAAGTAGTGTTAGAATCATTAGTAAATGATTAATTAGTAGTTACCTAAAGTGAAATTAGTAAACACCTAGTAGAAGAGAAAAGATTAGATGGATTAGTAGTTAAAAAGTATGATTAATTGTTAATATATGTGTTATATGCATGTGTTAGGTGTTCAAGAAGAAATATTATCAATTGATCATCTAACTTCAAGTTATTCAACAAGTCCAGGTGAGTTATATGAAAGTGATTAGATACTTATTAAGTGAATTGGATTGCTTTCAAGCAAGAGATTCACCTAATTGTGTAAAGAGTAAATGATTAGTTTTAATTAATATGAAAAGATTTCGATAAAGATTCATGTGATGATTAGAATGGTTGACCAAGGTTAGCCATATTTTGATTAGTAGCTAACTTATGTTAGCTAGAATATGATTAGGCTAGCTAATTAGATATTAGCTAGAATGTGATTAAACTAGCTAGTTAGATATTAGCTAGTATAATCAAGGCATATGTGCACATGTGAATGTGAAAGCTCAAGTGAAAGTGAAAGGGAATTCAAGAAAGGGAAGAAAATCCCATACTTTGTTTATTATATATGTGTTATTATAATAATGCATTGGTTTGATTAGTAGTTAAATTGATTAGGTAATTATATGCTCACTAAGCTTTATGCTTAACTCGTTTAGTGTTTTTATGTTGTAGGTACTTGGTTTGATTGAACCAAATGATAGAAGGAGTAGCTTTTGGATTGCAAGAAGATAGCGTGGATAAGGAGCTTGAATTATGGTTAGATGAGCTTCTTATTCTTTTGAATTATCGTTATGATTAGCCATTGTGTAAATCGCCCAAAAGAGTTTTGTGACACGTATTATGTAAGTTTTTGACTTAGTAAAGTCAAAATGAAAAGAAAAGAAGAAATGAGTAGTAATCATAAATGTGTCATAATTTATAAAGAATTGGAATAGTGTAAAGTATTGAAAATGTGTTTGGGTTGATTTTAGTGTTGACCTATAGTCAACTATGTTGAATTGGTCAAATATGAGTGAAAGATGTAAGTGAAAGAGTTAAAATAGCTTTGAAAGAAGAAATGGGTCAAAGGTGTCCAAATGGGCACATTTTGGGTTAATGAGTCAAAACAAGCCATAGTATAGATATGACACTTGTTGCTTTTGATTTAAGTGTCAAGTGTATAGTAGAAAGTGTGGGTAAAGTGTGAAGGTCAGAAACCGTGTGATTTGTGTTTTGACATGCCAAGAAAAAGTGCCGAAATGGCCTACAAATGAATCACGGTCCAGATTTTTAGTTAACGCGTATTTTGAAAAAGTGTAAGAAAGGAAAGTTTCATTTTGACCATAGAAAGGTGCCTGCAAAAATTTCATAGTCATTGGTTGTGTCGTTTGAAAGATATGCTCGTTCAAAGTTCGGTTTTGCTATAAAATGGTGCAGGTTCAGGTTTTATCTGCAGGTCATGGGAATACGATCGTATTCCCATGAATACGATCGGATTCCCGGGAATACGGCGTATTCAGAGACCGTATTCCCTTAAAATGGTTCTGTCCCGAATTTGTGCATAAAGGGTGGAGGAATACGATCGTATTCCCCAGAATACGATCGTATTCCCAGTTTTTCAGGAAAGTCAAAATTTTTGTTTGAGCTTATTTGTTTGACAATGCAATAGTAGATAATAATTAGAGTATTGGGACCGTTATAAGTTAGTAACTGTTAAAAAAAAAAAAAAAGTGTTCAGATTTTCAGGGCGTTTCACTACGACTTAAAACAAACAAATAATAATAATACGGTGTAACATGATGAACAATAGCTGAACGAAAAATCGTAGCAAAATAAAAAACACCGCATGTCTAAAATGTGTACATTATAAATGTCATATTTATATGATGACGTGAAAAAGTACATAACAGGTACGTACCACCCTCCTGATGGAGTTCGGGTATTTTTAGCTAGTGATTCTATAATTTAATGAGTAGTGTATGTGTTGATATAGAGATGATTTTGTGAGATGATTTGTTTGGTTGACTTCCCAAATTATGTTGACGTGTTAGGCTATAATAAAGTTGTATATTGATTTTTTTGGGAGTGATGAGTTATTGTAATTGATTTGTGTGGTTGACTTCCAAAATTAGGCTGATGTGTTAGGTGAGAATAAAGCTGTATAATTAACTTTATAGACAGCTAGTTAAAGAGTAAAGATAGAAACTCGTTAAGCGTGAATAGATATTCTTTTATTTAAGGTTAAAGAGTAAAGATTAAAAGAGTGTATGTAGAGGGGTATTTTGGGGATTTCCCATCTTACTTAAGGTCAATACATTGAAATGCATAACAAGGGGTAGAGATTATTATTATATTAAACTCATGAAGTATATATTACATAAAAACCCATTTACTGATGGGTTGTTAAAACGATACTCCAGATCTAACCACGAGACTTTGGACAGTTTCCAGTGTAGTCATCACATTCCAAAGGATCAGGCGTTCTCACACCACAAGCTTCTCCAACATTTACAGCCTGATCTGAAATAAAAAGTTTGCAATATTTGGGATCCATCAGGAGCTCACAATAACAATAATGTAAATCTTGCATAGCTTTGCAACATTCTGAATCGGGAGATGGCATCGGTCCAAATGGCTGCAAATTCTCATCACATGGTTCTATCTTCGTCGAATCGCATTCGACTGCCATACCCGATAGCACTTCCTCCATACGTATTATTCCAACTAACAACATCACTAACACAAGATACATCTTCATTTTCACAAATGATAGAAAGTGAAATATGTGATGATAGATGGAACTAAATAAATACCTTTTGTTTGTTTGTTATTAGAAATAAATGTGTAATATTCAAAGGTATCTTATTTTTTAGTTAATTACTCGTATGATATTTTAGCTAAAGGGTATATAAATCTAATTGCATTTAATTATTTATAGGTTTGAGAAATGTGTTGGTTTCATATAAAAAATATCTGAAAAGCTTACATACTAACCCTCTAACTTTTCTAAATGTTCAAAATTGATCCCCCCAGATTCACTTGTTGCACAATAATTTATGTAGAGTTTGTTGTATGGAAGATTTTCCCATTAGTATATATTAATTTGGGAGATTGTTGTTATTAGCTATTTAAATCGAAAATGAATGGAAAAGTAATTAGTAGTTTTAAATATTAAAATATGATTCTATAAATTATTTGATGTCTTTGCCTGCAAGCAGCAAGATAGACATGAAGAATGTGAAACCCACCCTGTCTCCGTCTATACAGATCATATGCTACATTTTCCTACAAAACATGACTTAGCATAGTTGTGTGAAGAATAACTGTACTATATATCATTGTTATCTATGTTTTTCTCTAAAACATCAACGCAAGATGGGTTCGTGCTTGTTCATGGCGACATAAGATTAGGATGGTGTTAAGTAATCGGCTTTCTCATTGAATCCCAAACTGTTCATTATCCTATCCAACTGTTTCACAACAGCAATGACAACAGTTGACGAGGACCTGATAATCACACCTTTCCAATAGAATCTGGGGGTTTGATGTACTTCTAAGCTAAGATACTTATTCAAAGTAATCAATATGAAGCACTCATGGTACTAATTTTGATCAAAGAAATATATCAGTTGCTATTATTTGTGAAGGGCATTTGACGAACGATCAAGCATTAGTGTTTGTGGATCTTTAGACAGCCCAAACCATTAAATTTGTCTGTTTGAAATTTACTCCTCCAAATTTGTGTTGCTTCAGGTGAAGGCATCACTGCTCACATCAGCTATAACTCTATAAGTGGAATTCCTAAAATGAAAACTGTAAATAGACTAAACTAATGGTTCGGGACTTCGGGCTGGTTAAAGTTTATAATTCCTCTATCCCATAGAAACAACAGCAATTTCCATTGTAGATGTCACAGAAACTGAAATTTTTCCAAATTCATAGGTAACTTATACATAATTTATCTTTTGTTAGCTTTACATAATATATATATATATATATATATATATATATATATATATATATATATATATATATATATATATATATATTGATTGATTGATGATTTGAGTCTTCAAGATTCCATTATTCATCATAATGGAAGGGTATTAGAGATAATACTAGTATGTTCTATGTCAAGAATATTGTTAAAAATGAATATATTACTTTATAATCTTAATTTGCTATTTCAAATCCAGTTTCTTCCATAAAAGAAAAAAGAAATTCAGTATTCTTAGATAAGTAATGATCTAAGAGCAAAGGTCGCTGATCATATGCAAAAAAGAGTGTACCTCAGACATCTGCAAATGGTATATATGAAAACCTGTTCAACATCTGAACACGTATTCACATTACGTAGCTGTTAGCACTTCTCATGAAATACAGATAGCAACACCCAACTAATCACAAGCCAGTAGGCTGACCAAATAACCTTCAAAGACTTACGAGGTACTCACAGTTCATGGTCAATATGTTGAAGTAGGAGTGTATTTGTCCAGCTCGTAAAAAATGAGTAGGCTAACAGTGGCGGAGCTAGAAATTTTAGTCACGGGTAGCACAAGATAATTCAATGCTTACTTCGTTTCGCAACTATATAGTTCAAAACTAAAAGGTAAACCTGATAATTGATCATACCATCTATTGATAAACATAAAGCATACCGGAAATTCGAACACTATAAAACCAAAAGAAAACTTCTGTAAAATCATAAAATCTGATAATGAATTGCAGAGAATCCGTTGGGTTTCTAAGCCGTGAATTCAAAGTGCTACATCTTAGAACATTTAAATTTAGTTGGTTAGTGATTTTTTGAATTTGGATTAATTAAGAAAAGTTTTGACAAGAACCAAAATTCTACAAGGATAATAAGCTGCTTTTGAAATAGTAGATGTGATAAAATTTTTATTATATTATTGACTCATAAAAAAGATGAAGAAACTTGCCACAAAGATTCGAACGTGTGACCTTTGCTTTGATACACAAATTGCTAGCCAACTGATCTTAAGGGTTATGTGTATTTTGTTGGTCAATTCCGATACTTAAACATATGTAGAATACATATAAACTACTCAAAAAATTTTACGATTCGTAGTTCGTGTGTAGCAGGTGCAATCCCTTGCAATAACACAAGTCCGCCTCTGTAGGCTAAGGCATGGATCATGGCTTGTAAGCACAGAAAGAATTAGCAAGTGCAATCATTGTCTTGGCACTCTTCAGATTAACGCTTACTTCCTATTGTTTCTATAACCACAATCATCGCCTCTGCTCATATAGGCTCAGTTTGTAAGCTCGTAAAACTAAAGTCAGAATCGTTTAAGTGAAAGTACCAATAAATCCTCTTCAAATATCACCATAAGAGTTCCCATAAAACTGTAGTTTACGGACTTGCTCTCATTAAGCTACCAAGGCCTAATTTAGAGCAAGGGGAAAGGTTTATCACATTATGAAAAGAAATTATGCATATAAGCAAGCCTTAGTATAGCATAAAACGTTCTCGATCACAAAAAAGGATCAAAGACAATGAAGTGATAGGCAGAAACCACGCTATCTAGCGTCGTCTACAAGATTGACTTCATATAACATAACCTGATAAATGTTAAGATATAATTAAGATCTATAGGAAAGGAACTTTTCTCTAGCAATACCATCTTAAAGAACATTATATTTCGCAGGTGCCCATGAAAGCGATCTTGCTACCTCAAGGAAGTAGCAGATTTCTTCGCCGATGCGTTCATCATCATTGTCATCAGTAAGTGTCAGAATAGATATGAAAATCTTCTTGATCAAGCAGAAGTAGCGTTTCCACGTAAGAGCTCACAAAGAACGAACAATCATCTCCATACACCCTAAGATTATTGATACGTTGCGACCAGGGTTCATAAACTTCGAGTGTAGCAGCTTGTTCATCATCATTATGCATTTCCATTATTGGTTCACCACTCTGCCTAAATCCTACTACCGTCCTCCATGATGGTTTAGGTCCTTTGACAGTATAAAGCTTTTTAAACGATCTTTTAACACCATTATCCATGATCCATACACCACAAACTTCATCTAAACTAAAACTTATGTACTCGAGCACGATAAGAGACTCCTTTAACTTAGACAGACGCAAATACGGGTGATATAAACCATCTGGGAGATCTATCACTTCAAACTCTTCACTAGTCATATCAAACGATACAATAATATTAACCATTTCTCGTTTGCCATCCGTACCCACAACAATCCTCTCACAAGCATGCCAATAAATAAATCGATCTATAACCACCTGCGAGTTTTGCAAATTAATTGTGTAACGAGGTAGATTATCAGATATAATCCTCTTCCAACTCCCCGAGCTCAATGTAAAAACTTCAACTACCCACGGGATGCTATGACCCTCTTTTAACTCACGAGTCATATTAAGCTGCGAAATTTTAATAACCATAGGATCATTCGTAACTGGACATACACCGAAACCTATAATATTAGTATCAAGTGACGAATAAGGCACAGCAATGCCAACTGATTTTCTAATTACTGGATTCCAAAGAATAACCATTTTAGTACGATACTGGTATCGGAAACTATACGGATTTCGATATTCACCGTATAAACATAACACACCACGAGAGCAATCAATTACTTCTAAATCTCTTAATTTAGAGAGTTTAGGAACGGTAAGAGTAAAGTTTTGTTGGTAAAACGTGTCATCATCGATAACCGTAACATATTTTACCTGATTAGGATCAACAGGATCTTTGCAAAATGCGATGAGACGATGCTGCTGAGTGCGGTGGATGCCGTAATCTGTGATCAACTCGGAGCTTGTGATAAATGAATTCCATGATTTCGAAACTAATCTGAATTGAATTAGTGATTTGATAGGAAGTCTCTTGACGATTTCTAATTGGATTTCGAAAGGTATGTTATCTGACATTTTGTATCTTTAGGGGACAGATGAATGAATTGTTAGGGTTTGTGAAAAGGGAAAAATATGGTCTGGATATCTTTTAATCGCGCCAAAGCGGTTCTTTCTTCCCGCCAAAATAAAATAATGATAAAATAACCAATTATGATTTATTAGTAGTTTATTTTTACTATTTAAAAAGGGAAGAGAAGGGGAATTACAAACATTTGGTTTGCGAAATATTTTTGATGGAATTGTAATTCATTAAAATAATTGAAATTTTATGGAATGTGAATTCATTTGAATGAAGGAATTTGATGAATTACAACTCAATTCATCTGTGAACAAAAAATGTTTGTAGAATGAAATTGAGATTCCAATTTCATAGAATACCGTTTAATTCCATGAACCAACGCAATTGGTTCCTTTCTTATTACATATAAATGTTATAAACATCAAAGCTAATTGGCTTTGGATATTGGGTCGTGGTTCTTTATTTCCTTATTACACTTTACGAATTTGTGGGACGCATTCACTTAAAAACTAACAACCAACTTCTACCAAACACTACTGTTTGCATGTGTGTTTCTGCGAGTATTTTTAGGAAGACAAATGAATAGCTACGAGGTCAGAATCCATAGTTTGGGTTGAAAAGATCATTAGTTAGGAAGTATATGATGGCCAACATAAAGTGCTTGGACAAAACGTTACCTTTACGAATAGAACGATTGATATCTGATGCAAGATTTCTAAAATACGAAAATCAAATAATAAAACACGTAAATCCCTGGCATAGGTTAATTTTTAGTTTGTGTAACAGATCATTTCTATATGTCAGTAGAAATTTGTAAATAGTTGCACAAGTATTAAAAGTAGGATCCCATTATGAGTAATCGACTTGGACAAATTGATTTAGCCTGGAGTAATGCATGTTGTCTTATATACTCTATAAGTAGATCCAAACCAAATCTGAGACAGTCAAATATTGTGGATTTCGTCTACGAACCAAAACCCAATGCATGGGTCAGACTAGCATAAGGGTATAAAGTAATGGAACACTCATATAAGGGTATATTACATTCGGGTTTGGGCATTCCCTGAAGTAATAATGGTATCTGGAACACTTATATAAGAAGCATCTTACAAAAATGGTGTACTACATCTGATATACATGTGATTACAGATTTTACGTGTTGGTTTGTTTAGTGGCTACTGGTACAATTACTTACCAGTGTGTTGCTTGTTGGTTTCTGATAGAAAAACATCTATAGGAAAACTGATGTAAGGTTCATGCAAAAATGAGTACAGGTTGGTGCTGCTATTGATGCCAGTTCGATCCACCTCCGAATTAGATGCACTAAGGATGTAAGTAATCCAGGAGCAGAGAAAAATACACAAATTATTACACACAGTCTAAGTTTTGCAAAAGGAACAACTTACGCATATAAGAACGCCTTAGTAACATTATCGATCACAAAAGGCATCAAAGTCGATGAAGTGATGGGCAGAAGCCACACCATCTATCATGATCTACAAGGTTGACTTCATGTAATGTAAGCTAATATGCCGGAATAATATCAAGAAAAAAAAATATCTACATTAAGGATTTTTTTTACTTGCAATACCACATTAAGAAAGATTAATATTCACCGGTGTCCATGATATATTGATTACTCACCCCCAAATTTATAATTGCACTAAACTTGTACCAAAAAATGTATTTTTCAGCAGTGGTCAGCAATTATAAGAGATGGAACAGCAGATCTCTTGAGCAATGTGGTCATCATTTTCGTCATCAATAAGTGTTGGAATAAATGTGAAAAACTCCTTGATCAAGCAGAATTGGTGTTTCCATGTAAGAGCTCACAAAGAACGAACAGTAATCCCCATAAACCCTAAGATTATTGATACGCTGCGAACTGGGTTCATAAACTTCAAGTGTCGCAACCTCTTCATTATCATTTTGCATTTCCATTAAAGGTTCGCCATTATGCCTAAATCCTAACACTGTCCTGCGCGACGGTTTTGGAGCCTTAATAGTGTATAGCTTTTTGAATGACCTCGTAACACCATGATCCATGATCCATACACCACAAACTTCATCCACATTGTAACTTATGTATTCAAGCACAACAAGTGACTCCCTTACCTTAGACAAGCGCATGTAAAACTGATGTGAAAAAATATCCGGTAGGTCTATCACTTCAAATTCTTGACTACTCATATCAAACGACACAATCAAATGATTCAATTTACGTTTATCATTCGTACCAACAACAACCCACTCACAAGCAGACCAATATATAAACTGATCTATAACCACCTGGGATTTCTGCAGATTAATCGTGTAACGAGGCAGCTTATCAGATACAATCGTCTTCCAACTACCCAAACTCAACGTAAAAACTTCAACAACCCACGGGATGCTAACCCCTTCAATTAACTTACAGTTCATATTATGTTGCGAAATTTTGACAACCGTAGGGTCATTCGTAACCGGACAAACACCAAAACCTATAATATTAGCATCACGTGACCAATACGGTACAACAATACCAACCGATTTTCTGATTAAAGGATTCCAAAGAATAACCATTTCGGTGGCATACTTGTAGCGAAAACTATACGGATTTCGATAATGACCGTGTAAGCATAACACACCACGGGAGCAATCAATTACTCTTAAATATCTTAGTTTAGTGAGTTCAGGAACAGTAAGAGTAAAATTTTGTTGGTAAAATGTATCATCATCGATAACAGTAAAGTATTTTACCTCGGTATCATTTACGGGATCTTTGCACAATCCCATGAGCCGTTGCGGCAGAATGCGGTGGCTGCTGTAACTAGAGATAAATTCAGAGCTAGTGATGAATGAATTCCATGGTTTTGAAACCAATCTGAATTGAATAAGTGATTTGATAGGAAGTTTTTTGATGATTTCTATTTGGATTTCGAAAGGTATGTCTGACATTCTTGAATGAATTGTTTAGGGTTCGTGAAAAGTAGATGCCGTAGTGTGATTTGGGGATTCTTTTCTTCCCGCCGGCCGCCACAAAAATGTTTTTCTTCCCTGTAAACGTCGCGATATTTTATTAGTCACTTATCTTTCGTTTCATACCCTTAATTAAAAAAAAAAAAAAAGGGTTTCACTAAACAAAACCTGCGGACTCTTGTTAATGCAGTTGTACATACATATTTTATTTGTATCTTAAATCAATAATTAGGGTCAACATAAATTTAGAAAGAGAGATAGAGTTAATTGTCATTTTAGTACAACTGGTAAATCATGTTTAACAGTTTAAGAGGCTTAACAAAAGCTCTCAGGGCTTTGTTTAGCAATATCTATAAAAATACTGTAAAAACTAATCAATTTTATAATATTTGTGTAAATGATAGTGTATATCTTTGAGTAACAATTGAAATAATGTTTGTTGGGCTTTTAAAAGGTTTCCAAATTATGAGGAAACATAATGGTCTAATGGTTTTAGATTCAAATACAAATGTTTATTCTCTTATGTTAGGGCAAGTTTTAGAGGGAAAAAAAAGTGCAGCCACTATCATAGAGAGAGAAATAAAAAGAGTGAGATATACACATTCTCGGTTTTGTGTACAGTAGCCAACAAAACTGCCTATCCTCGGAGATGGGTTAATTGTTTCGTTATATATTAAACTTTATACTTTTTACTATTATATGACTCGAACTTTCAAAACTTTTATTGTATATATTGAACTTATAAATATCGTCTATTGTATGTATACTTTCATTTTTGGGTAAGGCTAAAATTGGAAATTTTCCGTTTCAAAGGAAAGTGTACATATAATAGACGATATTTACAAGTTCAATACATACAATAGAAGTTTTCAAAGTCCGATTCATACAATAGTAAAAAGTGTAAAGTATAATACATAGTGAAACAATAAACCCCCTCGGAGATTGAACGATTGGATCATCACCATTTTTGGATAGCGTATTCCTAACATCTGGGCAAACATTTTGAACGATTGAATTTGTCTCGGGTGGTCTCTAGCTCGAGTTACATCAGCTAGAACAAAGGTTAGAATTTTGGATCTTGTTTTATTATTGATTACACAATATAAACTTTACTATACTATAGTAAAAGATGTAAAGTATAATACACTTTGAAACAATAAACCCTTTTTTAAAATGTATTAAAACTTTATATTGTGTATTTATATTTTTGTGGTCGTTTCTCCATATTTTCCCGCTGCCCACAGTTACCACCGTCCACCGCCGCTCCACCGTCACAACCGTTGCTCAACCGTCTCCACCATTTACCACCACCACCGCCGCTTCATCACCACCACTATATAAAATTGGATCTGGAAACTCGTAGATCTACATCTGAAAAAAAAATTAGCTGCATTGTACAGTTCTTCTACTGCATCTTACATGGCTGCATCGTACTTTTTAGATATGAAAGAAACTACTAGTACTTATTTACTGCATCTTATGTATTTTTTAGCATTTTGTTATGTTTGTAAAACTTGATTTTATTATTGAGTTTAAAAATTAGTATTTACTTTCTTTACTGCATCATGTATATTTTGTTACTGCATCATTATATATTTGTTACTGCATCTTGAATATTTTGTCACTGCATCCTGTATATTTATCACTGCATCTTACGTTATTTATCATTTTTGACTGAATCTTGCTAATAAAAAAGTTTTATGATTGAACAGAGTTTTGGACAATTTTTGGATATTTTTTCAAGCAATTTTGCACGTAAATCCACAATTTTGTCAAAATTGCAAAACAGTCCCTCCCACCTAGAGATGAGCAAAGACCAGATAAAACTGGTTTTCAGTCCAGTTCAAAAAAGTCCAGTTTTTTAACAGAAAATTAAAAACCAGTCTTTTCTAGGACTGGTCCAGTTTCAGTCCAGTTTTGCCAGTTTTTCTTAAAATTTCAGTCCAGTCCCAGTCCAGTTTCAGTCATTTCCAGTCTTTTTTTTTCATTGTCGATAATTTTGTCAATAGTTACAATAAAATTTTAAAACCAATAGAAAAAATCAATAAATGTGAAGTATGATTAAATTAAAATGTATATAATTAAAATTGTTGATGTGAAAATAAATAAAAGTTTATAAATAAAGAAATAAAAATGTATCAAATACAATTTGACCTAAATTTAAATTTTATAAGGAAAGAAAAAAGTTAATAAACAATAAATAAACATAAATAGCTTATAATACATTTCAGTCTTTTTGTCAGTTTTAAACCAGTTTCAGTCTTTAACCAGTTTAAACTGATTTCAGTCCAGTTTTTAACCAGTCTTCTGACTGAAAAGTAGGACTGAATTAGGACTGTCAGGCAGTCCTAGGACCAGTCCAGTCTTTTTCCCAGTCCAGTTTTTCTAGGACCGGTCCCAGTCCGGTTCAGGACCAGTTTCAGTCTTAGACTGTTTTGCTCATCTCTACTCCCACCCTTCCTTCTCCGATTATTATTACGGGGTATTAGTTACCTAAAAGGTGGTGATTTGTACACCACCACTTTTTTGCCATTCACCAAGTACTGAAATATGTTTTATGACCCACAATAAAACCTCCTTAATTTTTTTTCTAACCCTTATTATTTCACGCATCGAATAATGACATCCTACAACGTCCTTTCAATTCTTAATGATGAACAAGACTTAACCACACAAAAGAGTCGGCTGTTGGATCAAAACCCAATTAAGATTAAGAATAATAAAATCTTAAAAGAAAAGCAAAAAAACACTAAAAAGCTACAGTATTAAAATAAAACTATTTCAGCAAATAATAACAATTGCTACTCCGTATTAGGTTTGTTGATATGATGGTTTTATCTAATTTGACAGAACTCGATCTTGGTTGACTCGTCAAACACGTTGATTGAACGAGAAAAACTTTATCTTGAACGAAAGTCGAAAGGTATTTTAGTAAGAAAAGTAATACTTTGTAAAGGAAGGTTTAATGCTACTGGGATTAGTGATATTTGACAATGAGGCGATGGTACTGAAATTGCTAGCTAGATCAAAGAAAACAAATATTTCAAAAGCATAGTCTGACATATATTAATTTTGGACAATGTTAGCATTATCTAAAAAGAAGAATTCAATGGTACGTTGAAAAAAGCGAGAGTTAATTTATCAAAGAAGAGGAAAAAATGATGAAAGTTAATCTATGACCGTTAGATAATAAAAGAGGTGAAAGAAATTAGGGAGGTTTTATAAAGGGCAAAAGGGTCATAAAACATATTTTAGTGGTGAAAGGCAAAAAAGTGGTTGTGTACAAATCACCACTCTAATCTAAAGAGACGGAAAACTGATTCGTACTTGTAAACATTATAATATAATTCGATAAATCATCTACTGTTGTTGCCTGCAAAAATAGCATATAATTGATGCAGTTAGCAGGGTAAACATGGAGAATGGGAACCCCGCCTTGTCGCCACCTATACAAATCATAGGCTATATTTGCCTACAAATATGATTTAGCAGTGGTTGTGTGAAGAATAACTACACTATATATCATTTTCATCAATGTATTTCTCTATAACATCAATGCAAGAGCCGACAGACTTCCCCTCAGACATGGCCGTAGCAAGGTGGGTTCGTGCTTGTTCGTGGCGATGCAATATCAGGATGGTGTTAAGTACAGCCCATCTGACTTGAGAATCTGCCTTCTTTTGAGTGAATCCCTAACTGATCAGCAACCTATCCAACTGTTTCACAATAGCAATGAAGAGTTAACTAACAAGAACCTTAGAGTCACAGCTTCTATCCAATAGAAACTGGGAACTTTCGACATGATTTTAAGTTAAAATACTTATTCAATGTAATCAATACTAAGCACTCATTGTATTAAGTTTGATCAAAAGAAAAACATCTGTGGAACAACACGTATAGTGAACTTTAACCTTTAGACAGCTCAGATTGACCATGAGTTTTGTTTGTTCAAAGTTTATATTCCCCCAATTTTTATGACGTTGATTCCAATTTTATTGATACTTGCTTCATGTGAACGCATCAATAATCACCTTTATGTTATCTGACAGCATATAAGTGATTCCAAAAAGGAAAGCATAAACAGACTGAACTCATGATTCGGGCAGGTTAAAGTTGATACTCTCTCTATCCCATAAGAACAACAGCAATTTCCATTTTGGATGTCACAGAAATTGCAAGAAATTACAAGTTTGTAAGTACCTATATGGCTATACATGCATTGTTAGCTTTACATAAGATGTATGATTTGAGTCTATAAGAGTCTTTCATTTCATCAAAATTTAAGTGTATCTTAGACATTGGAATCATGTTCTATTCTCCATGCCGAGTAAATTGTTAAATGAAGATTATCGTCACAAAATGATGTAAAAATTCTTCCTTTCATACCATAAAGCTTTTTTTTTTTCTTTTTTTTTTTTAACACAAACTGAAACCAAAATGCTCAAGAATTTGTTAAACTGTTTGTTGTGAAGTGACCCTGTAAAACATGATTTCTGAACCACTTGTGGAGAAAGGGGTATTTTAGGAAAACGAGAAGAAGATTTAATTGTGGTCATTGGATCATCTTTTGGTTTGGATCAATGGTTATAAGGGATGACATTTTTGTAATTAGTTTGAAAAATAGGGGTTAGAGTTAACAAAAAAACATAACAAAAAATTTCACCCCACGTACACCCCTCCCACTAATTTAATTTTTTACATTTTAACCCCTCCACTTTCTTTTCTTTATCCTCCTATCTTCTTCTTCCCCCAAGCCCCAACCCCACCATCCCACCACCCCCACCACCTGCTGCCGCCAGCCACCGCTGGTCGCTGAAAATTTTTTTTTCAAAATTTTTTTTCATAAATCTTTTATTATATATAGTATCCCTTTTCTACTGCATTTTGAATACTATTGTTTTTTAACTACAATTTGTATATATATTTTACTACATCTTCTATATACGACGTCAGCAAAATGCAGTACAAATAAATAATATGTATAATATAAAATGCAGTAAAAAGAGAACAATATGTCCCTAAATGAAATATATGCAAAATGCAGTAAAAACAACAATATATAGTATACTTCTATACAAAATGCAGTACAAATAGATAATATGTATAATATAAAATGCAGTAAAAAATAAACAATATGTACTAAATGAAATATATGTAAAATTTAGTAAAACAACAATACGTATTATACTTTTATACAAAATGCAGTAAAAATGGATAATATGCATAATATAAAAATGTAGTAAAAAATAAAGAATATGTAATAAATGAAATATATGCAAAATGCAGTAAAATAATAAAATGCAGTATAATTTTATCAAAGTGCAGTATAATTTTAACAAAATGTAGTACAAAATAGATTATGTATAAGATAAAAATGTAGTAAAAAACAAGCAATATATATTAGATCGAGTTGTATATATAAAATGCAGTAAAAATATCAAAATGCTGTACAAAAAAGGATAATGTGTATAATACAAAATGCAGTAAAAACGAATAATATTTACTAAACATATATATACAAATTGCAGTAAAAATAATAAAATGCAGTACAAAATGATAATATATAAAAAAAATTATGAAAACAAAATTTAAAAAAAAAAAAAAAATTCCGATGACCGGCGACGACTGGTGGTGGCGGCGACGGCTGGTAGTGGGTGGTGGCGGGGTACTGGGGTGGGGGGTGGGGAGAAAGAAAGAAAGTAGGAGAAGACGGTAAACAATATTAAGAAAGTGTAGGGGGTAAAAATGAAACTTGATTATGTGACACGTGACGCATTTTTAATGGATAAAATCTTCTCTTCACTTCTATACAAAACACACCTTCTCCTCTGAACCTCATCCTTAAAATATACACATTTATACTTTTTTTTTGTTAAATGATTGTTTTAGTAGTTAAATATTTATATGAGTTAATTGCATGAATGGTCCCAATATTTTACACACATTCTCTTTATTGATCCCTTTACTTTGTTGTTGCATAGACAAGTCAAAAACTCAAAAGTTGTTGCACACTTAGTCCTTCCTCTACCTAAAATGACTACAATACCCTCATCTTGCTAAGGAATATAGATAGTATCACCAAGTGTATTTTAGTCATGTTACGTAGATGAAGGACTAAGTGTTCAACAACTTTTGAGTTTTTAGACTGTCTATGCAACAAACAAAGTACAGGGATCAGTAAGAATGTGTGTAAACCACAAGGACCATTCATGCAATTTACTCTATTTATATTTATATTATATATACTAGTAAGTATCAAGGCCCTCTCATAGTCTGATGCACAACCCGCGCGTAGAAGGATTAATCTTAATTTTTGCAATGTTATATTTATATTATCTTTAAGAATGATTATTGATTGAAACAAAAATGATAAACTTTTATTTCTCAACTTCAACTATTGTCAAAAGCCAACACTTAAATTAGAGCATCTTTTGTTACACCTAAAATCATAGATTATGTGAAGTGAAAATTAGTTGTAGAACCCAACGAAAAATTTGGAATGCATGTAAATCATATAATAAAGATAGAATTTCGTGTTCTTAACAATCTATAATTTTGAATGACCAATTTAACTATTAGTTATGTATTTGTTGTCTTGTTCATTGACCATGAAACCACCACAATTAAAGAATATGACTGAAATACATGATCAAATATTTATATAGCAAGAATGTAATGCGGGAAGGTAAATTTATGGAAGATGAACGTTACAAGAATTAAGTGACACGAAAAAAGAAATTTACGACATTGATAATGTGTAATTAATAAAGAAGATTTTAGACGATGTGAACAAAATGCTAATGAAAGATTTAGTTGTTGAGTCGAGGATATCTAAACAACGATAAACATATGTAATAGTCCTAGCAATCATGCATATGGAATGAAAATAAATTTTGTTTTAATTATTTTCTAAAATATATATGAATAATTTATTTTGACATAAAAAGAATTTTCATATCGTTTTTTACAATTTATTGTGACTTAGTTAAGAGTTAAGACCTTGCATCTTGTTGATTGACTATAAAATACTGGAAATTAAAAACAAAACAAAATATCTACAATTTATACTTTTTCCCTAAACTTATTTATAGTAAAAGGTATTGTCTTTGATGCGTAAAATTCTCTTGAATACTTTATGTAGAAAGAAACTTTTAAAACATTACATATAAAATGTTGTAAGAGATTGAAAATTTTTTGAAACTTTCGAGAGAAATATAGATTGAGAAACTGAGACCATGTTGATAATTGTTCAAAGCATTTGATAAAATAACACTACTAAATATGTTGTAGATGTGTTCGTGTTGAAAAGGTATACATGATCATTAATAAATTTGAAATATGATTATATAAGAAGTAGTATGACTCTTGTTATAAGAATGAATGATGTATCATTATTAGAAAAGCGTAGTATGACACCTTTTTATTTTATATATTAAGAAAATGAAATAATAAGAAGACATAAAAAAATAAAAATTGTTCAAGAAAGAGTATTTCCTAAAGAAAAGAATATACAAGCTAGGTGTATATTCAAAATAGATACGACAAAATTGAAGGACGTTATAGAAAATTAATTTATTAGATAAATTGCGAGACACTTTTTGTTTAAAAAAATATATATTTTTTACAAATTTTGTTTATTAAGATTGATGTGTTTAACAAAAGAGGTCATGAGATGTTATTATTTAAAGTAAGCATGGCACCCGCGGGTCGTGAGTACGGATATGCTAAACCCAAATCCACCCGCGACGGGTTTTTTTGACCTGCAAACCCGCGAATATCGCTAGCGGGTTTATTTTTACATCCATACCCGCGACTCGCGGATACCCATGGGTCGCGGTTTACCCGCGGGTTTTAAATAATACAAATATTCTATCAAAATATCAAAAGATTTTACATAATTTTAATGTATAAAAATGTTTTAAAACATGTTCAAATCAATGAATCGTAATTTTAAACGAATTAAATTGTTAAAATTTAAGACATGCGGACTAATTGTTCGATAACTATCAATTTATTTGATAATTTTTTCTTGAACAATTGATAAGTTTGTTATTCCAAACATGCATAGTATACCTTTTCGTCTCTATATTAATAGTTTCATTATATATTTTTCAAATTAACTATTATATATAAATATATATACGATAAATTATACAAACCCGTTTGTGGATAACTATAATGTGTTTTGTAGGTTCATGGTTCGGGTTTACCCACGGGTATAAGTTCATACCCATTACCCGCCCGCGACCCGCCAATGGGTAAAAGTTCATACCCGTAACTCACCCGTGGGTAAAATTTTTAAGGGTTTACCCACCCACGATGGACGGGTACCCATGGTTCGCGGGTTTTTTCTTGCCCATTGCCATCCCTAATTTAGAGTCTTCTTATATAATAAAGAGTTATTACTATCATTATTACTAGATTATAACATGTGAATTCGCGAGCTACCACATAATTTTTATACAAAGTTTATATTATATTTTTATTCTATTACGTAATTTCTTAATTGACATACTTGATGGGTATTTGAGCCACCCACTGGAGCTGCTCCATATTTCAAGGGAGCATGATCGAACCCCCCACAAGGTCCAATATCGTTGGGTAAATCACCTCCATCACATATACCACAACGTTCGAGCCGAAACTCGCACCGACTAAGCTTTAACATTCTGGGCTATGTGCTTCATTGGTGGTAGGTACCTTTATGATAAATAATACCTATTGCAGGATTTGAACCCATGACCTCTAGGAAGTCATGGGATGCCCTTACCACTAGGCTATTTAGTCATTGGTTTAATTGACGTACTTGTGCGGTTAACAACGCAGAATTTTTAATTGATACACTTGTACCAGAGCATTTTACGTTCTTATTATCAAATTATTTGTTACTTATTTTTATTAGATTATCACAAAGTTCACAATTCCAAAAAAAAAGAAACAAAACACTTTCAATGGGGTTATATCAATTAATGAATTATACTTTGATATCACATTATTGTAAGGTTCAAACAAGCAGCGAAACTAAAGGTAACATAACGACAAAAAGAGAATTAACACTAAGTTAACATATATTGATCATGTTTTTTATTATACTAGAGCAGTTAACATATCTACTACTACTACTACTACTACTACTACTACTACTACTACTACCGCTGCTGCTGCTGCGACTACTGCTGCTACTGCTGCTACTACTACTGCAGCTACTACTGCTGCTGTTGCTACTGTGCTGCTGCTACTGCTACTACTGTTGCTGCTACTACTGCTGCTGCTACTACTACTGCTGCTGCTACTACTAGTAGTAGTATTATTATTATTGGAGCTTAGTGTGAAATGCTAAATTCATTTATAGTATGATAGTTTTTTGAGATGAATGGAAAGATGGTTGGTAGCAAACCTCTATTTGTTATGCTTGCACAACACAAGGAGATAGAATGGCAAGGTTGCAGGCACAGTTCTCAAAGATGCGTCGAATTGCAATCGCACCAAATGTAGCCACCTTGTAAATGTACTTACCTAGTGGTCCAGGTCTAGGGCAACAAATATTTTATGGTCTGTGCATTCATTCATCCTTAGATAATCACGGTAATCCCACTTATTGTACTGTATAGTATAAGCTTCATAAATGACAATATCACTTCATAAAAAGTATATTTCATTAACGTGTAGCAATCTTGCAATGCACTGTATTGCTTTATGATCCTCGAAACTGGTTAAGCCGAAAGAAGAACCAGTCTAATGACCTTTAGTTTATTTTAAATGCAAAGAACTTTCTATTTTATTTTTAAAAAATGTATAACTATTTATTATTGTATCAATATTGTTATGTAATTGCTATCACATTACATATGTATTTATATGTTTTCTAACAAGGGATAAAAAAGGTGTTTCTGGGTCAACCCCACTAAATAGCACTAAAAATGATGCGTTTTCACTCCGACATTTTTGACATGTTACCTATCTGCGTCGCTCACCTTGCTTACCAACTTTTCTTGAAATTAAATATTGTCTTGCTTGATTTTATGAAGCTCCTACTAAATAATATCTCAATTGATCGAAAAATAGTTCTCAACTTTTAAATTATTCAACAAATTGAAAACCGATTGAAATAAGATATTAATAATTATTACAACTAAATGAAATTGATTCTTTATTAATTTTGTTTCTTAAGTATTGAGTATCTGATTGTTTAGTATATAAGATGCAAATGTACAACTAATTTAACTTCATTCACAAACCAATGTCGAGGGGGAGATTTTAACCAAATGCATGTGTGGTACAAACATAATTACTAAATACGAGTGTCGTTGTAAATATATCCCTAACTAAAGTATTTTTTTAATTTTTCGATTTTTACCATGTTGATCATATTTAGGACCATACTTCAAATGTTGCGGTTATGTAGGTATGAGTACAAGTGCAATATAGGTACCATGTTATTGCAGTTTACATGGGCAAAGCATACATGTACGTTTATAACTTGCTTCTTACAAAAGTCCAGTACATTTCATTACAAAGTAAGGGAAATATATATGGGTTCTTCAAAATCCATTACAACCAAAATAAACCGTAAGAATTGTTCAAAAATTCATTGCAAGGTGTCGCAGTCCCAGCGGTCGGATGGGTTTTACTCCGATCGTTGATCCGGTCAACCGGGACTCACGACAGTGGGTTTTAAATTTATAGAGCAGGGGAATCCTAAGCTGTATACTACTAACAGACCTAAAAGGGCAGTAAGCGGTACGTATGACTCAGGTGTCGTTCTTCAAACTACAACGGGCATGGGAGTCTAGGAAGTTAATTATCTTTTGTAATCTAGCTAGGGTTTTTAAAATCTTTTGAAGGTTTTTGTTTTATAACTACTTAAAAAGTAAATAAAATAAAATAAAAGAGAAGGGATTTGTACGAAGACTCCGACGACAGTGAATAACGCGAGTGTTTACTATGATTTCGATATATGCTATTAATGAGTAGTCAAAGGGTAAGGCTACTAGTTGTGATGACTAATCTGGAGAGGCTGGAAACATAGGTAATGCAAAGTATTATATCTACGACCTTTCCGCGGCTTCCGTACGTTTTTACTCCACCAACTGGTGTTTCCAGTACTATACCGAGTATTTGACCGTTTTACGGTTTTTTCGTTACATTAACTAGGGTGCCACATTACTCTCCTAGATATCCTATATCTTAATGAGCTATAACTACGAGCCTATTATATATCTAACGTAGAGTTATCCGCAATCAGATAAATAATATATCACATGAATAGCAGTTATAGAATATCAAGTACACCGGAAGTTCTCCCAAATGTACAGACCAATTCAACCGACAACTATCCTCGAATTCTGGTCCCCAGTTACAGTAATCAGAGACGTCTGTATCGTGGCATGAATTGTTGATTGAACAAAAACATGAACATAAATAATCCCGCGGAACAAGTTGGGATAGTCGGGCTAACGGTCAGTTGAATTGTTCAGCATTAAACATATAAATCATCACAACTATTCCATGCATGTTAATCTACTGTATAAAACATTATTCAATATCTGAAAACCCTAATTATACAGTTACTGATATGAATCAGGAGGATAATTCTAGCATGCATCAATCCTAAGGCAACAATCAAACAAGAACATGCAATGGGACAACACATAACAGAATACCATAACCCTAATCATAGCAGATAACTAATAATCAGATCATAGATATCCCGAAAGTTCTCTCAAAGATACCTAAAAGATAAACATGAATTTAATCTATCTCTAATCCTATACTCCGTGTCTCTTATGATATGTTTCAACCTAGAGAACACAACCATGTCGAGTTCATTGATCATCAGGCATAGAATAGGTAGAGAACGTACCACTAGTAATTGGTTAAGTTATAGCAGGAAGCTTCTAACCACATCATAAATTGGATAGATAAACATTTGAGATTTAGTTTATAAGTTCATATACAGTTTAAAGCAACACAGGCAGAGTAATTGCATGGCATAAATATATTGACTACTCTAACATAACTACGTCATAGTAAACACAAAGAAATGTCTAGTCTAACATTATATATCTAGCATACATTCCTAAACAAGCATAACAAAAGCAATACATGTTTAAATATGGAAAATAAGAGATATATAAATAGAACCTAATATGAATTTATTACAGACAGATCTTCACGAAAACAAAGTCTTGGAGTAACTCTGTACAAAAGCTAAAAGAACCTCTACCTAACTATCTCTCTAACTAGCTCAATTCTAGAGAGAGAAAATATTCTAGAGAGAGAAACTAGAGAGAGAGATGTGTGTGAGAGAGAAAGTGAGGAGGAAAAAATGAAAGTGAAGAATGGTGTATTTGAATGAGGAGGGGGTGACCCCTATTTATAGGTGAAGCTCAAGATCACACGTACAACTCGCGAAGCAGCACGTACAAACAAACGAAGTACCATATGGGGAGCAGGGGCCATATACGGCTCACTAGGGGCTGTATACGGTGGTTTTAAGGCCGTAAACGGTCTTGGCTAGGCCGTATACGGTTGCCAGGGCCGTATACGGGTTCCGTCGGTTTTCGTTCGTTGCTTAAAATGCCCGTATCTCCTTCGTTACGCGTCCGTTTGACTTGATTATTTCGCCTACGGCTTTGTAATTCTGTTACGCTTCTAATGGTATCAATTTCATGGAAATTGGGTGTGTGGAGCTCAGGCGTTGCCGGAATGTCTTTAACCGTTATGTAAGTGCAGTATCTTCTCCGTCCTTTGGCCTTTTTGCTTGATTCTTGATTTTTCCGTCTCGTTTTTACCTATATAACAGATGGTAGAATTTAGGAGATGTGTCTTAATAAGAAAAATGAGAGCGGAGGAATTGGCTTGTGATATCGCGTAAAAAGTCACGTTTATACTAACGATATTTCTCTCATTTTAGAGCAGTACTTGGCAAAAGAGCTCAAATAGTGCATTAATCAATGATATTTTGTCAAGTAGGTTAAAATAAGGAAGCAGGAGAAAAATCAGACAAAATGGACGAAAAACGAAGATTTCATGCGCGTTTAAAGATTCAAGGCAACCGAGACAAGATTTCAAAAAAACAAGAATTATCTCAGGGATTTCTCTATACCAAAGTCTTTGTTTCCAAAAATATAATCCAACACAAAAAGAATCAACTAAAACAGATGAAGAATGAAGATTCTACGCGTTGCGAAAGATTCAAAACATTCGGAACAAGACATCTCAAGATCGAAAAATCATCTCGAGGATTTCTTTACATCAAAGTCTTCGTTTTTCAAAATCTATTTCAACGCAAAAAGAATCGTCGCAATTGGACGCATAACGAAGGAGATACGCGAGAAAACGTGAACCGAAAAAATCGTACGGCGAGGACGGCCGGCAACCAGCTGCCGCCAGCTGGCACCCGGCCGGCGCCGGCCGCCTTTTCCGGTCCGCCAACCGGTGCCTGCCCGGGTCCAACCGGTGCCGGCCCGTTTCCGGCCAGTGCCGGGTGCTTTTTCGTCCGTGCGCCACCTTTTTCGTCCGGTAAGCGTACCGCGCACGTTTTTTCGCTAAAATGAGCCTAACTTCGCTATCGTGAGCCGGATTTCAACTATAAATATACAATTGGATTCGTAATTCAAAAACACACATTCCTAGAATACTTTCACTCTCTAAAAAATAGTTTACTTTATCTCTCTATTTTCTCACTCTAAATTAGTTTTAAGCTAGTTTTATGAGCGTTTTTGGAATAGAACGAAAGCACGGAACGTGTTATAATCTTGTGGATGTAAGCTTGGGAATATTATGTGTGTGACAACCACAACTTTTTTAAGAACATTGAGTCTGACAACCACAACTCGGGTTTTTAACGACGTTTCTTTTATATATGTGTGTGTGTTACATATTCTAACTTTTTTTTTTTTTAAATTAAAAAGGTAAAGAGTTGATATTTTTCCTTAAAAAACAATATCGTAGTGTATCGTAATATAGATGTTAATTATGTTTTACGTATCCAATGAACATGAAACTATAATTATTGTACCGGCTGCATCGCGCGGGCATTCTGCTAGTTACATAATACCCATTTACTGGGTTGTATAACGATACTAGCTCTAGATCTAAACATGAGACTTTGGACAGTTTCCAATGTAGTCATCACATCCCAAAAGGTCAGGTGTTCTCACACCACAAGCTTCTCCAACATTTACAGCCTGATTTGAAATAAAAAGTTTGCAATATTTGGGATCCTTAAGGAGCTCACAATAACAATAATGTAAATCCTGCATAGCTTTGCAACATTCTGAATCGGGAGTTGGCATAGGTCAAAATGGCTGCAAAGTCTCATCACATGGTTCTATCTTCCTCGAATCGCATTTAATTGCCATACCCGATAGCACTTCCTTCGTGCGTATTATTCCAACTAACAACATCACTAACACAAGATACATCTTCATTTTCACGAATGATAGAAAGTGAAATATGTGATGATAGATGGAACTAAATAAATACCTTTTGTTTGTTTGTTATTAGAAATAAATGTATAATATTCAAAAGTAATTTTTTTTTTAGTTAATTATGATTTTTAGCTATAAAGAGTATAAATCTAATTGCATTAATGATTTAAAGGTTTGACAAATATGTTGGTTTCATATAAAAATTATTTTACAATCTTACATACTAACCCTCTAACTTTTCTAAATGTTCAAAATTGATCCCCCAAATTCACTGATTGCACACAAATATATGTAGAGTTTGTTGCATAGAAGATTTTCCAATTTTAGTATATGCTAATTTGGGAGATTGTTATTATTAGCTATCTTAATTGAATGGAAAAGTAATTAGTCGTTGTAAATATTAAAATATGATTCTATAATTTATTTGATGTCGTTGCTACACAAATAGAATATGATTGATACAGTTAGCAAGATAGACATGAAGAATGTGAAACCCGCTCTATCTCCGTCTATACAAATCATATGCTATATGTTCCTCCAAAAAATGACTTAGCATAGTTGTGTGAAGAATAATTGTACTATATCATTGTCATCTATGTTTTTCGCTAAAACATATGGCCTTAGCAAGTTGGGTACGTGCTTGTTCAAGGTGATGCAGGATTAGGATGGTGTTAAGTACAGACCATCTAACTTGAGAATCGGCCTTCTCTTTCAATCCCAAACTGTTCATATACCTATCCAACTGTTTCACAACAGCGATGACAACAATTGACAAGGACCTGATAATCACACCTTCTTTCCAATAGAAACTGTGGGATTTTGACATACTTCTAAGCTAAAATACTTTTTCAAAGTAATCAATAAAGACTCGTAAACACTAATGCTTGATTATTTGTCAAATGCCCAAGCATTAGTGTTTATGAGTCTTTATACAGCCCAAAACAATAGTTTTGTCTGTTTGAAGTTTATTCCTCCAAATTCGTGTATTTTATTTGCTTAAGGTGAAGGCATCACTACTCACATCCTATAAGTGGAATTCCTAAAATGAAAACTATAAATAGACTAAACTAATGGTTCGGGACTTCGGGCTGGTTAAAGTTTATAATCCTCCTATCCGATAGAAACAACAGCAATTTCATTTTAGATGTTGTTCAAGCGTAAAAACACTTTAGTACAATGATGATGATGATGATGTATGAGGAATTAAGCTCGTCACACTCCGATTAACGTGCAAACCCATAGTCGAGACTAAGTCAATCGAGGGTGGTGAAAGCCTAATTCTTGAAGAGCAATTCGTGAGAAATAACTCTGTGAATTTTATGAGGTGTTGTCCTTAAATGGAAGCATAACACTAGTATTTATACCCAAACCCTAAGCTGACGTGGAGGGTTTGGTCGTGGGGGAGCATAACACTTCCTGTGTGGATCGCTGACGTGGAAGCTCGGTCGTGGGTGAAGATGACATTTACTGTGTGCCGGCTGACGTGGACCAATCGAATGAACCGACCAGGTTAATGGCCAGAGCATGCAAATAGTACCTGAATATAACGGTTGCGGATTGTACTATTGTCACAGAGTGTCAGCTTTGCATGGGGAGCATGATCTGGTGCGCCGCTTTGCCGTGGTATCGGCATTAGCTGGCTATCATTCATAAAACTACATGGGCACGCCATATAGCTAGTGATGAGGTCCGCGGTCCGGGCACGGAACATGTCCGGCCCCGTGTTCTAGTCGAACACCGATTCCTGGGCTACGGACTGTAAATCCTGACCACGGATGATATCCGTGGTCCGGGACCAGGACGGGCGCATGGCTAGGTTGTTTGGAATGTTCCGTGATCAGAGGTGATGGGATATACATCATTAAGTCCTGACGCGCACCCAACGGTCGGTTCAGGAATTGCTTTCTGTCGTTGCAGACCTTTCCACTAGGCGCGGCGTCAGGTGGTAGTTTTAAATTTATAATAGTCGGGGGAGCCTAAACCTCCGTACTACCTACTGGTACTGGTACGAATACCTTGATACGAGTATGCGGTAAGGATGATCCAGGATCATTCCTCACGGCGGTAGAATTGAAACAGAGCTCGTTCCGATAAACTAATTATCAAGCTAGGGTTTGAATAAATGGATAGGTGATTGTTTTTGTTTTTTATCTAGTTAAACTACTAAAACTTATAAAGCATAAAAGTAAAGGGAGACTAGCATATGTAACACCTAAGGATAACAAAGACGTGGTTCACCATGATTTAGGATAGTGTATGTGCAGAGATGATGATTATATGGGGACACATTCAGTTGACAAACAAATAAACTTAGGTGTAAACACTAGGACCCTACTTATTTAGTTCCGGTTCTAAATTAGTATGTCACTGAGTACCTAGGCTATGGTGATTCTGATCAGAACAGGTTGCTCAACCCCCCAACACTGCCCTTGTGACGGTACAGTGACCCTTGCTCAACTACCCTGTTACGGAATAGTGAGTCTCTGGAGATAACTCCGGGGTGCATGCATGAGGTAACAATCTGCCATTAAGGATACTCTGACCTTTCTTAACATCTAAACCTAAATGTGTCATCTAAATGTGTACTGGTTATTTAACTATGTTATTCTAAACTATCGGTTATGAAGAGTTAAGGGGTTTAAGCATCTGGGAATACAGCCGACTCCTAGCTTTCTTTTCAAAACTCATATTCTATTAGTTAAGCTCAAATACTTCCGTCTTGAATTAGACCCTCCTTTACAATCAGACGTTCATCCCTAGGTATACTTATGGTGTATAGTGCATTAAGTATTTTCACAGCTTGTATAAATCTAAGTATACTCACGGTGTACAGTACTTTTAAGGTTTAGCATTTCCACAGCTTTATGTATCCTAGACCATGTTCTAGAAGGGTGGCTTCTAGGTAATTCATGATGAGATGATCCTACGACATTTCCTTAGCTTCCACGTATTTGTACTCCACACGAGGTGTTTCCAACGCTATACGAAGTACAGTGCCATTTAACGGAGTCTCATAGCTTCATACTGTAACACAGATAACTATGTATACGTAGTATTCGGGTTTGCAAAGTCCTATCCTAAGGGCAATAGTCACGTGAAAGACCGGAAAGGGTGAACGATAAAGTCTATATTCATGATAAGTTTAGACTGATAACAAAGTATAACAATTCCCATTTATATAATAATCGGGAACATTATTCCACAACGGATTGTGCCCACGACTTTCATAGCTTTCACGTTCCGTACTCCACACATTAGTGATGTTTCCGGCGCTATACAAATGAAAGCCGTATAACGTTACCTTCGTTGTTTCATAATGATGTTATCCCAATATCATATATTTGGAGTAACATCATCACTACTATTTAAAACATGGCAAACATACAAGCAACTAACACAAAGCATATCAATAAACATTTCTAATATTAATAAATCACAAACATCAAACAAGAACATTATGAAAAATTAATAATAGAAAGGATAGATAATACCGATACGAATTGCGAGCAGAATAACACTTGTATTTCTTCATAAAATCCATGCATTACATAAGCTAGCCTCTAATAATTAATTACATAACTAACCTACTAGAAAAGGAAAGGTTTCCCTCCACTAATCTTCTCACTAGTCCAAGGGTTTAAAACCCTAGTAAGAAACTAGAGAGAAAGACTAGAGAGAGAACCTACTACAAGACTAATTCTCCTCTAACTCCTAAGAGTAGTGCTAGAGAGAGAAACTATACTAGAGAGAGATGAGAGAAATGGAATGAGAGGTGTAGGTGTGAATGAAATGGTGGAGGAGGCCATCTATTTATAGGTGGAGATCAACTTGGAGCCAAAGCAATTGTCTTGGAGCCAAAGGAGCAAGCCATGGAGCCAATACTTGGAGCCAAAGTTGAAGCCAAACTTGGAGCCAAAGGAATAATGCTTGGAGCCAAAGGAGAAATACGTACAAGCATCAAAGTGCATCGTACAAGCGAACCAAGCATGAAGGGGATGACCGGATGGACCCTAGCCTTGCCAAAACAGTATATGGGGTCAGAAGGGCCGTATACGGTCTTAAAAGGCCGTATACGGTCTAGTGGGGCCGTATGCGGCTTGCAAAGGCCGTATGCGGGGTGTTTCGGCTTTCCTTCGTTGTTTAAAATGCCCGTATCTCCTTCGTTACACGTCCGTTTGAAGCGATTCTTGCGCTCACGCTTTCGTAATTCCGTTACGCTTCTAATGGTACCAATTTCACAGAAATTGGATGTGTTTAACTCAAGCATGTTTGGAATGACTTTTAACGATCTGTAGAAGCCGTATCTCTTCCATTCTTCACCCAATTTGCATGATTCTTGATTCTCCCGTCTCGTTTTTACCTATTACAACATATCATAAGGTTTAGAATGTGCTTATCATAAGGTAAATGAGGGTGTGAGAATTGGTTGTTGTTTATTCGCTCTGTTTTGCTCGTTATTTAGACGTTTTTAGTGGTTTTTGCAGCAACACCCATATTTGGAGCACTTTAGTGAATTTTAGTAAATAATGATTATTTTGGAATGTTTTCACTAAAGATGTGTCCAAAAAGTGTGGAATATCATACTTAAAAACATGACTTTTTGCGTCACATCAAGTCCCCCCACTCCGTTATTATATTCCGCTCCGTGGATATGTTAACGGACTTAAATAAATGATGACGTGCCTACGTAGTGACAAGTTTTTCAAACGGCGTTGTGCAATAAATGTTACTGACTTGCATTAAATGCGCGTCGTTTCGGGTTCGGCGATGGGACAGGAGGCAACCGCGTGGGGGTGTGACGTCATTGCACAGGCTGTCACACAACGGTTTGTTTACCCGATCGTGAGATGTAGTGACACGTGTAAGGGTAAGAACGTGGCCAGCATGCGGTAACTTCTTAGAACGTGAGATTTTCCGACACGTGTTCGGCTGTGGATGAGGCCCACGAAGCCCGGCCCATTCAGATTTTGCTATAAATAGGCGCTTTTCGACCTCATTCGTTTTTACGCGAAGTAAAAAACCTTAGAGCATTCCGGCCACATTCAAGCTTTCCGATCACTATTCCGGCTATTCAACCCAGTTTCCGATCAATCTTCAACGAACCCAGGTCCGTTGCTCATACCTTCATCCTTTATTTTCTTCGTATATGCCATGGATGCTGTGGAGGACGTGGTGGAAGATCAGGAGGCTGTGGCCGGCACTGGCAGCGCCGGTTCAAGTAGGGTGGTTCCGAACGTGGCGCATGAGGCCAGTACGGTGAAGCCGAAGGATATTCCGGCGATATTGAGGCGTTTCAAGTGCCTGGAGAGGTATAACCCCGTTACGCCTACCGCTGAGCAGCGAGCCGATGCGCCACCTGAGGGTAAGGTGGTTGTGTACTGGAAGAGCATGGAGAAAGGCAATCTCCGTATGCCGCCGACCCCCTTTTACTTAAATGTGTGCAAGCACTTCAAGGTTGGATTCAGCCAGCTGCACCCCTTTGCCGTCCTGAAGGTCAACATTTTTGAGATGTGGTTTAGGTCGCTAGGCCTGACACCACTGGTAAGGGTGTTCCAGGCCTGTTTCAAGCTAACTCCTAGTGGCACGGGGTGGTATACCTTTGCCAAGAAGAACGACTTCGTTGGAAGTCAGGAGTCGTCTTTGCACGACTGGCGTGACACCTTTTTTTACATTGACCAAGAGGTCATCCCCAATGATTTTGTGGAGACGCTAGTTTGGCAGTACGAGAGGCCTAAGAACGTCAGCCAAACGCCGAAGCTGACGGCAGCAGAGGAGGGGTTGTTGGCTGCTTGCAAAGATGCGCGGCTGGAGATGCGAGAGTACCATACGTACGTGCTCGTCATCGGCTGCATAAGTTCTTTCTGGCCATTCGAGGGGCAGGTGCCCGTCATCAGGGACAACGGCCATGGTATTGGTTGGGGTGGTGTGCGTATATTAACATTTACAATGAATACGTTCAGTTAACTAAGACTTTGTTTTTCCGTCGTTGTAGATATGGACTTGAATTCTTGTTTGAAGGCGCCTAGCTTGTCCGGCCTCAAATATATAAAGAGGGCCGTTGAGGACTGCCCGGCAGGCGACGGTAGGCCTACCGGGGCCACGGTTACTGTGGCCAAGCCCGGCGTATCCGTCGCTGTTCCGTTGGCGACTAGTGCCGTTGCGGAGGCGTCGAGTGGCAGACGCCCCCGAAGCGCAAGGGTGCGGCCGTGGTGAGGAAAGGACCAGGGCCGGCCCTGAAGAAAAAGAAGGTGGCGAAGGATGTCGCCGATGTTAATCTGGATAACTTTATGTCCGCCCCGAGCACAGGTGGGCGCTTCATTATACCTGAGGATGGTTCGTGGCTCTGCCTTTCTTGTGCAGAAGAATATTGAAGTTGTGCTAACTTATATATATGTTTTTTTGTTTTATTTGTGCTCAGCTGAGGAGGATCCGTATGTTGCCGTTGCGCAGCAGATCAGCAGTGAACTTGTTCTTCGGGACGTGGAGGTGGAGGAGGAAGAGGCGTTGATTCGCTGGAAACGGTCAGACAGCCGTCCTGCCGCTTCCTCCGAGGCGGTTGCAACGAGTGAGGGCGCGGGCTCACGGGTCGAGGAGCCTTTGACGCTTGAGGACAGCCCTCGCCTTCGCTCGCCGATCCAGACGGCGCCGCAGAGTCCCCCCCAAGGCGCCTACGCCCCCGCACTCAGACAGTATGAGGTAATGATCCCTACCTAATTGGTGTATACGTTGGTGTGTATACTTTTTAACTTGGTGTTTAAACCAGGGCTGACAGAATGACTATTCTCAGGTCAATGCTGTCGGAGCAGTTCGTTCCGGAGCGGTTCTTGAAGGTGCCTGCCTTTGGCCCTGCTGACTCCGAAGCTGATGCCTTCATCCCGGCCTGGGATCTAAAGGTTGATAATCTGGCCGTGGATGCGCATTCACTGCGGGAGTTTGCTCGCCATGCCATTCCGTCGGCCGTCTCGGACAAACTTTCCCGGTTGTCTCCTGCAGATGCCACGAAGGCGTGCCTGCTCATGTCCTTCTGGGACTACGCGCTGCAATGTGACGAGCAGGCGCACTCCGAAAAGATGACGTAGCAGTGGAAGATGAACGCTGCTGTGCTCCAGCGCCAGGAGGAGGAGATTGCCATGCTGAAGGCTCGAGTGCAGGAGCTGGAAGGGGTGGTGGGACCGGCCAATGAAGCAAGAATGAAAGCTGAGGCCGAGCTCCAGAGGGAAAGAGCTCTGCGGGCGGAGGCGGAGTCAGCGCTCGTACCACTACAGTATCGGGTGCGAGAGGCAGAGACGGAGAGCGCTGCGCTTGTGGAGAACGACAAGCAGCTCCAGAGCAGGTATGATGACGACTGCTCGTTGCTTAACGTTTTTGTTTTCACTTGGCCCTTAAGCTTGTGTTTGCATGTAGGTTCGATGACCTCACAATGGATCTAGACGCCGCCAAGAAGGAGATTACCGAGCTGGAGATGGCTTGCAACCTTCATATCAAGGACTTCAACGATTCTGAGAGCAAGAATCTTGAGCTACTAGAGGAGTTGGAGCGGCTCCAGAAAGGTATCCCGAGCCTGGTCAAGTTGGCGCTGGCATCGGACAGTGTTACGGCTCCGTTCAAGGAGTTCGTGGCCGCTGTCCAGGAGGTGGAGGTTTTTCAAACGATAAACCTTGTTGCGGAGCATGTCCCAGACCTCCCCACTCCGCTCCCGGATGCCATCACATCCAAGGTCAACCCGGACTGCTTTGAGCGGGCTCAACGGGCTAATGAAGCCCTGAAGACAATTACCATCCCATTCATATAGAGGATAGGTAAGGAGATGGAATTGTCTGTAGACGAAATTTTGGAGATGCGGCCGTAGAGCGATAGGTTTATTTGTGAGGCCGGCATCTCCTACCCTTGTAAATATTTCATTTATCAATGCAACATTCATTTTGTAACTGCACATGTGCGGATTAGCTGTTTACGTACGTTTTAAATATATTGTCATGATTTAGTAGATTTCTAGACTACTTTATGGGTTGGTGTGTGGCGGAGGCTAACCTCGGCTCGATCAATTTTATTCCGGTCGCACCCCGGCGATTAGTAGACGGCTCGGGGGGACCTCTGCCTTCGGGAAGCTAGAAGGCATTCCCTTATGAGGGCAGGCTCGTGACGCTTCCGGGCTTAACTGACTTTCGTGGTCATAGGCTGGGGGCGTGGCGACGACGCCTGAGGGCGTCATTTTTTTTTGTTGCAATGTTATGTACAACGTAATGTGCAAAAGCAATGAACTTGTAAAACAGAAGAATAATATGCAATCGAAAACTTTTTATTGATAAGGATAGATGCTACGAAGGCGGGGGATCAGTCCGGCCTGAGCTTTTACAAAGTTTGATTACATATAACATTTCTTTAAATTTGTCGCATGCCATGTGCGCGGCACGGACTTGCCATCCAGAGTGGCCAAAACGTAAGAGCCGTTTGCATTTGCTTCCATGACCTGGTATGGGCCTTCCCAACGCTGCCCAAGTTTCCCTGTGTTCTCAGATTTGCTGGCCTCATTGTTGCGCCAAACTAGGTCTCCGACCTGAAAGGACAATGGGCGAACGCGCTTGTTATAGTAGCGGGCCATTTTCTGCTTGTTTGCGGCTTGGTGAATGGCTGCCATTTCACGGCGCTCTTGTAGCACGTGTGCGTTCTGTTGCTGGGCTTTCAGGCTTCCATCTTAGGTGAAGTTAATGATTCTTTCACTGGGTACGCTGATCTCAGCCGGGATGACCGCCTCGTAGCCGTAGACAAGGCTAAATGGGGTCTCACCGGTGCTTTCTTTGGGGGTAGTGCAGTGCGCCCATAGCACGTTGGAAAGCTCATCCACCCAACCGGTGCGACTTTCACCGAGCCTAGCTTTGATACCGGCTACCAGATCTCTGTTTGTGACTTCAACCTGGCCGTTGGCCTGAGGGTGGTATACCGAGGTCAGTGTCTGTTTCACATTGAGTCCCTCGCACCAGGCCTTGAACGGGTTCTGCACGAACTGCTTTCTGTTGTCGGTGATGACTTCGTGTGGTATGCCGAACCGACACACGATGTTGTCCCGTACAAAATTGAGAACCTGCTTACCACTGATTTGGCGCAACGGCTTGGCCTCAACCCACTTCGTGAAGTAATCAATGGCCACAATCAAGAACGTTACGTTTCCGGGCCCAGGTGGGAAGGGTCCCACAATGTCAATGCCCCACTTGAAGAAAGGCCATGCCGATGAGATGGGGATTAGATCATGCCTCGGCGCCCTAGCAATAGGCGCGTGAAATAGCCCATGTACATGGACGGCCAGAAATAGCCCATGCGCATGATCTTTGCCACGACAGTCTTGTGGCCGGAGTGCAGGGCGCATGACCCTTCATGCACTTCGCGAATGACATTCTCAGATTGTTTCAGGCCCAGACACCTTAAGTTCAGCCCCAGGTATGATTTCTTCATGAGTTCGCCTTTTTCAATAAAAAACATTGGTGCCTTCATTTGAATTTTCCTTGCCTCGATCGGGTCTTGTGGAAGGACGCCGGACCGGATATAGGACATGATCGGGGTCATCCAGTTGTCCCCCACTTCCTCAACCTGGGCCACTGAGTTGGTTGGGTCAATTGATTTCTGCCCCAGGACCTCCACCAGAACTTTCTTGGTGAGGTGGGCAAAGGTAAGCGATGCCAGCTTGCTCAAAGCGTCGGCTTTCTTGTTCTTGTTTCTTGGGACCTGCTCAATTTCAAACGTTCTGAATTGTACAAGTGCCAGGTACTGCTTCATCGTCGAGTCTTTTACCTCGAAGGTACCGTTGAACTGGTTGGCCACCAGTTGAGAATCAACGTATGCCCTGAGGTCCTTAATGTCCATTTCAACTGCAACCCGGATACCGGACAACAGTGCTTCATACTCGGCCTCATTGTTGGAGGTGGGGAAGCCAAAACGGAGAGCGTAAGTGTGCTCTTCCCCGTCAGGACTGATGAGTATGAGTTCGACACCGGCCCCTTCTGAGCTTGAGGCCCCATCAGTAAACAATTCCCACATGGCCGTTTTTTCGTGGGCAGGGGTATTCGAGGGGCACAACCTCTACCCCCCCCCCCCCCCCCCAGAAGCTCGGCAAGGAAATCAGCCATTACTTGACCCTTGACCGCGCTCCGGAGGCAAAACGTGATTTCGTGTTCAACATATTCAATTGCCCATTTAGCTAGCCGGCCTGAGATTTCCGGCTTCGAAAGTACTTGCTTGATTGGCTGGTCTGTGAGGACCGTGACCGGATGACCCTGAAAATACTAGCGCAGGCGCCGTGCTGAGTGTACCAATGCAAGTACAAGTTTCTCGATTGGTGTGTAGTTCAGCTCCCCTGGCTGCAAGGTCCGGCTAACAAAGTACACTGGCATCTGCGTTTTGTTGCGCATAGCTATGAGAACGGAACTAACAGCGCACTGAGATGCTGCCAGGTACAGCGTAAGTGTTTCGCCAGGGATAGGGGCTGTAAGAGTTGGCAATTCTGTCAAGAACGTCTTCATGTCCTGGAACACTTGCTCAGCCTCCGGCGTCCAGGAGAAATCCTTTTTGTTTATGCAACCTTTGAGCGTGTCAAAGAATGGCAATGATCGTTCAACAGCCTTGGAGAGGAAACGAGCCAAGGCTGCTAGCTTTCCGTTGAGGCTTTGCACGTCTTTTTTGTTTTGTGGGGACACCATGTCGACGATTGCTTGAATTTTCTTTGGATTCGCCTTAATGCCTCTCGGGGTCACCATGTGCCCAAGGAATTTGCCTTCTTCCATGCCAAATGAACACTTGGCCGGGTTGAGCTTCATATTGATTTTCCGCAGTGAGGTGAATGTTTCTAGAATATCAGTGAGTAACTGGGACTCGACGTTTCTTTTGATGACGATGTCGTCAACGTATGCCTCTAAGTTGCGCCCAATTTGTGTTTTGAAAGCGCCATCGACGACACGCTGGTACGTGGCCCCTGCATTCTTGAGACCGAATAGCATTTTAGTGTAGCAGAAAATGCCTTGGTCCGTATGAAATGCTGTTTTTTCTTCGTCGTCCTCAGCCATCAATATCTGGTGGTACCCCTTGTAGGCATCCAAGAAACACTTGAACCTGAACCCGGACAGGGACTCAACCTTCCAGTCAATCTCAAGGAGTGGGTAGTTGTCCTTCGGGCATGCCTTGTTGATATCCTTAAAGTCAACGCACATCCGTCACGAGCCGTCAGATTTTTTGACAAGGACAGGGTTGGCAACCCATGTCTGATACTGGACCTCACGCATGATGCCGGCGTGAACCAATTTGTTGACCTCTTCACAAATAAAACGACTCCGGTCAGGGGCCATGCCCCTTTTCTTCTGTCTGATCGGAGTAATGTTCGTATTGACGTTTAGCCTGTGCTCAGCAATTGACCGCGGCACACCGGTCATTTCGGAGTCTTGCCAAGCAAAGACATCCGTGTTACTTGCGAGGATCTCACATAACTTCAGTCTGGTCGGCGGGCTCAGAGCCAGGCCGACTCGGACTTTTTGCTCTGGGAACCTAGGGTTGACAGCTACTAGCTCATCATTGGTCATGGTGAATGGTCCCGTAGCAGTCTTGGAAACTTGGGCGCATATGGGTATGGCCGTACCCGTGCTCTGCAGTGTGACAATGCCAGCAGGGGTTGGGAATTTCATTATCCCATGTACCGTCGATGTGATGGCCTCGAACTTGTGGAGAGCGGTACGTCCCAGGAGCACATTAAATCGTGATGTGGCCCGTACAATGACAAACTCCAACTCAGTTGTCCTGTAGCACGGGTGATCACCCAGCGTGACGTCCAGAATGAGCCTGCCGATGGGCCATTTGGTGTCATTTGCATAGCTGGATAGTGGGGACAAGGGCTCTTGCAGCTTCTCCTGAATGTGTGATGGCAACTGCAGGAAACAGTGCTCATACATGACCTCGACAGCGCTGCCTGTGTCAGTGTACACCCTGGAAACCTGACAGTTTCCAATGCGTGCAGAGATGATAACAGGTTCCGGGTGGGTTAGGTTCCGTAGAGGTGGGAACGATATCGGGACCAACTGCCAATCTTGTAGTGATCCAGCTTTTCTTTTCGACCCCACATCGACCGAACGTATCATATGAATGACAGCGTCTGGGGGGTCTCTGGGGTCATCTTTTTTCTGCCAGCCATAGGTTTTCGTGCCGTCCGCCTTTTTATACTTCTTTCCAGGCAGCAAATGATTGAGCTTGCCGGCCTGGATGACTACTTTGATTTCCTTCTTCAACTGCCTACAGTCATCAGTGTCATGACCGTATTCCTCGTGAAAGTCACAATACTTACCATTCTTGGGAACGTCACAATGTTCCATTGGGGGCGGAGGGTTAAACGCACTCCGCGCTGTTGTTTCAGTGAGCAGTATTTCTCTTGGCGACTTGGTGAGCGAAGTCAGCAGAGAATTCTTGTCATATGGCTGACGACGGGTCGCCTCGCGATGGTCACCACGGCGGTTATCGTGCTGTGTATCGCGACGGAAGTCCCGCCTCTGATTGTCACGCCGGCCGGATCCCAACCCGCCCTCATGATGGCGACCCTGGGACGGTCATGCTCGATCCAGTGTGAGTCCCGGCCCGGCGTCGTGTGCAGATCTTTGTCTTCTCCCGAACCTAAGTAGTCCCAAGCCATGGCGACGGCCTCGGAATATACTGTTGGTAGCTTCCTCTTCAATCGATAGTACAGTGTGGGATACCTATCCTTGATGATGCCGTAGATGAAACCGGCAATTTGTTGACTTGGGGGCAGCTCGTTGATCTTCTGACACTCCGTTGTGAAACGAGTGATGAAATCACTAAGTGTCTCATGGCTCCCCTGCTTGATCTCGAAGACGTCGAGATGGGTGAGCGTATGTTGCTTCAGATTGTGGTATTGTTGTAAGAATTTGAACCTGAGATCGGCATAGCTAACAACGCTACCCGCCGGCAGTTTCTCGAACTAACCACGGGCGTTACCCTGCAGCACCTGAGGGAACATGTGGCAAGCCACAACGTCCTCCCAATGTTCTGTTTTTATGGCACCCTAAAACCGCTGTAAGAAGTCTTCCGGGTCTGAGTCCCCAGAGTAGGTACCGATTGTCAACGGAATAGTGAGCTTCGCAGGCAACAGATGGTTCGCGATCTTTGCATTGAACCTGGCCGTGGTGGTGGAGACGGGGACCGGTTTCTTCACCTTCTCACCCTGTATGGTGGAATAAAAATTTGCTATTAAGCTATCTGTTGCCGACTCATCAGAGTATGCCGGCATAGCGCCCGGTGGAGCTGTGCTAAGGATCAAGTCAGCCAGCATTTTGCGGCTTGCAGCCCTGTCCATCCCACCTTGGTGCACCGGTGGCAGGGGCACATTCCGACGCGGCGGAGACAGCGGTGGAGGCCGCTGCTCAGGCGTCACTACGAAACCCATTTCTGCCAACATGCGTTGGGCTTCAGCATTGGAAATGGATTTGGGCGTTGAAGATGTGTTTTGTGGTGTACGCTCCGGCGGTGGCCTGTTATCAGAGTCAGAATCATTCTGATTGAAGACCAACTGCCGTGGATCAATCATGTGGCCCCCCGTCGTGTGAACGACGGTGGTCGGGGGAGATTCATCGGAGGAAGGTGGTGGTGGTGGTGGTTGGTTCGGATTAGCACCGTCGCCACCATCAGTAGGCGTAATATTAACCATTGTGTCGGAAAGTTTTCCGGCGTACGGATGACTAAAAAGTGGTCGTTTTCTGGTAAATCAACCGTGGATGGCGCCAATTGTTCAAGCGTAAAAACACTTAAGTACAATGATGATGATGATGTATGAAGAATTAAGCTCGTCACACTCCGATTAACGTGCAAACCCAGAGTCGAGACTAAGTCAATCGATGGTGGTGAAAGCCTAATTCTTGAAGAGCAATTCGTGAGGAATAACTCTGTGGATTTTATGAGGTGTTGTCCTTAAATGGAAGCATAACACTAGTATTTATACCCAAACCCTAAGCTGACGTGGATGGTTTGGTCGTGGGGGAGCATGACACTTCCTGCGTGGATCGCTGACGTGGAAGCTCGGTCGTGGGTGAAGATGACATTTACTGTGTGCCGGCTGACGTGGACCAATCGAATGAACCGACCAGGTTAATGGCCAGGGCATGCAAATAGTAACTGAATATAACGGTTGCGGATTGTACTATTGTCAGAGAGTGTCGGCTTTGCATGGGGAGCATGATCTGGTGCGCCGCTTTGCCGTGGTATCGGCATTAGCTGACTATCATTCATAAAACTACATGGGCACGCCATATAGCTAGTGATGAGGTCCGCGGTCCGGGCACGGAACATGTCCGACCCCGTGTTCTAGTCGGACACCGATTCCTGGGTTACGGACTGTAAATCCTGACCACGGATGATATCCGTGGTCTGGGACCGGGACTGGCGCATGGCTAGGTTGTTTGGAGTGTTCCGTGATCAGAGGTGATGGGATATACATCATTAGATGTCACAGAAACTGAAAATTTTCCAAATTCATAGGTAACCTATATACAGTATAATTTATCTTACGTTAGCTTTACATAATATATATTGATTTATTACTTGAGTCTACAAGATTCCATTATTTCATCATAATGGAAGGGTATTAGAGATAATACAAGTATGTTCTATGTCAAGAATATTGTTCTACTTTCCATAAGGAGTATATTGTTAAATTAATTCCTATGGTTTCTAGAACCACAATCATCGCCTCTGCTCATATAGGCTCACTTTGTAAGCTCGTAAAACTAAATTCAGAATCGTTGAAGTGAAAGTACTAATAAATCCTCTTCAAATATCACCATTAAGAGTTCCCATAAAACTGTAGTTTTAAAAGTTATATCAACTGTACTTTTATGGACTTGCTCTCATTAAGCTACCAAGGCCTAATTTAGAGCAAGGGGAAGGGGTTATTACATTATGAAAAGAAATTATGCATATAAGCAAGCCTTAGTATATCATAAAACGTTCTCGATCACAAAAACGCATCAAAGACAATGAAGTGATGGACAGAAACCACACTATCTATCTTCGTCTACAAGATTGACTTCATATAACATAACCTGATTAATATTAAGATATAATTAAGATCTATAAGAAAAGAACTTTTCTCTAGCAATACCATCTTAACAAACATTAAAATTCACAGGTGCCCATGAAAGCGATCTTGCTACCTCAAGGAGGTAGCAGATTTCTGCGCCAATGCGTTCATCATCTTTGTCATCAGTAAGTGTCAGAATAGATATGAAAATCTTCTTGATCAAGCAGAAGTAGCGTTTCCACGTAAGAGCTCACAAAGAACGAACAATCATCTCCATACACCCTAAGATTATTGATACGTTGTGAACAGGGTTCATAAACTTCAAGTGTAGCAGCTTGTTCATCATCATTATGCATTTCCATTATTGGTTCACCACTCTGCCTAAATCCTACTACCGTCCTCCATGATGGTTTTGGTCCTTTAATAGTATAAAGCTTTTTAAACGATCTTGTTACACCGTTATCCATGATCCACACACCACAAACTTCATCCAAACTGAAACCTACGTACTCAAGCACAATAAGAGACTCCCTCAACTTAGACAAACGTAAGTACGGGCGATACAAACCATCTGGAAGGTCTATCACATCAAACTCTTCACTAGTCATATCAAACGATACAATCATGTTTACCATCTCACGTGTTCCATCCGTACCAACAACAATCCTCTCACAAGCATGCCAATAAATAAACCTATCGATAACCACCTGCGAGTTTTGCAAATTAATCGTGTAACGAGGCAGATTTTCGGATACAATCCTCTTCCAACTCCCCAAACTCAACTTAAAAACGTCAACTACCCACGGAATGCTAACCCCTTCATTTAACTCATGAGACATATTAAGTTGCGAAATTTTGATGACCGTTGGATCATTTCTAATTGGACAAACACCAAAACCTATAATATTAGTATCATGTGACGAATAAGGCACAGCAATGCCAACTGATTTTCTAATTACAGGATTCCAAAGAACAGCCATCGCAGTCGGATACTTGTATAGAAAACTATACTGATTTCGATATTCACCGTATAAGCATAACACACCACGAGAGCAATCAATTACTTCTAAATCTCTTAGTTTAGCGAGTTTAGGGACAGTAAGAGTAAAGTTTTGTTGGTAAAACGTGTCATCATCGATAACCGTAACGTATTTTACCTGAGTAGTATTTACAGGGTCTTTGCAAAATGCGAGTAGGCGTTGCGGCTGAGTGCGGTGGATGTCGTAACCTGAGATAAGTTCAGAGCTGGTGATGAATAAATTCCATGGTTTCGAAACCAATCTGAATTGAATCAGTGATTTGATAGGGAGTCTTTTGATGATTTATAATTGTATTTCGAAGGGTATGTTATCAGACATTTTTAATTTTTAGGGGAGATGAATCATGAATGAACAGTTAGGGTTTGTAAAGAGAGAACATATAAGTGTGGTCTGTGATATTTTTTAATCCCGCCAAAAAGGCTCTTTTTTCCCGCCAAAAAAGAAAAAAATAATGATAAAATGTAATGGTGCGTTTAGTTGAAGAAGAAGAAAAATGTATCATTTTTCAAGAAAATTTTTCTAAGAAAAGTTGAAAATTAGAAAATGCGTTCAAAATGGGTATTTTTTGAAAAAGTTTTTCAAGAAAATAGAAAACTCCATTTTTCCATCCCACAACTTCGAAGTTGAAAGACCATGATTTTAAGTTTTCCATTTTTTTCCTTTGTACCCACCTCCCTTTTTTTAAAATTTTTTTCAAAAGCCTTCTCTTTAACATCATTTTTCTAAAATGGAAAAACATCAACTTTTGAATATATTTTTTAAATATTCAACACTTTTCTAGAAAACAAAAACTCTTCTCATATTTTAAAAAATTGAAGATGGAAAACTGTGAAAAAATTTCCACAACTAAACGCACCCTAAGTTTTTCACTTTTGTAGTTTATCTTAGAGGATTAATAAATACAATATGAGTTTTGTTTCCAACAACAAAACTATGCATTAGAAAGTTGTATTGCATGCATAAATATTATAAACTTTTGTTGTATATATCAAAACTTTTGTTGTATGTATCAACCCCTTATTTTTTCTACTCCCTTCGATCCCAACAGTTCGAATGTCCTCCTTTGAGCATCTCCAAATGTATACACTATTTTAGTGCATCAATTGCACTATTTTAGTGGAATAAAAAAAGAATCTTTAGAGAATATGTTTGCATTAATTTTTTTTTTTTTGCTCTAATGTGTTATATTAAATCATTTTTAATTAATTTAAAATACACAATTTAATATTAAAACTTTTGTATAAATATTAGAATATAATAAGAGATGTAATAACAATTATTATATTTAAAAATTTTGAAAATATAAATCGATTTTTTATGAAAATCATAAAGTTTCTTTAATAAATATAATAGCAAATATTATATTTAGTAATATTAAAAATATTAATGACAAATTTATAATCAATACATCATATAAATATATTTTAATTATTATAAATATTATTATTTAATGTGAATAGTGTTTGGTGTAAAGTTTAGTACAGCACTATATTTTGTGCAACACTAAACTCTATTTGCCACTGCACTATAATAGTGCAGTATTTAATGCTAACATTGGAGCGAGTTTTTTACACATGTACATATATTGCAAACATTGGAGATGCTTTTACTATTATGGGTTGTCCCAAATAAGTGTTCATTTATATATTTCAACCAATCAAAAATATTGAAGACCGCAAGAGAACACATAAGAGATATTACAAAAGCCGGCTAACAAAAAACTGACCAACAATAAAGAGGATACTATAGACCTCACAAAAGACCGAGAGAAACACAAACTAGAGACCAAAAATAAATGACCATTGTTGATCTTCCCACATGTAGAACTGATGGGAATGACACAACCCTCTAGAAGAAGCCCAGACAAATGTTTTCTTTTTAATGCTACGAATATAGATGGCAATGGATCGGATATGGATCGGTTGACCCCATATCCATATTCATATCCACTTATTTTTCTTTATCCATATCCGTATGCACATCCATTAAAATGACAAATCATCCGTCCACATTCATATCCACTGGATGGAGCGGGTTAATGGATATCCATTGAATATTATAAAAATATTAAACATTGTAATAATCTTAACATAATTTGTTACAAAATACATGTATTTAATTTCTGATGATATGAAACCCTTGTTTGTTGTTTATTGTTTATATAGACACATTTTTTTATAATTATTTATCATATGTTAGTGACCTCCGAGGTATCATAGGAATTAAATTATACCTCCACTGTATTAACCTATTAACGGATATGTAAGAAATTTGAGTTACTAAAAGTAAATGATTTTTATTTTTAAATGATGAAAAATTAAAAGAGAAAGGTAGATATTTGTGACAACCGTCAATTTAGGACTATAATTTAGTGCCTAATAAAGTTTAATACATGTAATTAGTTCTGTGTTAGGCTAATTAATGTATCAATTATTATATATATATTGTTGAATATATATCTACAATTATGCGGTTTGTTTAAATCGTACGAGTCTCAAATCGAATGAATTTCAATACAATAAATACGGACGTTGGTGAACAATATTATTAAGTAATACAAGGATTATAAATAAAGTTATCGCGCTTAAAAATATTATGTCAATAATATTTCGTATCCAAGTTTTATCAAACGATTAACATGAACACGAATCAAAATGTAACTTCGCAAACAAAACGTGACAATTCACCTTTTTAATGTAATTATTAAATGTTTAGTAAAATACTTCAACAAAAATACTGAATAATTATTCGTATTTTAAAATGTATATTAAAAACATAGAAAATAAATATTTAACGTTTAAACTACGGAGAAAACGAACACCGCACGGAGCGAAGCGCGTGGACTGAAAATGGTGGGGATCCCACCATAATCACCTCCTCATCTTTCTTTTCTTCATTTTTCAACTTCTTTCTCTCTCTCTTCTCCCTATTTTCTCTCAACAAACTCCATCACCACCACCACACGAAAATCGCAAAATAAACACCTCAAACGACCTCGGATCTTCAAGCCCCTTTAGAATAAACGACCACCACGCGACGATCTACACTTCTATCTTTCCGGAATTTCATTTCGGCGATTTGTAAGTTTCCGACACAACTCCGAAAACTCTCGTTTTTAAGTTTTATAACTTGCTAGTTGTTTGTATAACCTTGTAATGTCCTAAAATGGGTTGGGTAAAAATATTATGCCGATCGATGGCCGGAAAATGCGTTTTTGGGGTCGAAAATCCGATCAGAACCCGTACGTCGCATTTGGCCTGGAGCAAATGCGACGCAGCGGCCTACGTCGCACCATATCCCCAACGTCGCATATAGCGACGCAGCCTAGTACGTCGCATTGACTTGCGGACGTCGCACTTAGCGACGCAGACCCTTACGTCGCAGAAATCACTACGTCGCCTATAGCGACGTCACGTACAACGTCGCATTAAATTGCGAAAGCCGCACATAGCGACGCCACGCCCAACGTCGCAGTCCGGATCTGCGACGTCGCACCCAACGTCGCAGGCTACGTCGCACAAAACAGAATCTTCAAACCTCAAAATTTTCAAAGTCAAATTTTACTGTAGCAATTCACTGTAACAATTTACTGTAGCAACAATATAATAACATTTTAGAACTATCGTTACAACCGTCACCAACGGGCCGTACACACTTTCAAATACACAATTAAATCAACTAAGTCGTTGAAACTTAGATAATTCAATCAAACAAGTCGTCGTAACTTGTACCAACTTATTCAAACAAGTCGTTGTAACTTGTACCAATTTATTCAAACAAGTCGTAGTAACTTGTGACAAAACAATCAACCAAATCGGGGTAATTTGGACATTAAGTTAGACAAACAATTCAAATGGTAGTCTTTCGGGATACCAATACAATTAATGACAATTTAAGTGTCGTGGACACATTCAGGTTTCAAGCCTTTGGACACCAACTCACAGCTAATTACTTCAAGTTTATTAAGTTAAACACTTCAAGAACCAGGTAAGTTTCATAGCCCCATTTTCACTACTTTTACCAGGGGTGTGATATTACTACTTCATTTTGTTTTACAAGTAGAACGCAAGTGACAAATTTCAAATACTACATGAGTTTCAAGCTAATCAATTTAAAGTCCTCCATAAGCATAGTCTCTAGTATTTATAGCGTGAATGTTAGTATATGATATCATATGGGATTGACAATCCTCATCCGGGTTAGCACGCACTAATCGGTCAAACGGATGTATTAGCATTTGGGAAGACGAGTGTTGATTAGGCACTCGTAGGAGGCACTCCAAGTTAGGTTTCCTTAATTGGGCCTGACAAATCAGTTAAGCTCAGACTATGTGCTCATGGACAGTATAACTTTTATTATGCTTAATTGCATTTTAAATTCAATATAAATCTTGCGGTTCTTACAACTATACATTGACATACAAACCTGTGAGCTCACCAGCGTTTTCGCTGACCCATTTTAGTATTTATCACAGGTACCCAGCAGTAGGTTGGCTACACAAGCAGGAATTATTAGCTCGAGTCAGCATTCATACAACTAGAGATTGGATTGCATTATTATATTTTGTAAAAGTAATTATGCTATGTAATCTCTCAATTTCAGGAAACCGAGCTAATGTAACTATATTTTGATGTAAACATTTACTTTATCTATAAAAGTTTAAAACGACACATATAGTGGTCGTTCATTATATCTTGTGTGCTTTGTATATTGATTAGTGACACCCAAATCAAGCTTCCGCAAATCATCAAATTTGGGGGTGTCACAATATTTATCTAGGATTATAAGATATAAGAACGATCCGTTTAAATAATCTCATTACTATATTATGACTTTTTGAAGTCTTTCTTTTTCAATTTGACTTTAAATATTTTTGTTTGTGTTATATAATACTTGATGCAAAATATATGAATGAATTGGGTTTTAAATGTATATTCATTGATATAATTTTCATCAAATATTATATAACACAAATAAAAATATTTAAGGTCAAAGTTGAAAACAGAAAAACTTTAAAAAGTTAAAACAAGACACTTGTAGTTGGACGGATGTAGTATAATTTTATACAATTAATAAGTCTACGGTGTTAGTGTATATATATACGTGTATATATGTATTTAGGATCATAATGGGTTAATCCATGGATAAATGGATAATAATTTGTCACCCATATCTAATCCACTAATCATCCACATCCATATCCATATCTATATCCATATCCATTATACATCCATTTAGACCCTCCATATCCATCATCAATAGATCGGATGGATGATATCCATCAAACCGGATGCTGATTATCATCCCTAGCTACGAACATAAGTATTTATCTTTGAAACAAATGATAATGGGTGGACCCATTAGGCTATCATAAGGGTGGTGATATTTTCACCAAGCTTTTTGAAAAATTCACCATACTTGTGCATTAAACGCTTGTATTGTACAAACAGTGGGTGCACAGTTATAGTGGATTTATCAAAAAATTTGGTGGAAATATCATCACCCTATCATAAAGGTTAGATATATATGGTGCGACTTGAAAGAAGTTTTGCAATGCTTTTTATAAACACCAATGATTAAAATATAAGTGATCATCTCCACATCAAATGCAAAATCAATTATTCCCTTAATTATAAATGTTCACATTATTATTTAAATTTATTCCAAAATAATTGTCTACTTATAAAAACAAAAGTGTCTATTAAAAATCATTAAGCTTTCCACATTACCATCATTTAGTACTCTTAATTATATATTTCTTAAATAAATTCAGTCAAACTTACATTTAATATAAGAGCAAAATTGACATTTACCCAACCTATCTTAATTCATACAAAAATTGTTAGGGGGTGAATTTTTTTGGAATGGAGAGAATATTACTCCCTCTGTCCCATTTTTATTGTTACCTTACTATTTATGTCTGTCCCAAAACAATTGTCTAATTGCAAAAATTAACCTTAAAAAATCATCAAACTCCTTAATTTACCCACATTTATTACTCTCAATCATTTATTTCAGAAAAATTCTGAGTGAAACTGTGACACCCCGCAATATCGACATAATTATAAACATTATTTGCACGCATTTTTAGGCTAATTCCCTAACTTAGAGTGAATTCACAACACATTTTAGAGATAAGTCTAGCAAAGCCCAACTAGTAAATACGCGTAGTATTACATTTCGTAATTAGTTATAATTACGCACGAAACAATTGAACAAACGCGACAAAAATATACGACTGTTGGTGAACAAAATTATTTGATAATATGAAATTATTAAATAACATTAACGCTTATTAAATATTATGTAGATAATATTTATAAAGTATTTTGAATCGTACAAAACGTATTCTGCGCGACAAAACTTATCCAACAAACTGCAACAAAACGAAGTTATGATTTTTAAAACTCAACTAAATTATTTCTATGAAATATCTCAACTAAAAATATAATCGAATACGTATTTAACAATTTATCATTTAAAATATCTTAACGTTTAACGATCGGGTAAACGAACACGGGTAAAATACCACAAGTTTGGGACGAAAAATCCCTCCCATTTTGGAAGACCAAAACCGGCCCCCCTTCCCCTTTCATTTCATTTCCATCTTTATTCTCTCTCTCTCTACCTCCATTTCTCTCTTAATTCTCTCACTAAAATCACCACCACAAATCACAACAAAACTACCATTAAAACACCTCCAATCACCTCGCCCCTTTAGAGAAAAACGATCACGGAGTCGAGCTCTACACTTCTATCTTTCCGGATTTTTCGCGCGACAACTTTGTAAGATCCTGACATTTCCGAAAACTCGTAATTTTCGATATTTCTTTTGATATTTCATGTTTATATTACTTAATACATCATGTTTTAGCGTTTTATTCAACTGATTATGTCCAAATCAAAACTTAAAACTCGTTTTTCCAAACCGAACCCCGAACAGATGCGAGTGTCGCAGGGACCAAAAACAGTGTAGCGACACTTCCTAAGTATCGCACTAAGTGCCGCATAAAAACCCTAATTTTGCGTCACTTGCCTAAGTGTCGCAAATTCAATACCCGACACTTTAGGCGGCACTCCATCGAAGTGACGCTTCAACCGGACACCGACACTTGCCTGAGTGTCGCCACCTTATGCGACACTTCTTCGAGTGTCACCAATAACACTGAACTCACACTTTTATGCGACACTTCCTTGAGTGTCGCCGAAAACTATTAAGTGTCGCCAAAAACAGAAAGTTTACAAATCATATTTCCACTAAGTGTTGGACTTAACCGAAAACGAATATTTACATACGATACGATACGCGATTCGTACAAACATAACAAATACACTTATATTATTGAAATTTTGATTTCAAACTATCACCAACGAGTTGTATACATTTTCACAACTATGAAATACAAACGTACATAATTAACAAACACTTTGGACATAACTTGATTGTACAAACACTAGCATGGATGGTCGACTTAGGCATCCACATACTTATTAAATCTCATACGTTTAGGGCGTTAGGAGATTTCGGATTAGACCTCGGGCTTTAGGCTTTGCTAGCACTCGCACTCTACTTAACTCAACAGGTGAGTTCACAGCCCCTACTTTTACCGTTTTTGAACAGGGGTAGAAAACATAGTCAACTGCTTTTACTTACATGATTGTATACCTTTTGTACTCGAACGATTAGAGTACTTTAGAACTGTTAAACTTTTGAACCAACTCGTGTTTATGAAATAACATTTTCATACGATGAACTCTTACAAACGTGTTAAACTTTGTCTGAGAAACCGGAGAACGACCGGTAAACTACTTTTGATTTCACTGGAAAACGACCAGCAACATCTCTTACTAAACTGATTGAGCAACTAATGAGTCCTACTGACTTGGATCAGGGATACTGACTTTCCCTACTATTTTGGTTTTACCCTTCTGACTTGGGTACTCGATCCTACTGACTTGGATCAGGGATACTGACTTTCCCTACTATTCTTGTTTTACCCTTCTGACTTGGGTACTCGATCCTACTGACTTGGATCAGGGATACTGACTTTCCCACGAAACATTGTATAGGATACTGACATTCCTACGGCAAACAACTATTAGGATACTGACATTCCTACTATAACTTATACTGAATTTTGGGCAACATCCCAACGAAACATATCACGGATTAGGATACGTACTTTCCTATAAAACATACTTGGAAATAGGATACTGCTTTCCTACAACTACTAGGATACGAACATTCCTACAAACAAGTACTTGCCAACGTATTTGGTTTAGCGAACTGTAATTGCAAATATAAAACCTGTGAATTCACTCAACCTCGTTGATGACTTTTACTATGTTTTTCAGGGAATTAGCAGCACACGTAAGGACCGCCTGCCCAAATGAAACATAGGCGACCCTCGAAGCTTTTGGATGCCAACTTTTGACAATGAGATTTCTTTAGTATAACTAAAATTGTTTTGGTCATATTTCTGAAATCTACTTTTGTAAAACAGTAATTACTTTATACGATTCGGTGAATCGTCAACTTTTGTAAATCATTAATCTTTGGCATCTTAATATATATGTTTCTTTTGTAATCATATGCTCTGATATGTATGCATGTACTTTGTATACGTGGCACCCCAGCTTATACCAATGCTTCCGCTAAACAAAATCAACGAATTTGGGGGTGTTACAGAAACTTACTTTGAATATAATAGCATAATTGACATGTATCCAACTTAAAAGTAGGACGGAGGGAGTATCAAATAGATATATCTAACATAAATATTCTGTTATTGTAACACCTCGTCAAAAAGTCAATTTTCGCGCCGAATTTAAACTTCAAATAAACGATTTAACTTTTATTTCCAATTAGTATTTTTATAAAATACTTTCATTAGAAAACATTTTAAAATAATATAAACAAGATTTTTATTTTATATTATGACTGGACAAATAAAACACGGGTATTTCGTACTGTGGTTGGAGACCGCAGTCCGCGCACTAGGGATCTGCGTTGGACAAAACCCAACCCCCTCCCCATTTTCACCTCATTTCATCATCTTCTTCTTTTTCACCTCCCCCATTTCTCTCTCAAAATAACCACCACCAATCACCGCCACCACCGCAGAACGCCACCACCACCACCATCAACATACATTTTCGGAATCACCATCAAGAGAGGAACAACATTAACAAAGGCGACACCCTCGTTTTCTTCCTCGTTTGGCCTCGATTCGTATTTGTAAGAAATTTCTAAATCTTTAGATTTAATCATTTTGGTGTAATGTTGAGGTGTAATAATGTTTACACAACTTAGTTATAACCTAAACAGCTAAGAAAACATGATTTTACAGCTCAAAAATGCGTTTGATTTGCGAATTTGATCGGAAAAATGCGACAGTCACTGGTTTCTGGGCTGGTGTTCATCTATGCGACACAACGCTTGTGTCGCATGTTGTGTCGCATAAATCCGTTTGTGTCGTATCTTGTGTCGTACTCTATGTCGCATCTTGTGTCGTAAACCTTATACGACACAACCCTTATGTCGCTGTTGAATCAGCATCGCAAACTTTGCGACACAGCCACTGTGTCGCAGAGCTCTTGTGTCGCGCTCCATGCGACACAACCCTTGTGTCGCATGACACATTTTTGTGTCGCATGTTATGTCGCAGAAAACAGAAAACAGCCACATTTTTCTAAGTGTCGGGAAACATTTTCAAATGACAATTTAAATATGATACGACTTATACTCGAAACAAATATACTTTATAAAGTATACGAAAACTCAAACCTAATAATAATATAAATTATTATTACGAATCATCAATAACGAACCGCACTTACAAACATACGAAATCTCTCGTGTTTAGGACACTAGGAGATTATACTTGGCACGACTCGTTACACTAGGACGCTAGCTTCTTAGGTGAGTTTCATAGCCCCACTCTTTCAACTGTTTTTACTATTTCGGGGTGAAACACATGCTCAATTACTGTTTTTGAATTATTAATAATCGTTTTTAATTCACCACTATTTATATTACTGTATGTAATACGAAATGTGTAATACTTAGGAATTACACCCTTAATATTGTTTTAGAACAATATCAGTACTTAACCTAGATAGGTTGCAATCGTACTATGTTAGATCGTTGGAAAACGATTACCAACACATAACTTGATTTAGTTATCACAATCTTTTGGCCATATTGTCACGGGACAATATCATCGAATACATTAGAACTAGTTAGTTCTGCCTACACTAGACAACATCTATACTGTACATGTTTTAGTTATTCTTTGGGAACCAAAATCGTCGACACTCTTCATCATCACTAAAACGGGAACTAGACTTAAGTGAACATTTCCCCGAGACTCCGATATATATGCTTGCTAGGCTTTAGACTAGGAATATACAATAGCATCACACGTTAGTACAGACTTCTTATATCAATACAACTCAACTGGTGACGACTCTGGCCCAGGATGTAATCCAACCAGGGATGGACCCCCGGCCCAGGATGTAATCCAACCGTGGGGGTGTCACCTGATGAATATCCATACCTAGGTTCAACGTACTAATTAATATCTAAGTATTTGTTCATACATAATTAGATACAATCAACTATTCTCATGCGTGGCATGATTGTTACATATAAATTACTGTTACGACAGATACATATTTATCTACATACTGATATATCATCTCGAGCACTCGACGCCACTTACAATTTACATATGTATATTAGTATACATACAATTATACGATCTACTTAGTCAGGCATGTCGAGTACTGCTGGCTCTCAAACAACTTAGTCGGGCATGTCGTTGTACTGCCGGCTCAATCACAAATTGCTGCGAGCAATTCCAAAAACGATGCCGCGGTATTGCAGCGGGCACCAGACGATGCCACGGTAAAGTGGGCACAAAACGAAACCACGGTATTGCAGTGGACGAAATTTCAATGAAATCAATGGATCAGCGAGTGATACTCGGGATTCACAATAAGTTAACGGATCGGTGGTGCTGCCACGCGAGGCCGTTAGCTCAATTCAAGTCCGGGTTAGCTTATGCTAATCGGGTAAACGGACACGCTAAACGTTCCAAACATAGATCTGCGGATCTACAATCACTTGTTGCTGGATGCAACACATCATATATTAAATCATAGTTCTGCGGAACTACAATTACTTGTTATCATATGACGCGGTCATACAGTCAATTAATAGTTATAGGCATGTATTGCCTTACGTTTATCGACACAACTACCTGTTAGGTATCTAGGCGTGGAATGCCACACTTATATGTATGTACTTAGGTACTCGACTCGAACACTTAGGTATAAGATCCCTCGATTAGACGTATACACAATTGGTGTTACAAACTTCAATATAACACTTATCAAAATGGCTGAATTTGAAACGACTCTTCAAAACATACAGGGTTTTATTACATCATGATTTCAACTAACAATCCTATGAACTCACCAGCTTTATAGCTGACCTGTTTTAGCATGTGTTCTCAGGTGCCCAACAGGATTAGGAATTACTACAAGATTTTGCTAGCTCGAGTCGCATGATTTCAACAATTGGGACTACTCTGCATTTACTTTTGTATTTTCAAATTATGTATTTGAAATTTCTATTAAACTCGCCACGTTGTAAACGTTCTATTTGGTAAATGTATAATTATTTTCAAACGTCTCATTTAGAGTCGTTCATTATGTATCTTATGCTGTGATATTTAATTTGGTAACACCCGACCCGACCGATTCCGCAAACCGAAATTTGAGGGTGTTACAGATTATCCATAAATATTTTTTTTAGAAAGACAACCATACATTACATATCCCACGAGTTATATATATAACCACCACGCATATTTACAATTTGCCTCCCACAACCAACTAACCACTAGGTTTATAAATTTCTCATATACCGCTAGCCAGCTTATAGGCTCTAACCACTAGGTTGATAAATTCCTCATAAATATTATTTCTTCAATATATTTGAATAAAAAAATAATAACATTACACTTAGCTTGACAAAGAACTACTTTATTGTTTTTGTCATTTATACGTTACACCATTTTATATTTTCTAGTTAAATATATATGTATTTTGTTTGTTTAGTTATTACAAATAAATGTGTAATATTATATTAGTTTTTGCTTTTTAGTTAATTATGATATTTTTATTAGAACAAGTATAACATCAAATTACATTATTTAAGGGCTTAACAAATATTTATTGGCTCCACATAAAAATTAATGGATTTATATTATCTCAAATTGTATGAAACTTCATACATTAAGAGCACAGGGTGTGGAGAACGGTGTTCTGGACAGTGTTCTGGAGAATGTTGAAAGTGAGGATTCTGTGGTGTGGTGAAACTGAAATCACAGTGTTTTGGACAGTGTTCTGGAGTTTTTTATTATTTGTTTTATTTGATTTTTTAATAAAGATAATTGTATAAATTAATATATTAAAAAAATAAATTAAATAAAACTAATAATATAACTTATTTATAAATTATATAATTAACAAAAAATTACAAATTTTGTTGTTTTTGATTCTTTTCTGCCACCTGACCACCTAACATGTCACCTTCCTATTATTATTATTATTATTATTATTATTATTATTATTATTATTATTATTATTATTATTATTATTATTATTATTAATTATTATCATTATATTATATACTATATATATATATATATATATATATATATGTATGGTCCTCCAAGTACCACCTACCACTCTCTATCTTCTTCATAGCATTTCTTCTCCAACTCGTTGCAGCAAGAATTTTACAGGTAAAAAAAAAAACGCACACAACAAAGAGACAAGAAAACAAGTAAAGAAAAAAGGAAAAAGAAGAAAAAGAAAAGAGAACGGTGAAGGTATCGGCGTACGTAGAGGAACGGCGAAGCTTGAAAACCGACGAGAACGCCGGCGAGAACGTCGGGACGGTGCGGCAGAACGCCGTCTCACGGCGTTCTCGTTGTTGAACGGCGATGCCACCTAAGCCCACACCGTGTGCTCTAAATATTGTGCAAGGCAAATTTGTTATTAATTATAATTAGGGTTTAGTGTGCGCAAATGTATCAAATTATGAACTGGCATTCATTATATGTAGTGAACTACTCAGACTTCCATCGTATGTAACGAACTTGTAATTTTCTTACATCATATATATTTTGGTCAAATTAACGGTTGTAGGGGACGCCACATGGCAGCTTATATAGTGGACACGCGGAAAAAGTACATAGATTACATACAATGTAGGGAAATTACAGGTTCGTTACATACAATGGAAGTCCGAATAGTTCGCTTTATATAATAAATGCCAGACTATAATTTGATACATTTACGTGCACTAAGCCCTTCCTATTATATGTATTTAAGTTCTAAAAACGTATATTTGTATGTTCTGGTTGCTTTTTGATGTATATAAAGAATTTTCCTTGGTGATTTCTACACATTTAATAGTAAGTTTAATGTATATGATAAGCGTTTTCAGAACTTAAATACATAAAAAGAGGATTTTTATTATTTATTATTTATTTTTTTAATTCGCACCGGACAATACTAATAAAAGAATGATGTGCAGATAAGCCATCTAACTTCTCTAAATGTTCACTTTGTCTCTCAACTACACTTGTCGCAGGCAAATTATGTACATTTTGATGCATGGAAGATTTTCCCATCAACATCAACATTTATTAATATTGGGAGATTATTATTACGGGGTATCAATTATCTAAATCGAACGGAAAACTGCTTCGTAATTGTAAACATTATTATATAATTCAATAAATCATCTACTGTTGTTGCCCGCAAAAATAGCATATGATTGATGCAGTTAGCAGGGAAACATGGATAATGGGAACCCTTTGTCGCCACCTATACAAATCATACGCTATATTTGCTTACAGTAGTTGGTGAAGAATAATTAAACTATATATCATTTTCATCAATGTTTTTCTCTATAACATCAATGCAAGAGCCGACAGACTTCCCCTCGGACATGGCCTTAGCAAGTTGGGTTCGTGCTTGTTCGTGGCGACGCAATATTAGGATGGTGTTAAGTACAGCCCATCTGACTTGAGAATCTGCTTTCTTTTGAGTGAATCCCAAACTGCTCAGTAACCTATCCAACTGTTTCACAATAGCAATGACAAGAATTAACTAACAAGAACCTTTGAGTCACACCTTCTATCCAATAGAAACTGGGAATTTTTGTCATAATTTTCAGTAAAAATACTTATTTCAATGTAATCAATACGAAGCACTCATGGTATTATTTTTGATGAAAGAAAAACATCTGTTATTATTTGTGGAACTACACGTATAGACATCTAGTGAACTTTAACCTTTACACAGCTCAAATTAACAATTAGTTTTGTCTGTTTAAAGTTTATATCCCCCAATTATCATGTTATTGATTCCAATTTTATTGATACTTGCTTCGTGTGAACGCATCAATAATCACATCTTTATGTCATCTGATAGCATATAAGTGAAACTCCTATAAGGATACCATAAACAGACTGAACTCATGATTCAGGCTAGTTAAAGTTAATATTCTCTCTATCCCATCAGAACAACAGCAATTTCCATTTTGGATGTCACAGATATTGCAAAAAATGCCAAGTTCGTAAGTACCTACACGTCTATTGTTAGCTTTATATAAGATGCATGTATTTGAGTCTATAAAATTCTTTCATTTCATCATAATTGAAGGCCATTTTAGACATTAGAATTATGTTCTGCTCCCCACGTGGAGTAAATTGTGAAATGAAAATATTATTCTAGAATCTTAACAAATTTACTTTTCAAATTCAGTTTCTTTTTAAGGGAAGAAAAAAAAAAATTTAAATTTCAGTATTCCAAGATAATTTGTGTTGAAAGAAAAAATGTAACTGCTGATTATATGCAAAATAAATTACCGTGTTAACATCAGCAAGGCCTCCTTCAGCATAACCATAAAGAAGATATTCAGTGGCAACTCCTGCTAATGCTATACAGGAAAACCTGTTCAGCATCTGAAAACGTACTCTCATCATCAAGTAGCTTCTTATTAGCACTTCTCACTGCCTTTAAAAAATAGAGGTAGTAGTATTCAAGGTACCTCAAATGGGATTCATAAGTAAAGATGAGACATACCGTGGCTGATACTCTTCCTACGCTTATCTGCACATATAAAGTTGCAAACTGAAGGTTAGGTCTATATAGGGAACTCTAAAACACTATCCAATTCATCGTGGGATTCTGATTATTATTTGAACTTTGAAGGTAATTGAAGATCATCGTCACAAATTGATGAAAAATCACAAAGTTATACAGCACACAATAATTTAATTTTATATCTGTGTCTCAAAAACTATGATGAATGATGGTCAACAGAGTTATTGTTCATGTTAAATCTAACAAGCGTCTTTTTGTCTGAATGGGAGAATTTAATAATCACTTTTTAATTGTATAAACAGTTGGCCATTTACAAATTTAAGTTGGGTAGTGAAACAGAAAGCTTACTGATGAATGGGTTGATTTGGGGTATGTTGTAAGTCAAACGGGTGAAATGGATTATATTTTCTACAAAAATCCTCTAACCATGGACTGGGTCAAATGGTTGAAATTCACCCAATATAAATACTTGATGCATACAACCTTCTAAAGCATTTTACTCTGAAACTATAATTATTGCTATAATGATATAATTAATGTAATAATACGTACAACATTTATAGATAAAAAGTGTTTGTGAATCATTCCAACCCAGCTTGCCCATTTTAACCCATACTAAAAAAGTACTTATTCGAGCCTCAACCTTTTTGACCCGTGGCCAACCTGACAGACCCACCCATTCTGCAACTCTTGGAAGAAGGGTATATGAAAGCTTACTTCTTCAGTAAACTCAAAATCAACAAAAGCAGTTCCTGCTTGAACATTAAGCGATCCTTCCCGCTGAAAAGCTTCCAAACTTGTTAGCGTGTATCCCTTGGGAAGTATTCCCAGCAAATATGCAATCAAGAAATGCCCAGCTTCATGCTACAAGAAGATAATCGTCAAACTATATCGATAACACATGGCACTACAAATTGTAATAGAAGCAGAAAGACATCTTACTTGAATAACTCTGTTGTGATACTTTTGACTAATGTTATGGCCAATAGTATCAAGAACCAGGTTGCTAAATCCTCCAGCAAAAGCAACCTACGAGCAATTACTAATATTGACTTCCATTATACTATGAAAATGATGATATCACAGAAAGAGTTACATGTGGACCATGCACAAAGAATGTAGTTAATAGACTTTGACGATGTGAGAAGGCGAATAAACAGATTTCCAACTTATCAATTATGCCTAAAACACATCAGACGAAGAGTTACTGCACATATATGTAATTTCATTTCCAAGATGATTACAGAGTATAACAAGCTTATATTGGTGGAGTTAATGGGTACCTTTATCCACTGTTCTTTAGATCTGAAAAAAATCAAAATTTGTAAATTTGAGGAAACTCTAACGGGTCAGCATGATTTAAGGTTTTATGTGTAGAGATGCACAATTAATATTAGTTGCCATATAATCTTTCAACATTCAGGGAAACGAGTAGTGAAACAACATTTTGATTAAAAGAAAGAAGACCCCGTGACTTCACTAGTGGTAAAAGTAATTAAATACAATAAAGAACACACAATAAAAAGAGACCCCTGTCTCAAAAAAATTCACACCATACACCATTAGAAGATCTTGTTAACATAAACTCATGGGCTAAATCAAACACATCCCAAGCAGAAATGAAGCCACATAAGAATCAAGTTCAGTATCAATCTTTGATAATCATGATCTTGCAGTAAAGAAAGAAGAATCAAGTTGAATATATATCATTTGGTTCTTCAGATAGATACTGCAACACATAACAGCAAGAAGAAGTTTAGGAACACATACCGAGTCCAGTGTCCATATGAAAAAGACTACCAATGAGACATATAAAAGCTCTTCTGGGCCAAAATCAAACACATTCCAAGCAGAAATGAAGCCAAATAAAGCAGCAATCAGCAGATTCCTTTCAATAGCACCCAGAGTGTTGTCCTTTGGTGATAGAAGGGATGAAGTATCAATGCCATTCAATTTTAGTTCATTTAAGCTGTATAACCTTTGGGGTACCTGTATTAAATCCTCTTATTCAGTCATGAAGATTTTGAACTGTACAAGGTGAAAAGCATACTGTTATTGAAGGTTATAATAATCTGCAACAAATGGTTATTTGGTGAAGTTTCATGATCTTTAACTTGTTTTAACGTAAAAAGGTATAACCAATCAGGTTATACCATCTCACAAACAAGTAGAACCCACATGATTTTGATCAGTTAACAATTAACATTAAAAGCAAATTGCATAGTTTATAGTGTGAATTTTCTCCAAGTAAAGATTAAAGGTTGTATTCGGTGAACCTTTTCTCCATAAAAAGTTTAAAAAAAGCATAGCAGTTCTGAAGTTGAAGATAATGAGACAATGGAGCCCCTTAATTACATATAACACCGAGTACGTAATTTACTAATACGACTAATATGTTTCAATTGAACGCTAATTATCAAACATGACGGGAAAATTTACAACTCGAACTCCATCCACTGCCTGTGTGTCTGCGCGCGTACACATATAGTTAACTTCACATTTGCATACATAGTATTTTAGACACCAAAATTCTCACAATCACATTGTAATTCTCATGAAACAGAACAAAACAAATGAAAACTAAAATACTTCAAATACTATTTGTGTGTTTATAAAGATTATACCTGCTGAGCAGACCCAAAACATTTGAGACCACCTGGTTTAGACTGCAAATCTTTAACAAGAGTAAGTGCTGCTCTATCATCACCTTTACTGAGCTCTTTATCCACTTGTTCCAGTAACCCCTTTCTGTATTCACCACTCAAAACAGCTTCTGATGATGATGATGATGATGATGATGATGATGATGATGATGATGATGATGATGATGATGATGATAAGGTTTTTATTATGTTATGATTGAATCTATTATCATATCTTGAAATTGAAGTTGTATCCCATATGTTACACTTTAATCTCCATTGTATATTGTATGTGGAGAACACCACACCACCATTCATAACCCTAATTAATACAATTCTTACAAAATTACTTCAACGGAGTTTTTTTTTTTTTTTTTTTTTTTTTTTAACACAAACTGAAACTATAAGCAACCAAAAAGCTCAAGAATTTGTTAAACTGTTGTTGTGAACTGACCCTGTCAAACATGATTTCTGAACCACTTGTATTTCCTTCGTATCTTCATTTATGGATTTTTCTATTTTTCCATTAAAATATACATATTTATACTTTTTTTTTTTTCTTAAATGATTGTTTGAGTAGTTACATATTTATATTTATATTTACTAGCATAAATAAAAAGATAATGGTCCTAGAAATGGATATAGGGTAGGGATGAGGGTGGTACAGAACCGGTACCATACCGTACCAAACCGGTTGGTACTGCTACCGTACCAAATAAAGTGGTATGGTACCGGTACGGTACGTGTATTGGTACGGTAAATAATGGTACTATACCTGCTTGATACCGGATATATAAAAATAGAAAAGCGAACAATGGTCAACTGTAAAAAGTGATACAACACAAAAACATAACATCACCTCAATACCAAACTGGACTAAAAGTATGGTAAATTAAACAAAAAGACGACAAAGAATCGACATGCTTATGTTTTCGAAATATAGTTCACAATAGTCAATATCGTTCACATTAATTCATCAAACACGAAATTATCAACTACATTGACCATAATATAACATAAATAAATAAAGTTAATAATTGTGACATTAAACAAATAAAATAAACATGACCCAAAAAAGATGATACTCATTATTTCAGAGTGTCGTAAATTGAAATCATAAGATTTCATATGTTTGCGCATAAGGATATAGGTACTTTCATATTCATTGTTCATGATGATGATGATGATGATGATGATGATGATGATGATGATGATGATGATGATGATGATGATGATGATGGTTGCATATTATGATGATGATTGTAGTTGATTGTAATCCTTAGTAATTGATGATGATTAGGATTTAGGTTTTGTAAATGTTTAAACTCATCAGTTATAACATGTGTTACCAACAACCATTCTTATTTCTTAGTAAACAATATTATCGTATAAATCATATAGTGGCAAAAAGATAAAACGTTAACGAGACCGGGTACTAAACCGGGAAAATACCGGTACCATACCAAAAGTACCGCATCCAAAAAATAAGTTTATACAAGTACCGAATACCGTACCGTTTAAAGTGGGATGGTACGTGTACGGGACCGGTTGTAACACCCATTCCTCGGGTCTGGTAGTATTTTTTTATTTTCTGACGGTGAATTATTATTTAATGTGTCAGAAAATAGATGCGTTGTGTTATTTGAAAATAAATGTGGAAAATAGTCAAATAATTTATTGTGACTAATAAATTTTTTGATTTGTTTTAAATTAACCTAGTTGACGGTAAAAGAAAATAGTTTTCCCCGCAAATGGGTTTTAAGTTCTAGACAATGATAAGTACGGGGAATGAAAATTTAAACACTTCTAGCAGACACTATGTGTATAAGTCGGTTTGTTCCTTTATATTTCAACATACATACGTACATACAATATATTCATACATATATCCATGAAACCCTAATTACTTATCAAAATCATGATGAAACACTAAATTGAAACCCTAGAACCTGAATTCAAGCTTCAATAACGAGATTGAATCATCCTTTCATCATCTAATTCATTGTAAGTCATGAATTCTCGACTTCTATAAACCTAGAATTTGGGGTTTTGGGGTTTTAGCTAATTGATGGGTTAAAATCCGAAATTTGAGTTTGGTTTTGTTAAATTGATGCTACTTGAGCTTATTAATGATGATGATTAACATTAATTATGTTAAAGGTTGTGAATTTGATTATGTGTTCTTGAGAATTTGATGATTATGATGAGTTTGATGGATTAATGGTTTTAATCCGAAATTAAAAGCTTGATATTAGTTAAAATAGTGTTACTATGTGTTAATAAGATGGTTAGTAACCTTATTCTAACCTAAAAGTGGATTAAGCAAGTTATATGAGTTGTAATCAAAGTGGGTTTTGTGAAAAGTGTGATGAATAGATGTTAATTCACCTTAATTGGTAACAAGATATGTGGTTAGAGGTTATTATGATTATGAACACTTAAGTAGTAATGAAAGAGTGAAAGTAAACATGGTTGTTTATGAATTCATTTAACCCTTGTATAGAGGTTTTGAGGAATTCTTAATATATGATGCTAATAATCTTGTTAATGGTTTAATTATGTTAGTTAACAATGATTAATATTGATTAAAGTAATAAGGTGATCATAATGATCATGAACTTGATAAGTGATTATGAATTAATAATGTTAAAGTGGTTATTCATAATCTTGAAATGAATTATGTTAAATTACTATAAGTGAATGATAACTCAATTGAATTATAGTTGAAAAGTGATTATCATGATCATTAGTCATGATTAAGTGATAATTCAAGAACTTGGATAATTGAGTTAAATATGTTCAAACCAATGGGAATGATGGATTGATGGTGTTAATTAACTATGAAATTTATAGCTACTAAATGTGTTGTATATTGATAATTGATATTATCAGATGAATAATGAGTTATACGTTATGTGATCAGTTACTAACTCATTGTTTATTTAATGGTATTCTCAGATATGGAGAAGACTCGGTGATATTAGACTACTGAGTGGACAACTGAGGTAGTCGGTGAGTGGATCTTTAATCCTCAGTGTGATTTAGTTGTAACAGGTTTGGTTACAACGAGTAAACGTATTATTACTGCTTTTGGTTTGCCATGTTGATTTTGGTTTAATAGTAATAATACTGTTGATAGACTGTTTAGTCTGATATGTTGACCTGATTGAATATGTGAATATGTGATCACTTGATATTTGGCCTTCGGGCATCAGTGTATTGGGGTCAACCTGTTGGTTGGGTTTGGTTACTATTGTAAGATGACAGGAATTTCCTTGTACTTATCGTTAATAGGAAATTAGGTCATATGAGATTAGTACCAAACTATCGGTCTCGTCCGTTATGGCCATACGGATATGTACGATAAGTGTTCTTGGAGAATCCCCGGGTATTATGGTATCTCAAGAACCACCGGTCCTCATTGTATTGAGATGTTATCTCATTGATATTATGTGATATTGGTTGTGTGTTGTTGGCTGAAGGTTTCCCCAAGAACCAAATATTTCATGTAAGATTGTGTGTTTACGATACTTGGATGTAAACAGAGTTGTTATGCTAGGTTGGGCTGTTGATTATTATTCACTCACTTAGCGTTATGTTGAGTCACTGGTCGCTGACCATGATAAGTCACTGGTCGCTGACCAACTCAATAATATACAACTTGGTGTAGAAATGATTTGTATCAAAGCTGCTGTTGCTGAAGACTGGTACTCACTCGTCGCCACTCATTCTACTTCTGGATTTAACATGCTGAGGAAGATTAAAACTCAACTTTGTGTGTCGCTGATACAAGCAGCGAGAGTTCTATATCTTCAAATGAATAAAGGCAAAAGTCACTGCCCGAATAACAGCTAGTCACTGAAGAACAGAAGTTCAAGTCATTCTACAAAGGGCATGTTAGCTTACAAAGAGTGAGGAGGATTATCTCTTCTTCAGTGACTACATCAATAAAGTTTCTCCACAAGTACAAGTTACTCATCATATGTATACAGCAAGTGTCTTTCGTACTTGAAAGAATCTAAAAGAATTACGTGGCTACAAGTGATTGGTTAAAAGGAAGTGAGATATTCTCGGTAACAGAATTAGGACCCGCAGAATGTCGGTTCATCAGAGTTCAAACCAATCAAGCAGCAACACGTGTCATTCTAAGATCCTATTTTTCAGGAGATATTTACGGGATACTTGTAGTATATATAGAACAGTATGTTGTACTTAGAAACTTGCCGTTTGTACGTGTTGATCACTTGTATGTCAGTGATTAAGTTTGTCTAGGCACGTTACAGCGACCAGCGAGTGAATAGTTAGCGTGTTTGTCCACTACTATTCATCTCATTTGTAATAGTTAGCTAAGAGTAATTGATTTGAATTAGCATTGGCTAATTCATTCCGCAATCAATACTCAGTGAGTTCTATGATCAATAAAATTCACAGTTTAGCTATTTATTGTGTATTCTACTTTGATACTGTCATATCTGTTATTCTCATACTCTGTTTATGTTCAATCAATTAAAAACTAGCTAAATAACTCAATTAAACTTTGAAATAGTTTTTAATTTTATTCAACCCCCCTTCTACAATTAAACTTTACATATTGAGATTCCATATCACTAGTTAATAGTGATTACGGGACTATCAATTGGTATAAGAGCAGAGTTGATTTAAATTAATTAACCAGATCTGCAATGGAATCAGTAAAGTACAGCTGTGTCGACTCTGAGTATCAGAAGGGAAATGGTTCTACTACCAAACCTCTAGCGTTTGATCCCTCTAGGATTGAAACCTGGATGTCCCGGATGATGATGTTTCTTGATCTTATTGATGATCGTCTTTGCAATATCATAACCAATGGTCCCCATATTCCAACCACTATTATTCCTGCTGTAGTAGCTACTGCTACCACTCTTGCAATACCAGAAATGGTTTTGCCTAAGAGAGAGGAACAGTGGACGGATGAGGATAGACGATTGGTTAGATTAGATAAACAAGCTAAAATCTACATTGGCATGTCACTTCCTGATGAAGTGTTTGAATCAATCAGGCTTTGCAAAACTGCAAAAGATATGTGGGATACCCTTAGGAATATATATATTGAAACTCCTGATATTATTCGCTGCAGGGAAGTAAATCTCACTCGCCAGTATGAGCTGTTCGCAATGGAACCCAACGAGTCACTATCTTCTACTTATACCAGATATCAATCGCTGATGAACAAAATGGAGAAGGCTGGTATAGGAAAGGAGCAGCGATTTGTTGTTGAAAAGTTCTTGGAATTATTGCCAAGAAAAGTTTGAGGAACCATTGCTACCTATACGAGACAGAGGAATGATTATACAAATCTTAATCTTACTCAAGTCTATGGTATTTTGCTCAACTGGGAGCAGTCGGAAAAATAAGCTGATCAAAGTGAGCACATTCATGCAACACTTGGAAGTCAAAAAGTATCGAATGCCCTTGTAGCTGAGCTTGAAGAAATTGATTAGAGACAGAAATCAAAAGTTTCTAAGCAATGCTCAAAGTCGCTGATAGCTGGTGAAGAAGGTGAAGGAGCTGAAGAACAATCGGAGTATGAATATGATGAGGGTCTAGAAAAGCTGGAAAGAGACATGACAATGATGGTTGCAAATTTCAGAAGGAACACCAGATCAAAAAGATTCGCTCGTGCTCCATCATCTAATAATTTCAAATCAAAAGGTGAATGCTACAAGTGTGGTAAACCTGGTCACTTTGCAGCTGATTGTAGATCAAAGTCAGTCAACCAAGTCCCTGAACCAGTGCCAAACTTCAGCAAAATGACAAGTATAACAAGTACAAGGCAAAATACAAGAAACTGAAGGAAATGGCTAAATCTGGAAAGAAGAAGGGAAAAGGTTTTGTTGCTGAAGAGGGTTCATTCAGTGACTCTGACTCATCATCATCAGATGAAGAAGAATCAATGATTTGTTTAGATAAGGAGTACTGTCTGATGGCTGATGACGTTGAATTTCTTGAAGATATCAAAGAAGTTACTCTTAAGTGTTCAGCATCTGAATGGGATCCTGAAACTCTTTACAAGGTACATTGTTTCAAATCATCTTCAGTTTCTGAAAAAGAGAATGTTTTTGAGTCTCTGATAGTTGACTTATCAAATGCTCATGACATTCAGAAAAGACAAAGATATGAGATCAGCGACTTAAAAACCAAACTAACTGATCAGAGTGAAAATGTGTCAAAACTTAAAAGGTTAGATCTTGATGCACAAACTTATGCTAATCAAGTATGTGTTCAGGAGAAAGTAAAATTTGAAACACAATTTCTACAACTTAAAAAGGTCATGGAATTTTGGTGTAAGTCTAACAACAATGTAAATCAGTGTGTTAATAATCAAATTCCAAAACAAGCTAAAGCAATTTTGGGAGGAGATTTTGGCTATGCTGCATCGCTCGCTGACTCAACGAAAGTTGATCCCGTCTTTGAACCCAAGGGTAATTTTTCAGAAGCTGCTTTTGAACCTATATCAGTTTTCAGTGAGCCAAGACCAAACTATTTCACTAAAAGAAAATTGGTCACTGATGATTCTGATATGACAGAAGGTAGTAATGAGATAAATGTTTTGGAAACTGTCAAATCATCAGTAACTTCACATCTCATCAAAACCATCTCTGATGATCAAGTAATTATCAGAAACTTCACTGACACTGTATCAGTCACTGAGAAAACTTCTATCAGTGATCTTAAGTTAAAGATGCAGGAAGTAAAAATCAGCAAGAGAAGTTGTTTGATTGTGTCAGATCAGCAACTTAAAACAAGGAAAGTCAAAAAGGCCAGTTATTTAAACAAAAAGTGTTATAAATGTGGTGAAAGACAACACTTGTCATATGAATGCTTAGCTCTACCTATTTCAAAACATCAAATCATCAGTGAGCATTTAGATACAATTTATGCAAATCGGTGGAAGCCAAAACCAAGGCTTAGCCACTATGAATCTACTTCTGTCTGGGATCACCAGTTAAACTTAAATAAATAAATAGATTCTTTGAATTTATTTATTTATTTATTTTTGCTTATCTTTTACAACTGCTTTAAATAAATTGACTCTACAGTTTATAACATTAGAATGATATATTCACTAATCAACTGACTTTCACTGAATCAATCAGCAAGTTCAGAAATTAGTATGTTATATTCATCTTCTATTATAACTCGTAAAGTCACTTGAATATCTTTTATGTCTAAAAGTTTGATTAATGTTATTTTTCTATGATATCACTAGCTGATCGGGTCAGTATTCTAAGTTGTGGTCTGATCAGTAAGTTGTATCATTAGAAACATAATGTTCATCTTACTTTGAACATAATATATATTCATTTCTTTCAAATAAAACATATATCTATCAGAATTTGACAAATAATGGTCCTTATCAAAACTAAACCCATGTCTAAATGATTTAATCAGTATTCTAAGTTGTGATTAAATCAGGAAAACAAAAGGTTCAGCTAGATAAATCTATGAAATTGTCACGTTATGATACTTATATTTTTTTTTCTGTGGTAAACCAAGAATTTGGTTATGTGTTCATAGGGACTTTCACTCCCTGAGATATCATTTAATGGTGGAATATAAATCGATAAACATTCGTTATGTTTAATACTTCTTGTATTTAATTTGACGGATTTCAAAGATAAATATATATTGGTATACCGAAAAAGTCGCATTTCTGACATTATCTTTCTTACGTCAGTGCATTTTTCCGGCGCACCTCTCCCATCACCATTAATACCACCACTCTTCACCATCATCACCCCTATACCACTAACCACAACCGTCGCCCACGACTCTTCATTTTTAACCACATAATTATCAAGTTGTGCTCACTATAAAATCAGTGATTTTATCTCACTCTCACTTTTTACGCACACTTGATTTTTGAGTTCTTAAAAATTGAAAACCTTTCATCTTCAAAACCCTAAAATCTGCAAATCAAAATCCTTTGATTACTATGGCAAGATCAAAAAATTTTCAAAATTCTTATTCACCCACGGCAGATATTAAGGCTCTAAAAGCATCTGCAGTGAGTGATGATCTTGTCATCACTGTCCCAAAATCAAATTATTTAGGAAATGTAACTTGTACAAAAACCGAGTATGCGGAGATAATAAACTTTTTAAATACGCACTTTATTCTCCCTGCTCTCACATTATCTCCTGGGGAAATGAACCCAGAATGGCTCAGTGAGTTCTGGTTTACCTGTACTCACTCTGTTGTCTCTGGTACTTCACAACTTCAGGGTTTTATAGATAATGGAGGTCAAAAGATAACAATCACTGCCACCACCATTCGTACCGTTTTGCAATTACCTGTACATAATAATTATGTACCGCTTCCTGATGGGGATGATGCCAAGGGAGGCATAATCAATCTCACTGGGATTGACTGCAAATACTCCGTTGACAGCAGTGGTAATCGTAAATATTCTACTGTACACAAATCCAAAATGGATGGTGTGTGGAATGCCCTGTTTTCAAACTTTATTCAATGTTTGGGCACAAAAACAGGGAGCTATGATCAATTCAGCACCCTTGAGGCACAAATCAGCTGGTCACTAGTCAACTCTCTAAAAGTTGACTATGCAAGTGTGATCTTCAATGAGCTGGTTAACCGTGTCGCTGAGCCTACCAGGGCAAAATATGTGCCCTATCCTAGGTTTCTATCACTGATCTTTAAAAATCAGTTTGAAGCATATGATAGAGTCTCTTTCAATGGTTTTGAGCCAACCCTGGTAGGAACTCAAATATTTTCCAAACCAGCGACTGTGTCTCTCCCTGATTTCATGAAAACCAAGGGAGTACTTGCACCCCAGCCATTACGATCTGTACAACCGTCCGCTCCTGCCTCCACATTGACCACGTCACTGACCACACCCCCAGTGACTACCGTGGTCAAAATACCAGTCAAGAAATCAACCACTGTTCCCAAGAAAAGATCAAAATTAGGGTCCCTGACATTAACGGATCAGGGACGTAGAAAAAAGAAATCGTCAAAAGGTGATAAGGGTGAAACAGAGACTGAACGTTCAGTCCCTGTGGGCACCCTTGATGAAACCAAACCAATATCTGCTTCATTGGACTCCCGAAAGCCCAGTGACTCTATAAAGGGAAACCTAAAGACAGCTACAATGGCTCAACCCATTGCTAGCAGTGATTCGGGTGCATCCCACACCCCTCCATTGAGTCAACCCCTTAGCCACTTGTCATCCTCACAAAAGGATGACACTTCATTCAAAGGGCTTGTGGCATCAGCGGGTGATAACACACCCATTGTTGATGTCACACCACTGGCTACAGACCCGGGCCAACTCCCATCTAGCATTGCACCAACCGACAATGTCTCTTCACTGTCACATGGAGAGATACAAGTTGACATATCTGTTTCCAATGATCCACCAGCTCAAACATAAGCTGATGATGACGAGGAAACCCAACCAATGGACACCTCTTCATCCGATGATGAAAAATCTCCACCACCATATTTAACAATTTTTACTGTTGCTGCTGCCACTGAACCGACACATACTCCACCTATCACTGAACCTGAACCTTCCCCAAATATCACTGAACCAACATCCACAACACCTACACCACCCCTCACTGAACCAACACCCACACCACCTATTCCTGAACCTACCACTGTTCCATCAGCTACCATTGTTACTTCACCAATCCAGGAATTAGAGCCATGTCTATCTCCAGTGATAATTCAGTAGCTGGTGCTGATCCTCTTGCTGATACTGCTATGGACGCAGGGGATCAGGGAGCACAATCTAAAACACTCCCTACCCCACCATTATCTCCACAAAAACAACCTACACCAACATCTCCTCAACAACAAATACCACATCCACCATCACCTCCCAAAGCTGATGACCATGCTTCATCATCCACTCCTTCATCTTCTGAGAAGCAGCTACTGGACTATATTGCTTCTTCTCAGCAACACATCAAGCTTCTTTCTGAAGAAAGGGAAGCACTCAAAGGCCAAGTTGCTGATCTTACATCTGCTGTCAAAGCTCTGACATCTGTCTATGATCCTATCCCTGCCTGGAGCACTGAGATCAGCCACAAGGTAAAACTCTTGATTAATGCTGGCCTATCCTTTTCTCAGTCACTGTAAACTCTTTCCAAAGCCCAATCTGAACTCATGACAACAACAAGGATAAATCTCACTACTCATGATGAATCAATATCTGCACTTTCTACTCAACAAAAGGAAATGGCAGCCTCTGTTCTCAAATACATTACAGCAAATGATAAAGTTATTTCTTTCAGGACCGCACATCATCAAGCTACTAAAGCTGAAGTTGCTGCTCTTCGCATTGATAATAAGAAACTTTATCGATGGATCAAAGAATATACTGCATATCTTTTTGATGAACATGGGGAGAGAATAACTGCTGACAATACTGAGTTCATCAAAAATAATGATTCTCGCACAGCAGTATTGAGTGGTTCCTATGGCCTTCGCCTGATCCCTAAAAAGCCAGAACTTGAAGCTGCTGAAGTTGCTGAACTTTCTTGGATTGAGATGGATACTGAAGATGATGAATATGAGTTTGAGGAAATTCATTTCCCTGAGTTTCATACTAATGAACTCAGGATGTACAATCTTAGAATCAAGGAATGGGCTGCTGATGAGGCAGCAAGGATTGAGGGGGAGTCAGTGAGTTTTGATTTGGCTCGCTGGCAATGGATGAACAGGGAGGAGGATGAGCACGATGTCAATATGGATGATGGTAATGATAATGATGATGATGATGATGATGATGATGATGGTAATAATGGTGGTAATAATGATGGTGGTAACAATAATGGTGATGAAAATAAAGATGCTGATAAGAGCGAAGATGATGCTGATGAGAAAATGGAGGATTAGCAACCCATCTCTTCTGTTCTTAAGAAAAGAAAAAGAGACAGCAAAGAGTCTACATCAGAGACCTCTTCCTCCAAACATCAGAAGCAAACATTCACTGAGGAGGATATATCAGCAACCATGCATCATCTACAAACCATTCTTGAAAATCCAGAATCATCACCTGAACCTCAATTAAACACTATCATATTTGAGGAACATTCACAAACCATCACAACTTCAGCAATCACTACAACAACAACCACAACATCCACCACCACATCAGTAACCACCACAATAGTCATCACCACACCAGCAACCAACACAACAAAAACTCAACAAATTACCCTTCCAATTACATCAACAGCACAACCCACTGAAGCAACAACAATGACTACTCTTCAAACCAATCTCCAAACAGCTACTTCGTCGCCTGAAATTACCATAACAGAGACTTCTGCTTCAGTCCTTCTATTCAATTCTGATTCCTCAGGAAGTCCCCATCCTGAAGAAACTGATGAACAAAGAGTAGCCAGAAAAATAAAGGCTAGACAAGAAATAGAGCGTGAAATGAATCTAAAAATTCAGGCTGAGGCAGAAGCTAAAGAAGAAGAAGAAAGAAAAAGAATGTTAAAAGAACAGTCAGAAGCTGATCGAGCTTTTCTGTTGAAATTAAGTGGAGACGAAGCTGTGGAAAGAGAGAGAAAAATGTTTTTGAAGAAGCAGCAAGTAGATTTTGATTTTAATATGGCCAAACTTCTTTAGGATGTTGAAAAGTCTGAACTTCAGCGAGAACTTGATGCTGAGAAAAAGGGCAAAGGGTCGAAAAAGAAAGGGGGAGTAAATCCATCAGTGGATAAACTTTGGAACGAAATAGACAAAAAGAAATATGCTACTAGAATGGTTGAAAGATCAAACCCTGCACCTATCACCAAGGTAAATCTGAAAAAGCCAAAGAATAAATCTCAAGCTCAGCTACTTATTCACAAAGGATTGGAGACTCAAGCTATCAATCTTGATCAAGTCTGTAAGTTGCACAGGGAAGAATGGAATGAAATCAGACTTGCTATCAGTCACTCCTCCAGTGCAGCTAAGAATGAAGTGCTGAATGAGATTGATAGGTTATTCCAGAAGATGGTTGCACTTCAGTTACTTAGACCAGAAGATACTGTTATACTTGGAGAAGAGATAGTGCGGCCACCTAGCCCAAGGTATAGGTCAGGTACCAGTAGCATATACAGAATTCCAAACACTTCAAGATTAGATCTTTCTATCCCTGATGGTGTACCAAGAGTTGAGGGCACTGAAGTAACTGAAGGCGTGAGGGGACTTGTCTACAGAGAATTCAATGGCATATTAAAATTTCAAAGAGAGTCAGAGCTTGAAAAGATTGATCATGAGCAGCTTGTACATTTGATCAGATCTGCCAGCATGCTTCCAAAGGATTCAGTGATGAGAAAGGTGATTCTGGAAGAAGGATTAGCAAGACAGTTCAGATTTTTTCCCTCTACAGAGAAATACGAGCTAGCTGATGAGCTTGGCATTGTGAAGGAAGAAGAAATATGGAAAAATGTTTAGTGAATTTTTGTAATAGATTAGATTTATTGTAACTGAAATCACTCGTAAAATTTACACTTTGCAGTTCAATAATATCTGATCTTTTGAGAAAATCAAAGTGCAAAACTCAGATCATGTTAAAAGAATCCAAAAAGAAAATGAATGGATCACAAGTATAAGTCACTGAATGTTTAAAATCTTAAACACTGACTATAAACTTTATCAGCAACGAGTTTGTCTAGGGAGCTTTGATCACAATCATTTAGGGGGAGATTGTTGAGTCACTGGTCGCTGACCATGATAAGTCACTGGTCGCTGACCAACTCAATAATATACAACTTGATGAAGAAATAATTTATATCAAAGCTGCTGTTGCTGTAACACCTGCCTAATTAGGATAATTAATTATGCCTAATTATTTGTAACTAGTTGTAATTAGTATGTAATAGGACTAATTACAGACTCTATTTGTATATATATAAGGTGGTTTATATATATGTACGCACGCGATTTGGTTAAATGGTACGAATCAACCGGACGGAGTCCGACATAGTTTACTTGGACGTTGGTGACAGGAATTTACCTAAATAATGAGAACGTATTTTATTATATAAAATACACAGTGAACGAACATTATTTATATTATCGCGACGACATTTTAAATAATTTAACAAAAATGTATCAAACGCGAACCAAATAATTTAAATATCTCGACAAATATTTTTATTATTAATTTCAAGGTATTTTTATTTAAATACTCCAGTTACATTTTAAAAATATAACTATTTGGTTAAATACTAAAAACAAACGATTAATCGATTAGGACACGAGACAAATACTGTAATTTGGGAAGCGTTTTCCCTCCTTTCTTTTTTTTGATCAGCCAAAACCCAACCCCCACCCCATTCCCTCTTTCATTTATCACTAACAAAAACACACACACATCTCTCAAACACTCTCACCAAATTATTACAAATTTTCGGAATCATCAAATCCGACCACAAAACTCACATTTTCGGAATCACCATCAAACAAGGAACAAGATTAACAAAGGCAACATCATCATTTTCGGCCTCCTCTAGCTCCGATTTGCATTTGTAAGAAAATTTCTAAAAACTTAAATTTACTAATTTTGGTGTAATATTTGGATGTTATAATGTTTACACAACTTAGTATTGTCCATATGTATGAAGAAAACATGATTTTACGGCCTAAAAATACGTTAGATTTGGGTTTTAGATCGGAAAATCGCGTCAGTTTCTGGGTTGGTGTTCATCAATGCGACACAAGCCTTGTGTCGCATGCTATGTCGCATAAAGCCTGTTATGTAGCATCTTGTGTCGTACCAAACCTTTAGTGTCGTAACTTTTGCGACACAATATTGTGTCGCACTTTATGTCGCATATTATGTCGTATTTTTATACGACACAACCACTATGTCGCTATTAATTTAGCATATCGTATCCGATGCGACACAGTCCTTGTGTCGTATCCTTGTGTCGCATGACGTCTGTGACACAACCCTTGTGTCGCACGACCAACTTTTGTGTCGCATATTGTGTCGCAAAACACAGCAGTTTTACAATTTAATTCCAATTTAAGTGTTAAACATTTGGGACTTCAAACGATTATACAATATAACATCTACGGGACATTGAAACATGTTTTTCAAGCATAACACTCCAAACAAATGGTCACCAACGGGCCAGACATGTTTTCCAACAACAAACAATTACAAACATACGGACAAACACTGGATATACTAGTTGTGTACAACTAAACGAAACGTCTCGCGAGACACATACTTACATAACCTCATACGTTTAGGCATTTGAAGGTTACGGGTTCGAAGAACCTACTTGCTTTACTTACTACTTGCTATTTGCAACTGATTACTACAAGACTCAGGTGAGTCTTACGGCCCCACTTTTACTGTTTTATCTTATTGGGGGAGATACATGCTACTACTTTTCCTTGAACACAAGTACTAAAACTGTTTACTATACCAAACAGAATTGCATGAGTTGTTTACTATTTACAGAAGTCTCTCCATCATATATCGTTAGTTATGGACTTAAGAGCGAACACTAGTTAATGGATCCATTAGGGAAATGACCCTCCCCGCCCGGGGCAGTAGCGCTGCCACGTACTGATTTACACGTAGAAACGGGTGACTAATTATTCGTTACTGATGCTTGCTAATTTACGAGCATGTCACGGGAGCAAACTTATTACTTACGGGTTAAGCTTCGATTATGAGCCTCATGGCAACGGTATAACTTACTTACTTACATTTGCTGGATTGCAAATACTGGTTTTACATTTGCTGGATTGCAAATACTGATTTTACGCCTATGGGCACTACTGATGAAATCTTGTGTTTCAAAACTGATATTACTTACAAACCTGTGAGATTCACCAACATTCGTGTTGACCTTTTTAGCATGTTTTCTCAGGTACCCGGATGGAGTAGGATTACTCCAGGACTTTAGCTAGAGTCGCATGATTTCAATACAACTGCATTAACGGAGATTCTTAGCATTATCTTTTGTATATTTTGATTATGTAATCTAATCTCCCGCTATACGCGTGGGCTCTAGGAAACTACATTTTTTGCATACGAAAACATTAAGTTTTCAAACATTGTATCTATGGGAATGTAATTAATTTACAAACGTGGCATATAGATGTCGTTTACTTTATCTTTGTGCTGTGATATTTGATTAGTAGCACCCCAAAACCTGCTTCCGCTAAACAGTGAATTTCGGGGGTGTTACAGATTGGTATCAGAGCCTAAGGTTATAGTGAACTAGGTTGCATTTAGTGGGCCTAGACTATGACCGTTAGGCAGTATTTCTTTACTAGCATGATTGGTTCAGGAATTACATCATACGACTTTAATTTAACATAGCCTGATCAACTATGTACAATTAAGGAAAGATGATGTGAGGTCTGAAATGGTTATGTTGAACAGGAATGCGTTAGTTGACTCTGACCACGAGAGAACCGGACCATTACTTGATACGTGCTAGACACTAGGCTGGATATTATATACTTATATATATTAGCCTCGTCTTACTTACACTCTGCCACAGGAATGGCAAACACACCACCTAATCCGTCACACTCTCACTCACATGGGTCACGAAACCCACGAGTAGCCAGGAGGAACACAAGGTCACCTCGAACCAGCCCCTATTCTGTTCATAACTCTCAGAACTCGGCACATCTCACGATGCTAGTGTTGGCTACCCAACTTCGCCGTCAGGAGCAAAGGCTCGAACATCTCGAACGGGAACAACACCGAATGACCTACCTGCTTCGCCAGGCACTTGATCACATATTCCAACTCCAGCGAGAACAAGAGGATACCAACCTCTCTGTAAGCATAATTCAGGATTCAATGACCGCTGAATTAGGTGCGGATGAACTCGTAAGAAACCGACTAGAGGAATGTGAACAGCGTTCACAGGAGACTGAGGGTCACTCTCGAGCACTAGTACAATGACTGGCCTTGGTTGAAGACAACGCCAGGCAAACCAACAGACTAGCAGAAACCATGGACCGCCTTGTCGCGCTGATGGAACAAATTAATCTGCATCAAGATTAGATCAGTCTGTAACTTGTAACCAGCTAACTACTTTATTAGGGCCTATGTAATCCAACCGGATGTAACAATTCCCGGCACTTTTGTACTACTATTACTCTGTAATCTTTTGGAAACCCGTACCTTGTCTTCAACTTGTTCATCTAAATGAAATGTGATTGTCACTTCGTACTGTTATCGTGTATCTCATCATTTGCACTTGTGACATATCATAATTTCATGCAAATATCTTATTCCTCTTTCCTTGTTCTTTTCTTGTTCAGCATCATGCCTCCTCGTCGACAGATCACCCTCAGTGAAGCCGAAATTGCGCGTCTGATTGCCCGTAGTGTGGCCCAAGCCCTAGCTACCCGAACATCGACTCCTGGTAGCGAAGATACAGCTACTAATGGACCACAAACCAAACCCTGTTCTTACAAAGACTTCCAGAACTGCAAACCTCTGAACTTTGCAGGTACTGAGGGAGCTATCGGTCTAGTACGCTGGATTGAGAAAGTCGAATATGTATTTCTTATCTGCAACTGTGCGGAGGGAGACAAGGTTAAGTTCTCCGTTAGTACTTTTACTGACACCGCACTCACCTGGTGGAACACCTATGCCCAGACTGTGGGTGTTGCTAATGCTTACAAACTCCCGTGGGAGGAGTTGAAGGAGATGTTGAGGGGCGAGTACTGCCCCAGGGATGAATTGAAACAGCTGGAATTGAAATTCTGGAACCACAAGATGCAGGGTGATGACATCACCGGATACACCAACCATTTCCACTAACTGGCACTTCTGTGCCCAACCATGGTCGATCCTGAGTACAAGAGGATCGAGAAATACGTCGATGGACTTCCCGAGAGACTCCAAGACCTGGTGACTTCATCCAAACCGGGTACTATTCAGAGCGCCATTCATATGGCTCATGAGCTAACGGCAAATTCTATCCGCCGTGGCACAACTTCAACCCCATCTACAAACAACAAACGCAAATGGGAAGGAAACCCCAACTCATCCAACCAACTCACCAACAAGAAGCCTGAGTCTGTTAAGGCTTATTCATCGGGGACTACCGAAAAGAAGGGGTACGTGGGAAACAAGCCCTACTGTCCCAAATGCAATCGTCACCATGACGGTTCCTGCCCTTGCACAAATTGCAAACGGTTCGGACACCTAGCCAAGGATTGCCGAACCAACATTCCTACCCCCAACACTAATGCACCAAAGGCCTGCTTTGGGTGCGGAAATTCAGGGCATTTCAAGAAAGATTGCCCAAAGCTGAAAAACAACAACAACCCTGCTCGCGGCAGAGCATTCGTTATCAAGGCTGGGGAAGCCAGACAAGACCCGAATGTCGTGACGGGTACGTTCCTTCTCAAAGACCTTACTGCTTCCGTATTATTTGATACTGGTGCCGATAGAAGTTTCATTTCTGAGAAATTTAGCCCTTTACTTGATATAACTCCCACTGCCTTAGATGCTAAATACATTGTAGAATTAGCTAACGGCAGACTGATTGAGACTGATAGCATCATACGCAACTGTACACTTAACCTTACGAACGAAACGTTTCCCATTGATTTAATCCCTGTCGAGATCGGCAGCTTCGATATTATTGTCGGTATGGATTGGTTATCCGAGCACCGAGCTGAAATCATCTGTCATGACAAACTCGTTCGCATACCTCATGTCTCCGGTGGAACCTTAGTCCTACAAGGGGAGACCGACAGACGGAATCTGAATATTGTATCCTGCCTCAAAACTAGAAAATATCTACGAAAAGGGTATCAAGCCATCCTCGCACATGTAACGGAGAATAAGTCGGAGGAGAAGCGACTTGAGGATGTTCCAATCGTGCGGGATTTCCCGGAAGTCTTTCCTGAGGATTTGCCCGGACTTCCACCACATAGACAAATTGAATTTCAAATCGAACTTGTGACAGGAGCTGCACCCGTGGCTCGAGCCCCTTACCGTCTAGCACCATCCGAAATGCAGGAGTTGTCTAACCAACTACAGGAACTCCTGGACAGAGGATTTATTCGACCAAGTTCCTCGCCTTGGGGAGCTCCGGTCTTATTCGTGAAAAAGAAAGATGGATCTTTCCGCATGTGTATCGATTACCGAGAGCTGAATAAGCTAACCATAAAGAATCGGTACCCGCTTCCTAGAATCGATGACCTATTTGACCAGCTCCAAGGATCAAGTGTTTACTCAAAGATTGATCTACGGTCAGGTTATCATCAACTCCGAGTCCGCGACAATGATATTCCAAAGACAGCCTTCCGAACTCGTTACGGGCATTACGAATTCCAAGTAATGCCATTCGGTTTAACCAACGCACCGGCCGTATTCATGGACCTTATGAATCGGGTGTGCAAACCGTATCTTGACAAATTCGTCATTGTGTTTATCGATGACATCCTGATTTACTCTCGCAATGAGCAGGAACATGCTCAACATCTGAAAACCATTCTAGGACTCCTTAGACACGAAGAGTTATATGCCAAATTCTCTAAGTGTGAGTTCTGGATTCGAACCGTTCAATTCCTCGGACACGTGATTGACAGCCAAGGAATTCATGTTGATCCTGCCAAGATTGAAGCAATCAAGGGCTGGGAGTCACCGACCACTCCAACCGAAGTGAGACAATTCTTAGGTCTTGCTGGTTATTACCGCCGATTCATTGAAAACTTTTCAAGAATAGCTGTTCCCTTAACAACACTGACTCAGAAAGATAAGAAGTTCGATTGGACTGATAAACAGGAGTCAGCTTTCCAGCTATTGAAACACAAACTTTGCAGTGCACCAATCTTGTCCTTACCTGAGGGCACCGATGATTTCGTAGTTTATTACGACGCCTCACACCAAGGACTTGGTTGCGTGTTAATGCAACGGGAAAAAGTCATTGCCTATGCCTCACAACAACTAAAAATTCACGAGAAAAATTATACGACCCACGACCTCGAGTTAGGTGCCGTGGTCTTCGCATTGAAAATCTGGAGACATTATCTCTACGGTACGAAAAGCACTATCTTTACCGATCACAAAAGTCTCCAACACATATTCGATCAGAAGGATCTAAACATGAGGCAACGTCGTTGGGTTGAGTTACTTAGTGACTACGACTGCGAGATCAAATACCATCCGGGCAAGGCTAACGTAGTTGCCGATGCCTTAAGCCGAAAAGAACGAGTGAAACCCCTTCGAGTTCGAGCACTTTCTATGACAATTCGTAACGAGCTCCCTGCTCAAATCCTTACCACTCAGCTCGAAGCACTCAGCGATGAAAACCTGAAAAATGAAGCCTTACGAGGCTTGGATAAACAATTCGAAATCAAACCTGATGGGACTCGATACTTCTCTAACCGGGTGTGGTTACCCAAATTCGGAAACTTGCGAGAATTGGTGATGGCTGAAGCTCACAAATCTCGATACTCTATACATCCTGGATCTGACAAGATGTATCACGATGTCAAAGGGTTGTATTGGTGGCCTAACATGAAAGCTGACATCGCCAAGTACGTCAGTAAATGCCTAACCTGTTCCAAAGTCAAGGCCGAACACCAAAGACCCTCGGGATTGCTCCAACAACCTGAAATTCCTCAATGGAAATGGGAACAGATTACCATGGACTTCATTACCAAACTACCAAAAACTTCGAGTGGTTGCGATACCATTTGGGTGATTGTGGACCGTCTCACAAAATCTGCTCATTTTCTGGCCATCAAGGAAACCGACAAGATGGAGCGTCTGACTCGCATCTACGTCAAAGAAATCATCTCGCGACACGGTGTACCTATCTCGATCATCTCGGATAGGGACAGCCGTTTTACTTCTAACTTTTGGCAATCACTACAGAAATCTCTTGGTACTCGTCTGGATATGAGTACTGCTTATCACCCGCAAACCGATGGCCAAAGCGAGTGAACTATTCAAACACTGGAGGATATGCTACGAGCCTGCGTAGTTGACTTCGGTACTTCTTGGGAAAATCATTTACCGTTGTGCGAGTTCTCGTACAACAACAGTTACCTTACCAGCATTAAGGCTGCACCCTTCGAGGCACTCTACGGGCGTAAGTGCCGATCACCTATCTGTTGGACTGAGTTAGGAGATTCCCAACTCACGGGTCCAGAAATCATTCACGAAACTACTGAGAAAATCATTGGTATTCAAAACCGGCTGAAAGTCGCACGTGATCGTCAGAAAAGCTATGCTGACGTGAGACGCAAACACCTTGAGTTCTAGGTAGGGGACAAGGTACTTCTCAAAGTGGCACCGTGGAAGGGTGTCATTCGATTCGGAAAACGAGGCAAACTAAACCCTAGATACATCGGACCATTCGAAATCCTTGAAAGGATTGGTCCAGTGGCATACCACCTGCAACTTCCTGCTGAGCTTAGCAGCGTTCACAACACATTCCACATTTCTAACTTGAAGAAATGTCTGTCTGACGAGACACTGATTATACCGCTCGACGAAATTCAAATCGATGATAAACTTCATTTTGTCGAGGAACCTATGGAAATCATGGACCGCGAGGTCAAGCGATTGAAACAGAGTCGTATTCCCATCGTAAAAGTCAGGTGGAATTCTAGGCGTGGCCCTGAGTTCACCTGGGAACGGGAAGACCAAATGCGACATAAATACCCACATCTCTTCCCAGATAAAGCACCGTCCGTACACTCGAGCTAATTTCGGGACGAAATTTCTTTAACAAGGGGAGAATGTAACACCTGCCTAATTAGGATAATTAATTATGCCTAATTATTTGTAACTAGTTGTAATTAGTATGTAATAGGACTAATTACAGACTCTATTTGTATATATATAAGGTGGTTTATATATATGTATGCACGCGATTTGGTTAAATCGTACGAATCAACCGGACGGAGTCCGACACAGTTTACTTGGACGTTGGTGACAGGAATTTACCTAAATAATGAGAACGTATTTTATTATATAAAATACACAGTGAACGAACATTATTTATATTATCGCGACGACATTTTAAATAATTTAACAAAAATGTATCAAACGCGAACCAAATAATTTAAATATCTCAACAAATGTTTTTATTATTAATTTCAAGGTATTATTATTTAAATACTCCAGTTACATTTTAAAAATATAACTGTTTGGTTAAATACTAAAAACAAACGATTAATCGATTAGGACACGAGACAAATACTGTAATTTGGGAAGAGTTTTCCCTCCTTTCTTTTTTTTGATCAGCCAAAACCCAACCCCCACCCCATTCCCTCTTTCATTTATCACTAACAAAAACACACACACATCTCTCAAACACTCTCACCAAATTATTAAAAATTTTCGGAATCATCAAATCCGACCACAAAACTCACATTTTCGGAATCTCCATCAAACAAGGAACAAGATTAACAAATGCAACATCATCATTTTCGGCCTCCTCTAGCTCCGATTTGCATTTGTAAGAAAATTTCTAAAAACTTAGATTTACTAATTTTGGTGTAATATTTGGATGTTATAATGTTTACACAACTTAGTATTATCCATATGTATGAAGAAAACATGATTTTACGGTCTAAAAATACGTTAGATTTGGGTTTTAGATCGGAAAATCGCGTCAGTTTCTGGGTTTCTGGGTTGGTGTTCATCAATGCGACACAAGCCTTGTGTCGCATGCTATGTCGCATAAAGCCTGTTATGTAGCATCTTGTGTCGTACCAAACCTTTAGTGTCATAACTTTTGCGACACAATATTGTGTCGCACTTTATGTCGCATATTATGTCGTATTTTTATACGACACAACCACTATGTCGCTATTAATTTAGCATATCGTATCCGATGCGACACAGTCCTTGTGTCGTATCCTTGTGTCGCATGACGTCTGTGACACAACCCTTGTGTCGCACGACAAACTTTTGTGTCGCATATTGTGTCGCAAAACACAGCAGTTTTACAATTTAATTCCAATTTAAGTGTTAAACATTTGGGACTTCAAACGATTATACAATATAACATCTACGGGACATTGAAACATGTTTTTCAAGCATAACACTCCAAACAAATGGTCACCAACGGGCCAGACATGTTTTCCAACAACAAACAATTACAAACATACGGACAAACACTGGATATACTAGTTGTGTACAACTAAACGAAACGTCTCGCGAGACACATACTTACATAACCTCATATGTTTAGGCATTTGAAGGTTACGGGTTCGAAGAACCTACTTGCTTTACTTACTACTTGCTATTTGCAACTGATTACTACAAGACTCAGGTGAGTCTTACGGCCCCACTTTTACTGTTTTATCTTATTGGGGGAGATACATGCTACTACTTTTCCTTGAACACAAGTACTAAAACTGTTTACTATACCAAACGGAATTGCATGAGTTGTTTACTATTTATAGAAGTCTCTCCATCATATATCGTTAGTTATGGACTTAAGAGCGAACACTAGTTAATGGATCCATTAGGGAAATGACCCTCCCCGCCCGGGGCAGTAGCGCTGCCACGTACTGATTTACACGTAGAAACGGGTGACTAATTATTCGTTACTGATGCTTGCTCATTTACGAGCATGTCACGGGAGCAAACTTATTACTTACGGGTTAAGCTTCGATTATGAGCCTCATGGCAACGGTATAACTTACTTACTTACATTTGCTGGATTGCAAATACTGGTTTTACATTTGCTGGATTGCAAATACTGATTTTACGCCTATGGGCACTACTGATGAAATCTTGTGTTTCAAAACTGATATTACTTACAAACCTGTGAGATTCACCAACATTCGTGTTGACCTTTTTAGCATGTTTTCTCAGGTACCCGGATGGAGTAGGATTACTCCAGGACTTTAGCTAGAGTCGCATGATTTCAACACAACTGCATTAACGGAGATTCTTAGCATTATCTTTTGTATATTTTGATTATGTAATCTAATCTCCCGCTATACGCGTGGGCTCTAGGAAACTACATTTTTTGCATACGAAAACATTAAGTTTTCAAACATTGTATCTATGGGAATGTAATTAATTTACAAACGTTGCCTATAGATGTCGTTTACTTTATCTTTGTGCTGTGATATTTGATTAGTAGCACCCCAAAACCTGCTTCCGCTAAACAGTGAATTTCGGGGGTGTTACAGTTGCTGAAGACTGGTATTCACTGGTTGCCACTCATTCTACTTCTTGATTTAGCATGCTGAGGAAGATTAAAACTCAACTTTGTGTGTCGCTGATACAAGCAGCGAGAGTTCTATATCTTTAAATGAATAAAGGCAAAAGTCACTGCCCGAATAACAGCTAGTCACTGAAGAACATAAGTTCAAGTCATTCTACAAAGAGCATGTTAGCTTACAAAGAGTGAGGAGGATTATCTCTTCTTCAGTGACTACATCAATAAAGTTTCTCCACAAGTACAAGTTACTCATCATATGTCTACAGCAAGTGTCTCTCGTACTTGAAAGAATCTAAAAGAATTACGTGGCTACAAGTTATTGGTTAAAAGGAAGTGATATATTCTCGGTAACAGAATTAGGACCCGCAGAATGTCGGTTCATCAGAGTTCAAGCCAATCAAGCAGCAACACGTGTCATTCTAAGATCCTATTTTTCAGGAGATATTTACGGGATACTTGTAGTATATATAGAACAGTATGTTGTACTTAGAAACTTGCCGTTTGTACGTGTTGATCACTTGTATGTCAGTGATTAAGTTTGTCTAGGCACGTTACAGCGACCAGCGAGTGAATAGTTAGCGTGTTTGTCCACTACTATTCATCTCATTTGTAATAGTTAGCTAAGAGTAATTGATTTGAATTAGCATTGGCTAATTCATTCCGCAATCAATACTCAGTGAGTTCTATGATCAATAAAATTCACAGTTTAGCTATTTATTGTGTATTCTACTTTGATACTGTCATATCTGTTATTCTCATACTCTGTTTATGTTCAATCAATTAAAAACTAGCTAAATAACTCAATTAAACTTTGAAATAGTTTTTAATTGTATTCAACCCCCCCCCCCCCCCCCCCCCCCTTTACAATTAAACTTTACATATTGAGATTCCATATCACTAGTTAATAGTGATTACGAGACTATCACATTATGCTAACCCCACTTCTTGCAGGTTATTATGTTGATACAATGGGCGGGCAAGAAGCTTGTTATTGGATGGAATGTTTGATCAGGCGTAAACTCTGATATTGGTTTGATAACCAAAAGTTGTGTTTTGATTTATATAATACCCAGTTGAGTATACTATGTTTTGAAAAAGTATTGGTTTAAATATATACATAATATGTAAAGTGAATTGTTAAAGCTCATTTAACCTACGCTTCCGATATTATACATATTTAAATAATGTAGTGAAATGAGGGGTGTTATACCGGTACGGATTGAGTACGGTTCGGGATTTCAGTACTCATGCTCATCCCTAATATAGGGTATTCGACTTTGATGGAGGAGAAGCAACATATTAACAACTTTCAATATTCATGTTATAAGATAAAACATTAAGAAATTTAATTTTTATAACATAACATCTGGATATATTGTTATGCGGTATTTATTTTAACTATCACATTTATTTTTATTTATCATATACTAATAAATCATTAATTTTATTTTATTTTTTTAGCACTATTGAGTTGTCTAATTAACAATTAATATAAATAAATTTAACTTATAAATAGTGGGTAGAGTAAAGTATTTGTTTATAATATTATACACTTTCCATAGAAATATTAATTAAGTAATCAATTTTATATAGTTGTCATATCAGTAATGAATGATAGAATAGATATTTTTGATAAGATAAAGACTAAGTTTTAAGTCTTTATTGTAAATGCTTTATAAGAGTTTTAGATTTAGATATTATATATACTAGTAAATATCAAGGCCCTGTAATGCACAACTCATCTAAGATGAATTCTGAAGATTTATGTTCTTTGATATGTTCTTTGTTTATATGAAAATCATAACAAAATATCAAAATAGTTGAAGTTAATATTGAAAATAATGTTAAAACTTTTGGTAACAGTTTTCTTCGTTCGGAAGGAAATCAGTTCAGATCTTTTAAATCATTAAGTGTTAAATCATTCGATTTTATCAAACACAACCTTACACACAAACACTTATTTAAACAGTCATATCCTTTATTTTACTATTTCCTTTCAGATTATCAATTCCAACTCCAACATAAAACAAAGGGTGGTGATTTGTACACCACCAAAGATTTGCCATACACCACTAGAGTTGCTTTACAGTGTTGTACAGTACAATAAGATAATGCATAAAAATGGTGTATGACTAATATTTGGTGGTGTACAAATCACCACCCTAAAACAAACACCCTCCGATTAGGCCCATGAAAGAGCGATATCAACGAGGCAAACTGTGAGTTGTTTTGGATCACATATCATCGCCATATGGTCTACACCTTTTAATTCTTTCACCTCGTCAACAGGGTTATTATTAATCATCCATTCTTGAAATTCTTTTTTGATGGCTTTATCTTCATCACACACGATGTATACTCGATTCACTGATCCATAACCTTCTTTTGTGTAATGGCTTGTCTCCCTTAGATCTTTTAGAAATAAAGATCCGGGCCTTGCCAATATGTGTCCTAATTCCTGATCCTACAGTATAACAAGTATCATTGGTTCTTAGTAATACAAGGAATATAAATATAAATTTTTAGTGTGTATATGTGTCAGGTAAAGGCTTTAATTAGTGACAACAATAACCTCGTTGGAGCAAAGTTGATAGAGCTTGGATGATTTGAACTTTGGCCCGAAAAGCATTGATACTTCAGAGTCGTTTGTGGAATCGTAGGCCAAAAACTGCGTGTCCAACCAAGCTTCAGCCGGAGTTATTTCGTTGTACTGAAATTTCATAACAACTTAAGGATAAAGAATGAATGATGTGTACTATTAGCAATATATGAGCTTGAATGCATTGATGCAACTATATGACCATTATGTTAATTAGGTCACAAAGTCATGAAGAATTGGTTAATAAGAGTTTAGAGAAAAGTTCAAAAAAGAAGGGTAAAAAAAAGGAGAATGGAGGAACCAATAGGATTGCTCCATTTCAAATACTCATTTTCACCTTTTTTTTCAAAGCTAAATATCTCACAAACCGTAAGTCCATAAATTATAAAAATTACATATTCGGAATCAGCGTCTTTTTCTCTTCGATTCTAGATCTAACAAGATATACTTTCGACGAAGTTTTTTTTTTTCCATTTTTTTTGGGTTTTAGAAACTTTTAATGTGAAATCACATGTGATTTAACAAAAAAAAAAAAAAAAATCACACCCGCTTATATTTCCGATTAAACTTTAAATTCAAATCATTGATGATATAAAGAGATTAAGACATGAATTACTAATGTGTAATCACATACGATTGAATATCAAACTATCAATCACATGTGTTTAAAGAGTAATAAAATACGGATTTTCAAATCATTGATTAAGAATTATACAATCAAGTAAAATCAAGTTGAAATCATACATGAATTATCATATATCGGTAAATTTCTCATCAAATATCAAATTTTAAATGAAAATCATATGTGATTATATGCAAAATCATATGTGATTATATAACAAATCACTTGTGATTAAGTGTACAAATAACAATCACATGTGATTTTTAATGAAAACTATTGCGATTTTTAATTTTTTATTTATAACTATTAATGTGGGTGAATATTAAGTTATAATCACGTGTTAAGTAGCAAATACTATGAATAAATAATCGTGAACAAATTTTAATTTTTTATCATAAATCACATGTGATTATATTGTGAAATCCGGTAAAAAAAGCGAAGAAAAAAAATTCGTCGAAAGTATATCTTATGACATCTCTAATCGAAGAGAAAAACGCTGTAACACCCAGTTTTCGAGTCTGGAATTAAATAGTATTTTAATACGTTTTAAAATGGTTTATTTGAAAATAAACAAGTAAAAGAGCCTCAGGTTTTATTGTGACTAGTAAAATGTTACTTGTTTTAAATAGTTGAACCTGACGGTAAAATAAAATGTTTTGACTCGCGGGTATTTTCAGGTTCCAGATAATAGGCTAGAAAAGGGGTATAATATTACACTAATTAAAAGATAGGGCGGTGGGATGACCGACTCATTTTCTACCAAATTTCTTAATCTTCTTCAATATACTCATCTGTTCTAAATCCTCTAAATAACTTTTAAATATCAAATAAGTTAAATAAAACAACTTGTAGCTTTGGATTCAAGATGCTAAAATCAGATTTTTAGTTGGATTGTAATTCTCTTGTTCTTCCCTCTCTATAGTAAGTTTTCTAAATTTCATTAAAGTTATAAATTTGATCTTAATATGTTGGGTAAATTAAGAGATAGTTGTTAAAGCGAGATTTTATGTATTACGTGGTGATTACATGATTATATCTACTGATTTTATGATGTTAGTAAGTAAAATAATTGATGTTCATCAAGTTTGTATGTATGATTGAATGATTAGGGTTCAAGTTATATATTTGAGATTTAAGTTGATAATTGATGAAAATAGTTAATGTATGATGATATAGATTGGTTATACAAAGTTATTTGGTAATTGCAAGTTGTTTTGTTAGCTTGAAATATGAGTTTTGTGATTAAATTGGTTTGATTCGGAGCTGAGTTTTTCACAGGTTCAGGGTCTGCGGTACAGACCACGGTCGCGACGCGACCCAGACATAATAGCGACACGATTTCCTTAGTTTCGCGACGCGATTTATAGTGTATCGCGACTCGATTGATAGCTGAACAGGAACAGTTTGCTTTCATGACTTAGTTTAAGTATTTATATATGGTATATGATTTTTGTGATATCAGTATGGATATTTGATAGGTGTTTAACTAGAAAATAAGATGGCATGATTTAGCTAACTGATGTTATGTATTAGAAATCGTTATGTGATGATGATATGAGTTCATTGTTATGGGACAAGTTACTGACTTGAATTGTTTTATTGTAATTACAGATTGGGCAGAAGACACTCAGTAATATTAGACCACTGAGTGTAGAGATGAGAATTCGGTGAGTGGGATCATGATCCTCAGTTCAACCCAGTTGTAACAAGTTCAGTTACAATGGGTGAAAGTTCTAGTTATTGGCTATTGTTTGTTGTTAGTTGTTATTGGTTATTGATTGACTAGTTATATGAGAAGATGGGAATGGGTTATTGTAATTAATATGATATTTGGGTTGGGTTAATGAGATAATATTCAGGTTACGGTTTGGGCTGGTTATATAAAATTTGGGTTGATGGGATATTAATATGGTTATTGTTTATGATAGTTCCAGTTGTTTAGTTTTTGAATATTGATTTGTTGTTGACCAAGTTGATTGATATAGTTGTATCAGTTGTTCAGTTGTTATTCCATAACTGCATATGATATGCCTTTATGTGACTATCTGATCAGTTAATTCGGAGGGAGATCAACAATGGTTTGGCTTGATTACTACTGTGTAGTTGTCTGGGTTTTTCTGATACACATAGTTGAGGACCAACCTATGTCAGTGAAGGTAGTAATTAAGTTATCGGTAAATCACTGTGATAGTATACCAGTGATTGCAGGTGACTGTGATAGTATACCAGGAACCGCCGATCCTCTTGTACTTATGTGCTTATGTGATTGGATGTTCTTGTGATGGTATACCAAGAATATCAGTTTGGTTAGATTAGTTTGGTTTGATTCAGTTAAACTTGAGTATATGCTTAGTTGTTGTAATTGGTTTGTTAGTTCTGGTTTGAATTGTTGATTATGATCTGACTCACTTAGCTTATAGCTAACCCTAGTTGTTAAACATTTTGCAGATTTGGTTGTGATATTGGATCGGGTTTTGGGAAATCTGGACAGAATGTTTGACTATTGCTGCGGATACTCTGATATTGTTGGAAATTAGAAGTAATGGTTTTGAAGTTATAAATAACACTCAATTTAACTTAGATGGTTTGTTAAAAAATGTATGTTTGTAATAAGGAGGTTTTTGAAAAGTTACACGTTTTAATATTATGAATTCGGTTTGTTTTTGTTGGGACCCGCTTCCTGAGTTGAAATATAATAAAATATGTTTGTATAAAACGGAGGGTCTTACAAACGCGCTGGTTCCGAATATGAAATTTTTATAATATATGGACTTACGATTTGTGAGATAACTAACCAAGGGGGTAAAAAATAGAAGTGGGTTTTGTAGAGAAATGGAAGAATCCTATTGGTTCTCCCATTCTCTACTTTTTTAGCATTCTTAAAAGAACTCACCTCTAAGAGTTTAATGCTTTAAGTTTTAACTATTTCGCATTTTAACCAATCATGATTTTTTTCTTCAAGTTTCACTTTTATTCACCGAACTTTTGAATGTTGATTAAACTAGATCAACTTAAAAGAGTAAAATTATTGTAAAATATAAACTTTGAGAATCAGATCATTAAATTTTTTATTTATAAATAGTAGATATCCGTTAACAGGTTCAACTATCAAATTTTTGATACTTAAATGATTTAAATTATGAAGAAAAAAAAAAGTTGAAACGACAAAGAAAAATTTAACTTTGAAGATTAAAGAATCACATACTAGGATCACTCATCTAAAGAAAATATTAAGGGCTAATCATCGTAATACGGTTACCTCTTAATAATACAACTAGAAGTCTTTCCGCATATAGCTGCGGGTTGAATAGTCAAATATTCGATTCACATAATGTATTGTTTACACCATTATAGATTTTGTCTACGCCAATTCTAGTTAGTGGTAATAAAACATGTTTTATTACTTAATCATTGATTAATACGTTGAAAAATATAATAATAATTACATCAAGCTAAAAGAAATTTAGAATGTTAAAGTTAAATAGACAACCAAATTCAACTGATAATATATATTATGCCTTTTTAGAAAAGAATGCATTCCAAATATATAATTTGTTTGACTTTCTATAAATCTTTTAGAGAAAATAGAAATTCTTTAATCTTAATTAGATAAGGGTATTTTAGTCTCTTTGATTGTAAGTAGGGGTATTTTAGTAACTTCCCTTCTTTAAACCATGAAGCTAACGAAGAAAAAGGCTAAAATATTTTACAAGGTGTAGAGATAAGTGTGCAATTATGAAAATTCTAATAAAATGGTACTTTTGGTCATCTTCCCTGCAACTCAAAAAAGTTTAAGCAGAACCAAAATTTAAGCTTTTACGTCTCCATTATATTGTCAAAAATCAAATCTAAACTATCTTAAACATGTATTCTACATCTTAGAACATTATACAAGTGAATTAATTAAATAGTAAAAAAATAAGTTTTTACACCATCATAAAATTTCAGCTGTCGCCCTGCCCCTCCAAAAAAATGTAAATATTCATTTTTAATTTTCTTTACAGGAAGTTATAACTTAGGTGGTACTAGAAGAGTACATCTTTCTTACGCGTAATTTACCTGGTCTATAACATAAGATGGCCTATGTTCGAAATCCGGCATGAAGGCAGAGAGAAAGACGCCAACTGAGACTTTTTCCGGGAACATATCCATGGCAAGGGCTATGCTGATACCACCGAAGCTATGCCCCACAAGCACAACCTTCTCCGCTTGTGGAATGGTGGCCATGAGATCTAGCAACGGCCTACTGTAGTCAGGAAGTGTGTTAACTTGTTGAATTGCTTTTGTATCGGTGCCTGAGGCAGCGAGATCTATAGCCGAGACACGGTGGCCTGCGGTCTCGAGCAGGGGTTTAAGCTTGAACCAGGACCATGCTCCATGGCCTACACCATGTACTAGAACAAAATGCTTCTGCTCATCACTGGTGCCGGCCATTTTAAGTGTCTTTTGTTCTAGGTGTATATCGGTTATTTTGGTTTGTAATCTATACTTCTTCGTTTGTCTATTTAAAGGGAAGATAAGTGTCTATCTGTAATCTATATCTATACTCTATAACTACCTATAAAGAGTTTTAAGTGTTGAGTTTTACACTACTTAAAAAAATTAATATGCCCACAATACCCTCAACAAATACAATATTTATCGGTATTGACTTGATGTGTATTTCAATAGCTATCCATATCTACAAAAATGAGAAACAAATCACAATTGCAATATATCACAAAAAAGTCTCCATGACATTTCACATTCAGTATCGATTTTGCTGTAATCGAATATATAACAATAACTTCCAAAAAGGTGGCTTTGAACAATTCCACCAACCCCTTTCCATATACAAGGATCATTTCTAGAAAAGCATTCTATATGTCTTCCTCAACAAATTTACTACGCAACATCAATTCCAAAATCCATAAGTAATTTTACACAATTTCAAACATATACAATCTTTACATTTGATCATCATAAATGTATAAAATCATTACCATTGAAACAAAAAAATTCAACCTTATATAAATATTGTTGTCAAATCTATTATTACCGCAATTTTTTTGTGTCATTTTGTATACGCGACTTTGACTTTCAGTTGCAAGTGTTCTATTATAGTGTACATCTTTTATGACTACAATAAACTTGAGTAGTATGTTTGTAAATTATATGTGCCTTCTTGGTTTGACATACTAGCTACTATTATCGTCGTCGTAAACATCATTTTATAAGTTTATACCTCCGCATTGCGCGGGTACCGTACTAGTATTTATTTAAGTCTCAAAAAAATGTTCTTAAACAAATTTTCTTTGAACTATGATATGATAGATTGATGAAATGTCAGTTTTGTTCTTGTATTTAAAGCAAGTTTGATTGAAAATTGGTAATAACTAAATTATTCATAGTGATAAATGAGGGTAAAAAAATATGAAGTTTTATGATATTTAAGTATAGTTATTTTTTTTTTCAAATGTATTAAATAGTAATGAGGACATTATTTTGGGACGAAGTGAGTATTTAGTTGTCGCAAAGTAAATCACTACTTCTTAATTCAACCAATCAAAAGAAATTTTATTGGATGTGGATACTATTTGATTGGTGATAGTTTTAATTAATGAAAATTTCTAAAATTGTGAGCATTTTAAAAATTAACATTTTAACTTTAATGTAAAACAAGCACGATCGAAAACTTATCTATCATTATCTTCTTCATAACCATTCGTTCCGATTCTTAATTTGGATTTTATGCTTTTCAAAATATCAAAGGTAAAAAAAAGTACATCCACTTGTTATTGATCGTGTCTTACTAATATTCGTGTCGTACATGTCTCTATGATAGTCGACTAGTTGACTATACACGCACAGTGCAGTGAAAAACTCTATAAATCCATAAATGATATGATAAAATCGTTGCGAAGCTAATGCGAATAATATTCTGTATATGTATAAGGTTGTATATATATATCTATAATCTATAATCTATAATACATATAAAGCATGTCCACAATGTTGAATCTTAATACTTAGATGATAATCAAAATTACTCATGTACCCTTTTACACTCATAAATTAAGATCACTTTAATTAGGAAAGTGTTTAATTATCCCAAAATTACTTATTTGCATTTTGTTTTGTAACAACAAGATATATATTATTATTGTTTTGAACTTATATAATCTAATTACAAATTAATAACATTATGTTTTATACAAAAAGAAATCAAACGATCATTGACTTAATCATATATAATCGGTGAGAACATTCTATACTTATTTGTGAGGCATTTGACATGTTATACAACTATTCAAATATGATGCTCCGTATTATATTTAACGAACTTACTATTGTATGTAACAAAAATACATAAAATATTGTTACCGCCGCATTGCGCGGGTAATGTGCTAGTAACTAATAATTTGCTTTCGGTTTCGGATGGTAAAGAGTGTGAATCTATATTATCTCGCCGATTTACACATACTCCTTCTATACTATTTTTATTGTCCATATTAATATTTTTGTCCATCCTAAAAATAATGTCAACTTGTAAAGAATAACTATTAAAAATTATTATACTCCCTAGTCTACTCTCATATATTACTCACAATCGTCACTCAAACTTACCTTGAATATAAGAGCAAAATAGACATTCATACGATGTATCATCTAACCGATAACTAGTTTAGGACCCGATAAATTCGTGGAATCACCAATGAAAAATATTTAAGTACCCGTATCCATAGCTGTATAATTGTTATTATTATTTTGAATTTTATATACTATATATATACGAAATTTTTTATGTATAATAAGATAGTGTACATATCAACTGGTGAACGTTATACCATACGCTATTATATTTGGATTTTCATGATTATTACATTTATATTTAAAAAATATGAAAACATGAAATTGTTCGTTATCTTGAACGTACTGAAACTTTGAATTAGTTAATTAAAAAGTTAAATTGTCAGCTTTAAGATTTCAAATCTTAAATATACTACAAGTTATGGTATTTGGTATCGTTTTTTTTTTTTTTTTTTCATGTTTCAAATTTGCGTCGTATTTGTAATAACTAATTTTTTTTGTTTTGACAAAGTTACATACATGGGATAACCGAAACCCGTGAATAGATATGAAAAACCGATGGGTAATACTAATTGGGTACCCAACGGGTATTGGGCCGGGTATCAGTACGAATATTCTAAATGGGTATGTGTACAGATACACCAAAACCCGCCGAAAACCGACCCGTTGGCATCCATAATCCAAGCATTGTAAATTAGAAATTGAGAAAAGAATAAAAAAAAAAAACGGTGGTATGAGTACAAATACACTCAAATCGGTCGAAGCCCGACCCGTTGGCATCCATGATGCAAAAATTGTAAATTAAAAATTGATAAAAGGATTCAAAATAGTAGGTAGTATAAAAATTTAAATCACTGGACGATGGAATGAAGTTATTAATTTTTATGGAATTGAATATAACTTACTGGGGTTTTTTTTCAGAAAAAATAAAATAATAAGATTGTAGGAAGAGTTTGAATTATAGAAGAAATAATAAATTAGTTATTAAATTAAAATTTTCATAAAATATTTGGAGGATTATCAACTATTAAAGGAAAAACAGAGGATTTATATTGTAAATATTGAAGGGTGTATATTGTAAATATAGAAGGGTAAATTAGTTTTTTAGTCACATGAAAATGGAATTAATGACGTCATGAAATAAATTAAGGGTTAGATCTTAATTGTTGATCTCTATCTAATGATCCTTATTCTCTCAATATTTTTCTTTTAATATATAAGATAGAAGATGATGGACAATAAAAATGGGACAGAGAGAGTAGTTGATGTTGGAAAATTTAGTGAAACCATGTGAGTTTTCCCTAACTTTGGACACATAATTTAATATGTACGTGTTGTACATATAATTATTTTTTTACATATTTGTGTCCTCCTTGATGAGAGCTTCGACACGTGTGACACCCAGTCAAAAATGACCCAAATTTTCATCCAAATTTAAACTTTTTAATTCGAATATTATATTTATATATATATATATATATATATATATATATATATATATATATATATATATATATATATATATATATATATATAACGTTAAGCGATTACTAAAATCATTCTCGAGCAATCTGAAAATACTCAGAGACTGCGAAACAAAAGTTAGTACAAAACATCCCCAACCGAAATATTATTGATAGATATAATATTACTATACTCAGAAAATTATTTAAATACATTTTGAACACATAAAACTATCCGTATGTTTTAAGTAAAATAAAGATACAATTTTATATCTCCGTAAAAACATATTTATAAAATATTTCAATTAAAAACATATACGATTATATTTTTAGAAATTTATCATTTTAAAAGATTATACTACAAAACGATCGGGTACGCGAATCTCCATTTACTTGATCCGGCAGATCAAGCCAAACCTGCATTTTTACTTGATCCGGCCATGATCCGGCGGATCTCCAGGACCCTAATTTACACTAGGTGTATAATGGAAAAACTAGGTGCATAATGGAAAACTAGGTGCATAATGGAAAAACTAGGTGCATAATGGAAAACTAGGTGCATAATGGTGTGAACTAGGTGCATAACGCGTGGTAACTATATAGAGAGTCACTAAATGATATGGAAAACATTTAGAACGGATAAAAATATTTTTATACGAACTATGTTTTGGTATGTATATACGTATACGTATAAATTTACGATAACTATATATATATATATATATATATATATATATATATATATATATATATATATATATATATATATACGAAATCAACATTCGTAACAAACAAATTATGTTTTTGAAAAGACAACTACAATTATATGTATATATATACATATATTCAAGGACGACAAGTAATATATATAAGAATATATATATATATATATATATATATATATATATATATATATATTCAACTAATAAGTATATCGATATATATACTTACGTGCAACGAATGATTTATTAAACGTACACTTACAATTATATAATATCGCGTGTATAGGACATTAGGAGATTACGTTGGTACACACGCGCACTTTAGGGTTGCTTGCTCTTCAGGTGAGTCTCACAGCCCCTTTTTACTGTTTTACTATTTTGGGGGAGATGCATTACTTGTTTTACTTGAATACATGTATGAATGTATTTATATTGCTTGTATATACTGTGTTACCAACTTACAAACAAAATGCTTTACTGATTTACAAATTAGTGATTTCTACTTTACGGAGTTACTACTCCATGATCTTACTACTATACCGATGAACTACTTTACTACTGTACAAACTTAGTGACTCTCTGTTTTACTATGATACTGATACTTAACTACTTTACAAACGAAGTGAGTTACTGTTTTACTATGTTACTGATTTACCACCTTGCTACTGTACGAACTTACAAACTTGCTGTACTACTACGATACCGAATTACTACTTACCGGTATATCAAATTGCATGAGTTTCCGTTTAATCCAATGAAGGCCTCTGAAATCATAGTAGTTAATTATCGGATAAGTGCGAGTTTTAGTATATGGATCCATATGGGACTGACAATCCCCGCTCAGGGTGGTAGCACCACCACGAACCGTACTCGTATAAATGGGCGTTTTCTACTCGTTACATATGAGTGATTTTGGGTTGCACTCACGAGGGGAAAAATTACGGTTAAGCTTCGACTATGATGGCTCATGGCAAGATAGACCGACCTTACTTACTTAATTACCGATGTGTAATTGATACTTACTTACTTAATTACCTGAGTGTAATTGAAATTACTTACTTAATTACCGGAGTGTAATTGATACATACTTACCTAATTACCTTAGTGAAATTGATACTTACTACTTAATTACTTGCATGTAATTGATTCTTACTCACTGAATTACTTGTTGTAAATGTTATTTACTTACTGTTGTTTTACCAAAACTTTCTATTACTTCTTACTACAAACCTGTGAGATTCGCCAACCTTTTGTATGACGCTTTTAGTGATGCATTCTTAGGTACGCGTCAACAGTAGGGATGCCCAGCAGGACTGCTTAATAGCTTGAGTCGCATGCATACATACTTGGAGATTTTATTGCATTACTTTTGTACTAGCTGTTATGTTTTAAAATCTCTAGATACTGTAGTTGAACTCCAAGCTATGTTCGCTTTTGAAAACTTGTGTACTGTAATTAAATGTATTTTCTAAAACGTCTCATTTAGAGTCGTTTGCTATTAATCTTGGTGTTTGATATTTGATTAGTGGCACCCAAAACTCGCTTCCGCAAAGCATTAAATTGGGGGTGTCACAGATTGGTATCAGAGCCTAAGGTTATAGCGAACTAGGTTGCATTTAGTGGGCCTAGACTATGACCGTTAGGCAGTATTCCTTATTAGATATAACTGGTTCAGTGATTTCATCATACGAATTTAATTTAACATAGCCTGATCAACTATGTACAATTAAATAAAGATGATGCAAGATCTGAAAGGAGTTATGTTAAACAGAAATGCATTAGTAGACTCTGATCACGAGAGAACCGTGACTTATACATGCTTGCGTTAGACACAACTAGGCGGTTATATAGGTATATTGGATATATGCTTATACAGATAGGCTATTATATATATAGTGTATATACTAATAGGCCTCGATTACACGATAACACGCTCGCTGTTCGGATACACATTAGAGCTCGCCAACGGTAAGTTGATCGAGTCAGGAATATAGTACCGGGATGTGCCCTGGCTGCGAGGGTCATCTCTTCTAATTGGGCTTACCCTGGTAGAGCTAAGAACTTCAATATTCTATTCGGAATGAACCGATTTACAGAGAACCGTTATTCACTCGTTGTCACGTTCAACTGTCATGATTGGCATACTATAAGGACCAAAATCCTTTCTTGTTTCCCTAGTGTATTCCATATGATTCCCGATATCCGTCCTGATGTGAAATACCTGACACTTTTGCAAACCCAGACTCTGGTGATCATTTGAACTTGCATGTTAAATGATTATGACTGTACTATACTCTGCTTCTGTCATTTGACATTGCATAAATCGATTAACTGCTCTGAATTCGTACAACTGTCACAATCATTCTCTTCAAATTCAAACTCTGACATGTTCCTTATATTCATTGAAGGAACATGCCTCCACGACGCCAAAAGTACACTCAAGCTCAGGTTGATCAACTGGTTGCTAAAGCACTAATTGCTGAGCGACGACGATCCGAAAGTGCTGAAACACCACCAAGTACCACTGTGATAAAACCCTGCACCTACAAAGACTTCCTTAGCTGCAAACCTCTGAACTTCAACGGCACTGAAGGTGCCATTGGGTTGTTACGATGGCTAGAAAAGACAGAGTCGGTCTTTCGCATCTGCAACTGTACTGAGGACTGTAAGGTCAAGTTCTCCACCTACACATTCATGGATGATGCTCTGACATGGTGGAACACTTATGCTGACTCTGTGGGCCAAGACTTTGCTTTGCAAACTCCTTGGGACGAACTGAAGAAAATGCTCAAGGATGAGTATTGTCCTAGGGATGAGATCCAACAACTAGAAGCCGAATTCTGGCAACTCACTACCTAAGGCAATGACGTTGCCGGCTACACCTCTAGGTTTAACCAGCTAGCACACCTGTGTCCATCTATGGTTGATACTGAATACAAGCGTATTGAACGCTATCTCTGGGGACTACCCCCGCAAATCCAAGGGATGGTTACTTCATCCAATTCTCCTACATTTCATGGTATTGTGCGTATGGCACACAAACTGATAGCACAAATGGTTCGTCAAGGAACCATTGTTGACAAAAACGTTGGTAACAGCTCTGGTGATAACAAAAGGAAAACTGATGGAAAACCTGGAAACCAGAGCCAAGCCAACAAGAAACCCGCAGCTGCTAAGACTGACACCCCTGAATCTGATGACAAGATAGGGTACAAAGGAAGCAAGCCCTATTGCTCTAAGTGCAGCCTTCACCATGATGGTTCATGTCCTTGCCCCAAATGCAAGCGATTCGGGCATGTGGCCAAAGACTGCAAAGCAGTCACAACTAGTACCAACACCTCTGCACCTAAGACCTGCTACGAATGCAATGGTACTGGGCACTTCAGGAGGGACTGCCCAAAGTTGAAGGACAAGAACAGCAACACCGCTAAGGGCAGGTTCTATGTGCTTAACACTTAAGGTAACCACCAGAACCTGAGACTTATTGACTTACTCAACCCGGGTATGATTACTTATAGATGACCCGACTGCCTGTATACTATTTACCTCAGTAGATTTTACTTGCTGTTTGATAGCTTCTATGTTTTTCCTAGATCCTATGTACTCGATAGAATTAGGAAAACGATAACTTAGTTCCTATAATATACTGATAGAGTTTAGTCTACTCTAGAATCTTACCGACATGTACATATTACTTGATACTTCATTCCGTACCTTAGATCCTATGAGTGAGATAGGATTTGGAAGAAGACGATTTAGTTTCTATATGAGACGAGGTTTAGCTTACATATGTATAGGAATAACATATCCTACACTGTTTTATACCGGAAGACATACCGGTTAATTTTTATACAATGGGTAACATCCCACATAAATCTAATGTAGGCTAAACCATTTAGTTTCTATAGGAGACTGATAGAGTCTAGTTTACGCTACGATACTACTATTTGTTACAGACTGCATGAACTTAGTGGAACTTCACTACATTACTTTAGGCTACTAGTACAAAGTGTAGCTACACCTTTGTGACTGACTGAGCGACTGAATTCGCTCCTACAGACAAAATGATCAAACATACTGAAACCTGTTTCCTCTATTCCTTAAGTGGCCAGTGGGGCACTTATCTAACAAAGGGAGGAAGACAACGCTAGGAAAGTGTTGTGTCACTCACGTATTTCCTTAGGACACACACAGACTATTACTTCGACATACCGACAACTACTACGAACAAATTTCGGGACGAAATTCTCCTAACAAGGGGAGATTGTGACACCCAGTCAAAAATGACCCAAATTTTCGTCCGAATTTAAACTTTTTAATTCGAATATTATATATATAAGCATATATATATAACATTAAGCGATTACTAAAATCATTCTCGAGCAATCTGAAAATACTCAGAGACTGCGAAACAAAAGTTAGTACATAACATCCCCAACCAAAATATTATTGATAGATATAATATTACTATACTCAGAAAATTATTTAAATACATTTTGAACACATAAAACTATCCGTATGTTTTAAGTAAAACAAAGATACAATTTTATATCTCCGTAAAAACATATTTATAAAATATTTCAATTAAAAACATATACGATTATATTTTTAGAAATTTATCAATTTAAAAGATTATACTACATAACGATCGGGTACGCGAACACGGGGCGAAAAATACTACCAACCCTCAATTATTGGAGGCCGGTTATATCAACCGACCCCCAATAATGTAACACACACACACATACTCGATATCTTTCTCTGCTCTCTCTCGTTCCCTCTCAATTCAAAAACCACAAGAACAACAACAACATCAGTAACAATCATCATCATCATCTAGCTCCTTGATCATCATCATCATCGTGATCCTCATCATCACCATACGTTTCGTTTTCAAAATTGTAAGGAAATCTTCCACTTTTTCTCTAACTTTTGAGTTTATATAGCTTATAAACATGTATTTGTGTTCTATAAACGAATTATATCCAATAGATTGTTTCCCCATCATTATCCTGTGTTTTTGATACGAACAGAGCCTGAAAAATGCCCAGATCCGGCGGATCAAGCCAAACCTGCATTTTTACTTGATCCGGCCATGATCCGGCGGATCTCCAGGACCCTAATTTACACTAGGTGCATAATGGAAAAACTAGGTGCATAATGGAAAACTAGGTGCATAATGGTTTGAACTAGGTGCATAACGCGTAGTAACTATATAGAGAGTCACTAAATGATATGGAAAACATAGTAACTATATAGAGAGTCACTAAATGATATGGAAAACATTTAGAACGGATAAAAATACTTTTATACAAACTATGTTTTGGTATGTATATACGTGTATGTATAAATTTACGATAACTATATATATATATATATATATATATATATATATATATATATATATATATATATATATATATATATATATATACGAAATCAACATTCATAACAAACAAATTATGTTTTTGATAAAAGACAACTACAATTATATGTATATATATACATATATTCAAGGACGACAAGTAATATCTATAAGAATATATATATTCAACTAATAAGTATATCGATATATATACTTACATGCAACGAATGATTTATTAAACATACACTTACAATTATATAATATCGCGTGTATAGGACATTAGGAGATTACGTTGGTACACACGCACACTTTAGGGTTGCTTGCTCTTCTGGTGAGTCTCACAGCCCCTTTTTACTGTTTTACTATTTTGGGGGAGATGCATTACTTGTTTTACTTGAATACATGTATGAATGTATTTATTACTTGCTTGTATATACTGTGTTACCAACTTACAAACAAAATGCTTTACTGATTTACAAATTAGTGATTTCTACTTTACGGAGTTACTACTCCATGAACTTACTACTTTACGACCTTCGGGGTTTACTACTTTACGGAGTTACTACTCCATGATCTTACTACTATACCGATGAACTACTTTACTACTGTACAAACTTAGTGACTCTCTGTTTTACTATGATACTGATACTTAACTACTTTACAAACGAAGTGAGTTACTGTTTTACTATGTTACTGATTTACCACCTTGCTACTGTACGAACTTACAAACTTGCTGTACTACTACGATACCGAATTACTACTTACCGGTATATCAAATTGCATGAGTTTCCGTTTAATCCAATGAAGGCCTCTGAAATCATAGTAGTTAATTATCGGATAAGCGCGAGTTTTAGTATATGGATCCATATGGGACTGACAATCCCCGCTCAGGGTGGTAGCGCCACCACGAACCATACTCGTATAAATGGGCGTTTTCTACTCGTTACATATGAGTGATTTTGGGTTGCACTCACGAGGGGAAAAATTACGGTTAAGCTTCGACTATGATGGCTCATGGCAAGATAGACCGACCTTACTTACTTAATTACCGATGTGTAATTGATACTTACTTACTTAATTACCTGAGTGTAATTGAAATTACTTACTTAATTACCGGAGTGTAATTGATACATACTTACCTAATTACCTTAGTGAAATTGATACTTACTACTTAATTACTTGCATGTAATTGATTCTTACTCACTGAATTACTTGTTGTAAATGTTATTTACTGATGTGACGCAAAAAGTCATGTTTTGTAGACCATTATTCCACACTTTTTGGGCACATCTTTAGTGAAAACATTCCAAAACAATCATTATTTACTAAAACTCACTAAAGTGCTCAAAATATAGGCGTTGCTACAAAAGTCAGTAAAAACATCCGAATAACGAACAAAACGGAGCAAATAAGCAGCAACCAATTCTCGCACCCTCATTTATCCTATGATAAGCATATTCTAACCTTATGATATGATGTAATAGGTAAAATCAAGACGAGAAAATCAAGAATCATGCAAATCGGACAAAGGACGAAGAAGACTGGACGATTACAAACTCCTATAAAGTGATTTCGGCTATGCTAAAGATGTACACATCCAATTTCAGTGAGATTAGCACCATTAGAAGCGTAACGGAATTACGAAGACACAGGCGAAAGAATCAGGTCAAACGGACGCATAACGAAGGAGATACGGACGTTTTAAGCAACGAACGAAATCAGACAGAAACCGTATACGGCCTTGCACACCGTATACGGCCCTTCATAGACCGGCCGTATACGGCCCTTGGTCCCCCATATGCTGCCCGTTTGTGCTTCGTTTGCTTGTACGTACGTGCTTCGCGAGTTGTACGGCTGATTTCAAGCTTTGCCTATAAATAGGAGGCCACCCCTCCATCATTCCACACACTTCAACATTCCATTTTGTAACAACCGCCAAATTAGGGCTAGTATTAGCGCCTAATTCTTTGTTAATACATGTAATTAGTTCTGTGTTAGGCTAATTTATGTATCGGATTATATGTTGGTAAATATATGCAACTTTGCGATTTGGCTTAAATCGTACGCAACTTAAATAGAATGAAATTCTATTCGGTTAACACGGACGTTGGTGAACAAATGTTTATAAACTAAAATAACGCAATTATGACCGAAACGCTATTTTATAATAATTAATAATTATCTCGTATCGCTCGATCAAAGTTTACACGATTTAAAAACAAAAGTATTCAAACTTATTTGTAAAATATTTAAATAGAAATGTCGCGTAATTATTTGTATTTAAAACCTACCATTTAAAATGTAAAATAATTATTAACGTTTAAACGACGGAGAAAACGAACACCGCACGGGACACATAGACGGAGACTGAAAATGGGATATAAACCCCACCTCCACCTCCCATTTCCTTTTATTTCATTTCTTCTTTCTCTCTCTCTTCCCTCCTTTCTCTCTTTCTCTCTAATCACCACCATCCACCACCAACTTCACTAATTCGCAAAATACTACTATCAAACGGCCTCGGATTTCGTGACTACTTTGGAAGAAAACGTTCACCTACTCCCGATCTACCTTCCTATCTTTTCGGATTTTCAATCCGACAATTTGTAAGTTTCCGACAAATCCCGACATCTCTCGTTTTTGATCATTTTTACTAGTTTATGGTTTAAATAGGCTTATTATGTTCATATAAGGGTTGGGTAAAAGATTTGGACCCAACGGAAACCGGGAATTACATAATAAACATAATAAACATAATAAACATAATAAAAGATTTGGACCCGACATCTCAAATCCTTATACGATACGACCTAACAAACATAATAAAACATACTTTCCTATTACAATTACTCTAAATTGCGTTATAAATGACAAACTTTAATTATAACAAATCACCAACGGGCCGTATACTTTGATACGAACGCGAACAAACCAACATTTAAACACAACGGGTTGTATGAACAACTAGCCTAGATGGTCTTGCGAGACATCTACTTACTTAACCTTACGTGTTTAGGCACTAGAAGGTTACGGGTTCGGAGAACCTACTTGATTTACTACTACTTGCTATTTACCACTGCTCGACTCAGGTGAGTCTTACAGCCCCACTTTTACTGTTTTATACTTTGGGGTGAGATACTTAGCAACTGTTTTACGTATGAACACAATGTACTGAACTGAAAACATTACTGATTACAAACAAACGCATGAGTTACTTTTATCCACTGAAAGCCTCCTAATCGTAAGTTGTTAGTTATGGACTTAAGCGCGATTACTAATAGATGGATCCATTTGGGACTGACAATCCCTGTCTGGGGTGGTAGCGCCACCACGTACTGATTTACACGTAGAAACAGACATATTAGTATTTGTTACATATGAGTGTGCGGATAGCACTCACGGGGGTACGTGATATATTCACACTACACGGTTAAGCTTCAACTTATGAGCTCATGGCACTGTACTGATTAACTGATTTACTTACTTTGCTTGATAGCAATACGGGTACATACTTGTGGTTCATAACACCTACTTATTACTAAACCTGTGAGATTTACCAACCGTTTTGGTTGACACTTTTTAGCTTTGTATCTCAGGTACACTTACGGAGTAGGATTACTCCAGGATTACTAGCTAGAGTCGCATGATTTACAAACTGCATTTAACGGAGATTCTTTGGCATTATCTTTTGTAACTATGGTGATGTAATAGAATCTCCCGCTATACGCGTGGGCTCTAGGGAATTACATTTTGTATACGAAAACCTACGGTTTTCAAACGATTATTAATTATGAAATGTAACTATTTTACAAACGTCTCATTTAGAGGTCGTTTACTATTAATCTTGTGCTTTGTATATTGATTAGTAACACCCAATGTATGCTTCCGCAAATCATTAAATTTGGGGGTGTTACAGATTGGTATCAGAGCCTAAGGTTGTAGTGAACTAGGTTGCATTTAGTGAGCCTAGACTATGACCATTAGGCAGTATCCCTTATTAGGTATAACCGGTTCAGTGATTACATCATACGAGTTTAATTTAACATAGCCTGATCAACTATGTACAATTAAGCAAAGACGATGTAAGATCTGAAAGGGGTTATGACTGAACAGGGTACAATAGAAGACTCTGACTTCGAGAGAACCGAGACTTAAACATGTTTATGCTAGACACTCAATAGACTATGTTATATAGGGACTATATGAATATAGGCCTCAATCTTACTAACGCTTTGTCTCAGAAATGGCAAACATCCCATCCGATTTATCTCGTTCTCAATCTGGGTCGCAGAACCCAAGGGTAGCAAGGAGGAACAACAGGTTGCCTCGAGCTGGCCCGTACTCTACTCACTTCACCTTGCCGGCCTTAGCTGCTAGGGTGAACCAACACGAGCAACGACTTCGCACCATGGATGTCGTGTTGCAAGAAACCAACGAAAACTGGAGACTTACATCACTTGAGCGCATCGAACAAGTCTCTGAGGATCACGAAACCACCGTTAATAATGTGGACGTTCTTTTCAACAAAGTGGTGGAGATAAGCGTGGAAACCGCTCTTTTGAAACACAGACTTGATGAGTGTGAACAACGCTCACGGGAAACGGAAGAATCTAACCGCGGATTGGTACAACGACTAGCATTAGCTGAAGACAATGCTCGACAAGCCAGCAGACTTGCTAATACCGTGGATCGTCTCATCGAAATGATGGAGCAGATTAACCTACGTTAAGACTAGCATAGTCTTCATTTTGTAAACTATCCTGTAATCTAGTAACTATCTAAGCGCTACTCTATGTTTCAGTCGGATGTAACAATTCCCGACATCTTTTGTAACACATCCGTAGGATGTAACCCTTGAACTCGTATCATCTATTAAATATTCCTTGCTGTTTCGACTCATATTAATTGCCATAATCCTTTTCATATTGATGTTATGTATTACCAACTTTATACATGTACATCTGGAATAAATGCAATTTTCTTACAAAATCTCATGTATCTTCATTTCTTTTATTGAAGAATCATGCCGCCAAAGTCAAGACCTTACACTGATGCTCAGATCACGTCTCTCATAACCCAGGCTGTTACTGAAGCCTTGGCTCGGAATACTCCACCTAACTCCACAAGAAACAGCGATGCCGCTGAAACCTCTGCTGCTAAACCTTGTTCATACAAGGATTTTCAAAACTGCAAACCCTTGAGCTTCAAGGGAACCGAAGGAGCCATCGGACTTATCAGATGGTTCGAAAAGATGGAATCTGTTTTCCGCATCAGCAAGTGTGCGGAAGACGACAAGGTCAAATTCTCCACCTGCACCCTCGAAGATGGTGCCCTCTCGTGGTGGAATTCCTATACCCAGTCCATGGGGATTGACACCGCTTATCTACTCCCTTGGGAGGATCTAAAGAAAATGCTCACGGATGAGTATTGCCCGTCCGAACAACTTCACAAGCTGGACGAAGAGTTCTGGAACTTAAAAGTGCAAGGAACTGATATCGTTGCATACACCACCAGATTCCAACAACTCACCGTCCTTCGCCCAGCTATGGCAGGTACTGGGCCTGACAAGATTAAGAAATACATCCGCGGCCTCCCGGAACCCGTCCGGGGAAACGTCGCCTCATCAAACAAAACCACCCTTCATGGTGCCATCCGGTTGGCCCATGAACTTCTAGCTATGAATGAGGACCCAGAACTACCCACTCCATCCTCCAACAGCAATAAACGAAAATGGTCCGACAACCACAACAACCACCAAAACAAGAAACCTGAAACCATTAAAGCCTACACCTCCAGTTTTGATGACAAGGGAGCGTACAAGGGAACCAAGCCCTACTGCTCCAAGTGCCAACGACACCACCATGGTTCGTGTCCCTGTAGCAAGTGTAAGAGATTTGGACACTTGGCTAAGGACTGTAGATCAAACACCACTGACACCAACACCTCGGCACCAAAGACTTGTTATGGGTGTAACGGTACGGGGCATTTCAAGAAAGACTGCCCGAAGCTGAACAACAACAACAACAGGAATAACAACAATGCTCGAGGAAGAGCTTTTGTGCTGAAATCTGGGGAAGCCCGTCAAGACCCGAATGTGGTCACGGGTACGTTTCTTCTCAACAACTTGACTGCATCTGTATTATTTGATACTGGTGCTGATAAGAGCTTTATTTCTGACGAGTTTTATCCACTACTTGACACCACACCTATTGCCTTAGATTCTAAGTACACGGTAGAATTGGCAAATGGAAAACTTGTTGAGGCCGACAGTGTGATACCTAATTGCACTCTAAACTTAGCTAACGAGCTCTTTTCCATTGACTTGATACCTGTCGAAATCGGCAGCTTTGACCTCATCGTCGGTATGGATTGGTTGTCCAAGCATCGAGCCGAAATCGTTTGCTTTGAGAAAATTGTACGCATTCCTCTCGTCACCGGTGGAACTTTGAGCATACAAGGGGAGACTGGTGGGACGAGAATAAATATCATTTCTTGCATGAAAACCCGAAAATACTTGAGAAAAGGGTACCAGGCAATCCTCGCACACGTTATGGAGAAAAAGTCGGTGGAGAAGCGACTTGAGGATGTGCATATTGTTCGAGACTTCCCAGAAGTCTTTCCTGAAGACTTGCCTGGCCTACCGCCAACTAGACAAGTCGAATTCTCTATTGACCTTGTGCCCGGCGCAGCACCCGTGGCACGAGCCCCTTACCGACTAGCCCCATCCGAACTTCAGGAGTTGTCTACTCAGTTACAGGAACTCCTGGACAAGGGATTTATTCGACCAAGTTCCTCACCTTGGGGAGCTCCGGTCCTGTTTGTGAAAAAGAAAGACGGTTCTTTCCGCATGTGCATCGACTACCGAGAACTCAACAAATTAACTGTCAAGAACCGTTACCCACTTCCTCGCATCGATGACCTGTTCGACCAACTTCAGGGGTCGAGTTTCTACTCAAAGATCGATCTACGGTCAGGTTATCACCAACTCCGAGTTCGTGACGATGACATCCCAAAAACTGCTTTCCGAACTCGCTACGGGCATTATGAATTCCAAGTGATGCCATTCGGCTTAACCAACGCACCGGCTGTATTCATGGACCTTATGAATCGGGTGTGCAAACCCTACCTTGACAAGTTTGTTATCGTCTTCATTGATGACATTCTGATTTACTCGCGCAACGAACAAGAACACGCGCAACACCTGAAAACCATCCTAGAGCTGCCTAAACACGAAGAGTTATACGCCAAATTCTCTAAGTGTGAGTTCTGGATGCAAACCGTTCAATTCCTTGGACACATCATTGACAATCAAGGGATTCATGTCGATCCTTCGAAAATCGAGGCTATCAAGTGTTGGCAAGCACCTACTACACCGACCGAGGTACGCCAATTCTTAGGACTCGCCGGATACTACAGGCGGTTCATTGAGAATTTTTCGAAAATAGCCCTACCTCTCACTGCACTGACTCAAAAAGAAAAGAAGTTCGATTGGACTGACAAACAGGAGTCAGCTTTCCAGCTACTAAAACAGAAACTCTGCAGTGCACCTATCTTATCTTTACCCGAAGGCAACGATGACTTCGTGGTATACTGTGATGCTTCACACCAAGGTCTTGGTTGCGTGTTGATGCAACGAGACAAGGTCATCGCTTACGCCTCTCGACAACTCAAGGTCCACGAAAAGAATTACACAACTCATGACCTAGAGTTGGGGGCTGTTGTATTCGCTCTGAAAATCTGGAGACACTACTTATACGGTACCAAGTGTACAATCTTTACTGACCATAAAAGTCTCCAACACATCTTCGATCAAAAGGATCTCAACATGAGGCAACGTCGATGGGTTGAGTTGCTCACTGATTACGATTGCGAAATTTGCTATCATCCAGGCAAGGCGAATGTTGTCGCCGATGCTTTAAGCCGAAAGGAACGAGTGAAACCACTTCGAGTTCGAGCTCTCGGTATGACCATTCACAACGATCTCATCAATCAAACTCTCACCGCTCAACTCGAAGCACTCAAACCAGAAAACTTGATAAACGAGGCCTTGCGGGGCATGGACAAACAATTTGAAACCAAACCTAACGGGGCCAGATACTTCTCGAATCGAATCTGGTTGCCAAGCTTTGGGAACCTGCGAGACTTGGTGATGGATGAGGCTCACAAGTCTAAATACTCTATACACCCCGGTGCCGACAAAATGTATCACGGCATCAAGGAAATGTATTGGTGGCCCAACATGAAATCGGACATTGCAACCTATGTTGGCAAGTGTCTTACTTGTTCCAAAGTTAAAGCTGAACACCAGAAACCCTCCGGTTTGCTACAACAACCCGAAATACCACAATGGAAATGGGAGCAGATTTCCATGGATTTCATTACTAAACTCCCGAAAACATCTAACGGTTGCGATACCATTTGGGTGATTGTCGACCGACTCACAAAATCTGCTCATTTCCTAGCCATCAAGGAAACTGACAAGATGGAACGTTTGACACGGATCTACCTGAAAGAGATCGTGTCAAGACACGGCGTGCCCATCTCAATCATCTCCGACCGAGATGCTCGATTTACTTCTCGCTTCTGGCAATCACTGCAAAAATCTCTCGGTACTCGACTGGATATGAGTACGGCTTACCATCCTCAAACCGATGGCCAGAGCGAACGAACTATACAAACACTGGAAGACATGCTACGAGCCTGCGTAGTTGACTTCGGTAAAAACTGGGAAAATCACTTACCATTGTGCGAGTTCTCGTACAACAACAGTTATCACACCAGCATAAAGGCTGCACCCTTCGAGGCACTGTACGGTCGTAAGTGCCGGTCACCTATCTGTTGGACTGAGGTGGGGGATACACAACTCACCGGTCCAGAAATCATACATGAAACAACTGAAAAGATCGTCGGCATACAAAACCGACTAAAAGCCGCGCGTGATCGTCAGAAAAGCTATGCTGACGTCAGACGCAAACACCTTGAGTTCCAAGTAGGGGACAAGGTACTTCTCAAAGTGGCACCGTGGAAAGGTGTCATTCGATTCGGAAAACGAGGCAAACGAAATCCTAGATACATCGGACCATTCGAAATCCTTGAAAGGATTGGCCCAGTGGCATACCGCCTGCAACTTCCTGCTGAGCTTAGCAGCGTTCACAACACATTCCACATTTCTAATCTGAAGAAATGTCTGTCTGACGAGACATTGATTATACCGCTCGACGAAATTCAAATCGATGATAAACTTCATTTCGTTGAGGAACCTATGGAAATCATGGACCGTGAGGTCAAACAACTAAAACAGAGTCGTATTCCCATCGTGAAAGTCAGGTGGAATTCTAGACGTGGTCCGGAATTTACCTGGGAACGGGAAGACCAAATGCGACAGAAATATCCACATCTCTTCCCAGACAACGCACCGACCGTGCAATCGAGCTAATTTCGGGACGAAATTCTTTTAACAAGGGGAGAATGTAACAACCGCCAAATTAGGGCTAGTATTAGCGCCTAATTCTTTGTTAATACATGTAATTAGTTCTGTGTTAGGCTAATTTATGTATCGGATTATATGTTGGTAAATATATGCAACTTTGCGATTTGGCTTAAATCGTACGCAACTTAAATAGAATGAAATTCTATTCGGTTAACACGGACGTTGGTGAACAAATGTTTATAAACTAAAATAACGCAATTATGACCGAAACGCTATTTTATAATAATTAATAATTATCTCGTATCGCTCGATCAAAGTTTACACGATTTAAGAACAAAAGTATTCAAATTTATTTGTAAAATATTTAAATAGAAATGTCGCGTAATTATTTGTATTTAAAACCTACCATTTAAAATGTAAAATAATTATTAACGTTTAAACGACGGAGAAAACGAACACCGCACGGGACACGTAGACGGAGACTGAAAATGGGATATAAACCCCACCTCCACCTCCCATTTCCTTTTATTTCATTTCTTCTTTCTCTCTCTCTTCCATCCTTTCTCTCTTTCTCTCTAATCACCACCATCCACCACCAACTTCACTAATTCGCAAAATACTACTATCAAACGGCCTCGGATTTCGTGACTACTTTGGAAGAAAACGTTCACCTACTCCCGATCTACCTTCCTATCTTTTCGGATTTTCAATCCGACAATTTGTAAGTTTCCGACAAATCCCGACATCTCTCATTTTTGATCATTTTTACTAGTTTATGGTTTAAATAGGCTTATTATGTTCATATAAGGGTTGGGTAAAAGATTTGGACCCAACGGAAACCGGGAAACTCGTTTTCGACAAAAATTCCGGCCATCAGACCGCTACGTCGCACCTGGCCAGGGGCCTCTGCGACGTCGCGGCCTACGTCGCACAAAAATCCCAACATCGCACTAGCGACGCAGCCCCTTACGTCGCATTAACTTGCGGACGTCGCAAGTAGCGACGTAGACTTTAACGTCGCAAACCGAACCAACGTCGCATTAGCGACGCCGCCCCCTACGTCGCATTGATTTGCGAAGGTCGCATCATGCGACGTACATGCCCACGTCGCACTCTACGTCGCTAGCGACGTCGCATGCTACGTCGCACAAACCAGAACTTTGAAAACTCACATTTTCACTAAGTGTCGAACTTTTACAACCTCAAATCCTTATACGATACGACCTAACAAACATAATAAAACATACTTTCCTATTACAATTACTCTAAATTGCGTTATAAATGACAAACTTTAATTATAACAAATCACCAACGGGCCGTATACTTTGATACGAACGCGAACAAACCAACATTTAAACACAACGGGTTGTATGAACAACTAGCCTAGATGGTCTTGCGAGACATCTACTTACTTAACCTTACGTGTTTAGGCACTAGAAGGTTACGGGTTCGGAGAACCTACTTGATTTACTACTACTTGCTATTTACCACTGCTCGACTCAGGTGAGTCTTACAGCCCCACTTTTACTGTTTTATACTTTGGGGTGAGATACTTAGCAACTGTTTTACGTATGAACACAATGTACTGAACTGAAAACATTACTGATTACAAACAAACGCATGAGTTACTTTTATCCACTGAAAGCCTCCTAATCGTAAGTTGTTAGTTATGGACTTAAGCGCGATTACTAATAGATGGATCCATTTGGGACTGACAATCCCTGTCTGGGGTGGTAGCGCCACCACGTACTGATTTACACGTAGAAACAGACATATTAGTATTTGTTACATATGAGTGTGCGGATAGCACTCACGGGGGTACGTGATATATTCACACTACACGGTTAAGCTTCAACTTATGAGCTCATGGCACTGTACTGATTAACTGATTTACTTACTTTGCTTGATAGCAATACGGGTACATACTTGTGGTTCATAACACCTACTTATTACTAAACCTGTGAGATTTACCAACCGTTTTGGTTGACACTTTTTAGCTTTGTATCTCAGGTACACTTACGGAGTAGGATTACTCCAGGATTACTAGCTAGAGTCGCATGATTTACAAACTGCATTTAACGGAGATTCTTTGGCATTATCTTTTGTAACTATGGTGATGTAATAGAATCTCCCACTATACGCGTGGGCTCTAGGGAATTACATTTTGTATACGAAAACCTACGGTTTTCAAACGATTATTAATTATGAAATGTAACTATTTTACAAACGTCTCATTTAGAGGTCGTTTACTATTAATCTTGTGCTTTGTATATTGATTAGTAACACCCAATGTATGCTTCCGCAAATCATTAAATTTGGGGGTGTTACACATTCATTTCTCCATTTCCACTTTCTCTCTCACACACACACTGTCTCTCTCTCTAAACTCTCTTTCTTTCTTTCTCTCTCTAGAAATTAGGGTTTAATCCAGTTAGTTCTCAGTTAATATTTAACTTAAACTAACGGAGGGACTACTTTTGTAATAGCATAGGGAATAGTCCAGGGGCTTTTATTGTAATATTGTCAAGGATATTGCGGAAGTTCTGCTTGTACTCTCTCTCTAAACACTTATTCAATCTACGCTTTATTAACGGTTACTTCTTTCCTTATCTGTTATAATGATAATTGCTATTGTTATTATGCTAGATTTAGGACCTGTTATTATGCGTAGTGAGTAGTTTCTTGTGTGTTTGTTATGATGTAGTTAGTTTATATATGTGTGGGGTGATGCTGCTTTAAACATATAATTGGATAACATTATGAAATAACGGAGGTAACGTTATACGGCTTTCATTTGTATAGCCCCGGAATCATCACTTATGTGTGTAGTACGGAACGTGGAAGCTATGAAAGTCGTGGGCACAATCCGTTGTGGAAATAATGTTTCCAGTTATATTATATAAATGAAAACCGGTGATCTATTAATCTTGTATTTATGAATTTCTAAACCAAATCACCTTTCCTCCAATTAAACGTGGTTAGAACCTTTATGACAAGGAGTCGTGAACCTTGATCAAACGGTCACTACCTATCTATGTTTTATGAAACTGTAAACATGGTCTGAATTGCGTAGCTGTGGAAATACTGTTTAAAACCTTTCGTATAGTACACCGTGAATCAATCAGGGATTTATTGGGAAATAGTGAGGGCTGGTTTATATCATAGATGGTTGGGCTTTAATACAAACTTAGTTTAAACTAGTCTAGAGTGATCATAAAGTATGTGACCCCGGAAAGACCACGGTAAACGGCACTGTACTTCGTGTAACGTTGGAAACACCTTCGGTGAAGTACAAATAAGTAGAAGCTAAGGAAATGTCGGTGGTTGAAGACTGTGTCACATCCTGGTTTAACTTCAAAGCTGTGGAAATGTTTAATCGCACTGTACACCGTTAGTACACCTAAAGATCTGGAACACTGTGGAAATGCTTAATTGCACTATACACCGTTAGTACATCTCGGGTCTGGAAAACTGTGGAAATGCATAATCGCATGGTACACCGTGATGAAAGCTCTAGACTAAAATATAACCATTAATATAAAGTTAATAGTCACCAAACCAAATCTTAATCTTTAATGCCTTGTTTGACTTCGTTATCCCCGTGGTGTTAAGAAAGGTCGGAACTTTAGTGGGTATGTTACTCTATCTCATGCACCCAGGAACTAATATTCCAAGAAGGGTCGTTACTCCATCACTGGATAACGTTGAAGAGTTGAGCATCCTCCTCCGATCAGACTCAATTTGGCCTAGTATTCAGTGACATATTGATTGGTTTCCCCAATCAGTAGGGTACTAGTGTTTACACTACGAACAATTAAGCTCAGATAAGACACAAACCTTTAAAAGACGTTTTCATATCAACAACCCTAGCATCACCCCCGCATAAGCTAACGAAGTCATAACAAACACATCTCCTCCATACTGATTTCATTCCTATTTCTATTTTTCATTTATTTACTTTTTATTTAATTGCTTTAAATTACGGACCTAAGTAACAAAAACCCACTCAAACTCTGTTTTAAAAATTCCATCACTAAAATAAACAACTTGTCTTGATACTCCTGTTTCACAATACGATTAGCTTGAAGAACGACCCTAGGTCATACTGCTGCTATACAGCCGTAGTAAAACTTAGGTCCCCAGCTCTTATAAATTTAAAACTCCACTGCCGTGTCCTCCTTCCGTTGCGTTGACGACCGTGTCGGATCGGGGGCGCGACAAGTTTTTTGGCGCCGCTGCCGGGGAGTTAATCGTAAGACTCTGAAGCATCCAGACTAGTTTTCTATTTAGTGATACTTCTTTCCCATTCTTATTTTCTTTTCCTTGTTCCAACCGACAATATCGTCCCATATCCCACAACGATATTCGACCAGATCATCCGGATCTGAATCTCTCATTTTCTTACCCGATCCTGAGTCGATTATCCGCACCATCCGCAAAGAAAGACGTTCCCGTTTGCCACAAGTGGCCGCTCGTGTTACTCTCGCCGACAACACCAAACCATCCATCGAAGGACGAGGAGGACCGATTAGCTATCCAGTGATTGACGGAGCTTCTTTTGAGCTTAAACACCACATCGTACAACTCATAAAAGATAACTGCCAATTCCACGGTCTACCCCGTGATGATCCCAACGCTCATATCGACAAATTCATTCAGGTTTCAAACTCCTATAAGCAGAATGGGGTTGAGCAGGATATCATCCGCTTATAATTGTTCCCCTATTCTCTCGCTTTACATGCTTCTACCTGGTTTGAGGGACTTGAGACCGGCTCAATCACCTCATGGACCGACATGGGTAACAAGTTTCTCGCTAGATACTTTCCCCCGTCCAAACAAACTCAGGCAAAGAATGACATCGCAAACTTCCAACAAGCCCACGATGAATCTATCTACTCAGCATGGGAGCGATTCAAGAGTTTACTGAGGAAATGTCCAAACCACCAAATGACAAAGACTGACAAGGTGTGCACCTTCTACCGAGGTCTTGATCCTAACCATCGCATCAATCTTGATGCAGCAGCTCAAGGAAACTTCATGAAACTTACTGATGATGAAGCATGGAGCTTGATTGAGGATATGACGATGCATCACCACGATTGGAAGTCTGATGAACAATCCTCATCATTACCCCTCTCCGCAAATAACACCCGCCAAACTGAAGCCATTAAGTCTCTAAGCGAACAAATTGAGACTCTGACAAAACAGATAGCAGATCTGAAGAAACAACCACAACAGATCCACCAAGTTCAGGCTTGCCAGAACTGTACCAACCATCCCGCTGAAGAATACGAGGTTGAGTACGAGGATCCTACTGACGGTTCAGTTTACTATGCCCAGTTTCCTGTCAGACCTCAAAATCCGCCCGGTTTTGCTAGAACTTCACCACCCAGAACTCGAGGAAACTAATATCCTCCAAGGAACAACCAACCCCCTTTCCAGCCCAGGTTTCAGCCACGATATCCGACGTACCCGCAACAACCACAACTTCCATACAATCAACCACTTCCATTAACCGCCACTGAGGATACCCAGCCTGCTGAGCCTGCGAAGACCATCATTCCAGTCACGAGTACTGATGACAACCTCAACAAATTCATCCAAGGTCAGACCACTTTCAACCAAAAGACTACGGCTCGACAAGACCAAACTGATCTATTCCTTCGAAATCAACTCTCGGTCCTGAAAAGCCTTGAGAACCAGATCTGTCAGTTAGCCCAGCGTCTCGATACCCGACCGCAAGGGACCTTACCAAGCAATACTATTCAGAACCCCCACGTCGAGGAAGCCAAGACCCTAAACTCTGATAAACCAATTCCTTCTATGACTGCTTCTCCAAGGGAACATTCTCCTGTCCCGCCGACAGTTGAGACCAAGTCAATGCCCACGCCGAATCGTGAGGTTGAGATTCCTTTCCCTAACCGCCTGCACAAGAAGTACAATGCCAAGTCATTCAAACTTGATGGAAAATTCTTAGATACCGTGTCTAGAATCCCTTCTAGTACAAAATACATCCGACGAATGCTGGCAACTAAAGACAAGATTCCTTCCACTCCTAAAGTCTCCCTGAACGCCGAGTGTTCAGCCGTCATCCAGAATGCCTTACCAGAAAAACTAGGAGACACGGGTCGATTCACCTTGCCCTGTTCCATCTATCACTCAGGCACAATACGCTCCTTGGCCGATCTTGGAGCTAGTATCAATCTGATGCCTTACTCGCTCTACTCCAGATTAGAATTAGGACCTCTCCAGCCCACAAAAATGAGCGTCCAGCTTGCCGATCAATCAGTCCGATACCCGAAAGGCATTGCTGAGAACGTCATGGTAAAAGTTGACATGTTCTATTTCCCCACTGACTTTGTAGTGATGGATATACAGGAAGACATTAACATACCCATTATCCTAGGTAGGCCATTCATGAATACTGCACGTGCTATTATTGATGTATATTCTCAGGTTATCAGTCTACGAGCACATGGACAAACAATATCATACAAGATTGATCAGACCGACTGTTCAATAATGGAGCATGCAGAGATATACGCAATATCCATGGGCAGAATTACTTCGGATGATGACACTTCTGATTCAGAGCCAGAACCATACAGGCCATAAGAGCATACTTGTCTTATCTCAGCTACTGAAGAGTCAGAATCAGAAGACGAGGAAATGGAAGAATCTGAACTAGAAGAAGAAATAGAAGAGGAGGAAGATTTAGAGCAGGATGAAGAAGAAGAGGAACAACCTGAAACAGAACCAGAGGAAGAAGAGATGGAAGAAACGGAACCAGAAGAAATGGAAGAATCCGAGGAAGAACAGGAAGAATCAGAGCCCGAGGAAGTATATCAGTCCACACCACCTCATCAATACCTTCCTGACTCATATTTACCGACAGCAGAGATTATGCAAATCGAAAATCTTGAGAACTTCATCCCTCTGTCACAAGATGAATCAGATGAAGATACACCGACTGATTACTCTCATGATGCAGAATTTGGTCTTACCATGGAGAAACTCATTGCATCAGCTATTGATCCCACCAAACCTCTCGTATCTCCCCGACTTGACGCTCTGCTGAATATTGAGAAGACTATAGCCTTATCCGCACAGCACCCGGAGCTTCGAGACAAACTCTTGAGAAAGATTGCAGCATATAAAGCATCCCGACTTCCCCAAAGGATTCAAACCTTTGACACATCTGCACCTCGAAGTCAGTTCGAGAAGGGAAGTACCTCCGGATCTAGCCGTAATTCTGATTCTCAGGAGGAAAAAGACATTGAGATGGATTCCTCTCAGCCGATATCTCAGATTACCGATGACTCCCTTCCACCATCCGATACTGTTGAGTTCCCTGATTTCCAGGCTAGGGATACTCCAGCTGAGGAGAGTGATGACGATGACATCATCTATACTGATGTTCCAATAGATATTCGGTCTGTCCGACTTCTTGCATCCTCGACTGTTCCCGTTTCTCCCCAAATTCCGACTATCTCCAACCATGAGGAAATGATAAGTGCTATTGAAGAATTCGAAAATGACATACCTATAATGACAAGCATTATCATTAACTCCACCAATGATTACACTCCACACCAAAGGAACCTGATTGAGGAAATCATAGCCGAATCTGAGGTCAACCAAGCCGAAAATTCCCAAGATTACAGATTCTTCCACAACCGCCTAAATGCCTTTGCCGAAGACCTCGCTGCTCAGTTGCTACAAGAGCACCACACTACTGGACCAACACCTGAGGAGCTAGGGTTCTTTGAAGACAAAAGACGCATGTACAGGAAGATCTATGACACGCTGTTCAGATCCGCATTTCCATATTCTGCTGAGCAACACGAGTTCTTAAATTCTTATCGCAGCAATATGTACAATGCTACTGGGAATCCCGATGCAGACATAGACATCCGGTTGATGAATGATCTTAGGGGACTTCTAGATTCTATGGCTAGGAATGATCATATCGACGAGACTTCTCCTCATCGGTTCTACATTGACTGCACCATCGAGTACGACGCTCACAAGATTGCCGAAGATCTCGAGTACGAGAGTTCTGACAAAAGGACGCGTGTCATCCCTTCTTCTATACCTGAAGGTTCGATGGTTAACATCGCGAACTTCCTCACTGATCGAATCAAGGAAATCTTCGCTGAAGTACCTGATGAAGAGCACAACCAAATATTCAACTACGGATTACGTGAGGTCTACGACATGATGAAAAATACCTTTAGGAACTCCGACCTCACGTTTTCCCACTACCAGACCAGTGTCATCCAGGGTATTCATTAATCTATCCGAGAACTTGGAGTAAACTCCAGTATTGCAGATCACGAGACTTTACACCTGCAGTTCTTTGGATTTATGGACTCGCTCAGACAACACCATCCTGAACGAGAGATGATTGAAGCTGATGGATTCTCTTTTGTAAATTCCCGCGGAATTATCTCCAGCACAGTAAAGGAGATTACTTGGGACCTGCTGCACATAAAAAAGATTACAGAGCAGCATCTGCAGAGCTTCCCCATATTTTCATCTGAGATTCCAAACATCGTCAACATCATCGCTCGCCATTTTCTGAGAATATACCCACGCAACCCCAGGATTCCACTACTGAGCACTTCCAGTCCTGGTGGTTCCAGCACCAACTAAATCTGAAGGAAGGCAAAGTCGAGCTCTCGACTCTAAAAGCATCGCTTCTCGGGAGGCAACCCGTGCAATAAGACGTGTAGAGAGAACAGTGTCAATAAGTGAAGATATATCTCTGACTATCCTTCACACTTGGTCGTCACCAAAACACTTTTCTGATATTACAACTCATTTGCAAATAAACCACTCGTCTCAGAAATAAGGAAATCAATTTGAAAAATGATAATTCATATGTTTCGAGCATTTGAGGTACTTGCATACTACTTTTATGCATTATGCTCGAACTCGTTTAAAAACACATGATTTATAAAAATGATTTGTAGTAGAAAACATCTTTTCAAGTTCTGAGACGATGATTTATCTTTTCATTTGCAAATACTTTGAGTTTGTAAAACTGGTACGACCAACGTGTTCACACTTACGAGATTGATTCATAAAGGGAATAATGGATGGAGAAGAAAACCAAATAGCAAGACGCTTGAAGCTGTGCCGCTCTTCATGAATGCAGAAAAAGATCTTGGCAACATCTCTTTTCAGCAAATTCAGATTCTCGGCTTTTTTGCTACTCGCTATCTGGGGAGTGTTTTAACCTTTACTCTCTTTTGTTTATGATTCTGTATACTGTTTTCTTTGTTAGTTTGTTAAAGTAGTCTATACTCTATCCTAAGCTTATCACTAAGTGTGGGATTCCAGCCCAAAACAAACACTTGAGAAACATTTTCTTACATGTTCAAACTCTAAGTGTGGGATTTTACTTCCAGTAAATCTCAACTCAAGAGAACATTAGGGACAATGTTCCTCTAAGTGTGGGATAGCGGGTATAGAATACCTTGGTTAGTTTTCTTTGATTTTTAATGTCCGAAATAGTAAACTCATAAAATGTTCCTCAAAAATTTTTTTCAAAATTTTTCAAGAAAATTGATAGTATGAGCTAAATCTATTTATTAACTCTGCTAATTTTGAGCCTAAATATCTTTTGAGAGGAGCTATTTTCAGATGAGAATAATATATTTCGGAGTCTAGGGAAAATAAGGTAGAAATTGCTTAAACAAGAAATAATAATCTGATGGAAGCATGACGAAGCACATACAACCCTATTTGCAGTGAGGTATCTTGAGCCTAATAGCATTCATCTTTAATGCTTCACTATTCATTTCTTGTGTGTGCCGATGCATGCATCTCTGAATTAGAACTTGCTCTTGACATACGCTTCAAGACCACATTGGTGTGTACCGTACGCGGTATAGGTGCAATTAGATGACCTTGACATTCCCTAGGATTTAAACCCCTTTTCACATATCTCTTCAAGCCCAAAACCCTTCCGATACTCATTTTTAGTATCGATGATCCACCTAGTAAACCCTGTTGAGCCTAAACCTTTCGTTTCATAAAACCCTCATAAAACCCTACTTTCCAAAAATATTCCCCAAACTTATCTTATAATTTCTGAGGTTATGAAGAACATCTTTTAGAATATCCGCTTCACTTATCCTACCCCTTCGTGTTCTCAAAAAGATTGAAGAATCCTTGGTGTGTAAAATTGACACCGTGAAAAGACTCGAAACGTTCAAGATAAGGGATTTCTGAAAGAATCAAAAGAAGAAAAATATCCTTGGAAATTCTTTGGCAAAGAAATTCTGAAGAAGAAAAGAAAAAAAAATAGAAAAATACAAAAGCAGAAAAAGAAAATAAAAAGAAGAAAAAGAAGAAAAGAAAGAAAAATAGTTCCGCAAGAATAAAGCTTAAAGGCCTTTGAAGTATCATCCTCATAAGAAGATTCTGATAGAAGACCAAAAGCTACCTCTCTCTCCGTTCTGAAATAAAGTTGTTCATGATCTAAGTTTTTTTAAGATAAGCAACCCTTACAACCCAAAAACACCACTATCCATACCCTTTACCCCTCATCAAACACTACAACCCTCATGAATGTCTTGGGATAGTTAGCACCGTCCTCACCTAAGTGGTGGAGATCCGATTCTCGACCAAGCCTATGACGATGAGTGCTGCATGACTGGCTATTTGAGCGATTTCTTTTGTTCTAGACTGATAGGAAACCCGATACACTTTGAGTGAATTGAGTGACCACCTTTAGTGATATCGCCTAGTCATGTGTACTCCAAGATCATGAGATTTGGATGTATGCCTAAGAGAATCTTTTCTTGTTTAAGGAAGGATCATCTTATCTTCCCCTAAATTCCTGAAACTATCTTATTTGCATTTGACAGTGGTAACTCTTAAAAATGTTGAAGCTCGCTCTAAAAATGTTTTCAAAAACTGAGTATTGCTTGAGGACAAGCAACGTCTAAGTGTGGGATAACTTGATGTGACGCAAAAAGTCATGTTTTGTAGACCATTATTCCACACTTTTTGGGCACATCTTTAGTGAAAACATTCCAAAACAATCATTATTTACTAAAATTCACTAAAGTGCTCAAAATATAGGCGTTGCTACAAAAGTCAGTAAAAACATCCGAATAACGAACAAAACGGAGCAAATAAGCAGCAACCAATTCTCGCACCCTCATTTATCCTATGATAAGCATATTCTAACCTTATGATATGATGTAATAGGTAAAATCGAGACGATAAAATCAAGAATCATGCAAATCGGACAAAGGACGAAGAAGACTGGAATATTACAAACTCCTATAAAGTGATTTCGGCTATGCTAAAGATGTACACATCCAATTTCAGTGATATTTGCACCATTAGAAGCGTAACGGAATTACGAAGACACAGGCGAAAGAATCAGGTCAAACGGACGCATAACGAAGGAGATACGGACGTTTTAAGCAACGAACGAAATCAGACAGAAGCTGTATACGGCCTTGCACACCGTATACGGCCCTTCATAGACCGTATACGGCCCCTTATACACCGTATACGGCCCTATGAAGGCCGTATACGGCCCTTGGTCCCCCATATGCTGCTCGTTTGTGCTTCGTTTACTTGTACGTGCGTGCTTCACGAGTTGTACGGCCGATTTCAAGCTTTGCCTATAAATAGGAGGCCACCCCTCCATCATTCCACACACTTCAACATTCCATTCATTTCTCCATTTCCACTTTCTCTCTCACACACTCTCTCTCTCTCTAAACTCTTTTTCTTTCTTTCTCTCTCTAGAAATTAGGGTTTGATCCAGTTAGTTCTCAGTTAATATTTAACTGAAACTAACGGAGGGACTACTTTTGTAATAGCATAGGGAATAGTCCAGGGGCTTTTATTGTAATATTGTCAAGGATATTGCGGAAGTTCTGCTTGTACTCTCTCTCTAAACGCTTATTCAATCTACGCTTTATTAAAGGTTACTTCTTTCCTTATCTGTTATAATGATAATTGCTATTGTTATTATGCTAGATTTAGGACCTGTTATTATGTGTAGTGAGTAGTTTCCTTGTGTGTTTGTTATGATGTAGTTAGTTTATATATGTGTGGGGTGATGCTGCTTTAAACATATAATTGGATAACATTATGAAATAACGGAGGTAACGTTATACGACTTTCAATTGTATAGCGCCGGAATCATCACTTATGTGTGTAGTACGGAACGTGGAAGCTATGAAAGTCGTGGGCACAATCCGTTGTGGAAATAATGTTTCCAGTTATATTATATAAATGAAAACCGGTGATCTATTAATCTTGTATTTATGAATTTCTAAACCAAATCGCCTTTCCTCCAATTAAACGTGGTTAGAACCTTTATGACAAGGAGTCGTGAACCTTGATCAAACGGTCACTACCTATCTATGTTTTATGAAACTGTAAACATGGTCTGAATTGCGTAGCTGTGGAAATACTGTTTAAAACCTTTCGTATAGTACACCGTGAATCAATCAGGGATTTATTGGGAAATAGTGAGGGCTGGTTTATATCATAGATGGTTGGGCTTTAATACAAACTTAGTTTAAACTAGTCTAGAGTGATCATAAAGTATGTGACCCCGGAAAGACCACGGTAAACGGCACTGTACTTCGTGTAACGTTGGAAACACCTTCGGTGAAGTACAAATACGTAGAAGCTAAGGAAATGTCGGTGGTTGAAGACTGTGTCACATCCTGGTTTAACTTCAAAGCTGTGGAAATGTTTGATCGCACTGTACACCGTTAGTACACCTAAAGATCTGGAACACTGTGGAAATGCTTAATTGCACTATACACCGTTAGTACATCTCGGGTCTGGAAAACTGTGGAAATGCATAATCGCATGGTACACCGTGATGAAAGCTCTAGACTAAAATATAACCATTAATATAAAGTTAATAGTCACCAAACCAAATCTTAATCTTAAATGCCTTGTTTGACTTCGTTGTCCCCGTGGTGTTAAGAAAGGTCGAAACTTTAGTGGGTATGTTACTCTATCTCATGCACCCAGGAACTAATATTCCAAGAAGGGTCGTTACTCCATCACTGGATAACGTTGAAGAGTTGAGCATCCTCCTCCGATCAGACTCAATTTGGCCTAGTATTCAGTGACATATTGATTGGTCTCCCCAATCAGTAGGGTACTAGTGTTTACACTACGAACAATTAAGCTCAGATAAGACACAAACCTTTAAAAGACGTTTTCATATCAACAACCCTAGCATCACCCCCGCATAAGCTAACGAAGTCATAACAAACACATCTCCTCCATACTGATTTCATCCCTATTTCTATTTTTCATTTATTTAATTTTTATTTAATTGCTTTAAATTACGGACCTAAGTAACAAAAACCCACTCAAACTCTGTTTTAAAAATCCCATCACTAAAATAAACAACTTGTCTTGATACTCCTGTTTCACAATACGATTAGCTTAAAGAACGACCCTAGGTCATACTGCTGCTATACAGCCGTAGTAAAACTTAGGTCCCCAGCTCTTATAAATTTAAAACTCCACTACCGTGTCCTCCTTCCGTTGCATTGATGACCGTGTCGGATCGGGGGCGCGACATTTACTTACTGTTGTTTTACCAAAACTTTCTATTACTTCTTACTACAAACCTGTGAGATTCACCAACCTTTTGTATGACGCTTTTAGTGATGCATTCTCAGGTACGCGTCAACAGTAGGGATGCCCAGCAGGACTGCTTAATAGCTTGAGTCGCATGCATACATACTTGGAGATTTTATTGCATTACTTTTGTACTAGCTGTTATGTTTTAAAATCTCTAGATACTATAGTCGAACTCCAAGCTATGTTCACTTTTGAAAACTTGTGTACTGTAATTAAATGTATTTTCTAAAACGTCTCATTTAGAGTCGTTTGCTATTAATCTTGGTGTTTGATATTTGATTTGTGGCACCCAAAACTCGCTTCCGCAAAGCATTAAATTGGGGGTGTCACAGATTGGTATCAGAGCCTAAGGTTATAGCGAACTAGGTTGCATTTAGTGGGCCTAGACTATGACCGTTAGGCAGTATTCCTTATTAGATATAACTGGTTCAGTGATTTCATCATACGAATTTAATTTAACATAGCCTGATCAACTATGTACAATTAAATAAAGATGATGCAAGATCTGAAAGGAGTTATGTTAAACAGAAATGCATTAGTAGACTCTGATCACGAGAGAACCGTGACTTATACATGCTTGCGTTAGACACAACTAGGCGGTTATATAGGTATATTGGATATATGCTTATACAGATAGGCTATTATATATATAGTGTATATACTAATAGGCCTCGATTACACGATAACACGCTCGCTGTTCGGATACACATTAGAGCTCGCCAACGGTAAGTTGATCGAGTCAGGAATATAGTACCGGGATGTGCCCTGACTGCGAGGGTCATCTCTTCGAATTGGGCTTACCCTGGTAGAGCTAAGAACTTCAATATTCTATTCGGAATGAACCGATTTACAGAGAACCGTTATTCACTCGTTGTCACGTTCAACTGTCATGATTGGCATACTATAAGGACCAAAATCCTTTCTTGTTTCCCTAGTGTATTCCATATGATTCCCGATATCCGTCCTGATGTGAAATACCTGACACTTTTGCAAACCCAGACTCTGGTGATCATTTGAACTTGCATGTTAAATGATTACGACTGTACTATACTCTGCTTCTGTCATTTGACATTGCATATGTAACACCCCCAAATTTGATGATTTGCGGAAGCATACTTTGGGTGTTACTAATCAATGATCAAAGCCCATAAGATATAGTAAACGACTCTATATGCGTCGGTTTAACAAAATATATTAATATGAGAATGTTTACAACATTTGAAGCTGTACGTAGCTCGTGTTAAGAGATTTCAATACATGAGTACTTGTACAAAATATACTAATGCAAGAAAATCTCTAATATCTGCATGCTGACTCGAGCTATAGTGTCCCTGATGGCAGTCCAACCTACTGCTGGGTACCTGTGAAACATGCTAAAATGGGTCAGCTAAAGCTGGTGAGCTCACAGGTTTGAAATCAGATAATATCGTACAAATCGCAAGATTTAAATAATGATTTGCATCCAGCAAATAAATAGTATGTATACAGCCATGAGCACATAGTCTGAGCTTAACTCGAGGGTCGGGTCCCATATAGAGAATTCCGAGCGAGGTGCCTCCACGAGTGCCTAATCCACACTCGTCTGAACAATTATTAGTACGTCCGTTTACCCAGTTAGTGCTTGCTAACCCGGACGAGGAGGGTCAATCCTATATGGTACCATATACTAATAATCATGCTACAACGTATTACCAAACTATGCTGACGGAGGACTTTGAAATGATTAGTGGAAAACAACTCATGTAGTATATTGTAAAGTTTGTACTTGCGTTCACATGTTAGAAATAAGCATTGAATCACACCCCTGAGTGAAAATCGTTAAAAAGAGGGGCTATGAGACTCACCTGAGTCTTGAGCGTTTGGTCAATAACATACGGTGCTTAATCAAGCAATGAGATGTCCGCAAACAGATAACCTGAGGGTGTCCACGACACGCGATGGTTATTAATATGAGTCGGTATCTCAAGGACTACCTTTGTAGTTGTTATACAACTATATATGTCCAAATTACTACGATTTGGTAGATTATTAGATTTGTGTTTTGAAAACGTGTACGGGCCGTTGGTGACAGATTTATGATATTAACCTCAACATTATTATCTTGTTTTTCTAAGTATCTTGCTTGTATTATATATATACCAATGTATTCCCGAAGTCGTGTAGTTGAAAGTTTAAAGTTTTACTAGTCCAACACTTAGTGGAAAAATTTGAGTTTTCTGTGTTTTGCGACACAATATGCGACACAAAAGTTTGTCATGCGACACAAGGGTTGTGTCGCATAGGGATGCGACACAAGAGCTTAGCGACACAAGGGTTGTGTCGCATAAGCGTACGATGCTGATTTAACAGCGACATAATGATTGTGTCGCATGGGATTTGCGACATAAGGTACGACATAATGGTTGTGTCGCAAGACTTACGACACTAATTATTTAGTACGACACAAGGTGCGACCTAACAGGTTTTATGCGACATAAGCTGCGACACAAGGCTTGTGTCGCAAAGATGAACACCAAGTCAGTACCCAGCGACTGACGCTTTTTTCCGATCTAAAACTTAATTTAAACATACTTTTAGGCTATAAAATCATGTTATCTTCCTAGTATAGGACATATATAAGTCATATAAACGACTATCAAGTGAAAATACTAAGAATCGAGTGGTTTCGGGATTTTGTCGGAAACTTACAAAGTGGCGAAATGGAAATCCGGAAAGATAGAAGCGTAGATCGTTGCGAGGTGGTCGTGAATCTCTAAAAATCTTGATGATCCGGGTGCGTATAAGGGTGTTATTTGGCAATTTTAGTGGATGGTGGTGGTTTGGTGATTTTGGAGAAAAAGAAGAGAAGAGAGAGAGAGAGGTGATGGAGAAATGGGGAAAAGAAAGGGGAAAGTGGGAGGTTAACCTCCCATTTTTCAGTCTCCGCTCTGCGCTCCGTAAGGTGTTCGTTTTCCCGATTATTTAAGCGTTAAATATTTATTTTACATATTCAAATATAAGTTTTAAAATACGAATTATTACTCGATATTTTTATTGAAGTATTTTACCAAATGTTTTATATTTGAGTTATAAATCTAATTTAGTTCGTTTTATTAGTTTGCGCGTTGTAATATTTTAGTTGTGTAAAAGTTTATTTGTACATTATAATACGAGTATGAAACATTACAAAGAATTGTTTTTAAGTATAATTGGGTTGTTAAATAGTAATTAAATTATTTAATAATTTGCTCACCAACGTCCGTATTTAATTGAACCGAATTACATTCGATTTAAATTGCGTACGATTTAGTTAAATCGCATTTTTGTATATATTCAACAATATATATTTCGATACATAAATTAGCCTAATACAAAACTAATTACATGTATTAACAGTGAATTAGGCACTACTTGCTAGTCCTAATTTGGCGGGTGTTACATTCTCCCCCTGTTAGAAGAATTTCGTCCCGAAATTTAGTTCGAGGTCGCGTTTGATGTAGAATCGGTGAATAGCTGAGGGTATTTGAGTCGCATTTGGTCTTCTCGTTCCCAAGTGAATTCCGGACCGCGCCGCGAATTCCACCTGACCTTAACGATGGGAATACGACTTTGTTTGAGTTGTTTGACCTCACGGTCCATGATTTCAGCAGGTTCCTCAACAAAATGAAGTTTGTTATCGACGCGAATCTCGTCGAGTGGTATAATGAGTGTCTCATCAGACAGACATTTCTTTAGGTTAGAAATGTGAAAGGTAGGGTGCACGCTGCTGAGTTCGGATGGCAGCTGCAATCGATATGCCACGGGGCCAATCCGTTCAAGGATCTCAAAAGGCCCAATGTACCTAGGATTCAATTTCCCGCGTTTGCCGAATCGGATTACGCCTTTCCAAGGCGATACTTTCAGAAGTACTCGATCCCCAACCTAGAACTCGAGTGGTTTGCGTCTCACGTCAGCATAACTTTTCTGACGATCACGTGCGGCTTTGAGCTTATTTTGAATCTCGAAGATTTTCTCGGTTGTTTCGTGAATGATTTCCGGACCCGTGAGTTGGCTATCCCCAACTTCGGTCCAACAGATAGGTGACCGGCACTTACGACCGTACAGTGCCTCGAATGGTGCAGCCTTGATGCTAGAGTGATAACTGTTGTTGTACGAGAACTCGCACAACGGTAGATGTTGCTCCCAGTTTACACCGAAGTCAACTACGTAGGCACGTAGCATGTCTTCAAGTGTTTGAATTGTTCGTTCACTTTGGCCGTCGGTTTGAGGATGGTATGCGGTACTCATGTCAATATGGGTACCCAATGATTTTTGAAGTGATTGCCAAAAGTGAGATGTGAAACGACTGTCCCTATCTGAGATAATCGAGGTTGGAACACCATGTCGAGAAATGATTTCCTTGATGTAAATTCGTGTGAGGCGTTCCATTTTATCGGATTCCTTGATCGCCAGAAAATGAGCAGATTTGGTGAGACGATCGACGATCACCCAAATGGTATCGCAACCGCTCGATGACTTGGGTAGTTTGGTTATGAAATCCATGGTGATTTGTTCCCATTTCCATTCGGGAATGTCGGGTTGCTGAAGTAAGCCAGAAGGTTTTTGGTGTTCGGCTTTGACTTTCGAGCAAGTAAGACACTTGCTGACATACGTGGCTATTTCGGCTTTCATGTTCGGCCACCAATAAAAATCCTTGATGCCATGATACATTTTGTCGGATCCCGGATGGATGGAATATTTAGACTTGTGAGCTTCATCCATCACCAAGTCTCGCAGGTTCCCAAAACTAGGCAACCAGATCCGGTTTGAGAGACACCTGACTCCGTTAGGTTTGATTTCGAATTGTTTATCCACGCCTCGCAAGGCTTCGTTTTTGACATTATCAGGTTTGAGGGCTTCGAGTTGAGCAGCGAGGATCTGGATGTTTAGATCATTGTGAATAGTCATACTGAGGGCTCGAACTCGAAGTGGTTTCGATCGTTCCTTTCGACTGAGGGCGTCGGCAACAACATTTGCCTTCCCCGGATGGTATTTGATTTCGCAGTCGTAATCGGTAAGCAACTCGACCCATCGACGTTGCCTCATGTTGAGATCCTTTTGATCGAATATATGTTGGAGACTTTTGTGGTCGGTAAAGATTGTACACTTAGTGCCGTAGAGATAATGTCTCCAGATTTTGAGAGCGAACACAACAGCTCCAAGTTCAAGGTCATGAGTGGTGTAGTTCTTTTCATGGATTTTGAGTTGTCGTGAGGTATAAGCAATGACCTTGTCTCGTTGCATTAACACGCAACCGAGACCTTGATGAGAAACATCGCAGTATACCACGAAGTCATCGGTGCCTTCGGGTAGTGATAGAATTGGAGCACTGCAAAGCTTTTGTTTCAGAAGTTGGAACGCTGACTCTTGTTTATCGGTCCAATCGAACTTTTTGTCCTTCTGAGTCAGTACCGTGAGTGGTTGAGCTATTTTTGAGAAATTTTTGATGAATCGCCGATAGTACCCGACAAGTCCTAGAAACTGCCGTACTTCGGTCGGTGTGGTAGGTGCTTGCCAGCACTTGATAGCTTCGATTTTTGATGGATCAACATGAATTCCTTGACTATCGATAACATGTCCAAGGAATTGAACGGTTTGTATCCAGAACTAACACTTAGAGAATTTGGCGTAAAGCTCCTCGTGTCTAAGTAGTTCTAGAATAGTTTTGAGATGTTGCGCATATTCTTGCTCGTTATGCGAATAGATGAGGATGTCATCGATAAAAACAATGACAAACTTGTCGAGGTAAGGTTTGCACACCCGATTCATAAGGTCCATAAATACAGCCGGTGCGTTGGTTAATCCAAAGGGCATCACTTGGAACTCATAATGCCCGTAACGGGTTCGGAAAGCAGTTTTTGGGATGTCGGTGTCGCGAACACGTAGTTGATGATAACCTGACCGAAGATCGATCTTTGAATAAAAACTTGACCCTTGAAGTTGGTCAAAAAGGTCATCAATTCGAGGGAGTGGGTAACGGTTCTTGAAGGTTAACTTGTTCAACTCTCGGTAGTCGATACACATTCTGAATGAACCGTCCTTCTTTTTGACAAACAAGACCGGAGCTCCCCAAGGTGAAGAACTCGGTCTGATGAATCCTCTATCCAGAAGTTCCTGTAACTGGGTGGACAACTCCTAAAGTTCAGATGGGGCTAAGCGGTATGGTGCTCGGGCCACGGGTGCAGCACCTGGCACGAGATCGATTGAGAACTCAACCTATCTAGGTGGAGGTAGACCAGGTAGTTCTTCCGGAAAGACTTCAGGAAAGTCTCTAACAATAGGCACATCCTCAAGTCGCTTCTCCTCCGACTTTTTCTCCGTGATGTGCGCGAGGATTGCAGGATAACCCTTTCTCAGGAATTTTCAGGTTTTCAAACAGGAGATGATGTTTAGTCTCGTCCCACCGGTCCCCCCTGTATGATTAGGGTTCGACCGACGGTGAGAGGGATGCGGACGATTTTGTCATAACAGATGATTTCGGCTCGATGTTTGGACAACCAGTCCATTCCAATGATGATGTTGAAACTTCCAATTTCAACGGGCACAAGATCGATGGAAAAGGTTTCATCAGCTAGGTTTAAAGTGCAATTAGGTATCACACTATTGGTTTCTATAAGTTTCCCATTTGCTAGCTCTACAGTGTACTTAACATCTAAGGCAACAGGAGTGATGTCAAGTAGTGGGCAAAACTCATCAGAGATAAAGCTTCTATCAGCACCAGTATCAAATAGAACAGAAGCAGTTAAGTTGTTGAGGAGGAACATACCCGAGACCACATTCGGGTCTTGACGGGCGTCCCCCGAGTTGATTACGAAGGCTCTACTTCGGGTGTTGTTGTTGTTGCTGTTGCAGTTGTTGTTGTTGTTGTTGCCTTGGTTCTTCAGTTTTGGGCACGTGTCCCTGAAGTGCCCGGGGTTCCCACATTCAAAGCAGACCTTGGGTGGCCTAGTGTTGTTGTTGGAATTGTTGTTGGCAGGTGATCGGCAATCTTTGGTGAGGTGGCCATACCTCTTGCAATTGTTGCAAAAGGGACCACAGGAACCTTCATGGTGGCGGCTGCATTTGGAGCAGTAGGGTTTGTTCCCGGTGTAACCCCGTTTGGTTTCGGTGGTGGAGTTGTAGGCTTTGATGGTGTCGGGTTTCTTGTTTTGGTAGTTGTTGTGGTTGTCGGACCACTTTCTTTTGTTGTTGTGGGAGGACGAAACGGGTGGTTCTGAGCCTTCGCTCATAGCCATGAGGTCGTGGGCTAATCGTATGGCACCGTCAATAGTGGTTTGGTTTGAGGAGGCGACGTTCCCCCGAACAGGTTCCGGAAGACCAAGAATGTACTTCCTGATTTTATCGGGTTCCGTGCTCACCATAGCTGGGCGGAGGGCAGCGAGCTGCTGGAATCTGGTGGTATAACCATCGATATCACCATTCTGAACTTTTAGGTTCCAGAACTCCTCGTCCAGCTTTTGGAGTTTGTCTATCGAACAGTACTTGGCGGTGAGTTTTGCTTTCAAGTCCTCCCAAGAGAGTTGGTAGGAAGTGTCAGCACCCACTGATTGGGAATATGAGTTCCACCAAGAGTGAGCATCATCTTCGAGGGAGCAGGTGGCGAAATTAACTTTGTAGTTTTCCGCGCATTTGCTGACGCGGAAAACAGTTTCCATCTTTTCGAACCATCTGATTAGTCCGATGGCTCCCTAAGTACCCTTGAAGCTTGAGGGTTTGCAGCTCTGAAAGTCCTTGTAAGAACAAGGTTTAGCAGCGGGGGTTTCAGCGGCATCGCTATTTCTCCCGGAATTCTGTGGAGTATTACGAGCCAAGGCTTCAGTCACAGCCTGGGTTATGAGTGACGTAAGCTGGGCATCGGTGTATGGTCTCGTCTTTGGCGGCATGCTTCTTCAATAAAATAAATGAAGATACATGAGATTTTGTAAGAAAATTTTATTTGTCACAGATGCTCATGTATAAAAGCGGTAATACATAACATCAATATGAAAAATGACAATTAATATGAGTTGAAACAGCAAGGAATATTTGATAGATAATACGAGTTCAAAGGTTACATCCCATGGATGTATTACAAAAGGTGTCAGGAATTGTTACATCCGACCGAGTCATAAAGTAGCGCTTAAATAGTTATTAGACTACAAGATAGATTACAAGACAAGGACTACACTAGTCTCAATGTAGATTAATTTGTTCCATCATTTCAATGAGACGATCCACAGTATTTGCAAGTCTGCTGGCCTGTCGGGCATTGTCTTCAGCCAATGCTAGTCGCTGTACCAAACCACGGGCATATTCTTCCGTTTCCCGTGAGCGTTGCTCACACTCTTCTAGTCTGTGTTTCAAGAGGGCGGTTTCCACGCTTATCTCCACCACTTTGTTGAAAAGAATGTCTACATTGTTAACGGTGGTTTCGTGATCCTCGGAGACTTGTTCGATGCGCTCGAGGGATGTAAGTCTCCAGTTTTCGTTCGTCTCCTGCAACACGAAGTCCATGGTGAGAAGTCGTTGCTCGTGTTGGTTCACCCTTGCGGCTAAGGTTGGCAAGGTGAAGTGAGTGGGGTACGGGCCAGCTCGAGGCAACCTGGCGTTCCTCCTAGCTACCCTTGGGTTCTGCGGCCCGGATTGAGAGCGCGATGGATTGGGCGGTGTGTTTGCCATTTATGAGACAAAACGTTAATGAGAATGAGGCCTATCTATGTATATAAATAATAGTTCTACATAATAGCCTAGGGTGTCTAACACAGACATGTTTGAGTCTTGGTTCTCTCGAGGTCAGAGTCAACTAGTGTATTCCCGTTCAACATAACCATTTCAGACCTTACATCATCTTTCCTTAATTGTACATAGTTGATCAGGCTATGTTAAATTAAAGTCGTATGCTGTAATTCCTGAACCAATCATGCCTAGTAAGGAAATACTGCCTAACGGTCATAGTCTAGGCCCACTAAATGCAACCTAGTTCACTATAACCTTAGTCTCTGATACCAATCTGTAACACCCCCAAATTTGATGGTTTGCGGAAGCATACTTTGGGTGTTACTAATCAATGATCAAAGCACATAAGATATAGTAAACGACTCTATATGCGTCGTTTTAACAAAATATATTAACATGAGAATGTTTACAACATTTGAAGCTGTACGTGGCTCGTGTTCGATTTAAATAAGAGATTTCAATACATGAGTACTTGTACAAAATATACTAATGCAAGAAAATCTCTAATATCTGCATGCTGACTCGAGCTATAGTGTCCCTGATGGCAGTCCAATCTACTGCTGGGTACCTGTGAAACATGCTAAAATGGGTCAGCTAAAGCTGGTGAGCTCACAGGTTTGAAATCAGATAATATCGTACGAACCACAAGATTTAAATAATGATTTGCATCCAGCAAATAAATAGTATGTATACAGCCATGAGCACATAGTCTGAGCTTAACTTGAGGGTCGGGTCCCATATAGAGAATTCCGAGTGAGGTGCCTCCACGAGTGCCTAATCCACACTCGTCTGAACAATTATTAGTACGTCCGTTTACCCAGTTAGTGCTTGCTAACCCGGAAGAGGAGGGTCAATCCTATATGGTACCATATACTAATAATCACGCTACAACGTATTACCAAACTATCCTGACGGAGGACTTTGAAATGATTAGTGGAAAACAACTCATGTAGTATATTGTAAAGTTTGTACTTGCGTTCACATGTTAGAAATAAGCATTGAATCACACCCCTGAGTGAAAATCGTTAAAAAGAGGGGCTATGAGACTCACCTGAGTCTTGAGCGTTTGGTCAATAACGTACGGTGCTTAATCAAGCAATGAGATGTCCGCAGACAGATAACCTGAGGGTGTCCATGACACGCGATGGTTATTAATATGAGTCGGTATCTCAAGGACTACCTTTGTAGTTGTTATACAACTATATATGTCCAAATTACTACGATTTGGTTGATTATTAGATTTGTGTTTTGAAAACGTGTACGGGCCGTTGGTGACAGATTTATGATATTAACCTCAGCATTATTATCTTGTTTTTCTAAGTATCTTGCTTGTATTATATATATACCAATGTATTCCCGAAGTCGTGTAGTTGAAAGTTTAAAGTTTTACTAGTCCAACACTTAGTGGAAAAATCTGAGTTTTCTGTGTTTTGCGACACAATATGCGACACAAAAGTTTGTCATGCGACACAAGGGTTGTGTCGCATAGGGATGCGACACAAGAGCTTAGCGACACAAGGGTTGTCTCGCATAAGCGTACGATGCTGATTTAACAGCGACATAATGATTGTGTCGCATGGGATTTGCGACATAAGGTACGACATAATGGTTGTGTCGCAAGACTTACGACACTAATTATTTAGTACGACACAAGGTGCGACCTAACAGGTTTTATGCGACATAAGCTGCGACACAAGGCTTGTGTCGCAAAGATGAACACCAAGTCAGTACCCAGCGACTGACGCGTTTTTCCGATCCAAAACTTAATTTTAACATACTTTTAGGCTATAAAATCGTGTTATCTTCCTAGTATAGGACATATATAAGTCATATAAACGACTATCAAGTGAAAATACTAAGAATCGAGTGGTTTCGGGATTTTGTCGGAAACTTACAAAGTGGCGAAATGGAAATCCGGAAAGATAGAAGTGTAGATCGTTGCGAGGTGGTCGTGAATCTCTAAAAATCTTGATGATCCGGGTGGGTATAAGGGTGTTATTTGGCGATTTTAGTGGATGGTGGTGGTTTGGTGATTTTGGAGAAAAAGAAGAGAAGAGAGAGAGAGGTGATGGAGAAATGGGGAAAAGAAAGGGGAAAGTGGGAGGTTAACCTCCCATTTTTCAGTCTCCGCTCTGCGCTCCGTAAGGTGTTCGTTTTCCCGATTATTTAAGCGTTAAATATTTATTTTACATATTCAAATATAAGTTTTAAAATACGAATTATTACTCGATATTTTTATTGAAGTATTTTACCAAATGTTTTATATTTGAGTTATAAATCTAATTTAGTTCGTTTTATTAGTTTGCGCGTTGTAATATTTTAGTTGTGTAAAAGTTTATTTGTACATTATAATACGAGTCTGAAACATTACAAAGAATTGTTTTTAAGTATAATTGGGTTGTTAAATAGTAATTAAATTATTTAATAATTTGCTCACCAACGTCCGTATTTAATTGAACCGAATTACATTCGATTTAAATTGCGTACGATTTAGTCAAATCGCATTTTAGTATATATTCAACAATATATATTTCGATACATAAATTAGCCTAATACAGAACTAATTACATGTATTAACAGTGAATTAGGCACTACTTGCTAGTCCTAATTTGGCGGGTGTTACAGCATACATCGATTAACTGCTCTGAATTCGTACAACTGTCACAATCATTCTCTTCAAATTCAAACTCTGACATGTTCCTTATATTCATTGAAGGAACATGCCTCCACGATGCCAAAAGTACACTCAAGCTCAGGTTGATCAACTGGTTGCTGACGCACTAATTGCTGAGCGACGACGATCCGAAAGTGCTGAAACACCACCAAGTACCACTGTGATAAAACCCTGCACCTACAAAGACATCCTTAGCTGCAAACCTCTGAACTTCAACGGCACTGAAGGTGCCATTGGGTTGTTACGATGGCTAGAAAAGACAGAGTCGGTCTTTCGCATCTGCAACTGTACTGAGGACTGTAAGGTCAAGTTCTCCACCTACACATCATGGATGATGCTCTGACATGGTGAAACACTTATGCTGACTCTGTGGGCCAAGACGTTGCTTTGCAAACTCCTTGGGACGAACTGAAGAAAATGCTCAAGGATGAGTATTGTCCTAGGGATGAGATCCAACAACTAGAAGCCGAATTCTGGCAACTCACTACCCAAGGCAATGACGTTGCCGGCTACACCTCTAGGTTTAACCAGCTAGCACACCTGTGTCCATCTATGGTTGATACTGAATACAAGCGTATTGAGCGCTATCTCTGGGGACTACCCCCGCAAATCCAAGGGATGGTTACTTCATCCAATTCTCCTACATTTCATGGTACTGTGTGTATGGCACACAAACTGATAGCACAAATGGTTCGTCAAGGAACCATTGTTGACAAAAACGTTGGTAACAGCTCTGGTGATAACAAAAGGAAAACTGATGGAAAACCTGGAAACCAGAGCCAAGCCAACAAGAAACCCGCAGCTGCTAAGACTGACACCCCTGAATCTGATGACAAGATAGGGTACAAAGGAAGCAAGCCCTATTGCTCTAAGTGCAGCCTTCACCATGATGGTTCATGTCCTTGCCCTAAATGCAAGCGATTCGGGCATGTGGCCAAAGACTGCAAAGCAGTCACAACTAGTACCAACACCTCTGCACCTAAGACCTGCTACGAATGCAATGGTACTGGGCACTTCAGGAGGGACTGCCCAAAGTTGAAGGACAAGAACAGCAACACCGCTAAGGGCAGGTTCTATGTGCTTAACACTTAAGGTAACCACCGGAACCCGAGACTTATTGACTTACTCAACCCGGGTATGATTACTTATGGATGACCCGACTGCCTGTATACTATTTACCTCAGTAGATTTTACTTGCTGTTTGATAGCTTCTATGTTTTTCCTAGATCCTATGTACTCGATAGAATTAGGAAAACGATAACTTAGTTCCTATAATATACTGATAGAGTTTAGTCTACTCTAGAATCTTACCGACATGTACATATTACATGATACTTCATTCCGTACCTTAGATCCTATGAGTGAGATAGGATTTGGAAGAAGACGATTTAGTTTCTATATGAGACGAGGTTTAGCTTACATATGTATAGGAATAACATATCCTACACTGTTTTATACCGGAAGACATACCGGTTAATTTTTATACAATGGGTAACATCCCACATAAATCTAATGTAGGCTAAACCATTTAGTTTCTATAGAAGACTGATAGAGTCTAGTTTACGCTACGATACTACTATTCGTTACAGACTGCATGAACTTAGTGGAACTTCACTACATTACTTTAGGCTAATAGTACAAAGTGTAGCTACACCTTTGTGACTGACTGAGCGACTGAATTCGCTCCTACAGACAAAATGATCAAACATACTGAAACCTGTTTCCTCTATTCCTTAAGTGGCCAGTGGGGCACTTATCTAACAAGGGGAGGAAGACAACGCTAGGAAAGTGTTGTGTCACTCACGTATTTCCTTAGGACACACACAGACTATTACTTCGACATACCGACAAGTACTACGAACAAATTTTGGGACGAAATTCTCCTAACAAGGGGAGAATGTGACACCCAGTCAAAAATGACCCAAATTTTCGTCCAAATTTAAACTTTTTAATTGGAATATTATATATATATATATAAGCATATATATATAACGTTAAGCGATTACTAAAATCATTCTCGAGCAATCTGAAAATACTCAGAGACTGCGAAACAAAAGTTAGTACAAAACATCCCCAACCGAAATATTATTGATAGATATAATATTACTATACTTAGAAAATTATTTAAATACATTTTGAACACATAAAACTATCCGTATGTTTTAAGTAAAACAAAGATACAATTTTATATCTCCGTAAAAACATATTTATAAAATATTTCAATTAAAAACATATACGATTGTATTTTTAGAAATTTATCAATTTAAAAGATTATACTACATAACGATCGGGTACGCGAACACGGGACAAAAAATACTACCAACCCTCAATTATTGGAGGCCGGTTATATCAACTGACCCCCAATAATGTAACACACACACACATACTCGATCTCTTTCTCTGCTCTCTCTCGTTCCCTCTCAATTCAAAAACCACAAGAACAACAACAACATCAGTAACAATCATCATCATCATCTAGCTCCTTGATCATCATCATCATCGTGATCCTCATCATCACCATACGTTTCGTTTTCAAAATTGTAAGGAAATCTTCCACTTTTTCTCTAACTTTTGAGTTTATAATGCTTATAAACATGTATTTGTGTTCTATAAACGAATTATATCCAATAGATTGTTTCCCCATCATTATCCTGTGTTTTAGATATGAACAGAGCCTGAAAAATGCCCAGATCCGGCGGATCAAGCCAAACCTGCATTTTTACTTGATCCGGCCATGATCCGGCGGATCTCCAGGACCCTAATTTACGCTAGGTGCATAATGGAAAAACTAGGTGCATAATGGAAAACTAGGTGCATAATGGTTTGAACTAGGTGCATAACGCGTAGTAACTATATAGAGAGTCACTAAATGATATGGAAAACATAGTAACTATATAGAGAGTCACTAAATGATATGGAAAACATTTAGAACGGATAAAAATACTTTTATACAAACTATGTTTTGGTATGTATATACGTATATGTATAAATTTACGATAACTATATATATATATATATATATATATATATATATATATATATATACGAAATCAACATTCGTAACAAACAAATTATGTTTTTGAAAAGACAACTACAATTATATGTATATATATACATATATTCAAGGACGACAAGTAATATATATAAGAATATATATATTCAACTAATAAGTATATCGATATATATACTTACGTGCAACGAATGATTTATTAAACGTACACTTACCATTATATAATATCGCGTGTATAGGACATTAGGAGATTACGTTGGTACACACGCACACTTTAGGGTTGCTTGCTCTTCAGGTGAGTCTCACAGCCACTTTTTACTGTTTTACTATTTTGGGGGAGATGCATTACTTGTTTTACTTGAATACATGTATGAATGTATTTATTACTTGCTTGTATATACTGTGTTACCAACTTACAAACAAAATGCTTTACTGATTTACAAATTAGTGATTTCTACTTTACGGAGTTACTACTCCATGAACTTACTACTTTACGACCTTCGGGGTTTACTACTTTACGGAGTTACTACTCCATGATCTTACTACTATACCGATGAACTACTTTACTACTGTACAAACTTAGTGACTCTCTGTTTTACTATGATACTGATACTTAACTACTTTACAAACGAAGTGAGTTACTGTTTTACTATGTTACTGATTTACCACCTTGCTACTGTACGAACTTACAAACTTGTTGTACTACTACGATACCGAATTACTACTTACCGGTATATCAAATTGCATGAGTTTCCGTTTAATCCAATGAAGGCCTTAGAAATCATAGTAGTTAATTATCGGATAAGCGCGAGTTTTAGTATATGGATCCATATGGGACTGACAATCCCCGCTCAGGGTGGTAGCGCCACCACGAACCATACTCGTATAAATGGGCGTTTTCTACTCGTTACATATGAGTGATTTTGGGTTGCACTCACGAGGGGCAAAATTACGGTTAAGCTTCGACTATGATGGCTCATGGCAAGATAGACCGACCTTACTTACTTAATTACCGGTGTGTAATTGATACTTACTTACTTAATTACCTGAGTGTAATTGAAATTACTTACTTAATTACTGGAGAGTAATTGATACATACTTACCTAATTACCTTAGTGAAATTGATACTTACTACTTAATTACTTGCATGTAATTGATTCTTACTCACTGAATTACTTGTTGTAAATGTTATTTACTTACTGTTGTTTTACCAAAACTTTCTATTACTTCTTACTACAAACCTGTGAGATTCACCAACCTTTTGTATGACGCTTTTAGTGATGCATTCTCAGGTACGCGTCAACAGTAGGGATGCCCAGCAGGACTGCTTAATAGCTTGAGTCGCATGCATACATACTTGGAGATTTTATTGCATTACTTTTGTACTAGCTGTTATGTTTTAAAATCTCCAGATACTATAGTCGAACTCCAAGCTATGTTCACTTTTGAAAACTTGTGTACTGTAATTAAATGTATTTTCTAAAACGTCTCATTTAGAGTCGTTTGCTATTAATCGTGGTGTTTGATATTTGATTAGTGGCACCCAAAACTCGCTTCCGCAAAGCATTAAATTGGGGGTGTCACAACACGAGATATTATGTGTCCAAATCGGAGCTAATGTGAATGAGATTCGATTCACAAAGTTAGACATTTAATGTGTAGTTTGGTGGGTTTGAGTTTATCCGACATCGGTGCGTGAATCAATGATATCGCGTAAAAAGTCACGTTTTTACTAACGATATCTCTCTCATTTTAAAAAAATACTTGGCAAAAGAGCTAAAATATTACATTAATCAATGATATTATATCAAGTAGGTTAAAATAAGGAAGCACGAGAAAAAGCAGGCAAAACGGCCGAAAAACGAAGATTTCACATGTGTTTGAAGATTCAAGGCAACCAAGACAAGATTTCAAGTAAAAAAGGACCATCTCAAAGATATCTCCATGCCAAAGTCTTCGTTTTCAAAAATTGAATCCAACGCAAAAAGAATCAACACAAACGGATAAAGAATGAAGATTCTACGTGTTGTGAAAGATTCAAAACATTCGGAACAAGACATCTCAAGATAGGAAAATCGTCTCAGGGATTTCTTTATATCAAAGTCTTCATTTTTGAAAATCAATTCCAACGCAAAAATAATCGTCACAATCGAACGCATAATGAAGGAGATACACAAGAAAACGTGAACCGAAAAAGTTGTATGGGCGAGGCTGGCCGGCAACTGGCCGCCGCCGGCAGGCAACCGGGCGGCGCCGGCTACCTTTTTGTGACACTAGGCCGGTGCCGGCTCACCGCACCCACTTTGGGCCGGTGCCGGCCTACTTTTTTGGTCCGTGCACCACATTTTTCGTCCCGTATGCGTACCGCTCGCGCTTTTTAGCTAAAATGAGCCTAACTTCGCTATCGTGAGCCGGATTTCAACTATAAATATATCGTTGGATTCGTAATTGAAAAACAAACCTTCCTATGCACTCAAAAATTACTTTCTCTCTCTAGAAAAAATCAGATTTCTTTCACTCTCTATTTTCTCACTATAGATTAGTTTGAGAGCGTAATTAGAATAGAACGAAAGAGCGGAGCGTTTTGTAATCTTTTTGTGTACACTTGGAAGTTGTGATATTTAATTCAAGTCTATTCATTCTTGCATTTAATCCTGGTTCTTTCTATCCTTATCTATCTTAATTAATTACGTTTATATTAATTATGCTAGATTTAGTTATTGCCATGATTAGAGAATAATATACTTGTTGTGTTTGCCTGCGATGTAGTTATTTAATTATGGGATGATTAATAAATAATAATAATGTAATATGACGGCCCCTATTCGACTGTTCCTCGATATAGTACTGGAAACACTTTAAGGTGGAGTACAAACGTATAGAAATCGAGGAACGACCGAAGGTAGTCATATTACGGAACGATACAATATTACGAAGTAATATGATGACCCCTATTCGACTGTTATGCGGTATAGCGTTGGAAACACTTTAGGTGTAGTACAAATACGTGGAAGCTGTGTAATTACCGAAGGTAGTTATATTATGGACTAATATTATAAATTGAAGAAACCTAGTTTTAATTAACCTTTCTAAATAGACTTTTAAACTTAAAATTAATCTATCGCCTTTCCACCAATAAACGTGATTACAACACCTTTTTAATGACGCCAATATAAAAGGTAGTCAGTCATTTGTGTCAATATAATTTGTCAAAAGGTATGAAACCATGGAACCGCAAGACCACATGGGGAATTACCACAAGGCAAGACATGACCAAGGTTTGAAGCGGCGGAACTACTTCAAGTGAGGAACGCTGTGAATAACTTGGGGATTTAATGGGAAGTCTTAAGCAAGGGCTGGTTTAAAGTCATAAATGAACTTTTATAACATACAAATCTGATAGGATGATGAGGAATCGTTAAGTGATCCAGTTTTGTCTAGTACTTCTAGATTTTTGTCACCGTTCATAAGAAAGTAATATTAAACTTTAATAGGATTTTTACTTATTATTCTAAATACTTGGTAATGTTAAGAACGGTCGGACTTTATAATTGATCTGCCACTCTATTCATGGGCATAGGAATCATCGTATTCCAAGAAAGAGCCATTTGTTTTTCATAGGACAATTGTTGAGAGTTGAGCATGTCAGTCTAATCAGAATCACCATAACCTAGTTCCTGTGTGACATGCTAATGGGATTTTAATTAGCAGGGAATCTAGTGTTTACATCACAAGTATCCAAGAATAGTAATTACCAAACATCTTTCAAAACAGTTTCTCTAAACATCATCCCATAACTTAATTAACGAAATCTCAGCAAACACTATCTTTATTTTATCTGTTTTTACGCTTTATTTTATTTCGCTTTTATTTATTTATTTGCCTAAGTTAAAAAACCAAAACTCCTCCACTATTTTATAAACCCTTCACTAGTTTGAAAGCCATCATCTGGCTCGTCTAAGTTTCAATTCAGTCGGTTTGAAGAACGACTCTAGGTCATACCTACCACTTGCTCGCCTTTAGGATTAGCATTGTTAGGGAAAACTTAGGCCCCGCACTTATAAATTTAAAAAACCCACTGACACGCCTCCAGTAGATGGTGCAACGACAAGGTAAATTCCTTACCGACGGCTGGGGAGCGTCAAGTTTTTGGCGCCGCTGCCGGGGAACCAACTGTACGATCTTTAGGCGTCAAGATGAACTTACATTCTAGTGAACCTGCCAACGAAACTATGACAGCTACACATATCACTCTCGCTGATAACTCTAAACCATTGATTGAAGGTCGAGGAGGACCAATCGTCTATCCGGAAATTGGTAGAGGGTAATTTGAATTAAAACCACACATTGTTTAGTTAGTCCAAAACCTCTGTCAATTCCGTGGCCTACCAAATGATGATCCCAACTCCCACCTTGACAAATTCATTTCCTTATCCAACTCCTTTAAGCCGATTGGGGTTAACCAGGACATAGTATATCTATACCTATTTCCCTACTCACTCACTCTTCATGCACAAACCTGGTTTAAGGGACTAGAGATTAACACTATAACCTCTTGGGTAGAACTAGCAACCAAATTTTTGGCCAAATATTCCCCCCATCAAAACAAGCCACGTTTAGGACCAACATCATAAAATTCCGCTAAGTTCATGATGAATCGATCTACGCTGCATGGGAACGCTTTAAGAAATTGCTTAAGAAATGTCCAAATCATTGTTTTGAGCGCTCAGACCAGCTGCGCGTTTTCTACAATGGTCTCTTCCCACATCATCGTCCTTTACTTGATACCGCCTCTCAAGGCAGTTTTATTAATTGTACGGCCGATGACGCTTGGAGCCTTATTGAGAAAATGACAATGCACAACCATGACTGGAACAGTGAAAATCACCCCTCAATAGTGAATACACCTACTACAATCAGGACTGAAGCTATCAAAACTCTCACTCAGCAAGTGGAAGAACTAACGAAAGAGATCAAAGAATTAAAAAGTCAACCACAACAGGTCTGTCAAGTTCAAACCTGCCTTAATATTGCTAATACGAACCACTCAGCCCAAATTCCTCAATCTCATCTAACTCCGCCCAATACTAACTCTTCCGTTAACCCACTTAGAAATAGCCCACCAACTTACCAACCCCAACCTTGTGAACCCTCTCCCTCACAGACCTCTAATTTTGACGACACCCTGACACAAGTCATTCAAGGAATCTCGGCTAGACAAGACCAAGCTGATCTCATCTTAAGAGATCAAATGACTTTGTTAAAAGCTTTCGAATCCCAATTAGGACAATTAGCACAACGTATTAACGCTAAACCTCAGGATAGTCCATCACTCCAGCTAGTTGCCATAAGGAGGCTTCTCATATTCAAGACTCTCAGGTAGCACATAGCCCACCTACGGTTCCTTCTCCGGTGAAGGAACCACCTATTATCCCATTGACAATAGATTTAGAGTCCACATCAAGTAGGAAAATTCCATTTCCGGCTCGTCTTAAACAACGACCCGACAAGCTTAAGTCTTTTAAACTTGATAGGAAATTCCTAGATACCGTACCTGAAGCTTGTCGCGATCCTAGCGGTCGGTCGGATTTTTAGTCAGGTCGTTATTCCGGCACAACCAGGACTCGCGGCAGGGTGAGCTTTAAATTTATAAGAGCTGGGGCTCAAACTATAAGTACTACCTACCTTGGGAGCAAGCAGTAAGTATAACTCGGGGTCGTTCTTAAATCGGAGCGAATTGAAACGGAGCAGATTCACCAAAGATTATTTTCACTAATAGGATGAGGATATGTAGATTGAATTTTGATAGGTTTTGTTTTATAATTATCCTAAATGCAGAAAAGTAAATAACAGAAAATAAGGCTAGGGTTTAAGCAGAGCAGGTAGAGATGTGATTGCTGAAACTTCGATAATTAGAGTTTCGGGATGATGTTCATTATAGATTAGATTAGAGACTTGCCAGATAAAAGACAGACAAATTTTCGGTGTAAACACTAGGACCCTACGTCTCAGGATTAACACCCTAAAAGCATATGTCACTGGAATCCTAGGCTATCATAATTCTGATCAGATCGGGCTGCTTTCAAACCCCCCTGAAGTAGTCTTGAGTAAGACCTTAGTAACCCTAAAGTATCTAGGGATCAGGCAAGAGGCAACAGACCGCAATTGTATTTACTGACCTTTCTTAACACCTAATTATCTATTTGGTTTTATCGTGGCAGGTACTGATTGTATCCTATGTGTGTTAAACTATCGGTCTTAGTAGAGTTAAGCAGTGTGATGGAGTATTAGACTCTCTTGACAAAACTCTGTATTAATTCTATTTAAGTGTTTATTCTACCGTCATAATTATAGACCCTCCTTTACATTCAGGCGTTCATCCCTAGGAATAATCACGGTGTACAGGGCGAATTTGGCATTTCCAGAGTGTTCCTGACTCAAGGCATACTCACGGTGTACAGTGCATTGGCATATCCACAGTGTTCCTAACTCAAGGCATACTCACGGTGTACAGTACATTAAGTAGTTCCACAGCTTGTATTTAAACCTTGGTGTACTAACGGTGTACGGTGCATCGAGCAGTTCCACAACTTGTATTTAAACCTTGGTGTACTAACGGTGTACAGGGCAATGAAGCATTTCCACAGTTTTGATTCCTAGACCCGAGTTCTAGAAGGGTCACTTCTAGGTATTCCACGATGAAACAGTCCGATGGAATTTCCTTAGCTTCCACGTATTTGTACTCCACCAGTGGTGTTTCCAACGCTATACGAAGTACTGTGCCGTTTTATGGAAAGTTCATAGCTTTATACTGTAACTGGAGATGACTGTATCTACGTAGTATTAGGATTGATCAGATCCTATCCTAAGGGCAACAGTCACGTGAAAGTCTGGAAAGGGTGTCGAGAAATTAGATCTGTAATCAGGATAAGTTTAACCTAAACACACAACAAAACAATCTCCAATCATGTAAATAAGATATTAATATAACATCACCCCTATTCCTAATATCTACATTTCAACAATTACAATATTAAACTACTCTATAAACATGGCAATAAACAAAATACAAACTGAAATAACATAAAGTGCAAGCATTATAACAGTAAGTAAAAGTTTAGATATCACCGGGAATACAACAGTGTAATACTGAGGATTACAAATAGTCTGACTTGAAAAACTCGTTACAACAAGATTACCAAGCTAAAACCTCCTCTAGACTCGAACCGTAAGCTCAACCCTAACCTTTCTCCTCTAGAACTCTAGAGAGAGACTAGAGATAGAAAGTAGAGAGAGAAAATGAAAGAGAGAAAATGAGAGAAAATGTGAAAGTGAGGAAAGGAGTGGAATGAAGAATGGTGTGTGAAAATGGGGAGGTGATGACCCCTATTTATAGGTGAAGCCTCAAATCAAGCGTACAAGTCACGAAACAGTACGTACAAGCAAACGAAGCAGCATACGGGGTACAGGGGGCTGTATACGGCCTTGGTGGGGCCATATACGGTGTGTGAGAAGCCATATACGGTCTTGGTTAGGCCGTATACGGTTGCCAAGGCCATATACGGTGTCCGTCTGATTTCGTTCGTTGCTTAAAACGCGCGTGTCTCGTTCGTTATGCGTCCGTTTGACTTGATTCTTTCGCCCATGGCTTCGTAATTCCGTTATGATTCTAATGATGCCAACTTCATGGTAGTTGGATGTATAGAGATCAGGCGTATCCGGAATGACTTTATAGGTGTCCGAAATCGTCGTGTCTTCTCCGTTCTTTACCCTTTTGGCATGATTCTTGATTCTTCGGTCTCGTTTTTACCTGTATTATCATATGATGAGGTTAGAATGTGTGCCTCATAAGATAGATGAGTCCAGAGGAGTCAGTGCACATATATTTGTCCTGATTTGCTTGTTATTTGGACATTTTTGGTGATTTTTGCAGCAACGCCTATATTTGGACCACTTTAGTGAATTTTAGTAAATAATGATCATTTTGGAATGTTTTCACTAAAGATGTACCCAAAAAGTGTGGAATATTTCCCTTAAAAACTTGACTTTTTGAGTCACATCAAGTTATCCCACACTTAGACGTTGCTTGTCCTCAAGCAACACTCAGTTTGAGAGAGAAAACATTTTTTAAAATTTGGTTTTTAATGGTGAGTTAAAATAATTTTAAAAGATACCACTTCTAATACAACTAAGATTATTTAAGAATAAAAGGAAGGATAAGATGATTCTTTCAGAAGCAAGAAGCAATTATCTTCGGGCATACTACCAATCCTTGTGATCTTGGAGTACACATGACTAGGCGATCTCACTAAAGGTGGTCACTCAATTCCCTCAAAGTGTATCAGGTTTCCTATCAATCTAGAACAAACGAAATCGCTCAAATAAGCCAGTCATGCAGCACTCATCATCATAGGCTTGGTCAAGAATCGAATCTCCACCACTTAGGTGAGGACGGTGCTAATTATCCCAAGACATTCAACGGGTTGCGGTGTTTGGTGAGGATTGAGGGTATGGATAGTGGTATGTTTTTGGGTTGTAGTGGGTTGACTCATCTTAAAACTCTAAGATAGTGAAAAACTTTATTTGAGAATGGAACAGAGGATTCTGTAGCTGCTCGTCTTTTATCGAATTTTTCTTGAGAAGGTGATACTTTGAAGCACTCAGCTTTATTTTATGGAACTATTTTTTTTCTTTTCTTGATTTTCTATTTTTATTTTGTTTTCTTCTTCAGAATTTCTTATCCAGAGAATTTCTAAGGATATTTTGTTTTGTTTCTTCTAGAAATCCCTTTTCGGAGCTATGATCTTTGATCTTGAACTTCGAGTCTTTACATAGTGTCAATTTTTCACACTTTTTGAGATATAACTTTCAAAGAACACGAAAGAGGAAGACTTGGGAGCATAATCGAAGAGGATGTTCCAAAAGGTGTTTTTCACGACCTCAGAAATTGTAAGATAAGCTTTTGGGAATTTTGGGTGAGTAGGGTTTGCATTAGGGTTTTTATAGAAACGAAAGGTTTAGGCTCAACAGGGTTTACTAGGCGGATCATCGATACTAAAAATAAGTATCGGAAGGGTTTTGGGCTTGAAGAGATATGTAAGAATTGGGTTTAAATCCTAAGGAATGTCAAGGTTATCTAATTGCACCTATACCGCGTACGGTGCACACCAATGTGGTCTCGAAACGTAGGTCTGGAGCAAGTTCTAATTCAGAGATGCAAGCAGCGGCACACACAAGAAATAAAGAGTGAAGCATTAAAGATGAATGCTTTTAGGCTCAAGATACCTCACTGCAAAAATAGGGTTGTATGTGCCTAGCCATGCTCCTTCTAGATTATTGTTTCTTGCTCAAGAAATTTCTACCTTACTTTCCCTATATTCCAAAATAACTTACTCATTTTTCGAAAATGGCTTCCTTCGAAAGTATTCAAACTCAAAAACTTAGAGTTAATCTCACGATTTAGCTCATAATTTTAAAAATTTTGAAAATTTTGTTTGAAAAAGTTAAGTTCGGTTTAGAGAAACATTTTCTAAGTTATACTATTTTGGACATAAAAATTGCCTAAAATTATCCAAGGTATTCTATACCTGCTATCCCACACTTAGAGGAACATTGTCCCTAATGTTCTTTTGAGTTGAGATTTACTGGAGGTAAAATCCCACACTTAGAGTTTGAACATGTAAGAAAATGTTTCTCAAGTGTTAAATTTGGGTTTGAATCCCACACTTAGTGATAAGCTTATGATAGGGTATAGATTCTAACAAACTAATCAAGACAAAATATGTTTAATCATGAAATGGATAAAAGGTTAAGAAACTCCCCATATAACGTTTTCACGTTGTGAAGCTTATGATAGGCTGTAGGAAGGAAGGAGTCGATATGAGTCTTCTTCCGCATTCTTCATGAAGGTCGGTCAGCTTCAAACGAGTTATCAGGTGCATTGTATCCCACGTTATCAGAGATTCGTTCCAAATCTTTAAGTGGGGATTCTTGTGGTGTAGAATCCCATACTTAGATTTTGAAGATGTTGGAACGATTTTGATAAGTATTTGTAGTGTGGGGAAGTGATCCCACACTTAGTTCTTTGAAGCGCTTGGATACAAGTAAGTTTCCTGAAGAACGTGACTCCTCCACGAGATGTTTGAATGTTCCGTTGTTTGCAAATATGGAAAGCTGGTTCGGGTTGCCTTTTGACTTCACGGATTTTCTTCTTGAATGCGCGTCATCTCGTCTATTTCCATGATCATTCATCACAACATTTTCACTTATTGAAAGAAAAATAAAACATAATAAGTAATAGTATAATAATAATAATAATAGAGACAGAGTGATCAACCAACTAGTGGCTGATACAAATAAGTTCCAAAAGAAAGGTACTGCAGTAGCCAAACAAACACAAGACAATAATAATAATGTCTGAAACCAAAGTCAAATGATGTAAATGGAGCTGGTCTATGAGGCTGGTGATCCCTGGTCAGGTATATCAGTCTGCTGAGTGGGGGCTGGTGCTGTGGATGGTCCCACGACTGACTGCTGGCCACTCGATACTCTATGTCCTTCTTCAGCAGTGATAAGCTCAAGCTGGATCAATATATCTCTGAGTATAGCTACCAGCATCTTCATCGGATCTTCAATACCCCACTGTAGCAAAACTTCTGATGTGACCTTTGCTCGCTCAAGCAAAGTCAAGTAGGCCTGACGAAGCATACTCTCTGTAGGCACATCTGAGGAAGAGATCGGTCCTAGGTTCAGTAACATCCTAGAAGTGTCAAATGATAAGGCATCCGTGCCCAAGAAAACTGTGTCAGTGCGGTATGATCCCCTGGTAACCGGTTGGGCAACAGTAAGATGAGAAATCACAGGTGCAGAAATCACTGGCTGAACTGCCGGTATCTCGGTCTCAACTGACTGGATCTGCTCTGGTACTGGTGTGGTCTGAGCAGCAGATGATGGTGGATGAGTGGTATGTGATGGGATGGATGTATGTGGTGGTGCTATGGCTGGTGGTGGTGGACCGCATCGGTACATATAAGGCTCAGGGTCTGGAATACCAAGTCTCCTGGAAATCAGTAGCTGGTGGGAACGGCTAACCTGAAGAGCATGTAAAAGATAGTACTGTGTCAGCGAGGTCACTGGATCTGTGTAGTGAACAATAGCCTGAGCTGGTGGCTCGGCTGTCTCAGCTGCTCTATGCGGGACACTAGTATGTGCTCGGGCTCTATCAGATGGACCATCCTCAGTATCTGCAACAGGTGAAGATCCTCTAACTCGCTTCCTCGGGAGATGACATCCTGGAATGATCTGCTTGGTGTTCTTCCATAGACACTGCTTTTGCTTATCTACCTCAACAAGATGGATCAACTTACAGTACTCCAGGTTGAAAGGCAAAGAACTAGAACAAACAGTGAACTCCTCAGTGTGAGCATCGGTCAACAATCCCATACCATATAGCAATCTGGTGATAATCGACCCCATGAACATGTGCCTATCCAAGTCTGTCTCCATCCAAAGTCTCTCAGCGATCAAGAAAGCAACATTCAGATTCTTTCCTCCTATGATTGCTTCCATGAACTTCAACTCCTCGGCACTCACAGCCCCACCTTCCTTCTTCCCAAATATAGAACATGCTAGCAACTTGTGAAGGATGTGATGAACCGGCTTGATGAAAGTGGATGACTTAACACAGCTCCTGAAGTTTGATCCTGCTAAATCCATCCATATATCCTTGTGGTTCCTGTTTGGTAGGCTGGAGATGTCTTTAACACTGTTTCTGAACCATGCAGAGTTGACCTGAGACTCTGTGTATGAACCAAGATACTCTCCCAAGTCGGCAACTGAAATATGATGAATCCGTTCCTGAAACCTAAATGAAATCTTTCTTTTGTCGGAGATGCTCATTTTTGGATTCAATTGGTATGTCATCACGAACTCGGTCACTACTTCTCGGTATGCATCCTCATCTGTATCAAAAAGACGGAGAAGGGCATTGTTCGTTTGTCCCTCGGTCTCATACATTAGCAAATTCTTCAACTCATCCCTGATCCTAAGCTTAATCATATCCTCCCAAACCACAAAACGATTACTGCCTATCGGTCGCTGCAACCACTGGCGAATGAGTGACCTATTTTTCGAAGATTTAGCCAAGTAGCTGAGTGAAGGCGGGCAATTATCCATCTGTGACAAAAGACAAGAAAAGATTAAACTATAATAGTGGTGCATTAATGGATATGCTAAAGTACTTCCAAATTTTTAGAAAAAAATTGGAAATGTAGGCTTTAGAAATGGGCATATCCAGAAATTTTATATCACTAAACCTAACCGCAACCAATCACAAATCCACAATTCTTGTCAACTTATGTCAAAACAAGGGAAAGTGGCATAAAGCTTCATGTTTCTAGCATAATTAAAGTGAGCATTTTAGTACCCAATTCAAATATCCCAATCACTAAAAACTTAAATACTTTGCGTTTGTGGTTAACTAATTCAAATGAGCCTAATACATTGAATAAATCTAAGGTCATATAATTACCTCAAGTGAATCAATTAACCACAAAAATGACATATTACCAAGTTAATATGCAATCCAACTTTCCGCAATTTCCAAAAGACATAGAGCTAATTACATGGTTTCAAACAAAGAATGCAAGTAAACTTAATTGACAAAAATGGTAATTAGAAGAATGGTGTTCTTGTTGGTTCCATTTCAAAGTGTCATACACTTTATCAATTAAAGTGCCGAATCTTAGAAATGATTAAATGAACCAAAGCTTGTTTTGGTAATCTTGTAAGCTTTTTAAATTTAGAAAAGTCATAAACACGGTTTTTAATAAAAAGTTTTAAGTAAAAATAGTGTTTATTAAGGTTTTACAAAAATTTGCTTACTTTAATTACCAAAAACTAGCATAACCATTTTCTAATTGAAAATGATCAAACAAAGCATGTTAACCTATCACATTTAAGCACAATTCAATCCATAGAAGTCAACATAAGCAATTAATCAACCAAAAAGTCAACTAAATCAAAGTTCATCCCAAAAGTCAACACTTTAATCTTCAAACTTGCAATTAAACCAACAAATCACTAGATTATGTTTGTAATCATGTTAAGCATCAAGATAAGCATGGAATAACACTAAAAATTGCAACTTTTAACCATGAAATCCATAGAACCTAGTTACAAGCCCTAGTTTATAAAGTTTCATGAAAATTACCAAATTAGGTCAAGAATTACCTTAAACTTGATGTAATGATGTTGTGGATGCAAGATTGATCATAAAATGAAGAATTTTAGGCTTGGAATCATGCAAAATGGTGAAGAGATGAAGATTTGGTGGCTATGGTGGTGAGGCCGACGGTGGGGAAGAAGGGGAGAGGAAGGAGATGAAATTTTTATGGTTTTGTCCTTATGTGGTGGCTACTGGTCCCTTTTATACCCTTTCAAACGCGCGTGATTAAAAATTCGCGAAAGATACGAAACATATAAGTAAAATTTTAAAGTTTTAAGATTTTTAATAAAATAATTCTAAAAAGTATGTTCGCATTTTTCTGAATCTTAACGCGCAGTTTGAAATGATATTGCGAATCGTACGCGAAATCGTTTACGTTTTTATTTAAAACAAAACAATCTTTTTGTGTTCTTTAAAATCCAAGACAAGTTCAAAATTTATTTTCCAAAATTTAACAATAAACTTTTTCAAACTTTCTGAAAATGTCTGAAATTCGTTACTGAGTGGCGCGAATTCGGATTTTAAAAGAACGTTTTCTTATATTTTAATGAAAAAGCTTTTAAATAGAATAATTAACCACTAATATTACTTAACCTAAATATTTAATATAAAAGTAAATTAACCGAAGTTTGGGTTGCCTCCCAAAAAGCGCTTGGTTAAAGTCGGTAGCTCGACTTTTGGACAAATTTATTGAACATTGCCCAAGAGCAATTGTTTGAGTGAATTTGGTGCTCTCGGTTGAGGGAAAGTGTAGCGAGGAATAAAATCACAAGTGAGAATCTTAATGACAGAATCAACTAGGTGTGCGGGATGTAACGAGAATCGTTCGTGTTCGGTGAGAAACATACGTTCCTTTTTGCCTAAATCTAGAAGATTGTCAATAAACTTGTTAAATTCCTTTCTAACTTTCTTAGGGTTTGAAATTCCGTTTCGTGATCCGTTATCTATATGGTTGAGGTCGTGAAGAAGCATTCCTAGGGTTTGTTGAAATTTCCATTCTTCTCTCGAATCAGGATCTCCGGTGGTAGTATGGACTGACTCCGTGATTTCCTCGATTAAAGATGTTTGTGATACAGTGAAAGGAAATTTTGACTGAGCGAATAATAAAGTGAGTGAGATGTTGATATTCTTTCTTCCAGCAAAGAAAGCAGCTTCCCAATTATCGTTAGTGGCTCCAGGGAATATTTCTAACAACTTGTTGATCGTGTAGGTAGCGGGGTCAATGAAGAATGGAATTTTATTAGAAATGACGAGAGATATAGCAGGATCTTTGCTGATCCAGAACTCAAGCTCATAAATCATTGCTGCAACATAATGATTAATTAGGGTTTAGGAAACCGGTTGAAAATCGGTGCTGGCGAATAGGTCCATTAGTAGGTCTATTTCTGATTTAAGCTTTAGTTCTTGTTCTCGATAGTGTGTGAAGATACCTTCCCCCTATTGATTTGGAAGATGGTGAGAATACCAACCTGTTTCTTTAACCTCCGAGCGACTTCTCTTTGTTCAACTGAAAAAGGAAAATCAGATGTTTTGAGGTGTCTAGCAAATGCCCGACAAACATCCAATCTCCTATCAGGATCAAAAGAGTTACCTACGTAGCGGATATTTTCTTCAGGTTTGATTGGTAAAATCCTATCAACAACACGATAGATGGTGTACTCAGGTCCCGGTACAAGGTTCAGAAAGATAGGTGATTTCGGAGGGTACTCATAAACTTCTTCATCCGATAGTGGAAGACGTTCCTCAATAGGTGGGAAATGAAAGGGTTGAAGATATTCATAGCTACATTCAACAAAATCGGATGAAATAGGGAATTGCGAGATATTTTCTAAGGAGTATGAAATCTCAGGTGCAGGTATAACCTGATAGCTTGGAATGCTAGAGACAGAAGTTGAAATCTTCTGGTGAGATTCAGTAGTTCCCAAGTCAAGATCTAAGAATTGCCCTAAGGTACTAGATTCGTCATCAAAGTCGGCAAAGATTTCTTCGGAAGCGGATAAGGATGAAGAGTGGAAGTCGGATCCCAACTCTTGTGAAAGGCAGTTGAAGAACTCGGCGTCATCCATGGTCATCATCTCTTCAGGTGTCATATGTGGCAAAGGAGAAAGGGGAGACGGTGGCGAATCGTAGAATGATATTTTTGGGTTTTTCATTTTGTATTAACTAAGGTGATCTATCTAAACTACCCTAAACTAAGAAAATAACTTCCAAACAAGTATGGGAAAACCTAATTGGAAAGGATCTCCTAAAAGCTATTTTATCTAAGGCGGCTTCAAATCGTAACGCTCTACGATCCCCGGCAGCGGCGCCAAAAGCTTTTCGCGATCCTAGCGGTCGGTCGGATTTTTAGTCCGGTCGTTGTTCCGACACAACCAGGACTCGAGGTAGGGTGAGCTTTAAATTTATAAGAGCTGGGGCTCAAACTATAAGTACTACCTACCTTGGGTGCAAGCAGTAAGTATAACTCGGGGTCGTTCTAAAATCGGAGCGAATTGAAACGGAGCGGATTCACCAAAGATTATTTTCACTAATAGGATGAGGATAGGTAGATTGAAGTTTGATAGGTTTTGTTTTATAATTATCCTAAATGCAGAAAAGTAAATAACAGAAAATAAGGCTAGGGTTTAAGCAGACAGGTAGAGATGTGATTGCTGAAACTTCGATAATTACGGTTTCGGGATGATGTTCATTATAGATTAGATTAGAGACTTGCTAGATAAAAGACAGACAAAGTAAGACCTTAGGATTAACACCCTAAAAGCATATGTCACTGGAATCCTAGGCTATCATAATTCTGATCAGATCGGTCTGCTTTCAAACCCCCATGAAGTAGTCTTGAGTAAGACCTTAGTAAACCTAAAGTATCTAGGGATCAGGCAAGAGGCAACAGACCGCAATTGTATTTACTGACATTTCTTAACACCTAATTATCTATTTGGTTTTATCGTGGCAGGTACTGATTGTATCCTATGTGTGTTAAACTATCGGTCTTAGTAGAGTTAAGCAGTGTGATGGAGTATTAGACTCTCTTGACAAAACTCTGTATTAATTCTATTTAAGTGTTTATTCTACCGTCATAATTATAGACCCTCCTTTACATTCAGGCGTTCATCCCTAGGAATAATCACGGTGTACAGGGCGAATTTGGCATTTCCAGAGTGTTCCTGACTCAAGGCATACTCACGGTGTACAGTGCATTGGCATATCCACAGTTTTCCTAACTCAAGGCATACTCACGGTGTACAGTACATTAAGTAGTTCCACAGATTATATTTAAACCTTGGTGTACTAACGGTGTACGGTGCATCGAGCAGTTCCACAACTTGTATTTAAACCTTGGTGTACTAACGGTGTACAGGGCAGCGAAGCATTTCCACAGTTTTGATTCCTAGACCCGAGTTCTAGAAGGGTCACTTCTAGGTATTCCACGATGAAACAGTCCGACAACATTTCCTTAGCTTCCACGTATTTGTACTCCACCAGTGGTGTTTCCAACGCTATACGAAGTACTGTGCCGTTTTATGGAAAGTTCATAGCTTCATATTGTAACTGGAGATGACTGTATCTACGTAGTATTAGGGTTGATCAGATCCTATCCTAAGGGCAATAGTCACGTGAAAGTGTGGAAAGGGTGTCGAGAAACTAGATCTATAATCAGGATAAGTTTAACCTAAACACACAGCATAACAATCTCCAATCATGTAAATAAGATATTAATATAACATCACCCCTATTCCTAATATCTACATTTCAACAATCACAATATTAAACTACTCTATAACATGGCAATAAACAAAATGCAAACTGAAATAACATAGAGTGCAAGCATTATAACAGTAAGTAAAAGTTTAGATATCACCGGGAATACAGCAGTGTAATACTGAGGATTACAAACAGTCTGACTTGAAAAACTCATTACAACAAGATTACCAAGCTAAAACCTCATCCAGACTCGAACCGTGAGCTCAACCCTAACCTTTCTCCTCTAGAACTCTAAAGAGAGACTAGAGATAGAAAGTAGAGAGAGAAAATGAGAGAAAATGTGAAAGTGAGGAAAGGAGTGGAATGAAGAATGGTGTGTGAAAATGGGGAGGTGATGACCCCTATTTATAGGAGAAGCCTCAAATCAAGCGTAGAAGTCACGAAACAGCACGTACAAGCAAACGAAACAGCATACGGGGTACAGGGGGCCGTATACAGCCTTGGTGGGGCCGTATACGATGTGTGAGAAGCCGTATACAGTCTTGGTTAGGCCGTATACGGTTGCCAAGGCCGTATACGGTGTCCGTCTGATTTCGTTCGTTGCTTAAAATGCGCGTATCTCCTTCGTTATGCGTCCGTTTGACTTGATTCTTTTGCCCATGGCTTCGTAATTCCGTTTCACTTCTAATGATGCCAACTTCATGGTAATTGGATGTATAGAGCTCAGGCTTAGCCTGAATGACTTTATAGGTGTCCGAAATCGTCGTGTCTTCTCCGTTCTTTACCCTTTTGGCATGATTCTTGATTCTTCGGTCTCGTTTTTACCTGTATTATCATATGATGAGGTTAGAATGTGTGCCTCATAAGATAGATGAGTCCGGAGGAATCAGTGCATGTATATTCGTCCTGATTTGCTTGTTATTTGGACGTTTTTGGTGATTTTTGCAGCAACGCCTATATTTGGACCACTTTAGTGAATTTTAGTAAATAATGATCATTTTGGAATGTTTTCACTAAAGATATAACACCCATCTCGAAATTACAAGGATATATATTTTTTTTTTTTTTATAAAAGGAAGCGCAAGATTTAAATACAAACCATTGGATTGCATATTTACATTTCAAAATGGCAATCCAAATACATACAAACTTTAAACTAGATTATCCTAGACGTTACATACGATAAGTTTAGTGTTATAGAAATTCACATCATAATGTCATAACATTAACCAAGTTAACAAAACAGAGTGAGCTTGTCAAACATTCCATTCCTATAGTACTTCTTGCCCACCCACATACCAAAGTAAACCTGCAAGAAGTAACGAGGGGTTAGCACGAAGCTAAGTGAATAAATCTCAAACTATCACCTAACTTAGGTTAACAAATGAATACAGCAAAGCATAGCAACAGTTAATCATGAAGGATCGGTGGTCCTTGGAGTACCCTCATGCCGCGGTGGTTCCCCAAGTAACACTTAAAACCAACTGAAGGCCAAATCAGTGGCTAAACCGATAGCTTGGTACTATTACTACTTACAACATACTTTCAGTGAACAACACATGTACAAAGCACTTACGATGTCCAAAGTAATAGTACACAAACCCAACACACGTTGACCCCCGACATTCATATAGTCCACAACCATCAAGGCAATCAAGGACACCAATTATTAAGCTAAATATAACCATCATGGCAAAATATTAACTTAATAATGAAACAGTAAATTCACATTTACCCGTTGTAACCATATTGTTACAACCAAATTAGACTGAAGTCCAAGATCCACTCACCCTTGTCGACTGTAGTCTCTACTCAAAGATCTTATCTTATTGAGTCTTCTGGTTATCTGAGAACACGATCAAAACCCGAGTTAGACTCTAATGTTTAGAATTTGTAGTATAACATTCACATAAACAATGCCGTATAATGCTCATACTATACTTTCAATACTCGTTAAATAACATAAGCACACAAGTCACAAGTTGTCAAATTCGTCAAAGTAAAACTGACAAACGCGATCCGGGTAGGGTATGGCTGGATCGCGTTCCTTAACACCAAAATATTCTGTTGCCAAAATACACTTGCAAATGCGATACGGGACAAGGAGCTGGATCACGTTCCAAGGAACAAAATCCGTTTGACCCAATTTAACACTATCTAACGCGATCCGTATGATAGGGACTGGATCGCGTTCATACGTACAAAATCATCCTGGGATCAAAATACACATAGCAACGCGATCCGGGTAAGGGTTTCAGGATCGCGTTCCAATGTTTTTCAACAATGGTTCAGACCTGCAACTAGTTTCAGCTCGAACCAAAAACCCAAATTATCAAGTTTCAGCTACAACATGCGAATTTAGCAATTAAGTGACCTATACTAACATGTATAAACATGTTGCACCAACAACTAATATCATCAAACACTACAAATCATACATGCATCAATGCTTCAACCTAGTTCCAACAAAAACCCAATTCATTCAACTTCACATATGAACACATAATTGATTCATCTTAATTGAACATGAAATCAGTTTATAATCAACACACAAACACATTCAAACATGAATTTACTCTATTTCATCATTCCATCCTATTAATCCAATCAATTCAACCAACTCAAGTTCATACATAAAATGGAGGTAATTTCACTTACAATGGAGATGATGAAGATGATACAATGAAGTGGAAGAACACAAGGGAATCAAAATCACACCCTTAACTTGATGAAATCAGATTGTGGTTAATTGATTGAGAACTCATGAAATCTTTGAAGTGAAAATGAGAGTTTGAGAAATCAAATGAAATGGTGGCAAAATGAAGTCTCCAGGTGTCGACATATCCTATGACTCAGCCCCTTTGTTTTGGTTAAAATTATACCCGTCCTAAATCTATTGTCTGGAACCTAAAAACCATTTGCGAGAAATAAGTTTTTATTATACCGTCATCTAAATAAATTTAAAACATGTAATAATTCATTTATCACAATAAGCCAATTGACCAATTGACCTATTAATTTAGCTATCAAATACACCAAGTATTTAAAAATACAATTAAATAGCAATTAAATTAAGGGAAATATCGTATTTCAACTAGGCCACTTTTGAGGATGTTACAAAAGATGTACCCAAAAAGTGTGGAATATTGCCCTTAAAAACATGACTTTTTGAGTCACATCAAAGTTCATTCTAAAAAGTACTTCAGAAAACTTCTTACAACCAAGGATAAGGTACCCGAAGTACCCAATGTCCCGCTGAACGAGGAATGTTCAGCTATCTTGAAAAATATCATTCCTGAAAAACTCAAAGATACTGGACGTTTTAATCTCCCCTGTTCCATCTACAATTCAGGCATTATCTGTTCTCTCGCTGATTTAGGAGCTAGTATTAATCTAATGCCATACCCGCTTTTCAAAAGGCTTGAGTTAGAAAATCTTCAACCTACCAAAATGAGCATTGAGCTTGCTGACCACTCAGTCAAATTCCCTAAGGGAATAGCTGAAAATGTTTTAGTTAAGATTGATAAATTTCTTTACCCAGCAGATTTTGTAGTTATGGATATGCAGGAAGACGTACACATCCCAATCATACTTGGAAGACCTTTCATGAATATGGCCAAGGCAATCATCAACGTCTTCGCACAAACCATTAGCTTGCAGTCTCAAGGAGAAACCATCACTTTCCATATCGACAATCGAAATGCTGATGAACAAGCCGATATGTATATGATCTCCAACAACACCGCAAAGGACAAAGAAACTGCAAGGCCAATAACTGAAAGGAAATCTAGCAAGAAAATGACAATCACGCCATATTTCACGATTGACCTCCGACGAATAGAACAATAGATGAAAAATGCATCTCCATCATCAAATAACCAAACAATGAAAGAAGTAATTGGAACGAGAAAGATGGAAGAAGAAGACAGAAAAAGCAGACCGCCACTAAACCCGTTTACCACCGATGAAATGGCAGGAAGTAACCACAACCATTCCATGAGAAGAGAAACACTGGAGGAATATTCCAAACGCACGAGAAACCAACCACAAACCATTGCAGATCCCGAAGTACTCAATGAAATCATCCAAAGATCCGACAAAGCAGTAGGAGGAATAAGTAACGCAGTCAAATTGCTTACTCTTTCCCCCACTGAACTGCAATTCTGCCAGCAACAGAGACGGACGTATATTAGGATCTACAATGCCCTTGAAAGATCTAATATCCCCTTCACCTTAACACAATGGGAGATTTTAGGATCCATTAGAGCGCATATGAAAGAGACTACTGGACATCCAAGCAGTCGTGCCGACATCTTAACGATGAATGACCTCACAGCATTGCTCGACATGCTAAGTAGAGAAGATCACCTCAGTTCCAAAGAAAGCGGGACTATGGTTATCAACTCCACTATTGAAAAATAAATTGAGTTATTGATTGAAGAACTAGGTGATCTTGTTCGGTACTTTTGTTATAATCCATCTACGGGAGATTCAACAACGGAAACGTAACTCTAGAAGAAAGTTCATATTCCACTCAGGATGCAAGGAGATACCTCATCAGCTTACTCTAGTTTTCTCAGAATCCGACTTTCCATTCAGAACCATCAGCAACGGCAAATAGAGGACATGTGCACTTCCATCAGAAGATTCAATGGAGACCACAAGACCGAGAACTATGAAGACATAAAACTGCAATTTTTGGCATTTATATGCTCTCTCTGGCAAAACCCACTGCCCAGAGAGGTTGTTAAGACACAAAAACCACCATGCCAACCATTGTTAGATACAATGGCATGTAAATTGGAGTATCATATACTTAGCGTGACTCATTCTGGATTTTGAGATAAGAGTATTGATTGATGGTTTGATTTATTTTTTTAATTGGTACATCAGGTTACGGAATCAACCAACCTACATGAGCTGATAGAGAGAGAACCATGGATCTCTTCATCAAAGTTAGTTGTGAAACCCGACATGTTGTTTGGAAAGCGTGGAAAGAGTGGGCTTGTTGCTCTAAATCTTGTTGGGAAAGGTGATCGATGATCGTGCAAAAACCATTGTCACCTGACTGGTATGCACCCTTGTTTGTTGAACTCGACATATTTGTGTTTGCTTATGAAGTTTTTTAGTTCACAATAAGAGGTATATATGGAATGTACCTTCTGCTGCTGCTGGGATTTTTCTTTTTGGAGCATGAAGGGCTTTCAAGGGTAGAGTATATATGGGTCTCTATAGTGGACTGTAATAGCTGTATGGAAATTTTTCTTAAGTATAGTTTGTTCCATTTTAAATATTAAATATATATAGATAAATTTATTTTGGTCACAGGCCAAAGCACAATCTGCTTTTATTTTTGCTTATGGCAACAAGGTGTGGGCTGCCTCTTTTGTGTATTGTTGTTCTTTTTTATTAAATATCTTGCTTCTTACTTATTTTTGGTTTCTTTCCGTTACAGTATGCATCGATTAATTTGTACCTTAATGGTTGGAAACTTACTTGTGTACTGCATACATCTCCCAAGTGGTCCATTTATGACATTTTAGTGGAATTTGGGTAAGATAACATTCCATTTTGTGTTATTTGCACATGATACAGTATATGTGATATGGAATATGTTTTCGTTTTCAGCCTAATTGGAACATGTTTGTGTTTATTAATATCACTGTTGGTAACTTTCTTGTAGATTTGGATGACAAATGTTACAGAGAAGGAAGTTAAGGACCTGCAATGACAATTAATCAGGCATAAGGGTTGTTGGTGCAAACTTTGTACGTTGGATGTGCTAGAGTGTACAAGTGGATTATCAAGAGTATAAAAGAGAGACTTTGTCCAATTTTAGGGCACCTAGCATTCTTCTCAACCGTTATTCATACACAAATTGCAGATTGCTCTCTTGTTCTAGGTCTAGTCTTTATTGTCTAAATAGCAGGAACTCTCACAAACTCTTAGAGAAATTATTTGCTAGTATTTTGTGTTCTTTTACTCTTTTAGCTAGTGTTGGGTCAAAACTGATCTGGGTTGAATTTGTTATTGATGAGAAGACTATCGAGTACGAGTGATTAAAACTGTTTGTGTTAAAAGCTAAAACTGTCTTCACAAAGTTTCCACTGATAGAAGAAATCTGAAGAGAAGACAAGATGTTATAACTGCTTGAAGATTGATTTCAACTGATAGTTATAAGTGTGTAAGTAGTTAACTGCTTATGTAATTGTGACTGTTAGTTATATGTGTAGCAGTTAACACTGATTATGATTTGTACTTAGTCTTATATTACAATTGAAGCAGTTACCACTGATTGTATAATAGTTACAATTGTCAGCTTCAGTTTGGTAGTTATATCTGTTTATGATATTGTGATAAGTACGAGTCGGTTATGGAAGTTATTCTATTCCATATTAGTAGGAGATTGTATAGGACTCTATGTGTTATAAATAGAGATCCTTTAGACCTAGATAGGTAAGGTTAATTTTGCGCAGCTTCAAGGTTTTCTGTAACCCTAATACATCAAGTGTATTCGTCTTATATCATTAATAAGATTGAAGCTTTCGATATTCATTGTGTTCTTAAAGTTAATATTCTTGATCTTCTAAATATTATTGAGCGTGATTCCACAACTACTCAATAATACATTCAAAGCTTATTATTATTGATTGTTTATTAAGTTAAACAGGGACTAACAAAGTGGTATCAGAGCTTGGGAAGCTTTGAATACAGGAAGATCTGGGATTATTTGTGTCATTAATTGAGGTTTAGTTTTCTAATTAAGTTTTAATTTCAATGGCGACTGAAGGGAATGAAGGAACTCAAGCAACTAAGATTCCAATGCTCAAACCTGATGAGTTTGATCTATGGAAGGTCAGAATCAGGCAGTACATGCTTCTCACAGATTATCAGATGTGGGAAGTTGTTGTCAATGGTATTCCAGTAACTCTTGATGGTGATGGGGTAAAGCAACCAAGACCACCACCAACATCAGATGCAGAAAGAAAAATCAGATCTACAGAATACAAGGCTCTTAGCACACCGCTGCTATCCATTCCTAATGAGCATCTGAGTAGGTTTGAATCTTGTGAGGATCCCAAGGTTCTAATGGAGGCTATTGAGAAAAGATTTGGTGGTAATGAAAACACCAAAAAGAATAAAAGATCGTTGTTGAAACAACAATTTGAAAATTTTAGCCATGTGAAATCTGCGACTCTAACTCAAACCTTTGATAGGTTTACTAAACTGGTTGGAGAATTGGAAAATCACAAGGTTAAGATTGTCAAAGAAGATCTGAGCAGGAAGTTCTTAAGATCATTAGGTGATGATTGGACAATTTACACTGTTGGTTTGAGACAGAGTACAGATATAGAGACCAAGGAATTAGAAGATATATACAATGATCTGAGGAAATTTGAACCTGAGGTAGAAAGCAAGAAGCAGGCATCAGAATATAGTCACAATGCTGCATTTATGTCTATGGCTGGAACAAAAGCAGAGTCAAGTTATAAGGGCTCTACTCATGTTTCAGGAGTAGGAGGATCATCATTAAACAGTTCTAATGATCAGATTTTAGAATCTTTCTTTGCTAGTAATGTGAATTCTTCAAGTACTAATGAAGACTTTGAACAGTTTGATGGCGATGATCTAGAAGAGATGGACATTAAATGGCAAATTGCTCTAATAACACAGAGGGCAAAAAGATTTATGCAGAGAACTGGTAGGAACAACTTTGCATATAAGAGGAATGATGCAAGTTGGTTTGATAAAAGCAAGATAGAGTGTTTCAACTATCACAAGATGTGACACTTTGCTAGAGAATGCAGAAGCCCAAGGCAAGAGCAGAATGGTTGTTGTGCTCACACCGTGTCGTTGTTTTTCAAATGATGATGCAAGCGCAGCAGGGGTTTTAAATTTATATTTTGCGGGGCTTAAATTATACGTACTACCTACTCTGGTTAGTAAGCGGTAAGTACGACCTAAGATCGTTCTATGAATCCAAACGTGTGGGCGATTAAAGTTGACACTTTCGGTAGGGAAGTATTTAGGATGGAACAAAGTAGGTAGGTTTGGGGTTTAAAGACAGATAATTAAAATGCAGGAAAGTAAATTGCGGGAAAATAAAGTGCAGGAAAAACAGATAAAGATAAAGACGTGATTGCTGAGATTTCGATAATTAACATTTCAGGATGACAGGACAAATAGTGTTGATACGTAATATGGCAATTAAACTACTAGGTGTAAACTCTAGAACCCTACCAACTCAGTTTCCCATTGGCGTGTCACTTGGAACTAGGTTATCGTGATTCTGATCGAAGCAATACGCAAACTTCCAATACTCATCTAGTTGAAAGATGAACAACCTATTTTGGTTTTATACCGAGGTGCATGAATCAGTAGCGTATCATCTCATAGGTCCGACCGTTCTTAACTCCTAAGGTAGTTTACTACTCTATTAGCACGAAGATTAATAGCTTTGTATGTTTGGACTTCCGATTATGTAAGACTTAGTGTTTTGATGAACTCTAGGTAACTAGGACTTTGTTCTATTCCTAAGTATCATCTTTGTTTGGTTAAGTTCGAATTACTTCGACTTATGACTTAAGTTCTCCTTTTCAAACAGTTATACATCTCTAGATTATCCGCAGTTTGATAAAACGTGTTTCATATGAGGACCATGCCTTTCAATAATAGACAGTGTACTTTACATGGGACTTCCACTGCTTCTTATATCCAACACGCGGTCAAGAGTAATTGACAGTGAAAATGACACTCTAATTAATTAAATGTAAAGCAGTGCAGAAATGTAAACCTAATATATACAACGAGTGATTTCATTGTGTCTTACTTATTGCATGTCATGGGCACAGATAACTACTTACCATAATTAAGGTTGATCAGGTCCTAATTACTAGGTTGCAGTCACGTGGATAACTGGAAAGGGTGCTCCATAAATTAAACTTAAATTCATAAAGTCCTAACGGTATAAAGATTATTATCTCCTATTTTATCTGAACGTGTTTCACGAACATTATTTTATAATGCATTGATTCTCGTAGGATACACCAGTTAGTTGTGTAGTTGTATTATCCTTTTGGAGTTCCAACTTTTGAACCAGAGCTGATTCCAATGATATAACTACATTCGGTCGTTTATCGGCTTCCGTACGTTTGTACTTTGCATGAAGCATTTCCAGCACTATACCGAATAAACAGTTGAATAGGGGCCGTTATATCATTTTACGATTATCGTGCATTGATTGTGTAATGACATCCTTACTTATAATTATCTACATCATCAGCAATCACAATAATAAACTACTCGCAATTCATGGCAACAAATAAATCACATACCAGGCAATAATACATATTCAAAATATGAAATGAGACGAGTATAATAAAAGTTTAGATATCACCCGGAATTAAATGCGTAGCAGCGTATTATTATAATTGACAAACTCTTTCACACGTACAAAGATTGATCTCCGAATCTCTAGCGTTCGCCCTAGCTTCTACGTTAGTCCGTGGACTAATTACAATATTCCTAGAATGAGAAAGACTAAAAGACTACGAAAGATTATCTAGTGAGAAAGAAAGAGTGAAATATGCTAGAATGTGTGCATATGAGGTGTGTGTTACAAATGAACCTAAGCAACCTATTTATAGGTGAGCTTTGGCTCACATTAGCACCATGGGGTGCATGTTAGAAAGCTTTCCAAAAATGGTGTGTACAACACGAAAAGTAGGCGCACCGGGTACCGTACAACACGAAAAGTAGGCGCACCAGGTACCAAAAGTTACCAAAAACGGAAACCGGGGTGGGACATAGGTGGCCGGCGGCGGTGGGGGTCCAGCCGGCGGCGGCTGGCTGGTGGCCGGCGGCGGTGGGCCCACCCCCGCCCCGTTGCGTTGTTTGTTGCTTCGTTTCTTGATTTATGCGTGTTTTCTTCGTTATACGTCCGTTTGAGTTGATTCTTTTTTTGTTGGATTCGTAATTCAAAAAAGAAGATTTTGACATAGGATAGGCCCTGAGATGAGGTGCCTAGATCCATATATTGCGTTCGGATCATTTGGATCTTCCGGCGGGCGCGAAATCTTCATTTTTCACCCGTTTTGGTTGATTCTTCTTCTGTTGGACTCGAATTTTAAACACGAACATCTTGGAAATAATGGATGTTGTTGGAGGGCACCTTAGTCTTGAAATCTCATTTTTATGCCTTGAATCTTCAAACGTGTGTGGAATCTTCGTTTTACATTCGTTTTGCTTGATTTTTCTCGTGCAACCTTGTTTTAACCATCTTGGCATAATGTTAGTGATTTGTAATGTTTTTGAATTAATATGCCAAGAGTCGTTCCAGAATGAGAGAGATATCGGTAGTAAAAACGTGACTTTTTACGCGATATCAATGGTAATGGTCAAAGAGTTGGAAGCAATGGAACTCAATCAAGGAACATACCAATTTAGGGTGCTTCATCAAATGCTTTGGTTTCTATGGATGGCTGTGGATGGGACTAGAGTGATCAAGAAGAACATGTCGTGAATAATCAATGTCTCATGGCCATTGCTGAATCTGACAAAAAGTCAGAGGTTCCTTCTGAGGTACAAAATAAATTATGTTCTGCTGTTTGTAAACAAACTGTTAAACATTACAGGGATCATAATATAAAAGTGTGTGAGGAATTAAAACAGTGGGAAATTAAAAGTAAACACACTATAGTAGCCATTGAAAATCTGGAGAATCAAATAAAGGCATATGAAGTCAATGCAACACAGTTTAAATATGACATTGAATATGCTAGATGGGAGAGAGAAACTTTTAAAGATAAAGTAGAGTTGTTATCTAAGAAACTTACTAAGGTCACATGTGAGAGAGATAGCATAAGACTTGATGTAAGTAAATTAGAACATGCATCTAAGAGTGTCAATAAAATTATCAATTCACAGATTCATGATAAAATTAAGACTGGATTAGGGTACAATAATGTACCTCCACCTTATAATCACACCTACTTTCCTCCTAAAAGTGAAATTGATATCAATTCACTTAAAGAATGAATGATAGATGAGGTTAAAAAGGCTGATCCAATCAAAAGTTTATCTGATGATGTGATGTTTGTTGAGGGTGAAGTTAGTGATTGGACTGAAGAAGATGATCAGAGTGATAGAACATCTGAAAGTGAAAAAAGTGTAAAATTTGAATCACCTAAGTCTGAGTCATCATCTGAGGATGTGAAGAGAGTAATTACTTGTAACAACCGGCCAAAAAGTCAATTTTTGCACCTCTTTTAAACTTTAAATAATTACATTTTAAAGTTCAAGTGAAATATTTTTATTAAAAATATTTACCAAATAATATAAACAAAATTTAAGATTTGAAATATTAAATTTACATTTTGATCGAGTAAATAAACACGGGTATTTTGCACTGTGGTTGTAGACCACAGTATACGAAGTGAGTATCTGGAAATGGATAAAAACCATCCCCAAACTCTCATTCTTTCATTTCCATTTCATTTTCACACACACAAAAACCCTCTCACCAAATTCTCTCCAATTTTCGGATTTTGCAAACCAACCAACAAAAGTTACATTTTCGGAATCACCATCAAGCAAGGAACAAGATTAACAAAGGCAACATCATCATTTTCGGCCTCCTTTGGCTTTGATTTGCATTTGTAAGAAAATATCTAAATCTTTAGATTTATTCATTTTGGTGTAATGTTTTGATGTAATATTGTGTACACAACTTAGTTATAACCTAAACAATGAAGAGAACATGATTTTACAGCTTAAAAATATGTTTGGATTGGGTTTTGGATCGGAAAATCGCGACAGCCGTGATTTTCTGGGCTGGTGTTCATCTTTGCGACACAACCCTTGTGTCGCAGGTTGTGTCGCATAAAAACTCTTGTGTCGTATTTTGTGTCGTAGGAACCCCGTTATGTCGGACCTTTTGCGACACAACATTGTTTCGTACCTTATGTCGCAAATCCCATGCGACACAATCATTATGTCGCTGTTAAATCAGCATCGAACGCTTATGCGACACAACCCTTGTGTCGCTAAGCTCTTGTGTTGCATTCCTATGCGACACAATCCTTGTGTCGCATACCAAACTTTTATGTCGCAAATTGTATCGCAGAAACCAGGATCAGGATTTTGAAGTCAAAGTTACTGTAGAAAAGTCAAATTTACTGTAGCAATTTACTGTAGCAATCGCAATAATAACATTTTGGAACTATTGTTACAAACCGTCACCAACGGGTCTGACATGTTTTCGAAAGACAAACGATTACAAACACTTAAACAAGCATCGTGCATACTAGTTGTGTACAACTAGTCTAGGTGGTCTTGAGAGACATCCACTTACTTAACTTTATATGTTTAGGCATTTAAAGGTTACGGGTTCGGAGAACCTACATACTACTTACTGTTTGCTACTGCTTACTACTCGACTCAGGTGAGTTTCATAGCCCCACAATTTCAACTGTTTTACTGTTTTCGGGGTGAAACACATGCTCAATAACTGTTTTCGAATTATAAATAAACTTTTATAATTCACAATTATTTATATTACTGTATGTAATACGAATGTGTAATACATAGGAATTACACCCACCATACTGTTTGAGATAGTATCAATACTTAACCTAGATAGGTTACAACCGTACACTGTTAGATTGTTGGAAAACAGTTACCACCACATGACTTGATTAAGTTATCACTATCCATTGACCATATCGTCACGGGACAAAGACTAGATTTTTACAGGATTAGTTTCCCTTTCGGGACTACAACTGCTGATACCGTCCAGGACTTCTAAACTGGAATAGTACCCAAGTAAACAACAACCAAGGACTTCAAATATACTTGCTAAGCTGAGACTAGGAGTATACAGTAGTGACAAACGTTAGTATAGGATCTTTATACAAATACAAACCAACTAGGTGATGACTGTTCATACCTAGGCTCAATGTGCTACAATTAATATCTAAGTATTGTACATACATATTTAGGTACAATATGTTACTTCATGCGTGGCATGATACACTATTACTTGTGCTTGTAGATTTGACATATATATATATGTATATATATAAATACACTCGTACACTATATCAAGCGCTTGGTGCCTCTTACAATTTACATATGCATATTGGCATACATACATACAAACACAACTACTCAAGTCAGGCGCGTCGTAGTACGGCTGGCTCTTATTTACTTAGCTAGGTCTGTCGTAGTACAGCTGGCTCTACATTTCACCAGTCGGGCTTGTCGTTGTACAGCCGGATCAATTACATACTTTGCTTGCGGGCAATGCGGACGATGTTCCAGAAGGGACACACAACGATGCCACGGTAAAGTGGGCACAAAACGATGCCACGGTATTGCAGTGGGCATAAGGACGTATTCGCGGTAAAGCGATACACTCTATGGATGGGCGGGCTTATGCTCGTGATCCACACACATTAGTTAACGGGTCGGTGAGTTTTCACGCGAGGCCGTTAGCTCAAACATGTTCGGGTTAGCTTATGCTAGCCGGGTAAACGAACACACATAACTTACAAACATGTTCGGGTTAGCTTATGCTAGCCGGGTAACGAACATAACATAAACACTCAACAATAGTCCGTGGGACTACGATTACATTGCTGGATGTAACACGCTACTAATTATTACTCAAACATCATATGACGTGGTCATGCATTACTTGATTTCAAACTTAGGCACGTATTGCCTCACTCTGTTAAATCTACATAATACCAGAAAGGTATTCAGGCTTGGAAAGCCTCAATTATTATGTACTTAAGTACATACCACTATTACTTAGGTATTAGATACCTCGACTAGCGTATACACATTGGTGATTACAATTTCAACTTAATACAAAGCAGAATCGTGGATTCTGGACTATTTTTCTAAACATACAAGGTTTTATACTTTATGTTTTCAACTAACCATCCTATGAACTCACCAGCTTTATAGCTGACTCGTTTTAGCATGTGTTCTCAGGTGCCCTGCAGGATTAGGATTGCTACAAGCTATGCTAGCTCGAGTCGCATATTTTCAAACAACGGGATTTCTCTGCATAACTTTTGTATTACAATTATGTATTGAAATTATTTTGCGAACTCCCAACTGGTATACATTTTATTTTGGGAAATGTAATAACTGTTTTCAAACATCTCATTTAGAGTCGTTCATTATGTATCTTATGCTGTGATATTTGATTTGGTAACACCCGACCCGACCGCTTCCGCAACCCGAAATTTGAGGGTGTTACATTACTGGTCTAGTTTCAGAGCTTAAAACTGATAAACTAGAAGAGGGTAAGAAAATATTTAAGGAAAAGGCAAAACAGGCCTTAGAAAATGTGAGTTTGAATACTAACAAATCTAAACATGGGTTAGGATATGTTAGTAATACAGTTAATTCAGTTAATGTTGATAAATCTGGTGTGAATAACTGTGTTAATTGTAACTGTAAAGCAAGTACTTCTTTTTCACAAAATTTTCAAAATCAGAAACCCAGAGGTAATCAAAGAAACTGGAATCAAATGATTTCACAGAAACTGGGTAACAATGTCATTGTGATAAAAGAAAAGGCTTGCTTTATATGTGGAAAAATGGGTCATCTTCAATATGACTGTTATCATAATCCTGAGAATGTTCAAAGGATTAGAAAACAGCCATGGACAAAAGCAAATATGATTAACAAACAAAATTTTCAATCTAATGTTAATCATACTGCCAGAATTCAGAAGATACACTCAAAGGCTAACATGTTAAACACTGTTTCAGGTAAATCTACTGCAGCAGTAATAACAAACTTAGCCAAAAGTAAAAAGACAAAAACAGTGATAACAAATTATAAAAATAGTGTTAACAAAATAAACACTGATTCTTCATATGGTAAAACAGTTAAAACTGTTAAGCCAAACACCACTGTTAAGTCTAAAATCAGTTGGATTTGGACACCAATCAAGTCTGATAAATTAACAGGTCCAAATACCAACAGTGCATCACAATCAATAATCTTCAAGAAAGTTGATTATGTGAATGCACAAGGGAAACCCAAAGCCAAATTGGTTTAGGTTCCCAAGAGAAACTAATTCTCTTTTTATTGTTTGTGCAGGGCAAGCCAAAGAGCTTATGGCATATTGATAGTGGATGCTTAAGGCACATGACTGGAGACAAAGAAAAGCTACAGGACTTCAAATCTTTTGATGGTGGATATGTAGCTTTTGGAAGCAATCCAAAAGGAGGAAGGATCACAGGAAAAGGAACAGTTCAGAGTGAAAAGCTAAGTTTTGATAATGTTTATTTTGTGGAACAACTGAGGTATAATTTGCTAAGTGTGAGTCAAATCACAGATAAAAAGAACCCAGTTCATTTTACTGACACTGAATGCCTTATCTTGTCCAAGGAATTCAAAATACCTGAAAATATGATTTTGATGAGAATTCCAAGGCAAGATAATGTATATAAGTGTGACTTAGCAAATATGACACCTCAACCTGATTTAAACTGTATTATTTCCAAAGCAAGTGTGAATGAATCTGAACTGTGGCATAGAAGGATGTGTCACATGAATTACAAAACCATTAATAAACTTGTCAAAAACAAGCTTGTTAGAGGTTTGCCTGAAAAGGTATATTCATGTGATGATCATTGTGTTTCTTGTCAAAAGGGAAAGCAACACAAATCCTCTTTTAAGTCCAAAACTGTGAATACAAACTGCACACCCTTACACTTATTGCATATGGACTTATTTGGACCAACCAGTATAAGTAGTATGGCGAAAAGATCTTATTGCCTTGTGATTATTGATGATTACACTAGATTTACATGGGTTTTCTTTCTTAGGAAAAAGGATGAGACAGGTGAAATACTTAGATCATTTATAACTAAGATGGAAAATCAATTGGATAAAAGGGTTAAGATCATCAGGAGTGATAATGGAACAAAATTTAAAAATCATGAGATGGATAAGTTCTGTGAAGTTAAAGGTATTAAGAGAGAATTTAGTGCACCTAGAACTCCTCAACAAAATGGAGTAGCTGAAAGGAGGAATAGGACACTGATTGAGGCTGCTAGAACCATGCTATCTGATGCAAAGCTACCTATGTCTTTCTGGGCAGAGGCAGTTAGCACAGCTTGCTATGTTCAGAATAGGGTATTAGTTGTTAAGCCTCATAACAAGACACCATATGAACTGCTGTTTAAGAGAAAACCATTGGTTAGTTTCTTAAAATCTTTTGGGTGTCCTTGTAACATCTTAAATACCAAAGATCACTTAGGAAAGTTTGAGAGCAAGGCAGATGAGGGTATATTTGTTGGTTACTCTATTCAAAGTAAGGCTTATAGGGTATTCAATCAAAGGACCAGGATCATAGAAGAGTCAATGAACATCACTTTTAATGAAAACACTGTTAATCCTGATAGAAAAGGTCCCGAGTCATTGTTTGATCTTGATGCACTTAACACTGCTTTTAGATATACAAATGTAGATTCTAGTGCAGGTACAAGTGCAGGTACACATGCAGGTACAGGTATTACATAATCAGGAATGTCAGCTGGAAAGAAGAAAGACTCATTGGAGTATATTTTATTTCTAATTTGGTCTCCTGATCCCCCAGAAGTGTTTGAATCTGATCAATCAAAGTCATCACAGAGTTCAGAATCAGAAAAACCAGATGAAACACCATTTACTCATGTTGATGATTCTAATAGACCAATTCTGGAAGAAAGTGAAGAAGAAAGTGAGATGAGTCCAGCACAGAAGTTTTCAAAAGTAGATGAGAATGTTGAGCAGACACCAACAAAGTAACTTGACAAGGAGCAGGATCAGATGAATTATTTGCATTTAATGAGCACTACTCAATTGTCAAAGAGAATTTCAAGAGAAGTGTCAAGTGAAGAGTCTGGACAAGAGGGCAATTATACCAATTTGGAGGTGGAGATACCAGAAACAGCAACATCTAAGTACACTACTCATAAATATCATCCACTTGAGAATGTAATAGGAGATATTGAATCGGCTGTTAAAATAAGAAATCAAAGTCAAGTGCTTGAAGTTTCAGCCAATGAGGAAGAGGTAAATCTAGATACAGAAGCAGTTAACACTTCTTTGTTTGCTTGTTTTCTGTCTCAAATAGAACCAAAGAAGGTCACTGAAGCATTGAAGGATCCGAGTTGGATTGAAGCTATGCAAGAGGAATTGCTTCAGTTTAAGATTCAAGACGTCTGGACATTGGTTGATTTGCCTAAAGGAAAAAGGGCAATTGGTACTAAGTGGATCTTCAAAAACAAGAAAGATGAAAGAGGTATAGTGATCAAAAACAAGGCTAGATTGGTTGCACATGGATATTCATAAGAAGAGAGAATTGATTATGATGAAGTTTTTGCACCTGTGGCAAGAATAGAGGCAATCAGATTGTTTTTGGCTTATGCTTCATTCTAGGGATTTATTGTTTATCAGATGGATGTCAAGAGTGCTTTTCTGTATGGCACTATACAAGAAGAGGTTTATGTATGCCAACCACCAGGGTTTGAAGATTCCAAATTTCCTGATAATGTTTTCAAACTGGACAAAGCTCTATATGGCTTACATCAAGCACCTAGAGCCTGGTATGAGACTTTCTTAGATTATCTGTTGAAGAATGGATTCAAAAGGGGTGCAATAAATAAAACCGTGTTCACTAAACGGATTAAGAATGATATCCTACTAGTTCAAGTCTATGTAGATGATATTATTTTTGGTTCAACAAGGGATAGTCTTTGCAAGGAGTTTGAATCACTGATGCATGAGAAGTTCAAGATGAGCTCTATGGAAGAATTAACATTCTTTTTGGGGTTACAAGTGAAGCAGCAGAAGGAAGGAATCTTTATACATCAGAGTAAGTATGTGAATGATATCCTGGATCGGTTTGGGTACAAAGATGCTAAGGTTGCAAGCACACCAGTGGAAACACACAAGAAACTGCATGCAGATCTTGAGGGGGAGAGTGTAGATGAACATCTTTACAGATCAATGATTGGGTCTCTTATGTATCTCACTTCATCAAGGCCTGACATCATGTTTGCAGTGTGCTTGTGTGCAAGATTTCAAGCTAATCCAAAGCTATCACATCTTCATGCAGTCCAAAGAATCTTTAGATATTTAAAGGGTCAACCTAAATTGGGCCTTTGGTATCCAAAGCTTACTTCTTTTCATCTGATAGCTTATACAGATAGTGATTATGGAGGAGCTAATCTGGATAGGAAATCTACATCAGGAGGTTGTCAATTTTTGGGAGATAGATTGGTTTCATGGTAATGCAAGAAACAAACCACTGTATCTACATCTACAGCAGAAGCAGAATATGTGGCTGCTGCAAGTTGCTGTGCACAGGTGCTATGGATTCAGAATCAGATGTTAGATTACGGTTTTACCTTTCTTAATACTCCTATTTTTATTGATAACAGTTCTGCAATCAGTATTATAAATAATCCAGTTAAACATTCTAAAACAAAGCACATTGAGATTAGATATCATTTCATAAGAGACTGTAATGAGAAAAGACTTATTCAAATTTTGAAAGTTCATACTGATAATCAGTTTGCTGATTTGTTTAATAATGCATTTGATGTAGGCAGATTCACATTCTTGGTTACTAGTATTGGAATGATAAATTTGTCTTAAGTATTTTTCTTATCACTGCTTTCTGTGAATAATATTTACTGTGCTTCATTCTGGGTTAATACTGATTTGTTAATTAAACATTGATAGTGTGTATTGCGTAAGGTTATCACTATTTATTATTTTTTGTATAAACAGTGGTAATACTCACATTAACACTGTCTTTGTATAGTTAACACTGTATATTTGTGTTTTTCTTTGTTTGTTTTTGTTAACACCGCAGGTGATATTTCTATTACTTGGAGATTAACCACTGCAGGTGTGATTATCACTGCTTGTTTGGAGTTTATTTTTCTGTTTTGATATTAAAAAACAAAAAAAAAAAAAAAAAAAAAAAAAAAAAAATCGCCACTACTTTCTTTATTTAATATTGCTAGGTCTTTAAGTACTACTTGTATTAAGTTAGCACTGCCTTGGTCGGTTGGTACTGCTTGTACAAGTTAGAACTGCTAGCTTTATTAAATAAAAGAAGTATTTGAAAAATCAAGTGTTGGTTATCACTGTTGGTTAAATCTCTTGATTTCCACTGAACGTATTATTTTTCTTAATTAACACTGTTTTAGTTATAATTGGGGATCTGATCAAATTAGGGTTTACCACTGACCTAATTTCAGTATTTAACTCTCAACACTTAGGGTTTTTCATTACGCCTTCAAAATTACACATACAAACCACTGCGCTTAGTCTTTAGAATTATGTATATCATCTTCGTTTCTCTTTGATTGCGTGATTTATTATCATGGCATCTACTTCGTCAACGATTAGATTACCACTTGGTAAGGATCACAATATGATCGCTTATCTGATGAAACCTGCTGAGGCACACGAGTATATAGAAATCATTGATTTTCTTCGTGCTTCACATATTCGTTATGCTCTTACTGTGGCACCCAGAATCTCTCACGATCACATCAACAATTTCTGGGTGAATGTGACGATAGAAGAGGAACAGGGGATCAAGCGCATCGTCTCAAAAGTTGTGGATACTCGAGTTGTGATTACTGAAGCTACTGTTAGAGCTTTCGTTACAGCTAGATGATGAGGCAGGTATAACCTCTCTGGATGATTCTTTTATGTATGATACTCTACGATTGATGGGTTATGAGGGTTCTTTTGATGTTTTTACTTTTCAAAAGACTTTATTTTCTCATCAGTGGAGATTTATGATTCATACTATTTTACACTGTTTATCATCCAAAAGATCATCTTTTGAACAGTTTGGAAGCAACATTGCTTATGCAATTGTTTGTCTTGCTACTGGTCAAAGATTTAATTTTTCAAATCTTATATTTTCTGGTATGCTCAGGAATATTGAGCAACCAAAAATAAAATTTTTGATGTATCCACGTTTTGTGCAGTTGTTCTTAAATGAACAAATTTCTAATTTACCTGCACTTGATAAAGTTATTGGTATTATCTCTTTTAAACCTAAAGTTTTTGTAAATATGAAAAGAGATACTAAATTTTCAGGGAATGTTACAGTTTTGTTTGCTACAATGCTTCCTGCACCTTCCACCACAGCATCAGTACCACCAACTGAAGCTGAACCAGCTGCTGAGAGAGTGGATCAACCACCACTTCTCAACCTACAGTAGCTGGGGGTACCAAGAGAAAATAAGGGACCAAAACAGCCAAATCTACTAGAGCCAAAAAGGCTAAAACATAGGTGTCTGAGGATCATGTTGCTCAGACATCTCAGCCCATGGACAGTGGTCCAGAACAACATGTGGTCCATAAGGAGAGGGGTGACCATTCTGAGAGGGCTGCTTCTACTGCTTCTAGCCCACTGGCAGAGCAGGACAGAAGTAACATCAATAAGACCCAATCAGAGGCAACACAAGGATATGATTCTACACCTGTAGATGATCCTAGTGGTCCCAGTACCAAGAACCAAGGGGACTTTGATGATCATGCTAGGCATGAGTCAGAGTTTGATAATGTCAATGATTCACCAAAGGAGTCACATCCTGAAGGTGTTGAGGCTAGAACTAACACTGAATTGACGGCTATGATTGATTATGTATGGTTAAAATTTGTCAAGGAGAGGAAGAAGAATAGAGCACAGGATGAAATTATTGCTCAGTTGCAGAGGAGAGTTCAATTATTGGAGAAGATTATGATTGATTGTCTCAAAAAGGGAAGAAAATATGTTGTGCATGAAACTACTGAGTCTGAACATGCTTACCTGTTCAAACAGAATGCTTTCAAAAAGGGGGAGAAAGTTTGGACAAATTATGGTGATAAGATGGAAGATGATGAAATGGTTGATGAGAAAATTGAGATGGAAAGACCTGAGGATGATGAATTTGTGCATACGCCTCCTACACCACCAGTGGAACTTGAATTGAATGAATTTGATGATGTAGCAGATGAAGTTGATAATTCTGTTGAGACTGAGGTGATGGAAGGAGATGTTATTGATGATGATGAGGTATCTGTACATACAGAAGTAGTTGATTCTGTTGATAGGACAACAGAGGTTGATTTGGGTGAGATAACAGAAGAGGTAAAGCTTGATGATGATGATGGTGATGAAGTTAATAAACCTGAGGTAGCAGTGGAACAAGAAAAGACTGATGCTAAACAGTTTGATAAAACTTATAGAAAGAAGAGTGTTCTAGTTAAAACTGTTAAGGTAACATGAACAGGAAAGAAGGTTGAAACTCCAAAGAAACAATCTAAACAACCATCTTTGCCTGGATTTCAGATCAGAGAACCTGCAGCTCATGTTCATGAAAAGAAAGATTTGCCAAAGATAGATCCGAAAGATAAGGGCAAGGGAAAGCTGGTAGAGGAGCCAAAGAAGAAAAAGTCAAAACCAATGCCAGCTGCTGCAACTGCACATGATACTGAGTATGCTCAAAGATTACATGCTGATCTTAATGCAGAAGATGTGATTGATGTTGAGATTGAGCCGGGTAAGTTTGTAAAGACGACAAAGGCAGGTGGCTGAATGGGATGAGTACTTGTTGAGAGAATAGAAGGAAGATGATATTGAATATTTGGTTAATCAAGTAAAGAAAAAGAAGGCAGAGGATGCAAGGAGAAAAAGAGCATCTAAACCACCAACCAAAGCTCAGATGAAAAAGAATTTGATTGCAAAATTAAAAGGTGGATATATTCCTTTGTATGCTTTGAAGCAGATGAGTCTTGAGAGGTTGCAGAGTTTATGGGAAAAGGATGAATTTCTGAATTCTGAAGTTAAATAAAGGAAAGAAAAAGAAAAGTAAAAGGCTGAGAAAGAAAAGAAATAAAAAGAAAAGGAAAAGAAGGAACAAAAAGAAAAGGAAGAAGCTGAGAAAAGAATGAAAGAAGAAAAGGAAAGGAAACAAAGAGAACTAGATGAAATTCCTGATCTAGAAAGGAATGTTGCTGCATTGAAAGAGTTTATTCTGTTACAGCCAGTGGAAAGAGAGGTAATTAATGTTGATTTGCCTGGGATTATTAACTGGTCTGTTGAACAGTTTGTTACTCTTGTTAAGATTCAAAAGATCAAGATTGAAAGAGCAGGTGGAAATGTATCTTGGTGGAGATCTTTCAGAGACTTAGTGAAAAGAATTAGTAGAGTTGATCTGGTTAGGATGTATGAGATTGGTATGGAGAAGGATTTGGATTCAAAGAAGTTTGATAATCTTGTTGAGAAAGTTGCTTGGGGATGGATTAAAAAGATGTTTGAACCAGAAGAATTTTCATTTCTATTTAGTACATTTAGCAAGGTGAAACACTGGATTTATCATGCTAAACCAAGAGTACATCAGATTATTATGGAAGATGCAGTATTTATGTGGATGTTGACAGATAGAATGTATGATATAAATCTCAGATTTTTGATGAGTATGAGAGACGCGAGATTGCAAGCTGCTGCTATAGATGATGTTGCTCAGAATTTGGTGTACATGGTGTTGAATCAGATTTACAAGAAGGAGGAGATAGAGAGAAGGAAAAGAAGAAAGGATTAAAGTTTTGAAAGAATTTTGTAAAGCTCATAATGGAGAATTAGAAGAAACTTAATGCTGTGAAGGACAGATTAAGTTTAGGGGGAGATTTTTGGGTCAAAACTGATCTGGGTTGAATTTGTTATTGATGAGAAGACTATCAAGTACGAGTGATTAAAACTGTTTGTGTTAAAAGCTAAAACTGTCTTCACAAAGTTTCCACTGATAGAAGAAATCTGAAGAGAAGACAAGATGTTATAACTGCTTGAAGATTGATTTCAACTGATAGTTATAAGTGTGTAAGTAGTTAACTGCTTATGTAATTGTAACTGTTAGTTATATGTGTAGCAGTTAACACTGATTATGTATTTGTACTTAGTCTTATATTACAATTGAAGCAGTTACCACTGATTATATAATAGTTTCAACTGTTAGCTTCAGTTTGGTAGTTATAACTGTTTATGATATTGTGATAAGTACGAGTCGGTTATGGAAGTTATTCTATTCCATATTAGTAGGAGATTGTATAGGACTCTATGTGTTATAAATAGAGATCCTTTAGACCTAGATAGGTAAGGTTAATTTTGCGCAGCTTCAAGGTTTTCTGTCACCCTAATACATCAAGTGTATTCGTCTTATATCATTAATAAGATTGAAGCTTTCGATATTCATTGTGTTCTTAAAGTTAATATTCTTGATCTTTTAAATATTATTGAGCGTGATTCCGCAACTACTCAATAATACATTCAAAGCTTATTATTATTGATTGTTTATTAAGTTAAACAGGGACTAACAGCTAGCATGCATATGAGTTTGGCTATGTGTAGCTAATGGTTATTATGTACCTGATTGATTCAAGTTATTATTGTTAATATATTGAGTAATTTTATCAGGATCAGAGTATGCAATTTCCAGCTGCATTTGGGGATGAAAAGGCAATCTATATGGAAGTATAAGAATTAAATATAATATATTTTTTAAAATTTTTTGTCAAATAGACCACTGCAAAAGTCCCGTGGTCTATTTGCATTATAAATAGATTTCCCCCTATAGACCACCCCTCAAAATCCGTGGTCCATATGTTTATTATACCGTGGTCTATTTGAACTTTTCTACTAGTGAGCTTGCATTAAAAACTGTTGAAAATCTTCGCAAGCAAATTGATAAGATCTCTCAATCACACAAACCGCCAGTTAAGAATAAGAAGAAGAATTGCATGGATAAATCTTCCGAACCATTGTCGAAAATGGTTTGTGCGAAAAAGATTTCTCAGTTTACAAATTATTCTTTACAAAAGAATAAGAAGTATTCTGAAAAATTACAATCAACCAGCCAACGTAAACATAAAAAGGTTGATTGTTGTGATGATTCCGGTCACCTTGAATGCGCCACAATTAGGTTTCATTTCACAAGCCAACAAGAGCTTTCAAACCGACACAACACCCGGAATCAAGACAAACAAAATCTTATGTTTATACTCGTGCGCAAATGTTTGCGCTTGTACCACCACGATTTCATCATATGGTGCACAAGCGACAGAAAGATTTTGTTTCTTTCTCCCCGAAGACAAATCATTTAGCATCGGTTCATTGTAACGAATTGAGAAATGAAACAAAGTGTTTCAATTTCCGGTGGAACTCAATGTCTTTAGATTATATTGATGCAACTTATCAAAAGTTCTCGAAGATTTCAAGACAAATTGAGACCGTGCTCAAGTGGGTTCCGAAAGTTGTAGTTTAGTTTTTGTTTATATATATATATATATATATATATATATATATATATATATATATATTTTGTTTTTTTTTTTTGAAACCTGAGCACGATTACAATATTTATCAAGGGGAAAACGGGGAGAAAAGGAGGAAGAAAGAAAAGAAAAGGAATCTTCAAGAGATTGCAGAAGGAATCTGCTATTCAGGGGGAGTAATTTTAGATTTTTCAGATTATTTGAGAGATTATTCGAAAATCAGAATGATGAACACTCAGATTCTTCAGATTCAGGAGAAAGACTTGACTTGAAGATTTGTCAACTCTCTTATCAAGCTAAGGATGAAGATTACAAGATATAACAGCAACAACATTTGTGGAATATAATTTCAAGGTTTAGTTCAAGGAGTGAGCAATAAAGAAGATTATTTCAGCGTTCACTGATGGCCACCTCGCGAGCGGCTGTTCGCAAGGCGGATCGGTGGGTTGTAAAATTTATAATTGCTGGGGTCTAAGTATGACTTACTAATACTGAACCAAAGGCTAGTAGATGGTAAGTATGACCTAGAGTCGTTCTTAAAGAGAAACTGAATTGAAACGGAGCTGATCCAATCAATCTTTCTTTTCTAATAAAGGTTTTAAAAGAGTGCGTTGGAGGTTTTGGTTCAGTTAACTATGTAAACTAATCAAAGCGAATAAAATGTAATAATAAATCAGATAATAAAAGTAGTATTTGTTGTGATTTCATTAGCTTATAATGTGGGATGATGACTTTTGGGAAAACATTTAACTAAATTGGGAATGTTTGTTGGATTTAAGAACTTATGGTATAACCAATAAACTCCCAATTTGTCGGTTATCAACTAATATGTCACGAGGAACTACGGTGTCATGATTCTGATCAGACAGACAATGCTCAACTCCCCACACTCTCCTGTGAAGGAGTCAGTGGCCCTTATTATTGAACGCATTCGCTCATGGGCGAAGGAACAGAGTAGCAAGTCCATAACAAGTCTAACCATTCTTAATACCATAAAGACTACAAATCCAGCAAATATGTTCGGACTTAATTGATTAATTCCTATTAATGAAACTCAAGCATGATAAGCGAGGGAAAGCGTTTAGGTTTCTTGCGTACCTTTAGGTTTCATAGGTGAAGGAAGAATATCATTTTAAATTGGATTTTAAACTTGCCTTTCTCAATACAATTAACAAATCCCTAGGTTTTCGTAAATGGTTATTTAGCCTATAGCCTACCTACTCTAATCTAATCTAAACTAACTAATCTAATTAAAACTCAATTTAAAATGCTGACGGCTTTTTGCATAAAGTTAAACCCAGACCATGTCAGAGAATGCTATGGTAGTTCACAAAGTATTTAATCGTTTACCGATGTTTCCATTGTGAATTTAATTGTTTCGCAATGTTTACATGATAAGTACATTGTGATTGGAAGTGTACAATACTCATGGCAATTCCACGTAATCACATTGAATTTTATGATGCTTGCATGACGTTACAATTAAAAACATAGTTTTTACACAGATAACTATTGACCAAGTATTAAGGTTCATGACTCCTCTTTACAAGGTTACAATCACGTTTGTTAATCGAAAGACGAATGTAAGTTTTAGGTTTAATTTCATAAGATAAGTGCGTTCATAAAGGTTCCATTTTAATAACGTCGTTCCATAATACAACTACCTTCGGTCGTTACCGGCTTCTATGCATTTGTACTTTGCTCGAAAGCATTTCCAGCACTATACCAAGTAAACAGTCGAATAGGGGCCGTCATATTATTTCACGACACATTTAAAGTCATCCCATAATTATATATACTAACTACATCACAACAAATACAATGGTAATCTACTCGCTAATCATGGCACAAACTAATTCTAGCATAATTAAAACATACATATTTAATTATGATAGAATAGGATAGAAAGAACCCGGATTAAAAAGCGAGAATGAGTAGACTTGAATTAATAAGCGTATCTCCAAGCGTACACCAAAGATTACAAGATGTTCCCTAGCTTTCGTTCCACTATAAACAAGCTTCCTAACTAGCCTAATACTAATTTTGAAGTAAGAAAATAGAATGAGAAAGTAAGGAGAAAATTATGCCTAATGCATATGGGACATCTTCAAATGAAGCCTTGGGGCTTCTATTTATAGGAGAAATTCGGCTCACGTTAGCATTCCAAGGCACACTTTAGCAAAAGGTGGAAAAGGTGGTGCACCGGGTACGAAAAAACATGTAAAGGTGGTGCACCGGGTACCAAAAAGCATGTAAAGGTGGTGCACCAGGTACGCGCAAGGACCAAAAAGCGGAAACGGGATGGGTGGCAGGTGGCCGGCGCCGCCCTACATGTGGCCGGCAGCGGCTGGTAGGTGGCCGGCGGCTGCTGGCCTACCCACGCCCCGGTTCGTCGCCTGTTGCCTTGTTTCTTGATTCGTGCGTGTTTTCTTCGTTATGCGTCCGTTTTCATTGATTCTTTTTGCGTTGGATTCATAATTCAAAAATGAAGACTTTGATGAAAAGATATCCCAAAAATATGTCTCCCATCTTTGGATGTATCGTACGAATCGTTTGGATCTTCCGACGTACGTAGAATCTTCATTCTTCATCCGTTTTTGCCGATTCTTCTTCTGTTGGATTCGTAATTTGAAAAAGAAAATCTTGGATGAGATGGATGTTGGTGATGGGCACTTTTGTCTTGAAATCTCATTTTGATGCCTTGAATCTTCAAACGTGCGTGGAATCTTCGTTTTTCATCCGTTTTGCTTGATTTTCATCGTGCAACCTTGTTTTGACCATCTTGGCATAATACTATTGATTTGTACTATTTTTGAGTTTAAAATGCCAAGAATCATTTCAGAATGAGAGAGATATCGGTAGTAAAAACGTGACTTTTTACGCGATATCAAGTATTCCACACTTAGAACTTTGCTTGTCCTCAAGCAAACTCGAATTTCAAGCATGGTTAAAAGTAAGCAGATAATGAAATATTTTAAGGTGGAACTTTTTACTAAGGGGGTTTTGGAAAAAATAAAATATTTGTTCTTTGAGAAAGCAGGGTTGTAATCTTTGGGAGCATGCTTTTGATCTTTGATCTTGGATACATGACTAGGCGATCCTCTCAAGGTGGTCACTCCATTCACTCAAAGTGTTTAGGGTTTCCTATTCTATTATATCAATCACTCAGAACGCCAGTCATGTATCGTTTATCATCATAGGCTTGATCGAGAATCAAATCGTTACCTTTTAGGTGATTGCGAAGTCGATCTAGCCACGATCATTCTAGGAGAGGTGATGTAGGGTTGATGGAGTGGAGTGTTGGTGATATGAGAGGGGGTTGTGTTGGTTTTTCGGGTTTCTTTTTGGTGAAGCGGAAAGCTGAAATTTTTAAATTTTCGAGAGGATTGACGCCTTTTTCATTTTGGGAGGAGTCTTTTTCTCTATTTGACTTTCTTTTCTTCGAATTTTATTGGATATTTTTCTTTCTTTGATGTCATATCCTTGTGGCTTCTCTTCTTTCATCTTTGGAACTTTCTATGAAGTTTGAAGGATGCTTTTGAGTGGGTAAGGGATAACGTATTTATTTTTTTTGGGTGTATAGATGGGTTCAAGAATGATGTGATTCGATCTCCTTTGTACTCACCAGTTCGGATCCGAAATGTATAACAAGAGCAAGTTCTAATTCTAAACGCATAGATCGACACACTCAAGAATCGAAAAAGTGAAGCATTAAAAATGAATGCTTTTTATATGGCTCGAGATACCTCACGAATCGAAAGTTGGTTAATTGTATGCTTAGTCATGCGATGCTCTTTATGGATAATAAACTAATTTTTCAAAAGAATTTGTATTTTATTTGTCCTTCTTATCCAAAGTAAATCATTCTTCGTCTAAAATTTTTCATTTTCAAATTATTTTTAACTCAATTTTGAAAATTTTGTTTACTTTTTGGAGAAGGATGGTCTAAAGAGCAGCGAGTTTAGAATCAAGCATATACCATTATCCATTTTACAGTAGTGCAACTACTGCTATCCCACACTTAAAGGAACAACGTCCTCGATGTTATTCTAAGCTCTGAATGGGGTGAAATCCCACACTTAAGGTTTGAAACATCCAAGTCGTATTCTTTTAGTGTGTGTTGAGTTTGAATCCCACACTTAGTAATAAGCATATTGGATATGGTATATTTAAAATGAATGAAAGAGACGGTATAGAAGTACTCCCTGGTAGTTGCAGTGTTCCTTGGTTTTGCATCAGCCGGACTCCGTCTTGCTTGGTGCATTCTTGATCAAGTCTTCTTGTGATTGGTCTCGTAGGTGTGAACACGTCGGATATGTGATTCTTCGGGTGTTGATGCTTCCTTGCATGCTGGAGCATGCTTTGTATGATCCGAGTGTGAAAGATAGTCGGAGATTTCATCACTTCTTAGAAAGTAAAGTTGCAGAAATGTAAAAACACGGGTTGCCTCCCGAGAAGCGCTTTTTTAAAGTCGAGAGCTCGACTTAGTCATTTCTTCATATGATGATGTTGGATGTTGTAACACCCGGTCAAAAAGTCAATTTTTGCTCCAGATTTAAGCTTTGATTTATTTGTATTTTTTTATAGACAGTTATAATCAAGTTACATTTTTGTAACTCAAAGGAAATATTTTTAATTAAAATATTTACGAAATTATATAAACAAAATCTTAAATTTAAAATATTAAATTTATATAACAATCAGGAAAACGAACACCGCACGGGGCGCAGGGACGGGAACTGAAAGTGGAGGCTTTCACCCATAACCCCCACCTTCCCTTTTCCCTCCTCATTTTCACCAATCCACTCTCTCTCTTCCTCTCTTTTTCTCTCTAACATCATCACACCACCGCCACCTTAATTCGCCAAATAACACCACCAAACGACCTCCAATCTCGAAGCTCATTTAGGGAAAAACGATCACCACACAACGATCTACAATCCTATCTTTTCGGATTTCTCCGGCGTTAAGTTTGTAAGTTTCCGACAAATCCCGAAATACTCCGATTTTCATTGTTTTCGAACTTTTATTGTTTCTATAGGCTTAAAATGTCCAAATATGGGTTGGGTAAAAGATTTGGACCGAACGGTGGCCGGAAAACTCGTTTTCGGCCCAATTTCCGGCGAACAGTTCGTGATGTCGCAGGGACCAAAAACAGTGCTGCGGCGTTGTCAACGTCGCGGCTCAATGTCGCAAAAATACCACGAAGTCGCCTAGTGCGACGTCAGCCACAATGTCACATGAAACTACGAACGTCGCACATAGCGACGTCGACCCTTATGTCGTACTAGACCATGATGTCGCATATAGCGACGTAGACCCCAACGTCGCAGTACAATCGCACTGCGACACAAACCCAACGTCGCACTTAATGTCGCAGGTCACAGAACCTTCAAAACCTATGTTTTTCACTAAGTGTCGAGACCAAATTTTACCACTTGATTTTACTCTGAATTTGGATTCCGGGTGCGTTTTTACTAAAGCAATGTAGTAGAAATAAAAATTTTCCAAGCTGACTTGGCAGCTCGACCCCAACCAGGGGCTCTGCCCCTTGGACCCCGCTATCAGGGGCGCTGCCCCCGAACCCCCGTACATGATCTTTGAAACCAAACAACAAATAAACATTCGAACAACTTACTTGGTCAAACTATTTGATCTCGTACTTATATAACCTAGCGTGTTTAGGACACTAGGAGGTTACCTATCGGACGACGCGCGTATCGTAGGATCGCCGACAACTCACTGGTGAGTTTCATAGCCCCACTCTTTCAACTGTTTTACTGTTTTCGGGGTGAAACACATGCACAACAACTGTTTTCGAATTATATTAATAAACTTTTATAATTCACACTTACTTATATTACTGTTATGTAATACAAATGCGTAATACTTAGGAATTACACCAATCATATTGTTTTGGAACAATATCAATACTTAACCTAGATAGGTTACAAATCGTACGTTGTTAGATTGTTGGAAAACAGTTACTAATACATAACTTGACTAGTTACCACTATCCAACGACAATATCGTCGCGGGACAATATTATCACATATACTAGAACTGATTAGTTCTACCCACATGACAACGACTATACTTTTACAGGATTAGTTTCCCTTTTAGGAGCTAAAACTGTCGACATACTCCACGATCATTAGAATGGAAATTGTACTTAAGTGAACCTTTTCCCGAGACTCCGATATACTTGCTAGGCTTTAGGCTAGGAGTATACAATAGTATCATACGTTAGTATAGATTCCTTATACTAATACAACGTAACCAGGTGACGAGTATTCATACCTAGGTTCAATGTGCTACTTATATCTAAATATTTGTTTATACATATTTAGATACAAACAATTATCTTCATGCGTGGCATGATTGTTACATGTGTTTGCTGATTCGACAAATATATATATATATATATATATATATATATATATATATATATATATATATATATATATATATACACACACACACATGCTCGTATATCATCTTGAGCACTTGGTGCTATCTTCAATATTACTTATGTATATTAGTATACATACAATCATACAAACACAACTCCTCAAGTCGGACTCGTCGTGGTACGGTCGGCTCAATCAATCAAGTCAGGCATGTCGTAGTACTGCTGGCTCAATTACAAACTTTGCTTGCGAGCAATTCAAAACGATGCCACGGTATTGCAGTGGGCACCAAACGATGTCACGGTAAAGTGGGCACAAAACGATGTCACGGTATTGCAGTGGGCATAAGTACAATACAAATCGATGGATGGGCGGGCTTATGCTTGTGATCCACACACATTCACGGATGGGCGAGCTTATGCTCGTGATCCGCAACAAGTTAACGGATCGGTGAGGTTATCACGCGAGACCGTTAGCTCAAACATGTCCGGGTTAGCTTACACTAACTGGGTAAACGGGCACACAAAACATTTTCAAACATGTCCGGGTTAGCTTACACTAACTGGGTAAACGGGCACATAAAACATTTTCAAACATGTCCAGGTTAGCTTACACTAACTGGTCAAACGGACACACTAAACATTTTCAATCATAGATCTGTGGGTCTACAATTAACTGTTGCTGGATGCAATACACTAGATATTCAGTCATAAGTTCTGCGGAACTACAATTTCTCGTTGACATATGACGCGGTCATACAATCACATGGTTTACACTTAGGCATGTATTGCCTCACGTTGATAGATTTATTTAATACCTGATAGGTATCCAGGCACGGAGTGCCTCTATATTTATGTACTTAGGTACACTACTAAACCACTTAGGTAGGAGATACCTCAATAGACATATACACATTGGTGTTACAACCTTAATACAATACATATCAAAACCATAGATTTTGAACCACTTTTCGAAACATACAAGGTTTTATACTTTATATTTTCAACTAACAATCCTATGAACTCACCAGCTTTATAGCTGACTCGTTTTAGCATGTGTTCTCAGGTGCCCAGCAGGATTAGGATTGCTACAAGATTATGCTAGCTCGAGTCGCATATTTTCAAACAACGGGATTTCTCTGCATAACTTTTGTGATACAAACTATGTATTGAAGTTATTTTGTGAACTCGCAACTTGTATACACTTTTATTTTTGGAAATGTATAACTATTTTCAAACGTCTCATCTAGAGTCGTTCATTATCTACCTTCGTGCTTGTGATATTTGATTTGGTAACACCCGACCCGACCGCTTCCGCAACCTAAAATTTGAGGGTGTTACAAATGCGTCCCTGGTGCTGGATTGGTTACCGTGTTTCCTTGGAAAGCTGTAGCGTGGAGGGAAGTATGGGAGGAATTGCTCTATCATGTCGGCAATGAGAGTTGGTGGAGTGGTGGATTCCATCCTGAAGCTTTTGAAGTGATCAGTGGCCAATCGGTCAAGGATTGCCATCCCGTAGCTGATGTATCAAACTGCGCTTGTAACCGGTCTGTTAGGATCAATTCTTCTGCAGGTGTGAGTTTGAACAATCTCACGCTGGGGGTGGTTTCGACCTATTGAGGCGATTAGGGCCATGAACTGAGTTTTCACTTCTTCAAAGTCTTCAGCCAAAGGGTCTCCTCCAAAGGATCTGGTTGCTTGGCATTGTCGGATGAGTTGATGCTGCTCACGGTTGAAGGAAAAGTCCGAGTCTGTGAAGATATAGATTAGCTTGCTGAATATTTCACGATATCCATCACGATAAACATTAAGCTCTATATCTTCTTCAGTGTACATTCCGCGAAGTCGAGTTGTCACATAAGTTACAAGGTTGATTTGTGACAAGTGCGGAATGAATCTTGGTACATCACGGGTCTCTTCTTCATATACTGAGTGGTTTAGTTCATCAATTATCAGCTCAACATGATGACCAATGGTGGAGTGAATGACTATCCTGTAGTTTTCTGAAGTTGTGAGGTGTTCTCCAGTTTCGATGAGATCTAGAAGGGTTCTAAGATCTCCCACCATTCTGATATCGGCATAGTTCTGCGGGTTTCCGGTAGCTCTTTCTAGATGGGTCCTCATTGATACTAGTGTAGCCTTCTGACTTGCTGAATAGGGAAAAGCTGATCCGGCTAGGGCACAATATACTTTTTGGTATATTTGCTTTTGGTTGTTGCAGAACTCAACTTCTCCCATTGGGTAGTGGGGTCTTTCTGGCTGTTGAGCTTCTCTGGTGACTTGTTCTTGAAGGGAATCGGATAATTCTTGAATATGTCTGCGTAGAGTGCGATATTCCTGTACTCCAAGACTGGAGATGTATGAATCATATTCTCGTTCAATTTGCCTTATCAGGTGTCTCTGGGCGGTGGTGTAGTCATTCGTTGATTCTCGGATGGCTTCTACTATGATGCGGACATCGTCATATTCGTCAATCACGTTTATCAAATCTTGATGGGTGTCTACGAGTGAGACTCGTATTACCTCAGTTGAGGAGGTACGAGAATTTGCTGGAGCAGGGGGAGTTGTTGGAATAGAGCTTTTATCAACAATGACGTCGATACAATCGTCGTCATTATCGTTTTCGCTTTCAGAATCTTCATCACGCGAATCTAGAAATTGGTGGAATTCTTCATCTGAGGGTGCGTTGTTGAAAGGTTGGGAGCTGTCGACTTCGATGGTCCTGACTTCTGTAATGGATTCTTGAAGATTTTCTTCAACAAAGCCTCCTGTTTGATTTGCCTTATACGCAGCGATTTTTTGTAGGAGTTTAGCGTATATATTCGGGGTGCTTGATGATCGGAGTTCTTCTTCAAAAGTGTCTATATCTCGGAGTCAGGATCGGGTGAAAGGTTTTGAAGGGTCGAGATGAGAGTCAAGCATGGTTTCCATTCTCTTGAGATGTTCTGATCTGAATTCTTGGTCAATAGATTTAAAATCTACTGACTCGTCTGATGACGCGTTGTCTTCGGAACATTGTATCCCTTTGACTTCGGCCATTTGTGATGAGTCACTTTGATCCTCATCTTCCTCCATTTCTTCATATCTTTCCTCTTCTTCTTCGGTTTCTTCGTCCATTTCTTCCTCTTCCTCTTCAGTTTCTTCTTCTTCCTCAGTAGGTTCTTCTTCTTTTTCTTCAGGTTCTGATTCGTCCTCCTCAGATTCTATGTCTTCCTCTGCTTCTTGATATTCCTCGTCCTCATCTCGATCAGTTTCAGTATCATAGATCAAGGTTGTTGGTCGAGTGAAACATCGTTCCTCTTCGGATTCTGATTCGTTACTGTAGGTAATTCTGCCTACTGATATAGCATAACATTCTTCTTGTTCTGGGGTGCATTCTGGTTGGTCGATCTTGTAAGTGATGCTTTTGCCATGTGATCGTAGAACAATTGTGTGGTTATACACATCAATCACTCCTCTAGCTGTGTTCATGAATGGTCTTCCAAGGATAATCGGGATGTTTATGTCCTCGTGGATATCCATTACCACAAAATCCGTAGGAAAGAAAAATTTATTAACTTGAACTAAGACATTCTCAGCTATTCCTTTTGGGTATCTAACGGATTGGTCAGCTAGCTGGACAGTCATCTTAGTGGGTTTCAAATTTTCAAGTTCTAGCCTCTTAAACAGGGAGTAGGGCATAAGGTTAATGCTAGCTCCTAGGTCAGCTAAGGCGCTTATATCTCCGGATTGGTAAATAGAACAAGGGAGTGTAAATCTACCGGTGTCTCCTAGTTTTTTGGGAAGGCTATTCTTACGTAAGGCTGAGGTTTCAGAACTAAGGGGAATGTTGTTTACTTCGAGCAATTTATCCTTAGTGGATAGTAATTTCCTAATATATTTGTTACGACCGGGAACTCTAGACATAGTATCAAGGAATTTTCCATCTAACTTAAAGGATGATAATTTCTTAGGTTGGACTTTAAGTCTAGCGGGGTAGGGGATTCTAACCTCTTTGTTTATGGTCGGAGTGGTTTCCACAGCTGGTATCTTGATCTTTGGTTCTTCCGTCACTGGGACAGCAGCAGGTGGTGTAGTAGATGCTTCTTTGGTGGTAGTGAGTTGCTTCGCTTCCTCAACATGTGGGTTGTGAACCGTGTTGCTAGGCAAACTTCCTCTAGGTCGGTTATCAAGACGTTATGCCAATTGTCCAATTTGAGCTTCCAAATTCTTTAGCACAGCCAATTGGTTTCTCCTAAAGAGGTCGGCTTGATCTTGTCTAGCGGACGTCTTTTGGTTGAGTAGGTGTTGACCTTGCATGAACTGGGTGAAGGCGTCATCTGAACTTGAAGCTGGGGCATTTGTCTTGTTGGGTTGTTCAGCGGTTTGGTTTGTGTCGGAGGTGGGTCCAGGAAGTGCGAGGGGTTGGTTGTAAGGAAGTTTTGGTTGTTGTGGGTAAGGTGGGTATCTAGGTGGGTATCGGGGTTGGTACGGTGGTTGGTTGTTTCTTGGTTGGAATGGAGGTCCTCTAGGTTGGTTGTTGTTTTCATTGAGACCGGGTGGAAAATTTTGTGGTCTAGCGGGAAATTGAGCATAGTAAACGGTGCCGTTTGCTTCTTCGTATTCAACTTGGTATTCACCAGATGGTTGCGGGTTGGTGCAATGTTGACAGACTTGCACTTGGTGTACTTGGTGCTGTTGTTTCTTAAGTTCTCCAAACTGTTTGACAAGTGAGTCCATTTTCTCTGTCAATACCTGAATTGCTTCGACTGGAATCGGATTCGATGCAGCGAGAGGTGCTGAGGATGTTGAGTGATCTCCAGAGTTCCAATCATGGTGATGCATGGTCATGTTTTCTATAAGGTTCCATCCTTCTTCGTCGGTTTTTGCCATGAAGCTTCCTTGTGCGGCAGCATCGAGGGTGGTTCGGTGGTTAGGATCTAAACCATTGTAGAAGGTGCACAACTGTGCGGATTTTTCGAGACGGTGATTGGGGCATTTCTTCAAGGCTCCTTTGAATCGTTCTCATGCGGTGTATAATCACTCATCAAAAGCTTGTCGGAAATTCATGATTTCATTTTGAAGTTTGGTTTGTTTAAAGGCGAAAAGTATTTGGTTAGAAACTTTGTCGCCATTACAGTCCATGAAGGGATAGAGCCGGTCTCTAAACCTTCAAACCATGTTTGTGCATGATGTGTGAGCGAATAAGGGAAAAGATACAAACGGATTGTGTCTTGGCTAATTCCATTTTGTTTGTAGGAGTTTGAAAGAGATATGAACTTGTCGAGGTGAGAGTTTGGATCATCACTGGGTAATCCATGAAATTGACAGTGGTTTTGGATTAGTTAGATAATGTGGTGTTTAAGCTCGAATGATTGTCCAGGGGTTTCGGGGTAGAGAATTGGGCCTCCTCTTCCTTCGATAGAGGGTTTACTGTTGTCAGCGAGAGTGATGCGTTCAGCCATTGCTTGTCTAAGTGCGGATTGCTTCTTTTCTCGTCGAATGGTACGTATTATAAGTTCTGGATCAGGGAATTAAACAGTGGTGCAGATCTAGGGGAACATGTCATACACTAAAAAGAAAGACAATAAAGGAAATTCTTGTTTGTTTTTGTTTTTTTAGAAGGTTTTATCATAAGGGTTTACTAGAATTGGGATTGGTTGGGCCTCTGTATCGGACAGTTAGTCTCCCCGGCAGCGGCGCCAAAAACTTGATGGCCACCTCGCGTGCGGCTGTTCGCAAGGCGGATCGGTGGGTTTTAAAATTTATAATCGCTGGGGTCTAAGTATGACTTACTAATACTGAACCAAAGGCTAGTAGATGGTAAGTATGACCTAGAGTCGTTCTTAAAGAGAAACTGAATTGAAACGGAGCTGATCCAATCAATCTTTCTTTTCTAATAAAGGTTTTAAAAGAGTGCGTTGGAGGTTTTGGTTCAGTTAACTAAGTAAACTAATCAAAGCGAATAAAATGTAATAATAAATCAGATAATAAAAGTAGTATTTTTTGTGATTTCGTTAGCTTATAATGTGGGATGATGACTTTTGGGAAAACATTTAACTAAATTGGGAATGTTTGTTGGATTTAAGAACTTATGGTATAACCAATAGATTCCCTATTAGTTGGTTATCAACTAATATATCACGAGGAACAACGGTGTCATGATTCTGATCAGACAGACAATGCTCAACTCCCCACACTCTCTTGTGAAGGAGTCAGTGCCCTTATTATTGAACCCATTCGCTCATGGGAGAAGGAACAGAGTATCAAGTCCATAACAAGTCTAACCGTTCTTAATACCATAAAGACTACAAATCCAGCAAACAACTAACTTAGCAAATATGTTCGGACTTAATTGATTAATTCCTATTAATGAAACTCAAGCATGATAAGAGATGGAAAACGTTTAGGTTTCTTGCGTACCTTACTTTAGGTTTCATAGATTAAGGAAGAATATCATTTTAAATTGGATTTTAAACTTGCCTTTCTCAATACAATTAACAAATCCCTAGGTTTTCGTAAATGGTTATTTAGCCTATAGCCTACCTACTCTAATCTAATCTAAACTAACTAATCTAATTAAAATACAATTTAAAATGCTGACGGCTTTTTGCATAAAGTTAAACCCAGACCATGTCAGAGAATGCTATGGTAGTTCACAAGGTATTTAATCGTTTACCGATGTTTCCATTGTGAATTTAATTGTTTCGCGATGTTTACATGATAAGACCCCTCCCAACTGATTGAAACTGACAGAGCCACATCAGCGCCACGTCAGCTTTTTCAAAAAACTGACTGAAACTGACTGAAATTGACAGACCCCTCCCATCCCTGATCCATCACTTGATTTTTCTGGGGCCCGGTTGGGATTTTTTAATGAAATAAAATACAAAACTATTTAAATTAAACACAATAATTTAAATAACACACATTTCATTAAAAATAAAAATTACAACAATTCCTAAAAATAAAAAGAACAATAAACTTAAAAATAAAAAAACTACATTCCTAAAAAAAATAAAAGCTACAAGAAATCCTAAAAATTTAAAAGTACGATAATTTAAAAACTACTAGAATTATAGATAATATAATCGGAGCTCGACTCGTCGGTTTCGTTCGCGTTTTCTTGCTCGTCTTCGTCCGATTCATTGTTGGCATATTAGTCTTGGTAAAGTGTCACGACTTCTTTCCTCGCGTTTTTAAGCATTTTAATTTCTTTTTTAGACGCTTTTTTTGGAATTTTTTTACACAAAAAACTCAAAGCTTTGTAGGCGGCTTTTTTCATCGCATCTTTCTTAATCATTTTGATTGCTTCTTGTTGTGCGAGAGCGGTTTGCTTGACTGCTTCAAGTTCATCCAGTTTTTCAGATTGAACACTTCGTGAAGACGATCCGGCGGAGCTTGATACCGTACTTTTTGCCGCCTTTCGGCCCGGAGGACGGTGGATGTAGTCATTTTGGAATAACCGTTTCATGTTCGCATCAAGAGCCGTTGCAGTCGGTTGTTAATCCGCGTCCAGATCGGTGACAAATGGTTAGAAAGAATCTTCGTTGGCCATTACGCCCGGCTCAGTAAAGAATTTTGGGAAATGTCTAAGAACATTCCAAGATGACTCGTATATGAACGCACGCCCAACTTGGTGCCGGAATGCATTTCGGGTGGCAATCATAACGTCGTTTTCGTCGGCACCGCTTTGTGGGCGAATTTCTTTGTAGTGTTTGTAGAGAGCTTGGAATGTTTTTGAGTCGTGAGAAATCTTGTTCCATTTGCCAGAAAGTTGATTAAGGTTACGGGTTGTTGAGACACAAGAATTGTAACCTTGCATCACTTTAGCCCAAAAGAACACATTTGATTGATTTTGTAACACCTAGTAGTATTTTATAATTCTCAATTTCTATCTATTTATTTAAGTGGTAAATATTGGGTTAAATGTCACATGGGTATTTTGTGACAAATAAAAAAAATTTTAATTAAAAGTTTTAAATTATTAAACTTGTACGAAAAGTAAAAGTTTTAGAATCGCGAAATGGTTTTTGGTTCCAAACAATAGGAATAGAAAGGGGATGAATTTTAAATGAATAGTTGGGGTCGGTTAATGATGGGCCGACTTATTCCCTTATCTTTCCAATCTATTTTACTTTCTTAATTATTTTGAGAACTCAGTAAGAAAGAAATCTTACTTCACCAAATTCTTAAGAACACCAAAATTATCAAGAAAGAAAGTGATTGTGGTTTCAATTCATATTGTTCTATCCTCATCTTCATCATCTTGCTTTCTCCATATCAAAGTTGTAAGTATTTTGTGTTTATAACCTTTTGATGAAATTTGGGTTTGTGATTGTAATATGGAAATTGAAGCTTAAAATTAATTAAAGAGTGAATTTTGATGATTTCATGATTGATAGTAACCAAGTTACATGATTAACTCTTTTATTTTGAATTGAGTTAAGTTTAGGGTTCATAATATACAAATATGGAATTGAGGTAAGAATTGCAAAGAAATAGATGTATTAATTGTTGTTTGGTGATTATAAGTGATGAACACTGAAATAGTAACATCAAGAACTGAGTTTTAGGATTTTTGGTTATGCTATATGCTGCTGCAGGGGGGAGGACCTGGCGGGTCGCTACTCCCACCCGGCGGGTGGTGATGGTGATACACGGCCCAACCTTTCAAACCAACTATTTCTTTGTAATTTAGTATACTTCGATTCTAAGCTTCACATGTATCTTAATGTTAATATATTAGATGATATATGACGTTGATTATTGTTATTATTGAAGGTATTATGTAGTTAGAACCATAGTTGAGAAATAAAGTAAATCGGATTGAGTTTGATTAGAGATATTGAGTTTATGCTTACTGCTATTGCTCAATATGGACCAAAACGGCATGAAGCTGGCGGGCCTATGGCCAAAGTTGGCGGCTTTATGTGAATGGGCTTTATGTGAATGGGAGGAAACCGGCGGCCTTTTAGGCCAATTTGACTTCTGTTTAACATCTGTTTCCCAATTTGATAATGACCCGGTGGGTCATGTAGAGGAGCCAGCGGCTCTATGGCCTGACCCGGCTGTCTCCATTTTCATGTCTTGATTACTCAGTGTCAATACATATAAATGATAATGTATATGTTTATAAGTAATGAGTCATAAATGGATACGTTATGTGTTGGAACTGGTTCAGTACACTTACAGTGAATAGTACCACGATGCACCTAGAATTTACACCACGATGCACCTAGAATTTACTCTATGATGCACCTAGCTTTTGCTTACGATGCACTTGTGTAAACCCTATCTGGTAACTTGAGATTGTTCCCATACGGTATTTAGTGTATAAACTATGGGACTGGGCTATGGGACCCGCTAAAATAAATAAAATAAATAAATTATCTAAGTCTTGGGCGTTTCAAATTGATTGTTTCGTATTTGAAATTACGTTATATACTTATGAAATGAATAATGAACTTAAATCTATATGATTATTATCATTGATGCTATGTATAGTAGACTTTTATATAAATGTGTTGTGATAATAATTGAGAACTGCACAATTGAATTATTGAGATATAATTTCAAATGAATGGTTATGATTAAGACTTTTAATTTGATTCTGACTTGATATAATATTGTTGTATGAGTATACCATGAGATGAAGTTAGTTTGAGTAAGGTTCGAATACTTATGATGTTTAAGTATTGTATTAATTAAACCATGAAAGACTTGATTATGTTAAATTCATATTGATGATTAATGGGTTACTAACTTGGTCTTTATTATATTCTCAGATTCGGAAGAGACTCAGTGACATTAGACTACTGAGTGGCGTCTGAGGTATTCGGTGAGTGGACCTGTAACCCTCAGCATGATTTAGTTGCAACAGTTGGTTGCAACGATTAACTGTAGTTAGTTGCGCATATTGTTGAATACATTGTCTATCTAAGATGATATGTTATTTTGCTGTTGGCATTATACGTGTTGCTCAGAGGTCATCCAAGGCTTGGTTGTTATAGTTGAACAACCTAAGCTATCGGTGTCGTTGTATATGTTGATACAGGTGGTTGATAAGAGTTCTTGAGGAAGTTGCCTCAAGGACCACCGATCCTCTTGAGTGTTTTGTGTTAGAGATTAATTGCTGTAATTAATTGTTGTAGCTAAGTTATACTGTTGTTTACAGTCTGTCTCACTTAGCTTTATGCTAATCCCGTTGTTACCCCACTTCCTGCAGGCTATGATTTTGAGACACTTTGGGATGGGCAGGAAGTTTTGGATGTTCAAGGAATGTTTGACCAGCGTTTAACTCTTATATAATTTTGATAGTATGAAGATGTCGGTTTAATATAACACCCAGTTTTGTTGTATTTGGGTTAAGATAAGTTTTAAATTGAGATGTGTTTTCTATTGAAAAAAAAAAGTTTAATTGTATTTTGTATATTGTATTGATGAAATATCTTTTGGGACTTACGCTTTCGAGTTAAAACCAATATAATAATGGTTACAAAATGAGGGGTGTTATAAGTTGGTATCAGAGCATGGTTTGGGTGAATTGAGCATTGAAAGTGTTCAATCCCAAATATTGATTTTGTTAGTCAAACATTCCTGGGTATGGGATTTAGCATAGTATGTGAATCGGTTAGTAGGTAGGTACTAACGATTAACGATTTTTGAGTTGTTGTTGTGATTACAGAGATGGCAGGTAACGACCAACCGACCATTAACCCTAATGATGCCTCCAGGATTGATATTCCCTCTTCTGACGCTCAGAATGATAGACCTGAATACATTGGTACGTCTGCTCCTGCAGGTGATGAAACGAACAGAAATAATTATATGAAGCAATTAGAGGATGAAGAAGTACTGTTACTTAGAGAATATAAAAGACAAATGGAAGCTAGATTGTCTCAGCAGTATTCTTAGCCACAACAAACTGTATTTGGCATTGTTCCACCATCTTTGGTATCTACGCATCAGACATCTACGTCAATGCCATTTTCTATTTCTGAACCTTTTGATTATCGGATTCCGGTATTTCTACCATCTCAGCAAAAACAGGTGTGTTCTTTTAAGGATTTCATGGATAGTAAACCTTCTAAATATCATGGTAGTTCAAATCCTTCTGTTACTTTGAATTGGCTGAGAGACACTGAAAGAAAATTTGAAGTTTGCCATTGTGAGGATGAGATGAAAGTTCTATATGCAGTGCAACTTCTTAAAGGACAGGCTATGGTTTGGTGGGATTCAATTACCACAGCCTTGACACCTCAGCAGAAATGCTCGATTAGATGGTCAGATTTTTATAACGAGGTTTGTAAGCAGTACTGTTCTGATTTTGAAATATCGCGTATCAGACGAGAGTTTATGGATTTACATTTGACAGATGAAATGTCTATTGATGAGTTGATTTCACAGTATTCTGAGAAACTAAGATTTGTTCAGCAATGGGTCCCAGATGATGATAAAACCAGAATAGAGCAATTTGTTGGGACTTTGCCACCAGAATATCGTACTACTGTGAGGTTAGCTGGTTCACTTTCACAGGCTTTTAATCTAGCTCGATCTGTGGATAGTGATTTTCGAGCTAGGGGTAAACAGGGTAAGAGTAAAGAGTTGCAACAAACTAAAAGTGTTTCCTTTGGGAATAAGAGTAAACAGAAAGGGTATAGATCAGATGTGGAAAGCAGAATGGTCGATCGCTCTACTTGGTGCTTTAAATGTAAATCTAGGCATATTGGCTCATGTACGGCTCAAACTGCTAGATGTATAAAGTGTGGTTTGTTTGGGCATGAAATTAAAGATTGTGAACATCCTAGCTTTGTGTGTTGGAATTGTCAGAAGACAGGACATCGGAGAAGACAGGATATCGGGCAGGGGAGTGTCAGGAGGCGGTTAGACAAGGATCGGGTTTGGTCGGGGGATCGTCATCTTCTAGCCATAAGAGGAAGAATCCTTCTTCAAAATCTGGTAGAGCTTTCCAGAAGGCAGTTGAAGGAACTGTTGAGACAGATGACGATACTACAGGTATTACTTATAACCTTTACTGTCGGTTTATTGTTTACTATGTGATCAACTAAATGTGACCTTGTTGTGAGTTATAATTTCTTGAAGTAGAAATAGATAGCCATCTTATAGTTCCTATATGATATTAATAATAGGAACTAGTAATTAAAAAAAAAAAAAAAGGGTCATGTTGTTTCTATAGATTTATGTCAATCCTTAGAGGTAAAGTGATATTGACATTAGAATGGTTAAGTTAAATAAAATAGATATGTGATGTTGCACATGATTAGTGAAACCCTAATCTAAAATAAGCCATATGTTGTGACTTGATAGAGATGAGGGAATAATAATTATGATTCATGATGATATCTTGAAATTAGTGGATAATTGAATCTGAATGTGTAATGTAAATGAGAATTCACTTAGAGAATTGAAAGTGGAATCGCTATGTATCAAATTCCAAATGTGAGTTTTGAGTTTGAAAGATTCAATTGAGACAGATATATTGTGTAGATTAAATGATAAAAGTTATCCATTGTGTTTTGAGATTTGTTGAATTGAAAGGTTTTCAACACCTGTTCTTAAATTCTGAGTTTTTGATTTAGTGGAATTCGTGGTGAATCTGTCAAAGATGTTGTGATTGTTAGAAGCTATGGGTTATGATGAACTTGAACATGAACTTGAATTGAAATCTTTTGCATTAAATTTCGTATGTGAAATTTGAATTTGAGAGGCTCCATAGTGGAACATGAAAATTGTAAACATGAAGTTAAAGTGGATTCATCTAAGATTGAGGTTGTGATGAATTGAGATGCTTCTATGAATATCTTTTGAAATTTAGAATTTCTGAAATTATTGGACTATTGTTGCGTGTTATAACAGATTCGGTTTTAGTGTTACCTGATGGATATGTAGATTATGATATATAGTAATTTATCCTTTGCTGGGATGGGTTGTAATTGATATATCCAAAAGAATTTTGAAACCTTGAAGAGGTGAGTATCGTTGTGACTAGCTCTTCTTTACTAATTTTGGAATTGAGAGAAAATTCGAAGTTGACATTGCGATTGAATTGAAATACCTTAACAAATGTCATTTTGGTAATAGTGGATTTTATCACTGGTATATATGAGATATTATAACATACGATATGCCTTATGTTGGATTGATAATGATTGAATCGTATAATACCGGAATATTGTTTATGCTTTAATTCGCCTTGACTTGGAGAATTACATAGGAACATAGGCAAAGGTTGGATTGATGAACGAGATTAGAGGATTAAAGATTTCTTCATCGTTTGTTTAGAGTTCTTTTGATCTAAGAAAGTTGTGATATAGAATTGGATGAGATTCATTTGGAGGCATTAAATGAATGATGATTTGAAATTAGATCATCCTGAAAATCAGTGGTGATATGATTAATTCACAAGAGATTCTATAATTAGAATGGTTCTAAACATCGAATGATGGCATTGTTTGGTACTACGGATTGAAATAGGTGAATTTTGAACACTACCTCGGAAGGTAAAGATTTGTATGAGGTTAGAACACTGTTGCTTAGTTAATAATGTATGATGGGATGACATCAAGTTAATAGAAACCTTGGTTGGGTTTGATTTAACTTAAGTTTGGATTAGTATAATATTATATTGTCTTAATTGTGTGAAATGAGATTTCGGGGACGAAATCTTTTTAAGGGGGGTAGATTTGTAACACCCAAATCGGGCCTAGTAATATTTTATAATTCTAAATTTCTATCTATTTATTTAAGTGGTAAATATTGGGTTAAATGTCACATGGGTATTTTGTGACAAATAAAAATAAATAAATAAACAAATTAAAAGTTTTAAATTATTAAACTTGTACGAAAAGTAAAAGTTTTAGAATCGCGAAATGGTTTTTGGTTCCAAACAATAGGATTCTTAAAGGGGATGAATTTTAAATGAATAGTTAGGGTCGGTTAATGATGGGCCGACTTATTCCCTTATCTTTCCAATCTATTTTACTTTCTTAATTATTTTGAGAACTCAGTAAGAAAGAAATCTTACTTCACCAAATTCTTAAGAACACCAAAATTATCAAGAAAGAAAGTGATTGTGGTTTCAATTCATATTGTTCTATCCTCATCTTCATCATCTTGCTTTCTCCATATCAAAGTTGTAAGTATTTTGTGTTTATAACCTTTTGATGAAATTTGGGTTTGTGATTGTAATATGGAAATTGAAGCTTAAAATTAATTAAAGAGTGAATTTTGATGATTTCATGATTGATAGTAACCAAGTTACATGATTAACTCTTTTATTTTGAATTGAGTTAAGTTAAGGGTTCATAATGTACAAATATGGAATTGAGGTAAGAATTGCAAAGAAATAGATGTATTAATTGTTGTTTGGTGATTATAAGTGATGAACACTGAAATAGTAACATCAAGAACTGAGTTTTAGGATTTTTGGTTCTGCTATATGCTGCTGCAGGGGGGAGGACCCGGCGGGTCACTACTCCCACCCGGCGGGTGGTGATGGTGATCTGTAACACCCCCGAAATTCATTGTTTTGCGGAAGCATAGTTTGGGGTGTTACTAATCAAATATCACAGCACAAAGATAAAGCAAACGACATCTATATGCAACGTTTGTAAATTAGTTACATTCCATAGATATAATGTTTGAAAACTTAGTGTTTTCGTATACAAAATGTAGTTTCCCCTAGAGTCCACGCGTATAGCGGGAGATTCTATTACATAATCGTAATATACAAAAGATAATGCTAAGAATCTCCGTTAATGCAGTTGTGTTGAAATCATGCGACTCTAGCTAAATCCTGGAGTAATCCTACTCCATCCGGGTACCTGAGAAAACATGCTAAAAAGTGTCAACCAAAAGGTTGGTGAATCTCACAGGTTTGTAAGTAATATCAGCTTTGAACACGAGATTTCATTAGTAATGCCCGCAGGCGTAAAATCAGCAATTGCAATCCAGCAATCGTAAGACCAGTATTTGCAATCCAGCAAATGTAAATAAGTAAGTTTATACCGTTGCCATGAGGCTCATAATCGAAGCTTAACCCGTAAGTAATAAGTTTGCTCCCGTGACATGCTCGTAAATGAGCAAGCATCAGTAACGAATAAGTAGTCACCCGTTTCTACGTGTAAATCAGTACGTGGCAGCGCTACTGCCCCGGGTGGGGAGGGTCATTTCCCTAATGGATCCATTAACTAGTGTTCGCGCTTAAGTCCATAACTAACGATATATGATGGAGAGACTTCTGTAAATAGTAAACAACTCATGCAATTCCGTTTGGTATAGTAAACAGTTTTAGTACTTGTGTTCAAGGAAAAGTAGTAGCATGTTTCTCCCCCAATACGATAAAACAGTAAAAGTGGGACCGTAAGACTCACCTGAGCCTAGTAGTAAGCAGTTGAAAACTGTAAGTAGCGTGTAGGTTCTCCGAACCCGTAACCTTTAAATGCCTAAACATGTAAGGTTAAGTAAGTAGATGTCTCGCAAGACCATCTAGGCTAGTTGTCCATACAACCCGTTGTCCAAATGTTGGTTCGTTATCATTTGTAATAAAGTGTTCGGCCCGTTGGTGATTCGTTATGATTAAAGTTTTATCACTTATAACGCGATTTAGAGTGATTGCACTTGAAAAGTATGTTCTATTATGTTCGATAATTCGTATTGTATAAGTATTTGAAATTGTACAAGTTTGACACTTGGTGAGAAATGTGCTTATGGAATCTAAGTACGGGGGTCCGGGGGCAGAGCCCCTGGTTGGGGTCGAGCTGCCAGGTCAGCTTGGAAAATTTTTATTTCTATTATATTGCTTTGGTGAAAAACGCATCTGGGATCTGAATTTGGGTAAAATCGAGTGATAAATTTCGAGTCTCGACACTTAGTAAAAATCTGTGTTTTTGAGGTTCTGGTTTGTGCGACGTTGGGTGCGACGTCGCAGATCCTGACTGCGACGTTGAGCATGACGTCGCTATGTGCGACTTTCGCAATTTAATGCGATGTTGTACGTGGGGTCGCTATATACGACGCTGTGGATTTCTGCGACGTAAGGGTTTGCGTCGCTAAGTGCGACGTTCGCAAGTCAATGCGACGTTGGGGATGACGTCGCTATATGCGACGTTGTGAGGGTATTGCGACGTTTTTGACTACGTCGCAGAGAGCCCAGCGTCTCTGTGACGTTACGGTCTGATCGGAGGTTGGTGGCCGGAAAATCTGTCGGAAAGCTTCCGTTTGGTCCAAATCTTTTACCCAACCCATTTTTGGACATTTTAAGCATATATAAACTATAAAAACGTAAAAATGAGTAAAAACGGAGAGTTTCGGGTTTTGTCGGAAACTTACGAAATGACGAAATGAAAATCCGGAAAGATGAAGTTGTAGATCGTAACGCGGTGGTTCTTTTATTCCAAAGGAGTGGTATGATTCGGCGTCGTTTCGTGATGTTATTTTGTGATTTTGTAAGGTGGTGGTGGTTTTGTTAATTGAGAGAAAAGAAAGAGAAGAAAGAGAAAGAGATGGAGAAAATGCGGAAAAAGAAAGGAGGTGGGAGGTTTAACCTCCCATTTTCAGCCTCCGTCTCCGTGCCCCGTGCGGCGTTCGTTTTCTCCGTTGTTTAAGCGTTAAATATTTATTTTTCGCGTAATTATTCATTTAAAAATACTAATCTTTGTTAGATAATTTAATAACATCATTTTGTCAAATCTTTAACAGTTTGTTTATATTTGAATTTAAATTGTGCGTTTAATATTTTAATTGTGTTGACGTTTATTTGTACGATACATTACCTACTTGAAATGTATTCAAAACAATATTTGAAAAATGATCGCGTTATTAAACAAAATGTTTCACCAACGTCCGTAATGTTTGAATCGAATTACATTCGATTTAAATTATGTACGATTTAATCAAATCGCATAATCGTATATATTCACCAATATATAATTTGTTACATTAATTAGCCTAACACAGAACTAATTACATGTATTTACAGAGGATTAGGCACTAATTACTAGTCCTAATTTGGCGGTTGTTACATTCTCCCCCTGTTAAAAGAATTTCGTCCCGAAATTTAAGTCGAAGTCGTTTTCGGGGTAGAATCAGTGAATAAGTGGGGATACTTGAGTCGCATTTGGTCTTCTAGTTCCCAAGTGAATTCCGGACCACGCCGCAAATTCCACCTGACTTTGACGATGGGAATACGACTTTGTTTCAGTTGTTTGACCTCACGGTCCATAATTTCGGCGGGTTCCTCAACGAAATGAAGTTTGTCATCGATGCGGATCTCGTCAAGGGGTATGATAAGTGTCTCGTCGGACAGACATTTCTTCAAGTTAGAAATGTGAAACGTAGGGTGCACGCTGCTGAGTTCGGAAGGCAGCTGCAATCGATATGCCACGGGGCCAATCCGTTCGAGGATCTCAAAAGGCCCAATGTACCTAGGATTTAATTTCCCGCGTTTACCAAACCGGATTACGCCTTTCCAAGGCGATACTTTTAAGAGTACTCGGTCCCTAACTTGGAACTCGAGTGGCTTGCGTCTCACGTCAGCATAACTTTTCTGACGATCACGCGCGGCTTTGAGTCGGTTCTGGATTTCGAAAATTTTCTCGGTGGTTTCTTGTATGAGTTCAGGACCAGTGAGTTGACTATCTCCTACTTCAGTCCAACAGATCGGTGATCGGCACTTACAACCGTACAGGGCCTCAAAAGGTGCAGCCTTAATACTGGCGTGATAACTGTTATTGTAGGAAAACTCACACAACGGTAGGTGTCTTTCCCAGTTGGTACCGAAATCAACTACGCAGGCTCGTAGCATATCTTCCAGTGTCTGTATAGTTCGTTCGCTCTGGCCATCGGTCTGAGGGTGGTACGCGGTACTCATATCGAGACGGGTACCCAGTGATTTTTGGAGTGATTGCCAGAAGCGAGATGTGAAACGAGCATCCCTGTCAGAGATGATCGAGATAGGGACACCATGTTGACAAACGATTTCTTTGATGTAAATTTGTGTGAGGCGTTCCATTTTGTCGGTTTCTTTGATTTCCAAGAAATGAGCCGATTTGGTGAGACGATCGACGATCACCCAAATGGTATCGCAACCGCTTGACGACTTAGGAAGTTTGGTTAAGAAATCCATGGCAATCTGTTCCCATTTCCATTCAGGAATCTCAGGTTGTTGGAGTAAGCCGGAAGGTTTCTGGTATTCGGCTTTGACCTTGGAACAAGTTAAGCATTTGCTGACGTACAAGGCAATGTCAGCTTTCATGTTCGGCCACCAGTAAAACTCCTTGATGCCGTGATACATTTTGTCGGATCCCGGGTGGATAGAATACTTGGACTTGTGAGCTTCATCCATTACCAAGTCCCGAAGGTTCCCGAAACTAGGCAACCAGATTCGGTTAGAGAAGTACCTAACTCCGTTGGGTCTGATTTCGAACTGTTTATCCATGCCTCGTAAGGCCTCGTTTTTGACATTATCGGGTTTGAGAGCTTCGAGTTGAGCGGTGAGAATCTGGATATTCAAATCGTTGTGAATGGTCATACTGAGGGCCCGGACTCGAAGCGGTTTTGTTCGTTCCTTACGACTGAGAGCATCGGCAACCACGTTTGCCTTACCCGGATGATATTTGATCTCACAGTCGTAATCGGTGAGCAACTCGATCCATCGACGTTGCCTCATGTTAAGATCTTTTTGGTCGAAGATGTGTTGGAGACTTTTGTGGTCGGTAAATACAGTACTTCGGGTACCATAAAGGTAGTGTCTCCAGATTTTGAGAGCGAATACCACGGCCCCTAACTCGAGGTCGTGAGTTGTGTAGTTCTTCTCGTGAACTTTAAGTTGTCGGGAGGCGTAAGCAATGACCTTGTCTCGTTGCATCAACACGCAACCGAGACCTTGGTGAGAAGCATCGCAGTATACCACAAAGTCATCGGTGCCTTCGGGTAAGGATAGAATGGGTGCACTACAAAGCTTTAGTTTCAACAGCTGAAATGCTGACTCTTGTTTATCAGTCCAATCGAACTTTTTGTCTTTCTGAGTCAGTGTCGTGAGTGGTATGGCTATTTTTGAGAAGTTTTCAATGAATCGGCGATAATACCCCGCCAATCCCAAGAATTGGCGTACTTCGGTAGGAGTGGTTGGCGCCTGCCAGTTCTTGATGGCCTCGATTTTTGATGGGTCTACATGAATTCCCTGACTATCAATCACATGCCCAAGGAATTGAACGGTTTTTATCCAGAACTCACACTTAGAGAATTTGGCGTAAAGCTCCTCGTGTCTAAGTAGTTCTAGGATGGTTCTGAGGTGTTGTACGTGTTCTTGTTCGTTTCGTGAGTATATGAGGATGTCATCGATGAACACAATGACAAACTTGTCGAGATAAGGTTTACACACCCGATTCATAAGGTCCATGAATACAGCCGGTGCGTTGGTTAGACCAAAGGGCATCACTTGGAACTCGTAGTGCCCGTAACGGGTTCTGAATGCGGTTTTTGGGATGTCGGCATCACGAACACGCAATTGGTGATAACCCGATCGAAGGTCAATCTTTGAATAACAGCTTGATCCTTGAAGTTGATCGAACAGATCGTCGATTCGAGGAAGTGGGTATCGGTTCTTGACGGTTAGTTTGTTCAACTCTCGGTAGTCAATACACATTCGAAATGAACCGTCTTTCTTTTTGACAAACAAGACCGGAGCTCCCCAAGGTGAAGAACTCGGTCTGATGAATCCTCTATCCAGAAGTTCCTGTAACTGAGTGGACAGCTCCTGAAGTTCGGATGGGGCTAGGCGGTACGGTGCTCGGGCCACCGGTGCGGCACCCGGCACGAGATCAATCGAGAACTCGACCTGTCTAGGTGGAGGTAAACCAGGTAGTTCTTCTGGAAAGACTTCGGGAAAGTCTCTAACGATTGGCACATCTTCAAGTCGCTTCTCCTCCGACTTTTTCTCAGTGATGTGCGCGAGAATTGCTGGGTAACCCTTTCTCAGAAATTTTCGGGTTTTTAAACAGGTGATTAAGTTTAGTCTCGACCCACCGGTCTCCCCCTGTATGATCAAGGTACTACCGGCGGCGAGAGGAATTCGGACGATCTTATCATGGCAAACAATTTCGGCCCGATGCTTGGACAACCAGTCCATACCCACGATGACATCGAAACTTCCTAGTTCAACAGGCATTAGATCGATTGAGAAGGTTTTGTTTGCGAGGTTTAAAGTGCAATTAGGTATCACACTATTGGTTTCTATGAGTTTACCATTTGCGAGTTCTACGGTGTACTTAACATCTAAGGCCGAAGGAGTGATATTAAGTAGTGGGCAAAACTCATCAGATATGAAACTTCTATCAGCACCGGTATCAAATAATACTGAAGCAGTAAGATCGTTGAGAAGAAACGTACCCGTTACAACATTCGGGTCTTCTCTAGCTTCCCCAGCTTTGATGATAAATGCTCTGCTACGAGCAGGGTTGTTGTTCCGTTTGTTGTGGTTGTTGTTGTTGTTGTTGTTTCTCTGCTTAGGGCAATCATTCTGAAAGTGCCCAGGACTTCCGCACCCATAACAAGTCTTTGGGACACTGGTGTTTCGACAATCTTTGGCCAGATGCCCAAAACGTTGGCAGTTTGTGCAAGGGCAGGAACCGTCATGGTGACGATTGCATTTGGGGCAGTAGGGCTTGTTTCCAATGTACCCTTTCTTTTCTGAAGAGCCGGATGAATAAGCCCTAAGGGGTTCAGGCTTTCGGTTGGTGATTTGGTTGGATGAGTTGGGGTTTCCTTCCCACTTTCGTTTGTTGTTTGTAGGTGGGGCTGAGGTTGTGTTACGGCGGACAGCGTTTGCCGTAAGTTCATGGGCCATACGGATGGCGTTCTGGATAGTACCTGGTTTGGATGAAGTCACCAGGTCCTGGAGTTTCTCGGGCAGTCCATCAACATATTTCTCGATCCTCTTGTATTCAGGATCGACCATGGATGGGCACAGAAGTGCCAGTTGGTGGAAACGGTTGGTGTACCCGGTGATATCATCACCTTGCATCTTGTGGTTCCAAAATTCCAGCTCCAGTTGTTTCAGTTCATCCCTGGGGCAATACTCACCCCTTAACATCTCCTTCAACTCCTCCCACGGGAGTTTATAAGCATTGGCAACGCCCACAGTTTGGGCATAGATGTTCCACCACGTGAGTGCGGTGTCAGTAAAAGTACTAACAGAGAACTTAACCTTGTCCCCCTCCGCACAGTTGCAGATAAGGAATACCGATTCAACTTTCTCAATCCAACGTATTAGACCGATTTCTCCCTCAGTACCTGCAAAGTTCAGAGGTTTGCAGTTTTGGAAGTCCTTATATGAGCAGGGCTTAGGTTGTGGTCCATTGTTAGCGGTATCTTCGCTACCAGGAGCTGAAGTCCGGGTAGCTAGGGCTTGGGCCACGCTACGGGCAATCAGACCCGCAACTTCGGCTTCAGTGAGGGTGATTTGTCGACGAGGAGGCATGCTGCTGATCAAGGAAAGAACAAGGAAAGTGGAATAAGTTATTTGCATGAAACTATGATATATCACAAGTGTATATAATGAGATACACGATAACAGTACGAGGTGATAATCATATTCCATTTAGGTAAACAAGTTGGATACAAAGTTCGGGTTTTCCAAAAGATTACAGAGTAGTAGTAGTAGTAGTACAAAAGTACCGGGAATGGTTACATCCGGTTGAATTACATAGGTCCTAATTAAGTAGTTAACTGGTTACAAGTTACAGACTGTTCTAATCTTGATGCAGATTAATCTGCTCCATCAGCGCGACAAGGCGGTCCACGGTTTCTGCTAGTCTGTTGGCTTGTCTGGCGTTGTCTTCGACCAAGGCTAGTTGCTGTACTAGTGCTCGAGAGTGGTCCTCAGTCTCCTGTGAAGGCTGTTCACACTCCTCTAGTCGGTTTCTTACGAGTTCACCCGCGCCTAATTCAGCGGTCATTGAATCCTGAATTATGCTTACAGAGAGGTTTGTGTCCTCTTGTTCTTGCTGGAGTTGGGATATGTGATCAAGAGCTTGGCAAAGCAGGTAGATCATTCGGTGTTGTTCCCGTTCGAGATTTTCAAGCTTTTGCTCCTGACGGCGGAGTTGGGTAGCCAACACTGGCACCGTGAGATGTGCCGAGTCCTGAGAGTTATGACCAGGATAGGGGTTGCTCCGAGGTGACCTAGTTATCCTCCTGGCTATTCGCGGGTTTCGAGATCCTTGCGGATGAGAGCGTGATGAATTGGGTGATGTGTTTGCCATTTCTGAGGCAGAGTGTAAGTAAGACGAGGCTAATATATATAAGTATATAATATCCAGCCTAGTGTCTAGCACGTATCAAGTAATGGTCTGGTTCTCTCGTGGTCAGAGTCAACTAACGCATTCCTGTTCAACATAACCATTTCAGACCTCACATCATCTTTCCTTAATTGTACATAGTTGATCAGGCTATGTTAAATTAAAGTCGTATGATGAAATTCCTGAACCAATCATGCCTTGTAAGGAAATACTGCCTAATGGTCATAGTCTAGGCCCACTAAATGCAACCTAGTTCACTATAACCTTAGGCTCTGATACCAATCTGTAACACCCCCGAAATTCACTGTTTTGCGGAAGCATAGTTTGGGGTGTTACTAATCAAATATCACAGCACAAAGATAAAGCAAACGACATCTATATGCAACGTTTGTAAATTAGTTACATTCCATAGATATAATGTTTGAAAACTTAGTGTTTTCGTATACAAAATGTAGTTTCCCCTAGAGTCCACGCGTATAGCGGGAGATTCTATTACATAATCGTAATATACAAAAGATAATGCTAAGAATCTCCGTTAATGCAGTTGTGTTGAAATCATGCGACTCTAGCTAAATCGTGGAGTAATCCTACTCCATCCGGGTACCTGAGAAAATATGCTAAAAAGTGTCAACCAAAAGGTTGGTGAATCTCACAGGTTTGTAAGTAATATCAGCTTTGAACACGAGATTTCATTAGTAATGCCCGCAGGCGTAAAATCAGCAATTGCAATCCAGCAATCGTAAGACCAGTATTTGCAATCCAGCAAATGTAAATAAGTAAGTTTATACCGTTGCCATGAGGCTCATAATCGAAGCTTAACCCATAAGTAATAAGTTTGCTCCCGTGACATGCTCGTAAATGAGCAAGCATCAGTAACGAATAAGTAGTCACCCGTTTCTACGTGTAAATCAGTACGTGGCAGCGCTACTGCCCCGGGTGGGGAGGGTCATTTCCCTAATGGATCCATTAACTAGTGTTCGCGCTTAAGTCCATAACTAACGATATATGATGGAGAGACTTCTGTAAATAGTAAACAACTCATGCAATTCCGTTTGGTATAGTAAACAGTTTTAGTACTTGTGTTCAAGGAAAAGTAGTAGCATGTTTCTCCCCCAATACGATAAAACAGTAAAAGTGGGGGCCGTAAGACTCACCTGAGCCTAGTAGTAAGCAGTTGAAAACTGTAAGTAGCGTGTAGGTTCTCCGAACCCGTAACCTTTAAATGCCTAAACATGTAAGGTTAAGTAAGTAGATGTCTCGCAAGACCATCTAGGCTAGTTGTCCATACAACCCGTTGTCCAAATGTTGGTTCGTTATCGTTTGTAATAAAGTGTTCGGCCCGTTGGTGATTCGTTATGATTAAAGTTTTATCACTTATAACGCGATTTAGAGTGATTGCACTTGAAAAGTATGTTCTATTATGTTCGATAATTCGTATTGTATAAGTATTTGAAATTGTACAAGTTTGACACTTGGTGAGAAATGTGCTTATGGAATCTAAGTACGGGGGTCCGGGGGCAGAGCCCCTGGCTGGGGTCGAGCTGCCAGGTCAGCTTGGAAAATTTTTATTTCTATTATATTGCTTTGGTGAAAAACGTATCTGGGATCTGAATTTGGGTAAAATCGAGTGATAAATTTCGAGTCTCGACACTTAGTAAAAATCTGTGTTTTTGAGGTTCTGGTTTGTGCGACGTTGGGTGCGACGTCGCAGATCCTGACTGCGACGTTGAGCATGACGTCGCTATGTGCGACTTTCGCAATTTAATGCGACGTTGTACGTGGCGTCGCTATATGCGACGCTGTGGATTTCTGCGACGTAAGGGTTTGCGTCGCTAAGTGCGACGTTCGCAAGTCAATGCGACGTTGGGGATGACGTCGCTATATGCGACGTTGTGAGGGTATTGCGACGTTTTTGACTACGTCGCAGAGAGCCCAGCGTCTCTGCGACGTTACGGTCTGATCGGAGGTTGGTGGCCGGAAAATCGGTCGGAAAGCTTCCGTTTGGTCCAAATCTTTTACCCAACCCATTTTTGGACATTTTAAGCATATATAAACTATAAAAACGTAAAAATGAGTAAAAACAGAGAGTTTCGGGTTTTGTCGGAAACTTACGAAATGGCGAAATGAAAATCCGGAAAGATGAAGTTGTAGATCGTAACGCGGTGGTTCTTTTATTCCAAAGGAGTGGTATGATTCGGCGTCGTTTCGTGATGTTATTTTGTGATTTTGTAAGGTGGTGGTGGTTTTGTTAATTGAGAGAAAAGAAAGAGAAGAAAGAGAAAGAGATGGAGAAAATGAGGAAAAAGAAAGGAGGTGGGAGGTTTAACCTCCCATTTTCAGCCTCCGTCTCCGTGCCCCGTGCGGCGTTCGTTTTCTCCGTTGTTTAAGCGTTAAATATTTATTTTTCGCGTAATTATTCATTTAAAAATACTAATCTTTGTTAGATAATTTAATAACATCATTTTGTCAAATCTTTAACAGTTTGTTTATATTTGAATTTAAATTGTGCGTTTAATATTTTAATTGTGTTGACGTTTATTTGTACGATACATTACCTACTTGAAATGTATTCAAAACAATATTTGAAAAATGATCGCGTTATTAAACAAAATGTTTCACCAACGTCCGTAATGTTTGAATCGAATTACATTCGATTTAAATTGCGTACGATTTAATCAAATCGCATAATCGTATATATTCACCAATATATAATTTGTTACATTAATTAGCCTAACACAGAACTAATTACATGTATTTACAGAGGATTAGGCACTAATTACTAGTCCTAATTTGGCGGTTGTTACATGATCCACGGCCCAACCTTTCAAACCAACTATTTCTTTGTAATTTAGTATACTTCGATTCTAAGCTTCACATGTATCTTAATGTTAATATATTAGATGATATATGATGTTGATTATTGTTATTATTGAAGGTATTATGTAGTTAGAACCATAGTTGAGAAATAGAGTAAATCGGATTGGGTTTGATTAGAGATATTGAGTTTATGCTTACTGCTATTGCTCAATATGGACCAAAACGGCATGAAGCCGGCGGGCCTATGGCCAAAGTTGGCGGCTTTATGTGAATGGGAGGAAACCGGCGGCCTTTTAGGCCAATTTGACTTCTTTTTAACTTCTGTTTCCCAATTTGATAATGACCCGGTGGGTCATGTAGAGGAGCCAGCGGCTCTATGGCCTGACCCGGCTGTTTCCATTTTCATGTCTTGATTACTCAGTGTCAATACATATAAATGATAATGTATATGTTTATAAGTAATGAGTCATAAATGGATACGTTATGTGTTGGAACTGGTTCAGTACACTTACAGTGAATAGTAACACGATGCACCTAGAATTTACACCACGATGCACTTAGAATTTACTCTATGATGCACCTAGCTTTTGCTTACGATGCACTTGTGTAAACCCTATCTGGTAACTTGAGATTGTTCCCATACGGTATTTAGTGTATAAACTATGGGACCGGGCTATGGGACCCGCTAAAATAAATAAAATAAATAAATTATCTAACTCTTGGGCGTTTCAAATTGATTGTTTCGTATTTGAAATTAAGTTATATACTTATGAAATGAATAATGAACTTAAATCTATATGATTATTATCATTGATGCTATGTGTAGTAGACTTTTATATAAATGTGTTGTGATAATAATTGAGAACTGCACAATTGAATTATTGAGATATAATTTCAAATGAATGGTTATGATTAAGACTTTTAATTTGATTCTGACTTGATATAATATTGTTGTATGAGTATACCATGAGATGAAGTTAGTTTGAGTATGGTTCGAATACTTATGATGTTTAAATATTGTATTAATTAAACCATGAAAGACTTGATTATGTTAAATTCATATTGATGATTAATGGGTTACTAACTTGGTCTTTATTATATTCTCAGATTCGGAAGAGACTCAGTGACATTAGACTACTGAGTGGCGTCTGAGGTATTCGGTGAGTGGACCTGCAACCCTCAGCATGATTTAGTTGCAACAGTTGGTTGCAACGATTAACTGTAGTTAGTTGCGCATATTGTTGAATACATTGTTTATCTAAGATGATATGTTATTTTGCTGTTGGCATTATACATGTTTCTCAGAGGTCAACCAAGGCTTGGTTGTTATAGTTGAACAACCCAAGCTATCGGTGTCGCTGTATATGTTGATACATGTGGTTGATAAGAGTTCTTAAGGAAGTTGCCTCAGGGACCACCGATCCTCTTGAGTGTTTTGTGTTAGCGATTAATTGCTGTAATTAATTGTTGTAGCTAAGTTATACTGTTGTTTACAATATGTCTCACTTAGCTTTATGCTAATCCCGTTGTTACCCCACTTCCTGCAGGCTATGATTTTGAGACACTTTGGGATGGGCAGGAAGTTTTGGATGTTCAAGGAATGTTTGACCAGCGTTCAACTCTGATATAATTTTGATAGTATGAAGATGTCGGTTTAATATAACACCCAGTTTTGTTGTATTTGGGTTAAGATAAGTTTTAAATTGTGATGTGCTATTGAAAAAAAAAAAGTTTAATTGTATTTTGTATATTGTATTGATGAAATATCTTTTGGGACTTACGCTTTCGAGTTAAAACCAATATAATAATGGTTACAAATTGAGGGGTGTTATAGTTTTTTTCCTTGGACACCGTTTTCGGAACAATGTATACACCGCTCCTCTAAAATCCTAGCCTCCTCGTCCGTCAACGTGTTTGAGCTCGTTTAGCCCTTTGACCCTTTTGAACCCGTTTACCTTTTTTCTTGTTGTTTTGGGTTTCGGGTTCGGGTTCGGGTTCGGATTCGGCTTCGGGTTCCGGGTTCGCCTCGTCGGAGCTTTCTTCCAAAGTTTGTGGTACGGTGAAATTCATTTGTTGGTGACTGGGGTTGGATGAGCTTGGAGAAAAGTATGGGTGTTGTGGTGACCATTGTGTGTTTTGGTACCACTGTGGTTGTGACCATTGTGTGTGGTGGGGGAATTGTGATTGTGGTGGTGAGGATTATGTGTTTGTGTACCACCCTTGGAATGCATAATTATTCCTCGGGTCATGCGGATCAAGGGTGAACGGGCTTGCAATAGGTGGGAAGTTGGCAAACCCGGTAGGTTGAGTGTTTGGTTGAGACGAAGATCCGGAAGCTTGAGTGTTTGGTGAAGTCGGGTTTGGTAACGGGTTATTCAACAAATTTTGCCACATATCTTTGGCAATATTTTGTTGATCTTTTTTTTTTTTTTTTTTTTTTGGAAGTTGATTTGTTGTTTTTGGACATTTTTTTTAGATAGGTTTTGAGGTAAAAAGTGTGGTTTTTTAATTGTAAAAAAGTGGTGAGGATTGTTGTGTGAAAGAGTTGGTGGAATAGATAGTTTATTGTGTAAATTGTTGTATGAAAATGAGTAAATATGTAGGTATATTTATAGGGGAAAGTGAAAAGTTTTAAAAAAAAAATGCCCCGCTCCTACCAACAGTTTTTTTTTAATTTTTTGTTTTTTTTTTTAATTCCAAACTGTCACAAACAAAAAAAAAGGAATTGGGCCCCACAAAAAACGACGAGGCACTTCGGTTTACCGATGGAACCAACCGACGATGGCCACCGACGAATCGGTGCCATCCCTGTCGGTACGTCGGTTGGGATCCGACGAGAGCGACGAGCTCCGTTGGGAGTGGCCTTATAACTGATAACACGTCAACAAAATACACAAAATGTACAAAAATAAATAGTTTCATACATAAAATGGCACTCAGTTTTGTTATGTACACACAATGAAGGTCAAGCTTGTACTGAAGATTATTTAATAATACAAATTTTCAACTTTTTAAAATGATAAAAGAATTTAATTTAAAAAAGAATCACATTTCTTTTCTTTTTAGTGAAGAAAAAAATTTGAAAAAATAAAGAAAATCACATATCCCAAAGTCTTCACCGTTTTACATCTGTGAGTTTGCTTTTCCATTTGTTTTGATCTGTCACATTCTCACACCACAACCTTTAGCTTTCCTTCCTAATTATGTATAGTGTTTATTGAACTAATATGTAACGACCTTAAAACGTTAACAATATTATGATTAATGAGTATACTTGGCCCGCGCGTTACAGCGGGGTTTTCAAATTAAATCTTTAGATGAATATTTTTTATATGAAGACAGTTTTTAATAATCGTTAACTGAAAAAGAAAAACACATATACACAACACAACTTATAACAAACCTTTTCATTCATCAACTTCACATACATACCAAACATTAATGGTACATTACAATATCTCCTAATCAATACACATATTACATGAAACTATTTAGGTTAGTAAAGAATAGTTGTTTACCGTAATGAAAGAAGTATTACAAAGTCTAAAATTAAAATTATAAAACTTTTTTTTTACATAAGATATACTCCATGACTCACAATACTTGAGATTTGAGAACTTGTGATCTTGCCCATTTTCGCACTCCACACTGGCACAATTTGTCATAACCATATCCCAATTTCATACCTCACACCCATCATTTCAATCAATAGTAATGTACGGTAGTTTGTATCTCGCTTTCTCACCCACTTCTTCCAACAGTAATACTATACATTAATAGTGTACATCTTTTGCTCTCATACTGTAATACTCCGTATCTTAGTAGAGCATCCATACCCATACCTCTTTACAAAGCTTTTTTAAGATAATTGTATGTAATGTATAGTGTAAACAACAACTTAGCATTAAATACAAAGCAAAATACATATATATACCCCGTGTTAATCATACATACACTTACAAAAATTATTTTAACTGTGTTTAAGAATTTTGATTTCATTAGTATATTAGTTATAAACTAAAATAATAATCATTTTTGCACACTTTACAAATTAGACGTTATGTGTATTTTTCAAACAAAAAATTGGTAAGTTTCTATTAAACAACAATATTATCTTCCGAAGAAAAATTAATCATATCACTTAACCCAAAATAACCTATATAAATCATTCATTATTATTTAATTATGATTTATTATCGAAGAAAGTAAAAATCAAAGATCAAATTGGTTCTTGATTAGAAGCAACCAAGAGGTGGACATTGTAATTGAAAACAACTTACATGATACTATTAAATTATATCATCACTTCACTATCATATATATAAACAAAAATTAAAAACTTGAAGTGGTATCGTTGAAATAGCATCATACTTTTACCATTTAATTTTCTCTCTCAATTAAGAAAGTAATATATAAATAAACCTCCAAATTGGATAGCATCTATTGGACTTGCACCCTTTTGAGTCTTGCCACTTCTTTAACCTCGTACACTTCATCAAACGATGAAGACCTTCAAAAATTATCACATCCCAAATCAAAATATAAACAAATTAAATTTTCAAACATGTTATATGTACATATAAAAATAGTAAACCTTACTGATAATTACTCTATATTTCAAAATCTTGCATAATGGACTACAAATCATGGGTAAACTATAAAGTATTGAAGATTAGGATATTAAAGACGATATCGGTAGTCTAAGCCGGAAATTCATGCGGTGTGTGTTGTATATGTGAAAAATCTAACATGTGTCTTCAAGAACATACCTTTCTTTTTTCTTTCTTCATCGCGTGATAAAAATCAAACCACTTTCTTGTACTGTGTATTTCAAAGCCTGTACAAATTATAAAAGTGAAGAATAGTTATTAGAGATTGCAAGGTGAAAGCTAAAACGCACAGGAAGAGATAAAATTTAAGAAATAAAATCGTTAGAGAGAGAGAGAGAGAGAGAGAGAGAAGCTTGACCATTCATCAACTGTTAAAGGAATAGTATCATTTTGCCTTGCAAAATGTTAATATAGGGAATAAGGAAACAAAGATTTTTCATATTAACTAAATATATTTGTTATTACTGGTTGAAAAGTTTAGAATAACTAATACGTTTAAGAAAATGTAAATTAAAAAAGAATGTATTAATGAATGAGAAATTATAAAAATCAATAATTTTAATGGAGTGATGTTTAAGCTAAAGTAAGACTTTTGCATATTTTAACATCTAAAATAATAATATTTATTAATTAATTAATTAATTAATTAATAATAGAAAAACAAAAGACACTTTTTTCTCTTCAGAAATCGGTTTATTGATTACCATTATTTATGTATTCATTATATATTAATGTAATAATAGAAAATACAATTAATTGAAAAAAAGATAGAAAACTAAAAATGAAAATGAAATATTTCGTTAAAACCACATACTCTTTGGAAACATAAAACCTTTTTGCCTATATCCTTTCACCACTCCCACCTGTTCATCTTTTCCTGAACCTTCCTCTCCACTTGTTCATCATTCCTTTAACAACCTATTCACCTGTCTCTCATCTTTTATCTATTACTAGAAGTCTGCCCGCGCATAGCGGCGGATTGAATAATCTATTTTTGATTCTCATGTTTTATTTTTTACGTACACTATTAGAGATTTTATTACTACGATTCTGGTTAGTGTTAAAAAGAACCAACAACGTTAAAAATAATAGTTGACATATAGGGTTATTTCCAAAATTTCAATTAATTATTTATTAAAGACATTACATACTCCGTAATATTTAATATCAAAATATTTGCTTTGACTATTAGGATCTTTTCCAAATTTAAAGATGGGTAAATTTGTCCTTCTCATTGTATGCAAGGATAATTTCGTCATTTCCGATCTTTAAAAGTTCAAGTCTTTAAAGGAAACCCCTAAACAATTTATAAGGTTAATAATTAATGATTTACACATCCTTGAACACATAAACATATACTTCCACACACAACTCATAATATAATGTGATGCTTTATGTAAATTTGTAATCTATATCTCTGATTCTCTCCTCTCCAAAATCTCAATAGAATACAGTTTCCGTTCAACCCTTTTCTGGCAACCGCAACGGAAACAATTAATGACAAAAAGGATTGATTTTTGTTGTATGTTTTTGTGCTGATATGATTTTTGAACTGATAGTGCCTGTGGAGATGAAGACGATGTCGACGGTGACAGATGGATACCGGAAACGACAGATTCCGATAAGTTACGAAGGCCCCCGTAGGTGATTTTTGCCGGTCAACGTACATCTGAGTGAAACGTGTCATTGTATATTAAGGGAAATTTATTCCGGCAAGTTTGTGTTTCAATGTTAAGTCAACCTTTTCATAAGGGATTTAATTTTAACAAAATTTATTCACCAAAGTCAACAAAGACTGCAGCCTCAAACTATTGTCATTCAGAACCCAATTAGAAGCCGCCATGTGTCAATTATAAGAAGCTTCCTTTTTTACTGTTCATAAACGCTCCCCAGTTGATTATAAGGGAGAATTCGTTATAATCTATATATAATAACTTTTAATCGTTAAAATGAGATGTAAGTATTCCATGTTATCCTCGTTTAATGGAAATTGATATATAGAATATACATATGTCAATCCACAAGGTAAGACTAATAAGCCTTATGTAAAGGTCAATCAACAACCATCCCTTGTATTGGATGATTCGTGTTTGGTGCATAGAGACACGAATACGTATTTTTTATGCAAGGTGAAAACGTTTAGTTCTATTAGTAACTTACGTATTTTGTTAGCCAAGGAAGGTTTTTCAAATGTAAACTAGCTTGTCGTATATGGGTGGTTTTTGGGTCATGATAGACTTGGAATCCCTATCTGCGAAACATAAGTTTATGACTCATGTTGGTGTATTTTCATGGTTTTCGCTTATTACTGATATGACACATGATTTTGTGAATGATGAACGTCTCATGCTACGTTTAAGAGGATCACTTCTATATGGGGTGAGATGATTGAGTTGGAGGAAAATCATGATAATTCATTTGCTCGTAAACGACTATGCATTAAAACTAAACAGGAAGATAATATCCTTGAGAAGTTCAAGGTAATAATCAAAGGAAGAGTGTTTATAGTCAGAGCAAAAGAACTATATGGATGGACCCCAACTTTTGTTGAGGAAAAACCATTGGAGTATTACTCGGACAATGAATCAATAAAAGGGGCTGAAGAAAAATTACATGATATTCAGTTACAAAATCAAAATTTGGAAGATGAAAGTGATGTGGATGCAGTTTTAGAAACTAGTGTTGGAGAGGGGGAAAAAGACAAACAAAACGATAAGATTAAAAAAAACAGGCGGAAGAAGAGAATGATCAGGAGGTTTCGAAAGATCCATTTACCATTTATTCGTTGTTAAATAAACAACAAGAGGAGAGTACTAAAATGTCGAATAAAAGTTTGGAATTTCCACCAGGTTTCACTCCAACTATAGGAGATGCAAATGGTAATAGTAAAGGAGAACATAAGACCATCTCTTCAAAAATTATGGCTGATGATGATCAGGAGACATATAAAGATAATTCTTTACAAGGTGAAATTGTTGGTTCAAATAATAAAGGCCAAAATACATTATGGTACCCTGAACTTGGTTGACTAGGTTTGTTACTACCCTAAACTATTAAAGGGACACCATAGTACCCTGAACTTGTCAAAATGATAAATTTACTACCCTAACTCGGTTGACTCGGTCATGTGCAAATCATGTGACTGTTTTTCCGTTAAAATTTAACGGACTTAAACTGAAAATAAATTCAATCACCTGAAACATCTCCCCCTCGACCCTCGTGGCAGAATGAAAGAAAACCCTTAAATTTAATTTCTCAATCTCCAAAGAAACAAAACACTATCATCGACATCGTGGATGATTTCAAATTGGGAAAAAAATAAATTCTTAAAGAAACGACACATTTACGGATACCCATAGAGATTCATCGATACTATATAGAAAAGAAATCGAATTACTGAGCATACTTTATTTTTTTTTATGTTGGGAGTTGGTTTCGTATTTGTTGATGGAAGCCAGCTGTGTTAATTTGATGAATCAATTGATAATTATTGGATGCTGCAATCAAAGGTTGTATTTGCATATCATTGTTTTTTAAGAAGAATTTCTATATTTACTGGGTATATGCCATTTACCGCTTGTAAACCTATACATGTTGTCCATTAATCTCCATCTCCATATATATATATATATATATATATATATATATATATATATATATATATATATATATATATAATATAAATTTAGAGATATCGTTGTTTATCATATTTGGTAATATTCATAACTCTGTAACATATTTAAGGTGTTATAGTAGACCCTATTTATAACGCCCTTATTCAACAGATTCTTTTTTTTTTTTTTTAAACTCATTCATAATTTTGGTCCCATTTAAATTCTACTTTCAATTCCATTTGAAATCCACATTTGATTTTACATATTCAAATGAATACAACAATGACACATTATATCAAAATCATAATACTTTGGGCGATTTATACAATGGTAATTCAAAACGACAATTCAATAGAATGAGAAACTTGTCTAATAACATCACAAGTTTCTATCCACGCTACCATCTTGAATCCTTTCATCCAATTGGTTCAACAAAACCAAACACCTACAACATCAACCACTGATACGAGTAAGCATATAGCTTAGTGAGTATACAAGCAATCAAATAAATAATTCACCAAAACAACCCACAAGATACAATTATCAAATAAACACTTATTTCCTTTAAATAAATCGTATTGAGCCACAATAGAGATTTCACCATATTTAGTACGGATTCATGATCCAATAGATACAAATAAGCATGACACCAATCATATATGGATACCAAGCTTTATAGATACCAAGTAGTGCCAAGCACTTATTTCGTGATACTCATTTATTTCGTAATAAGCAATCTCTACAATACTAAATCCATATACTCCACATAATTCACATAATCCTCCTAATTCACATAATTCTCCTAATTCACATAATTCTCCTAATTCACATAATCCTATACTATTTCCAAATAACTCAACTACTAACAACAATCAACAAATATGGTCAACAACAAATATCAACTTAAGATTCAAGATACAATACAACATAAGAACCACCTATAAAAGATAAACAATATTCCAAACGATTGTATGAACCTCTTGCTCGTAAGCAATCCGGAGCATACAATCATTATTCAAGTAATTCTCGTATCACTCACCTTTGCCTTTTTTTTTTTTTAAGCAAACACATGATTTCACACTTGATTAAGAATGCTTCCAATCTTGATTACCTAGCATAAAGCATATCAACACATTTAACAACTAATAATCATTATAACCAATACTTCAACAATATCAATCCATCACTCTTAATGGATTGATCATATTACACTTAACCCTTTATTTCATAATTCTCTTTAATCCAGTATTCCATTACTTATTCCGTAGTCATATAAATGACTTAATTACTTGTAATTCTATTCCAATCCTCACTAACGATCATCATGATCATTTTATCAACTTTATCATAATTAATTCTCATAATCATATTCAATCCAACTACATAATCCTTTAATCATATTCCAACAACATTTATAATCACCAATTAAGGTGTATTAACACCAAATCCTCTTCAATATTAAGAAACCCACTTTGATTACTAGCATCTAATTCAAAATTATTACATTTCATAGTCAATTTGTGTTAGCTATCATGATTATTTCATTCTTATATCATAATTCAATCATTAACATGCCCTTATTCAAATTAAAATCAATAATCCATCAAAACCCTCAAGAACACCATACATGATTCTTCAATTTCAATCCATTTTAATGATACTACACTCACTAGTAAGCTTATCTATTATCAATTCAACATATTTCATACTTAATTTCGTATTAGAATCATTAGTTTTATAATTCCCCATGAAAACTCATAAAATCAAGATTCTAAGTTAAAATAATTGAGAAACAATACTTACATGATGATAAAAGTGATGATTCTTGCTTGAATTCGAATTGGAGAACTTCAATTTTGTAGTTTTGATTCGATTTCAGGTTAGGGTTTAAAGTTCGTGAGTTTTCTTGATGTCGTGAAGCTTCTGGGATTTCATAAAAATGATACGTACATATCCATATTAATAATAAGAATAAGTCTTATTTCGTGCCCCGTACTTATCATTGTCTGGAACTTTATAACCAACTTACAATTATTACTATTTTATTTCACCTAAGGTAAATATAATTTAAAACACTTAATATTACTTTATTCACAATATTACTTTTGGATTTTGGGATGTTACAAGTCTCCCACACTTATATTATTCGTGTCCTCACGAATGTTATTCCTATAGATTCATATCAATACTTTTTCTACATGTGCGGAAGCGTTTATTTCATATATGATACTTTACACAATCAATTGATTCATAACATGAATCTACATCACTCATGTATCTACAAAATCTCTTTGATTCATATTTCATTTTAGTTCCAGACAACCCAATACGTATATTACATCAGTCTTAATAATTTACTAGCTATTTATTTCGTACTAATTTAATTACATAATCATTTAGCATTAATTCACACTGAAATAGATACTAGACACAACACAGGTTAGCACCAGCTACACTAACATGAGTACTAACAACAACATATTTCGTATTATCATACTAGCTACGTCAGCAAAGTATGATTATCAAGATCATCATATTTCGTAATTAACTCTAATACAGGATCAGTACTACCTTCAGCTAGCAATGATCAATCATAAATCCATAACAATATTTCTATATTATGTTATTTCGCAATCAAATTCTATTTCTGTTAACCTATTACATGTCACTTAATAAAATTCTCCCCCACTTAAGATTCATCATACTACTTTTAATAACATAATTCATAATAAGATAATAGTTTAGGAGTGAACACTGTTTTATTTCGACTAACATCTATTTCTTTTATAATAGGTACCACATTATGACTATAGTCTAGTGGTTTACTATTTCTATATTCCATACTGAAATCACATAATATTGATACTATATTCATTTATAAGACATAGGATTACATGTTTCTGTCTTTATCCGATACAATTCAATACTACCTTTCTAAAATTACATTAAATCCTTTTGATTTTCAGCAGCCTCAACAATTCCATGTGAATAGCATAATATAACTACGTTGGCCAGACGTCGTCAGATTATGTCATACACACTTCCTTCTCAGGCTATTTCACACCATCCAGTTTTAATGTAATTTCCATATAAACACATAATACAATGATCTCCAACAAGCAAAACACTTGCTAACACTTTGATCACATATATTCAGCTTATTTCAATTAATAGATTTCACATAAGCAAGAAATTTCACATATTCCAGTCAATATCATTTATTTCACCTTCCAACTTATCTCTGATGAATTTATCTTTTGATTCATTCATCAGTCAATTAAATACATAAATCATGTCATTATTTCACATTATTTATTTCACACTTACACATATAGTCAAAATCAAACAACAATTGAGCTTAGGTAAAGATTAAACTCCCAAACAGACCCGCAGTCCATAAATATCCTTGTGCTTAGCACATATTTCGAATAATCAATATTTCGTATTATCGTTATTTCGTAATAAAGAATCTTTACACTAAAGCTCAACTACACAATTCATAATAAAAACATATCATTATACTAAATTCACAAAGTACAATGATAATAACAAATACATAGTTGTATAAAACGTCTTCTTTAATCACTTAAAATAATAACACAATCTGTATATTTCGTAAACATATCCACAATTTATTTCGTTAATTGTTTGACCATAGTCAAAACAAATTCACTAACCACATATACATGTATTCTCCCTCAGGAACAATTATTTCCAATTATAATAATACATAAAAGATACTAATCGGATCTTACAATATCATTTCACATTTATATGATGGATTACTTATTTCTCATTAATTTAATTCATATTCCAAATTTATGGATCACTATGAATGGATTCTAGATACATATCTTATTCAATACACAATTTCTAATGATACCTTTAACCACAGGAATGCTACCTAAGCTTAAAGAAACAAACGGCTAATTCGAAACGTAAATTAAAAGTCCGAAACAAGGTCCGAAAAACTGTAAAATGCCATTTTCGGGCCCCAAACGACCCCGAAGTGCCCAAAACTGACTAGGCTATAGCATATAGCTTTGATCATTGGGCCGTTTCCGAGTGACCATGCGAATTTCAACTCATTCTGAGTTAATGAAATTCGTCACTAAACCGTGACCCTGAAAATATTTGCAAAATCCTTCGAAATTTTTCATACAAACGCGATCCGGAGTGAGAGGGCTGGATCGCGTTCACCTTTAGAAAATATTCTGTCACCGTTTTACACTTGGCAACGCGATCCGGGTCAAGATGGCTGGATCGCGTTCCTAAGAAATTTTCAGACCTGCAACTTTAGTTGCAAAAATACGAAATTTAAACGCGAATATCTCTCAAACCGTAAAGAATTAAGGTCTGAAATTTTGCAGGCACTTTCATATGATCAAAATGAAACTTTCCCTTTTTACACTTTTTCAATTTACACGTTTTACAAGAAAACGGACACATGACTCATTTTAGGCCATTTTCGGCCAATTTGGTGGGCAACCCATATTCCAAACCACTTGGTTTTAGATTCTGGTCCTTTGCCAAAATATTCCTGCATCCATTTGTGACTTAAAGCAACGATCACCACTACCATACTTGAATCATTACTCATTTTGACACCTTGACCCGTTTGGGGGTCCATTTGGACACTTTCATTGATTCTAACACAATTTAACTATTTGACACTTGATTTCGATTCATTTTAACATCATACCATATTTCTTGATTCATGATCATCCAATTAGACCATATCTCAATATTTAACCCATTGATCACAATTTCACCAAAATTATGATCAATATCTATATATTTCAACATCTAACCATGTTATCACTATATAATATTTCTATTACCCAATTTGACACCCTCATATTCCAGTTTGACCTTTTCAAGTCAAAGATACATTTTTCAACGACTAGGCTAATTACTATTTTAACCAATCATGAAATTCCAAATCCTATTACATAAGGTTCTAGACCTCATTAAACGTTCTATTATTAATTCTACACCTATTAACCATCAAATATTTCGCTACAGGGAATTATATCAATTCAATCAATCAATTCTATTACTACTCATAATTAAGATAACAATTCAAATATTTCATATAGGTTTAAGCTTAGGCAATCCTATTGTGGATTACCTAATTCTCTTAAACCATCACTCTGATACCAACTTATAACGCCCTTATTCAACAGATTCTTTTTTTTTTTTTAAAAAAACTCATTCATAATTTTGGTCCCATTTAAATTCTACTTTCTATTCCATTTGAAATCCACATTTGATTTTACATATTCAAATGAATACAACAATGACACATTATATCAAAATCATAATACTTTGGGCGATTTATACAATGGTAATTCAAAACGACAATTCAATAGAATGAGAAACTTGTCTAATAACATCACAAGTTTCTATCCAAGCTACCATCTTGAATCCTTTCATCCAATTGGTTCAACAAAACCAAACACCTACAACATCAACCACTGATACGAGTAAGCATATAGCTTAGTGAGTATACAAGCAATCAAATAAATAATTCACCAAAACAACCCACAAGATACAATTATCAAATAAACACTTATTTCCTTTAAATAAATCGTATTGAGCCACAATAGAGATTTCACCATATTTCGTATGGATTCATGATCCAATAGATACAAATAAGCATGGCACCAATCATATATGGATACCAAGCTTTATAGATACCAAGTAGTGCCAAGCACTTATTTCGTGATATTCATTTATTTCGTAATAAGCAATCTCTACAATACTAAATCCATATACTCCACATAATTCACATAATCCTCCTAATTCACATAATTCTCCTAATTCACATAATCCTATACTATTTCCAAATAACTCAACTACTAACAACAATCAACAAATATGGTCAACAACAAATATCAACTTAAGATTCAAGATACAATACAACATAAGAACCACCTATAAAAGATAAACAATATTCCAAACGATTGTATGAACCTCTTGCTCGTAAGCAATCCGGAGCATACAATCATTATTCAAGTAATTCTCGTATCACTCACCTTTGCCTTTTTTTTTTTTAAGCAAACACATGATTTCACACTTGATTAAGAATGCTTCCAATCTTGATTACCTAGCATAAAGCATATCAACACATTTAACAACTAATAATCATTATAACCAATACTTCAACAATATCAATCCATCACTCTTAATGGATTGATCATATTACACTTAACCCTTTATTTCATAATTCTCTTTAATCCAGTATTCCATTACTTATTCCGTAGTCATATAAATGACTTAATTACTTGTAATTCTATTCCAATCCTCACTAACGATCATCATGATCATTTTATCAACTTTATCATAATTAATTCTCATAATCATATTCAATCCAACTACATAATCCTTTAATCATATTCCAACAACATTTATAATCACCAATTAAGGTGTATTAACACCAAATCCTCTTCAATATTAAGAAACCCACTTTGATTACTAGCATCTAATTCAAAATTATTACATTTCATAGTCAATTTGTGTTAGCTATCATGATTATTTCATTCTTATATCATAATTCAATCATTAACATGCCCTTATTCAAATTAAAATCAATAATCCATCAAAACCCTCAAGAACACCATACATGATTCTTCAATTTCAATCCATTTTAATGATACTACACTCACTAGTAAGCTTATCTATTATCAATTCAACATATTTCATACTTAATTTCGTATTAGAATCATTAGTTTTATAATTCCCCATGAAAACTCATAAAATCAAGATTCTAAGTTAAAATAATTGAGAAACAATACTTACATGATGATAAAAGTGATGATTCTTGCTTGAATTCGAATTGGAGAACTTCAATTTTGTAGTTTTGATTCGATTTCAGGTTAGGGTTTAAAGTTCGTGAGTTTTCTTGATGTCGTGAAGCTTCTGGGATTTCATAAAAATGATACGTACATATCCATATTAATAATAAGAATAAGTCTTATTTCGTGCCCCGTACTTATCATTGTCTGGAACTTTAAAACCGACTTACAATTATTACTATTTTATTTCACCTAAGGTAAATATAATTTAAAACACTTAATATTACTTTATTCACAATATTACTTTTGGATTTTGGGATGTTACACTATTCCTTTTCAGGATTCATCAAATCTGACGGATCAAAAAATTATATGAAGGGTCTTCTTTCATTCTTACCACAAGGAAGGAGAAGTTTCATGTGATTGAAATTATTTTCAATTTAAGTCCGTTAAATTTTAACGGAAAAACAGTCACATGATTTGCACATGACCGAGTCAACCGAGTCAGGGTAGTAAATTTATCACTTTGACAAGTTCATGGATGTTAGGATGTTATGGGGGAATAATACGTTTCATCATGCAAAAAGTGACTCGGTTGGTTTTTCTGGTGGGATTTTATGTGTTTGGGATCCAAATGCATTTCAAAAAGAATATTGTACGGTGTCGGATAACTTTGTGGCAATATATGGAACATGGGTATCGACTGGTACCAGGCTTCTTATAATTACCGTATATGCTCCACAACTAATAGGTGATAAACGAGTTCTTTGGGAATATATTGCACATCTTATTAGTAGATGGAATGGTGATTGTATCATAATGGGGGATTTTAATGAAGATCGATTTGAAGAAGAAAGGTTGGGGTCGAAATTTGATTCAATAGGGGCTTGTTATTTTAATGATTTTATCGCTAAGACTGGTTTAGTAGATTTGAAGTTGGATGGTTACTCATTTACGTGGCTCATAAATCGGCTAGAAAAATGAGTAAGTTGGACAGATTCCTAGTGTCGGAAGGAGTCTTTAATTCATTCCCTCATGTTTCTGCGATTTGTCTAGACCGTAACTTATCGGATCATCGCCCAATTCTTTTAAGGGAGTTGGACATTGATTATGGTGCTTTTCCTTTCCGAGTTTTTCAATCTTGGTTTTTGAAACCCGGTTTTGATGATATGGTCGAACAAGCTTGGAGTTATATGAATATTAATGATTCTAATCATTTAATTAGATTCAAGAAAAAACTTCAAAGTTTAAAAGCTAGAATTAAAGAATGGAATATGCAACAGAAAAGTGTGACGGATGTAGAGATGGGTGAGCTCAAAAAGAAGTTGGTAGTTATTGACAAACAAATAGATAATGGAGGAATTTCAGCAGATGTCAATAATTCAAGAATGGATATTTTGAAGAGAATTCAAGATATCAATAGTCATGATCAGAAAGATTATATCCAAAAAGCGAAAATTAAGTGGGCCGTTGAAGGTGATGAGAATTCAAAATTCTTTCACGGGGTTATTAATAAGAAGAGATCTTCTATGACTATCCGTGGGATATTTATAGATGGTGAAAGGGTGTCGGATCCGGCTAGAGTGAAAGCAGCGTTTAAATCTCATTTTGCATCGAGGTTTAGACATAATTCTAGTAACCGATGTAGACTTGCTTTTGAATTTCCAACTCAGCTTACCACGGATCAGGTGGAGGATATGGAGAGACCAGTATCTAAAGACGAGATTCGAAACGCAGTTTGGGATTGTGGAGAAAATAAATCCCCGGGTCCCGATGGGTCCACGTTTGAATTTTTTCGGCGTTATTGGAGATTTATTGGAGATGATTTTTGCGAAGCGTTGATTTGGTTTTTCCTCTACGGTAACTTTCTGAGAGGTTGTAATTCCTCTTTCATTGCTTTAATTCCGAAAATTCAAGATGCTAAGTTTGTTTCAGATTATAGGCCAATCACTTTGATTGGTAGCGTTTACAAAGTTGTATCTAAAATCTTAGCTAACAGATTGTCCCACGTCATTTCTATATTGGTCTCAAATGTGCAATCGGCTTTTGTTAAAGATAGACAAATTTTGGATGGTCCATTTATTATTAACGAAATTATATCGTGGTGTAAACGAAAAAGAAACAAGCTATGTTGTTTAAAGTTGATTTTGCAAAGGCATATGATTCTATTCGCTGAGATGTTTTGGATGATGTGCTACAGGCGTTTGGTTTTGGTATTAAGTGGAGGTCATGGGTCAAAGGTAGCTTATCGTCGGCTATGGCTTCCATATTGCTTAATGGAAGTCCTACTTCGGAATTTAGTTTCGAATGTGGGTTGAAACAAGGAGATCCATTATCTCCGTATCTGTTTATTCTTATCATGGAATCACTTCACCTTTCATTTGTTCGTACGACTGAAGTAGGGACTTTTCAGGGTTTGCAAATTTCTGACGAGATGAAATTATCTCATTTATATTATGCGGATGATGCGGTGTTTATAGGTGATTGGAATATGGCGAATATCAATAATATTGTTCACGTTCTTCATGTTTTTTATCATGCATCAGGGTTAAAGATTAACATCAATAAAAGTAATCTGATGTGCATCGGAGTAACTAATGCGGATGTTATTGAAGTAGCTAAGGTTCTTGGGTGTTCAGTTGTAACACCTGTCTAATTAGGATAATTAATCATGCCTGATTACTTGTAACTAGTTGTAATTAGTATGTAATGGGACTAATTACAGACTCTATTTGTATATATAAGGTGATTTATATATATATATATATATATATATATATATATATATATATATATATGTGCACTTACGCGACTTGGATAAATGGTACAAATCAACCGGACGGAGCCCGGTTCATTATACTTGGACGTTGGTGAAACATTTTGAATTAAATTATAAAAACATTATTGACGACACTTTAACTTATATTTCCAAGTTGTCTCGTGTCACACTATTTAAAAATGACAGACGCGCAAATTAAACTACATTACACTTCGTAAATTAAAATAACTCAAATAAAATGATTTATAAATATTCACGTTCTAAATAAATATTAAACGCGTAAAACAAATATTTAAACGATTAAATAACGGAGAAAACAAACACCACACGAAGCACGGAACGGAGACTGTGTGAGGTGAGGCTTTCACCTACACCCCACCTCCTCACTCTTTCTTTCTCATTTCTTTCTCCCACTCTCTTTCTTCCTCTTTCTTTTCTTTCAAAAATCACCAAAACCCACCACCCTCACTAAATCACAAATTACTACATCAAAACGAACTCGAATCTTCAAGCTTATTTGGGATAAAAGAACCACGGGCTCACGATCTACAACTCTATCTTTCCGGATTTCCATTCCGTCACTTTGTAAGTTTCCGACAAATCCCGAAACCTCTCGATATTTAGTATTTTCACTTGTTTGTTGTTTATATATGCGTAAAATGTCCAAAAATGGGTTGGGTAAAAGATTTGGACCAAACGGAAGCTTTTCGACCGATTTTCCGGCCACCACTTTCCGATCAGACCGCAACGTCGCAGAGACGCTGGGCTATCTGCGACGTAGACCATTATGTCGCAATACCCCTCACAACGTCGCATATAGCGATGTCATCCCTATCGTCGCCTTAATTGGCCGACGTCGCACATAGCGACATCGACCCTTATGTCGCAAGAACCACAACGTCGCATATAGCGACGCCACCCACAACGTCGCACTGAATTGCGAATGTCGCACATAGCGACGCCACGATCAATGTCGCAGTTAGGACCTGCGACGTCGCACCCAACGTCGCATAAAACAGAACCCTGAAAAACCCAGATTTTTACTAAGTGTCGGAACCAAGGTTTTACCACCTAATTTTACTCCAAATTCAAATTTCTGATACGTTTTCACTAAAGGAAAGTAGTAGGAATAAAAATTTTTCAAGCTGACTTGGCAGCTCGACCCCAACCAGGGGCTCTGCCCCTTGGACCCCGCTACCAGGGCGCTGCCCCCGGACCCCCGTACCCAAATTCCCCCACTTTGTTAGATACCATGAAATAAACTCAGAGATTATTATTATCATCAAAAACCGTCACCAACGGGCCAACCATGTTTTCTAAGAACTAACAATAACGAACCAATATTGGACATAACTAGTTGTGTAGACAACTAGCCTAGATGGTCTTGCGGGACATCTACTTACTTAACTTTATATGTTTAGGCATTTAAAGGTTACAGGTTCGGAGAACCTACACACTACTCACTGTTTGCTACTGCTTACTACTCGACTCAGGTGAGTCTTACAGCCCCACTTTTACTGTTTTACATACGGGGTGAGATACATTGCTTACTTTTCTTGAACACAAGTACGAACTATTCATTTTACTATACGGGATTGCATGAGTTACTTACTTTCTACTGAAGTCTCTCCATCATATATCGTTAGTTATGGACTTAAGCGCGAACGCTAGTTAATGGATCCATTAGGGAAATGACCCTCCCCGCCCGAGGTAGTAGCGCTACCACGAACCGTACTGTATAAACGGGCGACTATTATTCGTTACTTATGCTTGCTCAGTTACGAGCATGTCACGGGAGAAAATTATTACTTACGGGTTAAGCTTCGATTATGAGCCTCATGGCAACGGTATAACTTACTTATTTTACATTTGCAGGATTGCAAATACTTGATTTACGCCTACGGGTACTACTGATGAAATCTTGTGTTCAAAAACTAACATTACTTATAAACCTGTGAGATTCACCAACATTCGTGTTGACCCTTTTAGCATGTATTCTCAGGTACACTTACGGAGTAGGATTACGCCCGGACATAGCCAGAGTCGCATGATTTCAACACAACTGCATTAACGGAGATTCTTAGCATTATCTTTTGTATATTTTGATTATGTAATGGAATCTCCCGCTATACGCGCGGACTCTAGATAACTACATTTTGTATACGAAAACATTAAGTTTTCAAACATTTAAATCATATTGAAATGAAACTGTTTTACAATGTCTCATTTAGAGGTCGTTTGCTGTATATCTTGTGCTTTGTATATTGATTAGTAACACCCAAGTATGCTTCCGCAAATCATTAATTTGGGGGTTGGTGAAACAGATTGGTATCAGAGCCTAAGGTTATAGTGAACTAGGTTGCATTTAGTGGGCCTAGACTATGACCGTTAGGCAGTATTTCCTTATTAGGCATGACTGGTTCATGAATTACAGCATACGACTTTAATTTAACATAGTCTGATCAACTATGTACAATTAAGGAAAGATGATGTAAGGTCTGAAACGATTATGTTGAACGGGGATACGTTAGTTGACTCTGACCACGAGAGAACCTGACCATTACTTGATACGCGCTAGACACTAGGCTGGATATTATGTACTTACCTATATATTAGCCTCGTCTTACTTACACTCTGCCACAGGAATGGCAAACACACCACCCAATTCGTCACGCTCTCATTCACATGGATCACGAAACCCACGAGTAGCCAGGAGAAACATTGGCACCTCGAAGCAGCCCCTATCCTGTTTATAACTCTCGGAACTCGGCACACCTCACGGTGCTAGTGTTGGCTGCCCAACTCCGCCGTCATGAGCAAAGGCTCGAGGACCTCGAGCGAGAACAACACAGAATGACAACCCAACTGCTCCGCCAAGCCCTCGACCGCATATCACAACTCCAGCGAGAACAAGAAAATACCAACCTCTCTGTAAGCATAATTCAGGATTCAATGACCGCTGAATTAGGTGCGGATGAACTCATAAGAGACCGACTAGAGGAATGTGAACAGCGTTCACAGGAGACTGAGGAGTACTCTCGAGCACTGGTACAACGACTGGTCTTGGTGGAAGACAACGCCAGGCAAGCCAGTCAACTTGCAGACGCGGTGGATCGCCTTGTTGCGCTAATGGAGCAAGTCAACTTATGTCAAGACTAGAGTAGTCTTCACCTTGTAACCAATTATCTGCCAAAGTAGGACTTATGTAATTCGATCGGATGTAATAATTCCCGGTACTTTTGTACTACTACTGTTCTGTAACCTTATGGAAAAACTTGTACCGTGTATCCAACTCGATTATCTAAATGGAATGTGATTATCACCTCGTACTGTTATCGTGTATCTCATCATATACACTTGTGATATATCAGAAATTTTATGCAATTATCTTATTTCTTTTCCTTGTTCTTTTCTTGTTCAGCATCATGCCACCTTGCCGACAAGTCACCCTTAGTGAAGCCAAAATTGCGGGTCTGATTGCCCGCAGTGTGGCACAAGCCTTAGCCACACAAGCACCAACTTCTGGTAGCAAAGATACAGCTACTAATGTGTCACAACCCAAACCCTGCTCGTACAAGGACTTCCAAAACTACAAACCTTTGAGCTTTGCGGGTACTGAGGGAGCAATCGGTCAAGTACGCTGGATCGAGAAAATCGAATATGTATTCCTTATCTGCAACTGCACGGAGGAAGACAAGGTCAAGTTCTCCGTCAGTACTTTCTCTGACACCGCTCTCACGTGGTGGAACACCTATGCCCAAACCGTGGGTATTGCCACTGCTTACAAACTCCTGTGGGAGGAGTTGAAGAAGATGCTGAGGGGCGAGTACTGCCCCAGAGACGAATTGAAACAGCTGGAAGTGGAATTTTGGAACCACAAGATGCAGGGTAATGACATCACCGGGTACACCAACCGTTTCCACCAACTGGCACTTCTGTGCCCATCCATGGTCGATCCTGAGTACAAGAGTGTAACACCCCCAAATTTAGTGATTTGCGGAAGCATACTTGGGTGTTACTAATCAATATACAAAGCACAAGATATACAGCAAACGACCTCTAAATGAGACGTTTTGTAAAATAATTTCATTTCATAATTAAATCGTTTGAAAACATATAGTTTTCTTTACAAAAATATGTAAGCCTAGAGTCCGCGCACATGGCGGGAGATTCTATTACATAACCATAGTTACAAAAGATAATGCCAAAGAATCTCCGTTAAATGCAGTTTGGAAATCATGCGACTCTAGCTAGTAGTCCTGGAGTGATCCTACTCCGTAAGTGTACCTGAGAATACATGCTAAAAAGGGTCAACCAAAAGGTTGGTGAATCTCACAGGTTTATCAGTAAATAATCAGTTTGAACACAAGATTTCATCAGTAGTGCCCGTAGGCGTATATCAAGTATTTGCAATTCTCGCAAAAGTAAAGAAATCAAGTTATACCGTTGCCATGAGGCTCATAATCGAAGCTTAACCCGTAAATAATCAGTTGCTCCCGTGACATGCTCGAAATTGAGCAAGCATAAGTAACGAAATAATAGTCACCCGTTTATACGTGTAAATCAGTACGTGGTAGCGCTACTACCCCGGGCAGGGAGGGTCATTTCCCTAATGGATCCATTAACTACTGTTCGCGCTTAAGTCCATAACTAACGATATATGATGGAGAGACTTCAGTAAATAGTAATTAACTCATGCAATTCCGTTTGGTATAGAAATCAGTTTAGTGCTTGTGTTCAGGAAAAATAAGTAGCATGTATCTCCCCCAATAAGATAAAACAGTAAAAGTGGGGCCGTAAGACTCACCTGAGTCTTTGCAAGTGCGTTTATATCAATAAACGAGTAAGTAATATCAACAGTTGGTTCTCCGAACCCGTAGCCTTTAAATGCCTAAACATATAAAGTTAAGTAAGTAGATGTCTCGCAAGACCATCTAGGCTAGTTGTCTACACAACTCGTTATGTCCAAGTGTTTGTTTAGTAATCCGTTTGTAATTTGAAAATAAGTATGGCCCGTTGGTGACGGTTTGTAATAATGATTCAAAGTGTTATCATTATTTGTATCGTTGAATCAGGTTTCGTTATTTGTAAGTGTTCAACACTTAGTGTGAAAAGTATTTACAACATTTAATGACGGGGGTCCGGGGGCAGCGCCCCTGGTAGCGGGGTCCAAGGGGCGGCAGCCCCTGGCGGGGTCCAAGGGGCAGAGCCCCTGGCTGGGGTCGAGCTGCCAGGTCAGCTTGGAAAATTTTTATTTCTATAATATTGTTATAGTGAAAAACGCATCTGGACTTGAATTTGGGTGAAATCAAGTGGTAAATTTTTGGTCTCGATACTTAGTAGAAATGGTTTGAAACTCTCTGTTTTTAGCGTCACTTATAGCGACACTTAAGGTTTAGGCGACACTTAGGAAGTGTCGCATAAAATTGCGAAATATGAGTTTAGGGCGTCACTTAGGTAGTGACGCATAAGGTGGCGACACTTAGGCAGTGACGGTAACAAGTGTCGGTTTAAGGTTCTAGGCGTCACTAGAGTAGTGTCGTACAAGAGTGTCGTATAAAAATTTGGTTCGATCATAGGCGTCACTAAAGCAAGTGACGCTAGTAGTGACGGATATTGAAAATGCGTCACTTAGGTAGTGACGGGAAAAGAGGGCTTATGCGACACTTAGCCAGTGTCGCACGAAGTGACGCATATCTGGGTTCATCAGTGCGTCACTTACGTCTGATCGACGGATTTTGAGCCAAAAACATGTTTTCGGGTTTCCGTTTGGTCCGATTCTTTTACCCAACCCTCATATGAACATAATAAGCCTATAGAAACCATAAACTAGTAAAAATGATCAAAAACGAGAGATGTCGGGATTTGTCGGAAACTTACAAAGTGTCGGATGAAAAATCCGAAAAGATAGGAATGTAGATCGTGTTGTCGTGGTCACTTTTCTCCAAACGGGTGGTATGCTTCGGCGATGTTTCGTGGTGTTATTTGGCGATTTTGTGTGATGGTGGTGGTTTAGTTTTTAGAGAGAAAAAGAAAGAAGAAAAGTAAGAGAGAGAGAGGGTGTAGGTGGTGAATGAGGGAAAAAGAGAGAGAGGAGGGGGTTTTGATGAAACTCCCCCACTTTCAGTCTCCGCTCCGCGCTCCGGGTGGTGTTCGTTTTCTCCGTCGTTTTTCGTTAAATAACTATTTTAAATATTACTGGTGCGTTTTAAAAATACAAATTATTACGCGATATTTTATTTAAATATTTTACTAATCAATTTATATATTGAATTATAAAATGTAAGTTTGTTTATTTAATTTGCGCGTTTTAATATCTAAATTTGTGTACGTTTTGTTTGTACAATACGAATGAATGCGAAATATTATCCTAATAATATTTTTGACATGACAATGTTATTTTATAAAGTTGGTCACCAACGTCCGTATTAAATTAAATCGAAATACATTCGATTTAGATTGCGTACGATTTAACCAAATCGCATTTTCGTATATATTCAACAATATATAATTCGATACATTAATTAGCCTAACACAGAACTAATTACATGTATTAACCAAGAATTAGGCACTAATTCTTGTCCTAATTTGCCGGTTGTTACATTCTCCCCCTGTTAAAAGAATTTCGTCCCGAAATTTAAGTCGAAGTCGCGTTAGGGGCAGAATCGGTGAATAAGTGTGGATACTTGAGTCGTATTTGGTCTTCCCGTTCCCAAGTGAATTCCGGACCGCGCCGCGAATTCCATCTGACTTTGACGATTGGAATACGACTTTGTTTCAGTTGTTTGACCTCACGGTCCATAATTTCGACAGGTTCCTCAACGAAATGTAGTTTGTCATTAATGCGAATCTCGTCAAGTGGTATGATAAGTGTTTCGTCAGACAGACATTTCTTTAAGTTAGAAATATGAAAGGTAGGGTGCACGCTGCTGAGTTCAGAGGGCAGCTGCAGTCGATATGCCACTGGACCTATCCTCTCGAGGATCTCAAAAGGCCCAATGTATCTGGGGTTTAATTTTCCGCGTTTGCCGAATCGGATCACGCCTTTCCAAGGCGATACCTTTAAGAGTACTCGATCCCCAACTTGGAACTCGAGTGGCTTGCGTCTCACGTCAGCATAGCTTTTCTGACGATCACGCGCGGCTTTGAGTCGGTTTTGGATTTCAACGATTTTCTCTGTGGTTTCATGTATGAGTTCAGGACCAGTGAGTTGACTATCTCCCACTTCAGTCCAACAGATCGGTGATCGGCACTTACGACCGTACAATGCCTCAAAAGGAGCAGCCTTTATGCTGGCGTGATAGCTGTTGTTGTACGAGAACTCGCACAACGGTAGATGTCTTTCCCAATTTGTACCGGAATCCACTACGCAGGCTCGTAGCATGTCTTCCAGTGTCTGAATAGTTCGTTCGCTCTGGCCATCGGTCTGAGGATGGTACGCGGTACTCATATCGAGACGGGTACCCAGTGATTTTTGGAGTGATTGCCAGAAGCGAGATGTGAATCGAGCATCCCTGTCAGAGATAATTGAGATAGGGACACCATGTTGGCAAACGATTTCCTTGATGTAAATTTGTGTAAGGCGTTCCATCTTGTCGGTTTCTCTGATTGCCAAGAAATGAGCCGATTTGGTGAGACGATCGACGATCACCCAAATGGTATCGCAACCGCTCGCCGATTTAGGTAGTTTGGTTATGAAATCCATGGTAATTTGCTCCCATTTCCATTGAGGAATTTCAGGTTGTTGGAGCAATCCAGAAGGTCTTTGGTGCTCGGCCTTGACCTTGGAACAAGTTAAGCATTTGCTGACGTACAAAGCAATGTCAGCTTTCATATTCGGCCACCAGTAAAACTCCTTGATGCCGTGATACATTTTGTCGGATCCCGGGTGGATAGAATATTTGGACTTGTGAGCTTCATCCATCACCAAGTCCCGAAGGTTCCCGAAATTAGGCAACCAGATTCGGTTAGAGAAATACCTAACTCCGTTGGGTCTGATCTCGAATTGTTTATCCATGCCTCGCAAGGCCTCGTTCTTGAAATTATCGGGTTTCAGGGCTTCGAGTTGGGCAAAATGTATTTGGGTGGTGAGATCGTTATGAATGGTAATACTGAGTGCCCGGACTCGGAGTGGTTTTGTTCGTTCCTTACGACTGAGAGCATCAGCAACCACGTTTGCTTTGCCCGGATGATATTTGATCTCACAGTCGTAATCGGTGAGTAATTCAACCCATCTACGTTGTCTCATGTTAAGATCTTTCTGGTTGAGAATGTGTTGGAGGCTTTTGTGGTCGGTGAATATGGTGCTGTGGGTACCATAAAGATAATGTCTCCAGATTTTTAAGGCGAACACCACGGCCCCTAGCTCGAGGTCGTGAGTTGTGTAGTTTTTCTCGTGAACTTTAAGTTGTCTGGAGGCATAAGCAATGACCTTGTCTCGTTGCATCAGCACGCAACCGAGACCTTGGTGAGAAGCATCACAGTATACCACGAAGTCATCGGTGCCTTCGGGTAGAGATAGAATGGGGGCACTGCAAAGCTTGGATTTCAACAGTTGAAATGCCGACTCTTGTTTATCGGTCCAATCGAATTTCTTTTCCTTTTGAGTCAGTACGGTGAGGGGTTTGGCAATTGTTGAAAAGTTTTCGATGAAACGGCGGTAGTAACCGGCCAATCCCAAAAATTGTCGTACTTCGGTGGGAGTGGTTGGTGCTCGCCAATTCTTGATTGCCTCGATTTTTGACGGGTCTACATGAATTCCCTGACTGTCGATAACGTGTCCAAGGAATTGAACGGTGTTTATCCAGAACTCACACTTAAAAAATTTGGCGTAAAGCTCCTCGTGTCTAAGTAGTTCTAGGATGGTTCTGAGGTGTTGTGCGTGTTCTTGTTCGTTTCGCGAATAGATAAGGATGTCATCGATAAAAACAATGACAAACTTGTCGAGGTATGGTTTGCACACCCGATTCATAAGGTCCATGAATACAGCTGGTGCGTTGGTTAGGCCAAATGGCATCACTTGGAACTCGTAGTGCCCGTAACGGGTTCTGAATGCGGTTTTTGGGATGTCAGCATCGCGAACACGCAACTGATGATAACCGGATCGAAGATCAATCTTTGAATAACAGCTTGATCCTTGAAGTTGATCGAACAGGTCATCGATTCGAGGGAGTGGGTATCGGTTCTTGACGGTTAGTTTGTTCAACTCTCTGTAGTCAATACACATTCGGAAAGAACCGTCTTTCTTTTTGACAAATAAGATCGGAGCTCCCCAAGGTGAAGAACTCGGTCTGATGAATCCTCTATCCAGGAGTTCCTGTAACTGCGTGGACAACTCCTGAAGTTCAGATGGAGCTAGGCGATACGGTGCTCGGGCCACCGGTGCGGCACCCGGCACGAGATCAATCGAGAACTCAACCTGTCTAAGTGGAGGTAAACCAGGTAGTTCTTCTGGAAAGACTTCGGGAAAGTCTCTAACGATTGGCACATCTTCAAGTCGCTTCTCCTCCGACTTTTTCTCTGTGATGTGCGCGAGTATTGCTGGATAACCCTTTCTCAGAAATTTTCGGGTTTTTAAACAAGAGATTAAGTTTAGTCTCGAACCACCGGTCTCCCCCTGTATGATCAAGGTACTACCGGCGGCGAGAGGAATTCGGACGATTTTATCATGGCAAACAATTTCGGCCCGGTGCTTGGACAACCAGTCCATACCCACGATGATATCAAAACTCCCTAATTTGACAGGCATTAAATCGATTGAGAAGGTTTCGTTTGCGAGGTTTAAGGTGCAATTAGGTACCACGCTACTGGTTTCTATGAGCTTACCATTTGCGAGCTCTACAGTGTACTTAACATCTAAGGCCGAAGGGGTGATATTAAGTAGTGGGCAAAACTCATCAGATATGAAACTTTTATCAGCACCGGTATCAAATAATACTGAAGCAGTAAGATCGTTGAGAAGAAACGTACCCGTCACAACATTCGGGTCTTCTCTAGCTTCCCCAGCTTTGATGACGAATGCTCTGCTACGAGCTGGGTTGTTGTTCCGTTTGTTGCTGTTGTTGTTGTTGTTTTTCTGCTTAGGGCAATTATTCTGAAAATGCCCAGGACTTCCGCACCCATAACAAGTCTTCGGGGCACTGGTGTTTCGACAATCCTTGGCCAGATGTCCAAAGCGTTTGCAGTTTGTGCAAGGGCAGGAACCGTCGTGGTGACGATTGCATTTGGGACAGTAGGGCCTGCTTCCAACGTACCCTTTCCTTTCAGAAGTGCCAGATGAATAAGCCCTAAGGGGCTCAGGCTTTCGGTTGGTGATTTGGTTGGATGAGTTGGGGTTTCCTTCCCACTTTCGTTTGTTGTTTGTAGGTGGGGCTGAGGTTGTGTTACGGCGGACAGCGTTTGCCGTGAGTTCGTGGGCCATACGGATGGCGTTCTGGATAGTACCTGGTTTGGATGAAGTCACCAGGTCCTGGAGTTTCTCGGGCAGTCCATCAATGTATTTCTCGATCCTCTTGTACTCGGGATCGACCATGGTTGGGCACAGAAGTGCCAGCTGGTGGAAACGGTTGGTGTAACCGGTGATATCATTACCTTGCATCTTATGGTTCCAGAATTCCAGCTCCAGTTGTTTCAGTTCATCCCTGGGGCAATACTCACCCCTTAACATCTCCTTCAACTCCTCCCACGGGAGTTTGTAAGCATCAGCAATGCCCACAGTTTGGGCATAGGTGTTCCACCACGTGAGTGCGGTGTCAGTAAAAGTACTAACAGAGAACTTGACTTTGTCCCCCTCCGCACAGTTGCAGATAAGAAATACCGATTCAACTTTCTCTATCCATCGTATCAGACCGATTGCTCCCTCGGTACCTGCAAAGTTTAGAGGTTTGCAGTTCTGGAAGTCCTTGTAAGAACAAGGTTTAGCAGCAGTGGTTTCAGCGGCATCGCTGTTTCTCGAGGAATTTGGTGGGGTATTCCGAGCCAAGGCTTCAGTAACAGCCTGGGTTATAAGGGAGGTAATCTGGGCATCGGTGTATGTTCGTGTCTTTGGCGGCATGATTCTTCAATAAAAGAAATGAAGATACATGAGATTTTGTATGAACTTGTAATTGTCACAGATGTACATGTATGAAAGCAGTAATACATAACATCAACATGGAAAATGACAATTAATGTGAGTTGAGATAACAAGTGATATTTGATAGATAAAGTGAGTTTAAAAGTTACATCCTACAGGGATATTACAAAAGGTGTCGGGAATTGTTACATCCGACTAGTTTATAGAGTAGCGCTAGATAGTTACTAGATTACAGGATAGATTACAAGACAAAGACTACACTAGTCTTGACGTAGATTAATTTGTTCCATCATCGTGACAAGACGGTCCACAGTGTTTGCAAGCCTGCTAGCTTGTCGGGCGTTGTCTTCTGCTAGCGCAAGTCGTTGTGTTAGTCCGCGCGCATACTCTTCTGCTTCATGTGAGCGTTGCTCACATTCTTCCATCCTTTGTTGTAGAAGGGCATTTTCCACCCTTATTTCTATTATTTGGTTGCGAAGGACATCCATGTTGTTGTTTGTGGTTTCAAGGTCGTCGGAGACTTGTTCGATGCGTTCAAGGGATGTAAGTCTCCAGTTTTCGTTTGTTTCCTGCAACACGACATCCATGGTGCGAAGTCGCTGCTCGTGTTGATTCACCCTGGCGGCTAAGGCCGGTAAGGTGGAATGAGTGGGATACGGGCCAGCTCGAGACAACCTGGAGTTCCTCCTTGCTACCCTTGGGTTCTGCGACCCGGGTGGAGAACGAGATGAATTTGATGGGATGTTTGCCATTTCTGAGACAAAGCGTTAGTAAGATTGAGGCCTATATTCATATAGCTCCTATATAATATAGCCTATTGAGTGTCTAGCATAAACATGTTTGAGTCTCGGTTCTCTCGAGGTCAGAGTCTTCTATTGTATCCTGTTCAGCCATAACTCCTTTCAGATCTTACATCATCTTTGCTTAATTGTACATAGTTGATCAGGCTATGTTAAATTAAACTCGTATGCTGTAATCCCTGAACCAGTCATACCTAATAAGGAATACTGCCTAATGGTCATAGTCTAGGTCCACTAAATGCAACCTAGTTCACTATAACCTTAGGCTCTGATACCAATCTGTAACACCCCCAAATTTAGTGATTTGCGGAAGCATACTTGGGTGTTACTAATCAATATACAAAGCACAAGATATACAGCAAACGACCTCTAAATGAGACGTTTTGTAAAATAATTTCATTTCATAATTAAATCGTTTGAAAACATATAGTTTTCTTTACAAAAATATGTAAGCCTAGAGTCCGCGCACATGGCGGGAGATTCTATTACATAACCATAGTTACAAAAGATAATGCCAAAGAATCTCCGTTAAATGCAGTTTGGAAATCATGCGACTCTAGCTAGTAGTCCTGGAGTGATCCTACTCCGTAAGTGTACCTGAGAATACATGCTAAAAAGGGTCAACCAAAAGGTTGGTGAATCTCACAGGTTTATCAGTAAATAATCAGTTTGAACACAAGATTTCATCAGTAGTGCCCGTAGGCGTATATCAAGTATTTGCAATTCTCGCAAAAGTAAAGAAATCAAGTTATACCGTTGCCATGAGGCTCATAATCGAAGCTTAACCCGTAAATAATCAGTTGCTCCCGTGACATGCTCGAAATTGAGCAAGCATAAGTAACGAAATAATAGTCACCCGTTTATACGTGTAAATCAGTACGTGGTAGCGCTACTACCCCGGGCAGGGAGGGTCATTTCCCTAATGGATCCATTAACTACTGTTCGCGCTTAAGTCCATAACTAACGATATATGATGGAGAGACTTCAGTAAATAGTAATTAACTCATGCAATTCCGTTTGGTATAGAAATCAGTTTAGTGCTTGTGTTCAGGAAAAATAAGTAGCATGTATCTCCCCCAATAAGATAAAACAGTAAAAGTGGGGCCGTAAGACTCACCTGAGTCTTTGCAAGTGCGTTTATATCAATAAACGAGTAAGTAATATCAACAGTTGGTTCTCCGAACCCGTAGCCTTTAAATGCCTAAACATATAAAGTTAAGTAAGTAGATGTCTCGCAAGACCATCTAGGCTAGTTGTCTACACAACTCGTTATGTCCAAGTGTTTGTTTAGTAATCCGTTTGTAATTTGAAAATAAGTATGGCCCGTTGGTGACGGTTTGTAATAATGATTCAAAGTGTTATCATTATTTGTATCGTTGAATCAGGTTTCGTTATTTGTAAGTGTTCAACACTTAGTGTGAAAAGTATTTACAACATTTAATGACGGGGGTCCGGGGGCAGCGCCCCTGGTAGCGGGGTCCAAGGGGCGGCAGCCCCTGGCGGGGTCCAAGGGGCAGAGCCCCTGGCTGGGGTCGAGCTGCCAGGTCAGCTTGGAAAATTTTTATTTCTATAATATTGTTATAGTGAAAAACGCATCTGGACTTGAATTTGGGTGAAATCAAGTGGTAAATTTTTGGTCTCGATACTTAGTAGAAATGGTTTGAAACTCTCTGTTTTTAGCGTCACTTATAGCGACACTTAAGGTTTAGGCGACACTTAGGAAGTGTCGCATAAAATTGCGAAATATGAGTTTAGGGCGTCACTTAGGTAGTGACGCATAAGGTGGCGACACTTAGGCAGTGACGGTAACAAGTGTCGGTTTAAGGTTCTAGGCGTCACTAGAGTAGTGTCGTACAAGAGTGTCGTATAAAAATTTGGTTCGATCATAGGCGTCACTAAAGCAAGTGACGCTAGTAGTGACGGATATTGAAAATGCGTCACTTAGGTAGTGACGGGAAAAGAGGGCTTATGCGACACTTAGCCAGTGTCGCACGAAGTGACGCATATCTGGGTTCATCAGTGCGTCACTTACGTCTGATCGACGGATTTTGAGCCAAAAACATGTTTTCGGGTTTCCGTTTGGTCCGATTCTTTTACCCAACCCTCATATGAACATAATAAGCCTATAGAAACCATAAACTAGTAAAAATGATCAAAAACGAGAGATGTCGGGATTTGTCGGAAACTTACAAAGTGTCGGATGAAAAATCCGAAAAGATAGGAATGTAGATCGTGTTGTCGTGGTCACTTTTCTCCAAACGGGTGGTATGCTTCGGCGATGTTTCGTGGTGTTATTTGGCGATTTTGTGTGATGGTGGTGGTTTAGTTTTTAGAGAGAAAAAGAAAGAAGAAAAGTAAGAGAGAGAGAGGGTGTAGGTGGTGAATGAGGGAAAAAGAGAGAGAGGAGGGGGTTTTGATGAAACTCCCCCACTTTCAGTCTCCGCTCCGCGCTCCGGGTGGTGTTCGTTTTCTCCGTCGTTTTTCGTTAAATAACTATTTTAAATATTACTGGTGCGTTTTAAAAATACAAATTATTACGCGATATTTTATTTAAATATTTTACTAATCAATTTATATATTGAATTATAAAATGTAAGTTTGTTTATTTAATTTGCGCGTTTTAATATCTAAATTTGTGTACGTTTTGTTTGTACAATACGAATGAATGCGAAATATTATCCTAATAATATTTTTGACATGACAATGTTATTTTATAAAGTTGGTCACCAACGTCCGTATTAAATTAAATCGAAATACATTCGATTTAGATTGCGTACGATTTAACCAAATCGCATTTTCGTATATATTCAACAATATATAATTCGATACATTAATTAGCCTAACACAGAACTAATTACATGTATTAACCAAGAATTAGGCACTAATTCTTGTCCTAATTTGCCTGTTGTTACAAAGAGGATCGAGAAATATGTCGATGGACTTCCTGACAGACTCCAAGACCTGGTGACTTCATCCAAACCGGGTACTATTCAGAGCGCCATCCGTATGGCCCATGAACTGACAGCAAACTCTGTCCGCCGTGGCAAAACATCAACCCCATCTGCAAACAACAAATGCAAATAGGAAGGAAACCCCAACTCATCCAACCAAACCACCAACAAAAAGCCTGAGTCTGTTAAGGCTTATTCATCGGGGACTACGGAAAAGAAAGGGTACATTGGGAACAAACCCTACTATCCCAAATGCAACCGCCATCATGACGGTTCTTGCCCTTGCACCAACTGCAAACGGTTCGGGCACCTAGCCAAGGATTGTCGAGCCAACATTCCTAACCCCAACACCAATGCACCAAAGACCTGCTTTGGGTGCGGAAATTCTGGGCATTTCAAGAGCAACTGCCCCAAGCTGAAGAACAAGGGCAACAACAACAACAACAACAACGCCCGGAGCAGAGCCTTCATGATCAGCTCAGGGGACGCCCGTCAAGACCCGAATGTGGTCTCGGGTATGGTCCTCCTCAACAACTTATCTGCTTCTATTCTATTTGATACTGGTGCCGATAGGAGCTTTATTTCTGATGAGTTTTGCCCACTACTTGATATCACTCCCGCGGCCTTAGATGTTAAGTATACCGTAGAACTTGCAAATGGTAAACTCATAGAGACCGATAGTGTGATACCTAATTGAACTTTAAACCTCGCCGACGAAACCTTCTTAATCGATCTTATGCCTGTTGAACTAGGAAGTTTCGACGTCATCGTGGGTATGGACTGGTTGTCCAAGCATCGGGCCGAAATTGTTTGTCATGATAAGATCGTCCGCATCCCTCTCGCCGTCCGTAGAACCTTGATCATACAGGGGGAGACCGGTGGGTCGAGACTAAACATAATCTCCTGTTTGAAAACCCGAAAACTTCTGAGGAAGGGTTATCCAGCAATTCTCGCACACATCACAGAGAAAAAGTCGGAGGAGAAGCGACTTGAAGATGTGCCAATCGTTAGAGATTTTCCCGAAGTCTTTCCAGAAGAACTACCTGGTTTACCTCCACCAAGACAGGTTGAGTTCTCGATTGATCTTGTACCGGGTGCCACACCGGTGGCCCGAGCACCGTACCGCCTAGCCCCATCCGAACTTCAGGAGTTGTCTACTCAGTTGCAGGAACTCCTGGATAGAGGATTCATCAGACCGAGTTCTTCACCTTGGGGAGCTCCGGTCTTGTTTGTCAAAAAGAAAGACGGTTCATTCAGAATGTGCATCGACTACCGAGAGTTGAACAAGCTAACCGTCAAGAACCGATACCCACTTCCCCGAATCGATGATCTGTTTGATCAACTTCAAGGATCAAGCTGTTACTCAAAGATTGATCTTCGATCAGGTTATCATCAATTGCGTGTTCGCGATGCCGACATCCCAAAAACCGTATTCAGAACCCGTTATGGGCATTATGAATTCCAAGTGATGCCATTCGGTCTAACCAACGCACCGGCTGTATTCATGGACCTTATGAATCAGGTGTGTAAACCCTATCTTGACAAGTTTGTCATCGTCTTCATTGATGACATCCTCATCTATTCGCGCAACGAACAAGAGCATGCGCAACATCTCAAAACCATTCTGGAACTACTTAGACACGAGGAGCTCTACGCCAAATTCTCTAAGTGTGAGTTCTGGATAAAAACCGTTTAATTCCTTGGACACGTGATTGACAGCCAAGGAATTCATGTAGACCCATCAAAAATCGAGGCAATCAAGGACTGGCAAGCGCCAACCACTCCCACCGAGGTACGCCAATTCTTGGGATTGGCAGGGTATTATCGCCGGTTCATTGAAAACTTCTCAAAAATAGCACAACCACTCACGGTACTGACTCAGAAGGAAAAGAAGTTCGATTGGACCGATAGACAAGAGTCAGCATTTCAGCTGTTGAAACTCAAGCTTTGCAGTGCACCCATTATATCCTTACCCGAAGGCACCGATGACTTCATGGTATACTGCGATGCTTCTCACCAAGGTCTCGGTTGCGTGTTGATGCAACGAGACAAGGTCATTGCTTATGCCTCCCGACAACTCAAAGTTCACGAGAAGAACTATACGACTCACGACCTCGAGTTAGGGGCCGTGGTATTCGCCCTCAAAATCTGGAGACATTACCTTTATGGTACCCGAAGTACCGTATTCACCGACCACAAAAGTCTCCAACACATCTTCGACCAAAAAGACCTTAACATGAGGCAACGTAGATGGGTTGAATTACTCACCGATTACGACTGTGAGATCAAATATCATCTAGGCAAGGCAAACGTAGTTGCCGATGCTCTCAGTCGAAAGGAACGAACAAAACCACTTCGAGTCCGAGCCCTCAGTATGACCATTCACAACGATCTGAATGTCCAAATTCTCACCGCTCAACTCAAAGCTCTCAAACCCGATAATGTCAAAAATGAAGCCTTGCGAGGCATGGATAAACAGTTCAAAACTAAACCTAATGGAGTTAGGTACTTCTCTAACCGAATCTGGTTGCCTAATTTCGGGAATCTGCGGGACTTGGTGATGGATGAAGCTCACAAGTCCAAATATTCTATCCACCCGGGATCCGACAAAATGTATCACGGCATCAAAGAGTTTTATTGGAGGCCGAACATGAAAGCCGAAATTGCCACGTATGTCAGCAAGTGTCTTACTTGTTCGAAAGTCAAAGCCGAATACCAGAAACCTTCCGGCTTACTCAAACAACCTGACATCCCTGAATGGAAATGGGAACAGATTGCCATGGATTTCATAGCCAAACTTCCTAAGTCGTCGAGCGGTTGCGATACCATTTGGGTGATCGTCGATCGTCTCACCAAATCAGCTCATTTCTTGGCAATCAGAGAAACCGATAAAATGGAACGCCTCACACAAATCTACATCAAACAAATCGTTTGCCGACACGGTGTCCCTATCTCGATTATCTCTGACAGGGATGCTCATTTCACATCTCGCTTCTGGCAATCACTCCAAAAATCACTGGGTACCCGTCTCGATATGAGTACCGCGTACCACCCTCAAACGGATGGCCAGAGCAAACGAACTATTCAGACACTGGAAGATATGCTATGAGCCTGCGTAGTTGATTTCGGTACAAATTGGGAAAGACATCTACCGTTGTGCGAGTTCTCGTACAATAACAGCTATCACGCCAGCATTAAGGCTGCACCTTTTGAGGCACTGTACGGTCGTAAGTGCCGATCATCGATCTGTTGGACTGAAGTGGGAGATAGTCAGCTCACTGGTCCTGAACTCATACACGAAACCACCGAGAAAATTGTTGAAATCCAAAACCAACTCAAAGCCGCGCGTGATCGTCAGAAAAGCTATGCTGACGTGAGACGCAAACCACTCGAGTTCCAAGTTGGGGATCGAGTCTCTTGAAAGTATCGCCTTGGAAAGGCGTAATCCGGTTCGGTAAACGCGGGAATTTAAATCCCAGGTACATTGGGCCTTTTGAGATCCTCGAACGGATCGGCCCGGTGGCGTATCGATTGCAGCTGCCATCCGAACTCAGCAGCGTGCACCCTACCTTTCACATTTCTAACTTAAAGAAATGTCTGTCCGACGAGACACTTATCATACCACTTGACGAGATTCGCATCGATAACAAATTTCACTTCGTTGAGGAACCCGCTGAAATCATGGACCGTGAGGTCAAACAGCTAAAACAGAGTCGTATTCCCATCGTAAAAGTCAGGTGGAATTCTAGACGTGGCCCTGAATTCACTTGGGAACGGGAAGACCAAATGCGACAGAAATACCCACATCTTTTCCCAGACGACGCACCGACCGTGCACTCGAGCTAATTTCGGGACGAAATTTCTTTAACAAGGGGAGAATGTAACACCTGTCTAATTAGGATAATTAATCATGCCTAATTACTTGTAACTAGTTGTAATTAGTATGTAATGGGACTAATTACAGACTCCATTTGTATATATAAGGTGATTTATATATATATGTGCACTTACGCGACTTGGATAAATCGTACAAATCAACCGGACGGAGCCCGATTCATTATACTTGGACGTTGGTGAAACATTTTGATTTAAATTATAAAAACATTATTGACGACACTTTAACTTATATTTCCAAGTTGTCTCGTGTCACACTATTTAAAAATGACAAACGCGCAAATTAAACTAGATTACACTTCATAAATTAAAATAACTCAAATAAAATGATTTATAAATATTCACGTTCTAAATAAATATTAAACGCGTAAAACAAATATTTAAACGATTAAATAACGGAGAAAACAAACACCACACGGAGCACGGAACGGAGACTGTGTGAGGTGAGGCTTTCACCTACACCCCACCTCCTCACTCTTTCTTTCTCATTTCTTTCTCCCACTCTCTTTCTTCCTCTTTCTTTTCTTTCAAAAATCACCAAAACCCACCACCCTCACTAAATCACAAATTACTACATCAAAACGAACTCGAATCTTCAAGCTTATTTGGGATAAAACAACCACGGGCTCACGATCTACAACTCTATCTTTCCGGATTTCCATTCCGTCACTTTGTAAGTTTCCGATAAATCCCGAAACCTCTCGATATTTAGTATTTTCACTTGTTTGTTGTTTATATATGCGTAAAATGTCCAAAAATGGGTTGGGTAAAAGATTTGGACCAAACGGAAGCTTTTCGACCGATTTTCCGGCCACCACTTTCCGATCAGACCGCAACGTCGCAGAGACGCTGGCCTATCTGCGACGTAGACCATTATGTCGCAATACCCCTCACAACGTCGCATATAGAGACGTCATCCCTATCGTCGCCTTAATTGGCCGACGTCGCACATAGCGACATCGACCCTTATGTCGCAAGAACCACAACGTCGCATATAGCGACGCCACCCACAACGTCTGTGACACCCCCAAATTTAACGATTTGCGGAAGCTTGATTTGGGTGTCACTAATCAATATACAAAGCACATAAGATATAATGAACGACCACTATATGCGTCGTTTTAAACTTGTATAAATAAAGTAAATGTTTACATCAAAATATAGTTACATTAGCTCGTTTCCTGAAATTGAGAGATTACATAGCATAATTACTTTTACAAAATATAATAATGCAGTCCAATCTCTAGTTGTATGTATGCTGACTCGAGCTAATAATTCCTGCTTGTGCAGCCAAACTACTGCTGGGTACCTGTGATAAATACTAAAATGGGTCAGCGAAAACGCTGGTGAGCTCACAGGTTTGTATGTCAATGTATAGTTGTAAGAACCGCAAGATTTATATTGAATTTAAAATGCAATTAAGCAAAATAAAAGTTATACTGTCCATGAGCACATAGTCTGAGCTTAACTTGATTTGTCAGGCCCACTTAAGGAAACCTAACTTGAAATGCCTCCTACGAGTGCCTAATCAACACTCGTCTTCCCAAATGCTAATACATCCGTTTGACCGGTTAGTGCGTGCTAACCCGGATGAGGATTGTCAATCCCATATGATATCATATACTAACATTCACGCTATAAAATACTAGAGACTATGCTTATGGAGGACTTTAAATTGATTAGCTTGAAACTCATGTAGTATTTGAAGTTTGGCACTTGCGTTCTACTTGTAAAACAAAATCGAGTAGTAATATCACACCCCTAGTTGTAAAGCAGTGAAAATGGGGCTATGAAACTCACCTGGTTCTTGGAGTGTTTAACTTAATAAACTTGAAGTAATTAGCTGTGAGTTGGTGTCCAAAGGCTTGAAACCTGAATGTGTCCACGACACTTAAATTGTCATTAATTGTATTGGTATCCCGAAAGACTACCATTTGAATTGTTTGTCTAACTTAATGTCCAAATTACCCCGATTTGGTTGATTGTTTTATTACAAGTTACTACGACTTGTTTGAATAAGTTGATACAAGTTACAACGACTTGTTTGATTGAATTGTCTAAGTTACTATGACTTAGTTGATTTAATTGTGTATTTGAAAATATGTACGGCCCGTTGGTGACGGTTGTAACGATAGTTCTAAAATGTTATTATATTGTTGCTACAGTGAATTGCTACAGTGAATTGCTACAGTAAAATTTGACTTTGAAAATCTTGAGGTTTGAAGATTCTGTTTTGTGCGACGTAGCCTGCGACGTTGGGTGCGACGTCGCAGATCCGGACTGCGACGTTGGGCACGGCGTCGCTATGTGCGACTTTCGCAATTTAATGCGACGTTGTACGTGGCGTCGCTATAGGCGACGTAGTTGATTTCTGCGACGTAAGGGTCTGCGTCGCTAAGTGCGACGTCCGCAATTCGATGCGACGTAGAGTGCTGCGTCGCTCTATGCGACGTTGAGGATTCGTGCGACGTAAGTCGCTGCGTCGCATTTGCTCCAGGCCAAATGCGACGTACGGGTCTGATCGGAATTTCAACCTCAAAAACGCATTTTCCGGCCATCGATCGGCATAATATTTTTACCCAACCCATTTTAGGACATTACAAGGTTATACAAACAACTAGCAAGTTATAAAACTTAAAAACGAGAGTTTTCGGAGTTGTGTCGGAAACTTACAAATCGCCGAAATGAAATTCCGGAAAGATAGGATTGTAGATCGTGAAGAGGTGAATCTTTTGTCCCAAACAAGCTTGAAGATCCGGGGTCGTTTAGTATGTTTATTTTGCGATTTTCGTTGATTTTTAGTTTGTTGTTTGGTTGAGAGAAATAAGAGAGGAGAGAGAGGGATAGAAATGATAAATGAAAGAAAAGAAAGAAAAGGGAGGTGATTAAGGTGGAATCCCCACCTTTTTCAGTCTCCGCGAAGTGCCCCGTGCGGTGTTCGTTTTCCCGATTATTTAAATGTTAAATATTTATTTTATAAATTTAACTTTTCGTTTTAATTTACAAAAGTTTATTCCAATATTTTGTTGAAGTATTTTTACTAAATACTTAGAATTCATGTCATAAAAGGTGTTTTGTATCGTTTTGTTTGCGAAGTTACATTTGATTCGCGTTTATATAAATTGTGTGAATAAACTTGGATACTAAATATTATTGACATAATATTTTTAAGTACAATAACGTTATTAAAAATCCTTGTATTACCTAAATCAATTGTTCACCAACGTCCGTATTTACTGTATCGAAATTCATTCGATTTGAAACTCGTACGATTTAAACAAATCGCATAATTGTAGATATATATTCAACAATATATATATAATAATTGATACATTAATTAGCCTAACACAGAACTAATTACATGTATTACCCTTGATTAGGCACTAAACTATAGTCCTAAATTGACGGTTGTCACATTCTCCCCCTGTTAGAAGAATTTCGTCCCGAAATTTATGTTGAAGTCGTGTTTGACGTTGAATCAGTGAAGAGTTGAGGATACTTGAGTCGCATTTGGTCCTCCCGTTCCCAGGTGAATTCCGGACCGCGCCGCGAATTCCACCTAACCTTGACGATAGGAATACGACTTTGTTTAAGTTGTTTGACCTCACGGTCCATGATTTCAGCGGGTTCCTCAACAAAGTGAAGTTTCTCGTCAACTCGAATTTCATCGAGTGGAATGATAAGTGTCTCGTCAGACAGACACTTCTTCAGATTTGAAACATGAAATGTGGGATGCACGCTGCTGAGTTCAGATGGCAGCTGCAATCGATAAGCCACTGGACCAATCCTTTCGAGGATCTCGAATGGTCCAATGTATCTGGGATTCAACTTCCCTCGTTTGCCAAATCGGATTACGCCTTTCCAAGGCGATACTTTGAGTAGAACTCGATCCCCAACTAGGAACTCGAGTGGTTTGCGTCTCACGTCAGCATAACTTTTCTGACGATCACGCGCGGCTTTGAGTTTGTTTTGAATTTCTACGATTCTCTCGGTTGTCTCGTGTATGATTTCTGGACCTGTGAGTTGGCTATCCCCAACCTCAGTCCAACAGATAGGTGACCGGCACTTACGACCGTACAGTGCCTCGAAGGGTGCAGCTTTGATGCTGGTATGATAACTGTTGTTGTACGAGAACTCGCACAATGGTAGATGTTTTTCCCAGTTCACACCGAAGTCTACTACGCAGGCCCGTAGCATATCTTCAAGTGTTTGAATGGTTCGTTCACTTTGACCGTCTGTTTGAGGATGGTATGCGGTACTCATATCAAGTCGAGTACCCAGAGATTTTTGAAGTGATTGCCAAAATTGTGAAGTGAAACGACTATCTCTATCGGAGATAATTGAGATTGGAACACCGTGTTTGGTCACGATTTCCTTCAGATAAATGTTGGTGAGGCGTTCCATTTTGTCGGATTCCTTGATTGCCAAGAAGTGAGCAGACTTTGTGAGACGATCCACGATCACCCAAATGGTATCGCAACCGCTCGATGACTTGGGTAGTTTGGTTATGAAATCCATGGCAATTTGTTCCCATTTCCATTCAGGAAGACTGGGTTGTTGAAGTAAACCAGAAGGTTTTTGATATTCGATTTTGACTTTGGAGCAAGTAAGGCACTTGCTGACATAGGTGGCGATTTCAGCTTTCATGTTCGGCCACCAGTAGAAGTCCTTGATACCGTGGTACATTTTATCGGATCCCGGATGGATAGAATATTTGGACTTGTGAGCTTCATCCATCACCAAGTCTCGTAGGTTCCCAAATTTAGGAAACCAGATTCGGTTTGAGAAATACCTAATCCCGTTAGGTCTGATTTTGAATTGTTTATCCATGCCCCGCAAGGCTTCATCTTTGACATTTTCGGGTTTTAAGGCTTCGAGTTGAGCAGTGAGGATTTGAATGTTTAAATTGTTGTGAATGGTCATACTGAGGGCTCGAACCCGAAGTGGTTTCACTCGCTCTTTTCGACTGAGGGCGTCAGCAACAACATTTGCTTTGCCTGGATGATATTTGAGTTCGCAGTCGTAATCCGTAAGTAACTCGACCCATCGACGTTGCCTCATGTTGAGATCCTTCTGATCGAATATGTGTTGAAGGCTTTTATGGTCGGTAAAGATTGTACATCCGGTACCGTAAAGGTAATGTCTCCAGATTTTGAGGGCAAAAACGACAGCTCCTAGCTCGAGGTCGTGGGTGGTGTAATTCTTTTCATGAATCTTGAGCTGTCGGGAAGCATAAGCTATGACTTTGTCTCGTTGCATAAGCACACAACCGAGACCTTGATGAGAAGCATCGCAGTATACCACGAAGTCATCGGTGCCTTCGGGTAATGATAGGATAGGAGCACTGCAAAGCTTTTGTTTTAAGAGTTGGAATGCCGATTCTTGTTTATCAGTCCAGTCAAACTTTTTATCTTTCTGGGTCAGAGTCGTAAGTGGTATGGCTATCTTGGAGAAATTTTCAATGAATCGTCGATAGTATCCGGCCAGTCCTAGAAACTGCCGTACTTCGGTCGGAGTGGTTGGCGATTGCCAGTCTTTGATAGCCTCGATTTTTGACGGGTCAACGTGAATCCCCTGCCTGTCAATCACGTGACCAAGGAATTGAACAGTTTCGATCCAGAACTCACACTTAGAGAACTTGGCATAGAGCTCCTCGTGTTTAAGTAGTTCAAGGATGGTTCTGAGGTGTTGCGCATGCTCTTCTTTGCTTCGTGAATATATGAGAATGTCATCGATGAAGACAATGACAAACTTATCAAGGTAAGGTTTACACACCCGATTCATAAGGTCCATGAATACAGCCGGTGCATTGGTTAGGCCGAATGGCATCACTTGAAATTCGTAATGCCCGTAACGGGTTCTGAAAGCGGTTTTTGGAATATCGGCATCGCGAACACGCAATTGGTGATAACCGGATCGGAGATCAATCTTTGAATAACAACTCGACCCTTGAAGTTGGTCGAACAGGTCATCGATTCGAGGGAGTGGATACCGGTTCTTGACAGTTAACTTGTTCAACTCTCGATAGTCGATACACATTCGAAAAGAACCATCTTTCTGCTTAACAAATAGGACCGGAGCTCCCCAAGGTGAAGAACTCGGCCTGATAAATCCTCGTTCCAGGAGTTCCTGTAACTGGGTGGACAGCTCCTGAAGTTCGGATGGAGCTAAACGGTATGGTACTCGAGCCACAGGCGCAGCACCTGGTACAAGATCGATTGAGAACTCAACCTGTCTTGGTGGTGGTAGACCAGGTAGTTCTTCAGGAAAGACTTCTGGAAAGTCTCGGACGATTGGAACATCCTCAAGTCGCTTCTCCTCCGACTTTTTCTCCATGATGTGCGCGAGGATTGATGGATAACCCTTTCTCAGAAATTTCCGGGTTTTAAGACAAGATATGATGTTAAGCCTCGTCCCTCCGGTCTCCCCCTGTATGACTAGGGTTCTACCGACAGTGAGAGGTATGCGAACAATTTTGTCATAGCAGATGATTTCGGCACGATGCTTGGATAACCAGTCCATGCCTATGATGACATCGAAACTTCCTATCTCAACAGGCATAAGATCTATGGAGAAGGTTTCGTCGGCTAGATTTAAGGTGCAATTAGGTATCACACTATTGGTTTCTATCAACTTGCCATTTGCTAGCTCTACGGTGTACTTAACGTCTAAAGCAACAGGTGTAATGTCAAGTAGAGGGCAAAATTCATCGGAAATAAAACTCCTATCGGCACCAGTATCAAACAGAATGGAAGCAGTTAAATTGTTGAGGAGGAACATACCCGTGACCACATTCGGGTCCTGACGGGCGTCCCCTGAGTTGATCACGAAGGCGCTACTTTTGGTGTTGTTGTTGTTGCGGTGGTTGTTGTTGTTGTTGTTGCCCTTATTCTTCAATTTTGGGCAAGAATCCCTGAAGTGTCCTGGGTTTCCACATTCATAACAGGACTTAGGTTGTCGGGTATTTCTGTCAGAGGGGTTGTTGTTGGATTTGGGAGCTCGGCAATCCTTAGTCGAATGCCCGTACCTCCTGCAGTTGTTGCAAGGGGTATTGCACTGACCAAAGTGGTGATAGTTACACTTGGGACAATAAGGTCTGTCCCCGGTGTAGCTGCGGGTGGTTTCAGAGTTTGAGGTGTAGACTTGGATGGCGTTGTTCTTCTTGTTTGAGTTATGGTGGTGTTCAGTGGATTTGCGTTTGTTGTTGTTAGAGGATGAGGTGTTGGAGGTCTCACGGCTGACAACTAGAGCCATGAGTTCGTGGGCCAATCGAATGGCACTCTCAGTAGTAGTTGGTTTGGATGAGGCGACGTTGCCCTGGATGTTCTCGGGGAGTCCACGAATGTATTTCTTAATGCCCTTACTTTCTGGTTCGACTAAACCCGGGCATAATAAAGCAAACTGCTAAAATTTAGTGGTATAATCAGCAACATCATTTCCCTGCACCTCCAGATGCCAGAATTCTTCTTCCAGCCTGTGCAATTCCTCTTCAGGACAGTATTTTTCTGTCAGTTTCTTTTTCAGTTCGGCCCAAGGAAGTCGGTTTGCAACCTCAAGGCCTACGGAGTTTGCGTGGGTTTTCCACCACGTGAGTGCACCTTCCTGAAAGGTGTAAGCAGCGAATTTGACCTTGTTGTTCTCAGTGCAATCGCAGAGACTGAAAACAGATTCCATGCGCTCAATCCAACGGATTAAGCCAATGGCACCTTCCATGCCCTTGAAGTATAGCGGTTTACAGCTAAGAAAGTCCTTATAGGAGCAAGGTTTGGGTGGTGGAGTATTGGTTGCTGTGTCCTCGCTACCGGGTGGTGTTCGAGTAGCCAAGGCTTCGGTCACACTGCGGGCAATTATTCCCGCGATCTCAGCTTCGCTAAGGGTAATTTGACGACGAGGAGGCATGATGCTGAGTAAGAAAGAACAAGGAAATGAAATAAGATGCTAGTCCGAGTATGATGAACTAGTGGTGTGTTTGTCATTTCGAGACAAAGCGTTAGAGAGAAAGAGGCCTATATTCATATAATAATATAGCCTAAAGTGGTAATGAGGTCTACTTATGTAAGTATATATGTATATCACATAATAACCTATTGAGTGTCTAGCACAGACGTGTTTTGAGTCCCGTTTCTCTCGAGGTCAGAGTCAACTAATGCATTCATGTTCAACATAACTCTTTCAGATTTCACATCATCTTTCTCTTAATTGTACATAGTTGATCAGGCTATGTTAAGTTAAAGTCGTATGATGTAATCCCTGAACTAGTCATAACTAATAAGGAATACTGCCTAACGGTCATAGTCTAGGCCCACTAAATGCAACCTAGTTCACTATAACCTTAGGCTCTGATACCAATCTGTGACACCCCCAAATTTTAACGATTTGCGGAAGCTTGATTTGGGTGTCACTAATTAATATACAAAGCACATAAGATATAATGAACGACCACTATATGCGTCGTTTTAAACTTGTATAAATAAAGTAAATGTTTACATCAAAATATAGTTACATTAGCTCGTTTCCTGAAATTGAGAGATTACATAGCATAATTACTTTTACAAAATATAATAATGCAGTCCAATCTCTAGTTGTATGTATGCTGACTCGAGCTAATAATTCCTGCTTGTGCAGCCAAACTACTGCTGGGTACCTGTGATAAATACTAAAATGGGTCAGCGAAAACGATGGTGAGCTCACAGGTTTGTATGTCAATGTATAGTTGTAAGACCCGCAAGATTTATATTGAATTTAAAATGCAATTAAGCAAAATAAAAGTTATACTGTCCATGAGCACATAGTCTGAGCTTAACTTGATTTGTCAGGCCCACTTAAGGAAACCTAACTTGAAATGCCTCCTACGAGTGCCTAATCAACACTCGTCTTCCCAAATGCTAATACATCCGTTTGACCGGTTAGTGCGTGCTAACCCGGATGAGGATTGTCAATCCCATATGATATCATATACTAACATTCACGCTATAAAATACTAGAGACTATGCTTATGGAGGACTTTAAATTGATTAGCTTGAAACTCATGTAGTATTTGAAGTTTGGCACTTGCGTTCTACTTGTAAAACAAAATCGAGTAGTAATATCACACCCCTAGTTGTAAAGCAGTGAAAATGGGGCTATGAAACTCACCTGGTTCTTGGAGTGTTTAACTTAATAAACTTGAAGTAATTAGCTGTGAGTTGGTGTCCAAAGGCTTGAAACCTGAATGTGTCCACGACACTTAAATTGTCATTAATTGTATTGGTATCCCGAAAGACTACCATTTGAATTGTTTGTCTAACTTAATGTCCAAATTACCCCGATTTGGTTGATTGTTTTATTACAAGTTACTACGACTTGTTTGAATAAGTTGATACAAGTTACAACGACTTGTTTGATTGAATTGTCTAAGTTACTATGACTTAGTTGATTTAATTGTGTATTTGAAAATATGTACGGCCCGTTGGTGACGGTTGTAACGATAGTTCTAAAATGTTATTATATTGTTGCTACAGTGAATTGCTACAGTGAATTGCTACAGTAAAATTTGACTTTGAAAATCTTGAGGTTTGAAGATTCTGTTTTGTGCGACGTAGCCTGCGACGTTGGGTGCGACGTCGCAGATCCGGACTGCGACGTTGGGCACGGCGTCGCTATGTGCGACTTTCGCAATTTAATGCGACGTTGTACGTGGCGTCGCTATAGGCGACGTAGTTGATTTCTGCGACGTAAGGGTCTGCGTCGCTAAGTGCGACGTCCGCAATTCGATGCGACGTAGAGTGCTGCGTCGCTCTATGCGACGTTGAGGATTCGTGCGACGTAAGTCGCTGCGTCGCATTTGCTCCAGGCCAAATGCGACGTACGGGTCTGATCGGAATTTCAACCTCAAAAACGCATTTTCCGGCCATCGATCGGCATAATATTTTTACCCAACCCATTTTAGGACATTACAAGGTTATACAAACAACTAGCAAGTTATAAAACTTAAAAACGAGAGTTTTCGGAGTTGTGTCGGAAACTTACAAATCGCCGAAATGAAATTCCGGAAAGATAGGATTGTAGATCGTGAAGAGGTGAATCTTTTGTCCCAAACAAGCTTGAAGATCCGGGGTCGTTTAGTATGTTTATTTTGCGATTTTCGTTGATTTTTGGTTTGTGGTTTGGTTGAGAGAAATAAGAGAGGAGAGAGAGGGATAGAAATGATAAATGAAAGAAAAGAAAGAAAAGGGAGGTGATTAAGGTGGAATCCCCACCTTTTTCAGTCTCCGCGAAGTGCCCCGTGCGGTGTTCCTTTTCCCGATTATTTAAATGTTAAATATTTATTTTATAAATTTAACTTTTCGTTTTAATTTACAAAAGTTTATTCCAATATTTTGTTGAAGTATTTTTACTAAATACTTAGAATTCATGTCATAAAAGGTGTTTTGTATCGTTTTGTTTGCGAAGTTACATTTGATTCGCGTTTATATAAATTGTGTGAATAAACTTGGATACTAAATATTATTGACATAATATTTTTAAGTACAATAACGTTATTAAAAATCCTTGTATTACCTAAATCAATTGTTCACCAACGTCCGTATTTACTGTATCGAAATTCATTCGATTTGAAACTCGTACGATTTAAACAAATCGCATAATTGTAGATATATATTCAACAATATATATATAATAATTGATACATTAATTAGCCTAACACAGAACTAATTACATGTATTACCCTTGATTAGGCACTAAACTATAGTCCTAAATTGACGGTTGTCACATTCTCCCCCTGTTAGAAGAATTTCGTCCCGAAATTTATGTTGAAGTCGTGTTTGACGTTGAATCAGTGAAGAGTTGAGGATACTTGAGTCGCATTTGGTCCTCCCGTTCCCAGGTGAATTCCGGACCGCGCCGCGAATTCCACCTAACCTTGACGATAGGAATACGACTTTGTTTAAGTTGTTTGACCTCACGGTCCATGATTTCAGCGGGTTCCTCAACAAAGTGAAGTTTCTCGTCAACTCGAATTTCATCGAGTGGAATGATAAGTGTCTCGTCAGACAGACACTTCTTCAGATTTGAAACATGAAATGTGGGATGCACGCTGCTGAGTTCAGATGGCAGCTGCAATCGATAAGCCACTGGACCAATCCTTTCGAGGATCTCGAATGGTCCAATGTATCTGGGATTCAACTTCCCTCGTTTGCCAAATCGGATTACGCCTTTCCAAGGCGATACTTTGAGTAGAACTCGATCCCCAACTAGGAACTCGAGTGGTTTGCGTCTCACGTCAGCATAACTTTTCTGACGATCACGCGCGGCTTTGAGTTTGTTTTGAATTTCTACGATTCTCTCGGTTGTCTCGTGTATGATTTCTGGACCTGTGAGTTGGCTATCCCCAACCTCAGTCCAACAGATAGGTGACCGGCACTTACGACCGTACAGTGCCTCGAAGGGTGCAGCTTTGATGCTGGTATGATAACTGTTGTTGTACGAGAACTCGCACAATGGTAGATGTTTTTCCCAGTTCACACCGAAGTCTACTACGCAGGCCCGTAGCATATCTTCAAGTGTTTGAATGGTTCGTTCACTTTGACCGTCTGTTTGAGGATGGTATGCGGTACTCATATCAAGTCGAGTACCCAGAGATTTTTGAAGTGATTGCCAAAATTGTGAAGTGAAACGACTATCTCTATCGGAGATAATTGAGATTGGAACACCGTGTTTGGTCACGATTTCCTTCAGATAAATGTTGGTGAGGCGTTCCATTTTGTCGGATTCCTTGATTGCCAAGAAGTGAGCAGACTTTGTGAGACGATCCACGATCACCCAAATGGTATCGCAACCGCTCGATGACTTGGGTAGTTTGGTTATGAAATCCATGGCAATTTGTTCCCATTTCCATTCAGGAAGACTGGGTTGTTGAAGTAAACCAGAAGGTTTTTGATATTCGATTTTGACTTTGGAGCAAGTAAGGCACTTGCTGACATAGGTGGCGATTTCAGCTTTCATGTTCGGCCACCAGTAGAAGTCCTTGATACCGTGGTACATTTTATCGGATCCCGGATGGATAGAATATTTGGACTTGTGAGCTTCATCCATCACCAAGTCTCGTAGGTTCCCAAATTTAGGCAACCAGATTCGGTTTGAGAAATACCTAATCCCGTTAGGTCTGATTTTGAATTGTTTATCCATGCCCCGCAAGGCTTCATCTTTGACATTTTCGGGTTTTAAGGCTTCGAGTTGAGCAGTGAGGATTTGAATGTTTAAATTGTTGTGAATGGTCATACTGAGGGCTCGAACCCGAAGTGGTTTCACTCGCTCTTTTCGACTGAGGGCGTCAGCAACAACATTTGCTTTGCCTGGATGATATTTGAGTTCGCAGTCGTAATCCGTAAGTAACTCGACCCATCGACGTTGCCTCATGTTGAGATCCTTCTGATCGAATATGTGTTGAAGGCTTTTATGGTCGGTAAAGATTGTACATCTGGTACCGTAAAGGTAATGTCTCCAGATTTTGAGGGCAAAAACGACAGCTCCTAGCTCGAGGTCGTGGGTGGTGTAATTCTTTTAGATACCATGAAATAAACTCAGAGATTATTATTATCATCAAAAACCGTTACCAACGGGCCAACCATGTTTTCTAAGAACAAACGATAACGAACCAACATTGGACATAACGAGTTGTGTAGACAACTAGCCTAGATGGTCTTGCGGGACATCTACTTACTTAACTTTATATGTTTAGGCATTTAAAGGTTACGGGTTCGGAGAACCTACACACTACTCACTGTTTGCTACTGCTTACTACTCGACTCAGGTGAGTCTTACAGCCCCACTTTTACTGTTTTACATACGGGGTGAGATACATTGCTTACTTTTCTTGAACACAAGTACGAACTATTCATTTTACTATACGGGATTGCATGAGCTACTTACTTTCTACTGAAGTTTCTCCATCATATATCGTTAGTTATGGACTTAAGCGCGAACGCTAGTTAATGGATCCATTAGGGAAATGACCCTCCCCGCCCGGGGTAGTAGCGCTACCACGAACCGTACTGTATAAACGGGCGACTATTATTCGTTACTTATGCTTGCTCAGTTACGAGCATGTCACGGGAGCAAATTATTACTTACGGGTTAAGCTTCGTAATGAGCCTCATGGCAACGGTATAACTTACTTATTTTACATTTGCAGGATTGCAAATACTTGATTTACGCCTACGGGCACTACTGACGAAATCTTGTGTTCAAGAACTAACATTACTTATAAACCTGTGAGATTCACCAACATTCGTGTTGACCCTTTTAGCATGTATTCTCATGTACACTTACGGAGTAGGATTACTCCCGGACATAGCCAGAGTCGCATGATTTCAACACAACTGCATTAACGGAGATTCTTAGCATTATCTTTTGTATATTTTGATTATGTAATGGAATCTCCCGCTATACGCGCGGACTCTAGATAACTACATTTTGTATACGAAAACATTAAGTTTTCAAACAATTAAATCATATGGAAATGAAACTGTTTTACAACGTCTCATTTAGAGGTCGTTTGCTATATATCTTGTGCTTTGTATATTGATTAGTAACACCCAAGTATGCTTCCGCAAATCATTAATTTGGGGGTGTTACATCAGTGTTGAAAACTCCTTTTCGATACCTCGGAATTATGGTGGGAGGTTATGCTGCTAAGAAGGTTGCTTGGAAAGATATGATTCGTAAAATGTGTCTTCGGCTTTCAAAATGGAAACTGAAAACGCTATCAATTGGTGGAAGATTGACTTTATTAAAATCTGTTCTTGGGGCATCGCCTATATATAGTATGTCGATATATAAGGTTCCGTATGGTGTTCTAAAGGAGATGAAGTCAATTCGGAGTCGATTTTTCAATGGCATAGAAGATGACAAGAAAAAGATTACATGGGTTTCATGGAATAAAGTTCTATCGTCTAAAGGTTCGGGTGGATTGGGAGTTTCAAGTTTTTTTGCTCTTAATAGGGAGCTTCTATTCAAGTGGGTATGGAGATTTGTTTCTAAAGATAATTCAATGTGGTACAAAGTGATTTCGGCTATCCATGGTCCAAGTTTGCAAAGTTTTAGCCGATCCATCTATCTGAACGAGTCTAGCTGGATAGAGATTATTCAAGAACTTAATAGCCTTAAATCCAAAGTTATTGACATTATGTCTCATTGTAAGAAAAAAAGTGGGTAATGGCAGACATACTTCATTCTGGAATGAGCATGGTATGATGATATTTTGTTCAAAGAGAAATTCCCAAGAATTTATGCCCTTGAAAATTGCAAAGATGATTCCGTTGCTGTAAAATTCAGTTCGGTTGGGGGCATCCAGAATTACCGTAGAGAACCTAGAGACGGGGTGGAAAAGCAACAGTTTACGGAGATGAATTTGACTACGAACCAAATTTGTTTAGCTGCTACTGATGATCGATGGTCTTGGGACCTTAATGGTGAGGGTTCATTCGTTGTGAAAGACCTGCGCAATTTAATTGATGATTTTATGCTGCCTAAAGAAGAAAATGTGACGCGATGGATCGAATATATTCCTATTAAAGTAAATATATTTGCATGGAAGGTACGGTTAAATCGCCTTCCCTCTTGTATAAATTTGTCTCGGAGAGGTATTTTATTGGATTCTTTCGATTGTCCGGTATGTTTAGACGCGCCTGAAGATCTTTATCATTGCATATTCAGATGTGAAGTCGCTAACGGTATTATGATTTTGTTCTGTCGTTGGTGGAATATTGATTGGGTTCCTATAAACTCTTATGATGAGTGGCTTCTTTGGTTTAATTTCATTCGGTTGAACTCGAAGATTAATAAGTTGCTTGAAGGAGCATGTTATGTGATGTGGTGGCATTTATGGAATTTCAGGAATCAAACTCTATTTGGTTCTTGTCTTCCTCGACAATCGATTCTTTTTGATGAGATTATTTTGAAGTCTTTTACTTGGATTTCCAATCGTTGTAATAGGAAGTTTTCTAGAGATAGTTGGATGCAAAATCCTTCTTTAATTCCTTTGTAATTTTCTCTTCTTATAGAGTTTTTTAATGTTAGTTTCGTTGCCGTTAAAAAAAAAAAAAAAGAATATACATATGTCACCTAAACTTTTTAATTCAGAAAGTTTAAGTACGTGAGACTTCATAAGTAATATAAATCAAACTTCTATAAAATAGTAACGTCATCCTGCAACTTGATTGCGGGCAAATTAAAACTCGTTTCAAATAAATGGCACTAAACAATATCAGATAGTACTATCCTTCCTCTTTATTTACTATTATTAGAGGAGTATATATGTGTAAACAATTTGAGGTTAACCTCTCCTAACGTAACCCACGCCCTTCATTGATTTACTACAACTAATTAAGGCCACCGATTTAGATTAACATGATTGTTTACCAAGTATGTCTGATATGGACTTACCAAAAAACTAAATTAACCCCTATTAATTGTAATTAGGAAACTAAATGAGATTTTCTCAAATTCAACCCTAAATATAAGGATCCAGTGATATTTTTTTAACTGAATTATAGGCATAAATACAAAATACAAATACAAATAAGCCATGCATGTATCCATGATAGGTTTTGTGTTGACTACTATTATTAATTGATTTTGAGATAATATTATGAGGATTAAGATTATGATCTTATCAATTATTTAAAATTTCAAAATTTTAAATTTTAGAAATTTCCCTCAAATTTAAATTTTATAACCATTTGTAATTTTTAATACATTTTTTAATTGTTAATGCTTTGCGTTTTGACGTTTTGTTTATTATATTTTCTAAATTTAGCTACTCTCTTTTGAAGCTCAAATTATTTTTGAGTTACATTGTAAGATGTATTTAGGCGTGATTACTTTCGGAAATGTTATACATTGTTCTAAATTTGTTTTACTTTCGGGATTGAGTGTACACATATAACATAACATAAATTTATATTTGAGACTCACTAAACCTTTCGCGTACACATAAAAATTATGGCCCAATAATAAGTCTAACAATAAACATTTAATTTAGTAGCAAACATGTGTACACATAAAAACACAGGCGTTGTTAACCATTTGAAAGGTTTTCGTTGGTATAATATACTGTATGAATTATCAAAATTATACAAATTTATTGTTCATATGTCTTGTTATTGAAAACATGTGATAGCCCGCGAATTTCGTGAGTTTTGATCTAGTATCATATTATATTAATATTTTAATTATTATTAATTTTATTTAATAATAAAAATCAAATCGTTACTTAGATATAATAATAATATAACAAAATTTCTAAAATTCATAATAATGGTATCGTTCAATCATTTAGATAAAATTACTTCTCAGTGAGTATCTATATCTGTTTATGATGAAATGTCAAACATATCGTTATTTCACATGAAATCGATCAATGAATTTCTTATTTAATTTCAGCAAAGAACTGAAATCGATCGATCATTATTAATGGACATCAAAATTAATTGGTGGGAGATATTGCGTCATGGTTTTTTAGTTCCTCGGTTCATTTAATTTTTATTTTTTATTTTTTTTTCCTTTTATTCTTGAACCTATTATTTATTTAAAGATCTACAATTAACTTTTACAACCTATCAATCGTGTTGTTGTACAAAGATGAAAAAATTAGTGGTCGTGTAACGAATTTAATTTATCTACGAGTTAAAGTCATACCATTTATAATGTTCACATATCATAGATTTGTAAAGATAAAAGGTCTCAAGACGTACAATATAGTATTACATTTTAAACTCATAAAGTACATATTCCATGAAACCCTTTACTAGGTTAAAATTTTAAACCAATATTCTATAAACTACACACGAGATTTTGATGGAGATTCTGGTGGACACTCTCCAGGGAAGCCTTCACATTTGCTAGGGTCGATTTCCACTCCACAAGCCTCTCCAACTTTTTTAGCCTGAGGCGTATTGAAAATCTTGCATAAATCTGGATCCTTAATGAAGTCACAAAAACAACCATTTTCTTCTTTCAAAGCTTTGCAACATTCTGACTCTGGGTCTGGTATTGGTCCATCAGGTTCAAAATTATCACCACATGGTTCTAACTTTTCTAATTCGCACTCAACTGCCATACCCAATAGCACTTCCTCCATAACGATAATTCCAGCTACCAACATTACTAAACCGAGATACATCTTCATTTTCAGAGACGGTCGATATTTAGAGATTATGGTAGACGAAACAAATATATGAATTCTTATAGTATGACTTAGAACAAGGTTTGCTAAGGTATTAATTTATAAGCATACAACTTTGTAAGTTGTGAACATCTTCACCGTTGAATTTAGATCAACGATTATAAAATAAAGTCAATAAGTAGATATATCATATTTCGTTACCTTGAAAACATAATATTTACAATTGATAAAGTAAATGTGTTATACTCTATGTATATTGGATATTACATTATATTGGAAATTATTAATAAGTATATATCATCTCGAATGTAATTAAGTTACATTGGGAACATAAATCAAATAAACGATACTTTTATATAATTTAAAAATATTCTATTTTGATGCATGGCGAAGCTACGAATTTTTAAATGGGGAGCAATTTTTTATTTTTTTTATTTCTATCATTTTAGAGAGTCAAAATTCATAAACTATGATTAATTACCTTTAAACAATTATTTTTTTATTTTTTTAATTTTAGTTTTCTTATGGGCGAGTGCCCCATTATCCCCTTCTAGGTCTACCCATATATTTACACAAGAAATAAAAATTACAGTAACTACACAAATAATATGTTCATTACTTTTCTCATTTATAAATTACAACACATTGTTAAATAAGTATGTTTAGTTTGTACAATTTATCTTACAAAAAAACCTAATATTAATAATGGAACATTTTTTCTACTTATATGTATGACACAATTTTTTATCTAATTAGGATAACTTCATCAATTATCTCATCCTTGTTCATTTGTGTACTAACTCTTCTACCAATATTTCATTTGTACGCATCCTGACATATGTATCAGTAGTTGTTTGGTTAATTATTACTATGTGCTTTATCATAAAAACTAATTAATGTTTTGCATTAGTAAGATATTATTTGGTTACATTAATCAAGAACTAATTGGTCATACAATATTGATCAATTTATAAATCATATATGTTTATCAAAGTTATTTACGATCAGGAGGAATCAAGTCCAAGTGAATACACTTAGTCATTAAAATTCGTTTATATAATCTTCATTTATAGTAATCTATATTCTTATTTGTTTATTGATATTTAACTTAATAACTAAACTTTGATTTCAATATTTAACTATCATTCCTTTGAGATCGACACCGGTTGAAATTACCATACGTACTATACTATTACACAATATGGATAATGTCTATGTGGGCTAATTTTAATTAAGTTAGTTTAACGGTAATTTCTATTAATGAAAAGATTGTGTTTTTATGTGTGTCATAGAATAGAGCCTAGACACCTAATTTTTACAAATATAAAACTAAATTTTACACATTAATTATACATTTTCAGTTTCAACTTCTTAGAAAAAGTTTTGCATTTATTTAGGTGGACCTAGAGGATTTTTTTTTGAAAGACAGTATCGGGCTCAGTGGCATTGCCTCTTCATATACCCATCACCAATTCCAGAGGAAACCCGAATATTTCGAGAGAAAACCCCTATCTCCATCCCGGAGAGCATTTTGCTCACATCCGGGTTCGAACCCATGACCTTGAGGTCATGGTGAAACACCTTGTGCCACTTGAGCTGGAAGCTCTTGGCATAGGTGGACCTGGAGGATGGCAAGGTACTCGTACTCCTATTGTTGTAATTTGGTAGGTAATTTATTACAAAGGGGTAACAGATAAATATGTTGATGTACTGTGCGAAAATGTTTAAATGAGTTGCTAGACAATTAATATGTTTAATTAAAGTAATAAACAATTTTCATATCTATATTATACTTTTTTAAATTGCAATATTTATAAGTTAAGTAACTTAATTAAATTCGTGAGTTATGTAAAATGCTCTTGGACATCTTGGTATTATTATTTATAAGTTAAATAACGTACGTATCGTGATTTTTTTTACAGTCGAACAAATTAATAGTCCAGTAATTTGGTTGAACATTTTCATAAAGTAGTGTAACATATTGGGATAAGGATTTATAAATGTATTTAACTTTACGAAACAATCTATAGAGTACACAATTTTGAACAACACTTCTATGGTTCTATGGTGTGTATCAAACTTTCAATAATTTCTATTATATGTATTGGATTGTACTTTTAAGGTCATTATATAATGTGTCATGTGTCATCCATATAATAAATCCACCATTATTGTGTAGTACCAGTTTGTACAGTACAAGCTTTCAATGCATAAATGTGGTGGATCTATCAAAAAGCTTGGTGGAAATCTCACCACCCATCATTAAAAGGCACATACGATACATACAATAGAACTGCAACACGCATATCGTTATTTCACATTAAATCGATCAATGAATTTCTTATTTAATTTCAGCCAAGAACTGAAATCGATCGATCATTATTAATGGACATCAAAATTAATTGGTGGGAGATATTGCGTCATGGTTTTTTAGTTCCTCGATTTATTTATTTATTATTATTTTTTTTCCTTTTATCCTTGAACCTATTATTTATTTAAAGATCAACCTATCAATCGTGTTGTTGTACAAAGATGAAAAAATTAGTGGTCGTGTAATGAATATAATTTATCTACGAATTGGTTATAAATAAGCACATAAAATAAAGAACATGTTGCAACTTACAGTTAGACTCAAACCATATATAACGTCCACATATCAATTTGTAAAGATAAAAGGTCTCAAGACGCACAATATAAGTATTAGATAGATTTTAAACTCATAAAGTACATATTCCATGAAACCCCTTTACTGGGTTAAAATTTTAAACCAATATTCTATAAACTACACACGAGATTTTGGTGGAGATTCTGGAGGACACTCTCCAGGGAAGCCTTCACATTTGCTAGGGTCGATTTCCACTCCACAAGCTTCTCCAACTTTGTTAGCTTGTTCCGTATTGAAAATTTTGCAAAAATCTGGATCCTTATTGAATTCACAAAAACAACCATCTTCTTCTTTCAAAGCTTTGCAACATTCTGAATCTGGGTCTGGTATTGGTCCATCAGGTTCAAAATTATCACCACATGGTTCTAACTTTTCTAAATCGCACTCAACTGCCATACCCAATAGCACTTCCTCCATAACGATAATTCCAGCTACCAACATTACTAAACCGAGATACATCTTCATTTTCAAAGACGGTCGATATTTAGAGATTATGGTAGATGAAACCAATATATGAGTTCTTATAGTATGACTTAGAACAAGGTTTGCTAAGGTATTAATTTATAAGCATACAAGTTTGTAAGTTGTGAACATCTTCACCGTTGAATTTAGATCAACAATTATAAATTAAAGTCAATAAGTAGATATATCATATTTCGTTACCTTGGGAACATAAATCAAATATACAATACTTTTATAGAATTTTAATTCTTCTATTTTGATGCATGGGCGAAGCTAGTAATTTTTAAATGGCGAGCAATTTTTTTAATTTTATTTTATTTCTATGTCAAAGTTCATAAACTGTGATTAATTACCATTAAACAATTATTTTTTTATTTTTTGTACTTTTAGTTTTCTTATGGGCGACTGCCCCATTACCCCCTTCTAGGTCTACCCATGTATTTACACAAGAAATAAAAATTACAGTAACTACACAAATAATATGTTCATTACTTTTCTCATTTATAAATTACAACACATTGTTAAATAAGTATGTTTAGTTTGTGCAATTTATCTTAAAAAAAAAAAAAAACTAATGTTAATAATGGAACATTTTTTCTACTTATATGTATGACACAATTTTTTAACTAATTAGGATAACTTCAACAATTATATTATCCTTGTTCATTTGTGTACTAACTCTTCTACCAATATTTCATTTGTACGCATCCTCACATATGTATCAGTAGTTGTTTGGTTAATTATTAGGGAAAATCACAAATTTGATCCTTTGACCAAACTCATTTAACAAAATAATCCATTGACTTTTTTTTAACAAAGTAATCTAACAATACGCGCTGCAACAAGCGAGAAAGGCGCGTGTGATTAAAATAAGGCAATTAAATCAATTAATTAACAAAAAGTCAGAATTTAATTAATTTTTAAACCAATTAGTCAACAAAACGTTACATAATTCGCGTATTAATGCGTGGGCCCGGAGTGACTTACACGGGCCCGGCACGACTAACACATATGTCCATCCACAAGCTGCCACGTGTCGAAACCCTGCAAAAGGTGCGAGAATGGGAAAAAAAGTGGGCCCTACGCGTTTCGAAAGAATCAAAACTTTATTCTGCGTAGCCGTCATTCCATACGCGCCCCATGTCTGTCTTGTCACGTCCTTTCGCGCCCCTCACTCTGTCATGTCATTCCATGTGCACCATTTGTTCTTTTTATAGTATACTTTTATTTAATGTTTTCACCGACCCTTTCCCTTTCACCCTAGATGAAAACGGAAGCAGACCAAAGATGAAAAACCTAGTTTTTTATACTATAAGAATCGCACCCCTTCGTATTCGTAATCACGCCTATCATTCCGTCGGTTTTTTACTTTTTTCACCGTCACCATCACCAACCGAACCCAACTTCTCCTAACCCTAAAAAAAACGACAGCGTTTGATATCGCGTAAAAAGTCACGTTTTTACCACCGATATCTATCTCATTCTGGAACGATTCTTGGCATATTGACTCAAAAGCATTACAAATCAGTAACATTATGCCAAGATGATTGAAACAAGGTTGCACGAGAAAAATCAAGCAAAACGGATGTAAAATGAAGATTCCACACACGTTTGAAGATTCAAGGCACAAAATCGAGATTTCAAGACCAAAATGCCCTCCATCAGTATCCATTATTTTCAAGATGTTCGTTTTCAAAATACGAATCTAACAGAAGAAGAATCAACCAAAACGGGCAAAGAATGAAGATTTCGCGCCCGCCGGAAGATCCAAATGATCCGTACGCAATATCTGGAGCTATGGACCTCATTTTCAGGCATATCCTATGTCAAAATCTTCGTTTTTGAATTACGAATCCAACAAAAAAAGAATCAACTCAAACGGACGTATAACGAAGAAAACACGCACGAATCAAGAAACGAAGCAACAAATCGCGCAACGGGGCGGGGCAGGGCCCACCGCCGCCGGCCACCCTTCCCCCGTCCCGGTTTCCGTTTTTGGCAAGTTTTGGTACCTGGTGCGGTCACTTTTCGCGTTGTACAGTACCCGGTGCGGTCACTTTTCATGTTGTACGATCCACTTTTAGCTAGTTTTTCTAACATGCACCTCAAGGCTTCATGATGCTAAAATGAGCCAAGACTCACCTATAAAAGGGTTGTTTGGGTTCATTTGAAACACACACCTCATATGCACACATTCTAGCATATTTCACTCTTTCTTTCTCACTAGATAATCTTTCGTAGTCTTTTAGTCTTTCTCATTCTAGGAATATTGTAATTAGTCCACGGGCTAACATAGAAGCTAGGGCGAACGCTAGAGATTCGGAGATCAATCTTTGTACGTGTGAAAGAGTTTGTCAATTATAATAATACGTTGCTACGCATTTAATTCCGGGTGATTTCTAAACCATTATTATACTTGTCTAATTTCATATTTGAATATGTATTATTGCCTGGTATGTGATTTATTTGTTGCCATGAATTGCGAGTAGTTTATTATTGTGATTGCTATGGATGTAGATAATTATAAGTAAGGATGTCATTACATAACTAATGTACGATAATCGTAAAGTGGTATGACGGCCCCTATTCGACTGTTACTCGGTATAGTGCTGGAAATGCGTTATGCAAAGTACAAACGTACGGAAGCCGGTAAATGACCGAAGGTAGTTATATCATTGGAATCAGCTCTGGTTTAACAGTTGGAATTCCGTAAGGATAATACAACTTCACAACTAACTGGTATATCCTACGAGAATCAATGCATTACAAAATAATGTTCGTTAAATACGTTCAGATAAAATAGGAGATAATAACCCTTGCACTGTTTAGACTTTATGAATTTTAAGTCTAGTTTATGGAGTACCCTTTCCAGTTATCCACGTGACTATAACCTAGTAATTAGGACCTGATCAACCTTAATTATGGTAAGTAGTTATCTGTGCCCATGACATGCAATAAGTAAGACACAGCGAAATCACTCGTTGTATATATTAGGTTTACTTTCCTGCACTGCTTTACATTTAATTAGTTAGAGTGTCACTTTCACCTTCAATTACTCTTGACCGCGTGTTGGATATAAGAAGCAGTGGAAATCTCATGCAAAGTACACTGTCTATTATTGAAAGGCATGGTCCTCGTATGAAACATGTTTTAACAAACTGCGAATAACCTGGGGATGTATAACTGTTTGAAAAGGAGAACTTAAATCATAAGTCGAAGTAATTAAAGCTTAATTGAACGAAAACAAGACTTAGGAATAGGAGTAAAACCCTGGTGACCTATAAACCTTAAAACCCTAAGTTTTACATAATCGACGGTCTGAACATGCAAAGTTAATAATCTTCGTGCTAATAGTGTAGTAAACTACCTTAGGGGTCAAGAACGGTCGGACCTATGAGACGATACGCTACTGATTCATGCGCCTCGGTTTAAACCAAGATGGGTTGTTCATCTTTCAACTAGATGAGTATTGGAAGTTTGTGTATTGCTCCGACCAGAATCACGATAACCTAGTTCCATGTGACATGCCAATGGGAAACTGAGTTGGTAGGGTTCTAGAGTTTACACCTAGTAGTTTATTGACCACATTAGTATCAACCCTATTCGTTCTGTCATCCTGAAATACTAGTTATCGAAATCTCAGCAATCACATCTTTATCTTTATCTGTTTTCCTGCACTTTAATTTCCTGCAATTTACTTTTCTGTATTTTAAATCCCAAAAAACCTACCTACTTTGTGCCATCCTAAATACTTCCCTACTGAAAGTGTTAACTTTAATCACCCACACGTTTGGATTCGTAGAACGATCTTAGGTCATACTTACCGCTTACTAACCAGAGTAGGTAGTACGTATAATTTAAGCCCCGCAAAATATAAATTTAAAAACCCCTGCTGCGCTCGCACCATCTTTTGAAAAACAACGACACGGTGCGTGCACAACAAGTTTTTGGCGCCGCTGCCGGGGAGTCTCAAACGTAGATTTAAAGCCACCTTAAGTAGTTGTATTTAGGAGATCCTTCCGATTGAAATCTTCCTAGAAATCCTTCGAAAGTTAATTTGCGTAATTTTAGTTTTAGTTCACGATTAATTTAATACTGGTTAATTAGGATAATATTAGTTTAAATATGACGTCTCGAAAACCCACTTCTAGTTGTACTTCAAGGGATGAATTGTATGCTTCCCTAGAAGAATTTAGGATCCCACATCCCATTCCAAACCATTTCCTGAATTTTGATGTCACGGATCGACTACCTGACTTGGCATCATCTCCAGAAGATCACTCTCCAACTTTGCACATGCCTGAATTGTCGAAATCTGTCCACTTGGATTATCTTCCCGAAGAAAATCATGAAGTAAAGCCTCCGAAAACATGTGACTTAATTACCCTCATTCCTGAAACATCGGTATATACCCAAACCATAACCGATTCTCACAATGACGGTATCTTTCCATTCTCTTCATACGAACCTAAATACACCATTTACCGAGTGGTGGACAAAGTTCCATTAGCTAAGCCAGAAAACCCTTGTTTTGAAGAACGCACCCTAGGCGCATCTTTCAATCCTTCCCGTAGGGCGGACGTTTATAAAGCATTCGTCAAACAATTGACCTATGCCAACCTCCCATTTTCTTTCGACCAACGAGAAACGATTACTGCATTAGAAAAACAAGTGGATCTTCTTCTTCATCTCTCAAATAAAGAATGCGAAAACCCCTCCACAAGTTTCAGAGACCAAGAACTAAAGTTTGTAGCAGATTTAGATCTACTCCTCGAATCATTTGCCGACATAGATTACCTTCCAATATCTATGATATTAATAAATCACAATGTCGCCGCAATGATCGACAAACTTGAGTTCTGGACAGAACAAAACCCGATCACCTTTCTTGGTAAAATTTCATTCATTGTTGACCCCGCTTCTTACCTAATCTCAAAATTGCGAGAAGTTTTCCCTAATTCCACAAAGGATAAAGTCAACACAAGCTTCTTTGAAAAAAGAAAAGACCTCCACGTCAAGCTTGTTCAAATCTTCACCTTCACCAAGTATCCCTTCACTTCCACTCAAAAAGCCGGAATCAGTGAACTCGGTAAACTAGTTAAACTTACAACCGGAGAACCCGATTCCACGGAGGAGAATGCGTTTATCGAAGCAGTGAATAAACTTACTCACAATCTGAACTACAAAAACAAAGGAGAACGCGACGGTCTATCAAATCCCAAGAAGATAAGAAAGGCGTACAATAAGTTGATTAACGATCTTGTCAATCTAGGGTATGAGGAACGAGAAATCCTAACGGGTCCAGAAGATCGTCATTTTCTAGTTTACAATGTCATCTGGGAGCTATCAAAGTGTTTTGTACCAAAAAATGTTCAATTAAGGGAGAAAATCTCGACCTTTTCCCTTTGGAGGGATCGGAACGGATCATAAAACAATTCTTTCTGAAAAAGGGCAAGGCTCGCAACCTTAAGTGAGCCAGTTTTAAGTATACATATATAATATAATAAATTTTTGAAAGTTTCCCTTAAAAGAAAAAACGCTTTTAAATGTTTGTCTGGAAACACGTGCGTGACTGAAAGAATGTGAAAACATTTTGGGAATTCTACTTAAACGGATACACTCAACAAGTCCACGACAGACAAAGATTTTTAAACAACAAAAATAGTTTAAGTTTAATGTTTAAAAGTTGATTTTAAGTGTTCCGCAAAATTTTGCGCGTTTCTTAAAATATTTGCGACGTAACAAGAAACTAACAAGTAACTAGTTACAAGTAATATATTTAAGATTCACCCCCATTATTAGTGGACATTGGAAATTAATTTGAGATATTAGTACTTGACATTTAATTTATCTTAGGGACCATATGAGTACCATAGTACTTAAGGTGAGTACATGTACCCTAATGGACCACTATGAACCTCCTTAACTCCCCATAATTCAAATCATTCAACAAACTTCATCTTCCTCCTCCTCCCTCTCTAAAAACCGGCCACCATGAGTCCACCATGAATCCACCATCAAAACTCCATCAAATCACTTAATCTCTTGTCCTTTCGAGCCCCTCGTCGCATATACTTCTCGGTTGTACTTTCGTTTTTGCATTTCATTCGCTCTAAGCAAGGTATGATCACAAAACCCACTTTGAACTTTTAGGAACTTGTTTCTTGTAGTTATATAGGATAGTAGCTAGGAAATAGTGTTTTCCTTGGTTAAATGCTCTATTACTACACGTTCCTACCACTAATACATGCAAACCTCCACGTTCTAAACCTTGATCAATTGATCTAGCTTAGAACTTTGCTTAATTAAGTGTTAGTATTCCAAGTGCCTAGTAATTGTGGTGCTTTGCATAATCCCTCTGTTAGTTGCTCTATGTGCACAAGTTAGGTTTAGCAATTTTGGCTTTTGAAAATCAACAAAAAAGTGACTAGCTTGCATGAAAAATATGATAAGTTGAAAATTGCATGACCATATTGTACTTGTTTTGACTAGTCAAATTAGGCAATAACTAGAGAATCATCACTCTTGAATAAAAAGACTTGGACCACACCAAATACATGGGCATGATAACCTCTTTTATGCATAACTTAGTTTGCTTATCAAATAGGAAATGCTTAAAATGAATTAGAATATGCATGCATGAATAGGTTAAAATTATGGCATTCGAAAATATCATTTAAAAGCTTTGACCTAAAAGTCAACTTGAAGTATTGAATTTATTTTAAGACAAAATCTTTTATTCAAAAACCTTACTTCAACTTGCACTTCCAAAGTCGAACCTTACCAATAATGATGTTATTCGTGAATTCTCATCATTTCAAACTTGGTCTGCACCAAACTTTGTAAATGACAAGCACTTCACAGTAAAAAGATTGCCATTCCATGACTATACTTTCCTGAGTAATGATATTACCTTGACGATTAACTGTTTGTTACATGGGAGCATTATACGTTCAATGAAATCTTTAGATTGTCTAGAAATTAAAGCCCTCACTTCGAAATTCCACGAAGCGTGCTTTGAATTTCTCTTTCTTAAAGAATCCATTACTTTAAATGTTCTCAGGTACAATGACACGCAAGAAGAAATTAAATCCAGCACGACCCCTTGCAGGATCTTTAGCATATATGAGTGCCACGCCAGCTTATGACAAGATGGCCCGTATATGGAGGGATAAAAAGTCCGGGCGTCTCAGGCACATTGATTAGGACGTTATGCAAGCTTTAGGACTCAAGCAGCGACTCGAAGACCTGCTTAGCTACACAGTGAATGGGCAGCAGTTCGAGCCCTTGAAGAGATTATTTAGCATTGATGAGCCCGTATATGTGGAAATGGTTACGGAATTTATGACCACCTTCAGTTTTCAGGAAAGAGGGAGGATTGAAGATTGTTCATTATCATTTCAGTATTTGGGCAACCCGCACACTCTGTCACTCGCCCAGTTCTCACTTCACATAGGCCTGTACACACCTGAGGAGATACAGTCGCCTTTATTCACCACAGGAGCCACCTCTGTTTCTGTCACCACCAGTTGCATTGAAATATGGAGCCAATGGTCCCCCACACCGTATTTTTCAGGAATCAAGGCAGCCCGACTCAAGGACCCAGTTCTCCAGATTCTGCACAAGCTCATAGCTTGTTCCTTTGACGGGAAACACACCACCAGCGGACGAGTCTCCAGATTCGATGTCGCTCTCATGGCGAGCATTCTCGCAAAGCGAAACATACAGGTTGCCTATTTAGTCGCTCAGAGGCTTCTACAGGAAAAGGATTTTGGCTAGAGAATATCATACCTGGGAGCAGTAATTACTCGCCTGATCCGAAATATGAGATTGCTTCGAACAGCGGATGTTGAAAGATTCAAGGCAGGATGGAGCTCCAAGCCACTTGACTACCAATTTCTTAGGAGTATGGGTATACTCCGGATCACGGCAGATGGTACAGTCTACATCAAAGCAAGGGCAGCAGATCCTGACAGTGTGGACATTTTAATACCAGATTTGGTCCTACCAAGAGAGACAAAGAAAAGGAAACGACAACAAGGGCCCAGTGAGTCAGATACCGATGAGGATGACAGTGATGACTAAAATGATGATGAAGATGATGACATACCGCCACCACCACGAGTAGAACCACCACATACTAGGGCAGGACCTTCTACTCCTGCCCCAAGACCGAAAGGGCCTTCATTCATCTATCACTACGGGGCGCCTACAGGTCCCGATTACTGGTACTGGAATATGCAGATACAGACTAGGATCTATACAGCATTGCAACAGCAGGCAGCTGGTATACCCATGACCCCACTGCCACACTTACCATGTGGAATGGGTCGAGCACCACCACACCTGTATCCACCTGTAGTTCCTACTCCAGCACCTCGACCACCACCGGGCCGTAGGCATGTTATGCCACCACGGGTTATCATTCCTAGACCTCAGCCACCCCCAGTGCAGATCCCAGTCACCGGACAAACCATTCCGTCAGTTGTTGGTTCATTCAGAGTCCACACATCAAGAGGAAGTAGGACATCCAGAGTATCAGCACGGGCTGTCACAGTTCAGAGCCCCAGAACTGGCAGACAGACCATCCCTTCAGCTACTGTACCTATTCCAGTCTCCTCTCACAGGCAAACAGATCTCTTCCAGGACAACACACACCAAGGGTCAGCCATGTTCCCGTTCGGTAGTTTCGAGATACCATCCGGACCACTTATCGATCAGCTAGTAGACCAAGGAGCTTTTACCATTGGCATGCTAGACGAAGGAGCTAATCATGATGCATCAAACGAAGGCACCAATGATCAGTATGATGACTCCTCATCAGATGAGACTTCTCCTGGACCCATTACATCTACAGCAGCAGTATGACCATGAGCAGAGCAATGGATTGCTCCTCTTTCTGACTTCTTTCTACTTTCTACCAAAACTCTTTACTATTATTGTCTGTATTGATGTACGATTGATGCTTCGACATCACATTTATCTATTTACTATTTTATTATGCTTTCACTTTACTTTTTCTTATTAGCAGCTATTATTTAAATGATTGAGTGGATTGTTTGTTGAACCAAAACGACTATTTATCGGAGACCAAATCAAAGGAAGCAACGGACCCCACGATGGAGAACACGGAGAGACGTAAGCTACAAGCCGCGGACCAGCAAACTTCTAACACACAACAAACAACGCGTACAGCAAAAGCGGTACACCGTTCCAAAAACCCTTATCCGTTAAAGCTTTGATTATCTCGCCCAATATTCCAACACTAAGTGTGGGATACCTCATACCACATAACACTTATGAAACAATCCAAAGATAATTAGAATCTCTAAGTGTGGGATACTTCGTAAAGAGGTGCTCAACAAATAGATTCGAACATTAGGGACAATGTTCCTCTAAGTGTGGGATATTCGGTCTACAACCGCAAGTTTTACCTCTTGTCCGTAAGCCAAACAATATTTTCATCAAAAGGCTAAAAATGGAAAAATTTTCGGATTCAAAAACATCGTTTTCTGGAAATCCTATCTTTCAAAACTATGAACTATAGCTAGAAACGAGTTTTAACAAAGAAACGGAATTATTTTAGAGTAAGATACGGACGAAAAAGGCAACACATGGCTAGGCGCATACTGACCAAAACATTCGATTCGTGAGGATTGAGCCCATAATTAGCATTCATCTTTAATGCTTCACTTTTCGTTTCATGTGTGTGCCGATGTATGCATTTGAATTAGAACTTGCTCTTGTAATACATTTCGAGATCACATCAATGAGTGCCACACGTGGCATAGATACAACCTATCTTGACAGCTTCCAAGGAATCCAAAACACCTTTCCACCATCAAACATCCACCCACTCAACACCTACTCTTCACACTCACTAGAGATTTCCTGTCATTTGTCTCGAACCTCAAGAGTCTCATAAACCATTAGAGACACTCCCAAATTCCCAAAACCTTTGCAAATAAAAGCCAACATAACTCAAGATCATTAGAAACCTTCCAGGCCGCAAAGTACATTATCAAGATCGGCGAAGTAGAAGAAAAGAAATCAAACCAATCACGCCGACACAACTATGAAAAGGGCCAAGGAAAAGGAAGGATCCAAAGAAGGAAGGTTATGTAATTCTTCCAAAAACCTAAGGAATTTCAAATGAAAGCTTCAAGAAAATACAAGGAAAAACCATCACCACCTACATTCTTAAAACCAAAAACCCGATTCCTTCCAAGTTATCTCGACAGGTTAGTATCGTCCTCATCAAAAGTGATGGAGATCTGATTCTCGATCAAGCCTATGACGAGAATGCTGCATGACTGGCTATCCGAGTGATTGACACTAGTAAGTAGGAAACCCTAAACACTTTGAGTGATTTGAGTGACCCACTTGTAAGGATTGCTTAGTCATGATCATCATATAAGTTGCCCGAAGAAGGTATCGAAATTCTATAAACTCATAGTTTCCAGTAAAAACTCTTTCATAACCATAGTTTATATCTTCTAAAAATAGTGTTTTCTAACAACTGATGCGATTAGAATCCTTCCAGAAATTTTTATGAATGAGTTTGCTTGAGGACAAGCAAAGTTCTAAGTGTGGGATACTTGATATCGCGTAAAAAGTCACTTTTTTACCACCGATATCTATCTCATTCTGGAACGATTCTTGGCATATTGACTCAAAAACATTACAAATCAGTAACATTATGCCAAGATGATTGAAACAAGGTTGCACGAGAAAAATCAAGCAAAACGGATGTAAAATGAAGATTCCACACACGTTTGAAGATTCAAGGCACAAAATCGAGATTTCAAGACCAAAATGCCCTCCATCAGTATCCATTATTTTCAAGATGTTTGTTTTCAAAATACGAATCTAACAGAAGAAGAATCAACCAAAACGGGCAAAGAATGAAGATTCCGCGCCCGCCGGAAGATCCAAATGATCCGTACGCAATATCTGGAGCTATGGACCTCATTTTCAGGCATATCCTATGTCAAAATCTTCGTTTTTGAATTACGAATCCAACAAAAAAAGAATCAACTCAAACGGACGTATAACGAAGAAAACACGCACGAATCAAGAAACGAAGCAACAAATCGCGCAACGGGGCGGGGCAGGGCCCACCGCCGCCGGCCACCAGCCCACCGCCGCCGGCCACCAGCCCACCGCCGCCGGCCACCCTTCCCCCGTCCCGGTTTCCGTTTTTGGCAAGTTTTGGTACCTGGTGCGGTCACTTTTCGCGTTGTACAGTACCCGGTGCGGTCACTTTTCGCGTTGTACGATCCACTTTTAGCTAGTTTTTCTAACATGCACCTCAAGGCTTCATGATGCTAAAATGAGCCAAGACTCACCTATAAAAGGGTTGTTTGGGTTCATTTGAAACACACACCTCATATGCACACATTCTAGCATATTTCACTCTTTCTTTCTCACTAGATAATCTTTCGTAGTCTTTTAGTCTTTCTCATTCTAGGAATATTGTAATTAGTCCACGGGCTAACATAGAAGCTAGGGCGAACGCTAGAGATTCGGAGATCAATCTTTGTACGTGTGAAAGAGTTTGTCAATTATAATAATACGCTGCTACGCATTTAATTCCGGGTGATTTCTAAACCATTATTATACTTGTCTAATTTCATATTTGAATATGTATTATTGCCTGGTATGTGATTTATTTGTTGCCATGAATTGCGAGTAGTTTATTATTGTGATTGCTGTGGATGTAGATAATTATAAGTAAGGATGTCATTACATAACTAATGTACGATAATCGTAAAGTGGTATGACGGCCCCTATTCGACTGTTACTCGGTATAGTGCTGGAAATGCGTTATGCAAAGTACAAAATTACGGAAGCCGGTAAACGACCGAAGGTAGTTATATCATTGGAATCAGCTCTGGTTTAACAGTTGGAATTCCGTAAGGATAATACAACTTCACAACTAACTGGTATATCCTACGAGAATCAATGCATTACAAAATAATGTTCGTTAAATACGTTCAGATAAAATAGGAGATAATAACCCTTGCACTGTTTAGACTTTATGAATTTTAAGTCTAGTTTATGGAGTACCCTTTCCAGTTATCCACGTGACTATAACCTAGTAATTAGGACCTGATCAACCTTAATTATGGTAAGTAGTTATCTGTGCCCATGACATGCAATAAGTAAGACACAGCGAAATCACTCGTTGTATATATTAGGTTTACTTTCCTGCACTGCTTTACATTTAATTAGTTAGAGTGTCACTTTCACCGTCAATTACTCTTGACCGCGTGTTGGATATAAGAAGCAGTGGAAATCTCATGCAAAGTACACTGTCTATTATTGAAAGGCATGGTCCTCGTATGAAACATGTTTTAACAAACTGCGAATAACCTGGGGATGTATAACTGTTTGAAAAGGAGAATTTAAATCATAAGTCGAAGTAATTAAAGCTTAATTGAACGAAAACAAGACTTAGGAATAGGAGTAAAACCCTGGTGACCTATAAACCTTAAAACCCTAAGTTTTACATAATCGACGGTCTGAACATGCAAAGTTAATAATCTTCGTGCTAATAGTGTAGTAAACTACCTTAGGGGTCAAGAACGGTCGGACCTATGAGACGATACGCTACTGATTCATGCGCCTCGGTTTAAACCAAGATGGGTTGTTCATCTTTCAACTAGATGAGTATTGGAAGTTTGCGTATTGCTCCGACCAGAATCACGATAACCTAGTTCCATGTGACATGCCAATGGGAAACTGAGTTGGTAGGGTTCTAGAGTTTACACCTAGTAGTTTATTGACCACATTAGTATCAACCCTATTCGTTCTGTCATCCTGAAATACTAGTTATCGAAATCTCAGCAATCACATCTTTATCTTTATCTGTTTTCCTGCATTTTAATTTCCTGCAATTTACTTTTCTGTATTTTAAATCCCAAAAAACCTACCTACTTTGTGCCATCCTAAATACTTCCCTACTGAAAGTGTTAACTTTAATCACCCACACGTTTGGATTCGTAGAACGATCTTAGGTCATACTTACCGCTTACTAACCAGAGTAGGTAGTACGTATAATTTAAGCCCCGCAAAATATAAATTTAAAAACCCCTGCTGCGCTCGCACCATCTTTTGAAAAACAACGACACGGTGCGTGCACAACAGCGTTTGTCCCACCTTTCGGAACAAGAAATCCAGAAAAAGATGGAACATGTTGATTTGGATCTTAATGTAAGTTTGTTCGTTCTTGTTATACGTATTTTATACGTTTTTTATACTGTAATTTTTAAATTGAGATATGTTAAATTTTATATTTTTGAAGATATATAATATTGTAATTTTGTGATATATCATAAATAATATGTGTAGATAAATAATATGTGTAGATAATATGTGTATATAATATATATGTAGATAATTTAGCCAAAATAATATGTGTAGATAAATAAAAGTAAATAAAATTTTGTGATATCTGTAATTTTGTAATTTTACCGTTCATATTTATTGCTATATATGGAATCTTACGTTAGATTATACTTCCTACTGTTGTTGCTATAATTAGGATATATTTCCTGTTGTTGTTGCTATAATTAGGATATATTCTTTTTATTTTTCTAAATTTATTGCTATATATGAAATTTTACGTTAGATTATAGTCCGTAGTCCTTTTGTTTAGTTTTAGTATATATAGTTGACAAATTAAAGCTTAGAGTGTAGTAAAATTGTCAATTTTAAATTGTAGTCCTTTTGTTTACGTTAGTTTTATCCATTTTTTAACTTTTGTATATTTTTTGTTTGTTAACTAATAAATTTACTGTGATTTTTTTTGTTTTCCAGATGTTATATTACGACGCACACTTGACTATTAGATGTAATGTTGGAGTTACTAAACTAATTAGTGAAAGTTTATCTAGATTCCCGAATAGACTACAAATATTTAGAAACACGTGTTTTGGACGATGGCTGAATCTTGAATGCGATAACCGAGACCCGAGTTTGGTCCATTTGATACTACAAACTGAGTATGTTCCAGAACATGAAATCGATTATTTGTTACCGAGACCCGAGTTTGGTCCATTTGATACTACAAACTGAGTATGTTCCAGAACATGAAATCGATTATTTTTTGTTTATGGTTGGAGGATGGCAGCTTAAATTCACACGTTAGGACTTTTGTCTCATTACAGGATTTCGATTCGGTCGCCAGGACTGGTTACCTAATAGATTTGGCAATCCATTTAGAGATAGAGTTTTTAGCTATAGAGTTGGTCAATCAATTAGGGGTCAAGATATTAGATATGTGTTTGAGTCAGAAATTGACAAATTAGATGATGTTGATCACGTCCGATTGTGCTTATTGTTACTACTCCATTTTGGGTTTCTTGGTGGCGAACTTAAGTCAACAGTTAAAGACAATGTATTAGTACTTTTGGAAGACTTATATGCATGGAACCAATTTCCGTGGGGTTCTTACTTGTGGGATGAAACCTTCCCCAGACTACGTGATGCGCTTGGAAAACGTCAGGCATTACATTTTGGTCAAACTTCAGAGTCGCGCTCTTACTCATTAGCCGGATTTGTTTGGGTCTTTAAGGTAATGTATTCACATTTATTTAGTTATTCTTTTTTATACTTGACGTATTTAACTTTGATTTATACATACTAAGAGTATATATACATATGTAAATATATACGTATATGTAACATCCTCTTTATGGGCCTAGAAGTAATACGGTAATTTATTTATTTTATTTTGTTATTTGATTATGTTAGAAATAAATTATATTTTTGTGTAACTGAAAATGATTAGGTCTATTAGTTAAATGACTTATTGTGAATAGTGAAATATTGTTTCTTTTAAATGGATATAGTTGTCGGTAAAATAAAATTATTATTCTCGCGAATGGTTTTTAGGTTCCAGACAATAGATTTAAAAGAGGAATAAAATTACACCAATTTATACTTGAATCAGTTAATGGGTCGACATTTGTTTCCCTCATTTCACAGAAATTGCATCTATCACTCTAATACTCCTACCTACACTTAGAAATCAAGGAAAATCAAAGTGGAAACGATTAACATTCATTCTTGAAGCTGTGATTTGATTCAAACACCTGATCTTCTTCATCATCATCTTGTTAACTTCTTAATTGTAGGTGTATTTTGCCCATTTTCAATTATGCATGAAATTGGTTGAATGAGGTTGAATAATTGATGCATGTATGGAATTAATGCTTGAATGTATTGTTGATACTGAAATTACTTGAATCATCATCATCATCTAGCTTATCTTTGAATTTAAGTGCCCTAATTGTTCATGAAACCTAAATGTAATTTTGGGTAGAAATTGCATGTATATTAAATTGTGTATAGATTGAAATGAAGTGAATGTAGTGATGATATTTGATGTTATATGATGAATATAGAGTTCATTGATGTGTTAGAATTGACATAAACCGAGTTTGATGTTGTTTTGGTTACAAAAATGGAGTTTGGGTTCGTGCAGGTCTGAAGCATCATTTTAAAACGTATAAACGCGATCCCAGCCTAGTTTCCGGATCGCGTTCCTTTTGCCTCAGTCGAGTTTTGGTCTTGGTTACGCGATCCTAGCCATTTTCCCGGATCGCGTTGCTAAGTGTATTTTTGGTCACGGTAGAGTTTGGTCGTGTGAACGTGATCCCAACTCATTTTCCAGGATCGTGTTAGTAAGTGAAAAATCATCAATGACTGAAATCCTTTTTGGGAACGCGATCCAGACCCTATGCCCGGATCGCGTTTCACAGTGTAAAACGGTAACAGAATGGTTTTGGTCAGTGTAACGTGATCCCACCACCTCATGCCCGGATCGCGTTTGCATGTTAAAATTTGATAAATGTGATAACTTGTGACTTATATACTTATGATATTTAAGTACTATTGGGAGTATATTATGTGCACATATTTGACATTATATACTTGGGTAGATTATAACAACTTATAAAATGAGATACTAATTTGGGTTTTTGGTTGTGTTCTCAGATAAACCGAAGACTCGGTAATATAAGATCTCTGAGTGGAGACTGCGATCGTCATGGTGAGTGGATCGATGACTCTCAGTCTAAATTAGTTGTAACAACTATTTTACAACGGGTAAATGTGGTTTTACTGTTATACCTTGTTTAATTAGCATATTGCCATGATGATTATGGTTTATGTGTTTTCTTTCAGACGTCAACAGGGATTGGGTTTGGGTACTATTACTTGGACAACATTAGTACTTTGTACATGTGTTGTTTATTGAATTGGTGTTGTAAGTAGTAATAGTACCAAACTATCGGTTAGATCACTGAATTGGCTTTCAGTTGGTTGTAAGTGTTAATTGGGGGCCACCGCGGCAGTAGGGTACCTCAAGGACCACCGATCCTCTTTGAAGCTAGTTGTTTATGATGCTTAGCTGTAAAGAATTGTTAATCTGAGTTAGGTTGATAGTTATGGATCTATTCACTTAGCTTTGTGCTAATCCCCCTCATTACTTCTTGCAGTTTAATCTTATGATAGTGGGTGGCAAGAAGTCAGGTTTGATGGGATGTTTGACGGCTCACTCTGAATTACATAATAATATTAATGGTTTAACATTATGTTTTGAATTTATATAACATCTAAACTTTGTGTTTGAAATTATTATAGTAATTTAGCTTAATAGATCATGTATGAGTGGATTGCACTTTTGTAATGTATTATATGCAATCTAAATGTATGGATTTAAATATTCGCTTCCGTTATAAAAAAAATGGTTTTGAAAGTAGAGGGTGTTATAATTTGGTATCAGAGCATAGGTTTGGGTGAATTGAACATGGGTTAAGTGTTCAATCCCAAATCTATTTATGTTAGTCAAACATTCCATGGAGTGAGATTTAGCTATTGTATGAGAATTGGTTAGTATGTAGGTACTAACAATTAACGAGTTGTGAGATGTTGTTTTGATGCAGATATGGCAGATAATGAACATCCGACCGATACTCCCAACAATGTCTCTAGAGTGGATGTTACTTGATATCGCTTATTTTGTACATGTCTATCTTTAGCGATATCATTGTTTTTGCATTCATTTTAAGTGGACTTTATGAACTTTTGGTACTTATTTAGCTTAAATAGAATTATAGGCGTCAATATTGAAGAATCGTCGTTTGGACTGCATTTTGGTTATGATTCGAGCAAGTTTGTAAAGTGTTGAAGTCTTGAGCTTAAAGCTGGTCTGCTGGAAAATAGGTTGAAGCCACCGGCTAGGAGACAACACCCGCCGGCTACAGTTTTCTTAAGCGAAGCCACCGGCTTGGAAGCAAAGACCAGCCGGTTCGTTTAAAATTGTTGAAGCCACCGGCTAGTGAGCATAAGCCGCCGGCTTGGTGGGCGGGCAGCCACTTTTTGCCCTCAAAAGTACTTTTTGCTTTTTGGATCCACCAACTTTTCATCTAACAAAAAAACACACATGAAAACTCAGCTATTTTTGGCGATTTTTAGGGGTTTGAAGGTTTTCTTTCATATTCTTGAGGATTTCCTTTCGTGTAGCATCTCTCGGTTACTAACAAACATCATCTCACCCTTATAAGCACTCGGTTTGCACTTTTATTCAAATAAAATAATGTTTCCTTTGATAATTGTGATGATTTGTGTGTATGATGATATAATTATGATGGTTAGCTAGATTTGTATACTTGCTTGGATGAACTAGTTAGTGATTAGGGGTGTTACATTTTGTTGTTAGTTTTATGCTTAGAGTTTAAGATTCATCCACAAATTTGTATGAAACTAGTTTATTTGTTAAGCTTGTCGGTATTTTGGCTAAACAACTATAGCGAATGTTTGTTGTTTAATAAAAATACTTGTTATTCGTACGAAATATATGAATGAACCTTCTTCCGCCAACGTGAATGATTTTACAAGTAAAACTAGATAGCTAACATGATATGAGTTAGCAAATTGGCGAACGCTTTTGTGTGGATGAATAATAAACTTTTGTAGCTTGAACTTATGTTTAATCTCCAACTTGTGTATTTGAGCTTGATGTCAATTAATTAACTTGTTTGATAATTTGCTAATAGATATAGCGAATGTTTTCTATCTAGTGAATTGTTGTCAACTTTTTGTCTATAAATTGTTGAACTTGATTGCGGATGTGGTTTTGGAATGGGTTAACAAGTTAAGCTCAAATATGCAAGTAGGTAGCTGTGGCGGATGTCCGTTATTTGATTAAATCATGGGTTTGTAAATTGAAGTTGAATCATTAGGTGATGGCGAATGTTAAGCCTAGGTTTGATGGAAAATTGTTAGCATAGAATAACCGGTTTTAAATTTACACCCCGAAATCACTAACGATCTAATCCAAGCAAGTATAGTTTTTAATAATTGAAAGTTCCAAATCAATCACTTTGACTCTTAGGAGTCCACTTGCCTAGTTTAACTTAAAAATTGTAGTTTTAAGCATTGTGACAATTCGATCACACAACCAACCACATTTTACTTTCTCTCTTTAAATTGCTCAAACTTACATTGATCATCCAATCTAGTTCCCTGTGTTCGAACCCGAACTTGCCATACTTTACTACCACTCGACAGGGTCCACTGCCCGGTTGTGTTTTGGTCTAGCTTGGTACTTTTTGGTTTACTTATCAACGATAAATTTTATAACTAGATTTAGTACATCATTACTCCTCCTGAGGATCAGAATGGTAGACGGGGTCAGTCTGGTACTTCATTTTCAGCAGGGGATTTAGATCGAGATGATTATGTTTTACAGTTAGAGGAGGAAGTACTTAAACTTAGAGGTTTACAACAGCAGTCTTTGCTAGATCAACATGCCAGATTATCTCAGCAACAACACAAAGTGTGTTCCTTAAAGACTTTCATAGCTTGTAGACCATATGAATTCTTCGGTAGTACTAATCCATCGGTTACGCTTGATTGGTTGAGAGACGTGGAGAGAAAGTTTAAGGTTTGTAGATGCGAGGATGAGATCAAAGTTCCTTATGCGGTTCAAATCCTAAAGGGTCCGGCAATGGCTTAGTGGGATTCCATTACATCACCCTTGACGCCACAACAAAGGGAATCTATTAGATGGCCGGAATTCTACAATGAGGTTTGAAAGAAATATTGTTCCGAATTTGACATGACTCGTATCCGACGGGAATTTATGGATTTGCATCTGACGGATAGTATGTCCATGGATGAAGTTATTTTCCAATTTTCTGAAAAGTTGAGATTTGTGCAACAGTGGGTTCCAGATGAAAGGACCAAGGTTAAGCATTTTTTTGGTATGTTACCTCCTACTTATCGGACGACTGTGAGATTAGCGGGGTCTCTTACTCAAGCTTTTACTTTGCCCCGTTATGTGGATGGTGATATTCGGGCTCGGGATTTGGAAATCAAAGAAAGGTCCTCGTTGAAATCCAAAGGTGATTCCTCGGTGAATCAGGGAAAGAAGAGATGGCAAGGATCTCAACAAAACCGAAAATCAAATGCTAGTGGTGGTATAGTGGATAAATCAAATTGGCGCCAAAGTTGTAAATCTAAGCACACGGGACCTTGTACTCCTCAAACTGCTAGGTGCATTAAGTGTGAGCAGTTTGGACATGACATAAAAGATTGCACTTTTCCTAAGCATGTGTGTTGGAACTGTCAGAAAGAGGGTCACCGAGCGGGTTAGTGTACTGAGGCAGGTAAGCAGAGATCGGGTAAGGTCGGAGGGTCTTCATCGTCTGGCCAGAAAAGAAAGAATCCACCATTGGCAACTGGCAGGGCTTTCCAAATGAAAGCTGATGAAGATGTCAGAACCGAGGACGTCATAACTGGTACTTTTCTTATAAATTCTGTACCAGCAAGTGTTTTGTTTGATTCAGGAGCCAATTGTTCTTTTATATCCATGCTTTTCTGTGATAGACTAAAATTGACTCCCACTTGTATTACAAATCCTATTGAGGTTGAGGTAGCGGATGGTAATATGGTTCCGGTTACCACATCGGTGACTGGAGCTAGTATATTGATTGAAAGTCATAGTTTCCCGGTTTCTTTTCTCTTGATGTCTATTCCCGGTTTTGATGTGGTGTTAGGCATGGATTGGTTAAGTCAAAATAAAGCCAATATAAAATGCCATAAGAAGTTGATAAGAATCCCAATCTCCGATGAGATAAGGCGCCCACGATTGATATAAATAGAATCTAACAACGAGCACGATTGATATAAATAGAATCTAAGAGCGCTCACAATTAAAAAAACAAGACTCAAATAGAAAAGGTCAGATCAACAATAATTAAATTAGGGCATCTAACGTTTGAAAAATAATAAATTAATCATTACATAATTTTATAGCTAGCAAGGCGCGTGTTGATATGACAAGGGCGTGAACGTCTGTATTGGGCGTGTATGATTTGACCTTCGTGACAGCCTGACGGGCCAGGCCCACATAATTTTTTGCCGTTTGCAGGTTTGGACATGTGGCAGCAAGTGGATGGAGTCCCACCCTATTTTGCGCCGGTCCCACTCATTAATATGCGTAATTGGCACGTGTGTGTGACTAATTGTGTTTAATCAATAATAAAACTCTAACTTATTGTTAATTAATTGATTTAAATGTCTTAGTTTAATCATTCGCGCCGTTCTCGCTTCGTGTAGCACGTTTATGTGGATTAGTTTGCTAAAAATAAAAGTCAATGGATTATTTGTTAAATGTGTTTGGTCAAAGGATCGAATTTGTGATTTTCCCTAATTATTATTATGTGCTTTATCATAATTAATTAATTAATGTTTTGCATGGGTGTTGATATTTTGAACCCTTAATTTTGATAAATCCACCAATATTATGTTTTAACTGTTTGTACTGTACATACATGTAATGTAACATCCTGTTTTCGGGTCTAGAAATAAATGGTATTTTATTAAGTTTTAAATGATTATTTAAGGTAATGGGAAATGATTTATATTTGGATTATTTGAAAATAAATAGGTAAAAGAGTCATGGGATTTATGGTGATTAATAATATAGTACTTGTTTTAAATTGTTAAAACTGACGGTAAAATAAAATATTTTGTCTCGTGGGTATTTTCGAGTTCCAGACAATAGGACTATAAGGGGATAAAAATTACACTGTTTTAAAAAGTGGAGTCGGTTTAAAAAAATGAGGAGACCGACTTATTTCTTCTAAAACCTTCTCATTTGTTCAAAACTCTTTCAAAGTTCCTTTAAACCATTTCAATAAAATCAAAGGAAATTAACAACTAACTTGTGTGGATTCAAGTTTAAGGAAATCATATTAACATCAGTTTCATCATCATCTTCCATATCCATCTTGTTTCTCTTCAATTTTATCAAAGAGGTGAGTGATTTTTGAAATTATAAAATGGGTTTGAGAGGTATTGAGTGATTTACATGAAATTAAAGCTTGTTTGGTTGATATTTGTTGTTAATAGATGTTTTTAGAGGTTATATGAGGTGTAGGATGAGTTAGAAACTGAGTTTTTGAAGTTATGGTGAAGTTTGGTTCGAAAATTAGGTAAACAGCAGCGAAACTCGCAGAACCCAGTTCGTCTAGCGAGGCGAGTTGAGTTCTGGCGAGGCGAGTTGAGTTTTTGCTTTGCGAACTGAGATTTTTGTGATGCGAATCGAGTTTTTTTTGCGAGCCGAGTTGACCTGCGAACCCAGATCTCTGCGAATTGAGATTTTAAAACTGTTTGTTTTGCAAATTTTAAAAATGCATAAAGTGCTATCAGGGTAGCGACTAGATGACTTGAAATTTTGTTTGCCTAGACTTCAGGGATTACCTGATTTGATAAATATGCTATGATAACGATTATGAGATGAGTTACTGACTTGCTATTATTTATGTTCTCAGATAAGCAGAAGGAAACTCAGTGATATAAGACAACTGAGTTCAGAGACTGGAATTTTGGTGAGTGGTAACTGTATTCTTCGGTTTAACCCAGTTGTAACAAGTTTGGTTACAACTGGTGGACATATTTGGTTATGAGTAATTGATTAATTAGTCTTTTGAGTTATGTTTATTGTTAATTGGTTGTTTATATATTATGTATTGGCATGATTATTGTGCACTATGTGATTATTGGCCGCTGGGCATATGTGGATTAATGAGAGGTCAACATTGGTTGGGTTTGTGGCTATTGTTTGGCTGGCGGGGTTTCCGATACACATCGTTGATGGATGAACCCTAGTCAGTGAAGATAGCTTCAAACTATCGGTAAATCACTATGATGGTATACCAGTGGTTAAGGTGTTCTTGTGATGGCATACCAAGAACTGCCGGTCCTCTTAAATGTTGTGTGGTTATTATTTATGTGTTGTAAGATTTGTTATTTCTGGATTGAACTGTCGGATACAGTTCCATTCACTTAGCTGTGAGCTAATCCCACCGTGTTTAACATTTTGCAGAGTATGTATGGACTTTTGGATCGGGGTAGAGATTACCGGATGGGATGTTTGACTACTTCCGCGTCTACTCTGATGTTTTGGAAACTTAAATTCATATTTTTGAAATTAACATAACACTTGGTTTTAGTAAAATGGTTTGTATATCTATATATGTATAGTGTGATCTTTTGGAAACGTATAACGTTTTCGTATATGTAAATATGGTATATATATATATATATATATATATATATATATATATATATATATATATATATATATATATATATATGTATGTGTGTGTGTGTGTGTGTTTTGGGACTCGCTTCCGAAGTTTATTATATAATATATGTTTGCTTAAAAAGCAGGGTGTTATAAGTTGGTATCAGAGCATAGGTTTGGGTGAATTAGACATTGGTATATGTTCAATCCCAAATCTATTTGGTGTTAGTCAAACATTCCACTGTGTGGGATTTAGCTATCAAATGGGTATTGATTAGTTAGTATGTTAGATAATAACGATTAACGAGTGGTGAGATGTTGTTTTGTAACAGAAATGGCAGTTAACGAGAACCCGACCAACACTCTCAATAATGTCTCCAGAAATGATGTACCACCTCTAGAAATACAGAATGACAGACATGGGCAGACTGGTACTTCATCTGCAGCTCATGAGGATACTAAGAGAGATGATTATCTTATGCGGTTAGAGGATGAAGTATTGAAACTTAGAGGAATTGAACAACATTATTTACAGGAACAACAAGCTAGGGCCTCTCAGCAAAGAGATTTCGGTTATCAGTTTCCACCAGTGCAAAAACAGAAAAAGGTTTGTTCATTCAAAACCTTCATGTCCAGTAAACCATCAGAATTTCAGGGAAGTACTAACCCTACAGTGACTTTGGATTGGTTGAGAGACGTTGAAAGAAAGTTTGAAGTTTGTCAATGCGAGGATGAATTAAAGGTTCCCTATGTTGTGCAATTGTTGAAAGGATCAGCCATGACTTAGTGGGACTCCGTTACCGCACATTTGACTCCTCAGTAGAGAGCCTCTATTCGATGGACTGATTTTAATAGTGAGGTATGTAAACAGTTCTGTTCAGAGTTTGATATGACAAGGATTAGACAGGAGTTCTTGGAATTGAAATTGACTGATCGGAAGTCCATGGATGAACTTATTAACCAATACTCTGAGAAAATGTGATTTGTTCAGCAGTGGGTGCCGGATGATAAAATCAGAATTGAGCATTTTGTTGGAACTTTACCCCCGAACTATCGGACAACTGTGAGATTGAAAAATTCACTTACCCATGCTTTTACTTTAGCTCGATCCGTGGACAGTGACATTCGGGCTATGGATAAATTGAATAAAGAAAAGACTTCGCAGCAGTCTAGAAATAGTTCTCCGGGGAATAAAGGGAATCAACAAAACAGGAGGGTAAATGTTACCGAGGATTCAGGGAATAGGGTTGCGTGGTGTGTTGATTGTAAGTCGAGGCATACAGGGCCGTGTACATCTGAGACTGTGAGATGTGGGAAATGTGGATTGTTTGGGCATAACATTAGGGATTGTGCTTATCCGCAGTTTGTGTGCTGGAATTGTCAGAAAGAGGGTCACAGGGCAGGGCAGTGTCCAGAAAAAGGTGAGACAGGGTTCAGGTATAACACCCCTCATTTGTAATCATTTAAATATAGTAAATCGGAAGCGTAAGTCCAAATAGATAGTCATAATTTACTTCATTGTATCAACATATAAAATTCAACCTTTTCAAAACTATAATTTCTTCAACCGAGGTGTTATATAACAACATGATGAAACATTATTTTATACAAATCAACTATCAGAGTAGAGCCTCGTAGTCAAACATTCCTTCTAGTTCAACTTCTTGCCCACCCAAATTATATGCAAAACCTGCAAGAAGTGTTATTGTGGGGGATTAGCATAAAGCTAAGTGAGTAAATCAATAATCTACAACACAACTTAGCATAACAACTTTGTGTACAGCAACTAACCTTAAGCACACACAAGTACACAATACAACTGATCAACAATGCAACAATTCAACTAATCAACAACACCATAATGAGGATCGGCGGCTCTGGGGATTACCTTAATACCCGGGTGGCTCCCCAAGAACACTTATCCAACCATATCCATATGGCCCTACGGATGAGACCGATAGCTAGTGGTTATCATCCTCAAACACAAGTTCTTAGCACACAACAAAGGAAGCCAAGAAACCAAGTGTAATTCACACAATAACCAACTAGCCCAACCAACAGTTCAACAACTCGTTGCCTCATTAACAACTGATGCCCGAAGGCCAAATTAATTCAAGTGATCACGTAATCAACAAGTCACATATTCAACTAGTCAACATATCAACAGTATTATTACTATCAACATAAGCATCAATGCAACTAATAAAGTAATAATACGTTACTTGTTGTAACCAAACTTGTTACAACCAAGTTACGCTGAGGATTAGAGATCCACTCACCGACCACCTCAGGCATCCACCCAGTAGTCTAATATCACTGAGCCTTCTGCACATCTGACAATATAGTAGAATAATACAAGTTAGTTACATTTCTCAAAGGTATATAACACCATTCAAATATACCTACATCAACAATTCCAATTATCAATACCAAATTCATACTTCTTGAATTAGATATCATGATAATCATTTTTCAACTACACATTAATCAAATTAGTACTTATAGTCATTTCACATTATTCATACCAAGAGTATGAATAATCACCTTTAACATCATTAGTTCGCCATCACTTATCAAATTATGATCATTAACAACACTTCATCATTTAACCTATTATAATTATTACTAATCCATCAAAACACCTCATAATTATCATAACTACCATAAACACTTAATTAACTTTACACATTTTAGCTTGAACACAACTAATCATCATCATGAATCAACACTTATTTAATTAAACATCATTACTCTAGGCTTTAAAGCTATGAATTTTACATAAACAACTAAACCCATAACTATCTATATGATCATTCATCAATTTCTACATTTTCAAGGTAGGGTTTCACTTCTAATCATGAAATTAACATCCACTAACAATTATTAATGCATTTCAAGCTTCAATTTCAAATTACACATACTAATTCAATCAAATACTCAAAACCCAATTTCTAGGGTTACATAAAATTCAAGAAATAGTAATCAAAACACGTTTATAATGATGATGGAACGATTAATACATGTTATTGAAGCTTAACTAACCTCAATGTACACTTTTGAAACCCTAATTTCGGATTTTGATCAAGAACACCAAAACCCCTAATTTCTAGATTTTAGAAAATGAAGAACACAAGATTATACCTTGATTAGATTGATTAAAGAGGCTTGAATTTGAGTTCTAGAGCTTCAATTCCATGTTAAGAGATGATTTGGGTGAATTGATTTAGGGTTACTCATGTTTTTGGTAGGTATGTATGTGCGTACGTATGTATGTATATGGATATATGATGAAAATTATAAACCGACTCAAAATAGAGTATAACATATAATTGGTTAATTTTCATTCCCCGTACTTATCATTGTCTGGAACTAAAAACCCATTTACGGGGAACCATTATTTTATTTTACCGTCAACTAAATTAATTTAAAACAATTAATAATTTATTAGTCACAATAAATTATTTGACTCTTTTACCCATTTATTTTCAAATAAATCACCGAACCCATTTTCTGACACATTTAGTAATGATTCACAGTTAGAAAATATTTAATACTACTAGACCCAAATACTGGGTGTTACATCAGGTTTGGCCGGAAGTTCGGGTTCGGGTTTGTCGTCATCTGTGGGTCAGAAAAGAAAGAATGTGCCGCCGGCGACTGCTAGAGCTTTTCGGATGACTGTGGATGAAACCGCTGGTGTTGAAGACGTTGAGACAGGTAAATTTTGCGTTAACTTTGTTTTAGTACACATTCTATATGATTAGAGTTATATAGATATAGATATTTGTTATATAATAAACTTGAAATTGTTGTGGATACTCTTGGGACAGAGTTTATTGTTGGGATTAAGATTTGAATTTAATTGGGCATAATTAGATTTCGAGGACGAAATCTCTTTAAGGGTAAGCGAAAACTCAACTCGCCTCGCTAGACGAACTGCGTTCTGCGAGTTTCGCTGCTGTTTACCTAATTTTCGAACCAAACTTCACCATAACTTCAAAAACTCAGTTTCTAACTCATCCTACACCTCATATAACCTCTAAAAACATCTATTAACAACAAATATCAACCAAACAAGCTTTAATTTCATGTAAATCACTCAATACCTCTCAAACCCATTTTATAATCTCAAAAATCACTCACCTCTTTGATAAAATTGAAGAGAAACAAGCTGGATATGGAAGATGATGATGAAACTGATGTTAATCTGATTTCCTTAAACTTGAATCCACACAAGTTAGTTGTTAATTTCCTTTGATTTTATTGAAATGCTTTAAAGGAACTTTGAAAGAGTTTTGAACAAATGAGAAGGTTTTAGAAGAAATAAGTCGGTCTCCTCATTTTTTTAAACCGACTCCACTTTTTAAAACAGTGTAATTTTTATCCCCTTCTAGTCCTATTGTTTGGAACCCGAAAATACCCGCGAGACAAAATATTTTATTTTACCGTCAGTTTTAACAATTTAAAATAAGTACTATATTATTAATCACCATAAATCATGTGACTCTTTTACCTATTTATTTTCAAATAATCCAAATATAAATCATTTCCCATTACCTTAAATAATCATTTAAAACTTAATAAAATACCATTTATTTCTAGACCCGAAAACAGGATGTAACATGTAATGCGTATTTGTGGTGGATTTATCAAAAAACATGGTGGATATATCATCACCCTTTTTGCATTGATAAGATATTATTTTGTTACATTAATCAAGAACTAAATTTAGTAATTGGTTATACAATATTGATCAATTTATAAATCATATATGTTTATCAAAGTTAGTTACGATCAGGAGGAATCAAGTCCAAGTGAATACACTTAGTCATTAAAATTCGTTTACGTAATCTTCATTTATAGTAATTTATATGCTTATTTGTTTATTGATGTTTAACTTAATAACTAAACTTTGATTTCAATATTTAAATATCATTCCTTTGAGATCGACACCGGTTGAAATTACCATACGTACTACTATTACACAATATGGATAATGTCTATGTGGTCTAATTTTAATTAAGTTAGTTTAACGGTAATTTCTATTAACGAAAAGGATTTTTATAAAGACACCCCCCCAGGTTTCGGGGTATATCCCCGGGTCGAGTCCAAGCCCGGTTCAGTCCTTTTCTAGTCCAGTTTTATCTAAGATCAGTCCCAGTTCAGTACAGAATCAGTTTTAATTTTTAGACTAACCAGGGGGTAGGAATTTGAAAAAGATGGGGTATACCCAGAAAGTAAAAAAAAGCATGATGTAATTGATTAGATTGGTGGAAGGGGGTATGAGATGGGAAAAAGGGGGAAAGGGGTAGCTTTACATGGACCCTAATGAAAAGATTGTGTTTTTATGTGTGTCATAGAATAGAACTTAGACACCTAATTTTTACAAATATAAAACTAAATTTTACACATTAATTATACATTTTCAGTTTCAACTTCTTAGAAAAAGTTTTGCATTTATTTAGGTGGACCTAGAGGATGGCAAGGTACTCCTACTATTGTAATTTGGTAGGTAATTTATTGGTAACATGTAGGGTGTGTTTGGCACACCATTAGTTTTTAAAGAATCTCAATCTCCCATCCTTGTTTGGCAACAAAAATATAGAAGGGATTATCGAAAAAAGAATCCCCTAGAATCCCTTTTTAGAGAAGTTCTTTTGAGTAGCTTGAAAAATAATCCCCAACTCCATCTCCAGCTACAATCTCCAGCTCCAGCTAGTTGTTTCCAAACACACCCGTAATGTGCGAAAATGTTTAAGTGAGTTGCTAGACAATTAATATTTAATATGTTTAATTAAAGTAATAAACAATTTTTATATCTAAATTATACTTTTTTACATTGCACTATTTATAAGTTAAGTAACTTAATTAAATTCGTGAGTTATGTAAAATGATCTTGGACATCTTGGTATTATTATTTATAAGTTAAATAACATACGTATCGTTATTTTTTTAGTTTAGGATTTCAGTCGAACAAATTAATAGTCCAGTATTTTGGTTGAACATTTTCATAAAGTAGAGTAACATATTGGGATAAGGATTTATAAATGTATTTAACTTTACGAAACAATCTACAGAGTACACAATTTTGAACAACGCTTCTTTGGTGTGTATCAAACTTTTAATAATTTATATTATATGTATTGGATTGTACTTTTAATGACGTGTCATGTATATAATGTGACATGTGTCATCCATATAACTTGACACATCATCAAAAGACACATATGATAGATACAATAGAACTGCAACACACATATCGTTATTTCCCATGAAATCGATCAATGAATTTCTTATTTAATTTCAGCCAAGAACTGAAATCGATCGATCATTATTAATGGACATCAAAATAAATTGGTGGGAGATATTGCGTCATGGTTTTTTAGTTCCTCGATTTATTTATTTATTTATTTTTTCCCCTTTTATTCTTGAACCTGTTATTTATTTAAAGATCAACCTATCAATCGTTTTGTTGTACAAAGATGAAAAAATTAGTGGTCGTGTAATGAATATCTATATTACATATAAAGAGTCTTCACTTTGTTGAATCTTAAATTTTAACTATAAATTAAAATTACTTATTTGCCCCTATTAATTATTAGTAATTGTTATATGTTAATTTCATAATATTTTTGGTAGGTATTCAAAATATTACCTTTTCCAAAGCCATCATATTTGACAGAGTGATTGTAAAACTCTTTTGATACTAGAAAACCCTTTTTTCATCGAAATCATCAAGTAAGCGTCAGGCAAAAAAAATGTGTGTTGATTTTGAAACTTAAATATTCACAATAAACTTCTTTTTATTACCGACGTATTGTACGGGTTTGCTTCTTCTTATTACCGCCGCATTGCGCGGGTTTGCTGCTAGTAATTTATAATTTATCTACGAATTGGTTATAAATAAGCACATAAAATAAAGAACATGTTGCAACTTATAGTTAGACTCAAACCATTTATAACGTCCACATATCAATTTGTAAAGATAAAAGGTCTCAAGACGCACAATATTAATTTAGATTTTTGTAACAACTCGCAAATTTAAACGCGATTAATTATATTAATCACTTGCATTATTAGGCTAATTCCCTACTTGAGTGAATTCACAACACATTTTAGAGGTAAGTCTAGCATAGCCCAACTAGTTAGTACGCGCAGTATTACGTATTCGTGATTAGTTGTAATTACGTACAGAACAATTTGAAAACAAACGCGACAAAAACGTACGACTGTTGGTGAACAAAATTATTTAATAAAACGAAATTATTAAATAACGTAGAAACTAATAAATATTTTGTCAAAAATATTTACCAATTTATTTTATAACGCAAAACGTCAAAACGTATAATTAAAATCAAACAAAGTTTGAAATTTATAAAATTTATAAATTTGGTTCCATAAAAAGAGCCTAATTAAATATAATGAAATATGTAATTTAAAAATACATTAGTTGAAATACTGTAATATTTAACGATCGGATAAACAAACACGGAACGCAAACACGGAGGCAGAAGTGGAACAAAACCACCTCCACCTCCCTATTTTCTCTCCATTTCTTTTCACTTTCTTTCTTTTCTCTTTCTCTTTTCTCTCTATTATCACCACCACCTACCAAAACCACCACACAAATCACCACAAAACTACCATCAAACGACGCCGAATCAACAAACAAAATAGAGGAAAACGACCACGAGACTACGATCTATCTTTCTACCTTTTCGGATTTCAAATCCGACATTCGTAAGTTTCCGACAAATCCCGCAAATCTTTAGATTTCCAAGTTATAATTGCTACTTAGTGTTTAACATACTTAGAATAACATGTTTTAGTGTTTTATACAACCGAAAACGTTCCAAATCAACCAAAAATCCGACTTTTTCTCGCTGTTCGTCGAACAGGCGACTACGTCGCATTGGGACCGAAAACAGTACTGCGACGTAGGCCTTTACGTCGCATTACCCTTCCTTACGTCGCACATAGCGACGCAGACCACTACGTCGCATTAAATTGCGAGCGTCGCCTATGCGACGCAACCCATGACGTCGCAAAACCTGAATGCGACGTAGACCCGTACGTCGCACCCTACGTCGCATAACAACCCAGCGTCGCACCTTACGTCGCTAAAAACAGGAAGTTTAAAAAAAATTTTCACTAAGTGTCGAACTAACCGGAAACGCATATCTTTATACAAATTCGATTCACGAGCCTTACAAACAATTCAAACATACTTGTGTTATCGAAATGTTGATTTCAAACTTTCACCAACGAGTCGTATACGTTTTCACAAACAACGAAATACAAACATGAACATTAAACGAACGATTTGGACGTGACTTGGTTGTACAAACACTAGCATGGATGATTAGTTTAGACATCCACATACTTATCAAATCTCATACGTTAGGGCGTTAGGAGATTTCAGACTGTACTTGGGCTTAGGTTTGCTAGCACTCGCACAACTACTTAAACTCAACAGGTGAGTTCACAGCCCCTACTTTTACTGATTTAACTGCTTTCGAACAGGGGTGGAAAACATAGTCAACTATTTTACTTATTGCCATAAACTGCTTTTACTTATATGATTGTTTATCATACTTGTTTACTCGAACTATTAGAGTACTTTGAACTATTTAACTGTTGAACAAACTGGCGTTTGCGAATTAACATTTACATATTGACACACTGAACTAATGGGATAAATTATCGACAAACTGTTTTAACTAGACCGGAGAACGACCGGTAAACTGTTTTGCAAACGACTGTAAACTATTTTGGTATCTTACCGGAGAACGACCGGTACATAATTGTAACTTGTCGGAGAACGACCGACACAAACATAACTTTTAAACTTGTTTGGTATACCGGAGAACGACCGGTACTTTTGTGTAAAACGCTGGAGAACGACCAGCCACGTATTTTAGTGCCAGAGAACGACTGGCCAAGGGACGGGAGAACGACCCGTGCGTCTTGGATGGGAGAACGACCCATGCGTTTGTTGGACGGGAGAACGACCCGTGCGTTACTAGACCGGAGGACGACCGGTAAACTGTTTTTGTTGAACGGGAGAACGACCCGTGCGTATTTGACCGGAGAACGACCGGTACTGTGTATTTGTAACTCGCTGGAGAACGACCAGCACGTGTTTTAACTTGAACTTTGGGCGAACAACCCACAAAACTGGTATTGGATGACATCCTACAAAACTTATACTCGACTATTATGGCAATACTATTTGTGAACATATTTGGATAACAACTGTGATACAAACTTGATTCAACTTATGTAAACTTAAAACCTGTGAATTCACTCAACCTAGTTGTTGACTTTTACTATGTTTTTCAGGGAATTAGCTGCGCATATAAGAATCGCCAACACACATGGAGAACTAGGCGACCCTTGATGTTAGGATGCCAACTTTTTGGAAACACATGGATTTCTTTAGTATAACTGAAATGCTTTAGTCATATTTCAGAAATCTACTTTTGTAAACTTATTACTTTTAACTTATACGATTCGAGGAATCGTAAACTTTGTAATTAATAACTTTTGGCATCTTATTATATATTGTTCTGTTGTAATCATAAGCTCTGATACGTATGCATGCTTTATTATTGTGACACCCCAGTACTTAAACTAAAACGCTTCCGCTAAACGAATTTTGGGGGTGTTACAGATTGGTATCAGAGCCAATGGTTATAGCGAACTAGGAAACTTTAGGTGACTTAGAAACCTAGAGACCTAGACTATAGCCTTGGCTAGAACGTACATGCATACATACATTGCATACATCTAAACTATCGTTACGATACCTCGATACGCGTGAACTGTTCACCACATCCGACTCGTTCATTGTACTCTGATCTCATATGAACCTGATCGTGATTAAACGGTTGATAAAAAGAAGTATGTATTTGGCATCATATAATGACGCCTGGCCAACGTGATTATATCATACTAAGTACATATGGGTGTTTCATAGTCGTAAGATACGTGATGGGGATTCGACAAATTTTGCTTGATACTCGAAAACTTGAAATATGTGAAACTTTATTCCTCACATATTTTTCATTGGCATTGACTTCTGCATCTTTTCATCGCAGAACGTCAGCATGCCGCCTAAACAAAGAAAGACTCGAAACAGTCGACGAAATTCTCCACCTGTACCTCCAGAAACAACCGAACAAATCATCGAACGCCGCGTGGCTGAGGCTATTGCTCAGTACGAGGCTAGCAGAAATCGTGAAAACCCAACCAACAACAGTGGAGCTACCCCCGTCAACAGCGAAACTCCAACTAATACCCAGCAGGGGTGTTCCTACAAAACCTTTCAGTCTTGTAAACCCAGCACCTTCACCGGGACCGAAGGGGCCATTGGCCTGGTCCACTGGATTGAAAAGATGGAATCAGTCATCGACATCAGCGACTGCGCCAACGACAAGATCGTGAAATACGCCACCTGCACTTTAGCCGACAAAGCGCTAACCTGGTGGAACGCTCAAGTCCAGATTATGGGACGCCCAGCTGCTCATTCCATGACCTGGGTAACTCTGAAGCAGATGATGATGGAGGAATTTTGCCCTCCCAACGAGATGCAGAAACTCGAAACCGAGTTTTGGAACATTCAAATGATCGGAGCTGACATTTCCGGTTACACAACTAGATTTCAGGAGCTTGCACGTCTGGTGCCTCATATGGTAACCCCCGAGAGCAAACGCATTGAGCGTTACAACAGGGGTTTGGCACCACAAATCCGAGGCATGGTTATGTCCTCCAAACCCGCCACTTTTAGGAGCGCAGTGGATCTGGCTCACAGCTTAACCGACGACGCGGTCGAGATTGGAACCCTGAAAGCTATCACAGGGAAAACTGAACTTACCCGTACTGATGCGGGCGACTCTGGAACCCACAAACGTAAATGGAACAATGATGGTAACGACCGTCAGGGTCAACAAAACAGAAACCCGGGAAACACCCGAGCCTTTGCCGCAATCACCAACTCTGGACCCAAAACCTATCTTGGCAACAAACCAAAATGCGACAAGTGCGGGATGCATCATAATGGCAACTGTGCTTTCTGCCAAGATTGCAAAAACTGGGGTCATTTGGCCCAAAACTGTAAAACCAACCCTCCTCCTCGATCAAACGCCTGTTACGAGTGCGGCGAATCTGGACACTTTCGAAATCAATGTCCAAAACTGAACAACAATCAGAACAACAACCGCGCCGTTAACAAAGGCTACACCCCAAGCCGCGCATACATCCTCCGCGCACCAGAAACTGTTGCGGACTATGGCAAGCACGGTATGTCTTACCAACTATTGCTACGATTTAACGTTTCTTTCATTCGAATGTCAATTCGAACATATCACTTGGTAAACTTCGACTATTAACGAGCGCATAACTATTTAAACTATACCGCGAGTATACTAAACTGATTTAAAACTTTCTGGCAACGATTGAGCGCCACCCAAACTGGTATTATTATTGACGACGTGACTTATTCGGAGAACATACGCCACGGGCGATCCGACTTGATTTTAAATCTCGGGACGAGATTTCTCTAACATGGGGAGAATGTAACAACTCGCAAATTTAAACGCGATTAATTATATTAATCACTTGCATTATTAGGCTAATTCCCTACTTGAGTGAATTCACAACACATTTTAGAGGTAAGTCTAGCATAGCCCAACTAGTTAGTACGCGCAGTATTACGTATTCGTGATTAGTTGTAATTACGTACAGAACAATTTGAAAACAAACGCGACAAAAACGTACGACTGTTGGTGAACAAAATTATTTAATAAAACGAAATTATTAAATAACGTAGAAACTAATAAATATTTTGTCAAAAATATTTACCAATTTATTTTATAACGCAAAACGTCAAAACGTATAATTAAAATCAAACAAAGTTTGAAATTTATAAAATTTATAAATTTGGTTCCATAAAAAGAGCCTAATTAAATATAATGAAATATGTAATTTAAAAATACATTAGTTGAAATACTGTAATATTTAACGATCGGATAAACAAACACGGAACGCAAACACGGAGGCAGAAGTGGAACAAAACCACCTCCACCTCCCTATTTTCTCTCCATTTCTTTTCACTTTCTTTCTTTTCTCTTTCTCTTTTCTCTCTATTATCACCACCACCTACCAAAACCACCACACAAATCACCACAAAACTACCATCAAATGACGCCGAATCAACAAACAAAATAGAGGAAAACGACCACGAGACTACGATCTATCTTTCTACCTTTTCGGATTTCAAATCCGACACTCGTAAGTTTCCGACAAATCCCGCAAATCTTTAGATTTCCAAGTTATAATTGCTACTTAGTGTTTAACATACTTAGAATAACATGTTTTAGTGTTTTATACAACCGAAAACGTTCCAAATCAACCAAAAATCCGACTTTTTCTCGCTGTTCGTCGAACAGGCGACTACGTCGCATTGGGACCGAAAACAGTACTGCGACGTAGGCCTTTACGTCGCATTACCCTTCCTTACGTCGCACATAGCGACGCAGACCACTACGTCGCATTAAATTGCGAGCGTCGCCTATGCGACGCAACCCATGACGTCGCAAAACCTGAATGCGACGTAGACCCGTACGTCGCACCCTACGTCGCATAACAACCCAGCGTCGCACCTTACGTCGCTAAAAACAGGAAGTTTAAAAAAAATTTTCACTAAGTGTCGAACTAACCGGAAACGCATATCTTTATACAAATTCGATTCACGAGCCTTACAAACAATTCAAACATACTTGTGTTATCGAAATGTTGATTTCAAACTTTCACCAACGAGTCGTATACGTTTTCACAAACAACGAAATACAAACATGAACATTAAACGAACGATTTGGACGTGACTTGGTTGTACAAACACTAGCATGGATGATTAGTTTAGACATCCACATACTTATCAAATCTCATACGTTAGGGCGTTAGGAGATTTCAGACTGTACTTGGGCTTAGGTTTGCTAGCACTCGCACAACTACTTAAACTCAACAGGTGAGTTCACAGCCCCTACTTTTACTGATTTAACTGCTTTCGAACAGGGGTGGAAAACATAGTCAACTATTTTACTTATTGCCATAAACTGCTTTTACTTATATGATTGTTTATCATACTTGTTTACTCGAACTATTAGAGTACTTTGAACTATTTAACTGTTGAACAAACTGGCGTTTGCGAATTAACATTTACATATTGACACACTGAACTAATGGGATAAATTATCGACAAACTGTTTTAACTAGACCGGAGAACGACCGGTAAACTGTTTTGCAAACGACTGTAAACTATTTTGGTATCTTACCGGAGAACGACCGGTACATAATTGTAACTTGTCGGAGAACGACCGACACAAACATAACTTTTAAACTTGTTTGGTATACCGGAGAACGACCGGTACTTTTGTGTAAAACGCTGGAGAACGACCAGCCACGTATTTTAGTGCCAGAGAACGACTGGCCAAGGGACGGGAGAACGACCCGTGCGTCTTGGATGGGAGAACGACCCATGCGTTTGTTGGACGGGAGAACGACCCGTGCGTTACTAGACCGGAGGACGACCGGTAAACTGTTTTTGTTGAACGGGAGAACGACCCGTGCGTATTTGACCGGAGAACGACCGGTACTGTGTATTTGTAACTCGCTGGAGAACGACCAGCACGTGTTTTAACTTGAACTTTGGGCGAACAACCCACAAAACTGGTATTGGATGACATCCTACAAAACTTATACTCGACTATTATGGCAATACTATTTGTGAACATATTTGGATAACAACTGTGATACAAACTTGATTCAACTTATGTAAACTTAAAACCTGTGAATTCACTCAACCTAGTTGTTGACTTTTACTATGTTTTTCAGGGAATTAGCTGCGCATATAAGAATCGCCAACACACATGGAGAACTAGGCGACCCTTGATGTTAGGATGCCAACTTTTTGGAAACACATGGATTTCTTTAGTATAACTGAAATGCTTTAGTCATATTTCAGAAATCTACTTTTGTAAACTTATTACTTTTAACTTATACGATTCGAGGAATCGTAAACTTTGTAATTAATAACTTTTGGCATCTTATTATATATTGTTCTGTTGTAATCATAAGCTCTGATACGTATGCATGCTTTATTATTGTGACACCCCAGTACTTAAACTAAAACGCTTCCGCTAAACGAATTTTGGGGGTGTTACAATTTTAAACTCATAAAGTACATATTCCATGAAACCTTTAACTGGGTTAAAATTTTAAACCTATATTCTATAAACTACACACGAGATTTTGGTGGAGATTCTGGTGGACACTCTCCAGGGAAGCCTTCACATTTGCTAGGGTCGATTTCCACTCCACAAGCCTCTCCAACTTTTTTAGCTTGTTCCGTATTGAAAATCTTGCATAAATCTGGATCCTTAATGAAGTCACAAAAACAACCATCTTCTTCTTTCAAAGCTTTGCAACATTCTGACTCTGGGTCCGGTATTGGTCCTGCTCCTTCAGGGTCGAAATTCTCACCACATGGTTCTAACTTCTCTACATCGCACTCAACTGCTATACCCAATAGCACTTCCTCCATAATGATAATTCCAGCTACCAACATTACTAAACCGAGATACATCTTCATTTTCAAAGACGGTCGATATTTAGCGATTATGGTAGGTGAAACAAATATATGAGTTCTGATAGTATGTCTTAGAACAAGGTTTGCTAAGGTATTTATAAGCATACAAGTTTGTAAGTTGTGTACATCTTCACCGTTGAATTTAGTTCAACGATTATAAAATAAAGTCAAAAAGTAGATATATCATATTTCGTTACCTTGGGAACATAATATTTACAGTTGATAAAGTAAATGTGTTATACTCTTTATATACTAGGATATTACATTATATTGGAAATTAAGTTGCATTGGGAACATAAATTAAATAAACAATACTTTTATATAATTTAAATTCTTCTACTTTGATGCATGGGTAAAGCTAAGAATTTTTAAATGGGGAGCAAAGTAAACTGATTTTTTTGAGTGAGAAAGTATTCTAGGAATGTGTGTTTTTGAATTGTGAATCCAAGGGTGCTTTTATAGGTGAAATCCGGCTCACTGTAGCGAAGTTAGGCTCATTTTAGCGAAAAAGTGTGCGCGGTACGCGTACTAGACGAAAAAGGTGGTGCACAGACCAAAAAGGTGGCCGGCACCGTCCCGAAGTAGGTGGATCGAGCCGGCACCGGTTGGGGGCCGAGCCGGCTGTGGCTGGCGGCTAGCCAGCACCGGCTGGCGGTGGCCGGCGGCCCGATCCGTCCGTGCAGCTTTCTTCGTTCGCGTTTTGCTTCGTATCTCCTTCGTTATGCGTCCGATTGCGATGATTCTTTTCGCGTTGGAATCAATTATTAAAAACGAAGACTTTGATGTAAAGAAATCCTCGAGATGGTTTTCCTATCTTGAGATGCCTTCTTCCGAATGTTTTGAATCTTTCACAGCGTGTAGAATCTTCATTCTTTATCCGTTTTTGGTGATTCTTTTTGCGTCGGATTAGATTTTCGAGAACGAAGACTTTGTCATAGAGAAATCTCTTAGATGATTCGTTTTTTGTTGAAAATCATGTCTTGGTTGCTTCGATTCTTCAAACATGCGTGAAATCTTCGTTTTTCGTCCGTTTTGCCTGGTTTTTCTCGTGCTTCCTTATTTTAACCTACTTGACAAAATATTATTGATTAATGTAATATTTGAGCTCATTTGTCAAGTATTGTTCCAAAATGAGAGAGATATCGACAGTAAAAACGTGACTTTTTACACGATATTAGCAATGATGTTGAATGCAATTGTTTTACAAATTTAACAGAATAATTTGTTATGATTGAACATTTGTGAGTTCTTTTTCAGTTATGCTAATGTGGAGCAAATGTGAAAGTCGGTTTTCAGTTCTTTTAGGCTTCATAGTGAGTAGGACGGAGCTAGAAGTGGGGCAGTGGGGGCAGTCGCCCCCTAGAAATAAAAAATTATTGAAAAAAATAATTTTTTTAAAGTAATTAGTCATATTTAGGATTTTGACCCCCAAATGGGATAGAAAGAAAGAAAAAATAAATAAATTTGCCACTCTTCTAAAAATTCCTAGCTCCGGTTCTAATAGTGAGTTTTCTAATGGTGGATGTGAATGCTAGCTTCAATATTGTCACATTGGGTTGCTCCAGCCCAACTTGATGCAATATATGTGAATTCTTTATTTGTATGTACTCTCCGTGCTTGATGTTTTGCCAAAATAGTACAAATTTTCTAGCATAAATGAGTCATATATACCAAGATAAGATTTGTTGATCGGTTGATGCAATTGCGGGTTTTTATTTCTTGACAAAGGTAACTGCGAGAATATTTTTAGTTTTCGTCCCACTTAAAGGGTAGCATTTGATTACTCCGTCCCAATTTAATTGTCCAGTATTTCATTTTGAAATATCTTAAAATTATTGTCCATTTTTTATTTCAACAAATTACAAAGAGTTTTAGTGGGTAGATATTAAATCTTATTAGTTGACACAGTAATCAATGTACTTTTCTAAACTGTGTCTATTTTAGTAGTGGATAATTAAATTGGGACGGATGAAGTATTATTTACAGCCTCCTATATATGTGGTTTAGGCTTGTATATATATCTTCATGCATTAACTAATTTTCTTCTTCAGAAGTCAGAAGTGATCGACGGCCCAAAGTAGCCAATGTATAAGCTGAAGATGGTTTGTAGACTATAAATTTCACAGCCACATCCATGGTTTGTTTCTTGGAACCAATCGGTAGTGTACAATCTCTTAATATACTCTCACCGTCCCAAAATAAGTATCATTTTCAATTTTCATGGAGTTTAAGAATTTACATTGTCTGGTAGTGAAGATGACACTATTACCCTTATTTTTTACACAGACTCTCATGCATCAGTTTTGAGAAAATGTATATTGAGGGTAAGATGATAAAGTTAATATACTATTTTTGGAAGTGGACATTTATTTTGGGACAAACTAAAATGAAAAGGTGAACACTAATTTTAAGATGGAGGGAGTATATATTTACAAGCAATAGACTTTATTTGGGCATGCCGTTTTGGGCAACTCTATCACTTAATTAATTAAGACGTCCTAAAACATGTAAAAAAAACACCCTCTGTTTCGAATATGACTTTTTTTATTTGTCAACTAGTCGATACAAATGTGAAGAAAGGTTTATATGTTACTATACAAGCAAAAGACTTTATAATGATTATTTTTACTTAAATCGCATATTTTATGTCTTCGGAAAATAAATTTAAGACGGAAGAAGCAACAAAACTTATAAATCACTTTTTTTTCCTTTGCAAAAGGTAAATCATTTTATATTGTTTCATTTATTATCAAGAGAAAATTGTCGAAATCGCCCTTACCCTTTTGTCTTATATATCATGTATTGTCTTTTAGTTTTAACTAGTTGACTACCCGCACGTTGTAGCGGTAAAGATTTTAACATTGATCAAAAACAATATACTCAATTGTTTGTGAACAATGTGTTTTACTTTAAACAATGATCGATAATGTACAATGATACCGATACATGTAACATAATACTCCGTATTAGGTAACGTATATAAAGTATAGCAATTAACATGTATATATAATTATGTTAGGGAGGTAGAAGGTGATTGTAAGCATATCAAATTAACAAAAATCAATCCCATTTTAGAAATAAGGTGGTCAAATTTTTAGTAGTAGAACAATCAAATCAATTACAATTAGTTGGTATTTCTTTCGTTGACTTCTGACCTTGCACAAAGAAGAATGGGCAAAGGAGATACTTTCTAAATTAATTACAAAAGGAATATAGTTTCTAAATGAAGAAATGGGAGAAATGGAGATTATTTCCTAATTTATGAAAGGGTAAAGTTGTCTCATTAAATTTAAATAGGGGCAATTTTGTAATTTGCGTTCTTTAAAATTTTAAGGTAAAGAAGAAATGGAGCAAACCCTTTATAAGGGTGTAGAGATAATGTCTTCGATCGTCCCCTTAAGACTATCTGCAATGGGACGTTCTGGAACCCTTTTTGATTGAGAATGACCGTTTTGGGTGGAGCATTGACCCGTTGTATAGCCAAAACGGGTAAAACTTGAACGTTCATACGGAAGCCACGACTATTTCCAATTTTTTTTTTCCGTTTTCTTCCTTTATTTAATTCAAAACAAATGGTGTTGTGGGACTAGGGGAAAAAAATGCATTGGGATGTTACCATTTTCAGTGGTAAAAATGATGCCGCCGTGTTGTGGTCACGTGGCCGGGCGTTAACACATGATGATTTGGTCAATTTTCTACATTCTTCAAATTGGAAAATTGGTATGAGAAATAGACTTGAAAGATCATGATAGGAAGAGAATCAATGATTACATTTAATGGCATTGCGATTCATTCTATACTCTTCAACCGACAACCAAACTCAAGGCCAACAACGATGTAAAACGCCGTCGTTCTGCACTAACAACGGTGGACAGGCAATTAGCAAACGGAAACTTCAAACTGGCAGTCTCCTTAATCAAACATTTGCAACGTCAACCATCTCCTGCTGGTCTACGTGGCTTCGCTTCTGCCAAACAGGTCCTTAATTACCTTTTTCTTATCATTTAATTTAATTTTTCATTATTAAGTTTTCTGTTACATGAGTAAAGATATTGTTATGATTAATTATGTAGAACTAAAATGAAAACCTAAACATGTAAGAACGAACATAAATTGATTTATGAATAATATTGTACAGTGAATTATGAATTAAATTGAATAGTGTATTCTCAGTTATCTGTAGTTTGTTTTGAAGTGATATATGTTTTATGAATATGAATGCAGAACAAAAGAAATGTAAGCATTTTGTTAAACTTTGTTGTTGTTTTTTTTTTTACTTACTGAAGTTTATTCTTCAATAAATAGGTTTCCCGAAGGGTGTCGTCAGTAGAGGAATTACGTCTAGATGTGACAGAAACATATGCTATTCAATCGTTATTTGGCTCGATTCTTAATTCAATCAACAGTACCCTTCAATCTGTCAAAGAAATCAGCAAACATGTCATATAATCTGTTTTCTGTTAAAGTCAAGATTGGATGCACTAAATAGATCTGTTAAAGATATGGCTGCTGTGACTTTATGCATATCATAGTTGTCATAGATATATTTTCTGATTCTCATTTATTGTATGTAGTTGTAATAGTTTCCTTAGAATAGTTCACTACCTATGTATAAATTCCCACAGAATTATTCAATAAAGATACATCTCTTTTCCCTAAAATCTCCAACTTTAACATGGTATCAGAGCCCCATTTACCACGACCAGAAATCTAGACAGCAATATCAGTCCTCCGGCGACGGCTCTATCGGAATCCTAGTTCACAGCCGTCGCCGGTGGAACCCTAGCCACTTGTTCCAATTTTAGTCTGCTGATTTCTGTTTCTGTTTTTCTGCTGTTACTGCCCTGAATTCTGTTTCGTGTTCATCTTGATTCTTGTTCCTGTCCTGTTCAAGATTTTAGTTCTTGAAGCCATGATGCTGAACTCGTTCCAGACCCGATTCTTGTTCCCGATCTGATCCTGAATTCCTGTTCCTGTTCAAGATATTAAACTCTTGAAATATGTTCATGATCCTGAACCCAGTTCATGACCTGTTCCAGAACCTGTTAGTGATCTGATCTTGTTGCTAACCTGATCCAGATCTGCTATTAGTTTCTGTTCTTGATCCTGATCGGGATAAGCCTGATTCATTGATTATGTTTCCTGTCCCGTCATGTTCAAGATATTTAAATCTTGATTCTCGGTTTCCTGCTGTTCCCGAGTTTCGTTCCTGTTTTCTGACCTTGTTCCAGTCCTGTACCAGTTCGAGATTAACTTCTTGATTCATGTTCCTGTCCGGTTCTTTAATCTAGCATCCTTTTCTGTTTGAGTTATTTTTAACTTGAGAGTCACTTCCTGTTCAGAAAACTTGTTGTTCGTGTTCTCAATATATCGTTCCCAAAACCTCTTACAGATTCCTTGTTGTTCGTGTTCTCGATTACAGTTCGAGATCATGTTCGTGTTCCTGATTCCTGTCGTCTTGTTCCTGTTCGAGATTCTATTCTTGTTTCCTATGCCTGACCTGTTTTCTGCTCCTGTTCCCGTTCGAGTTTAAATGTAAACTCGAGAACCAGCTCATGTTCTGTTCACTCAGTATCAGTTAGAAACTGATCCCCAGTTTCCTGATCTAGTCCTCATTCCAGTTCTTGTCCCGTTGCCTTTGTTTCTGATCCTTGTCTTGTCCTTCGAGTTTTAATTCTCGATTCTTGATCATGATATAGTACCTGCTCTAGGATTTCATTAGAGAGGCCTATGATCATCTCGGTTCTTGTTTCTGATTCGTGTCTTGTCCTTCGAGTTTAATTCTCGATTCTTGATCATGATATAGTACCTGCTCTAGGATTTCATTAGAGAGGCCTATGATCATCTCGGTTCTTGTTTCTGATTCGTGTCTTGTCCTTCGAGTTTAATTCTCGATTCTTGATCATGATATAGTACCTGCTCTAGACTTCGTTAGAGAGGCCTATGATCATCTTGTAACTTTCATGATATAGTTCCTGCTCTAGGACTTCATTAGAGAGGGCTATGATCATCTTGTAACTTTCATGAAATAGTTCCTGCTCTAGGACTTCATTAGAGAGGCCTATGATCATCTCAGTTCTTGTTTCTGATTTGTATCTTGTTCCTGTTCTAGTTTTAATTCTCGATTCTAGATCGTGTTTCCTGTTCCTGTATCTTGATATTAGTTCAAGATTCATGATTATCAGTACTTGTTACCAGACTTGTTCGAGTTCAAGTTGGAATATGAATCCCCGTTACTATCCTGTTCAAGCTTTTTTAGATCATGAAGTTTATACCAATTTCCTGATCAAGACATATTCCTGACCTGTTCCAGACATGTTCTTAACCTGCTCCTGACCCATTCCTGATTCCAGATTATGTTCCTGTTCAAGACCCAATTTCCATTCAAGACCCCCCTCAATTTCAGTCTCCTCGACCATGCAGATTGATGATATCTTCACCAAATCTTTGGCACGTCAAGCTCATCAGTTTCTTGTTGGCAAATTGATGCTTACCAGCATCAATTTGAGGGGGGATGTCAAAGAAATCAGCAAACATGTCATATAATCTGTTTTCTGTTAAAGTCAAGATTGGATGCACTAAATAGATCTGTTAAAGATATGGCTGCTGTGACTTTATGCATATCATAGTTGTCATAGATATATTTTCTGATTCTCATTTATTGTATGTAGTTGTAATAGTTTCCTTAGAATAGTTCACTACCTATGTATAAATTCCCACAGAATTATTCAATAAAGATACATCTCTTTTCCCTAAAATCTCCAACTTTAACACAATCGTCATCATCGGAGGAGGTACTTTTTTCGACTTTGTATTCTACGTTGATTCCTCATAATTGTATCTTGTTGATAGCCAACACACTCATAGGAGGAGAGTAAATGATACAACCTATATTGACTTTTCTGAAGTAATCTTAGTCCATGTCGAACACTTACTCCTTGGTTGTATACTATCTGACTATCTGCTCAAACCGTTAAACTATATCATCTTACTTTTATATCTAGCGATCCATTCGTCTCTTAATTAACTTCATTTTGTATAAAGAATAGTTGGCCTGACTTGTGTCATACTCATTATTGTGTGATCCATCTCTTTATAGTATTATAAAAATGAATACATCATTTAAAGAACTCCAAATAAGGAATTTTTATTGAAAATTGCCAGCAGTTTTACTTTGTGCTGGATACAAGAGTAGTAGTGAAGTATGTCTATTATAAACTCGTTGTGCTGTGTGCAACAATACTTGAATATTCTTCTCTCCAATGCTTTAGCTTCAAGAATCAATGTGAGATTCATAATTTGCAGTGCTAATAAGTAAATTGACATGCCTTTTTGGCATTGTTTTTTACTCCGTAATTTAATTGGATCCATTGTCTGTCAAGTTCCAAGTTCATTGTTAAATTTGTAAGAGATCCTGTAGTTTGGTGATTTAAAATCCATATTATGTTATGCCTTTTATATATGACCAGTTACTGTTAATAGTTTCATCCGCTTATTTCCTTGTCTTCCATATATTTATTGGTTTAACAGAGTAATTTGTTAGAGTGGACAGGAAGTAACAACATTTTCGTATCTGATAGGTGTCTTTGTTGAGACTGCAGATATCTGTAATTGGTGAAGTCAGTGATTTATACCTTGAAGATGTTAAAATTGAACACAAGTAAGATATCCTTCTGTAACCACAATTGTCACACCATATGTTTTCTCATCCTTTAAAAACTAGTTGTACCATATGTTGCCAGTAACCCATCATCACTAATTATTTTAAATTGCATATAGTTGCGGTTTTTATACAATGATCTATTTATAGCTGTCAGTTATATGTCTACTTCCAACGAAAGTGTTTCAAGACATAATGATACAAGTGAAATGTAATTGATGATGAAGTATTAATTGCAAGTCTACTAGATTATAAGCAACTTAACTTTCCATGTAAACAGTTAGTAATGATCAAACGTTAGTTTCTGTATCACAAATCTGGGTCAATTGCAACGAATGGCTCAAAATGGTAACAGTTTGTTGCTACAAGCCAAGTTATAAAGGATTGAATATGGGCCTGTTACATATTTTAATGCAATTAATGTGCATCTTTCGTGTGTATGTACTCTCCTGCTTCTACAAGTACAACAATCACTATACCTAATGATATGTGTTGAAAGTTGAAGGCAGGTATTGCAGCACGAAGCAGGTCATTTTTTAGTTGGATACCTGCTTGGTGTCTTACCAAAACAGTACAAATTTTCCAGCATGGAAGATGTGAATCAAGATGAAACCATTGATGCGACTTTGAAGTTTGTGGGATTTGATTTTTTGACAGAGGTAACTGGAAGTATATGTTTGGTAACCAGTGTTTCTTTTTCAAATTTTCATTGATGAATATTTTTCTGCATGCTATGTTTGACTCGATATTCATTGGATAATATTTTCGTGTCTTATTCATCAATGAATATGAAATCCAGAAAACACTCATTTCGTACCTCCCTCAAAAAACTTGTTACTTGTGGATCTGCAGCTTTAGGTTCATATATATACACAAATTAGCTATTTACTTCGGAAAGATGACTGCCAAAATAGTCAACTTGCTGTCCTTCGGTTGGGTTATTAAATATAGCTCATATTATTAGTTGTTTCCTCTCATATAGGTTGTTTTCCTACAAAAATGACTGCCCAAGTGGTCAATACAGTAATACACTAATATTTGTTTCCGTATTGTTAAAAACACGACCTTTCATTATGCAGTTAGAAGATGTGGTGCTCTTAAAGAAAAACTTGGATGAGGTAAAACAACCAGGTCATCGGGTGAGAATATTTCTTCCTATGCACTCGATTATATATCAAAGAGATAGCTGTTCATGTATAGAAGTGTCTATGTAGTCCTACCCACCCATTTTTTCGCCTATATAGTACGCATTGACCTTCCCTTTGCAAATTAATGATCAGCATTTTGTATTAAAGTAAGCATGTTTTCATCTTATATATAAAACTTATTTCAAATTTTCAATTATAATTGAAGTAACTTTGTAGAAGGCTGTAGCAATTCTGGAAAACATGTGAATGAGATTACTGAATCATAGCCTCATGGCAGTTATTTCAAATTCCTCATAGGTAGTCATCAAAGCTAATCTTTTTATCAATTATCGCTTGTCTCTGTAGCAGAAATATTTGTTCATGTTCATCTTTGTGTTTTGTTCAAAAGATAGACTTAGTTCCAGCATGCTTTTTTAGTTGACTTTAGCATCGTAGATGCCCTGTTGTATAATGCATGCAGGCGAATTAACACAAGTTGTCTTCCACGGTCAGTAATCTTTTTCTCTTCAATTTTTTGTTATAATTATTTCCATTTAGATTTTTTGTAAATACTTAGTTTTTTGTTACGTATTGAGAACTCTAAAAGGTATTGAACAAAGAGGGTAAGGGAGGAGAGCTCAACCTAAATTAAGTTTGTTTTCACCATTGGTTTAAGATTATAGCACCACCATTGCTAGTTCTCTTCTTTGTTTCCTCTGTTCGTTTTAATTTGGTTGGTGGTTGCTGGTTCCACTTACCTTAGTTACTAGGCAAGTTTGCATGCGTGATTGTTGGAGGCTTAGTAGTAGAGCATCTGGTCTATGGATACGCACAAGGACATCATGCAGATGTGGAGAAAGTATGTTCTTATTGTTTCATCTTTGTCTTCTATGGATAATGTAAATTGGTTCCATTTGGGTTTTGTTTATCTCAAATGGGTTTGAATCATAAAAAAATTAGAAATGAGTTATACAGGTCAGAAAGTCGTTAATGCATAGTCTTCTAAATTATTTTGCCCAATAAACTAGATTATCATTACAAAAAGATGGGTATCGTAATAAGAGTTCAGTACTTTTTTTGGAATAAAAAAGTGCGAAAGGTCACAATTGTTTGTAGGTAAACCAAACCCAGTCCTTTTGTGACCCGTTACTCAACCCCCTGACCAACCTTATTTGCCACATCTAATGTTTTTCTTAACACTAACATTTAGGATTGCTCGTTTTATAATAATTCAACAGTAGTGGTTGCAATTCCCCGAAGATGAAGCAAACACTCTGCTGAGATGGGCTGTACTGAACTTACTCATGATCTTACATCGTCATGGTGAAGCCAGATTAATGTTAATGGAAGCCATGGCACATCGAAGATCAATTGGAAATTGCATAGATATTATAGAAAGTAGTTTAAAACTTGAATCATTAAGACATTTAAACATCCCCAATTTGAGCACCATGCCACTGGTTTGTTCAACTACTTTGCAAGTAACTCATTGTACTTTAGTAATTTCAAGTAACAATTGTGCTCCCAATATAAATACTTAATTACAACCTTCTAAAGCATTTTACGTTGACGTTTAAATCATTACTATAATGATATAGTTTTTGTAATAGTACTTGATACATTCGTTATCTATAAAAAAACAATGGACAAAACATGTTTGAGGATCAATCTAAACTGGCTTGACCCATACTACAAAAGTACCAGTTGGAGCCTCAAACTTTTGACCCATAACCAAACATGACTGACCCGCCCATTTTGCACCTCTTGGAAGAAGGGTATATGACAGCTTACTTGTTCAGTAAACTCAAAATTAACAAAAATAGTCTCTGCTTGAACATTAAGTGATCCTTCCCACTGTGAACTAAAGCTTTCAAACTTGATAGCATATATTCCTTGAGAAGTATTCTCAGCAAATATGCAATCAAGAAACGCCTTGCGTCATACTACAAGAAGAAAATCTCCATACTATCTTGATTATACATAGCACTAAAAATTGTAATAGAAGCAGAAAGACGTATTACTTGAATAACTCTGTTGTGATACTTCTGACAGATGTTATGGCCAATGGTATCGAGAACCAGATTGCTAAATCCTACAGCAAAAGCAACCTATAAGCAATTAATTCCGTTAGACTTCCATTACTGTCAGAATGATGATATTACATATAGAGCTACATGGAGACTAGATACTCAAACTTTAGCTAAAAGATTTTCACTTTGTGAGAAGACAAATGTAAAATATTTGCATAAAACGCATTAGATGAAGAGTTACTGCACATGTATGTAATTTAACTTTTACGAGATGATTACTGAGTACTGAGTTTTACAAGCTTCTTTTGGGTAGGGTAAATTTTTTAAACATTCATTCGACATGGTCAGATACCTTGTATTCATTCCTCTTTAGATTTGAAAGAAAATAAACGTATGAAAGTAAATAAATAAAACAAAATACACACAATACCACTCTCGGGTTTCATCACTTGTGCCAACTCAGCATCACATCAGCACACTCAAAACTGGCACACAAGTGACACAACCCTGCCGACAGTCCTTTCGTCACTTGAATTTCTGGAACCCACATTTACCAATATACCTTCGTTTACGTACACCAAACAAAAAATAAAAACCAAAAAAATAAACCGACACACACATACACTCTCGTCGCTATACCGACGAAACCACAAATGACGAGGCAAGTGACACAGCGGTGCCAACTGTGTCACTTTGGTGACGCATGTCGGTTTGTAAACCGACGAATGCGTTGGTACTAGTCTAACAATATTATAAGAAATTGAGTCAAACACTAATATATGTAAGAACATCCCCAACAATGAGTTCTTACAAAGCTATTAGCAACATGGTGTAAGAGCTATTTATGATAAAGCTTTTGCTCCAATGATAAAAAAATCTTTCACTCTATTAGTAAATATGTACAAAATTAACAAGGAAAAAGAGTGCAATAGCTTGAGATTTATGAAGTCTTTACACTCTATTTCCTTGTTAATTTAATGTTTTTTAAAACTTTTATATAGATCATAAGACTTTTTATAATTGGAGCAAAAGCTTTATCATAAAAACTCTTGCACCATGTTGCTAATAAAACTTAGTAAAAACTCATTGTTGGGATGCTTTAAGTTTGAAGTTTGTGGGCTTTGCATTTTCTGACAGAGGTACCTGCAAGAATTTATTTCGTTTTCCTCCCCCTGAAAAGATGATAGTTAACCATTATTTACATCCTCCTATACATGTGCTTTAGGTTCATTAGCTTTTTTCTTCCAGAAATGACTGGTCAACTTGGTGTTTTACAAAAGATATATACGTAATAGTTGTTTCCTCTGTTTTCTGTCTATAGTTTGTTGCCATTACATTTGAACATTCTTCTAATACAGTCTATTGCTAACATCAGTTGTTGGTGATGTTATACAGTATTATGTGCTGCAAGGCACCGATGAAGCAATAATGAGACTCAAGCTAGGACCATGGTGATGGGTGTGTTGTACAACTCCTTCCTAGTGAGTGAAGCTTGAGCACAAATTTCATTTTAAATTTTACATCCATATATACACTTGTTATCCAAAATTCTTGTTATGTGTAAAAATTGGAGCAGGTTCAAGTTATGTATTATGATTAAAAACTGGATGAACTTCAAGTTGATATCCATTATGAAAATATCTTGGTTTTTAAGGTTTTACAAGTTAAAATTCTTTGATTATACACATAATTTGTAAACACGTTTATGGAAACCACTTGTATAGTGTGGGTGATGTTTGTGCCTTCCTCCTTCCCCTTGTCTTTCAGTGCCCTCTTCACCTCTAGTAGCGCCTTATGCCTTTTAGAACCATGTTGTATACTATTAGCTTGGCCCTAAGCAGCCTGCTTCTGATTTTGCATTTTCAATCCAAATTCAAGCCTATTTACGGCTTCACGCATAGTAGGACGTTTATACGCATCATTTTCTAAGCAATCCCGTATGAGATCTTCACATATCCGTGAACATTTTGGAGAAATATTTGTCTTCACATATTTAGGGAGAAAGCTTTCAAGTTCTCCTTTCATGACCAATGGAAGTGCCCACGTAACTACTCTCTTCCAGGCTGGCCTCTCGCACAACACTTCCAAAATGACAACACCAAAAGCGTACACATCGGCTTTCCGGCTTACCTTATAGTTGGGTTCGTAACATTCAGGGGCTAAATACCCTTCTGTACCTGTTTAACTGAAAATTTAGCTACAGATAGCTGTAAGTTATATAACAAGATAAAGTAGTATGAAATCACAAAAGGATGTTTAAAGTACCTTGGGTATGATTTGTGACTTGTTGTGAAGAAGATGCACCGGCTGCACGAGTCCTGGACAATCCAAAGTCTGAAATTTTAGGCACCAGATTAGGATCCAAGAGGATGTTGTCAGCCTTGAGGTCACAATGAATGATGTTGTAATCAGCTCCAGAATGAAGGTAACTGAGACCTTTTGCAACTCCTAAGCAGATCTCAAGGCGTTGCTCCACAGTCAAGCGAGGAGTGTGACGTTGGTTGTGAAAGAGATAATCATACAGTGAACCATTTGGCATGAATTCATATACAAGAATTCTCTCAGCTCCTTCATCACAGTATCCCACTAGAGAAATGACATTGACTTGATTACAAGCCGACAACAATTCAATCTCCTTTTCGAATGCCGGAACTCCTTGTATGGGATCCATGCTCATACGCTTTACAGCAACTTCTTTTCCACAGATATTGCCACTGTAGACCTTCCCAAATGCCCCGTATCCTAAATAATTACTATCTCCAAATTCATTGGTTGCTTTTTCTATCTGACATAATGAGAATCTCTGGCATCGTTTGGTCAAATGGGAGGACTGCATATTATGTTTGCTAATTAGGGAAGTAAAATAAAGAATGACAAATGATTAGGTGCTTCAGTTCAAGTAGTTCCTAATCAAGACACAAAGCTAAATAAGTGAAAAATGTCACCCTATCAATTTGTTTCATTTACAGATAGCTATTTCTAGTCGATATAAAACATTAACTCATCCGAATTTCAATAAATCATTTGTGATTTCTTTTGCGCGTAGTCTGGAGGAAAAGAAAGAATGTAGTTACAAACAGAATTTGATGAGAGAGACACTAATGTAGGTACAAAATATGATACGATGATGAGTTTATGCTGAAAGAAATTTCAACCTGCGTAAATTTGAATCAAGAAAAACGTTATAAGGAAAATGTAAGTCGGTGTTCAACAGTGCAGCTTCTGTATACACAAATACACAATACAGTTTTAGTGATCAAGGTATGCTTGATACATGGGGAAGGGACAATTTGGTGAAATCAAATTGGGAACAAGCAGAAGATAAGTACTTAAGTGTGGGGAGTGTACACTTAAGCTTCATGAGGGAAGTGTGAGAACTGAGAACCACTTTAAATGTCAAGTATTTCACTTGGGAGTTTTGACATCACATGGGTACCGTTATCAGACACGGATCAAAGTGTTAATTGAAGAGGGTTGGTTAAATCAAGTATATTTGTGAAGTTTCTTAAAAAAATAAATCTAATATGCACTAACATGATAAACACATGTTGATAAAAAGCAAGAAATTGAATTTAATCTTACCTTCAATACCAATCGTTCATGAAATTCCTGTATAACAAACAAATGTTCAAAAAACTAGATGAGTTCATATCACTATTTATATAAAGACACCTCCACAAAATTACTATTTCAATATATAGAGAAGAGTTCAATTGAGACCATTTATTTTGTGTGAGACTAGGGGAACCAACCACAATATGCCATGTGTCACTTTTTCCTCTCTCATCCACGTTTTTAAAAATTAAATATCTCACAAACGACAAGTCGAAAAATCATGAAAATTGCACCATATTTTTCAGCGTTTTATCCTCTTCGATTTGCCGTCCATCAAGGCATATTTCCAACGAACTTTTTTTTTTTTTTCATTTTTTTGGTGGGTTTTACATATTAGTAACACATGTGTTAGTGATTGATTATACATTTGATTTAGGGTTTAGGGTTAGGGTTTAGAGTTAGGGTTTAGCAGGGTTTAGTGTTAGGGTTTAGCAGGGTTTAGTGCTAGGGTTTAGCCGGGTTTAGGGTTTAATATGATTTAGGGTTTAGAGTTTTATAAAGCGTTTAGGGTTTAGGGGTTAGGGTTTAGGGTTGGGAGTTTGGGGTTTCGGGACGAAACCCCAAACTCCCAACCCTAAACCCTAACCCCTAAACCCCAAACCCTAAACCCTAAACGCAACACTCTAACACATGTGTTAGTAACATATGAAACCCACCAAAAAAACGAAAAAAAAAAATTCGTCGGAAGTATGCCTTGATGGACGGCAAATCGAAGAGGATCAAACGCTGAATCTAATGGTGCAATTTTCATAATTTTTCGATTTGTCGTTTGTGAGATAATTAACTTAAGGGGTAAATGGGTTTTGTAGTATGGAACATTCTCTTTGTACATGTGGCATGATATCATTGATTCCCTTAGTCTCACACAAATTTTTAGTCTCATTTGAACCCTACCCTCAATATATATTGTACAAACTGAAACTTACTTTCGGTTCCAATTCTTCCTGTACCAACACAAAAAAAATGTACGTGTTAGTACAAAACTTTACTTGTTCTTCGATCTAGTTAATTTAACACATCTACATACAAAAGAACCTCTCAATCTATAAAAGACTTGTACTTACATGGTATTCCAGTGCTTCCCGAGGTTCCTACACAGTCAACCAATAAATTTTTGAAGTGTTAGCATAAAAGCTTTAAGAGTTCATTCTACTTAACTTAGCATATATATATACGAACCTAGCTAATACTTTGAAAAAGAAAAAGAAAAAAGCCTCATTTGAACTTACAAGCAATTCAAACGCTTCCCGGAGTTTTTGTACCACCAACTTCATTGAGGGTCGTAGTTCCCGTTCATCACTTAAGCATAGATACGCAATATCGGAAAACGTCTTAACAGAATCCGAGTCCAATACGTCCTTCAACTCAGGGTCAATGATCTTATTCAATTGTCCACTTTCATAGTAGAGTTTGACCATTGGGACTAGGAATCGTTCAATGTTGTTTACATTTATGAAACACAGCCTCCCGCATAATACTTCAAATAGTACCACCCCAAATGAATACACATCCGACTCTTTTGTAAGTATCCCTGAAGAAAAGTGCACCGGATCACAATAGCCTATTGTTCCACTAGCATTAGTAATGAGATAACTGTCAGGTTCATTAAAGGAATAATTGATATCATCGTATGCACGATGGCCTATTTTGGAAAGACCAAAATCCGTAATCATCGCTTTCCAGTTACAATCTAACACAATATTTGAACTTTTGATATCCCTGTGGATAACTCTTTGGTTTCCTGAAACATGGTTATGTAGATAGTCTAAACCTCGGGCTACGTCGATGCATATTTTTATCCGTTGCTCCCATGTGAGTAAACACGACTTAGCAGCAGAACGCAGGTACTTGTCGAGGCTTCCACGCTCTGCGTATTCATAAACAAGGATTTTTTCATTGCCTTCGTCGCAAAAACCAACAAGGCGGATAAGGTTTGGGTGCTTACAACGAGGGAGCAATTGAACCTCTGTTAAAAACTCCTTAAGCCCTTGACCAGAAAGATTACCCAATGTTATTCGTTTTACAGCGACAGTGGTAAGTTCACCAGATATTGAGAGTTCTCCTTTGTAAACCAGGCCATATCCACCCTCCCCAATAATTGTTTCGAAGTTATTGGTAGCTATTTGAATATCTGTAAAGGGTATTTTGAGATGCGCTGCCCCTTTTAGGAGCGACATATTTTTTCTGCGTGTGAAATGATCGAGAAGAGATAAAGGTGATGTAGATGCAGTGAAACAAATCGAACAAAGTGAAGATCACCAAATCACGCTCAAGGAACCAAACAGCAAATTTGTTGATTATTTAATGGATGGTGAATTGGTTGTGAATGTAAAAGAAGATGAGATGAAGCTGCTATATTCATAATTTGAAATCTCGTTATTATATTACACATGAGTTATAGTCAACGTATAGTAGACTTAGAAAACGAGTACAAGCTACACCTACCATGCGTTCATTGATTATTTGAAATCTCGTCTACTTGTTAATATATTATTATATATTATATTATTATATATTATATATATATATGCTCTCCCACTCAGAATTTGCTTTTGTAAACCGACCAGTTTCAGTTAAATACAAGTTGTGAAAACATTTTTGGTGATGTTCAATCGATTCAATTTTTCATTTGAATACATTTGACGTGTTAAAGCTATTGCTGCGGATTGATGAAAGTGTCATTTTAAGTAAGTTCAGTTCTAATAAGTAAATTAAAAAATCTCTAGACAAAGTTACTGACGTGTCATAAATACACTACACAGATTTCTTTTTTCTCTTTCATATTACTCTCTTTTTACTTACCTCATTTTATATCCCAGATTTTGTAAGTTGTTTGTATATAAATCATATCTCAATTTCTGTAAAGAAGAAGAGACTCGCTAACACATAAGCTTTTCACAAAAACTAAACTTTAGAAGTAATCTAATATAATATAATGATTATTAATGCAAATAACTTAGTGTCCTAAATGAACAAAGTAAACTCTAAAATAACACTATAAACATTTTGAAGAAATCAACTATCAACTACCATATATCATACTTGAATAATAACAATTGGCAATCTCTACCGATTTTAATAATCTCTATCGATGTTGACAATTCAACAGCTATTGGGTCATGGGCTACATATTAACGCTTTAAAATGGGAGTTGATACATACACCAATTTATTTGATGCATACACCAACTTTGATGCATTATACTTTGTACTGTACAATACTGTTATGCATGAATTTTGGTGTAGGTATGAAAAAGTTTGTTGTATTTATCATGGGCCCTTTAAAATTGGGCTGCACCCCTCGCTAGTCGTTACCTCGCTCATTGTCTCCGCTATTGATTCAGCGTTACGGGTGTTAATCAAGATATTTTAAGCTCCAAGTTACTATACATGTTTATGCAATCTATCTATCTATCTTCTATTCATCATTCTTATAATTAAAACAAATATTATTTTGCTTATGTGGCACCTTAATAAATAATTACTAGCCTGTGTTTAATTTGACATGTCGCACAACTACAAAATTATGTTGATTAGGTGAGAATTCAACAGATAATTATTTCGTTTTTTGTTATATGTGATGAAATATCCAACAGAAAATTGTTTTCGTTAAAAGAGCTGGGATTAGCGCGATTAAAACTCTGGAGTAGCTAACATCGCATATTATTAACCAGGTTGGCTAACATAGTATATTATTAACCAGGTTGTATACTTGTGTTCGCGTAAAAAGAAAAGGATAATTTTTATTTTTTTTTTGAACGGCTAAAATATAAATTAAAAAAATTGAACATCTAGCAAGAAACTAGATGTCAAAAAATACAAGAACAAATCTAGAAAAAACCAACTACAAACATCTAGACTCTATCCGGGACTTTAACTGCGAGGACTACAAAATGGGTGAAAAAACTCATGCCATTTACAGCTAAGCTTAGACATGAGAAAAACCCCCCACTAAATGGAGGCCGAGCCACCAGTTTTCACTCCATAGTGTTTTTGATGCAGTCCCAACCAAGACCCGGGGAAACGCTACTACCTAAATAAAGTAGCTTGATACATAACAGGAGGTACTTTTCATGGACATATTTTGGAACATTAAAGTTACACAATAAACAACTGCCACACTTCAATCTCCATAAAGGAACGTCATCATCAAAATCTAACCCCAAGCCCAATATAACAAGAACATCCATAGCAGAGTTCATTCACTCAACGGTTGAAGCTGCATCGGGTTGGTTGACCAGTCCTCCCAACTAGTAGCGATTTTTTTTCCACGATTATTAACCCAAAGAAAGGAGATAGCCACCACCGACTTAACCATATCGTCATTGCTCTCTCGATTACCTCTATGGATGATGTTGTTTCTAGCCTTCCACATGTACCACCACCAAGTAAACAGAATAGCTTCTAGAATATTACGATTCTTTTTCGGCATTGCAATTCCATCACACCACATCAAGACCTCAGCAGGGTGACTAGTAGGAATGTTTAGCTTTGTCCATGAATTAAGCAGAGTTCTCGTTTCCGAAACCATACTACAATGACAGTAGAGGTGGTCTAGATCATCCACACCATTGTTGCAACAAGCACACCTGAATGTGTTCACGTCAATGCCACGACCAAATAAATTGACGCTAGTAGGGAGACCATTCCGCAACATTCTCCAAATAAATAGGTTGACTTTCTTGGGAAAAAGAGCGTTCCATTTTGTTGGATGCGAAACTATGGGCAGAAGATGTCTGTCGATGTGGCGCCGAATCCAGGCAGAGAATTCAGATTTTCCATCTAACATCCAAGACCAAGAGTCAGTTTTCGTACTATCCACTGAATTAGGGAGAATATTGAGCATATCATTCCACTGATGTTGTTCAAGACTTCCACGCAGATCACGTCGCCAACTCCATGACCATGTATTATTGTCCCGACGATTTCTAATGGTGCATTCTTTTTCCAATTCTAGGGCAAACAAACGAGGAAACCGGGCGGCTAAAGCTATATCCCCACACCAAATATCCTTCCAAAAACTTGTATCATCTCCATTATCAACCTTTCTCATAATTACATTTTGAGGAAACGTGGGAATTTCATGAACATCTTTGATAGCTGTGACAATCCTCCAGATATAAGAGATGTGAAACAATCATTACCATGAATGTTCTTGAGCACCCGCACCCACAAAGATTCACCACTATTGAGGCCACGCCACCTCCATTTGTAAAGCAACGCCAAATTCATCGCTTCAAGGCTACCTATTCCTACACCCCCGGATTCTTTCGCAGCAATAACCTCGATCCATTTTTTCCAAGCTATCTTTCTCTGACTAGCCGAACCTCCCCAAAAAAAAGATGATCGCAACGATTCAAGGGTACTATTTACTTTCTTAGGCATTCGTAACATGGACATAAAGTAAATACCCAATGCTCCAAGAACAGATGATATGAGGGTACATCGGCCACCGATAGATAATAGCTTAGCATTCCATCCAGAAAGCCTTCTCTTGAATTTAGAAATGATCGGCTCCCATGTAGCGAGTCTGGTAGTGTTAGCCCCAATAGGAATTCCAAGGTACTTAAAAGGAAGAGATTCACGATTACAGCCTATCAAGTTAGCCAACCTTTGAACCTCCGGCTCATTTACCCCCACACCAATTATTGAAGATTTATCAAAGTTAATCTTCAAACCTGAAACATAAAAAAAGAAACGAAAAGCATTAGAAATCATCTGCAAATTCGTTTCAGACCACTCTCCCATTATTATCACATCATCAGCATAGAACAAATGAGAAACCGCGGTAGTCTCAATATGAGCAGCCTTAAAAAATCCATTCCTCACAAGGTTGTTGATTGATACATGAAGCCCCTCCATTGCTAGAATGAAAAGAAACGGAGCCATCGGGTCTCCTTGACGAAGGCCCCGTTGAATGTGGAATTCCTCTGTAGGGCTGCCATTTACAAGAACCGATGATCTAGCTGAGGAGAGACACGCCTGTATCCAAGAAATCCATTTATTCCCGAATCCCATGGCTTTCATAATAGTAAGCAGAAATTCCCATGAAACAGAATCATAAGCCTTCGCGAAATCAATCTTAAACAACATAAGTTTTTTCTTTTTCTTTTTGTACCAATCAATGATCTCATTAAGAACTAACGGGCCATCAAGAATTTGTCTGCCTTTGATAAAAGTTGTTTGTTCAGTGCTTACAACTGTATCAATGACACTCGACAACCTATTAGCAAGAATTTTTTGCAATGATTTTATATTGCAATCTTATGAGGCTTATCGGTCGAAAATCTGAAACAATGACTGCGTTATCCACCTTAGGAATCAGGGTGATGAAAGAAGAATTGCATCCGGTCGGTGTCACACCCCGCCAAACGGTAATTACCATTATATAGAGTAGTTTGCGGAAGCTTAGTGACGTGGCGGGGGTGCGAGCAGTAAAACAACCAACAGATACATACATACTCAGAGCTTATGGTTATTGCAGAACGAAATAGATTAAGATGCCATTAATTAAAGTTTTACAAAAGATTACCACTTGAAAAGTGGTAACAGTAATAGTAGTAGTTGAAATCAGTATTTCATAAAATACATAATATCAAAAGTAGATTTCATAGGTATGACTGCAGTAGTTGCAGTTATACAGAGGAAATCCAAGTGTCCCAAAAGTAGTGGCATCCTAACAAGTCCAGGGTAGTCCGTACTGATATGCATGCAGATCTTACTTACGCTGCTAATTCCCTGAAAAACATAGAGTAAAACGTCAACAAAATTGTTGAGTGAATTCACAAGTTTGTTTGTTATGTAGGAAACACAAGTTAATCATTTAAGAATAACATTTCCAAATAAGTGTTGTTTATCAAGTAGGAAACACAAGTTATTAATAAATAACATTTCCTAAATCAGTTATCAGTAGGAAACACAAGTTAACCTAAATAAAGATTAACATTTCCAAATCAGTGTACGTAGGAAATCCTTTCCTAATCAATAGTTTAGTGGGAATATTTAGACGATGATCCCTTGAAAGGTGAGCTAAACCTGTCAAGTAAGGTAACCCGATCTAACCCTATAACCAAACCACGACCCTAATCTGTTGTTGTTGTGCCAAGTAGGACATTTAAGTATACGCTCCCAAATCCGTAGGAGGGTCGTCACGGCAATAGTACTATCCGTATACTCAGTGGCTAGAGTCACCTAGCTAATGGTTATAGTCTGTAGCCATAAGGTCTTTTATGCACTACATCGTTCAGCCTAGATCTGTACCAAGATTCGTTGCCTAAATTCCCAAAATAGTTATGAAAAACCTTTCATAAAACACAGTTCAAATAGTTGTGTGAAATACCCTTTCACAAACAGTTCAAGTATGAAGTACCCCTTCATAAACAGTTCAAGCAAATACATACAGTATTTAAAGCAGTTGTCGCATGCGGTTATACATACGATTTCTATGTTTTCCACCCCGAGTTTTAAAACATTAAAACATTGAAAAGGGGTTTGTGAACTCACAGTGAGTGCTCGGATGTGAATGCTAGCGAGATAATATAACGAAGCCCAAACGTAGTCAACCTATACACAACAATGTATTAACTATAAGTACTTTGTTTACTTATGTTAATAATTCGTTCGTTTGAAGAAATTATCAATTTCTTAGGTTTGTGTATTTCGTTGATGATTGTTGTTGGAAATATATAATATTATCCAAGTATTGTTCGTTTGTCGAATTGTCCGAAATGTGTAAGTACATATCCATATATATACTTATATAGTTGAATATATATATATTCTTGTATATATATATATTATTATTCGTTGTTTCTTTAATATATATCTCGTATATATATAAACATTGTTCGACATTTAGGTTTACAAAACACAAGTCCAAATTGTCCCGCATAATGTTCATCTATAAATACGTCTCAATCATTTATAATCTCACTCGATAAATGTATGTATTTAAGTTTGTATATGTTTGTAAGTATGTTACTCGTTCGTCGAAAACATTTGGGTTGTCATTTACTAATTCATCGTAATCACATGACTTGTCCATTACTAGTTCATCGTAACACATGGTTTGTCTATTACTAGTTCATCGTAATCATTTGGGTTGTCTATTACTCGGTCATCGTAGTTGAGTCACAACAGGTTTTGACTTCAGATGAAGTTCACGCGATCGGTTTACATGATCACGCGATCGCGTGGTACAAAGTGGTTCACGCGATCGGTTTAAGTAATCACGCGATCGGTTGGTACGAAAAGGTTCACGCGATCGTGGTTGAAAACCACGCGATCGCGTCGTTCTAAGTTTCGAAGATTTCTGAAGTTTTTGTTTCACGCGATCGCGTGAAGTAATAAAAGGTTTTAGCGGGTTTTGTTCATGAAAGTGACGCGATCGCGTCATGTGCTTCTGCACAGAAGCATCAGACGCAGAACAGAGCTGCACAAACTTTGGTCTTTTTCACTTCAATCGCTTATAGTTCGGCTTTAATACGTCCCAAAAGATTCACACTCGTACCATAACACGTTTTAACTCATAATATAACATTTTAACAAGTTTTCACCAATCGATTTTTGTTTTATGGTTTTGGTTTCTCAAGCTCATTTTCAAGATCAAAGCTTCAAATCTTAGATTTTGTATGTTATATAGCTAGATTATGATGTTTAGACATGATATATATACGAATTTAAGCATGGAAATCAAAGATTTTAGATTTTCTTACAAAGATTTGAAGGTGGTGATGATGACCGTGAGTGATGATGATGAAGAAGATGATCTGGTTTTGCTCCACTTCTACTATCTGCTGCTGCTACTGATCTTGTTAAACTTTTGTGAAAAAGGAAATGGAATTTTGGTGAATTATTTGTGTTTGTGTGTATGTCGAATGAATGATCACAGAGAGGGAGGGAGTATGGTTTAAAAACCAATCTGTCGCCTGCATTATTGATGTTAGGTGCCATTTTTGGTACCTCAATTTCGAGTACGGGTATAATTATAGCAATATAAAATTTAACATTTTATATTTTTATTTTGTAGATGCTCTCCTGGTTCGTAATATATTTTCAGAATAATGAAGTTATCATTATTTTTAGTTGTTGTACATATTTGTACATTTTACTGCGCGCGTCCAAATAAGCGCCAAATTTCGGTTGAGTTTCGAATTCATAATTCGAAGTAATGTTCTAAATACTTGAAAACGTACTAGAAAAATAACATTTTTCATATTTTGACCTTTTTGGTACGTTTTAGAATTGTTTCTGTTCGTTATATAATACGTTATATGTTAAACGTATAATTGAATCATTTTATCTATATGTTATAGATATATAATTTCTCGTAATTAATAATCGAATTATTAATTATTTCGTGTTACCAAATCTGGTTAATTATTTTTGTCGGCTTCATTCCGATACGTTCGTACGTAATTTATAAATACTACGTATAATGTAATACTTTTTGTATTATCGTATTGGGCTCGCTAGACTCATATCACATCATAGGTTTAGTTTAAAACAAATGCAGGGAATTAGCGTAAGAAATGCATGTAATTAAGTATAATTATATACCTAATTTGGAGGAGTGTCACATTCTCCCCCCGTTAGTGAAATCTCGTCCCGAGATTTAAGTCGAGCCGTGAGTCTCGGTCACGCTCTCAAATAGGTTGGGGTATTTCTTTCGCATTTCATCCTCTCGTTCCCAGGTAAACTCTGGGCCATGTTTCGAGTTCCAACGAACTTTAACCAGTTTGATTCGTTTGTGTCGAAGTTTCTGAGTTTTATAATCCATAACTTCAACAGGTTCCTCCACAAAGTTAAGTTTTGAGTCAATGAAGACTTCGTCAGGAGGAAGGATAAGTGTTTCGTCAGAAAGACACTTTTTGAGGTTGCTAACGTGGAAAGTATCGTGTATGCTACTAAGCTCTTGCGGTAGTTTGAGCTTATAAGCGACAGGACCAACCCTAGCAAGGATTTCAGACGGTCCGATGTATCGTGGGTTCAGCTTTCCTCGTTTGCCAAATCGTGCTACTCCCTTCCAGGGCGATACTTTGAGTAGGACCTTGTCTCCTACTTGAAACTCAAGAGGTTTACGGCGGTTATCAGCGTAACTCTTTTGTCGATCTCGTGCCGCTTTCAGTCGACTCAATACTTGAGTTATTTTGTCAGTGGTTTCCTGGACAAGTTCGGGTCCAGATAGTTGTCTGTCGTCCAACTCTGCCCAACAGAGTGGTGATCGGCACTTGCGTCCATATAACGCCTCAAATGGTGCCATCTGTATACTCGTGTGATAACTATTGTTGTAAGAGAATTCAGCTAGAGGTAGGTGGGTATCCCAGTTACCTCCAAAGTCAATCACACATGCTCGCAACAAGTCTTCGAGCGTCTGTATCGTTCGTTCACTTTGACCGTCAGTCTGCGGGTGGTAGGCAGTACTCATATCAAGTCGAGTACCCATTGCCTGTTGTAATGTTTGCCAAAAGCGAGAAGTGAATCGTGCATCTCTATCAGAGATGATGGATAGTGGCACACCATGCCGAGAAACAATCTCTTTAATATAGATTTTAGCTAGTTTCTCCATTCCATCCGTTTCCTTAATAGCGAGAAAGTGGGCTGATTTCGTCAATCGATCGACAATCACCCATATGGCATTTGCTCCCGATGCCGTTCTAGGTAACTTCGTAATGAAGTCCATTGTTATTTGTTCCCATTTCCATTTGGGCAACTCAGGCTGTTGCAAAAGCCCAGACGGCTTTTGGTATTCCACCTTTACCTTCGAGCAAGTTAAGCATTTGCTAACGTAGGTGGCAATGTCACGTTTCATTCCAGGCCACCAGTAAAAGCCTTTCAAGTCCTGGTACATCTTGTCCGCACCAGGATGTATCGAGTAGTTTGACTTGTGTGCCTCGTCCAAAATCAGCTTGCGTAACTCATCTACGCATGGTACCCAAATTCGGTTCATGAAGTACAACACTCCGTTGTCCTTTTTCTCGAGTTGTTTTTCCATCCCTTTCAAGGATTCATCCTTAAGGCGTTCAGAAGTGAAATCAATTTCTTGAGCTTCACGAATTTGAGTAATAAGATTAGAGTGGATTGTTAATCCCAAGGCTCGAACTCTTCGAGGTTTGATTCGTTCCTTACGACTCAAGGCATCTGCTACTACGTTAGCTTTACCCGGGTGATACTTTATTTCACAATCGTAATCGTTAAGTAATTCGACCCAACGTCGTTGTCTCATGTTAAGTTCTTTCTGGTCGAATATATGTTGTAGGCTCTTATGATCAGTGAAGATCGTACACTTTGTACCGTATAGGTAGTGTCTCCAGATCTTCAGTGCAAAAACAACGGCTCCCAATTCCAAATCATGAGTCGTATAGTTTTTCTCATGCACTTTTAGTTGTCGTGATGCATAAGCAATGACCCTTTCATTTTGCATCAGTACGCAACCCAATCCCTGATGCGATGCATCACAGTAAACAACAAAGTTATCTTCTCCTTCGGGTAGTGATAATATGGGTGCGCTGCTCAGTTTCTGCTTCAATAGTTGGAATGCATTCTCTTGTTTCTCATTCCACTCAAATTTCTTGTCTTTTTGAGTTAATGTGGTAAGTGGCTGGGCTATCTTTGAAAAGTTTGCGATGAATCGCCTGTAATAGCCAGCTAGACCAAGAAATTGTCGTACTTCAGTTGGGGTTTTCGGTGCTTCCCAGTTGTTGATTGCCTCAATTTTGGATGGGTCCACGTGAATTCCCTTGTCATTTATCACATGACCAAGGAATTGAACCTCTCGAATCCAAAATTCGCACTTAGAGAACTTTGCGTAAAGCTTCTCTTTTTGTAGTAGTTCGAGGATAAGCTTCAAATGTTGCTCGTGATCCTCTTTCGATCGTGAGTATACCAAAATGTCATCAATAAACACAATGACGAATTTATCTAGATAGGGTTTGCATACTCTATTCATCAAGTCCATGAATACTGCTGGTGCGTTGGTCAGTCCAAAAGGCATGACTAGGAACTCGTAATGACCGTAACGAGTCCTAAACGCAGTTTTCGGTACATCCTCTTCTCGTACCTTGAGTTGGTGGTAACCAGATCGCAAGTCAATTTTTGAATAATGACTCGATCCTTGCAGTTGATCAAACAGATCATCAATGCGTGGTAACGGGTATCGGTTCTTGATAGTTACCTTGTTTAGTTCCCGATAATCGATGCACATCCGCATAGATCCATCCTTTTTCTTAACAAACAAAACCGGAGCTCCCCAAGGGGAAAAGCTCGGTCGGATGAATCCCAAGTCTAGAAGTTCTTGCAATTGTGTGGATAGCTCTTGCATTTCCGAGGGAGCTAGACGATAAGGTGCTCGTGCGATAGGTGCGGCTCCTGGCACCAGGTCAATGTGAAACTCGACTTGTCGTGGGGGTGGCAATCCCGGCAACTCATCAGGGAACACTCCTGGATAGTCGCGTACAATGGGTACATCGTCTATACGTCGCTCCTCGGTTTTCTTTTCTACAACGTGTGCCAGAAATGCTTGGTACCCCTTTCGGAGATATTTACTAGCTTTCAAACATGAAATCATCTTTGTAGAACTTTTTCGTTTCTCACCTTGAACCACAAGTGTTTCTCCTGTTGACAGTGGTAATCGTACCAGTTTATCATAACATATGATCTCAGCGCGGTTCTTAGATAACCAATCCATACCGACTACAACGTCAAAACTTCCCAACTTAACCGGTAGTAAGTCTATTTCGAAGAAATGACCTTCTAACTCCAAGGTACATCCCGGTACTATTTCTCCTGATTCGATCAACTCACCATCGGCTAATTCTATGGTATACTTGTTGTCTAATTTACGGGATTCAAGTTCTAATAGTGGTCTAAACTCAGTAGACACAAAACTTAAATCAGCACCCGAATCAATTAACACAGAGGCATAATGGTTGTTTACAAGAAACGTACCAGTGACGGTGTTAGGGTCCTGGCGTGCCTCTTGTGCTCCGATCACAAATGCCCTTCCTTGAGCCGGTTGATTGTTGATGTTGTTGGCTCGGTTATTGTTGTTACCGCGGTTGTTGTTGTTGTTGCGGTTTTGGTTGTTGTTGTTGAGCTTAGGGCATCGGTTGCGGTAGTGCCCTTGCTCACCACATTCAAAACATCCCTGATTTTGACGCTCAGTGTTTGCCCGTGGGGGAGGGTAAGTTTTGCATTCTCGGGTTCTGTGTCCCCATGCCCTACAGTTTCCACAATACCCACACCCGCCTTCGTGGTGTCGGTTGCACTTATCACACTTGGGTTTGTTACCCAGGTATGGTTTCGATTCAGTAGTGGTGGCAACATATGCTTTCGCATTTCCAGAATGTTTCTTGTTTTGTTGACCCTGGCGATCAGCACCACTACCGTTCCACTTTCGCTTTGCACCACCAGAACTACTAACATCAGTACTGTTCGGTTCACTTTTTCCCGACACAGCTTTCTTAGTCAGATTTCCCATCCTGACTGCCTCATCGGTCAAACTTTGCGCTAGAGTAACGGCACTCCTGAAAGTGTCCGGTTTAGATGACGTCACCAGACTACGGATTTGTGGTACTAGACCGAATATGTAGCGCTCAATACGCTTATACTCGGGTGTCACCATATGTGGCACTAGACGTGCAAGTTCCTGAAACTTAGTGGTGTACCCAGTAATATCAGCACCAATCATGGTGATGTTCCACAACTCTGTTTCTATTTTCTGCATCTCACTGCGAGGACAGAATTCCTCCAACATCAAACTTTTAAATGTCCCCCATGACATTGAATAAGCAGCTGGTCGACCAAGTGATTGGATCTGACTGTTCCACCAAGTAAGCGCTTTGTCCGCCAAAGTGCAAGTAGCATACTTCACCATACAGTCAGGTGAACAGTCACTAATGTCCAATACCGATTCAGTTTTCTCTATCCAATGAATCATACCAATTGCACCCTCGGTGCCACGGAAAGAAATCGGCTTACAAGCCTGAAATGTTTTGTATGAACACCCTCGGCTAGCATTCATGGGTGTCTCAGTATTAACAGGGGTAGATCCACTGTTGTTAACTACGGGTTCGCGATTACGGCTTGCCTCATATTCAGCAATACCTTCAGCTATTCTTCGTGCGATCATTTGTTCGGTGGTTTCAGTGGGTGGTGGTGGAGGCGTAGTTGTCTTTTGACTGTTTCTAGTGGCTCGTCGTTTGGGAGGCATGATTCAGCTCTGCGATGAATAAAATGCAGAGTGTTAATGTTGAGATATTGAATGTGAATAGATCAAAGATTCACATTTGATAGAAATGAATGACATGAAGAGATGAATGAATAGGGTTTTACAACACGTGCCATACAACTTTGAAACACCCACATGTATCTAGCATAATATAATCACGTTGGCCAGGCGTCATTATACAATGTCCAATACATATTTCTTTTCATTGTCGTTTAACACCGTTAATTTCAAAGGTTCTCAAGAATAATCAATCATCAAGATGTAATATGTTTCAGGGTTCACAAGAATTGATCACATAGTTATCTATAACGTATAGTTTTAATCACCAGTCGACAGTTGTAAGAGGAAATAATATGGTTGATAATAAGCATAATGAACACGGGATGTAAACCAAACATACATTATATATTAAAGGTCATAACGCTGTTACATGAGTTTAGTACAAAACGAGATGAGATTTCTAATATACCCATTGATGGTTAGCGTTATACAAAAGATGATGGGTTTCCTATACATATACCCATTCTACTAACAAGTTCCATTCACATCCAGCTAGTCCATAACTAGTACATACATATAGTTTCCCCAAAAGTAATAGTCTATAATGGTGTAGGCACAACCGCCATACACAGGTCTAACGGAACCATGGTAAATACATCCTAACCGCAACCATCACTGCTGCAGTCATCACACAAACACTAGCTACAATCTCTGACACCCTAGCACGCCTCTCTAAAGCTGCAACGCGTGCACGGGTGGATGCTAGACTCTGCCAGTCTGTCTGACGGTGAGTCTTCACAAAATCCATCCTCTGATGGAGCATAGTCATATCCATGTCAGTGCGGGAGGCATCACTCAGTAACTCCATCACGTCTCTGCTCTGACTAGCATATCTCCTAATCACAGAGTAGATCACAGCCACAAGGGTAGGTACAGTGAGCTCCAGAGGCTCACCTGTGAAAGGTGCATGTGGTGGTGAATGGGAGGACTCTCCAATCTCAAAGGTCGAGGGAAAACCCTCTAGTGATCTCCACTCTCTCAATACACTAGGCATCCAGTCTAGATGAGAAGGTCGAAGCCTCTTCTGTGGCGGCTCGAAACCTGGAACCTCAGACTCAGTCACTGGCGCCTTATCGCGCGGCGCGAGTGATCCCCTGGGAAAATCCGTAACACTAATCCTAGCTGTCATCCTAGGTACAGGCACACGAGATGTACTCGCGATGGCTAGCGCAGAGGTAGGAGTGATGTAAGCAGATGGTCCACGGTGTGTGGTCACTCCAGTACTCGCTACGCTAAAGTAGGAGGCCTCCATGGGCTCCTCCTCAGAATCGGAATCAGTGATATAGATCGGTGTGCGTCTCGACATGCTGAGACAAAAGAATCGTGTGTGACATGTCAGTCGAATGTTAGTTGTATGCAAAGTATGTATGCAGGAATGCACAAATGTTCTAGCCAAGGCTATAGTCTAGGTCTCTAAGGTTCCAAGTCACTTAAAGACTGCTAGTTCGCTATAACCAATGGCTCTGATACCAAGTCTGTCACACCCCGCCAAACGGTAATTACCATTATATAGAGTGGTTTGCGGAAGCTTAGTGACGTGGCGGGGGTGCGAGCAGTAAAACAACCAACAGATACATACATACTCAGAGCTTATGGTTATTGCAGAACGAAATAGATTAAGATGCCATTAATTAAAGTTTTACAAAAGATTACCACTTGAAAAGTGGTAACAGTAATAGTAGTAGTTGAAATCAGTATTTCATAAAATACATAATATCAAAAGTAGATTTCATAGGTATGACTGCAGTAGTTGCAGTTATACAGAGGAAATCCAAGTGTCCCAAAAGTAGTGGCATCCTAACAAGTCCAGGGTAGTCCGTCCTGATATGCATGCAGATCTTACTTACGCTGCTAATTCCCTGAAAAACATAGAGTAAAACGTCAACAAAATTGTTGAGTGAATTCACAAGTTTGTTTGTTATGTAGGAAACATAAGTTAATCATTTAAGAATAACATTTCCAAATAAGTGTTGTTTATCAAGTAGGAAACACAAGTTATTAATAAATAACATTTCCTAAATCAGTTATCAGTAGGAAACACAAGTTAACCTAAATAAAGATTAACATTTCCAAATCAGTGTACGTAGGAAATCCTTTCCTAATCAATAGTTTAGTGGGAATATTTAGACGATGATCCCTTGAAAGGTGAGCTAAACCTGTCAAGTAAGGTAACCCGATCTAACCCTATAACCAAACCACGACCCTAATCTGTTGTTGTTGTGCCAAGTAGGACATTTAAGTATACGCTCCCAAATCCGTAGGAGGGTCGTCACGGCGATAGTACTATCCGTATACTCAGTGGCTAGAGTCACCTAGCTAATGGTTATAGTCTGTAGCCATAAGGTCTTTTATGCACTACATCGTTCAGCCTAGATCTGTACCAAGATTCGTTGCCTAAATTCCCAAAATAGTTATGAAAAACCTTTCATAAAACACAGTTCAAATAGTTGTGTGAAATACCCTTTCACAAACAGTTCAAGTATGAAGTACCCCTTCATAAACAGTTCAAGCAAATACATACAGTATTTAAAGCAGTTGTCGCATGCGGTTATACATACGATTTCTATGTTTTCCACCCCGAGTTTTAAAACATTAAAACATTGAAAAGGGGTTTGTGAACTCACAGTGAGTGCTCGGATGTGAATGCTAGCGAGATAATATAACGAAGCCCAAACGTAGTCAACCTATACACAACAATGTATTAACTATAAGTACTTTGTTTACTTATGTTAATAATTCGTTCGTTTGAAGAAATTATCAATTTCTTAGGTTTGTGTATTTCGTTGATGATTGTTGTTGGAAATATATAATATTATCCAAGTATTGTTCTTTTGTCGAATTGTCCGAAATGTGTAAGTACATATCCATATATATACTTATATAGTTGAATATATATATATTCTTGTATATATATATATTATTATTCGTTGTTTCTTTAATATATATCTCGTATATATATAAACATTGTTCGACATTTAGGTTTACAAAACACAAGTCCAAATTGTCCCGCATAATGTTCATCTATAAATACGTCTCAATCATTTATAATCCCACTCGATAAATGTATGTATTTAAGTTTGTATATGTTTGTAAGTATGTTACTCGTTCGTCGAAAACATTTGGGTTGTCATTTACTAATTCATCGTAATCACATGACTTGTCCATTACTAGTTCATCGTAACACATGGTTTGTCTATTACTAGTTCATCGTAATCATTTGGGTTGTCTATTACTCGGTCATCGTAGTTGAGTCACAACAGGTTTTGACTTCAGATGAAGTTCACGCGATCGGTTTACATGATCACGCGATCGCGTGGTACAAAGTTGTAACACCTCGCAAATTTAAACACGATTAATTAAGTTAATCACTTGCATTATTAGACTAATTCCCTACTTGAGTGAATTCACAACACATTCTAGAGGTAAGTCTAGCATAGCCCAACTAGATAATACGCGTAGTATTACGTATTCGTAATTAGTTGTAATTACGTACTGAACAATTTGAAAACGAACGCGATAAAAACATAAGACTGTTGGTGAACAAAATTATTTAATAAAACGAAATTCGAGATTTATAAAATTTATAAATTGGGTTTCATAAAAGATCCTAATTAAAAATAATGAAAATGTAATTAAAAACATAATAGTTAAAATAAAATAACATTTAACGATCGGGTAAACGAACACGGAACGCAAACACGGAGGCAGAAAGTGGAATAAAACCACCTCTCACCTCCATTTTCTTTCATTTTCTATCTATCTCATTCTCTCTCTTCCTTCTCTTTTCTCTTCCTTCTCTCTAAACTCTCTCAAAAATCACACAAAAACCTCAAATACTACCACAAAAACGCGCCGAATCACCATACATCTTTGGAATAAAACGACCACGGCACCCCGATCTACACTTCTACCTTTTCGGATTTCAAATCCGGCACTCGTAAGTTTCCGACAAATCCCGCAAATCTTTAGATTTCGAAGTTATAATTAATATTTCATGTTTAATATACTTAGATTACCATGTTTTAGTGTTTTATACAACCGATCATGTCCAAAACCGACCCGAAACTCGTTATTTTCAATCTGTTCGTCGAACAGGCGACTACGTCGCTTTTGGCCCAAAAACAGTAGTGCGACGTAGGCCTTTACGTCGCATTACCTTTCCCTACGTCGCACATAGCGACGCAACCCACTACGTCGCATTAAATTGCGAACGTCGCCTATGCGACGCAACCCATGACATCGCAAAACCTGAATGCGACGTAGACCCGTACGTCGCACCCTACGTCGCATAACCACCCAGCGTCGCACCTTACGTCGCTAAAAACAGGAAGTTTAAAAACTTGTTTTCACTAAGTGTCGAACTAACCGGAAATGCATATCTTTAAACGATACGATTCACGAGCTTTACAAACAATACAAACACTCTTATTTTACCGAAATTAGGATTTCAAACTATCACCAACGAGTCGTATACATTTTCACAAACAACAAAATACAACGTAAACGGTTAATACTTGGGACATAACTTGGTTGTACGAACACTAGCATGGATGATCAGTTTAGACATCCACATACTTATTAATCTCGTACGTTTAGGACGTTAGGAGATTCCAGACTGTACTTGGGCTTAGTTTTGCTAGCACTCGCACAACTACTTAACTCAACAGGTGAGTTCACAGCCCCTACTTTTACTGTTTGTAACTACTTTTGGGGTGGAAAACATAGTCAACTGCTTTACTAATTACTGATTGCCATAGCTGCTTTTACTATATGATTATTTATCATACTACTTACTCGAACAATTAGAGTACTTGAACTGTTAAACTGCTATACAAACTATCACATAACTGCCTTTGGCACACTCGTACAAACAACTTATAACTGTGGACAACTACTACAACTGTCCGTACGACATGGCATTCCAAACAAAAACTATTATCACTATGTGAAACTAAATTGGTATCTTACCGGAGAACGACCGGTACATATTGGTAACTTGTCGGAGAACGACCGACACTAACATGGTATCTTACCGGAGAACGACCGGTACTAACAGTGTATCTTACTGGAGAACGACCAGTACTAACAATGTATCTCACCGGAGAACGACCGGTGCTAACTTGGTATCTTACCGGAGAACGACCGGTACATTTGGTAACTAGTCGGAGAACGACCGACTCAAACTTTAAAACTACTGGAGAACGACCAGCAACACGTATTCAAACATATATTTTGGGTAACGTCCCACACAACTATTTATGGGCAACATCCCACATAAACTTAACCCTTTGGGCGAACAACCCACTAAACTTATACTTTGGATGACGTTCCACTAAACATTACTCGACTATTATGGCAATTACTATTTACGAACGTATTTGGTCCAACAAATGTGACTACAAAACTTGAAACAACAATATACAACATAAAACCTGTGGATTCACTCAACCTAGTTGTTGACTTTTACTATGTTTTTCAGGGAATTAGCTGCGCATATAAGATCGCCAACACACATGGAGAATTAGGCGACCCTTGAAGCTTAGGATGCCAACTTTTGGAAACATATGGATTTCTTTAGTATAACTGAAATGTTTTAGTCATATTTCAGAAATCTACTTTTGTAAACTTACTACTTTTAACTTATACGATTCGATGAATCGTAAACTTTGTAATTAACTCTTTTGGCATCTTAATATTTATTGTTCTGTTGTAATCATAAGCTCTGATACGTATGCATGCTTCATTATTGTGACACCCCAGTACTTAAACCAAACGCTTCCGCTAAACAAATTTGGGGGTGTTACAAAAGTGGTTCACGCGATCGGTTTAAGTAATCACGCGATCGGTTGGTACGAAAAGGTTCACGCGATCGTGGTTGAAAACCACGCGATCGCGTCGTTCTAAGTTTCGAAGATTTCTGAAGTTTTTGTTTCACGCGATCGCGTGAAGTAATAAAAGGTTTTAGCGGGTTTTGTTCATGAAAGTGACGCGATCGCGTCATGTGCTTCTGCACAGAAGCATCAGACGCAGAACAGAGCTGCACAAACTTTGGTCTTTTTCACTTCAATCGCTTATAGTTCGGCTTTAATACGTCCCAAAAGATTCACACTCGTACCATAACACGTTTTAACTCATAATATAACATTTTAACAAGTTTTCACCAATCGATTTTTGTTTTATGGTTTTGGTTTCTCAAGCTCATTTTCAAGATCAAAGCTTCAAATCTTAGATTTTGTATGTTATATAGCTAGATTATGATGTTTAGACATGATATATATACGAATTTAAGCATGGAAATCAAAGATTTTAGATTTTCTTACAAAGATTTGAAGGTGGTGATGATGACCGTGAGTGATGATGATGAAGAAGATGATCTGGTTTTGCTCCACTTCTACTATCTGCTGCTGCTACTGATCTTGTTAAACTTTTGTGAAAAAGGAAATGGAATTTTGGTGAATTATTTGTGTTTGTGTGTATGTCGAATGAATGATCACAGAGAGGGAGGGAGTATGGTTTAAAAACCAATCTGTCGCCTGCATTATTGATGTTAGGTGCCATTTTTGGTACCTCAATTTCGAGTACGGGTATAATTATAGCAATATAAAATTTAACATTTTATATTTTTATTTTGTAGATGCTCTCCGGGTTCGTAATATATTTTCAGAATAATGAAGTTATCATTATTTTTAGTTGTTGTACATATTTGTACATTTTACTGCGCGCGTCCAAATAAGCGCCAAATTTCGGTTGAGTTTCGAATTCATAATTCGAAGTAATGTTCTAAATACTTGAAAACGTACTAGAAAAATAACATTTTTCATATTTTGACCTTTTTGGTACGTTTTAGAATTGTTTCTGTTCGTTATATAATACGTTATATGTTAAACGTATAATTGAATCATTTTATCTATATGTTATAGATATATAATTTCTCGTAATTAATAATCGAATTATTAATTATTTCGTGTTACCAAATCTGGTTAATTATTTTTGTCGGCTTCGTTCCGATACGTTCGTACGTAATTTATAAATACTACGTATAATGTAATACTTTTTGTATTATCGTATTGGGCTCGCTAGACTCATATCACATCATAGGTTTAGTTTAAAACAAATGCAGGGAATTAGCGTAAGAAATGCATGTAATTAAGTATAATTATATACCTAATTTGGAGGAGTGTCACAGTCGGGATCCAAGAGCGATTATAAAAATCTGACATCATATTAAGAATATCATACTTCATAACCTCCCAATGATTTTTAAGCATAGCAAACGAGAACCCATCCGGGCCAGGAGCTTTATCACCACCACAACTTCAAATGGCTTCTTTAATTTCTTCCAACATGAAAGGAGCTTCAATTCTGATCGCTTGAGATACATTCAATTTTTTGTAGTCAGCCTCATTGACAGTGAACGCTGCACCTGTAAACTTGTTTAATTTGTTAGCAAAATAATCATGAAAGCATTTTTTGATATCACCTGGGTCTTCAAGCCAAACCCCCTTGTCTTTTATTCCTTTCATATTCATGGATCTCCGCCTCCATTTGATAATAGAGTGAAAATATTTTGAATTTTCATCTCCTTCAACACTCCATTTGATCTTAGCTTTCTGTTTGAGGTCGCAATTTTGGCGGTGTGTCAACGAGTGAAGCTCAAGAAGAAGCCTACTCCTGTTATCTTGAAGCACATCTTTGATGCCAGAATTACAAATTTGATTATCCACAGCAGCAATGTAGCAATTAATGTCTTCCACGGTTCTCCCTGTCATTTTCTCTTTTCGCCAATCTTTAATAGCAAATTTCAAATGTTTCAACTTGTCTTTCAGCCTTATAAAAGCGTTTTGGTGCTGCTTACCATGAGGCTTTGACCAGCTCTCACTTATACATTGATCAATTCCTTCCATCGTGAGCCAAGAGTTGTAAAATTTAAAAGGAACAGGACCAAAATCAACAGCCTGTTGCGATAACAATAGAGGCCGATGATCAGAGATGATATCGTCAAGTGCTTGTAACATAAGGCCCGGCACCACATCGATGAAAGATTGAGTAAGCAAAAAACGATCCGATCTACTCGCTTTAGCCCCATCCGTGGTCACCCTAGTGAACTTATGTCTTCCCATTGGCATATCAATCAAGTTTGCAGTGTCGATAAAAAGATTAAAGTTGGCAGCATTAAGGTTAGAAAAAACAGACCCCATTCGATCATGATTATAGCGGACAGAATTAAAATCCCCACAAATGAGATAATGCCCTTTGTTAGCATCCATGAAGTTAATAATACTAGACCACAGATCCACTTTGTCTTTTTCAAGTTGGGGAGCATATATATTCATCATGTAACAAGTAAAATTAAAAGCTATCCAAACCCCTCTGATCGCCATGAAGTTTTCAAAAATAAAGGCATCAATTTTTTTTAAAGCATTTGGATCCCAAATGGATAACATTCCCCCTGAACGACCTATCGCCAACGATTCAACATACTGGAACATATAGTTCCCCCAATGGCTTCTCACTCTACTTATGTCAGAGGTCGTCATCTCCGTTTCTTGAATTGCAAGGAAGTTCACACGATGTCTACACAAAAGTGCCCGTAAGGTTCTACGTTTACCTTCATATCCCGTTCCACACATATTTATGGAAACTATATTCATTAGAGACCAACATCATCCCGTAACTCGCAGGCCATTCTCCGTATCGTTTGATCAGAAACATCCACCTTGAATCCCATGCTTTTACCAGTTTACAAAATTTTATGAACACTTGAGAAAGAATTGATAGACCCTTGCAATGGGCATCTCGAGGCCTGACTTTCCCGCTTTGAATGATAAGGACTATTACCCGTGACAGCTTGCTCAATTTGATCAACTTTTTTAAAACCTGATTTCAGATAAACTCCTTTGATAAACCCCGGTGCTCCGGTAGATTCTGAGGTCGTTGCACTTTTTTCAACCGGGTGACAGGATTTTGATCTTTTTCGATTACCCGCTTCTTGAAGAATAATTCTATTCAAAAAGAAAATATCTTCCGACTCCGAAGGGATTTTACAATCAAGGTTGACGTAAGTATGGCCTTGATTAACTTCCGGGCCAGTATATGAAGTAGAGCCACCATCCACGATTTCATTCAAAGGAGTTTGATCAATAGTATTGACCTCGACATCCTTCGAACCATGGGAAAAATCAGTAGAGTTTTCTCTACACAACTTAGAATCAAAATTTTCACTGCATTTCATGCCGTCTTCTCCCTCGGAATCAGAAGGAGATTCTGAAACGCTAGACTGTCCATCACAGATCTCATAATCCTCAAACTCCTCAGTATCCGAGGACTCAGAAGAATCATTACCTGAGTGTACAATCCTAGGTTCCCATGTTGCAAACTCCTTGATCCAAATATCATACTCTTTATTTTCGAACAGCACCTTCATTTCCTCGAAAACATACTTCTGCGATTTAAGTAGGACACATACCTTTCCCACTGAGTAAGCCTCGATCCATTCGTTAGCAAAGAAGATACACCTTCCCCGCGGTCCAATGATGTCCTGGAAAGTTTCTTTTTGCCATGCGCCTTTTGGCAATCCCACAATGTCCACCCACACCATACGCTCATCAGGAACGAACCCATTACAAGGAGTTTTAAACAGACAAAATCTGTTTTTTAAAACCTCATTAGACATGAACAGATCCTTTATTTTTTCCGATGGGAACGAGACATTTAGCCATCTGCCACCTATATAATTCACCTTCGCTTCATAAAAACCTTCCATTGTAAGCCATTGCCTAACAATGGGAATGTTTGTAGGCTCTTTATTTTAACCCATACAGAATTATCCTTGTCTGGTGTTGCTACAGTACTAGTTACCTTGATGTTCGTTCTTTTCGTTCTTGAGATGGTGCTTTGGCCATACTTGAACCCTCCTTGACTGCTTCCACATACGACTTATGATTACCTTCCTTTTCTGCCTCATTCATATTAGAACGAACAGGTTCCTTTTCTGCCCCATTCGTATTAGAACGAACAGATCCTGTTCCATCTCTGGATAGCCCCTCATTGCTTCGAAAGACTTTTCGACTAAACTTAACCCTTTCGGCGTACACATGGAAGCATCCAAACCATATAGAACGCAAATCCGAAAGCAATTTATCCGCATTGTCGACCCTAATAAACCTTACAAAACCAAATATTTTCCCAGCTTTTGAAAGACGATTGGGGATAAACACATCCAACACCGTTCCCCAATTCTTACAACGATCCCACAAATTTTTTGCAGTTACATTATATGGAAAATTCGTCACGTAGAAAGACATAGACATCCGATCTAGAATATTTGATTTTGAATTAGGGTTATTATGGTTAGTAGAATTACCAGAGTTACGTCCATTTAGATCGTTGAATGAGACCTGATTACGATGAGAACGATTGTATCTTCGATTATTAACATGTTGCCATTCTCCCAGATGATTGTTTTCTCCTCCTGTTGACGTAAGGTGTTGATCTCCTGTTGTTGACTCCGTAGGGTTTTTCGTCATCTCGTTCAATATTTTTAAGGGTTTAAAGAAGAAAAGGATAATAAAAAACCCTTTGTATCTTATCTTATCTTATTGATGATTAAAAAGGAGATGCATTTTAGGAAAAAAAAACTCTACAGGTGGAAGGAAAGAGGCGAAGAGGAGACAACAAGGAACATATAAACGGTGACACAAACTGACTAGAAAAAAAAAATTAAAATTACAATATTACAATAACTATAAAAGTACATTTATTTTAATTAAACTAAACTAATAGCCTACTCCGAATCGTCTTCGTGTTCGTTTTCGTCCGAATCGTTGTCTTGTCGCGATTCCGAACCAAACCATGACCAAAAACCATTGCCTAATGGGATTATTTATTAAAAGGTTCAACATATCGTTCACTTCTAATGTAGGGGGTTGTGTATTTTTATTTTGGTTTATAGACATTGTTGTAGACTTGTAGTTGTGAGAGTATAAATTGAAAGATAAAAATAAGCTGTATTAGGGTATGAATATTGTGGTTGGTTGTAGGATGAAAAAAGATGTGTATGAAGTGAGTAATATATATAGTGTAGAAATGAGTTAGTTGTTGAGTTTATAAAAAGATTATTTTTTTATTAGCGTTTGATCTCCGACGGGCAAATCAACGAATACCTTTTTTCTATTAATTATTTAATATAAAAAACGAATAAAACAAAAAAAAAATCATGCAAGTGGACCCCGCTTCCTCCGTCTCCAAGCCGTTCCCAAACCAACGGTTGAAACCGACGTGCATCAACTGACGGTCGCTGCCAACAGTGTCGGTTAGACGTCGGCTTGCAAACCTACGATACCGTGCACAGCCCGAACTAAAAAAAATAGAATTATTTAAGGAGCTATAAGGGCAATAAGGTCAAAAATATAATTTCTCCCTTTGTGAAGTAAAAGGAATCTTGAAAAACTCACCTGCATTTACGGTCAAATGGTTCAATGCTTGTGAAATTGGTTCTTTTGAAAAAATATTATAAAAATTAAGATAAATTTTAGGACAAAATTTGTCACTCATATTTACTGCATTTTAATAATACTGCATATTACACCTATAAAATTGAATGCATTTTAACAACGATGTATTTTACACCAACAAATTTGTTTCTGAAATGCAATGAATTCGACATGTCTCTCATTCCCTTCATTTGAGGTCTTCTCCTCTTATCCTTATTTTTTAAAATATGTAACATCAAACATAAAATCTTAATTTTTATATTACAATTTTTAGAAAATAATATGAATAAAATCAAGTCTTCTTTATAAGGTTTTAGCTCAAGACGTTATATATACTAGGTAATTTAATAGGTTGTGCATAGCACAGTCCACGACGATTAACATAATTATTAAAGAAGATAAGAATTGATGCTTACATTTAATTATATTATGTTATATGTTACTTATGTTGCCACTTCAAAAACTAAATGTCTATAATTCTCATCCTTCATAGTATAAAAGAAGCATCAACTAATAACACTAACATAAAAAGGTAATTGCTTCAGATTCACACATATACTTTGATAAAGATATATATATATATATATATATATATATATATATATATATATATATATATATATATATATATATATATATATATATATATATATATATATATTATATATATATATATCAGATATGAAAAAAAAAATGAATGTATGATGCATAAAGTTTTAAAAAAGTGATAGGTGCGTACCTAAAAACAAAATTTTTGAAAAATATTTAACCCCGTATGTAACCTGCAAAGTTAAAAAAAAAAAAAAGGAAAGAAGAAAATGTAGGTAACAATTCTCATAAGAAGTAGGTAACAATGATATTTTCATATTATGTGTCCTATACTCCAACCCATCATTAGATTACCATACGGCCATACCTCTAACATGCTTTCAATCGAAATGAACCACTTTTCTCTAGGTTGCACATAACATTATTATAATTTTTACGCTTAGTGAGAGTTATCTTACATACACTACAAACTAAATGCCATTTACTGACTGATAGTTTTCATGACTGAAACAAAGAACAGTAATTAAAGGTTTTGTGAAAGCCTTTTCAACCGAAAGAAACCGTATATAATTATGTAAAATTAATTTATAAATAGGTATTAATTATTAATTATTATTATTATTAATTAGAGCACAGGGTGTGGTGAACGGTGTTCTGGACAGTGTTCTGGAGAATGTTGAAAGTGAGGATTCTGTGGTGTGGTGAAACTGAAATCACAGTGTTATGGACAGTGTTCTGGAGTTTTTTATTATTTGTTTTATTTGATTTTTTAATAAAGATAATTTTATAAATTAATATATAAAAAACAAATAAATTAAATAAACAACATTTTATTCATTAAAAATGCAATACAATTCCTAAAAATTAAAAATGCAATACAAGTACTAAAATTTTTTGCCCACCTACCTCCTTTCTACTGATTTTTTGTCACAATTTTTTTTTGTTTAACTCGTCCTCACTGTACACGAAATACATGATTCAAATGTATATTTTTGTTTGATTCTTTTTTGTACCACCTACCTCCTTTTTGGTCACAAATTCTGTTTGTTTTGTTTGATTGTTTTTCGTTTGGTTCTTTTTGTACCATTCGTGAGACTTCTATTTCCTCAAAAAAAAATGTTTTTTTTTTTAGTAAAAGCCTGGCTCAAGTGAATAAACAAACAAAAAAAAAGAAAGAACATTGAACGCACACAACGTCCATGTACAAACGCTGAACCCAGAACATTGTGAGAACGCCGGCACGGGGTGCCAGAACGCCGTCGCTCGGTGTTCTCAATGGAGAACTTTGTTGAAAATGAGATGCACACCGTGTGCTCTTATTAATAAAATATAAAGTAAATTTATGTAATCATTTTAGTTCTGTAGGTACGTGTACAGCTAAGAGTCCCCCTCTATCTCTCTTACCAAACATACAGAGTGTTAAAATTTAAAACCCTAGACCGTATGGAAGAAAATCAATCGCTGGCTATCAACGCCGCCGTTGGACATTAACACCGCCGCGAGGTCTACCTCAGAATGTTTCTGTTTCAAGTCGACGCTACTGCAACCTAAAATAGAGGTACATATTTATTTCGATTCTCCAGAAATCGATTTTGAAGTTGAATTCGAATCGTTGTGTATTGATTCAAAAACCGAATTCAATTAATAAACTATTGATTCGAATAACGAATGCAAGTCGTTAAGTATCGGTTCGGAAATGAAGTTCAGTTCATTACTTAATGATTCCGTACCGATTCGAAGGATCTTAGATAGTCTAGAAAATATTTTCCAAAAATAAATCGAGTTCAAGTCATTATGTATTGATCTAGAAAATAAAGTCGTTATTTATATATTTTGTAATGATGTACGCCATCTGACCTCAGCCTACATCACATAGAGTGGCCTCGGTTCCGCACCGAGCCTGGGCTCGGATAATATCCGCTGACAGCTCTACTAGCCTTCGGTACGGACGACAGACTACACTAAGTATCACGACCCCGGATCCGTGCCTAACCTAGACCCGGATAACATCTGAGCCCAACTCTTTTAGCTCTCATCTCGGACGCTAATGCCCAGGTCAGGACGCGAACTCGGAAACATTCCGTGCCGGACCGCAGCACTAGCCACTCTATCAATGTGACGAAGGTACGGCTGCAAGATGACAAAGCAGGCCCGACATTCTCTGACAGAAGTACAATCTGCAACCGTTATATTCAGGTACGACTAGCATGGCCTGGGCATTAACCTGGTCGGTGCATTCGATTGGTCCACGTCAGCCGGCACACAGTAAATGTCATCTTCGCCCACGACCTAGCTTCCACGTCAGCGATCCATGCAGGAAGTGTCGTGCTCCTCCACGACCGAGCTTCCACGTCAGCGATCCACGCAGGAAGTGTCGTGCTTCCCCACGACCAAACCCTCCACGTCAACTTAGGGTTTAAGTATAAATACCAGTGTTATGCTTTCATTTCAGGCCAACACCTCATAAATCCACAGAGTTATTCCTCACGAATTGCTCTCCAAGAATTAGGCTTTCACCACCCTCGATTGACTTAGTCTCGACTCTGGGTTTGCACGTTAATCGGAGTGTGACAAGCTTAATTCCTCATACGTCATCATCATCATTGTACTTAAGTGTTTTTACGCTTGAACAATTGGCGGCATCTACGGTTGATTTACCAGAAAACGACCACTTTTTAACCATCCGTACGCCGGAAAACTTTCCGATACAATGGTTAACACTAAGCCTACTGATGGTGGCGACAGTGCTAATCCCGACCAACCACCACCACCACCTTTCTCCGATCAATCCCCACCGACCACCATCGTTCGCACGATGGTGAGCAACAGGATTGATCCACGCCAGTTGGTCTTCAATCAGAATGATGATGACTCTGATAACAGGCCACCGCCAGAATGTACACCACAAAACACATCTTCAACGCCCAAATCCATCTCCAATGCTGAAGCCCAACGCATGTTGGCAGAAATGGGTTTCGTTGTTGTAACATCCTCAAATTGGGCCTAGAAGTAATAGGTATTTCCTGTAAATTTTTTAATGCAATTTAAAATTGTAATATGTGTTCGATTGTAAATTTAATAGGTCAATTAGCCTCAGGAAATATTGTGACTAGTGAAATATTGATTGTTTTAAATTTATTTAGTTGACGGTAAAATAAAATAGTTTTCCTCGCAAATGATTTTTAAGTTCCAGACAATGATAAGTACGGGGGACAAAACTAGTACACAAAGTAACTAATTAGGTAATATATCTATGTTTTTAGTCGGTCTTTATTTCTCATTCATACATACATACGTACGAATACACACACACCTCTAAACCTAAATCAATTATCAAAATCATGAAGAATCATCTAATTCAAGCTTCCAAGATCAAATTCAAGTCTTGTTAATCATCTTAAACAAGGTATAATCAAGTGTTCTTCATGTTCTTCATCCTAGAAATTGGGGGTTTTGGGATTTTTGCTAATTAGTGAGTTTAATTCGAAATTAGGGTTTGATTTTGTGCAATAGTTGTTAGTTATGATTTATTAACATAGATTAATCATTTCATTATCATTCAAAGCATGTTATAAGTGTTAATTTCGTGATTTCTTTAACCCTAGAAATTGGGGTTTTGAATATTTGATTTAGTTGGCATGATTAATCTTGAATTTAAGCTAGTAATGATCATATTATCATTAGTTGATAAGAAATTCTTGATTATAAGTAAAACCCTAACTTAGAAAAAAAAAAGATTATGGTGTATTCATGATAAAAGTGTGATTTAGTTGATAATTCATGAAGTAAAGATTGTGGTTATGTTAGAGTTGTTAATTAGTGCCTAATCCATGATTATGACATGAGCCCTAACTTAAAATGGAAGAATTTGATTAAGTGTTCATGAAGTGTTTTAGTGGATTGTTAATTTGGAAGCTATTAATCTTGTTATTGATGTGATCATGTTAGTTAACAATGAGATTTCCGGCTTTGAGAGTACTTGCTTGATTGGCTGGTCTGTGAGGACCGTGACCGGATGACCCTGAAAATACCAGCGCAGGCGCCGTGCTGAGTGTACCAATGCGAGTACAAGTTTCTCAATCGGTTAGTAGTTCAGCTCTCCTGGCTGTAGGGCGCGGCTAACAAAGTATACCGGCATCTGTGTTTTGTCGTTCATAGCTATGAGTATGGAGCTAACAGCACACTGAGATACTGCCAAGTATAGCGTAAGCGTTTTGCCAGGAATAGGGGCTGTAAGAGTTGGTAACTCTGTCAAGAACGCCTTCATGTCCTGGAACGCTTGCTCAGCCTCCGGCGTCCAGGAGAAATCCTTTTTGTTTATGCAGCCTTTGAGCGTGTCAAAGAACGGCAATGAGCGTTCAGCAGCCTTGGAGAGGAAATGAGCCAAGGCCGCTAACTTTCCCTTAAGGCTCTGCACGTCTTTTTTGTTTTGTGGGGACACCATGTCGGCGATTGCCTGAATTTTCTTTGGATTCGCCTTAATGCCTCTCGGGGTCACCATGTGCCCGAGGAATTTGTCTTCTTCCATGCCAAACGAACACTTGGCCGGGTTGAGCTTCATATTGATCTTCCGCAACGAGGTGAACGTTTCTAGAATATCCGTGAGTAACTGGGACTCGATGTTGCTTTTGATGACGATGTCGTCAACGTATGCCTCTAAGTTGCGCCCAATTTGTGTTTTAAAAGCGCCGTCGACGACGCGCTGGTATGTGGCGCCTTCATTCTTGAGAACGAAAGGCATTTTGGTGTAGCAGAAAATGCCTTGGTCTGTATGGAATGCTGTTTTTTCTTCGTCGTCCTCAGCCATCAGTATCTGGTGGTATCCCTTGTAGGCATCCAAGAAACATTTGAACCTAAACCCGAACAAGGACTCAACCTTCCAGTCAATCTCAGGGAGTGGGTAGTTGTCTTTCGGGCATGCCTTGTTGATGTCCTTAAAATCAACGCACATCCGCCACGAGCCGTCAGACTTTTTAACAAGGACGGGGTTGGCAACCCAAGTCTGATACTGGACCTCGCGCATGATGCCGGCGTGAACCAACTTGTTGACCTCTTCACAAATAAAACGACTCCGGTCAGGGGCCATAGCCCTCTTCTTCTGTCTGACCGGAGTGATGTTCGTATTGACGTTTAGCCTGTGCTCAGCAATTGACCGCGGCACGCCGGTCATTTCGGAGTCTTGTCAAGCAAAGATATCCGTGTTACTTGCTAGAATTTCACAAAGTCTGAGCCGTGTTGGCGGGCTCAAGGCAAGGCCGACCCGGACTTTCTGTTCTGGGAACCTAGGATTGACAGCCACTAGCTCATCGCTAGTCATGGTGAACGGGCCAGGAGCTGCCTTTGATACCTGAGCACATACGGGTATAGCGGTGCATGTTGTTTGCAAAGTGGCAATGCCTGCCGGAGTTGGGAATTTCATTAACCCATGGACAGTTGAGGTGATGGCTCCAAATTTATGGAGAGCGGTGCGGCCTAGGAGCACGTTGAATCTGGACGGGGCGCGCACGATGACAAATTCCAGTTCAGTGGTCCGACAGTACGGGTATTCGCCCAACGTAACATCCAAGACAAGCCTGCCAATTGGCCATTTAGTGTCGTTGGCATAGCTGGACAGGGGTTCCTGCAACCTTCCCTGTATGGGCTGTGGCAACTGTAGGAAGCAGTGTTCGTACATGACTTCGACGGCGCTGCCTGTATCGGTGTACACCCTGGAAACCTGGCAGTTTCCGATACGCGCCGACATAACAACAGGCTCTGGGAGGACGGAGCTCCGCAGAGGTGGGAATGATATAGGTGCCAGCTGCCAGTCTTGTAATGTTTCTGCTTTCCGTTTCAAGCTTGGTCGCGCAGCCTGAATCATGTGGATGACGGCGTCCGGAGGATCACGAGGATCGTCTTTCCGCTGCCAACCGTAAGTTTTAGTGCCGTCTGCTTTCTTGAACTTCTTTCCAGGCAGCAGATGGTTAAGCTTGCCGGCCTGGATGGCTGCCTTAATCTCCTTTTTCAATTGTCTACAATCATCAGTATCGTGCCCGTATTCCTCATGAAAATCGCAGTACTTCCCGTTTTTGGGAACATCGCGATGTTCCATTGGAGGCGGAGGGTTAAACGCACTCCGTGCCACCGTCTCGGTGAGTAGTATTTCCTTTGGTGACTTGGTGAGCGAAGTCAGCAGAGAATTCTTGTCATATGGCTGACGACGGGTCGCCTCGCGTTTATCACCACGGCGGGAATCGTGCCGTGTGTCGCGACGGAAGTCCCGTCTCTGGTTGTCGCGCCGGCCGGATCCGAATCCACCCTCATGATGGCGGGCCTGAGGACGGTCATGCTCGATCCGGTACGAGTCCCGGCTCGACGTGGTGTACAGATCTTTGTCTTCTCCCGAACGTAAGTAGTCCCGAGCCATAGCAATGGCCTCGGAATACACTGTTGGTAACTTCCTCTTCAACCGATAGTACAGTGTGGGATACTTTTCCTTGATGATGCCGTAGATGAAACCGGCAATTTGTTGACTTGGGTGCAGATCGCTGATCTTCTGACACTCCGTTGTGAAACGGGTAATGAAATCACTAAGTGTCTCGCGGCTACCCTGTTTGATCTCGAAGACGTCGAGATAGGTGAGCGTGTGCTGCTTCAGATTGTGGTATTGTTGTAAGAATTTGAACCCGAGATCGGCGTAGCTAGCCACGCTACCAGCCGGCAGTTTCTCAAACCAACGACGGGCATTACCCTGCAGCACCTGAGGGAACATGTGGCAAGCCACAACGTCCTCCCAATGTTCTGTTTTTATGGCACCCTCAAACCGCTGTAGGAAGTCTTCAAGGTCTGGGTCGCCCGAGTAGGTGCCGATTGTCAACGGAATAGTGAGCTTTGCAGGTAACGGATGGTTCGCGATTTTTGCATTGAACCTAGCCGTGGTAGTGGAGACGGGCACCAGCTTCTTCACCTTCTCACCCTGAATGGTGGAATAAAAATTTGCTATTAAATTATCTGTTGCCGACTCGTCAGAGTATGTCGGCATAGCGCCCGGTGGAGCGGCGCTAAGGATCAAATCAGCCAGCATTTTACGGCTTGCAGCCCTGTCCATCCCACCTTGGTGCACCGGTGGCGGGGGCACATTCCGACGTGACGGAGACGGCGGCGGAGGCCGTGGTTCAGGCGTCACAACTATAACGCCCCAAAACAATTGTTTTTTTTTTTTTTTTTTTTTTTTACAATGCGAAAGCTCAAGTCCCAAAACATATATATACATAAAATGACATGTCGTCATCTTCCATTACCTAAGTTCTAAGTATTGATTATTACTGTTTACAAAAAAATCCTTTATATCCTGGGCATTATATAATCAAACATTTTAAACTGTATTAAATAATATCAGAGTAATCCTAGTCAAACATTCTTCAGTTACTCCTTGACCCGCCCATAACAATAGATATTAACCTGCAAGGAGTAAACAACGAGGGATTAGCACGAAGCTAAGTGAGTTAACTCATCACTAACAATACAACTTAGTTTAACACCATGAGTTCACCACATTTAACACTTTGACTCAACATCACCAGAGGATCGGTGGCCCTTGTGACGCCCTCAGCCGCGGTGGCCCACCAAGCGACACTTACACCAACTGCAGGCCAATACAGTGGTTAACCGATAAATGTTTGTTACCTTTAGTCAACACAAGCCTTACTTACAACGAATGTTCACAACCCTTGTGTTGACTAACCTGTAACAACACAGTCCAACATAGTTGACCTCTATTAACACAGTTACCAATAGGTCACTTAACACTTAACACTTTAACACTTTAACACAATTCACAATTCAACTTAACACAGGAATAACACTTAACACTTGAAGTAACCACAATAGTGATCACTAAATTATAGTGAGAGATCAAAGTCCACTCACCAACTACCATAGTCGCCCACTCAGTAGTCTAATATCACTGAGTCTTCTCCATATCTGGAAATACAACAAAATACACAAGTCAGTTACTTGTATCAAATCTACATAACATTACTCCAATAGATTTATACCAACAAATCTCAATTCATATGTATTAACATAATCATCACATACATCCAATTCATACTTCTTGAATTGTTTCTTAATCATGATTATATATCATGTTAACCACTTTTCAACTATATATCAATTTAGTTATCACTTGTAGTAATTTCACATAATTCATTCCATTAATATGAATAATCACTATTAACTTCATTAGTTAACTCTCACCTAATAAATCATGATAATTATAATTAACTTATCACCTTAGTTCACATTAATCATTGTTAACTAACATGATCACATCAATAACAAGATTAATAGCTTCCAAATTAACAATCCACTAAAACACTTCATGAACACTTAATCAAATTCTTCCATTTTAAGTTAGGGCTCATGTCATAATCATGGATTAGGCACTAATTAACAACTCTAACATAACCACAATCTTTACTTCATGAATTATCAACTAAATCACACTTTTATCATGAATACACCATAATCTTTTTTTTTTTCTAAGTTAGGGTTTTACTTATAATCAAGAATTTCTTATCAACTAATGATAATATGATCATTACTAGCTTAAATTCAAGATTAATCATGCCAACTAAATCAAATATTCAAAACCCCAATTTCTAGGGTTAAAGAAATCACGAAATTAACACTTATAACATGCTTTGAATGATAATGAAATGATTAATCTATGTTAATAAATCATAACTAACAACTATTGCACAAAATCAAACCCTAATTTCGAATTAAACTCACTAATTAGCAAAAATCCCAAAACCCCCAATTTCTAGGATGAAGAACATGAAGAACACTTGATTATACCTTGTTTAAGATGATTAACAAGACTTGAATTTGATCTTGGAAGCTTGAATTAGATGATTCTTCATGATTTTGATAATTGATTTAGGTTTAGAGGTGTGTGTGTATTCGTACGTATGTATGTATGAATGAGAAATAAAGACCGACTCAAAACATAGATATATTACCTAATTAGTTACTTTGTGTACTAGTTTTGTCCCCCGTACTTATCATTGTCTGGAACTTAAAAATCATTTGCGAGGAAAACTATTTTATTTTACCGTCAACTAAATAAATTTAAAACAATCAATATTTCACTAGTCACAATATTTCCTGAGGCTAATTGACCTATTAAATTTACAATCGAACACATATTACAATTTTAAATTGCATTAAAAAATTTACAGGAAATACCTATTACTTCTAGGCCCAATTTGAGGATGTTACAAATCTCTCCCCCTTAAAGAGATTTCGTCCTCGAAATCTAATCAACCTTGATTATTCTAAAGTACTTAATTACTTGACATCTCTCATTCCTTATGAGATTCTACTAACACCATATTTCCAGTTTATTAATATTGCACTCTTCATACCATTCTAACATCGCGATTACTCATCACTATATTCACCTAAAGTGTGTACACAACTTAAATCACCTATGCATGACATGCTTATGCATACATTTCACTACACGCACCATGTACCTACATATATATTATTTCATCGACTCACACACGACTAGTGTGTATCTCAATTAGATTCACGCAAACACATACATTGTGTCTTATACTCAATTTAACTTGCAATACTATACAACAAGTGTAATATTTATCACTTAAAATAATTACTCCCTTGAGCAACTCTTAATTATATGCACACAATTTAAATTCTATCTACATATACATATCCACATGTACATGTTTCTATTTCTTACCTTAACATATTATATGTATCTAAATCATATTTTCATGCATACTATGATCACTTAAGGAAATTATTCCCAATTAATCACTTTAAACATGTATCCACTTGACATAAGTGAATAACAATCGTGTACAATAACATACTCTTACCACAAGAAACTATCGACGTGTTAGAATCTTTAAAATAGATATATGATTGATATCCCTTTTAACAGCAAAACAATGATTATGAAAATCACAATACACCCAATAACAATGAAATTTAAATTTCAATTCATAACAAGCATTTGTGCTAGTACCACATATCACTAATGTATATGATAATTTTTTTTATTTAAAGTATCTCAAACTCATATAACACTATTCACATATTAACAAGCAAAATACAAGTCAATTCTTCATGGTTAAAACCATTATCACTTAATCACCAAGTCACTTAGTACCAATTCAAATTGGATAATTACCAAGTTTTTCCATCAACGGGTACATTGCCATTCAAGCGCAAGTACCATTCCAACAAAATGTGTTAACCACACACACATTTTTCAACAATATTTCATCAATCAATTTATTACGATGACTTCTCATTAGATTATTTCACATTTCCATCATTTCTATACGCAACATATCATGTCACTTTGATATTAAGCATATAATAACAATCAAATTTCACACAATTCTCAATTAATAATATTATAACTATCAATTTTCTTTCACAGTTTCAATAAAAAGGCTCTCTCTCTATATATATTTATATATTTCTTTTATTAATAAGTAACCCATTAATACAATAACTTGATCTTTTACTACCATTTCGATTTAATCAATCATTGACTCTCTCTCTCTCTCATATATCAACATTGCAAACCTACCATTTTTAAAGTCTCATCAATTTCTATGGTACTTGGTAGCCTCAACATATCCATGTGAAATGGCATAATATAAATACGTTGGCCAGACGTCGTCATATTATGTCAGTCACACTTTATTCTCAGGCCACTTCATACCATTGATCTTTAAAGTAATTAACTTTTACTCTCACATAATTCACAATGTTGAAATCAACAATTATCACACATTTAATAGCACTCAAAATAGATTTATGACCAAGTGTTATCTGGTTACTATTTTTTTTTTTTTCCTTTATCACTTGAATGTGAAACTAATATCATATAATTATACAGGTATAACAACTTAACCTGTTAACATTATTCTCATTATCTCCTTAACACATGTTAAAATTTAATACAACTAAATCAATGTAACACCCTCTCTACACGATTCAATATCAATCACTTAACACATATCAAGTATAATACTCTATATAACATTTAGCACTAAGTACCTTGTTAAAATACCAAGTCATATTCCACATATATTCATCAATATATAATTTCTAAGTTGATTAATAAATAACCTTCCATATTTAGTTATCAAGCAAGAGTAAGCTCCTACAATACTCTTCAACTCTTACAAATACTTATTCAATCATATTAAGTATTTCACATAATGTAATTAACATGATTACATAATCAATATTTATTTACCCTAACAAGCAACAATCAACAATACCCTTACTGGTATACTATGCAGTTAAATAAACTGCCTACAAACAACTCCTACACAAAGAACCATATAGACCTCTTAAAACAACTTTTAATATTGCATATAGTCACAGGAATGCTCTCTGGGCTCAAAGAAACAAAAGCCCAATACAATTCATAAGCTAAAAGTCCGAAATAATGTCCGAAAAACAATAAATCGCGATTTTCGGGCCCCAAACGACCCCGAAGTGCCGAAAATTGACAGGGCTCATAGCAAAGCTATTAGCTTTGACCGTTGACCCGTTTTTGAGTTGACATGTAAATTTCGTCTTAATCGGACACCGAAATTTTCTAACGGAAATTCTACGTCGAACGTTACGACGAACGTCGAAATTTACGAATTTTCATATTAAATTCACTTAATATAACACATAATACAAGAAATGTCTCAATAAAAGGGAAATCCGCCGGATTCAAGGGAATCCGCCCGGATTGAAGGGAATACGCCCGGATTCCGGGGAATCCGCCGTATTCAAGGCCAAGTTTTGGGACAGAACCATTTTTAAGGAATCCGGTCAAGGAATCCGCCTGTATTCATGGGAATCCGTACGGATTCAAGGGAATACGTCCGGATTCAGTATGCTGCAGCAACTCAGAAATTTTAGTGCAAAAACACGAAATTCAAACGCGCATATCTCCTAAACCGTAAAGAGTTATACTCTGAAATTTTGCAGGCACCTTCATATAATCAAAATGCAACTTTCCATTTTTCCACTTTTCCAATTTACACGTTTAACAAGAAAATGGACGTATGGGTCATTTTAGACCATTTTCGACCGTTTTAGTTGACACGCCATATTCCAAATGGCTAGGTTTCTGACTTCAACCCTTTGCTAACATGTTTCTACACATATTTGTGACGTGTGGGCACATTCATCATATACAAACACTCATTCTACATTATTTTGACACGTTGACCCGTTTAGGGGTCAAAATGGACAATTCACCAATTTCATTCAAAATGACAACATTAACATTTTCAATCCACATTTTATCTATACCTATGACTTTAAGTCACTTTAAAAGTTATCATACACATACCACATCCAATTCTATACATTTTAACACTAAGTGGCCCATTTGGACACTTAAATGACCAGTTTGGGTTTACAACCATATGATCACCATTCCAACACCCAACCCACACTTCTCTGACTATTCCAAGTCAAACTAACCCACTTTCATTATTAGTATTATGCTATAACTCTAAAACACCAATCCACATTAAAATCATCATTTTTAAATCAATTTCAACAAATTTTCCAAATTCATAATCACTTTAACTTTTCACAACTTGTCAACACACATTTAGACTCATTGACCACTCTGACTTTCTTACTACACTATTAGTAATACAAAGATCATAATTCACCCTAATCATGATCAATGCTAAACATTTAGACTTTTAGTCACATTCCTCACTTCATAGCATGGCATAGCATGGCAATTATCGAGTTTGACACAATTACATTCAACATTGACCTTTCCAAGTCAATAGCATATATTTCAACAACCAGACACACTCTAAGTCACACCATAATACAACTCCAAACTTATAAATGGATACACCCGCGACCCATTGAATTCATCATAGTGTGTCACACCAATTTAGCTTATCATTTATCAAATAATTTCCCTAGCAAGGATCTATAATCACACTTGCAATTATCAACTTATATTTACACACTTTATTTTCACATTGCATATACACTTAATTCCACATAACACAACTGTTACACCCTAGTCACCAATGTATCTACGCACAGTTTCAACACTTTTCTGAAATTACTATTTCCGTATTGATTACTTAGTAATATCTCTATCACCTTGTTAACACGTATTAATCATCAAAATTTCAATTTACTTTACTAATAATCATAACATAGTAAAGTAAAACAATTAAAATTTATTGCAATTCACCAAGTTTATCAGAAATTACCTGGCACATCTAGGCCCACGAGTGTTGAGGATTGAGAATACCAATCGGTTCCTCATAATCCTCCGTCTCTGCACTCAAAACAACAATCTGACATCTTGTTATAGATTAGTTCATATTTAACAACAACTTGCTCACACAACCACTAATCCCACACCTCGGAATGTTTGACCACTATCACTAGGCTTGGGATTGAACATCCAATCATTGTTGAATTCGCCCAAACCTATGCTCTGATACCAACTTATAACGCCCCAAAATTTACAACTGTTTTTTTTTTTTTTTACAATGCGAAAGCTCAAGTCCCAAAACATATATATACATAAAATGACATGTCGTCATCTTCCATTACCTAAGTTCTAAGTATTGATTATTACTGTTTACAAAACAATCCTTTATATCCTGGGCATTATATAATCAAACATTTTAAACTGTATTAAATAATATCAGAGTAATCCTAGTCAAACATTCTTCAGTTACTCCTTGACCCGCCCATAACAATAGATATTAACCTGCAAGGAGTAAATAACGAGGGATTAGCACGAAGCTAAGTGAGTTAACTCATCACTAACAATACAACTTAGTTTAACACCATGAGTTCACCACATTTAACACTTTGACTCAACATCACCAGATGATCGGTGGCCCTTGTGACGCCCTCAGCCGCGGTGGCCCACCAAGCGACACTTACACCAACTGCAGGCCAATACAGTGGTTAACCGATAACTGTTTGTTACCTTTAGTCAACACAAGCCTTACTTACAACGAATGTTCACAACCCTTGTGTTGACTAACCTGTAACAACACAGTCCAACATAGTTGACCTCTATTAACACAGTTACCAATAGGTCACTTAACACTTAACACTTTAACACTTTAACACAATTCACAATTCAACTTAACACAGGAATAACACTTAACACTTGAAGTAACCACAATAGTGATCACTAAATTATAGTGAGAGATCAAAGTCCACTCACCGACTACCATAGTCGCCCACTCAGTAGTCTAATATCACTGAGTCTTCTCCATATCTGGAAATATAACAAAATACACAAGTCAGTTACTTGTATCAAATCTACATAACATTACTCCAATAGATTTATACCAACAAATCTCAATTCATATGTATTAACATAATCATCACATACATCCAATTCATACTTCTTGAATTGTTTCTTAATCATGATTAGATATCATGTTAACCACTTTTCAACTATATATCAATTTAGTTATCACTTGTAGTAATTTCACATAATTCATTCCATTAATATGAATAATCACTATTAACTTCATTAGTTAACTCTCACCTAATAAATCATGGTAATTATAATTAACTTATCACCTTAGTTCACATTAATCGGGCCGGCTGGCCAATTGGGCGAACACGAAATCACGTTTTGCCCCCGGAGCGCGGTCAAGGGTCAAGTAATGGTTGATTTCCTTGCCGAGCTTCCGGGGGGGGGGGGGGGGGGGGGGGGGGGGTAGAGGCTAGGTGCACCTCGACCTCCCCTGCCTGTGAAAAGCAAGCCACATGGGAATTGTTTACCGATGGGGCCTCAAGCTCGGAAGGTGCCGGACTCATACTCATCAGTCCTGACGGGGAAGAGCACACTTACGCTCTCCATTTTGGCTTTCCCGCCTCCAACAATGAGGCCGAGTATGAAGCGTTGTTGTCCGGTATCCGGGTTGCAGTCGAAATGGACATTAAGGACCTCAGGGCATACGTCGATTCTCAGCTGGTGGCCAACCAGTTCAACGGTACCTTCGAGTCAAAAGACCCGACGATGAAGCAGTACCTGGCACTTGTACAGGAGGCGGTGAAGCAATTCAGAACGTTTGAAATTGAGCAGGTCCCAAGAAACAAGAACAAGAAAGCCGATGCTTTGAGCAAGCTGGCATCGCTTACCTTTGCCCACCTCACCAAGAAAGTTCTGGTGGAGGTCCTGGGGCAGAAAGTCCATGCTTGTTTGCTCCAGTGTTAGTTGTGTTTCCATGCTCCAATCGGAAGGACATTCAAGATAAAGATAGATGCGTTGAAAACAATCTACACAAATAATTTGAGCTTAAATATGACTGTTATCAAATAACTACAACTAATCGATCCATTTAGTATAAACCTTTGTCATGGTTTGAGCTTAAATATGATGATGGCCTGAGTTTTAGCGTTTCTACATTTAAGATTTATTGAGAGAATGAGTAAAGAATCGGGTGCTTGTAATTTTTTATGATATGAGATATGTGAGACTAATTAAATGGGGGCAAACGATGAAAGGGTCAAAGAGTTGGAAGTAAAAACTTTGAACAGTGTCAAACTGTTTTAGTACACATGGCTTTTTCTTAGAGGGCCAACAGTAATAAATGGGGTTCTTTACATATAATAGGTATATATATATAGTAAGAGGATCAAAAAAGAAGGAAAATTTAGTAGAGAAGGGGGAGAAACATTCTGGACCACTCATTTCTAATTGGGGTCAAAGGGTAGTATAGTAAAGTTGTATTTAATTAATAAATAATATTAATTAGTTTAAATCAATTAAAATTGGAGGTTACTCTTTTCGTTAATTGTAGGAGACTGAGTCACCCATTAACAAAATAGTGTCGATGTCGGAGACCATGTTCTTCATCACGTACACCAATAAAAACTCAATCATCATAAAATATTTTTGATAATTAATTGAGTAACATTCATCCTCTTTTACATGTATATTATTTTTTTCATTCACAACTGATGATAATAGTTATCATCCATTGACCCATGACCCCATGCCTTCAAATTCTACAATTTTTGAATGACGTCTCTGGGTATTATAGTTTGTACAATATGATTTTTGTTTCAAATAAAGTTTTTCTTTATTGAAAAGGATAACTACAACAATTCGGAGTTGCAAGTGAGAACATATTATTTTAGATTATATATCATCATCGATCACAGGAAATAAGATTCAATTTTTATTAGTATGATTCAACAATTTGTATCATGTCTTCGATTCAGTTAGACGTTACAATGATTCCATTTTTTATAAGTATGATTCAACATATGTTATGTCATGCAAGACTTCTAGTTACGAAGATTCATTAATCTTTAGTGATAATTCACTTATTAGTGTATAACATCTGTAGTGGTGATAATTCAAATGATGTTATATATATATGTTTTGAGCAAACAATACTTTAAGGTCGATTTATGATTGAACCCACATACTTCAATTCATACATTTTCAAAGAGTGTAAAATCAGACTATATTGATTCTTAAAACACACATATCAAATATGTAAATTTCTAAGAACTTCATATGAATCCTCATAACAAAGCTGCTATTATGTCTACATAATCTAATGTTAATAGCGATTCACTCTTGAGTACAATGATTTTCATTACATTGATTCACAAAAACATCACTTTGATTCAGTTTTGAATATGTCTTAAAAATTTGTACAAAATATCAATATATAAAAAAAGTAGAAAAAAATGAATCATTTTGGGTTCCTGCAATTTTCTTGTAATTGTATCCTATCTGTAGCACATGGTTCATTATTACTCGAAGTATAATTACCATTACCAATATAAATAAATAAATAAATACAACACTAAATTATAAAGTAGGAGAAAGTTCCGTTTTTGAAGGAAAAAAACCGATGGATTACTCTAACAATTAAAGGTGGCGGTTATTTTGTAAATCCAAATAGTGAATGTACACCTTTGCCCTTCTATAATTAAAATCTATGATGAAAATTTACAAAATAGTCATCAATTTGTATGAGCCATTGATTGCATAATCTAACGATCCTCATTTCTTCTCCATCTTCTCTCTTAAAATTTTCTTCTCTATAGATCCTAATCATATATATATATATATATATATATATATATATATATATATATATATATATCAACAGAGTATGAAATAATAAGATTATTATACGTTTCCTTTGAATGTTTACTATTAATAAAATTTGATTTCTTTATATATATATATAATATTGTTAGAACTAGATTATAACCTGCAAAATTTTACATGCTACTTCATTATTTTTTTCGCTTCAATAATATACCATGTGAGATGTCTAATCGAAGAATAAAAAACTCTAATTTTTATTGTTCAATGTTTATAATTTTCCGACTTACCGTTTGTGAGATATTTGATTTTAAAAACGTGAAAGAAGTGAGTTTTGTGACACGTGATCCTTCATTTTCACTAAATGTTGTTGTACCAATTTGAACTTTAATAATATAATAGCTAGATAACTTCTTTTATCTTCCTTTCTTTTAATTCTTTTAATAACCATTTTAACAACCTTAGCTTCTATTTCCCATTAAGTAACCCAAAACACACCCATAATTGAGTTAAGACAAGTTTGACAAGAGCGTCTCCGGCTAGCTCAAGAGAATCGATGAATACGCCTGTCGGCATTGCGATTCGTCAGGATATTTCTTTACTTTTCAAGCCACAACCGATACTAACACTAGCTGCTACAACCACCAATGAGTGCGATGTAAAAGTAAAACGACGTCGTTTGGCACTAAGAAGTGTGGATAGGCAGCTAGCAAAGGGGAACTCAAAATTGGCGGTTTCATTAGTTAAACAGTTGCAACGTCAACCACCTCCAGTTGGTCTACGTGGTTTCGCTTCTGCCAAACAGGTTTTTACTTTTTTTCCTTATCATTTTATCTTCATTAATCATTTCAAAAAATGTTCTGTTTCATTAGTATAGATATTGATAATTTGATATAGGGATTTAATTATTATTTTATTTTATCTTTTCGTTTTTCATATTATGAAAAGCTAATCTAGTGAGAAGGATTATTAATTTATAATTTATAAAAGGGATCGAGCTAGTATAAGCTCAGCTCGAATCAAAACTTATAACAGGTTAAGCAGCCGCCCCTCAAGAAATTATATATATATTACGTAAAAAGGGAAAAAAATTAAGGTATTAATGACATTTAAAACATTTCGCCCCTACTAAACCGTAGAAGAAATAAAAATAATATTTTTTCGCCCACTCCATTTGAATTTCCTGGCTCCAGCTCAGTTAGCTGGTGAGTAGCTTCACTCATTTACACCTGTAGTTATCTATTTTACTCACTTATACATAGCCCAGAGGGCTTTAATAAACCAAATCCAAAAAATATATATATATATATATATATATATATATATTGGGAATAGAAAAACTGTAACGTTTCGCAAAGTAGGTTGCTTTTTCATGATATTCGCCCATTTACTAAATTGTTAATCAGACTGAATGGTATAATCTCTGTAGTTTGTTCTGAAGCAATTTATATGTTGTAAACATAAATGCACAACACCAGAGTAAGCATTCTAGTTTGTAGTCCAGTTTATTAAAAATGTCATCATTTGTTTATGCTGCTGAAGGTTATATTCTTTAATAATTAGATTCCAAGAAGAATCTCATCGGTAGAGGAATTACATCTTAATGTGACAGAAACATCCGATATTCAATCGTTATTTGACTCGATTCTTGATTCAATCAAACGTAGCCTTCAATCATATCCATCGGAAGAGGTACCTCTGTCGTCTTTGTATTCTTGATTGATTTCTGTATGTTTTCTTTCTCTCTATAGTAGTATATTTTAGCAAACCTGACATGATTGTATTAGCCCATTAGCTTATACAACAAAGCCTAACACCAAACCTTTATGTAGAATCATGTGACACCCATAGGAAGCAACAGGCAAGTAACTTTTTAGTTTTGTGATGGGTACAAGTGTAGTGATATGCTGACGTGTGTCTAGTTATTTTATCGTTGTGCTGCGTGCATGAATGTTTGAATGTGTTTCTCCATCCTATGCTTTTACATCAAATTTCAATATGTGACTTATAATGCCAATAGGTAAATCAGCGGCGGCCTGAAACTTGCATATGATTTGTGTAAGCTTAAACTGGATTCATTGGTTTGTCTTTCAAGTTTCAAGTACATTGATATTTATGCAAGACTTTGAATTTTAGGTGGCTAATATGAAACTGTGCACTATGTTATGTCTTTAATACTTGACCAGTTACTGCTAATTGTTTCATCCTCTTATTTATTTCCAATTATATATTGATTTAACATAATAATTTGTTAGATTGAACAGGAAAGAAAACATTAACTACTTTTCTGATAAGTGTCTTTGTTGAGACTGCAGAAATCTATTCCTCATGAAGACACTGATTTAGACCTTGAAGATGATATAATTGAACACAAGTAAGATACCCTTCTGCAACCACAATTGTCAGACTATATGTCATATCATCCTATTGAATATTGGTGTACCTTGTGTTGCTAGTAACCCATCTTTATTACTTATTTTACATTCCATATACTATTGGTTAGTTTCTAGAAGTCGTTGAGAGTTTATACAATCCCATCCTCTTTTGGCTATCAGTTCTATATCTACTTCCAACTAAAGTGTTTCAAATTTGGAGACATAATGAAACAAGTGAATTGTAATTGATGATGAAGTTTTACTGCAACTGTGCAAGTCAACCAAAATATATGCAACTTAACATTCCACGTAAGCAGTAAGTAATGATTAATGGGTGTTTGGATTTGCTTATTTAGAAGCACTTATATGCTTAAAAAATAAGTAGGTGACACCTTACTTATTTTTACTTGCTTATTCATTAGTAAATAAGCAGATAAGCAGTTTTCAGGTGTTTGGATCTGCTTATTTGCTGTCAAAATAAGCAAATAAGCAGATAAGCACTTATTTAAGCTATGCCAAACACCCCCTAAAAAAGCTAGGTATATTGGCGGATATGGATGGCTCAAATTGGTCACAGTTTGTTGCTAAACCCCAACTTGTAAAGCATTCACCGTGGGCCGTCTCATTTTTAATGCAATATATGTGCATTCGTCATGTGTATTCACTCTCCTGCTTCTACAAGTATAACAATTACTATACCTAATGATATGTTTTGAAAGTTGAAGACAGGTATTGCAGCACGAAGCAGGTCATCTTTTAGTTGGCTACTTGCTTGGTGTCTTACCAAAACAGTACAATTTTTCCAGCATTGAAGATGTGAATCAAGATAAAATCTTTGATGCAAATGTGAAGTTTGTGGGATTTGACTTTTTGACAGAGGTAACTGCAAGCATATACTTAGTAAGTAGTGATTCTTGTCTATATATTCACTAATGAAATGTTTTTCTGCATACTATTTTTGACTCGATACTTTCATATTTATCAATTAATATTAAAGCCGAAAAACGCTCATTCCCTGCTCCCTCAAAAATCTTGTTTCCTGTAGATCTGCGCCTTTAGGTTCATATATTTTCACTAATGTCCTATTTTTTCCTACAATAATAAGTGCCCGAGTGGTCAGCTTGATGTCCTTCAGTTCAGTTAAAAAATAGGTCATAGTTGTTTCCTCCCATTTCTAACTATAGTTTGTTTTCCTACAAAGATGACTGCCTGAAGGGTCAATACAGTCTATTCCTAACATCAGTGTAGTATACTAATATTTGTGTTTGTTTGTTTGTTTTTTTTTTTTTTTTTTTTTTTTTTTTTTTTGTCATGCAGGTGAATCCAGATCGTCAGGTGAGACTATTATTTTCCTATATACTCGTTTATATTCCAAAGGGATAGATGTTCATAAACTGAAGTGTCTATTTAGTCGTACCCACCCAGCTTCTCACCTATATAGTACACATTGACCTTCCCTTTGCTTTCCATATCAGCATTTTGAATTAAAGGAAGCATGTAATCAACTTGTATTCTAAAACATATTTCAACTTATAGTAAAGTAAATCACAGCCTCATGGAAGCTATTTCTAATTCCACATTTGTAGTTATCACAGCTAATCTAATTATCACTTATCGCTTCTCTCTGTAGCCGAAATATTAATTCATCATTCATGTGCATCATTGTGTTTTCTTCAATAGATAGATGTTAGCCGAGCATGCCTTTTTAGTTGTTTGTAGCATCATACATACCCTCTAACATGTCCTCTTTTAAATGCATGCAGGTGAATAAACCCAAGTTATCTTCCAGGGTCAGTAATCCTATTCTCCTGAAAAAAAACTGTTATTTTCCATTTAGATGTTCGTAATAACCTACTTTTCTTATACGTATTGAGAACTCTAAAAGAGTAAAAGTTATTGAACAAAGAGGGTAAGGGAGGAGGCCAGACACACTATCTGTGGCTCAACCTCATTAAAGTTGTTCCCACCGTTGTGTTAACATCAGAGCATCATCATTGTCAATTAGTTCTCTTCTTTGTTTCCCTTGTTCATTTTTAATTTGGTTGGTGTTTGCTGGTTCCATTTATCGTAGGTACTAGGCAAGTTTGCATGCGTGATTGTTGGAGGCTTAGTAGCAGAGCATCTGGTGTATGGATACTCAAAAGGACATCATGCAGATGTGGAGACAGTATGTTCTTAATGTTTCATCTGTCTTCTATAGGTGTCAATGTATTGTGCTTCGATTTGGGTTACATTTATTTTAAATGGGTTTAAATTTTTAGTTAATTTATATTAATATATATATACAGGGGCGGAGGTAGGAAATTCAAATAGAGGGGGCGAAAAAAATATATTTTTATTTCTTCTTTAGTTTTGTGGGAGTGAAATTTTTAAAATGTCATTAATACCTTAAAAAGAAATGTAATTTAAAATTTCTTGTGGGGCGGCTGCCTACGCTGCCCCAGCCCCCCACCCTGTCTCCGCCCCTGTATATGTAGCCAAATGAGTTACAGGTCAGAAAGTCAATAATCCATAGTCTTCTAAATCATTATGTTCAAAAATTGGATTAATTACTACAATATGATAACTTTTGTAATAAGTTCAGGTATCAGAATAAAAAACTTTAGAAGGGGCAAAACTGTTTGCAATGCAGGAAAAACCAAATCCAGTCCGTTTTCAAAAAAATAAAAAAAAAATTAATTAATTAAAAAAAAATTGTAATGGAGTGATAATAAATTAACTAATAATAACTATCCGTTTTGACCCGTTACCCAACCCCTTGACCCACCTTTTTTGCCATATCTATTGTGTTCCTTAGCAGTAACATTTAACATTGCTCATTTTATCATAATTAAACAGTTGGACAGAGTGCTTAAGTGGTTGAAATTCTCCGAAGATGAAGCAAACACTCTGATAAGATGGGCTGTACTGAACACACTTCTGATATTACGTCGTCATGGTGAAGTTAGATTAGCATTAGTGGAGGCCATGACGCATGGAAGATCAATTGGAAATTGTATTGATGTAATAGAAAGTAGTTTAGATCATCAATACATTTAATCGTCCCAAATGTTGAGCATGATGCCATTGGTTTGTTTTAACCACTTTGCATGTGAATAAGTCATTGGAGTCAAAATATTCTGAGTAACAATTGTACACCATCTGAGATCCTGAGACTGCTAAACCTTCTGCAGGTACAACATAGCATAAACTCAATCATGTTCCTCTTGGGTCAAACTCAATTTAGTATGCTAATACAGGCTCAATTCATTCATTATAAATCATACAATCTAGAACAGCTAGCAATATATCACATAAAACTTGATACGCTCAACTGCTGGATCATGATACCATATATCAATTGAGAATTCTAAAAGCTAATGAACAAAGAGTGTAAGGGAGGAGACCAGACTAACTGTCCGTGGCTCAACCTAAACAAAGTTTGTTTTCACCATTGGGTTAAGATCAGAGCACCACCATTGTCTCACCATGAGATGGGCTGTACTTAACATGCTCCTGATATTACACCGTCATGGTGAAGCCGGATCAATGTTAGTGGAGGTCATGGCATGTGGAAGATCAATTGGAAATTGCATTGATGTAATAGAAAGTACTCTAAATCATCAAGACAAAAAAACATCCTAATGTTGAGACTAACAATTGTACACCATCTAAGATTTTGAGACTGCTAAACCTTCTGCAGGTACATCAGAGCTCACTCACTCAAGTAGATTTGTATAAATGGCAAAATAAAGCCAGATGCAATCACAACTTCGTCTACAAGCTCAGTCACTTTCCACCAAGGTTTGAAGTCAATTACATTGCTCTGAAAGCCTTGATATCCAAAAACAGGCTCAATTCATTAGTGTTATTCATCATAAACCATACAAGCTTGAATAGCCAGCAATTCTTATGTAGCACTTACATATTACATATAAGTTGATAAGTTCAACTGTTGGATCATGATATGATGGGCAATCATAATAAAATGTAATTCATTCATGGTAGAACTTCTCAGTATTATTCAAGCAAAACTAGCAACACCATATGATATTATACAATATACATCCATCTTACAACCATTTCTACTTACTAAAAGAGTAAAAGGATAGGAAAGTGAAGTGAAGGACAAGTAACAGAAATAAATATTTCACTACAGTAGTATATTACAAGAATCATTGCCCTTTTCTTACTTACACCAAACCTGACCAATTTCAACATATATACAAAAAGTTGAACATATATGAAAAAGAGTTGCAACCAACCTTCATCTTATAACACTTGTATAGTTCAACAAAGATGAAGCAAGAACACATAGATGAGATGGGTTGTACTGAACACACTACTGGAATTAGATGAGATGGATGATACTTGAAACAATCTTGAGTTGAATCCAAACTGAAACAACTTACAAATTCTCATCAGGCCATGGATTATGATAAAAATTAACAATAAAAAAAAAAAAAAAGAGAGAGAGAATGTAAAATGGAACTTCTAATGATCATTTAAACAAATCAATATCATTCATTCATTCATCTTAAACCATTCCTAACACCGAAAATCAAAACATGATTAAACCCTAATCTTCCATAAAGATCACATTCTATATTACAAGAATCACTACCCTTGATTCCTTGAATACCATCTACCACAACTTGATTCCCTTAAAATTCTTGAGAAGCAGATCCAATATCACCCTTATCTTTACCAACCTTCTTCGGTAACAAAGTAGAATGAATGTTAGGCAAAACACCACCATTTGCAATAGTCACAGATCCCAACAATTTACTCAACTCTTCATCGTTCCTTACTGCCAACTGTATATGCCTTGGAACAATTCTAGTCTTCTTGTTATCTCTTGCTGCATTTCCAGCTAATTCCAATACCTACAACCAAAAATTAACAAATTCAATCAACACTTTATACAAACCCTAACCCTAACTGAAACTGTAAAATAGATGATGAAACTGAAATTACCTCAGCGGCGAGATACTCGAGAACGGCGGCGAGGTAAACCGGAGCACCGCCGCCGACACGTTGGGCGTACTTTCCGGCCTTGAGAAACCTAGCGATTCTACCGACGGGGAACTGGAGACCGGCCTTTGAAGATCTGGAGACGGATTTGGTAGCACTAGGTTTTCCTCTGCCTCCTTTCTTCACTTCGGTATCTGATTTTGGGGCCATTTTTTTTAGAAAAACGATTGATAAACCCTAATTTGATGAATTTGTGTTGTTTGAGAAATGATGGTTTGAGGAAGATGATGGTTGGGTTTTGAATTTATAGAGAAAAGTATTTGAATTTGATTGGTGGTGTGAGGTTCACTCGGATTGCCAGCGTGGCAGGGGATTTGATTTGTGAATTTTTGCGGGAATATTGAGATTTCAAGTGCGCGCCTCCGGTACAAATATTTTCACTCGCTTTGTTTGAATTTTGAATAGGTTTGCGTTTGATAAAGAAAAAACTGAAAAAGTGAAAAATTTTGAATATACTAATAGATTTAGTCAAGTGATTTTACTAGGGAATGAAACGTCCCAAATTTTTTATTTATTTTTTTTTTTTTAAGTAAACTCGTTTTGCATTGGTCCCATTTAAATTCCACATTTAATTATTACAAAATCAGAATGAATACATCCATAACAAATTTCACTAAATCATAATCTTTTGGACGATTTATACAATGGCAATTCAAAACGACAATTCAACAGAAAGAGAAGCTTGTCAAACAACACTACAAACTTCAATTCACGCTACCTCCTTGTAATCATATTTCATCCAATTGGTTCAACCGAACTAAACACCTACAACATAAAACCACTTAAACGAGTAAGCATAAAGCTTAGTGAGCATATAAGCAATTAAATGAATAATTCACAAATACAATATCATATTTCGTTTATCAAGAATCCACTTATCTAATTCCACGGTTAATGACGAAACCATTGTAGAGATTCTCATTTATTTCGTATGGATCCGCGGTCCAATAGATATAAGTAGTGCTAAACACGTATTTCGTAATCACTGGTTATTTCGTAATGATACAATCTCTACAATTTACTCATTCCACAAAATCCACAAAATAATCATATTAGTCCACATACCAATCACTTAATCAACCATCAAACATCTTAGCACGAAACACAAATAATGACATCACCACAACACGTATAATCAATATCCTAATAACCACATTTAGAAACAAGATTCGAAACAATTAATATTTCATTGGGTCATGCAACATCTTGCTCGTAAGCAATCTGGTAATACACAACCATCATAATAATCCACAATTTAGAAACACGATAAGATATAATAACTACCACTCGATTATATGAACATCTTGCTCGTAAGCAATCCGGAACATACAATCATTACCCATTTAATCCCCATAACACTTACCTTTGCTTTTTAGGCAAGTATATGATGTCACACTTGAATATTGAAATCATCAATCTTGATCACCTATTACATAGCATGTCAATATAACAATACATTCAACAACTAATAATCATCATAATCAATGCATCAACATTATCAATCCATCACCCTTTTGAATTTGATCATACTACACAAAATTCCTTATTTCATAATTCTCTTTATTTCACTATTTCATTATTTGCATACTATTTCAATGATTACTTCTTATCATAATTCAAGATTCATCATAAACTAATTCCAATGTTATGAGAAATCACCATAATCATCATTAATTCATTATTTCATTACTTATGCCATAATCATATACATAACTTGATCACTTATATTCCATTTTGATCATCACTAGTGATCACCATAATCTGTTTATCTACTTAATTATAATCAATCTCATAATCATAATTAATCCAATTACTTAATTATCTTGATTCAATATTTCAATATCCTTTAATCATATTCCAACAACATCTTTAAATACTAATTAAGGTGTATTAACACCAATTCTTTATCAATTATAAGAAACCCACTTTGATTACTAATGATACAACTCAAGTAATCCATTTTTATATTGAATTCATATTAATCGTCATCATAAACACACTTATCTACCATTAATTCATCATAATACACTCTAATTTTAACATATAAACCATTAATCATTCAAACCTTTTGAAACCCCCATGAAACTCAAAGTTTCAATTCAAAATTAAAGAAGAATCATGATTACTTTAGGTTAGAAAAGAGTAATCCTTGATGAATTTGAGTTCTCTAGCTCCAATTTCGTGTTTTGAATCGATCTCAGTTTAGGGTTTGTACGTATTTTCTAATCTTCGGGGAGCTTCTGGCTTTTGAAATGATAAAAATGATACATGATACGTACATATACATGTTAATAGATATATATATGTTTTAATTTTATTATCGTGATTATCATTGTCTGAAACTTTAAAACCGACATACAATTAGTACTATTTTATTTCACCTAAAGTAAATATAATTTAAAACAATTACTATGACTTTATTCACAATATTACTTTTTGAATTTTGGGATGTTACAGGGAAGTAGGGAGTATGATATCGCTTATTTTGTATATGTGTATCACTCGCGATATCATTGTTTTTGCTTGTGCTTTGAGTCGATTTTCAAGAACTTTTGGTACTTATTTGGCTAAAACTGATTTCTAGGTGATAACGTAGAATAAACGAAGTTTGAATTACATTTGGGTGAAGAATCAAGCTAAGTGTGAAATGTGTTGAACTATTGTGCTCAAAAGTGAAAGGATGCTGGAAAATGGAAAGTACACGTCGACTTGAAGACTTACCAGCCGGGTACTCAAGTTCCATATGTACCCGTCGGCTGAAGAACATACCAGCCGGGTTGTGAATTTTCAAGATTACCCGCCGGGTAGAACGCGTACCAGCCGGGTAGTTTGGGCGGCCAGCAACCCTTGTACTAGAAAAGCACTTTTTCTTTTGGATCTCACCAACTTTTCATCCATCATACACACACGAACCAGCCACCTAAAAGGGTGACTTTTAGGGTTTTTGAAGCACATTTTCATCATCTTTAAGAGTTTCCATCATCTTACATCTCGTGGTAACAACGAATCATCATCCAAACATAGTAATCACTCGGTTTGCATCTTTATTCGATTATAACTATGTTTCCTTTGATTTCACTCATTATATGTGTTTATCTTGTTATGATGATGATTAGTGGCTAGATTTTATATGCTTGCTTGGATGAACTAGCTAGTTGATTGGGGGTGTATATTTTGGTGTGAGATTTATGCTTTGAGTTTATGATTCATCCATTAATTCATATGTAACTAGCTTGTGGTTGTTGTACTTGTGGTATTTTAGCTAAGCAATTATAGCGAACGTTTGTTGCTTATTAAAAATACCTATCATTTTGTATGTCATGTATGAATGAACCATAAATTGTGGAAGCAAACTTTGGTATAAGTAACACTAATGAGCTAAATACATATAAGTTAGCAATTATAGCGAAGGTTTTTCATGTGGATGAATTGTAAACTCATAGAATCTTAATTTATGTTTAATCGATGAACCATGTGTGTTTGAGCTTAATTTCAAACATTTATCTTATTTGGTGATTTACTAATAGATATAGCGAACGTTTTCTACCTAGTAAATTTCTATCGATTGTTTGTCTATAAATGGTTGAACAAAATTGCGGATGTAGTTTTGTAAAGGGTTAAATGATTTAAGCTAGAATGTGCAAGTGGTAACCATGGCGAATGTCCGTTATTAGATTAAATTATAGGTTTGTTAATTGAAGTTTAACATTTGGTCTTGGTGAACATTAAGCTTATGTTTGATGGATGTTACTTTAGCATATATTTAACCGGTTATAACTTCACACCCCGAAATCACTAGTGAAATAGTCCAAGCAAGTATTGTTTTTATTATACGAAGGTTTCCAAACGACTACTTTGACTCTTAAGAGTCCACTTGCCTAGTTTAGCTTAAAGATTTTAGTTTTAAGCATCGTGACAACTCGGTCGCAAAATCACCATTTTTACTTTATTTTCTAAATTACTTACACTTAACTCTAAACATCTAAAAACTAAGTTCCTTGCGTTCGAACCCGAACTTACCAAACTATACTACTACACGATAGGGTCCACTGCCCGGTTGTGTATAGTCTTAGCAAGGTATATTTTAGTTCATTTACAACGATAATTTTTAAACTATATTTTGCACATCAGAGTATATATTTTATATTAGAGCATCTCTAATGTATACACTAAACGTACTATTTTGCACTAAAATAGTGCAAAAGTATAAAAAAATAACTTAAGTGTTAACACTAAACACTACACTATTATAGTACAATATCAAATAGTGTTTAGTGAAACACCAAATATAGTGCTGCACTAAACACTATTCACATTAAATAATAATATCTATAATAATTTAAATGTATTATTATTATCTATTAGTTATATATTTGCTATTAATATTTTTAAAATTAGTAAATATAGTGTTTGCTATCATATTTATTAAAGAAACTTCATAATATTTATAAATTTTTCATTTATATTTTTGAGAATTTTCAATATAATGATTGTTATTATATCTCTTATGATCATTTTAGACTTATATAAAAAAATTGTGTATTATATTGTTAAAGGGTAAATGACAAAAGTCGGCAATGAACTGTCAAAAAATACTCCAAGTATGCAACATACCAGATAATTTGTTCAGGTATGCAACAAACCGGATAAATCTATACTTAAGTGAGTAATATGGTAACCGGTTACCGGTTTGACCAGTCAACATACAATATGTGGCATTTTAAATTATTTTTAAAAAAGTGACGTGGCTATTTCTTGATCAGATCGTCACTCTCTCTATTTCTTGATTTCTTAATCAGATCATCACTATCTCTCTCTGTATTTCTTGATCCCACCTCCACCTCCCACAATCACCAACCACTACATCTACCCACCCACGGATCAAAACAAAAACGCAAACAAAAATATAACAAAAATCAACAATAAAAAAATGAAAACACCATAATCCCAACTTGTTACAAATCTCGTTACAAATCTGCAATTAATGTCGCCGGAAGTTGATCACCATCACGGATTAATCGATGACGACGGAAGGAAGCTTATTCGCCGGCGATTGCATTGAATAACTCCACCACCAAATGCGCTGCCGCTACCTCCGAAACCACATCCACCGGATCTAATACTTTCCCGAGACCACCACCACGCTACTGCTGCAGTGGTGCACCAGCTCCGCACGAATTCGCTATTCGCTACCACCTGAAACAGATTTTTGGTGTTTTCTTATCTCGTTGTAATCCCGTTAGTAAAGATAGGTGTCATCGAAAATAGTTGTTTTCTTAAAGCATCATTGTTGAAATCTAATTGATTGTGGTGGTGATGTTGGTGTCTAGAAAAAATAGGTGAATCAATCGATACTCCATATTTGGGTTTCATAAGTTAATCATGTGATTCTTTCATAAGAAATATTGTTTATTTTTGATTTGATGAAATCTAACAAATTGGTTGATAATAGTTGGTGCAATCACAGGAAGATTGGGATTATCATGTATGATTAGTTAGGGGACATCGCTGGATATTTATTGTACAAGTGCACTGTGAATCAATAGATGTCAACAACCAATTCATTTAATCAATTTCTTTTTATTGAATTGTCTTTATATCTTAATTCGATTTCGATTATAAACTAAAAATATATCAAATCAAATAACAATAGCAAAACCATTAAATATCGTCGGAGTTCTCGTTGTCGGAGTTCCAATCATCACCGCCTTCAACTTTCAACTCCGACTTCACCGGCCACCACCGTCTGCGAAGATTGCAATTGCGGTGTTAGTGGTGGTGATGGTGGTACTGCGGTGGTTGTGATTGTTATGATCGGAAAAGAAAAAGGTTAATTGCGGTGTTAGTGGTGATCAATTGCAGTGTTAGTGGTGGTGATGGTGGTAGTGTGGTTGCTTGAATTATTGTTATTGATGAAGATGTATAGATGACAATATAATAATTATTATTATATACATTAAATAGGAAAGCAAAAAAGAGAAATCAAAACATTATATCATCATCTTAACTGACGTGACAAAATATGTCGATGTGGCACTTGATGTGTATCCCTAGTCATCATTTTCAAACTTCAAAAGGTAAATAAGAACTTCGCAAGAATATTAGTACAAAATCATCCGGTTTGTCGCATACCTGAACAAATTATCTGGTATGTTGCATACTTGGAGTATTTTTTGGCAGTTCGTTGCCGACTTTTGTCATTTACCCATTGTTAAATTGTGTATTCTAAATCAATTAAAAAAGATTTAGTGCAAGCAATTTTTTTTAGTGCAAGCATATTCCAAAAAGATTCTCTTTTTACACTAAAATACTGCAATTTGCAGCACTAAATAGTGTATACGTTGGAGATGCTCTTAGGGTACGAGGAGTGGTTCGGTGTTCAACTTGTTATTCGGTTTAATTCACAATTTACTATTTCTTGAAAAGATGATTTAAAGCACCTAATGAGAAGTCAATTATCCTCATACGGAGTATATTATTACCTACTTTTAGGTATATGTGAAAAAGTTTTACATAGTTTAGATTACAGGGTGTTAAGATACTATTTTTATAGTGTCTTAGTGATAACATTGTCGTTGAAAAAGTGGTATTGTAGAAGATATGTTTCGGACAATGTTTTGAACTTCCTGGTTTTTTTTATTTTTTTAAAAAAAAATTTAATAAATTGAAATACTCCGTATAGGTGGAGGTTCATATGAGAACCAACTAAAAGTTGAGAACCACTACATTACATGCTTGTTCACATGTGATTTAACTTCATTCACATGTGAACATTGATTTAGGTTAGATTTGTAAAGAAAAAAATTAAAAAAATCCTAAATTATAGCGAAAAATACAAAAAACAAATATATGTTCACATTTGATGATAATGTGAACAAATCATGTAAAAAGTGTTTTAAGACGTGATTTTCGAATTTTTTTCTTTACCAATCTAACCTAAATCAATGTTCACATGTGAATGAAGTTAATCACATGTGAACAAGCATGTAATCTAGTGGTTCTCAAGGTTCTCAACTTTTAGTTGGTTCTCATTTGAACCTAACCCCGTATATTAGTAAAACACTAAATTAAGTAAGAACCAAATATAAAATGAATTCATAAAATATTGAACAAAAAACATTAATTAAATAATAATTTTAATTTAAATAAATGAAAAATAGCCCATTTTAGCCCATTAGTTAAAAAAAATAAATAGCCCATTTTAAATACCTCATTTTTATATATTGGATTTGTCCCACTAAATTTAAAACCTTATATTCATTTTCTTCTCCCTTTGGAGTAGGGATAACAGTGGATCGGATATGGATCGGATGGAGCTATATGCATATTCATATCCATTTATTTTTCTTCATCCATATCCATTTTCATATCCACTAAATTTACAAATCATCCATCCACATCCATATCCGCTGGATGTAGCGAGTTTATAGATATCCATTGGATATCAAAAGAATTGTTAAACATCGTGATATTCTTGACACAAATTGTTACAAAAACATATAATATATAGTTTTTACAAAACTCAAAACACTTATTTGTTATTTCTTGGTTTGATAGGCACACTTTGATTGTTGGTTTGTGACTTCCAATTGTATAGTGGAATCAAAAATTAACTGAACGGTGTTTTATTTGGATAGGGATGTAGGAATTTCGATTTATTGAAATTATATGATGAAAATGATGAGTAAAAAATAAATATTTGTTATAAATTTTGATGTATAAGAATGATCGGCTTAAATAGTTATAATTATATAGAGTTAATATGTTTATAGTGTACGTATATGTATATGCACATATGGATTTCGGGTGTAATGGGTGAATCCATGGATGATAAATTGTCATCCACATCCGATCCACTAATCATCCACATCCGTATCCATATCCGTTATACATCCATTTAGATCATCCATATCCATATAAAATGGATGGATCAGATGGATGTCCACCGTGTTTGTAACATCCATTCCGCGGGTCTGGTAGTATTTTAATATTTTCTGACTGTGAAATATTATTTAATGTGTCAGAAAATAAGTGCGTTGTGGTAATTTAAAATAAAAGGAGAAAAGAGTCGAATAATTTATTGTGACTAATAAATTATTGATTGTTTTAAATTAATTCAGTTGACGGTAAAATAAAATAATGTTTCCCCGTAAATGGTTTTTAAGTTCCAGACAATGATAAGTACGAAAATTAACCATTTATATGATAGACTCATATTTTGTGTCGGTTTGTTATTTTCATCATATATCTATATACATACATACGTACGAACATACATACACACATATATCCCTAAATCAATCATCAAGAATATGAGGAAACATCAAATTGAAGCTTCTAACTCGAATTCAAGCTTCTATCATCATTATAATCAAGGTATGATCATGTGTTCTTGATTTTATAACCTAGAATTTGGGGTTTTTCAAATTGGTAAGTTCAAATCCGAAATTAGGGTTTGGTTTTGCTAAATTGATGTTGTTTGAGCTTATTAATGATGATGATTAGCATTAAGGAAGCTAGAGTTGGTAAAATTGATTAGTGTTCTTGTGGATTATGAGGATTTTCATGATTATCATGGGTGATATGATGAGTGAGATGAAAATTGAGGCTTGTAACTATGTTAGAAATGTTAGTTGATGTTAGTTTCATGATTATAATGGAAACCCTATGTTAGAAATTATGTAATTGAATTATGATCATGATAAAGTTGTGGGTTTAGTTGATTATCATGAAATTAAACTTGTGGTTATGATATAATAGTTAGTTGATGTTTAAATGATGATTATAAGCGAAACCCTAAGCTAGAAATGATGAAATTAAGATATGTTCATGAATAAAGTTATGAGTTTACTTGATTATTCATGAATAATGTTTTCTAAGCTTGAATTGATGATGTATCAATTGATTATGTTGATAATGGTGATTTTGATGAATTGTTGATGTTAGATGCTAATAATCTTGTTAATGGGTTAATTATATTAGTTAACAATGATTAAGATGGAGAAAGGTGAGAATGTGATCCTAATGATCATAATTTGATAAGTGATTGTGAATGGTGATGATTAAAGTGGTTATTCATAATCTTGAAATGGTGAATGTTGAATTAATACAAGTTAGTGATAAGTTGTTTGATATAATTACAATTGTATGATGTTATATTTACATTGGGACAAGTGATTAATATAACACCCTCACATTTATATAAAGTATTTTACAACCCGGAAGCGATGTCCCAAACAAAACTTTACATTTTAAATACAAATACATTCAATAATTCAAAATAAAACCGTGTGGTGTTATATGAATCCAAACATCACAATATTTAACAAATCAATATCAGAGTCAACGCAGTAGTCGTCAAACATTCATTCAGGTCGAAACCTTCTTGCCCGACCACCCTGTCAAGTCATAACCTGCAAGAAGTAATTTAAAGTGGTGGGATTAGCACAACTGCTAAGTGAGATAGAACTGTGACCAACAGTCCAATCTAGCAATAACAACTTTAATCACAACAAATAATCACAGTCACAATCACATAGTTTCACACAACATCAGATGATCAGTGGTCCTTGAGGCAGCCCAAAACCAGTAAAAAGCTCCTCAAACAACACTTAGTAACCCCACTGAGCTGTAGACCACAACAACGATTATTCAATAACCCAACTGAGCTGCAGGCCAAAACAGCGGTTAACCGATAACTGGTTACTACTTTCACACGACCTAATTTCCTATTAACGACATGTACAAGGAAATCCCTGTCGTCCAACAATAGTAACCCAGCCCAAATCATCTTGACCTCCGATTAATCACTTATGCCCAAAGGCCACATAATCACAATCAGCATATCAGACTAAACAGTCTATCAAACAGTAAATCAACATTCACTTGCTGTAACCAAACCTGTTACAGCTAAATCACACTGAAGGTACAGAACCACTCACCAATCACCTTAGTCTCCACTCAGTAGTCTAATATCACTAAGTCTCTTATTTATCTGAAATCACCACAAGTATCACTAGTCAGTAACTTATCAATCAACAATGAATTTATGTTATAATCGTATAACATATCACATTATCTCAATTCACAATATATTATATCAAACTTGATGACACTCATCACATAAGTAAACAATACTTATGTCATTTTATTTATATCACTACTTATCTCAATATATCATCAAACAACTATGTTATCATAGAATTATTAATCATGTTAGTTCATGACTATCACTTCACTTCAATCTATTATCACTGTTTTAACTTCACAAAAGGTTTATAACATACAGCTTATGTACTAACTAGGCATAAATCAAAACTGTTCTGGTCAGACCCACGTCGCATCGCGACTTGGTTATTTCTGCGTTGGGCCATTTAGCCGCCGGCTAAATCGTTTGGCCGCCGGCCAAATGCCCTGTTCTTCCCCAATTCCGAATCAAACATGTTCAAACCAATCAACTCAGCTTCCTAATCGATTTTTTACATCAATTTAACAGTTTCTAACAACAATAACATCACATATTCGAATATCAATCATCAATTTCACTTAATCCTAATGATTCAATTAATTTAAATCATAAACTATATAAACACTTACATATTGATCAAGAACAATATGATGATGAAGATGAAATCTGATGATGATGATATTGTATGATGAATCACAGGAATAAGCTTTACTCTTTTTGATTTCACTATGTGTGTGTTTTGAGTTTCATCAGGAAGAAATGAAAATTAGAGGGAAATAAGAAATAAAGAAGGTCGGCCTTATAACCGACTTAAAAAATACGGGTATAATTTAATACCCCTTTTCAACCTATTGTCTGGAACCCGAAAACCATTTGCGAGTCCAAACATTTTATTATTCCGTCAACTATATTAATTTAAAACAATTAATATTTCACTATCCACAATAAGTCCTGAACTTATTTTACCCATTTATTTTCAACAATTCTAATCAAAACTATTTCCTAACAATTAAAAATCAGGAAATAATATAAAACTTCTAGGCCCATTTTGCGGATGTTACAATTAACTTGTGTTTTTCTGTTGTATTCTCAGATGTGGAGAAGACTCAGTGATATTAGACTACTAAGTGGATGACTGAGGTATTCGGTGAGTGGATCTTTAATCCTCAGTATGATTTAGTTGTAACAGGTTTGGTTACAACGGGTAAACGTATTATTACTGTTTTTGTTTGCCATGATGATTTTGGTTTAATAGTAATAATACTGTTGATAGACTGTTAGTTTGAAATGTTGACCTGATATGTTACGAATATGTGATCACATGATATGTTGGGCCTTTGGGCATCAGTTGTTAATGAGGTCAACAGGTTGAACTTGTTGGTTGGGCTAATTGTTATTTAAGATTTAACACATCTCCTGTGTTGGTTGATGATAACAATTAGCTATCGGTCTCGTCCGTTATGGCCATACGGATATGGTTGGATAAGTGTTCTTGGGGAGCCACCCGGGTATTATGGTATTCCCCAGAACCACCGATCCTCGTTATTCAGTTGTGATATTGTTGAACTGCTATATTATCGATAAGTTGAAATTGTTGAACAGTTGACCAGTTGAATAGATGACTAGTTGATCAGTTGACTAGTTGAACAATTGACCAGTTAAGCGATTGAATGGTTGTCCTAGGTATTGTGTGTTTACGATGCTTGTTGGTAAACAGAGTTGTTATAGCTAAGTTGAACTGTTGATTAATTATTCCCTCACTTAGCTTTATGCTAATCCCCCACATTAATACTTCTTGCAGGTTATAGATTTTATCGGGTGGGCAAGAAGTTGGATTGGAAGGAATGTTTGATGATTAGGCGTTACTCTGATATTGATTTGTATAAATCATTGTTATCTTTCAGTTTTGAAATAACACCCATGTTGCCAAAGAGGTTTTAAATTAGTTTGATTTTATAAGCATTTTAAATGATGTAACTTATAAATGTTGAAACTTGGACTAACGCTTCCAATATATTGTATTTAAATGTTGGTAAAATGAGGGGTGTTATAGTGTTGGATGTCGATTGTCATCCCTACTTTGGAGTCCTCCTTCCTCCTACAAAACACATACACTGCAAAATTATAGGAAAACGTAGAATAACAAGAAGAAAACAACTGTAACATCCTCGATATGGGTTTGGTAGAAATACGGTAATCCCTTTATTTATTTCGTATTTAAATTGTATTTAGAAATACTTGGTGTATTTTGATTACTAAAATAAATAGGTCAAATGGTCAAAAGACTTATTGTGATAAATAAATTATTAATTGTTTTAAATTAATTTAGTTGACGGTATAATAAAACTTATTCTCGCAAATATTTTTTTTAGGTTCCAGACAATAGGTTTAGAACAGGTAAAATAATACACTGCATAATATTGTGATAAATTGCATATGTCGACCTTTAATTTCATTTCTCAGACTTTTGTCTAACTCCTCAAGAACACACACACACATTTGAAATCTTTGCAAATCAAAAGAGAAATCAAGAGGAAATCAATTAGAAATTTTGTGGGCATAATTCTGATTCTACTTCATCTTCTTCATCTCTATATCTCCTCAATTTGCAAGTGAGTTTACCTATTTTCATGTTTATACATAAGTGATTAAATTAGGTTAAATTGTGATGAACACAGTTACTATATGCTTGATTGAAGTTGAATAATCCTTATTAAACTGATCTTATGATGGTATATGATGAATTATTGTGTTCTTCAAATTCTAGGTTGGATGAAATTGGGTTTTTGGTTGGAACTAGGTTGAATGATGATGCATGTGTAGATTTAGGAGTTAGATGATGATAAATTGTGGTCATAACATGTTATATGATGATACTTGAGACTATTTGCTTGTTAAAATCATGTATTACAATCAAATTTTGTGAATTGTGGGTTTTGGTTCGAGCTGAAAGTGTTACAGGTCTGGGTTGAGTTGCTGGAAATCGCACGAACGCGATCCCGGCCCTTTGACCCGGATCGCGTTTCATAGTTATAAAGAGTTACAGGTCAAAATTGTTCTTCGGAACGCGATCCAGCCCCATGATGTCCGGATCGCGTTAGCCTTTGTAAAATGTGAGTCGATTGATTTTGTTCTTGGGAACGTGATCCAGCCCCATGATGTTCGGATCGCGTTCTAAAGTGAAAAACGGTAACATAATGTTTTGTACTACGAAACGCGATCGAGCCACCTCTTACCCGGATCGCGTTTGTCAGTTATAATTTGACAAATTTGACAACTTGTGACTTGAGTACTTATGTTATTTAACTAGTAATGGAAGTATAGAGTAAGTAATTAATTGACATTATATGCATGATTAGATTGTAATAAACTTGATACGAGAATCTAATTTGGGTTTTGATTGTGTTCTCAGATAAACCGAAGACTCAATAAGATAAGACCTTTGAGTGGAGACTACGATCGACAAGGGTGAGTGGATCTTGGACTCTCAGTCTAAGTTAGTTCTAACAACGTGGTTACAATGGGTAATTTGGTTTATTGCAATGATTGCTTTAATATTATATTGCCATGACGGTTATCCCTTGAACGATTTATTGGTGTCCTATATACTATGATAGTTTGGATTATTTGTTTGGGTGAAGGTCAACTAATGTGTTGGGTTGAGTACTATTACTTTGGACAACGTAATTGATTTGTACATGTGTTGGGCACTGAAATTACGTTGTATGTAGTATTAGTACTAAACTATCGGTCTAACCACTGTTTGGCCTTCAGTTGGTTATAAGTGTTACTTGGGGAACCACCGCGGTATGAAGGTACCTTAAGGACCACCGATCCTTCTATGTTACTTGAGATGTGCTAGTTGTAGTTACTTGTTATGCTAAGTTAGATTGTGAACTCTGGATTTGTTCACTTAGCTTTGTGCTAATCCCTCTTCCCCAACTTCTTGCAGGTTTAGCTTTTGAATGTGGGTACTAGAAGTTGGTTTAAGGAATGTTTGGCACTACTCTCTGATTGTGTTTGATACGTTTTGGGTCAAAACAATTATGTCATGGATTTTAATATAACGCCTAAATTGTGTTAATACTTTTAGTGATGACTTGGTATTAAATATTGAGTGTATTGGGTTGCACTTTTTGAAATGTAATATACGCAATCTTTGTCGTATTGCTTTTATCTACGCCTCCGTATTAATATTATTATTATTATTATAAAAAAAAAATGCCTTGATATTTTGGAAGGGTGTTATAACAACGTTCGGGAGGAAACAGTGTTCGAGAACATTCCTCAAAATGCTGTCAGGAATGTTGTGACGCTGTGGGAGAACGCCGTGGTATTATGGAGCAAAAACGACGTCGAAAAGATGCCCACACCGTGTGCTCTTATCATAAACCATTCTTACATATAATATATTTCCCCAAGTCACTAAAGAATTTTTGTGTTGTTCAAATTACGTTTTTAATGTTATAGATTAAGTTTATAAAATTTGTCAAAATGTTGATTTAACAAATATACACTTTTTGTTTATTTAAACCCACCGAAAATCGTTTTCTTTTTTGAGTAAACTGAACACCTAAAATTTTCTTGGGTTAATTGTTTCGTTATGTATTTAACTTTACCTCTTTTACTATTGTATGCAACCAACTTTCAAACGTTATATTGTATGTATCGAACTTTTCAAAAATGTCTATTGTATGTATTGGGTAACCTGCTCAGCAGGTTGCCGGTTTTTCTGTGTTTACAATCAGCGCCACGTAGGATGACAAATCAGCGCCACGTCAGCATGACCGGTGCCACGTCAGCAAAAAGGTCACCCAATACATACAATAGACATTTTTTAAAAGTTCGATACATACAATAGAACGTTTGAAAGTTAGTTGCATACAATAGTAAAAGAGGTAAAGTTAAATACATAATGAAACAATTAACCCAATTTTCTTTTTATGATTTTATCAGCATGGCATATTCTATGCTTGTTAAATGACATTTTTGTAAAACTATATAAAGCTTTCGTAACATTTTCCTAATTTTAGCGCAATTTACCGAATTATCAAGTCAAAGTGGTTAGTACCAACAAGAGATAAGAAACTTAAATAACTTTAGCGACAACATTAATCCTACTAGCAGCAAACTCGTAAATGTAGCAAGAATAGTTAATTAAGTCTCATGTATATAAGAAAGTTACGACATGTAATTCTTAATTAAAGGTTGAGGGTAGGGTTCAAATGAGAATAGGAATTTGTGTGAGAATGAGGGAACCAATGATATCAAGCCATGTGTACAAAGAGAATGTTCCACATGTACAAAACCCATTTACTCCCAACATCAATTATCTCACAAACGACAAATCGAAAAATTATGAAAATTACACCATTAAATTCGTCGTTTTTTCCTCTTCGATTTGCCGTCCCTCAAGACATACTTTCGAAAAGTTTTTTTTTTTTTCATTTTTTTGGTGGGTTTCACATTTACTAACACATGTGTTAAAGTGTTGCGTTTAGGGTTTAGGGTTTGGGGTTTAGGGTTTAGGGTTTAGGGTTTGAGGTTAATATAACGCTTTACAGAACGCTAAACCCTAACCCCTAAACCCCAAACCCTAAACCCTAAACGCTTTACAGAACGCTAAACCCTAAATCTTTCTAAACCCTAAACCTTGAACCCCTTCTAAACCCTAAACCCTTATAAACCCTAAACCATAAACCCTACTAAACCCTAAACCTAACCCTAAACCCTAACCTTAACCACAAATTAAATGTACAACTAATCACTAACACATGTGTTACTAATTTGTAAAACCCACCAAAAAATGAGAAAAAAAAAAGTTGTCAAAAGTATGCCTTGAGGGACTTTAAATCGAAGAGGAGAAAACGCTGAATTTTATGGTGCAATTTTCATGATTTTTCGACTTACCGTTTGTGAGATATTTAATTTTTAAAAATGTGGAGGAGAGAGAATAAAGTGTGGAGGAGAGAGAATAAAGTGACACATGGCATAAATCTATTGGTTCCCTCATTCTCACTCAAAATTGATGTACTCATTTGAACCTTACTCTAAAGGTTGAATGATGGTATTAATGATAATAATAATTTAACAATTGCTGGGTTATTTAGGAAAGATGTCATTTTTCATCTTTAATTAGAATATAAATTTTAAGAAAAAAAGTGTGAAATGTTTTATAAGTAAGTATATATATGTATATTTTTTTAATAGAATTGAATAAAATATATTTATTTAATTTACCGTTTAATGCGGATAGTATTAATTATGATTTGATAAATGTATGTGGCAGTAATGAATATAAGGTATGTGTGTTTGCGTCTACATTCGTCTCGTTCTGACATTTATAATTGACACGTTCCGTAACCTTCAACGATTCAAAAGTTACGACATGTCATTTTCCATTCTTAAAATTTTAAATTTTAAGAAAAAGAATGTGAAATGATTTATAGGTAAGCATAGATAGTGACTAATTTGGCAAACTATATACGGAGTAATACTTTTTTTTTTTTCCTTACATTTGCACTTTTACGTCTTTAAGAAAATTATTTGTAGTAGTATTGAGGTGACCCTCCAAACATGTGCTTGTGGGTTTAAGTATAGAGGTGGACATATGTAAATATCAGTGGAAGAATGTGTATATTCGTACATTTCGTGATGGGGGTCTGTGAGTTGCTCATTGCCTTTTAGTAAAAAACAACATAAAGAGTTAAATTCAAATGAGAATGAAAATTTTGGGGAGAATAGAGGAATCAATCTCAATCACTCATTTTCATCAAACCCCACTTCTCCCATGTTTTTAAAAAATTTAATATATCAAAAACAGGTAAGTGAAAAATTATAATAATTGCACCGTAAAAATAATTATTTTTTTCTTCTTCGATTCGACGTCTTACATGTTATACATTCTGTGACGACCCGCGCCCCGGGTACATTAAAATACGTAATATATAAAGTCGTAGATACATCGGAAGTCAAATACGATAATTTATTTCAAATAACATTCGACTCGATACATATTGTACTATAATAAACTATCCCTTTCGATAGCGTCGAATATTATATCATTGGTCCCACTTTACTTGATTTATCAATCAGAGTTCTCTCTTGGTAACCTGAGATATGCACAATAGCATGCATAAGCCTAATGGCTTAGTGAGGGTCGTGCGTTTTCCGTGCAAAATACCACACACAAGGCTCATAATAACTATTAAAATAATAATAATTGAGATCTCCGTATTATCGCATTTCAAGCCTTCAATCCACATTCCCATAATTCCCATAACACAGGGTTACCGTATTCAACCCGCGTGTCTCATTCTCATACCACCACCAATCTAAATCCATGGCTCGAAAGACGATAATACGTATATAGTATATAAAAATCGTATGCAATGCAATGCTCGAAATTAAATGCACATAGCTTGTATTTAAGCAAGTAGCAATTAACACATAATAGCACATATCTCAGTTTATAAAATAACACGAGAATACTCACATTACGATCTTCATGTTATGCTTAGAATGCTCATAATTCTAGCTAGCCTTTCTTGAACTAAAATCCACTAGCACATCACGTATATTGTACTACATGCTATGTTATTTGATTTTGTGATGAAATGGAATGAACAATGAATCACCTATTTATAGGTACTAAAACTTAATGATATGGGTTGATGATTCAAATCTTCCATGTTAAGAAATTCACGTGGCATCATGCATGGAAGTTCAAGTTGATTTTGCTTATGATCAAGTATGATAGCTTAAGTTGCTTAGTCATAGATTAAGTTGCTTAGTCACCTTTGATAATTATCCACTTGATCTCATCCTGTACTTGCATACATGTGGATATATCAAATTACTTAGTCAAGAAGTATTACAAATTGTTGAATCATCAAAAGATGAACTCTATGCTTACATGTATAGTTTAATAATAATAATAATAATATTACTTTATTATTTATTAGAACCATATTATTAGGTATACTAATATTTTAAACTATAAACGGTGATGAATTTGGGATGTTACACATTCGAAGATTTTTTTTCTTTGTTTTATGGTGGTTTTACAAATTGTATATTTTATTGTCACATGTGATACTGTGTAGTATAACATCTGATAATAAAGTGTACAATTTGTAAAACCAATCAGAAAACGAATATCTAAAAATTTTCTCAAATGTATAACATGTGAGATGTGTGATTTTGGTGGTATCACATGTGATATTAGATTGTATCACTTGTGATAGTCGTTTCGAAAACTCACCAAAAAAATGAAAAAATAAAATAAAATAGTTTGTCGAAATATATCATGTGAGATGTCTAACCGAAGAGGGAAAAAATGTTGATTTTTATGGTTCAATTTTTTATAATTTTTTGACTAGCCGTTTTTGAGATCCTTTAATTTTAAAAAACGTTAGAGAAAGTGAGGGTTTATTAAATAACTTTTGTACCCTTACAAATAGAACTATCTGAATTGTTTCCATTTTCACTAAATATTTTTTTAATTATTTGAACCTACTCACAACATAAATAAAATATTTTTAAGATAATAATAGTCGAACTTTAGGGGGTTAAAAAGTAAACACTTAAAAAAATATAGATAATATTAATTAGTACTCCGTATGGGCGTATGTGAATAGGTAGGATTTGATACCGAGTAACTTTAGGGGTTAAAAAGTAAACATAAAAAAAATTAGGTTAACTGGTCAATGTGGTCGCCCTGACTCCCAACGACGACCTTCACAAACGCAACGGCGGTCCGCGACTCGGTGGTTTCCGGCGTTCGGCGGTATAGACGGAGACTCTTTCAGCAGCGGTTCGACGGTAATTGAAATTGTACACTATTTTACTTGTTTATCACACCAACACCAAATTAACATTTTTAGCAGACTAGCAGTAAATGATTTGAGCATTTCGTGTTTAATCATGCTTCAAATTATCAATCATCGCACCTGATTTACATACTTACTAATACACTTTCATATGCACAATTAATTGCATTTACTTAGAGATTAATTGCATTGACTTAGAGACTTCCTCAAAGTTAGATTTTTATTATATTATTATCGTGTTTGTGATTGTTTTAGTATACTACTTAAATCTATAGATTTAAGGGAAAGTGTAAAAGTTGTTGATTTAACCTGACCTAGCCTAAGTGACATGACCCGTATGGACGTTGAAAACGTCACCTGTTATCGGCCCTCCCACCTTTCATATCGACTCAACTTGAAATGTATATGTATAAATATAATGTTAAATATGTGTATAGTGTAAATGTAGCCATGTAGATGTGTATGTTTATCTCTGTTTGTGAAAGGGGAGCGTGTACAAGATTATTGATCGGTTTGTTTAGCAATAGAGCCATAGAATTTGTTACTTGAATTGTCTTTTGTTGCTCGTGTATGTTTTCTCAAGATCAATTGCATATTAACACCTACACCTTTGAACTACTTTTTGAAGGTTGTAATGGCACCAAGATGGAAAGGGAAAGGGTCGGAAGTAAAAGCACTTGCAAATCCCATTTCAAAGTCTATTTCAGATCTTCAATCTTCTCTAATCAACTCCAATTCGGAAGGAATACTCTCAGGCTGTAGTGTTTTGCTTGCAAGTAATCCTGAACAAACCGACCTTTTGAATCAGACCTGTTTTGGTCGACCTATTATCACAGTAGATAAAGATAAGCAGTGGTTTCAGTTAACTTTGGAGGAAGCCTTTTATCTACGTTATTCTCTAAAATGTATAAAGATAGTTGGTGGTGATCATAGCATAAAAACAGATGATGAGTTATGGGAGTACATGATTTCTAATAGGGTATCTTTCCCTGATTTTTTCAAGGCTTATTCTCATCTAAGGGTAATGAATTGGGTCGTGAGGTCAGGGTGTCAGTTTGGTGTTGACTTTGTTGCATATCGTCACCATCCTTCACTTGTTCACTCTGAATACGGTGTGTTGGTGTTTTCTGAAGGGAATGAGAATGGTAATGATCGGTTGAGAGTTTGGTCCAACTTTCAATGCACGCTTCGACTTTGTGGTAGTGTTGCCAAGACATTGTTGATTCTTCATGTAAACAGAAATGGCAAAAATGTGACCGCTTCTTCGCCTTCTTGTATAGATGATTATAGTGTTGAAGAGCGTACAATCACAAGATGGAATCCAGAACGTTGCAGGGAGGATCAAGCAAGGACCAAGTTAGATTCGCCCTTCTTGTAATGTGACTTATAATTATGAACAATAAATTTTTGGATACATGTTGACTCTGTTTCGAGATGTACTGATATATACCAAAGAAGTGACTTTTAGATAGTAGTATGTTGATGGTTGTTATTTATGTTTCTGAGCCTTAAGGTTTTTCCCTCCATTATATTCATATAGCTTCTACAATTCTACTCTAATGTACCTTAATAGTTAAATAAATGCAAGTGTGTATATTATCTTCCTATTTACTTATGAACGGGTCGATTTAATTATTTCTTTATTTAAATATATTGAATGTGTAATATGGGTTTAACAACGAGGGATGTCTGAATGGTTGAACACTTCGGAATATGCACATAAAATGACTCATGATCAAAAATCTATTTTAGTGACCTGTGATAAAAAATCTATTTTAGCTAAAGAAGAGAACGAGTTTGAAAGGCTCAAAGATCAATATGTTGCATGTGGCCGTAAGTAACTGTTTGACCTTTGAGCCAGTTTGACTCGTTCTCATTAACCCACCCCCTACAATGACATGAACGACGGAAAAACTGAACTTTCTGCTCAACGTCACATTAGCTAGTATTTAGAAAGGTTGAACACTGCATAATGACATGAAGACTAAACTTCTAGCCCCACATTTACCATTAATACCTTTTATTATATACCAAAAAACAAAGAAGGTTGGTCCATCTTCTTCCGTCTCACTAACGACGTGCATTAAGAAAGACAGAGTAAAGACTCAATGGTGCCTACGGTGTCTTGGAAAGGACGATCCGTCTTTGGCCCAAAGAAGGAACCATAGGTACCGGTCTTATAAGCTACAATACATATTTTGTATTTTATCCGACACTATTTCATGCATCCGATCATAGTAATGCTATCGTGTTTGTAGTCAGCCATATATAATGCCTTGAATATTTATTACAATGGACACAATTACACAGTTGGGATTCTGCATCAACATGGACCGACCTGTTTTAACTTGCTCTTTTCTTCTAACGAAGTGTTTTCTAATATGTTTCGAATTTATAAGACGTCACTGAAAATGAATGGAAGTCGACGATTTATATTCGTAAGTTGGCTATCAAGTTCGTGCAATAGTTTGAAAGTTGACGGGTTTATAAAATTCTGTTGGAAATAGATACGAAGTTTGCCCAAACCCGTCGTGTCAAACCATACTTCTGCCAAAACTTCAAAACCCCATCTTGCAATTCTTGCCCAAAACTCGGCACATATTTTTAAACAAATACAGAGTTTAGGTTCAAAATTTGACTTGTTTGAAGGCATTAATCATGATTCTCATCCAAGAGAGCAATTTTAAATATAGTGAAAATATATTGTCAACGCATTCATTTCAAATGTTACTTTCGTTTTCTTTTAAATGAGTTGGGTACTCGATATCATTAGACAGCAAAAATTAAATTCAGATAAAGTGTAAAGATGGTAACAACTAACAAGACACAAATCCCCATCCATGATTCCCAGTTTGCAACTGCCCGTCCAACAAACATTGAAGCATTCTAGAAAATATTGAATGTTGAAACATCAGTTGCATAACTTAGAACACAGCGTTATTAGACAAAACAAAGCATAATGATTCTATAGAAGATGGAACTAGGAACGTTTCCCATTTGGATGTTAGAAAACGGAACATGTAATTAGGGAATTTAATTGAAGGGTATTCTGACTCTTTGGATAATCTCAAATAATTAACGTTCACAGTTGGTGTCCCATACACAAATTCTTCTACTCGTAGTTCAAACCAGGTTTAGGTGTTCAGGTACCAGGGGACAGTGTTCTTGCCAGGCATACATGTATAGAAGTAACCAATCTATATTGTAATCTTAAAGTTTCACAGTTGCTGTCTCGGGTCTCGTACACAACTTTTGAATTGAGGATTCGAAGTTCAAACCAGGTTCAGGTACCAGGGGGGCAGGGGATGGTGTTTTTTTGCCAGGCCTACATGTATATAGTTGCCAAGTCAGGCGAACAACTAAACAAATATTTCAAGTTACAGAATATCATTTCATGTCTGTATACGTGGCCTACTTGATTAGGAAGCATTATGATAATCATCACATCATTGCAATGTTGGATTAATGCTCCGAAGTGATGGCATTTTGGCTATACATTTGTGTCAGTTGTCTTTTCAGTTTTTCCAAACTATCAATACACAGTCTAGCTGAATATAACATTTGCATAAAAATGGATTCAAGTAAAGCCAAAATTAATCCCAATATTGTTGGGATTAGTACAAGTTGATAAATCCTTGATCAAAAACATAACATGATCCCAGCCTAAATTATTGGCATTCTAATCACGAATTCAGATTTAAGCAATTAAATCAAGTAAAAATTCAACAACGTAAACAACTCATCAACTAACAACATTCTAAAAGGATGTTAACCTGTTAGGAGTAGCAAAATCCCCCATCAAATTAGATCAGTTGCCTGCTCGGGCAACACATGCTAAAGAAACAGCAGCTAAGACAGTGGTTGCAGATGACACCATTGTCCAAAAGCTCTTCCCTTTATCAGCTTTTGCCACACAAACTTTAAGCAATTCAATTTGCTTCTTCATTTCATCCATGGCACTCTCCTTGTCCTTGAATGCTTTCTTGATTGCTTCAACTTCTTTCACATGATTTTTAATATCTTGCCCAAATTCAGTTTGTTGACCTTTACCTACCTTCCCATCTTCCTTTGAATTACAAATCAAAGAAGTATTCTTCAAGAGCTTCAAGATCTGACTGGTGTTAGCTTCAGAAAGTCTTAGTTTACCCTTTGTATCATCCAATTCTTTTTGGGTTTTGGTAAGTGAATTCTTAATCACCAGAATCTCATTTGCTAACCCTGAACGAGCTTTATCCAACTCTTTCTTTTCTGCAACAGCCTTTTCAGCATTTTTTTGCATCTTGGTTAACTTCTTGGACATTTCTTCAGCACCCTTCTCCAATTCTGAAATCTTTTCACTCAAATTCTTCCCTTTGAGCTTTTCACTATCAAAATTTGCTTGAGCATTGTTTCTTTCTTTCGTTGCTTGATCCAAAGCTGCTTTGCAGCGGCTCACTTCAGACTCTAGTTGCTTCATTTTACCGACTTGAACAGTGCTCAAATTCTCAAGTGTTGCAATTGTGTTCTTGAACTCTTCCAACTGTTCTTGGAGCTTTACAATGTTGATTTCACCTTGACTCTTGGCATCATTCATCTTTGTTTTCTCTTTGACCAACTGATCAATAGTAAGGTTCTGCTGTCTCAAATTCTTTAAAGCATCATTCAAATCTTTTGTAACCAAACACTTCTCTTCAGTCAACCGTCTCAAACCCCCCTCGATTTCTTCTTTATCTTTCACCAGGATATCAATCTCTGCTCTCATTTTCGTCTCCTTTTCCAAACTCACCACACGGTTCTTCTCCAAATCAGCAACTTCCTTAAACAATTGTTCTTCCGCTTTCTGAAGCTTATTCACCAATCCCTTGAGCTCATCAACCGACTTCTGCAGCTCATTCTTCTTCTTCACTTGCAATTTCCTCTCATCTTCTATATTCACATTCTCTTTAGTTATCTCATCAATATCCCTCCTAAATTTCTCAACCAACCCATTCGATACACTCAACCTCTTCTCAATCAAACCCTTCTCTCCCACTAACACCTCCATCTTCCTCTCAATATCCCTTTTCCCCTTAACTAACTCATCATAATCACCTTTAACTTTTCCCATCTTCTCCAAACTCACCGTCACCCTCTTCTCCGCTTCAGCCAATTTCAACCTCAACTCATTCTCACACCGAATCCGATCATCAAGCTGTGCCCTAATTTCATCTCTCTCCTCACAGACTTTCGACAAAATAAACCTCTCTTCACTAATCTCACCTTCAAGTAAACTCAACCTATCATTCAAACGCCCAATCTCTAATTCCTTCTCATTTTTCACCTCCAAAACTCGACTCACATCTCTCTCCAAACCGCCAATTTTCTCCTTCATTTCACTCACCTGATCTGCATAAACCTTAGAATCCAATCCTTTCTCAATCTCCAACTTCGCCGCTCGTTCACTCAACAATTTCATATCAGATTGCAACGAAGCATTATCTGATTTACACAATTTCAGTTCAGATTCAAGAGATTCATTCAAACTAGTTAGCGAATCTACCTGTTGACGACGCTCGACGGTTTCTTTAAGCAACATTGCGTTGAGTGATTTCAAACTGTCAAGCTTTTCAGAAGCAGCAGCATCGATCGATTTGTTGTTACTGTTGTTGTTGCTTTCGGATTGTTGATTTGATTTCTTTTTCGCCATGGATTTGAATTAGGGTTAGGGTTTTTTTTTAGGGTTTTCAGAAATTGAAAATGAAAATAGGGAATAATATGAGAGGGAGGGGTTTTAGGGTTTTGATTTTGAATTCAAATATTTAATATTTATTTATGGTTGGTAAAAGGTAAAACGTGGGTGGAGTACGTATTACACGCCGTCAGCTACGTGTCCCCATGTGACTAGTGAGTGGTTGACAAAATTTATATTCTCACCCTCTTCAAATAAATACTCCGTACTACAAAAACTTTAATAATTTATATATATCCGTACCACAAAAACTTTAATTTATATATTTGGGAATCGATAATAAACCGATATCAATAAGAGAAATATATCATATTTATTGAATTTAAAGTTTTCTTGTTTATTCAAAATTATAATTAATACACTAACAAATTGCATTTAATTCATTGTAATTCTCATTTTATTTGTAATGTATTAATTGAAAATTTTAATTATATACTCCCTCAGTCCCGTTACAAATGTCCATTTTGACTTTGCACGTAGTTTTAGGATTCTCCACTAACTACACTTTTCACCAATCAAATATTAAATCCACCCACTAAAGTCTTTTTTGATTGGTTAAATATCAAAGTGGACACTTGTAATGGGACATCCCAAAATAGTAACGTGGACATTTCAAATGGGACGGAGGGAGAAAACTTTAGGTTCAATTAATTCATTATATTCCATTTATGGACTGTTATTATCATTTCCCTTATTATCATTTCCCTATATATTTTCTGTTACAAACACATAAGGTAAATTACATTTTTCGTCCTTGTAGTCTTTGTCAATTTTCAAATGACATCGGTAATTTTAATTACAGCATTCGTCATTGTATTGTGTTCTTTTTTTTTTCAACTTCGTCAATTTGCACATATAAGATCACTCTCAACCGTTACAAAAACTGACGCATCAGTTGGTGCCAAATTAGAGTCACATCAACAATTTTCAAAACTGACTGAACACAGTCAACCATGACACATTACTAAGTTTTTTTAGGTCTCATATTAACCAATATACCTTTATTTTGTATACTAAAAAATGGAAAAAAAATAATAATCACGTGACCATGCCATTTTACGTCGGTACTACTTTGCCAAAGTGAAGCTTCACTAACAAAGCAAGAAGTGAAGTTTGGTGCCAATGGCTTCAGTCAAGTGAAGCCCACAGATGCATGAACCGAAGTGTCCGATGGTAGTGCACGTTGTATAACGTTGTATATAGGGGTTTTTATGATGATCTCGCGTTCCATGAAGTGGCGGATCAGTAATTTGTGTTATGGGGGGGGGGGGGGGGGGGGGGGCAAAATTTATAGCCTAATCCGTATAAGTTATATTAATTATGTTAAACTATAATAATGCTACTGAGAGTAGCAACCCAAATAGTGTATATATGCATGAAAACAACAACACACTAGTTTTTGGAAATAAAGCAAAAAAGCCTACATAAACACAGATACATTATATTAACGATCAAAATCGTAGCATAAACGACATAAAAAATCACGGATAACTAACTAAAAGTCTTAAAAAAACAATTAACCAAGGAAAAACCAAACCAAAATAACATATACTCCGTAATTAGCCCAAAAACATTCATTAAAAACATAAATATTTGATAGCTGTTACCTTATATTTTTAAAAGAGAAAATATCTCACATGGTCAGTCAATGGGGCGGTTTTCACCCTATGGTCCGTGTCAGGGAAGTTTTCATGGACAATGGACACAATTTTCGCGGTATAGTACCTGCGGACTGCGAGATAATGTTAGCCAATAAGACGATGCCGCGTGTGCGTTAAATGTCGCAGTCAACTAAATTATCGCAGGTCAATGTAAAATGTCGCAGGCTAGGAAATTAAATCAAAATTTCAGCAGTATGCTTATGATCACGCAGTATTTTAAAAATACACGCAGGTGCACCAAGTTGAAACCCGCTACATCTCGAAAATACACGATGTATTTTGAAAATCACGCGGTGCGAGAGAAGCCAAGTATTATTATGCCGTAACAAATATGGAGCTTAAAGAGCCACAAGCAGTCCATTGAAGGCGTTAACTAAATAAAAAAGATTTATTGAATTCACTATGTATCCTATATAGTACGAAATCTGAGATTTCTTTCGATCACTCCATGTAAACCGTGCGTTTGGTTTCAAATACTCATCATAGGGCAATTGAGGAAGTATCAACTAATGGTGTTTGCTGAAATTAAAAATCAGTCCAGATCTTGTAGTGGAACTAAAAGAATTCTATAAACATCTGAATCCTTATCTGTAATCTTATATACATGCAGAAACGAACAAAAGAAACAAAACTAAAAATTGTACAGTAATTAACTAAGATGGTGCTTCAATCAGATCATTATATGGCAAAAAACCTTTTTTAGACAAGTATATTCCTTATGATTTACGGAGTATTAGTTTATAATCTTAGTTTTTAGAGAAAGTAATAGTTGCATTTAAGATCGCAAGACATTCATTTGGAAGATCAAGAAAAGAATTCATTAGAAAATCATCAATCTGCTCAACATTTGCTACTCCAACTAACTTGCACCTTCCTTGTTCATCTAGTCTTTCTCCACATCATACAGCGTGTATTTTCAAGATGTAGTGGGTTTCAACTTGGTGCACCTGCGTGTATTTTTAAAATACTGCGTGATCATAAGCATGCTGCTGAAATTTTGATTTAATTTCCTAGCCTGCGACATTTTACGTTGACCTGCGATAATTTAGTTGACTGCGACATTTAACGCACACGCGTCGTCGTCTTATTGGCTAACATTATCTCGCAGTCCGCAGGTACTATACCGCGAAAATTGTGTCCATTGTCCATGAAAACTTCCCTGACACGGACCATAGGGTGAAAACCGACCCGTTGACTGACCATGTGAGATATTTTCTCTTTTTAAAATTAATTATACATTTATAACACTGCTAATAGTATTATTCTATCATATTAAGCCTAATACTATTGTGAAAACGAGGGACATAATTGTCACTCTAAACATACTAACAGGGGCATTTGAAAAGAGTGGTACACCTTTTTGAAATGTATTTGGTTTATCTTCTTCCCAAGAAACCGCAATACTAATGTCCACCATTGATACCCAGTTTTCGAGCTTCATAATTTCACTATTAATACATTCAATACATATTTGTTGAGCATATGTAAACATTTTTATGCATAAGTAAAAGAAAATCTACGGACTGAGGGAAAAATACTTTATAGAACGGGGACCTGACCTTATATACATATAAATTTCCCCTAAACTTTATTGAGTTATAGGGGGCATGTGCCCCTTGCACTTGAATAGATCCGCCCATTCCATGTATACTATTTACCATTACAAAAGTTCACGTGGCATGGTATATAATACAATGGTTGATCTTATACAACGCTCTATAGAATCTTGACGGGGCCATATCTTTTATTGATCCATTAGACGAGTGCCAATGGTGTTCATCGGTTTAAACTGACATGCGTCACAAAGTGACACGGTTGCAACGCCATGTCACTTGGCTCGTCACTTGTGGTTGCATCGGTATACCGACGAGAGGAAGGTGTGTGACGGTTTTTTTTTTTTGTTTTCTTTTTTGTTTAGTATATGTAAATGTAGGTACCTTAGTACATTGAAGCCTAAAAATTGAAGTGACACGGTCATTGTTGGCACCGTTGTGTCGGTTGTGTGTCAGTTTGAAGAGTGTTAATGTGGTACAACTGACGAGCTCATTGTTAGGAGTGGTCTTATCATAATGAGAAAGAATCCCACGTACTGAAGTTTGAAATTACGTACAAAATTCAGACTTCTATATATGTCCACTATATTCATATCATGCAAACGATGTCATCTATACAAATTGAAGTTAAAACATAAACTAAATTAAATTAAACTGCAATTTAAATTACGTACTACAAGTGCAATTTAAATTACGCAGTACAGTAGTTCAATAAACAAATTATGGTGAAGTCGGTGATGTACATCATGATAACGTAACTCGGAGTTCCTTTCTATCTAAAACTGGACTTCCTCGGTTGGTCCTTGATTAACACGTATCGGAGGATCTACATCATCTGACCAATCACTAATTGCATTTCCTTCGTTTTCTATGATCATATTATGCAATATGATACAGGCATACATTATATCCTTTAATAGTGTGGGTTTCCAAGATCTTCCTGGACCTCGTACAATTTCCCAATGAGATTGAAGGGCACCAAAGGCTCGTTCGACATCTTTTCTTGCAGCCTCTCGACTTTCTTTGAACCTGACACTCTTTGGATTACTTCTGAAAAACTTTTCACCAATGTAGCTTATTCGGGATATATACCACCCGCTTTTATACATGTCTTTCCATTCACGCTAGAACAACATTGTGGTATTTATGCCTTCAAGGTCAAATTAGTAATTAAACATTATTATTTTAAATGATATCTATGTATATACTAAGCGAGTAGTAAATGTTGGAAAATGACCATGTCAAATAAACGCATGTCCGAAAACATTTAAGCCTACGGGGTCACACGCATTAACACGTAGATACTGCTTATTTAACCAAGTTAAGTTAACTGTAATAACTAGTTAAGTTATTAGTTAATATGTGATAATTTAATAAATGTTATTAAATTATAAGGATCAAGGTGGAAGTTAATATGACTAAATTGTTATTCCTGATTACGTAAGGGGTTATAATTAATTAATAATAAAAGTTATTATTTATTAATTAATATAAAATCTATATATATATATATATATATATATATATATATATATATATATATATAACCCTTATACTTGAGAGGTGGACTTCTATCCCTTTTTCTTCACCTGCACGTACGAACTAAAATAATAAAAAAACCCCAATGTTTAGCTTGTGAGTTTTAGTACGTACGGAAATTAAAAATCCCAAGGGTTATTTTGTTTTTCGTAAAATACAAACAAGAAAGGGTTATTAACTTGGTTAATTGAACTAGCATTCGGGTGGTGATCAATGACGTGTTGTGTGTGCGATCGTAGAGAGTTTTACCATTAGTGAAACCTATTCGTTTATTAAACGAATAATTGGAGCTAGCTAAAAGGTACACGTTTTCTATCTTAACTAATTATTCATACGTGTTTATTCGCTTCCGCAATTGTATGACAATTTGAATATATATTTATTTGCTATATTCTAACAGTAAAGATGGCTTCAGGATTTACCACATAGGCAACAATGACACGTGGCAGCTTCTTATCATTCCAATTAACAATTTATTATTATTATTACTATTTAATACTACCTAAAATCCAACATATTTGTATCAGATTCCAACTTATTTATATCAAACTTAATTATAATTAATTAAATATATATAGTCCAACGTATTTTATTTTGTAAAGGATAGAGGTTTATTTATTAAATTATAAGTTATAAATAATAGTAATAATAATAATAATAATAAAAAAAAAAAAAAAAAAAAAAAAAAAAAAATAATAATAATAATAATAATGGTATAGTAATAATAAATTAACATACATACATTGTAGTATTTAGAATGCAACTCAAACTCTTACCTTTTATTTCCAAAGTTCACGTTATTAATCGTGAAAGGTAATTCATGCAACAACATATTATATAATTAATTAATTATTTTTAATATAATAAAGTAGAATCTATCATTATGACCAATAATATAATCATGATATATATATATATATATATATATATATATATATATAACTAAATTAATTAATAAAAATAAAGATTAATAAATTTTATGATCAACATCCACTTTAGATCATACAGAATTTAGAAGTCCTGGTAGTAGTCGTAAACATCACAAGTAAGACTATATAATCATAAATAAATTAATTTGCTATTCAATCACATCGATTGATTATTTTCTTTCTTTTTTGTTTACTTTGTGTTAACTATTATGTGTGTTATATGAACAATTGAATAGCATACACGCTTATAATATATTCATGTGATGTGTAATGATATTTGTATTAAGATTGTTATTGTTTTTCTTTTTATCATGCAGATAAATCAACAATGGATTACATGGTCACAACAGGTAGCAACAATTTTTTTCTTAATTAGTTTGATATTTGTATTAAGATTGTTATTGTTTTTCTTTTTATCATGCAGATAAATCAACAACGGATTACATGGTCACAACAGGTAGCAACAATTTTTTTCTTAATTAGTTTGATATTTGTATTAAGATTGTTATTGTTTTTCTTTTTATCATGCAGATAAATCAACAACGGATTACATGGAAACAACAGGTAGCAAGAATTTTTTTCTTAATTAGTTATGTTTGTATTATGTATTTAAATTATTCAATTGATATCTAAACTAATTTATTATTCTGAAAGAGTCAATGTAGATGATCGTCTTTTGACGTACTATATAATTAAAAATTGTAAATTTGAGATTACCGTGCATCGGACGGGTTTATATCTAGTATATAAATATATATGTATATATGTTTGTCCTAGATTCATTATCAATTAGTGAATCAAAATCACAATATTTAAAGCAAAATTGTAAAAAGAGAGTTGAATACAATTCTAAAACTTATATATAATTTTCGATGTTGATTTCTCAAGTTTTAATTGTATAATTGTAAATACTTGCAAAACATAGTATACTTAAAAAGTTTACAATAGTAGTTGAAGGTGAATTGTTATTGATTACAAAATACGCCAAGTGTTGACTGCGGAATGATCTAACCAAGGCTAAGATCAAATCAAACACTTAAGTTAATTCTATTACAAAATGAGATAACAGTTGTTGACAAACAACATACACTGTTACTCGCTGCTCGCTGATGTGCTTAGACAAAATACTCACTGATTAACAATGATTAACACAAAAGCGGCAAGTTTCTAAGTACAATAGATCACTCTATATATAGCCAAGATGCTCCCGTAATATCTTCTGAAAACTAGGAATATGGAATGACATGTGACCCCCGACAAATTAGGACATTAATTGTGCCTAACTTAAACGTTAATTACTCGTATTTAGTTGTGTATTAAGGCCAAATACTTATAATTTTATGTATAATTATATATACGCGTACGCGATTAATTTAAATCGTGCAAATTCGAATCGGATGGAATCCGACATTTCAAATACGGACGTTGGTGAAACAATTATTAAATAATATGAATTTATTTAATAAAATCATTATTTACTTTATATTATTGCGATAATATATAAAACGTATTACGTTTGGTATAAAACCTAACCGACACGAAACGAACGTACGAATCATAACCGACAACTAAACGAGGCCCGACACATTTTTAGTAACATAAAAATAAAGTATTAAAAATAATACTTTCATTAAAAATATCGCGATTTGAATTGTTAACGAAACATACAAATTAAAACGTATAACGTTTAAACGAAAGACGAAACGAACGGGTAAACGAGTACAGCGCGTAATGCAAATTGGGAAAATAATTAACACAACCGCATGGGGGTGGGGCCCATGAAAATATGCAGATTTTCCAACCCCAAATCACCCCACACCCTTCTTACTTCTTAAACACACAACACTTCCATACCTCTTTCACCATTCCTGCACTTTTCACTGATCTACTCCACTTTCTCTCTCAAACCCTCTCTTCTCTCTCTATTGCTGGCGATTTCCAGCAGCCACCACTACTCGAGACAACCACCATCATCCACCACAAGCCACCACCCTCACCATCATCATCCGCCATCGGTTTTCAAAGATAGAAGCAAGGAAACGAAGCTTATCGCCTCTTCATTCCATTTTCGGTTCTAGATTCTTCATTTCATTGTAAGAACTCTTGATACACACTTATTTACGTTATACTAAGTCCACACAACAAGGAAAGGTCCAAGAACCGAGTCGAAAATCATTTTCGAAACACATAAACCATCACAGTTTCTGAGACATAAAATATAACGATTTTCAAGTAAATATTTCGAACTCATTTCTCCATGAAAATGAACGAATCTTAGCTCTAAAATGAAGTTTAAGAAGTTAGCTTTCCAACAAAATTAGTCTCATGACTTTTCGACTCCGTTTACTACTCGAAAACATTTTTCTCCAATGACATAGCAACACTGTTCCGGCGGCCAGAAAGTTTCGCCTACTTCTCGATGCCATATCTCGAGTTCTAGAGCTCAAAATTTGTCTCACCCCCAAATTTACTGTTCAGCGGAAATCGGGTTGGGGCGCAACTAATCGGGTCATCATTGCACAAAGTCATAATGAACGACCACTATTTGCATCGTTCTACAAAATACATTGATTGAAATAAAAGTTTACTAAATGTTACAATATTACAAAAGCTCGTATCCTGATCTGAGAAATTCTAAGGCATAACTATTTGTACAAAATATAGTAATGCAGAAAAATCTCTTGTTGTATGTATTGTGTGTGACTCGAGCTACTGAATCCTGTATGAGCAAGCCTACTGCTGCTGCGAACCTGAGAATACATGCTAGAAGGTCAACTAAAAAGTTTGTGAGCTCACAGGTATAAATGATTAAAATATATGTATGAACCACAAGATTTAAATATGTTTGAAATCAATCAAAAGTGTATACTACTGCCATGAGCTCATAGTTCGAGCTTAACTGATGTGCTGGGTCACAATCAAGTGCCACAGTCGAGTTTGCCTCCTGCGAGTGCCTAATCAATCACTCGTTATGAACAAATGCTAATTTATCCGTTTGACCAGCAGTCGTGGTAGCGCGATTACCCCGGACAGGGATTGTCAGTCCCAAATAGTACTATTCACTAACATTCAAGCTAAGATCCATACTAACGAACTATGATGTAGAGGGCTTCATGATTAGTAAACTACTCATGCAATCAGTATATCGATGTTTGTTACTTGTGTTCATATGTAAACAGAGCATGTATCCTGTGACACCCGTCAAATTAGGACTAGAAATTAGTGCCTAATCAAGTTTTAATACATGTAATTAGTTCTGTGTTAGGCTAATTGATGTATCAATTAATATATATTGTTGAATATATACAAGTATGCGATTTGATTAAATCGTACAAGGTTCAAATCGAATGTAATTCGGTTCAATTAATTACGGACGTTGGTGAACAATTTAATTAAATAATATAAACGTTATTTAATAACACAATTATATCCAAGGTATTATATTTATAATATTTCGTATTCATTTTGAATCATACAATCAATGGTCACGCGATTAAAATAATAAACGCGCAAACAAAACAAAATAAGTTAAAAGTTATATTTTATAACGCAATTATTAAAATACTTTAACAAAATATGGGGTAATCATTCGCAACTTAAAAAGTACGTTTAAACACGTAAATTAAATACATTAACATTTAAACAATCGGGAAAACGAACACCGCACGGAGCACAAACACGGAACGAATAAAGTGGAGACCCACACCTCGGTGGGCCCCACCGTGATCAGCCAACAAAAAGGGGGGAAAACTCCCACCCTTTCCCCATTCTCACTTTCCACTCTCTCTCTCTTCTCTACTTTTTCTCTCAAAACAAACCACACCAACAATCCTCTTAAATCGCCAAATTACACCACCAAACGCCGCCGAAATCTCGAAGCTTTTGTAGAAAATGAACCACCTCGCGACGATCTACAACCTCATCTTTCCGGATTTTCATTTCGACACCGCGTAAGTTTCCGACAAAAACCCGAAACACTCCGATTTCGCTTATTTTTACATGAAAGTTGTTTATATATGTTTAAAATGTCCATATATGGGTTGGGTAAAAGAATCGGACCAAACTATGGCCGGAAAACTCGTTTTTGGCTCAAAAACCCGTCAACAGCTTTAAGTGTCGCAACGAAGCATGCAGTATAGCGTCACTTCGTGCGTCACTTAAGTGACGCATTGAGTGTCGCTAAAAGCCCTAATTTTGCGTCACTTGCTTAAGTGCCGCATAAAACCCTCTTTTTCCGTCACTACCTAAGTGACGCATTTTCAATACCCGTCACTAATGACTGACACTTATAGCGTCACTTGCCTAAGTGACGCCTACAATCAAACCTGATTTCATCCGTCACTCACCTTAGTGACTCATGACCTTTATACCGACACTTACAACCGACACTTCCTCAAGTGTCGCACTCTATGCGTCACTTGCACAAGTGACGCCATTATTCAGAATCAGTCATTTCATGCGACACTTCCTAAGTGTCGCCTAAACCCTTGAGTGTCGCTATAAGTGACGCATGAAACAGAAGGTTTCAAACCATTTTTACTAAGTATTGAGGCCTAAATTTTATCACTTGATTTCACCCAAATTCTCGACCCCAACCAGGGGCCAGCCCCTTGGACCCCGCCAGGGGTTGCCACCCCTGGAACCCCGCTAACCAGGGGCGCTGCCCCCGGACCCCCGTACTTAGATTCCGTAAGCACATTTCTCACCAAGTGTCAAACTTGTACAACTTCAAAACGCTTATACGATACAACTTTTCAAACATAATGGAATTTGCTTTTCAAGTATAACGCTTCGAAATCAATGTGATAACATCAAGACTATTATTACAATTAATCACCAACGGGCCGTACACGTTTTCAAATATACAAGTCAATCAACCAAATCGTAGTAATTTGGACAAGTCAATCAACCAAATCGGGGTAATTTGGACAAACAACTATAAAGGTAGTCTTTCGAGATGCCTAAACAATTAATAACCATCACGTGTCATGGACACCTTCAGGTTACAAGTCTTCGGACCACACTTCATGTAACAACCGCCAAATTAGGGCTAGTATTAGCGCCTAACTCTTTGTTAATACATGTAATTAGTTCTGTATTAGGCTAATTTATGTATCAGATTATATGTTGGTTAATATATACAACTTTGCGATTTGATTAAATCGTACGCAACTTAAATAGAATGAAATTCTATTCGGTTAACACGGACGTTGGTGAACAAATGTTTATAAACTAAAATAACGCAATTATGACCGAAACGCTATTTTTATGATAATTAATAATTACCTCGTATCACTCGATCAAAGTTTACCCGATTTAAAAACAAAGGTATTCAAACTTATTTGTAAAATATTTGAATAGAAATGTCGCGTAATTATTTGTATTTAAAACCTACCATTTAAGAGGTAAAATAATTATTTAACGTTTAAACGACGGAGAAAACGAACACCGCACGGAGCACGGGGGACGGGAGCTGAAAATGAGGCTTCCACCTACATCATCACCTCCCACTATTTCTTTTCATTTATTCTCTTTTCTTTCTCTCTCTTCTTTTCTTTCTCTCTAATCACCAAACACACCACCACCATCAAAACCACCAAATACTACCACTAAACGCAACCGAATCTACTTGACCGTTTAGAAGAAAACGTTCACCATCACACGATCTACAACTTCATCTTTTCGGATTTTCAATCCGACACTTTGTAAGTTTCCGACAAATCCCGACATCTCTCGTTTTTGATCATTTTTACTAGTTTATGGTTTAAATAGGCTTAATATGTTCATATAAGGGTTGGGTAAAAGATTTGGACCCAACGGAAACTGGAAAACTCGTTTTCGACAAAAATTCCGGCCATCAGACCGCTACGTCGCATTTGGCCAGGGGCCTCTGCGACGTCGCGGCCTACGTCGCACAAAAACCTCCACGTCGCACTAGCGACGCAGCCCCTTACGTCGCATTAAATTGCGGACGTCGCACATGGCGACGTAAACTTTAACGTCGCAACCCTCCACGTCGCATTAGCGACGCCAGCCCCTACGTCGCATTGATTTGCGAAGGTCGCATCATGCGACGTACATGCCTACGTCGCACCCGACGTCGCACCCGACGTCGCACCCGACGTAGCACCCTACGTCGCACCCTACGTCGCACATGACAGAACCTTGAAAACTCGGATTTTACTAAGTGTCGATCTTACACAACTTCCAATACTTATACTATACGAATTAACAAACATCATAGAACATACTTTTCTATTACAATCACTCTAAATTGCGTTATTAACGATAAAACTTTAATTATAACAAACCACCAACGGGCCGTATATACTTTGACACGAACGTGAACGAACCAACATTTAACACAACGGGGTATGAACAACTAGCCTAGATGGTCTTGCGAGACATCTACTTACTTAACCTTATGTGTTTAGGCACTAGAAGGTTACGGGTTCGGAGAACCTACTTGCTTTACTACTACTTGCTAATTACTACTGCTCGACTCAGGTGAGTCTTACAGCCCCACTTTTACTGTTTTATACTTTGGGGTGAGATACTTAGCAACTGTTTTACGCATGAACACAATGTACTGAACTGAAAACATTACTGAAAACATTACTGATTACAAACAAACGCATGAGTTACTTTTATCCACTGAAAGCCTCCTTATCGTAAGTTGTTAGTTATGGACTTAAGCGCGATTACTAATAGATGGATCCATTTGGGACTGACAATCCCTGTCTGGGGTGGTAGCGCCACCACGTACTGATTTACACGTAGAAACAGACATATTAGTATTTGTTACATATGAGTGTGCGGATAGCACTCACGGGGGTACGTGATTTATTTCACACTACACTGTTAAGCTTCAACTTATGAGCTCATGACACTGTACTGATAAACTGATTTACTTACTTTGCTTGATAGCAATACGGGTACATACTTGTGGTTCATAACACTCACTTATTACTAAACCTGTGAGATTCACCAACCTTTTTGGTTGACACTTGCTAGCTTTGTATCTCAGGTACACTTACGGAGTAGGATCACTCCAGGATTTCTAGCTAGAGTCGCATGATTTACAAACTGCATTTAACGGAGATTCTTTGGCATTATCTTTTGTAACTATGGTGATGTAATAGAATCTCCCGCTATACGCGTGGGCTCTAGGGAATTACATTTTGTATACGAAAACCTACGGTTTTCAAACGATGATTAATTATGAAATGTAACTATTTTACAAACGTCTCATTTAGAGGTCGTTTACTATTAATCTTGTGCTTTGTATATTGATTAGTAACACCCAAAGTATGCTTCCGCAAACCGTTAAATTTGGGGGTGTTACAGATTGGTATCAGAGCCTAAGGTTGTAGTGAACTAGGTTGCATTTAGTGAGCCTAGACTATGACCATTAGGCAGTATCCCTTATTAGGTATAACCGGTTCAGTGATTACATCATACGAGTTTAATTTAACATAGCCTGATCAACTATGTACAATTAAGCGAAAATGATGTAAGATCTGAAAGGGGTTATGGCTGAACAGGGTACGATAGAAGACTCTGACTTCGAGAGAACCGAGACTTAAACATGTTTATGCTAGACACTCAATAGGCTATATTACATAGGGACTATATGAATATAGGCCTCAATCTTACTAACGCTTTGTCTCAGAAATGGCAAACATCCCATCCGATTCATCTCGTTCTCAATCCGGGTCGCAGAACCCAAGGGTAGCAAGGAGGAACAACAGGTTACCTCGAGCTGGCCCGTACTCCACTCACTTCACCGTGCCAGCCTTAGCTGCTAGGGTGAACCAACACGAGCAATGACTTCGCACCATGGATGTCGTGTTGCAGGAAACAAACGAAAACTGGAGACTTACAGCACTTGAGCGCATCGAACAAGTCTCTGAGAATCACGAAACCACCGTTACTAATGTGGACATTCTTCTCAACAGAGTGGTGGAGATAAGCGTGGAAACCACTCTTTTGAAACACAGACTTGAGGAGTGTGAACAACGCTCACGGGAAACGGAAGAATATACCCGTGGATTGGTACAACGACTAGCATTAGCTGAAGACAATGCTCGACAAGCCTGCAGACTTGCAAACACTGTGGATCGTCTCATCGAAATGATGGAGCAGATTAACCTACGTTAAGATTAGCGTAGTCCTTGTTTTGTAAACTATCCTGTAATCTAGTAACTACCTAAGCACTACTCTATGTTTCAGTCGGATGTAATAATTCCCGACACCTTTTGTAATACATATGTAGGATGTAACCTTTGAACTCGTATCATCTATCAAGTATTTCTTGCTGTTTCAACTCATATAAATTGCCATAATTCTTTTCATATTGATGTTATGTATTACCATCTTTATACATGTACATCTGAAATAAATACAACCTTCTTACAAAGTCTCATGTATCTTCATTCCTTTTATTGAAGAGTCATGCCGCCAAAGTCAAGACCTTATACTGATGCTCAGATCACGTCACTCATAACCCAGGCTGTTACTGAAGCCTTGGCTCGGAATACTCCACCAGGTTCCACAAGAAACAGCGATGCCGCTGAAACCTCTGCTGCTAAACCTTGTTCATACAAGGATTTTCAAAACTCCAAACCCTTGAACTTCAAGGGGACTGAAGGAGCCATTGGACTTATCAGATGGTTCGAAAAGATGGAATCCGTTTTCCGCATCAGCAAATGTGCGGAGGACGACAAAGTCAAGTTCTCCACCTGCACCCTCGAAGATGGTGCCCTCTCGTGGTGGAATTCCTATACCCAGTCTGTGGGTATTGATACAGCTTATCTACTCCCTTGGGAGGATCTGAAGAAAATGCTCACTGATGAGTATTGCCCGGCCGAACAACTATACAAGCTGGACGAAGAGTTCTGGAACTTGAAAGTGCAAGGAACTGATATCGTTGGATACACCACCCGATTCCAACAACTCACCGTCCTTCGCCCAACCATGGCGGGTACTGAACCCGAAAAGATCAAGAAGTATATCCGCGGCCTCCCGGAACCTGTCCGGGGAAATGTCGCCTCATCAAAACAAACCACACTTCATGGTGCCATTCGGTTGGCCCATGAACTTCTAGCCATGAACGAGGACCCCGAACCACCCACTCCATCTTCCAACAGCAATAAAAGAAAATGGTCCGACAACCACAACAACCACCAAACCAAGAGACCTGAAACCATTAAAGCCTACACCTCCAATTCTGATGACAAGGGAGCATACAAGGGAACCAAGCCCTATTGCTCAAAGTGCCAACGACACCACTTTGGTTCGTGTCCCTGTAGCAAGTGTAAGAGGTTTGGACACTTGGCTAAGGACTGTAGATCAAACACCACTGACACAAACACCTCTGCACCAAAGACCTGTTATGGGTGCAACGGTACGGGGCATTTCAAGAAAGACTGTCCGAAGCTGAACAACAACAACAACAAGAACAACAACAATGCTCGAGGAAGAGCTTTTGTGCTGAAATCTGGGGAAGCCCGTCAAGACCCGAATGTGGTCACGGGTACGTTTCTTCTCAACAACTTGACTGCATCTGTATTATTTGATACTGGTGCTGATAAGAGCTTTATTTCCGACGAATTTTACCCACTTCTTGACATTGCACCTATGGCCTTAGATTCTAAGTACACTATAGAATTGGCAAACGGGAAACTTATTGAGGCCGACAGTGTGATACCCAATTGCACTCTGAACTTAGCTAACGAGCTCTTTTCCATTGACTTGATACCTGTCGAAATCGGCAGCTTTGACATCATCGTCGGTATGGATTGGTTATCCAAGCACCGAGCTGAAATCGTCTGTTTTGAGAAAATTGTACGCATTCCTCTCGCCACCGGTAGAACTTTGAGCATACAAGGGGAGACCGGTGGGACGAGAATAAATATCATTTCTTGTATGAAAACCCGAAAATACTTGAGAAAAGGGTACCAGGCAATCCTCGCACACGTTATGGAGAAAAAGTCGGTGGAGAAGCGACTTGAGGATGTGCCTATTGTTCGAGACTTCCCGGAAGTCTTTCCTGAAGACTTGCCTGGTCTACCGCCAACTAGACAAGTCGAATTCTCTATTGATCTTGTGCCCGGCGCAGCACCCGTGGCACGAGCCCCTTACCGACTAGCCCCATCCGAACTTCAGGAGTTGTCTACTCAATTACAGGAACTCCTGGACAAGGGATTCATTCGACCGAGTTCCTCACCTTGGGGAGCTCCGGTCCTGTTTGTGAAAAAGAAAGACGGTTCTTTCCGCATGTGCATCGACTACCGTGAACTCAACAAATTAACTGTCAAGAACCGTTACCCACTTCCTCGCATCGATGACCTGTTCGACCAACTTCAGGGGTCGAGTTTCTACTCAAAGATCGATCTACGGTCGGGTTATCACCAACTCCGAGTTCGTGATGAAGATATTCCTAAAACAGCTTTCCAAACTCGCTACGGGCATTATGAATTCCAAGTGATGCCATTCGGCTTAACCAACGCACCGGCTGTGTTCATGGACCTTATGAATCGGGTGTGCAAACCTTACCTTGACAAGTTTGTTATCGTCTTCATCGATGACATCTTGATTTACTCGCGCACTGAACAAGAACACGCGCAACACCTGAAAACCATCCTAGAGCTGCTCAAACACGAAGAGTTATACGCCAAATTCTCTAAGTGTGAGTTCTGGATGCAAACCGTCCAATTCCTTGGACACGTCATTGATAATCAAGGAATTCATGTCGATCCTTCGAAAATCGAGGCTATCAAATATTGGCAAGCACCTACAACACCGACCGAGGTACGCCAATTCTTAGGACTCGCCGGATACTACAGGCGGTTCATTGAGAATTTTTCGAAAATAGCCCTACCTCTCACTGCACTGACTCAAAAAGAAAAGAAGTTCGATTGGACTGACAAACAGGAGTCGGCTTTTCAACTACTAAAACAAAAACTCTGCAGTGCACCTATCTTATCTTTACCCGAAGGCAACGATGACTTCGTGGTATACTGTGATGCTTCACACCTAGGTCTTGGTTGCGTGCTGATGCAACGAGACAAGGTCATCGCTTACGCCTCTCGACAACTCAAGGTCCACGAAAAGAATTACACAACTCATGACCTAGAGTTGGGGGCTGTTGTTTTCGCTCTGAAAATCTGGAGACACTACTTATACGGTACCAAGTGTACAATCTTTACTGACCATAAAAGTCTCCAACATATCTTCGATCAAAAGGATCTCAACATGAGGCAACGTCGATGGGTCGAGTTGCTTACTGATTACGATTGCGAAATTCGCTATCATCCAGGTAAGGCGAATGTTGTCGCCGATGCCTTAAGCCGAAAAGAACGAGTGAAACCACTTCGAGTTCGAGCTCTCGGTATGACCATTCACAACGACCTCCTCAATCAAACTCTCACTGCGCAACTCGAAGCACTCAAACCAGAAAACTTGATAAACGAGGCCTTACGGGGCATGGACAAACAATTCGAAACCAAACCTAACGGGGCCAAATACTTCTCGAATCGAATCTGGTTACCAAGTTTTGGGAACCTGCGATACTTGGTGATGGATGAAGCTCACAAGTCTAAATACTCTATACACCCCGGTGCCGACAAAATGTACCACGGCATCAAGGAACTGTACTGGTGGCCCAACATGAAATCTGACATTGCAACCTATGTTGGCAAGTGTCTTACTTGTTCCAAGGTTAAAACTGAACACCAGAAACCTTCAGGTTTGCTACAACAACCCGAAATACCACAATGGAAATGGGAGCAGATTACCATGGACTTCATTACTAAACTCCCGAAAACTTCTAGCGGTTGCGATACCATTTGGGTGATCGTCGACCGACTCACTAAATCTGCTCATTTCCTAGCCATCAAGGAAACTGATAAGATGGAACGCTTGACACGGATCTACCTGAAAGAGATCGTATCAAGACACGGCGTGCCCATCTCGATCATCTCCGACCGAGATGCTCGATTCACTTCTCGCTTCTGGCAGTCACTGCAAAAATCTCTTGGTACTCGTCTGGATATGAGTACGGCTTACCATCCTCAAACCGACGGTCAGAGCGAACGAACCATACAAACACTGGAAGACATGCTACGAGCCTGCGTAGTTGACTTCGGTAAAAACTGGGAAAATCACTTACCGTTGTGCGAGTTCTCGTACAACAACAGTTATCACACCAGCATAAAGGCTGCACCCTTCGAGGCACTGTACGGTCGTAAGTGCCGATCACCTATCTGTTGGACTGAGGTGGGGGATACACAACTCACCGGTCCAGAAATCATACATGAAACAACTGAAAAGATCGTTGACATACAAAACCGACTAAAAGCCGCGCGTGATCGTCAGAAAAGCTATGCTGACGTGAGACGCAAACACCTTGAGTTCCAAGTAGGGGACAAGGTACTTCTCAAAGTGGCACCGTGGAAAGGTGTCATTCGATTCGGAAAACGAGGCAAACTAAATCCTAGATACATCGGGCCATTCGAAATCCTTGAAAAGATTGGTCCAGTGGCATACCGCCTGCAACTTCCTGCTGAACTTAGCAGCGTTCACAACACATTCCACATTTCTAATCTGAAGAAATGTCTGTCTGATGAGACACTGATTATACCGCTCGACGAAATTCAGATCGATGATAAACTTCATTTCGTTGAGAAACCTATGAAAATCATGGACCGCGAGGTCAAACAACTAAAACAGAGTCGTATTCCCATCGTAAAAGTCAGGTGGAATTCTAGGCGTGGTCCTGAATTCACTTGGGAACGGGAAGACCAAATGCGACTGAAATACCCACATCTCTTCCCTGATAACGCACCAACCGTGCAATCAAGCTAATTTCGGGACGAAATTCTTTTAACAAGGGGAGAATGTAACAACCGCCAAATTAGGGCTAGTATTAGCGCCTAACTCTTTGTTAATACATGTAATTAGTTCTGTATTAGGCTATTTTATGTATCAGATTATATGTTGGTTAATATATACAACTTTGCGATTTGATTAAATCGTACGCAACTTAAATAGAATGAAATTCTATTCGGTTAACACGGACGTTGGTGAACAAATGTTTATAAACTAAAATAACGCAATTATGATCGAAACGCTATTTTTATGATAATTAATAATTACCTCGTATCACTCGATCAAAGTTTACCCGATTTAAAAACAAAGGTATTCAAACTTATTTGTAAAATATTTGAATAGAAATGTCGCGTAATTATTTGTATTTAAAACCTACCATTTAAGAGGTAAAATAATTATTTAACGTTTAAACGACGGAGAAAACGAACACCGCACGGAGCACGGGGGACGGGAGCTGAAAATGAGGCTTCCACCTACATCATCACCTCCCACTCTTTCTTTTCATTTATTCTCTTTTCTTTCTCTCTCTTCTTTTCTTTCTCTCTAATCACCAAACACACCACCACCATCAAAACCACCAAATACTACCACTAAACGCAACCGAATCTACTTGACCGTTTAGAAGAAAACGTTCACCATCACACGATCTACAACTTCATCTTTTCGGATTTTCAATCCGACACTTTGTAAGTTTCCGACAAATCCCGACATCTCTCGTTTTTGATCATTTTTACTAGTTTATGGTTTAAATAGGCTTAATATGTTCATATAAGGATTGGGTAAAAGATTTGGACCCAACGGAAACCGGAAAACTCGTTTTCAACAAAAATTCCGGCCATCAGACCGCTACGTCGCATTTGGCCAGGGGCCTCTGCGACGTCGCGGCCTACGTCGCACAAAAACCTCCACGTCGCACTAGCGACGCAGCCCCTTACGTCGCATTAAATTGCGGACGTCGCACATGGCGACGTAAACTTTAACGTCGCAACCCTCCACGTCGCATTAGCGACGCCAGCCCCTACGTCGCATTGATTTGCGAAGGTCGCATCATGCGACGTACATGCCTACGTCGCACCCGACGTAGCACCCTACGTCGCACCCTACGTCGCACATGACAGAACCTTGAAAACTCGGATTTTACTAAGTGTCGATCTTACACAACTTCCAATACTTATACTATACGAATTAACAAACATCATAGAACATACTTTTCTATTACAATCACTCTAAATTGCGTTATTAACGATAAAACTTTAATTATAACAAACCACCAACGGGCCGTATATACTTTGACACGAACGTGAACGAACCAACATTTAACACAACGGGGTATGAACAACTAGCCTAGATGGTCTTGCGAGACATCTACTTACTTAACCTTATGTGTTTAGGCACTAGAAGGTTACGGGTTCGGAGAACCTACTTGCTTTACTACTACTTGCTAATTACTACTGCTCGACTCAGGTGAGTCTTACAGCCCCACTTTTACTGTTTTATACTTTGGGGTGAGATACTTAGCAACTGTTTTACGCATGAACACAATGTACTGAACTGAAAACATTACTGAAAACATTACTGATTACAAACAAACGCATGAGTTACTTTTATCCACTGAAAGCCTCCTTATCGTAAGTTGTTAGTTATGGACTTAAGCGCGATTACTAATAGATGGATCCATTTGGGACTGACAATCCCTGTCTGGGGTGGTAGCGCCACCACGTACTGATTTAGACGTAGAAACAGACATATTAGTATTTGTTACATATGAGTGTGCGGATAGCACTCACGGGGGTACGTGATTTATTTCACACTACACTGTTAAGCTTCAACTTATGAGCTCATGGCACTGTACTGATAAACTGATTTACTTACTTTGCTTGATAGCAATACGGGTACATACTTGTGGTTCATAACACTCACTTATTACTAAACCTGTGAGATTCACCAACCTTTTTGGTTGACACTTGCTAGCTTTGTATCTCAGGTACACTTACGGAGTAGGATCACTCCAGGATTTCTAGCTAGAGTCGCATGATTTACAAACTGCATTTAACGGAGATTCTTTGGCATTATCTTTTGTAACTATGGTGATGTAATAGAATCTCCCGCTATACGCGTGGGCTCTAGGGAATTACATTTTGTATACGAAAACCTACGGTTTTCAAACGATGATTAATTATGAAATGTAACTATTTTACAAACGTCTCATTTAGAGGTCGTTTACTATTAATCTTGTGCTTTGTATATTGATTAGTAACACCCAAAGTATGCTTCCGCAAACCTTTAAATTTGGGGGTGTTACACTTCAAGGCAAATCAATCCAAGTTATTAATTCAAACTTTCAAGACTCAGGTGAGTCTCATGGCCCCTATTTTACTGCTTTTCATAAGGGGTGTGATATTATTGCTCATTTTGTTTTACAAGTTGAACGCAAGTACAAATCAAATCAAATACTACATGAGTTTCAGGCTAATCAATTTAAAGCCCTCCATAGCATAGTCTGGTAATACGTAGTAGCGTGAATGTTAGTATATGATATCATATAGGATTGACAATCCTCATCCGGGTTAGCACGCACTAACTGGTCAAACGGATGTATTAGCATTTGGGAAGACGAGTGTGGATTAGGCACTCGTAGGAGGCAATTTCAAGTTAGGTTTCCTTAAGTGGGCCTGACAACTCAAGTTAATCTCAGACTATGTGCTCATGGCTATATAACTTTTATTTTGCTTAATTGCTTTATAAATTCAATTATAAATCTTGCGGTTCATACAAATATGTGTTGACATACAAACCTGTGAGCTCACCAACATTTCGCTGACCCATTTTAGCATGTATCACAGGTGACCAGCAGTAGGTTGGACTGCTCAAGTAAGGATCAATTAGCTCGAGTCATCATGCAAACAATCAGAGATTTAGCTGCATTATTATATTTTGTATAGATTAATTATGTACTTAAATCTCTCAATTTCGAGCTGAGCTAATGTAAACAATATTTTTGATGTAAACTTTGTTTTTATCAATACAAGTTAAAACGACGCATATAGTGGTCGTTCATTATATATCTTTGTGCTATGATTATTGATTCTTAACACCCAAATCTTGCTTCCGCTAAACGATAAATTTGGGGGTGTTACATATCCTCACCCCGAGGTAAAAACAGTAAAAAGCGGGGCTATGAGACTCACCTGAGTCTGATGCGTAAGTGTTGCTACAAGCAATGATGTTATCCGAACTGTAACCCGCTGACGTCCTAAATGTGCAAGGTTTTAATGTGAGTAGATGTCCCAAAAGATCATCTATGCTAGTTATCCACTCAACTAGAAATGCCCAAATGTTTGGTTGTTGTTTGTGTTTTGAAAACATGTACGACCCATTGGTGACGTTAATAATGATAATTGTCATAGTATTATTATTATTATTATTATTATTATTATTATTATTATTATTATTATTATTATTATTATTATCATTATTATCATTATTATTATTATTATTATTATTATTATTATTATTATTATTATTATTATGTTTCGCTGTGTACTTACATAAGTATATTTGTTTTTGTGTACGAGTAGTGTCGTATGTGATTGAGTTGTTGTTAAGTGAGTTTGGCACTTAGTGAAATTGTATTTTCAAACTTGCTGTGATTTGCGACACTGGATTTGGGGTTGCGACACTGAGGTCAGTGTCGCTAGAAATTAATTTCTGCTATATGGCGACACTCGAGTTAGTATCGCTACGTGCGACATTCGGTGTCAGTGTGACACAAGTATTAGTGTCGCTACATGCGACATTTGGAAATAAGTGCGACACAAGTGTTAGAGTCGCTATATGCGACATTCGGTTTCATTGCAACACTGATGTTAGTGTCGCAGTATGCTACACATGAGTGGTATAGCGACACAGGCTTAGTGTCGCAGTTCAGGTTTGTGGTCAAACGTGCTCGGTTTGACCCGAAATTTTTACATAGGCCTTAAATATGTTTATAGAGCCTAGCAAAATTGCCTTGACGTTTTGTGGTTAGCCCGAAGTGTTGGTTTTAAACAAAATTAAAAATCAGTCCCTGTGGTGTTTATGACATATTTTTACCGCAGTTTCACGTCTCGTTTTCGACAAGTCATAATTCGAAATAAATTATGAGAAAAATCACGGATGTTCATCAACATCTTGACTATTTTATGGAATTTTCTAGAAGTTTTAGAGGTCGTTAGTTAGCTAAATAAAATCGTGAACCACCTGAGGTCTGGTTTCAACCAATACAGACACTAGTTCATAAACCTATTTTTCTAGACAAATTCGTGGGTTTTCAAGCAAGGCCATTGAAGAATTTTTGTAGACAACATATTTAAGAATATTTAGGCTCAAGTCTCATGCATTTTAGAGGTCTAGAACTCGAGATATGGTCTCGAGAACGAGTCGGTTTTTTTGGACAGAAACCGTGATTACATATATGTTTGGAAAAACGATTTTAAACACTTAGTTTGGACATAATCTTGTTAAATGGACCATGAAAAATGTAGATAAACATAACCCAAGATAATCTAGCAAAAGAAAATGGAATTCTTACAAAGAAAACGATGATCAAGGGCCGAAATAAGTTGGAATGTGCTCGGTTTTGCTTCTTGTTTCCGTTCCTTGTTTCTCCTTGCAAAATGATGATGTTTGAAGGTGGTGGTTAATGGTGGATGTTGGTGGTGTATTGGTGGAGATGTGGTGGTGTGGGAACCGGTTTTAGAGAGAGGAATAAGAGGAAGAGAGAGTGAAAAGTGGTGATTGATTGAAAGAGGAATGGAGGGTGTGTTTGGTGATTTAAAGTCAAAGAAGAAGAAAAAAAGAGGGGGCATGGAGGCCCATGCCTCTTGGCCGGTTCTTATGGGGCCCCACAAGGGGCATGGTGCTTCCCAAACTTGTTCCCAAATTCGTGCTCCGCGCGGTGCTCGTTTACCCGATCGTTTCGACGTTTATTTATACGTTATATGTTTATTATACGCATTTTAAGTAACAACAATATTTCGATATTTTTTGATTGTAGTATTTACTCAAAATACTTTGTAAACATTTTATAAAGGTTTCGTTAAAATGTCGGTCTTCATTCGCGCGCTCGTTTTGTGTTTATTAAATCGCGTAACGATTTTTAAACGTTATAGTTGAAATCGTATAATTGTGATGTTTTTAACCGAAGTATTTAATTAAATACTTTATTTTGAGTTATAAAAATATAACTTGGGTTTCGTTCGTTTGCCAAGTGCGTTTCGCACGTTTTTGTCGCGTATGGTTTGTTTTATACGATACGAAATACGTTTTATATATTATCGAAATGATATAAAGTAAATATCGATTCTATTAAATCATTTCATATTATTTAATAATTTTGTTCACCAACGTCCTTATTTGAATTGTCGGATTCCATCCGATTCGAATATGTACGATTTAAATCAATCGCGTACGTGTATATATATAAATATACAAATTGATACACATAATTAGCCTAAAACTAAACTAATTACATGTAATTACACTATGATTGGGCACAAATGATTGTCCTAATTTGGCGGGTATCACATTCTCCCCTTGTTAGGAGAATTTCGTCCCAAAATTATCTCGGTGTCGCGGTCCGAGTGGAGTCTGTGAAGGAGTGTGGATATTTGTATCGCATCTGGTCTTCCCGTTCCCAAGTGAATTCAGGACCTCGCCTCGAATTCCATCGGACTTTTATGATGGGAATGCGACTCTGTTTCAAGCGTTTGACCTCATGGTCCATGATTTCCATGGGTTCCTCGACGATATGGAGTTTGTCATCGATGTGGATTTCGCCGAGCGGTATAATGAGTGTCTCATCAGACAGACATTTCTTAAGATTAGAAATGTGAAATGTGGGATGCACACTACAAAGTTCGGGCGGTAGCTGCAGTCGGTATGCCACTGGACCAATCCTTTCCAGGATATCAAAATTTCTAATGTACCTGGGGTTTAGTTTCCCACGTTTGCCAAAATGGATGACGCCTTTCCAAGGCGATATACTTTGAGAAGTACTCTGTCCCCAACTTGGAACTCGAGATGTTTGCGTCTCACGTCATCATAACTTTTCTGACGATCACGTGCAGCTTTCAGCCGGTTTTGGATACCAATGATTTTCTTGGTTGTTTCATGTATGATTTCTGGACGAGTGAGTTGGCTGTCTCCCACCTCGGTCTAACAAACAGGTGACCGGCACATACGCCATACAATGCCTCGAATGGTGCAGCCTTGATGCTAGTGTGGTAACTGTTGTTGTACGAAAACTCGCACAACGGTAGATGGTTTTCCCTATTTTTACCGAAGTCAACTACGCAGGCTCGTAGCATATCCTCTAGTGTTTGAATGGTTAGCTTGCTTTGGCTGTCGGTTTGAGGATGATATGCGGTACTCATATCCAGACGAGTAGCTAATGATTTCTGTAATGTTTGCCAAAAGAGAGAAGTGAATCGGCTAACTCTGTCAAAGATAATCGAGATGGGTACGCCGTGTCTAGATACGATTTCTTTCAGATAGATTCGAGTGAGGCGTTCCATCTTATCGGTTTCCTTGATTTCGAGGAAATGAGCAGATTTGGTGAGACGGTCGACGATTACCCAAATGGTTTCACAACCGCTCGGTGTTCTCGGTAGTTTAGTGATGAAATCCATGGTGATCTACTCCTATTTCCACTGAGGTATTTTGGGTTGTTGTAGTAAACCAGAAGGTTTTTGATATTCAGCCTTGACTTTCGAACATGTGAGGCACTTGCTGACATACGTGGCAATATCGGCTTTCCTGTTGGGTCACCAATACAACTCTTTGATGCCATGATACATCTTGTCGGCTCTAGGATGTGTAGAGTACTTAGACTTGTGAGCTCCATCCATCACCAAGTCTCGTAGTTTCCCAAAACATGGTAACCAGATTCGGTTTGAGAAGTATTTGGCCCCGTCAGGTTTCGTTTCAAACTGTTTATCCATGCCACGCAAGGCCTCGTTTTTCACGTTTTCGGGTTTGAGGGCTTCGAGTTGAGCGGTAAGGATTTGAGTGGTGAGTTTGTTGTGAATTGTCATACCGAGGGCTCGGACTCGAAGGGGTTTCACTCGTTCTTTACGACTTAAGGCATCGGCAACAACGTTAGCCTTTCCTGGGTGATATCGAATTTCACAATCGTAATCGGTAAGCAACTCAACCCATCGACGTTGCCTCATGTTTAGATCTTTCAGATCGAATATGTGTTGGAGACTCTTGTGATCGGTGAAGATTGTACACTTGGTACCATATAGGTAATGTCTCCAGATTTTGAGCGCGAAAACTACAGCCCCCAACTCTAGGTCATGAGTTGTGTAGTTTTTTTCGTGGACCTTGAGTTGTCGGGAGGTGTAGGCGATAACTTTGTCTCATTGCATCAACACGCAACCGAGACCTTGGTGTGAAGCATCACAGTATACCACGAAGTCATCGTTGCCTTCGGGTAAGGATAAGATTGGCGCAGTGCAAAGTTTCTGTTTAAGCAATTGGAAAGCTGACTCCTGTTTATCGGTCCAATCGAATTTCTTTTATTTCTGAGTCAGAGTGGTGAGAGGTTGGGCTATTTTTGAGAAATTCTCAATGAATCACCGATGGTATCCAGCGAGTCCTAAGAATTGGCCTACTTTAGTTGGTGTGGTAGGTGCTTGCCAGCACTTGATAGCCTCAATTTTGGATGGATCGACATGAATCCCTTGACTGTCAATGACGTGACCAAGGAATTGAATGGTTTGCATCCAGAACTTGCACTTGGAGAATTTGGCATATAACTCCTCGTGTTTGAGTAATTCTAGGATGGTTTTCAGGTGTTGCGCATGTTCCTATTCGTTGCGCGAGTAAATTAGGATGTCATCGATGAAGACAATAACAAATTTGTCAAGGTAAGGTTTGCAAACCCGATTCATAAGGTCCATGAATACAGCCGGTGTGTTGGTTAAACCAAATGGCATCACTTGGAATTCGTAATGTCCATAGCGAGTTCGGAAAGTTGTTTTCGGAATGTCGTCATCACGAACTCGTAGTTGGTGATAACCTGACCTGTAGATCGATCTTTGAATAAAAACTCGACCCCTGAAGTTGGTCAAACAGGTCATCGATTCGGGGAAGTGGATAACGGTTCTTTACGGTTAGCTTGTTTAGTTCTCAGTAATCAATGTACCTTCTGAAAGAACCGTCTTTTTTTTTTCACGAATAAGACCGAAGCTCCCCAAGGTGAGGAACTTGGTCGAATGATACCTTTGTCCAGGAGCTCTTGTAGTTGTGTAGAAAACTCCTGAAGTTCGGAAGGTGCTAAACGATACGGGGATCGTGCCACGGGTGCTGCGCCGGGCACAAGGTCAATAGAGAACTCGACTTGTCTGGGTGGCGGAAGGCCATGCAAGTCTTCAGGAAAGACTTCTGGGAAGTCTCGAACGATAGGCACATCCTCAAGTCGCTTCTCCCCCGATTTTTTCTCCGTTACATGTGCGAGGATTGCCTGGTACCCTTTTCTCAAGTATTTTCGGGTTTTCATGCATGAGATGATGTTTAGTCTCATTCCACCGGTCTCCCCTTGTACGATTAAGGTTCCATCGGCAACGAGCGAGATACAAACGATTTTCTCAAAGCATACGATTTCAGCGTGGTTCTTGGATAACCAATCCATACCAACGATGATGTCAAAGCTGCCGATGTCGACAGGTATTAGGTCAATGGAAAATAGTTCATTGGCTAAGTTTAGAGTGCAATTTTGTATTACACTGTCAGCCTCTATTAACTTGCCGTTAGCTAACTCTACAGTGTAAGTAGCATCTAAGGCAATTGGAGTAATGTTGAGTAGTGGACTAAACTCATCAGATATGAAACTTCTATCAGACCAGTATCAAACAAAACTGTAGCGGTTAGGTTGTCGAGAAGAAACGTACCCGTGACCACATTAGGGTCTTGACGGGCATCCCATGAATTCAGCACAAAAGTTCTACCTCGTGAGTTGTTGTTGTTGTTGTTGTCGTGGTTGCCTTTGTTCTCCAGTTTCGGGCAATCATTTCTGAAGTGCCCAGCGTTGCCACACTCAAAACATGCTCTGGATGGGTTGGGGTTGGTGTTTATATTAGGAGTCCCGCAGTCTTTGGTTAGATGTCCATATCGTTGGCATTTGTTGCAGGGTGTACCGCAAGAACCATCATGGTGGCGGCGGCATTTGGAACATAAAAGTTTGTTCCCAGTGTACCCCTTCTTTGTTTCAGATCCAGAAGTGTAGGCTTTAATGTTTTCTAGCCTTTTGGCAGGTTGTTGGTTCTGGTTTTGGCTGTTGGGGTTTCCAGTCAATTTCGTTTGTTATCCCTAGCTTGATTTTCGGTGTTCTTTTCTGTAGGTGTCCCACGCCGGACTACCTGTGCCATTAAACTGTGTGCCATCCGAACGGCACTTTGAATGGTATTAGGGTTTGAAGCAGTAACCATACCCTGAATCTGTGCTGGGAGTCCCTAGATGTACCTCTCGATTTGCTTGTATTCCGAGTTTACCATAGTTGGACAGAGAAGTGCCAACTGGTGAAATCTGGTGGTATAACCGGTGATATCGTTGCCCTTGACGGTGAGGTTCCAGAATTCAACCTCAAGTCGTTGTAGTTCCTCTCGAGGGCAATATTCATCCGTCAGCATTTTCTTGAGATCTTCTCAGGGGAGTTGATATGCAGTATCGATCCCTACGGTCTGAGCATAGGTATTCCACCAAGTGAGGGCACCATCCATGAAGGTGCAGGTTGAGTACTTGACCTTGCACTCTTCGGTGCAGTTGAAGATTCAAAATACGGATTCCATCTTTTCGAACCATCTAAGTAAACTGATGGCTCCTTCAGTGCCCTTGAAGTTCATGGGTTTGCAGCTCAAGAATTCCTTGTACATGCAAGGTTTGACTACTGGATTGGTGGTAGTTGTATCTTCGCTTCCTGAATTTGGATTTTGTCTACTGCTTCGTTGGGTAGCTAAAGCATCAGCTACACCTTGAGCGATGAGTTGTGCAATCTCATCTTGGCTGTAAGTCTGTCATCTTGACGACATGATTCTTTAATAACAAAGGGGAAAAAGATTTATGAGATTTTATACAAAGGTTATGATTATCACATATGTATATATAAGGTGGTAATATACAACAGCACAAAGTGACAATCAATCAACAACGTGAGATAATAAGATTAATAATCATTAAAGATACGAGTTCAAAAGATTACAGACTTCAGAGTTTACAAAAGATGCCAGGAATTGTTACATCCGGACGAATTACAAGAGTTTTACAATAGCAACTAGTAGGTTACATAACATATCATACACTAGTCTCGGTGTAGATTCAGTTGTGGTAGCAGAGAGGTAAGGTGGTCCATTGATTCTGCAAGTTTGCCCACCATTCTGAAAGACTCCTCGGTTTCCCAAAAGCGTGTTTCATATTGTTCCAGCCTGGTTTGTAAAACTGAGATCTCGTTTCTGTTACCGATCACTTGGTTGTGAACAGTCTCCATGGTCTCAGTGGTGTCTTCTTGGTCCTAGTAGATTTATGCAATTCGTCCTTGAGCCATGTGTATCCAGTTGGAGCGGGCTTCGAGTTGTTCAATTTCCATGTCATGTAAGCTGCGTTCGTGGCGGTGCACTCGAGCGGCTAGCACTGGAATAGTAAGGTGTGTAGGTTCTTGAGTATACGGAGAGAGATCCATAGGTGATATCTCTCCGACGTCAGTAGGGATTTCAATGTCTTCCTCAATCCTCCAAGTGGCGATAGCCATAGGTAACCAGCTCCATTGGTGGGCGATTGCCCGCTGGTGAGCTATAGCAAAGACGTTACCATTGATGGCAGGATTGTGCTAGGGGATTGCTCGGTGTGAGCTACCAGTTCGTCTAGCCACGCGTGGTTCCGAATGGCTGCGATGAGAGCGGGAGGAAAAGAGTGGAATACGTGTGGTTTGTCTAGATGATGAGTCTGCCATTTCTGTGGCAAGAGCATTAGTGAGTGAGGCCTATTTATATTTATTATATAATAGCCTAGTGTATCTAGCACAAACATGTTTACGTCCCGTTTCTCTCGTGGTCAGTGTCAACTAGTGTATCCCTGTTCAACATAACCATTTTAGACCTTACATCATTTTCCTTTAATTGTACATAGTTGATCAAGCTATGTTAAATTAAATTTGTATGATGTAATTCCTAAACCAATCATGCCTAATGGGGAATACTAACCCTACGGTCATAGTCTAGGCCCAGTAATGCAACCTAGTTCACTACAACCTTAGGCTCTGATACCAATATGTCGCACCCCCAAATTTACTGTTCAACGGAAGTCGGGTCGGGGCGCGACTAATCGGGTCATCATTGCACAAAGTCATAATGAACGACCACTATATGCGTCGTTTTACAAAATACATTGATTGAAATAAAAGTTTACTAAATGTTACAATATTACAAAAGCTCGTATCCTGATATGAGAAATTCTAAGGCATAACTATTTGTACAAAATATAGAAATGCAGAAAAATCTCTTGTTGTATGTATTGTGTGCGACTCGAGCTACTGAATCCTGTATGAGCAAGCCTACTGCTGCTGCGAACCTGAGAATACATGCTAGAAGGTCAACTAAAAAGTTTGTGAGCTCACAGGTATAAATGATTAAAATATATGTATGAACCACAAGATTTAAATATGTTTGAAATCAATCAAAAGTGTATACTACTGCCATGAGCTCATAGTTCGAGCTTAACTGATGTGCTGGGTCACAATCAAGTGCCATAGTCGAGTTTGCCTCCTGCGAGTGCCTAATCAATCACTCGTTATGAACAAATGCTAATTTATCCGTTTGACCAGCAGTCGTGGTAGCGCGATTACCCCGGACAGGGATTGTCAGTCCCAAATAGTACTATTCACTAACATTCAAGATAAGATCCATACTAACGAACTATGATGTAGAGGGCTTCATGATTAGTAAACTACTCATGCAATCAGTATATCGATGTTTGTTACTTGTGTTCATATGTAAACAGAGCATGTATCCTCACCCCGAGGTAAAAACAGTAAAAAGCGGGGCTATGAGACTCACCTGAGTCTGATGCGTAAGTGTTGCTACAAGCAATGATGTTATCCGAACTGTAACCCGCTGGCGTCATAAACGCGCAAGGTTATAATGTGAGTAGATGTCCCAAAAGATCATCTATGCTAGTTATCCACTAACTAGAAATGTCCAAATGTTTGGTTGTTGTTTGTGTTTTGAAAACATGTATGGCCCGTTGGTGACATTAATAATAACAATTGTCATAATATTATTATTATTATGTTTCGTTGTATACTTACATAAATATATTTGTTTTCGTGTACGAGTAGTGTCGTATGTGATTTAGTTGTTGTTAAGTGAGTTTGGCACTTAGTAAAATTGTATTTTCAAACTTGCCGTGATTTGCGACACTGAGGTCAGTGTCGTTAGAATTTAATTTCTGCTATATGGTGACACTCGAGTTAGTATCGCTACGTGCGAAATTCGGTGTCAGTGCGACACAAGTGTTAGTGTCACTATATGCAACATTCGGTTTCATTGAGACACTGATGTTAGTGTCGCAGTATGCGACACATGAGTGGTATAGCGACACAGGCTTCGCAGTCGGATTGGCCCGATGCGACACTAAGGCCTGATGGTGATTCCAAGTTCGGGTTTGTGGTCAAACGTGCTCGGTTTGACCCGAAACTTTTACATAGGCCTTAAATATGTTTATAGAGCCTAGGAAAATTGCCGTGACGTTTTGAGGTTAGCCTGAAGTGTCGGTTTTAAACAAAATTACAAATCAGTCCCTGTGATGTTTATGACAGATTTTTACCTCAGTTTCACGTCTCGTTTTCGACAAGTTATAATTCGAAATAAATTATGAGAAAAATCACGGATGTTCATCAACATCTTGACTATTTTATGGAATTTCATAGAATTTTTAGAGGTCGTTTAGTTAGCTAAATAAAATAGTGAACCACCTGAGGTCCGGTTTCAACCAAAACAGACACTAGTTTATAAACCTATTTTTCTAGACAAATCCGTGGGTTTTCAAGCAAGGACATAGAAGAACTTTTTGTATACAACATATTTAGGAAGATTTAGGCTCAAGTATTATGCATTTTAGAGGTTTAGAACTCGAGATATGGTCTCGAGAACGAGTCGGTTTTTCTGGATAGAAACTGTGATTACACATATGTTTGGAAAAATGATTTCAAACACTTAGTTTGGACATAATCTTGTTAAATGGACCATGAAACATGTAGATAAACATAACCTAAGATAATCTAGCAAAAGAAAATGAAATTGTTACAAAGAAAACGATGATCAAGGGCCGAAATAAGTTGGAATGTGCTCGGTTTTGCTTCTTGTTTCCTTTCCTTGTTTCTCCTTGCAAAATGATGACGTTTGAAGGTGGTGGTTAATGGTGGATGTTGGTGGTGGATTGGTAGATATGTGGTGGTGTGGGAATTGGTTTTAGAGAGAGGAAAAGGAGGAAGAGAGAGTGAAAAGTGGTGATTGATTGAATGAGGAATGGAGGGTGTGTTTGGTGATTTAAAGTCAAAGAAGAAAAAAAAAGAGGGGGCACGGAGGTGTTGGAATAGTGTCCAATATCATAACTAATTGGTAAGACTATCATTAAAAGTAAAGTCCTTTTTGGGTTGCCCTCAATGAACAGTCAAGAGAAAGATTAAGGAATTATATTAATTAGTATTAATATTATATTTAATTAGTTGATTATTAATTATGGTGAATTAATTAGAAATCAAAAGTAATTAAAAAGTGGAAGAATCTAAAATTGCATTTTAGCCGGCGGCTAAACCAAGAAAGGATAAGGCGGTGGAGATCGCAGACTTGGAGTCCAAGGCAAACACCTTTAGCCGGCGGCTAAAAGTCAAAATCTGTAAATTCAGGGTTTTCTCTTCCAGTATAAATAGGGGTCAAACCTATACCTTATTATATACGAATCTGATGCGAATTTTGGCTCTGAAGTCAAAAATTCTTCTTTCTTTTGGGTTTTTGGGTGTGAAGCATTAGAGGTATTCTACTTTGGGTACTTGTTGCGCCGTCAGAGTGATGACTCAGCCGCGGTCTTCTGGGGTGCACTACGGTCCTGCAGGCAACGACGCAACAACGTGGAAATGTATTAGGTTTTAAATTTATATGAGCTGGGGCTCAAACTATAAGTACTACCTACTTTTGGGGAGTAAGCAGTAAGTATAACTCGAGTGTCGTTCTTAAAATCGGAGCAAATGGAACCAAAAGGGACTTACCGTAAATTAGCTTTCTGATAGGATGGGTTTATAAAAGTAGGTAAGTTTTGGTTGGTTTATCTAATACTAAATAAAACAAGTAAATAAAATATAGAGTAGGCAACAGGTAGAGCGTGATTGCTGAAACTTCGATAATTAGGGTTTCTGGATGATATTCATTATACAGATGATTGGAGACTACCTTGGGCAAATCATCAGAAGGACAGTCGGTGTAAACACTAGGACCCTACGTTTTAGTCTAAAAGCCTAAAAATATATGTCACTGAATCCTAGGTTATCCTGATGCTGATCAGAAACAGGTTGTTCAAACCCCCCTCACTTGCCTTGTAAGACTAAGCGACCGCTGCAGATGAGATATCCTAGGTGTAGGCATAAGGTAACAAACTGCAATTTTCTATCTGACCTTTCTTAACACCTAAATCTATCTGAGTTTATCTAGGTATGTGCTAATTGTATGCTGTATATGTTGAGCTGTCGGTTATGTTGAGTTAAGCGGTTTAAGCATCTTGTATTACAGCCGAATACTTGCTTTCTTTTCAAAACTCATTTATTACTGGTTTAAGCATAATTAACTCCGTCATGAATTTGACCCTCCTTTGCTATCAGGCGTTCATCCCTAGGAATACTCACGGTACAGTGCATTTGGCATATCCACAGTGTTCCAGACTCAAGGTATACTCACGGTGTACAGTGCATTTGACATATCCACAGTGTTCCAGACTCAAGGCATACTAACGGTGTACTGTACGTTAAAGTAGTTCCACAGCTGTATGTTAACCTTGGTGTACTAACGGTGTACGGTGCAGCGAGCATTTCTACAGCTGTATTTTAACCTTGGTGTACTAACGGTGTACGGTGCAGCGAGCATTTCCACAGCTTTATTGTTCCTAGATCCATATTCTAAAAGGGTGACTTCTAGGTATTCCACGATGAAATAAACCTACGGCAGTTCCTTAGCTTCCACGTATTTGTATTCCACACGAGGTGTTTCCAACGCTATACGAAGTACTGTGCCGTTTTACGGAATATTCATAGCTTCATACTGTAATATGAGATAACTATATCTACGTAGTATTAGGGTTGATCAGATCCTATTCTAAGGCAATAGTCACGTGAAAGACTGGAAAGGGTGGACACTTTATTAAGTCTATATTCATGTAAAACTCAACCAGATACACAGCAAAACAATCACCAATCATAATATTGGGAACATTATTCCACAACGGATTGTGCCCACGACTTTCATAGCTTCCACATTCCGTACTACACACATTCGTGATGATTCCGGCGCTATACAAATGAAAGCCGTATAACGTTACTTCCGTTATTTCAGAATGTTTATCCCAATGAATTAAATATCATCCATAATCCTAATATCTATATTTCAACAATCATAGTATTAAACTACGTAAATAGCATGACAATATTCACAACACAAACAAAGATATCATGCAAACAAAACATGATAACCGTAAGTAAAGGAATAAGTAATAACCAGTATTTAAGCAGCGTAACACTGAGTAGTACAAGCCAGAATCTTGAAAACTTCAATACAATAAAATTCCCAAGCTACAGCTATCTTCCCCACTCGAACCGTGCCTACATCTCTCTAGTTCTCTAGAGAGAGAAACTAACCTAATCTAATTCTCCTCTAACTCCTAAGACTAGTGATAGAGAGAGAAAGTGTGTGAATTCTATGAAGAATGGTGTGTGGAATGAGGTAAATGAGGCCACTATTTATAGGCAAGCCTTGGATCCAAGAGTACAAGTCCACAAGCACACGTACAAGCAAACGAAGCAAGAAGGAAGCCGTGTAAGAGCAACAGAGGCCGTGTACGGCCTAAAAAGGGCCGTGTACGGCTATACCAAGGCCGTGTACGGCCTGGTGGTGGCCGTGTGCTAGGCCGTGTGATTTTTCTGACTTTTCTCGTTGCTTCGGAAGGCCGTATCTTCTTCGTTTCACGTCCGCTTGACTTGATTCTTTCACCTACGGCTTCGTAATTCCGTTATGCTTCTAATGATTCCAATTTGGTAGAAATTGGATGTGTGGGGCCCGGGCGTGTTCAGAATACGTTTTGTAGTCTTCGGCGGTGCTGTTTCTTGCATAACTTTCTCGTCCTTGATCTGTTCTGAGCAATCCTTATATCCACGTTCTCGTAATCTTCATGGCTACAAAATAAGACTATTATGAGGCTCTGGTATGAAGTTTACAGTAGAATTATGGTTAGGCTCAGAATAGTGCCTATTTAGGTCAGTTTTCTGCCATTTTTGCTTGATTTTCAAAGGACCGACAAGTTTATACCTTTATAACAAAAGTTATTAAATAATGATGATTTTAAGATGTATTTGTTAGAAAAGAGCTAAATATGGGACAATTAATGCATGTAAAAATGTGACTTTTTGCGATACATCAAATATCCCACACTTAAGCTTTTGCTTGTCCCCAAGCAAACCTCATTTGGAAAAATAGTTTTTGGAAAAATAATTTTGAATGCTTAGAGTATCTTCTGCAGAAAGTCACTTTCTTCAAAGTAGATAAATCTTTTCGGAACGTAAGCATCAACAAAAATTAATAAAACTAATCAACCCTTTTTGGCATACTTTGCAACTCTCGAGACGTAGATGTACATGACTGGGCGATTCTCACAAGTGGGTCACTCAATTCACTCAAAGTGTATCGGGTTACCTATAATCTATAGAAATGAAATCGCTCATTGCCAGTCATGCAGTGCTTATCGTCATAGGCTTGGTCGAGAATCGAATCTCCACCACTCCTTTGAGAACGGTGCTAAATATCCCAAAGAATTTTAGTGGGTTATGTGAGTAAGGGTAAAGTGGGTAAGGATAGGGGTAGTTTGGTCAATGGTTTTAGGGTTTTGGAACTTCAGACTCGGAGCTTTCAAAGATCAAAGCAAGTTTCACTTGAGATAACTTCTAGAGTAGACTCATCTTCTAGAGGAATAATCTCTTCTCTTGATGTTTCTTTTGAGTTCTGATAGATTTTTCTTCTTTGGAGAGTAGTCTTCTTTTTCTAGGAGCTCTCCAAGGTCTGCTTTTCTTTTCTTTTTTTATTTTTCTTTGCTTTTTCTTTTTTCTTTTTCTTATTTTTATGACCTTGGAGATCCTTCGTATAGTGAGACATCTTTGACTTCTCTTTTGACAAGTACCAATTTTTCGTATTGTCTTTGGCGGATAATATCTTCATGATAACTTCACTTTTGTATCGTATCTTCATTTTGGATTACTTTCTTTAAACTCTTGATAGGTACGGAGAGATGTTTGAAGATGAGACATCAATAGAAAGATATCTCAAGCAGCCCTTTACTTATGATTTATGAAGATTCACGAGCTGGAATGGTGTTTGGTGGGAAAGTGTTTGTGTTGTGGGGAAGTGTTTTAAGGTTTAGAGAAATGAAATGGCTAAGGCGCAAAGGGTTTTCTAATCGGATCATCAACAATCATTTAAAAAGAAAGTTGGAAGGGTTGGCTTGAAAAGATATGAAAGAAATGGTTTAATCCTAATAAATGCTAAGATCCTCTAATTGCACCTATACCGCGTACGACACTCATTGGTATGGTCTCGAAACGCATTACAGGAGCAAGTTCTAATTCAAAGACACATGCATCGGCGCACACTCAGAAACAAAAGTGAAGCATTAAAAGTGAATGCTTATTAAAGGCTCAAGTACCTCACAATCAAAGGGTCATATGCACCAAGTCATGCGATGCCTAGAGGATTTCTCAATTTTAGTTTAAGATACGTTCTTATCTTTGCCTTATCTTACTTTCCAAAGCAATTTATTTATTTTGACAGAAGGTTTATCTCTTTAAAAGAATATTCTAAGACTAAAATCCTTTGAAAATATTCGAAATCAACCGAATGGATGTCGAACACCGTCGAGGTTGGGTTTTCGAATGTTTTGGTGATTAAAAATCTCAACCTTTTGGGTTGGTTTTGCGAAATTTTTTTGAAAAATTTTGAATTAAAATGGAGGTATTACTTTGGACAGGCAAATATAAACTTGCGGTATATATATACCGTGTATCCCACACTTAGAACAACATTGTCCTCAATGTTCATTGCTAAGACGTAGGATTTTCTTCGGGAAAAAATCCCACACTTAGGTTTTGAAATAGTGGAACAATTTTTAAGTGTTTTGAAAAATTTGGTGGGATGGAATCCCACACTTAGAATTTAGGCATAGTTGGATAAATGGTAATGGTGAAAATCATGACAAAAAGAAAGGAACTTCCCTACGATAGAGGCGGGTAGATGGTTTTAAGAAAGAAGCAGCGGTCTGCAGGTGATTGAAATTCTTTGGTTGAATCCATGCAGAAAGCAGTTTCTTCGTGAATGATCGGCATCTCCTTTCCTCAATTCTCATTTGCACAAACACAATTCACTTATTCTAACTAAAAAGAAAAACTGAGATAAAACATAATAAGTAAACTAAATAACTGATAACTAAATACTAAAAGATAAAGAAACTAAACAGACTGTGTCTGATAGTTCATGTTCCAAAAATATAACAAAGTAAAGTTCCACAACCACACAATAAGTCAAAAGTATGGAATAGAGGAAATAGTAAGTATGGATGTGTGGGGCCTGGGCGTGTTCAGAATACGTTTTGTAGTCTTCGGCGGTGCTGTTTCTTGCATAACTTTCTCGTCCTTGATCCGTTCTGAGCAATCCTTATATCCACGTTCTCGTAATCTTCATGGCTGCAAAATAAGACTATTATGAGGCTCTGGTATGAAGTTTACAGTAGAATTAGGGTTAGGCTCAGAATAGTGCCTATTTAGGTCAGTTTTCTGCCCTTTTTGCTTGATTTTCAAAAGACAGACAAGTTTATACCTTTCTAACAAAAGTTATTGAATAATGATGATTTTAAGATGTATTTGTTAGAAAAGAGCTAAATATGGGACAATTAATGCATGTAAAAACGTGACTTTTTACGATACATCAGTACTTGCCTCCAAGTAAGGAAGCTCTGCTAGGTGGTCTGCGTGAGAAATTAGTTTTCTCTAAGGTTAGTGTATTTCCTTATTTATCCAATTTGTTTATTGCACTATTTATTAAAGTTAAAGATCCCTTAGGGTTTTAGTTTCTTAATTACCTTAGATTATTAAATTATTATTTTTCCGCTGCGTGTATGATAATCTAGTTAGGGAATAGAAAACCCAACAGTAGTATCAGAGCCTTAACTTAATAAACAGTAGCATACAATTATCTGCAATAGTATGTAGGTAAAGATAAATTGAGAAAAATGAATTATCTAAATAGGTAATATGAATTTATAATTTAGATACTAATGTAGACCACTTAATTTTAAAAGTTTAAAATAGAACCCTAAACTTCAAGAGATATTATATGTATAATATGATTTATATATATGTATAATTAAAGTCTGAATACGTCGTCAGTCAATTGATAAATCGGCTCACCCATAGTGAACAAACTATAAGAGAGGTATAAGGCGGGTCGCTTTTCTTCCATAATGAGCAGGTTTTTAATATGCTTCGCGCTGACCTGCTTCTCCGCTTCTTTGTGCGTTCAATGGAGCTACCGAGGACTTTTGATAGGATGAGGTCAAGATTAAAAGTATATTTAAGTACTAAAACAAAATCCCGTTTTAGCTATAGGAAATAATGAATAGTATGTTAACCCATGAAATCCGCACATCTCTTGTATGAACTGTTAATGGAGCGTGTGTGGTTTACCAGCACATTAATATGAGGACATAAGTGAGAGGTGATGTCAGACTCCCGATTCTCGAGCATACTCGAGCCGGGGATCACGCGGGGTTTGCATGGTTAATTCACCATCTTGTTCATGATCCTCGGCATACCAGTCATGAATAGTAGATGAGCATAACCAAGATTAACATGCCATTGATAAGAATCAATGAATCTTAAAGATCTAGGAGTTTCATAGAAATGAAATAGACAAAAGTATTTTAGTTATATGATTACGGCGACCCTTTTCATAAAACTGAAAATATGGATCCTAGCATTAATTTAGAAAATTGGGTAATTAATTAAGGAATATTCGAACTAACTAAAACTATTTATCTCATAGATGGCAAATGTAAATGGTGCAAATCCTCTCGTCCCCAATACCGCAAATAACCCAAACTTCTCACTACTCTCAGTTCTTGGGAGGGAAAGACTAACCGGTCCAAACTATATGGACTGGATGCGAAACCTTAGGTTTACCCTAAGGTACGAGAATAAGGAGTATGTTCTCGATGAGTAGATTCCCTTAATTGATGAGGATTCAACCCAAGAGGAGATTGATGCACACCGAAAACATTATGATGATACGAATAAAGTATCATGCATCATGGCATCCTCCATGAGCCCTGAATTGCAAAAGACTTTTGAGAATACATGGGCTTATGAAATGAACCAACAGCTAAAGGAAATGTTTCAGGCCAAGGCAAGCAAAGAACGCCTTGATGTTGTTAAGTCCCTCATGGCTTGCAAGCCCAAACCTGGAGCTTCTATCTGTGCTTTTGTCTTGGAGATGAAAGGGTACTTTGATAGGTTGGAATCATTGAATATGATGTTAGATACAGAATTTTCCATTGCCATAATTCTGTCCAGTCTGCCAGCTGTCTACAATCAGTTTGTAATCTCAAATCAGATGAATATGAATGAGAGAGAAGGCTCAATAATGGAACTCCACAATTTGCTGCAAATAGCTGAGCAAGGAATCAAAAAGGATGATGTGTCATCTAGCTCAGTAGCTCCTGTGTTGACTGTTGGTCAAAGTGCAAAGAAAAGAAAAAGGTCAGATTCAAATTGGAAAAGAAAGACTGCTAATGGAAAGTCCATTCGTGGGAATAAGACTGATTCTGAAATTGCACCTGTTAATGACCCAAAGGAAGCAGTGTGCTTCTACTGCAACACAAAGGGGCATTGGAAGCGAAGCTGCCCAAAGTACCTGAAAGACCTTGAAGATGGAAAGGTCGAAAAGAGTATTCACTCAGGTATGTTTATGATCGAACTCCATAATACTGCAACTTCTAATTCGTGGGTTCTGGATACATGGTGTGGTAATCACATTTGCACTGTATTGCAGGGGCTAAAGGAAAGTAGAAGTGTGAAGCATGGAGAGCTCAACCTAGTTATGGGAAACAAAGGAATTGTGCCTGTGATGAAGATTGGAAGATTTGAGCTCATGCTGAATTCTGGAGTTAGGATAGATTTAAATAATTGCTATTATTCGTCAGAAATGACAAGAAACATTATTTCCTTTTATGCTTTATTTAAGGATGGTTATCAGTTTTCATTTGACAATGAGAATGGTGATATTTTGGTTTATTTAAATGATTGTTTTATTTTTAAAGCTTATCCTTACATTGACATATATGAAAATGTTGAATGTGTTAGCAATGTTATTTTAAATGTTGGTTCGTCAAATGAGCTTGATAAATCCAAATTGTGGCATTATCGTCTTGGTCATATGAATAAGAAACGCATCGCCCAACTCCAAAAGGATGGAGTGTTGAAGTCATTCGACCTCAAGTCATATGATGTATGCGAATCTTGTTTACTAGGCAAGATGACTAAATCACCATTCATGGGATTGTGTGAAAGAGGTGAAAGACTATTGGACTTGGTATATACAGATGTATGTGGACCATTCCAATGCGCCACAAAAGATGGAAATCGCTACTATGTTACATTTACTGATGACTTCAGTAGATATGGATATGTTTATTTGATTAAACATAAGTTAGATACATTTGAAATTTTCAAAAGGTATCAACATGAAGTAGATGAACCCACTAGGCAGAAAGATAAAGGTACTCCGATCCAATAGGGGAGGAGAATACCTTAGTATCGAGTTTCTCGATCATCTTAGAGACTGTGGAATAGTTTCACAACTGACTCCTCCTAGAACACCACAGCTTAATGGAGTTGCTAAAAGGAGAAATAGAACCTTATTAGACATGGTTCGGTCTATGATGAGTCGGGCAACACTTCCAATAAGCTTCTGGAGTTACGCATTAGAAACAGCCGCCCATATCTTAAATCAAATACCCACTAAGAAAGTTTCAATGACACCTTATGAGATGTGGAAGGGAAAACGACCTTCTCTTGGTCACATCAAGATCTGGGGTTGTGAAGTTTATGTTAGACGAGAAACTTTGGACAAACTAGATGCCAGATCTGAAAAGTGTCTTTTTGTCGGTTATCCACAAGAGTCATTTGGATATTTGTTCTACAGACCCAAGGAAAATTTGATCTTTGTAGCTCGGAGAGGAGTGTTCCTTGAGAGAGAAATGATATCTAAAGAGGACAGTGGGAGTAGGATTGATCTTGAAGAAATTCAAGAATCCACCGATGAAGAACCAATAATAAACACTGATGTTTAACAAGAGGTGGAGACACCTGTTGAACCTGAAGACATATCCTTACCCGTTCGTAGATCTAGTAGAATTAGCAATCCTCCTGAGTTCTATTATGGTTTCCAAATAGAGGAAGAGGATAAGATAAGTGATAGTACACTGGGTGAATTAGATGAGCCTGCTAACTACAAGGAAGCGATGGTAGGCCCTGAGGCTGCTAAGTGGAAGGAAGCTATGAAAAGTGAAATTCAGTCTATGTATGACAACCAAGTTTGGAATTTGGTTGACATTACACCCGGTCTTAAGACGGTGGGTTGTAAGTGGATCTTCAAGAAGAAGACAGACATGGATGGAAAAGTACACACTTATAAAGCTAGGTTGGTAGCAAAGGGATATACTCAAACCAAAGGGATTGATTATGAGGAAACCTTCTCACCAGTAGCTAAGATTAAGTCAAGTAGGATAATGCTAGCCATAACTGCATTTCATGACTATGAAATGTGGCAGATGGATGTCAAAACCGCTTTCCTTAATGGGAAACTGACAAAGGATGTGTTCATGGCACAACCGGAAGGTTTTGAAAGTGTAAAGTATCCTAATAAAGTGTGTAAACTTGAAAAGGCCATTTATGGACTTAAACAAGCATCTCATAGCTGGAATCTCTGCTTCCATGAGAAAGTCACAGAGTTTGGATTTTCTAGAAGTGAAGATGAGTCATGTATATATGTCAAGTTCAGTGGGAGTATTGTAGTATTCTTAGTGTTATATGTGGATGATATACTGCTCATAGGAAATGATATCCTAACATTACGAGGTGTAAAAGATTGGTTGGGAAAATGTTTCGCTATGAAAGATCTGGGAGACGCAGCATATATCCTTGGTATAAAGATTTATAGAGATAGGTTAAAACGTCTCATAGGACTCAGTCAGGATACGTACTTAGATAAAATTTTGAAAAGATTCAAAATGGAGAATTCTAAAAGAGGGAACCTACCCTTACATCATGGCATAAAGATCAGTAAGGATCTGTGTCCAAAGTCTGAGCTAGAAATGGACAAAATGAGTCAAATCCCATATGTTTCGGCTATAGGATCGATCATGTATGCCATGACGTGTACAAGACCCGATGTCTCATTTGCTTTGAGCTTAGTGAGTCGACATCAACAGAATCCTGGTGAATGTCATTGGATAGCTGTAACGAACATTCTTAAGTATTTGAGAAATACTAAAGACAGGTTCTTAGTTTATGGTGGAGAAGAGGAACTTAGAGTAACGGTTTATAGTGACGTTAGTTTCCAAACAGACAGAGATGATAGTCGTTCACAGTCTGGTTGGGTATTCTTACTGAATGAGGGAGCGGTGACATGAAAAAGTTCCAAGCAGGATACAGTGGCAGACTCTACATGTGAGTCTGAGTATATTGCGGATAGTGAAGCTGCAAAGGAAGCTATATGGATGAGGAATTTCATTGGAGATCTTGGAGTTGTTCCAACAGTACAAGATCCTATTGCTATATTCTGTGATAATGAGAGTGCAGTCGCCTTGAGTAGAGAACCCAAGGATCACGGAAAGTCAAAGCACATTAGAAGGAAATATCATTTCGTTCAAAAGAAGGTAGAAGGAGGACACGTGATTGTGAAAAGTATAAGATCAGAGGATAATCCAGCTGATCCATTCACAAAGCCACTAGGAAAGTCCAAACACGATGAACATGCTAGGAGCATAGGTTTAAGAGATAATGTAAAGTTTTAGTTGTTAGTTTGAATTTGAAACGTTGTAAACAATGATAGAAATTGTTATAGATTTGGTGATTAAATAATGGAGATTTATTTATTGGAAGGAGTTCTACCATTTACTATTGTTTGTCGTTGTGTTTCACTTTTGCATGTTTAGACACCACTTCCCGAGTAATTGATTTTACTCAAACCTCCTCAGTCGATCACACTATAGGAAGTATGTGGTGAATTAAGACTGTCATGGAGTGTTAGTAGATTGTCTATGGAGATTAGACATGGCATGGAGAATGTTGCAACACTCATGAATGCTTGATGGAGATTTAAGTATAGGAGAAACCCGTACTTAAAGAGATCACTTCATGGATTAAATCGCGAGTGATTTTAAGATGATAATATCCTATATTCTTGAAATGGAGATACATTGAGTTTCTAGTTTTTCAAGTATGTTATACTTTAGTTTATTCAAACGCTGTGCGTAAATACCAGTCATAAAGAATACGCTAGGTATGACATTATGAGTTGACTAGTACTATGTATGCGAAATTTATTTGTTCCTTTTGCCTTAATGGAAAAGCGATATCATGGGCCCTCTGATGATTAAAGTTTGACTCTAAAGAGCTAGGCCTAGCCGGGACTAAGTTGATATGCGCAAAATCAGTAGTCTCATATAGTCAATATAATCGGAGATCAGAAAACATATATGAATCTTGAGATTGATTAAAATTCATGTCTCAATTTATACAATATCAGTAGAACAAAGGGATAGTTGATCACTTATGTAAAGGGCTGACTCTAAGATATGATTCAGAGTTCGGCAGTAGCGTTGGATGACACTCTTTACTTAGTTAATAAGATAGATACTTAGAACAATATTAGTTGATGATTTGTCCAAGTGGGAGACTGTTGAAATAGTGTCCCAAAATCAAAACTAATTGGTAAGACTATCATTAAAAGTAAAGTCCTTTTTGGGTTGCCCTCAATGAACAGTCAAGAGAAAGATTAAGGAATAATATTAATTGGTATTAATATTATATATAATTAGTTGATTTTATAATTATGGTGAATTAATTAAAAATCAAAAGTAATCAAAAAGTGGAAGAATCTGGAATTGCATTTTAGCCGGCGGCTAAATGGTTTAACCGACGGCTAAACCAAGAAAGGATAAGGCGGTGGAGATCGCAGACTTGGAGTCCAAGGCAAACACCTTTAGCCGGCGGATAAAGGGTTTAGCCGGCGGCTAAAAGTCAAAATCTGTAAATTCAGGGGTTTCTCTTCCAGTATAAACAGGGGTCAAGCCTATACCTTATGATATACGAATCTGATACGAATTTTGGCTCTGAAGTCGAAAATTCTTCTTTCTCTTGGGTTTTTGGGTGTGAAGCATTAGAGGTATTCTACTTTGTGTACTTGCCTCCAAGTAAGGAAGCTCTGCTAGGTGGTCTGCTTGAGAAATTGGTTTTCTCTAAGGTTAGTGTATTTCCTTATTTATCCAATTTGTTTATTGCACAATTTATTAAATTTAAAGATCCCTTAGGGTTTTAGTTTCCTAATTACCTTAGATTATTAAATTATTGTTTTTCCGCTGCGTGTATGATAATCTAGTTAGGGAATAGAAAACTCAACAGGAGGCCCATGCCTCTTTCTCTGGTCCTTATGGGGTCCCACAAGGGGCATGGTGCTTCCCAAACTTGTTCCTAAATTCGTGCTCCGTGCGGTGCTCGTTTACCCGATCGTTTCGACGTTTATTTATACGTTATACGTTTATTATACGCATTTTAAGTAACAACAATATTTCGATATTTTTGATTGTAGTGTCATCACAAAAATACTTTGTAAACATTTTATAAAGGTTTCATAAAAATGTCGGTCTTGATTCGCACGCTCGTTTTGCGCTTATTAAATCACGTAACGATTTTTAAAGGTTATAGTTGAAATCGTATAATTGTGATGTTTTTAACCGAAGTATTTAATCAAATACTTTATTTTGAGTTATAAAAATATAACTTGGGTTTTGTTCGTTTGTCAAGTGTGTTTCGCGCGTTTTTGTCGCTTATGGTTTGTTATATACGATACGAAATACGTTTTATATATTATCGAAATGATATAAAGTAAATATCGATTCTATTAAATCATTTCATATTATTTAATAATTTTGTTCACCAACGTCCGTATTTGAATTGTCGGATTCCATCCGATTCGAATATGTACGATTTAAATCAATCGCGTACGTGTATATATATAAATATACAAATTGATACACATAATTAGCCTAACACTAAACTAATTACATGTAATTACACTATGATTGGGCACAAATAATTGTCCTAATTTGGCGGGTGTCACAAAAATACATGAGGTTTACGCCAAAATCTCACAAATTGTGTTAACTTTGAAAAGTTCTTCTATGTCATCTCCTTGAAAATACACGGATTTTGCCCAGTAATTAGATTTATCCACTTGTATCCGGATTGGTCGATATTGGACCTAAGGGGATTTGCCATTTTATTTAGCCGACTTGTTGATGCCTAAAAATTGTGAAAAAATTACATAAAATAGTTAAGACATAGGAGTATAACTGTGATTTTTCTCGGAATTTAATTCAAACATTTACTCAGTTAAAACAAGCCACGAAAAACGTACAAACTGATGAAACTTTTAGATGAATAGTAACTTTGACCCATTTGACTTTCGGATGAATAGTAACTTTGACCCCTTTGACTTTCGAATGAATAGTAACTTTGACCCCTTTGACTTTCGGATGAATAGTAACTTTGACCATACTTTCGGATTTAAGTCTGACTTTCGGAATGTATACATAAACTAACATTCGGATACTTATGAAAACTTACTTTCGGATACTTATGTAAACAAACTTTCGGATGTATATATATATACACACACACACACACACACACACACACACACACACACACACACACACACACATATATATATATATATATATATATATATATATATATATATATATATATATATATTCGTAGGTTCAAACATTCGTGCACTAAAGACATAAACCATTAACACCAAAGGTTAAACAACAATAATATATGTAAGGAATATTATGAAACAACATGAAACAAAACAATAATAATAATTATATTTTCAAGAAATATGATTAATACAGAAACTTCACCAACGGGCCGTACACGTTTTCTAAACTCAAACGATAAACAAACACTTAGACATTAACTAGTTGAGTGGACAACTAGCATACATGAACTGTTGAGTCACTTACATATATGTATAACATCACGCGTTTAGGACGCTAGGAGGTTACTGTGGACAACACACATACTCTAAGAACGCTAGCACCCACATGTGAGTTTCATAGCCCCGCTTTTTAACTGTTTTACTGTTTTACTTTGGGGTGAGAGTACATGCACGAGATTTGATAAATTTTTACTTATGAACATGCATGCACACGATTTATAGAACTTCCATTTACAAACGCATTCTCAAAATCTCAAGAAATCCTTATTTATGAACATGTGCGCAAGATTTCATACATTCGTACTTACAAATCATACATGTACAAGATTACTTAGATTCTTACTTTTGAATGCACGTGCACAAGATTTCATGTTTATGTACTTATGAATACAAGAAAACCATAGATTATCACTCATGAATACACAACGTATACTTCGTATGCGTCAAGAGTGCAAGAATACAATAACAACGTATACTTTGTATACGTCAAGAATGCAAGAATACAAGAATGTAAGAATACAAGAATGCAAGAATGCAAGAATATAAGAAATATGAAATAAGAAATCAAGAAATCGGGAAATGTATAGTTCGTATACGTCAAGAAATACTTTGTATTCATACCACTCATGATACTACTTTTCTGATAAAACCTATGAACTCACCAACTTTATGTTGACCTTTTAGCATGTATCTCTCAGGTTGACACTTGCAGTAGGATTGGACTGCTTTTGGAAGCAATAGCTCGAGTCGCATGCTTTACAAACATCAGAGAATTTCTTGCATTACTATTTTGAAATATTAGTTATGTATTAGAATCTCTAGGATTATTCGCGAACTCGTATGTTATGTAAAACGTATTTGATATCTATGTATCATTTTCAAAACGTCTCATTTAGAGGTCGTTCAATGTAACCTTGTGTGATGATTACTGATTAGTCGCGCCCCGACCCGACTTCCGCTGCACCGTAAATTTGGGGGTGCGACATGACACGTGTTACTACTTGATTGACTTTGTTCTAACTCACAAGCGGTTATTGAACATTCTGTGGACCCCATTTCTCATCATGCAAAATGTGTGATTTGAGATTTATCCAATCACTTGTGGACACATCATCATAACATATGTTCTTTGCATTCTCTGGGATGCTTGCTGACGTATATTCATAGAGCGACTTCGTACTTTGGTGGAAACTTTATTCTTCATTAGTCACTGAAGGCATAATACTCTTTTTCACTCACTGCGAATTAAAATGCTCTTGTAGAGTGATTCGTCTTATTATCTTTTTGCAATTATCTTTTATTAAGGACAGTGACTTATGCCTTTATTTGATAAGTGAGAAACATAAGTCTCTCGCTATCATGAGGATGACTAGCGACACACCAAGTAGAGACTTAGTTGCTCAACTAAACATTTGTAGAAGCACAAATGCTAGAAACAATCTTCTTTAGTAACACGAGTTTTGACTTCATCATTTTCAGTGACTGAGTTATTAGTGATTTGGGTTGGACAACGAACAGTGACCCAACAATATATATACATATATATTGGTGTGTGTTATGTAACGTTTAAATAGTTTTATTTATTAAAATGGAAATACTAAGGTAATACTATCACACAATACATGCAAGAATATCTGATCGAATAATAGTATAGTGAAAAGCCCCAAATTCGTGAACATTTTTTTTTTTTTTAAAGAATACTAATGAATTATAAAGAATACTAACGAATTATAAAGAATACTAATGAATTCTAAAGAATACTAACAGATTCTAAAGAATATTAACGAATTATAAAGAATACTAATAAATTCTAAAGAATACTAATGAATTCTAAAGAATACTAACGAATTATAAAGAATACTAATGAATTCTAAAGAATACTAACAGATTCTAAAGAATACTAACGAATTATAAATAATACTAATGAATTCTAAAGAATACTAACATATTCCGGACCAATTCACAACCCGTTGGACTCATTTCCAGAATTTTACCTTCCAACACGCTCCATTACGTTATTGGGGCCAATAGCCCACATTAAAATGATTCGAACACTCATTTTGACACATTTTGGCATGTTGACCCGTTAAACTGCCCATTTTGACCCCTTTAGAAAAATAACAATAGTTCGACCCATAAACCTCTAGGGTCAACGTTCATTTGATAGATTCAATATTACTACCATTTCCTCACTACCAAAATCAACCGAAACTCAATACTTCCATTAAACCATATTTCCACTTTTAACTAACTTCAGCTGAAACATGGACCAAACTCAGGTTTTTAAACAAATTTCGGACACGCATAACTTTTTACTCGTTTAGAGTTAGACTCTAAAATTTTACAGACATCTCCAACATGCCAAATTGAAACTTTCCCTTTTTACACTTTTTCAAAATACGCATTTATCGAGAAAATGGACGTATGACCAATTTATTGCCATTTTGGACCATTTTGGTGAACAAGTCATATTCCAATTCACTTGGTTTCTGACTTCAACCTTTTGCACACATGTTCTATGATACAATTGACACGTGTGAGTGTATTCCTAAATGTCGTACACCCACTCTATTCCATTTTAACTCCTTTGACCCGTTTAGGGTCCATTTGGACACTTTAATTAAATCTAATCCATTTTAACCATATAATACATGATTTCAATTCCTTTAAACAACATGCCATAATTCTTAATTCATGATCACTCGAATGAGCCAAAATACAAACTTTGACACTTTGATCATAAGTTCGCCATAACTATGATCAATATACACGTTATTCCACTTCTAACAACATTATCACTATACAATATTCACATTACCCAAATTGACACCATTATATTTCACTTTGACTATACCAAGTCAAGGATACCGTTTTCAACCAAATGACACTTTACACTTTAATTCATCAACATAATTCAAAAGTGTCTTTTTGGGCGATTTACTCAAGTGATAATTCATAACGACAATTCAAAAGGAAAAGAAGCTTGTCTAACCACATTGCAAGCTCCAATCCACGCTATTTCCTTGTAATCATACTTCATCCAATTGGTTCAACCGAACCAAATACCTACAACATAAAATTTCTAAAACAGTAAGCATTAAGCTTAGTGAGTTTATGAGCAATTAAATAAATAATTCACAAATACACCAATATATTTCTTTATTCAAGAATACACTTATCTGATTCCACAATGAGCTACAAGACAATTACAAAGATTCTTTTTACTTCGTATGGATCCGCGGTGCAAAAGATACAAATAAGTAAGGCACCAAAATGGATACCAATCTTAATAGATACCAGTGGTGCCAAGCACCTATTTCGAAATCTATGATTATTCCGTATTGATAAAATCCTTATAATTCACTCATTCCACAAATCCATATAGTTATCACATTATCCACACACCAATCACTTAATCAACCAAATATCTTAACACAAAACACAACACATAAGATCATCACACATCTAATCTCTATCCTAATAACTACACTTAGAAACAAGATTCGAAACAATTAGTATTTCATTGGGTCATGCAAACCTCTTGCTCGTAAGCAATCCGACAAGCATACCCATTATAATTCACGATTAAGAAACAAGACATGATACAAACAACTACCATTATATATCTATATACATATAAGATATATATATATACATACACCAACATTATCCATTTAACCCCCATAATACTCACCTTTGCTTTTAGGCAAAAGCATGATTCTTCACTAGAATGTAGATAACACCCATCTTGATCACCTATTACACATTACATCAAAATAACAACAAAATCAACAACTAATATTCATTATAATCAATATATCAACATTATCAATCCATCACCCTTATTGGATTGATCATCTTACTCTTAACCCTTTATTTCATAATCCTCTTTATTTCATTATTTCATTAATTGATTACTATTTAATTGATTATTTCTTATCATAATTCAAGATTCATCATAAATTAATCCAAGGTTATGAGAAATCACCATAATTATCATTAATTCATTAATCTCATTATTTCATTACTTAAGCTATAACCATACACATGACTTAATCATGTATATATTACTTCCATTACCATTAAAATAACACTTATATCCTATTTCAATCATCACTGATGATTATCATAATCATTTATCAACTTCATCATAACCAATTTCATAATTCATCATAAACTAGATTACTTAATCTCTTGATTCCATATTTCAATATTCTTTATACATATTCCAACAACATTCATAATCATCAATTAAGGTGTATTAGCACCAATTCATCATCTTTTATAAAAACCCACTTTGATAACCAATTATAAACTTCAATTAATACTCTTTTAGGTTGAATTCATATTACCCATCATCATGTATACTTTCATACATCCTTAATTCATCATTATAAACCCTAATTTTGGATTGAAACCATCAATCAATCAAAACCCCCATATAAATCTATTTCTAGGTTAGAAAAATTGAAGAACAAGGATTACCTCTTGCTATGAAGAATCAATTGATGAAGAATCTGAGTTTTCTAACTCCAATTTGATGTTTTGGAAGTGATTTTAGATTAGGGCTTGGGGTTTCACGATTTTTCTTCATCGTGAGATCTCTGGAATGTTTTTGGAATGATATATGTGATACGTACATGTGTATATTAGATATACATGTGTTTTAATTTTATTTCCCGTGATTATCATTGTCTGGAACTTTAAAACCGACTCACAGTTATTACTATTTTATTTCACCTAAAGTAAAAAATAACTTAAAACATTTACTATTACTTTATTCACAATATTACTTTTGGATTTTGGGATGTTACAAGTCTCCCCCACTTATTTCATTCGTGTCCTCACGAATGTCACGTGTATATATTCATATCAATACGTTCTCTACTAGTGCGGAAGCGTTTATTTCATATATGATACTTTACACAATTAATAAATTCATAACATGAATGTACACTACTCATGTACTCACGAAATCTCTTTGATTCATATTTCATTTTAGTTCCAGATAACTAAATACATATATTACATTAGTCTTAATAGTTCACCAGCTATTTATTTCATTATTTTGCACATATCCAAGGTGTATTTCAATTTAATCCATAAATCCTAAGCACATAACTGTGCTTTTAACTCTATTTCTCTTGCTAGCACAAAGTACAATATCCAGCACAATGTGCAATCATACCAATTATTTCTTCATAACTAATACACATAAAATACGTCACTCAATTGAATAACTTATAATATAGATACATGTTTTCAATTCTTTCCACATTCACATTTCTATTATTGTGCATACTTCTATTTTTACCCACGCACATATACTGTGCATATATCCTATTCTATACTGACCACTTACCCGAGTCATTTATTATTATTAGTCATATAGATACTTTGAATCACATAGTCACTTGATATAAGTAAAATACATAACTATTTATTTCTTTATAATGATCACATTAGTGGTTATAAAAACCACAACACATATTTCAACAACAAAATTTTTACTTCAAATCATAACTAATCAATAAGCTAGTACTCACATATTACCTTAATTACATAATCATTTAGCATCAGTTCACACTGAAATAGATACTAGACACAATACAGGTTAGCACCAGCTACACTCACATGAGTACTAACAACAACATATTTCATGTTATCGTATTAACTACGTCAGCAACATATGATTATCATAATCATCGTATTTCATAATCAGTTTTAATACAGGATCAGTACTAACCGCAGCTAGCAACTGATCAATCATAAATTCATAATCATATTTCTATATTATGTTATTTCATAATCAAATTCTATTTCTATTAATCTATTATATGTCACTTAATAAGATTCTCTCCCACTTAAGATTCATCATACTACTTTTAATAACAGAATTCATAATAAGATAATAGTTTAGGGGCAAACGCATGTTTTATTTCGACTAACATCTATTTCTTGTATAATAGGTACCACATTATGACTATAGTCTAGTGGTTTACTATTTCTATATTCCATACTGAAATCACTTCATATTGATACTATATTCATTTATAAAGCATAGGCTTACATATTTCTGTCTTTATCCGATACAAATCAATACTAATTCTACACTTATTTTCTACAAATTATATCAAGCCTCTCTGATACTTGGCAGCCTCAACAATTCCATGTGAATAGCATAATATAACTACGTTGGCCAGACGTCTTTAGATTATGTTATACACACTTCCTTCTTAGGCTACTTTATATCATCCAGCCTTAATATAATTTCCACATAACTCATAACACAAGAATTTACAACAGGCAAAACACTGACTAGCACATTAATCACATATATTCAATTTATTGCACATCATTCATTTCACATAAGCAAATAATTCTACGTATTCCAGTCAATATTACTTATTTCACATTTCAATCTGTCTCTGATGAATTCATCTTTTGATTCAGTCATCAGCCAATCAGACACATATATTTCTAAGCACATAATAATTAATCACAAAATGATAACATATAACCATTCTATTATTTTTTTCCACATTTGACCAAGAAGGCATACCTCTTCCTCAATTAAATGAAACCAATACCATAACCTGCATATTTCATAAATATATTCGCATTTATTTCGTCACTTGTTTGACCGCAGTCAAAACATACTCATTAATACATATATTCCGTCATTCTCCATTAGGAGTAATTATCAGCAAATCAAGATATCACATATTTCGTTAACAAGAAAATTCAAATCACACCTTACAAATACTATTCCATATTCCTGATACTGATTTTATACTTTATTTCGATAATTTAAACACCCTTATGTCCATACAAAACTATTCCAGATTATTCATAATTATCCATGATACTAACATCCTAATCAATATTCCGTTCTACTAATTCGACATATAATTCGTATTCAAAAGTTCAGTCAGAACTACACATGACGTTAAACGTCTCGGTTAATATTTCAACTACTGAGTCAACAAGTAACAATCTTCAAATAATTCGAAACAAAGAAACATATCAATTCAATTTGACTACTACGTATAGTAATCAAAAGCATTTAAGAAATTCATAGTAGTTTAAGTCTAGGCAATCCTAATGTGGATTACCTAATTCCCTTAAACTATCGCTCTGATACCAACTTGAAACGCCCCAAATTCGTGAACATTTTCTTTTTTTAAAGAATACTAATGAATTATAAAGAATACTAACGAATTATAAAGAATACTAATGAATTCTAAAGAATACTAGCAGATTCTAAAGAATATTAACGAATTATAAAGAATACTAATAAATTCTAAAGAATACTAATGAATTCTAAAGAATACTAACGAATTATAAAGAATACTAATGAATTCTAAAGAATACTAACAGATTCTAAAGAATACTAACGAATTATAAATAATACTAATGAATTCTAAAGAATACTAACATATTCCGGACCAATTCACAACCCGTTGGACTCATTTCCAGAATTTTACCTTCCAACACGCTCCATTACGTTATTGGGGCCAATAGCCCACATTAAAATGATTCGAACACTCATTTTGACACATTTTGGCATGTTGACCCGTTAAACTGCCCATTTTGACCCCTTTAGAAAAATAACAATAGTTCGACCCATAAACCTCTAGGGTCAACGTTCATTTGATAGATTCAATATTACTACCATTTCCTCACTACCAAAATCAACCGAAACTCAATACTTCCATTAAACCATATTTCCACTTTTAACTAACTTCAGCTGAAACATGGACCAAACTCAGGTTTTTAAACAAATTTCGGACACGCATAACTTTTTACTCGTTTAGAGTTAGACTCTAAAATTTTACAGACATCTCCAACATGCCAAATTGAAACTTTCCCTTTTTACACTTTTTCAAAATACGCATTTATCGAGAAAATGGACGTATGACCAATTTATTGCCATTTTGGACCATTTTGGTGAACAAGTCATATTCCAATTCACTTGGTTTCTGACTTCAACCTTTTGCACACATGTTCTATGATACAATTGACACGTGTGAGTGTATTCCTAAATGTCGTACACCCACTCTATTCCATTTTAACTCCTTTGACCCGTTTAGGGTCCATTTGGACACTTTAATTAAATCTAATCCATTTTAACCATATAATACATGATTTCAATTCCTTTAAACAACATGCCATAATTCTTAATTCATGATCACTCGAATGAGCCAAAATACAAACTTTGACACTTTGATCATAAGTTCGCCATAACTATGATCAATATACACGTTATTCCACTTCTAACAACATTATCACTATACAATATTCACATTACCCAAATTGACACCATTATATTTCACTTTGACTATACCAAGTCAAGGATACCGTTTTCAACCAAATGACACTTTACACTTTAATTCATCAACATAATTCAAAAGTGTCTTTTTGGGCGATTTACTCAAGTGATAATTCATAACGACAATTCAAAAGGAAAAGAAGCTTGTCTAACCACATTGCAAGCTCCAATCCACGCTATTTCCTTGTAATCATACTTCATCCAATTGGTTCAACCGAACCAAATACCTACAACATAAAATTTCTAAAACAGTAAGCATTAAGCTTAGTGAGTTTATGAGCAATTAAATAAATAATTCACAAATACACCAATATATTTCTTTATTCAAGAATACACTTATCTGATTCCACAATGAGCTACAAGACAATTACAAAGATTCTTTTTACTTCGTATGGATCCGCGGTGCAAAAGATACAAATAAGTAAGGCACCAAAATGGATACCAATCTTAATAGATACCAGTGGTGCCAAGCACCTATTTCGAAATCTATGATTATTCCGTATTGATAAAATCCTTATAATTCACTCATTCCACAAATCCATATAGTTATCACATTATCCACACACCAATCACTTAATCAACCAAATATCTTAACACAAAACACAACACATAAGATCATCACACATCTAATCTCTATCCTAATAACTACACTTAGAAACAAGATTCGAAACAATTAGTATTTCATTGGGTCATGCAAACCTCTTGCTCGTAAGCAATCCGACAAGCATACCCATTATAATTCACGATTAAGAAACAAGACATGATACAAACAACTACCATTATATATCTATATACATATAAGATATATATATATACATACACCAACATTATCCATTTAACCCCCATAATACTCACCTTTGCTTTTAGGCAAAAGCATGATTCTTCACTAGAATGTAGATAACACCCATCTTGATCACCTATTACACATTACATCAAAATAACAACAAAATCAACAACTAATATTCATTATAATCAATATATCAACATTATCAATCCATCACCCTTATTGGATTGATCATCTTACTCTTAACCCTTTATTTCATAATCCTCTTTATTTCATTATTTCATTAATTGATTACTATTTAATTGATTATTTCTTATCATAATTCAAGATTCATCATAAATTAATCCAAGGTTATGAGAAATCACCATAATTATCATTAATTCATTAATCTCATTATTTCATTACTTAAGCTATAACCATACACATGACTTAATCATGTATATATTACTTCCATTACCATTAAAATAACACTTATATCCTATTTCAATCATCACTGATGATTATCATAATCATTTATCAACTTCATCATAACCAATTTCATAATTCATCATAAACTAGATTACTTAATCTCTTGATTCCATATTTCAATATTCTTTATACATATTCCAACAACATTCATAATCATCAATTAAGGTGTATTAGCACCAATTCATCATCTTTTATAAAAACCCACTTTGATAACCAATTATAAACTTCAATTAATACTCTTTTAGGTTGAATTCATATTACCCATCATCATGTATACTTTCATACATCCTTAATTCATCATTATAAACCCTAATTTTGGATTGAAACCATCAATCAATCAAAACCCCCATATAAATCTATTTCTAGGTTAGAAAAATTGAAGAACAAGGATTACCTCTTGCTATGAAGAATCAATTGATGAAGAATCTGAGTTTTCTAACTCCAATTTGATGTTTTGGAAGTGATTTTAGATTAGGGCTTGGGGTTTCACGATTTTTCTTCATCGTGAGATCTCTGGAATGTTTTTGGAATGATATATGTGATACGTACATGTGTATATTAGATATACATGTGTTTTAATTTTATTTCCCGTGATTATCATTGTCTGGAACTTTAAAACCTACTCACAGTTATTACTATTTTATTTAACCTAAAGTAAAAAATAACTTAAAACATTTACTATTACTTTATTCACAATATTACTTTTGGATTTTGGGATGTTACATATAGCTTAGGTAAGACCGAGTGTCGAACCATAGGGAATGGTGTTAAATTAAAATAATTAATTAAACTAAATAAAAGTAAATTACATATAAGGGGACGTTTTAGTTCCGTACGAACAATTTTTATGCAAACTAATTTAAAACACTTAAATAAACAAAGTATTTAAAGATAACTAGAAACAATCAATAGAAGAAATATGTATTTACTTAGACTAGCAATTCCTAGATTCAGGTTATCAGGTATGTTTATTGGTTCGTTGGTTGATTTTATGGTGAATTAACAAAGATGGAAATTTTCTTGGTCAGGTTGACTATTCCTATAAATCTTAGATAAAACACAAGATTCATTACGAATACACTAGAAGTCTTTCTACTTGCTGCTTATCTAATCTTTATTCAATTAACCCTTTCACAAATTATTGAGATTTATTTTAATAACTTCGCGTCAACAAATGTTTATAATTGGGGAAGGTTATTGTAGAATCATTTCTTATGGTATAAACCGTAAGAACGACTTTTTTCACTTTTAAATTCAACATATACACTTTTTGTAAAAATAATTATGCCAAAATTATTAGAGTTATATCCTCTTTAATATTAGATCGATTAAAAAATAAAAAATATATGATACACAAATTAAAGTTGTATATCACAGCCTTTTATGTGTGATACTGTGATGCACACTAAATTTTTTATGATGTGTATCACATATTTTTTATAAAATTTTTTTCTCATATTTAAGAGCTAAAATTTTTGATATAAATTTTTTATCAAAAACATAATTTAATCTTATAGTTAAAAGTAAAAATGTTTGTTCCTACCGTTCTCACCATAACAAGTGTTCCTACTTGAAAATTCCCCGTTTATAATTATTTTCCAACAATTATCAAATCAATTATAATTAATAGTCGTTATTACTCTTAACCTATCTCCGGTCACAGTTTCAAGCCACAGTTATTTAATAAATTATCTAACTATGAATAACTAATTAACTCGTACAAACGTCCGTTATAGCATAAATTAATTAATCACTTTAAGTAACAACTAAGAACATATAATCAATATGGATCTTCATATAAACTCAATAAGTATTCATAAAATCAAACCAATATGAACATACTATTAAACCATTATCTAATAATTATTCATCTAAGGAAAATTAGTTCATGATTTAAGTAAAAGACATCAGATCCATGATAACATAAACAAACATTGTTTAATGAAAGTGAGATCGAGATCCAAACCAAATAAACGAACGAATCTTCGTTAGGGTTGAAAACCTTCAAACCCTAGCTTCCTAGCTCCAAATTCGTGCCTCTAGTCGCTCCTTAAACCCTAAAGTCGAATTAAGGTTCTTCAAATTCGTCTGTAATAAGGCTGAGCCGAGGGTTCTATTTATACCTTTCCAAACCGACCTCCCAACCGCCGGTTGGGCCTTCCAACCAGCGGTTGGGTTACTTTCTGCCCAAGTCACAGCCCACGACCCGCTTCGTTCCACCGCCTTTAGCTTTTGGGTCCCAACCGTCGGCTGACAAGTCCAACCGGCGGTTGGGCTTCAATATTATCATATCAGCTTGGTCGATCCAGTCCATGTATTTTTGGGCCCAATCAGCTTTAATCCATTTTTAGCTCCTTTTTAGCCCATTTTCCTTTCTTTTCTTGATTCAAGCTAATTTATTCACCTAATTGCAAATATTAACGAAATAAGTATCTAAAATTAAATAAATGCAATATAAATGTATAAAAATGAAGAAATATTATTAAATAAATATGTAACTATTTGATGCTATCATATATATATATATTATACACTTTAGGGTGCCGTTCAATTACTGGATATCACATAATTCCTTACTCTTTGACGACTACAAACCCTAGCCTACTTATGCGTTGTTTAGCTCATTGTAATCTCAATTTCGAGTTTTTGTAAACGCTTCAGTTATAGTGGATTGATTCTCGGCTTTCTACGCCCGTGGATTTTTCCTGTTTTGGGATTCCACGTAAATCTATGTGTCGTTTATTATTTGATTTATTTAATTGATAATTGTTGTTAGTTACTCACTAATACTGATTGTTTAATCCTATTCCGCATCACACATATTGATTACATATTAGCCTTGGATTCTAGGGAATAATTGAATTGATCATACTCTGTTTTACTACAATTGGTATCAGAGCATCCAAGTATTGATATCGGTTTACTGGGATTGTTTATCAAGCGGTTAACTATGTCTTCAATGAAGTATGATATTCCCTTGTTGGATCGAAACACTAGATTTCCCTTATGGCAAGTAAATATGAGAGATGTGTTGATTCAAAAGGATTTACACCGGGAACTTTTAGGTTTCGAGAAAATGCCCGCATCTTGGATCGATGAGGAAAAACAGACCAAAAATCTGAAGGCTTCTTCACAAATTCGTTTGCACTTGTTAAACGATGTTTTGCAGGATGTGTTAAAGGAAACTTCGGTTGCAGCTCTATGGTTAAAGTTGGAGAAATTACCGATGACTAAGAGCTATCGAACAAGTTGCACATGAAACAACGTTTGTTCAATATTAAGATGAATGAAGGAGGTTCACTAGTTGATCATATATCCACATTCAAAGACTTGGTCAGTAACTTAGAGAATATGGATGTTACCTACGATGATGAGGATTTGGCTCTCTTATTTTTCATCATTGCCCGAAACATAAAGTCACTTTCGTGACACTATCATCTACAGTTGTGACACTCTTGTATTGGATGAAGTTTTATCTGCTTTGGATTCGAAAGAGAAGATGAAACAGATTACAAGTGGTGGTCCAAGTGACGTGAAAACGGAAGGCTTAAATGCTAAACTCTCAATCTACCAATAAGATGAGTTCTATATCAAAAGGCAAACACAAGTATTGCTTTTATTGTAGTCATAAGGGACACACTATTGATGAATGCTACTCATTAAAGAACAAAGAGAACCAGAAAGCAACTTCAAAAGGTAAGCAAGGAAAAACAGTAACTAATCTGGTGAAGCTGATGTTGTAGAGATAGGGTGTGTTGGAGAACACCTAACTCTTTATGTAGATGATAATGATTGTGCAGGCCAATGGGTACTCGCTTCTGGTTGTACGTTTCACATGTCTCCCAACAAAAGTTGGTTACATACGTTTGAAAATATTAATCACGTATGTAATTAGTGGTTAACACATGTGTTACTAATTTTTATCAAGCATGTTATTAGTTCCTATCACATATGTTATTAATTGTTATCACGTGTGTTATTATTAGGTAACATATGTGTTATAGTTGTAATCAAGTATATTATTAGTTGCTATCACATATGTTATTAACGAGGATTTTTTACCCGCACGTTGCGGCGGGGTCTTAAAATGTATATATTTTGGTAAACAGAGGTCGAAGTTGAAAAGGCAACATTTTATATACATAACTGAAATATCAATCATCATAATGTGAATCCGGGACCATATTTAGATTACAAACTTATACGCCGAATTGATAGAACAAAGTTTACGTTATTTGATAGAAAGGCGACAACAAATATTAAGTAATATCCCAAAGGTTTCATTAGAGTTATCATAATGGCATTGAGCAATATTCATGTAATTTTATTAAGTCTCATATTTTGATGTTTCTATCATTCGTCTTCACCGTATAACTCTTGATTTGTGTAGTTGCATCTTTGATTATGAAAAAAAATTCATCTTATACCTTGAAGCTTAACCTTGAATTCTTCATCTACTGTAGGAGAAATAATAATATTAATCACGTAAAAGAAAAAGCATGATCCGGCCATCTACGTGCTTCCAATCGAAAATGCAAAATAACCTAAATACCCATACACCCAGAACGCAACGAATTCAATCATTCATAGTGGTAATTTTCTCTAAGTGAAGATTTATAAAAGAAATGGTATGAATTAAACCAAACCAACTTCTCGTCTAGATATATTTAATAGAATGAATATAGTAAGTGAATATATAGATTAAAAATCAAATTACAATAAATAGAGTAGTATATACTAAAACTGACTTGAATACAAAGAGTAGACCTTTCAAACAACATGATATTACCGGATGGTCAAAAACTGCCGACTGCCAGCTCTCTTTCTTCTTTTCTTGTAAACGGAAACCACGTCTTTGCGTTATTTACCATTCTTCAAGTTAAACTATTTTAAACAAGGGTTAATAGACAATTTCGTTACTGTACTTTCCGAAAAAGTTCAATTTAGTTACCGAACTTTTATTTGGTTCAATTGAATTACTGAACTTACAAAACCGGTTTACAAGTGTAAAATCCTCGTTTTTTATTCCTAGAAAATGAAAGTTCGATTACGAAATTGAACATTTTCGTAAACTACAGTAACTAATATGTGTATGATTAGAAACTTGAGTAACAATTTGATCAATTATTTAAATGTTCAGTAATTCAATTGAACCAAATAAAAGTTCGGTAACTAAATTGAACTTTTTCGGAAAGTACAGTAACGAAATTGTCTATTAACCCTTTAAACAACAAACAAAATTAACTGTTATTGAACGAATTGAACCCCATTGATAAAGGAGTCAACAAATAAAATAGTTATACGATGGATTAATTACAAAAAGTCAGATTCTTGAATGGTGCTAACTTCCAACCATTTGAGATGTGATGTAGAAAACAAATATGTAAGTCGGAGATACTTGAAAAACAAAGAGTTACAATCATCTTCTTCCTAACACAAAAATCAAAATAAAATCTTTATTAAAAGCAGCATAATTACATAACCATAAAAGGTTCAATAGTTATAGAAACTTGAGGAGAGAAGCTTTTTATATAAATCAAATTGTCATATGAAAGAAAATGAATTGATAGTGCTAGGTGTAGTTGATGTGGATGATGAACCATAATGGGTGTGGGAAAGAGTGGGTGGAATGAATGATATTTACCCAAGGTTACATGGCAAATCAAAAAAGTACAACACTCTCCATTTTATAATTTTTACAACTTCTCGTATTGATATGTATCATCTGAGTTACTATATTTAAATGTGCTATCCGAATGATTTAAGATTTGTTTTATGTAAAAAAGTTAAAAGCATGGAGTAGTTACCAAGCATCAAATAATGAAAGTTTCCTACATTATTTGAATTTCACTATTCAAACAACTATTAAATAGCAACTCAGTATTGACTTTTTTGTGTTCACGAGTTGCTACAATTAATATTTCAAATTGAGTGAAGTACCTGAGTTTGCAATAGGTTAAAAACAGTAACATTTACTTTGGTAAATGTTATAGAGTAAATTGTTATCACGTGTGTTATTAGTGGTTAATACATGTGTTATTAATTGTTATCAAGTATGTTATTAGTTGCTATCAGATGTGTTATTAATTATTATTACATGTGTTATTAATTGTTATCAAATGTCTTATTAGCACTTAACACATGTGTTGTTATCGTTATCACGTGTGTTATTAGCGGTTAAATCATGTGTTGTTATCGTTATCACGTGTGTTATTAGTGGTTAACACGTGTTATTAATTATTATCAAGTACGTTATTAGATGATATCATGTGTGTTATTAGTGGCTAACACATGTCTTATTAATTGTTTTCACGTGTGTTATTAGTGGTTAACACATGTAATCAAGTATGTTATTAGTTGTTCTCACATGTGTTATTAATTGTGTATCACATGTGTTATTAGTGGTTAGCACATGTGTTATTAATTCCCTTTTCCTATTTTTTATTGTTGCGAAAGCTTTGCAAGTAATGATGATAGATGCTTGTAAAAAACGTATTTTTAAGGGGATTTCGCTAGCCGATGATGGATCTAACCTATCTCACCTTCAATACGTAGATAATGCTCTATTTTTTTGGGAGATGGTCATTGTCATATATTTTACATTTGATTAACATGCTTAGGTAGTTTGAAAAGGCATCAGGGCTGAAAGTCAACATACAGAAGAGTAAGATTTATGGTGTCGGGATTTGTCCTCTTGAAGTTGCAAGAGTAGCTAGTAATTTTAATTGCTCTCATGATCAACTCCCATTTTCATATTTGGCTCTTTCTGTGGGTACGAGTATGAAAAGAAGAGATTCTTGGAGTGGTGTGATTGAAAGCTTTCTTAATAAGCTCTCATCTTGGAAGGCAAAGCTCATCTCCATTGGAGGCCGAAGAACTCTAGTTAAATCGGTATTGGGCGCTCTTCCTCTCTATTACTTCTCCCTCTTTCGATCTCCTAAGAATATTATAAACAGGTTAGAATCAATCTGTTCTCGTTTCTTTTGGGGTTTTAAAGAAAATGATAAAAGGATGGTTTGGATCAAATGGAAACAAAGTTTTATCTATAAATAAAGCAGCAGGTTTGGGAGTGGGCAGTATGCTATGCAAGAACTTGGCTTGGCGATGGAGGTTTTATAATGAGCCAAATGCATTATGGCGAAAAGTGGTTAGAGGAGTTTGTTGGTCCTGATGGCGGGTTTGGTGTGAATGTTAATCCAAACTTAAAGCATGGCGTGTGGAAGAATGTAGTTGACAGTTGTAGCTAAATTGATAGATTAGGTATTGAGTTTGAAAGATCTATTATCAGAAATGTTAAAAACGGTTCTCAAACGAATTTTTGGTTCGATGAATGGTGTGGTGAAGGGAATATTCTAAAGAAATTTCCACAGCTCTTTGCTTTAGAGATAAATAAAAGTTGTAGTATAAAAGATCGATGGGCCTTGATTAATGGTGTTTGGCAAGGTAGGTGGCAATGGCGGATTCCTTCTCGTGGGAGATCGTTGGATGAATTATCTCAGCTTATTCTCACTATCGGGAATCTTATTTTATCCCCTGATCGCAGTGATCAATGAATTTGGAATCTTGGGCCCAACAAAAAAATTTCTTGGTGAAGGTTCTGTCACAATTAGTTTAGTCAAAAGTTTAAATGAAACAGTCGAAAATGTCAATCCAAATGGATTTCCATACTTCCTGGTAAGATTAACCTATGCCTGTGACGTGTGTCTTTTTCTAATAGAATTCCAACAAGAGTGAATCTGGAAAAGCGTGGGGTGGTGCTAAATTCAAATAGATGTCTGTTTTGTAATTATGAGCCAGAATCTCTGGGGCATTGCCTATTTGAGTGTGCAAAGGTTAAGCGAATTTGGTTGAAGGTTTGGAGTTGGTAGCAAATTAGATCTCCTCAACACCCAACTCTTGAAGACATTTTGTTGGGTGAATTTTGCGCAACAGAAAATAAACGGGTGGAGGTAGTATCGCATGGGGTCAAGTGTGTTCTTATTTAGGCAATTTGGAGATGGCGTAACTGAATTCTTCATGCACCTTCTGAAGAAGTAGAAAGTGCTTTGCATGATGATATTTTTCCTATGGTTTAACGGATGGCTCTATTGTGGATGTCAAATAGATGTAAATGAGTGGGTTTCGAGTGGAACAAGTGGTTACTGAATCCTCATAGCTTGGCTTTTGATTGATTGTTTCCCCTACTTGATATAGTTTTCATTGCTTGTTCCTTTTGGATGTTTTTGTGCTCCTCTTTGTAGCACCATTGTTGTGTTATGGCCCTGTTTATGAGTGTTCATTTTTTATAATAAATCTTAGCTCGACTTTTCAAAAAAATTGTTATGTGTTATTAGCTGTCAACACATATGTTATTAATTATTATCATGTGTGTTAATAGTGATTATCACATATGTTACCAAGAGTTAATATATGCAACATAAAATTTGATTGACGTTACAATTTTTTGTAAGTATCAACTGCCATTTAACTTGATTTTTATACAAGTGAAAACCAATATTATTTTAGCGAATCATATGGCTACAACTTTGAGATCCATATCATTACCATTTAACATACATGTGGGATTTGCAAACAACATTGATCTCTTCATCGATTTAATGATTCACTTGTTTGTGATTACGGACACAATGAAAAATTGAGATGTAGGAGATGGGTGAATGAATGTTGGGTGGTGTCTTGTGGAGGTGGAGACGGAGTGTTATATTCCTTTTTGACGTAAATTGACCAATTTACGCACATGGAGATTAAGAAAAGAAAGATTGTATGAATTAATATGGACCATTGATTGACATGATCGGATGGTTGGAACTCATTCTTCCATTATTTCATTCACAAATTACTATAGTCAAATGAACTTTTGTCATAAATATATAAATCAACTTTAATCAAACATTCAAACCAATACAAAAACATCAATCAAAAACAACTTTCACAACATCTTTTCCAATCCGTCAACTAATATAAAACAAATCAATACAATTAAATTAAAATAATACGTAGTATCAAATATCAAAATAAAAATAAAATAATGGAGTATTTGGTTAGGCACCCACTCAATCAGCCATGACCCGTGCAAGAAATCAAAGAAGAACAAAAAAAAAATAAAAAATAAAGAGAACGTGGGAGTAACGCCGTCAACAAACACCGTTAATTAGAAGAATATACGGAAAAGTAGCTAATAAAAGCTACATATATAATCTGGTCAAAATTCTACCAACAAACAAAAGACGCATAACTACTTGTACCATCAGCATAAACACTTGTACAGTGTCTTTGTCTAAATCACCAACCCAATACAAAGAATAAAGAATTAATTAGCTACACACCCACCTATATTTTTTTGCTGATGACCAAATTTCAGTGACCAGTAACGGTTTTCAGATTCATTCACTCCTGTCATCAATTCCGTTTTGTTTTCGTCGCTAATTAATTACACCTCAACTCAATAACCTCCGTATTTTTCCGTTTTGTATTAATTTTGCCAAAATTAAACGGATTTAGTTAGAATTTGTTGCAGATCGGACGCTTGTTGACTTTTGTAAGTAATTTTTCTAAACTTTTGACGTAGATTACGTTGATTTTTTTGTTAATTTGTTTGATTTGTGTTGTTTTACGATTTTAATTGGATTATTTGTGTTATATGTTATGTTTTCATTTGCTGATCTTGTAAATGTGAGGTTTGATTGATGCATATATGTATGCTGTTTCCAGAAATCTTAGTTTTTTAGTACTTTCTAGGGTTTTGATGGACCTGAAATTGAAGAAATTTGAACAGTAGATTTGATATTTTCTCTTTTACTTTTCTAGATATATTTTATTAAAATTTTTTAATCAAATGACTTGGTAAAATGAAATCATAGGTCTGGATTTGTGGTTTCTAAAACATAGTTTTTGTGTTTGCTGAGATTCAACCGATATCGATATACAAGAAACTTGGACACAGTTTGTTTCTGTATTTCTGTTTTTCATATTTATATGTAAAAAGGAGAACAGTGGTCATAGACTCATAGTCAAATTTGGTGATAAATCAAAGAGATTATTCAGATAGCTTTTGAAGTTTATATACAGTACTGTAGTATTTAAGATCTTAAAAAGGTGTGTTGTATGTGCACACTTCTTGGCTATCTTATCTTTTTGTAATTTTATATGTTATGGATGTTCATTTCCACCTATAGTATATATGCTAAAAAGCATATTTGGAGCTTTTTCGTAGCCAACAAATTTTATATCTCATGGTATAGATTAGGCACATAATTAACCTATATCTGTAGTGGCATCAGTGGATACATGTCTAGATTTTAAGTAATGAAAAGTAGAAAATATTGACTTGTGCTATGTAAATCATTGTGCCTACTGGAAAATCTTTATTTCCATATATACGCTTCGCCTTTCTATCAGCTCATAGAATTACAAAATGGCTGCTGAGACAGTGTTTCTAATGTGAGTTAAACATGACTCCTATTTTGCAGTGCCTACTAGAAAAGCTTGTTTGAAAGTAGAGAAGTATCGTTCATTATTCTGAAATACTGAATATTCAGCATAGTCTGGAATCGCCATATTCTAGGTAACCTCTTTAATCTCATTGTTTGGTGTCTTATTGTCCATATTGTAAGTTGGTTTTTGTGTGCAAACTGTTATTTTATATTTCTGATATACTATAAAGGAATATTATGCTTCAAGAATTTTCTGTTATCAATTAGGCTTTATATCTTAATTGACTTTATGCTTAGAGTGTTTTCGATTGCAAACCTTATGCTTACTTTAGGAAAGTTTTCAACCTTTAGTACTTAAAACTTAAATGGAGCTTGTGTTTTGGTAAGTGACCAGGTATCCATCTATTTCAATGATTTCTGACGTTTCTATATGACTATATCATCATCTTTTCCCAGGCTAGTGGCAAATAGAGATAAATATAATTCAAAATTTGGCTCATTAAGAGACATATTTTTTCTGCTCAGACTGCTTATAAAATCCTTTCGTGTTTTATCCACCTCTAAAGTTATATCTGAGTATGAAGAAATGCATGGAATAAATTAGAGTACAGTAAATTCATGTTTGATTAAGAATTAGTCTACCTATAAATTATTATTATGTTTGTTGTCCATGTATATTTATTTGATATCCCTTCTTTCTGTTTGTGATCTTTGACATTATGGAACAATTCATTGTGCTACTTGTCAATGAATGAGCCAAAGCAAGCTCAAGGTCAACCATGTGTGCATCCTTATAGTCACTAACAAAATTGAGCTCGAGTAGCTTTGTATAGTTGGCCTTGGCTCTGGCCTGGATTGCATAAGCATTACTGAACTTGATTATGTGTTTTTCTCAGAGCTTACTCTAAACTTACAAGTGAATATACTCAAATTAAAAAAAATTATACAAGAATGTAAATATATCTGAAACATTATGTTGTCATCAAATTGCAGTTCTGAGTAAATCATTTCTGTCAGGGTGATGGGCAGGGATATTGCTAGTGTACACATTGATAAGAAGCCAAATGTTCTTAAGGTGAAGGCTGATGGTGCATCTCATAGTACGAATCATGTTTCTCCACAACCTTCAGGAGAAAGTGTTAACGTAAGAAAAAGTGAGACTGACGAAGGGTTACATATTGAAAGAAGTCCTGAGAAGCAAGAAGCAGTAGGTGTGAAAAGCACCGGTTACGAAGTTTGTTCTCCGGGGGGTGTCACTGCAAAACCTGAACCTTCAAAATCAACTGAGAAAATTATGGGATCTCCTGTTAGCCCAGCATCAGGGTCTGCCTCTCTTGAAGAAAATGTAGCTACTGGTCTGCATATATCACCAAACGCCAGTAGTTTCAATTCCCCTATGAACACAAAGAAATCACAGGTAAACATATACTCTATTGATGCTATATATGATACTGTCTTTTAATATCTCGTAGGGGTGTGTGAATATTTGTCTGGAATGAAAAACCCAACTGGTTATGTTTGGTTTGGTTCTTGGTAGATAATAGTTTCAAAAGTCATTTCTGGGTTCAGTTCGGAAGCAGAATTAAACTTTTTAGTTTATTTCTAGGACTTTTTTTAATAACTTAAAACAACGTATTATTCATATATATCTTCAATTATAAAAGCCCAAGTTTGTATTCGGTTTACAGTCTGGTTGGGGATCGAACTGGATCGAAACAGGAGCCAGAGTGGTTAAAAAATGGTTTGGATTGGACCTGTTGTTGGTTCCATTACTTTTAATAGTAATGGTGTTCATTATATATCGTCAACTGGTCTGTGCATGGTAACCAATACTTCTATATTATTAGAACGAGCGTTTGGGATCAATTCTACATGTTAAACCTTCATATCATCACTGTCGTAGATAATATGCCAAAAAGGAATATAGGACTTGGTCAAGTGAAAACACAATGCTGAACAAAGTACTAACACTTGTGTGAATGAGAAAGTGATGCTTGGAAATCAGATCTCATAGAAGGAAGAATGAGAGGAGAGGGGGTAGATAACACAGTTGAATCTCCCTAGAGGAGAAGAGTATTTCCAGAGTTACCCTTCAATTTCAGCAACTCCCCAATTTTAATTAATCTAATAAAAACAATGTTGAATTGCCTTAGAAGAGGAAGAGAATTTCCAGAGTTACCCCTAACATTTCAACATTTCCTTTTACTTATTTTTGTTTCTCAATGAACCACAACAAGATCATAACTTTCTCTAAAGTGATGTATGGTGAGATGTGAAGCTGTGGTTCCCATTAAACGGCTTAAATGCATTTTAGTGTCCCAAAAAAGCAAAATAGTGTGCATGTAGATACCTATTTATAGACATCCTTGGACAAGAAACCAGTGGTATTGGCATACATCATTGCATAGTTTTTCATAGGCATACATATATGCGTGTGTGTGTTTTGGCATTTATATATCATTATTCCCAGTCATGTACATGTTCTCTAGAACTACCATGCAGAGTTACCATATGTTTTGGAAGATGAACTGCACTTTAATCGTACTTCATGACCACCAGAATCTCTTACACTTGACATGTTGATTCATTTAGTTATTTGAAGAGTATACTAACATGAGGATTTTTGCATATGTGAACAGCAGAGCTCTCCTTTCTCTGCTATAAGAGCACAAAAGTCTGATACACATAAGTATCATGATGAGGAAGATAATTGGTCTGTGGCTTCATCGTATCCTTTTCTGAAATGTTGTGTTATCATAGTTATAATGTGAATTTCGTATGTATAATGCATTATGCATGTAAATATGTAATATACAATGTATGTGCGTCTTATACAAGTGTTATCCTTAGCAACTAACAGTGCTGCAACCTCACGAACAGTCAGATCACGAGTAACAGTTGGAGTAGCTCCATCTTTCAGAAGTGCCCAACGTGCTACACAACGTAAAGAGGTATTTTTTTTCATGAATCTTATTTTTATAATCTTAGCATAAATTTTTGTGGATTCATTGATTTAAATTCCCTCTATTTTTTTGAAAAAAAATAGCATCATAAACCTCGTATTTCCATCTCTCTTTCTTGATGCATTTTATTCATGTTTTTCTTCCAGTTCTATTCAAAGCTGGAGCAAAAGCATCAAGCTCTTAAGGCAGAGAAGATGGAGTATGAAGCGCGGACCAAGGTACATAACAGCATAGTTGATCTGATTGTTATATATGTGGTCTCTATTCTTGTAGTTTCACTTTGACCTTGTGAACGGTCAATGTTGGTCTCACTTATGTAAACTGTTGGCAAATGATAATGATAGGAGGAGCAAGAAGAAGCTATAAAGCAGATGCGAAAGAACATGGTTGTTAAAGCAAACCCTGTTCCCAGTTTTTACCGCCAAGGACCTCCACCAAAGGTTGAACTTAAAAAGGTATTTCATCTCTATATCTCCTACTATTCCATGCATTTTTTAAATGAATGTAGTAGAACAAACTGAGCAGTAGCTAGGTACATGAAACTAGGCCTCTCAGGTATGATTCACGGATGAAGGGTAACATTTGTCAAGACAATGTTGGGAAAGTAATATGGATCATAAAACACGAATTTTGTTTACTTACTTTTGAAACTTTCGAAGTCTGAAACCCAGAGTCATTGGTTCAAGAAACTCGATTCGTACCAAATGGACCAAAAGGTCTTTGATTTTTGTTTACTAAGCCTATTGCATGATTATGATAGAGGGTAATGACTAAGAGCATCAACTTTTTGTATGTATTTAAGTTCTAAAAATGTATATTTGTATGTTTTTGGCTTTTTTTTTGCTACATAAAAAGACGTTAATTCTAAGTTCTATACATACAATTTAAGTTAAGTCATACAATTAACGTTTTTAGAACTATAAAACATACAACAAGAATTTTCAAAGTTCGCTACTTCGGCCTATACAATAGTAAAAGGTGTACAGTTTAATACATTTTGAAACATGAAAACATTTCATATTATATGATATTGAGACAAATACCTTAGTGTGGTTCTTTTTCTATTGCATACAAATAAGTTTTGATCATTATACTATTAAGATTATCTATTTGCCCACTATATCAAATTTGGAACTTTTGATGGTTTTTACCCACTAAACTTTAAAACATTAAACCCCTAAACTAATAAGACCTATCAAACTTGAAAGGTCTTGTGCCCATTTACAAATACGGCTGTTTACTGATTTTTACCTTATTTGTTGTCAGCTACCTCTGACCCGTGCCAAATCACCCAACTTAAATCGGAGAAAGAGCTGCGGCGATACCACACATACATCAGCTCATGAAGCTGCTCTTTGCTCAAAGGTGCGTCACAGCTTAGGTACTTCTAAACCCTGGGGCGCTAATTCGAGTCCAATCAAGCAGACACAGGGTCGCACCACCATCAATGGCATCAGCAAACCCAAGGACCGTACCACCACCAAACAGCCCAATGGAACACCTAAAGGTTCGCCTCTTAAGCTGTCCAAGGAGACCAACTCAGACATCACTGTTAACTCATGACTCAGGTAACTTACAATTTAAGCAAAAAAAAAAAAACAAAAGACGAAAAAAAGGAAGTCTTGAATTCCACCGCGTTTTCATTAATTGAAGTTGTCGATTGTGGTTTCTGTAACGTTGCATACTCTGGTATATTTCTGCTTGTAATAGTACATAACATATTAGATAGAGTGAGGAGAGAGACAACTAAGTGATGTAAACGATTTTCATTCTAATTTCCGTTACACTTGTTTCTTATCTTCCCTTTTGAGTTCAAATTTGTCATGACATGACGTAAAGGACTGGTCTGTGATCAGTTTGGACCACCAGGTTAGACTAGTTATGGGTTGGAGTGTCGGAACGTAACGCCCATTTCTCTGCCCCAATTGGTTACACTACGACGGGGCGTGACATGTACCTCTGCATCTCTACATATAAGTGTAAAATCATTAAAAATGTTGGGAGCAATATATGAAAAAATATGCTGGTGACATGTAACGCCAGCTATGTGGGGATAAATCTATCCAAAATCTTGGGAGCAAATATATTAAAAATGTTGGGAGCAAATGCAATATATGAAAAAATCTATCCAAAAATATGTTGGGAGCAATATATTAAAAATGTTGGGAGCAATATATGAAAAAATATGCTATATTAGTCACACCAGCTATGTGGTGATTCCCTTGTTGAATTAAACGCCTTCCATTTCAATCTATTCTGGGACGAGATTGAGATTTGAATTCTATTGAATTTTATACGTGAACCAACACAACCTAATACCCTTATTGAATGTAATTAAAATTGAATTTTATATAATTATGCGTACCCAACCGAGACAAGGGTTCATGTACGCATGATGTTAACGTACGCACACAACAATCTTAAAAGTGTTCATTGTGTATCAATTATAACATGTGCATTGTGTATCGATTATAACATGTGCATTGTGTATCATACAAATCATCACCGTCTTGCAACTTTAACATGTTCATTGTGTATCATATAAATTTTAAATAAAAATATACAAATTTTAATATGTTCATTATGTATCATTTAATAATTATATATGTTCATTGTGTATCATCTTCTTCCTACTCTTCCCTGCTTTTGCATTTTTAATACGTTTATTGTGTATCGTACAAATATTAAATTAAAATATAATAAAAAGATTACAAAAAGAAAAAATATTTAACATGAATCACAATTACGAATACACAGAGAAGATCCAATATCATAATTAAATTAGAATACATGTGATTAAATCACAGTAATTAAATAAATGTATCACACACAAATTAACCTAATACAACAACATGTATCAATTAAGGATGTGCGAAGGATGAAGGTGAACGGAGTAGAAGTACACGTGGATATAGGTGAATGGCTGTACAGTGCGTACGATAAAAAGCTGCGTACATGAACCGTACCCTGCGAACCGAACACAACCTAATGTGAATTAAATCGCTCACTTTCTTTTGAAAACCTAATATATGCGAACTAAGTGGCGATAAACTAGTTCCTAAGTCTCTAAACTACAAAAGGTCCAAAAATAAGCTTAGCTCAAGGTGGTGGTAACCAGTGGCGGATCCAGAGAATCATGTTGCCGGGGGCCTAAAATAGTTACTATAAATACGAAAGATTATAAAAGCACCAAAAAACAGTCATAAATATCATTAAGACAGTTTAAACACTTTGCAAGTAGTTAAATAACGTACATTAGATTAGTATACTAATTTACAACAAAAACTCATTTAAAATACAATAAATCCTTTAAAAAAATGATAGAAAGAAATAATTTAAAAGGAAAGTTTTATCGAATATGATGATTAAATTACTTGATACACTTGAAAAATTATAAATAGCTTCAGATATAATCGCCCTTTTCTTCGTTTTTCAATTAAATGGACCAAATAAGGGGCATGACATATTTTATTGTGGGGGCCTGTTAGAAAATCGCATTTTTTTTACACTTATGGGCCATGTTGGACTGGGGGCCCGTGACCCCCTCCCTAAAGGGCTGCATCCGCCCCTGGTGGTAACAATTAGGCACAATTGAATGGACACTCAATTTAGTTTGGTTTGCTTCTTGGTCATAACTATTTCACGTTGTATTGATATTATTATTGTTTCAGTTCAATAGATTTATAATTGTTTCAACTAGATTAGAAGAAACGCGCACAATACGGCGGATAATATTTTTCGCTCGCCAATGTGTTAGAATCATCCATCATTTAAGTTTATTTGATGCACAAATACCAAAATAATAACATTGTGAATGGTAAAAATGGAAAAAAGAAAAAAAATTATGTCAAACTTTTGATGTTAGACTACTTCAAATTTCACAATCAAAATTTCCATTTGTAAGTTAATTGTTAGTGATGTTTATATTAGGTGTAATAGGCTACAAAGTTTAAGTGTAATCGTTTACACTCCTTGCGTCATTTATATTGTGTCGCTTATAGAATCAAATATATGTATATATACATATGTATATATAGGGATGGGTTCTGGTGAAAACAAGGAGATAAAAAAAAACAGTGAAAACAGATCCCCACCCTCCATCTAATCTAACATATATATATAAAAAAGGGGTGGGGATAAAAAAAACCTGATGAAAACACTCTTTGATTCACAATTCTTTTAAGTTGTGAACTTTCATTTTTTTTACTTCACATATGAATTTTTTTGTGAACCCTTATATTTTTTTTGTTTCACATAAAATTTTCATCATGAACCTTTAATTTTTTTTGGCTTCACACAAAGTTTTTAACATTTTCAATTGTGAACCTTATTTTTTTCACATAATTTTTTTTTAAAAATTTTTCATGAAAATTTTAAAGTTTTTTTATTGTGAACTTTAATTTTTTTTTTTAGGTTCACGAAAAGTTTTTAATTTTTTCAACTGTGAACCTTAATTTTTTTTTGAGTTCACGGAAAGTTTTAACTTTTTCAATTGTGAATCTTTTTTTTTTCAACTGTGAACCTTAATTTTTTTTAGGTTCACGGAAAGTTTTAAAATCTTTCAATTGTGAACCTTTTTTTTTCAACTGTGAACCTTAATTTTTTTTTGAGTTCACGGAAACTTTTTTACTTTTTCATTTGTGAACCTTAATTTTTTTTGTTCACGAAAAGTTTTTGACTTTTTAATTGTGAACCTTAATTTTTTTTGGGTTCACAACAAGTTTTTAACTTTTTCAATTGTGAACCTTATTTTTTCAACTGTGAACCTTAATTTTTTTTAAGTTCACGGAAAGGTTTAAACCTTTTCAATTGCGAACCTTTTTTTTGTTTTAGGTTCACACGAAGTTTTTAAGTTTTTCAACTGTGAACTTTAATTTTTTTAAGTTTACGGATTTTATTTAATTTTATTTTTTTCACAAAAAGTATTTTTTTGTGTGAACCTTTATTTTTTCTAGTTTACCAAAAAAAAAAAAAAAAAAAAAAAAAGTTCACAACTTGAAAAAATTGTGAATCAAAAGTGTTTTCACCGTTTTTTTTTGTAACACCCCCAAATTTAATGATTTGCGGAAGCATACATTGGGTGTTACTAATCAATATACAAAGCACAAGATTAATAGTAAACGACCTCTAAATGAGACGTTTGTAAAATAGTTACATTTCATAATTAATAATCGTTTGAAAACCGTAGGTTTTCGTATACAAAATGTAATTCCCTAGAGCCCACGCGTATAGCGGGAGATTCTATTACATCACCATAGTTACAAAAGATAATGCCAAAGAATCTCCGTTAAATGCAGTTTGTAAATCATGCGACTCTAGCTAGTAATCCTGGAGTAGTCCTACTCCGTAAGTGTACCTGAGATACAAAGCTAAAAAGTGTCAACCAAAAAGGTTGGTGAATCTCACAGGTTTAGTAATAAGTAGGTGTTATGAACCACAAGTGTGTACCCGTATTGCTATCAAGCAAAGTAAGTAAATCAGTAAATTAGTACAGTGCCATGAGCTCATAAGTTGAAGCTTAACCGTGTAGTGTGAATATATCACGTACCCCCGTGAGTGCTATCCGCACACTCATATGTAACAAATACTAATATGTCTGTTTCTACGTGTAAATCAGTACGTGGTGGCGCTACCACCCCAGACAGGGATTGTCAGTCCCAAATGGATCCATTTACTAGTACTCGCGCTTAAGACCATAACTAACAACTTACGATAAGGAGGCTTTCAGTGGATAAAAGTAACTCATGCGTTTGTTTGTAATCAGTAATGTTTTCAGTTCAGTACATTGTGTTCATACGTAAAACAGTTGCTAAGTATCTCACCCCAAAGTATAAAACAGTAAAAGTGGGGCTGTAAGACTCACCTGAGTCGAGCAGTGGTAACTAGCAAATAGTAGTAAATCAAGTAGGTTCTCCGAACCCGTAACCTTCTAGTGCCTAAACACGTAAGGTTAAGTAAGTAGATGTCTCGCAAGACCATCTAGGCTAGTTGTTCATACAACCCGTTGTGTTTAAATGTTGGTTTGTTCGCGTTCGTATCAAAGTATACGGCCCGTTGGTGATTTGTTATAATTAAAGTTTGTCATTTATAACGCAATTTAGAGTAATTGTAATAGGAAAGTATGTTTTATTATGTTTGTTAGGTCGTATCGTATAAGGATTTGAGGTTGTAAAAGTTTGACACTTAGTGAAAACGTGAGTTTTCAAAGTTCTGGTTTGTGCGACGTAGCATGCGACGTAGGCATGCGACGTAAGGTGCGACGTAGGGTGCGACGTAGGCATGTACGTCGCATGATGCGACCTTCGCAAATAAATGCGACGTAGGGGCTGGCGTCGCTAGGCGCGACGTCGTAACTTAATGCGACGTAGTGACGGACGTCGCACAATGCGACGTCACGAAGGGTTGTGCGACGTAGAGGCCGACGTCGCATGAATCTGGGTCCAAAAGCGACGTAGCGGTCTGTTGGCCGGAAAATGTGCCGAAAACGAGTTTTCCGGTTTTCGTTCGGTCCAAATCTTTTACCCAACCCTTATATGAACATATTAAGCCTATTTAAGCCATAAACTTGTAAAAATGATCAAAAACGAGAGATTTCGGGATTTGTCGGAAACTTACAAAGTGTCGGATGAGAAATCCGAAAAGATAGCGTGATAGATCGTGATGCGGTGGTCGTTTTCTTCCAAAAGAGTAGTATGTTTCGCGTGCGTTTAGTGGTAGTATTTGTCGATTTTTGTGATGTTGTGGTTTTTAGTTGGTTGGTGGTTTTGAGAGAAAAGAGAGGAGAAGAGAAAGTAAGAGAGAGAAAGAGATAGGTGAAATGAAGAAGAAAAAGGTGGGAGGTGGAGGTTTATCCTCCACTTTCCAGTCCCCGCTCCCCGTGCGGTGTTCGTTTGCTCCGTCGTTTAAGCGTTAAATATCCATTTTTCGCGTTTAATTATTTTTATAAAATTACAAATCTTGTTAAATAATTTATTTAAATTATTTCCTTAAATCTTTAATAGTTTAAATTAGATTTAATTACTTTTGTTATTAAATCGTGTAAGTTATGAATCGTGTAATACGAGGTAGTTACTAAATGTTATAAAATAGCATTTCGGTCATAGTTGCGTTATTTTAGTTTATAAACACTTGTTCACCAACGTCCGTATTAACCGAATAGAATTTCATTCTATTTAAGTTGCGTACGATTTAATCAAATCGCAAAGTTATATATATTAACCAACATATAATCCGATACATGAATTAGCCTAATACAGAACCAATTACATGTATTAACAAAGAATTAGACGCTAATACTAGCCCTAATTTGGCGGTTGTTACATTCTCCCCTTGTTAAAAGAATTTCGTCCCGAAATTAGCTCGATTGCACGGTCGGTGCGTTGTCTGGGAAGAGATGTGGGTATTTCTGTCGCATTTGGTCCTCCCGTTCCCAGGTGAATTCAGGACCACGTCTAGAATTCCACCTGACTTTTACGATGGGAATACGACTCTGTTTTAGTTGTTTGACCTCGCGGTCCAGGATTTCCATAGGTTCCTCGACAACATGAAGTTTATCATCGATCTGAATTTCGTCGAGCGGTATAATCAGTGTCTCGTCAGACAGACATTTCTTCAGATTAGAAATGTGGAATGTGTTGTGAACGCTGCTAAGTTCAGCAGGAAGTTGCAGGCGGTATGCCACTGGACCAATCTTTTCAAGGATTTCGAATGGTCCGATGTATCTAGGGTTTAGTTTGCCTCGTTTTCCGAATCGAATGACACCTTTCCACGGTGCCACTTTGAGAAGTACCTTGTCCCCTACTTGGAACTCAAGGTGTTTGCGTCTCACGTCAGCATAGCTTTTCTGACGATCACGCGCGGCTTTTAGTCGGTTTTGTATGCCGACGATCTTTTCAGTTGTTTCATGTATGATTTCTGGACCGGTGAGTTGTGTATCCCCCACCTCAGTCCAACAAACAGGTGACCCGGCACTTACGACCGTACAGTGCCTCGAAGGGTGCAGCCTTTATGCTGGTGTGATAACTGTTGTTGTACGAGAACTCGCACAATGGTAAGTGATTTTCCCAGTTTTTACCGAAGTCAACTACGCAGGCACGTAGCATGTCTTCCAGTGTTTGTATGGTTCGTTCGCTCTGGCCGTCGGTTTGAGGATGGTAAGCCGTACTCATATCCAGGCGAGTACCAAGAGATTTTTGCAGTGATTGCCAGAAGCGAGAAGTAAACCGAGCATCTCGGTCGGAGATGATTGAGATGGGCACACCGTGTCTTGACACGATCTCCTTCAGGTAGATCCGTGTCAAACGTTCCATTTTATCAGTTTCCTTGATGGCTAGGAAATGAGCAGATTTAGTGAGTCGGTCAACGATCACCCAAATGGTATCGCAACCGTTAGAAGTTTTCGGGAGTTTAGTAATGAAATCCATGGTGATCTGCTCCCATTTCCATTGTGGTATTTCGGGTTGTTGTAGTAAACCGGAAGGTTTCTGGTGTTCAGCTTTAACCTTAGAACAAGTGAGACACTTGCCAACATAGGTTGCAATGTCAGATTTCATGTTGGGCCACCAATACATTTCCTTGATGCCGTGATACATTTTGTCGGCACCGGGGTGTATAGAGTATTTAGACTTGTGAGCTTCATCCATCACCAAGTCTCGCAGGTTCCCAAAACTTGGTAACCAGATTCGATTCGAGAAGTATTTGGCCCAGTTAGGTTTGGTTTCGAATTGTTTGTCCATGCCCCGCAAGGCCTCGTTTATCAAGTTTTCTGGTTTGAGTGCTTCGAGTTGAGCGGTGAGAGTTTGATTGATGAGATCGTTGTGAATGGTCATACCGAGAGCTCGAACTCGAAGTGGTTTCACTCGTTCCTTTCGGCTTAAAGCATCGGCGACAACATTCGCCTTGCCTGGATGATAGCGAATTTCGCAATCGTAATCAGTGAGCAACTCGACCCATCGACGTTGCCTCATGTTGAGATCCTTTTGATCGAAGATATGTTGGAGACTTTTATGGTCGGTAAAGATTGTACACTTGGTACCGTATAAGTAATGTCTCCAGATTTTCAGAGCGAATACAACAGCCCCCAACTCTAGGTCATGAGTTGTGTAGTTCTTTTCGTGGACTTTGAGTTGTCGAGAGGCGTAAGCGATGACCTTGTCTCGTTGCATCAACACGCAACCAAGACCTTGGTGTGAAGCATCACAGTATACCACGAAGTCGTCGTTGCCTTCGGGTAAGGATAAGATAGGTGCACTGCAGAGTTTTTGTTTTAGTAGTTGAAAAGCCGACTCCTGTTTGTCAGTCCAATCGAACTTCTTTTCTTTTTGAGTCAGTGCAGTGAGAGGTAGGGCTATTTTCGAAAAATTCTCAATGAACCGCCTGTAGTATCCGGCGAGTCCTAAGAATTGGCGTACCTCGGTCGGTGTTGTAGGTGCTTGCCAACCTTTGATAGCCTCGATTTTCGAAGGATCGACATGAATTCCTTGATTATCAATGACGTGTCCAAGGAATTGAACGGTTTGCATCCAGAACTCACACTTAGAGAATTTGGCGTATAACTCTTCGTGTTTGAGCAGCTCTAGGATGGTTTTCAGGTGTTGCGCGTGTTCTTGTTCAGTGCGCGAGTAAATCAAGATGTCATCGATGAAGACGATAACAAACTTGTCAAGGTAAGGTTTGCACACCCGATTCATAAGGTCCATGAACACAGCCGGTGCGTTGGTTAAGCCGAATGGCATCACTTGGAATTCATAATGCCCGTAGCGAGTTCGGAAAGCTGTTTTAGGAATATCTTCATCACGAACTCGGAGTTGGTGATAACCCGACCGTAGATCGATCTTTGAGTAGAAACTCGACCCCTGAAGTTGGTCGAACAGGTCATCGATGCGAGGAAGTGGGTAACGGTTCTTGACAGTTAATTTGTTGAGTTCACGGTAGTCGATGCACATGCGGAAAGAACCGTCTTTCTTTTTCACAAACAGGACCGGAGCTCCCCAAGGTGAGGAACTTGGTCGAATGAATCCCTTGTCCAGGAGTTCCTGTAATTGAGTAGACAACTCCTGAAGTTCGGATGGGGCTAGTCGGTAAGGGGCTCGTGCCACGGGTGCCGCGCCGGGCACAAGATCAATAGAGAATTCGACTTGTCTATTTGGCGGTAGGCCAGGCAAGTCTTCAGGAAAGACTTCCGGGAAGTCTCGAACAATAGGCACATCCTCAAGTCGCTTCTCCACCGACTTTTTCTCCATAACGTGTGCGAGGATTGCCTGGTACCCTTTTCTCAAGTATTTTCGGGTTTTCATACAAGAAATGATATTTATTCTCGTCCCACCGGTCTCCCCTTGTATGCTCAAAGTTCTACCGGTGACGAGAGGAATGCGTACAATTTTCTCAAAACAGACGATTTCAGCTCGGTGCTTGGATAGCCAATCCATACCGACGATGATGTCAAAGCTGCCGATTTAGACAGGTATCAAGTCAATGGAAAAGAGCTCGTTAGCTAAGTTCAGAGTGCAATTGGGTATCACACTGTCGGCCTCAATAAGTTTCCCGTTTGCCAATTCTATAGTGTACTTAGAATCTAAGGCCATAGGTGCAATGTCAAGAAGTGGGTAAAATTCGTCGGAAATAAAGCTCTTATCAGCACCAGTATCGAATAATACAGATGCAGTCAAGTTATTGAGAAGAAACGTACCCGTGACCACATTCGGGTCTTGACGGGCTTCCCCAGATTTCAGTACAAAAGCTCTTCCTCGAGCATTGTTATTGTTCCTGTTGTTGTTGTTGTTCAGCTTCGGGCAGTCTTTCTTGAAATGCCCCGTTCCGTTGCACCCATAACAAGTCTTTGGTGCCGAGGTGTTGATGTCAGTGGTGTTTGATCTACAGTCCCTAGCCAAATGTCCAAATCTTTTACACTTGCTGCAGGGACACGAACCATGGTGGTGTCGTTGGCACTTTGGGCAATAGGGCTTGGTTCCCTTGTACGCCCCCTTGTCATCAGAACTGGAGATGTAGGCTTTAATGGTTTCAGGTTTCTTGTTTTGGTGGTTGTTGTGATTGTCAGACCACTTTCTTTTGTTGCTGTTGGAAGATGGAGTGGGTGGTTCGGGGTCCTCGTTCATGGCTAGAAGTTCATGGGCCAACCGAATGGCACCATGAAGTGTGGTTTGTTTTGATGAGGCGACATTTCCCCGGACAGGTTCCGGGAGGCCGCGGATATACTTCTTGATCTTTTCGGGTTCAGTACCCGCCATGGTTGGGCGAAGGACGGTGAGTTGTTGGAATCGGGTGGTGTATCCAACGATATCAGTTCCTTGCACTTTCAAGTTCCAGAACTCTTCGTCCAGCTTGTATAGTTGTTCGGCCGGGCAATACTCATCAGTGAGCATTTTCTTTAGATCCTCCCAAGGGAGTAGATAAGCGGTATCAATACCCACAGACTGGGTATAGGAATTCCACCACGAGAGGGCACCATCTTCGAGGGTGCAGGTGGAGAATTTGACTTTGTCGTCCTCCGCACATTTGCTGATGCGGAAAACGGATTCCATCTTTTCGAACCATCTGATAAGTCCGATGGCTCCTTCGGTCCCCTTGAAGCTCAAGGGTTTGCAGTTTTGGAAATCCTTGTATGAACAAGGTTTAGCAGCAGAGGTTTCAGCGGCATCGCTGTTTCTTGTGGAACCTGGTGGAGTATTCCGAGCTAAAGCTTCAGTAACAGCCTGAGTTATAAGAGAGGTAATCTGGGCATCGGTGTATGGTCGTGTCTTTGGCGGCATGATTCTTCAATAAAAGAAATGAAGATACATGAGATTTTTGTAAGAGAAATTGCATTTATCTCAGATGTACATGTATAAAGATGGTAATACATAACATCAATATGAAAAAGGATTATGGCAATTAATATGAGTTGAAACAGCAAGAAATACTTGATAGATGATACGAGTTCAAAGGTTACATCCTACAGATGTATTACAAAAGGTGTCGGGAATTATTACATCCGACTGAAACATAGAGTAGTGCTTAGATAGCTACTAGATTACAGGATAAAGACTACACTAGTTTTAACGTAGATTAATTTGTTCCATCATCGTGACAAGACGGTCCACAGTGTTTGCAAGCCTGCTAGCTTGTCGGGCGTTGTCTTCGGCTAGTACTAGTCGTTGTGTTAGTCCGCGCGCATACTCTTCTGCCTCAAGTATGCGCTGCACACATTCATCCATCCTTTGTTGCAGGAGGGCATTTTCCACTCTTATTTCTATAATTTGGTTGCGAAGGACATCCATGTTGTTGTTTGTGGTTTCTAGGTCGTCGGAGACTTCTTCTATGCGTTCGAGGGATGTAAGTCTCCAGTTTTCGTTTGTTTCCTGCAACACGACATCAATGGTGCGAAGTCGTTGCTCGTGTTGGTTCACCCTAGCGGCTAAGGCCGGCAAGGTAGAGTGAGTGGAGTACGGGCCAGCTCGAGGCAACCTAGCGTTCCTCCTTGCTACCCTTGGGTTCTGCGACCCGGATTGAGAACGAGATGAATTGGATGGGATGTTTGCCATTTCTGAGACAAAGCGTTAGTAAGATGAGGCTAATATATATACATATATCATATCCAGCCTAGTGTCTAGCACGTATCAAGTAATGGTCCGGTTCTCTCGTAGTCAGAGTCAACTATCGTATCCCTGTTCAACATAATTATTTCAGATCTTACATCATCTTTCCTTAATTATACATAGTTGATCAGGCTATGTTAAATTAAAGTTGTATGCTGTAATTCCTGAACTAGTCATGTCTAATAAGAGAATACTGCCTAACGGTCATAGTCTAGGCCCACTAAATGCAACCTAGTTCACTATAACCTTAGGCTCTGATACCAATCTGTAACACCCCCAAATTTAATGATTTGCGGAAGCATACATTGGGTGTTACTAATCAATATACAAAGCACAAGATTAATAGTAAACGACCTCTAAATGAGACGTTTGTAAAATAGTTACATTTCATAATTAATAATCGTTTGAAAACCGTAGGTTTTCGTATACAAAATGTAATTCCCTAGAGCCCACGCGTATAGCGGGAGATTCTATTACATCACCATAGTTACAAAAGATAATGCCAAAGAATCTCCGTTAAATGCAGTTTGTAAATCATGCGACTCTAGCTAGTAATCCTGGAGTAGTCCTACTCCGTAAGTGTACCTGAGATACAAAGCTAAAAAGTGTCAACCAAAAAGGTTGGTGAATCTCACAGGTTTAGTAATAAGTAGGTGTTATGAACCACAAGTGTGTACCCGTATTGCTATCAAGCAAAGTAAGTAAATCAGTAAATTAGTACAGTGCCATGAGCTCATAAGTTGAAGCTTAACCGTGTAGTGTGAATATATCACGTACCCCCGTGAGTGCTATCCGCACACTCATATGTAACAAATACTAATATGTCTGTTTCTACGTGTAAATCAGTACGTGGTGGCGCTACCACCCCAGACAGGGATTGTCAGTCCCAAATGGATCCATTTACTAGTACTCGCGCTTAAGACCATAACTAACAACTTACGATAAGGAGGCTTTCAGTGGATAAAAGTAACTCATGCGTTTGTTTGTAATCAGTAATGTTTTCAGTTCAGTACATTGTGTTCATACGTAAAACAGTTGCTAAGTATCTCACCCCAAAGTATAAAACAGTAAAAGTGGGGCTGTAAGACTCACCTGAGTCGAGCAGTGGTAACTAGCAAATAGTAGTAAATCAAGTAGGTTCTCCGAACCCGTAACCTTCTAGTGCCTAAACACGTAAGGTTAAGTAAGTAGATGTCTCGCAAGACCATCTAGGCTAGTTGTTCATACAACCCGTTGTGTTTAAATGTTGGTTTGTTCGCGTTCGTATCAAAGTATACGGCCCGTTGGTGATTTGTTATAATTAAAGTTTGTCATTTATAACGCAATTTAGAGTAATTGTAATAGGAAAGTATGTTTTATTATGTTTGTTAGGTCGTATCGTATAAGAATTTGAGGTTGTAAAAGTTCGACACTTAGTGAAAACGTGAGTTTTCAAAGTTCTGGTTTGTGCGACGTAGCATGCGACGTAGGCATGCGACGTAAGGTGCGACGTAGGGTGCGACGTAGGCATGTACGTCGCATGATGCGACCTTCGCAAATAAATGCGACGTAGGGTGTAACAACCGCCAAATTAGGGCTAGTATTAGCGCCTAACTCTTTGTTAATACATGTAATTAGTTCTGTATTAGGCTAATTTATGTACCAGATTATATGTTGGTTAATATATACAACTTTGCGATTTGATTAAATCGTACGCAACTTAAATAGAATGAAATTCTATTCGGTTAACACGGACGTTGGTGAACAAATGTTTATAAACTAAAATAACGCAATTATAACTGAAATGCTATTTTATAATAGTTAATAACTGACTTGTACTACTCGAATAAAACGTACACGATTTTATAAACAAAAGTGATTAAAATTAATTTAACCTATTAAAGATTTAATAAAATAATTTAAATAAATTATTTAACGAGATTGGTGATTTATAAATATAATTAAACGCGTAAAATAAATATTTAACGTTTAAACGACGGAGAAAACGAACACCGCACGGAGAACGGGGAACGAAAAGTGGAGGTAAAAACCCCCACCTCCTTTCTCCTCCTCTCATTTTCACCTCACACTCTATCTCTCTTTTCTCTCTCTTTCTTTCTTTCTAATCACCACCAACACCCAAAAACCTCACATAATCGACAAATAAACATACTAAACGACGCCGAATCATACCACATCTTTGGAGAAAAACGTTCACCATCACACGATCTACAACTTCATCTTTTCGGATTTTCAATCCGACACTTTGTAAGTTTCCGACAAATCCCGACATCTCTCGTTTTTGATCATTTTTACTAATTTATGGTTTAAATAGGCTTAATATGTTCATATAAGGGTTGGGTAAAAGATTTGGACCCAACGGAAACCGGAAAACTCGTTTTCGACAAAAATTCCGGCCATCAGACCGCTACGTCGCATTTGGCCAGGGGCCTCTGCGACGTCGCGGCCTACGTCGCATAAAAACCTCAACGTCGCATTAGCGACGCTGCCCCCTACGTCGCATTGATTTGCGAAGGTCGCACCATGCGACGTACATACCCACGTCGCACCTGACGTCGCACCTGACGTCGCACCTGACGTCGCACCTGACGTCGCATCTGACGTCGCACCCGACGTCGCACCTGACGTCGCACCCTACGTCGCACGCTACGTCGCACATGACAGAACCTTGAAAAGTCAGATTTTACTAAGTGTCGAACTTACACAACTTCAAATACTTATGTCATACGACTTAACAAACGCCATAGAACATACTTTCTATTACAATTACACTAAATTGCGTTATAAATGATAAACTTTAATTATAACAAATCACCAACGGGCCGTATACTTTGATACAAACGAGAACGAACCAACATTTACACACAACGGGTTGTATGAACAACTAGCCTAGATGGTCTTGCGAGACATCTACTTACTTAACCTTACGTGTTTAGGCACTAGAAGGTTACGGGTTCGGAGAACCTACGATTGATACTACTTACTCGTTTATTGACATAAACGTACTTGCAAAGGCTCAGGTGAGTCTTACAGCCCCACTTTTACTGTTTTATACTTTGGGGTGAGATACTTAGCAACTGTTTTACGCATGAACACAATGTACTGAACTGAAAACATTACTGATTACAAACAAACGCATGAGTTACTTTTATCCACTGAAAGCCTCCTTATCGTAAGTTGTTAGTTATGGTCTTAAGCGCGAGTACTAGTAAATGGATCCATTTGGGACTGACAATCCCTGTCTGGGGTGGTAGCACCACCACGTACTGATTTACACGTAGAAACAGACATATTAGTATTTGTTACATATGAGTGTGCGGATAGCACTCACGGGGGTACGTGATTTATTTCACACTACACGGTTAAGCTTCAACTTATGAGCTCATGGCACTGTACTGATAAACTGATTTACTTACTTTGCTGGATAGCAATACGGGTACATACTTGTGGTTCATGACACCTACTTATTACTAAACCTGTGAGATTCACCAACCTTTTTGGTTGACACTTTTTAGCTTTGTATCTCAGGTACACTCACGGAGTAGGATCACTCCAGGATTTCTAGCTAGAGTCGCATGATTTCCAAACTGCATTTAACGGAGATTCCTTAGCATTATCTTTTGTAACTATGGTTATGTAATAGAATCTCCCGCCACATACGCGGACTCTATGCTTACATACTTTTGTAACGAAAACCTACGGTTTTCAAACGATTATTAATTATGAAATGTAACTATTTTACAAACGTTTCATCTAGAGGTCGTTTACTATTAATCTTGTGCTTTGTATATTGATTAGTAACACCCAATGTATGCTTCCGCAACTCGTTAAACTTGGGGGTGTTACAGATTGGTATCAGAGACAGAGGTTATAGTGAACTAGGTTGCATTTAGTGGGCCTAGACTATGACCGTTAGGCAGTATTCTCTTATTAGACATGACTAGTTCAGGAATTACAACATACAACTTTAATTTAACATAGCCTGATCAACTATGTACAATTAAGGAAAGATGATGTAAGATCTGAAATAATTATGTTGAACAGGGATACGATAGTTGACTCTGACTACGAGAGAACCGGACCATTACTTGATACGTGCTAGACACTAGGCTGGATATGATATATGTATATATATTAGCCTCATCTTACCAACGCTTTGTCTCAGAAATGGCAAACATCCCATCCAATTCATCTCGTTCTCAATCCGGGTCGCAGAACCCAAGGGTAGCAAGGAGGAACGCTAGGTTGCCTCGAGCTGGCCCGTACCCCACTCACTCTACCTTGCCGGCCTTAGCTGCTAGGGTGAACCAACACGAGCAACGACTTCGCACCATGGATGTCGTGTTGCAGGAAACAAACGAAAACTGGAGACTTACAGCACTTGAGCGCATCGAACAAGTCTCTGAGAATCACGAAACCACCGTTACAAATGTGGACATTCTTCTCAACAGAGTGGTGGAGATAAGCGTGGAAACCACTCTTTTGAAACACAGACTTGAGGAGTGTGAACAACGCTCACGGGAAACGGAAGAATATACCCGTGGATTGGTACAACGACTAGCATTAGCAGAAGACAACGCCCGACAAGCTAGCAGGCTTGCAAACACGGTGGACCGTCTTGTCACGATGATGGAACAAATTAATCTACGTTAAAACTAGTGTAGTCTTTACCCTGTAATCTAGTAACTGTCTAAGCACTACTCTATGTTTCAGTCGGATGTGATAATTCCCGACACCTTTTGTAATACATCCGTAGGATGTAACCTTTAAACTAGCATCATCTATCAAATATTTCTTGCTGCTTTGACTCATATAAATTGCCATGATCCTTTTTCATATTGATGTTATGTATTACCACCTATATACATGTACATCTGAAATACATACAACTTTCTTGCAAAATCTCATGTATCTTCATTTCTTTTATTGAAGAGTCATGCCGCCAAAGTCAAGACCTTACACCGATGCCCAGATTACCTCCCTCATAACCCAGGCTGTTACTGAAGCCTTAGCTCGGAATACTCCACCAGGTTCCACAAGAAACAGCGATGCCGCTGAAACCTCTGCTGCTAAACCTTGTTCATACAAGGATTTTCAAAACTGCAAACCCTTGAGCTTCAAGGGGGTTGAAGGAGCCATCGGACTTATCAGATGGTTCGAAAAGATGGAATCAGTTTTCCGCATCAGCAAATGTGCGGAAGACGACAAGGTCAAATTCTCCACCTGCACCCTTGAAGATGGTGCCCTCTCGTGGTGGAATTCCTATACCCAGTCTGTGGGTATTGACACCGCTTACCTACTCCCTTGGGAGGACCTGAAGAAAATGCTCACTGATGAGTATTGCCCGTCCGAACAACTTCACAAGCTGGACGAAGAGTTTTGGAATTTAAAAGTACAAGGAACTGATATCGTCGGATACACCACCCGATTCCAACAACTTACTGTTCTTCGCCCAGCTATGGCAGGTACTGGGCCCGACAAGATTAAGAAATACATCCGCGGCCTCCCGGAACCTGTCCGGGGAAATGTCGCCTCATCAAACCAAACCACCCTTCACGGCGCCATTCGGTTGGCCCATGAACTTCTAGCCATGAACGAGGACCCAGAACCACCCACTCCATCCTCCAACAACAACAATAAAAGAAAATGGTCCGACAACCACAACAACCACCAAACCAAGAAACCTGAAACCATTAAAGCCTACACCTCCAATACTGATGACAAGGGAGCATACAAGGGAACCAAGCCCTACTGCTCCAAGTGCCAACGACACCACTTTGGTTCGTGTCCCTGTAGCAAGTGTAAGAGATTTGGACACTTGGCTAAGGACTGTAGATCAAACACCACTGACACCAACACCTCGGCACCAAAGACTTGTTATGGGTGCAACGGAACGGGGCATTTCAAGAAAGACTGCCCGAAGCTGAACAACAACAACAACAGGAACAATAACAATGCTCGAGGAAGAGCTTTTGTACTGAAATCTGGGGAAGCCCGTCAAGACCCGAATGTGGTCACGGGTACGTTTCTTCTCAACAACTTGACTGCATCTGTATTATTCGATACTGGTGCTGATAAGAGCTTTATTTCCGACGAATTTTATCCACTACTTGACACTACACCTATTGCCTTAGATTCTAAGTACACAATAGAATTGGCAAACGGAAAACTTATTGAGGCCGACAGTGTGATACCTAATTGCACTCTGAACTTAGCTAATGAGCTCTTTCCCATTGACTTGATACCTGTCGAAATCGGCAGCTTTGACATCATCGTCGGTATGGATTGGTTGTCCAAACACCGAGCCGAAATCGTTTGTTTCGAGAAAATTGTACGCATTCCTCTCGTCACCGGTGGAACTTTGAGCATACAAGGGGAGACCGGTGGGACGAGAATAAACATCATTTCTTGCATGAAAACCCGAAAATACTTAAGAAAAGGGTATCAGGCAATCCTCGCACACGTTATGGAGAAAAAGTCGGTGGAGAAGCGACTTGAGGATGTGCCTATTGTTCGAGACTTCCCAGAAGTCTTTCCTGAAGACTTGCCTGGCCTACCGCCAACTAGACAAGTCGAATTTTCTATTGATCTTGTGCCAGGTGCAGCACCCGTGGCACGAGCCCCTTACCGACTAGCCCCATCCGAACTTCAGGAGTTGTCTACTCAATTACAGGAACTCCTGGACAAGGGATTCATTCGACCAAGTTCCTCACCTTAGGGAGCTCCGGTCCTGTTTGTGAAAAAGAAAGACGGTTCTTTCCGCATGTGCATCGACTACCGTGAACTCAACAAATTAACTGTCAAGAACCGTTACCCACTTCCTCGCATCGATGACCTGTTTGACCAACTTCAGGGATCGAGTTTTTATTCAAAGATCGATCTACGGTCAGGTTATCATCAACTCCGAGTTCGTGACGATGACATTCCAAAAACAGCTTTCCGAACTCGCTACGGGCATTATGAATTCCAAGTGATGCCATTCGGCTTAACCAACGCACCGGCAGTATTCATGGATCTTATGAATCGGGTGTGCAAACCTTACCTTGACAAGTTTGTTATCGTCTTTATCGATGACATCTTGATTTACTCACGCACTGAACAAGAACACGCGCAACACCTGAAAACCATCCTAGAGCTGCTCAAACACGAAGAGTTATACGCCAAATTCTCTAAGTGTGAGTTCTGGATACAAACCGTTCAATTCCTTGGACACGTCATTGACAATCAAGGGATTCATGTCGATCCTTCAAAAATCGAGGCTATCAAATGTTGGCAAGCACCTACAACCCCGACCGAGGTACGCCAATTCTTAGGACTCGCCGGATACTACAGGCGGTTCATTGAGAATTTTTCGAAAATAGCCCTACCTCTCACTGCACTGACTCAAAAAGAAAAGAAGTTCGATTGGACTGACAAACAGGAGTCGGCTTTTCAACTACTAAAACAAAAACTCTGCAGTGCACCTATCTTATCTTTACCCGAAGGCAACGATGACTTCGTGGTATACTGTGATGCTTCACACCTAGGTCTTGGTTGCGTGTTGATGCAACGAGACAAGGTCATCGCTTACGCCTCTCGACAACTCAAGGTCCACGAAAAGAATTACACAACTCATGACCTAGAGTTGGGGGCTGTTGTATTCGCTCTGAAAATCTGGAGACATTACTTATACGGTACCAAGTGTACAATCTTTACCGACCATAAAAGTCTCCAACATATCTTCGATCAAAAGGATCTCAACATGAGGCAACGTCGATGGGTCGAGTTGCTCACTGATTACGATTGCGAAATTCGCTATCATCCAGGCAAGGCAAATGTTGTCGCCGATGCCTTAAGCCGAAAAGAACGAGTGAAACCACTTCGAGTTCGAGCTCTCTGTATGACCATTCACAACGACCTCATCAATCAAACTCTCGCCGCTCAACTCGAAGCACTCAAACCAGAAAACTTGATAAACGAGGCCTTGCGAGGCATGGACAAACAATTTGAAACCAAACCTAACGGGGCCAAATACTTCTCGAATCGAATCTGGCTACCAAGTTTTGGGAACCTGCGAGAATTGGTGATGGATGAAGCTCACAAGTCTAAATACTCTATACACCCCGGTGCCGACAAAATGTATCACGGCATCAAGGAAATGTATTGGTGGCCCAACATGAAATCTGACATTGCAACCTATGTTGGCAAGTGTCTTACTTGTTCTAAAGTTAAAGCTGAACACCAGAAACCTTCCGGTTTGCTACAACAACCCGAAATACCACAATGGAAATGGGAGCAGATCACCATGGATTTCATTACTAAGCTCCCGAAAACTTCTAGCGGTTGCGATACCATTTGGGTGATCGTCGATCGACTCACTAAATCTGCTCATTTCCTAGCCATCAAGGAAACTGATAAGATGGAACGTTTGACACGGATTTACCTGAAAGAGATCGTGTCAAGACACGGCGTGCCCATCTCAATCATCTCCGACCGAGACGCTCGGTTTACTTCTCGCTTCTGGCAATCACTACAAAAATCTTTTGGTACTCGTCTGGATATGAGTACGGCTTACCATCCTCAAACCGACGGCCAGAGCGAACGAACCATACAAACACTGGAAGACATGCTACGTGCCTGCGTAGCTGACTTCGGTAAAAACTGGGAAAATCACTTGCCGTTGTGCGAGTTTTCGTACAACAACAGTTATCACACCAGCATAAAGGCTGCACCCTTCGAGGCACTGTACGGTCGTAAGTGCCGATCACCTATCTGTTGGACTGAGGTGGGGGATACACAACTCACCGGTCCAGAAATCATACATGAAACAACTGAAAAGATCGTCGGCATACAAAACCGACTAAAAGCCGCGCGGGATCGTCAGAAAAGCTATGCTGACGTGAGACGCAAACACCTTGAGTTCCAAGTAGGGGACAAGGTACTTCTCAAAGTGGCACCGTGGAAAGGTGTCATTCGATTCGGAAAACGAGGCAAACTAAATCCTAGATACATCGGGCCATTCGAAATCCTTGGAAAGATTGGTCCAGTGGCATACCGCCTGCAACTTCCTGCTGAACTTAGCAGCGTTCACAACACATTCCACATTTCTAATCTGAAGAAATGTCTGTCTGATGAGACACTGATTATACCGCTCGACGAAATTCAGATCGATGATAAACTTCATTTCGTTGAGAAACCTATGGAAATCATGGACCGCGAGGTCAAACAACTAAAACAGAGTCGTATTCCCATCGTAAAAGTCAGGTGGAATTCTAAACGTGGTCCTGAATTCACTTGGGAACGGGAAGACCAAATGCGACTGAAATACCCACATCTCTTCCCTGATAACGCACCAACCGTGCAATCGAGCTAATTTCGGGACGAAATTCTTTTAACAAGGGGAGAATGTAACAACCGCCAAATTAGGGCTAGTATTAGCGCCTAACTCTTTGTTAATACATGTAATTAGTTCTGTATTAGGCTAATTTATGTACCAGATTATATGTTGGTTAATATATACAACTTTGCGATTTGATTAAATCGTACGCAACTTAAATAGAATGAAATTCTATTCGGTTAACACGGACGTTGGTGAACAAATGTTTATAAACTAAAATAACGCAATTATAACTGAAATGCTATTTTATAATAGTTAATAACTGACTTGTACTACTCGAATAAAACGTACACGATTTTATAAACAAAAGTGATTAAAATTAATTTAACCTATTAAAGATTTAATAAAATAATTTAAATAAATTATTTAACGAGATTGGTGATTTATAAATATAATTAAACGCGTAAAATAAATATTTAACGTTTAAACGACGGAGAAAACGAACACCGCACGGAGAACGGGGAACGAAAAGTGGAGGTAAAAACCCCCACCTCCTTTCTCCTCCTCTCATTTTCACCTCACACTCTATCTCTCTTTTCTCTCTCTTTCTTTCTTTCTAATCACCACCAACACCCAAAAACCTCACATAATCGACAAATAAACATACTAAACGACGCCGAATCATACCACATCTTTGGAGAAAAACGTTCACCATCACACGATCTACAACTTCATCTTTTCGGATTTTCAATCCGACACTTTGTAAGTTTCCGACAAATCCCGACATCTCTCGTTTTTGATCATTTTTACTAATTTATGGTTTAAATAGGCTTAATATGTTCATATAAGGGTTGGGTAAAAGATTTGGACCCAACGGAAACCGGAAAACTCGTTTTCGACAAAAATTCCGGCCATCAGACCGCTACGTCGCATTTGGCCAGGGGCCTCTGCGACGTCGCGGCCTACGTCGCATAAAAACCTCAACGTCGCATTAGCGACGCTGCCCCCTACGTCGCATTGATTTGCGAAGGTCGCACCATGCGACGTACATACCCACGTCGCACCTGACGTCGCACCTGACGTCGCACCTGACGTCGCACCTGACGTCGCACCTGACGTCGCACCTGACGTCGCATCTGACGTCGCACCCGACGTCGCACCTGACGTCGCACCCTACGTCGCACGCTACGTCGCACATGACAGAACCTTGAAAAGTCAGATTTTACTAAGTGTCGAACTTACACAACTTCAAATACTTATGTCATACGACTTAACAAACGCCATAGAACATACTTTCTATTACAATTACACTAAATTGCGTTATAAATGATAAACTTTAATTATAACAAATCACCAACGGGCCGTATACTTTGATACAAACGAGAACGAACCAACATTTACACACAACGGGTTGTATGAACAACTAGCCTAGATGGTCTTGCGAGACATCTACTTACTTAACCTTACGTGTTTAGGCACTAGAAGGTTACGGGTTCGGAGAACCTACGATTGATACTACTTACTCGTTTATTGACATAAACGTACTTGCAAAGGCTCAGGTGAGTCTTACAGCCCCACTTTTACTGTTTTATACTTTGGGGTGAGATACTTAGCAACTGTTTTACGCATGAACACAATGTACTGAACTGAAAACATTACTGATTACAAACAAACGCATGAGTTACTTTTATCCACTGAAAGCCTCCTTATCGTAAGTTGTTAGTTATGGTCTTAAGCGCGAGTACTAGTAAATGGATCCATTTGGGACTGACAATCCCTGTCTGGGGTGGTAGCACCACCACGTACTGATTTACACGTAGAAACAGACATATTAGTATTTGTTACATATGAGTGTGCGGATAGCACTCACGGGGGTACGTGATTTATTTCACACTACACGGTTAAGCTTCAACTTATGAGCTCATGGCACTGTACTGATAAACTGATTTACTTACTTTGCTGGATAGCAATACGGGTACATACTTGTGGTTCATGACACCTACTTATTACTAAACCTGTGAGATTCACCAACCTTTTTGGTTGACACTTTTTAGCTTTGTATCTCAGGTACACTCACGGAGTAGGATCACTCCAGGATTTCTAGCTAGAGTCGCATGATTTCCAAACTGCATTTAACGGAGATTCCTTAGCATTATCTTTTGTAACTATGGTTATGTAATAGAATCTCCCGCCACATACGCGGACTCTATGCTTACATACTTTTGTAACGAAAACCTACGGTTTTCAAACGATTATTAATTATGAAATGTAACTATTTTACAAACGTTTCATCTAGAGGTCGTTTACTATTAATCTTGTGCTTTGTATATTGATTAGTAACACCCAATGTATGCTTCCGCAACTCGTTAAACTTGGGGGTGTTACATAGGGGCTGGCGTCGCTAGGCTCGACGTCGTAACTTAATGCGACGTAGTGACGGACGTCGCACAATGCGACGTCACGAAGGGTTGTGCGACGTAGAGGCCGACGTCGCATGAATCTGGGTCCAAAAGCGACGTAGCGGTCTGTTGGCCGGAAAATGTGCCGAAAACGAGTTTTCCGGTTTTCGTTCGGTCCAAATCTTTTACCCAACCCTTATATGAACATATTAAGCCTATTTAAGCCATAAACTTGTAAAAATGATCAAAAACGAGAGATTTCGGGATTTGTCGGAAACTTACAAAGTGTCGGATGAGAAATCCGAAAAGATAGCGTGATAGATCGTGATGCGGTGGTCGTTTTCTTCCAAAAGAGTAGTATGTTTCGCGTGCGTTTAGTGGTAGTATTTGTCGATTTTTGTGATGTTGTGGTTTTTAGTTGGTTGGTGGTTTTGAGAGAAAAGAGAGGAGAAGAGAAAGTAAGAGAGAGAAAGAGATAGGTGAAATGAAGAAGAAAAAGGTGGGAGGTGGAGGTTTATCCTCCACTTTCCAGTCCCCGCTCCCCGTGCGGTGTTCGTTTGCTCCGTCGTTTAAGCGTTAAATATCCATTTTTCGCGTTTAATTATTTTTATAAAATTACAAATCTTGTTAAATAATTTATTTAAATTATTTCCTTAAATCTTTAATAGTTTAAATTAGATTTAATTACTTTTGTTATTAAATCGTGTAAGTTATGAATCGTGTAATACGAGGTAGTTACTAAATGTTATAAAATAGCATTTCGGTCATAGTTGCGTTATTTTAGTTTATAAACACTTGTTCACCAACGTCCGTATTAACCGAATAGAATTTCATTCTATTTAAGTTGCGTACGATTTAATCAAATCGCAAAGTTATATATATTAACCAACATATAATCCGATACATGAATTAGCCTAATACAGAACCAATTACATGTATTAACAAAGAATTAGACGCTAATACTAGCCCTAATTTGGCGGTTGTTACATTTTTTTTATCCCCACCCCCTTTTTATATATATATATAAGTTAGATTAGATCAAGGGTGGAGATGTGTTTTCACTGCTTTTTTTATCTCATTGTTTTTACAGGATCTCATTCCTCTATATATATATATATATATATATATATATATATATATATATATATATATATATATTAGTCGGTTAGATGGTAAGGATAAGTGATTCATTTGTATGAATATTAAAAGGTAATAAATTGATGTTATTTAAACTTAAACATTTTAAAAATACTTGACATTCTTACAGTCTCCTAATATGGCAATACCTAATCTCTCATTTCCCGCCAAATTTTATACCCTTTCATTAAACCGTCGTAACTCGTGGAATATAACTGCGTCAACACTACACAAATCACATAATTAAACCCCACTAACTATCACTCCTAAATCTTAGGCATTGTTATATAATATTCTCCTATTCCTCGAATTCAATATCAGATTGTTTGGATAGATATATCCCAAATCTTATGGATTCTGAATCCGTCATTAACAAAATGTTAGGAAAAGTCTATGTTGGTAATTTTAGCGTAATTGGAATTTGCTTGGGACCAAAGGGTATTCCAAGTTAAGTTATAAAACGAGTCGGTAAGTGTGAAGTGCGCACTCGTCTAAACTAGCTTGAACACCGCCACTAAATAGCGAGGGTCAAGGGGGTTGCGGCTCCTTGCGGGGGTCTAGGGGGTCGAGCCCCCTAGTTGGGGTCCCGCTAAAACGAATAGACATGGTGTCTGTTAGTGAAACGTTGCATCTGTTCGCGAAAAGGTGTGACTGTTGGTTTCCCGCCAACCGAATTCTGAGAATGTGTTTGGTTCTCATTTTGACATACGAAAACACAATAACTCTCTCCGATATTGCTTTGTTTCTCTGCCAAGAATCAAAGTGTTTTTCTTAGTCTTATCTCAATATTGATTTCGTGAACCCGGGTAGTGAATGGTCGAAATACTTTATTGAGAAAGTGTTTACATGATTCTAAGAAATATCCAAGATTATCATCACACACCCTTAATCCCCAATAGTCTAACGGTTTCTAAACAATCAAATGGTCAATCCTTATAACCAACAAATTGATTATCAAAGACTTATCCGTAAAATCAATCTTACCAAGGGTTACTTTTGTGTCCATTATAATTTGAATTTCATTTTGTGTATTCATAGATTATCGTCAAGTTGTAATTTCTATATGATATGATTGAGAATTTCTTTTTGATTTCGTTTTCTTGAAGGATATCAATTGTCGGATGTTATTTCCAGGCCCGGCCCTAAGGGTGTGCTACCTGGGCTGTAGCACAGGCCCAAATTTTTAGGGGGCCCAAAATACCGATTAATCAGTCGTTATATATTAATGAAATGAAAAGCCAATTATATGCAGTACTAGAGTGTTTGGCAAGTCTGTGTTGATAGAAGCAAAGGTCAATGGATCGAGTCCTGCTAGCTGCGCTAAGCAATAATTAATTTTTTTACATGCTGATACGTAGCATATTTTCCTTACTTCCTAAACTACGTAGTACTACGTATTTGTTTCGTTTTGTTTTAACTATCATTATTATTATTATTTTTCTTACTTCCTAACTACGTGGTATTTGTTTTGTTTTAACTATCATTATTATTATTTTATTATTATTACTAGTTTATTGAACTAGAAATTTATCGGATATATAAATTTCATTGTTTTAAAATTCAATCTTCTAAGTAGAATATTGTTGGATCCAAAAATTTATTTATACAATTCAATAACCAATTCACAAAATATTTCATATCAATACAAAACTCAATTAAGAGTTTAAATAAGGGGCCTAGTTTTAAATTACGGCACAGAGCCAATAAAATTCACGGGCCGGGCCTGATACAAAATATATAATAGTGTCTAAAGGGCCCTTTTTCTATCTTCGCACCGGGCCACTGAATTCTCGGGGCCGGGCCTGGTTATTTCCTATCACTGCCTCAACCAATGTTTCTTCACGTTAAATGTTAAAAATAGTTTAGCAAATTTAAATCTAGAACCTCTTACAAATAATTTATACCCCTATACATTAATGAATAATATCTCATACAACTAATACAATTAGATCCGCTCTTCATAGACAAATTTGGGATTTGCGATCCCAGGTAAGATCGGTTTTATTTTCTTTTTCATTCACCATTCAATCTTATAGAATTTATCATATATAAAGTAAGTTTGTTATAATAAAAACGAATTTTGCGTGTAGACAATATCCGCTTTCACCTCAATGATAAACAAAATTGCAAACGTATGATATGTTAAGGCTTTAGTGTGTCAAATTGACTCTCTATACTTCAGTTGTTGAGATTCATTATGATTTTTGATGATTTCATCTTTGATCGAATATTTTGTGTTTAGGACTACTTGTGAACTTTATGTTAACCACTCTTGAGAGTAGGCTAAGTTTATGTATGTCATTAGACTATACTCTGGATTAAACAATCAAACTATTTGAACGTGTTACGATTAAAAAAATCCGTACATTGCACGGGTAATGCGCTAGTTAATACTACATAATATAGATTTAGATTATACGGAGTATGTAATATAGATAACAATTACAGTTAAGTTACAAATATTTAATTGAGCTATTATTTGAGATAATTAGATAAATAAAGGTTATAAAGGATAATTAAACATTACTTAAAAAGGTTGTAATAATGCATTACTTGCATTGACTTAAGTGTTTAAATTTCGAATAATATACTTAAAAGTGTAGTAAATAAATTTCAAGTGTCTCTTATGTAGGAGTTAAGAATTTTGTATCAAACTCTGGTATGGAAGATATAAGATAACTTTAATTTGTAAATAATATTCAAATTTCACCGAATTTCTATATTAAAACAATAGTAACTGATTCATCCATTATTATGTTACATCAGTTATGTCAATTATAAAATAATCAAATAGTTATGAGGTAAAAATTTGTAATTTAAAAATTAACTAGATCATAACCCGCAAATTTGCGGGATTTTTTTTGAAAACAATTAATACAAGAGTTATATTAGATTAAAAAAATAAGAAAACCGGAATTTATGTATCTATGAAATCATATACATACACATGTTTCTTGAAAAGTTTGTAACCAAGTATTGCATATAAATTAAGAAAAATGAATATTGAGCGTATTATTATGAACATATTAAAAAATGCATGTAATTTACTTTAAGACTACATTAATGAAGTATTGAACATATTAAAAAAATTGGATACTGCTTACAATAATAATGAAACATAATATTCAAAATGTAAAATATTGAAAAGTATTATTATTATTATTATTATTATATAGTCTTGAAGAATATAAAACTAAAGATATGAAAATGCTTCTATAGCCTTTTACCCCTTGAACCTTATTCACAAATTACAATCTTACACATGATATATGACTTTAAAGTAAGCCCCAGAAAAGAACCCATATACATGAATCCAGTAAATCATTCCCATGTAAACTGGTGATTAAATATTTCACTCACATCAACGGTTACTAAACATCGGCTAAACACAAAATGCCAATGAAATCACGCATAAGTATTTTAAACCGAACCGAACATGCTCATTTTAAAACCGAACCGAAGCAAACCAATGACATATGGTCCGGTCCTTGATCCAAGAATCTGCTACAAATCGGATCTCGGGACCGAATCCGAACCGAACCGAACCGAAACAGTTTGATCCGGCTCTAAAATATGTACATCCCTAATCCGCAAGAACATCCTGATTTACAAAATGTTTAAGTTCCACTACTTCATTAATAAATATTCCTTCCTCTCAAAATTAATATGTATACCACATGACATCCAATTTTAGTAGGGTGCTTTTTATTATTATTATTATTATTATTATTATTATTATTATTATTATTATTATTTTGTTTTTCTGTTGTATGCCATGTGATGATGCATGTTAAAGTGTATCTGATAAATTTGAAGTTTCTTTAAATATTAAATTTGTATTTAATATTCATTAATTTAATATAAAATTAGTACCTTTTTATACATATCTCTCTATCTCTCTATATATTTAAAAGAAACTCAAAATTATGTAACCCTTCTTAAAATATATCACTATAAATTAATCTTGAACCTTTAATGCATAAAGGCAATTAATTAGGTCCATTGATTTTCATTTCCAAACTAGACTACCTAATTAGCAAAATGCCTCAAAGCCAAAAGACTCTATTACCCTTAAAGAATATGCATTATTACCCATTATTAATAGTAGTATATAAATTTAAATTAAATTATAAATATTCTTGCTTTTCTACGATTAAGGTTTCTGTAATGTACAGGTTAGTTTTGCTCAAATCTATGATCCGATTTATTTATTTTAAATTTGTAATTAATTTTTTTTAAAATTATATTTGAATTTTACTATTAACTCAAATAATCAAACTCAATTATTGCTGATACAATTCTAATACAATTGTTTAGGTTTCATGTACCTTGACTTTATTATATAATTGATCACCAAAATATCGTCACACTTTATAAGATGTTGAGACGTTAAAACATTTTCAAATGTGTCCAATTATAATTCGCACGAATTACATATTTTACCACCTTAAACCATGTAAATATCAAATATACTTAAGTACCTAACTTAACATAAAAATTACATATGTACATAAAATCTCTAACTGTATACTAATTAAAACTCTATAATCAATACTACTAACCAATAAGAACATCAAATTTTTCATGATCACCCACAGTCAAACATCAATGATTGTGACTTTGTGAGTGGATGTTTGGATCAACGAGGTTAGAATAAAGCTTGAGTTTTAGAGTTGGTCTATTAGGAGAAATAAATAGAGTGAAAGAAATCTCTCCAACATGTGGGTAAGATATAAGATAGTAATAGTAATTAATGGATTTATTGGTAATTAATATTGATTTTTAGAGTTTTAATCATTATAAAATTAGAGATTCAGGGTTCATATGTAATTTTAAGTTAATTTGGGTATATTTGATATTTATATAGTTTAAGGTGGAGAAATATTTAATTCTCTAATATAAGGGGTTACTTTTTTTAAAGTGTTTACGCACTTAGCGTTACAAGTTAATGTGTCATAAATACATAAAAAATAGGTATAAACATGTTTTATACATTAAACAAATCAGTAGCATGGAATTACATAAATACATAAAACATACTACTATTTTTCACTTTGTCAAAATATATCATTCATACTATAGTAGACCATATGTGGTTTATTACATTATAAACCGGAAACAAAATTATTCAACATAAATGTCGATTACTTGATCCATACAATATCCTATAATTACTCTTGAAGAATATGCATTATTACCCATTATTATTAGTAGTATTTAAATTTAAATAAAGTTATAAATACTCTTGCTTTTCTATGATTAAGGTTTTTGTAATGTACGGGTTAGTTTTGCTCAAATCTATGATCCGATTTATTTATTTTAAATTTATAATTAATTTTTTGAAAAATTATATTTGAATTTTACCATTAACTCAAATAATCAAACTCAATTGCTGATACACTTTTAATACAATTGTTTAGGTCTCATATACCTTAACTTTATTATATAATTGATCATAAAAATATCGTCACTCTTTATAAGATGTTGAGACGTTAAAACATTTTTAAATGTGTCCAATTATAATTCTCACGAATTACATATTTTACCACCTTAAACTGTAACACCCCGCATTTTTGACTAAATTATAAACGTAATTTGCATGCATTATTAGGCTAATTCCCTACCTGAGTGAATTCACAACACATTTTAGAGGTAAGTCTAGCAGAGCCCTACTAGTTAATACGCATAGTATTACTTTTCATAATTAGTTGTAATCATGTACAAAACGACTGAAACAAACACGACAAAATATACGACTGTTGGTGAACAAAATTATTTAGTAAAACGAAATTTTTAAATAACATTAACGTTTATTAATTATTATGTTGATAATATTCACAAAGTATTACGTGTCAAACAACATTTATTTCGTACAACTGAAACAACTCGAAACCTATATGTAAAACTGAAATAAAATAAAGTTATAGATTTTATAATCCACCTAAATTAATTTCATAAAACATTTCGACTAGAAGTATATTCGATAACATATTTAATAATCTACCGTTTAAAGCATTTTAATATTTAACGATCGGGTAAACGAACACGGGTAAAATACCACAAATTGAGACAAAGTCCCCTCCTCTTTTTGGCTCCAAAAGTCAGCCACCACCCCCACTTCCAACCTCATTTTCATTTTCACTCTCTCTCTCTACCACCCTTTTCTCTCTCAATTCTCTCACTAAAATCACCACCACAAATCACAACAAAACTACCACTAAAACACTCGCGATTACTAAACTCCTTTGGAATAAAACGTTCACGAGATCACGGTGTAACACCCGCCAAATTAGGACTAGTGATTAGTGCCTAATCGTTTATTAATACATGTAATTAGTTCTGTGTTAGGTTAATTAATGTATCGGATTTATATATTGATGAATATATACGGTTTTGCGATTTGATTAAATCGTACTCACTTTAAATCGAATGGAATTCGATTCAAACTAATACGGACGTTGGTGAACAAATTTATAAAATAAGACAATGTTAGTAAATAAAGCAATTTTGCCCAAAAAGTATCTTGTAATATTTAATAATTAATTAACGTCGCACGACTTAAAAACAACAAACGCGCAAACTAATTTAAATTACGTTTTAAATTCCACTTTTAAGCTTTTGGTAAAATAATTCAAATGGAAACACTTAATAAATACTCGTATTTTAAGTTAGTTATCCAAGGTATAAAAATGATTAATGTGTAAACATACGTAATTTAACGTAAAACAACGGAGAAAACCAACACCGCGCGGAGTGCGGAACGGAGGCTGAGGAAGTGAGGCTTTCAACAAAACCCCACCTCCTTCTCACTTTCTCCTTCATTTCTTTTTCTCTTTTCTCTTTCTTCTCTTCTTTTTCTCTCTAATTTCTAAATCACCACCATCACCATAAACCTCAAAATAACAACACTAAACGACACCGGATTATACATCTCCTTTGGAAGAAAAGCATCACCTCGCAACGATCTACATTTCTACCTTTCCGGATTTTCATTTCGGCGTTTTGTAAGTTTCCGACAAAACCCGAAACTCTCCGTTTTCAATCATTTTTACGTTTTTATGGTTTATATATGCTTAAAATGTCCAATAATGGGTTGGGTAAAAGTATTAGATCGAACGGTGGCCGGAAAACTCGTTTTCGGTCCATTTTCTGGCGAACAGTTGGAAGTGACGCTAGTGTGCCAAAAACAGTACTAGCGACACTAGCTAAGTGTCGCTATGCCTAAGTGTCGCCCCTATAGCGACACTACTTAAGTGTCGCTGAACTACTTAACCAGATTTATCTTAGCGACTCTCCCTTAGTGACGCCAAAATTCGTAAGTGTCGCCTATAGCGACACTAATCAAGTGTCGCCAATTTATGAAAATCGGAAATCTAGCGACACTCATCAAGTGTCGCCTAACTAGTGTCGCCTGTAGCGACACTAGCCAAGTGTCGCCAGAAACAGAGAGTTGTCAAATTATTTTTACACCAAGTGTTAAACTTGTATAACCTCAAACACTTATACGATACGACTCCTAGAACACTTTGGAATACATTTTTAAGTATAACACTTCAATTACAAAGATAATACTCTGAGATTTCAAAAACAAACCGTTACCAACGAGCCAACTATATTTTCTAATAACAAACGATTACAAACATACAGACGAACATTGGGCATACTAGTTGTGTACAACTAAACGAAACGTCTTGCGAGACAACTACTTACATAACCTTATGTGTTTAGGCATTTGAAGGTTACGGGTTCGGAGAACCTACGGATTGATATCATTTACTCGTTTATTTGTATAAACGTAACTTGCAAAGACTCAGGTGAGTCTTACAGCCCCACTTTTACTGTTTTACATACGGGGTGAGATACATTGCTTACTTTTCTTGAACACAAGTACTAAAACTGTTTACTATACCAAACGGAATTGCATGAGTTATTTACTACTTACAGAAGTCTCTCCATCATATATCGTTAGTTATGGACTTAAGCGCGAACACTAGTTAATGGATCCATTAGGGAAATGACCCTCCCCGCCCGGGGTAGTAGCGCTACCACGAACCGTTCTGTATAAACGGGCGACTATTATTCGTTACTTATGCTTGCTCAGTTACGAGCATGTCACGGGAGCAAATTATTACTTACGGGTTAAGCTTCGATTATGAGCCTCATGGCAACGGTATAACTTATTTACTTTACATTTGCTGGATTTGCAAATACTTGATTTACGCCTGCGGGCACTACTGATGAAACCTTGTGTTCAAAACTGATATTACTTACAAACCTGTGAGATTCACCAACATTCGTGTTGACCTTTTAGCATGTATTCTCAGGTACTCATATGGAGTAGGATTTCTCCAGGACATAGCCAGAGTCGCATGGTTTCAACTAAACTGCATTAACGGAGATTCTCAGCATTATCTTTTGTACATGTTGATTATGTAATAGAATCTCCCGCCATACGCATGGACTCTAGGGAACTATTTTTGTATACGAAAACATTAAGTTTTCAAACATATATTTCTATGAAATCGTTTTTACAACGTCTCATTTAGAGGTCGTTTACTGTATATCTTGTGCTTTGTATATTGATTAGTAACACCCAAGTATGCTTCCGCAAATCATTAAATTTGGGGGTGTTACAGATTGGTATCAGAGCCTAAGGTTATGGTGAACTAGGTTGCATTTAGTGGGCCTAGACTATGACCATTAGGCAGCATTTCCTTACTAGGCATGATTGGTTCAGAAATTACAGCATACGACTTTAATTTAACATAGCCTGATCAACTATGTACAATTAAGGAAAGATGATGTGAGGTTGGAAATGGTTATGTTGAACAGGAATACGTTAGTTGACTCTGACCACGAGAGAACCGGACCATTACTTGATACGTGCTAGACACTAGGCTGGATATTATGTACTTATATATATATATATATATATATATATATATATATATATATATATATATATATATATATATATATATATATATATTAGCCTCGTCTTACTTACACTCTGCCAAAGGAATGGCAAACACACCACCCAATTCGTCACGCCCTCATCTGCAAGGATCTCGAAACCCGCGAATAGCCAGGAGGACCACTAGGTCACCACTAAGCAACCCCTATCCTGTTCATAACCCTCGGAACTCGGCACACCCCACGGTGCCAGTGTTGGCTACCAAACTCCGCAGTTAGGAGCAAAGGCTCGAGGATCTCGAACGAGAACAATGCCGAATGACCTACTTACTTCGCCAAGCTCTTGACCGCATATCACAACTCCAGCGAGAACAAGAAGATGCCAGCCTCTCTGTAAGCATAATTCAGGATTCAATGACCGCTGAACTAGGTGCGGATGAACTCATAAGAAACCGACTAGAGGAATATGAACAGCGTTCACAGGAGACTGAGGAACACTCTCGAGCACTAGTACAGCGACTGGCCTTGGTTGAAGACAACGCCAGGCAGGCCAACAGACTAGCAGAAACCGTGGACCGCCTTGTCGCGCTGATGGAGCAGATTAATCTGCATCAAGATTAGATCAGTCTGTAACTTGTAACCAGTTAACTACCTAATTAGGACCTATGTAATTCAACCGGATGTAACAATTCTCGGTACTTTTGTACTACTATTACCTTGTAATCTTTTGGAAAACCCATACCTTGTATCCAACTTGTTTATCTAAATGAAATGTGATTGTCAATTCATACTGTTATCGTGTATCTCATCATTCCCACTTGTGACATATCATAATTTCATGCAAATATCTTATTTCTTTTCCTTGTTCTATTCTTGTTCAGCGTCATGCCTCCTCGCCGGCAAATCACCCTCAGTGAAGCCGAAATTGCGGGTCTGATTGCCAGTAGTGTGGCCCAAGCCCTAGCTACCCGAACATCAACTCCTGGTAGCGAAGATACAGCTAACAATGGACCACAACCCAAACCCTGCTCATATAAGGACTTCCAAAACTGCAAACCTCTGAACTTTGCAGGTACTGAGGGAGCTATCGGTCTAGTACGCTGGATCGAGAAAGTCGAATCTGTATTTCTTATCTGCAACTGTACGGAGGGAGACAAGGTTAAGTTCTCTGTTAGTACTTTCACTGACACCGCTCTCACCTGGTGGAACACCTATGCCCAGACTGTGGGTATCTCTAATGCTTACAAACTCCCGTGGGAGGAGCTGAAGGAGATGTTGAGGGGTGAGTACTGCCCCAGGGACGAACTGAAACAACTAGAGTTGGAATTCTAGAACCACAAGATGCAAGGTGATGATATCACCGGGTACACCAACCGTTTCCACCAACTGGCACTTCTGTGCCCATCTATGGTCGATCCTGAATACAAGAGGATCGAGAAATATGTTGATGGACTACCCGACAGACTTCAAGATCTGGTAACGTCATCCAAACCGGGTACGATTCAAAGCGCCATCCGTATGGCCCACGAGTTAACGGCAAATTCTGTCCGCCGTGGCACAACTTCTACCCCATCTGCAAGCAACAAACGCAAATGGGAAGGGAACCCCAACTCATCCAACCAACTCACCAACAAGAAGCCTGAGTCCGTTAAGGCTTATTCATCGGGGACTACCGAAAAGAAAGGGTATGTTGGAAACAAACCCTACTGTCCCAAATGCAATCGTCATCACGACGGTTCCTGCCCTTGCACCAACTGCAAACGGTTCGGGCACCTAGCCAAGGATTGTCGAGCCATCATTCCTACCCCCAATACCAATGCACCAAAGACCTGCTTTGGATGCGGAAATTCTGGGCACTTCAAGAACAACTGCCCCAAACTGAAAAACAACAACAACCGCAACAACAACACCCGGAGCAGAGCCTTCGTGATCAACTCAGGGGACGCCCGTCAAGACCCGAATGTGGTCTCGGGTATGTTCTTCCTCAACAACTTATCTGCTTCTATTCTATTTGATACTGGTGCTGATAGGAGCTATATTTCTGATGAGTTTTGCCCACTACTTGACATCACTCCCGTGGTCTTAGATGTTAAGTACACAGTAGAACTTGCAAATGGTAGACTCATAGAAACCGATAGTGTGATACCTAATTGCACTTTAAACCGAGCCGACGAAATCTTCTCAATCGATCTTATGCCTGTTGAACTAGAAAGTTTCGACGTCATCGTGGGTATGGACTGGTTGTCCAAGCATCGGGCCGAAATTGTTTGTTATGATAAGATCGTCCGCATCCCTCTCGCCGTCGGTAGAACCTTGATCATACAAGGGGAGACCGGTGGGTCGAGACTGAACATAATCTCCTGTTTAAAAACCAGAAAATTTCTGAGAAAAGGTTACCCAGCAATTCTCGCACATATCACGGAGAAAAAGTCGGAGGAGAAGCGACTTGAAGATGTGCCAATCGTTAGAGACTTTCCCGAAGTCTTTCCAGAAGAACTACCTGGTTTACCTCCACCTAGACATGTCGAGTTCTCGATTGATCTCGTGCCGGGTGCCGCACCAGTGGCCCGAGCACCGTACCGCCTAGCCCCATCTGAACTTCAGGAGTTGTCTACTCAGTTACAGGAACTCCTGGATAGAGGATTCATCAGACCGAGTTCTTCTCCTTGGGGAGCTCCGGTCTTGTTTGTCAAAAAGAAAGACGGTTCATTCAGAATGTGCATCGACTACCGAGAGTTTAACAAGCTAACCGTCAAGAACCGATACCCACTTCCCCGAATCGATGATCTGTTCGATCAACTTCAAGGATCAAGCTGTTATTCCAAGATTGATCTTCGATCAGGTTATCATCAATTGCGTGTTCGCGATACCGACATCCCAAAAACCGCATTCAGGACCCGTTACGGGCATTATGAATTCCAAGTGATGTCATTCGGTCTAACCAACGCACCGGCTGTATTCATGGACCTTATGAATCGGGTGTGTAAACCTTACCTCGACAAGTTTGTCATTGTTTTCATAGATGACATCCTTATATACTCACGAAACGAACAAGAACACGCACAACACCTCAGAACCATCCTAAAACTACTTAGACACGAGGAGCTTTACGCCAAATTCTCTAAGTGTGAGTTCTGGATAAAAACCGTTCAATTTCTTGGACACGTGATTGATAGTCAGGGAATTCATGTAGACCCATCAAAAATCGAGGCCATCAAGAACTGTCAAGCGCCAACCACTCCAACCGAGGTACGCCAATTCTTGGGATTGGCCGGTTATTACCGTCGGTTCATTGAAAACTTCTCAAAAATAGCCATACCACTCACGACACTGACTCAAAAGGATAAAAAATTCGACTGGACCGATAAACAAGAGTCAGCCTTTCAGCTGTTGAAGCTCAAGCTTTGCAGTGCGCCTATTCTATCCCTACCCGAAGGCACCGATGACTTCGTGGTATACTGCGATGCTTTTCACCAAGGTCTCGGTTGCGTGTTGATGCAACGAGACAAGGTCATTGCTTACGCCTCCCGGCTACTTAAAATTCACGAGAAAAACTACACAACTCACGACCTCGAGTTAGGGGCCGTGGTATTCGCTCTCAAAATCTGGAGACATTACCTTTATGGTACCCGAAGTACCGTATTCACCGACCACAAAAGTCTCCAACACATCTTCGACCAAAAAGATCTTAACATGAGGCAACGTCGATGGGTCGAGTTGCTTACCGATTATGATTGTGAAATCAAGTACCATCCGGGCAAGGCAAATGTTGTTGCCGATGCTCTCAGTCGAAAGGAACGACCGAAACCACTTCGAGTCCGAGCCCTAAGCATGACAATTCACAATGACCTGAACATCCAAATTCTCACCGCTCAACTCGAAGCTCTCAAACCCGATAATGTCAAAAACGAGGCCTTGCGAGGCATGGATAAACAATTCGAAATCAGACCCAACGGAGTTAGGTACTTCTCTAACCGAATCTGGTTGCCTAGTTTCGGGAACCTGCGGGACTTGGTGATGGATGAAGCTCACAAGTCCAAATATTCTATCCACCCGGGATCCGATAAAATGTACCACGGAATCAAAGGGTTTTATTGGTGGCCGAACATGAAAGCTGAAATCGCCACGTACGTCAGCAAGTGTCTTATTTGTTCAAAGGTCAAAGCCGAATACCAGAAACCTTCCGGCTTACTCCAACTACCTGACATTCCTGAATGGAAATGGGAACATATTGCCATGGATTTCATAACCAAACTCCCTAAGTCGTCGAGCGGTTGCGATACCATTTGGGTGATTGTCGATCGTCTCACCAAATCAGCTCATTTCTTGGCAATCAGAGAAACCGATAAAATGGAACGCCTTACACAAATCTACATCAAAGAAATCGTTTGTCAACATGGTGTCCCTATCTCGATTATCTCTGACATGGATGCTCGTTTCACATCTCGCTTCTGGCAATCACTTCAAAAATCATTGGGTACCCATCTCGATATGAGTACCGCGTACCATCCTCAAACCGATGGCCAAAGTGAACGAACTATTCAGACACTGGAAGACATGCTACGAGCCTGCGTAGTTGATTTCGGTACAAACTGGGAAAGACACCTACCGTTGTGTGAGTTTTCGTACAATAACAGCTATCATGCCAGCATCAAGGCTGCACCTTTTGAGGCACTGTACGGTCGTAAGTGCCGATCACCTATTTGTTGGACTGAGGTGGGAGATAGTCAATTCACTGGTCTTGAACTCATACACGAAGCCACCGAGAAAATTGTTGAAATCCAAAACCGACTCAAAGCCGCGCGTGATCGTCAGAAAAGGTACGCTGACGTGAGACGCAAACCACTCGAGTTCCAGGTTGGGGACCGAGTACTACTCAAAGTATCGCCTTGGAAAGGCGTAATCCGATTTGGCAAACGCGGGAAATTAAATCCCAGGTACATCGGGCCTTTTGAGATCCTCGAACGGATTGGCCCCGTGGCATACCGACTGCAGCTGCCATCTGAACTCAGCAGCGTGCACCCCACGTTCCACATTTCTAACTTAAAGAAATGTCTGTCCGATGAGACGCTTATCATACCACTCGACGAGATTCGCGTCGATGACAAACTTCATTTTGTTGAGGAACCCGCTGAAATCATGGACCGTGAGGCCAAACAGCTAAAAAAGAGTCATATTCCCATCGTAAAAGTCAGGTGGAATTCTAGACGTGGCCCTGAATTCACTTGGGAAAGGGAAGACCAAATGCGACAGAAATATCCACATATCTTCCCAGACGACGCACCGATAGTGCACTCGAGCTAATTTCGGGATGAAATTTCTTTAACAGGGGGAGAATGTAACACCCGCCAAATTAGGACTAGTGATTAGTGCCTAATCGTTTATTAATACATGTAATTAGTTCTGTGTTAGGTTAATTAATGTATCGGATTTATATATTGATGAATATATACGGTTTTGCGATTTGATTAAATCGTACACACTTTAAATCGAATGGAATTCGATTCAAACTAATACGGACGTTGGTGAACAAATTTATAAAATAAGACAATGTTAGTAAATAAAGCAATTTTGCCCAAAAAGTATCTTGTAATATTTAATAATTAATTAACGTCGCACGACTTAAAAACAACAAACGCGCAAACTAATTTAAATTACGTTTTAAATTCCACTTTTAAGCTTTTGGTAAAATAATTCAAATGGAAACACTTAATAAATACTCGTATTTTAAGTTAGTTATCCAAGGTATAAAAATGATTAATGTGTAAACATACGTAATTTAACGTAAAACAACGGAGAAAACGAACACCGCGCGGAGTGCGGAACGGAGGCTGAGGAAGTGAGGCTTTCAACAAAACCCCACCTCCTCCTCACTTTCTCCTTCATTTCTTTTTCTCTTTTCTCTTTCTTCTCTTCTTTTTCTCTCTAATTTCTAAATCACCACCATCACCATAAACCTCAAAATAACAACACTAAACGACACCGGATTATACATCTCCTTTGGAAGAAAAGCATCACCTCGCAACGATCTACATTCCTACCTTTCCGGATTTTCATTTAGGCATTTTGTAAGTTTCCGACAAAACCCGAAACTCTCCGTTTTCAATCATTTTTACGTTTTTATGGTTTATATATGCTTAAAATGTCCAATAATGGGTTGGGTAAAAGTATTAGATCGAACGGTGGCCGGAAAACTCGTTTTCGGTCCATTTTCTGGCGAACAGTTGGAAGTGACGCTAGTGTGCCAAAAACAGTACTAGCGACACTAGCTAAGTGTCGCTATGCCTAAGTGTCGCCCCTATAGCGACACTACTTAAGTGTCGCTGAACTACTTAACCAGATTTATCTTAGCGACTCTCCCTTAGTGACGCCAAAATTCGTAAGTGTCGCCTATAGCGACACTAATCAAGTGTCGCCAATTTATGAAAATCGGAAATCTAGCGACACTCATCAAGTGTCGCCTAACTAGTGTCGCCTGTAGCGACACTAGCCAAGTGTCGCCAGAAACAGAGAGTTGTCAAATTATTTTTACACCAAGTGTTAAACTTGTATAACCTCAAACACTTATACGATACGACTCCTAGAACACTTTGGAATACATTTTTAAGTATAACACTTCAATTACAAAGATAATACTCTGAGATTTCAAAAACAAACCGTTACCAACGAGCCAACTATATTTTCTAATAACAAACGATTACAAACATACAGACGAACATTGGGCATACTAGTTGTGTACAACTAAACGAAACGTCTTGCGAGACAACTACTTACATAACCTTATGTGTTTAGGCATTTGAAGGTTACGGGTTCGGAGAACCTACGGATTGATATCATTTACTCGTTTATTTGTATAAACGTAACTTGCAAAGACTCAGGTGAGTCTTACAGCCCCACTTTTACTGTTTTACATACGGGGTGAGATACATTGCTTACTTTTCTTGAACACAAGTACTAAAACTGTTTACTATACCAAACGGAATTGCATGAGTTATTTACTACTTACAGAAGTCTCTCCATCATATATCGTTAGTTATGGACTTAAGCGCGAACACTAGTTAATGGATCCATTAGGGAAATGACCCTCCCCGCCCGGGGTAGTAGCGCTACCACGAACCGTTCTGTATAAACGGGCGACTATTATTCGTTACTTATGCTTGCTCAGTTACGAGCATGTCACGGGAGCAAATTATTACTTACGGGTTAAGCTTCGATTATGAGCCTCATGGCAACGGTATAACTTATTTACTTTACATTTGCTGGATTTGCAAATACTTGATTTACGCCTGCGGGCACTACTGATGAAACCTTGTGTTCAAAACTGATATTACTTACAAACCTGTGAGATTCACCAACATTCGTGTTGACCTTTTAGCATGTATTCTCAGGTACTCATATGGAGTAGGATTTCTCCAGGACATAGCCAGAGTCGCATGGTTTCAACTAAACTGCATTAACGGAGATTCTCAGCATTATCTTTTGTACATGTTGATTATGTAATAGAATCTCCCGCCATACGCATGGACTCTAGGGAACTATTTTTGTATACGAAAACATTAAGTTTTCAAACATATATTTCTATGAAATCGTTTTTACAACGTCTCATTTAGAGGTCGTTTACTGTATATCTTGTGCTTTGTATATTGATTAGTAACACCCAAGTATGCTTCCGCAAATCATTAAATTTGGGGGTGTTACACACGGGCTACACATCCATCTTTTCGGAATTCAAAACCGACACACGTAAGTTTCCGACACTTTTCGTAAACTCTTAGATTTCGACATTTTCTTTGATATTTCGTGTTTATAATACTGTCGTCACCCCTATTGGTCGGACAGATTTGATTCCGGTCGTTGATCCAACAGCAATAGAAGCGGCGAACAGTGGGTTTTAAATTTGTAGAGCAGGGGAATCCTAAGCTGTATAATACTGACAGTCCTAAAAGGGCAGCAAGTGGTATGTATGACTCAGGTGTCGTTCTTCAAACTACAACGGGCATGGGAGTCTAGGAAGTTTTATTATCTTTGGAGATTCAGCTGGGGTTTTTAAAAAAGCTTTAGGATAGGTTTGGTTTTTATAACTAAATACTAATTAAATAAAGAAAGCAGAACTAAAGAGGTTTGTATGGAGACTCGGTCAACAGAGGATAAGCGAGTGTTTACTATGATTTCGTTAAATGTTATTTGATGAATAGTCAAGGGTAAGGCTACTAGATGTGATGACTAATCCGGAGAGGATAGAAACATAATTAATGCAAAGTATTGTACCTACGACCGTTCCACGGCTTCCATACGTTTGTACTCCACCAATGGGTGTTTCCAGCACTATACCGAGTAATAGGGCGTTTTACGGTTTTTCCGTTACATTAATTAGGGTTCCACATTACTCCCGCGGATTTCCTATATCCTAATGAGCTACAACTACGATCCTATTAAATATCTAACGTAGAGTTGTCCGCAATCAGATAAATAACATGTCACGTGGATAGCAGTTATAGAAGTCAAATACACCGGAAGTTCTCCCAAGTGTACAGACCAATTCAACTGACGACTATCCTCGAATCCTGGTCCCCAGTCACAGTCATCAGAGACGTCTGTATCGTAGCGTGAATTGTTGATTGAACAAGAACAATAACGGGGATAATCCCGCGGACCAAGTTGGGATAATCGGGCTAACGATCAGTTAAATTGTTCAGCATTACAGATATAAACCATCACAACTATTCCATGCATGTTAATCTACTGTGTAAACCAATATTCTGTGTTTGAAAACCTAATTATACAGTTACTGATATGAACCAAGGGGATAACTCTAGCATGCATCATTCCTAAGGCAACAATCAAACAAGAACATGCGATAGGGTAACACATAACAGAACACCGTAATCCTAGCATAACAGATAACCAATAATTAGATCATAGATATCCCGAAAGTTCTCTCAAAGATATATAACAGATAAACATGAATCTAACCTATCTCTAATCCTACGCTCTGTGTCTCTTATGATTTGTTTCAACCTAGAGAACACAGCCATACCAAGTTCATTGATCATCAAGTATAGCATAGGTAGAGAACGTACCACTAGTAATTGGCCAAGTTCTAGCAGGAAGCTTCTAACCACAGCATAGGTTGGATAGATAAACATTCGAGATTCAGTTTACGAGTTCATACACAGTTTAAAGTAACACGGGCAGAGTAACAGCATGGCATAAACATTTTGACTATTCTAACATAACTACATCATAGTAAACACAAAGAAATGTCTAGCCTAACATTATATATCTAGCATACAATCCTAAATAAGCATAAACAAAGCAACACATATTTCAAACTGGAAAGTAAGAGATATATAAATAGAACCTGATACGAATTTATTACAGACAGATCTTCGCAAATACAATGTCTTGGAGTGCCTCCGTACAAAAGCTAAAAGCTACCTCTACCTAACTATCTCTCTAACTAGCTCAATTCTAGAGAGAGAAAATCTTCTAGAGAGAGAAACTAGAGAGAGAGTGATGTGTGTGAGAGAGAAAGTGTAAGGAAGAAAATGAAATGAGAAAAGTGTTATGTTTGAGGTGTTGGGGATGTCCACTATTTATAGGCAAACCACCAAATCGCACGTACAACTCACGAAGCAGCACGTACAAGCAAACGGAGCACGATATGGGGTAGGGGGCCGTATACGGCCTTGCAGGGGCCGTATACGGTGTAGTATAGGCCGTATACGGTCTTATATGGGCCGTATACGGTGCCTGAGGCCGTATACGGTCTCCGTCTGATTTCGTTCGTTGCTTAAAACGTCCGTATCTCCTTCGTTATGCGTCCGTTTGACTTGATTCTTTCGCCTGTGGTTTCGTAATTCCGTTACGCTTCTAATGATGCCAATCTCACAGAAATTGGATGTGTAGAGCTTAGGTGTAGCCGGAATGAATTTTAATGGCTCTGAAAGCGTAGTGGTTTCTCCGTCCTTTGGCCGTCTCACTTGATTCCAGATTTTTCCGTCTCGATTTTACCTGTACAACAGATGGTAGAAGTTAGGAAGTGTGTCTTGACAGGAAAATGAGATCGGAGGAATCGGCCTGTATTAAAATGCTGTGTTTTGTGCATTTTTAGAGTGTTTTCAGTGATTTTTATCACAACGTCTACTTTTGAACCACTTTAGTGTATTTTAGTAAATAATCAATGTTTTGGAATGTTTTCACTAAAGAAAGGTTCAAAATGTGAGGAATAACGCTTCTAAAAACATGACTTTTTACGTCACATCAAATACTTAATACATCATGTTTTAGTGTTATATTAACTTATTATGTCCAAAAACACCATTAAAAACGCTTTTAAAGTCGAAATTTGCTTAAAAATCGCGAACAGCGAGTTTCGCGAGTTGAGATTCAATCTCAACTCGCAGGACAATCTCAACTCGACTCGCGAGAAATCTCAAGTCGACTCGCAATCTCAACTCGACTCGCGAGAAATCTCAAGTCGACTCGCAATCTCAACTCGACTCGGAGAAATCTCAACTCAACTCGCGAGAAATCTCAATTCGACTCGCAATCTCAACTCGACTCGCGAGAAATCTCAACTCGACTCGCGAGAAATCTCAACTCGCGGTCAACTTTGGTCAACATTTTTCAGCACTTTGAAATTTTCTTAAAATTGTTACCCAAAAGATAATACTTTGACATTAAAGTTTAAAAATGATATAAAAACTTAATTTCAATAATAAAAGCACTATTTACAAACACTTTGGACATAATCTAGTTGCGTGAACACTAGCATGGATGGTCAAACTTAGACATCCGCATACTTATAAAATCTCATACGTATAGGGCGTTAGGAGATTTCGGACTAGACTTGGGCATTAGGCTTTGCTAGCACTCGCACTTTACTTAGCTCAACGGGTGAGTTCACAGCCCCTACTTTTACTGCTTTACTACTTTTGAACAGGGGTGGAAAACATAGTCAACTCTTTTGCTACGGGTACAAACTTTTACACAACTAATTTGATGTAAACTATACAAACTGTTTATGACTGCGGTCAAACTGTTACAACTTTTGTTTATGAAATAGTATTTCATACGAAAACTAAATTGGAACTCGCTGGAGAACAACCAGCAAAATCTCTTACTAAACTGATTGATCAACTAATGGGTCCTACTGACATGGACCAGACCCTACTGACATGGGTCAAGGGACACTGACACTCCCTACTATTTGAACCCTACTGACATGGGTATTAGATCCTACTGACATGGATCCATTATACTTATTGAACAAGGGACACTGACACTCCCTACTATTTGAACCCTACTGACATGGGTACTAGATCCTTCTGACATGGATCCGTTATACTTGTTAAACATGGGACACTGACACTCCCTACCACTTGAACCCTACTGACATGGGTACTGGATCCTACTGACATGGATTCACCAAACAACTAATAGGATACTGACATTCCTACAAACAACTAATAGGATACTGACATTCCTACAAACAACTAATAGGATACTGATATTCCTACAAACAACTAATAGGATACTGCTTTCCTACGACACGTAAACTGTATTTTGGGCAGACATCCCACGAAAACGGTATTTTGGGTAACATCCCAACCAAACAAACTTTTGGATAATGTTCCACAAAACATCACTTATTTGTTATGGCAAAACGTGACAAACACATTGAGTACGAAACTTTACGTGTAAACATAAAACCTGTGAATTCACTCAACCTCGTTGTTGACTTTTTACTATGTTTTTTAGGGAATTAGCTGCGCACGTAAGAACTGCCTGCACATTTGGAACATAGGCGACCCCGAAGGAATAGGATGCCAACTTTTGACAATTGGATTTCTTTTATATAACTAATCGGTTTTTAGTCATATTTACGAAATCTACTTTTGTAAAACTTAACTACTTTTGTACTTGTACGATTCGAGAAATCGTAAAACTTTGTAATTATTACATTTGGCATCTTAATATATATGTTTTGTTGTAATCATATGCTCTGATATGTATGCATGTACAATGTTAATGTGGCGCTCCCAGCTTTTACCAATGCTTCCGCTAATCAAAACCATCAAATTTGTGGGTGTTACATAAACCATATAAAGATCAAATATACCTAACTACCTAACTTAACATAAAAATTACATATGTACATAAAATCTCTAATTGTTTACTAATTAAAACTCTAAAATCAATACTAATAACCAATAAGAACATCAAATTCTCCGTAATCACCCAAAGTCAAACATCAATGATTGTGACTTTGTGAGTGGATGTTTGGATCAACAAGGTTAGAATAAAGCTTGAGTTTTAGAGTTGGTCTATAATGAGAAATAAATAGAGTTAACGAATTCTTTACAACCTGTGGGTAAGATAAAAGATAGTAATAGTAATTAATGGATTTATTAGTAATTAATATTGATTTTTAGAGTTTTTATCATTATAAAATTAGAGATTCAGGGTACATATGTAATTTTAAGTTAATTCGGGTATATTTGATATTATATAGTTTAAGGTGGAGAAATATTTAATTCTCTCATATAAGGGGTTACTTTTTTGTAAAGTGTTTACGCACTTAGCGTTACAAGTTAATGTCTCATAAATACATAAACAATAGGTAAAACATGTTTTATGCATTAAACAAATCAGCAGCATGTCATTTCATAAATACATAAAACATACTACTATTTTTTACTTTGACAAAATGTATCATTCATACTATAGTAGACCACATGTGGTTTACTACATTATAAACCAAAAACAAATTTCTTCAACATAAATGTCGATTACTTGATCCATACGATACCCTACTAAGTTATTTACACATCCATCATTACATAAGAACCTTTATAGTTCAAAAATACAAACCAACAATATACTACGTATGATGCACAAAAACTTTAAAGATGGAAATGAATTAGATTTATTGTCCGGATCAAGAGTTTTCACTATAAACCGCGACACATTGTTGCCGTAGCGAAATAAAGATTTCATCCTCCAATTCGCTTTTGTTGTAAATGTGACATACCAAGTATCATCAATTTATTAGGGGATGGTAATGAGATTGAATTTTATATTTTTCTTTCTTTAAATAGTTCACTATGATACATTTGTATTACTACATATTAATTGTATTCAACACTATCATATTAAAAAACAGTTGGTAAATTTATAATCTTTAGAATATAAATAAATTGAAATTATTGACTACCCCGCGAATTCACGGGTTATAAACTAGTATTAATTAATTATAAATTATAAATTATGATATTTAAAGAAATTGCAAATTAATTAAATACACTTTTAGAAAAACTCTTTTTCTTTTTAATTTTTTTTGTCTTGTTGGAAATCTATATTCCATAAAGGGTAAAATAAAAAGTTGACTTGGCGGTTATCAACCTTATGCCACAAAAAAGTAACTCGTAGTACATTGTGGTAATAACTAAAAATAGCAATATATCCGACGAATGAACTTTTATAAAATACTAGTTTCTCCGTCTGACACTTTAACTTTGTAGACAGTTAATAATTCTACTAATCTATTTTAATCGGTTGAAATACTTATTTGTGACGGATAAAAAAGTGAACAAAATATATGTTGCTACTTGCTAGAGTGTCCTATACATCATCATCATTCGTATATCCAAAATTAGATCAGATCAAAATAACCACAACCACCAGAAATACAGAACAACTCAACCTGGAAAATGGCGATTTCCACCATATTCACACCAACTCTCACCTTACAGTCATCCATTCCAAATCCAACTTCAACAAAGACATCATCATCTTTATCTTCTTCAAATTCATCTTTTTTCACCAACACCTTCAAACCCTTAACCCTAGCTACTCATGGTAACAGATCCAGTCAGTTCAAGAATAAAAAAATAGCCTTTTCTTGTAATTGTTTGTTCGGACTTGGTGTGCCGGAGCTTGTGGTTATTGCCGGCGTTGTTGCCCTTGTTTTTGGTCCTAAAAAGCTGCCGGAAGTTGGTCGGAGTATTGGCAAAACCGTCAAGAGCTTCCAACAGGTCACTCATTCTACTCTTTCATTATTATTTATTGTTATTATTGTTGTTTGCTTATTTAATTTTGTCGTAATTAACTAATTACTGTATTATTAGTAGTGGAGTACTAAATTAGCCAATAACATACATAGCTAGCTAATCATGACTTGAATTAGGTCATTCGATTTGAATTATGGACAAATGTTTTGGGGCAGAGTGCATTAATTTAGTCCATAGTTATATACACTGTATAAATAAATAATCATCATAAGTTCATAACAAGCATTTTGTCAAGTCCTTAGAGCAAACGGAGTGGAGACTTCATCATCGGCATTTTTCGTCGAGAACGCCGTCGAACGGCGTTCTGCCACTCCGAGACGGCGTTTTCGACGGCGTTCTGGACAGCGTTTTTGCATCAGTGTCTTCTGCCAGACGCTGTTCCGCACGATGTCTTCATTTTTTTTTGTTTTTTTTTTGCTTTTTGGGTAACGATGGAGACATATAAAAAATAAAAAATAAATTCCAGAACACTGTCCAGAACACTGTTACCACTTCACAAAATCCTCACTACAAAATTCTCACTCAGAACACTGTGTTTCAGCCGTCACCACTCCGTGTGCTCTTAATGGGTGTGGAGCAGTTCCCAATGACGTTCTCCGTCCAGAACACTGTAACACTGTGTTCTGGCACACCGCATCAATGTTCTCAACAACATTCTGAGCAGTGTTCTGGCATGGCATTTTGTTTACACATTTATCAAAAGAAAAACAAAAAAAAATTGAGAATACTGTCCAGAACACTATCTACCACACCGCCACTTTTCCAGACCAAAACATTGTAAAAACAAAATCTCCACACCCTGTGCTTGCAATTATGGAGAGCTCTTACTATGCAATTATGGACAAATGTATTGGGAGAGTGCATTAGTTTTGTCTACAAAAGTAACTTTGTGAACTTAAGATGATTATATATATATGGAGTATATATCTGTGAATAGAATTACTCATTACTTTCCAAGTGTGAGATATTGTTTTATAATTTTACGACGATAACTTTTCATACGTCTTTCGTTTGCAATTTAAAATGGAAGTCAAAGAAGCTAGATATGAAGTGTGTATGGAGTTATTTACAGTATTTGTATACACATTAGGCATTGTAGGTTGTACATTTTGTAGGATTTTTGTCAATTACTGTTCCTGGGAAGAGGCTGGTTTTAATTTTTCCTGTAGGAATTTCAAATTTGTTTTAAAATCTGTTGATATGAAACCATAGTTGAACCTGACTCTCAAGTGTTTTAGTATTTAGTTTAAATGATATCAAAGGCAGAGCTAGGATATTCTCATTTAGGGGGCAAAAATTATAAAATGTCTAAATACCCGGTAAATAGTTCTTTTACGTAATTTGAAATTTCTCGATGAGGCCAGACAGCTGCCTCCAAATGATATCCTATTGGCTTCTAATTTGGTAGAGTTACTTTAGGTTGTTGGGTTGAGTACTACAGTAATTTGATAAATATTTGCAGGCAGCAAAAGAATTTGAAACAGAGTTAAAAAAGGAACCCGAGTCACTTGGGGAGTCATCTGACGTAACTAATGTGAGTGAGAAGGAACCTGAAGACTTGAAAGTGCCAACAACGAAAGACAGTTTGTAGAGAGAGACTTGCACATGCCCGAATTTCTTCTTGTAATGTTAGTGTTGTTGTAACACGTTTTAGGCATATTTGATAGCTAAAAAACACATCAGTTTCCATTTGATATAATTCAATATATGTTGTTTGGATGAGTATCTATGAATGAATAGAGGTCATTTTTGATCGGGTTTAATTCACTTTTTGATACCTTGAGTGTCCTTTATAATAATAAACATACAGTTGGTTATAATGGTTTTATATACAATCATCTTGTAGACATTGACATATGTATATAGTGATAGTGGGGTTCTGTTACTAGATTTAGATCAAGTGCTGGTTACAAACCAACAGAAGTGTGAATTTCTGGGTGATTATGTTTTTCATGGACTCTAATAAATGCACAGTGCACCCAGTGAAAATGACTAGGTATAACAATGGCTTCTGTTCTTGGATTGAGCCCATGCATCAACCCAAGATATGTTTACTGGTTGATGAGAGGTTAAATGTGGACAAGTAATATATCAATATGCATTTGAGGTATTCTTTTTACATGAATGAGAGTTATAAAAAGCTGTCTTACATAGCATTGATTATTAGACTCCTCCCAACAGTGACAATTTGCTGACTGGTCAGTTTGTGCCACATCTGCGCCATGCCAGCTTTTTCCCCAACTGACACAAACTGACATAAACTGACATTTCACTCCCTACAGTAACATCACTTCTCTTTTTTTCAGGGCCCCACACACTAATTTCTTTATTTATTTAATACCCAAACTTAAATAAAACATTTATTTTATAAATAAAAAAACATTACATTAATATAAAATTAAAGATTACAATTCCTAAAAAAAATAAAATACATTTATTGAAAATTAAAAACATAACTAGTCGTCTACTCCAAGCCGTCTTCATTTTCGTTCTCGTCTTCGTCCGAATCGTCAACTTGGAATGCACCCGAACCCGCTTCTTGACCAAAAACTGTTTTGTAATCCGTCTCATAATTGTCAACCACGGTTTTTCGGACTTGTTCGAGCATTTTTTTCTCCTTGCCCTTTAGAAAAGACGGTATTGGTTTATATAACATTTTCCACGACTTCAATATGGTTTTTTTGGTCGCATTTTTTTCGATCGTGGCCAATGTTTTTTTTTTTTTGTGATTCCGCGGCTTCTATGTTTGCCAAACGTTCTTGTTCCTTCAAAGAGCGTGAAGCAGTAGCGGCGTCACTTGAGCCCGAGCTTTTTTTACTTTTTCTTGAAGAAGTACGACCGGGCGGGCGACGAAGCATGTCGTTTTGGAACAACCATTCCATGTTAGTCGTAAGAGGATTGGAAGTAGCCATGTCGTCACTAAGATTTATCGGTTCGGGCTCGGGTTGGGATGGCACTTGTCGGTTGCCCATGACTCCATCATTTTCAAGAAACTTTGGATGATTTTTGACTACGTGCCAACAATTTTCGTATATGAATGCTCTTTTTTGTTGCGACTTGAACACTTTATGAAGATGTGTGTGAATATTGATAAAGTTGTTATGTAAATATTTGGTAAAGATGTGTAAAATGAGAAGAGATTGTGTATGAAAAATGAGTGTGGATATGTGTTTATTTATAGTGTGTGGGAAAAGAGAAAAATATATATATATTAATTTTTTTTTTTTGGCCGTTGGAAGCTGGCAACGGATACTTTCTTTTTATTTATTTATTTATTTATTTTTTATACCGTTACACACATTCAATCAAAAAAAAAAAAACTGACGCGGGTCCCACGCAAAGCCCCCTCCTCCTTCGCCAAACCGATGTTGCCAACCGACGCCGGGCAACCGACGGACCGTGCCTATGGCGTCGGTGCCAAACCGACGCCCACCGAAGTTGCCGTTGGGACTCGTCTTAGTAGACAATTTTTTTTGGGGGGGTGGGGGGTGTACGTATGTTTTTGTTTTTTTTGGAACCTAGGTAGTAGGTACTGATAGTTGCAAAGATACTCCATACATGTGTTGTTTTATAGGTGTTACTAATTGACCCGTCAATCCTATAAAAATGAGTAGCAACGCATTAAAGTACTATCATTTGTGGATCAAAGGGTTGGTCAAATTTAGAACATGACTTGAATGGGTACTATATAGATCATTTGTGCGCCTGGAGAAGAAAAGAGGCAAAAATTAGGGTTATTTTATGTGTTTTTGTGAAGGAACATATTAGGCTGATACCATGTGAGAATGGGATTGATCGTTCCCCTTACTTATCATTGATTTAATATGAGATATATATACACGATTACAACATAATTGTAGGAGTAAAATAAGGTAAACTTAAACTAATTAAGGTAATCAAATAAACTAACTATGAGGAGGATTTATCTCTAATACTAACATACGTCCATGGTAAGGAAAAATGCATTTACAGGTGCTAGATACTTGTAAGACCTGCCCCAACGGTTGTTCGCTTCCTTCGTCGCGTTGCAACTGATGCAAACCATGGCGTCACTTTGGAGTAATGTTTACTGTTGGCAGTGTAGTGTCAGTTTTGAAAAGTGCTGACATGGCGCTGATTTGGCACAAACTAATGCGTCAGTTTATGTCACGGTTGGGAGTAGTCTAAGGGATTAAGGGGAGTCTTTGGAGTGATTATAATTACATATAAAAAAATAAATTGTACTATGTACGATTTAAACTGGTTCACACCTATTCAACCCGTTTTAAGCTGACCCTTTTTAGCTTCCTGACCTGCTAGAGATAAAATCAAACCCAAATTCCGCTTTGCCTTTGAAATAACCATTATATTAATAACGTTAATGTACATGTTTATGGGTCTCATTTAACAACCATGCAAAAATATGTTGTATTAATTCTTCCGCCAAACACAATGACTACACGGAATAAAAACCGTTTACCCCTACTTCAAAAGACACCATTGTTTATGTAGTTTAGTCGTATATAAAACTTATAGCATATACAATACAATAATACAATTTTAATAATAGCATATATGGATGCCGGTTAACTTGAGCAACGCTCGGATATTACACTAATAGAGTAATAGCAGTACAATGCTACAATGCGTTGCAACAGTGTCCTCTCATTCGCGTATCTAAATTAAATTAGATCAATAACCACCACCAGAGATACAAAACAACCAGACCCTTTCGGAAAATGGCGATTTCCACCACCACACCAACTCTCACCTTACAATGCATCTCAAATCGCACCTATTTAACATCAATGATAATATCATCATGTTCGTCCTCAAATTCATCCTTTTTCACCAACAAAAACAACTAAACCCTTTCGGAAAATGGCGATTTCCACCACCACACCAACTCTCACCTTACAATGCATCTCAAATCGCACCTATTTAACATCAATGATAATATCATCATGTTCGTCCTCAAATTCATCTTTTTTCACCAACACCTTCAAGGCTTCAAACCCTTATCCCTATCTACTGCTGGACACAGATCCTGTATACTTAACACCAAAAAAGAGAGGGTTTTCTTGGAATTGTTTGTTCAGACTTGGTGTGCCGGAGCTTGTGGTTATTGTCGGCGTTGTTGCCCTTGTTTTTGGCCCAAAAAAGCTGCTGGAAGTTGGTCGGAGTATTGGCAAAACCGTCAACAGCTTCCAACGGGTCACCCATTCTTTTGTTCCTGCTCAAAATGAGTCTATTAAATGAGGTGTGATAAATATGGGACTAGGAATGTATCATTCAATGTGGGCAACGAATGTCTCAACCTGCATTTGAGGTTTTCTTATGACATGAATGAGAGTTATATATATCCGTCTTATATGCACTCATTATTAGCTGAGATTACGCCTTACTCACGAAATTTCTCTCTTTAAAATATCTAAGGTGAAATTTGAACATCAGATGCGGGTAAAGATAACAAGGTTAATGGTATAAGAAAGTATGTTTTTCTTATCCTTTTATTTGATTAGTTTGAAAATATTTTTGTGGGCCAATTTTTAGACAACAAAAATTCCTGTAATGTTTTTCCTCTTAGGTAATCATATGTTTGATATAAAGTGATTTAATATATTAACTAGCTGGAGACTCACGCTATGCAGCGAGAATATATATAAATTTCAGTGGTCGATAATGATAATTGTTTAGGGATAATAGTTGTATTAACTTACATTGATTTTTTCTTTTTATTTTGTATTTTTACATTTGTTTCAATTTCATTTATTAGTTTATGTTATCATAATGATTATTATAATAATAATAATAATAATAATAATAATAATAATAATGATAATAGAAAGAAAAAAACTATTATATGTTCAATTTTGATTGAATGATTGGATCTCTATTTATATTTATTTTAAATTAATGTGGCTATAAATATAAATAGAGATATGATATTAATGTGAGAGTGTGGTATATAAGTTAAAGGGTAAATTGATTTTGTCGGCTATGTACCCCCCTGTTTGTTCCAAGGTCGGCAACTTACCCTTTAAAGTTCCAATGTCTGCATTCAAGTGGTAAAGTTTGTATCGATGTGGTAAGATGGTAACTTGTGACCGGAACAACGGGTTAAATTGACGACGTGGACGATTACTAAATGTGACACGTGGTCTGACACATGGCTGCTCAGTAAGCAATTAAAAGCCAGAAACGGTAAAACTTAATTTTTAGGGTTTAAGTCAGCAATCGCTAACGAACTTTCCATTTTGTCCCGAGATCACCAATCAACCGGTTTTATTACCGTGATCACCATCGAACTTTCAAATTTCGTTCCTAGATCACCAACCATCGAACTTTCAAGAATCACCATCTGACGTGGCATTGCCACGTAGGTATTTTTTAATGACGTGGCATTGCCACGTAGGTATTTTTAATGATGTGGCAATGCCACGTCAGATGGTGATTCTGGTTGTCACAAAAAAGTACATGGTTGGTGATCTCGGAACGAAATTTGAAAGTTCGATGGTGATCTCGGGACAAAATGGAAAGTTCATTGGCGATCACGGACTTAAACCCTTTTATAATTAAAAGGAACTCAATCTCAATTGATCATAAAATCACGTTAGGTAATCACTAATAATCAAACAATAATCAAGGATCATCAAATAAAATACACCCGATTTTGACTTTTTTAAAAATCGCTTCGGCTCCTATCACGAGTGGGTAGAAGAAACAATAACCGGTTTTATTACCGTGATCACCATCGAACTTTCAAATTTCGTTCCGAGATCACCAACCATGTACTTTTTTGTGACAACCAGAATCACTATCTGACGTGGCATTGCCACGTCATTAGAAATACCTACGTGGCAATGCCACGTCATTAAAAATACCTACGTGGCAATGCCACGTCAGATGGTGATTCTTGAAAGTTCGATGGTTGGTGATCTCGGAACGAAATTTGAAAGTTCGATGGTGATCACGGTAATAAAACCGGTTGATTGGTGATCTCGGGACAAAATGGAAAGTTCGTTGGCGATCGCTGACTTAAACCCTAATTTTTAAGAGATTCTAGCACATAATATAAGGTTAGATAGCATACATTGGAACTTTAGAGGGTAAGTTGCCGACATTGGGACAAACAGGGGGGTACATAGCCGACAAAATCAATTTACCCTAAGTTAAAAGAAGCAAATTGGTATTCGCAAATCGGTATTAACTGATTTGACCTTATTGTTTACTATATTTATGTAATTACTAATTAGTGAGAGAGGTATAAATGTAATTTCTGATATTTCAATTTGTAAGCATTAAACCAAATGGCTAAATGCTTTATAAGAATTTAAGATTATATACTTTTAACTACATCAACACAAATGACATGCTTACATATATTAAACACTTGAGAAAATGTTTACAATCAAAAGGGGTGTATGACTATGTTGTAGGAATGGACTAGCTGGCATTTTTTTTTTTAATAGTCTGTCACATGGTGTTAAAGTTTATGGATTTGCTGTTGACTTATTTATGCAAAAAAGAAAATTCTAATTATTGCAATCATATGTATACAAGTACCATAATGATGAGTCATTTTCATAATCACGTACATGTAATCAATAGGTGAATCATATGGTTGAACCATTTGAGTGAAGATATATACTTTTTCTTGAAATATGTAAAAGACATTGTTTCATCGATTATCAAATACAACCACGGAATCTTTCTAACAGGTGACAGTTTTTTCAGCTCGGTTCAACTTTCTTAAATATACATATTCAAACATTCAATTCTTGAGTTAAAACTAGCTGGACATTTGAATCAGCTGCACAGAATATTTCTCTTTGTATTATATTACTGATTGATTAATGTGCTTAATGCTCGATGATACGACGCTTGGTTCCATCTGCCATCTGGACTATCACACTAAAATAATTTATATAAGGTAAATTATTTGTATTAGTAAAAATAATTTTTTTTATTCGCTCCTTTTAAAAATAAAAATAAAAATGTATATATATATATATATGCTTAAAAGTATTTTTGGTATTCGTCCGCTGCTAAATTTTTTTGTCTTGCCACTCAAAACTAAATTCGTGGCCCTGTCTGTGGCCCATCATGCATGATTACAGACTTACAGTTGTTTTGTGTCAACTTTGGTCAGCCCATCGTTAATTGAGGTTTGATCCAATGCAAAACATCACACACATTTTTTTATTAATGCGTTCTTTAAAGGGTGTTGATAAATATATGTTTTTTATTACATACAACAAATATATGTATTACAGTGTTGTACTGTACTGCATCAATATGCATATATGTTGGTGTATGAATGAAATATGTGTTGTATTTATAACTAACCTTCTTTAAATTCACCATGCTTAACCATTGATAAACCCCGGTTCCCTTTAAGTTGACAAAAAGATGGGAAATTTCTAGTTCTTCTGACATATATGGCATGTTGTAGATTACGTTTCGATTCATTACTCCATATTTTATTATTCAAATCAAATCAATACATCATTTGAATGGATATCTAAAAGAATGAGAAAAAACAGTATGGTTTGGCAACTATGGTTAACTGATCCAGTGGAAGCTTGCAGGAAATGTGTGTTTGTTGATGAATGACAGTTACTGTAATTGAGTTGCTGCAAAGTGTTATAATTCTAAAGTCAGTGTGAAACAGAGAAGGTAAACACATATTGAAGAGATGGACTTGTTGAAGTATAAATAAATATCTATAAAGGCAAAGAATGCAGGTGATTTCAAGTAAATAGTGGTTAATAAGTGGTAAATTTGAGTCACAAAAGCTGACATATGGGGGGCAAAGCTTTCACTGAAGTCTATCGTGGGATCATGGAGGAAAGTATTGTGGGTGTACTTGGTCAAAGTTGTGGTTCTAAATTAACAAATTTGCATGTATATAACAATATATTATGGTGCAAGTAGAAGTGACATATGTAAAATAAAGGCTGTATCTTCTAAACTTCTGAGTATATATATAATACATATTGATGCTTTAAAAAAAAAAAAAAATCAAATCAATACATCAATTTTGAACACATTTTCTAAATTTTGTAACACTTTTCAGAGTAAATTTCATAAATGGTCCATGTGGTTTACATTGATTTACGAAAATAGTCCATGTACTTTTTTTTCAACGTTTTCGATCCAATAACTTTGAATTTTCTCGCAAATGATCCCTTAACTTTGAATTTTTACTCGCAAATGGTCCCTCCGTCTAACTTTGAATTTGCTCGCAAATGGTCCCTTAAGGGACCATTTGCGAGCAAAACCAAAGTTATTGGACCGAAAACGTTGAAAAAATAGTACAGTGACTGTTTTCGTAAATCAATGTAAACCACAGGGACCATTTATGAAATTTACTCCACTTTTCGAAAAAACAACTCTTTTCATTTTCTAGAAAATTGGAGATTGAAAAGTGTGAAAAAAATAAATTCTACAAATAAACGCACCCTGTATACTCCTCCGCATGATGTATCAAAACAAGTGCCAATATAAAAATCATTCGTATTTAAACAAATTATTACATATACCCTTTTCCAATGGTCAAAAGATAAAATTTTCTTTGCACATTTTGTCAAAGAAAAGTGGGAGGGATGTCCTAGTAAACTTATGTCACTGCTTATTGAAATTTTGAAGCACGATTTGGTAGGCATACAAGTTTCACTTGTGCCTTATTTGAGTTTATAAACTTAAACTAGTAAAGCTAATAAATCACTTAAACCTGAGCTCATCGGCTTTTCCAAATATTCTAATAGAGAATCATCGATTTAAATGTTAATACACTTCAAAACGGTAATAACGATAATTATAATGTAAAGGATGATAATTTTTTGCACGTATCATTTCAAACAGGTTTTATTGCAATAAACTTTTGAAAACAATATATACATGTAAAGAGTAAAAGACCAAATATATTTTTTTTAGATTAAATAGAAGACGACAAAACTCTATAATTAGAAACCTCAACTGCAAACTTAGATTTGACACCATAGAAACCCAAAACCCAATTGTTTTTAAGTAGCTTTAGAGTACGAAAGTGAGTTTCCAAAATCACATCACAAAAACTAGTAGACATATAACGCTACAATATACTGTGGCAACTCTTTTTCCAAAACCTTAATCACCAAAAAGTCAGAGCAAGATTCAATTTTTAAAGCATAGGTTACATGTCAATACTTCATGATTGCTCTGGGTATGGTAATTTTAGCTTTGGAAAAAGGACTTGCCACCATATGAAATGCAAGTAGTATTTTTTTTTTTTTTTTGGTACTAGATGGCAAAGGGACCATAGAGAAAGTGTCACATGGGTACACACAGCTTTCTGGGAAACCCTGATGTAATGGATAAGGGTAAGAAGGAAACATCATCTATGGTTCCTCCCCTGAAAATTGCCTTTATTCCTGGCAATGAAACCATTCTTTGGCTTTGGAATCTCATGTATATCCATCACTTGTATTGTCCTTTGCTTTTTGGCTTCAGGAAACACACAAGACAAATAATGTAGTCAGCCAATATTGACTAGGACCATAATGGGAATATCGATATCGATATATGATGATAACATTTTGTAAAAGAACAAACCAAAATTTATATACAAACCATTTTGCGCTTCTTGGTAGTTCTCCTGAAGACGTTTTCTAGCCGATGCTAGCCTGTCAGGATCAATGTTTTGCTCCTTGCGTGGACGCTGTAAAAATCCCAACTTGTAAGCATTTTAGTATAAAGGTTATTAAGATGTGATGATGTAGGAAGTCGAATGTACGTTCTGAGGAGCAGAAGCGGAAGCAGCCATGGGAGGATGGGATTGAGTTATGGGTCTTGTTGGTGTTTCTCTTTTAGGAACAACGCCTTTTGGCCTTTGCACTTGTTCGGTATTGATCCTATCAGAGGAAGGACTCCAATCTACAGTTTATTCATTCATAACTGAATTTATCAATAACAGTACTCCAAACAAAAGAGAACTCGATGACTTGAATTCGATTCGATACTTAACTGTGTTGATTAGGAGAGTAGCCGAAATCAGGCCCCTGTAGAAAAACTATAACTGATCAACATAACGTCGAAATAATTGATTAATCTGCATCCATTTCATAAAATATACTGTAACTATTTGATTCTCTATATATCACCTGCTGATTACCGTGTGCTCTCCGTGGTACATTTTGCAATAAAGGTGAGTCTCCATCTGCAAATACAAAACAGTTATAAGTAAAGCTTACATCTCAATTCTTATCCAGGAATTCGATAATTCAAGAAAGAAGTGTTGCTACCTGTTAAAGAAGATTGCTGAGATTGTTGATGATCCGTATTGTTCGAACCAACCCACTCATCCACCAACTCTTTCCATTTCCTTTCAACAAACGAACAAACATCAGCACATGTCAATGTAACTCACAATTCACATCCGTCATACAACTATGGTCCAAAACAACTAACCTAACAAGGTGCTTCACTAATGCTCGTACTTCACCTGATGGATGCTTACGCAATCGATTCACATGCCTTCCGATATCAGTTTCCTGAATCAAATTCCAAACATCAGTGTTAAAAATTAATTTCAGTTCATTAAATTCAGGTAGATTTAATCTAAATTGAAAATAAACAAATAAGTAAATTGTTACGATTACCTTAAGGCCTTTGAATGTCAGATCCATGTCAGCTAGGGTTTGAAGCAACTCAACTACAGAATCCTCACTCTAATACATAAAATCAACATTTAAATCAAAATAAATATAACAATCTGATCAGAACAAGACAAAATGATGCATGCTACTAGCTACACTTTGCACACGTCATTTCTACTTACAACAATCACGAATTAGATGATGAGTACTACAAATTAAACCTGATGTGGATCTTCAAGCTGTTCTTTGATCCTCAGAATTCTACTCTGTTCATCATCAAATAATCCACCGTACGGATCCAATTCATCTTCGTCCTCTTCATCATTATCCTGCGGAATAGATTGCGGAGTTAACGGAGAATCACCACAATCATTTCCATCACTCCGAACGACGCCGTTCGGCTTCTGCTCAGTAATTACATTTACATCACAATTACTACACTGATTTCGCGCGTATAACCGTTCCACAATTCCGTCTCTACGATGTTTCAGCTCATCAGCGTAATCCGTTGACGCTAAAGTTACCGCAGCATCAATAACTCCCCAAACATCTAGTCTCGAATCCGATAAAATCGACTTAAAGTCATCTAAATTCATTCTGTATAACACACACTCAATCAGAAACTAATTAAATTACATCGGAAAAACAGTTTCATCGGTTGACGATCAGTGAATAAACAACGACTGATTGAGTGAGTGAATGATAATTGAAGAGATTGAAAAACAGATCTGATGAGTGTATGTATTTCAGGATTGAAGATATGTGAAGATGATGATGAAGTTGTTAGGTTTGGATTAATGGAAGTGATATAAATTAGGTTGAATTTGGATATTTTTGAGGATTAAAATATGGAAAATGGAGAAGAAGGCATCTTGTCATGTTGTATTGGAATGAAAAAGGGGTGGGGTCATTCCCACTCATTCTGTTATCCTTTTTGACCTGTTAGCTGTATTTTTATGTATCTACTTTTATTTCTATTTTCTTTTACTTGTATGTGATTGCAAATGCAAATGCATGTACCTTACTATACTTTTTGGATTCTATAAAAATTAAATGATTTGATATTTGTAGTAAGACTTAAAGAGGTTGTCTAAGATTGTTATAGAAAAAGCCAATTAAGGGTTTAATCGAGTTGAGTCGATACGGTTAGGTATGACAATCTTCATTCGATCCATCAGACATTCACTCAATCCATCCATTATTGATGGATATGGATGAAGTAAATGGACGAATACTGGATACGAATATGGATATGGATGTTTAATGAATCGGATGTGAATGGTGAGTTTTCATCCATGGATTTCATCCATTAACCCAAAATTATATAAATTTAAATTATTAACTAGGTATAATATACACCTCAATGTCCATTTGTTTGAAATACTTCACAAATTTTATTTATTTTTGTATTATTTTATTATACCGTTTTATTTGACATGAATAAGTTACCAAGTGTTTATGAAATTATGTCTATTTCATCGCTTAAGTATGGTTTACATTAGGCATTTTTATTCATCTTAAATCTAATACACAATTTAAACTTTCTTCGTCAAAAAATTCTAATAAATATGCCTTAGTGTACATTAGTGTTCCTAGCTATCCACTCATTTTTATGAATCTACTTTTGGTAATACATACGTAGTAAAAACCTCATAAAGTTGATCCTTTGAACCCGCTTCAAGTCATGATGACTAGTCAATCAATCTTGGGGTAAAGAGTCTCTAATACTTATGTTTACTTTTCTTAACTCTTGTACATAGAAAATGAGATTCAATCTTTTACTGCAAATTTAGAAGCCGTTATGAAATGAACATTGTATATGTATTATTTTGAAATACTAACAATTGATAACGTTCTATAACACTTTTATTTGTTGTAAATGAAATGTTTTGATTTATTTGAACGTTTAATTATCTTTGACAATTTTTTCTATTATCCATCGGATATCCATTAATCCGCTTCACCCGGTGGATATGGATGTGGATGGATTAAATAAATTTTAATGGATATGGATGTGGATGATGAAAATTAAATGGATATGGATGTGGATATGGCTACATCCGATCCATATCCTATCCATTGCCATCTCTAGATACAGTGACAAGTTTGAGCTCGACTCAATTAGATAACCGGACTCGAACTCGATCAAGCTTGTATTTTCGAGTGTGAGCTTGACTCGACTAATAAACCGATATTTTCAAGTTCGGCCAGACTCGATTTGATTATCGGTGTTAAAATATTTTTATTAAATATAAAAAAATTTAATAAAAAGTTTTCTCAGCCGTATGTTATATTTGCTCTATGGGTGCTTTGGAAGAAAAGGAACCAAATAACGTTTTCTCATTCAGATAGGAGGTCGGCCCTTTTGATGGAAGATACCTTTTTGCAAGTTCAACTATTATATCTCTTTTATGGGTTTTGAGTAGAAGTTCAAAATTCAGGTACGATTGGGAGGAGTGGGTCACTAATCCAAGAATTCTAGTAAATCTGTTAGATGTTTAGTTGCGGTTGTTCCTGGGTTGTCTTATGGCAGCTTGTTGTATCTGCTTAATTTTATTTTTTTCGGTGTTTTTTTCGTTTGGTTTAGTTGAGGTGTTTCCGCTCCTGTCTCCGTTATCTTTTGCTCCCATGCCTATTTTTGCATGGTGTGCCTATCTAATATATTTGCAGTTAAAAAAAATAAAATATTTTTATTAAATAATTTAGAATTAATATTAATCGACTCGATATGATACTTTCAAACTTGATTCGACTAGAAGTTTATTAAATAATACCATAACTAGGTAAAATGGATGGTAAAAATGTAAAATAGTATAAGCTCGATTATGTTCACAAGCCAAGTGTTTTAACTTTTATTACTCGAGCTCAACTCAACTTGTACCGAGTAGATCTATACTTTAACTTTCTTGACCTATACAATCCATACAAGTATACAACCCTCTAAATTTTAATGGTGGACTTACTTACAGACTACTCAACAACTCAATGACCATTAAATGATAATAAAATGCGTTGCATGTCATATCATCACATGCAATGAAGCGGCCGTAAATAATTCTTGAAGTGTTTGGTGATTCGTTTTCGAAAACATAAATGAGAATCACATTAATTTACTCACACACTTGTAAAGTTATATGTGTAATATGTTTATTCTACAAAGTGAGTTTATTAATCTATCTAATATCAGTCAAATATGGAATTAATTATATCTCTCGTAATAGCATTTTTATGGTTGATGTTATATTGTTCGTGGAAAAGTAGACGGTCAGGATTTTATGTATACCAAAGTTACGGGGTGTTAGGAATTGCATTTTCAAACGTCGCATTTGCAAAATGCAAATAATCAAGATGTTTTTGACAAAGTTATTTGCTTTTTGCTAGAAAGAAAAACAAATTCGTACATACTTTTTCAAAATATGTTTTTAACACGCCATTTCGAACATCCACTTAAAATATTAAAATGTTGAAGCTCCTTGCATTATACAGATTTTCGATAAGCTTTAGTACGTTGCAAGAAGTTATAGTACTTATGATAATCAATGAAACATGGAATAGATGTTTCTGTTATAAGTTTTGACTAGTACAAAGCACTCAGCAAATATTTTATAAGATTTTATGGAATGGTAAAGGGCTAGAGAGTAGAGACCAAACATTTGTATTGGTCAACGATAATATACAGCCACATGTGGTGGGATCATGGGTCTAGATAATCAACAAATATATAATATAATGCATATATAAAAGACAATTTTTCTCTAAAAAGGTGCTATGAAAAATCATACGAGTATATTACTTCACAGGAGTTGCAAAAGATTAACAGATATAATTTGGATGAGCAATATTCAACAAATTTAAGTCCGACTCATTCCGTCAAAATTTGTGAAGATATGGCTATGTTGGCAAAGGGGCAAGAGCTAGCTGCCCATATGCATTCATGTGTGCACGCATGAATGTAGGTGTGTGCGCACCCACGTGTGTATTTTTGGGGCTTTCAGCTTGTTGGCCATATAAAAACTTGCGCACATTTTTTACTTGGACCAAATCATATTTCATCTATGATGAACATCTCAGTCAGCTCAATAAGATAAATTCCTAATAATATCTTGATACACAAAATCAGTTTTTAAATAAATGTTCTTTTGAGGTGCATATTGGGTTTACAGGATTAACTTATGTACTAATAACTGATGCAGGTATAGTCATTCATATCATGTCCAGAATTCTTTCAACATAATATATTTGGCATTTTCCCTTTACAGGTAAACCTAGTAAAGCTGTTAGCCTTCAGTAACATAAAAAATTTACAGTAATATTCTAGCCACAACGAAGGAAAGAAAGACAATCCTATCTAAGTTGGGTGCTTGATGTGAGCTCAAAACAAAACCAAATTTTTTTACGAGGATAAAAAAGAAGAAAAAACTTGGAAGTAGTTGTGAACCTGCTAGGTGAAGCACATTGTTAATTGATAACTAAACCCCTCTCCATTTTTCTTCATGACCCAAAAAATGACCACACAGTCATATGCTTACAGCTTACGTAGTGAGCAGCCCTGGAATAAACCATGGTTCTTGTCAGCTTTAAGTATATTATAGCAAAAGAAACAGAACGTTTTAGGGCAGGAACTACAACGATACTAGATGACTTTATTTATGAGGGATTGAACACTAGTTGTAATGGAGGCAATTTCCACTTATACATGGATGGTATCAGGTTATGTTTCTCTCTTTAGGTGATCGAACAAATAAAGAATAAGAACCTAAAAGAAAAACAAACCAAATGGTTCAAACAGATTAAAAGTCACCCATGGTGTTAAGTTCCTAAATCATTTTATTAATAAAGGAATGTGTTAATCATTGAAAAAGTGTTTTCGTAAATCGTTATCATATTTTAACACACTGACTATTCATGAAAATATAATAATCTTTTTAACAAAAGGTGTACTGGGTCAGCGTAACCCAACTTGTATCAGCCATAACAAAAAAAATACCCCGGTTCTTCTCCCACAGACATGGTAGATTAGATTACCCACGCATAGACTTCTATCCTATATATGCATAATATCACCATATTCATACACATATATGCATTTATACTTGTGTATGCATGCATCTATTTATGCTTGTACATGCAAAATCACTAAACTACAGTGTAGGTCAATTACCTGGAAATTCAGCAAGATCAAGCTCCCAACAGCCTCTTAAGCGACCATCTAACTCCTCTGTTAAAAGAAAAGCAGGGACTTGATCAAAGAACCTGTCTGACTCAGCAAGAGGTATCTTCACAACCATGTCAAGACCCCTAAAAACCGACCTGTAACCAGGCACAGGGGAGAGAAGCAAAACCTCTATCATTTCACCATTGTTCTTAACAACTTCAACGATGTCATAATCACCAGCATCCACATCAAAGAATGTACAACTGACATCCTGCTTTTTGTATAAAACCCATATCTCTTCTTCCCTTGGATATATGTTGAATCTGTTCTTACCGTTCACTTCTGCTTTTACATGATACAATAAAGAATCCTGCTGAATGACTTGTCTTCCAACAGGAGAAGCTCTATATATGCCGCATACATTTGGCCTAATTGCTTCACTGCATAATTCAAGCAAGTGTACATGCAATTTAATAAGAGGAAAGTCCTCAATCTTTTTTATCTGTGCATAGCATCTGAGATTTCCATTCTTACTTCCACGAATTGCCCATATCTGACCCTGTTCAAACTTCTTGTTCTGCTTATGCAGATTAAAATCATGAATAATTATCGTTGATTCCTTCCCACCTAAAGGTGAAGAAAGTTCTGGGATTTCAGTGTTTACATCTTTATCTACAAAAGATGGATTGTTAACTTTTGATGGTGTGACAATATTACTCTTGTTTCCAACACCATTTGACTGCTCATAATTACCCTTTAATCCTCTAGGTGATCTTCTAAGGTTAAGCTTCTCCCCAACAAAGTTATTCACTTTTCCTTCAGGTGATTGAGGGCAAGAGGCACTATTTTGGGCAGACACTTTTTCAGGTTTCACCTTCAATTTATTTGTACAGTAGAACTGGTCAAGATCATCCGGTAGAGAAGCCGTATCAAGCTCAAAAGATCCAACAGGAACGTCTGCTCTTTCACTGCCAGTCAACTTTAGTGATGGGATTTGGTGAGAAAATCTGAAGAGTTCACTGGATGGGATACGATGTTCAGCAAGTCTGGCCCGGCTCGTTTTCTGAAACAAGCTAACAAAACCTTCCACTTTTACCATGAAAGCTACGAGAACACCATTATCACTGTCAAAATCCGAAAGAACCTCCACAATCTCAAATTTATAGTTCTTATGGCTTTCAGGATCGGAGCTCCATTTGATATCCCAATCCTTAAAGAGAGCCCAAATCTCACCCTTTTTAGGATAAATGACAAAAGGGAACCTTTTACTGCCTTTCTCGTATGATACCCGATGAGAGAACATGAGCCGGTCTTTTGTTTCCTCTGAATCCCCGCGCCTAAACCTACCAGATGCAACAGGTAACCCTTCTTCTGCCCATAATTTTTCTAAGTGGTTCTCCGGATCGGCTTCCAACCAAGTGATTCGTAACTTGAACCCAGATGAAAAAACTTTCCTGACCTGTGCATAAAATCTTGGCATGCTGTCAACTGTATCATAAACTGCCCAAACTTGATCAACTGCAAAACAATGTTCCTCCTTATCCCTGTCAAAGTTGCTGAATTCTAAATCTGGAACGTCAACTAACACTGGCTCTGGATCATCTTCAGAGTCTGAATTAGATTTAGAATGACCATTTTCATCATTCTTGTCCTTTTGCATGCTTCCTTCAGCATGAACATTTGCCTTTAGTTCATTTACATCTTTCGGTCCGGCTTCATCTGGAACTTTCTTTTGTTCCTTTTCTTTACCTTTAACATCACTAGATGATTTCCTCAACCTGGATCTTTTTTCTGGGCTAAAATCATCTAATGTCTCTTCACTATTAGATACATGAGCCCTTCTGCGAGATCTTTTGGGACCATCAACATTTCCACAACTAGAATCAGTTACACTGCTAGGATTGCCACCATTAGTTGCAACCCCTTGTTTTCCATATTTAGCATCTATATTACCATTTTCTACCTTTTTAGACCCTGTGGCACCACCAACTTTGGCACCCCCAGTTCTTGTAGATCGAGGGGGTTGATTTGCAAAATGAGAAAAAGCTTGTTCAGCCTTTTGTGAATCAACTTTAGCTTTTTTCTGTTTTCCAACCTCTTCATGTTGAGAAGAGGTGGGTCGACCAGTACTGAACCCCGGGTTCACATTTTGCGAACCGGCATGCCCGGGTTGAATTGGTTGGGCTGAGTGACGGGCACCTAAATCATAAGCAGTAAAGAGTTTTAAACATTTTGGACACTTTATTGTTTTGTTTACCACCTCTCTGTAATACTCATATTTTATCCTACAGAAAGGACAATACGTCCAGAATGATGAACGGCCATTAGAAGTAGGAACATTGAAATTCTTAGACTGAGCCCCAAATTGCATGCCACCATGAGAATCTTCATTTCCTTGATGATTTTGGGGTTTCGATACTGTCGGCTTAGCAGACTCTCCACATTGAGCATCATGTAAACGCCTTTTCCCATTATCAGAGAGTATCATATGCGCTCCACATATGAGTTTGAAAGCAGCTTCTGCTCCAGGAAAATGGTTCTTGTCAGGATGAAGAACAAGTGCAAGTTTTTTGTACTGCTTTTTGATGGTGGCATCATCGGCCGATTTTTCAACTTGAAGTATTCCATATAGGTCATTTATAGCACCATTGATCTTTTTATGTGCTGAACAATGAACATCACAAACAGCTAGCAAATGGGAAATGTTATCTAGTTCGGGAAAGAGCTTTTTGGCCTTTAAAGCAATTTTGCGAGCACCTTCAAAATCATTGTTCATCATCTTATTCTCTGCAATTTCCTTGGCCCTGATGGCCTCATCTTTGTTACACTCCATAGCCACAATGATTATACTATTAACTAACCAGAAGCCTTCATACATGTAAACTCCTGATTACAAGTTCATCAAATCAAAAGGCTCTGCTTCCCCTCCTCAACAACTTTTCGCCTTTTAGCTACAACACAAAAAGAAGATAGTGCAACATGTTTAGCATCTACGCCAACTCACAAGAATAATAAAAATTCTTAATTTCAGACTGAAACTCAATCACACCTGACAGAGTTAAACGTGCCCGCTAACAGATTGTAATTTATCTACCTTCTAATAATTTCCAACGACGGTCACTAACCTGCAATTGCAAGTACCCACAACATCACTACCTTACTATAAGAAGTATATATCTTCTACTCGCCGGTGAAAATTTCACAGGAAATGAAGGAAGCAAGTGATGAATGCATCAATGTTTACACCTTTAAAGGTTGAACACATACATATCAAACCATCAAAGACAAAAAATTTCATTAATACTACATTAATGACTCTTTACGCAGTCGAGAAATATAAAGTTTCTGACAATTCTGTTAACACCATCCATGTAGAAACTAAATAAATACGCAACAAAACACACATCCATAGTGATAACTGACCAAAGACTAAAAATACATGAAATTGTACATAATCCAAAAGAATTAGCGACTCCAAATTGCGGCTTTTTTCTTATCTATGAAAACCATAGCTGGAAAGAACAAAATAGTATATTATTTAGAAAAAATAAATATAGAGTTAAACAACGATTGGTGCAATAAAGTTCCAAGTGAACGTCTTTCTTCATTTAGGTTTTAAACATATCAAAGCCAACACAAGCATCAATAGATAAAATACGCTACTTACAGTTATACCATGCTACCAAAAACACATTTCCAGATAACAAATTGCAAAATCATAAATCCACAAAAATGCAACAAACTCACATTATACTAACAAAAAAACAGCTGAAACCCTAGGCATTTTGAACGATCAGACCGTAAATATTTGACTAAATACCTGAAATATCAAATACCGTACAGCGGAGCTAATATTACGTCAAATACAAAACCCTAAATACACCAAATCGCTTGATTATTACCAGTAAAAAGAGGAAAAGGCTGGATACAATATAATACATGCGATAATCAAGTGCAATGTGTGTGTATATATAGCGTACAAATAGCTTACAACAAATCGACATTGATGAAGCATCGAAGACGACGATTTCAAAGAGAGCAAAAACTTACTGAAGGTAGAGCGAGAAAGCGTTGTAGAGAGAGAGAATCATGAGTAGCGGGAAGAAAAACAATGAGGGATTTTGTTCCTTTGATTCTATTAATAGTTGTGTGGAAATTACTTAGTCTAGCTGTTGTATGTTGTACTATATGCATTGATATTTGTATTCTTTTTTGAGTATAGTAAAATTTAGGGTTTGAAAAAGTGATTTCTAGAATGCTCTAAACCTAGTAAAATTACATTTTTATCCCTATGTGTATAGATTTTTGTTTTTAATTTCAGTTAATTACATTAATCGTCCTTACTCTTTACAATTTCTTACAATTTGGTCCTTATATATGATGGCATTTTTCTATTTTTCAAGCTTTATTTAGCACTTTTTGATTTGTTACCTATCTTATAATTGGTTGGGATTTGTTTCCTAGTTTACCTAGACTTATAATATGTGTTTTCTAGGGTTTTTCGCCAGATTTGAACATTGCTTATAATGGCTAATGAAGAATTGCCTGATATTGGGAATTCGGTTATTATTGTTCTTGTTAATTCGTTTTTGTGTGTTAGGCCATCGATCTGGAACTATTTGGCATCAATGGCCTAACGTGGAAGACCTCTGGGGAGGTGGTAATTGCAGAAACGCCGAGCGAGGCAGTGAACCAGATCCACGTGAGGCAAAGATTAAGCACATTCAGCAAAGGGTTCAAGAACTTGAATCACTCAATCAGGATCAGGAGACTGATGCTGATTAAACGTAGGAGCCCTTAGAGGATGAAATTCCTTTTGGGAGGAATCGCACAGACTCTTTGTGGGGTATTGGGATGAAGGTCGAAATTCCAGAATTTTTGGGTAAGGTACATCTCGATGACTTTATTGATTGGTTAAACACCATTGAACGTGTCTTTGATTTGAAGGACATACCAGAACATCTTAAAGTGAAACTGGTAGCAATTAGGCTTCGAAAACATGCGTCTTTGTGGTGGGATAATGTGAAGAAGCAACGGCTTTTGGCTAGGAAATCGAAGATTGTGACATGGGAAAATATGAAAAATTTGATGAAAGTGAAGTTCTTGACCGAGAATCATAGGCATAAAGCTTTTTTAGACTGTCATAAATTCTCCCAACGTACGTTAACGATTGAAGAAATCATTAATGAGTTTGACAGGTTACGAATGCGTTGTGATGCAGATGAAGAGGAGGAATAGTTTATTGCAAGGTTTCTGGGGTGTCTTTGGCCCGAGATTTCTGATGTAATGAGCCTGCAACAATATTTAACGTATTCTAATATATGTCGATTTGCGTTAAAAATTGAGAACAACAGAATAAAAGTAAAGGAAATGTGAATGTTAGCCGGTTTACCCAGTTATAAAACCTACTCCTACATTAACATCTAAAGGTAAAACTGAAGCTACAACTAGTAGTTCTATAAGTGGTAATTATGTATGAGCACCGCGCTGTTTTAAGTGTCGGGGTTTGGGTCGCTATGCAAGAGATTGTCCAAATCAGAAAACCGTCACATTTGTGGATGAGAAAATAGAACCTGTTTATGATACCGATGGGGAAGGGGCCAAGTTGAATAATAACGAAGAGGTGGTGTATGTTGATCGGGGAGAGGCTTTAGTAATTCAGTGTGTCTTAAATGTTTCAACTCCTCAGTCCATTGATGATAATTCATGGCTCCGTAAGAACATTTTTCGCACCAAGTGTACGACTAAAGGAAGGGTTGTGACATAATTATTGATGGGGGCAGTTGTGAGAACGTGGCTTCCATAAAGATGGTCAAAAAGTTGGGTTCGAAGGCAGAAGAACATCCAATGAGTTGACGTGGTTGAAAAAAAGGGAATGTTATCAAACTTAGTATGCAGTGTTTGGTGCAATTTTCAGCAGGAAAAAATATATAATGATGATGTTTGGTGTGAGGTTATTCCGATGGATGCGTGTCACATTCTCTTGGATAGGCCATGTCAGTTTGATCACAAGACTAAATACGATGGCTTTCGTAATACATACAACTTCCGAAAGGACGGCGTGAATATCACATTGGTTCTACTTGATGCGAGGACATCACAAGGAAATGAATCTATTCTTTTCCTTAAACGGGATGATTTTGAAGAGGTAGTAAAGATCAGTCAATTGTGTTTGTATTGGTGGTTAAAGAAGTGAAAAAGTTAGCACATCTAATTCCGGTTCAAGTCCAACCATTATTGAACGAGTTTGCTGATGTTGTATGAAATTCCACCTGGCTTGCCCATGATGTGGGATATTCAATATTGCATCGACTTTATTCCAGGTCCTTCAATTCCTAATAAACCTGCATATCAAATGAATCCCAATGAGTATGAGGAGCTGCATATGCAGGTGACTGAGCTAATGGAAAAGGGATTGATAAGGGAAAGTATGAGTCCATGTGTGGTACCCGCTTTATTGGTTCCAAAACACGGCAGGGATTTGCGGATGTGCTTTGATAGTCGAACCATTAATAAAATCACCATCAAGTATCGATTCTGTATTCTGTGTTTCGATGATTTACTTTATAGGGTACTAATTTGTGTTATTATACAAAATTCGAATGGTTATATGAATTAATTAAAAGGGGGTATTAATTTTCTATTAACAGTAAATAAAATAAAATGACTAAATTGATACTCGTATTTATAGATAAAGAAATATCGAATTATTTGACATATTTAAATATGGTTACCATTTAATTAAATCAATAATTATTATTTATGACATCACCATGTCATAAAATTTAGCTAATTTGCAAAATTAAAGAATTTAGGGTTTGTTTTGTAAGGAGATTTTGGAAGCTTTTAGAAGTTTTAACTTTTTTATTTTTGAATCAAAAGCTCTCATCAAATTTAATAACTTTGTTTGGATGGAAAAGCTTTAAGCTTTTAGTTTATACAAAAAGCTCCAAAACCAAAAGCAAGTATAACCAGCGAATAAAAAATATGTTGAGCTTTTGATACACTTATTTACACAAATACCCTCTATTCAATTACTTTAAGGATTTACGTACCAACCTTATCTTCACTTACATTTCATTTATCTTATGTTTCCTTTTAATAATAAGTATTTGAACACCTTTTGACATCGTTATATATATAGAGTAAGTTGCACAAGAATTTGAAGAACCTTTTTTTCCCCTCTAAAAATACACAAACTCGATGCACACTTGCATATAAAAAGATGTTATATAATCATATTTACAACAAGAGTAATCCAAAATAGACTAACTAATATTATATAAAATTTGTTTTTATTAAACTTTAGACAATGCCTAATTTTTTAATAGTTGTGTTTACCATTATAGTATTACTTATGCTTGTAATATGTCATTTTTCTATACGTTTATATTGAGAGGTCATTTAAGATTGTAAATAAACAGTGGAGAATCCTGGACACAATGCTCCATTTAATGATTACTTTGTTATCCAATCGATAAAGTACTTTATTTAAAACATTTTCTATCTCATTTTTTGAATTTCAAAAGCCCGCCGCTTGTTTCCACCTCCGGTCGCTGGTACTTTGTCGGTGTGCCGGAGGGTTCCTCCTTTTGCTCTATTTCACCTTTTAGACTCCACTCTTTAGTTTTGCAGATCTTTCTTCTTTTTTCATAACTTCTTTAATTCTCTCATGGGATAAAATGGTTTGTTGGTCGATTTTGGCCTCCATTTCGGTCTACTCATTGGTGGCCGATAGACCTTCTACTTTTCTTCTCCCATCTGCCTCTTTCCCTCTATGTTAAAGTGGTATTTCGTATTGCTTCATAAGTATGTGATTTTATAGATTTTTCATTTCTCTCGTATCGTGCTTTCTTGCTTTAGATCTTGTGATAAGAGCTCTTAGTTTCTCCTCTTATCTTCATCCTCATTTAACCGCCGCTGCAAAATATTTAGTTCATCGAAGTCGATCTCTCGATTCCACCACCAACCATCAATGCTTCTTTTCACATTTTTCTGCTTACCGTTTCTTTTCGGGGATGTACTCACCAGATTTCAGAATGTCCTCTGAACCTCGGTGACCGTAAAGTAAGTCGTGTTGTTGCTTATTACTTACAGGTTGGTGTCTTAATCTCTTGTAGTGTTTCCCCCTTTTTTTGTGGTTAAAACGACATGGTGTTAGCATTGTATGGGTAATGAGACCGGTCCAAACATGCCTATATAGTTTTATTTAAATTTAGTTATCTTACAGGTTTCACAATGGAACTTTCAAGAAAGTCAGTCAAGGTCCTCAAATTCCTCTACTCAGTAGTTATAATCTATTTTCTTGTTATCAAATGGGTCTAGATAGTTTGCTTCAATAGGAAGATCAAGTTCAAGATAGCATGCGTGAAACGCCACAAATTTTAGAATTTTTTTGTATAAACAAATCTCGTCACATAACTCGTATTTAAGTAATTATCATTGCCTAATACTTATAGTTGTATCATATTATTAATTTGGTTCAACAAAGATTAAAACAGAATTCTGGCTGGACACAATCGCGTCGCCATACTCAGGGATCGCGTCGCGATCAACACCTTTCGCGTCGCGATTCAACTAATTGCGTCGCGATTCTATATATCAGTCGGGTAAGTGGGTTACCCAACGGGTAGACCAATATGCTTCAACATCCAATCTTCACTGTCTCATTTTACAAAGGAGTTACCTGTTTAGGTGTTGGGTACCCGCCGGGTACCCATTCCAGTTAAAAATACAATCGCGTAGTGACCATCACAAATCGCGTCGCGATCTATAGTAATCGCGCCGCAAACCTTGACCTGTACAAACCTGCAAACTCAGTTTTAAAACTCGAACTTTGGATGCGCATAACTATTGACTCGGTAACATTTAGGCAACCAAATTTTGCAGACACTTTTCATATGACCATATAAAGGTTTCCTAATTTGCAGTTTTTCAAAATTCGCGTTTACGTAGAATTTAGACTTAATTCTAAAATGTGGTCGTTTTGACCATTTTTACAACCAAGACAAATTCCAAATCACATGCTTTCTGACTTCCACTTTCTAACAACATATGCAATATCCACATTGACTCCTAAATCAATAACACAGGGCAACATACTTCTACCTTAACTCGTTTTAGCATATCAAAGCTTTGACAACCCATTTGGGCACTAAACGACCTGTTAAGGGAAATCAACCACAATAATCAATTTACTTCTAAATTCAACTCACATTTGACTAACTCAACTTAATTAATAATATGCCACTATCAAATTCAACCAAAAGCTTTATTTCAGCACTTGACAATATTACATCAACTTCACATATACTTCTCATTACCCACAAAACATGACAAAGTATATGTTCACCATTATCTTTTAACTTTCAAAATACATATCAACTAGCAACTTAACTTCAAAATATATTGTTTGGGCGATTTATACAAATTGTAACACCCGCCAAATTAGGACTAGTAATTAGTGCCTAATCATATGTTAATACATGTAATTAGTTCTGTGTTAGGCTAATTAATGTATCGAATTATATATATATTGTTGAATATATATACGAAAATGCGATTTGATTAAATCGTACGCAATTTAAATCGAATGTATTTCGATTCAATTTAATACGGACGTTGGTGACCAATTTTATTAAATAACGCTTTTATGTCAAAAATATTATTTTGATAATATTTTGTATTCAATCGTATCGTACAAACAGAACTTACACAATTTAAAATATTTAAAACGCGCAAACTAAATAAGCAAACTTACACTTTATAACTCAAATATAAATTGATTCGTAAAAATATTTAAATAAAATATCGCGTAATAATTTGTATTTTAAAACTTACCAATTAATATGTAAAATAATTTTAAAACGTTAAATGACGGAGAAAACGAACACCACGCGGGGCACGGAGACGGAGACCGAAAATGGGGGACTTAACCTCCCATTTTCTTTTCTTTCCTTTCATTTTTCTTGTCTCTCTCTCTCTCTTACTCTTTTTCTCTCATTTTCCAAAAACCACCACATTCACTAAAATCGACAAATAACACCATCAAACGCACTCGTATCAACAAGATTTTTAGAGATTCACGATCACCTCACGACGATCTACAACGCTATCTTGCCGGATTTTCATTTCGGCAATTTGTAAGTTTCCGACAAAATCCCGAAATCTCTCGATTCTTAGTGTTTTTCAATTGTAGTTGTTATTATCACTTGTATATGTCCATTACAATGTATAGAACACGATTTTATAACCTGAAAACGAGTTTAAAACGGATTTTTGGCCGGAAAAACCTTGACAGCCGGACTTTCGGGGCTGATGTTCATCCATGCGACACAAGCCTTGTGTCGCATGTTGTGTCGTATTTTGGCATTTGTGTCGTATAAAAGCCCCTGTGTCGCACCTTGTGTCGTACCCGATAATTAGTGTCGCAAGTCCTGCGACACAACCACTATGTCGCATACACCATACGACACAATCACTATGTCGCTGTTGAATCAGCATCTCGCATCTATGCGACACAACCATTGTGTCGCATAGACATTGTGTCGCATTCCTATGCGACACAACCCTTGTGTCGCATGACAAACCCTTGTGTCGCATATTGTGTCGCAAAACACAGAAAACTCAGATTTTTACTAAGTGTTGAGACTCGAAATTTATCACTCGATTATACCCGAATTCAGATCCCAGATGTGTTTTTCGTCAAAGCAATATAGTAGAAATAAAAATTTTCCAAGCTGACCTGGCAGCTCGACCCCAGCCAGGGGCTCTGCCCCTTGGACCCCGCCAGGGGCTGCCGCCCCTTGGACCCCGCTACCAGGGGCGCTGCTCCCGGATCCCCGTACTTAGATTCCGTAACGGCTTCTAAAACACAATCAAAACACATTTTTCAAGTAAAACGCCACGAAATCAAAATAATAATAGTTGAGATTATTATTACAAATCTGTCACCAACGGGCCGTACATGTTTTCAAACACTTAACAAATCAACCAAATCGTAGTAATTTGGACATATATATAGTTGTGTAACAACTACAAGGGTGATCTTTTGAGATACCCAATCATGTTTATAACCATCGCGTGTCGTGGACACCCTCAGGTTACAAGTCTTTGGACTTCATACTCGGCTAATCAACTCAAGTTTATTAAGTTAAACTCACAAGACTCAGGTGAGTCTCATAGCCCCTCTTTTTACTGTTTTACTCAGGGGTGTGATATACTGCTCAACTTTTAACATGTGAACGCAAGTACCAACTTTTCATATACTACATGAGTTTTTCGAAACTAATCATTTTAAAGTCCTCCGTCAGCATAGTTGTTAATACGTTGTAGCGTGAATATTAGTATATGGTACCATATAGGATTGACCCACCTCGTTCGGGTTAGCAAGCACTAACCGGGTAAACGAACGTACTAATATTTGGGAAGACGAATGTGGATTAGGCATTCGTGGAGGCACCTCGCCCGGAATTCTCTATAGGGGACCCGGCCCTCGAGTTAAGCTCAACTATGTGCTCATGGCTGTATACACGATGACTATCATTTAATTGCTGGATGCAATTCATTATTTAATTGCTGGATGCAATTCATTATTTAAATCTTGCGGTTCATACTATATTAACTGATTTCAAACCTGTGAGCTCACCAGCTTTTAGCTGACCTTTTAGCATATATCGCAGGTACCAAGCAGTAGGATGTTTCTGCTTCAGGATTTTAGCTCGAGTCAGCATGCAGACGATTGAGATTTTCTTGCATTAGTATATTTTGTACAAGTACTTATGTACTGAAATCTCCTTTTATTTAAACTCGAGCTATGTAAAGCTTTAAATGTTGTAAACATTTCCATTATCAATATATTTTGTTAAAACGACGCATATAGAGTCGTTTACTATATATCTTTGTGCTTTGTTATTGATTAGTAACACCCAAATCAAGCTTCCGCAAATCATCAAATTTGGGGGTGTTACAGATTGGTATCAGAGCCTAAGGTTATAGTGAACTAGGTTGCATTTAGTGGACCTAGACTATGACCATTAGGCGGTATTCCTTATTAGGTATAACTGGTTCAGTGATTACATCATACGAGTTTAATTTAACATAGCCTGATCAACTATGTACAATTAAGCAAAGATGATGTAAGATCTGAAAGTAGTTATGGCTGAACGGGGTACGATAGAAGACTCTGACCTCGAGAGAACCGAGACTTAAACATGTTTATGCTAGACACTCAATAGGCTATATTATATAGGAACTATATGAATATAGGCCTCAATCTTACTAACGCTTTGTCTCAGAAATGGCAAACACACCATCAAATTCAACTCGCTCTCAATCCGGGTCGCAGAACCCAAGGGTAGCTAGGAGGAACGCCAGGTTGCCTCGAGCTGGCCCGTACCCCACTCACTTCACCTTGCCGGCCTTAGCCGCTAGGGTGAACCAACACGAGCAGCGACTTCGCACCATGGATGTCGTGCTGCAGGAAACGAACGAAAACTGGAGACTTACATCCCTTGAACGCATCGAACAAGTCTCCGACGACCTGGAAACCACAAACAACAACATGGATGTCCTTCGCAACCAAGTAATAGGAATAAGCGTGGAAAATGCCCTTCTGCGACAAAGGATGGAAGAATGTGAACATCGCTCACATGAAGCAGAAGAGTATGCCCGTGGACTAACACAACGACTAGCCCTAGCAGAAGATAACGCCCGACAAGCTAGCAGACTTGCAAACACTGTGGACCGTCTTGTCACGATGATGGAACAAATTAATCTACGTTAAGACTAGCGTAGTCTTTGCCTTGTAATCTATCCTGTAATCTAGTAACTATCTAAGCGCTACTCCATAATTCGGTCGGATGTAACAATTCCCGACACCTTTTGTAATACATCCATAGGATGTAACCTTTGAACTCATATTAGCCATCAAATATTCCTTGTTGTTTCAACTTATATTAATTGCCATTTTTCCATGTTGATGTCATGTATTACTGCTTTTATACATGTACATCTATAACAAATACAACTTTCCTACGAAATCTCATGTATCTTCATTTCTTTTATTGAAGAATCATGCCGCCAAAGACAAGACCATACACCGATGCTCAGCTTACATCGCTTATAACCCAGGCTGTTACTGAAGCCTTGGCTCGGAATACCCCCCAAAATTCTACCAGAAACAGCGATGCCGCTGAAACCACTACTGCTAAACCTTGTTCTTACAAGGACTTTCAAAGTTGCAAACCCTCCAGCTTCAAAGGTTCTGAAGGAGCCATCGGACTTATCAGATGGTTCGAGAAGATGGAAACTGTTTTCCGTGTCAGTAAATGCGCGGAGAACGACAAAGTAAACTTCACCACCTGCTCTCTCGAAGATGATGCCCACTCTTGGTGGAATTCATATACCCAATCAGTGGGTGCTGACATTGCCTACCAACTAACTTGGGAGGACTTGAAAGCAAAACTCACTGCCAAATACTACTCAATCGCCAAACTTCAAAAGCTAGACGAGGAGTTCTGGAACCTAAAGGTTCAGGGTGGTGATATCGATGGTTATACCACCAGGTTTCAACAACTCGCCGCCCTCCGCCCAGCTATGGTGAGCACAGAACCTGACAAAATTAGGAAGTACATCCTTGGCCTTCCTGAGCCTGTTCGGGGACATGTCGCCTCTTCCAACCAAACCACCATTGACGGTGCAATCCTGTTGGCCCAAGACCTGATGTCCATGAGCCAAGATTCTGAACCACCTACTTCATCATCCCACAGCAACAAACGAAAGTGGTCCGACTACCACAATAACCACTCCAGCCAACAAAACAAGAAACCCGACACCATCAAAGCCTACAACACCACCACCGACATTACACGGGGCTATACTGGGAACAAACCCTATTGTTCCAAGTGCAATCGCCACCATGAAGGTTCATGTGGTCCCTTTTGCAACAACTGCAAGAGGTACGGCCACCTCACCAAAGATTGCAATTCTCCTGCCAACAACAATTCCAACAACAACACCAGACCACCCAAAGTTTGCTTTGAGTGTGGGAAACCCGGGCATTTTAGGGACACATGCCCAAAGCTGAAGAATAACAACAACAACAACAACAACAACCGCAACAGCAACAACAACAACAACACCCGAAGCAGAGCCTTCGTCATCAAATATTGGGACGCCCGCCAAGACCCGAATGTGGTCTCGGGTATGTTCCTCCTCAACAACTTAACTGCTTCCGTTCTATTTGATACTGGTGCCGATAGAAGCTTTATCTCCGATGACTTTTGCCCATTACTTGACATCACTCCTGTTGCCTTAGATGTTAAGTACACTGTAGAGCAAGCAAATGGGAAACTTATAGAAACCAATAGTGTGATACCTAATTGCACTTTAAACCTAGCTGACGAAACCTTTTCAATCGATCTTGTACCCATTGAAATCGGAAGTTTCGACGTCATCATTGGAATGGACTGGTTGTCCAAACACCGAGCAGAAATCGTTTGTTACGATAAGATCGTCCGCATTCCACTCGCTGCCGGTGGAACCTTGATCATACAGGGGGAGACCGGTGGGACGGGACTCAATATCATCTCTTGCTTAAAAACCCGAAAATTCCTGAGAAAGGGTTACCCTGCAATACTCGCACACATCACAGAGAAGAAGTCGGAGGAGAAGCGACTTGAGGATGTGCCAATTGTTAGAGACTTTTCCGAAGTCTTTCCGGAAGAACTACCTGGTTTACCTCCATCTAGACAGGTTGAGTTCTCAATCGATCTCGTGCCGGGTGCCGCACCGGTGGCCCGCGCACCGTACCGTTTAGCCCCATCCGAACTTCAGTAGTTGTCCGCCCAGTTACAGGAACTTCTGGATAGAGGATTCATTAGACCGAGTTCTTCACCTTGGGGAGCTCCGGTCTTATTTGTTAAAAAGAAGGACGGTTCATTCAGAATATGCATCGACTATCGAGAGTTGAACAAATTGACCGTCAAAAACCGATACCCACTTCCTCGCATTGATGATCTATTCGACCAACTTCAGGGTTCAAGTTTCTACTCAAAAATCGACCTGCGATCAGGCTATCATCAGTTACGAGTTCGCGACACCGATATTCCAAAGACTGCTTTCAGAACTCGTTACGGGCACTACGAATTCCAAGTGATGCCCTTCGGTCTAACCAACGCACCGGTTGTATTCATGGACCTCATGAATCGGGTGTGCAAACCTTACCTCGATAAGTTTGTCATCGTCTTTATTGATGACATACTCATTTACTCGCGCAACGAGCAAGAACAAGCGCAACATCTCAAAACCATCCTTGAACTACTTAGACACGAGGAGCTTTATGCCAAATTCTCTAAGTGTGAGTTCTGGATACAAACTGTTCAATTCCTTGGTCACGTGATCGACAGTCAGGGAATCCACGTTGACCCTTCAAAAATCGAGGCTATCAAAGACTGGCAAGCACCCACCTCTGCAACTGAAGTACGACAATTCTTGGGTCTTGCTGGGTACTATCGGCGATTTATCGAAAACTTCTCCAAAATAGCTCAACCACTCACGGTACTGACTCAGAAGGACAAAATGTTCGATTGGACCGATAAACAAGAGTCAGCATTCCAACTTCTGAAACAAAAGCTTTGCAGTGCTCCAATTTTATCCTTACCCGAAGGCACCGATGACTTTGTGGTATACTGCGATGCCTCTCACCAAGGTCTCGGTTGCGTGCTAATGCAACGAGACAAAGTCATTGCTTATGCCTCACGACAGCTAAAAATTCACGAAAAGAACTACACCACTCATGATCTCGAACTTGGAGATGTCGTTTTTGCTCTCAAAATCTGGAGACATTATCTCTACGGCACTAAGTGCACAATCTTTACCGATCACAAAAGTCTTCAACATATATTCGATCAGAAGGATCTCAATATGAGGCAACGTCGATGGGTCGAGTTGCTTACCGATTACGATTGCGAGATCAAGTACCATCCAGGGAAGGCTAATGTTGTAGCCGATGCCCTCAGCCGAAAGGAACGACCAAAACCACTTCGAGTCCGAGCCCTCAGTATGACCATTCACAACGATCTTACCATTCAAATTCATACCGCTCAGATCAAAGCCCTGAAACCTGAAAACATCAAAAATGAAGCCTTACGGGGTATTGACAAACAATTTGAAACCAAATCTAACGGGATTAGGTATTTCTCAAACCGAATCTGGTTGCCTAATTTCGGGAACCTACGAGACTTGGTGATGGATGAGGCTCACAAGTCCAAATATTCTATCCATCCGGGATCCGATAAGATGTACCACGGTATCAAGGAATTTTATTGGTGGCCGAACATGAAAGCCGAAATCGCCACTTATGTCAACAAGTGCCTTACTTGCTCAAAAGTCAAAACCGAACATCAGAAACCACCTGGCTTACTCCAACAACCTGAAATCCCTGAATGGAAATGAGAACAAATTGCCATGGATTTCATAACCAAACTACCCAAGTCGTCGAGCGGTTGCGATACCATTTGGGTGATCGTCGATCGTCTCACCAAATCTGCTCATTTCCTGGCAATCAAGGAAAACGATAAAATGGAACGCCTTACACAAATCTACATCAAAGAAATCGTTTCTCATCACGGCGTTCCAATCTCGATCATCTCTGACAGAGATGCCCGTTTCACCTCTCACTTTTGGCAATCACTTCAAAAAGCTTTGGGTACTCGTCTTGATATGAGTACCGCATACCATCCTCAAACCGACGGCCAAAGTGAACGAACCATTCAGACCCTGGAAGATATGCTACGCGCGTGCGTAGTTGATTTCGGTACAAACTGGGAAAAACATCTACCGTTGTGCGAATTCTCGTACAATAACAGTTATCACGGCAGCATTAAGGCTGCACCTTTTGAGGCACTGTACGGTCGCAAGTGCAGATCACCGATTTGTTGGACTGAAGTGGGAGATAGTCAACTCACTGGTCCTGAACTCATACACGCCACCACTGAGAAAATTGTGGAAATCCAAAACCGACTCAAAGCCGCACGTGATCGTCAGAAAAGTTATGCTGACGTGAGACGCAAACCACTCGAGTTCCAAGTTGGGGATCGAGTACTCTTAAAAGTATCGCCTTGGAAAGGCGTCATCCGTTTTGGTAAACGCGGGAAGTTGAATCCCAGGTACATCGGGCCTCTTGAGATCCTCGAACGGATTGGCCCCGTAGCTTATCGATTGCAGCTGCCATCCGAACTCTGCAGCGTGCACCCTACTTTTCATATTTCAAATTTGAAGAAGTGTCTGTCTGATGAGACACTTATCATTCCACTCGATGAAATTCGTGTTGACGATAAACTTCACTTCGTTGAGGAACCTGCTGAAATTATGGACCGTGAGGTCAAACAACTGAAACAAAGTCGTATTCCTATCGTCAAGGTCAGATGGAATTCGCGGCGTGGTCCGGAATTCACCTGGGAACGGGAAGACCAAATGCGACTCAAATATCCTCAACTTTTCACTGATTCTACATCAAACACGACTTCGAGCTAAATTTCGGGACGAAATTCTTCTAACAGGGGGAGAATGTAACACCCGCCAAATTAGGACAAGTAATTAGTGCCTAATCATATGTTAATACATGTAATTAGTTCTGTGTTAGGCTAATTAATGTATCGAATTATATATATATTGTTGAATATATATACGAAAATGCGATTTGATTAAATCGTACGCAATTTAAATCGAATGTATTTCGATTCAATTTAATACGGACGTTGGTGACCAATTTTATTAAATAACGCTTTTATGTCAAAAATATTATTTTGATAATATTTTGTATTCAATCGTATCGTACAAACAGAACTTACACAATTTAAAATATTTAAAACGCGCAAACTAAATAAGCAAACTTACACTTTATAACTCAAATATAAATTGATTCGTAAAAATATTTAAATAAAATATCGCGTAATAATTTGTATTTTAAAACTTACCAATTAATATGTAAAATAATTTTAAAACGTTAAATGACGGAGAAAACGAACACCACGCGAGGCACGGAGACGGAGACCGAAAATGAGGGACTTAACCTCCCATTTTCTTTTCTTTCCTTTCATTTTTCTTGTCTCTCTCTCTCTCTTACTCTTTTTCTCTCATTTTCCAAAAACCACCACATTCACTAAAATCGACAAATAACACCATCAAACGCACTCGTATCAACAAGATTTTTAGAGATTCACGATCACCTCGCGACGATCTACAACGCTATCTTGCCGGATTTTCATTTCGGCAATTTGTAAGTTTCCGACAAAATCCCGAAATCTCTCGATTCTTAGTATTTTTCAATTGTAGTTGTTATTATCACTTGTATATGTCCATTACAATGTATAGAACACGATTTTATAACCTGAAAACGAGTTTAAAACGGATTTTTGGCCGGAAAAACCTTGACAGCCGGACTTTCGGGGCTGATGTTCATCCATGCGACACAAGCCTTGTGTCGCATGTTGTGTCGTATTTTGGCATTTGTGTCGTATAAAAGCCCCTGTGTCGCACCTTGTGTCGTACCCGATAATTAGTGTCGCAAGTCCTGCGACACAACCACTATGTCGCATACACCATACGACACAATCACTATGTCGCTGTTGAATCAGCATCTCGCATCTATGCGACACAACCATTGTGTCGCATAGACATTGTGTCGCATTCCTATGCGACACAACCCTTGTGTCGCATGACAAACCCTTGTGTCGCATATTGTGTCGCAAAACACAGAAAACTCAGATTTTTACTAAGTGTTGAGACTCGAAATTTATCACTCGATTATACCCGAATTCAGATCCCAGATGTGTTTTTCGTCAAAGCAATATAGTAGAAATAAAAATTTTCCAAGCTGACCTGGCAGCTCGACCCCAGCCAGGGGCTCTGCCCCTTGGACCCCGCCAGGGGCTGCCGCCCCTTGGACCCCGCTACCAGGGGCGCTGCTCCCGGACCCCCGTACTTAGATTCCGTAACGGCTTCTAAAACACAATCAAAACACATTTTTCAAGTAAAACGCCACGAAATCAAAATAATAATAGTTGAGATTATTATTACAAATCTGTCACCAACGGGCCGTACATGTTTTCAAACACTTAACAAATCAACCAAATCGTAGTAATTTGGACATATATATAGTTGTGTAACAACTACAAGGGTGATCTTTTGAGATACCCAATCATGTTTATAACCATCGCGTGTCGTGGACACCCTCAGGTTACAAGTCTTTGGACTTCATACTCGGCTAATCAACTCAAGTTTATTAAGTTAAACTCACAAGACTCAGGTGAGTCTCATAGCCCCTCTTTTTACTGTTTTACTCAGGGGTGTGATATACTGCTCAACTTTTAACATGTGAACGCAAGTACCAACTTTTCATATACTACATGAGTTTTTCGAAACTAATCATTTTAAAGTCCTCCGTCAGCATAGTTGTTAATACGTTGTAGCGTGAATATTAGTATATGGTACCATATAGGATTGACCCACCTCGTTCGGGTTAGCAAGCACTAACCGGGTAAACGAACGTACTAATATTTGGGAAGACGAATGTGGATTAGGCATTCGTGGAGGCACCTCGCCCGGAATTCTCTATAGGGGACCCGGCCCTCGAGTTAAGCTCAACTATGTGCTCATGGCTGTATACACGATGACTATCATTTAATTGCTGGATGCAATTCATTATTTAATTGCTGGATGCAATTCATTATTTAAATCTTGCGGTTCATACTATATTAACTGATTTCAAACCTGTGAGCTCACCAGCTTTTAGCTGACCTTTTAGCATATATCGCAGGTACCAAGCAGTAGGATGTTTCTGCTTCAGGATTTTAGCTCGAGTCAGCATGCAGACGATTGAGATTTTCTTGCATTAGTATATTTTGTACAAGTACTTATGTACTGAAATCTCCTTTTATTTAAACTCGAGCTATGTAAAGCTTTAAATGTTGTAAACATTTCCATTATCAATATATTTTGTTAAAACGACGCATATAGAGTCGTTTACTATATATCTTTGTGCTTTGTTATTGATTAGTAACACCCAAATCAAGCTTCCGCAAATCATCAAATTTGGGGGTGTTACACAAATGATACACAAAATGATAATTTAGAGAAAGGGACTTGCTAACTCATATCTAGCAAGCTAATCCACGCTATCCTTTGGCAATATACTTCCCTTCTCTAAATTCACTTGTACCCACAACATTCAACAACTTAAAAGAATAAGCATATAGCTTAGTGAGCATATGAACAATTAATTAAGTAATTCACTAAATCAATGAACAATTATCAATAATAAATACTTCAACTTAACTAATCAAGCAAATGAGCAAATTATAGAGATTTCTTTCGTTGAGTGGATCCACTTACACTTTCACTAATCACATGTTCACAACATCTAATCACCACTCTAGCTAATATGAATTAGCTAGTCTAATCGCAATTATAGCCAACATAAGTTAGCTATCTAATCATAAACATAGCTAACATAAGTTAGCTATACTAATCACAATCATAGCTAACATAAGTTAGCCATTCTAATCAAAATCAACCTCTTCCATGCTCATTTCATATCTTTCAACACTAATCAACTATTATCAACAACTAGCAACAATAATCAACGACAAATATAAAAATGAAATAATATTAATACTCTACTCGATTGTGTGAATCTCTTGCACGTATGCAATCCGGAATCACACACTCATTACTCAATTAACTTCCATATCACTCACCTTTATTTCTTAGACCAATATGCGATTTAGTGATTATGTACGAATTGCCACACCTTTAACACCTAGCATACAACACATTGCAATATATGATGCGTGTGAAAGCGCGTCTTATTTTATTATTTAGAAATGGAAATACCTTATTTATACTTTTCACACAACCAGGCAAGAATACCCGATCAAATGTAAGTATAGACTTGGTAAGCCCGAGTCGAACACAAGGAACACAGGAAACGGTGGTTTATTAATTAAAATAGAAAATAATAATTATCCTAGAAAACAGTAAATAAAGGGGGACGTTTTAGTTCCGTTCGAACATAAGATTTGTAAATAATAATTAAAACAAAATAAAACTTTAAATTAAAATAATAAAATAATAAATAGGTAACAATAGGAAGGAATAGTAATTGTGTATATAACTCCACTCAGATTCATATATTCTGATTCATTGCATATTGATTATTTAATTGTGATTTTTAAATCAACTTAGTCACTAATCAAAGATTCTAAATTGAATGTAAATTAGTCTCCTGTTCAGGTTAACTAATTCCTACAATCTAAGGGTCCACATTAAACATCGATCCAATGTCACAAGATTATTAGTCCATTATGTGCTTTACCCTAAATTGTGCATTAAACATTCACAACTTATTATAATTAACTCTAATGGTATGAATCAACAATACCCAATAATTTCTTATTGTCTTGTTCATTTTAGATTGCATAGATCTTATTATCTTAACCTATCATATTCAACGTGTTTAGCAATGGTTAAAATCCTAAAATTAATAACCATCAATAATCAACAATACCAAAGGAAATCAATCTCATTAATATCATTAATCACGTTAAGAAACAATCACTAGCAATTACCAATAAACAAGGTTCTGCGAATCATATAATAGTTTTCAATCAAATAACTTATATAACACCCCTCCTTTAAGACAACAATATTGTATTATTTACCACGGAAGCGTATACTTACAATACATATTTCATTAAAATGTTGCTCGAAATTTTCTCAAACATTTATACAACCTGTTTAACTACTAATCCAAATACAGTTAATTTATCAACAAACCGGGGCATTATATATTACAAAACATTGTTTATAACGAACTTGATCAGAGTTGCAAGTTTCAAACATTCCCAGCATCAAAACATCCCTTCCTGACTACCCACATAATAAACATACCCTGCAGGAAGTAAATTGAGGGATTAGCACGAAGCTAATTGAATGAATAATCAACTACAATTCAATTTAGCTAGCAATATGTTCACAATTAATGTAACAAATATCGTCAAGAGGAACGGTGGTTCCTAAGGACCCTGTGCCGGGTGGCCCCATCAGAACACTTAAATTAACCGTAGGCCAAAACAGTGATTAACCGCTAACTTATTGCTAATCTTCATCAAAACATGTACGCAACCCTGTGTTGACCAACAATAGCAATCAAGTCCAACCAACAATCTAGTTGACCTCTGGATTCTACATTCCAGCACACAGGCTGATCAATCAACCAATCCAATGGCATATCATTTCAAATTTAACATTCTATCAATAGTAATCCTATAATTACTGATTGAAATCAAACTGACACAACCCAACCAAACTGTGAGTTTCAAATCCACTCACCTGATTGTCTCGATTTACTTACTCAGCTGTCTTATCTCGCTGAGTCCTCTGAAGATCTGAGAACCAACAATCAGATATAAATTAGAAATCAGAATCATCAATACTTAACTTATATCCAACATAATTCAAGGAACTAGATATTATTCACATAACCATATTAAGTTCCTAATCATACTCAACATTCGTAATTAAGCCTATCAACCTAGAATTGTCAACATTTAATTGGTATTAGGCTTAAAATAAAAAGTCCCAAAAACGAGTTATCACCCACCGGGTTGTCCAAGTACCCGTCGGGTACTGGACTTACCAGCCGGGTCAAACCCTAAACCGCCGGGTGAATTAACATTTGGTGGTAACAGAATCAAAATGCATTTTAAAGTCCCTAGAAGCCGCCGGGTGACCCGTTTACCAACCGGGTTCCCGGTTTGTCAAACTACCCGCCGGGTTGGGGCATGACCCGTCGGGTTCTACCCTTCTTCCAGCGACTTACACCTGAACCAAAACCCAGGTCCGAAAACTTATATTAAAACTTACCAAATCAGTTTCTATGATCATTTTAACAATCCAAATAACAACTATAATAAACAATATCATCAAGTAACCATTTCCTAGCATCAAAATCAACTATTCCACTTTGATTCCCTTAAAATTCATGAACACCTATGATTTTAAACATAATCAAAATAAATCAAACTTACCACTTGAAGATTTCTAAAAACAGATGATGATGATGATGATATGAATGTTACAAGATCACAATCACAGCTCAAAATTTCAAAGTTTCTTGATTGTTTATGTTTTGAGTTTTAAGGTTTCAAGGTTTAAAAGAATGTGAGAAACTTTCCTAAAAGGGAAAGTTATATTGTCGGTTTAAACTTTTACACCGACTCCGTATCCACTTAAAACTAGTCCCCTTTCAATCTATTGCCTGGAACTTAAAATCATTTGCGAGAAACTTATTTTATTTTACCGTCAACTATAGTAAATTACAACAATCAACAATTTACTATTCACAATAAGTCCTGGCACTTATTAATCTAAGTTTCTCAATAAAAAAATTTAATATCAAATAATTTTTAACACAATTAATTAAGCATATTCAAAATAAGAAATTACCAGACCAGTACGGAGGATGTTACAAATCTCCCCCCCTTAAGAAGATTTCGTCCCCGAAATCTCATCACGGTCAAATAATCCAGGATATCTGGATCTCATACTATCCTCGGTCTCCTAAGTTAGGTTTGAACCTAAACTATGTTTCCATTTCACTAACACCATAGGTATCTGTTTCTTACGCAATGATGTGACGCAAAAAGTCATATTTTTAAGTATAATATTCCACACTTTTTGGACACATCTTTAGTGAAAACATTCCAAAACAATCATTATTTACTAAATTTCACTAAAGTGCTCCAAATATAGGCGTTGCTACAAAAACCACTAAAAACGTCCAAATAACAAGCAAAACAGAGTGAATAAACAACAACCAATTCTCACACCCTCATTTACCCTATGATAAGCACATTATAACCTTATGATATGTTGTAATAGGTAAAAACGAGACGGGAGAATCAAGAATCATGCAAATTGGGTGAAGAACGGAAGAGATACGGCTTCTACAGATCGTTAAAAGTCATTCCAAACATGCTTGATCTACACTCATCCAATTTCTGTGAAATTGGTACCATTAGAAGCTAACGGAATTACGAAAGCGTGAGCGCAAGAATCGCATCAAACGGACATGTAACGAAGGAGATACGGGCGTTTTAAGCAACGAAGGAAAGCCGAAACACCCCGTATACGGCCTTGGCAAGCCATATACGGCCCCACAAGACCGTATACGGCCTTTTAAGGCCATATACGGCCCTTCTAACCCCATATGCTGTTTTGGCAAGGCTTGGGTCCATCCGGTCATCCCCTTTCATGCTTGGTTCGCTTGTACGATGCGCTTTAATGTTTATACGTATTTCTCCTTTGGCTCCAAGCATTATTTCTTTGGCTCCAAGTTTGGCTTCAACTTTGGCTCCAAGTATTGGCTCCATGGCTTGCTCCTTTGGCTCCAAGATAATTGCTTTGGCTCCAAGTTGATCTTCACCTATAAATAGATGGCCTCCTCCACCATTTCATTCACACCATTCTCATTTCTCATTTCTCACTTTCTCTCTCACACATTCTCTCTCTAGCACTACTCTTAGGAGTTAGAGGAGAATTATTCTTGTAGTTAGTTCCTCTCTCTAGTTTCTCTCTCTAGCACTACTCTTAGAAGTTAGAGGAGAACTAGAGAGAGATTAGTTATGTAGTTAATTAGTAGAGGCTAGCTTATGTAATGGTTGGATTTTAATGAAGAAATACAAGTTGTTATTCTGCTCGCAATTCGTATCGGTATCATTTATCCTTTCTATTATTAATTTGTCATATTGTTCTTGTTTGATGTATGTGATTTATTAATATTAGAAATGTTTATTGTTATGCATTGTGAGTAGTGTGCTTGTATGTTTGTCATGATTTAAATAGTAGTGATGATGTTACTTCAAATATATGATATTGGGATAACAACATTATGAAACAACGGAGGTAACGTTATACGGCTTTCATTTGTATAGCGCCGAAAACATCACTAATGTGTGGAGTACGGAACGTGGAAGCTATGAAAGTCGTGGGCACAATCCGTTGTGGAATAATGTTCCCGATCATTATATAACTGGGAGTTGTTATACTTTGTTATCTGTCTAAGCTTATCCTGAATATAGATCTAGTGTCTCATCACCCTTTCCAGACTTTCACGTGACTGTTGCCCTTAGGATAGGACTTTGCAAACCCTAATACTACGTAGATACAGTTATCTCCAGTTACAGTAGGAAGCTATGAACTTTCTGTAAAACGGCACAGTACTTCGTATAGCGTCAAATACGTGGAAGCTAAGGAAATGCCGTAGGACTGTTTCATCGTGGAATACCTAGAAGTGACCCTTCTAGAACTCGGGTCTAGGAATTAAAGCTGTGGAAATGCTCGTTGCCCTGTACACCGTTATTACACCTAAGATCTGGAAAGCTGTGGAAATGCTTAAATGCCAGGTACACCGTTAGTACATCTAGGATCAGGAACACTGTTGAAATGCCTAATTGCCCTGTACACCGTGAGTATTCCTAGGGATGAACGCCTGAATGTAAAGGAGGGTCTATGTTTATGGCGGTAGAATATATGCTTCAATGAATGAATACAGAGTTCTGTCAAGAGGGCTTAATGCTCCATAAACATTGCTTAACTCTACAATACCGATAGTTTAGAATAACAACAGTTAACAACCAGTACACAGTTAGATAATAACAAATAGACTTAGGGGTTAAGAAAGGTCAGTAAATACAATTGCGGCCTGTTGCCTTATGCCTGCTCCCTAGATAAATCAAGGGTGACTTTGTCTTATTCAAAGACAAGTTCAGGGGGGTTTGAAAACAGTCTGATCTGATCAGGGTTCATGATAGCCTAGGTACTCAGTGACATACGTATTTAGATCCGGAACTAAATAAGTAGGGTCCTAGTGTTTACAACTAAGTTTATCTGTCTGTTAACTGACTGTGTCCCCAATAAACATTATCCTAACTATATGCTATCCTAAATCATGGTGAACCACGTCTTTGTTATGTTTAAGTGTTACATATGTGCTAGCTTCCTTTTACTTTTATGTTTTATTAGTTTTAGTAGTTTTAATTAGATAAAAACCAAATCAAATACCTATCCAACTATCTAAACCCTAGCTTGATCACTAAGTTATCTGAACGAGCTCTGTTTCAATTCTGCCGTCGTGAGGAACGACCCTGGATCATCATTACGATATACTAGTATCAGGTATTCGTACCAAGTACCAGTAGATAGTACGGAGGATTAGGCTCCCCCGACAAAATATAAATTTAAAACTACCACCTGACGCCGCGCCCGACGGAAAGGTCCGCAATGACGGGAAGCGATTCCTGATCCGACCGCTGGGTGCGCGTCAAGTTTTTGGCGCCGCTGCCGGGGACGGTAGTACGATTCGGAGCCTGTTTAGACAAATTTAGTTTTTAAGCGATCCTTTGGGATTGGGATTCACCATCCCTATCCGAAGTTACTTTCTGCCCGTAGATTAGTTAGATTAAGTTAGCGTAGCGTAGTTTAAATTAATTTCCCTTCATACTACAACTTTAATTCTAAAACCTTATTCTTGTGCTGTCTTTACTGAAAACTTGGAAAATGGCTACTCTACAACAACTAAGTGATCAATTGGAAAGTCTCATTAATTCAAACCAAGATAGATGTAGGAGTGATGCCCACGTAGATAATGAATGTCAAGGGTATAGTATGACTTATCTGGATAACATAGGGTATTTAGATCTTCAATCACAATACCAATATGACCCTTATGCTGTCCAACAACATCAAAACCAACCTTACTATCCTGACCCATTCAATGTCTACCCACACTCATCTTACCCTGTACACGAACCACAACCGTATGAAAGTTCTGACTTGAGAGATACGCCTATAACTTATCTTAGCAGTAATGCTACTCTTTCACCCTCTCACGACCCACTTGAACAATTACTTAAAGAACAAGACGACATGCTTAGAAGATGTACTGATAAGCTGTCTAAAATTGAAACACTAGTCCAAGTGAGAAGTAAAGGAACTATAGATCAAGTTATAATCGACAATAGTTTACAGGAAGATAAGAGGCACCCACACACCACATCTACATCACTTGACAAAGACTTCCATTCTCATGAGTCTGGTTGCAAAACTCCTTCAAATCCTACACCCACCCAATTTTCTAAATCCTCACTTCCACCCGTTCTTAACCTATCTACGTCCGAGACCAACGAGGAGTTCATTCTAGAGGAACTTTCCGAACCAATGCCACTTGAAACTTCCGTCCGGAGTGACGAGTATGATGAGGTAGACGAAGAGATAGAAATGGAGAACCCAGAAGTGGAGATTTATACGGAAGACTCAGCTTCAGAAGGACCAGAGGAATGCGCACCAACTCTGAGAAGTGATCTCATCCCAATTCAAACCGAAGTGGCTGATACTATCCCACAACAAGTTGTTGTTGATGATATCCCACATATCTTTCTTGATGAATCACCCACTGATCTAGTTGAACCTTTAATTGCCTTAGACCAGCCAGTTACCCAAGTTGTCGATGAGAATGTTGCTACAAGATTGGAGACGTTAATGGAATCTCTCCCACCTCCATGCCCAGAGTACAACATTATCATTGGCCCAAAGACCATAGGAAGTAAGGCGGGTTCTGCATCATGGTTTCCCTACAAACCTTCTCTCCACCACATAATGACGTATACGTCCTGGAGTAGTATGGATTCCTTTGACCAACCCATTACGAAAATCCGACCCAAGGAGGTATTAAAAGATGAGAGATTTGTTATACCTCCAGTTAAACCATTCTCTCACTTTGAACCATCTCCTAATATTGGACATGCCTTAACCTCAACTTGCCTTAAACTCTTAGGTATGTACCAATATTACCCCTTGTGTCTACTGATGGATGCAAGGAAGCCTCTAGGATTGCCTGACATATAGTGCTAGAGTCAAGCTAGAGACTCGAACAAAAACAAGCGCTTCTCGGGAGGCAACCCGTGTCTAACGTAGTTTTGGTAATAGTAATATGCTAACTCAATAAATAGAAAATGAAACCCTAAGATTAATGTTTCAAGTTTTCTTTATTTTTATGAACAAAAAGGATGGTTTGCGAAATTACTTCATTGAAATTTTTGTCAATACCTTAAAACTTCCTACTCCCACTTGTTTGAACTTCATTGCAACATCTATTTTTAACCATTGTCTAAAATCTCAAGTTCTTAATGTCCCTTCACTCACAAACATGGAATCCTACTAGAATGAGAATTAGGAACCTTAGTAATCTTATACACCCAATCACATATTTCGAGCATTGGAGGTACTTACATATGTTTCTATGAACATACATGAAAGATCTTTAACTGAATTATCTGATAACCTGATTTGTATGTCAACATGTGTATTATGCTCGAACTCGTTTAAAAAATGTGTGCTTTGGACATCTTTATACTTGGTTGCCTGATTTAAATTACTCATGCTAGTATTTCGATATCTGCTGTTTGTGCTACGGTGAAATTATAGGCAACTAACACTTTTGGTGTAAGATTAGATTCCAAGTCATACACTGGTTTGTTTCATCTTCAAAGTACTCACTTTGATAGTTCTTTTTGCAAACCAGTGAGTCTATGATTTGGAGAATAATCACTTGTTTGTTAGATCACATTTGTTTGTTCTATTTGTACAAATGCCTAGCAATCAGGAACCGACGCCTATGGATAAAGGAATCTTTGAGTATAATGGGAAGACAACAAGGGGAGCTCACAGTTCATTAAATTTGAAAATCTTTGGAGCATTGCTTTGCAGGGGAGAGGAGATAACACTTCTAGACACAAAAATGAAGCTCTACTTGTGTCCGGAGGATGACATCACTTCATATTATTTTCTATCCTTTTGGAAGTCAAGCTCTCGACTATAAAAGCAGCGCTGCTCGGGAGGCAACCCGTGGAATAAGACGTGCAGAGAGAAAGTGTCGATAAGTGAAGAAAATCTCTGACTATCCTTCACACTTGAACGAACCTAAAATACTTTATGAAAACTTCTCCGGAATTACAACTCATTTGCAAATAAATCACTGGTCTTAGAAAATTAGGAAATCACTTTGAAAACTGATAATTCATGTGTTTCGAGCATTTGAGGTACTTGCATACTACTTTCATGCATTATGCTCGAACTCGTTTAAAAACACATGTTTTATAAAACTGATTTGTAATAGAAAACATCTTTTCAAAATTCTGAGACAGTGATTTCTCTTTCCATTTGCAATAAAAACCGAGTTTGTAAAAATGGTACGTCCAATTTGTTCACACTTACGAGATTAATTCACAAGAGAATGATGGATGAATAAACCAATAGCAAGATGCTTGAAGCATAGCCGATCTTCATGGATGCAGAAAAGGATCTTGGCAACATCTCTTTTCAGCAAATTCAGACTCTCAGCTTCATTGCAGCTCGCTATCTGGGGAGTGTCCTTATCCTTTATCCACTTTTGTTTATGATTCTGTATACTATTTGCCTTGTTAAGTTTGTTAAAGTAGTCTATACTCTATCCTAAGCTTATCACTAAGTGTGGGATTCCAGCCCAAAACAAACACTTGAGAAACATTTTCTTACATGTTCAAACTCTAAGTGTGGAATTTTACTTCCAGTAAATCTCAACTCAAGAGAACATTAGGGACAATGTTCCTCTAAGTGTGGGATAGCAGGTATAGAATACTTTGGTTAGTTTTTCTGATCTTTAATGTCCGAAATAGTAAACTCAGAAAATGTTCCGCAATTTTTTCAAAATTTTTCAAGAAAATCTAAAAAGTACGAGCCTAATCTCTCGATTAACTCTACTATTTTGAGTCATAATATCTTTTAAGAGGAGCTATTTTCAAATATGAGTAAGATATTTCAGAATCTAGGGAAAATAAGGTAGAAATTTCTTAAGCAAGAAATGATAATCTAATAGGAAGCATGACAAAGCACATACAACCCTATTTGCAGTGAGGTATCTTGAGCCTAAAAGCATTCATCTTTAATGCTTCACTATTCATTTCTTGTGTGTGCCGATGCATGTATCTCTGAATTAGAACTTGCTCTTGACATACGCTTCGAAACCACATTGGTGTGTACCGTACGCGGTATAGGTGCAATTAGATGACCTTGACATTCCCTAGGATTTAACCCCTTTTCACATATCTTTTGAAGCCCAAAACCATTCTGATACTCATTTTTAGTATCGATGATCCGCCTAGTAAACCCTGTTGAGCCTAAACCTTTCGATTCATTAAACCCTCATATTTTAACCCTACTTCCCAAAATATCCCCGAACTTATCTGTGACACCCCACCCCTCGCGATGGCCCTATGGGCTCGAGGGAGGCGGTGGGCCTGCCACCAGCTGAGGCTTATTGGGCCCTAGGTCTGCAGCCCAATGCACCCCAACCCATCACTATTGCTGAGGCCCACCCCTCTATTAGCCAATAGTAGGTTGTTGTGAGACTTGAACTCAAGACCTCACCTTTAATACTAAGTGTTACCACTTAGTATCACCAATTGAGCTGCAGCTCAATTGGTGATACTAAGTGGTAACACTTAGTATTAAAGGTGAGGTCTTGAGTTCAAGTCTCACAACAACCTACTATTGGCTAATAGAGGGGTGGGCCTCAGCAATAGTGATGGGTTGGGGTGCATTGGGCTGCAGACCTAGGGCCCAATAAGCCTCAGCTGGTGGCAGGCCCACCGCCTCCCTCGAGCCCATAGGGCCATCGCGAGGGGTGGGGTGTCACAGAAAAAGTGCACTTTTTCTGTGACACCCCACCCCTCGCGATGGCCCTATGGGCTCGAGGGAGGCGGTGGGCCTGCCACCAGCTGAGGCTTATTGGGCCCTAGGTCTGCAGCCCAATGCACCCCAACCCATCACTATTGCTGAGGCCCACCCCTCTATTAGCCAATAGTAGGTTGTTGTGAGGCTTGAACTCAAGACCTCACCTTTAATACTAAGTGTTACCACTTAGTATCACCAATTGAGCTGCAGCTCAATTGGTGATACTAAGTGGTAACACTTAGTATTAAAGGTGAGGTCTTGAGTTCAAGCCTCACAACAACCTACTATTGGCTAATAGAGGGGTGGGCCTCAGCAATAGTGATGGGTTGGGGTGCATTGGGCTGCAGACTTAGGGCCCAATAAGCCTCAGCTGGTGGCAGGCCCACCGCCTCCCTCGAGCCCATAGGGCCATCGCGAGGGGTGGGGTGTCACATTATCTTAGAATTTCTGAGGTTATGGAAAACATCTTTTAGAATATCCGCTTCACTTATCCTACCCTTTCGTTTTCTCCAAAAGTCATCTCTTTCGAGAATCCTTGGTGCGTAAAATTGGCACCGTGAAAAGACTCGAAATGTTCAAGATAAGGGATTTCTGAAAGAATCAAAAGAAAAATATCCTTGGAAATTCTCTGGCAAAGAAGTTCTGAAAAAGAAAAAGAAAATAGAAAAGAAGAAAAAGCAGAAAAGAAAAGAAAAAATAGTTCCGCAAGAATAAAGCTAAGTCCTTCAAAGTATCATCCTCTCAAGAAGAATCTGATAAGAAGACGAATAGCTATCTCCTTTCCGTTCTAAAATAAAGTTTTTCATGATCTCAGTTGTTTTTAAGATAAGCAACCCTTACACCCAAAAATACCACTATCCATACCCTTTAACCCTCACCAAACACTACAACCCTCATGAATGTCTTGGGATAATTAGCACCGTCCTCACCTAAGTGGTGGAGATCCGATTCTTGATCAAGCCTATGACGATGAGTGCCGCATGACTGGCTATTTGAGCGATTTCGTTTGTTATAGATTGATAGGAAACCCGATACACTTTGAGTGAATTGAGTGACCACCTTTAGTGAGATCGCCTAGTCATGTGTACTCCAAGATCATGAGATTTGGAAGTATGCCTAAGAGAATCTTTTCTAGTTTATGAAAGGATCATGTTATCTTTCCTTATATTCTTGAATTTATCTTACTTACATCTGGAAGTGGTAACTCTTAAAACATGTTATGACTCGCTCTAAAATGTTTTAAAATGTTTTCAAAAACTGAGTGTTGCTTGAGGACAAGCAACGTCTAAGTGTGGGATAACTTGATGTGACGCAAAAAGTCATATTTTTAAGTATGATATTCCACACTTTTTGGACACATCTTTAGTGAAAACATTCCAAAACAATCATTATTTACTAAAATTCACTAAAGTGCTCCAAATATAGGCGTTGCTACAAAAACCACTAAAAACGTCCAAATAACAAGCAAAACAGAGCGAATAAACAACAACCAATTCTCACACCCTCATTTACCCTATGATAAGCACATTCTAACCTTATGATATGTTGCAATAGGTAAAAACGAGACGGAAGAATCAAGAATCATGCAAATTGGGTGAAGAACGGAAGAGATACGGCTTCTACAGATCGTTAAAAGTCATTCCAAACATGCTTGAGCTACACTCATCCAATTTCTATGAAATTGGTACCATTAGAAGCGTAACGGAATTATGAAAGCGTGAGCGCAAGAATCGCGTCAAACGGACATGTAATGAAGGAGATACGGACGTTTTAAGCAACGAAGGAAAGCCGAAGACAATTGCTCCATGGCTTGCTCCTTTGGCTCCAAGACAATTGCTTTGGCTCCAAGTTGATATTCACCTATAAATAGATGGCCTCCTTCACCATTTCATTCACACCATTCTCATTTCTCATTTCTCACTTTCTCTCTCACACATTCTCTCTCTACACTACTCTTAGGAGTTAGAGGAGAATTATTCTTGTAGTTAGTTCCTCTCTCTAGTTTCTCTCTCTAGCACTACTCTTAGGAGTTAGAGGAGAACTAGAGAGAGATTAGTTATGTAGTTAATTAGTAGAGGCCAGCTTATGTAATGCTTGGATTTTAATGAAGAAATACAAGTTGTTATTCTACTCGCAATTCGTATCGGTATCATTTATCCTTTCTATTATTAATTTGTCATATTGTTCTTGTTTGATGTATGTGATTTATTAATATTAGAAATGTTTATTGTTATGCATTGTGAAGTGTGCTTGTATGTTTGTCATAATTTAAATAGTAGTGATGATGTTACTTCAAATATATGATATTGGGATAACAACATTATGAAACAACGGAGGTAACGTTATACGGCTTTCATTTGTATAGCGCCGGAAACATCACTAATGTGTGGAGTACGGAACGTGGAAGCTATGAAAGTCGTGGGCACAATCCGTTGTGGAATAATGTTCCCGATCATTATATAACTGGGAGTTGTTATACTTTGTTATCTGTCTAAGCTTATCCTGAATATAGATCTAGTGTCTCATCACCCTTTCCAGACTTTCACGTGACTGTTGCCCTTAGGATAGGACTTTGCAAACCCCAATACTACGTAGATACAGTTATCTCCAGTTACAGTAGGAAGCTATGAACTTTCTGTAAAACGGCACAGTACTTCGTATAGCGTCAAATACGTGGAAGCTAAGGAAATGCCGTAGGACTGTTTCATCGTGGAATACCTAGAAGTGACCCTTCTAGAACTCGGGTCTAGGAATTAAAGCTGTGGAAATGCTCGTTGCCCTGTACACCGTTATTACACCTAAGATCTGGAAAGCTGTGGAAATGCTTAAATGCCCGGTACACCGTTAGTACATCTAGGATCAGGAACACTGTGGAAATGCCTAATTGCCCTGTACACCGTGAGTATTCCTAGGGATGAACGCCTGAATGTAAAGGAGGGTCTATGTTTATGGCGGTAGAATATATGCTTCAATGAATGAATACAGAGTTCTGTCAAGAGGGCTTAATGCTCCATAAACATTGCTTAACTCTACAATACCGATAGTTTAGAATAACAACAGTTAACAACCAGTACACAGTTAGATAATAACATGTTAGGATATTTTAATTTGATGATACAAAATAATTAAAGATGAGGGACTAAAAGTGTATTTTGTTTAATTATTATTCTCCTACGATTAGGGTTTCTTGTAAACCTAGTATCTCTAGTATATAAAGAGATATTGGGTGTAGGTAAAAGGTGTGCACGAAATATGTAGACGTCTAGGGTTTTGGTTTAGCCTCAAGATCAAGGTTTCTTGATCCTGTTATATTTGTATAACCGTATTATTGTGATCGAATAATATTGGGGCTTGTTGTGATAACTTTGATTTGTTCTATTCCGCTGCAAATTATTATCATTGTTATCGTTGTATCCTAGATCAAAGACCTAAAAAGTCTTGAGCTTAAACGATCTTACGTTTTCACAATTGGTATCAGAGCAGGTTGGCTCGTGATCTAGGATCTACAATGTGTACGAGATCGAAGATAAATTTTGAAGATAAAGTCAATATCCGTTCATTGTTTGCATTTTTTATTGATGATTGGTTTGGATCATATTATTTTATTCATCATTGGACGATTGGTACTAGAAGTTTAACGATTCTGATCTGGTTTTTTTTTTTTTTTTTTTTTTTTTTAATTGTGAATGTCGGTTTGTCTTTCCGACCTAGTACAAATTTATTTGGAGGTTTGCGCTTAAGGTGTTTGTGCCGACTTGAGTTTGGAGCAGAAAAGGGAGATTTGGTCAACATTCTTTATTATGATTAATTGCTTTTTGTCGACAATCTTGCTCCAAGATCGTTCTGTACCTTCTACGCTATATGTATTTGTTTACATCTTTTATTCAGCTAGATGTTGGATGATTTTCTTGTTAAGCATAACGTGATCGATTGCTACTTCAAGGTTCAAGATTTCAAATTCGTTCGGGTTTCTTGTTTCGTACGTTCTTTGAAGAAGAGTAATTACACAAAGAAGAAAGGTTTTTCTTGTGGTTCAAGTTTTGATTATGATGTTTGAAAGTGAAGGCTATTTAAATTGCTAGTTAAAGATCAGTTAAAACTCTTTATTGATGCTATTAGTTGAAAGAGATTACCATTGTTAGAGAAAAGTGAGGTTACAACTGGTTGTGGAAGTGGAATAAAGTTTCCACTGTTTGATTGATCAAGGAAGTTAAAACTGTTCATGCAAAAACAGTTGAAACTGAGACTGTTAGTTATGTGGAAGTGGTTCATTATTATCACTGTTCGTTTATTGTGAAAGTTACCACTGTTGGAGTTAATTACCACTGTTAGTTGGTTTCGTTACCACTGTTCGTTGACTTGGAGAAAACAGTTAAAACTGTTAGTGATAATAGTTAAAACTGTTAGTTAAAAACGGTTAACACTGTTATTGGAAAGTGGTTACAACTGCTAGTATTATTCTAAGGAATTTACTACTGCTTGACAAAAGTTATGCCTGTTAGAGTATTAATCGTTTGTACTGTTCGTTATGACTGCTACTTGGTATCGATTACTACTGTTAGTCATTTTTCAAACACTAGCGGAATTAGTGATGCTCGTCATGGATGGTACTACATGGTGTTCGTTGCTATTGTTGGTTAGTTATTCGTACAGTTCTTATGATTGTTTCTATTGCTTTTGGTCAAGAGATGGTTAACATATTGATTTGAGGGGAAGCTTATTGACAAAGTGTTTAACCATCAGAAGATGTTCATGTATTGTTTGAGGTAAAAGGATTTATTACTACTGCTAGTTGTATATTACTACTGCTAGTGTAATTTTCTACTGCTCAAATTCATTATTCTTATTACGCGTCATGGAGGGTAATTTGAGTTATTAGAAAATTGGATTAGTGGTGTATTATATAGCAAGTGGTTGTAAATGTTTGAAGTTGCTTATCTTTTTGAAGACCCCTATTGGATTATGACAAAAAGGGGAAGAAGATTCGAAGGTAAAGATTTGCAGCTTATTATGCATGACATGTTTACAAGAAATCAAGAACTAAGGGGAAGTTTGCGCAAGAAGATCTTTATTTTGTCATCATCAAATAGGGGAAGATTGTTAGGATATTTTAATTTGATGATACAAAATAATTAAAGATGAGGGACTAAAAGTGTATTTTGTTTAATTATTATTCTCCTACGATTAGGGTTTCTTGTAAACCTAGTATCTCTAGTATATAAAGAGATATTGGGTGTAGGTAAAAGGTGTGCACGAAATATGTAGACGTCTAGGGTTTTGGTTTAGCCTCAAGATCAAGGTTTCTTGATCCTGTTATATTTGTATAACCGTATTATTGTGATCGAATAATATTGGGGCTTGTTGTGATAACTTTGATTTGTTCTATTCCGCTGCAAATTATTATCATTGTTATCGTTGTATCCTAGATCAAAGACCTAAAAAGTCTTGAGCTTAAACGATCTTACGTTTTCACATAACAAATAGACTTAGGAGTTAAGAAAGGTCAGTAAATACAATTGCGGCCTGTTGCCTTATGCCTGCTCCCTAGATAAATCAAGGGTGACTTTGTCTTATTCAAAGACAAGTTCAGGGGGGTTTGAAAACAGTCTGATCTGATCAGGGTTCATAATAGCCTAGGTACTCAGTGACATATGTATTTAGATCCGGAACTAAATAAGTAGGGTCCTAGTGTTTACAACTAAGTTTATCTGTCTGTTAACTGACTGTGTCCCCAATAAACATTATCCTAACTATATGCTATCCTAAATCATGGTGAACCACGTCTTTGTTATGTTTAAGTGTTACATATGTGCTAGCTTCCTTTTACTTTTATGTTTTATTAGTTTTAGTAGTTTTAATTAGATAAAAATCAAATCAAATACCTATCCAACTATCTAAACCCTAGCTTGATCACTAAGTTATCTGAACGAGCTCTGTTTCAATTCTGCCGTCGTGAGGAACGACCCTGGATCATCCTTACCATATACTAGTAACAGGTATTCGTACCAAGTACCAGTAGATAGTACGGAGGATTAGGCTCCCCCGACAAAATATAAATTTAAAACTACCACCTGACGCCGCGCCCGATGGAAAGGTCCGCAACGACGGGAAGCGATTCCTGATCCGACCGCTGGGTGCGCGTCACGCAATTTTTCTGTTAAGAAGTTCAACTGGTTCTTCAACTAACTTCGGACTTCTATCAACTTTCAAATCTTGCAAATGAAGAATCTGAGACTGGTCTTCAACGTTACATTTCCTCAAATAACAAATGTTAAACGTATCATGAATACCAGCAAGTTCTGGAGGAAGATCAAGTGTAATTGACTGATCATTAACAATCTGACGAATTCTAAACGGTCTAATATATCGAGGAGCCAACTTGCCACGTTTCCCAAACCGAATTACCCCCTTCCAAGGCGAAACTTTCAGGTAAACAAGTTCACCTTCAACAAAAGTAACATGTCGACGTTTAGGATCAGCATATTGTTTCTGCCTGTCACGTGCAGCTTTCAACTTTTCACGAGCCACTGCCACTTTATCAGCTATCATTTGAACAATGTCTGGACCTGCAAACTGTTTCTCCCCAGCTTCTAACCAACAAGTCGGAGTTCTACAACGACGACCATAAAGCATTTCATATGGTGGCATACCAATACTCGAACGATAAGAGTTATTATAAGCAAACTCAACTAACGGCAAATGAGAATCCCAAGAACCACCATATTCCAAAACACAAGCTCTCAACATATCCTCCAATGTTTGAATTATACGTTCTGACTGACCGTCAGTCTGAGGATGATAAGCAGTACTGAGATTAACTATGGTACCCAACTCATGCTGTAAGCTTTGCCAAAACTGAGATACAAACCTTGAATCTCTATCAGATACAATCGATAATGGAATACCATGCCGCGAGACAATCTCATTCACATACAACTGTGCCAGCTTACTCAAAGATGCAGTCTCACTGGTAGCTAGAAAATGTGCACTTTTAGTCAATCGATCCACAATGACCTAAACCATATCATTTCCTCGGGCAGTTCGAGGCAATTTGGTAACAAAATCCATAGTCAAATGTTCCCACTTCCATTCTGGAATCTCAAGCTGTTTCAATGACTCATACGGCTTCTGGTGTTCAGCTTTAACTTGAGAACAAATATGACAATAACTAACAAACCTTGCTACATCCATTTTCATTGTAGGCCACCAATACAAAGGTTTCAAGTCATTATACATTTTCGTACTTCCAGGATGTACAGACAATCTGGACTTATGGGCTTCATTCAGAATAACATCCCGAAGACCACCATACAAAGGAATGCAAACACGAGACTGAAAGGTTTTTAATCCTCTCGAATCATCTAATAACAATTCCTTTCGATTCAACATAATTTCAGATTTCAAATTATGATCTAACAAAGCCTCCAACTGTACAGCTTTTATCTGACCCACCAATTCAGAAGAAACTTCTAAACACATAAAGTAAACTCAATCAGAAGTTACCTTGCGACTTAAAGCATCATCAACCACATTGGCTTTTCCTGGATGGTATTTAATTTCACAATCATAATCTTTGATTAACTCTAACCATCGCCTCTGACGCATATTCAACTCTTTCTGTGAAAACATATACTGAAGACTCTTGTGATCTGTACAAATAACACACTTAGTACCATACAAGTAATGCCTCCAGATTTTCAAAGCAAATACAACAGCTGCAAGCTCTAAATCATGGGTAGGATAATTTCTTTCATGAGGTTTGAGCTGACGAGAAGCATAAGCAATAACACGGTCTCGCTGCATCAAAACACAACCCAAACCAGCAATCGATGCATCACAGTAAAGAACAAAATCATCGGACCCATCTGGCAATGCTAACACAGGAGCCTGACATAACAACTGTTTTAAAATCTAAAAAGCTATTTCCTGTTGTTCAGTCCAAACAAATTTTTCATCCTTACGGGTCAATTTAGTCAATGAACTGGCAATTTTAGAAAAGTCTTTTATGAACTTCCGGTAATAACCCGCCAAACCAAGAAAACTCTTTATTTCTGAAGCAGACTTTGGAGCTTTCCAATTCATTACAGCTTCAATTTTTGAAGGATCAACTTTAACACCATCATTACAAATAATATGACCCAAAAATTGCACTTCCCGAATCCAAAATTCACATTTAGAAAACTTTGCATATAAATGTTCTCTCTTCAAGGTTTCCAACACTAACCTCAAATGCATTTCATGTTCTGATTCGGATTTAGAATATACAAGAATATCATCGATAAATACAATCACAAATTTATCAAGAAAAGGTCGACATACACGGTTCATCAAATCCATAAAAACTGCTGGAGCATTAGTCAAACCAAAAGGCATAACCAGGAATTCAAAATGACCATACCTGGTTCGAAAAGCAGTTTTAGGAATATCCTGTTTACGAACACGAACTTGATGATAACCTGACCTTAAATCAATTTTAGAATAAAACGAAGATCCCTGCAACTGATCAAACAAATCATCTATTCTGGGCAGAGGATACTTATTCTTTACCGTTCGTTTATTCAATTCCCTATAATCAATGCACATTCGAAAACACCCATCCTTCTTTTTCACAAACAAAACTGGTGCACCCCAAGGAGAAGAACTAGGTCTAATGAACCCTTTATCCAACAACTCCTGTATCTGATTCATCATTTCACGTATCTCAGACGGAGCTAATCTATAGGGAGCTTTGGCTACAGGTGACGAACCAGGAACAAGATCAATCTGATATTCTACTTCCCTAATCGGTGGTAAACCAGGTAATTCATCAGGGAACACTTCCGGATATTCAGAAACAACCAGGACATCAGAAAGAGATTTCTTCCCTACTTTAGTATCAATCACATAAGCTAGGTATGACTCACAACCTTTGGACAATGACTTCCTAGCTTTCATCATGCTAATCAAAGGTATACCCCCACTATCCATTTCTCCTCGAGCCACAACATATGACTCATCAGAAATTAGGATTCTAATCAGCTTATTGTTGCAATCTATACTTGCTTTACACTGACTTAACCAATCCATGCCAATAATTACATCAAAACTAGCAATCGGCATCAACAGAAATGAAATTGGGAAAGTCTGACCATCTATCATAATACTAGCTCCAACTACCGAAGTGGTAACAGGAACTGATTTGCCACTAGTTATTTCTACTTCCACAGGGTTTGTAATCACAGTAGGCATCATTTTCAATTTATCACAAAAACACACAGATACAAAAGAACAATTTTCACCAGAATCTAACAAAACACGTGCTGGTATAGAGTTTACAAGAAAAGTACCAGTGATAACATCAGCTGTGTGAACAGCTTTATCCACTGTCATTTGAAAAGCCCTACTAACTGCAGATGGCGGATTCTTCCGCTTCTGACCGGAAGATGACGAACTAACAACCGACCCAGAACCCTGTCTCTTTGCCTCAGAACACTGATTTGCACGATGACCTTCCTTATGACAATTCCAACACACATAGGTAGGAAAAACACAATCCTTGGCTTCATGACCAATCACACCACATTTCACACATCTAGTGGTTTGCACAGTACACGGCCCAAAATGTCTAGCTCTACATTTAATACACCAATTGGGACGATCAGAAGTACCACCATGACTCTCTTGTTTCTTACCCTGTTGATTTCCTTGCCACCGCTGCTTACCTTTACTAGAAGATTCACTCCTAGATTTCTGAGAAACCATTTCTTTACTTGGTGCCTCTTGAGGTCTCAAATCACTGTCAACTGACCGAGCTAACATAAAAGCTTAGGAAAGAGAGCCCGCCAACCTCACTGAAGTTCGATAATGATTAGGTAAAGTACCAACAAACTACTCGATTCTAGTTCTCTCATCAGGAACCCACTGCTGAACAAACCTAAGTTTCTCTGAAAACTGATTAATCAAATCATCCATTGACATTTTATCAGTTAATTGCAAATCCATAAACTCCTTTCGAATCCGAGCTATATCAAAGTTTGAACAATACTGCTTACAAACTTCATTATGAAAATCAGGCCATCGGATAGAGGCTTTCTGAAAAGGAGATAACACAGAAGTAATCGAATCCCACCAATTCATAGCTGGTCCTTTTAAAAGTTGAGTTGCATAAGGAACCTTTAATTCTTCCTCACATTGACAAACTTCAAATTTCTTTTCAATATCCCTCAACCAATCTACAGTTACGGAAGGATTTGTACTACCAGAATACACAGACGGGTTACTGCTCATAAAGGTTTTAAAAGAACACACCTTTTGTTTTGGCGGTGAAATCGTACTAAACACATGATGAGATGATTCAGCCTCTTTTTGTTGTTTATACATTCTGAGTGCTTGATTTTCCTCTTCCAAATGAAGCAGATACTCATCTCTTTCTAATTCTTCTCTAGCATGGAAAGAAGTACCAGCGTGCTCAGTCCGGTCATCAAGAGTCTCAACAGTAACTTCCGGCCTTGAGACATTATTAGGGTTAACAGGTGGTTGCTCGTTATCCGCCATGTCTGTAAACACAACAACAGCTCACAAATCGTTAATCGTTAGCACCTATCCTACTAACCAATTCATATTCAGTACATAATCCCATTCCCAAGAATGTTTGATACAACACAATCAAAGTTTAGGATTGAACATACTGTCATATTCAATTCACCCAAACTATTGCTCTGATACCAACTTATAACACCCCTCATTTAAGACAACAATATTGTATTATTTACCACGGAAGCGTATACTTACAATACATATTTCATTAAAATGTTGCTCAAAATTTTCTCAAACATTTATACAACCTGTTTAACTACTAATCCAAACACAGTTAATTTATCAACAAACCGGGGCATTATATATTACAAAACATTGTTTATAACGAACTTGATCAGAGTTGCAAGTTTCAAACATTCCCAGCATCAAAACATCCCTTCCTGACTACCCACATAATAAACATACCCTGCAGGAAGTAAATTGAGGGATTATCACGAAGCTAAGTGAATGAATAATCAACTACATTTCAATTTAGCTAACAATCTGTTCACAATCAATAATGTAACAAATATCGTCAAGAGGAACGGTGGTTCCTAAGGACCCTGTGCCGGGTGGCCCCATCAGAACACTTAAATCAACTGTAGGCCAAAACAGTGATTAACCGCTAACTTATTGCTAATCTTCATCAACACATGTACGCAACCCTGTGTTGACCAACAATAGCAATCAAGTCCAACCAACAATCTAGTTGACCTCTGGATTCTACATTCCAGCACACAGGCTAATCAATCAACCAATCCAATGGCATATCATTTCAAATTTAACATTCTATCAATAGTAATCCTATAATTACTGATTGAAATCAAACTGACACAACCCAACCAAACTGTGAGTTTCAAATCCACTCACCTGATTGTCTCGATTTACTTACTCAGCTGTCTTATCTCGCTGAGTCCTCTGAAGATCTGAGAACCAACAATCAGATATAAATTAGAAATCAGAATCATCAATACTTAACTTATATCCAACATAATTCTAGGAACTAGATATTATTCACATAACCATATTAAGTTCCTAATCATACTCAACATTCGTAATTAAGCCTATCAACCTAGAATTGTCAATATTAAATTGGTATTAGGCTTAAAATAAAAAGTCCCAAAAACGAGTTATCACCCGCCGGGTTGTCCAAGTACCCGTCGGGTACTGGACTTACCAGCCGGGTCAAACCCTAAACCGCCGGGTGAATTAACATTTGGTGGTAACAGAATCAAAATGCATTTTAAAGTCCCTAGAAGCCGCCGGGTGACTCGTTTACCAACCGGGTTCCCGGTTTGTCAAACTACCCGCCGGGTTGGGGCATGACCCGCCGGGTTCTACCCTTCTTCCAGCGACTTACACCTGAACCAAAACCCAGGTCCGAAAACTTATATTAAAACCTACCAAATCAGTTTCTATGATCATTTTAACAATCCAAATAACAACTATAATAATCAATATCATCAAGTAACCATTTCCTAGCATCAAAATCAACTATTCCACTTTGATTCCCTTAAAATTCATGAACACCTATGATTTTAAACATAATCAAAATAATCAAACTTACCACTTGAAGATTTCTAAAAACAGATGATGATGATGATATGAATGTTACAAGATCACAATCACAGCTCAAGATTTCAAAGTTTCTTGATTGTTTATGTTTTGAGTTTTAAGGTTTCAAGGTTTAAAAGAAAGTGAGAAACTTTCCTAAAAGGGAAAGTTATATAGTCGGTTTAAACTTTTACACCGACTTCGTATCCACTTAAACCAAGTCCCCTTTCAATCTATTGCCTGGAACTTAAAATTATTTGCGAGAAACTTATTTTATTTTAACGTCAACTATAGTAAATTACAATAATCAACAATTTACTATTCACAATAAGTCCTGGGACTTATTAATCTAAGTTTCTCAATAAAACAATTTAATATCAAATAATTTCTAACACAATTAATTAAGCAAATTCAAAATAAGAAATTACCAGACCAGTACGGAGGATGTTACAACTTATTCAATATGCAAATATTAATCGTTCAATAATCATAATCCGAGTTTAATCAATTACACAATCACATAAAATATTCAAATCATCATAAGATAAGTAAAACTCAGATTTATAAATACCAAAATCATCAATGATATTAATTAAATGAAAGTAATAACAAACCGAATAATGAATCACGCAAAGATCAATTGAAACGGATTCAACCTTCACTTTTTGTGCTTCCCAAACGCTCTTTAAACTCGAAATAATAAACCAACCACAATCCATACGCCGTATGAAATAAAGCATACGCCGTATGGATTGAACTTGGCGTATGCTCCAAGATTAGTTGCACAGATCCACCGCCATCCATTTAATGCTCACCAATTCTCACGCGTCTTTCTTTTTATTTCTTTATCTCACATATGCGTATGACTTGGGCCCTAACATTTGACCTTTGACTTAGATTGAACTTTGACTTGAGTGGGCCCCATGATTGACCATCCTTGTTTCATTGCTGCTCGGCCCACGATCTACCTGCAAAGACATATCACAAATCATCATTATTTATATTACTATTATTATTATAACTATTATTATTATTTACATTACTACGTACTACAATTACTTATATTAATATTATTTATTATTATTAGTACTAATGATCATATGATTTTTATTATCATAATTAGTTATTATTATAATACTAACTTAACTATTATTTAACCTATTTAATTATTTGATCCAACTCATTTAACTTTTTGAACTCAAATATTTACGAACTTTATTTATTTTTATCACTCTTTTAACCACTTTGTCCTACTCTATTTAGGTACAAACAACTTTTATACAAAAATTACTTTATTTACTCTATTTCTGTTCATTTTCTAACTAATAAATACCTAATTTTTAACTCAAAATTTTCAAATTTGCTGAAAATTTAACAAAATTATAATATAAGGACAAGTAAACAAAAAATTTCTTTTCTACCGACCCCATCCCCACACTTAAATTATACAATGTCCTCATTGTATATAAACAAGTTAAAAATAAAGTGAGAAAAGGAAGAAAAGAAATTAGAACGAAAAACTCCCCTGAATATGATGCGATTCTCTTGATCTGGTTTGGCGTAATGGGTCATCTTCCGATCTTAATTCCAAAATATACAACAGCACACACTTTCGTAGTTAATCACGATTGCATTTAGTATATGCAATAAGCCTTTAAACCCCTCGGTATCCTAAGTGGACGAGTTATAGTCTCGCGAGGGTTTCCAGGGAACACACCCACAAAGTTCATTTATTTTCCAAAAATTCCAATTTCAACTGAAATAGTTGCCAACTTCAAAAAGTAGCAAATAACATTAAACGTACCAAAATAAAACTAAATCTACCTAAAAATTATACAACATACTATACAAGCACGGGTTGCCTCCCGAGAAGCGCTTGTTTTTGTTCGAGTCACTAGCTTGACTCCAACCTTACTTACCAAAAAATCTCTTTACTTTTCCCACACTTAAAAGTAAGCATGGATGGTAATATCGATAAATATTCATTAAATGTAAATTTATTATAATGAAAGAATAGAAATACTTATCGTGCGTGGCAGGTATATGTCCTTTATGAGATACTCCATGAACTTCCAAAAATTGAGAGAAACTTTCCTTCCGATCGAATTGCCAAAAAGGATCTTCATACTGGTAAAACAATGAACTTGTGCTTATAGATACTTCAACCGTCGGTTGCGTCGACTCAACCACCATTTGAATTTCAACTGGTTTGGCTGCTATCTCATTACCGCAAGTTTTGTTTTCGATTTCTTCTCCAATCCTTACCATTGTTTGATCATCATTTTCCTGGTTATTCACCTCTTGATGTGATGACGGATTTTCACTAATAGCTGGATCCGTAATGGCTATTAATTCTTCTTCTGTCATAACCCCATCTTGGTTTCTCAATTCAAGGATTTCCTCTTCATTACAATCAAGTAGCGAGAGTATTTCCTCATCAGAATCATAGTGATCAAATCTTGGCAAAGGCAACCAATCTACCTCCATATCTTCTTCCTGTTCAATTTCACTAAAAATCTCGTTAGAAAATAAGGATTCAGAGGATTGAGCATACTTATCTGTTTGAGCCATCTCCTCAAGTTGTTGAATGGAATCCCCTTGACTATGATCAATAATCTCAGTTTCTTCCACTTTTGCGCTTGAAGTCTCCATAGATTGCGGAGTTTTCACAATCACAGGACGAGATAAACTTTTAACAGTATCTTTCTTAAGCTTTTGAAAAATTAATCCTTCAATTTCATTGTAATTTCTGTTCAAAGCAGCTGGATAAGGAAGCGGAGGTGTGTACTTTTTAACAATTTCACCCGTTAAAGCTTTTGGGTAAGAAGATGAAGGCGTACAATTTTTGAAATTTGGTTTTGCCTTATATCCTCCATCTTTTGGTTTGTCAAAATGTTCCACCTTGTCGCTTTTCATATCCTTCACAATTAGATCTTTATTCCAAAATGCTATCATCTCATCTAAAGATCGCTTCATATCCTCTTTAGTCATCATGGAAATGTTTCTCGAATTTTGAAAATTCACAGGTTCATTATTCATGTTCGGATACATACCTGTCAAAATACAAGAAAAAGAAAAAGAGTAGAAAAGAAAAGAAAATAAAAACTAACTAAAAAAATTTCCAATAAAAATTTATTTACAAAGTTAATCAAAAGTCTTCGGTAACTCCACTGATCATACACAGAAGCGGAGAAATAGGTCACCGCGAAGCTTATTAAAAACCTACCCCTTTCGGGAAGCAGAGCGATCCTCCTTATACCTATGTTTTTGTTAGTAATCACAATGGGTGAGCCAATTTTTCGATTGATAAACAATGTATAAAAATTTTTATAGAGTAAAATTAAAATAAAACACTATAAATTCCAATTTAAATAATAAACACAACCATTCCCCGATAGAACAAAAGTCCAACCGGTTAAGTGTTCCTCGGCAGCGGCGCCAAAAACTTGATGCGTGTGAAAGCGCATCTTGTTTTATTATTTAGAAATGGAAATACCTTATTTATTCTTTTCACACAACCAGGCAAGAATACCCGATCGAATGTAAGTATAGACTTGGTAAGCTCGAGTCAAACACAAGGAACACAGGAAACGGTGGTTTATTAATTAAAATAGAAAATACTAATTATCATAGAAAACAGTAAACAAAGGGGGACGTTTTAGTTCCGTTCGAACATAAGATTTGTAAATAATAATTAAAACAAAATAAAACTTTAAATTAAAATAATAAAATAATAAATAGGTAACAATAGGAAGGAATAGTAATTGTGTATATAACTCCACTCAGATTCATATATTCTGATTCATTGCATATTGATTATTTAATTGTGATTTTTAAATCAACTTAGTCACTAATCAAAGATTCTAAATTGAATGTAAATTAGTCTCCTGTTCAGGTTAACTAATTCCTACAATCTAAGGGTCCACATTAAACATCGATCCAATGTCACAAGATTATTAGTCCATTGTGTGCTTTACCCTAAATTGTGCATTAAACATTCACAACTTATTATAATTAACTCTAATGGTATGAATCAACAATACCCAATCATTTCTTATTGTCTTGTTCATTTTAGATTGCATAGATCTTATTATCTTAACCTATAAGATTCAACGTGTTTAGCAATGGTTAAAATCCTAAAATTAATAACCATCAATAATCAACAATACAAAAGGAAATCAATCTCATTAATATCATTAATCACGTTAAGAAACAATCACTAGCATTTACCAATAAACAAGGTTCTGCGAATCATATAATAGTTTTCAATCAAATAACTTATTCAATATGCAAATATTAATCGTTCAATAATCATAATCCTAGTTTAATCAATTACACAATCACATAAAATATTCAAATCATCATAAGATAAGTAAAACTCAGATTTATAAATACCAAAATCATCAATGATATTAATTAAACGAAAGTAATAACAAACCGAATAATGAATCATGCAAAGATCAATTGAAATGGATTCAACCTTCACTTTTTGTGCTTCCCAAACGCTCTTTAAACTCGAAATAATAAACCCTAAGCTAAATATTTCGTCCCTAATTTAATATATGAAAAAGTATGAAAAAGTGTCTTCATTTCGTAAGCAGAGAGCAGCTTTTTATAGTTGCTGAAACCACAATCCATACGCCGTATGAAATAAAGCATACGCCGTATGGATTGAAGTTGGCGTATGCTCCAAGATTAGTTGCACAGATCCACCGCCATCCATTTAATGCTCACCAATTCTCACGCGTCTTTCTTTTTATTTCTTTATCTCACATATGCGTATGACTTGGGCCCCAACATTTGACCTTTGACTTAGATTGAACTTTGACTTGAGTGGGCCCCACGATTGACCATCCTTGTTACATTGTTGCTCGGCCCACGATCTACCTGCAAAGACATATCACAAATCATCATTATTTATATTACTATTATTATTATAACTATTATTATTATTTACATTACTACGTACTACAATTACTTATATTAATATTATCTATTATTATTAGTACTAATGATCATATGATTTTTATTATCATAATTAGTTATTATTATAATACTAACTTAACTATTATTTAACCTATTTAATTATTTGGTCCAACTCATTTAACTTTTCGAACTCAAATATTTATGAACTTTATTTATTTTTATCACTCTTTTAACCACTTTGTCCTACTCTATTTAGGTACAAACAACTTTTATACAAAAATTACTTTATTTACTCTATTTCCGTTCATTTTCTAATTCAAACTCCATTTTTACCTATTTTGTAAATATGAACGAAATAATTATATTTTATTAAATAATTGTAATAAAAGTATATAAAAACTAGGGAATATTAGTATATAAAAGTAGTACTATTTGATGCTATCAAATATTACCACACTTAAGTTCTGCTTGTCCTCAAGTAGAATACATTTTCATCATAAGAACTTAATAAGCATCAAACTAATATTTAATAATCAAAATACCTAAATTAAAAATCTGTTTCATAAATTTAAAACTTTAAACAATTTAATTAACATGGATAACTATAATGTACAAATAAAAATTATTATTATTAGTGCAACATATAGTCAATGAATGATTACTAATATATTTGTCCACTTTAAACAATCTATACTCATATTTCTGAATACATCTTTATTATTCGTATGTATATTAATTATGATTTTCATATATGATATACTCTTAAACTTTAATCATGCAATTTTCTTTTATATTCCAAATAAATATATGAAATCCATTTTTAAGAATCAAGACATTGGTGACAGGTCTGCATTTTCATGCAACAGAGCGACATAACTTGAATCAGGTAAAGCAATTTTTTAAATCAAACCAGCGGTGACAGGTCTATACCTAGTATAACAAAGCGACATAGTTTGATTAATTTACAATTTAATTTGAAAGATTTTCTTTCTTTTTGCTTTATTTTTAAGAATACTAATTAGAAACCAGGTCTGTACTTAGTACAATAGAGGAAACAATTAGTAAACCCCTAAATGTTTTCACATAAGTATAAAAATATAAAATTATCGCATAATAAATTTAGAATTAAGACTTTTATGTCATACATCATAATATGTATCATAAAATAATATACAATTTATTTATTAATTTCTTAAAATTCAGAAATCTTCATATAGATTGCCTATTAGTATATCATATCATGTAACTATATATTACTTATTATTGAGTTTCTTACGTTATATGTACACAACAGTTAATCCACATTAAAGTCTAAACTTTTAAATATAAAACAAAACTTTTAACAAAAAAGTATTATAACTAATAAATACCTAGTTTTTAACTCAAAATTTTCAAATTTGATGAAAATTTAACAAAATCATAATACAAGGACAAGTAAACAAAAAATTTCTTTTCTACCGACCCCATCCCCACACTTAAATTATACAATGTCCTCATTGTATATAAACAAGTTAAAAATAAAGTGAGAAAAGGAAGAAAAGAAATTAGAACGAAAAACTCCCCTGAATATGATGCGATTCTCTTGATCTGGTTTGGCGTAATGGGTCATCTTTCAATCTTAATTCCAAAATATACAACAGCACACACTTTCGTAGTTAATCACGATTGCATTTAGCATATGCAATAATCCTTTAAACCCCTCGGTATCCCAAGTGGACGAGTTATAGTCTCGTGAGGGTTTCCAGGGAACACACCCACAAAGTTCATTTATTTTTCAAAAATTCCAATTTCAACTGAAATAGTTGCCAATTTCAAAAAGTAGCAAAGAACATTAAACGTACCAAAATAAAACTAAATCTACCTAAAAATTATACAACATACTATACAAGCACGGGTTGCCTCCCGAGAAGCGCTTGTTTTTGTTCGAGTCACTAGCTTGACTCCAACCTTACTTACCAAAAAATCTCTTGACTTTTCCCACACTTAAAAGTAAGCATGGATGGTAATATCGATAAATATTCATTAAATGTAAATTTATTATAATGAAAGAATAGAAATACTTATCGTGCGTGGCAGGTATATGTCCTTTATGAGATACTCCATGAACTTCCAAAAATTGAGAGAAACTTTCCTTCCGATCGAATTGCCAAAAAGGATCTTCATACTGGTAAAACAATGAACTTGTGCTTATAGATACATCAACCGTCGGTTGCGTCGACTCAACCACCATTTGAATTTCAACTGGTTTGGCTGCTATCTCATTACCGCAAGTTTTATTTTCGATTTATTCTCCAATCCTTACCATTGTTTGATAATCATTTTCCTGGTTATTCACCTCTTGATGTGATGACGGATTTTCACTAATAGCTGGATCCGTAATGGCTATTAATTCTTCTGCTGTCATAACCCCATCTTGGTTTCTCAATTCAAGGATTTCCTCTTCATTACAATCAAGTAGCGAGAGTATTTCCTCATCAGAATCATAGTGATCAAATATTGGCAAAGGCAACCAATCTACCTCCATATCTTCTTCCTGTTCAATTTCACTAAAAATCTCGTTAGAAAATAAGGATTCAGAGGATTGAGCATACTTATCTGTTTGAGCCATCTCCTCAAGTTGTTGAATGGAATCCCCTTGACTATGATCAATAATCTCAGTTTCTTCCACTTTTGCGCTTGAAGTCTCCATAGATTGCGGAGTTTTGATAAACGCCAAAATGTACTAAATTGTATTACTAATTTACCCCGTGTTTAATAGCTTTCTAATGCATTTTGTATGAATAAGATACTTATTTCATTCATATTTGCATTTAGGAGTTTAATCGGAGCTTGGATAAAAAAGAAGCAGAAAACGAGCTAATTTTGGAGAAAAGTGGCTAAAAGAATAAAGCATTGGACAAGAGAATATTGGATTGAGGAAAAGAACCTAAGAGAGTGAAGATATGCAATAGAGGATTGGATCGAAGTGTAAATGAAGCTCGAATCGGAAAGAGAACGAAAGATGAGATGAAAATGAAGAAAAGTGTAAAAGCTGAGTTTTCGGATATGCTGTTAGTATTTTGGCGATAACTTCTTCATACGAACTCCAATTGGGGTGATTCAACTTTGAGAATTTAGCTAACAGATGGGGCTACAACTTTCGATTGGACCATTTTTTGGGAAATTGCATCCATCCGGCAGATGGATTGAAAAGTGGGCTGATAGAGTACGCGGGCTGGACTTTTGGGCCAAATTCATCCATACGGCGTATGGATTATTCCATCCGCCGTATGGATCATTTTTCCAGCCATTTAAGTCCGATTTTAGGGTTTTCAATTCATAACTTCACATATACCTAAACCATACGACCAGAGACGACCAGAAGGGGTTTTCCCCTATTTCGGGAGCGATTCGATGGCGGTTTGGAGGTGGAAAAAGTTAGGATCAATTCCTATTGATTCTATTTCGTTCGGTTTATGATTCGGTTTGCGTATCTCTTTCCGATTTCAATTCTAAACATGTCTATGTGTTTGTTTTGATATTATGAATCTGATTTTGTACAATTGAATCATGAATTAGATTACGTATATTGTTTAGTTTAATAATCTTGGATTATGATTGTTGGAAGGTTATAATTGTGTTTTGGATCAATTGTCTGATTGAATATTGTTATGTTATCCGTGAATCCTTATTTATTGGTGATTGTTAGTCATTATTTCTTAACATGGTTGATAATATTGATGAGATTGAGTTCCTTTAATATTATTGATTATTGATGGTTATTAATTTTAGAGTTTTTGACCATTGCTAAATATATTGATTTTGATAGGTTAAGAAAATAAGAACTAGACAATCTAAAATGAATAAGACAATAAGAAATTATTGGGTATTGTTGAGTCATATCATTAGGGTTAATCATAACAAGTTGTGAATACTTAATGCACAATCTAGGGAAACACACGCAATAGAGCAACATTCTTGCGACATGGGATCGATGTTTAATGTGGGACTCTAGGTTGTAGAAATTAGTTGGTCCCGGAAAGTTGGCTAATTTACATTTAACTTGGATTCTTTGATTAGTATTTAAGTTAATATGAAAGAAATCACAATCAGACAATCAAAACACATGAACCGGATAATATGAATCTGAGTGTGAAGACTCTAAGAAATTACATGTCTATCTCCAATTGTTAATCTTTTCCCCTTTATCTTGTTTTATGTGGTTTGGTTTAGTTAATTAGTTCATCTTGAACGTTCGCACGGAACTAAAACGTACCCCTATTTTACTCCTTTCTGAATAATTCCAATTTAACTGAATAACATTGTTCCTGTGTTCTTGTGTTCCTATGATCGACCTGGACTTACCATAGTTATACTGTTCCGATCGGGTATTCTTGCCTGGTTGTGTGATAGTATTGATTGGTATATCCTATACTTTATAAATAATAAAACTAGACGCTTTCACACGCATCAAGTTTTTGGCGTCGCTGCCGGGGAACACTTAACCGGTTGGACTGATGTTCTATCGGGGAATGGGTGCTTATTCGATTAAGTTGGAAACTATATATATATATATATATATATATATATATATATATATATATATATATATATATAAATTAATTAAAAAATTAAAAAAATGTTTTATTTAAAATTGATTATATGTTAATTATATGTATATACTTGTTATATAGTTTAATATTTAATGGAGCGAAGATTTTAAATTTGGTTTGCACAGACTCTCAACCGGTGGTTGTACGCACCAGCCGGCGGTTGGAAGAGCTGTTTTGCGACAAGATTCTGTTGTCTGCTCTATTTGTTAATAAGTAGTTTTAACTTTTAGTTGTTTTATATTTTGTTTTCTTGTTTTACCTTTTGTTTTCTTTGTTTTTGCAGTTTTGAACTTTGTGGGTGTGTTCCCTGGAAACCCTCACGAGACTATAACTCGTCCACTTGGGATACCGAGGGGTTTAAAGGCTTGTTGCATACGCTAAATGCAACCGTGATGCCTATGGAAGTGTGCTGTTGTATATTTTCATAATCATATCAAGAAAGCATTTTTCTTCAAGATCAGGGGAGTTTTCTGTTCACTTCTTTTCTATTCCCTATTTTATGATTCCTTGTTTTACAATGAGGACATTGCTTTATTTTAAGTGGGGGATGGGGGAAAAAGAAGTTTTATCATCCCGAGTTATAAATCGATGAATATTGGTAGACTAAAGGTGTAAGGCATTCTATGTTAGTCATTTTTTAACCCAAATTTTTCTTTTAAAAATGTATTCTCTTTAAGTTTAGAAAATCTTGTAACAAATCTGGGAAATTCAAAGGATAATTTGAACTTAAATTTTAAAATATTAGATAGTTCATTATGTGATGTATCAATAGGCAATCTATGTATAAGTTGTTGAGCTATTAAATAAAATTAATGTAAGAAGTATGTGATATTCTGAGAGGAACTTTAGCAATGTATGACTTTAGTCTTAATTCTTATATATGATAGCGTGCGATATGCCATAATTTTGGTAGTTAATTAATATCATTTGGGGATATACTGGGTGTTGTTTCCTCTGTTGTACGTAAGTACAGACCTGGTCTCCGCCAGTATATTTAATGAAAAAGAGCAAAAAGAGTTTAACAACTCATGATTTTAAAATGTAGTCAAATTATGTCGCTTTGTTGTACTAAGGTACAGACCTGCCACCAATGGTTTGACTAAAAGTTATTTTGCTAAACCAAAGTCAAGTTATGCCGCTCTGTTGTGTTGAGGCACAGACCTGTCACCAATGTCTTGACTTGAAAAATGATTGTATTAATTAGATATCCATAATATGTGTAATATTAGCACGTTATATGTATGAGAGTATTTTGCTATTGTGAATCAAGGGTAAAGCTGCTAGAACAATGATAAGTCAAGCTCAATTACCTAAGTATAGATTGTTTATGTGGACAATAATATCGGTAATCATTGTGAACCATCTTGTATGCATAATAATAATGAATGAGACAATTTGTTTTTTCTAGAAGAGTTTCTTGATGGCTAAATCTTAAAGTTGAATTATTTTTAAGCTAAAAATTTGGTTTGCGAAATGCTAGCTAGTATGTAAGTTCCTATGTGTCATTGTATGCATAAGTTCCTATGTGTCATTGTATGCCTATTAAATTTTGTCGTTTATAAGTTTTAAATCTATAGTCTACTTGAGGGCAAGTAGAATTCAAGTGGGGAATATTTGATAAACGCAAAAATGTACTAAATTGTAATACTAATTTACCCCGTGTTTAATAGCTTTCTAATGCATTTTGTATGAATTGTCACACCCCGTCTAAAGCGGAAATGACGGAATGCAACCATGATAGGATCACAACACATCAATAATAAGAGATTACTAAATGAAATCAAACCAATGTGTTGTGATGTTATTAACACGAATGACGGTTCGTGTCATAGCATTCACACCAACAAAGAAACAATGTGTCACAAACAATAAATGTATCATAAGTCTTGCAGCAATACTTAATGCAACCTAACAGGTCCACTAAGTTTTCTTGTCCTCGATCTTAGTGCCACTAGCGTTCCCTGAAAAGAAATGCTCGAAAATGTCAACACAACGATTGGTGAGTTTCGCAGGTTTAATAGACACATGAGAAAATACAGTTTGCTGTGATAATCAGTAAGTATGACATATGATATGAAATAAGCACATAAGATAACCAACTCATCCACCATAAGCAATCCGTTCCGTTCCTGGATAATATTCACTCAAGGATAACGTATCTATCACAAGAGTGGGACCGTCGTCCGATAGTACTATCAATAATCATATCCGTATTAGTAAGAAATATGGAGTGTTGTCAGGGTCCCGAAGACACAAGACTCATCCGAACAATCAGCAATCAGTCCACAACAATCAGCAATCAGTCCACAACAATCAGAATGTCACTTATTCAATCATAATGTCCAAATCAGAAAAATCAGATAGTTTACATAGCATAAGAAAACAGTTCGAAATCAGTTTGAGCATTCTTTTCCCCCAACGGAAAATAAGTAAAGAAAATGGGGCCGCAAAACTCACCTCAAGAAATGATGTAAGTATTGCCCTTAAGTTCAACCACCAAACAACTCTCAATCTACAATATCATAATACATATGGGTTACAACCTGGATATAACTAGGTCATTCCATTGTATCCCCAGTCCAAATACTTTCACTAAATTCTCTCACAACTCAAACTCATGTTTATTATCTTGAATCAACTTATCGAGTAAAATCAGAATCTGTCCAAAATTTTCATACCATTTTACTGATTTTTAAACGTAACTTCATGATATTATTTGACTCTACAAATTTAACTAAATATGTTTAGAATAACCTATAATTTTTCCAAAAATGAAATATTATAGTTAACTATTTTTAAAATTTCACCCAAACAACCTGCTCAAAAATAACAACACTTTCTGAGTATTAAAAAGTCCCAATTTATTAAAAATACTTTAAAAGTTTAAATGATTTTAATATTTTTAAAAAAAATAGTTAACACTTTAAAATTACTCCAGTAAAAATTTCAAGACTCAATTATTAGTTTAACCTACGTTTCAAAAATTGACAAATTAACCGAAATCAGGAACCGAAAAACTCAGATTGGACACTCAAACTTGTAAAATCGTTTTGACCAACTTAAGCTCAATATCTGGACATAATACTAACTCCATTTGAAAGAAGACTCAAAATTCTTAAGTTTAGACTCTTATTTCATCAAAATTCATTCAGAAACAACCAAGTTACAAGCTTCCCAAACCGAAACAAGAATCTGATCAGATTAGGGTTTATAAATAATTAACCCTAATCACATGTATAACCAATCCAAACTTCAAACATAATCATATTTCTAAATTCTATCAACTTATCAACTGATCTTAATATTATCCTAATGATTTCATCCACTAGGATACAATGGAATCGAACCGAAACAAAACCGATAATACGAAACAATCGAATATGTTTAGTTGAATGATTCGGAAAAAATATATAACGTTAACGAGAACCTGCACGATTGGAATCCCTTATAATCAGTGAATAATGAGGATATATACTCTTATAATTCATTTTCGTAGATTGATCAAACGTATACAAGAGTTATAGGATCGAAAACTTACCAAAGTTTCTGAAAATTCGTCACCAACAGCAGCAGTTTACGAAATAATTTTTATAAAATAATTTAGAGCGTTTCAGAGGCCGAAATCGTGAGATTTAAAGTAAAACATCGAGATCTACAACTTTCTAATTTTGACCGAATGCTGAAAACGAACGCAAATGGGTCAAATCGGCCTCTCTTCATGACTGAAATTTTGGGACAGCAACATGGACGATTTTGGAGAAAAAAAATGTTAGGGTTGTGTTTTAGGATGCCTTTTATATTTTTAGGGTTGTGTGGGTTGGGTTGGGTTTGGGCTTTTGGGAGTTGGATCGTTTTCTTTAGGCCAAAATTGACATATCATGAACTAAGTTGGCCAGTGATATTCTAAGATTTTAATACTCACAATTTAGTTGTTTTCGTATTCGCGTATATTTATCTAATCGTATAACTTTCATAAATAATTGAGGAAATGTTTTCATGCCCAAAGCGAATATATAATTTATCATTAACGAACTTGAATACAAATAAAAAATGATTTTAAATTGAGATTTTTGAATTACATTTTTGGTGACGGATGTCATAGTATCCCCCCGTTTAGGGAATTTTGTCCCTAAATTCAATCGGAATTATTACTGAAAAGACATGGGTTTTGATTTTCTTATGTCCCTCTCGTTCTTAAGTGATTTCGAATTCTTGCCTAACGTTATATCGTATTCTTACAGGTTTTATGACAAAGTGTTGTTTTAAACTCCATCTTGATTTTATTCCATTACACATTACTATATATTCGTTTGTGTGACGCCATAAGAGACTCGTCACTTGATGATGTATGGCGAACTCCGTTTGCTCCATCCATTCATTCGATTGATAGGTTATCGAACCTACTTGGTAAACATATAGTGTGAATTCGTTCGGTCCGTTAAGAAAGTAAAAGAAATTGGTGTTTGTAAATGGTTCGTTATCAACATCTAAAAGACTCTTTCTTGATTTCCACATCCCATGGATACCACAGGCGCAACTGTTGGACCAAGAGGTATAACCACATCGAGTCCTAAACTTCTTCTTTGGTATAGCTTCTCTATGATACCTCAATTGAATTTATAGTTTGTTTGAAAGTCGATTTATCAGTACACCTTTCCGAACCTTGAAGTTGATTTAACAAGTCGTCGTTTCTAGAAATGTGACATCGCTTCTACGTCGAGCACATGATGGAAATTTTTAATAACTAATAGTTCTTGCCAAAACAGGTTTCCTATATATCGAGGGGTAGATATTTCAACTAGATTTTTCGGAAGGCCTCAAGAAAATTTTGTTGGCAATCTGATTATCTTCGAATTTAAGTTTATCGGTTCTTCACTCACCTTGAGAATTTATATTATTTTCACGAAAACTTTAAGGACGAAGGTTGTTTTGTTAATTAGGATTAGTAAGATATTCTTTCCCCAAAAAGTAGTATGGTGTTACAAGTGATGTTGGCAATACGTAAAATGTGTTTCCCATACCCGTCGCGTGGTTAATTCCCATGGTTTTGCACTAGACTTTGATTCATCGGAGTTTATTTGTGTTGTGCAGCAAGCCATACTTGTGGCTCACCCATACTAGACTTGTAGTTGAATTATGGGTGCGAAAGAATAGACAATTATTAATGAATTTTCCTGATCACACTAGTGATAAATATTTGTCCTTTTTACAATTTGCGGTTTGTTGATTCTACTAAAATTTGTATGAGACTATCGCATTGAAAAATACTTTTAATACAAAACAATCACCGTTAGATTCAACTTAATGTATTGAAATTTTAGATTATACGAAAATGAGTCTCAATGATTTAAACTTCTATAATGTTCTCAATTTGTCCTAAGTGTATTGTATGTTAAATTCTTGTCCCTTACGAATATAAGTGAGTTTGTTGATTGTTAATCTTTTGTGTTTTAATTGTTGATGATACATTCGTAGGTGAGAGCAAAAATATAATAGTATACAAGGATTGTGTCGCCAAAGAAAATTTGTCCATAATATCACCAAAGGAAGAAGAGTTTATACGTATAAGGATATTTCTTTGTGAGGTTATAAAAGTTTTCTTACTATGAACTTAGATTTTATCCAAAAATTTGAGTGGCTTGGGTTTTGGGCTAATCTCGTAGTGTATGTTCTTTCGCATTGGAATTCATTTGCTTAAGAGCTAGTTACATACTTGCGCTATGCAAAGGTAAGCAAATAAGAAGAATGTAGTAGTAATTGATATTGATAGTTGACCATGGTGTGAATGAATGAATGATAATGGCTGTTTGATATAGTGAGGGTAGTTGGGTATTTTCGCATCTTGAAGCCTATAAGGCTGAAAAGAAAATGAGTAACTTAATTTTTAAAGGAGTATAGATAAAGAAGAGTCTTAAAGTTAGGTGTTGGCAGGTTAATGCCAAACCATGTGTTTCATCGCGTCTATGGGTTACTTCACGTCGTTTTGCATTATTTCTAGCAAGTTTTCAACCGAGTTTATCCCCCCGTTTAGGCTCGCGTGGTGTGTTTCAAAAATTGTCATAACTATTGATGAAAGAAATGTATTGTTTAGCCCAAGCTTCGGTGAGGTTTTAATGTCAAGAAATAATTAGAGTTCGGTTCCATTTGAAAACAGAATTGGTTCTTTGGTTTGGAGTAGTCTTCTTATATGTATCAATTTGATAATGCTAGCGATATATCCGCACGATACAGTGTACGGGAATCGAACAAAAGAACATTAATCGGAGACATAATACATTTCATATTTACATTTAAGGCCAATGCCTTATGTGAAATATGCTATTGACTCCCTATCGATCGTTTTGTCTCGTGTATATCTTGATTTTCACCTTGTAATTGTGCTTAATTAGGTTTCCAGTTATTTGGCTGAATGTTTTTGAAACAATACATAAGGTCCACCATCTTAACTCGTATGGATTACTAAGGGAACCATTCCCATGTTATTACAATATAGAATGGGTTAACTCGAATTTATTTAATATGTCAAACAAGCAAATTCCTCACGATTTTCCCTGGTTCATTAATATTCTCATCCATGAGCTTATACATTTAATTTTATTTCATTTTATTTTGACCTTTATGAAGCTAATTGGTTTCGTGTTTCTCTTGACCAAAGTGGTAACCAAATGTTATCTTTGATTTAGTTATTACTATTACATGAAGCAAGAAAGTGTTTTCATAACTGGATTTGGGTGTTTGTGAACATCGAATTCAACGTCTATCTTGTTATTTGAGCCTCTGATAAAATAGTTACAACAGGGATTTTCTTCGATTTTTTTATACGAACATTATGAGTGAATCTTCCCTTAACAGCTTATCCGGTGGTATGTCATGTAGAAGTGCAATATATAAAAACGTTAAAAGCACAAAATTTGTAATTGTAAGACGTTAAGAACAGTGGAGGTTATTATATTATGATGTTTTATTTATTTGAATTTTTAGGATGGTAATAAAATTAATATATTTATTCATTTATTTATTACTGCAGTTTATTTTACGAAACTACGTGTTCCCAAAACATAGAGAGTTTTCAAAACAATGTAAATTATTATTGGGTACTAGGGATTTTAGTAACAGTCTTTTGTGGGGTCCTTTAATAATATAATTGGTCATGAATGACTAAATGTTTCAGTTTAAGAGGGCAGTCTAATAAATAGAGTTATCTCTTTTATTCATTTAAACCCGTTCGTCCAGTAGTATAGATAATAGGGATTGGTTGGGTCCAAGAATCACTACTGTGTCTTGGATTACCAATACGTCAACGAGTGGTGTTCCTAATAGGACCCTGAAGAAAAGGTTTGATCGTCCCAAGTTACAATCGTTATACTGATAGAGAATATGGTGTAGATATGTTTTATATTGACTTAAATTCTTACGAGGGTTGTAGTTAAATAGTTTAAAAGAACGAGATTAGATTATTTGTTAAGAATGATCTTATTCAGTTATATTTTTGTGTAACACGAGGCATTAGAGCCTTCGTCATATAAGGGTGAAATTGTCACCCAATACGGATACCTAAATGCATGTCCAACTGATATAAGATCTTGGACTAATTGCAAGAAGGGGATTCAAAAATTTCGCTTCGTGGGGTAAAAGTGATCAAGTAAGTGAATGAATCACTAACTAGAAATGTAAAGATTATCGCATGATAGGAAGTGTAGCTGTAGGTGGTAATGACCACCAGTTTCCATGAAAAGTTAAGATGTAAATTCTTCCCAAGAATTTGAGGGATAATAAGTCAATTATGATTTAATAAGTTTCACGTGTATATTCATTAGTGAGTTATTATTCACTTTTATAAGATACGGATTCCATGTCTTAGAATGACGTCTGCTTACTACAAGATTTACACTTTTATCTTTATCACGTCTCGCTCCCGTCACGTATCACATTTAGCATTTCGAGTAGAACGTCTTGGCGGCATGTTTACTATGATTTCGGGTACATACGAGTTTAGAATAGATGAGCAGTTTGGATAGTGTCAGATGTATGAGCTAAACCAACGACCAAAGATCATAAGTTCGGAACAAATAGAGTTGAGATTTTGACATCGTCACACGACTTTGAAGGTGACACATTGGACACTCGAATATGGCCATATAAACACATATATGTCGTGATACCTTCGCAATTACGTCGGCCGCCATAATTGTTAGGGTATCCTTTCATATATGTACTTATTACCAGATCCTATATCACAATATTCGACCTTGTTCCTACATATTCATATCTAAAAGTGGCACGAATTTATAAGGAAATGATACTATGATCAATATAGTATCGATAGATGACATTAATGATCATGCGCCGTTTAGCCTACATAACCTTCTCGGGTACGCGGCGCGTGCGGAACCACCAACGGAGCATGCCTTACTCGAGAACCGAATTGCGAATGAGTACACGTCGTTTAATGCACACGTAGTTCCTAGCATAACATCTATATGAAGGTTCTTAGGTTATAGTCTAGGTCAATCCACATAATTCTCTATAACCAATGGCTCTGATACCAATCTGTCACACCCCGTCTAAAGCGGAAACAACGGAATGCAACCATGATAGGATCACAACACATCAATAATAAGAGATTACTAAATGAAATCAAACAAATGTGTTGTGATGTTATTAACACGAATGACGGTTCGTGTCATAGCATTCACACCAACAAAGAAACAATGTGTCACAAACAATAAATGTATCATAAGTCTTGCAGCAATACTTAATGCAACCTAACAGGTCCACTAAGTTTTCTTGTCCTCGATCTTAGTGCCACTAGCGTTCCCTGAAAAGAAATGCTCGAAAATGTCAACACAATGATTGGTGAGTTTCGCAGGTTTAATAGACACATGAGAAAATACAGTTTGCTGTGATAATCAGTAAGTATGACATATGATATGAAATAAGCACATAAGATAACCAACTCATCCACCATAAGCAATCCGTTCCGTTCCTGGATAATATTCACTCAAGGATAACGTATCTATCACAAGAGTGGGACCGTCGTCCGATAGTACTATCAATAATCATATCCGTATTAGTAAGAAATATGGAGTGTTGTCAGGGTCCCGAAGACACAAGACTCATCCGAACAATCAGCAATCAGTCCATAACAATCAGTAATCAGTCCACAACAATCAGAATGTCACTTATTCAATCATAATGTCCAAATCAGAAAAATCAGATAGTTTACACCGTATAAGAAAACAGTTCGAAATCAGTTTGAGCATTCTTTTCCCCCAACGGAAAATAAGTAAAGAAAATGGGGCTGCAAAACTCACCTCAAGAAATGATGTTAGTATTGCCCTTAAGTTCAACCACCAAACAACTCTCAATCTACAATATCATAATGCATATGGGTTACAACCTAGACATAACTAGGTCATTCCATTGTATCCCCAGTCCAAATACTTTCACTAAATTCTCTCACAACTCAAACTCATGTTTATTATCTTGAATCAACTTATCGAGTAAAATCAGAATCTGTCCAAAATTTTCATACCATTTTACTGATTTTTAAACGTAACTTCATGATATTATTTGACTCTACAAATTTAACTAAATATGTTTAGAATAACAAATGAAATATTAAAGATAACTATTTTTAAAATTTCACCCAAACAACCTGCTCAGAAATAACAACACTTTCTGAGTATTAAAAAGTCCCAATTTATTAAAAATACTTTAAAAGTTTAAATGATTTTAATATTTTTAAAGAAAATAGTTAACACTTTAAAATTACTCCAGTAAAAATTTCAAGACTCAATTATTAGTTTAACCTACGTTTCAAAAATTGACAAATTAACCGAAATCAGGAACCGAAAAACTCAGATTAGACACTCAAACTTGTAAAATCGTTTTGACCAACTTACGCTCAATATCTGGACATAAGACTAACTCCATTTGAAAGAAGACTCAAAATTCTTAAGTTACTCTTATTTCATCAAAATTCATTCAGAAACAACCAAGTTACAAGCTTCCCAAACCGAAACAAGAATCTGATCAGATTAGGGTTTATAAATAATTAACCCTAATCACATGTATAACCAATCCAAACTTCAAACATAATCATATTTCTCAATTCTATCAACTTATCAACTGATCTTAATATTATCCTAATGATTTCATCCACTAGGATACAATGGAATCGAACCGAAACAAAACCGATAATACGAAACAATCGAATATGTTTAGTTGAATGATTCGGAAAGAATATATAACGTTAACGAGAACCCGCACGATTGGAATCCATTATAATCAGTGAATAATGAGGATATATACTCTTATAATTCATTTTCGTAGATTGATCAAACGTATACAAGAGTTATAGGATCGAAAACTTACCAAAGTTTCTGAAAATTCGTCACCAACAGCAGCAGTTTACGAAATAATTTTTATAAAATAATTTAGAACGTTTCAGAGGCCGAAATCATGAAATTTAATGTAAAACATCAAGATCTACAACTTTCTAGTTTTGACCGAATGCTGAAAACGAACGAAAATGGGTCAAATCGGCCTCTCTTCGTGACTGAAATTTTGGGACAGCAACATGGACCATTTTTATGGAAAAAAAAATGTCAGGGTTGTGTTTTAGGATGCCTTTTATATTTCTAGGGTTGTGTGGGTTGGGTTGGGTTTGGGCTTTTGGGAGTTGGATCGTTTTCTTTGGGCCAAAATTGATAAATCATGAACTAAGTTGGCCCGTGATATTCTAAGATTTTAATACTCACAATTTAGTTGTTTTCGTATTCGCGTATATTTATCTAATCGTATAACTTTCATAAATAATTGAGGAAATGTTTTTATGCCCAAAGCGAATATATAATTTATCATTAACAAACTTGAATACAAATAAGAAATGATTTTAAATTGAGATTTTCGAATTACATTTTTGGTGACGGATGTCACATGAATAAGATACTTATTTCGTTCATATTTGCATTTAGGAGTTTAATCGGAGCTTGGATAAAAAAGAAGCAGAAAACGAGCTTATTTTGGAGAAAAGTGGCTAAAAGAATAAAGCATTGGACAAGAGAAGATTAGATCGAGGAAAAGAAGCTAAGAGAGTGAAGATAGGCAATAGAGGATTGGATCGAAGTGTAAATGAAGCTCGAATCGGAAAGAGAACGAAAGATGAGCTGAAAATGAAGAAAAGTGTAAAAGCTGAGTTTTCGGATATGCTGTTAGTATTTTGGCCATAACTTCTTCATACGAACTCCAATTGGGGTGATTCAACTTGGAGAATTTAGCTAACAGACGGAGCTACAACTTTCTTTTGGACCATTTTTTGGGAAATTGCATCCATCCAGCAGATGGATTAATCCATCCGGCGGATGGATTGAAAAGTGGGCTGACAGAGTACGCGGGCTGGACTTTTGGGCCAAATTCATCCATACGGCGTATGGATTATTCCATCCGCTGTATGGATCATTTTTCCAGCCATTTAAGTCCGATTTTAGGGTTTTCAATTCATAACTTCACATATACCTAAACCATACGACCAGATGGGGTTTTCCCCTATTTCGGGAGCGATTCGATGGCGGTTTGGAGGCGGAAAAAGTTAGGATCACTTCCTATTGATTCTATTTCGTTCTGTTTATGATTCGGTTTGCGTATCTCTTTCCGATTTCAATTCTAAACATGTCTATGTGTTTGTTTTGATATTATGAATCTGATTTTGTACAATTGAATCATGAATTAGATTATGTATATTGTTTAGTTTAATAATCTTGGATTATGATTGTTGGAAGGTTATAATTGTGTTTTGGATCAATTGTCTGATTGAATATTGTTATGTTATCCGTGAATCCTTATTTATTGGTGATTGTTAGTCATTATTTCTTAACATGGTTGATAATATTGATGAGATTGAGTTCCTTTAATATTATTGATTATTGATGGTTATTAATTTTAAAGTTTTTGACCATTGCTAAATATATTGATTTTGATAGGTTAAGAAAATAAGAACTAGACAATCTAAAATGAATAAGACAATAAGAAATTATTGGGTATTGTTGAGTCATACCATTAGGGTTAATCATAACAAGTTGTGAATACTTAATGCACAATCTAGGGAAACACACGCAATAGAGCAACATTCTTGCGACATCGGATCGATGTTTAATGTAGGACTCTAGGTTGTAGAAATTAGTTGGACCCGGAAAGTTGGCTAATTTACATTTAACTTGGATTCTTTGATTAGTATTTAAGTTAATATGAAAGAAATCACAATTAGACAATCAAAACACATGAACCGGATAATATGAATCTGAGTGTGAAGACTCTAAGCAATTACATGTCTATCTCCAATTGTTAATCTTTTCCCCTTTATCTTGTTTTATGTGATTTGGTTTAGTTAATTAATTCATCTTGAACGTTCGCACGGAACTAAAACGTACCCCTATTTTACTGCTTTCTAAATAATTCCAATTTAACTGAATAACATTGTTCCTGTGTTCTTGTGTTCCTGTGATCGACCTGGACTTACCATAGCTATACTATTCCGATCGGGTATTCTTGTCTGGTTATGTGATAGTATTGATTGATATATCCCGTACTTTATAAATAATTGATCCTTCAATTTCATTGATATATCACAGGACGAGATAAACTTTTAACAATATCTTTCTTAAGCTTTGGAAAAATTGATCCTTCAATTTCATTGTAATTTCTGTTCAAAGCAGCTGGATAAGGAAGCGGAGGTGTGTACTTTTTAACAATTTCACCCGTTAAAGTTTTTGCTTAAGAAGATGAAGGCGTACAATTTTTGAAATTTGGTTTTGCCTTATATCCTCCATCTTTTGGTTTGTCAAAATTTTCCACCTTGTCGTTTGTCAAAATTTTCCACCTTGTCGCTTTTCATATCCTTCACAATTAGATCTTTATTCCAAAATGCTATCATCTCATCTAAAGATCGCTTCATATCCTCTTTAGTCATCATGGAAATGTTTCTCGAATTTTGAAAATTCACAGGGACATTATTCATGTTCGGATACATACCTGTCAAAATACAAGAAAAAGAAAAAGAGTAGAAAAGAAAAGAAAATAAAAACTAACTAAAAAAATTTCCAATAAAAATTTATTTACAAAGTTAATCAAAAGTCTTCGGTAACTCCACTGATCATACACAGAAGCGGAGAAATAGGTCAGCGTGAAGCTTATTAAAAACCTACCCCTTTCGGGAAGCAGAACGACCCTCCTTATACCTCTGTTTTTGTTAGTAATCACAATGGGTGAGCCGATTTTTCGATTGATAAACAATGTACAAAAATTTTTATAGAGTAAAATTTAAATAAAACACTATAAATTCCAATTTAAATAATAAACACAACCATTCCCCGATAGAACAAAAGTCCAACCGGTTAAGTGTTCCACGGCAGCGGCGCCAAAAACTTGATGCGTGTGAAAGCGCATCTTGTTTTATTATTTTGAAATGGAAATACCTTATTTATACTTTTCACACAACCAGGCAAGAATTCCCGATCGAATGTAAGTATAGACTTGGTAAGCCCGAGTCGAACACAAGGAACACAGGAAACGGTGGTTTATTAATTAAAATAGAAAATACTAATTATCCTAGAAAACAATAAACAAAGGGGGACGTTTTAGTTCCGTTCGAACATAAGATTTGTAAATAATAACTAAAACAAAATAAAACTTTAAATTAAAATAATAAAATAATAAATAGGTAACAATAGGAAGAAATAGTAATTGTGTATATAACTCCACTCAGATTCATATATTCTGATTCATTGCATATTGATTATTTAATTGTGATTTTTAAATCAACTTAGTCACTAATCAAAGATTCTAAATTGAATGTAAATTAGTCTCCTGTTCAGGTTAACTAATTCCTACAATCTAAGGGTCCACATTAAACATCGATCCAATGTCACAAGATTATTAGTCCATTGTGTGCTTTACCCTAAATTGTGCATTAAACATTCACAACTTATTATAATTAACTCTAATGGTATGAATCAACAATACCCAATAATTTCTTATTGTCTTGTTCATTTTAGATTGCATAGATCTTATTATCTTAACCTATCAGATTCAACGTATTTAACAATGGTTAAAATCCTAAAATTAATAACCATCAATAATCAACAATACCAAAGGAAATCAATCTCATTAATATCATTAATCACGTTAAGAAACAATCACTAGAAATTACCAATAAACAAGGTTCTGCGGATCATATAATAGTTTTCAATCAAATAACTTATTCAATATGCAAATATTAATCGTTCAATAATCATAATCCGAGTTTAACCAATTACACAATCACATAAAACATTCAAATCATCATAAGATAAGTAAAACTTAGATTTATAAATACCAAAATCATCAATGATATTAATTAAACGAAAGTAATAACAAACCGGATAATGAATCACGCAAAGATCAATTGAAATGGATTCAACCTTCACTTTTTGTGCTTCCCAAACGCTCTTTAAACTCGAAATAATAAACCCTAACCTAAATATTTCGTAACCCTACTTTAAAATATGAAAAAGTATGAAAAAGTGTCTTCATTTGGTGAGCAGAGAGCAGCTTTTTATAGTTGCTGAAACCACAATCCATACGCCGTATGAAATAAAGCATACGCCGTATGGATTGAAGTTGGCGTATGCTCCAAGATTAGTTGCACAGATCCACCGCCATCCATTTAATGCTCACCAATTCTCACGCGTCTTTCTTTTTATTTCTTTATCTCACATATGCGTATGACTTGGGCCCCAACATTTGACCTTTGACTTAGATTGAACTTTGACTTGAGTGGGCCCCACGATTGACCATCCTTGTTACATTGTTGCTCGGCCCACGATCTACCTGCAAAGACATATCACAAATCATCATTATTTATATTACTATTATTATTATAACTATTATTATTATTTACATTACTACGTACTACAATTACTTATATTAATATTATTTATTATTATTAGTACTAATGATCATATGATTTTTATTATCATAATTAGTTATTATTATAATACTAACTTAACTATTATTTAACCTATTTAATTATTTGGTCCAACTCATTTAACTTTTCGAACTCAAATATTTACGAACTTTATTTATTTTTATCACTCTTTTAACCACTTTGTCCTACTCTATTTAGGTACAAACAACTTTTATACAAAAATTACTTTATTTACTTTATTTCTGTTCATTTTCTAATTCAAACTCCATTTTTACCTATTTTGTAAATATGAACGAAATAATTATATTTTATTAAATAATTGTAATAAAAGTATACATAAACTAGGGAATATTAGTATATAAAAGTAGTACTATTTGATGCAATCAATATACAATGAAATTTAACATTTAATAATCATTAAAATCAACTAACAACATCATCAACTCATTCATTCTCTTGGGCTGATTAAGTTAAACTTCTAGTCACACTAAACATAATCTTACCTTTATGTTATAAGCACTTTCTACAACTCAACTATTTGATTTACCACTTCAATTAGCATAACCTACTTTGGGTCATGAAGAATACTTATTTGGATTTCATCCTTTGTTTATAATTGGAGCTAATACAACTCTTACTAAGCTTAATAAATCATCAAATGTACATAACTCATCATCAAAATTTGTTTTTTTTATAAATTATCAACTCTTAACCTTACAAAGCTTATTCCTAGGGTATATGAAATCAGAGAATATCACTTACCCTTGTTTAAAGATGATAGATAGGGGATGAATTAAACTTCTTAAGCCCTAATTTTGATTTGCAAACTGATTTCTCTTGCTCCCTCACTCCTTCCACGATTTCTTTTTCTTTCTTCTAAGTTCTGGAACAATTTAGGAGATGTATGTTGTCGCAGTCCCAGCGGTTGGTCGGGTTTTACTCCGGTCGTTGATCCTGCCAACAGGGACACACGACAGGGTGTTTTAAAAATATAGAGCAGGGGAATCTTAAGCTGTATACTACTAACGGACCTAAAAGGGCAGTAAGCGGTATGTATTATGTATGACTCAGGTGTCGTTGTTCAAACTACAATGGGCATGGGAGTCTAGGAAGTTTAATTATCTTTTGTAATCTAGCTAGGATTTTAAAATCTTTTGAAGGGGTTTTGTTTTTATAACTAATTAAAAAGTAAATAAAATACGATAAAAGAAAAGGGAGTTTGTACGGAGACTCGGACGACAGTGAATAACACGAGTGTTTACTATGATTTCGATAAATGTTGTTGATGAGTAGTCAAAGGTTAAGGCTACTAGTTGCGATGACTAATCTGGAGAGGCTGGAAACATAGGTAATGCAAAGTATTGTACCTACGACCTTTCCGCGGCTTCCGTACGTTTGTACTCCACCAACTGGTGTTTCCAGCACTATACCGAGTATTTGGCCATTTTACGGTTTTTCCGTTACATTAACTTGGGTGCCACATTACTCTTACAGATATCCTATATCCTAATGAGCTATAACTATGAGCCTATTATATATCTAACGTAGAGTTGTCGGCAATTAGATAAATTATATGTCACATGGATAGCAGTTATAGAATGTCAAATACACTGGAAGTTCTCCCAAATGTATAGACCAATTCAACCGACAACTATCCTTGAATACTGGTCCCCAGTCACAGTCATCAGAGACATCTGTATCGTGGCATGAATTGTTGATTGAACAAAAACATGAACATGAATAATCCCGCGGAACAAGTTGGGATAGTCGGGCTAACGGTCAGTTGAATTGTTCAGCATTAAACATATAAATCATCACAACTATTCTATGCATGTTAATCTACTGTGTAAAACATTATTTCGTATCTGAAAACCCTAATTATAAAGTTACTGATACAAATCAGGAGGATAATTCTAGCATGCATCAATCCTAAGGAAACAATCAAACAAGAACATACAGTAGGACATTACATAACAGAATACCATAATCCTAATCATGGCAGATAACTAATAATCAGATCATAGGTATCCCGAAAGTTCTCTCAAAGATACTTAACAGATAAACATGAATCTAATATATCTCTAGTCCTACGCTCCGTGTCTCTTATGATATGTTTCAACCTAGAGAACACAACCATGTCGAGTTCATTGATCATCAGGCATAGAATAGGTAGAGAACGTACCACTAGTAATTGGCCAAGTTCTAGCAGGAAGCTTATAACCACATCATAAGTTGGATAGATAAACATTTGAGATTCAGTTTATAAGTTCATATACAGTTAAAAGCAACACAGGTAGAGTAACAACATAGCATAAGTATATTGACTACTCCAACATAACTACATCATAGTAAACACAAAGAAATGTCTAGCCTAACATCATATATCTAGCATACATTCCTAAATAAGCATAAACAAAGCAACACATGTTCAAAAATGGAAAGTACGAGATATATAAATAGAACCTGATACGAATTTATTACAGACAGATCTTCACGAAAACAAAGTCTTGGAGTAACTCCGTACAAAAGCTAAAAGCTACCTCTACCTAACTATCTCTCTAACTAGCCCTTTTCTAGAGAGAGAAACTCTTTTAGAAAGAGAAACTAGAGAGAGAGTGATGTGTGTGAGAGAGAAAGTGAGGAGGGAGAAATGAAAGAATGAGAAGGTGTGTTTGATGGTAGTGGAGGTATCTCTATTTATAGGCAAAGCTCAAAATCACACGTACAAGTCGAGAAGCAGCACGTACAAGCAAACGAAGCACAAAAAGGGGGAGGAGGGGCCGTATACGGCCTTCATAGGGCTGTATACGGTGTGTATAGGGCCGTATACGGTCCCTATGAGGCCGTATATGCTCTGTGGGGCCGTATACGGTGCCCGTCTGATTTCGTTCGTTGCTTAAAACGCCTGTATCTCCTTCGTTATACGTTAGTTTGACTTGATTCTTTCGCCTATGGCTTTGTAATTCCGTTATGCTTCTAATTGTAACAACCGGCAAATTAGGACTAGTAATTAGTGCCTAATCATATGTTAATACATGTAATTAGTTCTGTGTTAGGCTAATTAATGTATCGAATTATATATATATTGTTGAATATATACGAAAATGCGAGTGGATTAAATCGTACGCAACTTAAATCGAATGTATTTCGATTTAATTTAATACGGACGTTGGTGACCAATTTTATTAAATAACGCTTTTATGTCAAAAATATTATTATGATAATATTTCGTATCCAATACGTATCGTACAAACAAACCTTACACAATTTAAAATATTAAAACACGCAAATTAAGTAAACTAACTTACCATTTTATAACTCAATTATAAATTAAATTGTAAAATAATTAAATAAAATCTCGCGTAATAATTTGTATTTTAAAACGTACCTTTGATGTTTAAAAAAAAAAAAAAAAATTGTTAACGTTAAACGACGGAGCAAACGAACACCGCACGGAGCGTAAACGCGGGGCGAAATTGGGAGCTTAACCTCCCAATCCCACCTTCTTTCTTTCATTTAACTCTTTCTTTTCTCTCTCTTACACTCTCTTTCTTTCATTTCTCTCTAAATCACCACCACACCTCCACCACCAAAAACCGCCAAATACTACCGCCAAACGACCTCGGATTTCAAAGCTCTTTTAGGAAAAACGTTCACCACTTCGCGATCTACAATCCTATCTTTCCGGAATTTCATTTCGGCAAATTGTAAGTTTCCGACAAAACTCCGAAAACTCTCGTTTTTAAGTATTATCACTTGTTTGTTGTTTGTATACACTTAAAATGTCCATATATGGGTTGGGTAAAAGTTTTGGACCGAACGGAAACCGAAAAACTCGTTTTCGACTAAATTTCCGGCCATCAGACCGCTACGTCGCACCTGGCCAGGGGCCTCTGCGACGTCGCGGCCTACGTCGCACAAAAACCTCAACGTCGCACTAGCGACGCAGCCCTTTACGTCGCATTAAATTGCGGATGTCATACATGGCGACGTAGACTCCAACGTCGCAAACCGAGCCAACGTCGCATTAGCGACGTCGCCCCCTACGTCGCATTGATTTGTGAAGGTCGCATCATGCGACGTACCTGCCTACGTCGCACCCTACGTCGCTTGCAACGTCGCATGCTACGTCGCACAAACCAGAAACTAGAAAAACACAGATTTTTACTAAGTGTCGGAACCAAGATTTTAACACCTGATTTTACCCAAATTCAGATCCAGATGCGTTTTTCGTCAAAGCAATATAGTAGAAATAAAAATTTTCCAAGCTGACCTGGCAGCTCGACCCCAGCCAGGGGCTCTGCCCCTTGGACCCCGCCAGGGGCTGCCGCCCCTTGGACCCCGCTACCAGGGGCGCTGCCCCCGGACCCCCGTCATTAAATGTTGTAAATACTTTTCACACTAAGTGTTGAACACTTACAAATAACGAAACCTGATTCAACGATACAAATAATGATAACACATTAAATCATTATTACAAACCGTCACCAACGGGCCATATTTGTTTTCAAACTACAAATGGATTACTAAACAAACACTTGGACATAATGAGTTGTGTAAACAACTAGTCTAGATGGTCTTACGAGATATCTACTTACTTAACTTTATATGTTTAGGCATTTGAAGGTTACGGGTTCGGAGAACCTACGGCTGATATTACTTACTCGATTATTGATATAAACGTACTTGCAAAGACTCAGGTGAGTCTTACGGCCCCACTTTTACTGTTTTAACTTATTGGGGGAGATACATGCTACTGATTTTTCTTGAACACAAGTACTAAACTGTTTACTATACCAAACGGAATTGCATGAGTTACTTACTATTTACTGAAGTCTCTCCATCATATATCGTTAGTTATGTACTTAAGCGCGAACAGTAGTTAATGGATCCATTAGGGAAATGACCCTCCCCGCCCGGGGTAGTAGCGCTACCACGAACCGTTATGTATAAACGGGCGACTATTATTTCGTTTACTTATGCTTGCTCAATTTCGAGCATGTCACGGGAGCAACTGATTATTTACGGGTTAAGCTTCGATTATGAGCCTCATGGCAACGGTATAACTTAATTACTTTACTTTTGCGAGATTTGCAAATACTTGATATACGCCTACGGGCACTACTGATGAAATCTTGTGTTCAAACTGATTATTTACTGATAAACCTGTGAGATTCACCAACCTTTTTGGTTGACCCTTTTTAGCATGTATTCTCAGGTACACTTACGGAGTAGGATCACTCCAGGATTACTAGCTAGAGTCGCATGATTTCCAAATTGCATTTAACGGAGATTCTTTGGCATTATCTTTTGTAACTATGGTTATGTAATAGAATCTCCCGCCACATACGCGGACTCTAGGCTTACTTATTTTTGTAAAGAAAACTATATGTTTTCAAACGATTTAATTATGAAATGTAATTATTTTACAAAACGTCTCATTTAGAGGTCGTTTGCTGTATATCTTGTGCTTTGTATATTGATTAGTAACACCCAAGTATGCTTCCGCAAATCACTAAATTTGGGGGTGTTACAGATTGGTATCAGAGCCTAAGGTTATAGTGAACTAGGTTGCATTTAGTGGGCCTAGACTATGACCATTAGGCAGTATTTCCTTATTAGGCATAATTGGTTCAGAAATCACATCATACGACTTTAATTTAATATAGCCTGATCAACTATGTACAATTAAGGAAAGATGATGTGCGGTCTGAAATGGTTGTGTCGAACAGGAATGCGTTAGTTGACTCTGACCAAGAGAGAACCGGACCATTACTTGATACGTGCTAGACACTAGGCTGGATATTATATATTTATACATATTAGCCTCGTCTTACTTACACTCTGCCACAGGAATGGCAAACACACCACCTAATCCGACACACTCTCACTCACATGGGTCACGGAACCCACGAGTAGCCAGGAGGAACACAAGGTCACCTCGAACCAGCCCTTATCCTGTACATAACTCTCAGAACTCGGCACATCTCACGTTACCAGTATTGGCTACCCAATTCCGCCGTCAGGAGCAAAGACTAGAAAACCTAGAACTGGAACAACACCGAATGGCTTACCTGCTTCGTCAAGCTCTCGACCGCATATCCCAACTACAGCGAGCACAAGAGGATACCAACCTCTCTGTAAGCATAATTCAGGATTCCATGACCGCCGAATTAGGTGCGGATGAACTTGTAAGAAACCGATTAGAAGAATGTGAACAGCGTACACAGGAGACTGCGGATCACTCTCGAACAATAGCACAACGACTGGCCTCGGTGGAAGACAACGCCCGGCAAACCAACCGACTAGCAGAAACCGTGGACCGCCTTGTCGCGCTGATGGAACAAATTAATCTACATTAAGATTAGTGTAGTTTTTGTCTTGTAATCTATCTCGTAATCTAGGGACTATCTAGCACTACCTTATAAACTAGTCGGATGTAACCATTCCCGACACCTTTTGTAATATTCCTGTAGGATGTAACTTTTGAACTCACGTTATCTATCAAATATCCTTTGTTATCTCAACCCACATTAATTGTCATTTTCCATGTTGATGTTATGTATTACTGCTTTTATACATGTACATCTGTGACAATTACAATTTCATACAAAATCTCATGTATCTTCATTTCTTTTATTGAAGAATCATGCCGCCAAAGACACGACCATACACCGATGCCCAGATTACCTCCCTTATAACCCAGGCTGTTACTGAAGCCTTGGCTCGGAATACTCCACCAAATTCCTCGAGAAACAGCGATGCCGCTGAAACCTCTGCTGCTAAACCTTGTTCTTACAAGGACTTCCAGAACTGCAAACCTCTAAACTTTGCAGGTACCGAGGGAGCTATCGGTCTAATACGCTGGATCGAGAAAGTTGAATCGGTATTTCTTATCTGCAACTGTGCGGAGGGGGACAAAGTTAAGTTCTCTGTTAGTACTTTTACCGACACCGCACTCACGTGGTGGAACACCTATGCCCAAACTGTGGGCGTTGCCGATGCTTACAAACTCCCGTGGGAGGAGTTGAAGGAGATGTTAAGGGGTGAGTATTGCCCCAGAGATGAACTGAAACAACTGGAGCTGGAATTCTGGAACCATAAGATGCAAGGTAATGATATCACCGGTTACACCAACCGTTTCCACCAGCTGGCACTTCTGTGCCCAACCATGGTCGATCCTGAGTACAAGAGGATTGAGAAATACATTGATGGACTGCCCGAAAAACTTCAGGACCTGGTGACTTCATCCAAACCAGGTACTATCCAGAACGCCATCCGTATGGCCCATGAACTCACGGCAAACGCTGTCCGCCGTAACACAACCTCAGCCCCACCTGCAAACAACAAACGAAAGTGGGAAGGAAACCCCAACTCATCCAACCAAATCACCAACCGAAAGCCTGAACCCCTTAGGGCTTATTCATCTGGCACTTCTGAAAGGAAAGGGTACGTTGGAAGCAGGCCCTACTGTCCCAAATGCAATCGTCACCACGACGGTTCCTGCCCTTGCACAAACTGCAAACGCTTTGGGCATCTGGCCAAGGATTGTCGAAACACCAGTGCCCCGAAGACTTGTTATGGGTGCGGAAGTCCTGGGCATTTTCAGAATAATTGCCCTAAGCAGAGAAACAACAATAACAACAACAACAACAACAGCAACAAACGGAACAACAACCCAGCTCGTAGCAGAGCATTTGTCATCAAAGCTGGGGAAGCTAGGGAAGACCCGAATGTTGTAACGGGTACGTTTCTTCTCAACGATCTTACTGCTTCAGTATTATTTGATACCGGTGCTGATAAAAGTTTCATATCTGATGAGTTTTGCCCACTACTTAATATCACCCCTTCGGCCTTAGATGTTAAGTACACTGTAGAGCTCGCAAATGGTAAACTCATAGAAACCAGTAGTGTGATACCTAATTGCACTTTAAACCTCGCAAACGAAACCTTCTCAATCGATCTAATGCCTGTTGAACTAGGAAGTTTTGATGTCATCGTGGGTATGGACTGGTTGTCCAAGTACCGGGCCGAAATTGTTTGTCACGATAAAATCGTCCGAATCCCTCTCGCCGCCGGTGGTACCTTAATCATACAGGGGGAGACCGGTGGGTCGAGACTAAACTTAATCTCCTGTTTAAAAACCCGAAAATTTCTGAGAAAGGGTTACCCCGCAATACTCGCTCACATCACGGAGAAAAAGTCTGAGGAGAAGCGACTTGAAGATATGCAAATCGTTAGAGACTTTCCCGAAGTCTTTCCAGAAGAACTACCTGGGCTACCTCCACCTAGATAGGTTGAGTTCTCGATTGATCTCGTGCCGGGTGCCGCACCAGTGGCCCGAGCACCGTACCGCCTAGCTCCATCTGAACTTCAGGAGTTGTCCACTTAGTTACAGGAACTCCTGGATAGAGGATTCATTAGACCGAGTTCTTCACCTTGGGGAGCTCCGGTCTTATTTGTCAAAAAGAAAGACGGTTCATTCAGAATGTGCATTGACTACCGAGAGTTGAACAAACTAACCGTCAAGAACCGATACCCACTCCCTCGAATCGATGATCTGTTCGATCAACTCCAAGGATCAAGCTGTTATTCAAAGATTGATCTTCGATCCGGTTATCATCAGTTGCGTGTTCGCGATGCTGACATCCCAAAAACCGCATTCAGAACCCGTTACGGGCACTACGAATTCCAAGTAATGCCCTTTGGCCTAACCAACGCACCGGCTGTATTTATGGATCTTATGAATCGGGTGTGCAAACCTTACCTCGACAAGTTTGTTATTGTTTTTATCGATGACATCCTTATCTATTCGCGAAACGAACAGGAACACGCACAACACCTCAGAACCATCCTGGAACTACTTAGACACGAGGAGCTTTACGCCAAATTCTCTAAGTGTGAGTTCTGGATAAACACCGTTCAATTCCTTGGACACGTTATCGACAGTTAGGGAATTCATGTAGACCCTTCGAAAATCGAAGCAATCAAGAACTGGAAGGCGCCAACTACTCCAACCGAGGTACGCCAATTTTTGGGATTGGCCGGTTACTACCGCCGCTTCATCGAAAACTTTTCAACAATTGCCAAACCTCTCACCGTGTTGACTCAGAAGGAAAAGAAATTCGATTGGACCGAGAAACAAGAGTCGGCATTTCAACTGTTGAAATCCAAGCTTTGCAGTGCACTCATTCTATCTCTACCCGAAGGCACCGATGACTTCGTGGTATTCTGTGATGCTTCTCACCAAGGTCTCGGTTGCGTGCTGATGCAACGAGACAAGGTCATTGCTTACGCCTCCCGACAACTTAAAGTTCACGAGAAAAACTACACAACTCACGACCTCGAGCTAGGGGCCGTGGTATTCGCCTTAAAAATCTGGAGACATTATCTTTATGGTACCCGCAGCACTGTATTCACCGACCACAAAAGTCTCCAACACATTTTCAACCAGAAAGATCTTAACATGAGGCAACGTAGATGGGTTGAATTACTCACCGATTACGACTGTGAGATCAAATATCATCCGGGCAAAGCAAACGTGGTTGCTGATGCCCTCAGTCGTAAGGAACGAACAAAACCACTCCGAGTCCGGGCACTCAGTATTACCATTCATAACGATCTCACCACCCAAATACATCTTGCCCAACTCGAAGCCCTGAAACCCGATAACTTCAAGAACGAGGCCTTGCGAGGCATGGATAAACAATTCGAAATCAGACCCAACGGAGTTAGGTATTTCTCTAACCGAATCTGGTTGCCTAATTTCGGAAACCTGAGGGACTTGGTAATGGATGAAGCCCACAAGTCCAAGTATTCTATCCACCCGGGATCCGACAAAATGTATCACGGCATCAAGGAGTTTTACTGGTGGCCGAATATGAAAGCTGACATTGCTTTGTACGTCAGCAAATGCTTAACTTGTTCCAAGGTCAAGGCCGAGCACCAAAGACCTTCCGGATTGCTCCAACAACCTGAAATTCCTCAATGGAAATGTGAGCAAATTACCATGGACTTCATAACCAAACTACCTAAATCGGCGAGAGGTTGCGATACCATTTGGGTGATCGTCGATCGTCTCACCAAATCGGCTCATTTCTTGGCAATCAGAGAAACCGACAAAATGGAACGCCTTACACAAATTTACATCAAAGAAATCGTTTGCCAACATGGTGTCCCTATCTCGATTATCTCTGACAGGGATGCTCGATTCACATCTCGCTTCTGGCAATCACTCCAAAAATCACTGGGTACCCGTCTCGATATGAGTACCGCGTACCATCCTCAGACCGATGGCCAGAGCGAACGAACTATTCAGACACTGGAAGACATGCTACGAGCCTGCGTAGTTGATTATGGTACAAATTGGGAAAGACATTTACCGTTGTGCGAGTTCTCGTACAACAACAGCTATCACGCCAGCATTAAAACTGCACCATTTGAGGCACTGTACGGTCGTAAGTGCCGATCACCGATCTGTTGGACTGAAGTGGGAGAAAGTCAACTCACTGGTCCTGAACTCATACATGAAACCACCGAGAAAATCGTTGAAATCCAAAACCGACTCAAAGCCGCGCGTGATCGTCAGAAAAGCTATGCTGATGTGAGGCGCAAGCCACTCGAGTTCCAAGTTGGGGATCGAGTACTCTTAAAGGTATCGCCTTGGAAAGGCGTAATCCGATTCGGCAAACGCGGAAAACTAAACCCCAGGTACATTGGACCTTTTGAGATCCTCGAGAAGATAGGTCCAGTGGCATATCGATTGCAGCTGCCCTCTGAACTCAGCAGCGTACACCCCACTTTCCACATTTCTAACTTAAAGAAATGCTTGTCTGACGAGACACTTATTATACCCCTTGACGAGATTCGTATCGATGACAAACTACATTTCGTTGAGGAACCCGTCGAAATTATGGACCGCGAGGTCAAACAACTGAAACAGAGTCGTATCCCCATCGTCAAAGTCAGGTGGAATTCTAGACGTGGTCCTGAATTCACTTGGGAACGGGAAGACCAAATGCGACTCAAGTATCCCCACTTATTCACCGATTTTACCCCGAACGTGACTTCAACTTAAATTTCGGGACGAAATTCTTTTAACAGGAGGAGAATGTAACAACCGGCAAATTAGGACTAGTAATTAGTGCCTAATCATATGTTAATACATGTAATTAGTTCTGTGTTAGGCTAATTAATGTATCGAATTATATATATATTGTTGAATATATACGAAAATGCGATTGGATTAAATCGTACGCAACTTAAATCGAATGTATTTCGATTTAATTTAATACGGACGTTGGTGACCAATTTTATTAAATAACGCTTTTATGTCAAAAATATTATTATGATAATATTTCGTATCCAATACGTATCGTACAAACAAACCTTACACAATTTAAAATATTAAAACACGCAAATTAAGTAAACTAACTTACCATTTTATAACTCAATTATAAATTAAATTGTAAAATAATTAAATAAAATCTCGCGTAATAATTTGTATTTTAAAACGTACCTTTGATGTTTAAAAAAAAAAAAAAAAAAATGTTAACGTTAAACGACGGAGCAAACGAACACCGCACGGAGCGTAAACGCGGGGTGAAATTGGGAGCTTAACCTCCCAATCCCACCTTCTTTCTTTCATTTAACTCTTTCTTTTCTCTCTCTTACACTCTCTTTCTTTCATTTCTCTCTAAATCACCACCACACCTCCACCACCAAAAACCGCCAAATACTACCGCCAAACGACCTCGGATTTCAAAGCTCTTTTAGGAAAAACGTTCACCACTTCGCGATCTACAATCCTATCTTTCCGGAATTTCATTTCGGCAAATTGTAAGTTTCCGACAAAACTCCGAAAACTCTCGTTTTTAAGTATTATCACTTGTTTGTTGTTTGTATACACTTAAAATGTCCATATATGGGTTGGGTAAAAGTTTTGGACCGAACGGAAACCGAAAAACTCGTTTTCGACTAAATTTCCGGCCATCAGACCGCTACGTCGCACCTGGCCAGGGGCCTCTGCGACGTCGCGGCCTACGTCGCACAAAAACCTCAACGTCGCACTAGCGACGCAGCCCTTTACGTCGCATTAAATTGCGGATGTCATACATGGCGACGTAGACTCCAACGTCGCAAACCGAGCCAACGTCGCATTAGCGACGTCGCCCCCTACGTCTCATTGATTTGCGAAGGTCGCATCATGCGACGTACCTGCCTACGTCGCACCCTACGTCGCTTGCAACGTCGCATGCTACGTCGCACAAACCAGAAACTAGAAAAACACAGATTTTTACTAAGTGTCGGAACCAAGATTTTAACACCTGATTTTACCCAAATTCAGATCCAGATGCGTTTTTCGTCAAAGCAATATAGTAGAAATAAAAATTTTCCAAGCTGACCTGGCAGCTCGACCCCAGCCAGGGGCTCTGCCCCTTGGACCCCGCCAGGGGCTGCCGCCCTTTGGACCCCGCTACCAGGGGCGCTGCCCCCGGACCCCCGTCATTAAATGTTGTAAATACTTTTCACACTAAGTGTTGAACACTTACAAATAACGAAACCTGATTCAACGATACAAATAATGATAACACATTAAATCATTATTACAAACCGTCACCAACGGGCCATATTTGTTTTCAAACTACAAATGGATTACTAAACAAACACTTGGACATAATGAGTTGTGTAAACAACTAGCCTAGATGGTCTTACGAGACATCTACTTACTTAACTTTATATGTTTAGGCATTTGAAGGTTACGGGTTCGGAGAACCTACGGTTGATATTACTTACTCGATTATTGATATAAACGTACTTGCAAAGACTCAGGTGAGTCTTACGGCCCCACTTTTACTGTTTTAACTTATTGGGGGAGATACATGCTACTGATTTTTCTTGAACACAAGTACTAAACTGTTTACTATACCAAACGGAATTGCATGAGTTACTTACTATTTACTGAAGTCTCTCCATCATATATCGTTAGTTATGTACTTAAGCGCGAACAGTAGTTAATGGATCCATTAGGGAAATGACCCTCCCCGCCCGGGGTAGTAGCGCTACCACGAACCGTTATGTATAAACGGGCGACTATTATTTCGTTTACTTATGCTTGCTCAATTTCGAGCATGTCACGGGAGCAACTGATTATTTACGGGTTAAGCTTCGATTATGAGCCTCCTGGCAACGGTATAACTTAATTACTTTACTTTTGCGAGATTTGCAAATACTTGATATACGCCTACGGGCACTACTGATGAAATCTTGTGTTCAAACTGATTATTTACTGATAAACCTGTGAGATTCACCAACCTTTTTGGTTGACCCTTTTTAGCATGTATTCTCAGGTACACTTACGGAGTAGGATCACTCCAGGATTACTAGCTAGAGTCGCATGATTTCCAAATTGCATTTAACGGAGATTCTTTGGCATTATCTTTTGTAACTATGGTTATGTAATAGAATCTCCCGCCACATACGCGGACTCTAGGCTTACTTATTTTTGTAAAGAAAACTATATGTTTTCAAACGATTTAATTATGAAATGTAATTATTTTACAAAACGTCTCATTTAGAGGTCGTTTGCTGTATATCTTGTGCTTTGTATATTGATTAGTAACACCCAAGTATGCTTCCGCAAATCACTAAATTTGGGTGTGTTACACTAATGGTACAAATTTTTATCAAAATTGGATGTGTAGAGCTCAGGCATTGCCAGAATGACTTTAAACCGCTTTGTAAGAGTAGTGTCTTCTCCGTTCTTTGACCGCTTCACTTGATTCTTGATTTTTCCGTCTCGTTTTCACCTATATAACAGATGGTAGAAGTTAAGAGGTGTATCTTGATAGGAAAGTGAAAGCGGAGGAATCGGCTTGGTTTAATATGCCGTGTTTTGTGCCATTTTTGAGTGTTTTCAGTGATTTTTGTCGCAACATCCATATTTGAACCACTTTAGTGATTTTTAGTAAATAATCAATGTTTTGGAATGTTTTCACTAAATATTGGCCCAAAAAGTGAGGAATAATGCGTACTAAAATATGACTTTTTATGTCACATCAAGTTATCCCACACTTAGACGTTGCTTGTCCTCAAGCAACACTCAACTCATTTCTCTGAAAAAATATTTTTATGTCATGTTTTATGGGTGAGTTGAAATATACCCAAGAGTTAGCATTTCCTCATATAAGTAGGTTACTCTAAAAGCGTGAAGAAAGATAAGATGATCCTTCCATAAACAAGAAGTGATTCTCTTAGGCATACTTCCAATCCTCGTGATCTTGGAGTACACATGACTAGGCGATCTCACTAAAGGTGGTCACTCACTTCACTCAAAGTGTATCGGGTTTCCTATCAATCTAGAACAAAAGAAAGCGCTCAACTAGCAAGTCATGCAGCACTCATCGTCATAGACTTGATCGAGAATAGGATCTCCACCACTTAGGTGAGGACAATGCTAATTATCCCAGGACATTCGGAGGGTTGTAGTGTTTGGTGAGGGTTAAGGGTATGGATGGTGGTATGTTTGGTTGTGAAGGTATTGCTTATCCTAAAATCACTGAGATCATGAAAAACTTTTTTTAGAACGGAGTAGAACGGAGATTTGGTAGCTGTTTCAGATTCTGTCGGATTTTTCGTGAAGAGCAATTCTTTTGAGGATTTTAGCTTTATTAATGGAGCTATTTTTCTTTTCTTTTCTAATTTTTCTTCCTTTTGTTTTCTTCAGAATTTCTTTTGCCAGAGAATTTCCAAGGAGATTTTATATTTTGAGTTCTTCAGAAATCCCTTCTTTTATCTTTGATCATTTCGAGTTTTTCCTATGTGCTAATTTTCCCGCACCACTATCTTCTTGTCTCTCTTGTGTGCTAATTTTCCAGAACCATTTTTTCGAGAGGCTTGATTTGGAGAACATGAACGAGTAGGATAATTGAATTGGATATTCTAAAAGATGTTCCTCATAACCTCAGAAATTCTAAGATAAGTTTGGGGGAAGTAGGGTAAAGATGAGGGTTCATTGAAACGAAAGGTTTAGGCTCAACATGGTTTTCTAAGCGGATCATCGATACTAAAAATGAGTATCGGAAAGGGTTTTGGGCTTGAAAAGATATGTAAGAAATGGGTTATATCCTAAGGAATGTCAAGGTCATCTAATTGCACCTATACCGTGTACAGTACACACCAATATGGTCTCGAAGCGCATGTCTGGAGCAAGTTCAAATTCAGAGATGCAAGCATCGGCACACACAAGAAATGAAAGTGAATCATTAAAGATGAATGCTATTAGGCTCTAGATACCTCACTGCAAAGGGTTGTATGTGCCTAGCCATACTCCTTTGGATTATCAATTCTTGCTTAAGAAATTTCTACCTTATTTTCTTTTAGGCTTTTGGAAATATCATACTTATATTCTGAAAATGACTTTCCTCAGGAATACTAAAATTCAAAAATTTTGAGTAAACCGGATGGTATAACTCTTTAATTTTGAAAAAATTTGACGTTTTTGAAAAAATTTGAGAAAAAGTTTGTTGAGTTTACTGTTTTGGGAATAAAAATCACTATCTAAGGTATTTTATACCTGCCATCCCACACTTAGAGGAACATTGTCCCCAATGTTCTTTTGAGTAGAGATTTTACTAGTAAAATTCCACACTTAGAGTTTGAACATATAGGTTGATGTTTCTTAAGGGTTTAATATGGGCTGGAATCCCACAATTAGTGATAAGTTAGGATGAGGCATAAAAATTAAACACAAAAACATAGGCATAATAAAACTTAAATCAAGATGGGGAGAAAGGAACAGAGAGACTCCCCCATTTGTGTTTATTGGAATAGACCAGATTTGTGTAGGAGTGGTGCGAGTGAATTGCTGGATTTTAAGGACCAGGCTCGTTTAAGATCATCCATTCCACACAAAGCTGAATTCTGCAAACAACATCAACACACATCATAATATCTCAACACGGTAGATAGTCTAAAGCGTAAGTACTGAGTTATAATACATAAACTAAATAATACTAATAATGTCTAAAAGTCATCAAGTAGGTCATCAGTGTCAGGATCAAACTCCTCCTCATCATCCCTGTCAAAGATAGAAGTCGGAGATGGGATGGAAAAGTCCATAGCAGCCATAGCCTGACTCACAATCTCGTCAGTGGAAGTGGGGGTAACAGAGCTCTGAACATCAGCCATAGCCAGAAGCTACTCTGTGAGGCTATGATCTAGTGATGCAGATCCTGGGGAAAATGCTGGATCAGTGACAACAGCTGCAGCAGTAGGACCTGTAGAAGGCCCGACAGTAGAGACAACAGGTGGATCCGTAGGAGGGAAGAAGGACCATGGAGGTCGAGATGGTCCCGGATCTGGTCCAAGCCTGTAGGGATGGACATCGGGTCTCGGAATCTCGAGATGCTCACAGATGGAGGACATGATGTCATACTGAATAGAGAGTGTCCGGAAGAGGGCCCATGAAGTAGCTGGGTCAACCGTAGTGATACCATACTCGAAAGTAGGTATTGGGGCTGGCTGAGGTGATGAGGGCCTCTTATCGGGAAACTCCTCGTGAGTGATTGGGACGTCAGTCAGGTCCTCCCCAGTGATGGTTAGCATAGCAGCTCTCTGTGCTTTGCGTCTACGAGGTCTGCGTTGTCTGCGTGGTCTCATAACTATATGATAAGCACCAACATCGTCCATCTTGAAACAAAATGAAATAAACAGGTAATGCTAATAGTGATGATATCAAACAGTTGGACTTATCTCAGATTTTGCAATTTATAGTCACATAAGTAGCAAACCTGCAATTTATTAGTTCAGAGATAACCATACTTAATAAAAATAAACTAAGAATAAAATAACAAAATGTAAAGATAGGCTTGGGGTGCCTCCCAACAGTGCTTGTTTTACGAGTCTCTAGCTTGACTCTTTGTACCTTTCTGTCGACTCACGGTGGTTCAAAGATAAAGACATCCTCCCTAATGGGGAAGTCTTCGAAGTAATGCTTTAAGCGGTGACCATTAACCTTAAAATTACCTTCTGGTGCCTCGAGTTCGACTGCACTGTAGGGAAATACCTTTGATACTATGAATGGTCCGCTCCACCTGATCCTGAACTTGCCAGAGAACTTCTTGAATCGCGAATTGAAGAGCAGCACTTTGTCTCCTGTTTTGAATCTTGAGGGTCTCAGCTTAGCGTCGTGAATCCTTTTAGTTCTTTCCTTGAAGCTTAAAGAACTGTCATATGCTTGATCCCTTAATTCGGCTAACTCGTTCAACTGCATTCGTCTGTTTGCTCCGGCTGCAGAAATATCAAAGTTGCAGTTCTTCAAAGCCTAGTATGCTTTGTATTTTAGCTCAATTGGTAAATGACATGCCTTACCATAAACTAGACGATACGGTGTGGTTCCTAATGGAGTTTTGTAGGTGGTTCTGAATGCCCACAATGCATCATCTAATTTCTCAGCCCATTTGTGTCCGTGATTACCAACAGTTCTTTCCAAGATCCTTTTCAAAGCTCGATTTGTTACCTCAGCTTGCCCATTAGTTTGGGGGTGATAATTTGTTGATGTCTTGTGAGTGACACCATACTGTTGCAGAACTTTCATGAATTGAATGTTGCAAAAGTGTGTTCCACGATCACTGATTATTGCTTTTGGAGTTCCAAATCGACTGAATAGCTTTTTGAGGAATTTGGTCACTACTTTGGCATCATTTGTTAGAAGAGCTTGAGCTTCGGCCCACCTGGAGACGTAGTCGACTGCAACCAAGATGTATTATTTACCGTTAGACTTAGGGAATGGTCCCATAAAATCTAATCCCCAAATATCAAAGATCTCCACGGCCTGGATGTTTGTCAGTGGCATTTCATTCCGAGCTGTTATATTGCCTTGTCTTTGGCAGATATCGCAGCATCTCACCAGGTCGTAAGCGTCTCGAAATATGGTTGGCCAGAAAAAACCGGCATCATACACTTTTCTTAACGTCATATTTGTACCATGATGTCCTCTAGTAGGTCCGTGGTGGCTTTGGTGTAAGATATGTTCTGCCTCTTCTCCATCGACGCATCTTCGAATGATTTGATCAGGGCAAACCTTAAAGAGGAAAGGTCTGTCCCAATAGTAATGTTTTATATCGCGAAAGAACTTTTGTCTTTGAGATGTTAGCATTCCTTTAGGTATTACTTTTCCCACCAAATAGTTGGCAAAGTCAACATACCAAGGATCATTTGTAGATCGTGACCCTCGATAATAATTACCAATATGCATGAGCTGTTCTTCTGGAAACTGGTCTTGAATGTCTTTCTCGTGTAGCTTATCCATTGAAGGATTTTCCAATCGGCTAAGATGATCTGCCGCGACATTTTCTGCCCCCTTTTTGTCTCTGATTTCGATATCGAATTCTTGAAGGAGTAGGATCCATCGTAGAAGGCGAGGTTTAGCATCTTGCTTCTTGAAAAGATATTTCAGAGCGGAGTGATCTGTATAGACAATAGTTTTGGACAAGATTAGATAGGAATGATATTTATCAAAAGCAAATACTACCGCTAGCAGCTCTTTTTCTGTGGTTGTATAACTCTCTTGAGTGTCAGTGAGCGTCTTGCTGGCGTAGTATATTGGTTGAAACTGTTTCTCCTTCCGCAGTCCCAGAACTGCTCCAACTGCGAAATCACTGGCGTCGCACATGATTTCAAATGGGAGATTCCAATCTGGAGCAACCATGATTGGTGCATGCACGAGCAGGTCTTTCAAATAGTCGAAGGCTTTGAGACATTCATCTATAAAGACAAACGGAGTATCTTTTTCGAGAAGATGAGTCATAGGTCAATATATCTTAGAGAAATCCTTGATAAAGCGACGGTAGAACCCGGCGTGTCCCAGAAAACTTCGAATGGCTTTGACAGAGGTGGGTGGTGGAAGTTTTGAGATAGTCTCGACTTTTACTTTGTCGACTTCAATTCCAGCTTTAGATATACGGTGTCCTAAAACTATGCCATCTTTTACCATGAAGTGGCATTTTTCCCAATTCAGAACTAGGTTTGATTCTTTACATCGGGCAAGCATTTTATCCAAGTTAGAAAGACAAGTGATGAACAAATCTTTGAAAACTGAAAAATCGTCCATGAACACTTCCATGCATTGTTCAATCATGTCGTGGAATATTGCCACCATGCATCTTTGAAATGTTGCAGGTGCATTACATAGACCAAAATGCATGCGTCGGTAGGCAAAAGTTCCATATGGACAAGTGAACGTCGTCTTTCCTTGGTCCTTTGGATCGAGAGGTATCTGAAAATAGCCAGAGAAACCATCAAGGAAATAGTAGAATTCATTCCCTGATAATCTTTCAAGCATCTGATCGATGAACGGTAGAGGAAAGTGATCTTTGCGTGTAGCTTCATTGAGTTTCCGATAGTCGATACACACCCTCCAACCGGTGACAGTTCGTGTTGGAATCAACTCGTTGTCTTCGTTAGCGATGATTGTCATGCCTCCTTTCTTTGGGACGACTTGAACTGGGCTGACCCATGGGGAATTTGAAATAGGGTAAATCAAACCAGCATCCAGAAGTTTGATAACCTCCTTTTTGACCACGTCTTGAATCTTCAGGTTGACTCTCCTTTGCCTTTGAACAGAAGGTCTGAAGTCGTTTTCCATTAAGATCTTGTGAGTGCAGTAATTTGGACTGATCCCTTGTATGTCAGAGATTTTCCATGCAATTGCTTTCTTGTGCGACTTTAGAACCTTAATAAGTTTTGCTTTCTCCTCGGGCTTCAGATCTTTGGATATGATAACTGGTAAATGTGAAGTTCCTTCGAGAAAAGCATATTCCAGGTGTGAGGGAAGTTCCTTCAGCTCCAATTCGGGTGGTTCTTCAGTGGAAGGTTTCATCCTTGCAATCTCGTCTCTTTTAAGCTCATCGTATTTCGTCTGATATTCTGACTCAACTGCAGGTGATTCTGGAATGTCGGCTGATGCTATTTCAACCCATTCTGTATTTTTGGAAATCTCATCTTTTCTCAGCTCGTATTTTACTTGAAAGGATTGAGAGACTGCATTATCTTCAGTGATTATTACGTCATTATCTGCGGTAAATGCAAATATCTGGAATTGAGCTGATGAAGATGTGCTAAGAGTGATCTCTGGATTCAAGTTTTCACAACTTTCAGATAGTTGCGAATCAGATGGTTTAAGCATTGAATCCATTTCTTTGAGAGTCTTCAGAATTTCTTCTTTTGAGATAGATGAGTCATGAACTTCAGAATTAGGGTTTTTTCTCAAGAGAGTGACTGGAGTGCCATGTCCAAGTGGTGCAGCAATGATAGATCTGTTGGGCTGCGAGCTTGAATTCTTTAAAGGAAATAGCACTTCTCTTGATGCGGTGGAAGTATCCGAGATAGCCGAGCATAATCCCGCACCTTGTTCATAGATTTTCCTTGTTGTAATGATGGTATTCGAAAGGGGGTTAATGCTGCTTACTGCGAGGATCTCTTCCAAGTGCTCTTCAATTATTTCCTGCATAGAATATACAAGACCAAGATCTTTCCCATAGGATATTTCATTAGTTTATCAAAATTGAAGGTGACTTCCTCAGTTCCCACTCTAAGTTTTAAAGATTTTTCGTTTACGTTAATGACGGCCTTGGCAGTGTTTAGGAAAGGTCTGCCAAGGATGAGTGTACCTGGGTATCTTCTTCAATATCCATAACAACAAAATCAACAAGAAATACGAATTTATCAACACGGACCATAATATCTTCAGTAATTCCAGGAGGGAGCTTAACTGATCTATCTGCTAACTGGATGGTCATACGGGTTGGCAAAAGTTCGCTTAATCCTAGTTTCCTATAAAGCGAGTATGGCATAAGGTTTACACTAGCTCCTAAGTCAGCTAAGGCGTTACTAATTTGAACATCCTGAAGATAACAAGGAATAGTGAAACGGTCAGTATCTCCTAGCTTTGGGGGTAGTCCTTGTTGCATAATCAAAGAGCACTCTGCATCTAAGGGCAAGTTAACTATTTGTCTAAGTTTTTCTTTGTTGGATATGAGTTCCTTAAAGAATTTGGCACAACCTAGGCATCTCAACTAAAGCATCTAATAGTTTAACATTTAAGTGTAGGCTTTTGAACATCTCTAGATATTTTCCAAACTGAGCTTCTTGTTTCTCTTTCTTAAGCCTACCAGAAAAAGGTATACGTATTGGTTTAGTTACTTCTGGGGCTTTAGAAGGTTCTGGTTCATTGGAAGTGACAGGTATGTCAGTTTGTACTGAATCAGTGGGTGGAGAAGAACTAGAAGGTTCGCTTGAAGGAATATCTACCGATTTCTCATTCTTAGTCTCTTTCCCTCCTCTAGTGACCACAAGGATGTCATCATGCTCATAGGATGAGAGATAAACAGCTTTGTTGATCGTTTCTTCCCTTTGCTTCTCCTCAACTTTTAAAAACAATCTTTTAACATTATCCTCCATGTTCTTAATTAGATCGTTTGAAATTCTAAGCAAACTATCAATTTGGTTTTGAAAGTCAACAATTTGTTTGTTTTTATTAGAATGCTCAACCATGAAGTTATTGAAAATCATATTGTTTAGACGAGAAGACAATTATAAAGAAGTAGAGGGTGTAGAGAGAACTAACGATTGAGAGATAGGTTGTCTGGTTGACCGCTGAGCAGAAGATTTAGAATGAATGGCTTGATCAGTGGTTTTACCAGTTGTAGTGAGAACATCTTCCTTGAGTTTTAAGTTTGAGAAGAGCCTTTGAGGTTTCTTCTTGGATTTGGAAGAGTCTTGCATATCCTTGACAACTTTGGAGATGGATTCAAGTTGAGTTCTTAAGGTGTCTAAGGCTTGATTAGAAGTATCCCTATTCTTTGAGGTTGATTCATCTGACTCCAAGTCATGTTGATGCATCGTTATCATCTCGATCAACTTCCAAGCTTCGTCTGAAGTATGTAGCATGGAATTTCCGGATGAAGCAGCATCGAGGGTTTGTTGATGATGAGGATACAGACTGTTGTAGAATGTGCAGACCAGATTCGTTTCAGCCAGCTGATGATTCGGACATCTTCCGAGCAGATTCTTAAAGCGTCCCCAAGCAGAGCTCAACGATTCAGTAGTTCCTTTACGAAAGTTAATGATTTCATTTTTGAGCTTGGTTTGTAGGGAAGGAGGGAAGTACTTAGCTAAGAACTTAGTAGCCATCTCCTCCCATGTATGAATCGAATTGGGTTCGAGTTCATAAAACCATGTTTGGGCTCGGAAAGCTAAAGAATAAGGAAACAGGTGAAGTCGGGTGACTTTATTACTGGATCCGGTTTGTTCGAAAGAGTCGAAAATGTTGATGAATTTGTTAAGATGGGCGTTTGGATTTTCAACCGAAAGACCATGAAACAGACACTGAGATTTAATCATTTTAATGAAGTGTGGCTGTATTTCAAGGGTTTCATCAGTTGGTGATACGATTGGTCCTCCTCGTCCCTCTAGCAGTGGTTTGGTTGATGAGGCGAGAGTGATACGGTTCGTCATAACTTGTTTTGAAGAAATTAGGGTTTTGGAAAGGATAGGTTTAACTAAGGACAGGAAATTAAAAACTAACTAACCTAAGGATAGAAAATGTAACTTTCGGATGATGTTCATCTTCTGAAAGGATCGCTAAATAACTAAGATAACTAAATTCCTAAAATCGGTCGTTGTAGTCCCCAGCAGCGGCGCCAAAAACTTGTCGCAGTCCCAGCGGTCGGTCAGGTTTTACTTCGGTCGTTGATCCGGCCAACAGGGACTCACGGCAGGGTGTTTTAAATTTATAGAGCAGGGGAATCCTAAGCTGTATACTACGAACGGACCTAAAAGGGCAGTAAGCAGTATGTATGACTCAGGTGTCGTTCTTCAAACTACAACGGGCATGGGAGTCTAGGAAGTTTAATTATCTTTTGTAATCTAGCTAGGATTTTAAAATCTTTTGAAGGGGTTTTGTTTTTATAACTAATTAAAAAGTAAATAAAATACGATAAAAGAAAAGGGAGTTTGTACGGAGACTCGGACGACAGTGAATAACGCGAGTGTTAACTATGATTTCGATAAATGTTGTTGATGAGTAGTCGAAGGGTAAGGCTACTAGTTGCGATGACTAATCTGGAGATGATGGAAACATAGATAATGCAAAGTATTGCACCTACGATCTTTCCGCAGCTTCCGTACGTTTGTACTCCACCAACTGGTGTTTCCAGCACTATACCGAGTATTTGGCCGTTTTATGGTTCTTCCGGATGTGTGCTAAGTATAGTCAATTAAAAGAACAAGTTTTAAATAAAGGAAATACTAAATAATACTATCACACAATACATGCAAGAATAACCCGTTCGTATAATATAGCTTTATAAGTAAGTCGAGGTATCGAACACAGGGAAAGTGGAATCTTTAATTAATCCATAAACTAATGTTTACAATATTCACAATTAATTACAATTAATATTACAGATAAAAGGGGGACTTTTTAGTTCCGTTCGAACATATATTTATTTTGATACCGAATTAAGATAACTAAAGTAGTTGAAGTAATTAAAAGACAACTAAGGTAAATTGGGTAGATCGGAGATATATTTTATCTAGAATAACTATGTTATATTCAAATTCTCTTATATGTTTACTTTTGTTAGCTAATTGACTTTATGTTGAAATATAAAAGTGGATATCCTCCTTGGTCGGGTTTAAGTATCCTTTATGAAGCTCTTCAACGTATATTAAGGTTAACTAACTTCGGGGTCTCGAATGTTATTATCTAATCAATTATAGTTTAATCCAGTAATAATTATAACTTATCACGCAGTCAGGGTATTTAAGTTATAATCAAAACATAAACCTAAATTATTAATCAATGCATACAAGTACTCACTATAGTATGAATCTCATAATCATATAATCAATATAGATATAACCTTAATTGTGACACCCCGCAATTTCGACATAATTATAAACGTTAATTGCACGCATTTATAGGCTAATTCCCTACTTTGAGTGAATTCACAACAATTTTGAGGTAAGTCTAGCAAAGCCCAACTAGTAAATACGCGTAGTATAACATATTGTAATTAGTTGTAATTACATACGAAACAATTGGAACAAACGCGACAAAAATATACGACTATTGGTGAACAAAAATTATTTAATAAAACGAAATTATTAAATGACATTAACGATTATTAAATATTATGTCGATAATATTTACAAAGTATCTTATAACGTATAAACGTTTATTTCGTAAACTGAAACGAAACAAAGTTAAAAATTTATAAACTTAACTAAATTATTTCCATAAAATATTTCAACCAAAAATAAATTCGATTACATATTTAAAAAGTTACCAAATCAAAATAGTATAACATTTAACGATCGGGTAAACGAACACGGGTAAAATACCACAAAATTGGGACAAAGTACCCTCCCCTTTTTGGATCACTAAAACCGGCCACCACCCCATTCCCAACCTCATTTTTCATCTTTCACTATCTCTCTCTTACTCCCTTTTCTCTCATCTCTCTCTCTAAACTCAACCAAAAACCATACAAATCATACAAAAACTACACCAAAAAACGCGTCGAATCACCAAGCCCATTTAGAGAAAAACGATCACGGGATCACGATCTACACTTCTACCTTTTCGGATTTTAAACCGACACGCGTAAGTTTCTGACATTTTCTCGAAACTATTTATATTACATTTCTAATGCATGTTTAGCGTTTATATAACTAAGAAATGTCCAAATAAGGGTTGGGTAAAAGTTTCGGCCAAAACGAAGTCGTCCGGCCATGTTTCCGGCCACCGGAGTCCGATCAGACCCCAATGTCGCATCTGGCTTGGGCCAATTGCGACATCAGTCACAATATCGCAAATCACTTCACAACGTCGCATACTGCGACATCACCCTCAACGTCGCATTAAATTGCGAAGTCGCACATAGCGACGTCGACCCTTACGTCGCACTAGACCCTGACCTCGCATATAGCTACACAAGCGCCTATGTCGCACATAACGTCGCACACAATGTCGCACTTAACGTCGCAGGTTTCAGATCTTTAAAAAAACGCACGATCTCACTAAGTCTTTTACCACTTGATTTTACCCCGAAACGAAATTTCGAATGCGTCTTCGCTTAAGCAATATAGTAGAAATAAAAATTTTCCAAGCTGACTTGGCAGCTCGACCCCAACCAGGGGCTTTGCCCCTTGGACCCCACTAGGGGTTGCCACCCCTTGGACCCCGCTACCAGGGGCACTGCCCCCGGACCCCCGTACACAATTTCATAATTTATAAAAATACAACGAAACAAACAGAATTATACTTCTGAAGTTATGATTTTCAAACTATCACCAACGAGTCGTATACCTTTTCACGACTACGAAATACAAACGTAAACATTAAACGAACACTTTGGACATAACTTGGTTGTACGAACACTAGCATGGATGGTCAACTACGACATCCACATACTTATTTAAATCTCATACGTTTAGGGCGTTAGGAGATTCAGGACTATACTTGGGCTTTAGGCTTTGCTAGCACTCGAACGTACTTAACTCAACAGGTGAGTTCACAGCCCCTACTTTTACTGTTTTAACTGCTTTGAACAGGGGTGGAAAACATAGTCAAACGCTTTTACAAACACAAACATATACTTGTTTTACTCGAACGATTGGAGTACTTTGAACTGTTGAAACCTTACACAAAACTGGTATTTATGAAACAACATTTTCATACTGTAAACGTGATAAACTTTGTTTAGTAAACCGGAGAACGACCGGTACTTTTATGTGAACGCTGGAGAACGACCAACAACGTATTTAAACTAATTGAGCAACTAATGGGTCCTACTGATATGGACCAGATCCTACTGACTTGGATCAGGGATATTGACTTTCCCTACTACACTGGTTTTACCCTTCTGACTTGGGTACTCGATCCTACTGACTTGGATCAGGGATACTGACTTTCCCTACGATTATGGTTTTACCCTTCTGACTTGGGTACTTGGATCCTACTGACTTGGATCAGGGATACTGACTTTCCTACGAAAACAACTATAGGATACTGACATTCCTACGAAACATCAACTATTAGGATACTGACATTCCTACGAAACATCAACTATTAGGATACTGACATTCCTACGAAAACAAGTATAGGATACTGACATTCCTACGAAACATCAACTATTAGGATACTGACATTCCTACGAAAGACAAGTATTAGGATACTGACATTCCTACGAAAGACAACTATTAGGATACTGACATTTCTACGAAAGACAACTATTAGAATACTGGCATTCCTACTATAACTAGTACTGAACCCTGGGCAACATCCCAACAAAACATACTTGGAACTAGGATACGAACTTTCTTACGAACACTACTTTTGAAACGTATCTGGTTTAACGATCAACTATTACAAACATAAAACCTGTGAATTCACTCAACCTTGTTGTTGACTTTTACTATGTTTTTCAGGGAATTAGCTGCGCATGTAAGAACCGCCTACACACATGGAATTTAGGCGACCCATGAAGCCTTAGGATGCCAACTTTTGACAACTGGATTTCTTTTGTATAACTAAAACTGTTTAGTCATATTTACGAAATCTACTTTTGTAACTAATACTTTTGGCATCTTAATATATGTTTGGTTGTAATCATAAGCTCTGATACGTATGCATGTACAATATTGATGTGGCACCCCCAGCTAACACTAATGCTTCCGCTGATCAAAATCAACGAATTTAGGGGTGTTACATTAATAACATTCATAAAATCAATCAACATAAACATATAATCAAATAATCATATAAACATCATTCCTCTAAACAAATATGTTAAAGAACAATCAATATCTAATAATAAGAAAACAAGATCTAAATAAAAACATAAGTAAAAGATCTAGAATCGAACCAAGAAAACCGAATTATTCTTCGTTAGGGTTGCAAGTCCTCAATCCCTAACCTCCTAGCCTCCAAATTCGACCTAGAGTCGTTCCTTAACCCTTACAATCGACTTTTGCTCTCCAAATTCGTATATGGTATCGTCTGGCCAAAGGCTCTATTTATAATTTTTCTCAACCGCCAGTCCAACCGCCGGTTGGAGTTCCCAACCGCCTGTTGAATTACATGGAGTCCAAGTCCAACTCTGCGATCTTCACCGACTTTAATATAAATATTCAACCGCCGGCTGGCTATTCCAACCGCCGGTTGGGTCTTCATTCCAGAATATTCCAAAGTCGGGCCAGGCTTCTCTTTTAGCCCATTAACCTTCTTAATCCTTTTTTCTTCATTCTTTAAGCCCAATTTACTTTATCTTTGGGTTTAGTCTTCAATTCAGGTCCAAACATCTTCAATCTTCAGTCTTCTCTTTATTTTCATCATTTAAAGCTCTTTTCTCGTTCTTTTCTTCATTTAATTACTTTTATACCTATATTGCAAATATAAACACATTAAGTATCTAAATCTAATAGAAATGTAATAAAAGTATACAAAATATAAGAGTTATTAATATATAAATATATAAATATAGCATTATTTGATGCTATCAAATATCAACACACTTAAGTTCTGCTTGTCCTCAAGTAGAATACATTCATAAACTAAAAATTGATAAGCATCAAACTAATATTTAATAATCAAAATACCAAAATTAAAAATCTGTTTCATAAAATAAAACTTTAAACATTTTAATTAACATGAATAACTATATTGTACAAATTAAATAAAAATTATTATTATTCGAGCAACATATAATTCATGAATGATTACTAATATATTTATCTACTTTAAACAATCTATACTCATATTTCTGAATACATCTTTATTATTCGTATGTATATTAATTATGATTTTCATATATGATATACTCTTAAACTTTAATCATGCAATTTTCTTTTATATTCCAAATAAATATATGAAATCCATTTTTAAGAATCAAGACATTGGTGACAGATCTGCATTTTCATGCAACAGAGCGACATAACTTGAATCAGGTAAAGCAATTTTTTAAATCAAACCAGCGGTGACAGGTCTATACCTAGTATAACAAAGCGACATAGTTTGATTAATTTACAATTTAATTTGAAAGATTTTCTTTCTTTTTGCTTTATTTTTAAGAATACTAATTAGAAACCAGGTCTGTACTTAGTACAATAGAGGAAACAATTAGTAAACCCCTAAATGTTTTCACATAAGTATAAAAATATAAAATTATCGCATAATAAATTTAGAATTAAGACTTTTATGTCATACATCATAATATGTATCATAAAATAATATACAATTTATTTATTAATTTCTTAAAATTCAGAAATTCTTATGTAAATTTCCTATTAGTACAACATATAATGTAATTATATAATACTTATTATTATGTAGCTTACGTTATATGTACAAAACAGTTAATCCATACTAAAGTCTAAAATTTTAAATACAAAACAAAACTTTTAACAAAAATATTCTAACTAATAGATACATAGTTATTAACTCAAAAATTTTAAATTTGATGAAAATCTCTAAAATTTATATATAAGACAAGTAAAAACTTAAATGAATAATTTAAAGAATTTTCTTTTCTTACAACACCATCCCCACACTTAAATTATACAATGTCCTCATTGTATATAATCAATAAAAAATAAAAAGTGAGTAAAAGGAAGAAAAGAAATTAGAACGAAAAACTCCCCTGATTGAATTTGTAGAATTCATCATCGGCTAGGTCTTAACCTGTAATTTGGTCGTCTTCTTCGATCCTTATAAATAATATACAACATCCACACTTTCGTAGTTAATCACGATTGCATTTAGCATATGCAATAAGCCTTTAAACCCCTCGGTATCCCGAGTGGACGAGTTATAGTCTCATGAGGGTTTCCAGGGAACTCACCAACAAAGTTCATAATGCTGTAAAAACAAAAATGAAAGAGAACATATAAAACAAATAAAACACGGGTTGTCTCCCGAGAAGCGCTTTTTATTATCGAGTCGTTAAGCTCGACTGTAGTATATTTAATCAAAAAGAATTATCGAAGGATTCCTGACTCGAATCCCATATCTCAGTCTCGTAATAACGTTTAACTCGATGACAATTAACTTTAAAAGTAGTTCCATTAATATGTAACAACTCAACCGTTCCGTATGTAAATATCTTGTTAACTATAAATGGTCTTGTCCATCTAGTCTTTAATTTTCCTGGAAACAATCGTAACCGTGAATGATATAAAAGCACTTTGTCTCCTTCAGAAAAAATATTAATAGACTTAATCCTTGCATCATGCCATTTCTTCGTTCTTTCCTTATAGAATCGTGAATTTTCATATGCATTCCATCTCAACTCATCTAACTCATGTAGTTGCAAAAAACTATGCTTTCCTGTCTCCTCTAAATCCATATTGATATTCTTTAAAGCCCAATAAGCTCGATGTTCAATTTCTATTGGCAAATGACAAGCTTTTCCATAAATTAAAAGAAAAGGAGTACAACCGAGTGGAGTCTTGTATGCCGTTCTGAATGCCCATAAAGCATCATCTAATTTATCAGCCCAATCCTTCCGATTAGCTCTAACATAACGTTCTAAAATACGTTTTAAAGCTCGTTAGTATTTTCAACTTGTCCACTCGTTTGCGGATGATAAGGTGTAGCAAACCAATGACATACTCCATATCTTGATAACACTCTATCGAGTTGAGTATTGCAAAAATGAGTTCCACGATCACTAATTAATGCTTTAGGTGTTCCAAATCTTGAGAATAACTGCTTTAAAAACTTAACAACAACCCTGGCATCATTCGTAGGTAAAACCTTTGCTTCTTCCCATTTAGAAACGTAATCAACTGCTACTAAAATATACTTATTTCCTTTACTTGACAGAAATGGCCCCATAAATCAATGCCCCATATATCAAAAATTTCACAGACTTGGATATAGTGCTGCGTCATTTCATCTCGTTTAGAAATATTTCCTGATCTTTGACAAGCATCACAATTCTTAACAAATTCTTGAGCATCTTTAAAAATGGTAGGCCAATAAAAAACCTGCATCAAAAATCTTTTTAGCTGTATAATTCGCTCCGCGATGTCCTCCAACTGGCCATTCATGACACTGAGCCAAAATTTCATGACTTTCCTTTCCATGAACACATCTTCTAATAATACCATCTGCACATGATTTGAATAAAAACAGATCTTCCTAAAAGTAATGTTTTAAATCAGCAAACAATCTCTTCTTTTTCTGATAATCCATTCCTGAAGGTAAAATCTTAGTTACTAGATAATTAGCATAATCGGCAAACCATGGTACTTCAGAGATTTCTTCAACAGCCATCAACTTTTCATCCGGAATTGAAACGTATCTTGAATTTCTGATTCATCCAATGCTTCTAACTCCGGATTTTCTAATCTTGATAAATGATCTGCTGCTAAATTTTCATCTCCTTTCTTATCTCTTAACTATATCAAATTCCTGCAGTAAAAGAATCCATCGCAATAAACGAGGGCGCGCATCCTGTTTATTGAACAAATACTTTAAAGCAGAATGGTCAGTAAAACAACAGTTTTAGATAATACTAGATAAGAGCGAAATTTATCAAATGACAAAACTACTGCTAAAAGTTCCTTCTATGTAGTTGTGTAGTTTTCTTGAGCATCGGTTAAAGTTTTTGTTTGTCCCTAACCTTGGATCTTACGGCACCGAGTCAATCTAATCGCTAGCGGAAATAACAATTAGATCACTAACCAATCACACGAATAATCAAACACAAAGAATACGAATCAAAACGTTGTTTATTCGATTATAGTCAATCAGATTACAGAGATTTCGACTAATGGTGTTTAGGGTTTCGTCAACCCTAAAACAGAAAACATAAAACGAATTTATACAAAATCTGGCACCTGCGACGTCGCACGCTACGTCGCAGGCCCAAGCCCATGCGACGTAGACTACGTCGCAGGCCCAAAACCTGACGTCGCACCTGCGACGTTACACGCTACGTCGCAGGAGTCAGGAATGCTAATTCTAATTACAAACTACGAGCTAGACCAACTGACAGACACTAAACATGTACTAACAAACTCCCCCGTGTCTTCAGCTTGGTCTTCAAAAATCTTCTTTAAACCCAGCCCGCAGGAAACTGGCCATCAGCATGAATTCCATTAGCCACACAAACAGTAACAACATTGTAAAACTGCTGTGCTAAACGTCTGTTGAATTCATTCTTCTGACCAACACGAATCCGATTATCATAGAGTTTTCTTAAATCTTTTTCATGAAAATTAATCAAACTCATCGGATCTTATAGTCTAAACGTTGCTTGCCTCAGATTCCATATACCTCCAACTTCTGGCCACGGTTCAGAATCTGGAACGAAAGTAATAACCGCTTCGCCAGTCTGTGGATCAAGTTCCCATTTTACAAGTCTTCTCAGAAAATAATAAGGAACTGATTCCAGAGGTATCTCAGTCAAACAGTTAGCAGGCGAATAGTGAACTTTAACCATAGGCTTCCTGGTGACTGGATCAATCTTCTTTTTCCACGTATACCGAGTTCCCAACGTCGGCTTCAATTTCGAATATGTCTTCGATAACACTTCCCGACGTAAATTTCTCTGAATGAACTCAGCATAATCATTCTCGAAAGGATTAATCAATTTAAGCTGAGCTAATCGATTAATCTCTCCTTTTGGCAACGTGCTCAATCTATCAAAACGCATTCTGAAATACTGAACTCCATCTTCTCTCTTAATCATGAAAAGATTCCTCTGACACTTCCAGCTTTTAATAACACCGGTATAATTTCGACTAACCCGGTACACTTGACATTTAACTGGAATAGGAACTGGATTTCGTCCCTTAGGCCACCATTTCTTATTTCTCTCTCTCTTTTCTTCAGCAGTTAACTTCTTCACTGCTGAGTCCGGTGCCTGTGTCTCTGAAGCTGGAGTTGCAGCAGAACTTGATTCTCCATGTTGAGCTTTATCAGGACTCTCGTCTTCACTTGAATCAGATTCAATAATTGGTGCACCATCATAAGCTTCTCCAGATTGTGCATCATCATACGTTTCATCTGCATTCAACTGTTCCTCTTCAATCGAAACATCCTCATTCATCTCAAAAACATTCTCTGTTTCTTCCTCAGAGCCAACTCCACTGGCCATCCTCTGAATAAATGATAAGTCAGCGAATGAGTAATCAACTGCCAGCGGTCTCGGTTGCCCTGGAATATCATCAACACAGAAATAATCCAAAAGAGAAATATTTTCATTAACATTTTCAATTACAGGGTTGGGATTTAAAGACGCAGGTTCACTTGACTCTAAAGTGGGTATCCCAGACCCAGACTCCCCCGAGGCAAGTAACCTGCCTTCCAAAACATTAACCCTAAGCTTCGTTTCCTCAAGCTCCTTAGATTGGACCTCGATCAACGCAGCTTGTTCAGCAATCTTCTCGTCTTGAGCCTCCAGCTTTTTCTTCATCTGCTGCATATCTTCCATTATCTTTTGCATGAAAGCTGGAGTCGGTTGAATCTCAAAAGCATCCTGCTGCTGTGGATTGACTGGAGATCGTGTTGACGAAGAGCGACGAACACGACGACTCGGTCGATAAGTCTCATCAGCAGGATCATCACCGTCACGTGTACGTTTTCCCTTATCCCTTGGAGGTACATACTTGCGTCCTGCCCGGATCCGACGCTGAATTCTTAGATATCTGAATGAATCGGAAAGCCTGATACGTTCCATCTCAGAGGGATGCGGAACAGTACCATCCGAATGCTCAGGCGTCGGACCCCCATCCTGAGGACCTACATTGGCCGGTTCTTCGGAATCAGAACTCTCGACCGTGTCGTGAGATGCTTGATTGTCCGAATCCACATGCCCGAACTGCTCAATGTTCTCCAAAATAGCCTCCACATGCTCCCCCGCAGCTTGAACAGGAACGTTCATGAGTGGTTGCTGCGGTTGCTGTGGTGCTGGAACATCCATATACTGAGGATCTGGGGGCGGTACATAATTTTCATCCACAATAGCACCGAATAAAGGAACATCCCTTGGTGCCTCGACCCCTTTCTCATACCCTGCACAAATAGTGAAAATCCGACTCATCATCGGTGAAATCTTCAGTGGATGATCGATATCACCCTGTGCCTGAAGCTCCGGATGATGATGATTGATGTGCAACTGTACAGATCTTGGATATAAAATCCATTTCTGATCCCCGGCATTCGCATTATCAACCATAGCCCTGAAGATAAATCCCGAGAAGTTGAACGGCTTGTTATATACCAACGCTAACATAGCAGAAGCCAGACTTCGGCTCATCCCATCCGTTCCACCTTTCATATTCCCCAAGCAAACAATAATCACATGCATCAAATATCTCCAGACGCGTGTGAGATTCGCTTTTCTATACTGATCAGAGGGAATCCCGGGATATCCTATCCGTTGCATAGCTCCGGTAACGAAAATATGATCAAAACCGACAGGCATATCCGGTTGATCATTCAGCTGTAAAAGTTCCCGAATGCTCTGTTCTGTAATAGTGATCTCCGTACCCAGAACGGTAGAGACCAATCGTCTAACGTCGTTTTCAGTAACGACAGTTGCGTTTCTCCAAAAAGGGTTGATCAGATTTCCAAACGCCATAGTGTTATCGGAAATGGCGTGGAATACCCTTGAACGTCTCAAAAACGCGATCATCTGACGATACGGTGCAGCTTTATCAGAAGTGTCAGTAAGGAAAGCAGCTGTATTATGACGAGCTTCAAAAATCAAAGCCATATCTGCAAAAACAGAAACAGATTGCAACTCGAAAAAGATTAGAAAAATAATGTTACATTTTTACAAACTTTTTCAAATTCCCTGGAACTAGCGACGTAGCCCCGTACGTCGCATTAACACAGAGCGACGTAGAACTGTACGTCGCTAAAATTCAAAATAAATTGAAAAGCGACGTAAGGCCTGACGTCGCATAAAATTCGAGCGATGTCAAGGGGGACGTCGCATTTTGCAATTTATTGTGAATTTAATCACTTTAATTAAAACAGCGACGTAGAGTGGTACGTCGCATCGGACGTCGCAGTGAAAGCGACGTAGGAAAGGGCGACGTAGGAAATTAATAACAATTAAATAAAGCGACGTAGGCCACGACGTCGCAGCGTACGTCGCACTGACGAACAGGCGTCCCCAACCCAGAAACCCTAACCCTCGAATTTAGGGGTTTTCAAAATCAAACGCACTACAAGGTGCGGCTAACGATGGTGATCACGAAAACATGATTTATAACCAGTAAATTACACGATAGACCATCTAATATATCCGAAACCCGAAACCCTTTTAACCCGTAATACATACATAGCCATTAAACATAATATACACGGTTAAAAATGGTAAAATCGGTACCTAAGTGTGCGGAATAACGAGTAGATCAAAACTACGTAAGTGAATCGGAATGAAAACAGCTACAAATCACGAAAATTGCTCGAAAATTGCTACGTCGCAAATCGCCACTGGTACGTCGCAGGCTACGTCGCACGTGAATAGTGAATAGTGTGACGTGTTACGTCGCAGTTGAGACTATATATAGTCTAACCCATCATGCGACGTAGACTGGGACGTCGCAGGCGACGTAGAGTGGGACGTCGCATAAAATTTTTGATCCAATTTTGAAATTTTTCAAACCGTTTACTCGTTATTTTAGAAAATAATATCCAAATAACTCGTGACTTGGGAAAAATAACGCAGAATAAAAATAAAGCATAAAACTAAAAAATCTTTTTGGTATTTTCTTTAATTTTACAAAAAGTAAAAAATTAACAAAATAAAATAACTAACACTCTATTTTTGGTGACGGAGTTGAGTTGTCTGATTAGGGATCATATCGGAATAACATGCATTTATTAGGAATAGTAAGTGTTATTTCGATCATCAGTATATTTGTCCACTTTAAATTTACGTGGCACATTTAAAACACCTTTTATAAAAATTATTTTAAGACAATTATTGGTATTGTTTGTCCACCTAAACACGTTACATCCGTGTCTGTGAGTTAAACTTTTATTGTGAGTATGAATATTAATTTTGAGAGACCTATTATATGATATACTGATAAACTTCAGTAAAACAAACACTGCATATTCACACAAGGTAGAGATTACAAGACCAAGTTTATCTCGGTTTTCTCGTAACATACACTTGATATTTATATTTAGGCATACATCAAACCGACTATGAAGATACTAGTGGCCCCAGATCTGTACAAAGTACAACAGAGGGTCCCTTAGTATGAACATAACAAGTTTGAGACTATTTGCATAACTAATGGATTCAGGTCTGTACGTGAGTACAACAATAGTCACCATTAGTTAGGCGAATAATCATATTATCACTATATGCCCATTTTACATTTACATAATTATGACAGTGTATGATAGTACTTCCATTTATCAATTAAGACTTATGTCATACATCATATAACATTTTTCTCAAAGTAATAGACAAGTATTTAAATTACTTCTTAATATCTCAGAGACCGGTGTGTACCATGCCTACCAATACATCGTATGATGAAGATAATTTAGATAAAAACTGTTTTAAGTGTGTCAGATAAACCTACTGACACATCCAAGATAAACCTTAAAATTCCATTTTGTGCATGTCACCCGATGTACTATCATATCCCAAGTTGTTTACAGACACAACTTCAACGTCTATTTTAAAAATGTAGCAACCTTGCGTTTTCTTTAATACTAAAGAGTATAAAGAGTGGCTGTTGCGATTTTTTTTTTTTTTTTTTTTTTTTTAAATTGAATTTAAAAACTTAAAAATCCAAGTCACAAATCATTTCTTTGACTGAAAGAACCTTAAACCGATCAGATTGACCAGTTCAATAAAACGTGATCGCAAAAAGGCTTTTGTGAAAAGGTCCGCACACTGCTTAAGGGTCTCTATATGTACGACATCTATAAGGTGTTTCTCAAAGCAATCCCGTATAAAGTGGAACCTAAGTTCAATATGTTTGGTCTTAGAGTGCTGTACGGGATTGTGTGTTATAGATATAGCAGCTGTATTATCAATGTAAATAGGAGTCATAGAGAGATTGAACCCGTAATCACGCAGCTGATGCTGAATCCAGAGAACTTGAGAACAGCAACTTGCAGCAGCAACATACTCGGCTTCAGCTGTGGAAATAGCAACCGCAGTCTGCTTTTTGCACTGCCAAGAAACTAAGCGCGATCCAAGGAACTGGCATTCTCCAGTAGTTGACTTCATATCTATCTTGCAGCCACCAAGATCCGAATCCGAATAGGCAGTTAACTCGAAGTTTTTCTCGTTTGAATACCATAGACCCAGAGATGGCCTAAAAGCGAGATATCCAAAAATGCGTTTTACTGCCTTCATATGAGACACCTTCGGATTTGCTTGAAATCGTGAGCAGAGAGAAACAGCAAACACTATATCTGGTCTTGAGGCAGTCAGGTACATGAGAGAGCCTATCATTGAGCGATAGTCTTTCTCCTTGCAATCTTCATCGTCCTCATTAGGTCCAAGATTGTGTCTTGCTTCAATTGGAGTGCCGTAGTGTTTACAGTTGAACAATTCATATCGCTTTAACATGTCAGTGACATATTTTGACTGGTGGATATAAATTCCATTGTCAGATTGCTCAACCTGTAGTCCCAGAAAGAACGTGAGTTCCCCCATAGCACTCATTTCAAACTCAGATTTCATCAATCTTTCAAAATCCTTGCACAACTGATCATTAGTTGATCCAAAGATTATGTCGTCCACATAGACCTGCACAAGTAACAAATCCGCTCCTTCCCGTTTGATGAAAAGCGTGCTATCAATCTGTCCTCTGTCAAAACCATTCTTCAGCAAGTACTTGGCAAGTCGCTCATACCAAAGTCGAGGAGATTGATGAAGACCATACAAAGCTTTCTTCAGTTTGCAAACATGATTAGGATGCTTTGGGTCTTCAAAACCAGGAGGCTGACACACATAAATCACTGCGTCGACATCTCCGTATAGAAAAGCACACTTTACGTCAAGTTGATACACGCGGAATCCTTTAAATGAAGCATAGGCTAGAAAAATCCGAATAGATTCCAAACGAGCAACAGGAGCGAAAACTTCATCATAGTCAATACCTTCTAATTGACTATATCCTTGAACTACTAGACGGGCTTTATTTCGAATAACAGCCCCACGATCATCCATTTTGTTACGGAAAACCCAACGAGTACCCGTCAAGTGAGCACCCTTGGGTAGAGGAACAATTTCCCAAACATTCATCTTGTTTATTTGCTGTAGTTCCTCCTGCATAGCCTCGACCCAAGATGGATCCTTTAAGGCTTGTTCAACCTTTTTAGGTTCAATTTGAGACAAATGACATGAATCGATATGAGCTATAAGTCCCAAAAGTTGCTGAGCTGAAGTCTGCTTTGCTTGCTGTCGTGTTTGAACAGATGCATGAGGATCACCAATGATATTATCAATGGGGTGATCCTTATGTATACGAGTTTCTGGTATGGCACCTGGCACAAGATCCACACCCAGATTGTTCAAATCTCCCTCAGTTTCAGGAGTAGCAGCAGACTCAGGAGAGGCTAACTCTTCTTCTTCTACTTCATCTTCATGAGAAAATAAGTGAGAGTAGGCCATTGTTTCCTCCATTTCATCTTCTTCTTGAGGTTCCTCTAAAGGAGGCATGTTTGGATCATATGGAAGCTCCTTTGTGTAGGTATAAACTGTTTTAGAAGGAGCAGCCGAAGATGATGGAGTAGGAGATGGTGTTGATGGTGGTGATTTGGTAGTTGTTTGTGGTTGTGTGGGTGGTTGTGTGGGTGGTGGTGAAGGTGTAGGTGTAGTTTGTGGAGGTGTAGGATTAGTCGGTGGAGGTGCGGGTGTTGCATTGGGATTTGGGTTGGATGGTTTATTATTAACAGGTGTATCTTGAGTAAGATCAAGCTCATGAAGTATAGAAACCAATTCTTCCGTTTCATCTTCTTCCGGAATATTGAAAAAGTTGAAGAGGTTTCCATAGTTGAAAAACCAATCCGGACCCGTTCCTTGAGGAGGTTCCGTATACCTTAAACATTTCACTTCAAAATGCTCCTCAATCTGATTCGTTGATTTGTTAAAGACTCTTTTGTTCGGAGAGTTGACTGAATATCCAAGAAAAATCCCTTCAACAGCTTTATCACCAAACTTAGAGACCTTATCTTTTGTTATCATAATCAGGCATGGACACCCAAATGGTTCTAGGAACTGCAGATTTGGCTTACGGTTATTGAAAAGTTCATAACACGTCTTGTTCTTTTTCTTAACCGTGAGTACTCTGTTGAGAACATAACAGGCAGTATTAACTGCCTCAGCCCAGAAGATGATTGGTAACTTGGAGTCAGCTAACATAGTTCGAGCTGTCTCGATAATTGTCCTGTTCTTTCTTTCTGCAACTACATTCTGTTGTGGAGTCCTCGGAGCACTAAATTGATGCTCAATACCTCTTGTAGCACAAAACAATTCGAGAGTTGAGTTCTTGAATTCAGTTCCATTATCGCTTCGTATCCTTTTCACCTTCAAGTTGCACAGATTTGCCAACTTGTCCAACAAATACACCAGAATCTCAGGAGTTTCCCTTTTTGTGGTCAAAAAATAAACCCACGAAAACCTTGAGTAGTCATCAGTAACTACCAAGCAGTAAGACCGACCACCAATGCTCTTTGTAGAAACTGGACCAAAAAGATCCATATGTAGTAGTTCCAATGGAGCATTTATAGAATTCACCTGCTTAGACTTATGGGACTTCTTACGTAGCTTTCCTTTTTGGCAGGAGATACAGTCATCCTTTAGAGCAAATGACTGTTTCGGAACTCCTAGCACTAGATCATTTTTAGTCAAGAAATTCATTTTTCGGAAATGAATATGTCCCATTCGTCTGTGCCAAAGCAGTGATTCCTTTTCAGAAGCCTTAGACAAGAGACACGTATATTCGTTCGAGGTCTCAACAGTTCTCATGTTCAAAATGTATGTGTCATTCTTTCTTGGTGCTCTCAGTAACACCCATTCTTCCGGAATGACATACCCAGGCTTCAGTATCACACACTCTGTCTTTGTGAACGCAGTTGTATAATCCTTATCACAGACCTGTGAAACACTTAGCAAGTTGTGCGTAAGCTGTTCCACGTAGTTCACATTTTCAAAACTAACATTGCCGTTAGTTAACGTTCCTCTTCCAGAAATGGTTACCCCAGTATCTCCAGCAAAAGCAACATATCCTCCTGCGTATGGTTTAATATCCACAAGAAGAGATACATCGCCTGTCATATGTCGCGAGCAGCCGCTATCCAAATACCATTCACTATCTTTAACACGTTCTGACTGCTGCAACACATAAACGAAGGAGATTAGTGAGAAACGGTGACCCAAGCCTTTACAGACTTAGGTCGACCGTGGTCATCAACAATAAGCATGTCAGATAGGATTTTATCTTTAAACAAATTAAAATTTTTATCTGATGTGTTACTGTTGACGACTGAAGAGTCAACATCAGACTCTTTTTGTTTCCAAACTTTTGAAGATTCGGAATTGATATTAGAAGTAATGTTGGGCTTTTGAATTGGCAAAGGTTTTTGCTCAACATTACTTGGTTTCGAAACAGGCTTCAAAATACGCTTGGGAGAGGTAGAGTAACGCCTAGGTGGAGATTTTGAAAAAGAATTTCTGTAAACAGATGTCCTAGGCATCTCTCTCCCATATTGCTGATTTGACAGCTTTGGACATTCACGGATTAAATGTCCTTGTTTCTTGCAGTAGAAACAAGAACGAGTCTCAACAAACGGTTGAGGCTGAGGAATTACCACAGGAGGTGGAGAAACATTTCTAGAACATGAACAATGCGTACATGTTTTAGAAAGTGTTTGTTTTGGTTGAGAGGTTGAAGTTGAAGGTTTATCATGCGAAACTCTTTCATTTACTATTTTATTTTGCAAAATCTTTACAGGTGACTGTAAAGTTTGTTGTTTCGAATTAAAAACCTTGGCTTTTCCCTTATTTGGTTGAACTTTAATTTCAGGTTCAATCTTTGAAATCACTTTTTCAGGTTTAACCACAACCTTCTTAACCTCAGGATACTCCTGATCCGTAATGTCCTCAATCTCAACAATCTCCTCAATAATAACAGGAGATTCATTCTTTAACTCAACACTCTCCTCAACACTAACAGGAGATTCATGCACAGACTTAACAAACGTTGGCAAGGGGTACTCTGGCCGCTTGGTTTTCTCCTTTGCCGGTTTGTTATGTTTGGTCTCTTTAGCATCTTTAGCTTTTAAACCATAAAGCTTGGACCAATCAACTGGAATCTCTTCAAAGCCTTCCTTAACAGGCAGGGGACAGTGAGTAGTAGGAGGAGGGACTGAGTTGTATCCCAATCCCTCATTCTTCTTCCCTTTAGTACCATGCTTGCTAAGAATTTCATTAAAAACAACCGTTGAGGAATTTGAACCTAAGATTTTACTCTTATAATTCTCATACTCAGCTTTTAAATCTGTAAGTTCTTTATTTAGTAATTCAATTTCAACAAGATAGCTTTTAATGGCATCTTCTTGACTAAAAACCTTAGATTTATATTTCTGAGTATCTAACCGATGAGCCTCAAGATGTTTTTCATAAAGTTTCTCATTAGCTTTTAAGAAATTATTTGACTCGGTTAGTTTTTCATTCTTTTTCCTCAACTCTACAGTTTCGTTCTGAAATGCCTTTAGAGATTCAGTTAACTTAATACATGAGATACAATTTAATGGTTCATCATGTACCTCATTCACAATGTGAGCCATCAGACACTGTTGGTAATGCTGGGAGACAGGCGTCCAATCTTGACTTGTAGGCTCAAAGGCAATCAGGGCATTATCAGCAATCCCTTTCTTAGAAACTTCCATTTCTTTGGCCTTTGGAGGAGTAGATGGTGTTGTGAATCCCGATGCTGGCATTTTGGGTTTCTCGCACTCTCTGGCGAAGTGACCCAAATTTTGACAATTGTAACATCGGACCTTACTCTTGTCAAATCCGAAGCCAGTCTTTCCATCACCTTCCAAACTTTTACGCCCTGTCCTCTGCAAGAACTTTTGAATTCTTCTGGTGATCATCGCCACATTCCAAGTTAAATCCATTTGCTCCAGATCATCTTCATCAAGCTGAGCATAGTCTTCCTTAGTCAGCTCCAAAGTAAGATTCGGTTGAGTAACCAAATCCTTGTATGAGCTTAAGAAAGCTGTGTAAATGGCAGCTTGCTCCTGAATAGCAGGTGAGACTTGAACCTGTTGTTGATTTGAAGAAGGTCCAGTCATGAAAACAGAATGAATCCCATCGGAAGCAGAAGAAGAAGTTGATGGAGCATTTGTATTTGTCACGAAGGCGACTCCAGATCCATAAGTCTTTCCAGAGTTGATCTGAACACCATACACACTAGGATTCTGAACAGCAGCACCAGACCTAGTTTCTTTCTTCTTAATCTCCATCGCGTGAGCTTGAAGATCCCCTATCAGCGTATCCAAAGACATGTTTGCAAGTTCTTCATTTTCCTTTAAAAATTGAACTTTAACATCCCAAGAACTTGGCAACACATCCAGTAGCTTCTTATTTACTTCAATTGAAGGAAAAGTATAACCCCCTTCAAACAACTCACCAACTAACCGTGAGTACCTAGTGAATAACGAAGTCGTGTCTTCATTTGGAAGGATGTCAAAGATATCGTACTGTTTCTTAATCAGTTCGAGCTTGGCTTCCTTGTACTTATAATTTCCTCCACAACGAGTTTCAATTGCCTTCCACAGATCAAAGGCTGTTTCATGAGTTCTGAAAAGCCAAAGAACATCCTTGGTTAGACACATTTTAATCATTGAAAAAGATTTTCTTTCAGTATCAAAATCTTTCTTCTCCTCGGGAGACATCGCTTTATAGGTCTTAGCAGGACGAATATTACGGTATTCTCCTTCAGCTAATGGAGGTACATAACGTTCGCGTAATGGTCCCCATAATTCTGGACAATGAAAATCAATGTATTGTTCAACTCGGTCTCTCCAGTATACATAATCCATGTCCGCAGTAAATAATGGAGGTTTATTACTTGAACCTATGTCATTACTTTGTTTAATCATTTCTCTTAGACCTCTAATATCCTCTTTATCAGCTGCCATTGTAATTACTTAATCGAAAAACAAACTTCTGATCTTAGCGACGTAGGTGAGTACGTCGCACCAAGATTATGCGACGTTGATAGGTACGTCGCAAAAGCAAAGGATTCAATTAAGAATCATAAATATGCGACGTTGAGAGGTACGTCGCAGATGACGTCGCAGAGGACGTCGCAGAATCACACTATGCGACGTAGAGAGGTACGTCGCAGATGACGTCGCAGAGGACGTCGCACAGACTAATTAAAGTCCAAATTACTACGTCGCACACGACGTCGCAGCTGACGTCGCAATGGTACGTCGCAAAACGCGCTGAGCAGCGGCCACAAACCCTAAAAACGAATTTTTAACCCTAAAAACCAAAACCACGAATGCCGAACGACAGAAACCTTCAATTATCCCAGTAATACTGATCGAAAACCTGTAAAAACACAAAACAAACGTGATAAACACAAAAACACACGAATATCACGTCCTTTTAAATCCCAAACTCGATCCGAATCGCCAAAACGAGCACTTTCAGCTCTGATACCAGTTGTTTGTCCCTAACCTTGGATCTTACGGCACCGAGTCAATCTAATCGCTAGCGGAAATAACAATTAGATCACTAACCAATCACACGAATAATCAAACACAAAGAATACGAATCAAAACGTTGTTTATTCGATTATAGTCAATCAGATTACAGAGATTTCGACTAATGGTGTTTAGGGTTTCGTCAACCCTAAAACAGAAAACATAAAACGAATTTATACAAAATCTGGCACCTGCGACGTCGCACGCTACGTCGCAGGCCCAAGCCCATGCGACGTAGACTACGTCGCAGGCCCAAAACCTGACGTCGCACCTGCGACGTTACACGCTACGTCGCAGGAGTCAGGAATGCTAATTCTAATTACAAACTACGAGCTAGACCAACTGACAGACACTAAACATGTACTAACAGTTTTGCTGCCATAATATATTGGTTTAAACTTTTTCTCTATCCTTTGTCCTAAAACAGCTCTGACTGCATAGTCACTAGCATCACACATTAATTCAAAAGGTAGATTCCTATTTGGTCCAGTCATGATTGGAGCGGAGACCAATTTTTCTTTCAAGATTTCAAACGCTTTTAAGCAGGCGTTGTTAAAAACAAACTTCGCATCCTTCTCCAATAGCTGATTCATTGGTCTTGCAATTTTGTAAAAATCTTTTATAAAGTGCCTATAAAATCCAGCATGACCTAGGAAACTTCTGACACCTTTGACGTTTGTTGGAGGAGGTAATTTTGAAATTGCTTCTATTTGTGCTTGATTAACCTCGATACCTACTTTAAAAATTTTATGTCCTAAAACTATTCCTTCTCGAACCATAAAATGACATTTTTCCCAATTCAGTACTAGATTCGATACTTCACATCTTTCCGACATCTTCTTTAGATTTACCAGGCATACTTCAAATGAATCACCAAATACCGAAAAATAATCCATGAATATTTCCATAAAATCTTCTACCGTATCATGGATAATTGCCATCATACAACGTTGAAATGTTGCTGGCGCATTACATAACCCAAATGGCATTCTTTTGTAAGCGAAATTCCCAAATGGACAAGTAAACGTGGTTTTATCTTGGTCTTCTGCCGTAATCGTAATTTGAAAATATCCTGAAAATCCATCTAGAAAACAATAAAATTTCTTACCCGCTAATCGTTTTATCATTTGATCAATGAATGGTAAAGGAAAATGATCTTTCCTAGTAGCATCATTTAATTTTCGGTAGTCAATACAAACTCTCCATCCTGTAACTGTTCTTGTAGGAATCAACTCGTTTCTCTCATTGGCCACGACTGTCATTCTTCCCTTCTTAGGTACTACATGAATAGGACTTACCCACGGACTATCTGATATTGGATAGATTAGTCCCGAGTCCAAAAGCTTAATTATCTCTTTCCTCATGACATCTTTTACCTTTGGATTCAGTCTTCGCAGTGGTTGCACCACATGTTTGAAATCTGATTCCATTAATATCTTGTGAGTGCAATAAGACGGACTGATTCCTCTGATATCTGTGATCTTCCAAGCAATAGCTCTCTTATGCTCTTTCAAAACTTGTATTAAACTAATCTGTTCTCCTGGTGACAATTTGGAGGATATAATAACTGGTAGTTAAGACGTTCCTTGTAAGAATGCATACTCTGAATGAGATGGAAATTCTTTTAACTCCGATTGAGGTGGTTCTTCATAAGATGTCTTAATTTCAAATACTTCTGATTGTAAACAAGGGATTCCATGTATAGAGAATAGAAGAAGTTCCCTGTTTATAATTTCAGCCACTGGCAGAACCAGTTCCATTTCTGCTTGCTTTTGTTGATAAATTATTGATGTATCATCTTCTGACTGAAAAATCTCATCTTCTTCCTGGATCATTGTATCAAATTCTTCAATAGTTGTAATTGTCTCCAATTTTCCGGTACTCCCTTCCAAAATACCTGTTTCTAAATGATCATTTTCTAAGAAATTCTGCAAAACTGTATTATCAACATATTCGAAAGAATTTAAGTAATAACATGTATCGTCAACGTAATCAGGAAGTTTCATAGAATCGTTAACGTTGAAGATAACTTTATCGTTCCCAACCCGCATAGTAATTTGTCTATTAAAAACATCAATTAAGGCATAGGTTGTTGCTAAAAATGGCCTTCCTAGTATAATAGGGACTCTAGGGTCTTCTACCATATCTAGGATTACAAAATCACATGGAAACACAAATTTATCAACTTTAATTAAAACATTTTCAATCATACCCTTAGGATATTGTACTGATCTATCAGCTAGTTCAATACACATTCGGATAGGTTTTGGTTCTCCCAATCCTAAACGGGTGTATAAAGTATATCGTATTAATGAAATACTAGCTCCTAAATCTGCCAATGCATTATTAATAGTCATGTTACCAATTAAGCAAGGTATAGTAATACTCCCCGGATCTTTGACTTTTGGTGGTAGTTTGTTCTGCATCAGTGCTGAACATCTTGCATTCATCGTTGCTTTTGTCACGTTATCCAGTTTGCCTTTCTTGGTTAACAGCTCCTTAAGATATTTAGCATATTTTGGCATTTATTGAATAGCTTCTACAAATGGTATGTTGATATGTAGCTGCTTCAGATTCTCTAAAAATTTATGGTATTGTTCTTCATCTCTCCCTTTTCTCAAAGCAGCAGAATATGATGGTGAGGGTGTATAATCTTTGAATGTAGTAGTTTCCTTTAGTTTTTCAACCTGAATATTATTTTCCTCAACTTCTTCTCTTGCTTTATCAACCTGCTCAGATTCAACAGTTTTATCAGGAATAGAAAGTTAGAATTTTTACCGCTTCTAGTGACTACCGCCTTTGCATTTCTCTCGGATTTGTCTCTGTAAATCCTGGTAAAGTTCCTGGAAATCTTTTTTTGCAGAACTTTAGCAATTTGATGAACAGACCCCTCAATTTGTCTCATTGATGCTTCCTGGTTACGCATTTTTGCATCAGAATCATTCATTCTCTTTTTACTATCTTCAAACAATTTTACTATAGTATTTTCCAAAGATCCTAATCTATCACCCATAGATGGATTTTGTCCTGTTTTGACGTAAAATACTGGTCCTCCTTGTTGATATTACTGAGTTGTACCTTGATTATTTCTTCTAAAATTCGTTACCTGTCTATAGTTTTGATTTCCTTGGTAATCTCCATACATTACCTCTTCAGTGACTAACTCAACATCATTATTTGGACATTCAGTTTTCAAATGATTTCCTCCGCAGATTTCACATCCAATTCTGATAGCATGAACTTGTTCATTAACCTTTTTAATATTTTTTCCCAAGCTTTCCAATTTAGCTGTTATAGCTGCAAGTCCTTCACTATCTTCCAAAGATTTCTTCCTTTCTGTTGAGCCATCATCCCACAGTTGTGAGTGCTTTGCTAATTGTTCTATTCCAGCTCGTGCTACAGCAGGAGTCTTTTTAGTTACTAGTCCTTGTGCATCCAATTGTTGGCGTGTAGCACGGTCAACACCTTTATAGAAAACCGTAATTTCCTGTTGTACATTCAAATCATGTTGTGGACATTTGTGTAACATTTCTTTATATCTCTCCCAAGCTTGATATAAAGATTCATCAGATTTTTGTTTGAAGTTCCTTATTTCATCAATCATCTTTGACGTCTTCGAACGAGTACAATACATTTTCAGAAATTTAGTTCTCAGATCCTCCCACGTAGTAATTGATCCGGCTGGTTCATTGTTAATCCATCTTTTAGCTCCATCCTTGAGTGTTAAAAAGAACACTCGTAGCATAACCTGATCTCTACTAACATTAGGAATGTTAAACATATCAGCAATTTCTAAAATTTTCTCCACATGTTCATTAGCGTCTTCCTTATCTTCTCCTCTGAAAGGATTCTCTCTAAGTTCCTTAAGAAATTGTCCTTTTAGCTAGAATTCCACTTCTCTAGCTATGGCTGGACGAACCACTCCCGGTCGAGGATCTCCACGAGTTTGAATCGTGTAATCCTCAAGCGTCATGTTAGCTATGTCTGCCATAATCGTTTCTAGTATAACTACTTCTTGTTCTGAATCACTTGGGTATACAATAGGTGCTCTGGAAGGTGGTTTATCCTCACCAAACTTTGATCCGGAGTAATACCCGTATTCTGCCGTGTTGACGAGTGTGTTGGTGAACAACTCGTAGTCTTCGTCAGATGATACTCCTTGTACTGGTGAATTAGGCGGTGCGTAAGATAAACGTCTTCTTGAATGAAATTCCTGTACTGGTTCGTCGAATGGACTGAGTGGATCCGGATGGAGTGTCCGGGTCATACAATCATCTGCGAACAAAAACAAAATTTAGTAGTACTAGTAGAATTAAAATTAAACTAAAAGCTTAAACATGCGTTAGTAAATGCAAATACATTTCATGATTAGGTTGTTGCATACTAATAACATAATTCAATAATAAAACACATTCAAAATTGAATACTGGATAAGAAATACCCAACCCAAAAACCACAAACCATATATTAATTAGTAGTAATTCAAGTTAGATAATCATTACATATACAATTAATTAAATTAGATTAAAAATTACAATAATTAGTTAATTTAAGTCAAAAGTCCTCGGTAGCTCCAATGGTCATACACAAAAGCGGAGAAATAGGTCAGCGCGAAGCTTATTATAAACCTATCCCTTTCGGGAAGCAGAGCGACCCTCCTTATAACTTTGTTTTTGTTAGTAATCCTAATGGGTGAGCCCATTTTTTAATTGACTAATAATGTAAAAAAATTTATATTTTTACAAGGGGAAAAATTTAAAATTACCGCTTCCCCAGCAGCGGTACCAAAAACTTGATGTGTGCTAAGTATAGTCAATTAAAATAACAAGTTTTAAATAAAGGAAATACTAAATAATTCTATCACACAATACATGCAAGAATAACCAGTTCGTATAATATAGCCATATAAGTACGTCCAGGTATCGAACACAGGGAAAGTGGAATCTTTAATTAATCCCTAAACTAATGTTTACAATATTTACAATTAATTACAATTAATATTATAGATAAAAGGGGGGACGTTTTAGTTCCATTCGAACATATATTTATTTTGATACCGAATTAAGATAACTAAAGTAATTGAAGTAATTAAGAGACAACTAAGGTAAATTAGGTAGATCGGAGATATATTTTATCTAGAATAGCTATGTTATATTCAAATTCTCTTATATGTTTACTTTGGTTAGCTAATTGACTTTATGTTGAAATATAAAAGTGGATATCCTCCTTGGTCGGGTTTAAGTATCCTGGATAGCCTCCTATGGTCGGGTTTAAGTATCCTTTATGAAGCTCTCCAACGTATACTAAGGTTAACTAACTTCGGGGTCTCGAATGTTATTATCTAATCAATTATAGTTTAATCTAGTAATAATTATAACTTATCACGCAGTCAGGGTATTTAAGTTATAATCAATACGTAAACCTAAATTATTAATCAACGCATACAAGTACTCACTATAGTATGAATCTCATAATCAATATAGATATAACCTTTATAACATTCATAAAATCAATCAACATAAACATATAATCAAATAATCATATAAACATCATTCCACTAAACAAATAGGTTAAAGAACAATCAATATCCAATAATAAGAAAACAAGATCTAAATACAAACATAAGTAAAAGATCTAGAATCGAACCAAGAAAACCGAATTATTCTTCGTTAGGGTTGCAAATCCTCAATCCCTAGCCTCCTAGCCTCCAAATTCGACCTAGAGTCGTTCCTTAACCCTTACAATCGACTTTTGCTCTCCAAATTTGTATATGGTATCGTCTGGCCAAAGGCTCTATTTATAGTTTTTCTGAACCGCCAGTCCAACCGCCGGTTGGAGTTCCCAACTGCCGGTTGGATTACTTGGAGTCCAAGTCTAAATCTGCGATCTTCACCGACTTTAATATAAATATTCAACTGCCGGCTGGCTATTCCAACCGCCGGTTGGGTCTACATTCCAGAATATTCCAGAGTCGGGCCAGGCTTCTCTTTTAGCCCATTGACCTTCTTAATCCGTTTTTCTTCATTCTTTAAGCCCAATTTACTTTATCTTCGGGTTTAGTCTTCAATTCAGGTCCAAACATCTTCAATCTTCAGTCCTCTCTTTATTTTCATCATTTAAAGCTCTTTTCTCTTTCTTTTCTTTATTTAATTACTTTTATACCTATATTGCAAAAATAAACACATTAAGTATCTAAATCTAATAGAAATGCAATAAAAGTATACAAAATATAAAAATTATTAATATATAAATATAGCATTATTTGATGTTATCAAATATCCCCACACTTAAGTTCTGCTTGTCCTCAAGTAGAATACATTCATAAACTAAAAATTGATAAACATTAAACTAATATTTAATAATCAAAATACTTAAATTAAAAATCTGTTTCATAAAATAAAACTTAAACAATTTAATTAACATGAATAACTATATTGTACAAATAAAAATTATTATTATTCGTGTAACATATAATTCATGAATGATTACTAATATATTTATCTATTTTAAACAATCTATACTCATATTTATGAATACATCTTTATTATTCGTATGTATATTAATTATGCTTTTCATAAATGATATACTCTTAAACTTTAATCATGCAATTTTCTTTTATATTCCAAATAAATATATGAAATCTATTTTTAAGAATCAAGACATTGGTGACAGGTCTGCATTTTCATGCAACAGAGCGACATAACTTGATTCAGGTAAAGCAATTTTTAAATCAAACCAGCGGTGACATGTCTATACCTTAGTATAACAAAGCGACATATTTTGATTAATTTACAATTTAATTTGAAAGATTTTCTTTCTTTTTGCTTTATTTTTAAGAATACTAATTATAAAACAGGTATGTACTTAGTACAACAGAGGAAACAATTATTAAACCCCCAGATGTTTTCACATAAGTATAAAGATATAAAATTATCGCATAATAAATTTAAGAATTAAGACTTTTATGTCATACATCATAATATGTATCATAAAATAATATACAATTTATTTATTAATTTCTTAAAATTCAGAAATCCTTATATAAATTGCCTATTAGTACATCATATCATGTAATTATATATTACTTATTATTATGTAGCTTACGTTATATGTACAAAACAGTTAATCCATACTAAAGTCTAAAATTTTAAATACAAAACAAAACCTTAAAAATTCAGGGTGTTAAACTCCCCCCCACTTATTATATTCGTGTCCTCACGAACCACTCTTGCTGCATTGCTGGATAGTACACCATCATCCGCTCTTCGGGTTCCCAGTAAACTCGGAACCCATCCTGTGACGCCATTGCACCTTAACGATACATACCGATTTATTTCTTAACTGCTTTATCTTTTGATCAAGAATCTTAACCGGTTCCTTTACATAACTTAGCTTTTCATTTATTTAAATTTCCGGAAGTAGCACATATGATGCTTCGTCCACAAGACATTTTCGAAGTTGTGACACATGAAATGTGTCATGAATACCACCAAGTTCCTCCGGTAATTTCAATCGATAGGCAACTCTTCCAACTCTATATAGAATTTCAAATGGTCCAATGTACCTTGGATTTAATTTTCCCCGCTTGCAGAAACGTATGATTCCTTTCCAAGGTGAAACTTTAAGCATCACCGCCTACTTGAAATTCAATCGGCCTTTTACGTTTGTCTTCATATGACTTCTGTCGATCATGTGCCATTGTCAATCTTTCAAGAATTTGACCAATCTTTTCAGTTGGTAACTGTACTACATCGGTACTATCAATTTCTCGTTGACCGACTTCCCCCCAGCAAATTGGAGTTCGACACTTTCTGCCATATAACATTTCATATGGTGGCATTTTAATAGAAGAGTGATAACTATTATTATAAGAAAACTCGACCAATGGAAGGTGAGTAATCCAGCTGCCACCAAAATCAATAGCACATGCGCACAACATATCCTCCAAAGTTTGGATGGTACGTTCACTTTGCCCATTTGTTTGGGGATGAAAGGCTGTACTTATACGTAATTGTGTTCCCATATCTTCTTGAAACTTATTCCAAGATCGAGAAGTAAAACGAGTATCTCTGTTAGAAACTATGGAGGCTGGTACTCCATGTCTAGCAACCACTTTTTGTCAATCGGTCCACAATCACCCAAATAGAATCATGTTGTCGAGGAGTTCTCGGCAACTTAGTAATAAGATCCATGGTGATATGCTCCCACTTCCATAGCGGTATTTCCAGATGTTGGAGTTTCCCGTATGGTTGTTGGTGTCCGGCTTTAACTTGCAAACAAGTGAGACAATTTTGAACATGCTTAAATATATCACTTTTCATATCTGGCCACCAATAATCATGTTTCAAATCTCGGTACATTTTTGTAGCACCAGGATGAATGGAATATTTGAATTTATGAGCTTCATCGAGAAACATTTGCTTAACATCACTCGTTCTGGTATCCAGATTCTACCATAACGAGTCTTCAAACCTCTTGAATCATCAACTAATTCAGCAAGTTGACCCGTTAATCGTTGTTTATTCGGGTCATTAGCAGACAAAGCTTCAATCTGTGCAGCTTTTATATGATCAAATAATTGAGGAGATACAATCAAACTTAAAGATTTCACGTGAAGAGTATAATGAGTTCGGCTAAGAGTATCGGCAACAACATTAGCTTTACCATGGGTGGTAAAGTATGTCACAGTCATAATCTTTCACCAAATCTAGACATCTCCTCTGGCGATTGTTTAGATCACGCTGATCAAAGAAATATCTGAGAATTTTGTGGTCAGTATAAATGGTGACACCATAGAGATAATGTCGCCATATTTTCAAGGCAAAGACTACGGCTGCTAATTCAAGATCATGAGTGGGATAGTTCTGTTCATGTGATTTCAACTGACATGAAGCATAAGCAATGACTTTCCCATGTTGCATAAGAACACAACCTAAGCCAAGTTTAGAGGCATCACAATAGACTACCATATCTTTTGTACCCTCGGGTAAAACAAGAATAGGAGTTTGGCTTAACTTTTCTTTCAATAATTGGAATGCTTCCATTTGTTCTTCATCCCATTTCCACTGAATATTCTTTCGAGTCAATTTAGTCAACGGAGTAGCAATCTTAGAAATTTTTTGAATAAATCGACGATAATACCCCGCTAGACCAAGAAAACTTCTAACTTCGGTGGGACTCGAAGGAGGGTCCTATTTCATTACTGCAACAACTTCAGAGGGGTCAACTTGGATACCATGAATATTGATCACATGTCCAAGAAACTGGACTTCTCGTAACCAAAATTCACATTTAGAAAACTTAGTATACAATCTTTCACGAAGTAGCATCTTTAAAACTTGCCTTAAATGTACTGCATGATCATCCCCACTTTTAGAATAGATGAGGATGTCATCAATTGTGACACCGGAAAAATTAGGGCTAGTAATTAGTACCCAATCACTTTGTTAATACATGTAATTAGTTCTATGTTAGGCTAATTGTATGTATCATTATATATATTGTTATATATATACACATTTACGCGATTAGATTTAATCGTGCATTATTATATCGGCCAAATTCCGATTCATTAATACGGACGTTGGTGAACTCAAATCATTACAAGTATTTCGTATCGTATAAATAACTCATACGCAACCAAAAATACGCGAAACGCGTCTGATAATCAAAACAAACCAAAGTTATATTTTTATAACTCATTAATAAGTATTTTGGTAAAATAATCCAACTAAAAATGTTCCGAATATATGATAATATATATAACGTTTAACACGTGTATATCGTATAAAAATACGTTTAAACAACCGGGGAAACAAACACCGCACGGAGCGCGAACTCGGAGAACAAAATTTGAGACAATCACCACCTTGTGAGATCCACTCACAACCGGTTTTCAACTCCAAAAACAAGATCCACAATTTGTGGATCTTGCTGTTGAAAGACTTAACCAAACACAACCCTTGAAACCCTCATTCAACACCAAACCTCACTCTCTCTCTAGCTCCAAATTCTCTCCTTTCCCTCTCTCTAAAATCGGTTTTCAAACCACCACACCCACCATCAACCACCATCATTCATTATTTTTTTTGAAAGGAAAAACAAAGAAGAGGAAGCAAGGAGCAAAACCGGACATCATCCATCTCGTTTTCATCTCTAAATCATGATTTCTTTGTAAGGAACTCTCACAACTTTTCATTAGATTTGCTTGCTTAATACTTATATACATGTTGGTATGTTCATATAACCATGAAATGTCCAAATTAAAAGCTTAAACACGTTTTTATCAACACATACATATCACAGTTTTCTGCCTCTAAAAACAGTCCCACAAAATCGTCCATATCTCGAGTTCTGGGTCGAATAAACACATGAAACTTATGCCAAAATCTTCGTATGTTCGTCGCCTTTCGTGTTGAACACTTCCTCTAGAAATGCACCGATTTTTACAGAAAATTCGGTTTGTGTGTATGTTACTGTTTTGGCCGAAAATAGGACTCGACACTTCTCGATTTTATTTACCTAAGTTAGAGACCTATATAATTCACGGGAAAATTTGGCAAAACACTAGACATATAGTAGAATATGTGTGATTTTTGTTAACGGACAAAAAACCAAAAACATAATATAATGGCTGTTTTGACACTTTATTAAAACCGACACTTCGGGCTAACCCCGATTCGAACCAATAATTTTCCTAGACTCTATTAACTAATTTAAGGCTTATGTAAAAGTTTCGGGTCAAACCGAAGTCGTTTGAGCATGTTCCCAACACTTGGACCATGATCAGCCCCTTGTGTTGCATTTGGCCCAAAGCCATTGCGACACAAGCCACTATGTCGCATAATGCGACACAAAGTCTTATGTCGCGAAACTTATCATTGTCGCATACTGCGACACAACACCTCTATGTCGCATTAAATTGCGAATGTCGCATGGCGCGACACACACTTTTATGTCGCAATATGATTGCACTTGCGACACAAACATCAATTTCGCACATAGTGTCACATCCTGTGACACCCGCCAAATTAGTTCGCGATTTGTTAGGCTAATTGTATGTATCATTATATATATTTTAAATATATATGCAAGTTCGCGATTTGATTAAATCGTGCATTTTCTTATCGGGCGGATCCCGATATAATAATACGGACGTTGGTGAATCAAATTATTAAGTAATATGAGATTATTTAATAATCACATTATTTATTAAATATTATGTTTACAATATTTAACAAGTAACTCGTATCGTATCAAATAAATCCCCAGAACCTGATGTGTCATTCTTGACAATCTCAGTCTTTTTGAAGTTCTGTTGGTTCTGATTCCCAGACCATTTTCTCTTGTTGTTGTTCCCAGAAGATGAGACAGGGTTTCCTTGGCTTTCTTGCATAGCCATGAGCTCATGAGATAATCGAATCGCTCCCTGAATAGTGGTTTTGCCGGAAGAAGCGACGTTCCCCCGGACAGGTTCCGGAAGACCGCGAATGTACCTCTTGACCTTGTCGGTCTCAGTGCTTACTAAGGCTGGGCGGAGGGTTGCCAGTTGTTGAAACCTAGTGGTATAACCAATAATGTCGGTTCCTTGAACCTTGAGATGCCAGAATTCCTCATCTAGCTTCTCGAGTTCTTCAGATGGGCAATACTCTTCTGTGAGCATTTTCTTCAGATCTTCCCATGGAAGTAGATAGGCGGTATCTATACCCACAGACTGGGTATACGAGTTCCACCAGGTGAGGGCACCATCAGCAAGGGTGCATGTGGAAAACTGAACTCTATCTCCTTCCGCACATTTGCTAATGCGAAAGACGGATTCCATCTTCTCAACCCATCTGATTAGGCCGATGGCTCCTTCAGTTCCTTTAAAGCTCAGGGGTTTGCAGTTTTGGAAATCCTTGTAGGAACAAGGCTTGGCAGTGGGAGGGGTATTGGCAGTACCACTATTCCTTTCGGGGGTCTCTGATGAATGTCGCGCCAAGGCTTCAGTCACAGCCTGAGAGATGATAGATGCCATCTGGGCATCAGTGTAAGTCCTTGACTTTGGCGGCATGATTTTCCTGAGAATAGAAGGATAGGGTTCGTGAGAGATTGTCCATAAATGATGATTATCATAGATGTACATATACAAATGCGGTAATATACAACATCACAATATGACAATCAACATTATAGAACAATCAAGAGGAGTTGAATAACCATCTCTACTGCCTAGCAACTACGTGCTAACTAGCCTGGTTATTTGAATTGTTTTGAGTTGGGTAAGGTCTCGCTCGAAGTGACTTGGTGGTCCTCCTAGCTACCTATGAGTTTCGTGATTACAAGAGATGTTGTCGAGAGCGGGATGAAATAAAAGATGTTTCGGTGGTTGTGTGTTGCCATTCTCTATGACAAAGTGTTTGAATATGTGAGTGTCTATATATATAATATATAATAGACTAGCGTACTGTGCTTGATCGATGACTAACTATGTATATATACTTATATCACATAATAGTCTTATGAGTGTCTAGCACAAACAATTATGAGTCCCGGTTTCTCTCGAGGTCAGAGTCAACTAATGTATTCCTATTCCAGCATAACCATTTCAAGCCTTACATCATCTTTATTTAATTGTACATAGTTGATCAAGCTATGTTAAATTAAACTTGTATGACGTAACTCTTGAACCAATCACACTTAACAGCAAATACTGCCTAACGGTCATAGTCTAGGCCCACTAATGCAACCTAGTTCACTATAACCTTAGGCTCTGATACCAATCTGTAACACCCCCAAATTTACCGTTGGCGGAAGCATACTTTGGGGTGCTACTAATCAATACACAAAGCACATAAGATACATAATGAACGACCACTACATGCGTCGTTTTACAAATACATTGATTAACGTAAAAGTCTACATATGTTTTACAAAAGACGAGTTCGCATAGATATTTGAGAGATTCTAATACATATCTAATTTTAGCAAAATATAGAAATGCAGGGAAATCTCTTGATGTTTATATGATTGCATGCGACTCGAGCTACAGTATCCTGATGGGCAGTCCAACTTACTGCTGAGTACCTGAGATAACATGCTAAAAGGTCAGCTATAAAGCTGGTGAGCTCACAGGTTTGATATGATAATATATGATTTGTGAACCACAAGATTTAATGATTCGATTTACAAAGCATGTAAATAATTGATTGATGGGTATCACATGAATATTTGTAATTAAACAAATAAGTAAAGATTGATACAACTAACATGAGCACATAGTCTGAGCTTAACTGAGGGGTCAGGATCACAATCAAGTGCCTGATCGAGGGTGCCTCTATGCGTATGCCTAATCAACATACGTTTGAACAAATGATAATGCGTCCGTTTGACAGGTTAGTGCTTGCTAACTCGGACGGGGATTGTCAATCCCATATGGTACCATACACTAACATTCACGCTAAATCATATTAACAAAACTATGCTTCAGAGGACTTTGATTGATTAGATGAAAACAACTCATGCAGCATACGTGATAATTTGATACTTGCGTTCACATGTAAAACAAAACGAGCATGTATCTCACCCCTAGGTAAAAGCATTTAAAAAGGGGCTATGAGACTCACCTGAGTCTGATGAATTGTTAGCCAACAATTATAATGATTCACAATGATTTGATGTCGTTACAACGACTGCACCTGCAGGGCGTCTTAGACGCGCAAGGTTTTGATAATGATTAGATATTGAACCTGCCGGGCGTATTAAACGCGCAAGGTTTTGATTGATTAGATGACTCTACGGACCATCTATGCTAGTTATTCCCTTAACTAGTTTTGACCAAATACATTGGTTAATGATTATGTTTTGAGTTTGTGAAAATGTATACGGGTCGTTGGTGACGGCTTGTAATAATAATTTCAAACTATTATTATTTTGCATGATTTGTTGTACTTAGAAAAGTATATGTGTTTAGAGTAATAGTCGTATCGTATAAGTTTAGTTGTTAATCAAGTTCAATATATCCGTTACACTTTATTTCATAATTTACAAAATTTGGTACGAGTCTGAAAACAGTAATATGCCATTTTCGACCCCTAGATGACCCCGAATGGCCTAAAACCGACTAGGCTAAGGTACTTAGCTTTGATCATTTGGCTGTTTTCGAATAACCGTGCGAATTTGAGCTCAATCCGTTATAATAAATTTTTCATCGAGAAGCTACCATGTTTTAACTTGTGAAATCGTCGACGTTTTCGAAAAATTACATATTCTGTTTTAGCTAGAATTCGCAGGGCTAGTTTATTGATCCGTTGGATCATGAAATATATAGGGGGAATCCGCCGGATTCCCTTGAATCCGCCGGATTGGTGACATTTGGTGGGAATACGCCGTATTCATTTGAATACGACCGTATTCATGAAAAATAGAGGGAATACGCCGTATTCATTTGAATACGACCGTATTCATGAAAAATAGAGGGAATACGCCGTATTCCCTTGAATACGCCGTGTTCATGTTTTCTGGGCGGGAATACGCCGTATTCCCTTGAATACGCCGTATTCCGAGGTCTGGTCATGGTCTGTACTTTCCAAAAATCACCCAAACCCATATTAATCCGCAATCTAACCAACAATCATCTATCCTATCATCAATACATGGTACTAAACGTTATTTAAATATGAAATTTCAAAGTTTAAGTTAACGATTTCTTACAATTTAAATTGGAGCTTAGATGGTGATGATGATGATGAACGATGAAGATGATGATGGTGAGGATGATCTCTTGCTGCTGATTATGATGTTGTTACTTGTTATTGTTGTTATTTGATTTTTGGAAGTGAAAGAGATAGAGAGCCGAGAGAGATTGAGAAGAGAGTGAGAATGAAAATGGAAACAAAGGAGGGAGTTTGGCCGGCTTATGCACACGGGCAAGATCCACATTTTGTGGATCTTGTCCAGCCCAATAATGCGCTCGAGTGGTATTTTACCCGTGTTTGTTTACCCGATCGTAAAAGTAGTAATATGTTTTAAATTGATAAATTTCTAAAAATGAAATCGTACGTATTTTAATCGAGATAGTTTAATAAAAATACTTTTGATGAGATATAAAAATATATCTTTGTTTAATGTTCGAGAGACGGATATAATTTAATTGATTTCGTCGCGTTGGAGTAAAAGGTTATAAAACGAAATATGTTTTATTTTAACTGAATGTAAATAATAATTATTATCTTCCATAATAATACATTATTTATAAATTTTGTCGCGTACGGTTGATTTGTACGATACGAATACTTTATATATATTATCAAAATAATATATAAGAAATAACGAGTTGTATTAAATAATATTTCCTATATTACTTAATATTGTTTTTCACCAACGCCGTATATATACATGAATCGGAAATTCGACCGATTTGAAATTGAACGATTAAACTTAATCGCATATTGATATATATTTGCCAATATATAATTTGATACACACAATTAGCCTAATACATAGCACTAACTACATGTATTACAAAGTGATTAGGAACTAAAAAAATCTAGTCCTAATTTGACAGGTGTCACATAATTGTCCAAATCATAAGCTCAAAAATGTTTTTGGAACAAATACATATAAACAGTAAATCTGTCCAGACTTTGCTCCTACTTCCACGATTTTTAGAAAAATCATTACAACATGAAAATGAACGTTTCTTAATCCTAAAATTAATTACAAAAATAAGTTTTCTAACAAAAATTGTTTCGTAACAATCCGACTCTGTTTAGTACACGAAAATAATTTTCTCCGACGATGTATCAAAGCTGTCTCGGTTGACAGAAAACTGGTCAGCCTTCTCGGAGCCATAACTCGAGTTATAGACATCAAAAACGTATGAGACCACTTGGAAAATCTTCCTATGGATGTTGTTTACAAAAAGTTCTTCTTTGTATCGTTCCAAAACTACATCCATTTTTCCAGAAAATTAGAATTGTAGGCAAAGGTCTAAATTCGGACTAAACTGCACCCTGATCCTTTGCGAATTTTTAAAAAATATCAAATTACCTCCAAAAGTCATAAAAAAAATTACTGGAAGTACATAACATATGTGGAAACATTGTGTAAACATTTTGGATCGTTTTGATAAAGTTTTCTATTTTAAGTAAAAATCACAAATTCGGACTAATTTTCACTCCGAACTTTGACTTTTGTTGACTTTCGGATTTTCAAGCTAACTTCGGATTTTCTTGCCAAATTCGGATTTTTGACTCCGAAAGACAACTTTCGGAGTTGACTTTCGGATGAACAGTGTTTTGGACTCTAAGTTCAGATTTTATAGTTTCGGATGCCTACTTTCGGACTAGGAACAAATTCGGATTCACAAACTTCGGACAAACTAACTTCGGACTCACTAACTTTCGGACACATGCTTACTTTCGGATAAATATACATTCGGACATTTATATATATATATATACGCATACATCTATTTCCAAAAACATTAGTGCAAAGTTTTACATACCCTTGCGTACCAATATACTTTCATAGGTATACAAAATAACGAAATACATAATAATAATACTTGGATTATTATTACAAACCGTCACCAATGGGCCGTACACATTTTCAAAACTCAAACCTAATCAATCAAACCAAATCATTTGGACATTACTAGTTGAATGAGCAACTAGCATAGATGGTCTGTTGAGACATCTACATATATTTATAACCTTGCGCGTCTTGAACGCCTGACAGGTTACAAGTCTTCGGACATCAATACACGGCTAATCAACTCAAGTTTACTTAGATAAACACTCAGACTCAGGTGAGTCTCATGGCCCCTCTTTTACTATTTTACTCAGGGGTGTGATACCATTGCTCGTTTTGTTTTACAATATGAACGCAAGTACAATTCAAAATCAAATACTACATGAGTTGTTTTCACTAATCAATTTAAAGCCATCCACAACATAGTTTGGTAATACATCTGTAGCGTGAATGTTAGTATATGATATCATATAGGATTGACAATCCTCGTCTGGGTTAGCAAGCACTAACTGGTCAAACGGACGTATTAGCATTTGGGTAGACGAGTGTGGATTAGGCACTCGTAGGAGGCACCTCGATCGGAATTCCTTAATTGGACCCGACCCTCAAGTTAAGCTCAGACTATGTGTTCATGGCTGTATAACTTTTATTTTGCTTAATTGCATTTTAAATTCAATTAAATCTTGCGGTTCATACAAATATGTGTTGACATACAACAGCGTTTCGCTGACCCATTTTAGCATGTATCACAGGTACCCAGCAGTAGTTTGGACTGCCCAACAGGACACTTAGCTCGAGTCAGTCTGCAAACTATCAGAGATTTAGATGCATTATTATATTTTTGTATAAAGTAATTATCTATTTAAATCTCTCCATTTTCAAACGAGCTAATGTAAACAATATTTTGATGTAAACTTTGGTTTTATCAATACAAGTTGTATAACGACACATATATTGGTCGTTCATTATATCTTTGTGCTGTGATTACTGTATTAGTCGCGCCCCTACCCGAACCGCTTCTGCATCATAGTTTGGGGGGTGCGACAGATTGGTGTCAGAGCCTAAGGTTATAGTGAACTAGGTTGCATTTAGTGGGGCTAGACTATGACCGTTAGGCAGTATTCCCTATTAGGTATAACTGGTTTAGTGATTACATCATATGAGTTTAATTTAACATAGCCTGATCAACTATGTACAATTAAATAAAGATGATGTAAGATCTGAAAGGAGTTATGGCTGAACAGGTTACACTAGTTGACTCTGACCTCGAGAGAAACCGGGACTCAAACCTGTCTGTGTTAGACACCCTAGGCTATTATGTGGTATATATATATATATATATATATATATATATATATATATATATATATATATATATATATATATATATATATATATATATATACATAGGTAGGCCTCGCTCTCGCTCGATATCTTAGGGTATATTATATATTATATGGATATAGGCCTCATCCTTCCTAACACATTGTCTCAGAATGGCAAACACACCACCCAGTTCGTCACGCACTCATCCGTATGGATCACGAAACCCAAGGGTGGCTAGGAGGGACACCAGGTCGCCTCGAGCTAGCCCATATCCCGCTCACCTAACTCTACCGGACTTAGCCGCTAGGGTACACCACCACGAGCAACGATTCCACGCCATGGATATCGAACTTCAAGAAACCAACGAAAACTGGAGACTCACATCACTCGAGCGAATCAATCAAGTCTCTGAAGATCACGAAAACACCGTCAGTAACATGGACATCCTTGACAACCGAATGGGTGAAACCATCGAAACCATGGAGGTTGTCCACAACCAAGTGATTAGTAACCAAAACAAAATCTCCATCCTACAATCAAGGTTGAACCAGTGCAAGACACGTCTAAGGGAAACCGAAGACGCCCTCCGATTGGTTAGCAGACTTGCAGAATCTGTGGACCGTCTCACCGCACTACTGCCACAACTAAATCTACGTCAGGATTAGCTTAGGCTGAATCTGTACTCTATCATGCTTTCGTAGGACCTAGGTAGTTCGACCGGATGAAATGATTCCCAGCACTTTTGTTAAATACCTAAGTCTGTAACTTTTGAAACTCATAACTTGAAATTGTCCGTAATCGTTTAACATTGTAACATCAATTGACAATTTCTCTCAATTGTTCTGCATTGCTGATTTTCACATTGTGATGTGTATATTACCGCTTTAATATATTTACATCTATCTCAATTAGCATTCTGGTACAATTTCTTATGTACCTATTATTTCTTTCTTGAAGAATCATGCCGCCGAAGAAGAAAAGTTACAGTGATGCCGAAATCAATGCCATTGTTTCTCGAGCCGTAGCTGATGCTTTGGCTGCTCGGGACTCACAACGAAACAGCGATCAAACTGTTGATACCACCCCTGTTACCAAACCTTGCTCTTACAAGGACTTTCTCAGTTGCAAACCACTGTACTTCAAGGGCACTGAAGGTGCTATTGGTCTAATCAGGTGGATAGAACGTATGGAATCCGTCTTCAACCTCTGCAACTGTGCTGAGGATAACAAGGTCAAATTCTCTGCTTACACCTTCCAGGAAGGTGCACTCACGTGGTAGATTACCCACGCCAACTCTGTGGGTATCGAGATAGCAAACCAACATCCTTGGGCTGAACTGAAGAAAAAGCTTAGGGAAAAATACTGTCCCGGAGAAGAACTGCACCGTCTGGAGGAAGAGTTCTGGCACTTGGCAGTGCAGGGAACTGATATTGCTGGATATACCACCAAATTCCAGCAATTCGCTTTGTTATGCCCGGGTTTGGTTGATCCGGAGGAGAAATGCATCAAGAGATACATCCGCGGCCTCCCGGAGAATATCCAGGGGAACGTCACCTCATCTAAACCAACCACTGTTGAAAGTGCAATCCGATTAGCTCATGAACTCATGGCAATGGTCGTCAGCCGTAAGACATCCAATTCATCCTCCAACAACAAACGCAAACCTGCTGAACACCACAATCCGCCAAAAAAGAAACCCAACACCATCAAAGCTTACAACACCAACTCTGAACCCAAAAGTGGGTACACCGGGAGAAAACCCTACTGCTCCAAGTGTAACCACCACCATGACGGTCAGTGTACAACCCCTTGCAACAACTGCAGGAGGTACGATCATTCGACCAAGGATTACCGAACTCCCAAATCGAACAACAACACTTTCAGCAACAATAACGCCAGGCCATCAAGAGCCTGCTTCGAATGTGGGGACACCGGGCACTTCAGGAATGAGTGCCCAAAGATGAAGAACAAGGGCAACAACAACAATGCTAGAGGTAGAGCCTTCGTACTCAACTTTGGGGATGCCCGTCAAGACTCGAATGTGGTCACGGGTATGTTCCTCCTCAACAACTTATCTGCTTCTGTTCTGTTTGATACTGGTGCTGATAGGAGTTTTATTTCTGATGAATTTTACCTACTACTTGACATCATCCCTGTTGCATTAGATGTTAAGTACATTGTTGAGTTAGCTAATGGTAAGCTCATAGAGACTGACAGTGTAATACCTAATTGCACTTTAAAGCTCATCAACAAACTCTTATCCATTGACCTTATACCCGTCGAGATCGGAAGCTTCGACATCATCGTTGGTATAGACTGGTTGTCCAAACATCGCGCTGAAATTATCTGTTTTGTAAAGATCATCCGCATCCCCATCACAGCTGGTAGAACTTTGATCATACAAGGGGAGACCGGTGGAACGAGGATGAACATCATTTCGTGTATGAAAACCCGTAAGTACCTAAGAAAGGGTTATCAGGCAATCCTCGCACATGTCATGGAGAAAAAGTCAGAGGAGAAGCGACTTGAGGATGTGCCAATTGTCCGAGACTTTCCTGAAGTCTTTCCCGAAGACCTACCTGGCCTTCCACCACAGAGGCAAGTCGAATTTTCTATTGATCTCGTGCCTGGTGCTGCGCCGGGGGCACGAGCACCATACCGATTAGCCCCATCCGAACTTCAGGAGTTGTCAGGAACTCCTGGACAAAGGATTCATTCGACCGAGTTCTTCACCTTGGGAGCTCTGGTCTTGTTTGTAAAGAAGAAGGACGGTTCTTTCCGCATGTGCATTGATTTTCGTGAGCTGAACAAGTTAACAGTAAAGAACCGTTATCCTCTTCCCCGCATCGATGACCTGTTTGACCAACTTCAGGGGTCGAGTTTTTATTCAAAGATCGATCTTCGGTCAGGTTATCATCAGTTACGAGTTCGCGACGAAGATATCCCGAAAACTGCATTCCGAACTCGCTATGGACACTACGAATTTCAAGTGATGCCCTTTGGTTTAACAAACGCACCGGCTGTATTCATGGACCTTATGAACCGAGTGTGCATACCATATCTCGACAAGTTTGTCATTGTATTTATTGATGACATCTTGATCTACTCGCGCAATGAGCAAGAACATGCGCAACACCTGAAAACCATTCTAGAATTACTTAAGCACGAGGAGTTATATGCCAAATTCTCCAAATGTGAGTTCTAGATGCAAACCGTTCAATTCCTTGGACACGTGATTGATAGTCAAGGAATTCATGTAGATTCATCTAAAATCGAGGCTATCAAGTGCTGGCAAGCACCTACAATGCCGACCGAAGTACGCCAGTTCTTAGGACTTGTTGGGTACTATCGGCGCTTCATTGAGAATTTCTCCAAAATAGCCCAACCACTCACAACGCTCACTCAAAAAGAAAAGAAATTCGATTGGATTGATAAGCAAGAATCAGCTATCCAACTGCTCAAACAAAAGCTTTGCAATGCACCTATTCTATCACTACCCGAAGGCAACGATGACTCCGTGGTATACTGCGATGCTTCACACCAAGGTCTTGGTTGCGTGTTGATGCAACGAGATAAGGTTATCGCTTACGCCTCCCGACAGCTCAAAATCCATGAAAAGAATTACACCACTCATGATCTTGAACTTGGAGCTGTCGTCTTTGCACTCAAAATTTGGAGACACTATCTGTACGACACCAAATGTACAATCTTCACAGATCATAAAAGTCTCCATCACATCTTTGATCAAAAGGATCTCAACATGAGGCAACGTCGATGGGTCGAGTTGCTTACCGATTATGATTGCGAGATTCGTTATCATCCAGGCAAGGCAAATATTGTTGCCGATACCCTCAGTCGAAAGGAACGTGTAAAACCACTTTGAGTTCGAGCTCTCAGTATGACAATTCACAATGATCTCATCATACAAATCATCACTGCTCAACTCGAAGCCCTCAAATCTGAAAACATCAAAAACGAGTCCTTGCGTGGCATGGACCAACAATTTGAAACCAAACTAAATGGGGCTAGATACTTCTCTAACCGAATTTGGTTGCCTAGTTTAGGGAACCTACGAGACTTGGTGACGGATGAAGCTCACAAGTCCAAATACTTTATACATCCTGGGTCTGATAAGATGTATCATGGCATCAAAGAGTTGTATTGGTGGCCAAATATGAAGGCTGACATCGCCACATATGTCGGCAAATGCTTCACATGCTCTAAAGTAAAAGCAGAATATCAGAAACCTTCCGGCTTACTCCAACAACCGGAAATACCTTAATGGAAATGGGAGCAGATCTCTATGGATTTTATCTTGAAACTACCAAAAACATCTAGCGGTTGCGATACCATTTGGGTGATCGTCGATCGTCTCACTAAATCTCCTCATTTCCTAGCTATCAAGGAAACCGATAAAATGGAACACCTCACACGAATCTATCTCAAGGAAATTGTATCCCGACACGGCGTTCCCATCTCGATTATCTTAGACAGGGATAGTCATTTCACATCTCACTTTTGGCAGTCACTTCAGAAATCATTGGGTACTCGTCTGGATATGAGTACTGCCTATCATCCACAAACCGATGGCCAAAGTGAACACATAATCCAAACACTGGAAGACATGCTATGAGCATGCGTAGTTGATTTCGGTGCAAACTGGGAACATCACTTACCGTTGTGTGAATTCTCATACAACAACAGCTATCATGCCAGCATTGGAGCTGCACCCTTCGAGGCACTATATGGTCGTAAGTGCCGATCACCTGTCTGTTGGACCGAAGTGGGAGACAGCCAACTCACTGGTCCTGAAATCATACACTAGACCACCGAGAAGATCGTTTGTATTCAAAACCGGCTGAAAGTCACACGTGATCGTCAGAAGAGTTATGCTGACGTGAGACACAAACATCTCGAGTTCCAGGTTGGGGATCGAGTACTCTTGAAAGTCTCGCCTTGGAAAGGCGTCATCCGTTTTGGTAAACGCGGGAAATTGGACCCCAGATACATTGGACCTTTTGAGATCCTTGAAAGGATTGGTCCAGTGGCATATCGATTGCAGCTGCCACCCGAGCTCAGCAGCATGCATCCCACATTTCACATTTCTAACCTGAAGAAATGTCTGTCTGATGAGACACTTATCATTCCTCTTGACGAAATTCATATCGATGATAAACTTCATTTCGTCGAGACACCAGTGGAAATCATGGACCGTGAGGTCAAACAACTTAAACAAAGTCGTATTCCCATTGTCGCGCTCCTATCGGTCGGTCGGATTTAACTCCGGTCGTTGTTCTAACAGCAACAGAGGCGGCGGACAGTGAGATGTTTTAAATTTGTAAAGCTGGGGACCTAAGTTTTACTACGGCTGTATAGCAGCAGTATGACCTAGGGTCGTTCTTCAAGCTAATCGTATTGTGAAACGGGAGTATCAAGACAAGTTGTTTAGTTTAGTGATGGGATTTTTCAAACATATATATTTTTTTAATGGGTTTTTGTTACTTAGGTCCGTAAATTAAAGCAATTAAATAAAAGTAAATAAATGGAAAACAGAAATAGGGATGAAATCAGTATGGAGGATATGTGTTTGTTATGACTTCGTTAGCTTATGCGGAGGTGATGCTAGGGTTTTGATATGAAAACGTCTTTTAAAGGTTTGTGTCTTATCTGAGCTTAATTGTTCATAGTGTAAACACTAGCACCCTACTGATTGAGGAGACCAATCAGTATGTCACTGAGTACTAGGCCAAATTGAATCTGATCGGAGGAGGATGCCCAACTCTTCAACGTTATCCAGTGATGGAGTAACGACCCTTCTTGGAATGTTAATTCCTGGGTGCATGAGATAGAGTAACATACCCACTAAGGTTCCGACCTTTCTTAACACTACGGGGACAACAAAGTCAAATAAGGCATTTAAGATTAAGACTTGGTTTGGTGACTATTAACTTTATATTAATGGTTATATTTTAGTCTAGAGCTTTCATCACGGTGTACCATGCGATTATGCATTTTCACAGTTTTCCAGACCCGAGATGTACTAACGGTGTATAGTGCAATTAAGCATTTCCACAGTGTTCCAGATCTTTAGGTGTACTACGGTGTACAGTGCGATGAAACATTTCCACAGGTTTGAAGTCAAACCAGGATGTGACACAGTCTTCAACCACCGACATTTCCTTAGCTCCTACGTATTTGTACTTTACCAAAGGTGTTTCCAACGTTACACGAAGTACAGTGCCGTTTACCGTGGTCTTTCCGGGGTCACATACTTTATGGTCACTCTAGACTAGTTTAAACTACGTTTGTATTAAAGCCCAACCATCTATGATATAAACCATCCCTCACTATTTCCCAATAAATCCCTGATTGATTCACGGTGTACTATACGAAAGGTTTTAAACGGTATTTCCACAGCTACGCAATTCAGACCATGTTTATAGTTTTAGAAAACACAGATAGGTAGTGACCGTTTGAACAAGGTTCGCGACTCCTTGTCATAAAGGTTCTAACCACATTTAATTGGAGGAAAGGCGATTAGGTTTAGAAATTCATAAATACAAGATTAATAGATCACCAGTTTTCATTTATATAATATAACTGGAAACATTATTTCCACAACGGATTGTGCCCGCGACTTTCATAGCTTCCACGTTCCGTACTACACACATAAGTGATGATTCCGGCGCTATACAAATGAAAGCCGTATAACGTTACCTTCGTTATTTCATAATGTTATCCAATTATATTGTTTAAAGCAGCATCACCTCACACATATATAAACTAACTACATCATAACAAACACACAAGGAAACTACTCACTACGCATAATAACATATCCTAAATCTAGCATAATAACAATAGCAATTATCATTATAACAGATAAGGAAAGAAATAACCGTTAATAAAGCGTAGATTGAATAAGCGTTTATAGAGAGAATCAAGCAGAACTTCCGCAATATCCTTGACAATATTACAATAAAAGCCCCTGAACTATTCCCTACGCTATTACAAAAGTAGCCCCTCCGTTAGTTTCAGTTAAATACTAACTGAGAACTAACTAGACCTAACCCTAATTTCTAGAGAGAGAAAGAAAGAAAGAGAGTTTAGAGAGAGATAGAGTGTGTGCGAGAGAAAGTGGAAATGGAGAAATGAATGGAATGTTGAAGTGTGTTTAATGTTGGAGGAGTGACCTCCTATTTATAGGCAAAGCTTGAAATCAGCCGTACAACTCGCGAAGCACGCACGTACAAGCAAACGAAGCACAAATGGGCAGCATATGGGGTACCAGGGGCCGTATACGGCCTTCATAGGGCCGTATACGGTGTATAAAGGGCCGTATATGGTCTATGAAGGGCCGTATACGGTGTGCAAGGCCGTATACGACTTCCGTCTAATTTCGTTCGTTGCTTAAAACGTCTGTATCTCCTTCGTTATGCGTCCGCTTGACCTGATTCTTTCGCCTGTGTCTTCGTAATTCCGTTACGCTTCTAATGGTGCCAATATCACTGAAATTGGATGTGTATATCTTTAGCATAGCCGAAATCACTTTATAGGAGTTTGTAACCGTCCTGTCTTCTCCGTTCTTTATCTGATTTGCATGATTCATTGATTTTCTTGTCTCGATTTTACCTATTACATCATATCATAAGGTTATAATATGCTTATCATAGGATAAATGAGGGTGCGAGAATTGGTTGCTGCTTATTTGCTCTGTTTTGCTCGTTATTCGGATGTTTTTTACTGACTTTTGTAGCAACGTCTATATTTTGAGTACTTTAGTGAATTTTAGTAAATAATGATTCTTTTGGAATGTTTTCACTAAAGATGTGCCCAAAAAGTGTGGAATAATGGCCTTGAAAACATGACTTTTTGCGTCACATCACCCATCGTTAAGGTCCGGTGGAATTCGCGGCGTGGTCCGGAATTCACTTGGGAACGGGAAGACCAAATACGACTCAAGTATCCACATCTATTCTCAAACTCCACTCATACAACGACTCGGAGCTAAATTTCGGGACGAAATTCTCCTAACAAGGGGAGAATGTGACACCCGCCAAATTAGGGCTTGCAATTAGTTCCTAATCACTCTATTAATACATGTAATTAGTTCTATGTTAGGCTAATTGTATGTATCATTATATATATTTTAGATATATATACAAGTTCGCGATTTGATTAAATCGTGCATTTTCTTATCGGACGGATCCCGATACAGTAATACGGACGTTGGTGAATCAAATTATTAAGTAATATGAGATTATTTAATGATCACATTATTTATTAAATATTATGTTTATAATATTTAACACGTAACTCGTATCGTATCAAATAAATCATACGCAACAAAAACGCGCGAGACGCGCCCGACTATCGAAATAAACCTAAGTTATATTTTTATAACTCATTAAAAAGTATTTTGATAAAATACTTCATTATAATTATCGTATTTTATATCGATAACAAAAACGTTTGGATAAAACGTCACGTGAATAAACAATCATTAAATGAACGCGTAAACTAAACCCGACACTTCAACTAAACATTTTTATAAATGTTTTCCAAGTACTATGATTAACACTTCAAGTTAAAAATATCGAAAATCAAATGTTATTTAAAACACGTACGTATAACGTTTAACGTACAAACAAACGTTTAAACGACCGTGAAAACGAACACCTCACGGGGCGCAAACTCGAGGAAACAAAAATTTGGGCAACCCACACTATGGTAGGCCACCCTAGCCGGTTTGTCAAACCAACCCACCACCTCCCCCAAGATGTGTGGATCTTGTTTGTTGACTTGCATAACCAAACCACACCTCCATGTTTTACTCTTCATTTTACCACCTCCATCCACTCTCTCTAAACCAAACTCTCTCCTCCTCTTTCCCTCTCTAAAATCAGTCAAGAACACCACCAAAAATCACCATAAAAAGTCTTTGGATCACACGAAGGTTTGAAGCAAAAACGTTCACCACAACGCTAGCTACATTTCTATCTTCTCTGTTCCTAAAATCGACACTTGTAAGAACTCGTCACCTATCAAAACTACTTATAATATGATTTTATACATGTTAGTATGCTCCTATAACAAGTAATTGTCCAAATCATAAGCTCAAAAATGTTTTTGGAACAAATACATATAAACAGTAAATCAGTCCAGACTTTGCTCCTACTTCCACGATTTTTAGAAAAATCATTACAACATGAAAATGAACGTTTCTTAAGCCTAAAATTAATTACAAAAAGTAAGGTTTCTAACAAAAATTGTTACGTAACAATCTGACTCCGTTTATTACACGAAAATAATTTTCTCCGACGACGTATCAAAGCTGTCTCGGTTGACAGAAAACTGGTCAGTCTTCTCGGAGCCATAACTCGAGTTCTAGACATCAAAAACGTATGAGACCACCTGTAAAATCTTCCTATGGATGTTTTTTACAAAAAGTTCTTCTTTGTCTCGTTCCAAAAATACACCCATTTTTCCAGAAAATTAGAATTGTAGGCAAAGGTCTAAATTCGGACTAAACTGCACCCTGATCCTTTGCGAATTTTTAAAAAATATCAAACGACCTCCAAAAGTCATAAAACAATTACTGAAAGTACATAACATATGTGGAAACATTGTGTAAAAATTTCGGAACGTTTCGATAAAGTTTTCTATTTTAAGTAAAAATCACAAATTCAGACTAATTTTCACTCCGAACTTTGACTTTTATTGACTTTCGGATTTTCAAGCTAACTTCGGATTTTCTTGCCAAATTAGGATTTTTGACTCCGAAAGTCAACTTTCAGAGTTGACTTTTGGATGAACAGTATTTTGAACTCTAAGTTCGGATTTTATAGTTTCGGATGCCTACTTTCGGACTAGGAACAAATTCGGATTCACAAACTTCGGACAAACTAACTTCGGACTCACTAACTTTCGGACACATGCTTACTTTCGGATAAATATACATTCGGACATTTATATATATATATATATATATATATATATATATATATATATATATATATATATATATATATATATATATACTCATACATCTATTTCCAAAAATATTTGTGCAAAGTTTTACATACCCTTGCGTACCAATATACTTTTATAAGTATACAAAATAACGAAATACATAATAATAATATTTGGATTATTATTACAAACCGTCACCAACAGGCCGTACACATTTTCAAAACTCAAACCTAATCAATCAAACCAAATCATTTGGACATTACTAGTTGAATGAGCAACTAGCGTAGATGGTCTGTTGAGACATCTACATATATTTATAACCTTGCGCGTCTTGAACGCCCGACAGGTTACAAGTCTTCGGACATCAATACACGGCTAATCAACTCAAGTTTATTTAGATAAACACTCAGACTCAGGTTAGTCTCATGGCCCCTCTTTTACTGTTTTACTCAGGGGTGTGATATCATTGCTCGTTTTGTTTTACAATATGAACGCAAGTACAATTCAAAATCAAATACTACATGAGTTTTTTTCACTAATCAATTTAAAGCCCTCCACAATATAGTTTGGTAATACATCTGTAGTGTGAATGTTAGTATATGATATCATATAGGATTGACAATCCTCGTCCGGGTTAGCAAGCACTAACTGCTCAAACGGACGTATTAGCATTTGGGTAGACGAGTGTGGATTAGGCACTCGTAGGAGGCACCTCGATCGGAATTCCTTAATTGGACCCGACCCTCATGTTAAGCTCAGACTATGTGCTAATGGCTGTATAACTTTTATTTTGCTTAATTGCATTTTAAATTCAATTAAATCTTACGGTTCATACAAATATGTGTTGACATACAAACCTGTGAGCTCTCCAGCGTTTCGCTGACCCATTTTAGCATGTATCACAGGTACCCAGCAGTAGTTTGGACTGCCCAACAGGACACTTAGCTCGAGTCATCATGCAAACTATCAAAGATTTAGATGCATTATTATATTTTTGTGTAAAGTAATTATGTATTTAAATCTCTCCATTTTCAAACGAGCTAATGTAAACAATATTTTGATGTAAACTTTGGTTTTATCAATACAAGTTGTATAACGACGCATATAGTAGTCGTTCATTATATCTTTGTGCTGTGATTACTGTATTAGTCACGCCCCGACCCGAACCGCTTCTGCATCAAAATTTAGGGGGTGCGACACATCCAGTGTCGCAAATGACAGAATCTTGAAAACACAAATTTCACTAAGTGTCGAACACTTACAATAACCAAATCTTATACGATACCACTCGTACACGAAAACATATATACTCATATAAATATACAACGAAACATAATAATACTTTGACAATTATTATTACAACCGTCACCAACAGGCAGTACATGTTTTCAAAATTCAAACCTAATCAATCAAACCAAATCATTTGGATGTTACTAGTTGAATGAACAACTAGCATAGATGGTCTATTGAGACATCTACTCATATTTATAACCTTGCGTGTTTTGAACGCTCGGCAGGTTACAGTCTACGGACATCATAGCATTGTTTGTTGCTACATACACATCAGACTCAGGTGAGTCTCCGCATTTTTACTGTTTTTACTCCCGGGGTGGGAATACATGTTCTATTTGTTTTTCATGTGAACACAAGTACTAAACCTTGCTATATTCTGCATGAGTTATTTGCTAATCATTTTAAAGCCCTCCACGATCATAGTTTGGTAATACTTTTGTAGCGTGAATATTAGTGTATGGTACCATATGGGATTGACAATCCCCGTCCGGGTTAGCAAGCACTAACTGGTCAAACGGACGCATTATCATTTGTTCATACGAGTGTAGAGTAGGCACTCGCAGGGAGGCACCCTCGATCAGGCACTTGATTGTGATCCTGATACCTCAGTTAAGCTCAGACTGTGACCTCATGGCAGTAATATACACATATTTATTTGTTTGGTTGCAAACATTACTTAAATCTTGTGGTTCATACATTATGTTTATTCATACAAACCTGTGAGCTCACCAGCTTTTAGCTGACCTATTAGCATGTATTCTCAGGTTCTCAGCAGCAGCAGGTCTGCTCACTTGGGATACTTAGCTCGAGTCGCATGCAAACATCAAGAGATTTTCCTGCATTATTATATTTTGTAAAAGTAGTAATGCCATAGAATCTCTCAGATAGGTTACCGAGCTTTTGTAACTTATCAACTATTGTAAACTTTTATTACAATCAATGTATTTTTTGTAAACGACGCATGTAGATGTCGTTCAATATATATTATGTGCTGTGATTACCGTATTAGTCGCGCCCTGACCCGAACCGTTTCCACATCATAATTTGGGGGTGCGACATCAATAAAGACAATTACCGACTTGTCAAGCATGGGACGACAAACTCGGTTCATTAAGTACATAAAGGCAGCTGGAGCATTAGTCAAGCCGAAGGGCATAACAACGAATTCAAAATGGCCATATCGAGTACGAAAGGCAGTTTTAGGAATATCTTCTTCCTTGACTTTTAGTTGATGTTATCCAGAATGAAAATCAATCTTAGAGAAGAAACTGGCACCTTGCAACTGATCAAACAAATCATCAATTCTAGGTAAAGGTTACCTATTTTTGATGGTCACTTTGTTCAACTCACGATAATCGATACACATTCTTAGAGAACCATCTTCATTTTCACGAATAAAAACTGGAGCTCCCCAAGGTGAACTACTAGGACGAATGAAGCCTTTATCGAGCAGCTTTTGCAATTATTTAATCATTTATTGCATTTCACTTAGACCTAATCGATAGAGAGTTTTAGCAATAGGTGCAGCTCCAGAAATTAAATCAATCTGGAACTCCACCTGTCTATCGGGTGGTACACCCGGAAGCTCATCAGGAAACACAACAGGAAATTCATTTACAACAGGAATATCAGAAAGTTCTATTGTTACAGTTTTAGAGTTGTCAACCACGTGTGCCAGAAAGTTCTATTGGAATAGATCGGCTGGAACGTTCACCATAAACAGTCACTACCTTTCCGCTAGGTGCTTTAAGGAGGACTACTTTTTCATGACAATTAATAATACCTTTGTTCTTTCCCATCCAGTCCATTCCTACAACAACGTGAAACTCTCCCATTTGCATGGGAATTAAATCTATTTTGTATATCTCAACACCTATCTCAATAGTACACCCCTTGTAAACATCATTAACAATCACAAGTTTACCATCCACAATTTCAACTTCTAAGGGGTGATTCAATTTAGAAATAAGAGTATTTAAACGCTTACAAAACGAAAGTGATACATAAGATTTGGTGGCTCCAGAGTCGAATAAAACATGGGCAGGTATAGTGTTAATAATGAAGGTGCCTGTTACCACGTCATGTGACTCCTTTGCATCCTCAGCGGTAATTTGAAAAGAACGATTCTTTGGCCTCGATCCACTCGTCTCTCTCTTCTTCTTAGCTTCTTTTCTTTGTTCATTCCTACTCAAATCTTTCATTCTTTTCGGACAATTTGCTTACAAGTGATCATCCTTGAAGCAATAATAACACAAACGATAAGGATTTAGACAATTTGATGCGATATGCCCAGGTTTGCCATATTTATAGCACGAGGTACTCCCCAATTGACACTCCCCTGGATGTCATCTACCACAATTATTTCATCTGGGAAACTCTCATGTTGGAGGCTGTGGGCGACGTGCTTGATGTTGTTGCTGTTGTGATTGTTGTTGTTGTTGTTGTTGTTGCTTTCCCCCGATTCTAAACTTTTTAAATGGTGGTGAATGAAAAGAAGATGGATGCTCAACCTTTTTTTTACTTGCAGCTTCACTAGCTTTTGCTTGCAAGTCTTTTTCTCGTGCCAACGCCTTGTTCATCATTTTTGGAATTGTATCATAGAAAGTTGGATCAACGAACTCCCTAATCTCTACATTCATATGACGGTAAAAGTGATCACATAAGAGTTTGGGATTAGAAGTATACTCCGGGCAAAAATGAGATTTATCGTGAAAAACCCTTGTATACTCAGCAATTGACATATTCCCTTAGTTAATCGCAAGGAATTCCCCTTTTAACTTCTCCATCTCTGCCATCGGGGCAAACTCTCCCAAAAATATTTCCTTGAAAATGTTCCAAGGAAATCTTGCAGCTACCTCAAAACCATGAGTTTTAACCTGTGTATCCCACTAGTCATGTGCACTACCCTTCATCTGATGTGCAACAAATGGTACTTTTAATCTTTCGGGGCATTCACATAGCATAAAGGTCTCTTCAAATTCACCTAACCATCTGAGACTAACAATAGGATTTATCTCTCCTTTAAACTCCGGTGGGCTACAGTTAGCAAAGTTTTTGAATTCAAATCATTCTTTTTCCTTGTTTATTTCACGTTGAGATGCTTTTGTTTCTACGTGTTGTTGAGGGTTCATCAAAGTTGGGTGCTTTTGTTCAAACTCAACTAATCGTGAGCTTATTATCTGTTCCATTCTTGAAAATACAGTTGGGGAAAATTCCTCGAGGGCTTGCCCGATGATTCTTTTCAATATAGCCTCATCTTCGGGATTTATGTTTCTCTCAGATTCATTCTCCTCGTGAGTGGGAGAACGTGCGTGAGAACCCTCGTCATCTTTATTTGTAGGTGCATCCATTTACTAAAAATTTAACAATTATGGTTAACACAATGAATTCTTATAATATAATTACATGGAAGCTTCCTAATTCAAACCATCAAGAACAATTTTTCAACCTTTCTATTTTATGTTCAACAACTTTGAATCCCCCATGTGTACTAGTATAATATAACTCCGTTGGCCAGACGTAGTAATATTAAACTAATGACATATTTCTATTCAAAGTTCTTAAGGTAAAGACCGTTCTCGATGTTATACAACTAATCACATAATAATAGGACTACTAAAACACAACTATAACATGTAATCATGCATTCATAAGTGGTTTAAGTTTAGGAAATTTTATTGCGGATTACATAAATCTCTTAAACCATCGCTCTAATACCAACTTGAAACGCTCAAAATTTTAGATTTTTTTTTTATAAACAAATATCGTCACATAACTCGTTTTTATGGTAATCAAAAATCGCGTCGCGATCTATAGTAATCGCGTCGCTATTCTATAAGATCGCGCCGTGAACCTTGACCTGTACAGACTTGCAAAAACTCACTTTTAAAACTCGAACTTGGAACGCGAATAATTTTTGACTCGGTAACATTTAGGCAACCAAAATTTGCAGACACATTTCTTATGACCATATAAAGGTTTCATAATTTGCACTTTTTCAAAATCCGCGTTTACGTAGAATTTAGACTTAATTCTAACATATGATCGTTTTGACCATTTTTACAACCAAGACAAATTCCAAATCACATGCTTTATGACTTCCACTTTCTAACAACATATGCAACATCCACATTGACTCCTAAATCAATAACAAAGGGCAACATACTTCTACCTTAACTCGTTTTAGCAACGATCTGACAACCCATTTGGGCACCAAACGACCCATTAAGGGAAATCAACCATAATAATCAATTTACTTCTAAATTCCACTCACATTTGACTAACTCAATGTAATTAATAATATGCCACTTTCAAATTCAATCAAAAGTTTTATTTCAGTACTTGACTATATTACATCAACTTCACATATACTTCTCATTACCCACAAAACATGACAAAGTATATGTTCACCATTATCTTTTAACTTTCAAAATACATATCAACTAGCAACTTAACTTCAAAATATATTGTTTGGGCGATTTATACAAATGATACACAAAATGATAATTTAGAGAAAGGGGCTTGCTAACTCACATCTAGCAAGCTAATACACGCTATCCTTTGGCAATATACTTCCCTTCTCTAAGTTCATTTGTACCTACAACATTCAACAACTTAAAAGAATAAGCATATAGCTTAGTGAGCATATGAACAATTAATTAAGTAATTCACTAAATCAATGAACAATTATCAATAATAAATACTTCAACTTAACTAATCAAGCAAATGAGCAAATTATAGAGATTTCTTTCGTTAAGTGGATCCACTTACACTTTCACTAATCACATATGCACAACATCTAATCACCACTCTAGCTAATATGAATTAGCTAGTCTAATCGCAATTATAGCCAACATAAGTTAGCTATCTAATCATAAACATAGCTAACATAAGTTAGCTATACTAATCACAATCATAGCTAACATAAGTTAGCCATTCTATTCAAAATCAACCTCTTCTATGCTCATTTCATATCTTTCAACACTAATCAACTATTATCAACAACTAGCAACAATAATCAACGACAAATATCAAAATGAAATAATATTAATACTCCACTCGATTGTGTGAATCTCTTGCACGTATGCAATCCGGAATCACACACTCATTACTCAATTAACTTCCATATCACTCACCTTTGTTTCTTAGACCAATATGCGATTTAGTGATTATGTACGAATTGCCACACCTTTAACACCTAGCATACAACACTTTGCAATATACAATGAATTTTAACATTTAATAATCATTAAAATCAACTAACAACATCATCAACTCAATCATTCTCTTGGGCTGATTAAGTTAAACTTCTAGTCACACTAAACATAATCTTACCTTTATGTCATAAGCACTTTCTACAATTCAACTATTTGATTTACCACTTCAATTATAATCTCATTATTATTCTTTTAAACTACTATCTAAGGAGATTATTACAATTTCATGAAATTAAGCATAACCTACTTTGGGTCATGAAGAATACTTATTTGGATTTCATTATTTGTTTATAATTGGAGCTAATACAACTCTTACCAAGCTTAATAAATCATCAAATGTACATAACTCATCATCAAAATTTGTTTTTTTTTTTATAAATTATCAACTCTTAACCTAAGCTTAGGGCATATGGAATTAGAGAATATCACTTACCCTTGTTTAAAAATGATAGATAGGGGATAAATTAAACTTCTTAAGCCCTAATTTTGATTTGAAAACTGATTTTTCTTGCTCTCCTTCCACGATTTCTTCTTCTTTCTTCTAAGTTCTGGAACAATTTAGGAGATGTATGTATGTATGTATCGTGTAGTGTATGTATGTACATAAGACTTATTTAATTAGCTCCTTTCAACTATTATAAACACTCACTTCTAGTCCCCTTATTGAATGTTATTATTTAGAACTTAAAAACCATTCGCGATTATTCTTATTTTATACACTAATAATAATAATAATTTAAAATAATTATTTATTTATTTACTAAAATAATATCTTAAAAATTCGGGTGTTATAATGATTTTACTCAATATGTTCAATGTCAATTGCTTCAATGTTGCTGTTTTCAAATTTCATTTTCAAGTGTTGTTTCACTATGTTCACGATGTATCGTCAAGTTTGTTTCAAGTTCAATGGTTGTATTCTAGATAGGAAAGATATATTTCATATCTCACATGTAACACAATTAAGCTTCCTATATATCAATATATAATTATTATTTCTCCAAAAAAGAAGAAGATAGAGTACTTTATTTATATAATGAATATTATTAGTTAAATTTACTTTTAATCATGTTTATCATTTATTATTATATTGATGTCCTTTTATGTCATTTTACACTTCAAAGTTACAGCAACAGCTAGTTTGCCAAACAATTCTGTACAAATATAATTACAGCTTACAGCTCCAACCTATAACTACAGGCTACAGCTACAATTTACACCTATAGCCTATAGCTTACAGCTACTTTACAAAACAGACCCTTAATTTGTTAATTGAATTTTTAATGACATCATCACATTTTTTTATATATATTTAAGATTCTTGGTTCTCATTTTTATTTGAATTTAAATACTTGACAAACAAGTGACTTCTTTGTAGCATATAGAATTATAAATAGTATTATAGCAATCGGGTGTAAATCAAAGGGTCACATATTTCTTAAAACCATTTTATTGTCCTAATTGAAATTTTTTTTTTTAACAAATGCAACATCATTGTAATGTTTTGGTGCATATAATAAAAGATGACGGCTTAGAGAGTAGTGCAAATATACTAGTAATTATTCTTATTTTGCCAAGTAAAAGATACGAGAAGATAAATACACACTTTTACAACTAAACGTCTAATTTGTGTGGAATACGAAATTTTAAGTTAAAAAGTACTCTGATAAATAAAAAATGATTTTCTCTCACTTCTCAAATCACCCATTTTCATGAGATAACTTGTACTTTTCTACGTCTTTTCACTTTTTTTTTTTTCCTTTAGATAAACTCAAAAACATGAAATTTTCATATTATACTTTTGTTTATTTCTAGTTACTTCTCTTTTCATCCAGATTCTTATTAGGTTATGCACATTTTCTTCCCTAGTTTTTGAGCGATAGAAAAAGAGGAAAAAATGACATAAAATGATAGGATAGAAAAGAAGAGAAAGAATATTTATGTGTACCCAAGTTGGACAGAAGAAACATGAAATTTATACAGATTCTTTATGAAAAAACTTGCACAATTTTTCTTCTATAACATTTAAAAAAAATAATGAATATATAAAAAATGTGTAAATTTTTTTTTTTTTTTTGTTTATTCTATTTTGAAAAAGTGATATTGAGAGAAGATAATCTTAGAAGGTTTGAAAATAAAGGCGGAGAGCTAAATAGTCATTGGTTTGACAGTATTGAGGTGACCTTTCAACCACGAGGTTTGAGTGTTCAAGTACTCGGAATGAAAAATGTATATATAGTAGTTGTGAATTAATTTAAAGTATATACATATAATATCGAATATTTATGGTAGGGATGGTTAAGTATTTGTCTTTATGAAACAATGAAAATAAAAGTAGAGGAAGAATTTGCACAAATTTTTAGGGAAAAATGAAAATAAAATTAGAAGTATTCAAGTTTTTTTAAAGAAGTTTTATGGAAAAATTGTAAATTAAATAAACATGCATCGGGTTTTTTTTAGAAAGGCAAATATTCACATACCCTACTACTGCAAATAATTACGTTAATCCGTTATATATACAATTGTCTCATCCCTAGTGCTCGAACCCCCAACCTCTTGGTTGGAAGGGTCACCACGATATCGCTAGGACAAGGGTAAATTCACTTTTAGAAAGGATGATGATAAATCCACCATCTATTTTGATAAATCCACCACAATCATGCATTGACAGGTTGTATTGTACAGTCTGTTAAAACATAATTGTGGTGGATTTATCAAATTAGATGGTGGATATATCAATCCCCTTTTAGAAAACACAAGTTATCTAATTTTTAAGTTAAACAAAACAAAAAATATCATAAAAGTGGAACGCTTCCCTAAAAATCTGTAACAATAGTCATACATATGAGTTCGACAGACTTGCATAGTTGTATCTCATGTGGTGAATTGGTGATCAAAAAGTATTTTGTGCCAAAGAATCAATTATTTTAATCGAATAAACGCAATGAAGGTTGGTAAATGCCAAAACAATTTTTTAAGATCTTTGTTTCCGGTACAAGAACAAGAATGTTCAAAACTCCCAAGTAAACACAATGTTTCCACTTGTGTTTATACAGGCGTAAAACATTATGAATATCTATTACTATCACACGATTTAAATAATCAATTCAAATCACATGTTATCTTTCATCTTCCTCTTTTCTGGTACTATTGTAAAACAACAGTTAATCTAGGATCAAGATAGATGCCAACCGAAAAAAGTGTAATTATAACAAAAGAAAATTGTGTATGCAGCACGAGGTATCAACTATGCATCACGAATCATAGAGTCGATCCTACATGCTTATTTTCATTTGAATTTTTCGGTCTCTAATTATTGTTTATCGAGCCAATTGTGTCTACTACAATGAGTTCATGTTTTCTACGTTTGGTGTACAAACTTTCGGATTTGACAACGTTATTAAACATCCATTCTATTTTCATCATGGTCCTTTGCATCTTAGTTTGACTCAGTCAACACGTTACATATCCTCATTTTCATGTTAGAGGAGTCCATATGAGTCTATGACGCCATTCTCAGTTCTTCTATGCGTCTTGTCACCAAATAGAGAGGGTGTTATTGGCACTTACCATGGAAGTAAGGCCATTTTAATAATTTTTCCTTTTAGTGTAAAACAATGGTATTATTGTTAACTTTTTGGTACCTCGAAAAAGAAATAAAAAATAACAAAGTTAAAAAATTAAATAAATATATTATTGGTGAACGTGGTAAGTTATATGTAGGGATGATAATGGTCAACCGATTCAGTGGATATCTACCCGATCCATCCACTTGATGATGGATATAGACGATCTAAATGGATGAATAACAGATATGGATTGTGATGTGAATGATTAGTGGATCGGATGTGGATGATAAATTATCATCTATGGATTTATCCATTATCATCGGAAATGCATTATTACATACATAAATATATAAATAAACACATATACGCATAAACATTTACATATCCACATACACATCTACCATAAACTATTAAAATGTTATCGAATACTAGGATCGTAAAAAGATATAATTATGTGGATATTCATAAATTCGAAATTTAAGTATCTAATGTATAGTTGAAAGTTTTTTTGTATTATCTACTAGTATAACTTATAGGTTGTGCTACGCACAACCCTCGAACCGTATTAAAATTGATAAGGAAATTGGTACTGTGAAGTTGTAATATCTCCGTCCCAATATAATTGTCCAGATTTTCATTTTCAAATGTTTCAAAATAATTATCCACAATCAACTTCAACCGAGTTAATCTTTCAAACGATTGTTTAAAATTTTAGTTATTTAATTTTTGAGATGTAATATATGCTTCAAGTCCCATGTGTTAGCATATAAAATATTGATGAGGTGTCATGTTTTCAAGCTATCTTTTTAGTAAAGATGATTGGGTTAATAATTGAAAAAAAAAATAGAGATAATGTGTTATTTTTTGAAGAGTTAGGAGATGAGCTGGTTTTCTCTACATATAATCTAATATAATAATAATAATAAGATAAGATAAAATATGTGATGCAAATATGCAATTATAAATTTTTGAGTTGTAGTTTAAGAATTAAAGGTTTAAGAAGATTTATGTCTCAAAATAATATTATTAAAAATAGTAAAATTATAACAACAACAACAACAACAACAACAACAACAACAACAACAACAATAATAATAATAATAATAGGTGATGATATGTCATAATTGTAACACCCCCAAATTCGTTAATTGTGTTTAGCGGAAGCATTAGTTAAGTTAGGGGATGTCACAATTACACAGTACATGCATATGTATCAGAGCTTATGATTACAACCAAACATATATTAAGATGCCAAAAGTATTAGTTAGAAAGTTTACGATTCATAGAATCGTACAAATGTAAAAGTATTCAAGTTACAAAAGTAGATTTCGTAAATATGACTAAACAGTTTTAGTTATACAAAAGAAATCCAGTTGTCAAAAGTTGGCATCCTAAAGCTTCACGGGTCGCCTAAATTCCATGTGTGTAGGCGGTTCTTACATGCGCTGCTAATTCCCTGAAAAACATAGTAGAAAGTTAACAACGAGGTTGAGTGAATTCACAGATTTTATGTTTGCAGTAGTTGAATCAAGTTCGTAAGCACAGTTGTTTAAATCAAATACGTTCACAAATAGTTATTGCCATAACAGTCGAGTAATGTTTTGTGGAATGTTATCCAAAGTATCAGTTTAGTGGGTTGTTCACCCAAAGCTTCGGTTTACGTGGGATGTTACCCAAAATACAGTTTAAACACGTTGCTGGTCGTTCTCCAGCGAAATACAAACAGTACCGGTCGTTCTCCGGTCAAATACGCACGGGGCGTTCTCCCGTCCAATAAAAACAGTTTTACCGGTCGTTCTCCGGTCTAGATACGCACGGGTCGTTCTCCCGTCCAAAGACGCATGGGTCGTTCTCCCATCCAAACACTGCTGGTCGTTCTCCAGCGAAATACGCACCGGTCGTTCTCCGGTCCAAATACGCACGGGTCGTTCTCCCGTCCACTTGGCCAGTCGTTCTCTGGCACTAAAATACGTTGCTGGTCGTTCTCCAGCGTTTTCATAAAAAGTACCGGTCGTTCTCCGGCCCAATACGCACGGGTCGTTCTCCCGTCCAAACAAAACAGTTTACCGGTCGTTCTCCAGTCTAGTAAAACAGTTTGTCAAATAGTTTATCTCGATTATTTTAGTTTATAGTATGAAAATGTTATTTCATAAACATCAGTTTGCACAAAAAGTTCTACAGTTCAAAACACTCCAATCGTTCGAGTAAACTAGTATACAGTCATGTATATAAAAGCAGTTATGGCAAATAGTAACACAGTTGACTATGTTTTCCACCCCTGTTCAAAAGTAGTTAAAACAGTAAAATAGGGGCCGTGAACTCACCTGTTGAGTTAAGTAATAGTGCGAGAGCTAGCAAAGCCTAAAGCCCAAGGTACACCTAGTCGAATCTCCTAACGTCCTAAACGCATGAGATTTAATAAGTATGTGGATGTCTAAGATAATCACCCATGCTAGTGTTCGTACAACCAAGTTATGTCCAAATGTTTGTTCTGTGTTTATGTTTGAAGTTTTGAAAGTGTATACGACTCGTTGGTAACTGTTTGTAATAATAATCTCTGAAAATATTATCATATTGCTTCGTTGTGTTTCATAAGGTACGAAATTGTGTACGGGGGTCCGGGGGCAGCGCCCCTGGTAGCGGGGTCCAAGGGGTGGCAACCCCTGGTGGAGTCAGGAATGCACTAGTTGACTCTGATTGTTTTGTGCTAGACATCCTAGGCTATTATATGTAATGTAGGTATGTATGAATAGGCCTTACATGAGTACTATCTTTCTGTATATATATATATATATATATGTGTGTGTGTGTGTGTGTGTTGAAAATATATATAACACAATTCCGCTGTACCACCATATACTTACGAAGAGGCACATCGCCGTCTTCCTCACCACCACGACTCGACACTTTCTCCACATGTACGCATAGGAGAATATCACACTTATCGCTGAACCCCGGGAAGGAGGTATAAGCATTATCTATTGGGATGGAAACCCACACATGCTAAACGTCCACGAAATATAAAACAAACTGACAACTTCTCAATCTTGACTATAAGGGTCACCATGGGATTAGTGACGACTAAGTCCACAAAATCACTTGAATCACAGCTTGATCATTTAGATCATCACAAATCGATACCTCGGTGTTAGCCTTCATGCTACGATCTGGAAATTTCGGAACATCAACGCAATCGATGGCCTTAGGGCTACACTCAAACAACTCACAGCACGTAGTGCTGCATTACACGGTATGTTGATACCGCAATTTGGCACGTTAGTACATCACTCATAGTATGTTAATACTATAAGCGGCATGTTGGTGCTACACTCACAGTACATGAGTACTGCAATCTCGGTGCTTTGGGCACCGCATTCCAAGCACTAAGTGCTACTTTCAATATACATGTAGATTTGTTATAGTTACATGTACGACTTATATATATATATATAAACTTACTTAACAGGGCACGAGTTGCCACACTTGACTCTTACTACGCGCGTATACCTGTATAGTGATGTGCACCCCATATATGTATATACGACCACTTAGGCATGTGACGCCTCAACCGATGAATACACACTGATATCACCACACACACCTGGGTTATGTTGGTGGACCCCATTTCAACACCGCACGTGACACTGTGCGTGTCACACTTACCGACATAAATGGCCACATAGTATTTCGGTACTGCACAATTGTCCATAGAACTACTCACGACAACATAGTCTTGGTTGAATACTTTAGGTACACAATTTGGTCATCAATACGACTACGCTTTGAAACTACAACCAAATTGGTCACAACACTCGGAAAACGTGAAATTCATGACAACTTAACTAAGGTTAACTCGACTTAAACTGTTGTATCAACACCACAAAAGGGCAGAAATACGTCTGTCACTCACAATATCAAAACTTCAACATCAAGGATCATAGGATCCCGTGTCCCTCAATTTAAAACTCAAGTGAACTATTCATGTCACTGTAATAATCATCATCTTTGAATAAAGATCTCACGCCTTGTCGTTTCATTCTTATTCAAGAATCATGCCGCCTAAACGACAAACATACACCCAAGCTGAACGCGACCAATTTGCTGATCAAAGAGTGGCTGAAGCTCTAGCTACACGAAGCCGAGCACGACCCTGCACCTATAAGGATTTTCTGAGCTGTGAGCCACTAAATTTCGCTGGAACTGAAGGGGCTGTCGGATTAATCCGATGGATCGAGAAAATGGAATCGGTATTCCACATTTGCAACTGCCCCGACGACAACAAAGTCAAATACTCCACCTACACTCTCCAGGGTAATGCCCTCACCTGGTGGAATTCCTACGCTCAAACTATAGGGGTCGACACCGCTTACAAACTTCCTTGGGAGGAACTGAAACGCATCATGAGGGACGAGTATTGTCCCCGCGAGGAACTGTACAAACTCGAGAACGAACTTTGGCATCTCACTGTAAAGGACAACGATATCATGACATACACCAATCGTTTTAACCAACTGGCACTTCTTTGCCCAACCTTGGTAAACCTTGAACACCAACGAATCGAAAGGTACATCGGAGGACTTCCGTTACGAATTGAGGGAATGGTCACCGCCTCTAAACCCGCCACTATTCACGATGCTGTTCGCATGGCCCACAAACTCATGGCACAGGTGGTTCGATGCGGAACACCTGCAACTGAAAACAACCAAGGAAAATGGAATGGAGATTCCAGCACTAGTCATAACCCAACAAATCAACCCGAACCCTTGAGGTCCTACGCCGCCGAACCTAAAGAAAAACGAGGCTATGCGGGGAACAAACCATTTTGTCACGGCTGTAAACGTCATCATGATGGTTCATGTGGATTACCCTGTGAAAGATGCCAGCGATTTGGACACAAGATCTGGGATTGCAAAGTTCCTGCCAATCCCGACTCACAAAGGATATGCTTCAAATGCAAAGAACCGGGGCATTACAAGAAAAATTGCCCAAAGAAACGCAAAATCCACCTGATCGGCTCGGAATGAGTCGAGCAAATCTTCGACAATAGCGTAGGTACATCCTTTCTCGAAAAGATAACCCTTCGATTTTAGTTACGCTAAGCACATACTTTTATCCCCTGATACCACTTTCGTCTACTTAATGCCGAGTGCATCATAGGGCTAGTTGACCTAGGCCCACGTAAAACTCAAAGTTTGCTTTCAGCAGACTGATCGACTGAACGTTTACAAATTCACTTAGTCTCGATAGGGCTACTCACTGAACGGTCACTTGTGACAACCATCTAGTCCTGAATGGACTACATCGTAAATGACTACCCCATAACCACGGCTTAACAACAACATAAATAAACAAAATATCCGACTACTATGACAAACCACGACACAGTCATGGAATGACTGCCTTCCAACTCCGTCATAAGACATGGTATGTCTACAATCTATTCGACAAACTTCTCGTATGTACATTTCTCCACAGACCTCACGCGATCACGGCCTCACACGAAATTTCGGGACGAAATTTTCATAACAGGGGGAAATGTAACACCCGGTCAAAAAGGCCAATTTTCGCGCCAAATTTAAACTTCAAATAATCGTACTTAGTACGCAATTATAACAAAGTTATATTTTTATAACTCGAATGAAGTATTTTTATAAAATACTTTGGTTGAAAATATATACGTGTTTGTATTAACAAAATTATGAATTTAGAGTAATTAAATTATTTTACGATCGGGCAAACAAACACGGGTATTTTGTACTGTAATTTGGGAGATAGTGTCCTCCCCTCCTTGCATAAAACCGGCCCAAACACACTCCCACCCCCATTTGGATTTCATTTTTCACACACACAAACCCACCTACCTACCTCTCTCTCTCTAAATCTCGATCTCTCTCCCTCTCGGTTTCTTCCTCCAACCGAAACAACAACAACAAGATCAACAACAGCAGCAACATCAACACGAGCATCACCATCATCTTCATCTTATTCATCATCTAAGCACCATCATCATTATTTTCAGACCACACATCAATCCGTAAGATTTCGCCCCTTTTCCTTTGTTATTTCAAGTTTAAAATGATTAATATACCATGTATTAGTGTTATATTAACTTATTGTGACCAAAAACGACACAAAAATGCATTTTTAAAACCAAAAATACGAGCAGTTCGTCGAACGAGCCGAGTCAAGCTGCGAACCGAACCGAGCAACGAACCGAGTTGAGATTTCCAGATCTCAGTTCGTCGAGCGAGCCGAGCCGAGCAGCGAACCGAGCCGAACGAGACGCGAGTCGAACCGAGCAGTGAACCAAGCCTAGCTGCGAGTCGAACCGAGCAGCGAACCGAGCCTAGCTGCGAGTCGAACCGAGCAGCGAACCGAGCAGAACGAGCAAGCCGAACTAATCTGATCTGCGAAATGAGTTTTTGCCCAACGATTCAACATTTGCATAACAACAAGTACACTTTTTACAACGATGACTTACATACAAAACTATATTTTGAGAAGTAGACAACGAAACGACTTTAATAATGATTTAACTGAGAATTATCATTATTACAAAACCGTCACAAACGGGCCATACACCATTCTAAAACTAAACAACGGAAGTGTACTTTCATGACACGTTTAGTTAAACCGATTAGTATCTTACTCATATAACCTCACGTGTTTAGGGCACTAGGAGGTTACCATTCGGACAACACACGTATCGTAGGATCGCTGACAACTCACAGGTAAGTTCATAGCCCCACTCTTTCAACTGTTTTACTGTTTTCGGGGTGAGACGCATGCTTAATTACTACTTTCGGATTATAATGATAAACTTTTATAATTCACACGTAACTATATTACTATTATGTAATACAAATGTGTAATACTTAGGAATTACACCCAATATATTGTTGTAGGACAATATCACTACTTAACCTAGATAGGTTGCCATTGTACATTACTAGATTGTTGGAAAACAATCACCATCACATAACTTGACTAAGTCATCATTATGCATTGACCATATTGTCGCGGGACAATACTATCAAACACACTAGAACTAGTTAGTTCTACCTACATTGGACAACAACTAGACTTCGCACAGGATTAGTTCTCCTTATAGGAACTAAGACTGCCTATACCCTCCAGGATTTCTCGAATGGACTTGTACCTAACTGAACATTTACCAGAATCCTCAATATACTTGCTAGGCTGAGGCTAGGAGTATACGTTAGTATCGTACGTTAGTATAGCTTCTTATACTAATATAAAACAACTAGGTGATGATTAGTCATACCTAGGCTTATGGTGATATACTTAATATCTAAGTATGGTATATACACATTTAGATACGCTAAACCACCTTCATGCGCGGCATGATACTCTATTAGACGTGTTTGTTGATCGACATATATATACATACACATACTTGTACACTATCTCGAGCACGTGGTGCTATCTACTACTTACTTATGTATATTGATATACATACGCCTATACAAACACGATAACTTTAGTCAGACATGTCGTAGTACTGCTGGCTCTCATATACTTTAGTCAGGCATGTCGTAGTACTGCTGGCTCTCATATACTTTAGTCGGGCATGTCGTAGTACTGCCGGCTCAATTACATACTTTGCTTACGAGCAATGCGGACGATGTCCAGATTGGACACACAACGATGCCACGGTAAAGTGGCCACAAAACGATGCCACGGTATTGCAGTGGGCACAAGGACGTATTCGCGGTAAAGCGATACACTCACGGATGGACGGGCTTATGCTCGTGATCCACAACAGTTAACGGGTCGGTGAGATTTCATGCGAGGTCGTTAGCTCAGTATTTGATTAAATACTCTATCGTAGTTCTACGGGACTGCACGGTTACTCATACTCAGCAACGGATCGGCGAGCTTATACTCGAGATCGTTGGCTCAATTTACGTTGCCGGAGGCAACACTACATGCCAGGTAGGCATGCCGATTATTACTCAACATCTTATGACGTGGTCATACAATTACTTGGACTATACTCAGGCAGGTTTGGCCTCGCATTGGTTTATTTCACTTATACCAGATAGGTATCTAGGCATGGATTGCCATACCCTCGATATGACGCAGTCATACACTTGATTGTATTTAGGCTTGTATTGCCTCACGATTGTAGACTCACTATACCTGATAGGTATCTAGGCATGGTATGCCTCATTCCTTATGTACTTAGGTACACACCGCTACTTTTAAGGTAGGAAATACCTAGTGAAATGTATACACATTGGTGTTACATCTTTAATACAATACAAATCAAAATACAGGGATTTCGATCTACTTTTCAAAACATACATGATTTACACTTTATGTTTTCAACTAACAATCCTATGAACTCACCAGCTTTATAGCTGACTCGTTTTAGCATGTGTTCTCAGGTGCCCAGCAGGATTAGGATTGCTACAAGATTATGCTAGCTCGAGTCGCATATTTTTAAACGACGGGATTTCTCTGCATAACTTTTGTATTACAAACTATGTACTGAAATTACTTTGCGAACTCGCAACTTGTATACACTTTTATTTTGAAAACGTATAACTATTTTCAAACGTCTCATTTAGAGTCGTTCATTATTTACCTTTATGCTGTGATATTTGATTTGGTAACACCCGACCCGACCGCTTCCGCAACCCGAAATTTGAGGGTGTTACAGAAAGAGAGGGTTTGGATGATGATGAAAATGAAAATGAAAGGGAAAGATGGTGGGGGTGGGCCGGTTTTTGTTGTTCCAAAAAGGGAGGGGACTTTGTCCCGAATTTGTGGTATTTAGCCCGTGTTCGTTTACCCGATCGTTAAACGTTAAAAAAATATTTTAATTTGGTACATTTTTAATTACGTTATCGAATATATTTTTAGTTTTGAGGTATTTTATAAATGTAATTTAGTTGAGTTCTAAAATTAAAAATTTTATTTTATTTTTATTTTTACGGATACGTTTTGAGTTGTTTCAGTTTAAGAAATAAACGTTATACACTGCAAATACTTTGTAAATATTATCAATATAATAATCGTTAATGTTATTTAATAATCTCGTTTTATTAAATAAATTTTGTTCACCAACAGTCGTATATTTTTGTCGCGTTTGTTCCAATCGTTTCGTACGTAATTACAGCTAATTACGAAATGTAATACTAAACGTATTAACTAGTTGGGCTTTGCTAGACTTACCTCTAAAATGTGTTGTGAATTCACTCAAGTAGGGAATTAGCCTAATAATGCAAGTGATTAACTTCTAAAATCGTGTTTAAATTTGCGGGGTGTTACAATAATTATACATGATAAATATTATAAAGAATGATACATGAACTATTGTTAAGAAATTAAGTTGGCCTCTTCCATATTAGTGAAATTAAAGAGTATATAAAAGTTAGTAGATGTGAAATACTCAAGAAAACTTAATTTCAATTAAGTGAGCAATATAAAAAAATACTAATGAACTTCTATAGCTTGACATCTTTTTATGTATAAGGAGTAAAGAGATATGTAATGAGTAATAATCTTATGTATAATTTTTATTCTAACAAACCTTATAACAAATAGAGTGATGAAACTTAATTTATATATGTTCGTTAATTTTGGTTGATGATACATAACATCATTCAAGATATTTTTGGGTGAAAAAGTTAAAAAGTATTATGGGTGCGTTTAGTTACAGAAAAACTTCTCCATTTTTCTTTTTCCATTTCCCTAGAGAATGAAAAGTGTTTTACCTCTATAGAAAAGCATGGAAAATCTAGAAAACGCATTTAGTTGCAAGAGGTGGAGTTTTCCTTTCCCAAGGAATAGTACAGATGGAAAACTCAAAAAATCATCAAAAGTAGTTTTCAACTTTGTAGTTGTAAAAAGGAAAACAAGGATTTTCCTTTTCTTAGACAAGTTTTTTAGAAAATTCGAATTTGAACACGTTTTCTATTTTTCTTGTTTTCATAGAGAATTTTTCTAGAAAAGTGGGGGGTTTTCTGTAACTAAACGCACCCTATGTTTTTCTATATAATAGCTAGTAATAATAATGATATAAAATTTAATATATGATTAAATGTTTAAAAACAAATTATAGAAATTTCTTATGATAATTTTTAAGATTAGGACATGTGTCCTCATAAGAAGAAAGTTGGCTTTCCTTATATATATACTAAAGATAAATATAAAGATATATAGCAAATTGAAATGCATATATCAATCGTGCCGATCCAAATTTTGCTTCCAACCATATAGTGAAGTCATAATCGACGATAGATTACAATCAAAACATGTATGTTTAACCAATAAACATGGATATTACACATTTACATTTGTCAAAACCTATGTTTAATTGTGACTGTGAAAAATTATGCTCCATTGACGACATTGATTACACATTCTTGTGACGGAATTTACTTATGTTACGTAATATATATCTTTCGTTACTAATATTTGTTTCATATCATATCATATTAGGAAATATTTTTACATTTTTTGGAATATCCATTTGATCCATTAACCCGCTTAATACAACGGATATGGATGTAGATGAATGAATTGGAATTAAATAGGGGGTTTTCTAAAGCCACCCCCAGAATTACTGGGGGATACTCCTGGCCCACTTGACTCCCGTGCAGTCCTTTTACAGTCCAGTTTTATTTAAGATCGGTCCCAGTTCAGTACAGAATCAGTTTCAGTTTTAGACTAAACAAGGGGTAGGAATTAGAAAAAGAGGGGGTATACCCAGAAAGTTAAAAAAAAAAAACATGATGTGATTGATTAGATGGGCCGGGGGGTAAAAGATGGAAAAAAGTGGGCCGGGGGGGGGGGGGGGGGGGGGGGTATCTATAGCAAGACCCATTAAATAGATATGAATATGGATATGGATGAAAATTTTAAACGAATCCGAATGTGAATATGGAATTACCCGATCAATATCCAATCTATTGTTATTTCTACTTATATGTATGTACACTGTAAGTACTTGACAATTTTTGATGAGTTAGACATGACATATAATTTAAAAGTATTAGGTATCTTGATAATGAATCCTTTTGTTACATGTAAACTAACTCATATATAAGCACACCGTATATTTAGAATTCATCAAAGATCAATTTTAGTGTAACTTATATATATGCAGACCGTATTTATAATATGTATCAAGTATATTGAAAATATCATATAATACCATATCACATCTTCAATAAACATAGGAATACGTCGCTAGCTTTATAACCTGATAATAAAAAGTACCTTATCTTATAGAGCTGTATAGTGTTCCTAAAAAGATAAAAAGAACAGGGAAAAAAGTTGAAAGCAATCAAACATCAGCCATCCATGTATGACCATCACTATAACGAGACTTCCTAAGCAGCCTTTGTGTACCCCCAATTCAGACCTTATATAAACACAATTCCACAAAAGTCAAAGCAAACAATCGTCTTATGTTCCAAATCTCTTTAAACAAACCCTAATTTCAGGCATCAATCAATTCTTTCCAAAATTACCAAAAATCAAAATGACTCCAAACCAAAACAAGAACTCCAACTACTTCTCTGATTTACTGATCTTACCATTTTCATTACTAATTTTAATCCTATCATTCATTCCCCATGTATCAGCTCAATCCCCATCACCTCCACCAGGTCCTTACAATTACGCGGAATTCAATCCTTCGATCGTTACTATAATCGTGATTCTCGTTGCAGCTTTGTTCCTTATGGGATTCTTTTCGATTTACATCCGCCGGCGTGCTGACACCGGCGGAAGTATCCGTAGAGCTCTTTCGATGCGACGCGCTACAGCTGCGCAACGCGGTCTCGATTCGAGTGTCATCGAGACGTTCCCGACCTTCGTTTATTCGTCCGTGAAAGGACTGAAGATCGGGAAAGGCGCACTAGAATGCGCTGTGTGTTTGAACGAATACGAAGATGAAGAAACTCTTAGGTTACTTCCTAAGTGTGATCATGTTTTTCATCCTGAGTGTATTGACGCGTGGTTCGAAAACCACGTGACGTGTCCCGTCTGTCGTGCGAATCTCGTTCCAGGTGAACAAGATTCACGAGAACAAACTGCTGGTGATTTGGAGTTAGGTGTTTCGGTTTTAACACCAAATGAGGTAAACGACAACGTTTCGATAGTTGAACAACAACAAGTTGAAGAACCGGAGACGCAAACGGAATCATTAAACCGGAACCAAAGTGTTAAACCGAACCGGCCACAGATACTTCCGAGGCTGTTCAATAAATTCAGATCTCATTCGACCGGACATTCACTGGTTCAACCTGGTGAGAATCTAGACCGGTATACTCTACGGTTACCTGAAGATGTAAGGAAGCAAGTTGTAAATCGGGCTTTACTGAACCGGACAGGGAGTACAGTCCGGATGGCTGGGGAAGGGAGTGGCAGAAAAGGGTATCGAACCAGTGGATCAATTAGTGGCCGGAGGAAATCTTATAAACGGTTGGAAAGTTTGGACCGGGTTGTGGTTAGATCGGAACGGTGGGTTATGTCTAGGGCACCGTCGTTTTTATCGCGTGCGTTTTCGATTAGGTCTCCGAGAGTTGTTTCCGGCAACGGCGAGGCGTCCACATCAGCAACGACACCTAAAGGGTCAAAGATGGAGGATAAAGTTCCACTGAACAATGTTGGACCCAAAAGTTGTTGACTCCGGGTTTCAACGGTTTGGTTGGTCTGTTTCCGGTTTGTGTTTATTTTTGTGATTGAATTGACATTTTTATTGTAGAATATAATTGTTTTTAACTAATGGAATTAATTGTAAAATAGAATAAATCCTCGTATTAAATAGCACTTGTATTGGACAAATGATGAAATATTAACGGTTTAAGTGTGCGTGACAATAGAATTTAAAGGAAGTGATGTTACATTTAATTGGAGTATATAATACCCCCTGCTTAGATTAAAAGAAACATTACTATATTTATATTATATAATTGTAGAATATAATTTGTGTACGATTGTTTGACATATTTCAAGGAAATCAAGTATTCGTATATCACATGTTTTAGTCGTACACGACTGAATGTGTTTTATAGTGTTATTCATGACAACATCTTAAAATACATTTGAGGTGTGAAAGTAGCAAAATGGTGATATACAAATCAACATCTTTCGAGAACTCGAAATGCTAGGTTTACGACTTTAATTAAGTATTGATGTCTTACATGTGGTAAGTAGCTATTCCCTTCTTTAAGTGTACTTTAAGTTTAGATAGTGGGATGATTGTTAACCACAAACAACTGATGAGATCCCATGTGCTAAAAGTTGGCATGTTGCATGCTCATTGGAGTCGTACTTGAATTTATAATATACATACATTTGATTAAAGTATGATTCATTATTATAGAATTTGACTTTAAACGATAAACAAGAAGTCTTGTGTACACGTTTTCTTGCCTCTTTCCTATCGAAGTATTAAACAAGGTTTTTAATTTGTTGACCAAATCTAAGGTATGCAGTGTTTGGTTATGTTGCACAGAGGCGGATCTGTAGCCAAGTAAGGGTATGCACTTGCATACCCTAAACTCCTAACTCTTAGTGTAAATAAAAAAATAATTGAAGCTGTTTTTAATAAGAATGCTTAAAGTGCATACCCTTAAAAGTTGGGGTGAATACCCTGTTAAAAATAAGAAACAAAGGGCATCCATTTTTTAGGCCTTCAAATTTCGATTATAAAGCTTAATTCTGTATTAAAAATGGTGGACTGTGTTTCAGATTATTTACGGGGAGAGAAGATGACCTTTTACTCTTTTTGTTTACTTTTTGCATTTTTTTTCATTAATAGCCTTACATTTAATTTATAAGTCCCATTTAACCCTTCTATTATAAAAACTTATCACTTTAACCTCAATTTCTAACATCTATCTATTGCTTGTATATGAAAAGACCAAAACAATATGAATATTTAAAATTTATATGATTTGAGCTACATTGCAAACTATCATAACTTTAATTTTATATGTTATACAAATTTTGTAAATTGTCATTAAAATACCCCTATACCTTCAAAAAGAGCCCAACTTTATATATATATATATATATTGAAAAATAGAAACCTAGTAGAAAAGCTTGAAGGCGAAAAAACCCGACCTGAAAAAAAAAAACTCGAATGAATTTTTTTGAAAAACTCAACTGTATATTGCATACCCTAGCCTAGATTCCTAAATCCGCCACTGATGTTGCAATGAAGGTCGGGAGCCGATAACAATTTTTAAAGGGGAAATTAAGTATTGGATCTAGAATAGGTGAACATGATTTGATGATAACAAGGATTCTCGTGCCCTCGCGTTGCGACGGGGAATCTCATATAACGACATCACGTGGTTAGCGAAATATGTTTCGTTTTCTACATAGTTTATAATATATATACATCATACTTGGTCTTGATAGTGATCATCTAATAAGATCAAAAAAGTTAGTTTTTACATACTATTAATTATTGCAAAAAAGATTGTTGACACAAAAATTAAAATGAAAAGGACCTTTTAGATCCAAAATTTTCGGGGTTAAAAAGTACATTCTTAAACTCCAATATGAATTTCATAAAAAAATTTAAGTTGACGAAGGTATGATCTCTTTATGGTTGTTTTTTTATTAGGGGGGAATATGTATGTATAGTAGAAAAAATGTAAATTAATACAAATTTGATAGAATACTACATAAAAATATTAAGTTAAATTATCGTTTGCAATTATTTGTATAATCTTGTCGTAATAAAATTAGTATAAAACTTTGTTGTAAGTAAAGGGAAAAATTTACCCGCGCTTTACGATGGGGTTAAAAAATACATTCTTAAACTCCAATATGAATTTCGTAAAAAAATTTAAGTTGACGAAGGTATGATATCTTTATGGTTGTTTTATATTAGGGGGGAATATGTATGTATAGTTGAAAAAATGTAAATTAATACAAATTTAATAGAATACTACATAAAAATATTAAGTTAAATTATCGTTTGCAATTATTTGTATAATCTTGTCGTAATAAAATTAGTATAAAACTTTATTGTAAGTAAAGGGAAAAAATGTATAAACTATTAGTAAAAAAAAGGGGGAAATTAAATCTAAAATGTAAAGGGGGAAATTGGAAATATTAAAACCTAAAGGGTATAGAATGGAGAAGTGATAAAACTTGAGACGAAGAAAATGAAAAGTAGTTAAAATTTAAAGGGAAAAAAATAAAAAACACTAAAAGTTAAGGAAACTTTAAAATTATAGGATAAAAAATGGAAAAGTACTAAAAGTTAAAGGGTATAGATTAGATATTCGCTAAGACATAAAGGGTAGTAAATTTAAAAGTGCTAAAAATTTAGGGTAAAAAAATGTAAAATATTCAATGAATAGTAGCAGATTACTATTCATAAGAGTTGTTAAATTGATGTTAGGGGGAATATAACTAAGTGTATCACTCGTTGATAGTAGAGAATGTTCACATCATCAAGTAGAGGTAGTAGAATTGATGATTTACACCTTTATATATATATATATATATAATATATATATATATATATATATATATATATATATATATATATATATATATATATATATATATATATATATATATGGGAGATCCTTGGAGAAGTAAATAATTGAGGGAAGAAGGGAAGCTGATCTCCAGCCGTCCATCTGATCAGATTTAAAATAAGTAACGCGGTGGCAATTTGGTAATTTCGAGCAAATCCGGGGGTATTAACAAAATAGACTAAACATAAATCTGGAAACAAAATCACGCTCATTCATCAAAAATTAGGGCGTAACATCAAATCCAATCGAAATCACGATACAATTACATGTTATCGAATGAATTTCAACAATAATCAATGGTCGACGATATGATTAACGGACCAAAAATACAGCAGACGAAGAAAAGAGAGAAGATGAATGTGAATTCGAGCAAGAACGAAACGGTATGGAAATTAAAAATTACATGTATTTATCAGTTGCCTTTAATTGAATTTCATGTCCACTATATTTAGGTTTTCATCTCTGTACATCTGAAATTTGAAAATTGGTTGGGAAAAAAAGATGAATATAAGAAAATATTTATCATAGTTGGATGTTGGATGTTGAATCTAGTCATCTAGATAACATAAAGTAATCTAATGAATATGGTTTTATGATTGTACGTGTAGCACATGCTTTTGATGTCAAAGTTATAAGTTTAACATGATGAATATTAACTTTAGATTATAAATGATTGCCTCCTGTTTGCTAATTCGTAAGCCTTAAATTCTGTTATAAAAGTGCAATATGGTTGTAAACTTTGAAGATCTCTAATAGATGTATTCCAAACATGTGTTTAGAATTTCAAGGCTGCTAGTGAACTTTAATTAGTCAATTCGCTCTTAATAATTTTAATATTGATCTTGACCAAACCTCCTTTGCTGGTTTAATACATTTATCTAATGTGTTTTTTGATTTCTTGGAGTTTATTATTTGATGGGAACTTGAAGCTTGCAAAGTTGTTGGTCATGCTAATATTGAAGGAAATGCAGTTATGATGAATAGAAGTAATGCAATCTATCATTATAAAAACAAGTAGTCCTAATAACCAAGATGACTTATGTATATATTTTTGATGGTTGCGTATGTCATGGGTTGACTTGTGCTAGTCAAAAGAATGGTATGATTATAAAAAGTTTTGTTTTAAAGACCAAATTTGAAGATTTGAAGCTTAAAACTGTCCTCATATGTCTGGATTATGAGAAAAATGAGTATTACTTCTATTTTGGATTGGTACATTGAGAACTATATTCTTGATCCTCGAGATCTGATGTGTTGTAAAGTTGAGATAGTTGGGCAGAAACTTGGTTACAGGAAGGTTCTTGCTGGCCAAAATTATGTTGTCTGCGGATTGTTGCTTGTTTGATCTTATTGAGCTCGAGAAATGCTTTTGTTCTACTAGCAATTATTGAGCTCGTGTTGGGGTTGGTATATCAAAGATTTTAGTTAGTATAGTATGCATATAGTAATGTAAAGAAATATAGTGAATCACATGTATAAAATTTCAAATATGTATAATCTAGCTTCTTTTTGTAAAAACCTATCCAAACCATATTTTGGGTAGGCAAATAAGTTTTTTGGTGCACATTCATAATTTTATTGTTAAGTTATAATATTAATTGATGATGAATAGTAATAAAAAACTTATCTTTTTCCTACAATAGATTTATTTTCCCTTTTAATCCCTCATGATGAATGTTAATAAAAAGTGATGCTAGACATATTAATATTCATTGAGGATTTCTATTGTTATAACATTAATTAACTAATGATGAATGTTTACAAAAGTTCACATTCAGTGATGATGAATGTTAACAAATTGCAATGAATATTAAGGCCTGTTTGTTTCCTGCAATAAATTGTTTCAATCCAGATCCCTTCCTAATTAATGTTAATCAAAACTTTGAATATTATTATTTATTGATGATTATTTTTAAGTTATAACATTCTGTCATGATGAATGTACTTTTAAAAAAAGTTAACATTCAATGATGATGAATGTTAACACATTGCGTTGAATTTTAACGCTTTTTTGTTTCTTCCATTAAAATCGTTTCACTCTAGATCCCTCATCAATGAATGTTAATAAAAATTATGAATGCTATTATTCATTGATGATTATTTTTACTTATTAACATTGATTGATGATGAATGCTAAAAAATATTACTCCGTAACATTTAGTGATGATGAATGTTACTAAAAAAAGTAACATTTAGTGCCGATGAATGTTAATAAGTTCCGGTGAATATTAAGGCTTTTGTGTTTTCTAAAAAAAAGAAAAAGAAAAATTGTTTCCCTCTTAATCCCTCGCTAATGAATGTTAATAAAACTACAAATATTGCTATTCATTGATTGCGTTTTATAAACTATAACATTTGGTGATGAATGTTAATTTTTTTTTAACAATCAATAATGATGAATGTTAACAAGTATGATGAATATTAAAACTTCTTTTTTTCCTTCAATAGATTTATTTTAATTTCCCTTTTAATCCCTATTGATGAATGTTAATAAAAATGATGATTAAAACATTAATATTCATTGAGGATTTTTATTGTTATAACATTAGCTGATGAATGTTTAAACAAAATTTACATTCAGTGATGATGAATGCTAAAAAAAAATAACGATGAAAATCAAAACTTCTCTTTTTCCTCCAATATATTTATTTTTCCTTTTAATCCCTCCCGATGCATGTTAATAAAAGATGATGCTAGACATATTAATATCCATTGAGGATCTTTTATTGATATAACATTAACTAATGATGAATGTTTAAAAAAAGTTAACATTCGGTGATGATGAATGTTAAAAAATTGCGATGAATGTTAACGCCTCTTTGTTTCCTCCAATAAAATCGTTTCAATCTAGATCCTTCCATAATGAATGTTAATCAAAATTATGAATACTACCATTCATTGATGATTATTTTTAAGTAATAATAATAACATTGATTGATGATGAATGTACTTTAAAAAAAATTAACATTCAGTGACGATGAATGTTAATAAGTTCTGATAAATATTAACGTTTTTATGTTTTTCAAAAAAGTTTTTTTCAATCTTGATCGTTTACTAATGGATATTAATCAAGATTATGAATATTATTATTCATTGAAGAGTTATAACATTAATTGATGATGAATGTTGAAATTCAATGATGATGAATGTTAACAATTTTCAATGAAGATTAAAGCTTTTGTGGTTTCTTCAAAGATATTGTTTCCCTCTTATCCCCTCCATAATAATTGTTAATAAAAACGTGAATATTATTATTCACTGATTTTTTTAAGCTATAACATTTAGCTGATGATGCATTTAAAAAAAAGAAAAAGAAGTTAACATCCAGTGATTATGAATGTTAACAAGTTTCGATAAAAAAAATTTAGAAATAAGCAAATATTATTAACCTACTAAATATAAATACACCGATACATATTTACAGACATGACCCAATACAACAATTCAGATCACATCAATGGCCTATTATCAATGGCCTATTTACAAACAGCTAAACATCAATTTTCAACAACTATAAATCAACAAAATTACACATTCAAATGCCATGCACATGTAAAGCCAATCCTCATATCTACTGCTCACACCCTGCACCTGCAGCAGAACTCGATCAGCATTCAAACCCGCCCACTCATTCATTGTCTCAGTTGCTCAATTGTTCCATGCCACTTACTACCCACTGCTCTCGGATCATTCAACCATTGATCCCAATTTAACTCCTCTGATTTCCATCTTGCTTTAATCCATTCGTAGCTTCTAAGTTGTATCTCATGAAATAATCCCACACCCCTCAACGTCTTCTTCCCGAAAACTTTTCTATTTTTCCACTCCAAATAGGTTGTAACCCATAAAACCCCCTCCCACACCTCTCTTACAGCTGCACTACTAGATATATTATTCAATGACCCAAATAACTCCCCTATACTTAATGACGTACATCTTCCTAATTTCCACCAATCAAATATCTTATTCCAAACCATTAATACTTCATCACATAGTAATAGACAATGATCAATGGTTTCAGTATTATCACCACACCACGGACACAGCACGAAATGTAAATCAATACATCTTTTGTCAAGCTCCACCCGAACCGGTAATCTTTTCCTTCTTGTTCTCCACGCGAAATTATTAATCTTGCTTGGTACAAATCTGTTTCGCTTCGTTTGGCACCCATTATATCCGTTGTCCAAAATCACACCATCAAATCTTCTAGCAACCGAGCTGACTTTGTACTCTTGTGCACCATCCGCAACCCACTGCCATTTATCAATGCTTTCGGAAACTATCACAACCTGATTAAGAATGTCAGTTAACTCTTCCAACTCACCGTAGGTTCTCCCTCTCGGATCCCGAACCCAATCCCACTCCCAAACCCAGGAGTTCTCGACCCATTTACCCCTTTCTTTAATGAGCACATCCATGTTCCTTTCCAATAAATACAACCTGTTAAACGATTATATAACGATTATATGTTTCTCTCAAGATTAATGTCTCCATTTGGATATCTCCCCATATAAATGTTAATCATAATGGATGTTATGAATATAATATCCAATTTTAAGTTATAAGCTCGTTAAAATTGAAATTGTACACTATAACTAGCAGACAAAGTAATCTGAAAATAAGAAGACCTAGAATTGAGAATTATTGAATTCAAAAACAGTATAAATTGAAATTACAGGAAAAATTCATGATAAATTGAATAATCCAAATCTTGCAAAATAATTCAATACGAAATTTAGATATCGAATTGAAATAGAGAATCACAAAAAGCAGAGTGATGAACATGAATATAAGTCGGACGAATTTTGTGTACAAATTTGAATCGGTGATGAATCTATTGTAATAGAAGACGGAAGGCTTGGATAAGGATGAATATTAAATGACTAAAAAACCCCTTGCAATGAATTTCACTGTAAGTAGTAGAAGTCTCGACGGGACTTTGAGAATACGAATAGATGAAATGGACGGTTATTAATAGCTTCCCTGAAAATAATTGCTTCCCTCTTTATCCTTCCCCTATATATATATATATATATATATATATATATATATATATATATATATATATATATACTAGCTTATAAACCCGTGTATACACACGGGTCGTATAAGAAAAATATATATGTCTCACTAAATTTAGTGTATATCAAGTTATCAACAATAAATTGTAAATAGATACTTGTATTATTTAATTTAATATTTTAATACTTACAGATAGAATGAATAAATCATAAATTGTATTTTTTTATACCTACTGGTTGTTGCTTTTAAAATAAAGAAATTTTGAAAATATGTTGATGATAATCAGATAGAATAAATATAAATTTGAAGAATACACATTCATGACACTTGAATAAAATAAATAAAAATGTGCAAAAATATGTTTATCATAACCAATTGTTACACATATAAATTAATAAAAATGTTAAAATGTACATTTATGATAACCTTTGTTACTTGATTGTTACTCATAAAAAAAAATTAAAATGTTAAGGATAAGTTTATGATACCTGCTATTTACTCACATACATAAAATGGTTAATAATGTTAAAAGATACGTTTATGATATCCGATTGTTATTACACATGTAAAATAAATGGAAATGTTCTAAATATATTTATGATAGTTACTCGGACAAAATAGATACAAATATTTTATAATATGTTTATGATTTATTATTATATTTAAAATCATGACGATTATATACAAAGATCTTAAATTATATATAAGAAACACATGATGATGTCATCAAAAATTTAATTAGCCAATCAAATTACTTAATTTTATTAAATTGGCTAAAATTAAGGAAACCATGACATCATAAATAATAATTAATTATTCAATAAAATACATATAAAATACTCCAAAGATTAACCATGTTCTAATTGTGTTTGAAGTAGGATAGTTATATAATTCACCAACGTCAACGTGAGATTCTTAGTTTTATAATTAAATATTAATATTAATATTAATTATTGCAAGTATATACTAAACTTTTTAAAACAAAATATATCATATCACTCATTTATCAACTTTTCACCCATTTATCGAAGACTTGAATATCTATTATAACATCATACTAAAAGTGAACGCCCAGTGTGTATACACGGATTTAAGGTCTAGTTGATATAGTAATAGATACTATATAGTATATTTAAATATAAGTAATAAATCAACATCAACACTAATATAAAATTAAAAATAAGATTTTTATTAGTTAACTGAGAAAATAGATTTTCATTTACATTTAAATAATATGACTTGGAGAACAAAAAGTATAATAATGATAGTAATAATTATAACGCCCCAAATTTAGAACATTTTTTTTTCTTTTTTTTTTTAAACATTAAAAAACATCGCGGAAGCAATATCCCATATATATATATATAGCCTTGGATTAACCAAAATATACATAATCATTTACATATGTATTTCGTTATACAGCTACACAACTAGATGGGCGTTACTTTAGCAAAACTTTTAAAGTAGTACAAAAGTCATCAGAGTTTTCATCCTTGTCGAACATTCCTTCAATTTACTCCGAGACCCGCCCTTAACAAAATATATTAACCTGCAAGGAGTAAACAACGAGGGATTAGCACGAAGCTAAGTGAGTTAACTCATCACTAACACTACACTTAGTTTAACACTATGAGTCTACAACAATTAACACTTGACTCAACATCACTAGAGGATCGGTGGCCCTTGTGGCACCCTCAGCCGCGGTGGCCCACCAAGCGACACTTACACCGACTGCAGGCCAATACAGTGGTTAACCGATAACGATTTGCTACCTTTAGTCAACACAAGCTCTATTCACAACACATGTTCACAACTCTCGTGTTGACTAACCTGTAGTAAAACGTCCAACAATATTGACCTCTTTAACACAATCACCAATAAGTTTCTTAACACATGCTTCTACTTCACAATATGCCTTAACACAAGAATGCATAATTAACACTTGAAGTAACCACATGAGTGATCACCAAACATAGTGAGAGATCAAAGTCCACTCACCTGTTAGTCTCCTTCTCCAAACTCAAAAGTCTTATTTTATTGAGTCTTCGGTGTCTCTGTACACACAATTAAAACACAAGTTAATAACTCGTCTCATAACTAATTATGACTATACTCCATTACATACATTAATAATCAAGAAATATCGATAATTTAAATAATGTAAATGGTAGATTCATATAAGTTCACAAACTATCAAAATCTTCAAAATTATAAAGGCAAACGCGATCCAGGCTATTGGGTTGGGATCGCGTTCCTCTTAAGGAAAATATTCTGTCACCAAAATACACTGTGGAACGCGATCCGGAAAAAGAGCTTGGATCGCGTTCACAAGAACAAATCCAAACGAACACAATATTCTACTGATCAACGCGATCCGGTAAGGGGCTTCAGGATCGCGTTCATAGGAACAAAACATGCGGTAAACAAATAACACATGGCAACGCGATCCGGGTAATGATGCAGGATCGCGTTCCTCAATTTTTCAGCAGAAACTCAAACCTGTAATTACACAGCACGAACCAAAACCCACAATCTACTAAAACTCAACTTATAACTCAGATTTTTATCGATTTCAATGTACCATAACACCTAATAACAACATACAACCATGATTCAAACAACAATTCATCACCAATCATCAAAATCACTTATAACCTAACTATTTCCATTCAAACTAAAAACTCACTAAATCTTTCATGTTTTATCATGAAATCAAGAAAAGGAGTTCAATCATCATCAAATCGATATACAAGTATGAATTCAAATCATTTAACTACAAATCATTCCTCACTTCAAACTACCTAAAATTCAATATTTGAGTTTACAAAAGTTTACTTACAAATTGAAGAACACAATGGAGATGAGAATGATGATCACAACAAGAATTCAAGCTTCACTTCATCAATCAATTTGTATAATCTTTTGATTTGGTAAGGATTTGAGTTTGAATTGTTTTAGGTTAAAACTAGGTGAAGAATGAGAATTGGGGGAAAAAAAGATCGGCCTCCCCTTTTTTATTAAAACCGACCCTTTTTAGTTACAGTACAATATTATACCACCTTTTGATCTATTGTCTGGAACCTAAATACTAATTGCGAGAAAAGTATTTTATTTTACCGTCGTCTAGGATTATTTAAAACAAACAATATTTTACTAGTCACAATATCTCCTGAGACTTATTTACCTATTTATTTCACAATCAAACATATTCAAACAATTAAATGTACGTATTTAAATTTAAATAATTACCTGATTCTACTGGGCCCAATTTCAGGGTGTTACAAATCTTCTCTCCTTAAAAGATTTCATCCCCGAAATCTAACTAGACTCGAACAAACTAGGGTAACGGGCCCTCATACTCGCCTCGGTCTCCCAAGTAAGATTTTCTCCCAAACTATGTTTCCATTTCACTAGAACCATAGGTATCTCCTTCTTGCGTAATTTAGTCACCTTTCTATCAACTAACTCAATGGGCTCTTCTACTAATTTCTGACCTTGGTCAACTCTAAAATCTTGTAACGGAAGGATTTGAGTTGGATCCTCCACATTACATTTCCGCAAATAGCAAACATTAAAGGTGTCGTGAATACCACTTAATTCAGAAGGAAGGTCTAAGGCAACTGTTTGGTCATTAACTACTTGGCGAATTTTGAATGGACCTATAAATCTCGGAGCCAATTTCCCACGCTTACCAAAACAAATCACGCCCTTCCAAGGTGACACTTTTAAATAAACTAATTCACCTTCGACAAAATTAACTGGTCGACGACGCGGATCAGCATACTGTTTCTGTCTATCTCTAGCGGCTTTCAATTTCTCGCGAGCTATAGCAACTTTATCGGCCGTAATCTGAACAATATCGGGACCCGCAAACTGTTTTTCTCCCGCCTCTAACCAACAAGTCGGCGTTCGACAACGACGTCCATAAAGCATTTAGTATGGCGGCATACCAATACTTGAATGATACGAATTATTATACGCAAATTCCACCAAAGGTAAGTGAGAGTCCCACGAACCCCCATACTCCAAAATACACGCCCTCAACATATCCTCGAGAGTTTGAATGGTTCTTTCTGACTGTCCATCTGTCTGAGGATGATATGCAGTACTCAGATTAACTCGAGTACCTAACTCTTTCTGAAGACTCTGCCAAAAGCCTGACACAAACCTAGAATCTCGATCTGACACAATCGATAATGGTATTCCGTGCCTCGATACAATCTCATTAATATACAATTGAGTCAAACGAGTCAAAGAAGCGGTTTCACTGGTCGCCAGAAAATGGGCACTTTTAGTTAAGCGATCCACAACAACCCAAATCATATCGTTGCCTTTCTGCGTACGTGGTAACTTGGTGACAAAATCCATAGTGATATGTTCCCATTTCAACTCGGGTATCTCCAATTGTTTCAACGAACCATAAGGCTTTTGATGCTCGGCTTTTACTTGGGAACAAATATGACATGATTCCACAAATCTTGCTACATCCGTTTTCATTGTTGGCCACCAATAGAGAGGTTTCAAATCGTTATACATTTTTGTACTACCGGGAAGAATGGATAATCTCGATTTATGAACCTCCGCAAAATCAACTCACGAAGTCCACCAATTAATGGGACCCAAACCAGAGACTGAAAAGTTTTCAACCCACGTGAATCATCAACTAACAAATCCTTTCGTTTCAACATGATCTCGGATTTCAAATTAATATCCAATAAAGCTTCAATCTATGCGACTTTTAGCTGAGAAATCAAATCAGAGGACACCTCTAATCGCATAAAACAAATCTTGTCACTAGATATATTTCGACTCAATGCATCCGCAACCACATTAGCTTTACCCGGGTGATAACGGATCTCGCAATCATAATCTTTAATCAATTCTAACCATCGCCTCTGACGCATATTTAATTCTTTTTGCGAAAACATGTACTGAAGGCTTTTATGATCCGTGCAAATTACACATTTCGTACCATACAAATAATGTCTCCAAATCTTCAAGGCAAAAATCACAGCCGCAAGCTCCAAATCATGTGTTGGGTAATTCTTTTCATGTGGTTTAAGCTGTCTAGAAGCATACGCAATTACGCGATCTCTTTGCATTAAAACAGCACCTAATCCGGTATGCGATGCATCACAATAGACAATGAAATCATCCGACCCATCAGGTAACGCCAAAACAGGGGCTTGACACAATAATTGCTTTAATGACTGAAAAGCTGCCTCTTGTAGTTCGGTCCACTGAAATTTCACATCCTTCCGAGTTAACTTAGTCAATGAGCTCGCAATTTTAGAAAAATCTTTGATAAACTTTCTGTAGTATCCTGCTAATCCAAGGAAACTTTTAATTTCTGAAGGAGACTTAGGCGCATTCCAATTCATAACAGCTTTCACCTTAGACGGATCCACTCTGACCCCTTCTTTGCAAATGATATGCCCCAAAAACTGCACCTCACGTAACCAAAACTCGCATTTCGAAAACTTTGCATAAAGTTGCTCTCTTTTCAAAGTTTCAAGTACCAATCTCAGATGCATTTCATGATCCGCTTCAGACTTAGAATAAATCAAAATATCGTCGATAAACACAATCACAAACTGGTCAAGATAGGGACGACACACCCGATTCATTAAATCCATAAAGATTGCAGGAGCATTCGTTAACCCGAACGACATAACCAAAAACTCATAGTGACCATACCTCGTGCGAAAAGCGGTTTTAGGAATATCTTCCTCACGAACTCGGACTTGATGATATCCCGATCTCAAATCAATTTTCGAAAAATATGAGGATCCTTGTAATTGATCAAACAATTCATCAATTCTGGGCAACGGGTATTTGTTCTTCACCGTTCTCTTATTTAATTCCCTATAATCGATGCACATACGAAGAGTACCATCTTTCTTCTTCACAAACAATACGGGAGCACCCCACGGCGATGAACTCGGCCTAATAAATCCCTTATCTAACAATTCCTGAATTTGCCCCATCATTTCACGGATTTCGGAAGGAGCTAATCTATAAGGAGCCCTTGCTACAGGAGACGAACCAGGAATTAAGTCAATTTGGTATTCTACATCTCTTACAGGGGGAAGACCAGGTAATTCATCCGGAAACACGTCTGAATATTCAGAAACCACCCGAATATCGGAGATGGATTTCTTTTCTACTTTGACATCTATAACATAGGCCACAAAGGATTCACAACCCTTAACTAAAGACTTCCTAGCCTTCATCATGGATATTACCGAAATACTACCCTTTGCACGTTCCCCACGCGCCACAACATATGATAGATTGGAAACTGGGATATTTATCAACTTTTTATGACAAGAGATGTCGGCTTTGTTTTGACTCAGCCAGTCCATACCAAGAACCACATCAAAACTAGGGATTTGCATCAATAGGAAAGAAACTGGAAATTCATGATCCTCTATTTGTATACTAGCTCCGGCTACCGATGTGGTAACAGGAACTGTCTTACCATCAGCTACCTCAACTTCTAAGGGATTAGAAATCACAGAGGGCATCAATTTCAGTTTATCACAAAATTGCACAGATATAAACGAGCAATTCGCTCCAGAATCAAATAATACACGGGCTGGTACAGAGTTAACAAGGAAAGTACCAGTAATCACGTCATCAGTAAGCACAGCATCATCCACGGTCATTCGGAAAGCTCGACCCGTAGCAGCTGGTGGAATCTTCCTTTTCTGGCCAGAAGATGAGGAACCTCTAGCCGCCCCCGTACCATGCTTCCTTGCATCAGGACAATCACCCGCTCGATGTCCCTCTTTGTGACACGTCCAACACACATTATTTGGATAAGTACAATCAATCGCATTATGACCCAACACCCCACATTTCATACACCTTGACGTCCTAATAGAACAAGGCCCGGTATGCTTTGATCGACATCTTGCACAATAGGAATTATCCATCGGAACACCACCATAACTAGTTTTCTTGTTTGCTTGTGAAGGTTGCCATCTTTGTTTTCCTTTACCGGAAGAATCACTCTTCGGTTTCTGTGCAAACCTTTCTGTATTTTGCAACCTCCTAGCCATAACGTCACTATCCACGGATCGTGCCCACTCAAAAGCCTGAGAAATGCTATTAGCCATTCTCACAGTGGTACGATAATCTGGAGGTAAGGTTTTCACAAAGTGACTAATTTTGTTTCTTTAAGTCGGGACCCACTGTTGCACAAATCTTAACTTCTCAGAAAATTGCCGGATAAGTTCATCGATTGACATCTCATCAGTCTTCCGTAAATCCATAAATTCCTGTCTGACACGATCAAGATTATATTCCGAACAGAATTGTTTGCACACTTCGGCATGAAAATCCTGCCATTTAATAGAACTCCTTTGTTGTGGATTGAAATGAGCAGTTATCGAATCCCACCACGACATCGCTTCACCTTTCAATAATTGGATAGCATATGGAACTTTGTCTTCATCATCACAATGACATACCTCTAACTTCCTTTCCACATCACGTAACCAGTCTAAGGTAATAGTAGGATCACGACTTCCAGAGTACGAGGATGGTTTACTAGACATAAAAGTTTTGAGAGAACATCCTTTCTTCGGCAACTGAAAGGGTGGAAACATAGGTGCTTGATAACCAATCGATCCAAAAGAAGGAAACGGCATTGATGACTGAAAATCATAACCCTGCTGCTGTTGTTGTGAAACATGAGGAAAAGTAACCGGAATCCGAGTAGAAGCAGTAATGGGAGGGGTAGTAGTAGCAACATGCGAATAAATAGGAATAGACCTTTGAGATGAACCAGCACGTTCTCTCTCAAGTTCAACTACACGGTTCTCTAATCTTAATATATACTCTTGACTAGTTTCAACTTCAGTATTTGCCGGATTCGAAGTACCATTATGATCCACGTCTTCTGGAGCGGAGTGAACAGTCGAGACATTATAGAGAGTACGGGGTGGTTGCTCATTTTCTGCCATCTGTCATAAAAACCACATCTCAACACTTGTTAATTGTTAGTACTAACATACTAACACATTTCACACTATAGCTAATCCCACAACCCGGAATGTTTGACAACTCGACATTAGATTTGGGATTAAACACTCTGAGTTGTTCAATTCGCCCAAACCTAAGCTCTGATACCAACTTATAACGCCCCAAATTTAGAACATTTTTTTTTCTTTTTTTTTTTAAACATTAAAAAACATCGCGGAAGCAATATCCCATATATATATATATATAGCCTTGGATTAACCAAAATATACATAATCATTTACATATGTATTTCGTTATACAGCTACACAACTAGATGGGCGTTACTTTAGCAAAACTTTTAAAGTAGTACAAAAGTCATCAGAGTTTTCATCCTTGTCGAACATTCCTTCAATTTACTCCGAGACCCGCCCTTAACAAAATATATTAACCTACAAGGAGTAAACAACGAGGGATTAGCACGAAGCTAAGTGAGTTAACTCATCACTAACACTACACTTAGTTTAACACTATGAGTCTACAACAATTAACACTTGACTCAACATCACTAGAGGATCGGTGGCCCTTGTGGCACCCTCAGCCGCGGTGGCCCACCAAGCGACACTTACACCGACTGCAGGCCAATACAGTGGTTAACCGATAACGATTTGCTACCTTTAGTCAACACAAGCTCTATTCACAACACATGTTCACAACTCTCGTGTTGACTAACCTGTAGTAAAACGTCCAACAATATTGACCTCTTTAACACAATCACCAATAAGTTTCTTAACACATGCTTCTACTTCACAATATGCCTTAACACAAGAATGCATAATTAACACTTGAAGTAACCACATGAGTGATCACCAAACATAGTGAGAGATCAAAGTCCACTCACCTGTTAGTCTCCTTCTCCAAACTCAAAAGTCTTATTTTATTGAGTCTTCGGTGTCTCTGTACACACAATTAAAACACAAGTTAATAACTCGTCTCATAACTAATTATGACTATACTCCATTACATACATTAATAATCAAGAAATATCGATAATTTAAATAATGTAAATGGTAGATTCATATAAGTTCACAAACTATCAAAATCTTCAAAATTATAAAGGCAAACGCGATCCAGGCTATTGGGTTGGGATCGCGTTCCTCTTAAGGAAAATATTCTGTCACCAAAATACACTGTGGAACGCGATCCGGAAAAAGAGCTTGGATCGCGTTCACAAGAACAAATCCAAACGAACACAATATTCTACTGATCAACGCGATCCGGTAAGGGGCTTCAGGATCGCGTTCATAGGAACAAAACATGCGGTAAACAAATAACATATGGCAACGCGATCCGGGTAATGATGCAGGATCGCGTTCCTCAATTTTTCAGCAGAAACTCAAACCTGTAATTACACAGCACGAACCAAAACCCACAATCTACTAAAACTCAACTTATAACTCAGATTTTTATCGATTTCAATGTACCATAACACCTAATAACAACATACAACCATGATTCAAACAACAATTCATCACCAATCATCAAAATCACTTATAACCTAACTATTTCCATTCAAACTAAAAACTCACTAAATCTTTCATGTTTTATCATGAAATCAAGAAAAGGAGTTCAATCATCATCAAATCGATATACAAGTATGAATTCAACTCATTTAACTACAAATCATTCCTCACTTCAAACTACCTAAAATTCAATATTTGAGTTTACAAAAGTTTACTTACAAATTGAAGAACACAATGGAGATGAGAATGATGATCATAACAAGAATTCAAGCTTCACTTCATCAATCAATTTGTATAATCTTTTGATTTGGTAAGGATTTGAGTTTGAATTGTTTTAGGTTAAAACTAGGTGAAGAATGAGAATTGGGGGAAAAAAAGATCGGCCTCCCCTTTTTTATTAAAACCGACCCTTTTTAGTTACAGTACAATATTATACCACCTTTTGATCTATTGTCTGGAACCTAAATACTAATTGCGAGAAAAGTATTTTATTTTACCGTCGTCTAGGATTATTTAAAACAAACAATATTTTACTAGTCACAATATCTCCTGAGACTTATTTACCTATTTATTTCACAATCAAACATATTCAAACAATTAAATGTACGTATTTAAATTTAAATAATTACCTGATTCTACTGGGCCCAATTTCAGGGTGTTACAAATCTTCTCTCCTTAAAAGATTTCGTCCCCGAAATCTAACTAGACTCGAACAAACTAGGGTAACGGGCCCTCATACTCGCCTCGGTCTCCCAAGTAAGATTTTCTCCCAAACTATGTTTCCATTTCACTAGAACCATAGGTATCTCCTTCTTGCGTAATTTAGTCACCTTTCTATCAACTAACTCAATGGGCTCTTCTACTAATTTCTGACCTTGGTCAACTCTTAAATCTTGTAACGGAAGGATTTGAGTTGGATCCTCCACATTACATTTCCGCAAATAGCAAACATTAAAGGTGTCGTGAATACCACTTAATTCAGAAGGAAGGTCTAAGGCAACTGTTTGGTCATTAACTACTTGGCGAATTTTGAATGGACCTATAAATCTCGGAGCCAATTTCCCACGCTTACTAAAACAAATCACGCCCTTCCAAGGTGACACTTTTAAATAAACTAATTCACCTTCGACAAAATTAACTGGTCGACGACGCGGATCAGCATACTGTTTCTGTCTATCTCTAGCGGCTTTCAATTTCTCGCGAGCTATAGCAACTTTATCGGCCGTAATCTGAACAATATCGGGACCCGCAAACTGTTTTTCTCCCGCCTCTAACCAACAAGTCGGCGTTCGACAACGACGTCCATAAAGCATTTCGTATGGCGGCATACCAATACTTGAATGATACGAATTATTATACGCAAATTCCACCAAAGGTAAGTGAGAGTCCCACGAACCCCCATACTCCAAAATACACGCCCTCAACATATCCTCGAGAGTTTGAATGGTTCTTTCTGACTGTCCATCTGTCTGAGGATGATATGCAGTACTCAGATTAACTCGAGTACCTAACTCTTTCTGAAGACTCTGCCAAAAGCCTGACACAAACCTAGAATCTCGATCTGACACAATCGATAATGGTATTCCGTGCCTCGATACAATCTCATTAATATACAATTGAGCCAAACGAGTCAAAGAAGCGGTTTCACTGGTCGCCAGAAAATGGGCACTTTTAGTTAAGCGATCCACAACAACCCAAATCATATCGTTGCCTTTCTGCGTACGTGGTAACTTGGTGACAAAATCCATAGTGATATGTTCCCATTTCAACTCGGGTATCTCCAATTGTTTCAACGAACCATAAGGCTTTTGATGCTCGGCTTTTACTTGGGAACAAATATGACATGATTCCACAAATCTTGCTACATCCGTTTTCATTGTTGGCCACCAATAGAGAGGTTTCAAATCGTTATACATTTTTGTACTACCGGGATGAATGGATAATCTCGATTTATGAACCTCCGTCAAAATCAACTCACGAAGTCCACCAATTAATGGGACCCAAACCCGAGACTGAAAGGTTTTCAACCCATGTGAATCATCAACTAACAAATCCTTTCGTTTCAACATGATCTCGGATTTCAAATTAATATCCAATAAAGCTTCAATCTGTGCGACTTTTAGCTGAGAAATCAAATCAGAGGACACCTCTAATCGCATAAAACAAATCTTGTCACTAGATATATTTCGACTCAATGCATCCGCAACCACATTAGCTTTACCCGGGTGATAACGGATCTCGCAATCATAATCTTTAATCAATTCTAACCATCGCCTCTGACGCATATTTAATTCTTTTTGCGAAAACATGTACTGAAGGCTTTTATGATCCGTGCAAATTACACATTTCGTACCATACAAATAATGTCTCCAAATCTTCAAGGCAAAAATCAAAGCCGCAAGCTCCAAATCATGTGTTGGGTAATTCTTTTCATGTGGTTTAAGCTGTCTAGAAGCATACGCAATTACGCGATCTCTTTGCATTAAAACAGCACCTAATCCGGTATGCGATGCATCACAATAGACAATGAAATCATCCGACCCATCAGGTAACGCCAAAACAGGGGCTTGACACAATAATTGCTTTAATGACTGAAAAGCTGCCTCTTGTAGTTCGGTCCACTGAAATTTCACATCCTTCCGAGTTAACTTAGTCAATGAGCTCGCAATTTTAGAAAAATCTTTGATAAACTTTCTGTAGTATCCTGCTAATCCAAGGAAACTTTTAATTTCTGAAGGAGACTTAGGCGCATTCCAATTCATAACAGCTTTCACCTTAGACGGATCCACTCTGACCCCTTCTTTGCAAATGATATGCCCCAAAAACTGCACCTCACGTAACCAAAACTCGCATTTCGAAAACTTTGCATAAAGTTGCTCTCTTTTCAAAGTTTCAAGTACCAATCTCAGATGCATTTCATGATCCGCTTCAGACTTAGAATAAATCAAAATATCGTCGATAAACACAATCACAAACTGGTCAAGATAGGGACGACACACCCGATTCATTAAATCCATAAAGATTGCAGGAGCATTCGTTAACCCGAACGGCATAACCAAAAACTCATAGTGACCATACCTCGTGCGAAAAGCGGTTTTAGGAATATCTTCCTCACGAACTCGGATTTGATGATATCCCGATCTCAAATCAATTTTCGAAAAATATGAGGATCCTTGTAATTGATCAAACAATTCATCAATTCTGGGCAACGGGTATTTGTTCCTCACCGTTCTCTTATTTAATTCCCTATAATCGATGCACATACGAAGAGTACCATCTTTCTTCTTCACAAACAATACGGGAGCACCCCACGGCGATGAACTCGGCCTAATAAATCCCTTATCTAACAATTCCTGAATTTGCCCCATCATTTCACGGATTTCGGAAGGAGCTAATCTATAAGGAGCCCTTGCTACAGGAGACGAACCAGGAATTAAGTCAATTTGGTATTCTACATCTCTTACAGGGGGAAGACCAGGTAATTCATCCGGAAACACGTCTGAATATTCAGAAACCACCCGAATATCGGAGATGGATTTCTTTTCTACTTTGACATCTATAACATAGGCCACAAAGGATTCACAACCCTTAACTAAAGACTTCCTAGCCTTCATCATGGATATTACCGAAATACTACCCTTTGCACGTTCCCCACGCGCCACAACATATGATAGATTGGAAACTGGGATATTTATCAACTTTTTATGACAAGAGATGTCGGCTTTGTTTTGATTCAGCCAGTCCATACCAAGAACCACATCAAAACTAGGGATTTGCATCAATAGGAAAGAAACTGGAAATTCATGATCCTCTATTTGTATACTAGCTCCGGCTACCGATGTGGTAACAGGAACTGTCTTACCATCAGCTACCTCAACTTCTAAGGGATTAGAAATCACAGAGGGCATCAATTTCAGTTTATCACAAAATTGCACAGATATAAACGAGCAATTCGCTCCAGAATCAAATAATACACGGGCTGGTACAGAGTTAACAAGGAAAGTACCAGTAATCACGTCATCAGTAAGCACAGCATCATCCACGGTCATTCGGAAAGCTCGACCCGTAGCAGCTGGTGGAATCTTCCTTTTCTGGCCAGAAGATGAGGAACCTCTAGCCGCCCCCGTACCATGCTTCCTTGCATCAGGACAATCACCCGCTCGATGTCCCTCTTTGTGACACGTCCAACACACATTATTTGGATAAGTACAATCAATCGCATTATGACCCAACACCCCACATTTCATACACCTTGACGTCCTAATAGAACAAGGCCCGGTATGCTTTGATCGACATCTTGCACAATAGGAATTATCCATCGGAACACCACCATAACTAGTTTTCTTGTTTGCTTGTGAAGGTTGCCATCTTTGTTTTCCTTTACCGGAAGAATCACTCTTCGGTTTCTGTGCAAACCTTTCTGTATTTTGCAACCTCCTAGCCATAATGTCACTATCCACGGATCGTGCCCACTCAAAAGCCTGAGAAATGCTATTAGCCATTCTCACAGTGGTACGATAATCTGGAGGTAAGGTTTTCACAAAGTGACTAATTTTGTTTCTTTCAGTCGGGACCCACTGTTGCACAAATCTTAACTTCTCAGAAAATTGCCGGATAAGTTCATCGATTGACATCTCATCAGTCTTCCGTAAATCCATAAATTCCTGTCTGACACGATCAAGATTATATTCCGAACAGAATTGTTTGCACACTTCGGCATGAAAATCCTGCCATTTAATAGAACTCCTTTGTTGTGGATTGAAATGAGCAGTTATCGAATCCCACCACGACATCGCTTCACCTTTCAATAATTGGATAGCATATGGAACTTTGTCTTCATCATCACAATGACATACCTCTAACTTCCTTTCCACATCACGTAACCAGTCTAAGGTAATAGTAGGATCAGGACTTCCAGAGTACGAGGATGGTTTACTAGACATAAAAGTTTTGAGAGAACATCCTTTCTTCGGCAACTGAAAGGGTGGAAACATAGGTGCTTGATAACCAATCGATCCAAAAGAAGGAAACGGCATTGATGACTGAAAATCATAACCCTGCTGCTGTTGTTGTGAAACATGAGGAAAAGTAACCGGAATCCGAGTAGAAGCAGTAATGGGAGGGGTAGTAGTAGCAACATGCGAATAAATAGGAATAGACCTTTGAGATGAACCAGCACGTTCTCTCTCAAGTTCAACTACACGGTTCTCTAATCTTAATATATACTCTTGACTAGTTTCAACTTCAGTATTTGCCGGATTCGAAGTACCATTATGATCCACGTCTTCTGGAGCGGAGTGAACAGTCGAGACATTATAGAGAGTACGGGGTGGTTGCTCATTTTCTGCCATCTGTCATAAAAACCACATCTCAACACTTGTTAATTGTTAGTACTAACATACTAACACATTTCACACTATAGCTAATCCCACAACCCGGAATGTTTGACAACTCGACATTAGATTTGGGATTAAACACTCTGAGTTGTTCAATTCGCCCAAACCTAAACTCTGATACCAACTTATAACGCCCCAAATTTAGAACATTTTTTTTTCTTTTTTTTTTTAAACATTAAAAAACATCGCGGAAGCAATATCCCATATATATATATATATAGCCTTGGATTAACCAAAATATACATAATCATTTACATATGTATTTCGTTATACAGCTACACAACTAGATGGGCGTTACTTTAGCAAAACTTTTAAAGTAGTACAAAAGTCATCAGAGTTTTCATCCTTGTCGAACATTCCTTCAATTTACTCCGAGACCCGCCCTTAACAAAATATATTAACCTACAAGGAGTAAACAACGAGGGATTAGCACGAAGCTAAGTGAGTTAACTCATCACTAACACTACACTTAGTTTAACACTATGAGTCTACAACAATTAACACTTGACTCAACATCACTAGAGGATCGGTGGCCCTTGTGGCACCCTCAGCCGCGGTGGCCCACCAAGCGACACTTACACCGACTGCAGGCCAATACAGTGGTTAACCGATAACGATTTGCTACCTTTAGTCAACACAAGCTCTATTCACAACACATGTTCACAACTCTCGTGTTGACTAACCTGTAGTAAAACGTCCAACAATATTGACCTCTTTAACACAATCACCAATAAGTTTCTTAACACATGCTTCTACTTCACAATATGCCTTAACACAAGAATGCATAATTAACACTTGAAGTAACCACATGAGTGATCACCAAACATAGTGAGAGATCAAAGTCCACTCACCTGTTAGTCTCCTTCTCCAAACTCAAAAGTCTTATTTTATTGAGTCTTCGGTGTCTCTGTACACACAATTAAAACACAAGTTAATAACTCGTCTCATAACTAATTATGACTATACTCCATTACATACATTAATAATCAAGAAATATCGATAATTTAAATAATGTAAATGGTAGATTCATATAAGTTCACAAACTATCAAAATCTTCAAAATTATAAAGGCAAACGCGATCCAGGCTATTGGGTTGGGATCGCGTTCCTCTTAAGGAAAATATTCTGTCACCAAAATACACTGTGGAACGCGATCCGGAAAAAGAGCTTGGATCGCGTTCACAAGAACAAATCCAAACGAACACAATATTCTACTGATCAACGCGATCCGGTAAGGGGCTTCAGGATCGCGTTCATAGGAACAAAACATGCGGTAAACAAATAACACATGGCAACGCGATCCGGGTAATGATGCAGGATCGCGTTCCTCAATTTTTCAGCAGAAACTCAAACCTGTAATTACACAGCACGAACCAAAACCCACAATCTACTAAAACTCAACTTATAACTCAGATTTTTATCGATTTCAATGTACCATAACACCTAATAACAACATACAACCATGATTCAAACAACAATTCATCACCAATCATCAAAATCACTTATAACCTAACTATTTCCATTCAAACTAAAAACTCACTAAATCTTTCATGTTTTATCATGAAATCAAGAAAAGGAGTTCAATCATCATCAAATCGATATACAAGTATGAATTCAACTCATTTAACTACAAATCATTCCTCACTTCAAACTACCTAAAATTCAATATTTGAGTTTACAAAAGTTTACTTACAAATTGAAGAACACAATGGAGATGAGAATGATGATCACAACAAGAATTCAAGCTTCACTTCATCAATCAATTTGTATAATCTTTTGATTTGGTAAGGATTTGAGTTTGAATTGTTTTAGGTTAAAACTAGGTGAAGAATGAGAATTGGGGGAAAAAAAGATCGGCCTCCCCTTTTTTATTAAAACCGACCCTTTTTAGTTACAGTACAATATTATACCACCTTTTGATCTATTGTCTGGAACCTAAATACTAATTGCGAGAAAAGTATTTTATTTTACCGTCGTCTAGGATTATTTAAAACAAACAATATTTTACTAGTCACAATATCTCCTGAGACTTATTTACCTATTTATTTCACAATCAAACATATTCAAACAATTAAATGTACGTATTTAAATTTAAATAATTACCTGATTCTACTGGGCCCAATTTCAGGGTGTTACAATAATACTCTTATAATATATTTAAATATGAGTAACATATATCAACTGCAAATAACCTAATGAATTGACGAATTATTATTATTTATAAATAGTATATAAAATTATATTAATTATTATTATAATATATCCATCAAATTATGTACGTATCCCATGACATTTGTGGATTTTCTTAGATTATAAATAGTAACTACAAATAATTAATTTTTTTTTTTTTTTTTTAGAACAGCAAATCCACCAGGACAGTAATGGAGTATCATCGTGGCACCACTACCAACCACATCCAGCTGCAACCAAAGAGGAAACCCTCGGGAGAGGCGTTTTAATTTTAAAATTAAGAAAAGTTAAAGGGGCTTAATTGACTAATTAAATTTTTTTAATTTGATGACATCATAAAGGTTAATCATATATTATATTTAAGATAAGATATATATATACGAGTAGTACATAGGAAGAAAACTTTAAAGGGATCACAACATTTGACAAATGAGTCGCTAATCCATAGTAACATGGTTTAGATTCGTCGTACCACATCCTTTTGTTTCTTTTATTAGAACGTCAGCCCTTTTGATTTTCATTTTTTTTTAATTTCATCCTTTTCACTTGAATTGACCAAGTACCCTTATTTGGTAATTTATAATATTTTTTTTCTATTATAAGATATAAAAACACCTAACGCCTTATGTCATCTTCCCCAAAAACTCCCCTAGCAGTTAGCACCCATTTCTATAGCAACTTTCACGACTGTCACTCAGCCTCACCCTTCGGCGACAACATTCAGATGGCATTTTTTATCGTCTTCTTCTTCAACGACCGTGATCGCCTTTAATGTTTCTTATCCGATGAGATCTAAGTCAACTTCTTCAGCGTATTCGACCGACGTCCTCCTTCTCCGGATGTATTACAATTTAGACGCGTCTTTCTCCAGTCATATTTTAGATCCCATTCATTACTTATGAGTTAAGCGATTTGGAGTCACAATGTATAACTTGTAATTATAGAGGGGTTGAATATAATTTGTACGTTCATTGAGGTGTTAATTGATTGATTTATAGTTTATAAATTATATGGCAATAAATAAACAATGTATAAATAGTAAGTATGAAAGCTTGTAAATAAGATGCAACGTAGCTTAGGGTAAATTTATTGATAACAAATTACACCAAACTGATTGCGGAATGATTTAACCAAAAAGCTAAGATTAAATCAGTATTTTAGCTAACTATTACAATCGGTGATGCATATCTAATTGAACACACTGATTATAATACACTTGATGACTTGAATTCAAATTAAACTTAGACAAATATAATCAGAGACAAACAAGTGATTAATACGAAAACAAAAAACTTTTAAATACAATATTTCACTTTATACAGTGAAAAATTTTGGTTGTACATAAATGGTCTGGAACCGTTAGAACCGGTAAACCGAACCAGGACCGGACCAGAACCGAACCGGACCGTAGCACAATGGTCCGGTTCTCGGTTCTATATTTTAGCCTTAATGGTTCACGGTGCGGTTCGGTTCTAGAACCGGTAAAAATGGTTCGAACCGCCAGAACCGGTTTCATAGGAAAAAGAGAGATATATACTTGATATATATATCTTTTAATATCGATAGAAATTAAGTTATATAATTAAATTTTATAAATTGTTATATTAATTATAAGTATATATGTTTTTTTAGATTATTATCTTCTATATTCCATGCACCGAAAAAATTCAACTTACATTTTCTTTCTGTTATTCGTCGTCTGGATACTTCCTCGATGATGTTTTTTTTGATAGATTGTTAACGATTGATTCATTTAATAAATCTTTTTGGGAACTTAATCAACCATATTCTTTTGTATTCGACATACATGTATGTTTTGTTTGAAAAAAACATAGATGTATCCAAGGGCAGAGCCATGTACATGGTAGGGGTAATAGTTGCTACGGGTCCATTCGCTACATATAATATAAATTTCTTATAAAAAAATTGCACTTTTTGTTACATTCTTTGTTTGTGCTACGGGTTCAAAAAAAAACTAAGATATCAATGCTACGGGTCACTATAAATCCTGGATCCGCCACTAGATGTATCCATATTATGTTAGAATTACAACGTTTCAATATTGATTATTAGAAGATTTTAAGTTTTTTCTAATTCCTTAATTATTTTATTTAATTTGAAAACTATATGCTTTTACACATCTTCTTCTTTATAAAATACACGCGTATATTATTTGGTTCGCGGTTTTGAACCAAAACCGTAAGAACCGAACCGGAACCAAACCGGACCAGAACCGAATTACATGGTGCGGTTCATGGTTCTTGATTTTTCATTTAATGGTTCGCGGTCCGGTGCGGTTTTGGTTCGGTTTGGTGCGGTTTTTGGACCACGTACACCCCTAGTGAAAATATTCCGATAAATATCTCATAAAAGTTCGTAATATAGAATAACACATGTCGCTGCTTGGTTGGCTTCACTCTAACTGAAAACGGTTAGAGGAATGATCTGTTAGCGGGTTATTATATAGTTAGGACTATTTGATATTGGGCTTAATCCATTTACGCTCTATCTTATATTTATATTAATGTCTGGCACAATTATGGCATTAAGAGAAATTATTCAGTTTAGCATGGTATCAGAGCAATACCTAAACTGATCCCAAAAAAAATTTCTCCGTTGCTTATTTTCGAGTCGGTCTCGAGTAGTGTTTCGGGTCGTGATGGAAATTGCAAGATATAGTCATGAGTAATTTTCCGTTGTACTTATTTATACGTCTCAATTATGTCACACTTAGGGTTAATAGGTAGGTAAGGTATCAAACATCATGTTCAATCTAAAGAACAATCTAATATTCTTAATAAAAAATAACTTAACTTCTAAAACTTGTCGCCTATGTGGAAGACATCAATATGTAAGTATGTAACAAGTTATATATAAGATTCATCATTTTGAACAATTTTATAAATTGTAGTTAACTTTAAACACATTTTATAAACTTTAGTTATCATTAAATACATTCGTATAGTTAGGGTTAATTTAACTAATCAATTATTTATTTTTCCATAAATTAAACATTTTGTGAAAGTTTGATGTACTTGTTATCTATTAACCCCACATTTATAACTAAAAACGAGCTTTTCATGCGTGTAACGGTCATATATTAAAGAGTTATTGTTATTTTCTTTTAACTATTTTAGCTTCAAATATTTCACCGAGAGATGCATGTAACACCCATTTCTCGGGTCTAGTAATATTTTAATATTTTTTGACTTTGAATTATTCTTTATTATGTCAGAAAATAGTTTCGGTGTGTTTTAGTCAAATAAATGAGGAAAAGAGTCAAATAATTTATTGTGACTAATAAATTATTAACTGTTTTAATTTAATTCAGTTGACGGTAAAATAAAATAATGTTTCCCCGTAAATGGTTTTTAAGTTCCAGACAATAGATATTAAAGGGGACAAAACTAGTACACATATTATCTTTTATATGTGTGTAATACGTACTAAACTTCACCAAAATTCCAATAATTACGATTGAGAGCTAGAGAAAGATTGAAACCCTAAATTTAAACCCTAATCATCAATTATTGTTGAGAAATCAATTCGTTCTTCTTGTGTTCTTCTTCTGGCCAAACTAGAAACCTACAGGGACGATTGGTAATTTGCAAAACAAGCTTTGGAGTAAAAATTGAAGCTATAGAACTATGAATTAAGCTTCAACAACTTGATTTAATCATCTATACATCATCCCAATCATCTTGTAAGTATTAATTTCTTGATTTTCCTAAACCTAGAAAATGGGTTTTTGAGTAATTTATAAAATTAGGATGATTAACTTGAAATTGAAGCTTGTAATGCTTGTATAATTGTTAGTATCACTTATATGAGGATTATATCATAAACCCTAGTTTAAAAATGAAGAATTTGAAGTATGATCATATAGATAGTTATGGGTTTAGTTAAGTATTCATGAATTAAAGCTTGTAATCATGTTAGACTTGTTAGTTGACACTTGAATCATGATTATAAACTAAGCCCTAATCTAGAATTGAAGAATTTGATATATGTTCATGAAGAAAGTCATGAACTTAATATGTATTTTAAGAATTAAAGCTCTTAAGCTTAAGTTAATGATGTGTAGTTGTTAATAGTTGTTAATGATTATATTATAGTTGGTTAATGATGTTAAAATGTGATTAAGTTGATGGAATCACCTATATCATATTTTGATACAATTGAGTAAATTATGAAGGAAAGTTTTAAGCTTGTGCTAGTGAAATATAATTAATAATTGTTATTAATATGATTCTAGTATTGAACTTAATTACTTGTGAAATAGAATGGTAATTAATTACCACTTGATTATTGATAATAGTTGATACCAAGTATGGAGATAATGGTGTACTCATAAAATGAGTTGTTATAACTTGGTGATTATTTGTAGTTTGATATAATTAAATTAAATGAGTTATGTGTTATGGATTACTTACTAACTCATTATTTATATTATATTCTCAGATCTGGAGAAGACTCAGTGACATTAGACTACTGAGCAGAGACTGAGGTATTCGGTGAGTGGATCTGTAATCCTCAGTATGATTTAGTTGTAACAGGTTTGGTTACAATGGGTAATGTATTATTACTGTTTTAGTTTTGCCATGATGATTGTGGTTGTTAGTAATAATATTGTGATAAGTATTTGAATTTGTGATCACTTGATATATTTGGCCTTCGGGCATCAGTTGTTATTGAGGCCAGCATTGGGCTGGGCTTGGGTTCGCTATTGTTTGGATAACGCAGGGTCTTAGTACAAGTATTATTGTCGTAGCTTGTGTTGTTTGGGTTAATAGCACCAAGTAGTCGGTTAAACCTCTATATGGGCCTGCAGTTGGTTAAGAAGTGTTCTTGGCTGAAGGTTTCCCCAAGAACCACCGGTCCTCATTGTATTGAGATGTTATCTCATTGATATTATGTGATAGTGTTTGTAATTACGATACTTTGTTGTAAACAGAGTTATTATGCTAAGTTGGGCTGTTGATTATTTATTCACTCACTTAGCTTTGAGCTAATCCGCCACATTAATACTTCTTGCAGGTTAGGATTTCTTATTGGGTGGGCAAGAAGTTGGACTGGATGGAATGTTTGACAATCAGGCGTCAACTCTGATATATTTTGATAAGAAAATGATAAAATTATATAACACCTCGTTGTGGTATTATTATTGTTGTAATAGTTGTTGTAATGTTGGGTATCAAGTTTTGAAAACAAATTTATGTACATTTTATATGATATATGTTTTAAATATACGCTTCCGAGTCAAAATTATTATTATAATGGTTTAGTAAATGAGGGGTGTTATAATACATGTAAAGTAAAAAACCTATTTTTTAGTAATATGCATGGATTATAGTTGCGATGTATATATCTATATCTATATCTATATCTATATCTATCTATATCTATATCAATATCAATATATCAATATCAATATCAATATACTATATATATAAGGCAAACCTACATGATCTTAAATGTGGACACTTGTCACTTAAAATATAACATTAATATAATTTTAAAATTTTTTGTCATAAAATAACACCTTAAAAATATATTTGAATTTCTATCTCTTTCTTATTATATATCTATTATATTATAATTATAATACATATAAGATAATAATAAATTAATTATATACATAGTAAAAATACTTCAACAACTAATTAACAAGTGTTACATACATTTATACTTAACAAACTAACACATCAAAAACTTGTTAACTATCATTGTTATCAAAATTCAAAATTTCCAGTAAGTGCATAGTTCAGAAAATGAAAGTGTAACACCCCCAAAATTCGTTTAGCGGAAGCGTTTTAGTTTAAGTATTGGGGTGTCACAATAATACAGCATGCATACGTATCAGAGCTTATGATTACAACAGAACAATATATAATAAGATGCCAAAAGTTATTAATTACAAAGTTTACGATTCCTCGAATCGTATAAGTTAAAAGTAATAAGTTTACAAAAGTAGATTTCTGAAATATGACTAAAGCATTTCAGTTATACTAAAGAAATCCATGTGTTTCCAAAAAGTTGGCATCCTAACTTCAAGGGTCGCCTAGTTCTCCATGTGTGTTGGCGATTCTTATATGCGCAGCTAATTCCCTGAAAAACATAGTAAAAGTCAACAACTAGGTTGAGTGAATTCACAGGTTTTAAGTTTACACAAGTTGAATCAAGTTTGTATCACAGTTGTTATCCAAATACCAGTTTTGTGGGTTGTTCGCCCAAAGTTCAAGTTAAAACACGTGCTGGTCGTTCTCCAGCGAGTTACAAATACACAGTACCGGTCGTTCTCCGGTCAAATACGCACGGGTCGTTCTCCCGTTCAACAAAAACAGTTTACCGGTCGTTCTCCGGTCTAGTAACGCACGGGTCGTTCTCCCGTCCAACAAACGCATGGGTCGTTCTCCCATCCAAGACGCACGGGTCGTTCTCCCGTCCCTTGGCCAGTCGTTCTCTGGCACTAAAATACGTGGCTGGTCGTTCTCCAGCGTTTTACACAAAAGTACCGGTCGTTCTTCGGTATACCAAACAAGTTTAAAAGTTATGTTTGTGTCGGTCGTTCTCCGACAAGTTACCAAATGTACCGGTCGTTCTCCGGTAAGATACCAAGTTAGTGTCGGTCGTTCTCCGACAAGTTACAAATATGTACCGGTCGTTCTCCGGTAAGATACCAAAATAGTTTACAGTCGTTTGCAAAACAGTTTACCGGTCGTTCTCCGGTCTAGTTAAAACAGTTTGTCGATAATTTATCCCATTAGTTCAGTGTGTCAATATGTAAATGTTAATTCGCAAACACCAGTTTGTTCAACAGTTTAATAGTTCAAAGTACTCTAATAGTTCGAGTAAACAAGTATGATAAACAATCATATAAGTAAAAGCAGTTTATGGCAATAAGTAAAATAGTTGACTATGTTTTCCACCCCTGTTCGAAAGCAGTTAAATCAGTAAAAGTAGGGGCTGTGAACTCACCTGTTGAGTTTAAGTAGTTGTGCGAGTGCTAGCAAACCTAAGCCCAAGTACAGTCTGAAATCTCCTAACGCCCTAACGTATGAGATTTGATAAGTATGTGGATGTCTAAACTAATCATCCATGCTAGTGTTTGTACAACCAAGTCACGTCCAAATCGTTCGTTTAATGTTTATGTTAGTATTTCGTTGTTTGTGAAAACGTATACGACTCGTTGGTGAAAGTTTGAAATCAACATTTCGATAAAACAAGTATTGTTTGAATTGTTTGTAAGGCTCGTGAATCGTATCGTATAAAGATATGCGTTACCGGTTAGTTCGACACTTAGTGGAAACAAGTTTTTTTAAACTTCCTGTTTTTAGCGACGTAAGGTGCGACGCTGAGTGGTTATGCGACGTAGGGTGCGACGTACGGGTCTACGTCGCATTTAGGTTTTGCGACGTCATGGGTTGCGTCGCATAGGCGACGCTCGCAATTTAATGCGACGTAGTGGTCTGCGTCGCTATGTGCGACGTAAGGAAGGGTAATGCGACGTAAAGGCCTACGTCGCAGTACTGTTTTCGGTCCCAATGCGACGTAGTCGCCTGTTCGACGAACAGCGAGAAAAAGTCGGATTTTTGGTTGATTTGGAACGTTTTCGGTTGTATAAAACACTAAAACATGTTATTCTAAGTATGTTAAACACTAAGTAGCAATTATAACTTGGAAATCTAAAGATTTGCGGGATTTGTCGGAAACTTACGAGTGTCGGATTTGAAATCCGAAAAGGTAGAAAGATAGATCGTAGTCTCGTGGTCGTTTTCCTCTATTTTGTTTGTTGATTCGGCGTCGTTTGATGGTAGTTTTGTGGTGATTTGTGTGGTGGTTTTGGTAGGTGGTGGTGATAATAGAGAGAAAAAGAGAAAGATAGAGAAAGAGGATGAAAGGGAAATGAAAGAAAATGAGGAGGTGGGAGGTGGTTTTGTTCCACTTTCTGCCTCCGTGGTTACACTCCGTGTTTGTTTACCCGATCGCTAAATGTTATTTTATTTTAACTAATATGTTTTTAAATTACATATTTCATTATATTCAATTAGGCTCTTTTTATGGAACCAAATTTATATATTTTATAAATTTCAAACTTTGTTTGATTTTTAATTATACGTTTTGACGTTTTGCGTTATAAAATAAATTGGTAAATATTTTTGACAAAATATTTATTAGTTACTACGTTATTTAATAATTTCGTTTTATTAAATAATTTTGTTCACCAACAGTCGTACATTTTTGTCGCGTTTGTTTTCAAATTGATCTGTACGTAATTACGACTACGTAATACTACGCGTACTAACTAGTTGGGCTATGCTAGACTTACCTCTAAAATGTGTTGTGAATTCACTCAAGTAGGGAATTAGCCTAATAATGCAAGTGATTAATGTTATTAATCGTGTTCAAATTTGCGGGGTGTTACAGAAAGCCTTCCTCATAGTCCGTCTATGTAATTAACTAAACTCTTAAATGAAATTACATGTTTAAGACAAGAATATTGATTCATGTGCCTAAAAATATAGACGTAAAGATGCTCCTAACAATTTAATTGGTTGACATGTGAAAATGAATAGTGAATAAAAAGATATTGAAATACATGGTGTTAGATACTTTACAAAATTATGCATAGAGTTATGCATATATTTTGAACACACTTAACATTACTTGATAGATAAATCTTATGATATCTTTATAATAAGTTTAACGTGATCGGGTTGTGCTTAGCACAACCTAAATTTTTTCTAGTAATAAAGTACAAGGAAAAGATACGTGTATATGGGCATACATCGACAAGTAAAGTTAATCAAATGGTTAATGATATAAAAGCTAAAGTTGCTTTCATAGTGTAACAACCCGTCCCACATCGAAAAATGATAAGAAATTGGAGTCCCTCAAAGCTAAAGCCATGACTAACTGGATACCTTCAGGTTTCAACTAAAAATAATGGTGGAAGGTAACTGTTAGCCACAACTTTAAACTTATAAGAGACTAGCCTCTAGGGGTGTGATGGGTACGCGGCTCGTGCATCTCCTGGGGTATGGATCTGATTTATTGGTTCGGCCTGACGATGACGTCAGGATCCTAAGTGGAGGAGTTTGTAACAACCCGTCCCACATTTGAAAAGGATAAGAAATTGGAGTCCCTTATAAGTTTAAAGTTATGGCTAACAGTTACCTTCTGTTTGGGGCTAAATTTTATAGTTAGGATACAGGATCCTGAGGTCTCTAGTTACTATTGAGAATTATATCTAGGATCATGCATATGTTCAGGATAAAGCTAAGACTAAGGATCCTGAGATTCTATGTTTATATGATACAGGTAATCAAGATCTTGGATATATCCAGGATCACACTTGGATCAAGGATCCCGATTATAGATGAGTATTTAGATATATTCAGGATCCTGAGTACTATAGAAATCTTAAATATACTCAGGATCTCACATATGTTTAGGATCTCGGATGATAAGGATCCCGGATATGTTAAGTATCTTGGGATCAGATGTTACTAATGTTTGTTTGTTAGTTTGTGTTCAGGATCTTGGATATTCAGGATCCCGGGTGATCAGGATCCAGGATATATTCGGTATCCTGAGTAAAACGTCACTAATCTTTATTTGACCGTTATGTACCTTGACCAAGTCTACCAGGAGTTAAACGTGGGTCAATCATGCCTATATTTAAGGATCAAGTCGAGAAAAAGTGAAGAAAAAACGTGTAAAAAGGCTGGATCAATATGGAAGACTGGAGGATCCCGAGAATCTCGGAGGATCCCTGATTTTTAGGAAAGTTAGTTATATTGTAAATGCTATATAAACAGAGGCAAATGATCGTAGGAACCATCTTTTTCTCTGCTCATACACTACTGATACACCACAAAAACACCAAAAACACACTATCACTTCACCGATTCATCACTGTTAACACTCTAGATCGATCATTTGCGCTCTTTCTTTGTATCATCCTGATTTTGAAGTAATAATATCAACAAAGGCAAGGATCGATTGATCCTTCCCGAGGTTTTATGCCGGCAATCAACCTTGATCAAGGGCTTTCCTCGTACATCCTTGTTTCGATCGCATTTACTTTACGTTTTCGTCGTTTAATTTGCATTTCATTGATCTTGTGATCATAAATTCTGCATTATCTTGATTTTATCTTAAATTTATCATAAGTATACGTATTTATTTCATTTGTGACCATGTTTTTATCATGAAATTTGTATTATAAGTCCATTTCATGCATATTTATTGATTGCAATCATATATTTATTGCATAACTTGCATTATCCTGAAAATACTTTACATTTTACTTAAAATTTTGGAATAATCTTATTTACAAACACTTGTTTTCACCGTTAAACACATTTTTAACAAGGATCCACGAATCCAAGGATTCAAGACATAATTTTCATTCAAAGTTGTCATTTACTCATATAGATAATTGTGTAAAAGCGTAATTATCTTGAAAGTAATTTATAGCACCCAACCTCACTTTTCTAAATTTATTCACTTAATTGCCTAGGGTAATTTTTGATCAAAACAGTTTGGCGCCCACCGTGGGGCAAGTGGTGCTTTTCATAATCAAATTCTTGTTAAAATCCTTGTTAAATCACTTTTTTCAAAGGTTTTTGTCAAATATGTCGACACAAGGACAACCTATATCTTCTATTGTGCCATCATTGACATCTGTGATGTCTAATCTACCTCCTGCTTTCCCTCCATCGTCGTCACAGTGGGAACCAGAGAATATCTATAGGAGGACGGCTTCCACATGATCTACCTTCTCAGGATCCGTGATCACATATCAGGATCCCGTTATTATTTCTAACAGGATTATTATGGCTTTGTTTTCACAGGTGAAAGAACAATTCGGACGTGTGGAACAGAGTAATGAGGCCCTAAAGAAGAATGTTGAAAGCTTGAGCAGTAGAATCAACACTCCCCCTAATCAGGATACTACTCCTTTTCGGAGCAGGATCCTGAATTTCAATACTCCAGCATTTGCAAGTATTGGAGCAGATTTCATTGCTATGCAAGGAACTACTAGGATCTTGGATCCTGGGCAGATTCCAGGATCCTCAATCACGTTGCCTAACAGTGGTAATATATCTGTTTTGGTCAAAAATTACACTAAGCAATTAAGTGATCAAACATAGAAAAGTGAGGTTGGGTGCTATAAATTACTTTCAAGATAATTACGCTTTTACACGATTATCTATATGAGTAAATGACAACTTTGAATGAAAATTATGCCTTGAATCCTTGGATTCGTGGATCCTTGTTAAAAATGTGTTTAACGGTGAAAACAAGTGTTTGTAAATAAGATTATTCCAAAAGTTTAAGTAAAATGTAAAGTATTTTCAGGATAATGCAAGTTATGCAATAAATATATGATCGCAATCAATAAAAATGCATGAAATAGAATAATAATGCAATTATTGAGATAAAAAGATGATTAGAAACAAGATAAATACGTATCTTTATGATAAATGTAAGATAAAATCAGGATAATGCAGAATTTATGATCGAAAGATCAATGAAATGCAAATTAAACGACGAAAATGTAAAGTAAATGCTCGACACAAGGATATACGAGGAAAGCCCTTGATCTTGTTAGATCGCTAGCATAAAACCTCGGGAAGGAACAATCGTTCCTTGCCTTTGATGATTTTATTACGTAAACTCAGGATAATTACAAAGAAAGAGCGCAATGATGATCGAACTAAGTGTTTTTGTGATGAACGGGATGAAAAAGATGAAGTGCAGGTGTGTTTGATCGTGTAAAATGTAAGTACAGAGTGTTTGGAGTGAATAATGGTCGTCCTATTGGATCACATTGCCTCCAATTTATAGTAAATGCAATATAACTAACTTTCCGAAAAATCAGGGATCCTCCCGAAATATCCTGGATCCTCCAGTCTTCCACCTTGACTTGGTATTCCACACGTTTTCTGACCTCTTCCAAGCCTTGATCCTTAAATATAGGCATGATTAACCCACATTTAACTCCTGGTAGACTTAGTCAATATTCACAACGGTCAAATACAGATTAGTAGCGTTTCACTCGGGATACCGAATATATCCTGGATCCTGATCACCCGGGATCCTGAATATCCAAGATCCTGAACACAAACTAACAAATAAACATTAGTAATATCTGATCCCAAGATATTTAACATATTCGGGATCCTAAACATATGTGAGATCCTGAGTATATCTGAGATTTCTATTATACTCAGGATCCTGAATATACCTAAATACTCATCTATAATCGGGATCCTTGATCCAAGTGTGATCCTGAATATATCCAAGATCTTGATTACCTGTATCATATAAACATAGAATCTCAGGATCCTTAGTCTTAGCTTTATCCTGAACATATGCATGATCCTAGATATAATTCTCAATAGTAACTAGGGACCTCAGGATCCTGTATCCTAACTATAAAATTTAGCCCCAAACAATTGCCCCCAAGTTGTGTTATCTTCAGGACCCTGATGGTGACACAACTTCTAAAAATAAACATCAAATAAATGAGGCAAGATATTACCGTGAATTGATAACCATGTCCACGTTGATTGAATTTTTGATAAGCATAAACCCTTTCATACCTCATTTGCATGACTTCAAACTTAATAATGGCTTCGGTTACCTGTTCTTCATCCAGTTTCAATGAAAAATAGCACAACGACTTCAAAGAGTGATAAACATACCTGAATCCTTTGTTTAATCCGTGACAAATCTATGTTACTCCCAAACTGTACTCATGGCTTGGTGTAGCTTCTTTGTTTATCCAAAGCATCATGGACTTCCACGACCTTGATCATGGTATTTCTTCTTGAATCTCTAACAAATCAAATATCTCCAGGATCCAGAAGGGATGCCCCCATTCCTGTCAATTTTATACATACTTGGACTGTGCCTAGAATGAGGTCAACCTAACATGGTTAGCCATGGTGGTGTTCAAGTGGTTTATGTTGACCACTTAGTCTTTTTGAGCCTTCCAATTTCCGCTTGTGGAACTTTTATCCAGGATAAGCTAATCCCAAGTGTGGATTGGCTTGATTCGATTCGTTACACTCCGTAATTTACGTGGATAACCCATTAGAGTGTATTGAACGACACTAAGGGTGGTGTGAATCGAATGAATACCATCTAAGGAGATGGGTTTTTGTGATGAGCAAGGTTTAAACTTGGATGATGAATACAAAGAGAGAGAGAGAGAGAGAGAGAGAGAGCATATGGAGGCTCCTCTTGACTCTTGCTGAACAATCTGAAAATATAGGCTCATGGTAGTGAGCAAAATTCACCATGGATGAAGGCGATGGAGAGAAAGGGAGCAGGGTAGCTGCCTTCTCATTTGATGTGTGATATCACCTTCTATTTATCTTCTATCTCCAGGATACTGGAGAGATTACCCTAATATATGTTTATTTCATTCATGCACTCAGAATCCTGAGGAGATTCCCTCAAGATATATTCAAAATAATCATGTTCCCAGGATTCCCATATCCTAGGATCCTGAAACAGACTTTCAATCGTAAAATTCCTAAGTAACATCAGAATCTCGAAAAGTTATTCAAGATGCTCAAAGAACAAGGAAGCCAAAGAAACCAAGGCTACCAATTAGGATTTATACATTCCCTATCTTTAGGATATTGAGGAGATTCCCTCAATATATATTTATATCATACTGATGACTAGGATCCTGAGGAGATTCCCTCAGGATATACTTGAAATAATCTGATTTTTAAAATACTGGGGAGATTCCCCCAATACGTGCTTATTCTGATCATAATCTGTAGGTCTTTCGAAATAATGGGAAGATTCCCCCATCTCATGCTTACTTTACTTACACCTCCAGGATTCTAAGGAGATTTCCTCAGAGAACTTGAAATAACTTCGTACTTAGGATTCCCATATCTTAGGATCCTGAAACATACTTCAGATTGAGAAGCATATTAAAAACCATCAATGATGACGATTATATCCTGTAATAGCATCAAAGGTCGCCAAAGTAACGTGAAAACATTACTAATACTTTATGATGACACAATAGTGTCAAAGTCTTCCAAATAACCTGTAAGCATCATGATCATTTTCATGACCTTTTACTCAGGATCCTGAAACAAATCTTGATACGTTCAAAGAGAATATCAGGATTTTGCTTGGGATAATCCAGTGATCCTATAATATAACATTGTTAGAAGATTTTGATAACATAAAACATTCATGTTATCTTCGTAACACCAAAATATTACAATTTTTGTTTAACTTTAAAAACGACATAAATTCTGTCGAAAATATTGTAATAATATCTGAAAATGTCAAAACTTTTGAATAATGTGAGAACATTATAACAATCATAATCTTTGGATTAAATTCGAAAAATATTTTGGTAATATGATAATATTACAACCATTTGAATCTTTTACGGCCTACGCCAATAGAAATATTTTGGTAATGTGTAAAACATTACAAATCTTAAGAATATTTTTGATAAATCAATTTTTGTGACATGTAAATGCCAAACCATTTGGTAATGTGAAAACATTACAACCGTTTGATTCGTGGGCCAAGCCATTTGAGACATGAATATGCCTAACCAATTGGTAATGTGAAAACATTACAAACCTTGCGTCATAGATAATGTAAAAACATTACAAGCCTTGTGTACTTAGTGACGCGAATACGCCAAAACCTTAGGTAATGTGAAAACATTACAAACCTTAGAGTGACGTGAAAACGACACAAACCTTAGGTCGGAACCTAGTGCACTCAGTGCCGACAATCGGAAGAGTTTGATTTATAGGCCAATAGAAATGAAGTTGTCGGGCACCAGAGGCAACCACGATTCCCTAACCATGACACTATAACCAAACATTGTGCACACCCGGTGGGGTGTGGAAACCCAAATTCTTAGAGAGGTGTTTATGCGTCAGCAAACCTCTAAACCTTAGAGAATCGCTAAGATTCTTAACGGAGGAGAGGTGGCCAACCCCTAATCTTCATTCCATGATCCTTAGATGTATGAACTACAACATACACAAGATCTTGGGTAAAGGTGGGTGTTAGTTTGCCTAACACTCATCCGATGCTTAAGTCAGTGTCAGATTCGAATGAAAATAATAATTATGAAAGATTTTCATTCATATATTAATATATAATTATGATACACACATACATATATAGTAAAGAATATAAAAATTAATACAAAGTTAAGGATCATAGGTGTACCTTTTTATGTTGAATATAAATACTCAACTTACACATGATAGAGTTTTAGGTGAATAGTATTTCAGGATCTTGAAAGTAGTTCCCCATCAACATGGCCCCGTTTTCCAGCATCCAAGCCAATCAAGCATTAATCACAGATAGATAATTAGATGCATCGGTTCTGAATATTTCCATGTATGCCCCCAGGATAGTTTCCACAAATTCCTTCGTGCATATCCTTTAGTTTTGCTTATGCTTCAGGATCCTCAAAATACAGCAACAATAATGATCATTCTGCAAAAAATTTAATGATCGACTACATCTATGATCCTGACTTGCCCCCAGAACCTGATGTGTCCAATTATCCTCAAACTCAAGATCACCAACATAGCATCAGTTGAAGATCCCGAAGTTACCTGCAGAATCTTAAAGCATATCCAAATACAAAACTAGTCTAACTATCCTTAGGGTATATTTCCAATGATGATTAGTAATTAACATACACCTATATGTTTTACACAGACATCCTTAGTTAATCCTAAACCTTCAATTGGTGTTTCGTAATCCGTTTCATTATTGGCACTTTAAAATTTATAATCAATATCCTGTTGCATGTCATACCTTTAAGGTGATTTTAATACCATATCTTAACCTAACTAAGCATATTGTATCCATATTTTATTTTAAAGATCGCCAGTAAAGTTTACTCAAAACATAAAGTTTTATCATATTTCTACAATCTCATTATAGGATTATAAACATCTAATTTCCGAGATCATTTAGTTATTCACAGTGACATTCTTGGTTTTTATATTTAATAATTAATTAATCTTATCATGCATAGGATGTATTTCAAGAAAACTAATGCAAACATAAATTTTTTAAGATAAGAGTACCTGGTATCAGCATCTAGTAGACTTTTACTTAAGTAATAGATAAGAAGTTGCTGACCTTTCAGGATCTTTAACTTATGCAGCATCGTTCATATTTCGGGATACCGCCACATTCATGAGTAATAATTTACCAATTAGATTTGTATTCCACCACCACGTTTGCCAAGATCAGGAATCTTGCTTCCTTGAACATATCAGCACACAATAACATACGTCCTATCCTTTTCCACCTTAGGATCCTCAGAATGGAGTCGCACTTCTTTGATACCTTATCTGATTGTAGCCAAGATATCCCATGCCTTTTTCCATTGATTGCTATGCTGATGGAGGCTTGGTAGTAGATTTCATTGATGTTGTGTAGCAATCCTTAGCATATCTGTTAGCTGTAGAAAAAGACGTGCCACATATGTTAGAAACACCAGATATAAATTTATTACCTTAGCGTCAGGCGGTTGGAATCTTGCTGTGTGCAGGATCCTATAATTATCCTGAACTCCGGGATCCCGAGCCTCCTAAGAATCCTTTGCGAGATCCTTTCTTTCCGAACAGTTCCCTTAAGTATCCCTTGCCAAATAAATGGTTGAATTCTTTTCTAAGAGCCATACAATTTTCAGTAACATGACCACAATCCTCATGGAATGCGCACCATTTGGATTTATCTTTCCAAGCATTATTTCTAACTTTTTTCTTTGGCCATCTCACTTTATCTCCAAGATCTTGCATCGCGTACATAAGACACGATGATGATTTCTTTTTCCTATTCGGCTTAGCATAAGTTGATGGCATTTCCACACTTTTCTGATTCATAACATCCTCTTCAAGCCTTATGAGTCTCAAGGCTTGATTCCCGACCTCATCCAGATTCTCGCACGGATTGGTCATAGGATCTTGATAAAGCTGTGAATCTCTCTTGATCCCCATTTTGAAATCTTGGACCGTTGTTGCTGTATCTAGATTCGGAATATCCAGAGATTCACATTCAAATCTTTCTACAAAATTTCTAGGAATTTCATTAGGCCTTTGAACAATTCTGTAGAGATCACTAGTTAGTCTTTCAAAAGTTCTACTACATGAAAAATGATAATTAAATAAGTTAACCAAATGAGCAAAGGATGTAATAGAGTAAGGAGGAACATTCATTAACCACTTTAGTGCGGATCCTGTTAAAGTGGATTCAAATCCTCTACATAAGCATGCTTCCTCAAGGTCTGCTGGAATAGGAATGATCTTCATTCTTTCCCGATACTGCACCACATGATCCTCAGGATCCGCAGTCCCATTATATAGCTTCATACTTGGAGTCTGAAATCTTTTTGGGATCTCAGCATCACAAATAGGTGGTGCAAATCTTGAGATCCTGTGGGCTGATGGAGCAAGTTCAGGTATAGGTTGCACAACTCCAGGAATATTGGATATCATATCCTTCAAATTTTGCAACTCTCTCGCCATAATAAGGCTTACTCCAGGATCCTGAAAAAGGTTAGTTCCAAACATATTGTCAGCATAATAATTAGTAAATATGTTACCATCATTTGGGATCCTGGATGAGGATCCTGGATTTTGTTCAAGATCCTTTGTTGTGGAGATCCCTGTAGCATACACTGGATCTGGGATTCCAGTAGTTCCTTGCACAGCAATGAAATCTTCTCCAATACTTGCAAATGCTGGAGTGTTGAAATCCAGGATCCTGCTCCGAAAAGGAGTAGTATCCTGATTAGGGGGAGTGTTGATTCTTCCGCTCAAGCTTTCAAGATCTTTCTTCAGGGCCTCGTTACTCTGTTCCACACGTCCTAATTGCTCTTTCATCTGTGAAAACAAAGCCACAATATTCCTGTTAGAAATAATAACGGGATCCTGATCTGTGATCCCGTATCCTGAGAAGGTAGATCTTGTGGAAGCTGTTCTCCTATAGATATTCTCTGGTCCCCGTTGTGATGACGATAGAGGGGAAGCAGGAGGTAGATTGGTCATCACAGATGTCGATGAGGGCACAATAGAAGATATAGGTTGTCCTTGTGTCGACATTTTTGAAAAAAAAAACTTTGAAAAGAGTGAATTAACAAGGATTTTAACAAGAATTTGGTTACGAAAAGCACCACTTGTATAACACCCCTCGTTACATTAATCGATTATAATAATAATAACGACTCGGAAGCATAGATTTCAAACATACTATCCATGTCTTTATAATGTCAATAACTTTTTCAAACTAACTACATGACATTTCAACAAACTAGGTGTTATATAATTCAAAACATCTCTTCAGTTATCAAACTAACATCAGAGTAAAAGCCTGTCAAACATTCCATTGTATCCAATAACTTCCTGCCCCGCCCAATATGTCCCATCAATTATAACCTGCAGGAAGGACTGTGGTGGGGTTAGCATAAAGCTAATTGAATGAAACTATAAACAACAGTCAAACTTAGCACAACAATCTGTTTACATCAAATTACAATAAACAGTCATCATCCATAAGGATCGGTGGTTCTTGAGATACCCTTATACCGGTATGGTACTCAAGGAACACTTATCAATCATCTGTATTGGCCTATACAGAATTACCGATAACCAGTTGTTAATCACACACGACCTAGATCTCTAAACCAACATTTCAAGTTTCAAGATCTCCTGTTGTCTACAATAACAACCAAGTCCAACCGTCAAGTCAAGTTGACCTCAGAATCTTACATACTAGCTCTAACAGCCCAGTAAGCAAGCAACCAAACTAACATGGCAAGTTATCTCAAATGAAATCAATCTATCAAAGTAATACTACAATTACTTGTTGTAACCAAATCATTACAACTAAATCACACTGAGGTTACAGATCCACTCACCAATACCTCAGCCGCAAGCTCAGAAGTCTAATATTACTGAGTCTTCTCCATATCTGAGAATACAACAGAATACCACAAGTTAGTAACTTGTCATCATCGAATAATACTTATGTAATTTACAACACTAAACAAGTAATCACCTCATGAGTACAACTAAATCATATAATTGTTGAAAGTCTAACATGCTTCAGACATATTACAGTACAATACCACAAGTACCATTTAAGTAATTAGCTTAATTTGACAAACACTGAAACAACCATTGACAGCCAGGGGAATCCGCCGGATTCCCTTTGAATCCGCCGGATTCAATGGTGTTTCAGCTTCAACTCATGATCAGCACATTTTTTACCAATCCGGTCATGAATCCGCCGGATTCATGATCAAGCCGCCGGATTCCCATAACCAACCCGAATCCGCCAGATTCAATTGAATCCGCCGGATTCAACCTTCGTCCCAGACCCGAGCGATCTGCTCAAAACTCAGAGTTCGAAAATAATACCCAAATCACAAACTAAGGTATCCAATCGGCTATATATATCAAATAACGATTTCTAACCAATACCAACATCACATATCACCATTTCTAACATCGATTTCACTAATTCTAGAATTCAATCAATCAAAATTCATAAAACATCAAAAATACTTACATATTCGTTTATGATGATGGTGATGAATCAAATATTGAAGCTGAATCAAGATCACAGCTCAAGTTGATTTCGATCTTTGATTTAGGTTTCTTGATTTTAGTTCTAGGTTTCTAAATTTGGAAAGATAGTAACTTTCCTAAAAGGGAAAGTGAATAAATAGTCGGTTCACCAAACCGCCTTCAATTATACGGGTATAATTTAATACCCCATCTCAATCTATTGTCTGGAACCCGAAAACCATTTGCGAGTCCAAACATTTTATTTTACCGACAACTTTATTAATTTACAACAATTAATAATTTACTTGTCACATTGAAATATTCAACTCCTATTCCAATTATTTTCCAACTAATTCAAACAATATTATTTCCAAACACATTAAATACTAATTTAAATCAAGAAATAATATAAAACAACTAGGTCCACTTCGAGGATGTTACAAATCTCTCCCCCTTAAAGAGATTTCGTCCTCGAAATCTAACCCACTCAATCTGTCTAGTGTGATATAATCACATATATCTTAACATACATTTGTCCTCAATAGCAACTTACAACTATACTTAGACCCTTTCAATTCTTTCCACATTCACATGTTCTCATAAACATGCTTCTGTCTTTACCTACGCACATATACAATGCATCCATCCAATATTTCATATGAAACAACTATTTATCTAAATCCTTTATCACCAATCAGATAAATATTTAGAACACACAATCATTTTAACAAACAACAATAAGTAAAATCTAACGTCACTTAATAGGTCTGTGCAACCAGAAATTAGCAATGTGCTAAAATCTTTAACCTATTACCACTATTCATCCTTGTTAACAACAAAACAAAATCAACAATACCACAACAGTGGTTATTGAACCACAGTATACCTAGCAACACTGAAAGTTAAATTCAGTTCACGACTAACAACCAGTCCAATATTCAGATAACAACCTCACATCTCTACTGTCAAAGATTCAAACCTTTATTAAATTTCTATTTTATTCATATCATAGAAATTGGTTTAATTCAAAACTAGGTCAACTTTCCATCCAAAAGTTTCATATCTTACTCTCTTAAACAACATATAATGTTCACATATCACTACAATTATATGAAATCCTTTACTTAAAAGTAATCCGGATTCATATCACTTTAATAAGCAAAGTAGAGGTCAAACTCAGTAGGTAAAACCACAATCAACAAGTACTTTGCTCAATCAACAAATGTACAACAATGTTATATTACCTACATTCAACCAACCTCTACATTGACTTATTTCCATTTGTAATTCCTTTCATTACAACCTAACAATTGTCAATAACAACCATAACACAAACAGTAATCACATACACTAGTGATTATACATTACAATACACCTATCAATATGTAGGATTTACATTCAAATCCTAACTAGCCATCATGCTAGCATTTATATATTACTTAAACTGGTCAGACATCAAGAATCTTTTCTTAGCAACCAGTTAATTCAATTCAATTTTAAAATTTCAAACCACTACTTGATTATATCAACTTCTTAATCACAAGTAATTTGAAAGTATACAACTTTAATCACTTAGCACTAAATCCTAACAATATAGCAGCTAAGTCGGCATTAATCAATATTATGATACTGCAATTCAAGCATTACAATATCACAATGTGTTACTTTCTAACACATTTCCAACAAAATCTGCATCAAGTTAATTACAATTAACTGACCTCCACATAATTTATGACACATTTTAATTCATCCTAATTAAAATTTGTCATGCCATTTGTTATCATGTATACCATACATACATAATTTCAAGTAACTTTCTAAAATGGACAGGTACACAATCAATTCCATTTAATTCTATATAATAGGCCATTCAGACTATTAAAGTCTTTACCAAGCCTTCATATTACTACTAATCATCACATATCCATACCACAGGACATGGAACAATTACAATTCAACAATTATATGTTTCATTTATATACATACCAAATCGTATATAATTTAAACAATTCAATTTAAACTTATAAGAAAAGTTGGATGATAACTATCATCATCTACTGATTTCAAGGTTTTCTTTACTCTCTTACACATTCAATTATACACACATCAGGTTTTCAAACCGAATTTCAAATGATCATTGTTCTTAAGCTATTTAAACAATGATCATTACAATTAAACACACACATATTTTCTTAAAATATGAACAACTTTCCAATTCATATTCTCTCAATTTATTAAACAAGATCAAGTTAGATCTTAATACAGTTTTAATTCCAGATATTCTTTCATATCATTTCTTATTTGGATCTAATCCCAATTTATCACTTTATCACTTACTTTATTTGTATACAAGCAACAAATAACAAAAGAATTCATTCAATTCTTTCAATTATCTTGGTAACTCACCTAGAGGTACCAATTAACCTATGCAACTATTAATAATAACTATCAATTAATTCTCTTCTCACATTCTTACCCAATTATGGCTATCATCACTAGTCTCATACACTGGTAAGACTTTCTTATCACAACCCTAATCAATTGATTTAATTATTCTTAACATTCTTTAACAAATTATAACTGTCATATCATATAATGACTTCACATCTGTATAATTCTTTAACATATATTCAGTTCAAATATCAAATATTACCTAACTGAATACTCAATTATAATTAACAACATTTCAATTACTCAATACTAGCTTTAAGTAATTAATCAAATTTTACAAACTTTGACCAATTTGGGAATTTAATCACATTCCACACAATCATAACATTTCAATATATGTTAGACTATTTCAACACACACAATTGACTATTTGTCAATCTTAATTTCAATCAACCAATCAATAAAATTTTCTAACTGCTTTTCTTAAGTTTGACCCATCCTCAAACCAATCACAAGCAATTAATTTTATACTCCATCTGTACATGTATACACATAACTCTTTATTCATGGTTTGACCTTCAAAGTTAACATACTATCAATATTAACTCCCAACAAACCATTTCATACTTTATGTTTACTTTCAAACATATATTTTAAATTATTACTTTCAATAATCTTATCAATCCCTTACAAGGACAGAATCAACCTACATCCATCTTGGCTCCATACAAGTCATTCCTACAATAGTGATTCATTTAAACACTATCAAATCCACGTATGGGTAATCTAACACAATCAGTTACAACTACATTTTCAACAAAATCATATTTATCATTTATGTTTATCATCAAAACAACTGTCAATGACAAATATAATTACACTTACACCTTTACAGTCTAAATGTCACAGTCCTATCAACTGATTGTTTTCTTATCAAAACAACTATTAAACAACTTAGCATACTTTCATGCTCCATTTTCTAAAATCACATTACATTTCTTTTATACCAAGTAGCCTCAACAAGTTCATGTGACACAACATAATATAACAACGGTGATCAGGCGTTGCAAGATTATGTTCCTCACAATCCATTATCAGGCTACTCTACATTATAATTATCAATGTGATTTATTCTCAATTAAACACATATCACACAATGTTCTGGTTTTCAACACTACTAGAACATGTTTACTAACTTTTAGCCACTGATACATACTTACATTTTCAATTTTATATGTGTATATTCATTTCATACATACATATTATCTCCTTTAGTATGTATTCTTTATCACACAATCTATGTTCAACAACTGAATTACTCAGTATATCAATTTATCTGAAACCCTAAACACATGATAACCTATCATCATAGTTTCAATACTTTACAATTTGTCAATTTTCTATAACACAATTATATCAAGTGTAATTCCAAACACGTATCTAATTAAAATCAACAACTGATTTTAACATTCACCTATGATATTTTATCAAACACTAATATCACAACTTTACGTGTAATACCACACACGTATAATTTATTACCAATAATCAGTACAAAACACTATTTCATCTACTAATTTACACTTCTTTGACTATTTAAGTCACACTCTGTAATCAATCTACTAATATAATACTATCAATTATTTTGTCTTATCAATATAGACACTTTTAGGTTCCAACGTCACTCCTGTTAAAACCTTAATCCACTCTTTTCTACTTACTTAAACATATTTCTGCATTTTCAATTCAATCAGAAATAATCACAACAATGAACATTTCGTTTAGTACTTCTATCCTCATGTCAACATATAGCAATCATTAGTTGACTCAAAACTGGGGAATCATATCAGTCTGACTCAATTAACTTCACAACAAGGCTTACTTATCATAACAAAGTAAACAGTTCAAGCTAAATTAAATTAACATAGGCTTATCGAAGATTACCTGACAATCTTAAGCCAACGAGTATTGAGGAATCAATGAGAATATCCACCAGGTCCTCATATTCCTCTATCTCTGCAATCAAACAACAACTTCACAACTTGTTAAGGGTTAGTACATATCTAACTAACTACTTTCTCATACAACAACTAATCCCCCACCCACTGGAATGTTTGACTCAACTCAATCAAAGTTTAGGATTGAACATTCTATCATGTCCAATTCGCCCAAACTATTGCTCTGATACCAACTTATAACACCCCTCGTTACATTAATCGATTATAATAATAATAACGACTCGGAATCGTAGATTTCAAACATACTATCCATGTCTTTATAATGTCAATAACTTTTTCAAACTAACTACATGACATTTCAACAAACTAGGTGTTATATAATTCAAAACATCTCTTTAGTTATCAAACTAACATCAGAGTAAAAGCCTGCCAAACATTCCATTGTATCCAATAACTTCCTGCCCCGCCCAATATGTCCCATCAATTATAACCTGCAGGAAGGACTGTGGTGGGGTTAGAATAAAGCTAAGTGAATAAAACTATAAACAACAGTCCAACTTAGCACAACAATCTGTTTACATCAAATTACAATAAACAGTCATCATCCATAAGGATCGGTGGTTCTTGAGATACCCTTATACCGGTATGGTACTCAAGGAACACTTATCAATCATTTGTATTGGCCTATACAGAATTACCGATAACCAGTTGTTAATCACACACGACCTAGATCTCTAAACTAACATTTCAAGTTTCAAGATCTCCTGTCGTCTACAATAACAACCAAGTACAACCGTTCAGTCAAGTTGACCTCAGAATCTTACATACTAGCTCTAACAGCCCAGTAAGCAAGCAACCAAACTAACATGGCAAGTTATCTCAAATGAGATCAATCTATCAAAGTAATACTACAATTACTTGTTGTAACCAAATCATTACAACTAAATCACACTGAGGTTACAGATCCACTCACCAATACCTCAGCCGCAAGCTCAGAAGTCTAATATTACTGAGCATTCTCCATATCTGAGAATACAACAGAATACCACAAGTTAGTAACTTGTCATCATCGAATAATACTTATGTAATTTACAACACTACACAAGTAATCACCTCATGAGTACAACTAAATCATATAATTGTTGAAAGTCTAACATGCTTTAGACATATTACAGTACAATACCACAAGTACCATTTAAGTAATTAGCTTAATTTGACAAACACTGAAACAACCATTGACAGCCAGGGGAATCCGCCGGATTCCCTTTGAATCCGCCGGATTCAATGGTGTTTCAGCTTCAACTCATGATCAGCACATTTTTTACCAATCCGGTCATGAATCCGCCGGATTCCCATAACCAACCCGAATCCGCCAGATTCAATTGAATCCGCCGGATTCAACCTTCGTCCCAGACCTGAGCGATCTGCTCAAAACTCAGAAATCGAAAATAATACCCAAATCACAAACTAAGGTATCCAATCGGCTATATATATCAAATAACGATTTCTAACCAATACCAACATCACATATCACCATTTCTAACATCGATTTCACTAATTCTAGAATTCAATCAATCAAAATTCATAAAACATCAAAAATACTTACATATTCGTTTATGATGATGGTGATGAATCAAATATTGAAGCTGAATAAAGATCACAGCTCAAGTTGGTTTCGATCTTTGATTTAGGTTTCTTGATTTTAGTTCTAGGTTTCTAAATTTGGAAAGATAGTAACTTTCCTAAAAAGGAAAGTGAATAAATAGTCGGTTCACCAAACCGCCTTCAATTATACGGGTATAATTTAATACCCCATCTCAATCTATTGTCTGGAACCCGAAAACCATTTGCGAGTCCAAACATTTTATTTTACCGACAACTTTATTAATTTACAACAATTAATAATTTACTTGTCACATTGAAATATTCAACTCCTATTCCAATTATTTTCCAACTAATTCAAACAATATTATTTCCAAACACATTAAATACTAATTTAAATCAAGAAATAATATAAAACAACTAGGTCCACTTCGAGGATGTTACAACTTGCCCCACGGTGGGCGCCAAACTGTTTTAGTCAAAAATTACACTAAGCAATTAAGTGATCAAACTTAGAAAAGTGAGGTTGGGTGCTATAAATTACTTTCAAGATAATTACGCTTTTACACGATTATCTATATGAGTAAATGACAACTTTGAATGAAAATTATGCCTTGAATCCTTGCATTCGTGGATCCTTGTTAAAAATGTGTTTAACGGTGAAAACAAGTGTTTGTAAATAAGATTATTCCAAAAGTTTAAGTAAAATGTAAAGTATTTTCAGGATAATGTAAGTTATGCAATAAATATATGATCGCAATCAATAAAAATGCATGAAACAGAATAATAATGCAATTATTGCGATAAAAAGAGGATTAGAAACAAGATAAATACGTATCTTTATGATAAATGTAAGATAAAATCAGGATAATGCAGAATTTATGATCGAAAGATCAATGAAATGCAAATTAAACGACAAAAATGTAAAGTAAATGCGATCGACACAAGGATATACGAGGAAAGCCCTTGATCTTGTTAGATCGCCGGCATAAAACCTCGGGAAGGAACAATCGTTCCTTGCCTTTGATGATTTTATTACGTAAACTCAGGATAATTACAAAGAAAGAGCGCAATGATGATCGAACTAAGTGTTTTTGTGATGAACGGGATGAAAAAGATGAAGTGCAGGTGTGTTTGATCGTGTAAAATGTAAGTACAGAGTGTTTGGAGTGAATAATGGTCGTCCTATTCGATCACATTGCCTCCAATTTATAGTAAATGCAATATAACTAACTTTCAGAAAAATCAGGGATCCTCCCGAAATATCCTGGATCCTTCAGTCTTCCACCTTGACTTGGTATTCCACACGTTTTCTGACCTCTTCCAAGCCTTGATCCTTAAATATAGGCATGATTAACCCACATTTAACTCCTGGTAGACTTAGTCAATATTCACAACGGTCAAATACAGATTAGTAGCGTTTCACTCGGGATACCGAATATATCCTGGATCTTGATCACCCGGGATCCTGAATATCCAAGATCCTGAACAAAAACTAACAAATAAACATTAGTAATATCTGATCCCAAGATACTTAACATATCCGGGATCCTAAACATATGTGAGATCCTGAGTATATATGAGATTTCTATTATACTCAGGATCCTGAATATACCTAAATACTCATCTATAATCGGGATCCTTGATCCAAGTGTGATCCTGGATATATCCAAGATCTTGATTACCTGTATCATATAAACATAGAATCTCAGGATCCTTAGTCTTAGCTTTATCCTGAACATATGCATAATCCTAGATATAATTTTCAATAGTAACTAGGGACTTCAGGATCCTGTATCCTAACTATAAAATTTAGCCCCAAACAATATCTTATGGTTATTCTCCTGGTACTAACAATGTGCAGGATCCTGGAGTAAGCCCTATAATGACAAGGGAGTTGCAGAAACTAAAGGACATGATATCAAGTGTTCTTGGTGTTGTTCAACCTATACCTGAAATCGTTCCATCAGCCCACAGGATCTCGAGATTTGCACCACCGATTTGTGATGCTGAGATCCCAAAAAGATTAAAGACTCCTAGAATGAAGCTTTACGATGGAACGACCGATCCTGAGGAGCACATCGCCCAGTATAGGGAAAGGATGGAGATCATTCCGATTCCTGCTGATCTCAGAGAAGCGTGTTTATGCAAAGGATTTGGATCAACTCTGACAGGATCAGCTTTAAAATGGCTGTTAAACGTTCCTCCCTATTCTATTACTTCATTTGCTCATATGGTAATTTATTTAATAATCAATTTTCTTGTAGTAGAACATTTGAAAAATTAACCATTGACTTATATAGAATTGTTCAAAAGGCTAATGAGTCTCTTCGAGATTTTGTAGGAAGATTTGGAAGAGAATCTTTGGATATACCTAACTTAGATATGGCTACTGCAGCACAGGCCTTTAAGATGGGGATCAATAGGTGTAACACCCGCATAATTAGGATAATTAATTATGCCTAATTGTTTGTAACTAGTTGTAATTAGTATGTAATAGGACTAATTACAGACTCTATTTATATGTATATAAGTTGATTTATATATATATGTGTGTATTTACGCGATTTGGATAAATCGTACGAACTAACCGGACGGAGTCCGACACAATTATTTTGACGTTGGTGACAGAAACTTACCTAAATAATGAGAACGTATTTTATTATATAAAATACACAGCGAACAAACATTATTTATAATATCGCGACGACATTTTAAATAATCTAGCAAATACGTATTAAGCGCGAGTTAAGGATTTTAATACTTCGACAAATGTTTTATAATTAATTTCAAGGTATTTCATTAAAACATTCCCGTCACCTTTTAAAAATATAACTGCTTGATATAACGCCTAAATGACGGAGAAAACGAACACCGCACGGAGCGCGGGGCGTACACCGAAAACGGTGGGGATCTCCCACCTAAATCACCTCCTTCTTTCTTTTTCACTTTCATTCTTCATTTCCCTTTTCTCTCTCTTTCTTTCTTTTCTCTCTATTTCACCAACACACCACCACCATCAAAATCAATAAATAAACATATTAAACGCACTCGGATCATAGCCTCTCTTTGGAAGAAAACGTTCACCATCACACGATCTACATTCCTATCTTTCCGGATTTTCATTTCGGCATTTCGTAAGTTTCCAACAAAACCCGAAACTCTCCGTTTTTACTCATTTTTACGTTTTTATAGTTTATATATGCTTAAAATGTCCAAAAATGGGTTGGGTAAAAGATTTGGACCGAACGGAAGCTTTTCGACCGATTTTCCGGCCACCAAATTCCGATCAGACCGCTACGTCGCAGAGACGCTGGACTATCTGCGACGTAGCTCAAAACGTCGCATTTAGCAACGTAGCGGCCGACGTCGCACAAAAATCCCAACGTCGCACTAGCGACGCAGCCTATTACGTCGCATTAACTTGCGGACGTCGCACATAGCGACGTAGACTTTAACGTCGCCTCCTACGTCGCATTGATTTGCGAAGGTCGCATCATGCGACGTACCTACCTACGTCGCACCCTACGTCGCATGCTACGTCGCATGCTACGTCGCACAAACCAGAACCTTGAAAAGTCAGATTTTACTAAGTGTCGAACTTACACAGCTTCAAATACTTATGTCATACGACTTAACAAACGTCATAGAACATACTTTCTGTTACAAATACACTAAATTGCGTTATAAATGATAACACTTTGAATCATTATTACAAACCGTCACCAACGGGCCATATTTGTTTTCAAACTACAACGGATTACTAAACAAACACTTGGACATATTGAGTTGTGTACACAACTAGCCTAGATGGTCTTGCGAGACATCTACTTACTTAAATTCATATGTTTAGGCATTTGAAGGTTACGGGTTCGGAGAACCTACGGTTGAGATTACTTACTCGTTTATTGATATAAACGTACTTGCAAAGACTCAGGTGAGTCTTACGGCCCCACTTTTACTGTTTTATCTTATTGGGGGAGATACATGCTACTTATTTTTCTTGAACACAAGTACTAAACTGTTTACTATACCAAACGGAATTGCATGAGTTGTTACTATTTACAGAAGTCTCTCCATCATATATCGTTAGTTATGGACTTAAGCGCGAACAGTAGTTAATGGATCCATTAGGGAAATGACCCTCCCCACCCGGGGCAGTAGCGCTGCCACGTACCGATTTACACGTATAAACGGGTGACAACTTATTCGTTACGGATGCTTGCTCACTTACGAGCATGTCACGGGAGCAAACATATTATTTACGGGTTAAGCTTCGATTATGAGCCTCATGGCAACGGTATAAACTTACTTATTAACATTTGCTGGGCTGCAAATACTGATTTTACGATTGCTGGATTGCAATGGCTGATTTTTACGCCTACGGGCATTACTAATGAAATCTCGTGTTCAAAACCGATATTATTTACAAACCTGTGAGATTCACCAACCTTTTGGTTGACACTTTTTAGCATGTTTTCTCAGGTACCCGGACGGAGTAGGATTACTCCAGGATTTTAGCTAGAGTCGCATGTTTTCAACACAACTGCATTAACGGAGATTCTTAGCATTATCTTTTGTATATTACGGTTATGTAATAGAATCTCCCGCTATACGCGTGGACTCTAGGGGAAACTACATTTTGTATACGAAAACACTAAGTTTTCAAACATTATATCTATGGAATGTAACTAATTTACAAAACGTCTCATTTAGAGGTCGTTTGCTTTATCTTTGTGCTGTGATATTTAATTAGTAACACCCCAAACTATGCTTCCGCAAAACAGTGAATTTCGGGGGTGTTACAGATTGGTATCAGAGCCAAAGGTTATAGTGAACTAGGTTGCATTTAGTGGGCCTAGACTATGACCATTAGGCAGTATTTCCTTACTAAGCATGATTGGTTCAGGAATTACATCATACGACTTTAATTTAACATAGCCTGATCAACTAAGTACAATTAAGGAAAAATGATGTGAGGTCTGAAATGGTTATGTCGAACAGGAATACGTTAGTAGACTCTGACCACGAGAGAACCGAGACTCTTACTTGTTATGTGCTAGACATACGCTAGGCTATTATGTGATATACGAGTATATACATACATAGGCCTCACTCGCTGACTATACTACTAGGCTATTATATATGTGAATAGGCCTCGCACGTAAACACACTCGCTATAGAGATAGCCGACGTTTTCCTGGTGACACTTACAAATTTCTCTCAGTGGTTTGCACCGACTATGACAGACTTGATTACCGTCACACCACCTTGTGGCGCACTCTAATGATTTTACGAAAATCACATCTAACACCCTGAAACAACGTACTTCCAAGGACTAAAATCCTCTCTCTGTCATTTCTATAGAACTCAAAGCCACGAATTCCCAAATGGACGACCACATGTCTGATAGTGACCAAGTCCACGAGGAACAAATCCAGTATACGTATCTCGATGAGGACATCGTACCAGAAGAAGAAATCATGCTGGAGGGAAACGAAATTCAGAATTTCGGAATGACTGGCATCGATATTGAAGAATATGAGAGAGTGCGAGATCAGGCTGTGGGACTAGACGGCCGAAATTGGGCACTTAAGCGTAAGTGCATAGACTATGAACAAAGATTGAGAATCTCAAACCGATCTGTCCCTACCCGAATCAAAGATAAGATCCGTTACTGGAAGAAAGTGGCCACCAACCTAACCCGTAGGACCAAAACATGGATCAAACGTTTGGGCAGGAAGTCAACGGAGGAGACTAGGTACCGCTCCACGACTCAAAGATACAGGGACATGCTTGAAGCACGCTACCATCCACACGACCTGAACCTGGAGTCGGAAGAAGAATCCGAAGGCCAGGAACCCTAACTAAGAAGGGACCAATCGACTAGCAAACTGTGGACCGCCTTGTCACGCTAATGGAACCAATTAATCTACATTAAGATTAGTGTAGTTTTTGTCTGTAATCTATCTCGTAATCTAGGGACTATCTAGCACTACTCTATAAACTAGTCGGATGTAACCATTCCCGACACCTTTTGTAATATCTCTGTAGGATGTAACTTTTGAACTCACTTTATCTATCAGATATCCTTTGTTATCTCAACTCACATTAATTGTCATTTTCCATGTTGATGTTATGTATTACTGCTTTTATACATGTACATCTGTGACAATTACAATTTCATACAAAATCTCATGTATCTTCATTTCTTTCATTGAAGAATCATGCCGCCAAAGACACGACCGTACACCGATGCCCAGATCACCTCCCTTATAACCCAGGCTGTTACTGAAGCCTTGGCTCGGAATACTCCACCAAATTCCTCGAGAAACAGCGATGCCGCTGAAACCACTACTGCTAAACCTTGTTCTTACAAGGACTTCCAGAACTGCAAACCTCTAAACTTTGCAGGTACCGAGGGAGCTATCGGTCTAGTACGCTGGATCGAGAAAGTTGAGTCTGTATTTCTTATCTGCAACTGCGCGGAGGGAGATAAGGTTAAGTTCTCCGTTAGTACTTTTACTGACACCGCACTCACCTGGTGGAACACTTATGCCCAGACTGTGAGTGTTGCTACTGCTTACCAACTCCCGTGGGAGGAGTTGAAGAAGATGTTGAGGGGCGAGTATTGCCCCAGGGATGAATTGAAACAACTAGAAGTGGAATTTTGGAACCATAAGATGCAAGGTAATGATATCACCGGCTACACCAACCGTTTCCACCAACTGGCACTTCTGTGCCCAACCATGGTCGATCCTGAGTACAAGAGGATCGAGAAATTCGTTGATGGTCTTCCTGAAAGACTCCAAGACCTGGTAACTTCTTCCAAACCGGGTACTATTCAGAGCGCCATCCGTATGGCCCATGAACTAACGGCAAATTCTGTCCGCCGTGGTACAACTTCAACCCCATCTGCAAACAACAAACGCAAGTGGGAAGGTAACCCCAACTCATCCAACCAAACCTCCAACAAAAAGCCTGAGTACATTAAGGCTTATTCATCTGGAACTTCGGAGAAGAAAGGGTACAGCGGGAGCAGACCCTACTGTCCCAAATGCAACCGCCACCATGACGGTTCTTGCCCTTGCTCCAACTGCAAGCGGTTCGGGCATCTAGCCAAGGATTGTCGAACCAACATTCCCACCCCCAACACTAATGCACCAAAGGCCTGCTTTGGGTGCGGAAATACAGGGCATTTCAAGAAAGATTGCCCAAAGCTGAAAAACAACAACAACCCTGCTCGCGGCAGATCATTCGTTATCAAGGCTGGGGAAGCCAGACAAGACCCGAACGTCGTGACGGGTACGTTCCTTCTCAACGACCTTACCGCTTCTGTGTTATTTGATACCGGTGCCGATAGAAGCTTCATTTCTGAGAAATTTAGCCCTCTACTTGATATTACTCCCACTGCCTTAGATGCTAAATACATTGTAGAATTAGCTAACGGCAAACTGATTGAAACTGATAGCATCATACATAACTGTACACTTAACCTCACGAACGAAACGTTTCCCATTGATTTAATCCCTGTCGAGATCGGCAGCTTCGATATTATTGTCGGTATGGATTGGTTATCCAAGCACCGAGCTGAAATCATCTGTCATGACAAACTCGTTCGCATACCTCTTGTCTCCGGTGGAACCTTAGTCCTACAAGGGGAGACCGGTAGACGGAATCTGAATATTGTATCCTGCCTGAAAACGAGAAAATACCTACGAAAAGGGTATCAAGCCATCCTCGCACATGTAACGGAGAAGAAGTCGGAGGAGAAGCGACTTGAGGATGTTCCGATCGTGCGGGATTTCCCGGAAGTCTTTCCTGAAGACTTGCCCGGACTTCCGCCACCTAGACAAGTTGAATTTCAAATCGAACTTGTGCCCGGAGCTGCACCCGTGGCACGAGCCCCTTACCGTTTAGCACCATCCGAAATGCAGGAGTTGTCTAACCAACTACAGGAACTCCTGGACAGAGGATTCATTCGACCAAGTTCCTCGCCTTGGGGAGCTCCGGTCTTATTCGTGAAAAAGAAAGATGGGTCTTTCCGCATGTGTATTGACTACCGAGAGCTGAATAAGCTAACCATAAAGAATCGGTACCCACTTCCTAGAATCGATGACCTATTTGATCAACTCCAGGGATCGAGTGTTTACTCAAAGATTGATCTACGGTCGGGTTATCATCAACTCCGAGTCCGTGACAATGATATCCCAAAGACAGCCTTCCGAACTCGTTATGGGCATTACGAGTTCCAAGTGATGCCATTCGGTTTAACCAACGCACCGGCCGTATTCATGGACCTTATGAATCGGGTGTGCAAACCATATCTTGACAAATTCGTCATTGTGTTCATCGATGATATTCTGATTTACTCTCGCAATGAGCAGGAACATGCTCAACATCTGAAAACCATTCTAGGACTTCTGAAACACGAAGAGTTATATGCCAAATTCTCAAAGTGTGAGTTCTGGATTCGAACCGTTCAATTCCTCGGGCACGTGATTGACAGCCAAGGAATTCATGTTGATCCCGCCAAGATTGAAGCAATCAAGGGCTGGGAGTCACCGACCACTCCAACCGAAGTGAGACAATTCTTAGGTCTTGCTGGTTATTACCGCCGATTCATCGAAAACTTTTCAAGAATAGCTGTTCCACTAACCACACTGACTCAGAAAGATAAGAAGTTCGATTGGACTGATAAACAAGAGTCAGCCTTCCAGCTATTGAAAAACAAACTTTGCAGTGCACCAATCTTGTCCTTACCCGAGGGCACCGACGATTTCGTAGTTTACTGCGACGCCTCACACCAAGGACTTGGTTGTGTGTTGATGCAACGGGAAAAAGTCATTGCCTATGCCTCACGACAACTGAAAATACACGAGAAAAACTATACGACCCACGACCTCGAGTTAGGTGCTGTGGTCTTCGCATTGAAAATCTGGAGACATTATCTCTACGGTACGAAAAGCACTATCTTTACCGATCACAAAAGTCTCCAACACATATTCGATCAGAAAGATCTAAACATGAGACAACGTCGCTGGGTTGAGTTACTTAGTGACTACGACTGCGAGATCAAATACCATCCGGGCAAGGCTAACGTAGTTGCCGATGCCTTAAGCCGAAAAGAACGAGTGAAACCCCTTCGAGTTCGAGCACTTTCTATGACAATTCATAACGAGCTTCCTGCTCAAATCCTTACCGCTCAACTTGAAGCACTCAACGATGAAAACTTGAAAAATGAAGCCTTGCGAGGCTTGGATAAACAATTCGAAATCAAACCCGAGGGAACTCGATACTTCTCTAACCGGGTGTGGTTACCCAAATTCGGAAACTTGCGAGATTTGGTGATGGCTGAAGCTCACAAATCTCGATACTCTATACATCCTGGATCTGACAAGATGTATCATGACGTCAAAGGGTTGTATTGGTGGCCTAACATGAAAGCTGACATCGCCTTGTACGTCAGTAAATGCCTAACCTGTTCCAAAGTTAAGACCGAACACCAAAGACCCTCTGGGTTGCTTCAACAACCTGAAATTCCTCAATGGAAATGGGAACAGATTTCCATGGACTTCATTACCAAACTACCGAAAACTTCGAGTGGTTGCGATACCATTTGGGTGATCGTGGACCGTCTCACGAAATCTGCTCATTTTCTGGCCATCAAGGAAACCGACAAGATGGAGCGTCTGACTCGCATCTATGTCAAAGAAATCATCTCGCGACACGGTGTACCTATCTCGATCATCTCGGATAGGGACAGCCGTTTTACTTCTAACTTTTGGAAATCGCTACAGAAATCTCTTGGTACTCGTCTGGATATGAGTACTGCTTATCACCCGCAAACCGATGGCCAAAGCGAGCGAACTATTCAAACACTGGAGGATATGCTACGAGCCTGCGTAGTTGACTTCGGTACTTCTTGGGAAAATCACTTACCGTTGTGTGAGTTTTCGTACAACAACAGTTACCATACCAGCATAAAGGCTGCACCCTTCGAGGCACTTTACGGACGTAAGTGCCGATCACCTGTCTGTTGGACTGAGTTAGGAGATTCCCAACTCACGGGTCCAGAAATCATTCAAGAAACTACTGAGAAAATCGTTAGTATTCAAAACCGGCTGAAAGCCGCACGTGATCGTCAGAAAAGCTATGCTGACGTGAGACGCAAACACCTTGAGTTCCAGGTAGGAGACAAGGTACTTCTCAAAGTGGCACCGTGGAAAGGTGTTATTCGATTCGGGAAACGAGGCAAACTAAATCCTAGATACATCGGACCATTCGAAATCCTTGAAAGGATTGGTCCAGTGGCCTATCGCCTGCAACTTCCTGCTGAACTTAGCAGCGTACACAACACATTCCACATTTCTAACTTGAAGAAATGTCTGTCTGACGAGACGCTGATTATACCGCTCGACGAAATTCAAATCGATGATAAACTTCATTTCGTCGAGAAACCTATGGAAATCATGGACCGTGAGGTCAAGCAATTGAAACAGAGTCGTATTCCCATAGTAAAAGTCAGGTGGAATTCTAGGCGCGGCCCTGAGTTCACCTGGGAACGGGAAGACCAAATGCGACAGAAATACCCACATCTCTTCCCAGACAACGCACCGTCCGTGCACTCAAGCTAATTTCGGGACGAAATTTCTTTAACAAGGGGAGAATGTAACACCCGCATAATTAGGATAATTAATTATGCCTAATTGTTTGTAACTAGTTGTAATTAGTATGTAATAGGACTAATTACAGACTCTATTTGTATGTATATAAGTTGATTTATATATATATGTGTGTATTTACGCGATTTGGATAAATCGTACGAACTAACCGGACGGAGTCCGACACAATTATTTTGACGTTGGTGACAGAAACTTACCTAAATAATGAGAACGTATTTTATTATATAAAATACACAGCGAACAAACATTATTTATAATATCGCGACGACATTTTAAATAATCTAGCAAATACGTATTAAGCGCGAGTTAAGGATTTTAATACTTCGACAAATGTTTTATAATTAATTTCAAGGTATTTCATTAAAACATTCCCGTCACCTTTTAAAAATATAACTGCTTGATATAACGCCTAAATGACGGAGAAAACGAACACCGCACGGAGCGCGGGGCGTACACCGAAAACGGTGGGGATCTCCCACCTAAATCACCTCCTTCTTTCTTTTTCACTTTCATTCTTCATTTCCCTTTTCTCTCTCTTTCTTTCTTTTCTCTCTATTTCACCAACACACCACCACCATCAAAATCAATAAATAAACATATTAAACGCACTCGGATCATAGCCTCTCTTTGGAAGAAAACGTTCACCATCACACGATCTACATTCCTATCTTTCCGGATTTTCATTTCGGCATTTCGTAAGTTTCCGACAAAACCCGAAACTCTCCGTTTTTACTCATTTTTACGTTTTTATAGTTTATATATGCTTAAAATGTCCAAAAATGGGTTGGGTAAAAGATTTGGACCGAACGGAAGCTTTTCGACCGATTTTCCGGCCACCAAATTCCGATCAGACCGCTACGTCGCAGAGACGCTGGACTATCTGCGACGTAGCTCAAAACGTCGCATTTAGCAACGTCGCGGCCTACGTCGCACAAAAATCCCAACGTCGCACTAGCGACGCAGCCTATTACGTCGCATTAACTTGCGGACGTCGCACATAGCGACGTAGACTTTAACGTCGCCTCCTACGTCGCATTGATTTGCGAAGGTCGCATCATGCGACGTACCTACCTACGTCGCACCCTACGTCGCATGCTACGTCGCATGCTACGTCGCACAAACCAGAACCTTGAAAAGTCAGATTTTACTAAGTGTCGAACTTACACAGCTTCAAATACTTATGTCATACGACTTAACAAACGTCATAGAACATACTTTCTGTTACAAATACACTAAATTGCGTTATAAATGATAACACTTTGAATCATTATTACAAACCGTCACCAACGGGCCATATTTGTTTTCAAACTACAACGGATTACTAAACAAACACTTGGACATATTGAGTTGTGTACACAACTAGCCTAGATGGTCTTGCGAGACATCTACTTACTTAAATTCATATGTTTAGGCATTTGAAGGTTACGGGTTCGGAGAACCTACGGTTGAGATTACTTACTCGTTTATTGATATAAACGTACTTGCAAAGACTCAGGTGAGTCTTACGGCCCCACTTTTACTGTTTTATCTTATTGGGGGAGATACATGCTACTTATTTTTCTTGAACACAAGTACTAAACTGTTTACTATACCAAACGGAATTGCATGAGTTGTTACTATTTACAGAAGTCTCTCCATCATATATCGTTAGTTATGGACTTAAGCGCGAACAGTAGTTAATGGATCCATTAGGGAAATGACCCTCCCCACCCGGGGCAGTAGCGCTGCCACGTACCGATTTACACGTATAAACGGGTGACAACTTATTCGTTACGGATGCTTGCTCACTTACGAGCATGTCACGGGAGCAAACATATTATTTACGGGTTAAGCTTCGATTATGAGCCTCATGGCAACGGTATAAACTTACTTATTAACATTTGCTGGGCTGCAAATACTGATTTTACGATTGCTGGATTGCAATGGCTGATTTTTACGCCTACGGGCATTACTAATGAAATCTCGTGTTCAAAACCGATATTATTTACAAACCTGTGAGATTCACCAACCTTTTGGTTGACACTTTTTAGCATGTTTTCTCAGGTACCCGGACGGAGTAGGATTACTCCAGGATTTTAGCTAGAGTCGCATGTTTTCAACACAACTGCATTAACGGAGATTCTTAGCATTATCTTTTGTATATTACGGTTATGTAATAGAATCTCCCGCTATACGCGTGGACTCTAGGGGAAACTACATTTTGTATACGAAAACACTAAGTTTTCAAACATTATATCTATGGAATGTAACTAATTTACAAAACGTCTCATTTAGAGGTCGTTTGCTTTATCTTTGTGCTGTGATATTTAATTAGTAACACCCCAAACTATGCTTCCGCAAAACAGTGAATTTCGGGGGTGTTACAATAGGGATTCTCCATTTTATGAGGATCTTGTGATAAATCCTTGCAGAAACCTTGATGAAGTCAGGAATAGAGCTCTGAGGTTCATAAGGCTAGAAGAGGACGCTTTGATCCAGAAAAGGGTGGAAATTTCATCAACATATGACATGCCCAACAATAAATCAGAATCATCCTTGTACAGATCCAACAGGAACAAGTCTTATGCGAGAAATAAGGATCGTCGGATCATTGCAATTGAAGAGGATGACGAAGAATATCCTAAGCTAACTGATTATTGTTTTTCTATTCACACTACAGGTATCTTGTGTGCTATGCATGGTCTCGGAGATAAGGCGAGATGGTCAAAAAGAAATCATAAAGTCGTCGCTTGGAAGGATAAGACTAAGTAGTGCGCATATCATAAGGATTTCGGTCACGTAACTGAGGATTGCATACCCCTCAGAAAGGAAATCAGCCATCTGCTCAGCAAGGGATACTTGAAGGACCTACTTGGAAGAAAGAAGGATCACGGCCGGGATCTTGACAAGGCTCTGGATCCCGAAACTCAGGATAATCATAGGATCCCACACAGAGCAAGATCATCACCGTCGGACGACAAGTCAAGATCATCACCGTCGGACGACAAGTCAAGATCAATAGTGATCATCGGGAAGCGAAGGGTTGCTACACAACATCAATGAGATCTACTACCAAGCCACTATCAGCATAGCAATCAATGGAAAAAGGCATGGGATATCTTGGCTACAATCAGATAAGGTATCAAAGAAGTGCGACCCCATTCTGAGGATCCTAAGGTGGAAAAGGATAGGACGAATGTTATTGCGTGCTGATATGTTCAAGGAAGCAAGATTCCTGATCTTGGCAAACGTGGTGGTGGACTACAAATCTACTTGGTAACTTCGGGATCTTCAACTGATGCTATGTTGGTGATCCTGAGTTTGAGGATAATTGGACACATCAGGTTCTGGGGGCAAGTCAGGATCATAGATGTAGTCGATCATTAGAATATTTTGCAGAAGGATCATTGTTGTTGCGATATTTTGAGGATCCTAAAGCATAAGCGAAACTGAAGGATATGCACAGAGGAATCTGCGGAAACTATCCTGGGGGCATACATGGAAACGTTCAGAACCGATGCATCCAATTATCTATCTGTGATCAATGTTTAATTGGCGTGGATGCTGGAAAACGGGGCCATGTTGATGGGGAACTACTTTCAAGATCCTGAAATGCTATTCACCTAAAACTCTATCATATGTAAGTTGAGAATTTATATTCAACATAAAAAGGTACCCCTATGATCCTTAAATTTTCATTAATTTTTATATTCTTTACTATATATGTATGTGTGTATCATAATTATTTATTAATATATGCATGAAAATCTTTCATATTTATTATTTCCATTCGAATCTGACACTGACTTAAGTATCGGATGAGTGTTAGGCGAACTAACACCCACCTTTACCCAAGATCTTGTGTTTGTTGTAGTTCATGCATCTAAGGATCATGGAATGAAGATTAGGGGTTGGCCACCTCTCCTCCGTTAAGAATCCCAGCGATTCTCTAAGGTTTAGAGGTTTGCTGACGCATAAACACCTCTCTAAGAATTTGGGTTTCCACACCTCACCGGGTGTGCACGATGTTTGATTATAGTGTCAGGGTTAGGGAATCGTGGTTGCCTCTGGTGCCTGACAACTTCATTTCCATTGGCCTATAGATCAAACTCTTCCGATTGTCGGCACTTAGTGCACTAGGTGCCGACCTAAGGTTTGTGTCGTTTTCACGTCACTTTAAGGTTTGTAATGTTTTCACATTACCTAAGGTTTTGGCGTATTCACGTCACTAAGTACACAAGGCTTGTAATGTTTTAACATTATCTATGACGCAAAGTTTGTAATGTCTTCACATTACCTAAGGATATTGGTATCTTCATACCATACAAAAGTCGGATTATCCCGAGTATTGGCTAAGCCCACGATTCAAATGGTTATAATGTTTTCACATTACCAAATTGTTTGACATTTACATGTCACAAAAATTGATTTATCAAAAGTTTTCTTAAGATTTGTAATGTTTTACACATTACCAAAATATCTTTCTAATTTAATCCAAAGATTATGTTGAAAACAATAATGTTTTCACGTTATTCAAAACTTTTGACATTTTCAGAAATAATTGCAACATTTTTGCATTGCTTAAAAATCTTGACAACGATTATGTCATTTTTATAGATAAATAAAAATCATAATATGAATGTTTTCATGTTATCAAAATCATATAGCAATGTTATATATCAGGATCGTTGGATTGTCCCAAGAGAGATCCTGATATCTTCTTTTAACATATCAAGATTTGTTTCAGGATCTTGAGAAACAGGAATCTTGAGCCAAAGATCATGAAAATGATCTTGATGTTTACAGGTTATTCGAAAGACTTTGACACTGTTGTGTAATCATAAAGTGTTAGTGACGTTTTCACGTTACTTTGGCAATCTTTGATGTTGTCATATTACAGGATATAGTCATCATCATTGATGGTTTTTAGTACGCTTCCCAATTTGAAGTATGTTTTAGCTTCCTAAGATATGGGAATCCTCCGTACGAAGTTATTTCGAGTTTTCTGAGGAAATCTCCTCGGAATCCTGGAAGTATAAGCAAAGTAAGCATGTGATGGGGGAATCCTCCCATTATCTCGAAAGATCTACAGATATGATCAGAATAAGCATGTATTGGGGGAATCTCCCAAGTATTTTAAAAATTAGATTATTTCAAGTATATCCTGAGGGAATCTCCTCAGGATCCTAGTCATCAGTATGATATAAATATATATTGAGGGAATCTCCTCAATATCTTGAAGATAGGGAATATATAAATCCTAATTGGTAGCCTTGGTTTCTTTGGCTTCCTTGTTCTTTGAGTATCTTGAATAATTTTTCAAGATTCTGATGTTACTTAGAAATTTTACTATTGAAGGTCTGTTCCAGGATCCTAGAATATTAGAATCCTTGGAACAGGATTATTTCGAATATATCTTGAGGGAATCTCTTCAGGATTCTGAGTGTATGGATGAAATAAACATATATTGAGGGAATCTCCCCAGTATCGTGAAGAAAGAAGATAAATAAGAGATGATAACACACATCAAATGAGAAGGCGGCCTTCTTGCTCCCTTTCTATCCATCGTCTTCATCCATGGTGAGTTTTCCTCACTACCAAGAACTTATCTTTTCAGATTGTTCAACAAGAATCAAAAGGAGCCTCTGTATGCTCTCTCTCTCTCTCTCTCTGCATTCATCATCCAAGTTTAGGCCTTGCTCATCACAGAAATCCATCTCCTCAGATGGTATCCATTCGATTCACACCACCCTTAGTGTCGTTCAATACACTCTAACGGGTTATCCACGTAAATTACGGAGTGTGACGAATCGAATCAAGCCAACCCACACTCAGGATTAGCTTATCCAGAATAAAAGTTCAACAAGTGGCTAACATAAACCACTTGAACAACACCATGGCCAACCGTATAAGGTTGAACTTACCCCGAATTATTGACATAGCCCAAGTATGTATCGTGTTGACAGGAATGGGGGCATCCCTTTGGGATCCTGAAGATAGTTGATATTTTCAAAAGAAACGTCATGATCAAGGTCATGGAAATCCATGATGCTTTGGATAAACGAAAAAGCTACGCCAAGCCGTGAGTACAATTTGGGAGTAACATAGATTGGTCACGGATTAAATACACAATTCAGGTATGATTATCACTTTTTGAAATCTTTGTACTATTTTTCATTGAAACTTGACGAAGAACAGGTAGCCCAAGCCATTATGAAGTTTGAAGTCATTCAAATGAGGAATGAAAGGGTTTGTGTTTATCAAAAATTCAATCAACGTGGACATGGTTACCAACGCACGGTAATATCTTGCCTCATTTATTTAATGTTTATTTTTAGAAGTTGTGTCACCATCAGGGTCCTGAAGATAACACAACTTGGGGGTAATTGTTTGCGGCTAAATTTTATAGTTAGGATACAGGATCCTGAGGTCTCTAGTTACTATTGAGAATTATATCTAGGATCATGCATATGTTTAGGATAAAGCTAAGACTAAGGATCCTGAGATTCTATGTTTATATGATACAGGTAATCAAGATCTTGGATATATCCAGGATCACACTTGGATCAAGGATCCCGATTATAGATGAGTATTTAGATATATTCAGAATCCTGAGTACTATAGAAATCTTAAATATACTCAGGATCTCACATATGTTTAGGATCTCGGATGATAAGGATCCCAGATATGTTAAGTATCTTGGGATCAGATGTTACTAATGTTTGTTTGTTAGTTTGTGTTCAGGATCTTGGATATTCAGGATCCCGGGTGATCAGGATCCAGGATATATTCGGTATCCTGAGTAAAACGTCACTAATCTTTATTTGACCGTTATGTACCTTGACCAAGTCTACCAGGAGTTAAACGTGGGTCAATCATGCCTATATTTAAGAATCAAGTCGAGAAGAAGTCAAGAAAAACGTGTAAAAAGGCTGGGTCAATATGGAAGACTGGAGGATCCCGAGAATCTCGGAGGATCCCTGATTTTTAGGAAAGTTAGTTATATTGTAAATGCTATATAAACAGAGGCAAATGATCGTAGGAACCATCTTTTTCTCTGCTCATACACTACTGATACACCACAAAAACACCAAAAACACACTATCACTTCACCGATTCATCACTGTTAACACTCTAGATCGATCATTTGCGCTCTTTCTTTGTATTATCCTGATTTTGAAGTAATAATATCAACAAAGGCAAGGATCGATTGATCCTTCCCGGGGTTTTATGCCGGCGATCAACCTTGATCAAGGGCTTTCCTCGTATATCCTTGTGTCGATCGCATTTACTTTACGTTTTCGTCGTTTAATTTGCATTTCATTGATCTTGTGATCATAAATTCTGCATTATCTTGATTTTATCTTAAATTTATTATAAGTATACGTATTTATTTCATTTGTGATCATGTTTTTATCATGAAATTTGTATTATAAGTCCATTTCATGCATATTTATTGATTGCAATCATATATTTATTGCATAACTTGCATTATCCTGAAAATACTTTGCATTTTACTTAAACTTTTGGAATAATCTTATTTACAAACACTTGTTTTCACCGTTAAACACATTTTTAACAAGGATCCACGAATCCAAGGATTCAAGACATAATTTTCATTCAAAGTTGTCATTTACTCATATAGATAATCGTGTAAAAGCGTAATTATCTTGAAAGTAATTTATAGCACCCAACCTCACTTTTCTAAATTTGATCAATTAATTGCCTAGGGTAATTTTTGACCAAAACACCTTCCACCATGGTTTTTAGTTGAAACCTGAAGGTGTCCAGTTAGTCATGGCTTTAGCTTTGAGGAGCGTTACACATAGTGTCGTTGAAAAAATTATATCGTAGCTTTTATAATACCATTTTGATAACAATAAATAATAAATTTGTTGTGTATCCTGTTATCTTGTTAAGTAAGATTAATTCATGAGGTTCATGGATGGGTAAACTATAAAGTTAGAGGTTGACTGAAACTCTAAAGAATATAGTTAAGGGGTACCAAATGAAAAAATAAATACAACGAGGAAGCACAACGTCACTTTTGTTATCAAATTAATAATTATATTTTAGAAGAGAGACAAGTTAGAAACCGGGTTTCTAATAGGGTGGTGATATTTCCAATAAATCCACCACATTTCTGCATTCACAGTTTATACTGTACAAACAAAGGATGCACATTTATGATAGATTTATCAAAATCTTTGGATGGAAATATCACCACCCTTTCCAATACCCGTGTTCATTACTTTTGATAATGATTTTTAAAAGCCTATATTTCTGATAATTAAATCTGAAACTAACATACTTTTGAAAAAAATTCTTCATATCAACTCGACCAGTTAAGTTAAAACATGTTATATATAAACAAAATAGATGTCACCACTAACAAAATTTACACTCTACGTTAAATCACCGTCATGTCATATATAATCCATTAGCTATTCCATCCACACATCCAATTATCTTAGATAAGACCCATAGATTAATGCCGTTATGTTTTCTTCATAACTAACTAACGTGACTTGATCAATTGAAGATGAAAGTTGAAGTTACAAATGATCGACAGCATATGAAAAACGCCGACTAATAACATGAAAGGCGTGGAGACTGTTGGACCATTTGGTAGTATCCAATGATTGGGCATTGTGATGCCACGTGGATGTACGAACTCGTGAACGTTATCTTTACAGCCAACCATAGCCCAAAACCAATTATCTTTCCATATCTCTTGTTATTGTTATTATATCCATTTCCATCATTTAATTATATTCTCACCTCCCAAATTTCACACACAAACACACTTTTTGCTTGCTTCCTGTTTGCTGCATTTCACACAGTAGGTACCTTTCCCATCTATAATGTTTCTTTTTTTCATTATATATCATCCACTAATTAATTCAGACCCCTTTGCAGTTATAGTACTGTATCTATTTTTGGAAATATTTTGTAATTTCATTCTTGTTGTGTATACCCAAATAAGAATAAATGGAACATGGGGATTTTTTTACTTCTGTTATAGAACCGACTAATATCAGCAACAACGGTAATTCGTACACCACCAAATTTTACCCCGTACACCGTCAATTATGTTTTATGACAGTTGTATAGTATATATACCTCTATAAAACATAATAAGTAGTGTATGAATAAAATTTGATAGTGTACGAATCATCGTCCTCTCTTACTCATGCAAGACCTTTTTAGCTTAATATTCGTACTTATAAGATTGATATTTTTACGGTTAATATCATAAATATTTATTAAATGAAAATCTACTAAAGTATCTTTTGGAAGTGGAGAGGGTTAAATATTGACTTTGAAGATAAAGTGATGCATGAACAAGGGTCTTAAACTATGCAATTTGTGACTTACTTTTTTTATCTTTTCAAATAATGATGTACCTTTTGTTTTGTTATTGTTTATTTAATAAATAAATAAAATAACTCTGTTTAAACGCACGTAATCGCGTGGTATTATTTGGTTTGTTACTTTTTTATTGAATTTGGTTTTATTCGTATTATTTTTGTCTTTTTTTAATTGATTGTTTTGTCATTATATCGTAATTAAATTAATATTAATATTAATATTAATCTTAGTGGTTAATCAGTAATTCAATACTAAATAATAATATAGTCTATTCTAATCCGTGATATTTTATTCAGCTGATATAAAACGTCAATTAGACAATTACGTCATCATTTTTCTTTAGATCTAAACTTCTCACATAACTGCATAATTTTCATACTGCAATATTTTATTTATTTATTTGTTTTATTTTTAATTTAAATGTTAAATGTTCTATTTATATTGAAATATTTTTTTGTCAATATTGTCACGTTATTTCTATTTTGTATGAGACTAACTACCGTCTACCTATCATCTATCCATATGATTTGACCTTGTTTCTTTCTTTGATGAAATTATCTTTTGAAAAATTATGCTAAACACTAAAATTGCAAAAACTTTTGCTCTTTAAAATGCCTTGATTCCATCCGCAATGCACGGACGAACGACCACCCCGATAACCATAGCTAGACCGGTATGGTCGCACCGGTGTGGTTGGTGTACCACGCAATGCATACCATAGTGTGTGCTCAAGTGTAAAAAAACACCGCTTAAAATGTTGTGTCAGTCATTCCAACATTCACCAAAAAATGAACAAATAGATGATCTTCTTGATATGTTTTATGTTTAGGCGAAGGGGGATTACCAAAATATTAGAATTGGCTAATGGAAAGATCTGATGCTGGGTCGAGTAGTAAAACAGAGTTGATCAACAAATGGATGGCATTTGATCAAGATTCAAATCAAAACAAACCTCCAATTGCTAGAGTCACTCCACCAGACGACGATGCATTTGACATATCAAAAATAGCTGAAAGGACAGCCGAATGGCCAGGTGGGGCAGCGGTTGCAAGTTTTATTGGAGACGAGGAGAGAAATAAGAGGAACTCGTCAGCATCATGGAGGTCATCGCGCGATGGCTCCTTATCAGATTATCAACCACGAGTTTCCCAAGATTTGAAAGATGCTCTCGCGACACTTCAACAAACATTTGTTGTATCTGATGCTACAAAGCCGGATTGCCCGATCATGTATGCTAGTAGTGGCTTCTTTACAATGACTGGTTATTCGTCCAAAGAGGTCATTGGTAGAAACTGGTAAGTATGCAATTTTATTTAATCACTGAATTTTATTAAATCAAGCCGGTCTCTGAGTCTCCTACATTTAGTGGACTTAAATAGTAAAAAATGTCATTTCATTAAACTTATGATACCTAACAAAACTATATAAGTCCACAAGCTGTTTAATACTTTAATGATCATCAAGTCCAGTCAATAAAGGTTAGACACATGTTTACTTAATATACTCCGTATTAGTAAGTGTCTAACTAATTACTTATTTATATATAATGATATAATGATGGGTTTAATACATTAATAAGAATATAGAAACATATACATATTGTACTGTTGGTTGATTGTTTTCTGGTGCAGCCGGTTTCTGCAGGGAAAAGAGACTGACCAAAAAGAGGTGGATAAAATCAGGAATGCAGTTAAAACAGGAAGTAGTTACTGTGGCAGACTTTACAATTACAAAAAGGATGGCACTCCTTTTTGGAATCTACTCACTGTTACTCCTATTAAAGATGAAACTGGAAAGACCATCAAGTTCATTGGGTAAATCTATCTTCTAGACATTTTACTACTAATCAAAAATTTGCATTAACTTAGTTTATTGCAAACTTTTCAATTTTCATGTGACATAAATTAGGAGTACCATCTTTTATGACAGTGTCTCATAAGTCTTAATTGTACGATCATTCTGATATCCACTGTTTGTATTGCACAGAATGCAAGTAGAAGTCAGCAAATACACAGAAGGTGCGAATGAGAAGGAATTAAGACCAAATGGATTGCCAACATCTCTAATTCGTTATGATGGTAAGTAAACCGATGTTATTTATTTTATTTTTATTTTGTTTAATGTATACCATGAAATAAAATGCTCATTCTAATACTAAATTTTTGACCATGGCCAGCTCGTCAGAAGGAAACGGCACTAGGTTCCATTGTGGAGGTTGTACAGACTGTTGAGCGTCCTCGTGCTCACATTCAGTCGACTAAAACAGAAATTCAGGAGAAGATCATGGAATCCCCACTTGTTGCATCAGCAGAAAGACTGAGCCTATATACACCTGGGAGAGAAACACCCCTCAATGATAGTTTATCTCGTCAAAGTTCAGGGAACGCAAATAAGTCCAGGAAATCCATTCGCAGTTCCTTAATGGGGTAAGTGCTTATATATATGCTTCTAGTGTCAGTCACTTACTGTACTTATAGAGATGGCAAATTGGGCGGGTACATCGACCGGGTTGGGTCACACAAAACAATTTTGTCTAAGTTTTCAATATTGAATAACTACTGTGTCAAATAAGATTACAAAATGTATTGTGTAAATAGTAATACTTCATATATTTATTTTTAGTTATATGATTCGGGGTGTACAGTGTATTGAAACTACACTTTGGATGACTAACAACCTGTTTCTTTTTAAGCTATTGTTATCTTAATTTTTCCCGTTTGACCCAGCCTATTTACAAGGTCGGAATTGGCACTTCGACTTTTTTCAATCTTGGATTAATGCAAGTTTTAATTCTAACATGTTTCAATCCACACAGGTTCAAGGGAAGGTCTTCAACCCAAGAGTCTCAACCAGTTATAGAGCCGGAGGAGTTAATGACAAAAGATGTATCTCGCACTAATAGCTGGGATCGTGCAGAAAGAGCGAGGGACATGCGTCAGGGAATAGACTTAGCAACCACACTGGAACGTATTGAAAAGAATTTTGTGATAACAGATCCTAGGCTCCCTGATAACCCAATCGTAAGAACATGACCTTGCTTTATATATACTTATTATCAACGCTTAGTCAAGGTGGTAATTTCGAATCGTTTACTTAAATGGGTGTATTTGGGTTGTTTCAATCTTATACATGTTAAAATAAATATGTTAGCTAAAAAGGTAATAGGTCAAAGATTACTGTTATTGCAATAACATTGATTTTGTGATCATATTTAAAGCATTCATTATTTATTAAAGATCAGGAAACTGGGGTAAGCGACGTTTCTGGTTTAACCCTATTTGAACTAAAAGTGACGGGTATAGACCCGTTACACACTTACACTACCCACACGTCTTGCCACATGTAGTACTTACTTTTCTTAACTAAGCTCTTATGCCTTATAGTGGTGCTTGTAACTTGAAATTACTGCCCTTGATAATTTGCAACATAAATATGGACTTCTGAATCTCTTCTTAATATGCAGATTTTCGCATCAGATAGCTTCCTTGAGTTGACAGAGTTTACACGTGAGGAAATTTTGGGAAGAAACTGTCGGTAAGTTCTGTTTATATGATATGTATATATTCTTGTTTTAGTTGAAGTTTGTTTCTGTAATCATCATAATTTACTCTGTTCAGATTTCTACAAGGACCTGAAACAGATCAAGGAACCGTTGATAAAATACGAGTTGCTATCAGAGAACAACGCGAGATTACTGTGCAGTTGATTAACTATACAAAAAGCGGTGAGTATGCCTTCAACTAGCGGTGACAGTTTTAACCCATTTAGGCATGAATGGGTGCAATTGGGTAGTGTTCTATCTCCAACGGGTCAAATTTTTAGCTTACTGGATTATGGACCACATGGGTTGTGAGTCATCGAAACTCTAATTCTAGTGCAAACACAATCTTAAATCTTTATTCAAAGATCTAGATTTTGTTGTAAAAAATGGACGAAAAAAGGGTTTGGGGGTCAACCCATCCTGATCCGAACCATTTAGACCCATTTCATTTGGAACCCGTTTTGACCTGTTTCCCAATGTGGCTCATTTTGCCACCTCTACCCTCATTAAAATTTTCATATTTTCTAATATGTGGTGCTAAATAATTGGTCAATGTGATTGATTTATTCTGTTTGTATGAACTTAAATTTTTGACAATGTGATTGATTTATTCTGTTTGTATGAACTTAATTTTTGATCAGGGAAGAAATTCTGGAATTTATTCCATTTGCAACCTATGCGTGACCAAAAGGTAGTGTACACAAATTTATATACACTTTGAAGTTCCTATATCAATTTTCAACCATTCTAATACTTTACCATTCAGGGAGAACTTCAATACTTCATTGGTGTCCAACTAGATGGAAGTGGTCACGTGGAACCCCTAAGGAATCGCCTTTCAGACACGACAGAGAAACAAAGTGCTAAGTTGGTATATTTTTGTTTCCTTTTGTAGTTTGTTTGCAAGTTGTACACCTCGTTTGTCACCAAATTATAAGGGAACGAGAGATAAGAAAAGATCTTATGATATGATTCCGATAAGAAAAGAAAATGTTAAATATTAGCATGGTACTAGCCTTTTTTTTACGATTTAACATTTTAAGAAAATTCAACAAACATTTTATTTTCCGAAACAAAAATACTTTGTGTGTGGCATTAGGTACTAGCCTTCTTCTCGAAAAAATGGTTTGTCTCAAGATTCCATCTAAAATATATTTAGTGATAGTAGCAAACGCTGTTGGAACTTTGATATTGTGGACCTATATGCCATTCTAGTTATGGTACCTATAGGTTTAGCCTAAAGTTCCATTATGTAATGCTTTGTTGTCTATTACCAGGTAAAAGCTACTGCTGAAAATGTTGATGAAGCTGTTCGTGAACTTCCTGATGCCAACTCGGTAAGGTACTCGTCTTTCCTTAGGGTTCTACTTGATTTTTCTTATTCATTTTTACTGCTTTATAACATTTAACTTCTTTAATAACGTACTTTAATATTATAAAGTTAGCTATAAATGTACATATTTTTACTATCCATTGTATTTGAAAAGATACATCTCGGAAATGATTATCACTCACTAAGAATATAATTCTAAATATTCATTGATTGATGAATTATTTCTGTACATTTTATTTTGTGAGCAGAAAGCTCCTATAATTTTATAGAGAGTATGAGCTACATGTTTCTAAGTTTTTCTAATGTAAAAAATATCATATTTGTTATTACTACTTTACTACTGTACTTTGATATAGTGTTCTTACCACTTGTATTCAACTGATGAAAACTGATTTGTGTGATTTCAGAGGCCAGAAGACTTGTGGGCTATCCACTCTCAACCCGTTTCTCCCAGGCCTCACAAGAAGTTCAATTCTTCTTGGAAAGCAATACAAAAGGTAATGTTTCTTCAATCATTTTATGATATTCTCGGTATCCATAAGTTCTAACATACCATCATAATTCATAAACTTCTTTCTGCTACCCTGTGGTTTTGTAGATCACTGCAAGCGGTGAAATAATTGGACTTGATCATTTCAAACCTATAAGGCCTTTGGGAAGTGGTGACACCGGAAGGTCCATATTCAAATTCCGTGCATTAACTTCTCTGATTTCTATGTTTTTTATCTGAACTTTGAGATAATGTTCATTATCTTATCAATGTTTATGGTTTCTATGTTGGTTGCAGTGTTCATTTGGTTGAACTGAAAGGTACTGACGAACTTTTCGCCATGAAGGCAATGGATAAATCAGTAATGCTGAACCGCAACAAGGTATGATCATTAGAAAATTCAACTTTTATCATGTAACTCGGATGCTATGATATTTGAGTTCACTCACTTCTTTTAGTGTAACTATCGTTAATCTATAATTGTACTTATGTTAACTTGATATTGTCATGTATATTGTAGGTTCATCGAGCATGCATTGAAAGGGAAATAATTGCACTACTGGATCACCCTTTCCTCCCCACACTATACACATCTTTTCAGGTTTCACATTTCCCTCTTTTAAAACTATCATTGCTTTAAGTGCATCATATAATTTATAAAATCCTTGAAAATGAGAGATTAACATGATTGCATGCAATTTACAAAGAATCTTCTGTGATGAAATGAATTATATTATTTTGCATAGACATTTTGTTATTGTAACTATCCTAACATATCTATGTCTTTGTCTCCTCAGACTCCAACACACGTTTGCTTAATAACAGACTTCTGCCCTGGAGGGGAGTTATTTGCTCTGCTCGACAAACAACCACTGAAATTATTAAACGAAGATTCGGCCAGGTACCTCCCCTACTTGGTGAAAAAAGTTACGTATTTCCTATATCAAGTACTATAGTTATGTATTCAACAATTTTAATACTATACAATAAAGTTTATCCTTTGGATATTGTCTAAGCTCATCGTAAGTTTTTTCCCTTTGTTTTCCTAGTATGAGTTGGTTTGAATTCTGCCAATGGAAAAATGATGTTGAAAATTGAAGATGGTTTGTCTATTTTAGGTGACGTTTAGTGAAACTCCTAGTTTAATTCCCTATTCAATGTGTCTCTGCAGGTTCTATGCAGCAGAGGTTGTAATTGGCTTAGAGTATCTCCACTGTCTAGGTATCTATTCGGCTATTCCCTTGTACTTTCCATTTTTTTTTTCTGTAAAAAAAAGAAAAAGATATTGTTCCCACCGTAACGCCTTATTATTTATGATATACTTCCTTGTTCAACATGAGGTCAATGTATTGTTCTTCACATAAATTGTGTCCTATGCAGGGATCATATATAGAGACTTGAAACCGGAGAACATATTACTTCAAACCGATGGGCATGTTGTATTGAGTGACTTTGATTTATCATTTAGGACACAGTGTAAACCTCAAGTATGTCTTCTTCTATCTAAATATATGATTCTTTGCATTTAAGGATTCCCTAGCTGTAGCGCCTTTGATAATATACGTATAGAACACAACTTTTGCAAAACTTGATCTCTGCAACAATGTTTTTGTATGCCAAGCATTTATTTAATGATAGGTATTTCACTTTATATTATGGATTGTCATCTTAGGCTGTAATTTTTCAGGTGATAAAGCATCCTCAGCCTAAAAGAAGACGATCTAGGAGTCAACCCCCACCGACATTCGTTGCAGAACCATCTACACAATCAAATTCATTTGTTGGGACAGAAGAATATATAGCTCCGGTATGTCATGACTTCTCATTTAACTAACATTGCTAACCTGTCATTTTCAAAGTAATTTATTCATGAACCGTAATATAGAGAAGAATAGAAAAATGACTAAGAATTAGTAAATAATTTACTTAAACTACATCACCGATATTTGTCGGAATGATTAAACAGCTAATTAACATGTAACTAGTTAATTACTGTGTGTAGAATGTAACATGTAACTTTAATTACTATATCTTTAATGATATGATTAAACAGCTAATGAACATGTAACTATCTATTTAACATGAACAAATATATTTTTATATACAAGTTATGATATCTTTATTTTAGTATACTTAATCATATCATGAAATATCTGACACGCATTAGGGCAACTATGAGGCCATGAAATATATAAAAACTTTACAACTTTGGGAATCTTAAAATATCGCAATATTTCAGGAAATCATAACCGGAGCTGGCCACAGCAGTGCTATTGATTGGTGGGCTGTTGGTAAGCTCATTGATTTTTATGATACTGCAAGCATTAATGAATCTAAATTATTATAATTTGTCTATCTTCTTTCAATGTTAATGCAACTTATTGAAATGGTTGATCTGGTAATTTTCTTTATCTTACTTGATAATTTTATTTCAGGCATTTTGTTATATGAGATGCTTTATGGCCGTACACCCTTTAGAGGAAAGAATAGGCAGAAGACATTTGCAAACATTTTGCATAAAGACCTAACCTTCCCGAGTAGCATTCCGGTAAGAATAGAGTTAAATAACTTCTTATCATAACTTTTTATTTAGCCTGAATCGCTCATTGCTTAACTTTTTTGTGCCAACGGATGTACAGGTAAGTCTTGCTGCAAGACAGTTGATTCATGCATTGTTAAACAGAGACCCTGCTACCCGTTTGGGATCAACCGGTGGTTCTAGTGCAATAAAAGAGCACGCATTTTTCCGTGGAATAAATTGGCCTTTGATTCGCTGCATGGTATGTATTCCTGCTTTCTGTTCAAGAAAAAGCCTGGAACGGCAAAATGGGCGGTTCAGGCGGGTTTGGCAACAGGTCGAGTTGGGTTGGCCCAAAAGATTTTTATACATTAGAAATACAAGTTGGGTGATTATGACCTGTTTGACTCATATCCTTTTAAGCTATCCTATCATTTTACCTGTTTGACCCGTTAAGAAAGAAACATAACAGGAGATGACCCATTAACAAGCAACTGGGTCGAAATTGCCACATCCAAAAGGAACTATTACTAGTAAATTACAACAGATATGATGACATTGTTCAATCAGTAGAAATCATAATATATGATGCCCTTTCATGCAGAGCCCACCACCATTAGATGCACCTCTCGAGTTAATTGGAAAAGATCCAAACGCAAAAGATGTACAGTGGGACAATGGTGCCATGCTAGACAATTCTTTGGACATATTTTAGAGGTTTATTTTCACATTCACCTCCTCTCCATTCTGAAACAGCTGTATATTTCTCCCAAACTATTATTTTTCTTTTTTTTGTGTGTGTTTGTTGAACGATCAAAGCTTATTTTTTCAGCTGCAGGGAAGCAACATGTAAATCAAGAATAGGAAGACAGCGTTGTTCCCCCTTCATCGTTTTCTTCGTTCCTCTGTATATGAGAAGTCAGATTTTCAGATTGTACAAAGAACATGTCATGCCCCTAAAACTTTATGTTTTTCTCATCTCTATCATGCTTTTATGCATTAGGAAGTGGCAAATCTTGAGGGGTTCTATGTTTTTCCTCATTTGCCGGTGAAGAATTTTAATTATGTAATTTTTTGTTCAACTACTTCATATTGGATATTCGGATGTCATAAAACAACATATGCACTTGTATATAATGCATAAATGTGTTGTGAATTAAGCTAAAACTTTCGCAGTAGACCTTTGACTCCGGCCCTAGATGTGTGCATTACGATTATATCATGTGACACTAATGACCATATCATAAACAACAGCCAACTAATTGTTGGACAACACATTCATAAACATGAGTTTGAAACTCGAAACGTTTGGGTTTGAACTATATTAAACTATGAACAAACCTGGATCATGTTATCTCAAACTTCAACAAAAAAATAATTGTTTTAAATAATTATTACCAAGATCTGTAAACATGAATACGTAAGAGACACATTTTTTACGGAGTATATCTTTTATGTACAAGACTACACCCAAAGGTGTATTGGTCCACAAAGCTTTGGTTAATCACTTCAAAAGTACCATCGCTTCAAATATAAATTAAGTTGGGGATTAAGAGAAAAGAAATGCATAAACCATATATCAAGATTAAGTTGAGTAAAATGTTTATTAGACATAAATGTATCATCATTCATTACTTATATTTTTATATTTTTAAGGTTAATTTTATCACACAATACCCAGTTCATGTATCCAACATGTACTATTACAGATCCGAACACGCAAAGCTCATGGAGCTGTTAGCGTAGTTATAAATTGTAGCTTTGTCCGTTCAATTACATATTTTTTGGTTCCATTTCTTTGAAATGAACAACTTCTTCTTCTTCTTCTTCTTCTTCTTCTTCTTCTTCTTCTTCTTCTTCTTCTTCTTCTTCTTCTTCTTCTTCTTCTTCCTCTCCTCTTCTTCCTCTTCCTCTTCCTCTTCCTCTTCCTCTTCTTCTTCTTTGCTATAGGTAAATTATCTAACAACTTACCGCTTTTTATTTTTATGGTGTAGCACACAAGTACACACATAATATATGTCGTCACAAGCACATAATTTAGGTGCTAACACTGATTTTTCAAATTCTTGTACAAATATATAACATTCAACTATCGTAAAGTACTCCTTCCTTTTTAGCTTAACAATGCACAACCTTACATGTCGCAGTACCCTTTTGTGTATATATAGGTAGCGAAAGTGGGTTCGAAGATACCATACAAAAAGCGGGAAATTGTTTATATAGAAACCCAAAAATGTGGACCGCCGGCTTATTGTTGTAACGATAGCGAAAAATGTTATATGTGTTTCAAAACCCTTGATGAATGTAAGAAAATATGCTCATCACTATAACTATAGAGATGAAAAATACACATAATAAATCAAAGTAATTTGGTGTTTGTGATATATGTACGTATACTACTATACTAAGGAGTACAATCTAAGTGTTAGAAAATAGATAAACAATAATAATTGTAATGATAATAACATAAACAAAAAGTATAAAATAAATGTGTATAATTCATACAGTATATCATACATACATACATACATACATACATACATACATATATATATATATATATATAGTGGAATGATCCCGAGGGAAGTGCATTTTTTGGGGGAAGGGGGGAAGCGTTAGTATGCATCAGGAAGCATATTATCTTCACCCATACAAATATCAAAAAAAGCAAACTGAAATTTAGTAAATGTTAATCAGAATCGATGCTATGAATATTAAGCTTCCTTGATAAATTCTTTCTTCAAAGTTATAGCATCGATTTATGAATATTAGATCCAAATCCGTTAATATGCATCGCGGTGCATATTAGTTAATATGCATTGTGATGCATATTAACAATAACAATATCTTTCAAATAATGTGAAGTTTTAATATGCATCGCGATGCATATGAGTTAATATGCATCACACTGCATATTAACAATTTATTAAATAAATATTCATCAATTAATGTTATGACTTAAAAATGAAATTAATTCGTTAAAATATTCTTTATAGCATCGATTTTGATTACTATTTACCAATAAAAATAATTTTTTGTTGACGTTTTGATTGATAATTGTAATATGTTTCTTGATGCATACTAACGCTTCCCCCCTTCCCCCAAAAAAGACACTTCCCTCTTGATCACTACCATATATATATATATATATATATATATATATATATATATATATTACATAATCAATAATCGATGAATCAAAAACTGATTTGATTGCAATTTAAAGATTACAATGACTTGATTGAGGCCTGCAAATTGCAGTGCCTTAAGACAGATATTGCGTGGGTAGCGTTTGTCTGGAGGATACAACAATCAATTCATGTTAAACACTTGAATCTAACGAATTTAATTTTGATTCATGATGGGTGATTTGCAATTGAATTTATGTAGCAGTTTTGTGTGTATATCTTTCTCCAAAAACGAATACATATATATAGTGATTTTCTGAAACGATGCAACCTTTGATGAAATGGTGCATCTATTGAAAAGGTGTGACTGTTTAAAGAAGGGTCATAACCTTCACTCAAAACTGGATTTTAAACAAATAAAAAAAACATTTCAGATCTTTTGACCTTTTAATATATTTGTAATTATCAAACAATTTAGACAAAATTAGCCTACACCAACCAAATCAAGCACATGTCCAACTCTTACCAAAATGGGGAGTGATCCTTACACCACCAAATATTATCCATACATCACTAAATATGCTTTAGGGTGTTGTAATGTACAACACTGTAAAGCACAGTTAGTGGTGTATGGATAATTTTTGGTGGTGTAAGGATCATCACCCTACCAAAATTAGTATTGATTTGATATTTGATACAAAGTTTATAAGGAGGCTATAAGACCGGTTACAATGGGGAGGTGAACGCCCGTAGTGGAGCTCGAGAACGCTCAGAACGCCCGCAACGGGGCATTCTTGACGGGGCGTTGTGGGCGTTATGTCATCGGAGAATGGTAGCAGAACGGCAAAACTTGTGGGCCCCACTCGATTTTTTAATCCTTTTTCCATTTCCAAAGGTAATAAACCAAAAAAAAAAAAAGGAACGTTGGGCAACGGCTAGGGGGCAGGCAGGGACCAAAAAAAATTTTTTTTTTTTTTTTAAAACTCAACTCCTTTCCACCCTATATATACACACATATATCTAACCTTTTTTCACACCAAAAACACACAACAAACTCAATTTCTTTCTACACTTATACAACATTATGTCTCAATCTCCAAATTCAAACCAAAATCCCAACTCAAATTTAAACCCAAACCCGGATAACTTATCATACACCAACCTCATGTTATTCGGGACACCAAACGCACCCGGCCCGAATTCGTCTCCCTCAATACGCCATCCACCACTAATGCCACAATACGGAATGTATCCACCATACTATCACCAACCACCATTCGAATATCCAAACCCGTACTTCCAACAACAACAACAACCATTTTTTCAACCTCCTCAACAACCCGAACAACAACCCGAGCAAGAATCCTCCCAACGACCCGGAAAACAAGCGGCTCAATCTCCAAGCAAAAGATCCCACAAAAAAAAGGTGACGGTGGAAAGAAAACGTGCAACAAACGGCAATGGGCGCCTAACGAATTAGCGTGGTTAGCTACTTGTTGGTGCGACACGTCGGAAGACTCGGACCGAGGAAACTCACAAAGAAGAGGTACTTTGTGGGGTACGGTGCAAGAGAAGTTTAATACCAACCGTCATGGATGGGAACGCGACGCCGACCAACTTTCCTCCAAGTGGCATACAGTTAATAATAATTGCAAAGACTTCAACGCGATTTACGAATCGCAATACAAGGCTTGGGGAAGCGGGCGAGACGACAACATGGTGTACGACCTGTCCGTTGCCGAATACTACGACACGTACAGAAAAAACTGGAACATGAAGGAGGCTTGGTTGGTGGTGAAAGATCACCCACAATGGAAAGCACCACCGTCAGTTGGTGGAACCGGATTACGTGACGAAGAAGAAGATTTTTTTGATGATTCCGTTGATCTCTCTACCGACCACAATCCATCACAACCAAATGAGCTATTTGGGCCCGACCCACTTTCAAGGCCCATGGATCGGGACAGGGCCCAAAAAGCGGCTAGAAGTTCCGGTTCTTCCAACGCGGCGACATCATCCCGAGCATCAGCAGGAAGCGACAGGGTGGAGGAGGCGATAGAGAGTATGGCCAAGTATAAGGTCGACATGTTACTCTCCAAAAGACAGTCAATTGAGACGATCACCCGCCAGGAACGACTTCGAACTGCTATGCATGGTGTTCAATTTCTCCAAATCAACACCTCGTACATCTAGGATCCAAGTAACCGCACAGCAGTTCAGAGAATGAAGAAAAAGTTTCGACAAGAGTTTCGGGAGTACTACGAGGCCGAAGATGAAGATTCGGAGAACAGCGAGTAGTTTAGTTATTAATTGGTTGTAATTTTCTATTTTTAGGGCTTAATCGCGTACTTTAAATTATTGTATTTTTATTTTTAGGATTGTAACGTTTTTATTTTTAGGAATGTAACGTTTTAATTTTTAGGAATGTAACTTTTCTATTTTTATTAATGAAATGTTTTGTTTTTAATTTTTGAAATGTATTGTTTTTAATTTAATTGCATTTGTATTGTTAAATAAGTGGAAATGATGTGGAAATTAGTGGGGCCAGGAGGGGCAAAATGGACGTTCTGGTGTTATGACTGCATGGGTTAAAATGGTGTTGTGGTGTTATGCTGACGTGACAGGGGGAAAATGGACGTTGCGGTGTTATGACTGCGAGTGGTCTAGGTTTCTTCTTCCTCCTACGTGGAATCAATGTTATATAAATAAAAAATAAAAAATTCCAACACTTCTTCCGCCCACGAATCCTAACATACGTTACTAAATTATCATTAATTTAAGAAAAGGAATCATATATACAATTATGTACATTAAACGTCTATTAGAAACACGTACGGAATTTGTGAAGTTTACCTGACAAAAGAAAAAATAAATAAATATTTGAGTATTAATATTAGACCAACCAATTAAGTTCATTTTTTCGCTTTTATTTATTTCTCTTTTCAATAACCTCCCATTAAATGTGCTTTGATTTTATTATTTTATTTTCTTTTAACAAAAGCATGCACTTCATACAAATCACACTTCACGAGCTAGGGAGATAAGAGGAAAATTGACATCTAAATAAGGAGAAAATGCATTGATATTTGATATAACTACTATATAATTATCATTAGTCATCATTTATAATTTTATTGCTATATTATTAGCTTTATCACATAGAGTAAGGTTCAAATGAGTACACCAATTTTGAGTGAAAATGAGGGAATCAACAGATTTCTGCCATGTGTCACTTTATTCTCTCTCCTCTACACTTTATTCTCTCTCCTCCACATTTTTAAAAATTAAATATCTCACAAACGGTAAGTCGAAAAATCATGAAAATTGCACCATAAAATTCAGCGTTTTCTCCTCTTCGATTTGTCGTCGCTCAAGGCATACTTTTGACAACTTTTTTTTTTCTCATTTTTTGGTGGGTTTCACAAATTAGTAAAACATGTGTTAGTGATTAGTTGTACATTTAATTTGTGGTTAAGGTTAGGGTTAGGGTTAGGTTTAGGGTTTAGTAGGGTTTATGGTTTAGGGTTTATAAGGGTTTAGGGTTTAGAAGGGGTTCAAGGTTTAGGGTTTAGAAAGATTTAGGGTTTAGCGTTTTGTAAAGCGTTTAGGGTGCCCGAAACCCCAAACCTCAAATCCTAAACCCTAAACCCTAACCCCTAAACCACAAACCCTAAACGCAACACTTTAACACATGTGTTAGTAAATGTGAAACCCATCAAAAAAATGAAAAAAAAAAACTTTTCGAAAGTATGTCTTGAGGGACGGCAAATCGAAGAGGAGAAAACGACGAATTTAATAGTGCAATTTTCATAATTTTTCGATTTGTCGTTTGTGAGATAATTGATGTTGGGGGTAAATGGGTTTTGTACATGTGGAACATTCTCTTTGTACACATGGCTTGATATCATTGGTTCCCTCATTCTCACACAAATTCCTATTCTCATTTGAACCCTACCCTTATCACATAATACCCTGTTCATGTATTAAATATGTAGTATCACAAAACATGTAGACCTAAAAACATAAACTTTTAGGCTTGTAGCTTTAAGTCGACATATAACTTTTCTCGCCAATTATTTTGATTGACATCAATTTGATATGATTTAACCTTTGCCCTTTGATAATTCAAGGTGTAATAACACACACACACATTGAGTTCTCATTCTCAACATATATTCTTAACTACGTCCCTCTAAGATCAGCCCTTGAAATTTTTGAGGCGTTATCCGCCCCTCTAAGATCAGCCCCCTTGGTAGATCTGCCTGTGCGTGAGTTTGAGTCAATGAGAATGATATCATCACTCTCTTGTTTTCTTCCTTTCTTTAGTGTTTCAGTTCGGTTTACACTATCAGCAATGCCAAGATTTTAGAAAATAAGAATCCTTAAGTCAAGTTGATCATTTATGACCCGATTTTAGTGCAATGTCTCTTCTTGTGTAATCTATTTAATCATTTCCGTCTCTATAACAGATTATAAATTGGACATGTAATTGATACATGATGACATGATGTTGTATATATAGTATATGAAATGGCTCGGTGCACCAAATTAATAATAAGTGGTTTTTTATGTGTAGTTTATAAGTTGATATGAACACATTGTTTTCTTCCCATATAAAATTATGTAAAAGTAATGTGTATATAACTACAGTGGCAACGCACAGTACAAAACTGAAAGTACGATAGAATGATTGAATATGTATGTATGGAAAAGCTAAAAGGGGTAAAAAGTATAAAAAAGAAAATGACATATATGCATCTTGATCGGACAATGCCAAAATACAACACACGCTACAGCTCCATCATTTAAACTGATGCACATATTTCTTAGATGATGTGTTGCATCATAACACGTCGGTAACAAGACATGTCAAGAAGGAAGGTGGACTTACGAGTAAATGTGTCAAAATTTTATAGAACAATTCAATGTAACAGTACCAATGATTCAATCAACAAGATATCACACAGTTCAAAACCAACAGAAAAGGAAACAAGTAGCACAAAAACACGCTCCAATTTCTTTGCCGTTAGCTTTGAGAAATTAGGATACTGGATATGATAAACCAACAAAAGTGCCACAAAACGAAATGTACAATATTCCTTTCCAAGTACATGGCATCTGATTGAAGGAGTTAATAAACTGACCTTGATGGAAGATCTACTATGAGTCCTGTAAATGTTTGAACTCGTGACAATTAGCTCCAACTTCATTGAGTGCTGATAAAAGTTTTGGCACAATCTTGGCTAACATAAGCTTGAAACCAACAGAATTTGCATTTGCAATGCTTGTTTCACATATTGAGGCATCTTCTGAAAGCGATCCGATTAAGTAGCCTTTCATGTAAGCATCACAAGCCTTGAGAACGTAATAACCACGCTCTCTGAAGTGCTCTCTAACAAGATCTTCGAAGTCCTACAAATTTGAGTAAGTTGGTTAGTCAATGCATATTTGAAGGAAGTGGATAAAGTGGGTGATTTAGACGTGTCTTGAAAGTGTATATAGGGGTACAGTGTATAGTTTTGCTCCTCGTTATTGAGGTTGATATATGCCCCACCTTATTTTTGTTGGAAGAATAACTTCTACTCTAATTTCCAGAAATCACATATTGATATATCATTTAACATTAATATGGATGATAAAAGGTAAAGGGCTGCAAAAGTAACAGATGTGTTACCTTAGGGGGCCTTCTCATGAGATACATCATTGTTTTGCAGCTGAGTAAGAATGTATTCTCATTGTATGACAGTGAGTTCTTCTCTCCTTCAGCTGTACCAAGTTGTTTGTCATACCCGGCTTCATTAAAATATGGTTTTGAATTAAGTACGAGACCCTGGAGTGAAACCAGCACTTGAAGGATGCTCGAGGATGAAGGATCCCAAACTTCATTACCCCTTCCTGTCCAAGTATTCAACAGGCTCAGGCAAACTTTTCCTTCCTCATATAGATTTGGATTTATTCGCCACCCTCCAGAATGATAATACGCCGACTGCATCATTATTAGAAACAATTACAAGCTATATGATATGATTTCCAGATTTAATTGTCATTGGAAGAGAGAACAGAGGGTCGACACTAGAGATGACAAAAAAAGGAAGGTTAAAAAATTGGGTAACGGATCAAAAGGGGGAATTTATAATAAGGATTGAAATAGGTCGGGTCCAGATTATGTATAGAACGAGCTGGTTTACCCGCGCGTTGCGGCGGAAATAATATAATTTGATTTCGTTATTTTTTAATACCTTATATAATTATTATTTTTACATATATTTTGATTTCGTTATTTTTTCTGTTTATATATATTTCAAAGCAAATATCAAATCTTACGTCCTTCTTTTCTAGTGATTAACATAATATATGAGATGTCTTTCAAATTGAATTTATGTCATTTAAACATATATTAATTTATATCTAATATATTGGATATTATGTTCAAGATATCATAATAATGTGCATATGTAATGTAAGCAACAAAACTAATATTACAATTCACATGATATGTTCAAAATTCGTTAAACTGTGCGATAAAACCACTAAATTGGTAACATAAACAATAAATTAATAACTTATATGATTATGTGACATATTAGAAAGTGATAAATTCATAATATTATACAATGCGTATCACACTTAATATTAACAAATATTTAACTTATAAGCGTTAGATTAAACACACTGATACTAACTTTTTTTGTTATTCCAAATTAAGTTGCTAATTAAAAGACAACAATTGATTAATTGGGTATTTGAAAATTTATCAAAGGTAATGTATCTATATTATAAAATATACGTTTTTACAATAATAAATTAAGTATATACTAATCAATAATATATTTTAAGATAGTAGAATACGAAAGTCCAAATTCAAATAAAATAATTAAAGCATATGAAATTTATATAAAATGATAAGTTACAAAAAAAATAAAATAATAATAAACCGACTATTCATGTCACTATTGCACAAATAGTCATTTACAAGTCCGTAAGATGTAGGAGTTGAGTGGTAATATAAATAATAAATTAATAACTTATATGATTATGTGACATTTTAGAAAGTGACAAATTCATAATATTATACAACGCGTATCACACTTAATATTAACAAATGTTTAACTTATAAAATGATAAAATATGAAAATAACACTAAGCGTTAAATTAAACACACTAATACTAACTTTTTTTGTTATTCCAAATTAAGATGTTAATTAAAAGACAACAATTGATTAATTGGGTGTTTGAAAATTTATATAAGGTAATGTATTTATATTATAAAATATACGATTTTACAATAATAAATTAAGTATATACTAATCAATAATATATTTTAAGATAGTAGAATATGAAAGTCCAAATTCAACTAAAATATTTAAAGTATATGAAATTTATATATATATATAAAACAACTTACTATTCATGTCACTATTGCACAAATAGTCATTTACAAGTTTGTAAATGTAGGAGTTGACAATTATATAAAATAATCATTAATAAATAATGTTTCATTTATGTTTAAAAAATTTACACACAAACATAAATTAATCGCCCATTCATAAGTAAAGAGGTTGGGATTGCCACCTCTAGTAAAAGGAAAATAACAGTTTTTCAAGCCAGAGTAACAAACTACTGTTGAGAAAAATTAACTAATGATAAAAATAAAATAAATCTTTGCTTCATTTAGATTCCTACAAATGTCCAGAATCGCTCATAATTGCCAGGTATAACTATTTTTTCGCATTTTCAAATGAAAATTGGTTTTGCAAACAAAAGAATATCACTGATAAATAATAACTGAAAGAGGGAGATGTCAAGTTACTTACTGGTGGAACATCAGGGTATTCAGGGGGAAGATGGAAGTCAAAGAAGAAAAGACCATCTTGATAAGGTGTTCCATACGCTCCAACTATCACAGCCCTTAGCAAATCCATTCTATTTTCATAAACTCTAACATAAATTCCATCTGCGTACAAACACAAAATGTTTAGTAGATTGAACCTCACGTTACCAGTAACGTAAATGAAAGAATAAACACATTTAAAATACCTGGCAAGTTCCTTTTAAGCGAATTCCAATCTTGTTGGACTTTCTTAAGCCATCTCCTTCCAGCGCTACTCTGAAAGTACATCCAATGAATTATGACATAAAACAAGAAAGATCAAGCTAAACTTGATATAAAAATATTAGAACCAACTAGGACATCCAGCAAGCAGTAATTTTCTCGTCTTTCGGTAAGTTTGTGTATGGTTGAGGGTGATGGTAACCCATATTATGAAGGTGCCAGCGGAAATGGTACTTCATGTTTAGATATGAAATTAGTAACAGTCGAGATTCCAATAAGGCTAAATGATGGAAAGTGGATTCAATGACCGATTTTGTTACATAGTACACAACAGGGCAGATCCCTCGATTATATCATTTTCCAATTCCTGACGATTACTAAGAAAAAGTGTGCACGGCAGAAGCAAATGGCTGATGAGCTTGCAAAGTTTATTTTTTTAAGAGTTTATTCAATGACTCACCACCTTCATATTGGAACATCAACTAAGTGATCATAAAATTAGTGAATGCATAACTTGTCAACACTGCTAGGGAGATCTTGGAAACTATTTAACATATCTAGCCTAAGGTCAAAGAGAATGCTGAATCTGTGAAACCAAGACTTGGATTTCCACAGCTAAAAAAGAAGCTGATCTCTAACAGAATACTTCATTCTGTTACAGAGTTTGCGACACGAGCTGGATCATTCTCAGAGCATGCAATGCATTATATGGAGGACACTGGATGGGGTTGGAATTTGTTCAGACTTCTGACAATGAAGAGCTACTCCAGTCCAGACAAACACTATTTCATGCATACAACTTCTAAAAATAGAGTTCAGAACGAAATGCCAGTATTTAAATATCACCGAGACATTCCTCTTTCATAAAATTTTTCCTACAATATATTTGTGTGAAGCTGTCCTAGTCTCTAACTATCTATGTAACACGGTTCCAACTAACGCTTGACATGAAGAGATGGGTGGATATTTTGAAGTTGATTATAATATGTATGCTTGTACTATAAAGATTAAAGATTCTTTGGAATAATAACTGATAGTATAAAATTTCCCTTACTTCATGCAATCTAGAAAGGATCTTAGGAATTATTATTAGTATATCAATAACTGTAACCTATTCTCAAATGATATTAAGGAAGAAAAAAAAGAAGTTGAATGACAATTATATAATAAATGGGGAAGTCCCAAATGAACAAATCCCCTGAACTTTGTTAAAGATCATAAGTAGGGAGGTTCTAGTACCAAGTAAGCACTAGCGTCTAAGCACTTATCGCTTAAAGGGAATGACTGCTACTTTGTGAACAATTACCTTTATAATGTTTAAGGAGGGAATATATGTAATTATCCCACCAAAGGGGGGATAATTACATATATCCCCTCCATAAACCATGTAAATAACATATATACCCAACTTCTTTATAAATTATCATATATACCCAAAATTTAAATTTAAATATGATTATAATAATTAAAATCAATAATAATTATCTATTATTTCTTTAATGACTTTTATACCCTTAAACTTCTAGGCAAGCCCTTCCTGGTCCTTTTTTCTGGCCGATCTATTGCAATTTTCAAAACCTAAAATCCCCAAATCAATTCAATCTTCATTTACAAATTGACAGCTTGACAATTTCTATATGCAATTCAAGAACACCATAATCAAAGTCAAAAACAATATTTAAAAAGGCTATATGTTAGATCACTTTTTAAATAATTCTTTTGAGAATATTCTAAAACAAAGTAGCGCACAACAGTGCTGCTCCGTTTCTAAAACCTGTTGGGACACGAATTTCCCCGATGATCATAACGATACTTACAAGCAATATGATTAAATATGTAGTACGATTACATAACTTATTCATATTTATTATTTTAATAGAAAAATACTCAACTGAAGTAGTTCCACTACTGCAACCTTCAATCGCAAGACTGATCGCAAAAATATATTCACAAAAGGGTATAAAAGTCACAAAAGTATTTTTGGATAATTAGTAGTATTAAATTTATAATATTAATTATATTTAAATTAAAATATGTGGGTATATATGATATTTAGAAAGGAGTTGGGTATGTATGATATTTATAATGTTTAAGGAGGGGATATATGTAATTATCCCACCAAAGGGTGACCGAAAAACCTGAACAGATGAAGATAGATATCCTACAAAAACCCTAGTTCTAGTTCTATCGTACGTAAATAGCCAAATAAAGAGAGTCACCCTATGACTAGCATACTGATCGAGCATTCAACCATTTAATAATGAATGACCGGATTTGGTTTATAACTAATCTCTAAAGAATCAAACTGTTAAAACTATAATATTCATATTATAGGGTAGCAGGTCAAAGTCAAACAGGTTGGACGCCACGCAAAGTGCATTTTCATGCACAACTTCGTAACAATTTAGTTTTTGTTTTTATATTCAAGGCTTTAACTATCTAAAAAACAAAAGAGAGCTAAAAATACACTAAAGCCATTTGCTTATCAACCTGGCCACTTTTCTACTTCCACTGGAAGATTCATAAGTAAATGTTGAGCTCAATGTCCAAGCAAAATAAGTGTCTTGAAAATTTGTAACGTACCTGGCCATTGGCACCAAGATAATAATGGTCAAGAGGATCTTTAACGATATCAAATCCTTTAAATCTGGAATTGTCAACCTCAGATCTTGGAGAGTCACTTCGTTGACCAGAATTGGCGTTGAAATGCTCAGTGGGTGCATTTAATAAATGTGATTCCTCAACAACACCATGCTCCTCTCCTCTATCAGCAGTTGGTGTCTCATGAGACACATCACCAGAATCGTTTCTCTCTGACAATACTTCATCATCCCCTCCAGAGTTGATGCTTGAATCATCTGTATTTCTTTGACCCCTAGAGAAAATTCCACTGGCCAATCTTGTCATAAATCCAAGAGCAGCCAGGGGTATAGAAAGTGCACCATTTGTTTGGATATTTTCAGTTGAATGATCATCAACATCAATACCAATGTCAGAGCTATTTTGCATCCCTAGATCCTGAAGAAAAATGGTTTACAATTAGACAAAACAAGGGTGCTCAATAATTAGGTATATACGATGCATATATCAGAATTTTTATGTGTTGATGCCTAAAAGCTGCACAGGGTGACAAATGATATCAAGGGCATTATAGTCATTTGAATGGAAACGTACCTCTAGTGTCTTCTGAAGGTTTTCCATTTCAGTATCCTCAACAGTTTCCCAACTAGCTGCATCATCACTTACTTCACTTCCACCAGCAACTGAATCATCATCATCACGACCAACAACATATATTGCTTGTGGACCAACCTGATCAGACACAAAAAATCAAATGAACGAAGACTAACTAACAATGAAGTCATTTAAAGAAAAAGGAATTACTATATTCAGTAAGTACACAATAAAAAAACATTTATAAGAATCATATTTATTCGTATTTTATTCTAAGTAATATAAAGGAATTCCAAGTTACCTATAAGAAGTATATACGAAAATATTTACAAAAATTATATTAAATGTTTACTAAGATAGCTTAGCTTTGTTGGTTGTCAAATTTCTTTTCTTTTTCCTAGTTCCATCTGACATAGAACTCTAGAATGTAGGTTTGCGGTCCCATATTATAGTGACGTAGCTTGCTTACGTTTTTATGTTTTATTAATGGTAGTAACGATAGGTCAATAGTACTTTTGGATGATTGTTTCTCAAGGCACATGTTACTATCTTTCTCAATCACTCTCTTTGTTATCGATTATTACATCCTATATCATAAAACAGACAATAACTGTAATTAACATGTCTTCCACGAGGTACTCATAACCACCCCCGTTTTGACACATAAATAGTAATATGTTTCAACCAAACCCCGATACCAGAACTGCCCTAACCCCCCCCCCCCCCCCCCCCCCCCCCCCCAATTGCGGTGTCAAAGAATGAATTGAGAAGGTTTCGAGAGAAAGAGCTATGAATAACATACCATTGATACCATGCCATCAGCCCAAGTAACTTCAATATCACCATTTCTGAGCCCCGTAATATTTCCAACCCAAGAAAGGTCTGAAAAAGCGTTTACGGAATCTCGTTTGACCTCATTCCCATCAGTCAAATCTGCACCATTCTCACCACCACTAGCTGCAGTGACAACAGATGACAACCGGACAACTACATCCCCATAACAATAATCATAATCTTGATGTCCTTCAAGCTCATAAACACTCACAACTTCCTCTTTGTCAAACTCCTTAGGATCTTCTGGTCTATCAACAACCTTTAACCACCTCACACAAGCTGTTCGTTCTTTTGCATTCACACTTTTCACAACTCCCACACGACTGATGTGATCACTGTTCTCATCATCATCTGTGCCATCACTCGGTTTTTCAACCACGTATTGTTCAGACACAAATTCATGATCTCCAGGGTTCTCAATCGGTATCAAAGATATTGAATCCAGTCCACGTTCTATTGTTCCATCCTGCCACGCTACATCAACTCTTGTTTTCATATTAATAATTTGAAGGGCTTTTTCAAAATTCTCTTCTTTTCTCCGTGACCTTTTATCCCTCTTAACCACAACTTTACGGACCTTTTTCCGATGTAGAGGCCAATTTTCATGGGCTGGACCTTTTGAACCAGGCATTGAGCCACTGCATGAACTAGGTTCAGTTGAAGGGTCATACTTCTTGGTAGATTCCTCCTCATTAACCACTTCTGAATCACTTTCCGATTTCTCCAACGAACTCTTACCAAGAACTGTAGATGATGGTTTAGTTGATGGAAGAAGACACCAATCAGCGAGTTGCCAATTTGCATGTGCAAAACAAGCCAATAGCTTCAAATTCTTAGGATTCTGCTCCTCAGATGGTGTTATTGAAGAATCAGGCCCGTAACCTGCAGAAGCTATCCAATAAACAAATGCTGAACTCGCTGTAACATTTGTTACAGTTCCCTCCAATCGTGAGGCTTTCCATAGCCCAGATAGCCATCTAGAATTCTTAAAAACAGATGACGAGGTTGCCTTGACTCTTTGACCAGGATAATACGGATAATGTGCATCATCTAGAGCATTCTTGCCCACTGGTTTTAGGCGCAGTGGGTCTGCTTTCATAACTTTACAAACAGAACCGTCATCAAACATGACTGTCACATTATCAAGTACATCATCTATGCGACCTAGCCACGGACCCAGAATTACATAATCACCGACTTGAAAATCCCTCACACGCTTTAAATCTTTTGAAGAGACATTATTTATAAAAGTTCCATCAATAGTTGATAAGTCAACGGATATATTAACATCAAGAACAACACCCACTTGCCCTGTTGCATTACTAGCAGCAGCAACATAATCTCCATGCAAAAATCCTCGGTCAACAACTGTGACATCATTAAGACTTTGGGTCGTTTCTGTTTCATCCATCCAAAGTACTCTAACATGGTCAGCTGGAAGCGGGACGTTTTCGTCTTCATCATCATCATTATCGCTATTTTCAGCGCTATTTCTGGTGACATCTCTGTTATCATCCGCATTGGGACCCACCTCTTCATTTTCTTCATTCTCATCATCTTCATCATCACTAGAGCTATCCGAGTCGGAATCACCCGCAACTTCAGTCACTATCCCGGTCTTTCCCTCGGTTTTGCTAATTACAACATCTTGTCTGTAAATATAAGTTATTGCCCCCTGGACGCCTGCCATTTTCCTCCATCTTGGCCAAAGAAGATTCACGTGGATCGTGACCGTGTTCTGTATTCTCATGACCATCAGAATCCAGCTTCGATTCCATCTAAACATCAGAAAAGAAAAAGACATAAAATACTAAAAATCCAGGTCTCTACGCATGTATAAAAAAAAGAATACAACTGAAACAAGTATAGCAATAGATCATAATTTAAATTACTATTCACAGCAGGCAAAAAGAACCTTAATCTCAAAAAACTCGATATATTTAAGACACTAGAATCTTGAAGACATATAGGGCTTCCAGATGCAACCATTAATGGACTAAACTGATAACGATACAAATACACATATACAGCACCTAATAGCATCCATCGAAAAAGACTACTACTTTCAAAACAAGTAAAGTAGCACTAGCTCATAATTGTATCAAACAATCACACCATTGGAAAAAAGAACCTTAATTTTAAACGAAATTAGCTCAGAATTTCTCAAACTGCTAGAATCTCAAAAACATTCAGGGTTTCCACATGCCACCGTACATGGACTAAACTACTCTAGATACAAATGTGTATGTATATCTAAATACACACACGCACATATACATTTACGTATACATATGCAGCACCTAAAAAACAATTAAATTACCTTCAATTAGGGTAATAAGGTGAGTATCCAGATTTGGGGATATTAAAACCTAAATTGATACACCTACACAAATAAGCAACAAGAAAACAGCTCAAGAATATAAAAAAGTATGAATCTTTAGATCGATAAAATCAAAATCAGCTGAAAAACAATGAATACATCTATCTATTAAAGAACAATAAAGTATTAGGTATAATACATGAATAGATAGATGAATCGTGTACGCTAATGAAGCAATCTATTTGGATTGAAAGCAAAGAATCTTGTTATTGTTTTTGGAGGGATAAAGAATATGTTTTGGTACCTGAATAAATATAAAAATGAAGTATTTTTGTTAATATATATTTTGGTGTTGATTTGATTCTACGTTGATTGCACGATTGTTTGTGAAGATGAAGATGAAGACGACGAGTAATTTAAGTTGAAGAAGCTGAACGAATGCGGTGAGGGTATATTATTGTGTATTTCTCTTTATTTATTTTCCTTTGTGTTATTTATTATCTTTTTATTTCGAAAATAAATAAATAAATAAGGATGAGAGTAGAACACTACAATTACAATTCAAGAACAAATTTGTATCTCTAAACTCAATATTACTAAAAAATTGTAGTAAAATTTTATAGATGTAAAATGCAATATTGTTAAAATGCATTGTTCCATTGATAAAATATATATGGGTGATAATTTTATTTAAAATGCAGTGAATATGGTGGTCATCCTCTCATTTGAGACCTTCCCCTCGTAACTTTACCCAAAAAAAATTATTATTATAAATTGGTAAAATAATGAAATGATAAATGGTTACAAAGTTGTGACAAACACTATTTTATATTTTATATGCATATATGATATGATATGATAGCATGTAATCACTTTTACATTAAGAGTAGACTTTAAACCCGTGTATATACATCGGACGTTAATTTTTAATATGAAATCTCGTATTTAATATCTTGTTTCTAATGATAAAGTGTGTAAGTTAATATGTTACTTAAGCATTTAGTTGGATTCATGATAATATTACTTTATGTAAATAGATTTATATAAGTAGAAATTAAAAAATTAAAAGTTTTGAACCCAAGTTAGTAAAAAAAAACTAATTACTATAAGTCTATATTAACATTTTCAAATAATTTTATTCTTACCCGGTGAATTGAAAATAGAAACATTACAAATCGATTTGGATAATATTTTAATTAATTAATTAAATCCTTTTTATATATAATTGAGTAGTTGATTAAAAAAATCTTATTTAATAAGTTAGGGATCTTATTTAAAAATTTACTAAAATTAAAGAACTTAATTGACAAATTAAAAGCTAATTATAGTAATGACATCAAAAAGATGTTTCCTATATACAATTTAAGATTATTTTATATCTTGTCGATTAAAATGAGTGAATATAAAAGACACCCCTTAATTGACTTATGATCTACATTTACAATCAATTAAAATGTGAGTTAAATGTAAAAGAGTCAACTGAATTTTAAGATTATTTGAGTTAGTGGATGATTATGTACTTTCCATAGTGTTTAAACTGATAGAAGGGCTTTTTAATACTCCCTCCGTCCCAATTCTATTGTCCCCAGATAAAAAAACACGTAGTTTAAGAAAAATATAATCATCTCTCTTACTTTTTGGTAAGATGACAGTTTTACCCTCTACTTTTTACCTACTTTTTTTTGTCTTATATATATATACACTAGGGGTAAAAAAGAACTTTATCTCTTTATTCTTATCTATTTATGGAAGTGGACAATTAATTTGGTACAACCCAAAATGGAATAGTGGACAATAGATTAGGGACGGAGGGAGTATCATTTTTCATCTTTAAAAGTTAAAGGTTAAGATATGCCATGTAATCTATAAAGGTTATAAGTATATGTAAGTTAAGCTCATAGTGCTTATTAAAATTGATACACACATAATAAGCTTCAAAGGTTTAAGATTATTAACTATTCATGGAATAAATGGATAATAGTTACTATCATATAAATAAAAAAAGTTGTTACTTTAACATTTTACCTACAAATTTGATGTTCTAATTGTCCATGGATATCTTCACACGTAAATTTTGCATTTTACCCTCACTTTGTTAGAGTTTTCCATTTTTCATTGATGTAGTGTGTAATTTACAAGGTAGCTTGTAGGAGTTTACGAAAGCTTAAACTTATTTTTAATTAACCGAAGCTTCTATCATTGTTTGACATACATAAATTTAATAGCTTATTGAAAAAATAAGCTCTAGAAAAAAAAAACCTACTTGAAGTAGCTTTTAAAAATAAACTCATAGCTTATAAATTGAGATATTGCACAAATACCCTTTATAAATTATTTAGTATGTATTTTTGATGTCATTTTATGTCAATTCACATATCTAAGTCACATCTAATTTTCCAAACACTTATAAAAACAATAAGCTCCAGCTTAAAAAATAAGTTTCACCTACCAGCTTCATTTATAAACTTCTAGCTCCAGTTATCAGCGATTTTTTGTCAAACACACGTAATATTAAGGGATAATATCATATATCCCCAATTTAAACATCTAAATTACATATTTCCCCAACTAAATTACTCTAATATCATATATCCCCTATTTAACCTATAAAACTCTCATATTTACTCAATTCATTGAATTCATCATAATTAGTTATTTAAAATACATTAATTATAAAGCTAATGACTATTAGAGCACACAGTATGGTCCGAGCTGGCATAAGCGTTTTCCGACGAGAACGCCGTGCGACAACGTTCTGCCGCCCCGCACCGGCGTTCTCCCCGGCGTTCTCGTCATTTTTTGCTCCAGCGTTCGTTGCAAGACGGTGTATCCCTTCGATGTTCTGACATTTTTAATTGTTTTTTCTTCATTTTTTCTGTTGGTCACGAGCTAGCATAAAAAAAAAACTTTTTTCTTCCTTGTAATTTGAATCATGTATTGTTCTGATGCAGGAGGAAGTCGATGAACCAAGGAAGAAGAAGGAATATAAAGTATTAAATTGGGCCATTAAATTGGTTTGAGATTGGGCCAAATAGAATGGGTTTAAAATAAAGGAATATACACTATTAAATTGGGCCATTAAAAACTAATTTGTTTTTTTTAATTAGTGTATTTGTATATAAAATTGTAGCTTTTTGTATTAGTTTTAATTTATTTGTTTTTTATATATTAATTTATACAATTATCTTTATTAAAAAATCAAATAAAACAAATAATAAAAAACTCCAGAACACTGTCCAGAACACTGTGATTTCAGTTTCACCACACCACAAAATTCTCACTTTCAACATTCTCTAGAACACTGTCCCAGAACACCGACACCACACCCTGTGCTCTTATATCCTTCTTAACTATACATTTCCTAAACACCTAAAAAGAAAATAAAAAAATTTAGCATGACATGACAATGCAAATAAGATCAATTGGTGTAGTACCAATGAAGCAATACACACATACGTACAATTAAAAATATAAATCAACAAAACTAACTCACCTTCAATTTTCATTAAAGAAAGAAACAAATTTATCATTAAAACTTTCAAAATAATAAAAATAATTAATGGAATGAAAGTCCCTTGCAGACCAAAATCAAAGTTTTAGTGACACATTTACCAATTGTTTGTAAAAGACTAGCCAATAGAATAAACAATTTTAATTTTGAAGGCAACAATTCGGTGTTTATGGAATTATGAATATTTGCGGGAAGAAGATAAGGGTATGATGATCATTAGCTTTATAATTAATGCATTGTATATTACTAATTATTATTAATTATTAATTTAATGGATTGGGTAAATATGAGAGTTTTATAGGTTAAATTGGAGAAATATGATATTAGGGTATTTAGTTGAGGAAAATTGTAATTTAGATGTTAAAATAGGGGATATATGATATTATTCCTAATATTGATCACATGTGATTGTGCAGTTACAAGTTCTCTAGTGGATTGTAAAACACATTAATTTGTAAGTGTGAAATCGATAAGAACAAGTTATTGACAAACTAATATGTTTTATAAATTTTTTGTAGCTGCAATCAGATTTTAATTATTTTATATCACACGTGATTCTATAAAAAAATTCATGATTTTTATTTGTCTAAGCACTTTGCTTGTGCTTATGCTATGTCTTTTCCTTGCTTATCTGCCTTAGCCTCATTTGCGAGTTTGTCATATTCACTTAACTTTGAAACTCTCTTTCTTTTATGCAAGTCAGCTAGTATGATATCCCTTGTATAACCTTAAAACATATTGCTTTGAAATCCTTACAATGTTGCAGTTTTTGAACACAAAAAACACTTGACTACACAAAAATTCGCGGCAAACAACCTTCCTATAGGTACATACCACTATATCGTCTTCTTTCTTATAAATTATCTTCACTCACATGGAAGTTTTCAAAATCATTGTGATAGCACACAAAATCACAGGTCATTTTTTTATTCTTAATCACAAGTTTATACATGATACAATTTTTAGTTACACATAATATTACTAAAAATCACTTGAAATCACATGCCATGCATGTGAATTTGAGAGATCACATGTAATATTATGGTGTCAAACTTTATTATCACATGGGCCCAATTACTTTTCTTAAATACATCGTCTGTATTGTTTTCTCCAATCAGTTTTTTCATTCCACATCAGTTTCTTAATAGTCTTCCATTTCAACCATTTTTATCTTGTATTGTTTTTCTCCAATCAATTGTCCCGTTCCACGTCAATTTCTTAATAGTCTTCTATTTCAACCATATTTATCTTGTTGTGTTTTCTCCAATTAATTGTCCTGTTCCACGTTAATTTCTTATTAGTCTTCCATTTCAACCATTTTTATCTTGTAGAAGAGGTTTGCATCACACTTATTATGTATTCTTATATATCACATGTGATATATATATTTATCTTTGGTGAAAAACGCATCTGGGATCTGAATTTGGGTAAAATCGAGTGATAAATTTCGAGTCTCGACACTTAGTAAAAATCTGTGTTTTTGAGGTTCTGGTTTGTGCGACGTTGGGTGCGACGTCGCAGATCCTGACTGCGACGTTGAGCATGACGTCGCTATGTGCGACTTTCGCTATTTAATGCGACGTTGTACGTGGCGTCGCTATATGCGACGCTGTTGATTTCTGCGACGTAAGGGTTTGCGTCGCTAAGTGCGACGTCCGCCAATTAGGGCGACGTTGAGGATGATGTCGCTTTATGCGACGTGGAGATTTTTGTGCGACGTAGGTCGCGACGTCGCAGAGGCCCCTGGCCAGGTGCGACGTAGCGGTCTGATGGCCGGAAATTTAGTCGAAAACGAGTTTCCCGGTTTCCGTTGGGTCCAAATCTTTTACCCAACCCAAAAATGGACATAATAAGCCATTATAAACCATAAACAAGTAAAAATGATCAAAAACGAGAGATGTCGGGATTTGTCGGAAACTTACAAAGTGTCGGATTGAAAATCCGAAAAGATAGGATGATAGATCGTGAAGTGGTGGTGCTTTTCTTCCAAATGACCGAGTAAAACCGAGTGCGTTTTGAGGTAGTATTTTGTGAATTTAATGAGGTGGTGGTGGTGTTTAATTTGAGAGAGAAAAGGAGGAAGAAAGAGAAAGAGTAGAGAAAGTGAGGAGAAAGAGAGTGAGAGTGGGAGGTTAACCTCCCATTTTCAGTCCGCGTCTCCGCGCTCCGTGCGGTGTTCGTTTCCTCCGTCGTTTAAATGTACAGTATTTATTTTGCGCGTTAATTATTCATTTAATAATACAAATTTTGTTAAGTTATTTAATTGAATTATTTTTCTAAAACTTTAAATAAATTTTTGGGTAGTTTGTTTTTAAGTCGCGAAATTTCAATTGTACGAAATAGGACAATTTGCGAGTATTATTAAAAGGTAATTCCGAATGTCGTAGTGTTTTTAAATAATGGTTCATGTTTATATTAAAATGTTTCACCAACGTCCGTATTTTCTGAATCGAATTACATTCGATTTTAAAACTGTGTACGATCAAATCAAATCGCGTAACCGTATATATTCACCAATATATAATTTGATACATTAATTAGCCTAACATGAAACTAATTACATGTATTGACAGAGAATTAGGCACTAATTACTAGTCCTAATTTGGCGGTTGTTACATTCTCCCCCTGTTAAAAGAATTTCGTCCCGAAATTTAAGTCGAAGTCGCGTTCGGGGTAGAATCAGTGAATAAGTGGGGATACTTGAGTCGCATTTGGTCTTCCCGTTCCCAAGTGAATTCCGGACCACGCCGCGAATTCCACCTGACGTTTACGATGGGAATACGACTCTGTTTGAGTTGTTTGACCTCACGGTCCATAATTTCAGCGGGTTCCTCAACGAAGTGAAGGTTGTTATCGATGCGAATCTCGTCTAGTGGTACGATAAGTGTCTCGTCAGACAGACATTTCTTTAAGTTAGAAATGTGAAAGGTAGGGTGCACGCTGCTGAGTTCGGATGGTAGCTGCAATCGATAAGCCACGGGGCCAATCCGTTCGAGGATCTCAAAAGGCCCAATGTACCTGGGATTTAATTTCCCGCGTTTACCGAACCGGATTACGCCTTTCCGAGGCGATACTTTTAAGAGTACTCGGTCCCCAACCTGGAACTCGAGGGGTTTGCGTCTCACGTCAGCGTAACTTTTCTGACGATCGCGTGCGGCTTTGAGTCGGTTTTGGATTTCAACAATTTTCTCGGTGGTTTCGTGTATAAGTTCTGGACCAGTGAGTTGACTATCTCCCACTTCAGTCTAACAGATCGGTGATCGGCACTTACGACCGTACAGTGCCTCAAAAGGTGCAGCCTTAATGCTGGCGTGATAACTGTTATTGTAGGAAAACTCACACAACGGTAGGTGTCTTTCCCAGTTGGTACTGAAATCAACTACGCAGGCTCATAGCATATCTTCCAGTGTCTGTATAGTTCGTTCGCTCTGGCCATCGGTCTGAGGGTGGTACGCGGTACTCATATCGAGACGGGTACCCAGTGATTTTTGGAGTGATTGCCAGAAGCGAGATGTGAAACGAGCATCCCTGTCAGAGATAATCGAGATAGGGACACCATGTTGGCAAACGATTTCTTTGACATATATTTGTGTAAGGCGTTCCATTTTATCGGTTTCTCTGATTGCCAGGAAATGGGTTGATTTGGTGAGATGATCGACGATCACCCAAATAGTATCGCAACCGCTTGATGACTTAGGAAGTTTGGTTATGAAATCCATGGCAATCCGTTCCCATTTCCATTCAGGAATGTCGGGTTGTTGAAGTAAGCCGGAAGGTTTCTGGTATTCGGCTTTGACTTTTGAACAAGTGAGACACTTGCTGACGTATGTGGCGATTTCAGCTTTCATGTTCGGCCACCAATAAAACTCTTTGATCCCGTGATACATTTTATCGGATCCCGGGTGGATAGAATATTTGGACTTGTGAGCTTCATCCATCACCAAGTCCCGCAGGTTCCCGAAACTAGGAAACCAGATTCGGTTAGAGAAGTACCTAACTCCGTTGGGTCTAATTTCGAATTGTTTATCCATGCCTCGCAAGGCCTCGTTTTTGACGTTATCGGGTTTGAGAGCTTCGAGTTGAGCGGTGAAAATCTGGGTATTCAAATCGTTGTGAATGGTCATGCTGAGGGCTCGGACTCGAAGTGGTTTTGTTCATTCCTTACGACTGAGAGCATCGGCAACCACGTTTGCCTTACCCGGATGATATTTGATCTCACGGTCGTAATCGGTGAGCAACTCGATCCATCGACGTTGCCTCATGTTAAGATCTTTTTGGTCAAAGATGTGTTGAAGACTTTTGTGATCGGTGAACACGGTACTTCGGGTGCCATAAAGGTAATGTCTCCAGATTTTGAGGGCGAATACCACAGCCCCTAACTCGAGGTCGTGGGTCGTATAGTTTTTCTCGTGGACTTTTAGTTGTCGGGAGGCGTAAGCAATGACCTTGTCTCGTTGCATCAACACGCAACCGAGACCTTGGTGGGAAGCATCGCAGTATACCACGAAGTCATCGGTGCCTTCGGGTAAGGATAGAATGGGTGCACTGCAAAGCTTTAGTTTCAACAGCTGAAATGCTGACTCTTGTTTATCAGTCCAATCGAACTTTTTGTCTTTCTGAGTCAGTGTCGTGAGTGGTATGGCTATTTTTGAGAAGTTTTCAATGAATCGGCGATAATACCCCGCCAATCCCAAGAATTGGCGTACTTCGGTAGGAGTGGTTGGCGCCTGCCAGTTCTTGATGGCCTCGATTTTTGATGGGTCTACATGAATTCCCTGACTATCAATCACGTGTCCAAGGAATTGAACGGTTTTTATCCAGAACTCACACTTAGAGAATTTGGCGTAAAGCTCCTCGTGTCTAAGTAGTTCTAGGATGGTTCTGAGATGTTGTGCGTGTTCTTGTTCGTTTCGTGAGTATATAAGGATGTCATCGATGAAGACAATGACGAACTTGTCGAGATAAGGTTTGCACACCCGATTCATAAGGTCCATGAATACAGCCGGTGCGTTGGTTAGATCGAATGGCATCACTTGAAATTCGTAATGCCCATAACGGGTTCTGAATGCGGTTTTTGGGATGTCGGTATCGCGAACACGCAATTGGTGATAACCCGATCGAAGATCAATCTTTGAATAACAGCTTGATCCTTGAAGTTGATCGAACAGATCGTCGATTCGAGGAAGTGGGTATCGGTTCTTGACTGTTAGTTTGTTCAACTCTCGGTAGTCAATACACATTCGAAATGAACCGTCTTTCTTTTTGACAAACAAGACCGGAGCTCCCCAAGGTGAAGAACTCGGTCTGATGAATCCTCTATCCAGAAGTTCCTGTAACTGAGTGGACAGCTCCTGAAGTTCGGATGGGGCTAGTCGGTACGGTGCTCGGGCCACTGGTGCGGCACCCGACACGAGATCAATCGAGAACTCAACCTGTCTAGGTGGTGGTAGACCAGGTAGTTCTTCTGGAAAGACTTCGGGGAAGTCTCTAACGATTGGCACATCTTCAAGTCGCTTCTCCTCCGACTTTTTCTCCGTGATGTGCGCGAGAATTGCTGGGTAACCTTTTCTCAGAAATTTCCGGGTTTTCAGACAGGAGATTATGTTTACTCTCGACCCACCGGTCTCCCCCTGTATGATCAAGGTTCTACCGACGGCGAGAGGGATGCGGACGATCTTATCATAACAAACAATTTCGGCCCGATGCTTGGACAACCAGTCCATACCCACGATGACGTCGAAACTTCCTAGTTCAACAGGCATAAGATCGATTGAGAAGATTTCGTCGGCTAGGTTTAAAGTGCAATTAGGTATCACACTATTGGTTTCTATGAGTTTACCATTTGCAAGTTCTACGGTGTACTTAACATCTAAGGCCACGGGAGTGATGTCAAGTAGTGGGCAAAACTCATCAGAAATATAGCTCCTATCAGCACCAGTATCAAATAGAATAGAAGCAGATAAGTTGTTGAGGAAGAACATACCCGAGACCACATTCGGGTCTTGACGGGCGTCCCCTGAGTTGATTACGAAGGCTCTGCTCCGAGTGTCGTTGCGGTTGTTGTTGTTGTTCTTTAGCTTGGGGCAGTTGTTCTTGAAATGCCCAGAATTTCCGCACCCAAAGCAGGTCTTTGGTGCATTGGTGTTGGGGGTAGGAACGATGGCTCGACAATCCTTGGCTAGGTGCCCGAACCTTTTGCAGTTGGTGCAAGGGCAGGAACCGTCATGATGGCGGTTGCATTTGGAACAGTAGGGTTTGTTCCAGCCGTATCCTTTCTTTTCAGTAGTCCCTGATGAATAAGCCTTAACAGACTCAGGCTTTTTGTTGGTGATTTGGTTGGATGAGTTGGAGTTTCCTTCCCATTTACGTTTGTTGTTTGCAGATGGGGTTGCGGTTGTGCCACGGCGGACAGAGTTTGCCGTTAGCTCGTGGGCCATACGGATGGCGCTTTGAATCGTACCCGGTTTGGATGATGTCACCAAGTCTTGTAGTCTGTCGGGAAGTCCATCGACATATTTCTCGATCCTCTTGTATTCAGGATCGACCATGGATGGGCACAGAAGTGCCAATTGGTGGAAACGGTTGGTGTACCCGGTGATATCATCACCTTGCATCTTGTGGTTCCAGAATTCCAACTCCAGTTGTTTCAATTCATCCCTGGGACAGTACTCACCCTTCAACATCTCCTTCAGCTCCTCCCACGGGAGCTTGTAAGCATTCGCAATACCCACAGTCTGGGCATAGGTGTTCCACCAGGTAAGGGCGGTGTCAGAGAAAGTGCTGACGGAGAACTTGACCTTGTCCCCCTCCGCACAGTTGCAGATAAGAAATACAGATTCGATCTTCTCGATCCAGCGTACCAGGCCGATCGCTCCTTCCGTACCATGGAAGTTCAGAGGTTTGCAGTTCTGGAAGTCTTTATATGAGCAGGGTTTGGGTTGTGGTGCATTGTTAGCTGTATCTTCGCTACCAGGGTTTGATGTTCGGGTAGCTAAGGCTTGGGCTACACTACGGGCAATCAAACCCGCAATTTCGGCTTCACTGAGGGTGACTTGTCATCGAGGAGGCATGATGCTGACAAGAAAAGGACAAGGAAAGAAGGATAAGATAATTGTGGGTTTCGAGATCCTTGTGGATGTGAGCATGACAAATTGGGTGGTGTGTTTGCCATTCCTGTGGCAGAGTGTAAGTAAGACGAGGCTAATATATATATAAGTATATAATATCCAGCCTAGTGTCGAGCACGTATCAAGTAATGGTCCGGTTCTCTCGTGGTCAGAGTCAACTAACGTATTTCTGTTCAACATAACCATTTCAGACCTCACATCATCTTTCCTTAATTGTACATAGTTGATCAGGCTATGTTAAATTAAAGTCGTATGCTGTAATTCCTGAATCAATCATGCCTAGTAAGGGAATACTGCCTAATGGTCATAGTCTAAGCCCACTAAATGCAACCTAGTTCACTATAACCTTAGGCTCTGATACCAATCTGTAACACCCCCAAATTTAATGATTTGCGGAAGCTTACTTGGGTGTTACTAATCAATATACAAAGCACAAGATATATAGTAAACGACCTCTAAATGAGACGTTGTAAAACGATTTCATAGAAATATATGTTTGAGAACTTAATGTTTTCGTATACAAAAATAGTTCCCTAGAGTCCACGCGTATGGCGGGAGATTCTATTACATAATCAACATGTACAAAAGATAATGCTGAGAATCTCCGTTAATGCAGTTTAGTTGAAATCATGCGACTCTGGCTATGTCCTGGAGAAATCCTACTCCATATGAGTACCTGAGAATACATGCTAAAAGGTCAACACGAATGTTGGTGAATCTCACAGGTTTGTAAGTAATATCAGTTTTGAACACAAGATTTCATAAGTAGTGCCCGCAGGCGTAAATCAAGTATTTGCAAATCCAGCAAATGTAAGTAAGTAAGTTATACCGTTGCCATGAGGCTCATAATCGAAGCTTAACCCGTAAGTAATAAGTTGCTCCCGTGACATGCTCGTAACTGAGCAAGCATAAGTAACGAATAATAGTCGCCCGTTTATACATAACGGTTCGTGGTAGCGCTACTACCCCGGGCGGGGAGGGTCATTTCCCTAATGGATCCATTAACTAGTGTTCGCGCTTAAGTCCATAACTAACGATATATGATGGAGAGACTTCTGTAAGTAGTAAACAACTCATGCAATTCCGTTTGGTATAGTAAACAGTTTTAGTACTTGTGTTCAAGAAAAGTAAGCAATGTATCTCACCCCGTATGTAAAACAGTAAAAGTGGGGCTGTAAGACTCACCTAAGTCGAGTAGTAAGCGGTGGAAATCAGTAAGTAGTGAGCAGGTTCTCCGAACCCGTAATCTTTAAATGCCTAAACATATAAAGTCAAGTAAGTAGATGTCTCGCAAGACCATCTAGTCTAGTTGTCTACACAACTCGTTATGTCCAATGTTGTTTCGTTATTGTTTGTTCTTAGAAAACATGGTTGGCCCGTTGGTGACGGTTTGTATTAATGGTCTTGATGTTATCACATTGATTTTGAAGTGTTATACTTGAAAAGTATATCCCATTATGTTTGGAAAGTTGTATCATATAAGCGTTTCGAAGTCGTACAAGTTTGACACTTGGGGAAAAATGTGCTTACGGAATCTAAGTACGGGGGTCCGGGGGCAGCGCCCCTGGCGGGGTCCAAGGGGCTGGCCCCTGGCTGGGGTCGAGATGCCAGGTCAGCTCGAAAAATTTTTATTTCTACTATATTGCTTTGGTGAAAAACGCATCTGGGATCTGAATTTGGGTAAAATCGAGTGATAAATTTCGAGTCTCGACACTTAGTAAAAATCTGTGTTTTTGAGGTTCTGGTTTGTGCGACGTTGGGTGCGACGTCGCAGATCCTGACTGCGACGTTGAGCATGACGTCGCTATGTGCGACTTTCGCTATTTAATGCGACGTTGTACGTGGCGTCGCTATATGCGACGCTGTTGATTTCTGCGACGTAAGGGTTTGCGTCGCTAAGTGCGACGTCCGCCAATTAGGGCGACGTTGAGGATGATGTCGCTTTATGCGACGTGGAGATTTTTGTGCGACGTAGGTCGCGACGTCGCAGAGGCCCCTGGCCAGGTACGACGTAGCGGTCTGATGGCCGGAAATTTAGTCGAAAACGAGTTTCCCGGTTTCCGTTGGGTCCAAATCTTTTACCCAACCCAAAAATGGACATAATAAGCCATTATAAACCATAAACAAGTAAAAATGATCAAAAACGAGAGATGTCGGGATTTGTCGGAAACTTACAAAGTGTCGGATTGAAAATCCGAAAAGATAGGATGATAGATCGTGAAGTGGTGGTGCTTTTCTTCCAAATGACCGAGTAAAACCGAGTGCGTTTTGAGGTAGTATTTTGTGAATTTAATGAGGTGGTGGTGGTGTTTAATTTGAGAGAGAAAAGGAGGAAGAAAGAGAAAGAGTAGAGAAAGTGAGGAGAAAGAGAGTGAGAGTGGGAGGTTAACCTCCCATTTTCAGTCCGCGACTCCGCGCTCCGTGCGGTGTTCGTTTCCTCCGTCGTTTAAATGTACAGTATTTATTTTGCGCGTTAATTATTCATTTAATAATACAAATTTTGTTAAGTTATTTAATTGAATTATTTTTCTAAAACTTTAAATAAATTTTTGGGTAGTTTGTTTTTAAGTCGCGAAATTTCAATTGTACGAAATAGGACAATTTGCGAGTATTATTAAAAGGTAATTCCGAATGTCATAGTGTTTTTAAATAATGGTTCATGTTTATATTAAAATGTTTCACCAACGTCCGTATTTTCTGAATCGAATTACATTCGATTTTAAAACTGTGTACGATCAAATCAAATCGCGTAACCGTATATATTCACCAATATATAATTTGATACATTAATTAGCCTAACATGAAACTAATTACATGTATTGACAGAGAATTAGGCACTAATTACTAGTCCTAATTTGGCGGTTGTTACAATAATAATATAATATTGTACAATTTATAAAATCGATAAAAAAAGTCGTCGAAATTATACCTCGTGAGATCTTTAGTCGAAGAGAAAAAAGGTTGATCTTTATTGTGCAATTTTTATAATTTTTCAACTCACCATTTGTGAGATATTTAATTTTTAAAAACGTGGGAAAAATTGAATTTTATAACACATGGTGCATTTTTATTGGTTCTCACATTCTCATCATAATTGTCATTGTCATTTCAACATCACTCATGTAAGAGCATATCCAAATGGGTGTAGTTGGCAAAAGTGTAATAAGTTAGCTTGAGTGACATGGCTTCGTGCAATAGGATTGTAGAAGCGCCACGTAATTGATGCGTATTAACTTGCGTGAGTCTATCAGTCTATGTACACACGGGTCTTAAACATGCATATGTCAGGCCCAAACGTATTTTTTATGTTAAAATATGAAACCCACTTAACATTTGTATCGCAGTTTAATAGAGCTAAACAAAAAATGAATTAATTATTAACATTAACACTTCTTGTTCGCTACAGTTTTTGTTATATTTAATTTAATGTTATTATATATAATTTTCTTATCCAAGTTATAAAGAGTTTCAAAAACCAATTTAAAAGTTTCAGATCAAACTGTTTGACATTTATTTATTCTATTAAATAATTTTAAAATCAATTACTTTAGTTTTATATAGTATAATAATATAATTTATTATTTTAGTTATAATCTATTAGTTTATCTATGTAATATAATAACATAAAATGAGTGGAAATAGTACAATTGTGTGTCAATCTAATAATACATTTATAAAGTTCAATGTATTGTAGAATATTTGTGTTAAAAGTTAAAACGGTAACATGACAGTGTATCAAACTCCATGCATTGAAGATGCTCTAATATATATATATATATATATATATATATATATATATATATATATATATATATATATATAAGAGTAGGATCTATAGAGAAGGTTTTTTAGGGAGAGAAGAGGGAGAAGGATTTTTTGTTACTATGATTCAGTATATTTATTCTAAGATTCAGTATTTTTATTCTAAGATTCAAATTTGTATTACTATAACTTTTGAATCATAGCAACAAAAGACTGAATCTTATTGATATACTATTGAACCAAAGCAATAAAATGTAAAATTATATTAATAAAAAAATTGAATCTTAGCAATAAAATATTGAATCATTGTAATAAAAAATCTTTCTCCCTCTTCTCTCCCTAAATTTCCTCATTTTTTGATCTTGTTACTATATATATATATATATATATATGGTAGTGATCTAGGGGGAAGTGCAAAAAATGGGAGAAGGGGGAAGTAAATCACCACCACTACTCATGAAGTCTATAATAGTTAGTGTTGGAGTGTACACATATGATCACCTCTATAATAATCAAGACCCATTTACCTATTTACCCCTTAAACAAATTATCTCACAAATGACAAGTCGAAAAATTATGAAAATTGTACCATAAAATTCTAACGTTTTCTCCTCTTCGATTTAAGATCCATCAAGGCATATTTTCGACGAGTTTTTTTTCTTCGTTTTTTGATGGGTTTTACATATACTAACACATGTGTTAGTGACTTAGAGTTGCGTTTAGGGTTTAGGGGTTAGGGGTTAGGGTTTGGGGTTTAGGGTTTAGCAAAAGTCCTAAACCCTAAACCCCAAACCCTAGATGACAAACATATTTTTTCCGTGCATTTTCTTTGACTGTGTGTGTGCGATTTTGGCGATTCTGTACAGACATCACAGTTTCTTCGTTTTTGAAACACCTTAATTTTTTTTATAAGATTCGTATATTACAATTTATAAATTCATAACATTAAAATGTAATTCATTTGTTTTAGGTCCCATCTGAAAATCAATCACAATACTTATCACCTGGCATAGACATTGACATTTTAGTACTCAATGTACATGATAGTAATGCAAATGCAACCATCAACTTATTTCTTTGACTCTACAATTCGAATACCATATTAATACAATAACCATGACTATTAAGACTCTTAATTCCACTTACACATGACAAAAGGTTATAGTATTTGGGCGATTTATACAAGCGTCATCATAACGATAATCTAAAAGAAAAGAAGCCTGTCTAACCAGTTGTAACACCCCCAAATTTAGTGATTTGCGGAAGCATACTTGGGTGTTACTAATCAATATACAAAGCACAAGATATACAGCGAACGACCTCTAAATGAGACGTTTTGTAAAATAGTTACATTCCATAAATTAATCGTTTGAAAACATATAGTTTTCTTTACAAAAATATGTAAGCCTAGAGTCCGCGTATGTGGCGGGAGATTCTATTACATAACCATAGCAACAAAAGATAATGCCAAAGAATCTCCGTTAAATGCAGTTTGGAAATCATGCGACTCTAGCTAGTGATCCTGGAGTGATCCTACTCCGTAAGTGTACCTGAGAATACATGCTAAAAATGGTCAACCAAAAGGTTGGTGAATCTCACAGGTTTATCAGTAAATAATCAGTTTGAACACAAGATTTCATCAGTAGTGCCCACAGGCGTATATAAAGTATTTGCAAATCCAGCAAAAGTAAAGTAATTAAGTTATACCGTTGCCATGAGGCTCATAATCGAAGCTTAACCCGTAAATAATCAGTTGCTCCCGTGACATGCTCGTAATTGAGCAAGCATAAGTAACGAAATAATAGTCGCCCGTTTATACATAACGGTTCGTGGTAGCGCTACTACCCCGGGCGGGGAGGGTCATTTCCCTAATGGATCCATTAACTACTGTTCGCGCTTAAGTACATAACTAACGATATATGATGGAGAGACTTCAGTAAATAGTAAGTAACTCATGCAATTCCGTTTGGTATATTAAACAGTTTAGTACTTGTGTTCAAGAAAATCAGTAGCATGCATCTCCCCCAATAAGTTAAAACAGTAAAAGTGGGGCCGTAAGACTCACCTGAGTCTTTGCAAGTGCGTTTATATCAATATACGAGTAAGTAATATCAACAGCTGGTTCTCCGAACCCGTAACCTTTAAATGCCTAAACATATAAAGTTAAGTAAGTAGATGTCTCGCAAGACCATCTAGGCTAGTTGTCTACACAACTCGTTATGTCCAAGTGTTTGTTTAGTAATCCGTTTGTAGTTTGAAAACAAGTATGGCCCGTTGGTGACGGTTTGTAATAATGATTCAAAGTGTTATCATTATTTGTATCGTTGAATCAGGTTTCGTTATTTGTAAGTGTTCAACACTTAGTGTGAAAAGTATTTACAACATTTAATAACGGGGGTCCGGGGGCAGCGCCCCTGGTAGCGGGGTCCAAGGGGCAGAGCCCCTGGCTGGGGTCGAGCTGCCAGGTCAGCTTGGAAAATTTTTATTTCTACTATATTGCTTTGACGAAAAACGCATCTGGATCCGAATTTGGGTAAAATCAGGTGTTAAAATCTTGATTCCGACACTTAGTAAAAATCTGAGTTTTCAAAGTTCTGTTTTGTGCGACGTTGGGTGCGACGTCGGGTGCGACGTCGGGTGCGACGTCGGGTGCGACGTCGCAGATCCTGACTGCGACGTTGAGCATGGCGTCGCTATACGCGACGTCGCAACTTAATGCGACGTTGTGACTGACGTCGCACAATGCGACGTTACGAGGGGTTGTGCGACGTTGAGGCTGACGTCGCATGGATCTGGGTCCAAATGCGACGTCGCGGTCTGTTGGCCGGAAAATGTGCCGAAAACGAGTTTTCCGGTTTCCGTTCGGTCCAAATCTTTTACCCAACCCATTTTTGGACATATCAAGACATTATAAACCATAAACAAGTAAAAATGATCAAAAACGAGAGATGTCGGGATTTTGTCGGAAACTTACAAGGTGTCGGATCAAAAATCCGAAAAGATAGGATGATAGATCGTGATGCGGTGGTCGTTTTCTTCCAAAGGGATAATGAGATCCAAGGTCGTTTGGTACGTTTATTTGGTGATTTTGTGAGGTTTTTGGTGATGAAACTTTGAGAGAAAAAGTGAAAGAGAGAGAGAGAGAAAGAGAATAATGAAAGAAAAGGTGGGGGAAATGGGAGGTTATCTCCCATTTTCGCTCCTCGTTCTCGTTCCGTGTGGTGTTCGTTTGCTCCGTCGTTTAAACGTTAAATAATCATTTTATATATTAATTGGTACGTTTTAAAATACAATTTATTACGCGATATTCTATTTAAATATTTTACAGTTTAATTTATATTTTAGTTATAAAATGTACGTTAATTTATTTAGTTGCGCGTTTTAACCTTTTAAATTGTGTAAGGTTTGTTTGTACGATACGAATGAATACGAAATATTATTATAATAATATTTTTGACATCAAAGCGTTATTTAATAAAATTGGTCTCCAACGTCCGTATTAAATTGAATTGAAATACATTCGATTTAAACTGCGTACGATTTAACCAAATCGCATTTTTGTATATATTCAACAATATATATAATTCGATACATAAATTAGCCTAACGCAGAACTAATTACATGTATTAACGAAGAATTAGGCACTAATTCTAGTCCTAATTTGCCGGTTGTTACACCAGTAAGCAAGCTCCAATCCATGCAACTATCTAGCAACCACTATCTAATCCTCTTGTATCCTTGATCCAACCAAAACATACACCTACAACATAAAACAGCTAAAAGAGTAAGCAAAACGCTTAGTGAGCATATAAGCAATTAAATGAATAATTCATATATACAATAATAAATTTCGTATATTAAGAATCCACTTATCTGATTTCTACAATTAACTATGAAACAATTGTAGAAATTCTCTTTATTTCGTATGGATCTGCGGTCCAAGAGATACAAGTAGTGCTAAGCACTTATTTCGTGATCACTGATTAGTTCATAACCAATGATTATTTCGTAATGATACAATCTCTACAACTTGCTCATTCCACAAAATCCATGAATCATCATATTATTCCACATTATCAATTAACAACCAAAAATCTTAGCACGAAACACAAAACATAACATCACTACACACATATAATCCATATCCTAATAATCACATTTAGAAATAAGATACGAAACCATTAATAATCCATTGGTTTATGTAAACCTCTTGCTCGTAAGCAATCCGGTAATACACAATCACCATAATCCACAATTTAGAAATGTAATAAGATACAATAATCGCCACTCGATTGTATGAACCTCTTGCTCGTAAGCAATTCAGAACATACAATCATTACCCATATAATCCCCATAATACTCACCTTAGCCTTTCTGGTAAGTAAGCAATTTAACATAAGCTCGAATACATCACGTCTCAATTCTTGGATCACCTATCAAATAATCACATAATTACAACATTTTTTTTAGCTTCGTCATAATCAACTAAAAATAATCTTATTAGTATATAATACTAATAATATGATAATGATAATGACGAGTTTAAACACATTTCCATTTAAGTCTTAAACACATTTCCATTCTTGGATCACCTATCAAATAAACACATTTCCGTTTAAACGTTAAATAATCATTTTATATATTAATTGGTACGTTTTAAAATACAATTTATTACGCGATATTCTATTTAAATATTTTACAGTTTAATTTATATTTTAGTTATAAAATGTACGTTAATTTATTTAGTTGCGCGTTTTAACCTTTTAAATTGTGTAAGGTTTGTTTGTACGATACGAATGAATACGAAATATTATTATAATAATATTTTTGACATCAAAGCATTATTTAATAAAATTGGTCTCCAACGTCCGTATTAAATTGAATTGAAATACATTCGATTTAAACTGCGTACGATTTAACCAAATCGCATTTTTGTATATATTCAACAATATATATAATTCGATATATAAATTAGCCTAACGCAGAACTAATTACATGTATTAACGAAGAATTAGGCACTAATTCTAGTCCTAATTTGCCGGTTGTTACATTCTCCCCCTGTTAAAAGAATTTCGTCCCGAAATTTAAGTCGAAGTCGCGTTAGGGGCAGAATCGGTGAATAAGTGGGGATACTTGAGTCGTATTTGGTCTTCCCGTTCCCAAGTGAATTCCGGACCGCGCCGCGAATTCCACCTGACTTTGACGATTGGAATACGACTTTGTTTCAGTTGTTTGACCTCACGGTCCATAATTTCGACAGGTTCCTCAACGAAATGTAGTTTGTCATCTATGCGAATCTCGTCAAGGGGTATAATAAGTGTCTCGTCAGACAAACATTTCTTTAAGTTAGAAATGTGAAAGGTAGGGTGCACGCTGCTGAGTTCAGAGGGCAGCTGCAATCGATATGCCACTGGACCTATCTTCTCGAGGATCTCAAAAGGTCCAATGTACCTGGGGTTTAATTTTCCGCGTTTGCCGAATCGGATTACGCCTTTCCAAGGCGATACTTTTAAGAGTACTCGATCCCCAACTTGGAACTCGAGTGGCTTGCGTCTCACGTCAGCATAGCTTTTCTGACGATCACGCGCGGTTTTGAGTCGGTTTTGGATTTCAACGATTTTCTCTGTGGTTTCATGTATGAGTTCAGGACCAGTGAGTTGACTCTCTCCCACTTCAGTCCAACAGATCAGTGATCGGCACTTACGACCGTACAGTGCCTCAAAAGGTGCAGCTTTAATGCTGGCGTGATAGCTGTTGTTGTACGAGAACTCGCACAACGGTAGATGTCTTTCCCAATTTGTACCAGAATCAACTACGCAGGCTCGTAGCATGTCTTCCAGTGTCTGAATAGTTCGTTCGCTCTGGCCATCGGTCTGAGGATGGTACGCGGTGCTCATATCGAGACGGGTACACAATGATTTTTGGAGTGATTGCCAGAAGCGAGATGTGAAACGGGCATCCCTGTCAGAGATAATCGAGAGAGGGACACCATGTTGGCAAACGATTTCTTTGATGTAAATTTGCGTAAGGCGTTCCATCTTGTCGGTTTCTCTGATTGCCAAGAAATGAGCCGATTTGGTGAGACGATCGACGATCACCCAAATGGTATCGCAACCGCTCGCCGATTTAGGTAGTTTGGTTATGAAATCCATGGTAATTTGCTCCCATTTCCATTGAGGAATTTCAGGTTGTTGGAGCAATCCAGAAGGTCTTTGGTGCTCGGCCTTGACCTTGGAACAAGTTAAACATTTGCTGACGTACAAAGCAATGTCAGCTTTCATATTCGGCCACCAGTAAAACTCCTTGATGCCGTGATACATTTTGTCGGATCCCGGGTGGATAGAATATTTGGACTTGTGAGCTTCATCCATCACCAAGTCCCGAAGGTTCCCGAAATTAGGCAACCAGATTCGGTTAGAGAAATACTTAACTCCGTTGGGTCTGATCTCGAATTGTCTGTCCATGCCTCGCAAGGCCTCGTTCTTGAAGTTATCGGGTTTCAGGGCTTCGAGTTGGGCAAGGTGTATTTGGGTGGTGAGGTCGTTATGAATGGTAATACTGAGTGCCCGGACTCGGAGTGGTTTTGTTCGTTCCTTACGACTGAGAGCATCAGCAACCACGTTTGCTTTGCCCGGATGATATTTGATCTCACAGTCGTAATCGGTGAGTAATTCAACCCATCTACGTTGCCTCATGTTAAGATCTTTCTGGTTGAAAATGTGTTGGAGGCTTTTGTGGTCGGTGAATACAGTGCTGCGGGTACCATAAAGATAATGTCTCCAGATTTTTAAAGCGAACACCACGGCCCCTAGCTCGAGGTCGTGAGTTGTGTAGTTTTTCTCGTGAACTTTAAGTTGTCTGGAGGCGTAAGCAATGACCTTGTCTCGTTGCATCAGCACGCAACCGAGACCTTGGTGAGAAGCATCGCAGTATACCACGAAGTCATCGGTGCCTTCGGGTAGAGATAGAATGGGTGCACTGCAAAGCTTGGATTTCAAGAGTTGAAATGCCGACTCTTGTTTATCGGTCCAATCAAATTTCTTTTCCTTCTGAGTCAGCACTGTGAGGGGTTTGGCAATTTTTGAGAAGTTTTCGATGAAACGACGGTAGTAACCGGCCAATCCCAAGAATTGGCGTACCTCGGTGGGAGTGGTTGGTGCTTGCCAGTTCTTGATTGCTTCGATTTTCGACGGGTCTACATGAATTCCCTGACTGTCGATAACGTGTCCAAGGAATTGAACGGTGTTTATCCAGAACTCACACTTAGAGAATTTGGCGTAAAGCTCCTCGTGTCTAAGTAGTTCTAGGATGGTTCTGAGGTGTTGTGCGTGTTCCTGTTCGTTTCGCGAATAGATAAGGATGTCATCGATAAAAACAATGACAAACTTGTCGAGGTAAGGTTTGCACACCCGATTCATAAGGTCCATGAATACAGCCGGTGCGTTGGTTAGACCAAAGGGCATCACTTGGAACTCGTAGTGCCCGTAACGGGTTCTGAATGCGGTTTTTGGGATGTCAGCATCGCGAACACGCAACTGATGATAATCTGATCGAAGATCAATTTTTGAATAACAGCTTGACCCTTGGAGTTGATCGAACAGATCATCGATTCGAGGTAGTGGGTATCGGTTCTTGACGGTTAGTTTGTTCAACTCTCGGTAGTCAATACACATTCGAAATGAACCGTCTTTCTTTTTAACAAACAAAACCGGAGCTCCCCAAGGTGAAGAACTCGGTCTGATGAATCCTCTATCCAGGAGTTCCTGTAACTGCGTGGACAACTCCAGAAGTTCAGATGGAGCTAGGCGGTACGGTGCTCGGGCCACCGGTGCGGCACCCGGCACGAGATCAATCGAGAACTCAACCTGTCTAGGTGGAGGTAAACCAGGTAGTTCTTCTGGAAAGACTTCGGGAAAGTCTCTAACGATTGGCATATCTTCAAGTCGCTTCTCCTCCGACTTTTTCTCCGTGATGTGCGCGAGTATTGCGGGGTAACCCTTTCTCAGAAATTTTCGGGTTTTTAAACAGGAGATTAAGTTTAGTCTCGACCCACCGGTCTCCCCCTGTATGATTAAGGTACTACCGTCGGAGAGAGGGATCCGGACGATTTTATCATGGCAAACAATTTCGGCCCGGTGCTTGGACAACCAGTCCATACCCACGATGACATCAAAACTTCCTAGTTCAACAGGCATTAGATCGATTGAGAAGGTTTCGTTTGCGAGGTTTAAAGTGCAATTAGGTATCACACTACTGGTTTCTATGAGTTTACCATTTGCGAGCTCTACAGTGTACTTAACATCTAAGGCCGAAGGGGTGATATTAAGTAGTGGGCAAAACTCATCAGATATGAAACTTTTATCAGCACCGGTATCAAATAATACTGAAGCAGTAAGATCGTTGAGAAGAAACGTACCCGTTACAACATTCGGGTCTTCTCTAGCTTCCCCAGCTTTGATGACAAATGCTCTGCTACGAGCAGGGTTGTTGTTCCGTTTGTTGTTGTTGTTGTTGTTGTTGTTGTTGCTGTTGTTGTTTCTCTGCTTAGGGCAATTATTCTGAAAATGCCCAGGACTTCCGCACCCATAACAAGTCTTCGGGGCACTGGTGTTTCGACAATCCTTGGCCAGATGCCCAAAGCGTTTGCAGTTTGTGCAAGGGCAGGAACCGTCGTGATGACGATTGCATTTGGGACAGTAGGGCCTGCTTCCAACGTACCCTTTCCTTTCAGAAGTGCCAGATGAATAAGCCCTAAGGGGCTCAGGCTTTCGGTTGGTGATTTGGTTGGACGAGTTGGGGTTTCCTTCCCACTTTCGTTTGTTGTTTGCAGGTGGGGCTGAAGTTGTGTTACGGCGGACAGCGTTTGCCGTGAGTTCATGGGCCATACGGATGGCGTTCTGGATAGTACCTGGTTTGGATGAAGTCACCAGGTCCTGGAGTTTCTCGGGCAGTCCATCAACGTATTTCTCGATCCTCTTGTACTCAGGATCGACCATGGTTGGGCACAGAAGTGCCAGCTGGTGGAAACGGTTGGTGTAACCGGTGATATCATTACCTTGCATCTTATGGTTCCAGAATTCCAGCTCCAGTTGTTTCAGTTCATCCCTGGGGCAATACTCACCCCTTAACATCTCCTTCAACTCCTCCCACGGGAGTTTGTAAGCATTGGCAACGCCCACAGTTTGGGCATAGGTGTTCCACCACATGAGTGCGGTGTCAGTAAAAGTACTAACTGAGAACTTAACTTTGTCCCCCTCCGCACAGTTGCAGATAAGAAATACCGATTCAACTTTCTCGATCCAGCGTATTAGACCGATAGCTCCCTCGGTACCTGCAAAGTTTAGAGGTTTGCAGTTCTGGAAGTCCTTGTAAGAACAAGGTTTAGCAGCAGTGGTTTCAGCGGCATCGCTGTTTCTCGAGGAATTTGGTGGAGTATTCCGAGCTAAGGCTTCAGTAACAGCCTGGGTTATAAGGGAGGTAATCTGGGCATCGGTGTATGGTCGTGTCTTTGGCGGCATGATTCTTCAATAAAAGAAATGAAGATACATGAGACTTTGTATGAACTTGTAATTGTCACAGATGTACATGTATAAAAGTAGTAATACATAACATCAACATGGAAAAATGACAATTAATGTGAGTTGAGATAACAAAGGATATCTGATAGATAAAGTGAGTTCAAAAGTTACATCCTACAGAGATATTACAAAAGGTGTCGGGAATGGTTACATCCGACTAGTTTATAGAGTAGTGCTAGATAGTCCCTAGATTACGAGATAGATTACAAGACAAAAACTACCCTAATCTTAATGTAGATTAATTTGTTCTATCAGCGCGACAAGGCGGTCCACGGTTTCTGCTAGTCGGTTGGTTTGCCTGGCGTTGTCTTCAACCAAGGCCAGTCGTTGTGCTAGTGTTCGAGAATGATTCGCAGTCTCCTGTGAACGCTGTTCACATTCTTCTAATCGGTTTCTTACAAGTTCATCTGCACCTAATTCGGCGGTCATGGAATCCTGTATTATGCTTACAGAGAGGTTGGTATCCTCTTGTTCTCGCTGTAGTTGTGATATGCGGTCAAGAGCTTGACGAAGCAGGTAAGTCATTCGGTGTTGTTCCAGTTCCAGGTTTTCGAGTCTTTGCTCCTGACGGCGGAATTGGGTAGCCAATACTGGCAACGTGAGATGTGCCGAGTTCTGAGAGTTATGTACAGGATAAGGGCTGGTTCGAGGTGACCTTGTGTTCCTCCTGGCTACTCGTGGGTTCCGTGACCCACGTGAGTGAGAGTGTGTCGGATTAGATGGTGTGTTTGCCATTCCTGTGGCAGAGTGTAAGTAAGATGAGGCTAATATATATAAATATATATCATATCCAGCCTAGTGTCTAGCACGTATCAAGTAATGGTCCGGTTCTCTCGTGGTCAGAGTCAACTAACGTATCCCCGTTCAACATAATCATTTCAGACATTACATCATCTTTCCTTAATTGTACATAGTTGATCAGGCTATGTTAAATTAAAGTCGTATGCTGTAATTCCTGAACCAGTCATGCCTAATAAGAAAATACTGCTTAACGGTCATAGTCTAGGCCCACTAAATGCAACCTAGTTCACTATAACCTTAGGCTCTGATACCAATCTGTAACACCCCCAAATTTAGTGATTTGCGGAAGCATACTTGGGTGTTACTAATCAATATACAAAGCACAAGATATACAGCGAACGACCTCTAAATGAGACGTTTTGTAAAATAGTTACATTCCATAAATTAATCGTTTGAAAACATATAGTTTTCTTTACAAAAATATGTAAGCCTAGAGTCCGCGTATGTGGCGGGAGATTCTATTACATAACCATAGCAACAAAAGATAATGCCAAAGAATCTCCGTTAAATGCAGTTTGGAAATCATGCGACTCTAGCTAGTGATCCTGGAGTGATCCTACTCCGTAAGTGTACCTGAGAATACATGCTAAAAATGGTCAACCAAAAGGTTGGTGAATCTCACAGGTTTATCAGTAAATAATCAGTTTGAACACAAGATTTCATCAGTAGTGCCCACAGGCGTATATAAAGTATTTGCAAATCCAGCAAAAGTAAAGTAATTAAGTTATACCGTTGCCATGAGGCTCATAATCGAAGCTTAACCCGTAAATAATCAGTTGCTCCCGTGACATGCTCGTAATTGAGCAAGCATAAGTAACGAAATAATAGTCGCCCGTTTATACATAACGGTTCGTGGTAGCGCTACTACCCCGGGCGGGGAGGGTCATTTCCCTAATGGATCCATTAACTACTGTTCGCGCTTAAGTACATAACTAACGATATATGATGGAGAGACTTCAGTAAATAGTAAGTAACTCATGCAATTCCGTTTGGTATATTAAACAGTTTAGTACTTGTGTTCAAGAAAATCAGTAGCATGCATCTCCCCCAATAAGTTAAAACAGTAAAAGTGGGGCCGTAAGACTCACCTGAGTCTTTGCAAGTGCGTTTATATCAATATACGAGTAAGTAATATCAACAGCTGGTTCTCCGAACCCGTAACCTTTAAATGCCTAAACATATAAAGTTAAGTAAGTAGATGTCTCGCAAGACCATCTAGGCTAGTTGTCTACACAACTCGTTATGTCCAAGTGTTTGTTTAGTAATCCGTTTGTAGTTTGAAAACAAGTATGGCCCGTTGGTGACGGTTTGTAATAATGATTCAAAGTGTTATCATTATTTGTATCGTTGAATCAGGTTTCGTTATTTGTAAGTGTTCAACACTTAGTGTGAAAAGTATTTACAACATTTAATAACGGGGGTCCGGGGGCAGCGCCCCTGGTAGCGGGGTCCAAGGGGCAGAGCCCCTGGCTGGGGTCGAGCTGCCAGGTCAGCTTGGAAAATTTTTATTTCTACTATATTGCTTTGACGAAAAACGCATCTGGATCCGAATTTGGGTAAAATCAGGTGTTAAAATCTTGATTCCGACACTTAGTAAAAATCTGAGTTTTCAAAGTTCTGTTTTGTGCGACGTTGGGTGCGACGTCGGGTGCGACGTCGGGTGCGACGTCGGGTGCGACGTCGCAGATCCTGACTGCGACGTTGAGCATGGCGTCGCTATACGCGACGTCGCAACTTAATGCGACGTTGTGACTGACGTCGCACAATGCGACGTTACGAGGGGTTGTGCGACGTTGAGGCTGACGTCGCATGGATCTGGGTCCAAATGCGACGTCGCGGTCTGTTGGCCGGAAAATGTGCCGAAAACGAGTTTTCCGGTTTCCGTTCGGTCCAAATCTTTTACCCAACCCATTTTTGGACATATCAAGACATTATAAACCATAAACAAGTAAAAATGATCAAAAACGAGAGATGTCGGGATTTTGTCGGAAACTTACAAGGTGTCGGATCAAAAATCCGAAAAGATAGGATGATAGATCGTGATGCGGTGGTCGTTTTCTTCCAAAGGGATAATGAGATCCAAGGTCGTTTGGTACGTTTATTTGGTGATTTTGTGAGGTTTTTGGTGATGAAACTTTGAGAGAAAAAGTGAAAGAGAGAGAGAGAGAAAGAGAATAATGAAAGAAAAGGTGGGGGAAATGGGAGGTTATCTCCCATTTTCGCTCCGCGTTCTCGTTCCGTGTGGTGTTCGTTTGCTCCGTCGTTTAAACGTTAAATAATCATTTTATATATTAATTGGTACGTTTTAAAATACAATTTATTACGCGATATTCTATTTAAATATTTTACAGTTTAATTTATATTTTAGTTATAAAATGTACGTTAATTTATTTAGTTGCGCGTTTTAACCTTTTAAATTGTGTAAGGTTTGTTTGTACGATACGAATGAATACGAAATATTATTATAATAATATTTTTGACATCAAAGCGTTATTTAATAAAATTGGTCTCCAACGTCCGTATTAAATTGAATTGAAATACATTCGATTTAAACTGCGTACGATTTAACCAAATCGCATTTTTGTATATATTCAACAATATATATAATTCGATACATAAATTAGCCTAACGCAGAACTAATTACATGTATTAACGAAGAATTAGGCACTAATTCTAGTCCTAATTTGCCGGTTGTTACACCAGTAAGCAAGCTCCAATCCATGCAACTATCTAGCAACCACTATCTAATCCTCTTGTATCCTTGATCCAACCAAAACATACACCTACAACATAAAACAGCTAAAAGAGTAAGCAAAACGCTTAGTGAGCATATAAGCAATTAAATGAATAATTCATATATACAATAATAAATTTCGTATATTAAGAATCCACTTATCTGATTTCTACAATTAACTATGAAACAATTGTAGAAATTCTCTTTATTTCGTATGGATCTGCGGTCCAAGAGATACAAGTAGTGCTAAGCACTTATTTCGTGATCACTGATTAGTTCATAACCAATGATTATTTCGTAATGATACAATCTCTACAACTTGCTCATTCCACAAAATCCATGAATCATCATATTATTCCACATTATCAATTAACAACCAAAAATCTTAGCACGAAACACAAAACATAACATCACTACACACATATAATCCATATCCTAATAATCACATTTAGAAATAAGATACGAAACCATTAATAATCCATTGGTTTATGTAAACCTCTTGCTCGTAAGCAATCCGGTAATACACAATCACCATAATCCACAATTTAGAAATGTAATAAGATACAATAATCGCCACTCGATTGTATGAACCTCTTGCTCGTAAGCAATTCAGAACATACAATCATTACCCATATAATCCCCATAATACTCACCTTAGCCTTTCTGGTAAGTAAGCAATTTAACATAAGCTCGAATACATCACGTCTCAATTCTTGGATCACCTATCAAATAATCACATAATTACAACATTTTTTTTAGCTTCGTCATAATCAACTAAAAATAATCTTATTAGTATATAATACTAATAATATGATAATGATAATGACGAGTTTAAACACATTTCCATTTAAGTCTTAATCTTTTGCTAACCAATTAAACCATGTGCCCAACGGTCATATACCATTCAAACGTTGGATCACTTAACTTCTACTCGATTAATTTTCCTAATAGCTTTTCATTACTTTGATTGGTATATTAGACACATTAGTTCAATCGTCGATTTCTCGATTAGAGCACGTTTTAATAACTATAACCGACTCGAGAAATTCACACATTCAAATTTCTATATGATTTCTTACTCTTAATCGTTATCGTATTACATTGTACCTTTCCAATTCAGGAACAACTTAATTGCATACTTACTCAAATCCTTACTTGAATTCTAGTCCCAAATCATTGTTATAGTAGGCCATCACAATTTCTGTATTCTACCTTACTATTAATAATAACCTAGCCTAGACAAAAGATGAAAACATATGTTAATACAAAGAAAATCGTTTTGCCATTATTTGTCAAATCGTGTCGTGGAAACAATTGGATCACGTCGCGATATGTAGGTGGTCGCGTCGCGAAATAGAGGTGATCGCCACGCGATCGTCCATTTATGCAGACCTGTGAACTTTTGACCTAAACATGGTTCCCTGAATTTCTTCTTATACTAAAAGTCATAACTAGATTCTCAATTCATTCATTAGAGCTAGATATCATATTCCCAATACTTTCCATATCCATAATCATACTAACGTCATTAACTATAATAATTCTACTAACTTAAGTTTCTCAAGTTAACAAATAAGAAATTGAAACTTACTTGCAATTTAGAAGATGATGAAGAAGATAAGCTAGTCTCTTAAAGATCAAAGTGAAGGATTGAATTTGAATTGAATTGATTTCTTGTTTTCGTTTTCTCCTTTGGTGCGACCCAAAATTTCTTGCCCCTAACTATCAGTCGGGAAGGTTTGAGAATGAGCAGGAAATAAAGTGTGTGTCTATATATTTTATTACTAATTTGGTCCCCTTTAACACCTATTGTACGGAACTTAAAAATCGACTTACAATTATTACTATTTTATTTAACCTAAAGTAATAATAGTTTAAAACAATTACTATTACTTTATCCACAATATTACTTTTGGATTTTGGGGTGTTACAGTTTTCAACCAAATAATCCTATCTAACCTTCCTTTTTTCACTGAATCTGCTAATGAAATCTTCATCCATGCCTACTGAATCACTTAATCGACCTCCAGATCCTCCAGATTTGGAGGATTCTGAGAAATTTCAAACCCCAACTCAGAAGTTGTCTGAATCTCCGCCGTTAATTAAATTGAGTCCAGCTAAGTGTAGAACAAAACTGAGAGCTTCTAAATGTGATTCATTGATAAAGCTGAAGATCATAACATGGTGTTTCAAAGCATTCAAGTTGATATTAGTGATAAAAATTCGAAGAATATTAAAAATAAGAAACGCAAACAGAAGCTCAAGAAGGGTGTCTCTGTGCAGGGTTATTCTAATGCTGTACATGCTACGAAGAAATCGAAGCCCCCTACTTCAATTCCTAGCTTGCAGTTTAATCCTGGGGTCTCGGAAATTCCTGAAGTTCATATGTCAGAGGTGTTCATGTCAGACACGCATCGTAAAGGTATTTCTGATTCAATTAAACAGATGAATGAAGAGTTTGTTGCTAATGATAGTAAAATTCATAGTACTGCTTATACTAATCCTGCTGCTTCTGTTAAGAGTGTTATTGGTTTTTTTTGAATCTCACAATGAAGGTAAACGTGATTGTGTTAATGAACCTATTGTTTGTACCAAAAATAAGAGGTTTGATAGTCCGGATACACCCGTTGATGTTGATCCTTTACCTTCACTCTCTTATGCTGTGAATTTTAAAGCTACTACTGAATCAGTAGTTTAAAGCTACTACTGAATCAGTAGTTAAGCTACTTAAGAAGGGTAGATTGGGTAATAGTCAGTTGGGAATGAGTAATGATATGGCTAATAGTGGTTTAGATAAGCGTTAGTATGAACAAAAGGATAATGATACAGAAATGGCTAATGTTCATAATATGGGTATTGCAAGTGCTTCTAATGTTGTTGTTAACTTGAGTGATTATGTGGTTAATGATATTTCAAAGGGTGGAGGTTCTGGTGGTATGCAAGATGATTGTATTGGTGGATTAAAGGTTGAGGAAAAGCAGAATAAAAATAACTTTCAGGTAGGTGTAGATGAAGGAGAGAAGCAGTCAAATGTATGGAATACACAAAAAGTGTCATTTGCTGAGTTAGTTAAAAAAGGAAATGAAGATGATGAATTGAAAATGGGAAAAAAGAGTAAGGTTTACAGTTGATGAAGTAAAAAAGGGTGGTAGTCATTTTACTTTATAACTGTATGGGTATTTCATTGGTTCTTCCATGGATTACCAGGTTGTAAATTCTAGTTTGAGGAGAATGTGGAGGAATTATGATTTGAGGGGAGTTATCAAAACTGCAGCTGGATTTTATTTGCTTAAATTTAAAAGTGAGAAGGGTTTGAAGGCTGTTCTGGAAAATGGACCTTGGTTGGTGAATAATGTTCCATTTTTTATCAATAGTGGGTTCCAGGTGTATGTGTAACACCCCCAAATTTGATGAATTGTGGAAGCACGATTTGGGTGTTACTAATCAATAACAAAGCACCAAGATATATAGTAAACGACTCTATATGCGTCGTTTTAACAAAATATATTGATAATGGTAATGTTTACAACATTTAAAGCTTACATAGCTCGAGTTTAAATAAAAAGGAGATTTCAGTACATAAGTACTTGTACAAAATATACTAATGCAAGAAAATCTCAATCGTCTGTATGCTGACTCGAGCTAAAGTCCTGAAGCAGAAACATTCTACTGCTTGGTACCTGCGATATATGCTAAAAGGTCAGCTAAAAGCTGGTGAGCTCACAGGTTTGAAATCAGTTAATATAGTATGAACCGCAAGATTTAAATAATGAATTGCATCCAGCAATTAAATAATGAATTGCATCCAGCAATTAAATAATGAATTGCATCCAGCAATTAAATGATAGTCATCGTGTATACAGCCATGAGCACATAGTTGAGCTTAAGTCGAGGGCCGGGTCCCCTATAGAGAATTCCGGGCGAGGTGCCTCCACGAATGCCTAATCAACATTCGTCTTCCCAAATATTAGTACGTCCGTTTACCCGGTTAGTGCTTGCTAACCCGGACGAGGTGGGTCAATCCTATATGGTACCATATACTAATATTCACGCTACAACGTATTAACAACTATGCTGACGGAGGACTTTAAAATGATTAGTTTCGAAAAACTCATGTAGTATATGAAATGTTTGTACTTGCGTTCACATGTTAAAAGTTGAGCAATATATCACACCCCTGAGTAAAACAGTAAAAGAGGGGCTATGAGACTCACCTGAGTCGTTGAGTTTATGAAAATAAACTGAGAATGATTAGCCGAGAATCGAAGTCCAAAGACTTGTAACCTGAGGGTGTCCACGACACGCGATGGTTATAATATGCGAAGGTATCTAATAAGACTACCTTGTAGTTGTTCGTCCAACTAAAATGTCCAAATGTTCCCAATTCGGTGGATAGTTTAAGTGTTTGAAAACGCGTACGGCCCGTTGGTGATTATTGGTAATAATGATATTGATGTTATTTTGTTAGTTTCAAAGTGTTATACAAGTTTGATGTTTGGTGGGAAATGTGTCTACGAAATCTAAGTACGGGGGTCCGGGGGCAGCGCCCCTGGTAGCGGGGTCCAAGGGGCGGCAGCCCCTGGCGGGGTCCAAGGGGCAGAGCCCCTGGCTGGGGTCGAGCTGCCAGGTCAGCTTGGAAAATTTTTATTTCTACTATATTGCTTTGACGAAAAACGCATCTGGGATCTGAATTTGGGTAAAATCGAGTGATAAATTTCGAGTCTCGACACTTAGTAAAAATCTGAGTTTTCTGGTTTGTGCGACGTTGGGTGCGACGTTGGGTGCTACGTGAGTGTTTGCGTCGCATTTTGCGACGTTCGCAATTCAATGCGACGTAGGGTGCTGCGTCGCTAATGCGACGTTGGTTAAGTTGGCGACGTTAAGCTCTGCGTCGCTATGTGCGACATTCGCAAGTCAATGCGACGTAATAGGCTGCGTCGCTATATGCGACGTCGAGGATTTTTGCGACGTAAGTCGCTGCGTCGCATTTGCTCCAGGCCAAATGCGACGTACGGGATCTGATCGGAGTTTCAACTTCAAAAACGCATTTTCCGGCCATCGATCAGCCTAATATTTTTACCCAACCCATTTTAGGACATTACAAGGTTATACAAACAACTAGCAAGTGATAATACTTAGAAACGAGAGTTTTCGGAGTTGTGTCGGAAACTTACAAATCGCCGAAATGAAATTTCGGAAAGATAGAAAGATAGATCGTCGCGTGGTGGTCGTGAATCTCTAAAAATCTTGAAGATCCGAAGTCGTTTGATGCTAGTTTTTGGCGATTTAGTGTGATGTTGGTGGTGATTTGTTTGAGAGAAAAAGAAAGAGAGGAGAGAGGGGAAAAAAGAGAAAGTGAGAAGAAATTGGGAGGGGAGTGGGGTTTTGGAGCCCCATTTTCGTCCCGCGTTCGTGTTCCGTGCGGTGTTCGTTTACTCCGTCGTTTAAACGTTAATTAATTATTTTACATATTAAGTGGTAAGTTTTAAAATACAATTTATTACGCGATATTTTATTTAAATACTTTACAAATCAATTTATATTTGAGTTATAAAATGTAAGTTTGTTTATTTAGTTTGCGCGTTTTAATATTTTATATTGTGTAAGTTTTGTTTGTATGATCCGAATGAATACGAAATATTATCATAATAATATTTTTGACATAAAAGCGTTATTTAATAAAATTGGTCACCAACGTCCGTATTAAATTGAATCGAAATACATTCGATTTAAATGGCGTACGATTTAACCAAATCGCATTTTCGTATATATTCAACAATATATAATTCGATACATTAATTAGCCTAACACAGAACTAATTACATGTATTACCGTATGATTAGGCACTAATTACTAGTCCTAATTTGGCGGGTGTTACATTCTCCCCCTGTTAGAAGAATTTCGTCCCGAAATTTAGCTCGAGGTCGTGATTGATGGAGAATCAGTGAAAAGTTGAGGATATTTGAGTCGCATTTGGTCTTCCCGTTCCCAGGTGAATTCCGGACCACGCCGCGAATTCCATCTGACCTTGACGATGGAAATACGACTTTGTTTCAGTTGTTTGACCTCACGGTCCATAATTTCAGCGGGTTCCTCAACGAAGTGAAGTTTATCGTCAACACGAATTTCATCTAGTGGAATGATAAGTGTCTCATCAGACAGACACTTCTTCAAATTTGAAATATGAAAAGTGGGGTGCACGCTGCTGAGTTCGGATGGCAACTGCAATCGATAAGCTACGGGGCCAATCCGTTCGAGGATTTCAAAAGGCCCGATGTACCTGGGATTTAACTTCCCGCGTTTGCCAAAACGGATGACGCCTTTCCAAGGTGATACTTTTAAGAGTACTCGATCCCCAACTTGGAACTCGAGTGGTTTGCGTCTCACGTCAGCATAACTTTTCTGACGATCACGTGCGGCTTTGAGTCGGTTTCGGATTTCCACAATTTTCTCAGTGGTGGCGTGTATGAGTTCAGGACCAGTGAGTTGACTATCTCCCACTTCAGTCCAACAGATCGGTGATCGGCACTTACGACCGTACAGTGCCTCAAAAGGTGCGGCCTTAATGCTGGCGTGATAGCTGTTATTGTACGAGAATTCGCACAACGGTAGGTGTCTTTCCCAGTTTGTACCAAAATCAACTACGCAGGCGCGTAACATATCTTCCAGGGTTTGGATGGTTCGTTCACTTTGGCCGTCGGTTTGAGGATGGTATGCAGTACTCATATCAAGATGAGTACCCAAAGCTTTTTGAAGCGATTGCCAAAAACGAGAAGTGAAACGGGCATCTCTGTCAGAGATGATCGAGATTGGAACACCGTGATGAGAAACGATTTCTTTAATGTAGATTTGTGCAAGGCGTTCCATTTTATCGTTTTCTTTGATTGCCAGGAAGTGAGCAGATTTGGTGAGACGATCGACGATCACCCAAATGGTATCGCAACCGCTCGCCGACTTGGGTAGTTTGGTTATGAAATCCATGGCAATTTGTTCCCATTTCCATTCAGGGATTTCAGGTTGTTGGAGTAAACCAGAAGGTTTCTGATGTTCGGTTTTGACTTTCGAGCAAGTAAGACACTTGCTGACATAAGTGGCGATTTCGGCTTTCATGTTTGGCCACCAATAAAATTCCTTGATTCCGTGGTACATCTTATCGGATCCCGGGTGGATAGAATATTTAGACTTGTGAGCTTCATCCATCACCAAGTCTCGTAGGTTCCCGAAATTAGGCAACCAGATTCGGTTTGAGAAATACCTAATCCCGTTAGATTTGATTTCAAATTGTTTGTCAATACCCCGTAAGGCTTCATTTTTGATGTTTTCAGGTTTCAGGGCTTCGATCTGAGCGGTATGAATCTGAATGGTAAGATCGTTGTGAATGGTCATACTAAGGGCTCGGACTCGAAGTGGTTTTGGTCGCTCCTTTCGACTGAGGGCATCGGCTACAACATTAGCCTTCCCTGGATGGTACTTGATCTCGCAGTCGTAATCGGTAAGCAACTCGACCCATCGACGTTGCCTCATATTGAGATCCTTCTGATCGAATATATGTTGGAGACTTTTATGATCGGTAAAGATTGTGCACTTAGTGCCGTAGAGATAATGTCACCAGATTTTGAGGGCAAAAACAACAGCTCCAAGTTCGAGATCATGAGTGGTGTAGTTCTTTTCGTGAATTTTCAGCTGTCGTGAGGCATAGGCAATGACTTTGTCTCGTTGCATCAGCACGCAACCGAGACCTTGGTGAGAATCATTACAGTATACCACGAAGTCATCTGTGCCTTCGGGTAAGGATAGAATTGGAGCACTGCAAAGCTTTTGTTTTAGAAGTTGGAACGCTGACTCTTGTTTATTGGTCCAATAGAACCTTTTGTCCTTCTGAGTCAGTACCGTGAGTGGTTGAGCTATTTTGGAGAAATTTTCGATAAACCGCCGATAGTACCCAGCAAGACCCAAGAATTGTCGTACTTCAGTTGCAAAGGTGGGTGCTTGCCAGTCTTTGATAGCCTCGATTTTTGATGGGTCAACGTGAATTCCTTGACTATCGATCACGTGACTAAGGAATTGAACGGTTTGTATCCAGAACTCACACTTAGAGAATTTTGCATAAAGCTCCTCGTGTCTAAGTAGTTCAAGGATAGTCTTGAGGTGTTGCGCATGTTCTTGCTCGTTGCGCGAATAGATGAGGATGTCATCGATAAAAACAATGACAAACTTGTCGAGGTAAGGTTTGCACACCCGATTCATAAGGTCCATGAATACAGCTGGTGCGTTGGTTCGACCAAAGGGCATTACTTGGAATTCGTAGTGCCCGTAACGAGTTCTGAAAGCAGTTTTTGGAATATTGGTGTCGCGAACTCGTAACTGGTGATAGCCTGATCGCAGGTCGATTTTTGAGTAGAAACTTGAACCCTGAAGTTGGTCGAATAGATCATCAATGCGAGGAAGTGGGTATCGGTTTTTGACGGTTAATTTGTTCAACTCTCGATAGTCGATGCACATTCGGAATGAACCGTCCTTCTTTTTAACAAATAAGACCGGAGCTCCCCAAGGTGAAGAACTCGGTCTAATGAATCCTCTATCCAGGAGTTCCTGTAACTGAGCGGACAACTCCTGAAGTTCGGATGGGGCTAAACGGTAAGGTGCACGGGCCACCGGTGCGGCACCCGGCACGAGATCAATTGAGAACTCAACCTGTCTAGATGGAGGTAAACCAGGCAGTTCTTCTGGAAAGACTTCGGGAAAGTCTCTAACAATCGGCACATCCTCAAGTCGCTTCTCCTCCGACTTCTTCTCTGTGATGTGTGCAAGTATTGCGGGGTAACCCTTTCTCAGAAATTTTCAGGTTTTTAAGCAAGAGATGATATTGAGTCTCGTCCCGCCGGTCTCCCCCTGTATGATCAAGGTTCTACCGACAGCGAGTGGAATGCGGACGATCTTATCGTAACAAACGATTTCGGCTCGGTGTTTGGACAACCAGTCCATTCCAATGATGACGTCGAAACTCCCGATTTCAATGGGTACAAGGTCGATGGAAAAGGTTTCGTCAGCAAGGTTTAAAGTGCAATTAGGTATCACACTATTGGTTTCTATAAGTATTCCATTTGCTAGCTCTATAGTGTACTTAACATCTAAGGCAACAGGAGTGATGTCAAGTAATGGGCAAAAGTCATCAGAGATAAAACTTCTATCAGCACCAGTATCAAATAGAACAGAAGCATTTAAGTTGTTGAGGAGGAACATACCCGAGACCACATTCGGGTCTTGGCGGGCGTCCCCAGATTTGATGACGAAGGCTCTGCTTCGGGTGTTGTTGTTGTTGTTGCTGTTGCGGTTGTTGTTGTTGTTATTCTTCAGCTTTGGGCACGTGTCCCTGAAGTGCCCAGGTTTCCCACACTTAAAGCAGACTTTGGGTGGTCTGGTGTTGTTGTTGGAATTGTTGTTGGCAGGAGAATTGCAATCTTTGGTGAGGTGGCCGTACCTCTTGCAATTGTTGCAAAAGGGACCACAGGAACCTTCATGGTGGCGACTGCACTTGGAACAATAGGGTTTGCTCCCAGTGTAGCCCCGTGTGATGTCGGTGGTGGTGTTGTAGGCTTTGATGGTGTAGGGTTTCTTGTTTTGTTGGCTGGAGTGGTTATTGTGGTAGTCGGACCACTTTCGTTTGTTGTTGTGGGAGGATGAGGTAGGTGGTTCAGAATCTTGGCTCATTGACATCAGGTCTTGGGCCAATAGGATTGCACCGTCAATGGTGGTTTGGTTGGAAGAGGCGACGTGCCCCCGAACAGGCTCAGGAAGGCCAAGGATGTACTTCCTGATTTTATCAGGTTCTGTGCTTACCATGGCTGGGCGGAGGGCGGCAAGTTGTTGGAATCTGGTGGTATAACCATCGATATCACCACCCTGAACCTTTAAGTTCCAGAACTCCTCGTCCAGCTTTTGGAGTTTAGCGATAGAGCAGTATTTGGCAGTGAGTTTTGCTTTCAAGTCCTCCCAAGAGAGTTGGTAGGCAGTGTCAGCACCCACTGATTGGGTATATGAATTCCACCAAGAGTGGGCATCATCTTCGAGAGAGCAGGTGGCGAAGTTTACTTTGTCGTTTTCCGCGCATTTGCTGACACGGAAAACAGTTTCCATCTTTTCGAACCATCTGATCAGTCCGATGGCTCCTTCAGAACCCTTGAAGCTTGAGGGTTTGCAGCTTTGAAAGTCCTTGTAAGAACAAGGTTTAGTAGTAGTGGTTTCAGCGGCATCGCTGTTTCTGGTGGAGTTTTGTGGGGTATTCCGAGCCAAGGCTTCAGTAACAGCCTGGGTTATAAGCGATGTAAGCTGAGCATCGGTGTATGGTCTTGACTTTGGCGGCATGATTCTTCAATAAAAGAAATGAAGATACATGAGATTTTGTAGGAAAGTTGTATTTGTTATAGATGTACATGTATAAAAGCAGTAATACATGACATCAACATGGAAAAATGACAATTAATATGAGTTGAATAACAAGGAATATTTGATAGCTAATATGAGTTCAAAGGTTACATCCTACAGAGTTATTACAAAAGGCGTCGGGAATTGTTACATCCGACCGAATTTTAGAGTAGCGCGTAGATAGTTACTAGATTACATGATAGATTACAAGACAAAGACTACACTAGTCTTAACGTAGATTTATTTGTTCCATCATCGTGACAAGACGGTCCACAGTGTTTGCAAGTCTGCTAGCTTGACGGGCGTTATCTTCTGCTAGTGCTAGTCGTTGTGTTAGTCCACGGGCATACTCTTCTGCTTCATGTGAACGCTGTTCACATTCTTCCATCCTTTGACGCAGGAGGGCATTTTCCACGCTTATCGCTATTACTTGGTTGCGAAGGACATCCATGTTGTTGTTTGTGGTTTCCAGGTCGTCGGAGACTTGTTCGATGCGTTCAAGGGATGTAAGTCTCCAGTTTTCGTTTGTTTCTTGCAACACGACATCCATGGTGCGAAGTCGCTGCTCGTGTTGGTTCACCCTAGCGGCTAAGGCCGGCAAGGTGAAGTGAGTGGGGTACGGGCCAGCTCGAGGCAACCTGTTGTTCCTCCTTGCCACCCTTGGGTTCTGCGACCCGGATTGAGAGCGAGATGAATTGGGTGGGATGTTTGCCATTTCTGAGATAAAGCGTTAGAGAAAGTGAGGCCTATAATCATATAGTTCCTATATAATATAGCCTATTGAGTGTCTAGCACAAACATGTTTAAGTCTCGGTTCTCTCGAGGTCAGAGTCTTCTATTGTACCCTGTTCAGCCATAACTACTTTCAGATCTTACATTATCTTTGCTTAATTGTACATAGTTGATCAGGCTATGTTAAATTAAACTCGTATGATGTAATCACTGAACCAGTTATACCTAATAAGGAATACTGCTTAATGGTCATAGTCTAGGCCCACTAAATGCAACCTAGTTCACTATAACCTTAGGCTCTGATACCAATCTGTAACACCCCCAAATTTGATGAATTGCGAAAGCACGATTTGGGTGTTACTAATCAATAACAAAGCACCAAGATATATAGTAAACGACTCTATATGCGTCGTTTTAACAAAATATATTGATAATGGTAATGTTTACAACATTTAAAGCTTTACATAGCTCGAGTTTAAATAAAAAGGAGATTTTAGTACATAAGTACTTGTACAAAATATACTAATGCAAGAAAATCTCAATCGTCTGTATGCTGACTCGAGCTAAAGTCCTGAAGCAGAAACATCCTACTGCTTGGTACCTGCAATATATGCTAAAAGGTCAGCTAAAAGCTGGTGAGCTCACAGGTTTGAAATCAGTTAATATAGTATGAACCGCAAGATTTAAATAATGAATTGCATCCAGCAATTAAATAATGAATTGCATCCAGCAATTAAATGATAGTCATCGTGTATACAGCCATGAGCACATAGTTGAGCTTAAGTCGAGGGCCGGGTCCCCTATAGAGAATTCCGGGCGAGGTGCCTCCACGAATGCCTAATCAACATTCGTCTTCCCAAATATTAGTACGTCCGTTTACCCGGTTAGTGCTTGCTAACCCGGACGAGGTGGGTCAATCCTATATGGTACCATATACTAATATTCACGCTACAACGTATTAACAACTATGCTGACGGAGGACTTTAAAATGATTAGTTCCGAAAAACTCATGTAGTATATGAAATGTTTGTACTTGCGTTCACATGTTAAAAGTTGAGCAATATATCACACCCCTGAGTAAAACAGTAAAAGAGGGGCTATGAGACTCACCTGAGTCGTTGAGTTTATGAAAATAAACTGAGAATGATTAGCCGAGAATCGAAGTCCAAAGACTTGTAACCTGAGGGTGTCCACGACACGCGATGGTTATAATATGCGAAGGTATCTAATAAGACTACCTTGTAGTTGTTCGTCCAACTAAAATGTCCAAATGTTCCCAATTCGGTGGATAGTTTAAGTGTTTGAAAACGCGTACGGCCCGTTGGTGATTATTGGTAATAATGATATTGATGTTATTTTGTTAGTTTCAAAGTGTTATACAAGTTTGATGTTTGGTGGGAAATGTGTCTACGAAATCTAAGTACGGGGGTCCGGGGGCAGCGCCCCTGGTAGCGGGGTCCAAGGGGCGGCAGCCCCTGGCGGGGTCCAAGGGGCAGAGCCCCTGGCTGGGGTCGAGCTGCCAGGTCAGCTTGGAAAATTTTTATTTCTACTATATTGCTTTGACGAAAAACGCATCTGGGATCTGAATTTGGGTAAAATCGAGTGATAAATTTCGAGTCTCGACACTTAGTAAAAATCTGAGTTTTCTGGTTTGTGCGACGTTGGGTGCGACGTTGGGTGCTACGTGAGTGTTTGCGTCGCATTTTGCGACGTTCGCAATTCAATGCGACGTAGGGTGCTGCGTCGCTAATGCGACGTTGGTTAAGTTGGCGACGTTAAGCTCTGCGTCGCTATGTGCGACATTCGCAAGTCAATGCGACGTAATAGGCTGCGTCGCTATATGCGACGTCGAGGATTTTTGCGACGTAAGTCGCTGCGTCGCATTTGCTCCAGGCCAAATGCGACGTACGGGATCTGATCGGAGTTTCAACTTCAAAAACGCATTTTCCGGCCATCGATCAGCCTAATATTTTTACCCAACCCATTTTAGGACATTACAAGGTTATACAAACAACTAGCAAGTGATAATACTTAGAAACGAGAGTTTTCGGAGTTGTGTCGGAAACTTACAAATCGCCGAAATGAAATTTCGGAAAGATAGAAAGATAGATCGTCGCGTGGTGGTCGTGAATCTCTAAAAATCTTGAAGATCCGAAGTCGTTTGATGCTAGTTTTTGGCGATTTAGTGTGATGTTGGTGGTGATTTGTTTGAGAGAAAAAGAAAGAGAGGAGAGAGGGGAAAAAAGAGAAAGTGAGAAGAAATTGGGAGGGGAGTGGGGTTTTGGAGCCCCATTTTCGTCCCGCGTTCGTGTTCCGTGCGGTGTTCGTTTACTCCGTCGTTTAAACGTTAATTAATTATTTTACATATTAAGTGGTAAGTTTTAAAATACAATTTATTACGCGATATTTTATTTAAATACTTTACAAATCAATTTATATTTGAGTTATAAAATGTAAGTTTGTTTATTTAGTTTGCGCGTTTTAATATTTTATATTGTGTAAGTTTTGTTTGTATGATCCGAATGAATACGAAATATTATCATAATAATATTTTTGACATAAAAGCGTTATTTAATAAAATTGGTCACCAACGTCCGTATTAAATTGAATCGAAATACATTCGATTTAAATGGCGTACGATTTAACCAAATCGCATTTTCGTATATATTCAACAATATATAATTCGATACATTAATTAGCCTAACACAGAACTAATTACATGTATTACCGTATGATTAGGCACTAATTACTAGTCCTAATTTGGCGGGTGTTACATTCTCCCCCTGTTAGAAGAATTTCGTCCCGAAATTTAGCTCGAGGTCGTGATTGATGGAGAATCAGTGAAAAGTTGAGGATATTTGAGTCGCATTTGGTCTTCCCGTTCCCAGGTGAATTCCGGACCACACCAGTATGTCGTCCAACGACGTCTCTCAAAGTCCTAGACGCAAGATGGGTATTAACATGAGTATTGACATTTGTCAAATTATGCTAATAAGTTTGATTGTTTTGACTATTCGTTGTTTTTAAGTGATTGTACAATTTTAGTTGGTGATGATCGTTGTTGAAAAATAAATATTATTTCTCAAATTATGTTTATTTTTATAACAATCATTGCGTGTAAGTATATACCTATTAATTGAATATGTATTCGTATACATATAAATAACTTGTCATCGTCGTATGTATATATATATATATATATAGAATTGGTTCATTACCTATATACATATATATATATATATATATATATATATATATATATATATATATATATATATATATATATATATATATATATATATATATATATATATATATATATATAAGTGTCGTCTGTTTTGAAAACACAAGTTTCACTTGTTACGAAGTAACTTCCGTTTCATTCCAATATATATATATATATATATATACACAATTATGTTTATCAAATGTCCGTACATATATATATATATATATATATATATATATATATAAATTGTCATCACCTCAAATCGATTATCGTTTTGTCATAAGTCCGTATGTATATATGTTGGTCCACTAAATATCACTCGGATGTAACAATTTCTCGTGGTCGTGTAAAATTTTAGAACCAAATTATATGTCATATGTGTTTGTACCACTTTTAGTTTGAAAATTTTGTGTTCTGAAATAGAGTTGGGATCCGCCGGATCCATGGCGGATCCGCCGGATCTGAGTCAAAAATACTAGAATCCTCCGGATCAAATTACAATATGTCGGATCGCGTCAAAATAGTATGGATCCGCCGGATCAGAAGTCGATCCTCCGGATCTGGTTAGTTTTCTCGTTTTCTGGGTTTGGTTTAGGGATCCGCCGGATCAATGGCAGATCCGCCGGATCATTGGTTAATTTCTTTGTGTACACCGGATTAATATCTAATAAGCCGGATCATGTCAAATGGTGAGGATCCGCCGGATCCAAAACTGATCCACCGGATCAAATGAGTTTATACGTGTTATACACCTATTTTTATATGGTGATCCGCCAGATCACTAAGGTGATCCGCCGGATCCGTGTGGTTATCACATGATCCGTCGCACGTTTAAAGGCAAAATGTGCATGTTTTTAGCCTAGGATCCGCCGGATCAATCAAGTGATCCGCCGGATCCATTCATTTTACAGAAGAACAGAACCGGTTCACAACAGACTGTCGTTTGATCTCTTTTATATACACAAAATTTAACCAAGTTTTAACTAGCTTTTAGTTGTATCAATCACAAACATTATATATCACCATGTAATTACAAGTCATTACATAATTTGACATTTTAAATTAACAAATTTATATATGAAATTAGAGTATGAAGAATTCCTCACAATGGGTTAGAGATGAAGACGATGATTCGGTTTGATGATGATGATGATGATACGATTGTGATGATGATGACGATTATGATGATTTAGATGATAAAGGTGGTGAAGATGGTGGTGTAGAAGAAGAGCTCAGTCTCTGCTTCCTGCTTCCTTCTACTCCAGCTCAAGAACATATATAGTGATCTCAAATAATTGTAGGTTGTTGTGGTGAATGATCTCAGAGCAAATGGGAGGGAGTATATAATATGATTTTTGGTTCCAAAATTTCAAAGAGTGAGTATGGTTTAGTACGGGGTATGTTCCCAGATTTTTAAATTGGGTGCATATCGTAGGTTTTTAACCTGTTAGTTTCATGTACGGGTCCAATTGTGTACAAATTTCATTTAAAATTTCTTAATTATATTTTGAGGTAATTCTCCAAATACTTTAATATGAAGGAGAAAAATAATACTTTTATTATTTTCGACCTTTGGGTACATTTTGTATTTGTTACTGTTCACGTTTGATACGTTTTATATAACACTTATAATGTTTTATATTATCGCAATAATATAAATTTATAATATTCGTAATTAATAATTTTTATATTATTAATTATTTGTATCACCAACGAATGTATATGTTTATTTGTCGGACTCGTTCCATTTGTTTTGTGTGTGGTTATAATAACCACATATCTATTAATACATCTCGTATTAAAATAGTAAGTTCTGTCAGACTTCTCTCATTAAAATAGTTTTGAATTCACTAATCAGGGAATCTGCTCTAAGTATGCATGAAATTAAGTATAAGTATATACCTAATTTGGAGGAGTGTCACATTCTCCCCCCGTTAGCGAAATCTCGTCTAGAGATTTATGTCAAGTCGTGAGTCTCGGTCACGTGTTCGAAAAGTTGAGGATATTTCTTTCGCATTTCATCCTCACGTTCCCAAGTAAACTATGGGCCATGTTTCGAGTTCCAACGAACTTTAATAAGTTTGATTCGTTTGTGTCGAAGTTTCTGAGTTTTCGAGTCCATAACTTCGATAGGTTCCTCCACAAAGTTTAGTTTTGAGTCAATGAAGACTTTGTCAGGAGGAATGATAAGTGTTTCCTCGGAAAGACACTTTTTGAGATTACTAACGTGAAAAGTGTCGTGTATGCTACTAAGCTCTTGCGGTAGTTTGAGCTTGTAGGGGACAGGACCAATCCTCACAAGGATTTCAAACGGTTCGATGTAACGTGGGTTAAGCTTTCCTCACTTACCAACTCGTGCTATCCCCTTCCAGGGTGATACTTTGAGTAGGACTTTTTCTCCTACTTGAAACTCAAGAGGCTTACGGCGGTTATCAGCGTAACTCTTTTGTCTATCACGTGCTGTTTTCAGTCAGTTTAGTACTTGAGTTATCTTGTCGGTGGTTTCCTGGACAATTTCAGGTCCATACAGTTGTCTGTCACCCAACTCTGCCCAATAGAGAGGTGATCGGCACTTGCGTCCATATAACGCCTCAAATGGTGTCATCTGTATACTGGTGTGATAACTATTGTTGTAAGAGAATTCGGCTAGAGGTAAGTGGGTATCCCAATTACCTCCAAAGTCTATCACGCAGGCTTGCAACAAGTCTTCGAGCGTTTGTATGGTTCGCTCGCTTTGGCCATCGGTTTGTGGGTGGTAAGCAGTACTCATATCGAGTCGAGTACCCAATGCCTGTTGTTGTGACTGCCAAAAGCGAGATGTAAATTGAGCATCTCTATCAGAGATAATAGATAGTGGCACACCATGTCGGGAAACGATATCTTTCAAGTATATTCTAGCCAGTTTCTCCATTCTGTCCGTTTCCTTAATGGCAAGGAAGTGGGATGATTTCGTCAATCGATCGATAATCACCCATATAGTGTCTGCTCCAGACGTTGTTTTGGGTAACTTCGTAATGAAGTCCATCGTTATTTGTTCCCATTTCCATTTGGGCAATTCGGGTTGTTGCAAAAGCCCAGATGGCTTTTGGTATTCGACCTTAACCTTTGAATAGGTCAGGCATTTACTAATGTATGTGGCAATGTCTCGTTTCATGCCAGGCCACCAATAGAAACCTTTCAGGTCTTGGTACATTTTGTCTGCACCAGGATGTATCGAATAGTTGGACTTATGAGCTTCGTCCAAAATCAGTTTGCATAATTCATCTATGCATGGTACCCAAATTCGATTCATAAAGTACAACACTCCATTGTCCTTTGTTTCGAGTCGTTTGTCCATTCCCTTCAAGGATTCCTCCTTAAGGCGTTCGGGAACGAAAGCTAATTGTTGAGCGTCACGAATTTGAGTAATGAGGTTCGAGTGGATAGTCAATCCCAATGCTCGAACTCTGCGAGGTTTGACTCGTTCCTTACGACTCAGAGCATCTGCTACAACGTTTGCTTTGCCCGGGTGATACTTGATATCACAGTCGTAATCGTTAAGTAATTCAACCCAACATCATTGTCTCATGTTGAGTTCTTTCTGGTTGAATATATGTTGCAGGCTTTTGTGGTCGGTGAAGATCATACACTTTGTACCATATAGGTAGTGTCGCCAGATCTTCAATGCGAAAACGACAGCTCCCAACTCTAAGTCGTGAGTCATATAGTTTTTCTCATGCACTTTTAGTTGACGTGATGCATATGCAATGACATTGTCATTTTGCATCAATACGCAACCCAATCCTTGATGCGAGGCATCACAGTAAACAACAAAGTTATCTACTCCTTCGGGCAATGATAGTGTGGGGGCGCTGCTAAGTTTTTGTTTCAATAGTTGGAATGCGTTCTTTTGTTTTTCACTCCAATCGAATTTCTTGTCTTTTTGAGTTAACATGGTAAGTGGATCGGCTATCTTTGAGAAGTTCGTGATGAACCGCCTGTAATAGCTAGCTAGACCAAGAAATTGTCGTATCTCGGATGGGGTTTTAGGGGCTTCCCAGTTCTTAATCGCCTCAATTTTGGATGGGTCCACGTGATATCCCTTGTCATTTATCACATGACCAAGAAAATGAACTTCTCGCATCCAAAATTCACACTTAGAGAACTTTGCATAAAGCTTCTCTCTCTCAAGTAATCCGAGGATCGTTTTCAAATGTTGTTCGTGATCCTCCTTCGTTCGTGAGTATACTAAGATGTCGTCAATAAACACAATGACGAACTTATCAAGATAAGGTTTGCAAACTCTGTTCATGAGGTCCATGAACACTGCTAGTGCGTTTGTCAACCCAAAGGGCATGACCAGGAACTCGTAATGACCGTAACGAGTCCTAAACGCAGTTTTCGGTACATCCTCTTCTCGTACCTTCAGTTGGTGGTAACCAGATAGCAGGTCAATTTTCGAGTAGTAGCTTGACCCTTGTTGTTGATCAAACAGATCGTCGATGCGTGGTAACGGGTATCGGTTCTTGATAGTTACCTTGTTCAGTTCTCAGTAATCGATGCACATTCGCATAGATCCATCCTTTTTCTTGACGAACAAAACCGGAGCTCCCCAAGGTGAAAAGCTCGGCCGGATGAATCCTAAGTCCAAAAGTTCTTGCAACTGTGTGGACAGTTCCTGCATCTCTGATGGAGCTAGTCGATAAGGTGCCAGAGCAATTGGTGCTGCTCCTGGCACCAGATCGATGTGAAACTTGACCTGTTTCGGGGGCGGTAATCCTGGAAAATCGTAAGGAAATATTCCCGGATAATCATGTACGATAGGTATATCATCTATGCGTTGCTCTTCGGGTTTCTTTTCCACAACGTGTACCAAGAATGCTTGGTATCCCTTTCGGAGATACTTACTAGCTTTCAAGCAAGTAATCAACTTAGTGGCACTTTTTCGGTTCTCTCCTTTTATCACTAGAGTTTCTCCTGTTGGTAGTGGTATACGCACCAACTTTTCAAAACATACAATCTCAGCGTGGTTCTTTGACAACCAATCCATACCGACTACAACGTCAAAACTTCCCAACTTAACCGATAGTAAGTCTATTTCGAAGAGATGACCTTCTAACTCCAAGGTGCATCCCGGTATTATTTCTCCTGACTCAATCAACTCACCATCGGCTAATTCTATAGTGTATTTGTTATCTAGTTTACGGGATTCAAGTTCTAATAGTGGTCTAAACTCAGTAGACATAAAACTTAAATCGGCACCCGAATCAATTAACACAGAGGCGTGCCTCTTGTGCCAGTGATGGTGTTAGGGTCCTGGCGTGCCTCTTGTGCCCCGATCATGAATGCCCTTCCTTGAGCCGGTTGATTGTTGATGTTGTTGGCTCGGTTGTTGTTACCACGGTTGTTGTTGTTTTGGTTGTTGTTGTTGATGTTTTGGTTGTTGTTGTTAAGTTTAGGTCATCTGTTCCGGTAATGCCCCTGTTCATCGCACTCAAAACACCCTTGGTTTTGACGTTCATTGTTTGTTCGTGGAGGAGGGTTGGTTTTACAGTCCTGATTTTTGTGTTACCACGGTTGTTGTTGTTTTGGTTGTTGTTGTTGCGGTTTTGGTTGTTGTTGTTAAGTTTAGGTCATCTGTTCCGGTAATGCCCCTGTTCACCGCACTCAAAACACCCTTGGTTTTGACGTTCATTGTTTGTTCGTGGAGGAGGGTTGGTTTTACAGTCCTGAGTTTTGTGACCCCATACCCTGCAGTTGCCACAATACCCACACCCACCCTCGTGGTGTCGATTGCACTTTCCACACTTAGGCTTGTTACCTAGGTATGGTTTTGATTCAGTAGTGGTGGCAGCGTACGTTTTTGCGTTTCCTCCACTTTTCTTGTTTTGCTGACCCTGACGGTCAGTTCGACCACTATTCCACTTTCTCTTTGTTTCACAAGAACTACCGGCATCAACGTTACTTGATTCGCCTTTCCCTGACACAACCTTCTTAGTCAGGGTCCCCATTCTGACCGCCTCGTCGGTCAACCTTTGTGCTAGGGTAACAGCACTCCTAAATGTAGCTGGTTCTGATGATGTAACCAGACTACGGATCTGAGGTGCTAATCCCCAGATGTATCACTCAATGCGTTTAAACTCGGGTGTCACCATATGTGGCACTAGTCGCGTTAGTTCCTGAAATTTAGTGGTGTACCCAGTGATATCAGCACCAATAATCTTAATGTCCCACAAATCAGTTTCTACCTTTCGCATTTCACTACGGGGACAAAACTCTTCCAGCATCATGTTTTTCAGTACCCCCCAGGACATGGAGTGGGCAACTTCCCGTCCAAGGGATTGAAGTTGACTGTTCCACCATGTTAGCGCCTTGTCACCCAAGGTGCAGGTGGTATACTTCACCATACAGTCTGGTAAACAGTCACTGATATCCAACACCGATTCCATCTTTTCTATCCATTGAATGATAACAATGGCACCTTCTGTGCTGCGGAAAGTAGTTGGCTTACAAGCCAAAAATGTCTTGTATGAACACCCTCGGCGGGTATTCACAGTAATCTCAGCGTTCATAGGGGTAGACCCACCGTTATTTATCACATTCTCACGGTTACGGCTTGCTTCATACTATACCTTCGGCTATTCGTCTCAAGATCATTTGCTCAGCAGTTTCCTCGTTGTTGAGTGGTGGAGTGTTTTCAGGGACTGGAGGTGTGGTCGTCCGTCGACTGTTCTTAGTTGTTCGTTGTTTTGGTGGCATGATTCCGTTCTGCGGTTAAGAAAATGCAGAGGTCAATGCCAAGATAGTGAATGTGAAAAGGACAAGATTTCACATTGTTTAACAAAGGAACAATATGATGGATGGAGAACAAGATTTCAGATTACGTGTCACACGACTTTGAAACGCCCATATGTACTTAGTACAATATAATCACGTTGGACAGGCATCATTATATGATGCTAAATACATATTTCTTTTCATCATCATTTAACACGATTAGGTTCAAAGGAATTTAATACAAGAATCAACAATCAGTGGTTAATGTGTTTCAAGGAGTACAAGATGTGATTATATGAAGTGATCGTTTCATTTTCGTTCTAACCCGCATATATAATTATAGATAAAGTATTATAGTCAATAACAACTATAAGGAACAAAAGATGTAAACCAAACATATATCATATAATATCATTAGTTAAGCGTTTGTACATAAGTTTTTGATACAACAAAAGATGGGATCACCTATATACCTATCTAACGATAGTGCTATACAAAAGTGATGGGGTTTTTCCTATACATATACCCATCCGATACAAGTCCATACAATATGTGATGGGTCTCCTAACCTGCCCATCAACCAAAAGTAGTCAGTCTAATCCCAAGTAGGCACAACCCGCCATACATAGGTCTAATGAAAATATGGTAGAAACATCCCTACTGCCGTCCTAGCCACGGCCATCATAACACAAACTCCAATCACGTACCCTGCAACCCTTGCACATCTCTCTAACACTCTCATGCGAGCACGTGCGGACTCAGCAATCTCTCTGTCGGCAACCATGTTGCCCATCAAGAAGTGGCAATGCTCATGCATGTAAGCCATGTCTCCGTCCAAATGGGAGACATCGCTCTGTAACTCCGAAATATGTGTACCCCTGCCACCAGAAATACGAAACAATGTACGAATCACAGCAATCAAAGTAGGGAGGGTCAACTCTATAGGCTCCCCAGTGGTAGGAAGTGGAGCTGGTGATCGTGAAGACTCCCCAGTATCAAACATAGAGGGAATACCCTCCAGTGATCTCCACCGCCCTAGCATAGGAGTCATCCACTCCAAGTGAGCAAACCTAGGTACTCTTTGTGGTGGCTCAGTGGACTCAACCATTGGCGCCTTGTCGTGGGGTGCCAGGGGTCCTCTAGGAAGGTCTCGGACACACATCCTGGGTGTCCTCCTCAGTATAGGTCCACGAGAGGTCTCAGCAGCCTGGTGATGAGTGCCTGCAGTAGAAGGTGCAGTGGCAGGTGTGACCACAGGTGCGGTCGGTGGTGGTGCTACATATGCATCACTAGAGTGGTCAGATGTAGCTCTCAACTCCTGAACTAGCACCGCTATGATAGGTGTCCTCAATCGGCTCCTCATCAGAATCATAGATGTAAACCGGTAATTGTCTCGACATGCTGAGACAAAAGAAATCGTGTAGAACGTGTCAGTCGTATGTTAGATGTATGCAAACGTATGTATGTATGAATGCATAAATGTTCTAGCCAAGACTATAGTCTAGGTCTCTAAGGTTTCAAGTCACTTAAAGACTGCTAGATCGCTATAACCAATGGCTGTGATACCAAGTCTGTCACACCTCCAAAATCGGTAATCTCGTTTATTAGTATTTAGCGGAAGCTTAATAATGTATTAGCGGAAGCATTTGTGTGTATACAGCGGGGGTGCTGACGTTAACGATATGCATTCATCGTATCAGAGCATATGATCATACGGAACATATAATTAAGATGCCATAGTTTAAAGTTATTACAAAAGATACGACTTATAAAGTCGTATTAGTAGTTGTGTTGTTAAAACAACAGTTGTCATAATAATATCTATTTCGAAAGTGGATTTCGTAAGTATAAATAAAAAGTATTAGTAATACAAAAGAAATCCAGGTGTCCCAAAAGTGGCATCCTAATCGTCATGGGTAGCTTACGTCCAATATGCATGTATAAGTACCTGAGCCCTAATTCCCTGAAAAACATAGTAAAGGGTCAACGATGATTGTTGAGTGAATTCACAGGTTTGTAAATAGTGTAGGAAACACAGGTTAATCATTTAAGAATAACATTTCCAAATAAATAGTAGTTGTTTGCTTTGTAGGAAACACAAGTTTAACCGATTAAGGGAAAACATTTCCTAAAATAGTAGTTGTAGTTCATAGGAAACACAGGTTATTTATTGAAAATAACATTTCCCAAAGTAATAGTAGTTGTCTATTATGTAGGGAACACAAGTTATTACAAGTATGCATAACATTCCCCCAAATAGTAATTTGTAGGAAACACAGGTTAATCCAATCAAGGAGTAACATTTCCTAAATCGTTGCTAGTAGGAAACACATGTCAATCTAACTAAAGATCAACATTTCCAAAATAGTTGTTCGTAGGAATCACTTCCTAAATAGTAGTTTTGTGGGAATAATTAGACGGTGATCCCTCGAAAGGTGAGCTAAACCTGTAGAGTTAAAAGCAACGCGACTTAACCCTATTACCAAACCACGACCATCAGTAGTTGTTTGCCAAATAGGACCTGTAAGTATACGCTCCAAAACTGTAGGAGGGTCGTCACGGCGATAGTACTTTCAGTTTACTCAGTGGCTAGAGTCACCTAGCTAATGGTTATAGTCTGTAGCCATAAGGACTTTTATGCACTACATCGTAAACCTAGGTCCGTTCTAGGATTCGTTGTCTAATTCCCAAAAAATAGTATGAAAACATCTTTTCATAACAATAGTTCAAGTAATCGTATGAAATAACATTTCATAAACAGTTTAAGTAAATACATACAATATTTAAATCAGTTATTGCATGCAGTAGCAAGGCAATTGCTATGTTTTTCACCCCAGGTTTTAAAAACATTAAAACAATAAAAAGGGGCTGTGAACTCACTATATAAGCGTTAGCGTGAGCGATAGTCAAAAGTAGCAGTATGTCGTCCAACGGCGTCTCTCAAAGTCCTAGACGCAAGATGGGTATTAACATGAGTATTGACATTTGTCAAATTATGCTAATAAGTTTGATTGTTTTGACTATTCGTTGTTTTTAAGTGATTGTACAATTTTAGTTGGTGATGATCGTTGTTGAAAAATAAATATTATTTCTCAAATTATGTTTATTTTTATAACAATCATTGCGTGTAAGTATATACCTCTATATACCTATTAATTGAATATGTATTCGTATACATATAAATAACTTGTCATCGTCGTATGTATATATATAGAATTGGTTCATTACCTATATATATATAAGTGTCGTCTGTTTTGAAAACACAAGTTTCACGTGTTACGAAGTAACTTCCGTTTCATTCCAATATATATATATATATACAATTATGTTTATCAAATGTCCGTACATATATATATATATAAATTGTCATCACCTCAAATCGATTATCGTTTTGTCATAAGTCCGTATGTATATATGTTGGTCCACTAAATATCACTCGGATGTAACAATATCTCATGGTCGTGTAAAGTTTTAGAACCAAATTATATGTCATATGTGTTTGTACCACTTTTAGTTTGAAAAGTCTGTGTTATGAAATAGAGTTGGGATCCGCTGGATCCATGGCGGATCTGCCGGATCTGAGTCAAAAATACTAGAATCCTCCGGATCAATTTACAATATGTCAGATCGCGTCAAAATAGTATGGATCCGCCGGATCAAAGTCAATCCGCCGTATCTGGCTGGTTATCTCGTGTTCTGGGTTTGGTTTAGGGATCCGCCGGATCAATGGCAGATCCGCCGGATCATTGGTTAATTTCTTTGTGTACACCGGATCAATATCTAATAAGCCGGATCATGTCAAATGGTGAGGATCCGCCGGATCCAAAACTGATCCACCGGATCAAATGAGTTTTTACTCGTTATACACCTATTTTTATATGGTGATCCGCCGGATCACTAAGGTGATCCGCCGGATCCGTGTAGTTATCACATGATCCGTCGCACGTTTAAAGGCAAAATGTGCATGTTTTTTGTAACACCCGGTATTTCAGGCTATCATTACTATACCAAATTGTGTGATTATTATGTGTATTTAGTTATATTAGGCTAAATATACATAGGATTTAGTGTAATTATATACACACGTACGCGATTTGCTGAAATCGTACACAGATGGATCGGATGAAGTCCGACATTAACTAATATGGACGTTGGTGACAAATTTATAAATAATGTGGAATTATCCAAACAAACGTTATTTACATTAATATATTGTGAGAATATATTGCAAGTATTACTTATTGATAAAAACACACGACGAAAGCACGCAAAACGCGCCCAACAAAAGAAAATATTCCAAGTTATATTTTTATAACTCATTATTAAGTATTTTGATAAAATACTTCAGTTGAAAATATTTCGAATATACCTTAACATATTTTTGAAATCTTAGAAATACTACGCGACTAAACGATCGGGTAAATGACTACGGGATTAAACCGACTACAAGTCTTGACATGAAGTTGAGAAACAAGGATACGCGAATCCGAGACCCAAGTCGGGTCGGCCCTAACCCGCGGATCCAACCGACCGACCCAAATGACCCAACCCCCCTTTTTGTTTCCTTTTCCTGCCCACTTCACCTCACTTTACACACACACCTACACCAAATCTCTCTCTTTCTCCTCTCAAAACCTCAGCCCCAAACAACCAAAAACATCACCAAAAATCGTTCATCATCATCATCAGGAACAAGCACGAGGATCACCATCACGAGCTCTACCTCTCCATCTTCTCCGTTTTTCATTTTGTGGTATGAAACTTCTTAACACCTTTAAATTACTTATTAATCTTTGATTTACATGCTGGAACATTTACTCTACGAGATTATGTCCAAAAATTCCGCCGAAAACGCTTTAAAAATCGAAAACCCGCATGAAAAACGCTGACAGTTCGTCCTGCGAGTTGAGATCCCAGATCTCGGTCGTCCTGCGAATCGAACCAAGATCTCGACTCGCGAAGCCAATTAACGAACCGAAACGGACTGCGGATCGAGCTGACTTGCGAGTCGAACTTTGATCGCGAACCCACTATGTTTTGCGAGCCCAAACTCATTTCGCACCGCGAACTCAATTCGCAACACCATTTCAGTCCGCGGCCAACCTTAGTCGATTTTTCCGAATTTAAATTCCAGATGCGATTTTTAATAAAGCAATATAGTAGAAATAAAAATTTTTCAAGTTGATCTGGCAGCTCGACCCCGCTACCAGGGGCGCTGCCCCCGGACCCTCGTCATCCCGGAACTTGTAAATACTTTTTACACTAAGTGTTGAACGCATACGACAACCGAACTTTATACGATAATACCGGGACATACAAACACTTATACTTTGAAAAGTATACACTACAGACATATGAGATTACAGCCACACTTATACGAGCTTACACTCGCTCGAACTTCGAAAAACACTTTCACGTCGCGATACAAATGACAGACTTACAAATATACCTTACAAGTATACGACACAACGAGATACATAATAATAATAATACTTGAATTATTATTACACCCCGTCACCAACGGGTCTTACACAAGATTACAGACTACAAAAACACATAACTACATACTATAGATACAGACAATTACTGACATACAAACAAACATTGGACATTAACTAGTTGAGTGGACAACTAGCATGGATAATCTTCAAGATATCCATTCATTTACTTACTTGACCTTATGCGTTTAGGAAGCTAGAGGTTACTGGTTCGGAGAACCGTATTGCTTGATTCTGCTTGGTACTACTAGACTCAGGTGAGTCTCACAGTCCCTATTTTTACTGTTTTTCACTCAGGGGTGAGATGCATTACTTGTTTTACTTGAACACATGTACAGACTTACTATTTTACAGACTTACAGACTTATTGATATACTGAATTGCATGAGTTACGATAAATCCACTGAAGGCCTCTGAATCATAGTTGTTAATTATAGGATAAGCGCGAGTTTTAGTATATGGATCCATATGGGACTGACAATCCCCGCCCGGGGTAGTAGCGCTACCACGAACCGTACTGTATGAACGGGCGTTTCTTACTCGTTACACATGAGTGTTTTTGGATTAGCACTCATGGGGGCACATTACTGGTACTTGGTTGTACCTTACCGACTTGTTAAGCTTCGACTATGATGCTCATGGCAATGTATATCAACCCGATTGCATTCGTGTAATCATTACTTACTACTTAGTTAAAACTGTACAAACACTTTTACTACTTGATGTGTTCAAACTAACTATTTACTATAAACCTGTGAGATTCACCAACCTTTTGGTTGACACTTTTAGTGATGCATTCTCGGGTACGCAGCAACAGTAGGATGGCCCAGCAGGATTTGCTTACTAGCTCGAGTCGCATGCATTTACACACTTGGAGATTTTATGCATTTCTTTTGTAATAGATGTTATGTATTAGAATCTATAGAATTTACTAGCGAACTCGATACTTATGTATTTTTGAATACTTATGTAATGTATTATTTTTCGAACATCTCATATAGAGTCGTTCACTGTATCCTTTGTGCTTGATTACTTGATTAGTAGCACCTCAAAGCTTGCTTCCGCTAAACCGTAAATTTGGGGGTGTTACATTTTTAGCCTAGGATCCGCCGGATCAATCAAGTGATCCGCTGGATCCATTCGTTTTACAGAAGAACAGAACCGGTTCACAACAGACTGTCATTTGATCTCTTTTATATACACAAAATTTAACCAAGTTTTAACTAGTTTTTAGTTGTATCAATCACAAACATTATATATCACCATGTAATTACAAGTCATTACATAATTTAACATTTTAAATTAACAAATTTATATATGAAATTAGAGTATGAAGAATTCCTCACCATGGGTTAGAGATGAAGATGATGATTCGGTTTGATGATGATGATGATGATACGATTGTGATGATGATGATGATTATGATGATTTATATGATAAAGGTGGTGAAGATGGTGGTGTAGAAGAAGAGCTCAGTCTCAGCTTCCTGCTTCCTTCTACTCCAGCTCAAGAACGTATACAGTGATCTCAAATAATTGTAGGTTGTTGTGGTGAATGATCTCAGAGCAAATGGGAGGGAGTATATAAAATTTCAAAGAGTGAGTATGGTTTAGTACGGGGTATGTTCCCAGATTTTTAAATTGGGTGCATATCGTAGGTTTTAACCCGTTAGTTTCATGTACGGGTCCAATTGTGTACAAATTTCATTTAAAATTTCGTAATTATATTTTGAGGTAATTCTCCAAATATTTTAATATGAAGGAGAAAAATAATACTTTTATTATTTTCGACCTTTGGGTACATTTTATATTTGTTACTGTTCACGTTTGATACGTTTTATATAACACGTATAATGTTTTATATTATCGCAATAATATAAATTTATAATATTAGTAATTAATAATTTTCATATTACTAATTATTTGTATCACCAACTATTGTATATGTTTATTTGTCAGACTCGTTCCGTTTGTTTTGTGTGTGGTTATAAATAACCACGTATCTAGTAATACATCTCGTATTAAAATAGTAAGTTCTGTCAGACTTCTCTCATTAAAATAGTTTTGAATTCACTAATCAGGGAATCTGCTCTAAGTATGCATGAAATTAAGTATAAGTATATACCTAATTTGGAGGAGTGTCACAGTATTCATAACATACCCATAGAGTTATGGAACGATAGAAGTATAGGAAAATTGGTTAGTGGTATTGGAAGGCCTATCTTGATGGATAAGATTACAATGGAGAGGTGTTTTCATAAAAATGGCAGGTTGAGCTATGCTAGAGTTCTTGTTGAAGTTAGAGTTGAAGAGGAATTACCTAATTGTATTGAGTTTGAATATCCGGCCATTGACCCTTTTCCACCTAAAGTTGGGAAATTAGATGTAAGTTACCAATGGAAACCTCCATTGTGTACACATTGCAAGGTATTTGGTCATGGTTATAAACAGTGCAAGTTAAGGCCTAGAACTTTAGAAGAAGAGGCTGCAAAAGTATTGAAAGAAGCTTTGAATGTTAATGGGGCTGTTCAAGATCAAGATGATGGTTTCAAAATGGTGGGTAAAAAGAATAAAATTGTGGATAGATTGAATGTTAAAAGGCAGCAGAGTTTAATGAATGGGAATAAGGGTAGTCAAATTAGAGGGGGTCAAAGTACATGGCAGAAACAGGGTATGAATGGTCAGAATAAGGGAAGTGTGTTCAACAGAATTAGAGCAAATACTGCTGTTAACAGGGGTCAATCCAGTGGTGATAATGATCAAATTCAAAAGGACAACAGACTGGATATAGGAAGACTGATTAATAAATGTTCTGTTCCTATTGATGACTATAAATGGCAAATGGAAAAGAAAGTCAATGATTCCTCAATGCCAGGTACCTCCAATGCAATTTATACTGATTCTGTTGTTAAAAATGGTAAAGTACATGGTAATATTGGGGGTGGGTCTGTGTATGTGGGTCTATCTGGTAAAACTGGTAAAAAAAATCTGTTACTGAGATGGATAAGGTGGAGATATCAAATGCATATAGTGCACTTGATGGAGTAGGAGAGGATATGGAGCAGGTTGACACAGATTCAGATGATGATTGGCTTGCTGATCATGGTATGTACCAACATCAAATGAAGGTGATTTTAGCTCATTTGGAAGAGAAAATATACCCTGATAAGGAGGTCAGGGCACATTGGAGTGTTAGTCAAGTTGAGTATTTTAACTTAAAATGTAATGAGTATAGGTTGGATATTTTGGTGGAGGATGATGATGTTGCTTCTGAAACTGATGGTACTTCTCAGTTTATGAAGTTGGGAAATGATGAAAAGAGTGCTAATGATAAGAGTATTGATGGCAAGAACAATGCAACTGTTTCCAATGATGATTAAAATTTGGGCTTGGAATGTTAGAGGTATTAACAACATCTCTAACCAAAATGAGGTTTTACAGTTCATGAAGGATGGTAATTTTAGCATTTGTGGGCTGTTAGAAACTCATGTTTATAAAAATAAGTTAAGTAAAATTGGGAGTAAAATGTTTAGTAATTGGGAATGGATATCTAATAGTTCCTGCTGTGAAGGGGGAACTAGAATAATAGTTGGATGGGATCCAAATTCAGTAAGAGTTATGCTTCTTGAACAACACTTTCAAGCTCTGCATTGCTATGTTGAGCTTGTTAATGGTCAAGCTGGATTTTTTTGTTCATTTATATATGGGTTTCACAAAATGGTGCCAAGGAGAGAGTTATGGAAGAGAGTGAAGTTGCATAAAAGTGTGGTTAAAAGTAAACCGTGGGTACTCTTAGGTGATTTTAATGCTACTTTGAGTCCTAGTGAGCATTCTTCTGGTGCATCGTTTATTACTAAAAGTATGGAAGAATTTATGGAGTGTACAAGTTCTATTGAAATTGATGATATTGGGATAAGTGGGATGAAGTATACATGGAACCAAACTCCTGGAAAGGTTGGTGGTGTTCTAAAAAAACTGGACAGGATTATGGGTAATACAAGTTTTATGTCTAAATTCCCTAATTCTAATGCACAGTTTTTGCTTTACTTGTCTTCTTATCATTGTCCTATGGTTTTGTCTCCAAATTCACTGTTTAGCGGAAGCAAGCTTTGGGTGTTACTAATCAATAATCAAGCACCAAAGTAAAGCAAACGACATCTATATGCAACGTCGTACAATAGTATAAAAGTATTACATTGTTAAATCAGAATAACAAGCATCGAGTTCGAAAATAGTTTCCTAGAGATTCTAATACATAACTGATATACAAAAAGTAATGCAAAAGAATCTCCACAAGTTTGTATGTATGCGACTCGAGCTATCAGTCCTGAGGGTGTGCAGTCCTACTGCTGCTGTAAACCTGAGATAAATGCTAAAAAGTGTCAACCAAAAGGTTGGTGAATCTTACAGGTTTAGTAAAGTAAATCATGTATGAACCACAAGTAAGTACCAGTAATACCTCGAACCAGGTAAGTAATTCAGTAATTCAGTAAATCAGTAAGTCAACACAATTACCATGAGCTCACAAGTTGAAGCTTAACAGTGTAGTGTGAATGGTACAATCAAGTACAGTATCACGTACCCCCGTGAGTGCTATCCGAACACTCATATGTAACAAATACTAATATGTCTGTTCCTACGGTGAAATCCGTGGTAGCGCTACTAACCCAGGCAGGGATTGTCAGTCCCAAATGGATCCATCTACTAGAAATCGCGCTTAAGTCCATAACTAACAACTTATGATAGGAGGCTTTCAGTGGATTAAAGTAACTCATGTAATGTATGTAAAAGTAGTGTAAACAGTTTAGTACTTGTATTCATACGTAAAACGGTAGCAAATATCTCACTCCAAAGTAGAAAACAGTAAAAGTGGGGCTGTAAGACTCACCTGAGTCTAGCAAGTACGTTTGTGTAAGCAAACAAGTATAGCGGATGTAAGTCCGTAAGTATGTGTCGGATGTAATTCCGTAGTGTGGTTCTCCGAACCCTGTAACCTTCTAGTGTCCGAAACGCACAAGGTTGTAAGCAAGTAAGTAAGTAAGTTGGTGTCACGAAGGATCACCCATGCTAGTTGTCCACTCAACTAGAATTTGTCCAAGTAATTTGATTGTTTAGTTGTTTGTGTTTTTGAAAACATGAACGGCCTGTTGGTGAGTTTTTGTAATAATAATTACAAAGTATTATTATTATGTGTTTCGTTATTTTGCATACTTATAAAAGTTTATACGTATGTAAAAGTATGTATTTGTTTGCAATATTATTTCTGAAAGTGTATATATACATATTTATATGGATTTCCGAAAGTATATATATATATATATATATATATATATATATATATATCCGAATATATATACATATATATGTCCGAACTTATACTTATACTTATATATAATTTTGGTCCGAAAGTATGCCTATGTATAAGTATCCGAAAGTGTGAAGGTCCGAATGTATATGTGTCCGAATATATGGTTTAGTCCGAATGTGTTGATCCGAGACTACAAAATCCGATTTTTGCATAAAAGTCCGAAAGTCAACGAAAGTCAAAATTACTGTTCATCCGAAAGTCAAAGTTCGGAGTCACTATTCATCCGAAAGTCAAAATTCGGAGTTAAAGTCAGTCCGAATTTGTGATTTTTATTTAAAATAGCAAACCTTAACGAATCGTTCTGAAATTTTTAGACAACGTTCCCACCTATCTTATATACTTCCTGTAATTTCTTTTATAATTTTGGAGGTCGTTTGATATTTTTTAAAAAATTCACAAAGTATCAGGGTTCAGTTTAGTCCGAATTTAGACCACTTCTCACAAATCAGATTTTATGGAAAAATTTGTGTATTTCTGGAATGATCCAAAGAAGAACTTTTTGTATATAACAAAATTACCAAGATTTTCCAAGTGGTCTCATACGTTTTTGAGGTCTAAAACTCGAGATATGGCCTCGAGAAGTTACTGAAAGTTTCTGTCCGCCGGAACAGTGGCCCTATGTCACCGGAGAAAAATGTTTTCGAGTGGTAAACGGAGTCGAAAAGTCACGAGACTAATTTTTTTAGAAAGATAACTTCTTGTAATACATTTTGGACTTAAGAAACATCATTTTTCATTAAGAAATGAATTTTATAAAAATCGTTGAAGTGGATACAGAATCTGGACAGGAAACATAAACTCATAGTTTCGAGTTTTAAATTGCGTTTTGATTACTTATTTGGACATTAACAAGTTGAATAAGAAACATAACATGTAAATAATCATAATACAAGTGTTTTCGAAAGTGTCGGAGACTTACAAGAGTCGGTTTGAGAAACCGAAAAGATGAGAACGTAGAGCTTTGCGAGGTGGTTGTTTTCTCCCAAATGCGTCTTGTGATCCAAAGGGTTTTTGTTGGTGATTTGAGGGATTATAGGGGCTGGTTTTTCCAGCAATTTTTAGAGAGAGATGGGAGTAGAGGGAAGGTGGAGGAAGAGTGTGAAAGGTGATGAGTGAAAATGAAAGGGTATGGTGTTTTTGGTGAGGATTGTAAGCAAATCAAAGGGATGGGGTGCCATCCCTTGCACATGGCCGGCCATGGGTGGGGTCCACCCATGTGTGGACTTCACCCAAACTCGTTCCCAAACTCACGCTCCGTGCGATGTTCGTTTTCCCGATCGTTTTATGTTTTAATTACTCGTATAACGTTTTATATGATACGTTTTGTTAACGAATTAAAACACGATATTTTTAATAAAAGTTTAACTCAAAATGATATATTTTAGGTTACTAAAATATATTTTTGGTTTTCGTTTGGTCGTCGGTTGCGAATTGTGCGTTTATTCGAATCGTATAACGTTTTCAAACGTTTTAATTGTACACGTGCAATTGCGATATTTTTACTTGAAGTATTTTATCAAAATACTTAATAATGAGTTATAAAAATATAACTTGAGTTTATTTCCCGTGTCGGGCGCGTATCGCGCGTTTTCGTCACGTTCGGAGTGTTTTTAGACGATAAATAATACGTGTAATATGTTCTCGCAATATATTAAGGTAAATAATGTTTGTTTGGATAAATCCACATTATTTTAAATAGTTTGTCACCAACGTCCATTTATAACAGTGTCGGGCCTCGTCCGGTTCATGCGTGTACGATTTTAACAAATCGTATAAACGTGTATGTAATTACACGAAAGGTTGCATATATTTAGATTAATGAAATACTAAATACACGTAATTACAAGTAAGTTAGGCACTAATTAAAGTTCTAATTTGGCGGGTGTCACACCAAGCCATTTAAATTTCCAAATTATCTAGTATCCAAAAAAGAATTTTTGCCCATTGTGAAGGAGTCATGGTTTGATAAGATAGATGGATATGCCATGTATGAGTTGGTTTCTAAATTAAAAAGGTTGAGAAAACCTTTAAGGAAACTGAATTTCTATCAGGGTAATCTGTTTTTAAATGTAAAAAGGTTGAAAGTGGACTTGGAGAAGATACAAATTGAGGTTGAAAAGGATCCTTTTAATAAGGACCTTAGATCTAGGGAAGCCTCTTGTTTTAAAGCATACAAAGAAGCTATTAAAGATGAAGAATCTTTTTTGAAACGGAAAGCCAAAGTGGAATGGCTTAAAGAAAGGGATCAAAGTACTAAGTACTTTCACAAAGCTGTTAAGGGAAAGTTGAATAAAGGGAGAATTGATACTGTGGAGGATTTAAATGGTCATAGATTTTATGGTGTACAAGTTGCAGATTTGTTTGTTGACCATTTTAAATATGTATTGGGTTCTAATGTAGTTTGTGAAGCTATTAGGGATCCTGAACAGTTGTTTACAAGGAAGATTGCTCAAGCTGATGCTGATCATATGGTTAGACCAATTGAAGATGAGGAAATCAAAACTGCTTTATTTGATATTGATAATGATAAGGCCCCTGGACCTGATGGATTTTCTTCAAGTTTCTTTAAAGCTGCTTGGAGTGTCATTGGCCAAGACTTATGCAAGGCTGTGAAGGAATTTTTTATTAGTGGCAAGCTGCTCAAGGAGGTGAATGCTACTGTTTTGTCTCTGGTTCCAAAGTCTAACTCTCCACAAAAGGTATCAGATTATAGACCTATTGCTTGTTGTAATGTAATTTATAAATGCATTAGCAAGATTATAGCTAATAGGTTTAAAGCTGTGTTGGATGATATTGTTGATGAGAACCAAAGTGCATTTATTCCTGGGAGGTAAATAAGTGATAATATCTTATTAACTCAGGAATTAATGAGAAATTATCATAGGAGTAGGGGCATTCCACGATGTGCTTTTTAAAATAGATATACAAAAAGCTTATGATACTGTTGAGTGGAATTTTCTTAGGAATTGCCTTGTTCATTTTGGATTTCATGAGAAGATGATTTCTTGGATTATGAGTTGTATTACTACAACAGCTTTTACTGTATGTGTAAATGGAGATCACATGGGGTTTTTTCATTGTGCAAGAGGTTTGAGACAGGGGGATCCTATGTCCCCTTATCTATTCACTTTAGCAATGGAGGTTTTGACTCTTATTATTAAAAGACAGATAAGAGATGATGGGGATATTGAATATCATTGGAGATGTGGTGAATTAGATTTGACACATCTTTGTTTTGCAGATGACTTGTTCTTGTTCTGTAATGCTGATAGTCATTCTGCATCTGTACTTAGGAATGCATTGGATGAATTTAGTAGTACTTCTGGTTTGCATGTCAATATGAATAAGAGTACTACTTTTTTTAGTAATGTTCCTAGAAGTGTTAGAGATGGGATAACAGAAGTTATGACATTTACAGTGGGGGAGTTGCCAGTAAGATATTTGGGGGTACCTTTAATTTCTACTGGGTTGAAAAGAAAGCACTCTATCAGTTTAATTGATAAAGTCAAGAAGAGAATTAATGACTGGAAGAATAAAAGCTTGTCCTTTGTAGGAAGACTGCAATTGATACAATCCGTTCTTGGTTCATTACAAGTGTATTGGGCATCAATATTTATACATCCTAATTCTGTTTCTCATGATATTGAGAGACTTATTAGGGGTTTCTTATGGTGTCAAGGGGAATTTAAAAGGGGAAAAGCTAAAGTGAATTGGAATGATGTGTGTAGATCTAAGTCCAAAGGTGGTTTGGGTTTGAAATCTCTGCACACTTGGAACATTGCATTAATGTCTAAACATGTGTGGAACCTGGTCAGTAACAAAAAGTCTATTTGGGTTAGATGGGCAAAAACAGTGAAAATTAAAGAGAGGAATGTTTGGGATTATCATGTTAAAGGTGATTCATGCTGGAGTTGGAGGATGATTATGGAATGTAGAAATGAAATTAGACAGTTTGTTGTAAGTAGATTGGGGGATGGTACTCATACTTCAGCTTGGTTTGATAATTGGCATCCATGTGGACCATTATCAAAGTTCATCAATAGTAGAAAGATTTATGCTGCTGATCATTTGCCTAGTGATATGGTTTCTGATTTGGTGATTAATGGTGAGTGGATTATTCCTGAGAATTGGAGAAGGAGATTTGGTCACATCTTTGATATTGCTTGTCACACCCCGCCAAACGGTAATTACAATTACATAGAGTGGTTTGCGGAAGCTTAGTGATGTGGCGGGGGTGCGAGCAGTAAAACAACCAACAGTTACATACATACTCAGAGCATATGATTATCGCAGAACGAAATAGATTAAGATGCCATTAGTTAAAGTTTTACAAAAGATTACCACTTGAAAAGTGGTAACAGTAATAGTAGTAGTTGAAATCAGTATTTCATAAAATACATAATATCAAAAGTAGATTTCATAGGTATAACTGCAGTAGTTGCAGTTATACAGAGGAAATCCAAGTGTCCCAAAAGTAGTGGCATCCTAACAAGTCCAGGGTAGTCCGTCCTGATATGCATGCAGATCTTACTTACGCTGCTAATTCCCTGAAAAACATAGAGTAAAACGTCAACAAAATTGTTGAGTGAATTCACAGTTTGTTTGTTATGTAGGAAACACAAGTTAATCATTTAAGAATAACATTTCCAAATAAGTGTTGTTTGTCAAGTAGGAAACACAAGTTATTAACAAATAACATTTCCCAAATCAGTTGTAGTTGTAATAGGAAACACAAGTTATTAATCAAATAACATTTCCTAAATCAGTTATCAGTAGGAAACACAAGTTAACCTAAATAAAGATTAACATTTCCAAATCCGTGTACGTAGGAAATCCTTTCCTAATCAATAGTTTAGTGGGAATATTTAGACGATGATCCCTTGAAAGGTGAGCTAAACCTTTCAAGTAAGGTAACCCGATCTAACCCTATAACCAAACCACGACCCTAATCTGTTGTTGTTGTGCCAAGTAGGACATTTAAGTATACGCTCCCAAATCCGTAGGAGGGTCGTCTCGGCGATAGTACTATCCGTATACTCAGTGGCTAGAGTCACCTAGCTAATGGTTATAGTCTGTAGCCATAAGGTCTTTTATGCACTACATCGTTCAGCCTAGATCTGTACCAAGATTCGTTGCCTAAATTCCCAAAATAGTTATGAAAAACCTTTCATAAAACACAGTTCAAATAGTTGTGTGAAATACCCTTTCACAAACAGTTCAAGTATGAAGTACCCCTTCATAAACAGTTCAAGCAAATACATACAGTATTTAAAGCAGTTGTCGCATGCGGTTATACATACGATTTCTATGTTTTCCACCCCGAGTTTTAAAACATTAAAACATTGAAAAGGGGTTTGTGAACTCACTGTGAGTGCTCGGATGTGAATGCTAGCGAGATAATATAACGAAGCCCAAACGTAGTCAACCTATACACAACAATGTATTAACTATAAGTACTTTGTTTACTTATGTTAATAGTTCGTTCGTTTGAAGAAATTATCAATTTCTTAGATTTGTGTATTTCGTTGATGATTGTTGTTGGAAATATATATAATATTATCCAAGTATTGTTCGTTTGTCGAAATGTCCGAAATGTGTAAGTACATATACATATATATATATACTTATATAGTTGAATATGTATATTCGTAAAAATATATTTTTGTTTGTTGTTTCATTCATATATATCTCGTATATATATAACTATTGTTCGACATTTAGGTTTACAAAACACAAGTCCAAATTGTCCCGTATAATGTTCATCTATAAATACATCTCAATCATTTATAATCCCACTCGATAAATGTACGTATTTAAGTTTGTATATGTTTATAAGTATGTTACTCGTTCGTCGAAAACATTTGGGTTGTCATTTACTAGTTCATCGTAATCACATGGCTTGTCCATTACTAGTTCATCGTAATACATGGTTTGTCTATTACTAGTTCATCGTGTTTGAGTCACAACAGGTTTTGGCTACTGATGACATTCACGCGATCGGTTAAGTAGATCACGCGATCATGGTGCCAGGATGTTCACGCGATCGGTTGAGTAGATCACGCGATCGGGTGGTACGAAGAAGTTCACGCGATCGTGGTTGAAAACCACGCGATCGCGTCGTTCTGAGTTTCGAAGATTTATGAAGTTTTTAGTTTCACGCGATCGCGTTAAGTACAAAAGGGTTTTAGCTGGTTTTGCTCTTGAAAATGACGCGATCGCGTCATGTGCTTCTGCACAGAAGCATCAGACGCAGAACAGAGCTGCACAATTTTGGTCGATTTTCACTTCAATCGTTTATCGTTCGGCTTTAATACATTCCAAAAGGTTCACACTAGTACCATATCACGTTTTATCTCATTTATAATAACTTTTACATATCTAAATTGTGATTTCAAGTTTTTGGGTTAAAAAAAACCATTTTCACCATTTAAGCTTCAATCTTTCAATTTTGTTGTTTATATACATAGATTATGATGTTTATACAAGTAATATATCGAAATTTAAGCAAAGAGTTCAAGGATTTGAAGTTTTCTTACAAAATGAAAATGATGAAGATGATGAACGTTTGATGATGATGATGGTGAAGCCACTGGCTTTGTTCCACTTCCACTTCCTGATGCTGCTTACTTCTGATCTTGTTAATTTGTTTGTGAAGGAGAGAAAGAATTTGGTGAATTATGTGTGTGTGTGTTCTGCCGAAGATCACAGAGAGAAATGGAGAGGGAGTGAAATAATTCAAACGGTATGGCTCGGTTCACCTCAATTATTTGAGTTTGGTAGCCGGTTTGCGTACTGAAATTTCGAGTACGGGTATAATTATAGCAATATAAAATTTAACATTTTATATTTTTATTTTGTAGATGCTCTCATGGTTCGTAATATATTTTCAGAATAATGAGATTATCATTATTTTTAGTAGTTGTACATTTTTGTACATTTTACTGCGCACGTCCAATTGAGCGCCAAATTTCAGTCGAGTTTCTAATTCATATTTCGAAGTAATGTTCTAAATACTTGAAAACGTACTAGAAAAATAACATTTTTCAGATTTTGACCTTTTAGGTACGTTTTAGAATTGTTTCTGTTCGTTATATAATACGTTTTATGTTAAACGTATAATTGAACCATTTTATCTATATGTTATAGATATATAATTTCTCGTAACTAATAATCGAATTATTAATTATTTCATATAACCAAATCTGGATAATTTCTTTTGTCGGCTTAGTTTCGATACGTTCGTACGTAATTTATAAATACTACGTATAATGTAATACTTTTTGTATTATTGTTTTGGGCTCGCTAGACTCATATCACATCATAGGTTTAGTTTAAAACAAATGCAGGGAATTAGCGTAAGAAATGCATGTAATTAAGTATAATTATATACCTAATTTGGAGGAGTGTCACATTCTCCCCCCGTTAGTGAAATCTCGTCTCGAGATTTAAGTCGAGCCGTGAGTCTCGGTCACGCTCTCAAATAGGTTGGGGTATTTCTTTCGTATTTCATCCTCTCGTTCCCAGGTAAACTCTGGGCCATGCTTCGAGTTCCAACGAACTTTAACCAGTTTGATTCGTTTGTGTCGAAGTTTCTGCGTTTTAGAATCCATAACTTCAACAGGTTCCTCCACAAAGTTAAGTTTTGAGTCAATGAAGACTTCGTCAGGAGGAAGGATAAGTGTTTCATCAGAAAGACACTTTTTGAGGTTGCTAACGTGGAAAGTATCGTGTATGCTACTAAGCTCTTGCGGTAGTTTGAGCTTATAAGCGACAGGACCAACCCTAGCAAGGATTTCAAACGGTCCGATGTATCGTGGGTTCAGCTTTCCTCGTTTTCCAAATCGTGCTACTCCTTTCCAGGGAGATACTTTGAGTAGGACCTTGTCTCCTACTTGAAACTCAAGAGGTTTACGGCGGTTATCAGCGTAACTCTTTTGTCGATCTCGTGCCGCTTTCAGTCGACTCAATACTTGAGTTATTTTGTCAGTGGTTTCCTGGACAAGTTCGGGTCCAGATAGTTGTCTGTCGTCCAACTCTGCCCAACAGAGTGGTGATCGGCACTTGCGTCCATATAACGCCTCAAATGGTGCCATCTGTATACTCGTGTGATAACTATTGTTGTAAGAGAATTCAGCTAGAGGTAGATGGGTATCCCAGTTACCTCCAAAGTCTATCACACATGCTCGTAACAAGTCTTCGAGCGTCTGTATCGTTCGCTCACTTTGGCCGTCAGTCTGAGGGTGGTAAGCAGTACTCATATCGAGTCGAGTACCCAATGCCTGTTGTAATGTTTGCCAAAAGCGAGAAGTGAATCGTGCATCTCTATCAGAGATAATGGATAGTGGCACACCATGCCGAGAAACAATCTCTTTAATATAGATTTTAGCTAGTTTCTCCATTCCATCCGTTTTCTTAATAGCAAGGAAGTGGGCTGATTTTGTCAATCGATCGACAATCACCCATATGGCATTTGCTCCAGATGCCGTTCTAGGTAACTTCGTAATGAAGTCCATTGTTATTTGTTCCCATTTCCATTTGGGCAGTTCAGGTTGTTGCAAAAGTCCAGACGGCTTTTGGTATTCAACTTTTACCTTTGAGCAAGTTAAGCATTTGCTCACGTAGGTGGCAATGTCACGTTTCATTCCAGGCCACCAGTAAAAGCCTTTCAAGTCCTGGTACATCTTGTCCGCACCAGGATGTATCGAGTAATTGGACTTGTGTGCCTCGTCCAAAATCAGCTTGCGTAACTCATCTACGCATGGTACCCAAATTCGGTTCATGAAGTACAACACCCCGTTGTCCTTTTTCTCGAGTTGTTTTTCCATCCCTTTCAAGGATTCATCCTTAAGGCGTTCGGAGGTGAAAGCAAGTTCTTGTGCTTCACGAATTTGAGTAATGAGATTCGAGTGGATTGTTAATCCCAAGGCTCGAACTCTTCGCGGTTTGATTCGTTCCTTACGACTCAGGGCATCTGCTACCACGTTAGCTTTACCCGGGTGATACTTTATTTCACAGTCGTAATCGTTAAGTAATTCGACCCAACGTCGTTGTCTCATGTTAAGTTCTTTCTGGTCGAATATATGTTGTAGGCTCTTATGATCAGTGAAGATCGTGCACTTTGTACCGTATAGGTTGTGTCTCCAGATCTTCAGTGCAAAAACAACGGCTCCCAATTCTAAATCATGAGTCGTATAGTTCTTCTCATGCACTTTTAGTTGTCGTGATGCATAAGCAATGACCTTTTCATTTTGCATCAGTACGCAACCCAATCCCTGATGAGAAGCATCACAGTAAACAACAAAGTTATCTACTCCTTCAGGTAGGGATAGTATGGGTGCGCTGCTCAGTTTCTGTTTCAATAGTTGGAATGCATTCTCTTGTTTCTCATTCCACTCAAATTTCTTGTCTTTTTGAGTTAATGTGGTAAGTGGTTGGGCTATCTTTGAAAAGTTTGCGAGGAATCGCCTGTAATAGCCAGCTAGACCAAGAAATTGTCGTATTTCCGTTGGGGTTTTCGGTGCTTCCCAGTTGTTGATGGCCTCAATTTTGGATGGGTCTACGTGAATTCCCTTGTCATTTATCACATGACCAAGGAATTGAACCTCTCGTATCCAAAATTCGCACTTAGAGAACTTTGCATAAAGCTTCTCTTTTTGTAGTAGTTCGAGAACAAGCTTCAGATGTTGCTCGTGATCCTCTTTCGATCGTGAGTATACCAAGATGTCGTCAATAAACACAATGATGAATTTATCCAGATAGGGTTTGCATACTCTGTTCATCAAGTCCATGAATCCTGCTGGTGCGTTGGTCAGTCCAAAAGGCATGACTAGGAACTCGTAATGACCGTATCGAGTCCTAAACGTAGTTTTCGGTACATCCTCTTCTCGTACCTTGAGTTGGTGGTAACCAGATCGCAGGTCAATTTTTGAATAATGACTCGATCCTTGCAGTTGATCAAACAGATCGTCAATGCGTGGTAATGGGTATCGGTTCTTGATAGTTACCTTGTTTAGTTCCCGATAATCGATGCACATCCGCATAGATCCATCCTTTTTCTTAACAAACAAAACCGGAGCTCCCCAAGGGGAAAAGCTCGGTCGGATGAATCCCAAGTCTAGAAGTTCTTGCAATTGTGTGGATAGCTCTTGCATTTCCGAGGGAGCTAGACGATAAGGTGCATGTGCGATAGGTGCGGCTCCTGGCACCAGGTCAATGTGAAACTCAACTTGTCGTGGGGGTGGCAATCCCGGCAACTCATCAGGGAACACTCCTGGATAGTCGCGTACAATGGGCACATCGTCTATACGTCGCTCCTCAGTTTTCTTTTCTACAATGTGTGCCAAAAATGCTTGGTACCCCTTTCGGAGATACTTACTGGCCTTCAAGCACGAAATCATTTTTGTGGCACTCTTTCGTTTCTCGCCTTGAATCACTAAAGTTTCTCCTGTCGGTAACGGTAAGCGAACCATCTTATCATGACATATGATCTCCGCGCGGTTCTTAGATAACCAATCCATACCGACTACAATGTCAAAACTTCCCAACTTAACCGGTAGCAAGTCTATTTCGAAGAGATGACCTTCTAACTCTAAGGTACATCCCGGTACTATTTCTCCTGATTCGATCAAGTCGCCATCGGCTAATTCTATGGTATACTTGTTGTCTAACTTACGGGATTCAAGTTCTAATAGTGGTCTAAACTCAGTAGACACAAAACTTAAATCAGCACCCGAATCAATTAACACAGAGGCATAATGGTGGTTTACAAGAAACGTACCAGTGACGGTGTTGGGGTCCTGGCGTGCCTCTTGTGCTCCAATCACAAATGCCCTTCCTTGAGCCGGTTGATTGTTGATGTTGTTAGCTCGGTTATTGTTGTTACCGCGATTGTTGTTGTTGTTGCGGTTTTGGTTGTTGTTGTTGAGCTTAGGGCATCGGTTGCGGTAGTGCCCCTGCTCACCACATTCAAAACATCCCTGGTTTTGATGCTCAGTGTTTGCCCGTGGGGGAGGGTTAGTTTTGCATTCTCGGGTTCTATGTCCCCATGCCCTACAGTTTCCACAATACCCACACCCGCCTTCGTGGTGTCGGTTGCACTTATCACATTTAGGTTTGTTACCCAGATATGGTTTCGATTCGGTGGTAGTGGCAACATATGCTTTCGCATTTCCAGAAGATTTCTTGTTCTGCTGACCCTGACGATCAGCACCACTACCGTTCCACTTTCGCTTTGCACCACCAGAACTACTAACATCAGTACTGTTCGGTTCACTTTTTCCCGACACAGCTTTCTTAGTCAGATTTCCCATCCTGACTGCCTCATCGGTCAAACTTTGTGCTAGAGTAACAGCACTCCTGAATGTGTCCGGTTTAGATGACGTCACCAGACTGCAGATTTGTGGTACTAGACCAAATATGTAGCGCTCAATATGCTTATACTCTGGTGTCACCATATGTGGCACTAGACGTGCAAGTTCCTGAAACTTAGTGGTGTACCCAGCAATATCAGCACCAATCATGGTGATGTTCCACAACTCTGTTTCTATTTTCTGCATCTCACTGCGAGGGCAGAATTCCTCCAACATCAAATTCTTAAATGTTCCCCATGACATTGAATAAGCAGCTGGTCGACCAAGTGATTGGATCTGACTGTTCCACCAAGTGAGCGCTTTGTCAGCCAAAGTGCAAGTAGCATACTTCACCATACAGTCAGGTGCACAGTCACTAATGTCCAATACTGATTCAGTTTTCTCTAACCAATGAATCATACCAATTGCACCCTCGGTGCCACGGAAAGAAATTGGCTTACAAGCCTGAAATGTTTTGTATGAACACCCTTTGTGAGCATTCACGGTTGTCTCAGTATTAACAGGGGTAGATCCACTGTTGTTAACTACGGGTTCGCGACTACGGCTTGCCTCGTATTCAGCAATACCTTCAGCTATTCTTCGTGCGATCATTTGTTCGGTGGTTTCAGTGGATGGTGGTGGAGGCATAGTCGTCTTTTGACTGTTTCTAGTGACTCGTCGTTTGGGAGGCATGATTCAGCTCTGCGATGAATAAAATGCAGAGTGTTAATGTTGAGATATTGAATGTGAATAGATCAAAGATTCACATTTGATAGAAATGAATGACATGAAGAGATGAATGAATAGGGTTTTACAACACGTGCCATACAACTTTGAAACACCCATATGTACCTAGTATAATATAATCACGTTGGCCAGGCGTCATTATATAATGTCCAATACATATTTCTTTTCATTGTCGTTTAACACTGTAAATTTCAGAGGTTATCAAGAATAATTAATCATCAAGTTGTAGTATGTTTCAGGGTTTACAAGAATTGATCACAAAGTTATCAATAACGTATAGTTTTAATCACAAGTCGACAGTTGTAAGAGGAAATAATATGGTTGATAATAGATATAATGAACACGAGATGTAAACCAAACATACATCATATATTAAAGATCATAACGCTGTTACATGAGTTTAGTACAAAACGAGATGGGATTTCTAATATATCCATCGATGGTTAGCGTTATACAAAAGATGATGGGTTTCCTATACATATACCCATTCTACTAACAAAGTTCCATCCAACATACAGCTAGTCCATAACTAATACATACATATATTTCCCCAAAAGTAATAGTCTAATATGGTGTAGGCACAACCGCCATACACAGGCCTAACGAAACCATGGTAAATACATCCTAACCGCAACCATCACTGCTGCAGTCATCACACAAACACTAGCTACAATCTCTGACACCCTAGCACGCCTCTCTAAAGCTGCAACGCGTGTACGGGTGGATGCTAGACTCTGCCAGTCTGTCTGACGATAAGTCTCCACAAAATCCATCCTCTGATGGAGCATAGCCATATCCATGTCAGTACGGGAGGCATCGCTCAGTAGCTCCATCACATCTCTGCTCCTGCTAGATGATATCCTAAACATGGTGTGAACCACAGCCACAAGGGTAGGCACAGTGAGCTCCAGAGGCTCACCAGTGAGATATGCAGATGGTGGTGAGTGGGAGGACTCTCCAAACTCAAAGGTCGAGGGAATACCCTCTAGTGATCTCCACTCTCTCAATACTCGAGGCATCCAGTCCAGATGGGAAGGTCGGAGCCTCTTCTGTGGCGGCTCGACAACTGGAACCTCAGGCTCAGTCACTGGCGACTTATCGCGCGGCGCGAGTGGTCCCCTGGGAAAATCCCGAACACAGATCCTAGCTGTCATCCTAGGTACTGGCACATGAGAAGTACTCGCAACAGGTGGTGTAGAGGTAGGAGTGACCTCAGGTGCGGTCGGAGGTGGTACTAAGTAAGCATCACTAGTGTCAACAGACATGGCTCTCACATGAACTGATGACTCATCCTCTACTGTGATCGCGGGACCCTCAAAAGTAGCCTCGGTCGGCTCTTCATCCGAAGCATAAACATGGTAAAGTGATTGACTAGACATACTGTGACAAAAGAAATTGGGTGCGGCGTGTCAGTCGTATGTTAGTTGTATGCAAAGTATGTATGCATGAATGCACAAATGTTCTAGCCAAGGCTATAGTCTAGGTCTCTAAGGTTCCAAGTCACTTAAAGACTGCTAGTTCGCTATAACCAATGGCTCTGATACCAAGTCTGTCACACCCCGCCAAACGGTAATTACAATTACATAGAGTGGTTTGCGGAAGCTTAGTGATGTGGCGGGGGTGCGAGCAGTAAAACAACCAACAGTTACATACATACTCAGAGCATATGATTATCGCAGAACGAAATAGATTAAGATGCCATTAGTTAAAGTTTTACAAAAGATTACCACTTGAAAAGTGGTAACAGTAATAGTAGTAGTTGAAATCAGTATTTCATAAAATAAATAATATCAAAAGTAGATTTCATAGGTATAACTGCAGTAGTTGCAGTTATACAGAGGAAATCCAAGTGTCCCAAAAGTAGTGGCATCCTAACAAGTCCAGGGTAGTCCGTCCTGATATGCATGCAGATCTTACTTACGCTGCTAATTCCCTGAAAAACATAGAGTAAAACGTCAACAAAATTGTTGAGTGAATTCACAGTTTGTTTGTTATGTAGGAAACACAAGTTAATCATTTAAGAATAACATTTCCAAATAAGTGTTGTTTGTCAAGTAGGAAACACAAGTTATTAACAAATAACATTTCCCAAATCAGTTGTAGTTGTAATAGGAAACACAAGTTATTAATCAAATAACATTTCCTAAATCAGTTATCAGTAGGAAACACAAGTTAACCTAAATAAAGATTAACTTTTCCAAATCCGTGTACGTAGGAAATCCTTTCCTAATCAATAGTTTAGTGGGAATATTTAGACGATGATCCCTTGAAAGGTGAGCTAAACCTGTCAAGTAAGGTAACCCGATCTAACCCTATAACCAAACCACGACCCTAATCTGTTGTTGTTGTGCCAAGTAGGACATTTAAGTATACGCTCCCAAATCCGTAGGAGGGTCGTCACGGCGATAGTACTATCCGTATACTCAGTGGCTAGAGTCACCTAGCTAATGGTTATAGTCTGTAGCCATAAGGTCTTTTATGCACTACATCGTTCAGCCTAGATCTGTACCAAGATTCGTTGCCTAAATTCCCAAAATAGTTATGAAAAACCTTTCATAAAACACAGTTCAAATAGTTGTGTGAAATACCCTTTCACAAACAGTTCAAGTATGAAGTACCCCTTCATAAACAGTTCAAGCAAATACATACAGTATTTAAAGCAGTTGTCGCATGCGGTTATACATAAGATTTCTATGTTTTCCACCCCGAGTTTTAAAACATTAAAACATTGAAAAGGGGTTTGTGAACTCACTGTGAGTGCTCGGATGTGAATGCTAGCGAGATAATATAACGAAGCCCAAACGTAGTCAACCTATACACAACAATGTATTAACTATAAGTACTTTGTTTACTTATGTTAATAGTTCGTTCGTTTGAAGAAATTATCAATTTCTTAGATTTGTGTATTTCGTTGATGATTGTTGTTGGAAATATATATAATATTATCCAAGTATTGTTCGTTTGTCGAAATGTCCGAAATGTGTAAGTACATATACATATATATATATATACTTATATAGTTGAATATGTATATTCGTAAAAATATATTTTTGTTTGTTGTTTCATTCATATATATCTCGTATATATATAAATATTGTTCGACATTTAGGTTTACAAAACACAAGTCCGAATTGTCCCGTATAATGTTCATCTATAAATACGTCTCAATCATTTATAATCCCACTCGATAAATGTACGTATTTAAGTTTGTATATGTTTATAAGTATGTTACTCGTTCGTCGAAAACATTTGGGTTGTCATTTACTAGTTCATCGTAATCACATGGCTTGTCCATTACTAGTTCATCGTAATACATGGTTTGTCTATTACTAGTTCATGGTGTTTGAGTCACAACAGGTTTTGGCTACTGATGACATTCACGCGATCGGTTAAGTAGATCACGCGATCATGGTGCCAGGATGTTCACGCGATCGGTTGAGTAGATCACGCGATCGGGTGGTACGAAGAAGTTCACGCGATCGTGGTTGAAAACCACGCGATCGCGTCGTTCTGAGTTTCGAAGATTTATGAAGTTTTTAGTTTCACGCGATCGCGTTAAGTACAAAAGGGTTTTAGCTGGTTTTGCTCTTGAAAATGACGCGATCGCGTCATGTGCTTCTGCACAGAAGCATCAGACGCAGAACAGAGCTGCACAATTTTGGTCGATTTTCACTTCAATCGTTTATCGTTCGGCTTTAATACATTCCAAAAGGTTCACACTAGTACCATATCACGTTTTATCTCATTTATAATAACTTTTACATATCTAAATTGTGATTTCAAGTTTTTGGGTTAAAAAAAACCATTTTCACCATTTAAGCTTCAATCTTTCAATTTTGTTGTTTATATACATAGATTATGATGTTTATACAAGTAATATATCGAAATTTAAGCAAAGAGTTCAAGGATTTGAAGTTTTCTTACAAAATGAAAATGATGAAGATGATGAACGTTTGATGATGATGATGGTGAAGCCACTGGCTTTGTTCCACTTCCACTTCCTGATGCTGCTTACCTCTGATCTTGTTAATTTGTTTGTGAAGGAGAGAAAGAATTTGGTGAATTATGTGTGTGTGTGTTCTGCCGAAGATCACAGAGAGAAATGGAGAGGGAGTGAAATAATTCAAACGGTATGGCTCGGTTCACCTCAATTATTTGAGTTTGGTAGCCGGTTTGCGTACTGAAATTTCGAGTACGGGTATAATTATAGCAATATAAAATTTAACATTTTATATTTTTATTTTGTAGATGCTCTCCTGGTTCGTAATATATTTTCAGAATAATGAGATTATCATTATTTTTAGTAGTTGTACATTTTTGTACATTTTACTGCGCACGTCCAATTGAGCGCCAAATTTCAGTCGAGTTTCTAATTCATATTTCGAAGTAATGTTCTAAATACTTGAAAACGTACTAGAAAAATAACATTTTTCAGATTTTGACCTTTTAGGTACGTTTTAGAATTGTTTCTGTTCGTTATATAATACGTTTTATGTTAAACGTATAATTGAACCATTTTATCTATATGTTATAGATATATAATTTCTCGTAATTAATAATCGAATTATTAATTATTTCATATAACCAAATCTGGTTAATTACTTTTGTCGGCTTAGTTTCGATACGTTCGTACGTAATTTATAAATACTACGTATAATGTAATACTTTTTGTATTATTGTTTTGGGCTCGCTAGACTCATATCACATCATAGGTTTAGTTTAAAACAAATGCAGGGAATTAGCGTAAGAAATGCATGTAATTAAGTATAATTATATACCTAATTTGGAGGAGTGTCACATTGCTCCACTTCTGCTAATTCAAGGTAGGGAAGATAGACTAATGTGGAAGAATAGCAAGGGTAAGCTATGTCCTTTTACTGTTAGTAATGCTTAGAATGGATTGTGTAACAACCCCAAAATTTGGGTAAATTTAAAATTTTCCTAATTACGTGTTTACTACTTGTATTTAATATGAAATAGGATTAAATACATTACTTACTTATATATATATATATATGGATGGAATATATGTATATATATACGCGTATACGATACGTTTAAATCGTATAAAACTACAATTGTACAAACATACGGACGTTGGTAAAACAATTATTAAATAATTTGAAATTATTTAATTACTTCAATTATTACTTTATATTATGTTTATAATATAACGAAAACTTACGTTTTTAAACAAAACGTTACCGAACTCTCCGAAAACTCGACCAACCGACAAAACAAAACAAAGTTATATTTTATAACTTCAAAACTAGTATTTTGGTAGAATACTTCAAGTAAAAATATCGCGATTGCACGCGTACGGGTAACACGTTTAGAAACATTACACAATTCGAATAAACACGCGATTCGCGACCAATGACCAAACGAAATCTCGAGTATTATTTTAGTAACTTAAAATATGTTATTTGAGTAAAACTTTTATTAGAAATATTGTATCTTAAATCGTTAACAAGACGTAATATATAAAACGTTATACGATTTAATAAAATGCAACACGAACGGGGAAACAAACACGGGACTTAACGTAACTTTGGGGAACAAAATTTAACACCTCTCACACCCCTTGGGGCCCACAAAACCGGCCATGGGAGAGGGGTAAGGCCTCCCATGGTTTCTTGCCTTATGAAATACACAAACACACCCTTACACACTCTACCTCCCATCCCTCTTTCTCATTCACTTTCACTACACTCAAACAACCCATCCTCACCCTCTCTCCTTCTCTCTCCCACGAAATCCAGCCACCACCCTCATCCACCATCAACCACCATCGGCCACCACCTCATTCTTGACGGAAAACGAAGCCGAAGACACAAAAACGATCACCTACGCGTGTACATCACTTCTACCGTCTCCGTTTCTTCATACGCTTTGTAAGAACCTCATGACTCATATATTTTACTTTTAATATGTGTATTAACATGTTGTGTTGCTTATTTAACAAAGAGATGTCCAAATCTAAACTTGAAACACGTTTTGTAAACATATATATGTACACAGTTTTCTGCCCAGAAAAACGACCTCACGAAAACAACCATAACTCGAGTTGTAGACTAAATAAACGGGTGAGACCACTTGGAAAAGTTTGGTATTTTCGTCGTGAACAAAAAGTTCTTCTTTAGCTACCTCCAGAAATACACCCATTATCGGCTATTACTTGATCTTCGGACATATCACTGTTTTGGCCGGAATTTGTATATATCATTTCTTAATTTTTGTTAAAAATAGTAGATGGACACTAAAGTTCTCGGGAAAATAAAGAAATGATCTAGAGACATAGGAGAACAGTTGGTAATTTTTGCGGGACTTTATTCGGACTAACCGTTAGAGAAAACGAGGGTTTCGTTAAGACAAAATCTGGAAAACCTTAACCCGGGGACTGTTTTGGTAATTTCATAAAAACCGACACCTCGAGAACCTCTAGAACGTAAATATAAGTTGTTAAGTGTTATTTTGCCATAATATAACTTAAATAAAAGCCTCAGGTCAAGACTCGAACGTTTGACCCCAAAACCGAGCCAAAATCATAAACAGACCTTTGTGTCGCATCGGACCAAAAGTTCATGCGACACAACACCTATGTCGCATGCTATGTCGTATATTATGTCGCAATATATGCGACACAACTCTTATGTCGCACGTTATGTCGTATCATCTACGACACAAAGTTTACCTATCGCTTGATTGCGACACAACGACTATGTCGTATCGTTGTGTCGTACCTTTGTCTGCGACACAACCATTGTGTCGCATAAACACTAAACCCGAACCAATCCTTACGACGCAAACCTTATGTCGCATATGGACTGCGACACAATCATTGTGTCGCAGATAGCCCAGACCAGAAAACAAAATATTATCTAAGTGTCGAAATCACTTTTCAAATACGGAATCAAATACGATACAACTTATACATGAAAATACTATACTTTTGAAAGTATACAACAATACTTGAATACGTACAAGACTATATTAAACTGAACGTGAGATTTCACTCACACCCGCACACGAGTTTACACTCGAAATACTTAGGAGATTACACTCCAACGAACTTACTCTTGTACACTACACGGATTACAACCGATACAAACTTACAAGTTCACCCACTAGTTACGTGCTGGATTACACGTTAACTGATACGAACTTACATACGAATACTTACGAGATTTCACTCGTACCCTTTGGGGTTTAAGCCCATTGGAACTTACGCAAACGATACATGTTGTAATACAAACAAACGATTATACGAGTATACTTTACAACTGTACAACTACTATGAATACATAATAATAATGGATGGAATTATTATTATACACCGATAACAAACGAACCGTACAACTTTTATACAAAATACGATTTACAAACAATTACAAACTTACAAACAAACAAATGGACATTTCCTAGTTAAGTGGACAACTAGCATGGATACTTTACAAGTATTCCATTTACTTACTAAACCTTGCGCGTATTAGGACGCTAAGGGTTGCTAGTACGGGAATACTACTTGCTTACTTACTGCATTGTCTGCCAGACTCAGGTGAGTCTTACAGCCCCTACTTTACTGTTTTATACTCAGGGGTGAGATGCATTACTGTTTTACATGAACACACAAAACTTACTTGCTGCCATGATTTACTTACTGTACGAGATTTACGATACGCCAATTGCATGAGTTTACGACTAATCCAATGAAATCCTCCTGAACCATAGTTGTTAGTTATGTGATAAGCGCGAGTTTTAGTATATGGATCCATATGGGACTGACAATCCCCGCCCGGGGTAGCAAGCACTACCACGAACCGTTCCTGTAGAAACGGGCGTTTCTTACTCGTTCCGTATGAATGTTTTGGATTACATTCATGAGGGGGTACCGATATTTACTGTACGTTAAGCATCAACTATGGGGGCTCATGGCGATTGTATCAAACGGTTGTATATCCTACAACCACCCACTTATTAAAACTTAAGTAATTGATGAGCATAACCTGTGATCATTACTTGCTGGCTAGCTATGATTTACAAATACTACACGTGTGTTCAAACTGTTTACTTACTTACAAACCTGTGAGATTCACCAACCTTTTTGGTTGACCGTTTTAGTAATGCTTCTCAGGTACACAGCATCAGTAGGGATGCCCAGCAGGATAAGCTTACTTAGCTCGAGTCGCATGCATTACAAGCTTGGAGATTTTCTTACATTACTTTTGTACTAGCTGTTATGTATTAGAATCTCTAAGAATTTACTTTAACTCGAGCTTGTATTTTGAAACTACTTATGTATTAATGTTATAACTTTTCGAACGTCTCATTTAGAGTCGTTCACTGTATCCTTTGTGCTTGTGATTATTGATTAGTAACACCCAAAACATCGCTTCCGCAAACTGTTAAATTTGGGGGTGTAACAGATTGGTATCAGAGCCTAAGGTTATAGTGAACTAGGTTGCATTTAGTGGGCCTAGACTATGACCGTTAGGCAGTATTCCTCATTAGGTATAACTGGTTCAGGAATTACAGCATACAAGTTTAATTTAACATAGCCTGATCAACTATGTACAATTAAACGAAGATGATGTAAGTTCTGAAAGGGGTTATGTTGAACAGGAATGCAATAGCTGACTCTGACCTCGAGAGAACCGGGACTTTTACTTGACTGTGCTAGACACGAACTAGGCGGTTATGTGTTATATATATATATATATACATAGGCCTTTTTCCCGACACGATGCTCTCTCTCAACTGCTGCGAAATTTATTCTCAACTTACATTAACCAAACGACATCTCGATTCTCGTCATTCTATTTTTATTCAACTTTTACGAATTCATACGTCTGACGACTTCTACACCGTTATAACTGACAATCATAGCTAATCGAATATCCTTTGATATGAAGATCGGGATTCTGTTTTATTCACTAACTCTACCCAATTCAACGTTTATAACATTTTACGACGTACCCACCGTACTGTTAGATGTATCCTAATAAAATCATTTTCAACTCAAGTCTCCTTCAGACTTCAAAACTTTTCAACCAATTCTTACTATCAAAATTATTACTCAATTTCTTACAAAATGTTTTATAAAATTCTCAAAATTTCAAAACTATATAACTTATTATTAATTCACAGCTTTGAACAAATTTCAACCTTTGACGAAATTCTTTTGAACTTACTAAATCATCACAATCATAATTCTTGTTCAAACCTTCACATGTTCTTTATTTATTGTTTCAAGGAACATGCCTCCTCGACGACAAATTATGCTTACCGAAGCCGAAGTCGCGGGCCTAATTGCCCGTAGCGTGGCTCAAGCTCTAGCTACCCGGACTTCTGCACCCGGTAGTGAAGATACCGCTAACAACGGACCACAACCCAAAACCTGCACCTACAAAGATTTCCATAACTGCAAACCCTTGACTTTTCAAGGAACCGAAGGAGCGATTGGTCTGATTCGTTGGACCGAGAAAATCGAATCAGTGTTCCTCATCTGCAACTGCAAGGAAGAGGATAAAGTCAAATTCGCCGCCAGCACCTTTTCTGAAACCGCCCTAACCTGGTGGAACACTTATGCGCAAACGGTGAGTATTGCCGATGCTTACAAATTACCGTGGGATGAACTAAAGAATATGCTGAGAGGCGAGTACTGCCCAAGAGACGAGCTGAAACAGTTGGAATTAGAATTCTGGAATCACAAGATGCAAGGCGACGATATCACCGGTTACACCAACCGTTTTCACCAGCTGGCACTTCTGTGCCCATCCATGGTTGATCCTGAATACAAAAGGATCGAAAAATACGTTGATGGACTGCCCGAGCGACTTCAAGACTTAGTTACTTCATCTAAACCGGGAACCATTCAGAGCGCCATTCGTATGGCTCATGAGTTAACGGCTAATTCTGTTCGCCGTGGCTCGACTTCGACCCCACCTGCGAATAACAAACGTAAATGGGAAGTGATTCCCCACTCATCCAACTCTACCTCTGACAAAAAGCCTGCAACTGTCAATGCCAATGACTCAAGGGCTTACAAGGGGAGCAAGCCTTACTGCTCCAAATGTAGTCGTCATCATAACGGCTCCTGTCCCTGTTCCAAATGCAAGAAATTCGGGCACTTGGCCCAAGACTGTCAAACCAACCCCACTGGTACTGATACTCCTGCACCCAAGACCTGCTATGAGTGCAATGGTACCGGGCACTTTAGGAAAGATTGCCCAAAACTGAAACTCCGAACCAACAATACGAGGAGCAGAGCTTATGTGATTAACGCCAGGGAGGATGACCCGAACCCGAGACTTTGCGATTTACTCAACCCGGGTACGCTCATTCTTTGACTACCCGAATCTGTTTTCTCATAAATCTCTCGCATAATGATTGATGTATAACTGTATTTTAGTCTGTGTGTTTTCTTTGATCCTAAGTACACAATAGGATTAGGAGACGACCGATAACTTAAATCCCGACAACACAATTTGCCTTACAATTTAGATACAGTAACCAAACTTCCTTCCCAATTATCTCACACTGGTTGAGGCCGGGAACTCATCTACTATTCATTACTTTAAACAGATGATTTAATATAACTTCACTTACTTGGGGCAAATTCTTAAATAGAACACTTATTTCGTAGGAAATGACAACTCCCTCCGTCAACAACCCTACACTGCAAAATGAACTGCTAAGTGAGGAACCGAAGATGTTTCCTTACCTCCTTGAACTCGAGTGTGATACAGAACACTCCGCTGAATCAGCAATGGCACATGCTGTTCCTGCTGATCCAACTGCTGCAAAAGCACCAGTTGATGTAACCTTGACTGCTAAATCAGTCAGCCACCTCAACCAAACTATCGATTCGCTGCGAAAACAACTAACTGAAGCACGTGAAGACATTGATGACCTACGACGAATTGCCTTCCAAAATGATCTGCGTATGCGTGAATATGAGCTACGTTTAATAGCTTTAGAAAACCCCACTTCACCACCAACTTCACATGGTACTTCTACTGAAGAGGATACCGACACTGACTGTACCCCGCCTCCAGCAAAAAGGGCGAAAATCACTCCGACCAACTCTTCAGGAAATTACTTGGGAAAGAAACCTTTCTGTTCCCGATGTACTCGGCATCATGAAGGACCGTGTACCATACCCACTGGTCAATGCAAATCATACCCTAAAAGTACGAACCCTTCCAAAGCGAAACTTTGCTTCAACTGTGGGAGTGCCGGCCACCTCAAGGCCAAATGCCCACTACCTCCAGGCAACTAAATTTAGGGTACGTTACCACCTAACGATTTCTTAATTTCAAACACTGTAGGACCTACCCTACTACTATAGGCTACTAGTACTTATTGTAGCTACCTGACGAATATCGAGCTACCGATTACTACTTCGAACAAATTTCGGGACGAAATTTTCATAACAAGGGGAGAATGTAACAACCCCAAAATTTGGGTAAATTTAAAATTTTCCTAATTACGTGTTTACTACTTGTATTTAATATGAAATAGGATTAAATACATTACTTACTTATATATATATATATATGGATGGAATATATGTATATATATACGCGTATACGATACGTTTAAATCGTATAAAACTACAATTGTACAAACATACGGACGTTGGTAAAACAATTATTAAATAATTTGAAATTATTTAATTACTTCAATTATTACTTTATATTATGTTTATAATATAACGAAAACTTACGTTTTTAAACAAAACGTTACCGAACTCTCCGAAAACTCGACCAACCGACAAAACAAAACAAAGTTATATTTTATAACTTCAAAACTAGTATTTTGGTAGAATACTTCAAGTAAAAATATCGCGATTGCACGCGTACGGGTAACACGTTTAGAAACATTACACAATTCGAATAAACACGCGATTCGCGACCAATGACCAAACGAAATCTCGAGTATTATTTTAGTAACTTAAAATATGTTATTTGAGTAAAACTTTTATTAGAAATATTGTATCTTAAATCGTTAACAAGACGTAATATATAAAACGTTATACGATTTAATAAAATGCAACACGAACGGGGAAACAAACACGGGACTTAACGTAACTTTGGGGAACAAAATTTAACACCTCTCACACCCCTTGGGGCCCACAAAACCGGCCATGGGAGAGGGGTAAGGCCTCCCATGGTTTCTTGCCTTATGAAATACACAAACACACCCTTACACACTCTACCTCCCATCCCTCTTTCTCATTCACTTTCACTACACTCAAACAACCCATCCTCACCCTCTCTCCTTCTCTCTCCCACGAAATCCAGCCACCACCCTCATCCACCATCAACCACCATCGGCCACCACCTCATTCTTGACGGAAAACGAAGCCGAAGACACAAAAACGATCACCTACGCGTGTACATCACTTCTACCGTCTCCGTTTCTTCATACGCTTTGTAAGAACCTCATGACTCATATATTTTACTTTTAATATGTGTATTAACATGTTGTGTTGCTTATTTAACAAAGAGATGTCCAAATCTAAACTTGAAACACGTTTTGTAAACATATATATGTACACAGTTTTCTGCCCAGAAAAACGACCTCACGAAAACAACCATAACTCGAGTTGTAGACTAAATAAACGGGTGAGACCACTTGGAAAAGTTTGGTATTTTCGTCGTGAACAAAAAGTTCTTCTTTAGCTACCTCCAGAAATACACCCATTATCGGCTATTACTTGATCTTCGGACATATCACTGTTTTGGCCGGAATTTGTATATATCATTTCTTAATTTTTGTTAAAAATAGTAGATGGACACTAAAGTTCTCGGGAAAATAAAGAAATGATCTAGAGACATAGGAGAACAGTTGGTAATTTTTGCGGGACTTTATTCGGACTAACCGTTAGAGAAAACGAGGGTTTCGTTAAGACAAAATCTGGAAAACCTTAACCCGGGGACTGTTTTGGTAATTTCATAAAAACCGACACCTCGAGAACCTCTAGAACGTAAATATAAGTTGTTAAGTGTTATTTTGCCATAATATAACTTAAATAAAAGCCTCAGGTCAAGACTCGAACGTTTGACCCCAAAACCGAGCCAAAATCATAAACAGACCTTTGTGTCGCATCGGACCAAAAGTTCATGCGACACAACACCTATGTCGCATGCTATGTCGTATATTATGTCGCAATATATGCGACACAACTCTTATGTCGCACGTTATGTCGTATCATCTACGACACAAAGTTTACCTATCGCTTGATTGCGACACAACGACTATGTCGTATCGTTGTGTCGTACCTTTGTCTGCGACACAACCATTGTGTCGCATAAACACTAAACCCGAACCAATCCTTACGACGCAAACCTTATGTCGCATATGGACTGCGACACAATCATTGTGTCGCAGATAGCCCAGACCAGAAAACAAAATATTATCTAAGTGTCGAAATCACTTTTCAAATACGGAATCAAATACGATACAACTTATACATGAAAATACTATACTTTTGAAAGTATACAACAATACTTGAATACGTACAAGACTATATTAAACTGAACGTGAGATTTCACTCACACCCGCACACGAGTTTACACTCGAAATACTTAGGAGATTACACTCCAACGAACTTACTCTTGTACACTACACGGATTACAACCGATACAAACTTACAAGTTCACCCACTAGTTACGTGCTGGTGTTGATACATGTTTGTGTGTCTGTCAGTTGGTCTATTGAGTTGTAAGTGTCGTTAATTAGTTTTATTAGAAAAGTCATTTTCTGTATTAGCGACACTTAAGTTTAGCATTAGGCGACACTTGCCTTAGTGACGCATAGCGACACTTAGGTAAGTGACGCATGAGGGCGGCGACATGCGACACTTCCCAAGTGACGCATGTCTGCCGATTTTGTTAGTATAAATTGAAACCTACGGGTTTTCGGCTAGGGTTGACGAAACCCTAGCACCATTTGTCGACTAAGCACTTCTGTAAACAGTTTCAATACGAATTACAAGCTAATATACTCGTTTACTTTGATTAATCATTGTTTCGGTTTGAGTTTATTACTTGTTTGTGTAATTGATTGATTCCGCCAATCTATTACTATCGATCAACACTCAGATCCACATCCAGGGGGCACTCTCAACTGGTATCAGAGCTTCGGAGTTGATTTGATCGACGTGTGTACGTGTATTGAAGTGTTTTCGGTTCGATTTTGTGAAGATCAAAGTCATTCTAGCAAGATTAGGATCGATTTGGTGCTATTACTGTGTTTTGAGTAAAGATTTACAGGTTTCGTACGATTGGGACTCAAGAATTTTCGTTAGGTTTACGAAAATTCGATTTTTAGGGTTTTTGGGTGTTCACAGCCGTTTCTGCGTCACTCAGAGCGTCACTTCGACACTTTGTGCGGCACTTCGAGCGACACTTCTGTAAGGAACAATTAGGGTTTTTACGACACTCAAGTGCGTCACTTAGTAACGTCACTTGAGTATTATACGTCACTTACATAAGTGACTCCTACTGTTCAATCCGACACTCTTCTGCGTCATTTGATACGACACTTGTGTGTCATCCGTCACTTACTGCTAGTGACGCGTTATTACTGTGAGTCACTGAAAGCGTCACTTACTTTAGTGACGCCTGTTATTGCTAAGCGACACTCAAGTCCGTCACTTGAGTACGTCACTTACGCGTTTATAAGACACTAATCTCTAGTGTCGTTCTGTTTGTTTACCCGTCACTCGATAGCGTCACTTATCAAGTGCCGCTAGTCTTTGCGACACTAAGGTGCGTCACTTACCAAGTGACGCCTTTGTTACTAATCAGCTTCCAAGTTTTTTTTTTAGTTGATTTTACAGGTACGCTTCAATGTCTGATAAGGAAGATATTAGAGGAATCAGAGAGATGCTCAGACAGAGCAATGATATTGGCTCCAGTAATAAACCTCCATTCTTTGGACCAGATTTGGATTATGTGTATTGGAGAGATAGATATGAACAGTATATAGATTTCCACTGTCCTGAATTGTGGGGACCTTTAAAAGAACGATATGTTGCTCCAGTGGCTGAAGGGAATTATCGTGGTGTTCCTCCAGCTAAAACATATAATGCTATGTCACCTCAAGAGAAAAAGGAGTATGAAACAGAAAGAAAGGCTCATTCTTCTATCTGTATGTGTTTGCCAAAGGATGTTATGAGACTCTTTAAATCTCATGACACAACTTATGATCTGTGGAAGGCAATTGAGACAAGATGCGGAGGAAATGAAAAGTACAAGGAGGCTAAGCTAGAATTAATCAAAAAGCAGTATGATTTATTTGACATGATTCCAAATGAGCTGACTTCTAGTCTATTCACTCGATACTCACATCTGGTTAGTGAGTTAAATGAAGGAGGATACAATCTTCCTGCACTTGAGGTAAACAAGAAGTTGCTGGACGTGTTGCCAAGTGCTTGGGATGTGAAAGTCCAATTTTTAAAAGAAAATCCAGAATTACAGAGGATGACTTTGGATCAATTGATAGGTATTCTACAAGCTCATGCGATGGAATTGAAGAAGAAAGAATGTAAGTCAGGTGGATCTGTACAGAATGCCACAACTGGTGGAGTTGGTCTAGTCAATTCTGGCAAGAGTTACGGTGGAGTAGCTTTTATAACGGATACCAATTCATCTTCTGCTTCTTCTGGAGTTCATCATACAGCTTATCTTTCTGGAACATCTCAAGGAAATCAACAACAGGCTTCAGTTTCACCAGCAATACAAGAGCAAGCTGCAATTTATACAGCTTTTCTGAGCTCTTACAAAGATTTGGTTACTCAACCAAATACAACTTTGGAACTGATCAAGGAGGATTACGGACAATTGGATGAAGATGATCTAGAACAGATGGACTTGAACTGGAACATTGCTATGATAACAAGAAGGGTTCAAAAATTCTTGCAACGAACTGGACGCAAGAGTTTAGAAGGCAATGGGAAGTCAGGATTTGGTTTTGATAAAAGCAAGGTCCGTTGTTATAACTGCCAGAATTTGGGTCATTTCGCTAGGGAATGCGAGAAACCCAAGATGCCACCGTCGGGCCTTACTAAACCTGATCCTCCAAAAACGAAAGAAGAGGGCAAGACGTTAGTTGTGGACAATGCTTTGGTGGTTTTTGAGCCAACTACTCATGACTGGAATGCGGAGGCTACAAAGTTTCAACAGTGTCTCATGGCTCATATTACACCTGAGGTACAAAATGAATCACCTGCACCTTTAAACTGTATCTCATGCATTAATCTAACTGAATCTCTAGAGGCTTTTCAAAAGGATAACCAAGAGTTGCGAGATAAAGTTGCAAAACTTAATGAGTCAAATAAGTTTTTGAAAGAAAATGAAAAACTCTATGAAAAACATATTGAAGCTCATAAGTTAGATACTCAAACTTATAAAGCTAAAGTTTTTAGTCAACAGGATGCAATTAAAAGTTATCTTACTGAAATTGAACTGTTAAACAAAGAGCTTTCAGACTTAAAAAGTGAGTATGGTAATTATCAAGATAAAGTCTTAGGGTCAACTTCTGCGACAATGATCTTTAATGAAATTATTAGCAATCATAAGCAGGATAGGAAAAGTAAAGGAGGAAAAGGAATAGGTTTTGTTGAAATAGCACCTCCTACTACTTATACTCCTTTACCTGTTAAGGAAGGCCTTGATGAAATTCCAGTTGATTATGCTAAGTTGTTGGGTATCAAGGGTAAAGTGGCTAAATCCAACAAACAGGAGAAGGAGAAAACCACGAGGCCAGAGTATCCCACTCCTAAGTTTGTTAAGCCACTGAATAAATCTCCTGTTAGTGCTGAGGAGATTGTTGAGGAAAAGGATGCATCTCCAGTTTGTTTTGAGGAGATCGTTGAGATTGAGGATATTACGGATCAGGAGTATCCTGAAGTTAAGAGAGTTGAAGTTAAACCTGAAAAGGAAATTTCAAAAGTTGAACCTGAAATTAAGGTTCAAACAAATAAGGGTAAAGCCAAGGTTTTAAACTCAAAACAACAAACTTTACAGTCACCTGTAAAGATTTTGCAACGAAAATTAGTAAATGAAAAAGTTTTGTCTGATAAACCTTCAACTTCGACCTCTCAACCAAAGCAAACATTTTCTAAGACATGTACTCAATGTTCATGTTCTAGAAATGTTTCTCCACCTCCTGTGGTAATGCCTCAGCCTCAACCGTTAGTTGAGACTCGTTCTTGTTTCTACTGCAAGAGACAAGGACATTTAATCCGTGACTGTCCCAAGCTGTCAAATCAGCGCTATGGGAGAGAGATGCCTAGGACATCAGTTTATAGAAATTCTTTTTCAAAATCTCCACCTAGGCGTTACTCAAAGTCTCCCAAGCCTGTTCTGAAGCTAAGTAATGTTGAGCAAAAACCTTTGCCAATTCAGAAGCCCAACATTATTTCTGATATCAATTCCGAACCTTCAAAAGTTTGGAAACGAAAAGAGTCTGATGTTGACTCTTCAGTCGTCAACAATAACACTTCAGATAAAAATTCTAATTTATTTAAAGATAAAATCCTATCTGATGTGCTTATTGTTGATGACCATGGAAGACCTAAGTCTGTAAAGGCTTGGGTCTCCGTTTCTCACTAATCTCTTTCTTTGATGTGTTGCAGCAGTCGGAACGTGTGAAGGATAGTTTATGGTATATGGATAGTGGCTGCTCGCGACACATGACTGGCGATGTGTCTCTTCTGACGGATATTAAACCATACTCGGGAGGATACGTTGCTTTCGCGGGAGATTCAGGAGGAACGATTTCGGGAAAGGGAACGCTAACAAATGGAAAAGTTAGCTTTGAAAATGTGAATTATGTGGCTGAGCTAACTCACAACTTGCTGAGCGTTTCACAAGTTTGTGACAAGGATTACACCACTTTATTCACAAAGACGGAATGTGTAATATTGAAGCCGGGGTATGTCATTCCTGAGGATTGGGTATTGATGCGTGCACCTAGAAAGAATGACACCTATGTGATGAATATGCGAACTGTGGAGACTACAAGTGACTATACTTGTCTTCTTTCAAAGGCTTCAGAAAAGGAATCACTCCTTTGGCACAGACGGATGGGACATATTCATTTCCGTAAAATGAATTTTCTGATTAATAATGATTTAGTGAGGGGAGTTCCAAAACAGTCATTTGCTTTACAAGATGACTGTGTTTCTTGTCACAAAGGAAAACTCCACAAGAAGTCCCACAAGTCTAAGGTTGTGAATTCTATTGCAGCTCCGTTGGAATTACTGCATATGGATCTGTTCGGTCCAGTTTCCACAAAGAGCATTGGTGGTCGGTCTTACTGCTTGGTAGTTACTGATGACTACTCAAGGTTTTCGTGGGTATATTTCTTGACTACAAAGGGGGAGACTCCTGATATTCTGGTGTATTTGTTGGATAAGTTGGCAAATCTATGCAACTTAAAGGTGAAAAGGATTCGAAGCGACAATGGAACTGAATTCAAGAACTCAACTCTCGAATTGTTTTGTGCTACAAGAGGAATTGAGCATCAATTCAGTGCTCCAAGGACTCCACAACAGAATGGAGTTGCAGAAAGAAAGAACAGGACAATTATAGAGACAGCTCGGACTATGTTAGCTGACTCTAAATTACCAATCATCTTCTGGGCTGAGGCAGTTAATACTGCCTGTTATGTTCTCAACAGAGTGCTCACGGTTAAGAAAAAGAACAAGACGTGTTATGAACTTTTCAATAACCGTAAGCCAAACCTTCAGTTCTTAGAACCATTTGGGTGTCCATGCATGATCATGATTACAAAAGATAAGGTCTCTAAGTTTGGTGACAAAGCTATTGAAGGGATTTTTCTTGGATATTCAGTCAATTCTCCGAACAAAAGAGTCTTTAACAAATCAACGAATCAGATTGAGGAACAGTTTGAAGTAAAATGTTTAAGGTATACGGAACCTCCTCAAGGAACAGGTCCGGATTGGTTCTTCAACTATGGAAATCTCTTTGACTCTTTCAAAATTCCTGATGATGATGAAACGGAAGAGTTAGTTTCCATGCTACATGGACTTGATTTTTCTCAAGATACACCAGTTAGTAAACCAGCCGACCCATCTCCTAATGCAACACCCGAATCACCACCAACTGATACTACACCAATACCAACACCCACACCACCATCAACAACACCTATTCCGACATCTACTTCTCGAGTTACACCATCGAAAGATGCTCCTTCTACCTCTAAAACAGTGTATAACTACACCAAGGAGCTTCCGTATGATCCAAACATGCCATCATTAGAGGAAGGGGGAGAGGATGAGGTAAGTGATGAGGGAGAGGAAGCAGAAAATATGAATTATTCTCATTTATTTTCTCAAGGAGATGAAGATGATGATGCTTCTCCGAATATTTCTGCAAATGAGGGAGATCTGAGTAATCTGGAACAGAATCTTGTGCCAGATCAAATTCCAGTGACTCGGATACATAAGGATCACCCCATTGATAATATCATTGGTGATCCTCATGCAAAGGTTCAAACAAGACATCAAGCGAAACAGACTGATACTGAACAACTTTCGGGTCTGGTGGCTAATGTTAATTCATGTTATCTTTCGCAGAATGAACCTAAGAAAGTTGAAGAGGCCTTAAAAGATCCATCCTGGATCGAGGCCATGCAAGAGGAACTACAACAATTTGAAAAGTTGCAAGTCTGGGAAGTAGTTCCCTTACCCAAGGGTGCCCACTTGACTGGCACTCGTTGGGTTTTTCGTAATAAGATGGATGATAGGGGCGTTGTAATTCGTAATAAAGCACGTCTAGTAGTTCAAGGCTTCAGTCAAATTGAGGGGTTGGACTATGATGATGTATTTGCCCCTGTTGCTCGATTGGAATCCATACGCATTTTTCTGGCATACGCGTCCTTCAAGGGATTTCGCGTCAATCAACTTGATGTGAAAAGTGCGTTTCTGTATGGAAAGGTTGACAACGATGTGTACGTTAAGCAGCCTCCTGGTTTTGAAGACCCTGCGCATCCTGAATACGTCTGTAAATTGAACAAGGCGTTGTATGGTCTTCACCAAGCACCAAGACTTTGGTACGAGAGGCTAACTACACATCTGATTAAGCATGGTTTTGTGAGAGGGAACATCGATAGCACGCTATTTATTCTTCGTGAACAGTCAGAGGATAGGGAAGATTTGCTACTTGTGCAGGTTTACGTGGACGATATTATCTTCGGGTCTACCAATGAGGCAATGTGTAAGAACTTTGAGAAAATCATGAAGTCTGAGTTTGAGATGAGCGCAATGGGGGAGCTCACTTTCTTTTTAGGTGTACAAGTTGAGCAGCTTGCAAAAGGTATTTATATACATCAGTCAAAATATGTCAATGACATGTTGACTAGGTATGACCTGCTCACTTGTAAAACCTATGGGACTCCCATTGAGCTTAATCACAATCTCAAGCTTGCTGAGGAAGATGAAGATTGCAAGGAGAGGGACTATCGTTCAATGATAGGTTCTCTTATGTATTTGACTGCCTCAAGACCGGATATTGTATTTGCCGTGTCGATTTGCTCACGTTATCAGGCTAAACCAAAGGTGTCACATATGAAGGCAGTAAAGCGAATTTTTGGTTATCTCAGAGCTAGACCTACCCTTGGTCTTTGGTATTCAAATGAGAAGACTTTCGCTCTCACAGCCTATTCAGATTCGGATCATGGAGGTTGCAGTATCGATAAGAAGTCTACAACGGGTGGATGTCAGTTTCTGGGAACGCGTTTGGTCTCGTGGCAGTGCAAGAAGCAAACTACAGTCTCTCTTTCTACAGCAGAGGCTGAGTATGTTGCTGCCGCTAGTTGCTGTGCTCAAGTTCTCTGGATTCAGCACCAATTACGCGATTACGGGTTACTTCTTACTATGACTCCCATTCACATAGATAACACTGCTGCTATTTCTATCACACGCAATCCCGTACAGCACTCTAAGACAAAACATATTGAACTTAGGTTCCACTTCATACGGGATTGCTATGAAAAACACTTGATAGACCTGGTCCACATAGACACCCTTAAACAAAGTGCTGACCTATTCACCAAAGCCTTTTCACGTGCTCGATTTGATGAACTGGTCAACATGATCGGTTTAAGATTCTTTGGGTCTAAAAAGTAATGTGTGACTTGGATAGTTAACGTTATTTGCTTTTATGTGTGTTTATTTAAAAAAAAAAAAAAAAAAAAAAAAAAAAAAAACATACATATTTGCAACAGCCACTCTTTATACTCTTTAGTATCAAAGAAAACGCAAGGTTGCTACATTTTTAAAATAGACGTTGAAGTTGTGTCTGTAAACAACTTGGGATATGATAGTACATCGGGTGACATGCACAAAATGGAATTTTAAGGTTTATCTTGGATGTGTCAGTAGATTTATCTGACACACTTAAAACAGTTTTTATCTAAATTATCTTCATCACACGATGTATTGGTAGGCATGGTACACACCGGTCTCTGAGGTATTAAGAAGTAATTTACATACATGTCTATGATCATGTGGTAAACACCTTGTGATGTACGACTTTAAGTCTTAATTCCTTAGCATAGCTTGACATACTTCTATTTTTGGATCGTATATCTGAGATCTTTTGGGGGAGTATGCTGATTGTTTCCTCTGTTGTACGAAAGTGCAGACCTGGTCTCAATTCAGCTTACTCTCAAAACTAAGCAAACGTAAGTCAATGCACTTGCAAAGTCTTAAATTTAAGATACTACACAAGGTCGCCACAAATTTGGTTTGACTGCGTTTAGTTTTGCTTATACCTGAATCAAGTTATGTTGCTCTGTTGTACGCAAGTACAGACCTGTCACCGCTGGCTTGATTCTTAAAATTGATTCTCTTATATTCCTTCTAAATTTGGAAACTATGTTCATGTCTAAGTTATAGGGGTATATCTATGGTGGGGACCATGGTGCAATATTCATACTAACAATAAAAGGTTACCTCACAGACACGGATGTAACATGTTTAGGTGGACAAACAATACCAATAATTGTTTTGAAATAATTTTTATACAAGGTGTTTTAAATGTGCCAAGTAAATTTAAAGTGGACAAATATACTGATGATCGAAATAACACTTACCATTCCTAATAATTGCATGTTATTCCGATATGATCCCTAACCAGACTTAATCAACTCCGTCACCAAAAAGAATGTATTTAGTTTGGATTTATTTATTTATTTTTTATTTATTTTTTAACCAAGTCACATTTACTGTCAAATTGAGTACTGCGCAAAAGATCGATAAAATTTTAAATTTTTTCAAAAACTGTCGATATGCGTCACTTCCTAAGTGACGCTCATAGTGACGCATAAGAGTGACGCTTTAAGAGTCGTTCTAAGTGACGCTGATTAGAGTTTTGGTATAAATAGTCCTTATCCGGCACTCATTTCTACCACCAACACTATTCACTACGCGTCACTTCCACTACCCTTGCGTCACTTCTCTCGTCGCTGCGTCACTTCGACTGTTCGTGCTTTCCGATCGATCTACGGCTTTTCGTGTATTTTTCGTGCAATCGGTCTCCGTTACCTTGTTCATATCACTCATACGCATCATTAGGTACCATTTTTATCTATTATAATTGCGTATTCATGATTTAATCGTAGATTGAAGTTTCGGGTTTTTAGGGTTTATGAAATCATGATTATTGGGGATCGTTTTGTTATTGTTTTGTGTTAATAAACGGTGTGTTTTCCTCGTCTTTACTTGCCGCACCGTTTGGTTAACTCGTTTTCAAAAAACCCCAAAATTGGTTCGTCGTGATTTCTGGGCTTGAACAGTGACACGATGATCTTCATCGTTGCGTCACTTCAAGCGTCACTTCCTTAAGTGACGCTTAATGGTAATTTCACAGGATAAATGTAACTTCCACAAGTGACGCCTTTAACCGTCACTTTGCTGAGTGACGCCTTTATGCGTCACTCCCACATAATACTTACCGAGTGACGCTTTGATCCGTGACTTTCTTAACTGACGCTGTCAGTGCCGCTTTAACTGACCGTCACTTTCTAAATGACGCATACCCGTCACTTGTTAAGTACCGCTTGAATGATACATGTTACGGCAACGTCACTTACACCAGTGACGCTTTCAATGCGTCACTTACCTTAAGTGACGCATCCTTCTGATTTCTGATTTTCATACGGCACTCCTTAAGTGTCGGCTGTCTTACGTGCGTCACTTCTTCAGTGACGCTATAACATCAGATTTTTTCGATTATGTGTTTGAGCTTATTCTGTAACGATTCTTCGTGTTCTTGTCTGGTTTATAGTTACAGATGGAGCATCTTCATGATTATTATCGTCGCACAAACACCAGGCACAACATTGTTGCATTTTTGGAATCTACGCATAAGAACTCATTGCCTTTTCGGCCGATGATCGAGTTTCTTAGACGTTCGAGGATTCATTACGCTATTATAGCTTCAGTACCAGTGTATATGAATCAAATCGAGGAGTTTTATGACCATGCATTTATCAGAACAGAGAACGATACTCCGCGGATTGTGACCACGATGTTTGGTCGTGAGATTCAGATTACACAGGATTCAGTTCGCCGTGTTTTGCAGTTTGATGATGCAAATGATCTGCCAACCGTTTTTGAGACTACTTTTATCTACGGGGGTCTTCAGAGATTGGGTTATCCGGCTGATCAGCTTACTGATTTTCGTAAACAGTATCTCTGTCGGGTTTGGAGATACTTAGCTCACATTGTAATTGTGTGTTTATCTCCGCGAAAAGGAGGATACGATGCTGCAAGTCACATGACTTTATCTCTGATGCTGGCGTTAGTTTATAACAAGCCGTATAACTTCAGCGGTTATATTTTCGGGAATATGGTTGATAATGTTCGAGCTGGAAAAGAAAAATGGCTGTTATATCCTCGTTTTGTTCAACTGTTGTTAAATGATTTGAATCTGGGAATTGCTCCGGATCTAAGATCGTTACTATTTCCAACGCCCATGATGTTACGTGTTTTCAATGACTGTAAGCTGCCACCAAAAGATTCTCAGATCTTACCTGATCGTGAGTTATTTGGGCACATAGTAAACGAAAACTATGTTGCGCCACCCGGGGATGGTTATGAGGATGTTGTTGCTCCTCCGGTCAATGAGGCAGATTTAGTTGATGCTGCTGTAGCTCAAGATTTGGAGGATATTGAGCAAGTTGGAGAGGTTCCAGCTGAGGATTCTGATGGTGGTGTTACACCACCTGATTCTCCGGGTGATGTACCACCTCAGGATGCATTGGATGGAATACAGTTGGCTGATCCTCGACGCTTTAAGCGTATTTTGAGAAGGATTTCTGCGGGGCGTGTTCATGTACCGCCTAATCTTGGAAAGCGACCAGCTGGGTCTTCTCCGTCTTATGCTAATTTACCATTGAGAAGACGCCAGCGAACAGGAATTACCATTCAGGAACCTGGTCACCAAGATCAACAACAACAACAACAACCGCCGACTGCGATGCTTCAGCAGTTACTTGATCAGATAACTCAGATGAACAAGCGTTTTGATGATCAGGCTGCCGTGATTGAAGCTCAAGCTGCTCAAATAAAAGATTTGGAGATAAAAGCAGCTCATGTGCAGGAATTGCAGCTAGAATTGAAAGATGTGCAGTCTAGGTTGTTAGAATTGGAAGCGGTTACTGTTGTTTCGGGGGAGGAAGGTCAGAGAACCTTAGAAACAAATGTAACCCCTCCCCCAGAATCCGAAAATGTAAATCCAGATTCTATTAATGAAAACATTGCTTTGGATTATTTCGTTGATGTTCCAGGACAACCGAGACCCATTTCGGTTGATTATTCGAATGTTAATCTCACATACATTCAGAGTTTGATAAATCCGGATGATGAAGAAGATAAATCAGTTGATCCGGATGATATAGAGATGGATGCTGAGGTTCCAGGGTCAGACGAAGAATATTTGGTTAATCCTCATCAGGAACCAGCACCTGAGCGAGAATCGGAACCAGTTCAGAAACAACCGGCTCAACCGTATGATTTTGATGCACCGATCATTGAGTCCGATGATTCTGATGATGACCAAGAGCCTCAAACAGATACTACTAAGGAACAACCAACTGCTGAATCTGTTCCTGAACAAGCGCAACCGTCTACATCTTCAGAGCGCCCGATGTTTCGAAAGCTCAAGCCTGAATTGAAGATTTGCAAAACATATCAGGTTCGAGGTGATTTGACTGGATTAATCAGAAGTTGGAAGTTTGATGAAGTCAACTTTCTGATTCTTATTAAGCGAAGAGATGGAGTACAGTATTTTCGACCGAGATTTAACTGTATTAGCACGCTGCCAAAGGAAGAATTGAATCGTCTTGCTCAACTGAACATTGTTAACCACACTGATGATTTTCGTGGTAACATGTTTCAGAAGATTCTTAGAAAAGATATCTACAGCAAGAAGTATTTGTGGGTTAGACCAGAGCTGGGAGTTCGTTATTCATACAAGAAAAAGTTGGATTCAAGAACTCAGCAACCGATTGTGAAGTATCATTATCCTCCAGCTGCTAGTCAGAAAACTGTGCCTTTGCAGTCATTACCACTTGATTTTCTGAAAAGATTACGATATTGGTGGTTTGATTCTGTTACTCAAGAAGCAGTCATTGAATATCTTTCGGTTGAAGATCCAGTGATTGAGAAGGGTAATTGGAGTTTATCTGCTAAGTATGGAAGAACGCTTCGCGTTTTTGATCCGATCAGCCTTATCAATTTGACGAAGAAAGATTTGAAAGCTCTTCACAAAAGTAAGATGGAGTATCATCGTTATGATCAAGAAGAAGCTTCAAAGTTCGAGAAGGTGGTCGAGATTTGTGTTCGAGTGGGTATTCATGCTGGTGGAGTATTTCCACCAGGTTGGGTTTAAACTGAAGATGTTTTTGAAGACCAAGCTGAAGACACGGGGGAGTTTGTTGATACATGTTTGTGTGTCTGTCAGTTGGTCTATTGAGTTGTAAGTGTCGTTAATTAGTTTTATTAGAAAAGTCATTTTCTGTATTAGCGACACTTAAGTTTAGCATTAGGCGACACTTGCCTTAGTGACGCATAGCGACACTTAGGTAAGTGACGCATGAGGGCGGCGACATGCGACACTTCCCAAGTGACGCATGTCTGCCGATTTTGTTAGTATAAATTGAAACCTACGGGTTTTCGGCTAGGGTTGACGAAACCCTAGCACCATTTGTCGACTAAGCACTTCTGTAAACAGTTTCAATACGAATTACAAGCTAATATACTCGTTTACTTTGATTAATCATTGTTTCGGTTTGAGTTTATTACTTGTTTGTGTAATTGATTGATTCCGCCAATCTATTACTATCGATCAACACTCAGATCCACATCCAGGGGGCACTCTCAGCTGGATTACACGTTAACTGATACGAACTTACATACGAATACTTACGAGATTTCACTCGTACCCTTTGGGGTTTAAGCCCATTGGAACTTACGCAAACGATACATGTTGTAATACAAACAAACGATTATACGAGTATACTTTACAACTGTACAACTACTATGAATACATAATAATAATGGATGGAATTATTATTATACACCGATAACAAACGAACCGTACAACTTTTATACAAAATACGATTTACAAACAATTACAAACTTACAAACAAACAAATGGACATTTCCTAGTTAAGTGGACAACTAGCATGGATACTTTACAAGTATTCCATTTACTTACTAAACCTTGCGCGTATTAGGACGCTAAGGGTTGCTAGTACGGGAATACTACTTGCTTACTTACTGCATTGTCTGCCAGACTCAGGTGAGTCTTACAGCCCCTACTTTACTGTTTTATACTCAGGGGTGAGATGCATTACTGTTTTACATGAACACACAAAACTTACTTGCTGCCATGATTTACTTACTGTACGAGATTTACGATACGCCAATTGCATGAGTTTACGACTAATCCAATGAAATCCTCCTGAACCATAGTTGTTAGTTATGTGATAAGCGCGAGTTTTAGTATATGGATCCATATGGGACTGACAATCCCCGCCCGGGGTAGCAAGCACTACCACGAACCGTTCCTGTAGAAACGGGCGTTTCTTACTCGTTCCGTATGAATGTTTTGGATTACATTCATGAGGGGGTACCGATATTTACTGTACGTTAAGCATCAACTATGGGGGCTCATGGCGATTGTATCAAACGGTTGTATATCCTACAACCACCCACTTATTAAAACTTAAGTAATTGATGAGCATAACCTGTGATCATTACTTGCTGGCTAGCTATGATTTACAAATACTACACGTGTGTTCAAACTGTTTACTTACTTACAAACCTGTGAGATTCACCAACCTTTTTGGTTGACCGTTTTAGTAATGCTTCTCAGGTACACAGCATCAGTAGGGATGCCCAGCAGGATAAGCTTACTTAGCTCGAGTCGCATGCATTACAAGCTTGGAGATTTTCTTACATTACTTTTGTACTAGCTGTTATGTATTAGAATCTCTAAGAATTTACTTTAACTCGAGCTTGTATTTTGAAACTACTTATGTATTAATGTTATAACTTTTCGAACGTCTCATTTAGAGTCGTTCACTGTATCCTTTGTGCTTGTGATTATTGATTAGTAACACCCAAAACATCGCTTCCGCAAACTGTTAAATTTGGGGGTGTTACAGATTGTGTGTGGAGCATGAAAATGTTCCATGGGCTAGATTGATAAGGTATAGCAAATGCATTCCTAGGCATTCATTTATTATGTGGGTGGCACTTAATGGTAAGTTAAAAACACAGGATAAATATATGAGAATGGAAAGGTATGATGCCCAGAGATGTGTGTTTTGTAAAAACCAGATGGATACTCATTCTCATTTGTTTTTTGAGTGTGATTATCCTAAGGAAATTTGGTGTAGACTGAAGGAATATGCTAGATTGGAACATGCTCCAGATGAATGGAATGATCTTGTATTATAACACCCCTCATTTCAGAACCTTTTTTTTAAAAAAAAACTCGAAAGCGTCGGTCAAAAAATCATTTTATATTTGATAATATAGAAATACTATACCTTTACATTGTACTAAAACTTTGTACATATCACACATACCATATTAAATCCAAAGTACAAAAGACAAGGTGTTATATAAATACAAACATCATATAACTTTATCCCAAAAACTATCAGAGTTATCAGTTGCCAAACATTCCTTATAAGCCCAACTTCTTGTCCCCGTCATATCAAAATCTAAACCTCCAAGAAGTTTAAGTGGTGGGATTATCACGAAGCTAAGTGAATAGATATGTAATTAGCAGTCTAACTTAGCAATGACAATTCGGTTTACAAGAATAAATCATAAACACACAATTCAAAGAGGATCGGTGGTCCTTGAGAATCCCTTATGCCGCGGTGGCCCTCAAGTACACTTTAAACCCAACTGCAGGCCAATACAGTGGTTTACCGATAGCTTATGTACTATTTCTTCACACAATACAGTTTCCAATCAACAACACATGTACAAAGATTCTGTATTGTCCAATTAATAGTAACCTCAAGCCCAATCCATGTTGACCTCTAAATAATCACATATGCCCAAAGGCCATGTTACACATAAGCCCTAATCTTCATGGAATTATATCAGACAAAGAGTCTATAAACAGTATAACCATGTTTACTCATTGTAATCTAAACTTGTTACAACCAAATTAAACTGAGAGTCACAGATCCACTCACATGAGTATCTCAGTCTCCGCTTAGAGTTCTAATGTTACTGAGTCTTCGGTTGGTCTGAAACATAACATAATACAAATTAGTATTCTAACTCATAAATGAATAACTAAATTCAATTGTATAACATCAAACGAATAACATTACATATACATAGATATATAGTCATATCATATCACCTTAATTAAGTATTAACAATTTAATATATCATAACTTATTAATCGATCACATAACATTTCAAACCATTTATCACAATTTCTTAATGCATATGTGATCCTGAGAGTCTAAGCTAGATCGCGTAACACAGTATAATCTCTTCTGTAACTGATTTGCACATACGTACGCGATCCGGGTATTTGGCTAGGATCGCGTAACCAAGACCAAATTCGGCTGTGACCAAATATAACTGACTTACGCGATCCGAGAACAAGGGTGAGATCGCATATTAATGAACAAAATGCGACTATGAAGAATTATAACTAGGATACGCGATCCGGATTAAACACTTGGGATCGCGTATGAAGGTTAAAAATGACATGTACTCTCTGCACGAACCCTAACTCCAATTTCACTACCAAAACATCATCAAACTCAGTTTACAAGTTACTAATACCTCAATTAACACTATACATCATCATATAACATCAATAAAAAGTTTCATCTTTCAATTTCATACAAAATCATACACTTATCAAAGTTAAATCAAATCATATATGAAACTTAAACAAACACTTACAACTTTAAGGGAACAAGAGGTTGATGATAATCATGATCTGACTTTGAGCAACAATCACAACTTTATACTGTTTTAAATTTGATTTGTAAATTTTCTTGGTTATGGTTTCTCAAGTGAATGAAGAAGGAATTGAAATTGGGAAGAAGAGTCAGGGAATTTAGGTCGACTCTCACAAACCGACTAATAATTTCTTAATTTTAGTCCCTTTCCAAACCTATTGTCTGGAACCTAAAACTATTTGCGAGTCCAATTATTTTATTATTCTTAGAACTATAACAATTTAAAACAAGTAATAGTTCACTAACCACAATAAGTCATTTTGACCTATTTTCTACATTTCACATTTTAAACATAATAATATTAAATTATTACTAACACATTAAATAATATTTAAAGTCTAAGAAATTACCGGTTACCGCTAGGCTTCTAGGGTGGATGTTACAAATCTTCCCCCCTTAGGAAGATTTCGTCCCTGAAATCTCATCACGCTCAAACAAACTAGGGTAACACGATCTCATGCTAGACTCAGTCTCCCATGTAAGATTTGAACCCAAACTGTGTTTCCATTTAACCAAAACCATTAGAATTTCTTTCTTGCGAAGTTTGGTCACTTTTCTATCTAATAGTTCAATGGGTTCTTCTATCAATCTCTGACCTTGGTCAACTCGAAGGTCTTGTTATTGAAGAATTTGGGATTGATCCTTCACATTACATTTCCATAAATAACAAACATTAAAAGTATCATGAATACCAGACAATTCTGAAGGAAGTTCCAAGGCAACCGTCTGATCATTGACAACCTGTCTGATTCTAAACGGACCAATAAATCTGGGAGCAAGTTTTCCACGTTTACCAAATCGGATAACACCCTTCCAAGGAGAAACCTTTAAATATACCATTTCACCTCTAACAAACGAAACTGGTCGACACCTCGGATCAGCATACTGTTTTGTCTGTCTTTGGCTGCTTTCAATTTCTCCCGTGCAATTGCAACTTTGTCAGCTATGATCTGGACAATATCGGGACCAGCAAACTGTTTCTCCCCAGCCTCTAACCAACAGGTAGGTGTTCTGCAACGTCTTCCATAGAGCATTCCATATGGAGGCATGCCAATACTAGAGTGATATGAATTATTATAAGCCAATTCCACTAACGGACGCCATACTCTAACACACAAGCACGAAGCATATCCTCCAAAGGCTGAATGGTGCGTGTTGACGCCCGATCAGGTCGGTGTCGTTAACGATTACTAACCGGGCACCAGCAGTGGGTTGTTTTAAATTTGTAGTTGCGGGGCCTAAGTTTTTCCTAACAATGCTAATCCTAAGGGTGAGCAAGTGGTAGGTATGACCTAGAGTCGTTCTTCAAACCGACATAATTGAAACTAAGGCGAGGCAGATGAGGGCTTTCAAACTAGTGAATAGTTTATAAAATAGTGGGGGTTTTGGTTTTTATATTAACTAACTTAGGCAAGTAAATAAACAAAAGCGAAATAAAAGTAAAACCTAAAGCAGATAAATAAAGATAGTGTTTGCTGAGACTTCGTTAATTAAGTTATGGGATGATATTTGGAGAAACTATTTTGAAAGATATTAGTTAATTATCATTCTTGAACACTTGTATGTAAACACTAGATTCCCTACTAATTAAAATCCCATTAGCATGTCACACCAGGAACTAGGTTATGACAACATTACAGAGTATTTAGAATAATAAGCAAAATCTTAATTATGGTTTAATAATACTTTCATATGAACGGGAACAAAATCTTAAGGTACTAGACATAATTGAATAATATGACGATTCCTCGTCATCCTAACAGATTTGTATATTAAAAAGTTCATTTATAACTTTAAACCAGCCCTTGCTTAAGACTACCCAATAAATCCCCTAATTATCCACAGCGTTCCTCACTTAAAGTGGTTCCGCTGCTTCAAACCTTGGCCATGTCTTGTCCTACGATAATCCCCCATGTAGCCTTGCGGTTCCATAGTTTCATACCTTTGACAAATTATATTGACACAGATAATTGACTACCTTTTTATTGGACGTCGTAAAAAGGTGTTGTAATCACGTTTATTGGTGGAAAGGCGATAGATTATTTTGAAGTTTAAAAGACTATTTAGAAAGGTTAATTAAACTAGGTTTCTCATTTTATATATATTAGTCCGTAATATAACTACATTCGGTCGTGACGCAGCTTCCACGTATTTGTACTACACCTAAAGTGTTTCCAACGCTATACTGAGTAACAGTCGAATAGGGGCCATCATATTACTTCATAATATTGTATCGTTTCGTAATATGACTACCTTCGGTCGTTCCTCGACTTCCATACATTTGTACTCCACCTTGAAGTGTTTCCAGTACTATATCGAGTAACAGTCGAATAGGGGCCGTCGTATTATTTGACGATAATTAAGACCATTTATATTTTACTACTATGATGATCCTAAGGCAACAATCAAACAAGAACATACAATAAGACGATCAAAGCAATATTACCGATCTTCAATATTTAATTATAAATCATCCCATAATTAACTAGCTACATCGCAAACAAACACAATAGTAATCTACTCGCTAATCATGGCATAAACGATCTCTAGCATAATTAAAGCATACATATTTAATTAAGATAGATAAGGATAGAAATAACCGAGATTAATATGCGAGAAGGAATAGACTTGAATTAATAAGAGTTGCTCCAAACGTACACCAAAGATTACAAACACGTTCCTCACAAAAGAATACAAGCTCGTTCCTTGCTTCTATTTTAACTAGCCTACTACTACTCTAATGTAAGAAAATAAACAAAGAAATAAAAGCTAGAAGCTATAGAAAGAAAGTGTGTTTTTACAAGGATGGAAGGTGTATGGGAGGTGTGTCTTGCAAATGAACCAAAGCCCCATATTTATAGGTGAGCTTTGACTCACATTAGCATCAAGAGGTGCATGTTAGAAAAAGGTAGCCAAAAGGGTGCACCGGGTACTGTACAACACGAAAAGTAGGCGCACCGGGTACTGTACAACACGAAAAGTAGGCGCACCGGGTACTGTACAACACGAAAAGTAGGCGCACCAGGTACCAAAACTTGCCAAAAATGGAAACCGAAGCGGGAGCACTGTAGCCGGCGGCGGCACTGTAGCAGCCAGTGGCGGTACTGTAGCAACCGGCGGCTACCCGCCCCGTTTCGCTTCGTTTCTTGATTCATGCGTATTTTCTTCGTTATGCGTCCGTTTGCGTCGATTCTTTTTTTGTTGGATTCGTAATTCAAAAACGAAGATTTTGACATAAGATAGGCCCTGAGATGAGGTCCCTAGCTCCAGATATTGCATACGAATCATTTGGATCTTCCGGCGGGCGTAGAATCTTCGTTCTTTGTCCGTTTTAGTTGATTCTTCTTCTGTTGGATTCGTATTTTAAAAACGAATATATTGGATAGAATGGATGTTGGTGAAAGGCACTTTGGTCTTGAAATCTCATTTTGATGCCTTGAATCTTCAAACGTGTGTGGAATCTTCGTTTTTCATCCGTTTTGCTTGATTTTTATCGTGCAACCTTGTTTTGACCATCTTGGCATAATACTACTTATTTGTAATGTTTTTGAGTCAATATGCCAAGAATCATTCCAGAATGATAGAGATATCGGTAGTAAAAACGTGACTTTTTACGCGATATCAAGTATCCCACACTTAGAACTTTGCTTGTCCTCAAGCAAACTCGTATTCAACATGGTTAAAGATAAGAAGATAATGAAATATTTTAAGGTGGAACTCTTTACTAAGGGGGTTTTGGAAAAAAATAAAGTACTTGTTCTATGAAAAGGACGGTTTGTAATCTTTAGGAGCATGCTTTTGATCTTGGATACATGACTAGGCGATCCTCTCAAGGTGGTCACTCAAATCACTCAAAGTATTTAGGTTTTCCTATTCTATTATATCAATCGCTCAGAACGCCAGTCATGTATCATTTATCATCATAGGCTTGATCGAGTATCAAATCGTTACCTTTTAGGTGAGCGCGAAGTCGATCTAGCCACAATCATTCTAAGGGAGGTGATGTAGGGTTTGTGGAGTGGAGTGTTGGTGGTATGAGAGGGGGTTGTGTTGGTTTTTCATAGGTTTTCTTTTTGGTGAAGCGGAAAGCTGAAATTTTTGAATTTTCGGGAGATTTGACGCCTTTTTCTTTTTGGAGGAGTCTTTTTCTCCATTTGACTTTCTTTTCTTCGAATTTTCTAAGATATTTTTTTTTCGACGTCATATCCTTAATACTTCTCTTTTTTCATCTTTGGAACTTTCTATGAAGTTTGAGGGATGCTTTTGAGTAGGTAAATGGGGTAACGTACTTATTTTTGGGTGTATGGATGGGTTCAAGAATGATGTGATTCGATCTCCTTTTAGATTCACCAGTTCGGATTCGAAATGCATAGCAAGAGCAAGTTCTGATTCTAAACGCATACATCGGCACGCTCAAGAATCGAAAAAGTGAAGCATTAAAAGTGGATGCTTTTCATATGGCTCAAGATACCTCACGAATCGAAAGTTGGGTTGTTGTGTGCTTAGTCATGCGATGCTCTTTATGGGATTACTAAACTTGTTTTTCAAAAGAATTTATATTTTATTTTTCCTTCTTCCCCAAAGTAAATCATTCTTTGTTTAAAATTTTTTTCATTTTCAACATCTTTTTAACTCAATTTTTAAAATTTTGTTTACTTTTATGGAGAAGCAGGGTCTTATAAAGAGCAACGAGTTTAGAATCAAGCATATACCATTATCCATTTAACAGTAGTGCAACTACTGCTATCCCACACTTAAAGGAACATCGTCCTCGATGTTAAACTAAGCTCATAATGGGGTAAAATCCCACACTTAGGATTTGAAACATCTTAGACGTATTCTTTTAGCGGTGTGTTTTGGGTTTGAATCCCACACTTAGTGATAAGCATAGTGGATATGGTATATTTAAAACGAATGAAAGAGACGGTATAGAAGTACTCCCCAGTATTTGCTGTGTTCCTTGGTATGCGTCTGCCGAACTTCGTCTTCTTTGGTTCACTCTTGATCAAGTCTTCTTGTGATTGGTCTCGTAGGTGTGAACACGTTGGATATACTTTTCTTTAATGCGCGGCATCAAAAACTTGATGCGTCGGGCTGAAACTTGGTCGTATATCCAAGTGTGAAAGATAGTCGAAGCCTTTATCACTTCTTGGAATGTAAAATTGCGGAAATGTAAAACACGGGTTGCCTCCCGAGAAGCACTCTTTTAAAGTCGATAGCTCGACTTCTTTTCTCCTAGCTAGATGGAGATGGATGCATCCATGGGATCCACTGTGTTGATGTTGTGGGCCTTAGGTTGCGGAAAATTATATCGAGGTGGATAGATTCTTAGGAAATGATTGACTATTGTCGTAATCAATTCAAGTGGACTATCTCTCGATGTTTCCTTGTAGTTCAGAAGATGCTCTGAAGTTGTCCTTGCAAGTCCGTGAAGTCCGAAGGTGATGTAGTCAACTGCTTTAGTGACAGGTCCACTAGGTGTGAAAACGTAATAACGGTCTAGCTCAGATTGTTTAGATCTTGATCTAGGATCAATGATAACAAAGACAATAATTTGCAGCGGAATAATAAGAACATCAATGTTATCATAAGCCAAATCCCTAATCTTATTTGATCAGAATAAAGACGGATACACTTTGTATCCGGGTTACAAAGAACCTTAGGGATAATACTTTAGACGTCTACATATTTTTGTGCACACTTTTTCCTACGTCCCTATGTCTCTTTATATAGTAGAGACATCTAGGGTTACAAGAAATCAATCATAATTATGGTAGGAAACTAATTAACAAAATCTTCAACTTTAGTCCCTCATGTTTAAATCATTTATCTATTTTGTCTCATCAAATCAATAATTCTCTACACTAGGGTCAGTCATGGTGGATGTGTCTGTCTTAACAACCTCTCTTGGCTGTGGGTTTTGCCAGAGAGAGCAAACAAACGCCAAGAATTGCAGTTTTATGCCTTCATAATTCTCGGTCTTGGGGTCTCCGTTGAATCTTCTGATGGACGTGCACAGTTCCTTTATTTGCCGATGCTGATGGTTGTTGAATGGAAAGTCGGATTCTGAGAAAACTAGAATAAGCTGACGAAGTATCTCCTTGCATCCTGAGTAGAATATGAACTTCGTTCTGGAGTTACTTTTCCTTTGTTGAATCTCCCTTAGATGGATATGTAATCCTAAAGGGTCGTTCGCGCCTTGATTCCTCCCAAACGAGATCACTAAGTTCTTCAATCATTGACTCAATTTGTTTTTCCATAGTGGAGTTGATAACCATAGATCCGCTTTCCTTGGAGCTGAGGTGATCTTCTCTACTTAGCAAGTTAAGCAATGATGTGAGGTCATTCATCATTGAAATGTCGGCACGACTGCTCGGATGTCCAGTAGTCTCTTTTATATGCGCTCTAATGGATCCTAACATCTCCCATTGTGTTGAGGTGAATGGGATGTTAGATCTTTTAAAGGCATTGTAGATTCTAGCGTAAGTCCGTTTCTGTTGTAGACAGAATTGCAGTTCAGCAGGGGAAAGAGCAAGCATGTTGACTACGCCGCTTATTCCTCCTACTACTTTGTCAAATCTCTGGATGAATTCTTCGAGAACTTTGTGTTCTATGATGGGGCGGTTGGTATCTTGTGCGTTTGGAATATTCCTCCAGTGTTTCTCTTCTCATGGGATGGTTGTGGTTACTTTCCGCCATTTCATCAGTGTTAAATAGGTTGAGTGGCGGTCTGCTTCTTTTGTTTTCTTCTTCCATCTTTCTCGTTCTGATCAATTCTTCCATCATTGGGTTGTTTGCTGATGGAGATGCGTTTTTCATCTCTTGTCCTATTCGTCGGAGGACAATCGGGAAATATGGCGTGATTGCCATTTCCTTACTAGTTTTACTTTCACTTGTTGACTCTGCAGTTTCTTTGTCCTCTATGGTCTTGTCCGTGGAGATCATGTACATATCGGCTTAGTTTTCAGCGTCAGGATTGTCGATATGGAAAGTGATGGTTTCTCCCTGAGACTGCAAGCTGATGGTTTGTGCGAAGACGTTGATGATTGCCTTGGCCGTATTCATGAAAGGTCTTCCTAGTATGATTGGGATGTGTACGTCTTCCTGAATATCCATTACTACAAAATCTGCTGGGTAAAGAAATTTGTCAATCCTAACTAAAACATTTTCAGCTATTCCCCTAGGGTATTTGACCGAGTGGTCAGCAAGCTGTATGGTCATTTTGGTAGGTCGAAGATTTTCTAACTCAAGCCTCTTGAAAAGCGAGTATGGCATAAGATTAACACTAGCTCCTAAATCGGCGAGAGAACAGATAATGCCTGAATTGTAGATGGAAATAGGGAGAGTAAAACGTCCGGTGTCTCCGAGTTTTTCAAGAATTGTATTGTTAAGAATAGCTGAACATTCCTCGTTTAGCGGCACATTGGGTACTTCGGGTACCTTATCTTTGGTTGTAAGAAGTTTTCTGAAGTACTTTTTGGAGTGAACTTCAGAGGCGGTATCTAGGAATTTCCTATCAAGCTTAAAAGACTTAAGCTTGTCGGGTCGTTGTTTAAGACGAGCCGGAAATGGGATTTTCCTATTTGGTGTAGACTCAAAATCTGTAACACCCGGTCAAAAAGTCAACTTTCGCGCCAAAATTTAACTTCAAATAATTGTATTATATATATATGCGATTACATCAAAATATTCAAAAATGTAAGTCGTTTTTAAAACGCATTTTAATTATCCGAAATCGCGCGAAAACAGATTATTAAACCTTAAATCCCAAAATAATATTTTTATAAAATATTTCGGTACAAAAACGTTTCGAGAGAATATAAATAAAATTTTGAATTTAAAAAGTTATTTTAAATCACATCGGATAAATAAAGACGGGTATTTTGTACTGCGGTTGGAGACCACAGTCCACGACTCGGGAGCTGGAAATGGATAAAACCATCCCCCACCTCCCCATCCCTTTCTCATGATCACCATCTCACTTCTCTCTCTATTCTCACTTCCTCTCTACTTTCTCTCTCTAAAAACCCTTCCACCAACCATCACCACCACCCACCGCCGCTGCCACCACCGCCGGCCACTACCGCCGCCGCCGTCATCATCATCAACAAGAACAACAACAAGCTTCCATCATCATCATCCTCCTCACCATCCTCTTCATCTCCATTTTTACCAAAAAGTAAGGATTTACTCACTTTCTCTCTAGAAATCGTTTCTCTTTCTATAAATTACTTAGATTACTTCAAAATATATGCTAGAAGCTTTCTATAACATTAAAACACCCAAAAATCGAGCCAAAACTCGATTTGGATCTTGAAATCGTCGAACAGACGACGACGTCGCACTCGGACCAAAAACAGTGTTGCGACGTCGAAGCCAACGTCGCAGCTCAACGTCGCAAATACCATGACGTCGCCTGGTGCGACGTCAGTCACAACGTCGCATGAAATTGCGAACGTCGCATATAGCGACGCCGACCCTTACGTCGCACAAAACCTCAACGTCGCATTTAGCGAACGCAAGCTTTTACGTCGCATTGACTTGCGAATGTCGCACATAGCGACGCAGGACTCTACGTCGCCTCTGACGTCGCATCTGTCGTCGCAGAACCTTAAAAACCTATGTTTTTCACTAAGTATTGACAACCAAATTTTACCACTCGATTTTACCCGAATTTGGATTTCGAATGCGTTTTCTCTAAAGCAAAGTAGTAGAAATAAAAATTTTCCAAGCTGACCTGGCAGCTCGACCCCAGCCAGGGGCTCTGCCCCTTGGACCCCGCCAGGGGTTGCCACCCCTTGGACCCCGCTACCAGGGGCGCTGCCCCCGGACCCCCGTACACCATTCCCAGACTTCAACAACAAATGCATACATGAACAACTCGCTTAGACAAACTGATTTGTCTCATACTTATATAACCTCACGTGTTTAGGACACTAGAAGGTTACCATTCGGACGACGCGCGTATCATCGTATCACTAACAACTCACAGGTGAGTTTCATAGCCCCACTCTTTCAACTGTTTTACTATTTTCGGGGTGAAACACATGCTCAATTGCTGTTTTCAAATCATATTAACAATCGTTTATAATTTACAACTATTTATATTACTGTATGTAATACGAAATGTGTAATACTTAGGAATTACACCCGCAATATTGTTTTAGAACAATATCAATACTTAACCTAGATAGGTTACAATCGTACCCGGTTAGGTCGTTGGAAAACGATTACCAACACATAACTTGATTTAGTTATCAAAATCTTTTGGACATATTGTCACGGAACAATATCATTGAATACATTAGAACTAGTTAGTTCTACCTACACTGAATAACATCTGTACTGTTACAAGTTTAGTTATTCTTTAAGAACTAAAACTGTCGACACACTCCATTATCCTTAGAATGGGAACTGAACTTAAGTGAACATTTTCCCAAGACTCCGTTATATATACTTGCTAGGCTTTAGGCTAGGAGTATACAATATTATCACAAGTTAGTACAGACTTCTTATATCCATACGACTCAACTGGTGACGACTCTGGCTCAGGATGTAATCCAACCAGGGATGGTCCCCCGGCCCAGGATGTAATCCAACCGTGGGGGTGTCACCTGATGAATATCTACATACTATTATACGATCTACTTAGTCAGGCATGTCGAGTACTGCTGGCTCTCAAACAACTTAGTCGGGCATGTCGTTGTACTGCCGGCTCAATCACAAATTGCTGCGAGCAATTCCAAAAACGATGCCGCGGTATTGCAGCGGGCACCAAACGATGCCACGGTAAAGTGGGCACAAAACGAAACCACGGTATTGCAGTGGACGAAACTTCAATCAATGGATCAGCGAGTTATACTCGGGATTCACAATAAGTTAACGGATCGGTGGTGCTGCCACGCGAGGCCGTTAGCTCAATTCATGTCCGGGTTAGCTTATGCTAATCGGGTAAACGGACACGCTAAACGTTCAAACATAGATCTGCGGATCTACAATCACTTGTGCTGGATGCAACACCTCATATATTAAATCATAGTTCTGCGGGACTACAGTTACTTACTATCATATTTCGTGGTCATACAGTTATTTGGTTACAACTTAGGCAGGTATTGCCTCCCGTTATACACTTACTCATACCGGATAGGTATTCAGGCTCGGTATGCCTCAATTATTGTGTACTTAGGTACGGACTAAAATTGATTAGGTATTAGATACCTAAACTTTCGAATTACCCATTGGTAATTACATCTACAATTTGCTACAAATCAGAATCGTGGGTTCTGAACTACTTCCCAAAACATACAAGATTTATACTTTATGTTTTCAACTAACAAACCTATGAACTCACCAGCTTTATAGCTGACCTGTTTTAGCATGTGTTCTCAGGTGCCCAGCAGGATTAGGATTACTACAAGATTATGCTAGCTCGAGTCGCATGATTTCAAACATTTGGGACAACTCTACATTTACTTTTGTATTTTCAAATTATGTATTTGGAATTTACTGTCAAACTCATAACGTTGTAAACGTTCTATTTTGGGAAATGTATAATTATTTTCAAACGTCTCATTTAGAGTCGTTCATTATGTATCTTATGCTGTGATATTTGATTTAGTAACACCCGACCCGACAGCTTCCGCAAACCGAAATTTGAGGGTGTTACAGATTGGTATCAGAGCCTAAGGTTATAGTGAACTAGGTTGCATTTAGAGGGCCTAGACTATGACCGTTAGGCAGTATTCCTCGTTAGGTATGACTGGATCAGGGATTACATCATACGAGTTTAATTTAACATAGCGTAGCTAACTATGTACAATTAAATAAAGATGATGCGATATCTGAAAGGGGTTATACTGGACCAGGAATGCGTAGTTGACTCTGATTTGTTATGTGCTAGACATCCTAGGCTATTATATGTACGGTAGGTATGTATGAATAGGCCTTACATGTGTAATAATTTTACGTACTTATATATATATTGAGTATATATATACAATCAATTCCGCTGAACCAATACATACTCGCGAAGAGGCACATCGCCGTCTTCCTAACTATCGCGACTCGACACCTTTCTCCATATGCACGCATAGGAGAATATAACATTTATCACTGAGCCTCGGGAAGGAGGTACAAACGTTATCAATGGGAATGGAAACCCGCACATGCTAAACCTTCACGAAACTTAAACAAACTGACAACTTTTAAATCTTGACCATATGGATCACAATTGGATTAGCGTTGACTAAGTCCACAACAAAATTATCTCGAATCACAACTTGATCACGTAGATCAACAAATTAAATCATGCGGTACTTTGACCCCTACATTTTGCCTTTGTGCTACAACTGAGAAATTCGAACTTCAAACACATTTTTGCCTTGGGGCTACAAATCAAACAATACATGGCACGTAGTGCTACGATTTCAAGGTATGTTGATACCACAACTTTAGCACGTTAGTGCAACCTTCACAGTACGTCGATACTACAATCATGGCATGTTGATGCCACACTCATAGTACATGGGTACTACAATTTCAATGCCGCGGGCACTTCATTACAGCACGTGGTGCTGCGTTTCATGGTACTTTGGTACTACAATTACAAAACATTAGTATTTCAATTACTGTGCTGATAGCACTGCATTATAGCATTAGGTGCTACTTCAATTATGCATGTAGACTTGTTATAGTTGCATGTACGACTTACATATATACATATACACTTACTTAACTGGGCACGAGGTGCCACACCTGACTTTTATTATGTACGTATACTTGTATAGTTACGTACACCATATATGTGTATACGACCAATTAAGCATGTAATGCTTTAATCAATAAATACACAATGATGTCACCACACACATGGGTTGTGTTGGTGGACCCTGCTTCAACACCACCGAGGACACTGTAGTTGTCACATACACAGGCATGAATGGCCGTACGATATTCTAGAACTACGATATAGTCCATTGGACTACTCACAACAACATAGTCTTGGATTGACTACATAGAAAACACAACTCGGTCATGGTACGACCGCACCTAGAAACTACAATTCAACTGGTCACAACACTCGAAAAACATGAAATTCATGATAACTTAACTAAAGAAAACTAGACAACGGTTACTTAAACTGTTGTACCAACAATACAAAAGGGCAGAGATACGTCTGCCACCTACAATATCAAAAACTTCAACGTCAAGGATCGTAGGATCCCGTGTATCATAAATTCCAACTCAAGTCAGCTACTTATGTCGTTATAATAATCATCATCTTTGATTAAAGATCTCACACTTTGTCATTTCATTCTTGTTCAAGAATCATGCCTCCTAAACGACCAACTTTCACTCGAGCTGAGCAAGATCAAATCATTAATCAAGCAGTGACGGCGACTCTAGCTGCTCAGAACCAAGTAAAGCCTTGCACTTTTAGGGATTTCCTGAGATGCGAGCCACCGAACTTCGTCGGAACTGAAGGAGCTGTCGGATTAATTCGATGGTTCGAGAAAATGGAATCTATATTTCACGTTTGCAACTGCCCCGACGACTGCAAAGTCTTGTACGCCACATACACCCTTCAGGATGACGCCTCTACCTGGTGGAATTTTCAGCCCGAACTGTAGGAATCGACACTGCTCACGAACTTCCGTGGGAAGACCTGAAACGAATCATGAAGGACAAGTATTGTCCCATCGAAGTACTTCACAAACTTGAGGACGAACTTTGGCACCTCACCGTAAAAGACAACGATATCGAAACATATACCACTCGTTTCCAACAACTAGCACACTTGTGCCCAACCATAGTAAACCCTGAAAGTCAACAAATCGCAAGGTACACCGGTGGACTCCCGCTACTAATTGAGGGAATGGTCACCGCCTCTAAACCCACTACTATTGAAGAGGCCATTTGTATGGCCCACAGACTTATGGCACAGAGGGAACGACGCGAAACAACTGCAACTGAAAACAACCTAACAAAATGGAATGGGGATTCCAGCTCTAGTCAAAATCTAACCAATCAACCTGAACCCTTGGGGTACTATGCTGTCGAACCCAACGAAAGACAAGGCTATGCGGGTAACAAACCATTTTGTCACGGCTGTAAACGTCATCATGATGGTTCATGTGGTTTACCCTGTGAAAGATGCCAACGATACGGGCACGTAATCCGGAACTGCAGAGTTCCCGCCAATCCCGACTCTCGAAGAATATGCTTCAAATGTAAAGAACCCGGTCATTACAAGAAGGACTGCCCAAAAAGACGCAAAATTCACTTAATCGACTCCGAGTAAATCAAATAAATCTCCAACGATAATGTAAGTACAACTTCGCCTCGAAAACAAAACCTTTCAATTATAGTTTCGCTAAACGCATACTTATTATCCCCGTGACCATTTTATCAAACTAATATTAATTACATCTTAGGGCTAGTTGACCTAGGCCCACATAAAACTCAATGTTTGCTTTCAGCAGACTGATCTACAGCACGTTCACCAAACATTTAGTCCTGATAGGACGACTTACAAAACGGTCACTATGTGTCAACCATCTAGTCCCGAATGGACTACGACGCAAACGGTTTCCCGGTAACCGCGACTCAATCATACCTAGAACAAGCAATATAGTCAAGATGTGACTACAACGATAAACCGCGACACAGTCATGGATTGACTGTCCTTCAACTCCGTTATAAGACATGATATGTCTGATATCTACTCGATAAACTTCTCATACGTACATTGCTCCCCAAACTCCAAGCGACCACGACTTCACACAAAATTTCGGGACGAAATTTTATTAACAGGGGGAGAATGTAACACCCGGTCAAAAAGTCAACTTTCGCGCCAAAATTTAACTTCAAATAATTGTATTATATATATATGCGATTACATCAAAATATTCAAAAATGTAAGTCGTTTTTAAAACGCATTTTAATTATCCGAAATCGCGCGAAAACAGATTATTAAACCTTAAATCCCAAAATAATATTTTTATAAAATATTTCGGTACAAAAACGTTTCGAGAGAATATAAATAAAATTTTGAATTTAAAAAGTTATTTTAAATCATATCGGATAAATAAAGACGGGTATTTTGTACTGCGGTTGGAGACCACAGTCCACGACTCGGGAGCTGGAAATGGATAAAACCATCCCCCACCTCCCCATCCCTTTCTCATTATCACCATCTCACTTCTCTCACTATTCTCACTTCCTCTCTACTTTCTCTCTCTAAAAACCCTTCCACCAACCATCACCACCACCCACCGCCGCTGCCACCACCGCCGGCCACTACCGCCGCCGCCGTCATCATCATCAACAAGAACAACAACAAGCTTCCATCATCATCATCCTCCTCACCATCCTCTTCATCTCCATTTTTACCAAAAAGTAAGGATTTACTCACTCTCTCTCTAGAAATCGTTTCTCTTTCTATAAATTACTTAGATTACTTCAAAATACATGCTAGAAGCTTTCTATAACATCAAAACACCCAAAAATCGAGCCAAAACTCGATTTGGATCTTGAAATCGTCGAACAGACGACGACGTCGCACTCGGACCAAAAACAGTGTTGCGACGTCGAAGCCAACGTCGCAGCTCAACGTCGCAAATACCATGACGTCGCCTGGTGCGACGTCAGTCACAACGTGTGACACCCGACGATTTAGGGTTACTGTTAAACCTACTTGATACCATAGTTACGTGTGTTTAGTTTGGTATTAGGCTAAATACTTTCAATTACTTGTAACTATTTGTATATTTATGTGAATATACGCTCCTGTAATTTTTTTTCATATTACGCTTACGTAATTAGTTGAAATTACGCGAAACAACCGGACGGAGTCCGAGAAACTATACGACGTTGGTGAAAATCTTTCTATAAATAAATTAAATCTATTTTTAGAAGTTAATATCATTATTTATTTATTTTGTTAAAATAATACACGAAAAACCTAGACGTTTCGATTAAAACGTCTCAATCGCAACGATAACGCGCGAATTTATTTCGGAAACCAAACGAACGTCAATAATTAATTTGACAACTCAAATTAAGTATTTTAAATAATACTTCAATAAAAATTTATCTAAAATATATCGTTAAGTATAACGACTCAAAATAACGTTACGCGATTTAACGATTAAACGAAATAACGAATTAAATAACACACTACGCAAACACAACTTGGAATTTAATCAAAAACTCAGCATCCCCTAAAGGGACCCACTGAAAACCAGCCCCAAGGCCACCTCCCCCTCCATCCAATCCCATTCCATGCATTCTCATGATTTAATCCCTCACCCTTCACCACTCCACATACATGCAATTCACTTTTTCATTTCCCCATCTTCACTTATCAAACACCCTCTAAATTGCTCTCAAAAACACTGAGATTCCAGCCCCATTCATCATCAAAATCGCCATTCATCATCATCAATTCAAGAGGAAGATCAAGAACAAGCTCAAGAACAACACTCCTTCTTCATTATCTTCAAACTTCTTCATCATTTCTTTGTGAGAATTACTAAAACCCTCACTTATTTCACTTGCATGTTACTGATTTTAATGTTATTATGTTCATCTATCACTAATATGTCCAAATCCATGGTTGAAAATCGTTTTTATAAAAGATCTAAAAAGATACACAAATCTGTCTTCAAAAACGCAGCTTACAAAAATATTCGTATAAAATCTTATACTTAGAGTTAGATGATGCATTTTTTTTTGAAATTTGCATATTGAAAGGATCTACAACTTTTGTGTTTTAAACTTTTACCAGATCTCTACTTATTTTTGTCTATAATCTGATCTTTGAGTCTGGTCTGGAAGTTTTCGAAAACCGAGTTCGGTTCCTTCGCGAAATTATTTAAATATGTAAATGGACACTATGGTTGCTGTAAAAATTATATGTTAGACCAGAAACATTGATGATCAATTGGTAAAATTTGTGAGAACTGATTTTGAGCAGAAAGTGTAGAATAAAATTGGTGCAACAAACCGACAAAACCGAAACAACCCTCGTTTTGGACTGATTTTGTACCAAGTGTAAAAACGACACTTAGGACCGACTAATAAGTGTACCAACAGTTTTCTAAGGCTTAATAAACTATTTTAAGACTTGGGTAAAAATTCCGGGTCAAACCGAGAAGGTTTGACCAAGTCAACAAAAGCGGCTCGGTTTCTAAAATTGATGGAACTTGTTATTTCTCGAATGTAACAACGAAAATGTGTTTGGGTGGCTTTATTAATGTCTTTGACCAACCTTAACCAGGTTTGACCAACCTTGACCAGTTTGACCAGGTTTGACCAGCTTTGACCAACGAGTTGACCAACTTTGAACTACGGTTTGAGGTTTTTACGAACTAAATAATTTGTCAGCAACACATGATATATACTTATAAATGGTATACAACAAAACGAACTTAATAATAATGTCTAAACGGATTATTATTACAAACTTTCACCAACGGGTCGTACACGTTTTTGATAAACAAACTTGAACAACTTATTTGGACATAACTAGATGAGTGGACAACTGGCATGGATAGTCATAAAGATATCCATTTACTTACTTATTTACTTACTTACTTACAACCTTACGCGATTACGACGCTCAAAGGTTACAGGGTTCGGAGAACCAATGCACGGAATTACATTTGCTACACTCGATTACTTACACACATTACTTGCTTATTTGACTATTTGATTGCTACTTGCTAAACTCAGGTGAGTTTCATAGCCCCTCTTTTTACTGTTTTATAACTATTTTTGGGGGAGAATACATACTACAACTGCTTTATAAAATTGTTTATACACAACTGTTTTTATGAACACAAGTAACGGAAAACACAAAAGGATTGCATGAGTTGTTTCACTATCTAATCCACAGAACAAAAGTCCTCTTACATCATAGTTTCGTTAGTATGGATTTAGCGCAAATATTCATGAATAGATCTATTTGGGATTAACCATCCCCGTCCGGGTTGGACGCATCAGTATTTGAACTTAACGAGTGTACTGGATTAGGCACTCGCGGAGGCACGAGTTGGTATTTGATTATACACTACTCACTCACGGTTAAGCTTCGACTATGTGCTCATGACATTAGTATACTTTTACTTAACATTGTTTAACAAACATACAAATATCGTGATTCATACCATCATTTATGTAACTGTTAAAACCTATGAACTCACCAACTTTATGTTGACCTTTTTAGTATGTATTTCTCAGGTAACCCACCGCAGTAGGAAGCTATTGGATAGCTCGAGTTGCATTGTTTTCAAACATTCAGGATCTAGATTGCATCTTACTATATTTAGTAACTTTGTAATTCTACTTATATAATGCGAACTTCAAATGTTTTGTTTAACGGTTGTAAACAATTTGAAATTATGGAATGTAATATTTACAAACGTCTCATATAGAGGTCGTTTGCTTTAATCTTTGTGTTATGATATTTGATTTGGTCGGCGCCCCCATGACACCTCATGTTTCCGCTGCCACCTGTATTGGGGGTGCGACAGATTGGTATCAGAGCCAAAGGTTATAGCGAACTAGGATTGCATTAGTGACCTAGACTATAACCATTAGGTTAGTATTCCTCATTTGGTATGACTGGTTCAGCAATTGCATCATTCAAATTTAATTTAACATAGCCTGATCAACTATGTACAATTAAAGGAGAATCGATGCAAGACCTGAAATAGTTATAGTGAATGGGAATGCACTAGAAGACTTGGACTAGGATAGAACGGGACCAACCTTTATACGTGCTTATGTGCTAGGTTATTGTATTTATATATATATAACCTTAACCTTACGTATACAAAATTAATTGCTACTATTCATGGCAACCACACCCACAACTATGTCACATGACATCGAACACGAAACACAAACCTCACTTACTACTATAGAAATATCCACGATACCCGCTCGCCCAAACCGCATCGGGCAACGATATAATCGAATAGGACTCACTTTAGGAGAATCCACCAAAGGATTCGCCACCCAATTAAGTGATACCTACTTCCTTCTCTTCTTTCTGCTCACAACCAAATCACTCGGGAACACGTATAGAACTGAAACCGCACGATACTTCGTCACCTAGAAGAACTACACCTACTCCCGTCACTCTACACTATTCATTCCCACTTATATCCTAGACCCATGGAGCGCGCGTGCTACACACGAGTAGAAGGACAAACACAACACTTCAAACTAGATCTTGCATATTCATACCGCTACTACTGATACACCAACCACTAGGACCCATTGTCATACAGGGATCCGCTGATGAACTTTGTTAACCATAACATCTACTTATCAGAAAGGATTTTTCTAAACCCGTTACCTGATCACGATTGGCCACCTTTTGGCTTATATGTCAGCAATTCGTTCAAAACCCGAGGCTTACTACTTGATCATGCTTGGCCACTATTCTGACACGTTCATCAAACGATTTACCCATAACTTGATTTGCGACTTTGAATTCTCCGAACACCTTTATAAAACTTTCATCCATTTCGAACAAATAACATAGTCATGGCTGACTACCTTGAGGACATTTCTCGGTCGTTATTATGTCTACTTCTAATTCTTGTTGCTAAATTCAATGTATCAAAAGAACTCCCCCTCGATAAAGATGGCGAAATTGTGTTTACCTCACGTTATAACATAAACTTCTATCCCGATGGGTGTATGAAAACCCCATCACATTTTGTATAAGATCTATGTAATCGTCCGGATGTAGCTATGCCCGACATATCTTACAAACACCAATCATGTAATCTATTAAACTTTTTCCTTGATTGACTTTAAACCATTTCATATTATTGTTGTACTGCGATTTACTTCCAAAAATGCCTACGATAATCTTAATTCTCATGCAGAGACCCAATTCATACTTATAACCCCTTATCATTCAAGGATACGCCACTACGAGAAACAACATAATTTCTCGACACTTTACAATAACAAGAAGTTTTCAATAGCTTTCTACCAACCTAAATTTTCAAAGAAATTTCACCGAACATCTACCCAGAAATTTATTTACAACTTCTATATTTCAACTGATAATATTAGACAGAAGTATTTCCAACATAGTCAATCAACTAGAAGTTTTCAACGGACATTAAGCTTTCACGCAATTTTCATCATAGAAATTCTTGGCAAATTTTTCATCAGCTCTTCCACAAAATACTTTATAGAAATTTTTCAAAAAGCTTGTAAGCTATTTATCTAAACATTTGTACAAAGTCCAAATTTTGAAATTCTTAGCAAGGATTTTTACTGACATTTTATCAGGCGAAAATTTTACGTAAGAACAAACACTTGCTTTTCACTCAGTAATTTTAAAAGACATATCGCAGTGTTAATTTAACTAGAAATGGTATCGGCAGGTTTGGGTTAATACGTGAGATAGTTACGACTCTTTTCATATACTGTAGCTTTAGAGGCTAAACTCTCTATTACAAATACACTATTTTGATAAAACACTTTTCTCGTAGGAAATGACAAGTCCCTCTATAGATCAACACGTGTCTAATTACAACCAACTCTGTGATGAACCCTAACTTTGATATGGGTACATTCCTTTCAATGACTTAACGTTTTCAACCTCATACGGTACCAATTAAATTAGTCCTTTTACACGATAGCACCCAACCAGCATGACACTGAGTGTAACTCAGAACTGACCAAACTGATTTGAGGCAATAGAAAACCTTGGAATTGCGTTTTAGCAAAACAAACTTCCCCTACACAAGCTTTTAGACTTCAATCTGGATTTCCAAATGTATGATAACAACTCATGCTCTTGAACACCTGCGGATTTCTAACGATCCACTCATCGGAAGCGCGTTTCAACGACCTATATTAGGTGCAACCTAACAACTTACTCACGTCTACACGAACTTATGGCTGGAATATTTTTCCACCATACTTTTATGAAACTAATTTCTTGACCTCGATTAACTACTACTTTGACTTGTGCGTTAACGATACATTCAAAACATGAGACTTAATACCCATAGAAATTGAAATCCTTCTTTCTCTTTCTCTTCTCGATGCCATCTTAGAATCCCATCCGAATCGTTGCCATGAGAAACCTATAGTATTTTTACTGTTACTAGTGGAACATTGATCTAACAAGGGGAGAAAAGGTGAAACAGGAATCATCTCACTAAGAAACCATAAAACAGAAAACCGAGAACTTATACCATGATGGCTTACCCATCATTCCAGGCCCGGTGAATCTCAGGACGAAGTCTGGATTTACTCGTGGACAATAAACTCAGATACATTAGAAACACACACTAACTCTCTCACATAACCCACACAGACCGTAACTGAAAACAAATTTCGGGACGAAATTCTCCTAACAGGGGGAGAATGTGACACCCGACGATTTAGGGTTACTGTTAAACCTACTTGATACCATAGTTACGTGTGTTTAGTTTGGTATTAGGCTAAATACTTTCAATTACTTGTAACTATTTGTATATTTATGTGAATATACGCTCCTGTAATTTTTTTTCATATTACGCTTACGTAATTAGTTGAAATTACGCGAAACAACCGGACGGAGTCCGAGAAACTATACGACGTTGGTGAAAATCTTTCTATAAATAAATTAAATCTATTTTTAGAAGTTAATATCATTATTTATTTATTTTGTTAAAATAATACACGAAAAACCTAGACGTTTCGATTAAAACGTCTCAATCGCAACGATAACGCGCGAATTTATTTCGGAAACCAAACGAACGTCAATAATTAATTTGACAACTCAAATTAAGTATTTTAAATAATACTTCAATAAAAATTTATCTAAAATATATCGTTAAGTATAACGACTCAAAATAACGTTACGCGATTTAACGATTAAACGAAATAACGAATTAAATAACACACTACGCAAACACAACTTGGAATTTAATCAAAAACTCAGCATCCCCTAAAGGGACCCACTGAAAACCAGCCCCAAGGCCACCTCCCCCTCCATCCAATCCCATTCCATGCATTCTCATGATTTAATCCCTCACCCTTCACCACTCCACATACATGCAATTCACTTTTTCATTTCCCCATCTTCACTTATCAAACACCCTCTAAATTGCTCTCAAAAACACTGAGATTCCAGCCCCATTCATCATCAAAATCGCCATTCATCATCATCAATTCAAGAGGAAGATCAAGAACAAGCTCAAGAACAACACTCCTTCTTCATTATCTTCAAACTTCTTCATCATTTCTTTGTGAGAATTACTAAAACCCTCACTTATTTCACTTGCATGTTACTGATTTTAATGTTATTATGTTCATCTATCACTAATATGTCCAAATCCATGGTTGAAAATCGTTTTTATAAAAGATCTAAAAAGATACACAAATCTGTCTTCAAAAACGCAGCTTACAAAAATATTCGTATAAAATCTTATACTTAGAGTTAGATGATGCATTTTTTTTGAAATTTGCATATTGAAAGGATCTACAACTTTTGTGTTTTAAACTTTTACCAGATCTCTACTTATTTTTGTCTATAATCTGATCTTTGAGTCTGGTCTGGAAGTTTTCGAAAACCGAGTTCGGTTCCTTCGCGAAATTATTTAAATATGTAAATGGACACTATGGTTGCTGTAAAAATTATATGTTAGACCAGAAACATTGATGATCAATTGGTAAAATTTGTGAGAACTGATTTTGAGCAGAAAGTGTAGAATAAAATTGGTGCAACAAACCGACAAAACCGAAACAACCCTCGTTTTGGACTGATTTTGTACCAAGTGTAAAAACGACACTTAGGACCGACTAATAAGTGTACCAACAGTTTTCTAAGGCTTAATAAACTATTTTAAGACTTGGGTAAAAATTCCGGGTCAAACCGAGAAGGTTTGACCAAGTCAACAAAAGCGGCTCGGTTTCTAAAATTGATGGAACTTGTTATTTCTCGAATGTAACAACGAAAATGTGTTTGGGTGGCTTTATTAATGTCTTTGACCAACCTTAACCAGGTTTGACCAACCTTGACCAGTTTGACCAGGTTTGACCAGCTTTGACCAACGAGTTGACCAACTTTGAACTACGGTTTGAGGTTTTTACGAACTAAATAATTTGTCAGCAACACATGATATATACTTATAAATGGTATACAACAAAACGAACTTAATAATAATGTCTAAACGGATTATTATTACAAACTTTCACCAACGGGTCGTACACGTTTTTGATAAACAAACTTGAACAACTTATTTGGACATAACTAGATGAGTGGACAACTGGCATGGATAGTCATAAAGATATCCATTTACTTACTTATTTACTTACTTACTTACAACCTTACGCGATTACGACGCTCAAAGGTTACAGGGTTCGGAGAACCAATGCACGGAATTACATTTGCTACACTCGATTACTTACACACATTACTTGCTTATTTGACTATTTGATTGCTACTTGCTAAACTCAGGTGAGTTTCATAGCCCCTCTTTTTACTGTTTTATAACTATTTTTGGGGGAGAATACATACTACAACTGCTTTATAAAATTGTTTATACACAACTGTTTTTATGAACACAAGTAACGGAAAACACAAAAGGATTGCATGAGTTGTTTCACTATCTAATCCACAGAACAAAAGTCCTCTTACATCATAGTTTCGTTAGTATGGATTTAGCGCAAATATTCATGAATAGATCTATTTGGGATTAACCATCCCCGTCCGGGTTGGACGCATCAGTATTTGAACTTAACGAGTGTACTGGATTAGGCACTCGCGGAGGCACGAGTTGGTATTTGATTATACACTACTCACTCACGGTTAAGCTTCGACTATGTGCTCATGACATTAGTATACTTTTACTTAACATTGTTTAACAAACATACAAATATCGTGATTCATACCATCATTTATGTAACTGTTAAAACCTATGAACTCACCAACTTTATGTTGACCTTTTTAGTATGTATTTCTCAGGTAACCCACCGCAGTAGGAAGCTATTGGATAGCTCGAGTTGCATTGTTTTCAAACATTCAGGATCTAGATTGCATCTTACTATATTTAGTAACTTTGTAATTCTACTTATATAATGCGAACTTCAAATGTTTTGTTTAACGGTTGTAAACAATTTGAAATTATGGAATGTAATATTTACAAACGTCTCATATAGAGGTCGTTTGCTTTAATCTTTGTGTTATGATATTTGATTTGGTCGGCGCCCCCATGACACCTCATGTTTCCGCTGCCACGTGTATTGGGGGTGCGACACAACGTCGCATGAAATTGCGAACGTCGCATATAGCGACGCCGACCCTTACGTCGCACAAAACCTCAACGTCGCATTTAGCGAACGCAAGCTTTTACGTCGCATTGACTTGCGAATGTCGCACATAGCGACGCAGGACTCTACGTCGCCTCTGACGTCGCATCTGACGTCGCAGAACCTTAAAAACCTATGTTTTTCACTAAGTATTGACAACCAAATTTTACCACTCGATTTTACCCGAATTTGGATTTCGAATGCGTTTTCTCTAAAGCAAAGTAGTAGAAATAAAAAATTTTCAAGCTGACCTGGCAGCTCGACCCCAGCCAGGGGCTCTGCCCCTTGGACCCCGCCAGGGGTTGCCACCCCTTGGACCCCGCTACCAGGGGCGCTGCCCCCGGACCCCCGTACACCATTCCCAGACTTCAACAACAAATGCATACATGAACAACTCGCTTAGACAAACTGATTTGTCTCATACTTATATAACCTCACGTGTTTAGGACACTAGAAGGTTACCATTCGGACGACGCGCGTATCATCGTATCACTAACAACTCACAGGTGAGTTTCATAGCCCCACTCTTTCAACTGTTTTACTATTTTCGGGGTGAAACACATGCTCAATTGCTGTTTTCAAATCATATTAACAATCGTTTATAATTTACAACTATTTATATTACTGTATGTAATACGAAATGTGTAATACTTAGGAATTACACCCGCAATATTGTTTTAGAACAATATCAATACTTAACCTAGATAGGTTACAATCGTACCCGGTTAGGTCGTTGGAAAACGATTACCAACACATAACTTGATTTAGTTATCAAAATCTTTTGGACATATTGTCACGGAACAATATCATTGAATACATTAGAACTAGTTAGTTCTACCTACACTGAATAACATCTGTACTGTTACAAGTTTAGTTATTCTTTAAGAACTAAAACTGTCGACACACTCCATTATCCTTAGAATGGGAACTGAACTTAAGTGAACATTTTCCCAAGACTCCGTTATATATACTTGCTAGGCTTTAGGCTAGGAGTATACAATATTATCACAAGTTAGTACAGACTTCTTATATCCATACGACTCAACTGGTGACGACTCTGGCTCAGGATGTAATCCAACCAGGGATGGTCCCCCGGCCCAGGATGTAATCCAACCGTGGGGGTGTCACCTGATGAATATCTACATACTATTATACGATCTACTTAGTCAGGCATGTCGAGTACTGCTGGCTCTCAAACAACTTAGTCGGGCATGTCGTTGTACTGCCGGCTCAATCACAAATTGCTGCGAGCAATTCCAAAAACGATGCCGCGGTATTGCAGCGGGCACCAAACGATGCCACGGTAAAGTGGGCACAAAACGAAACCACGGTATTGCAGTGGACGAAACTTCAATCAATGGATCAGCGAGTTATACTCGGGATTCACAATAAGTTAACGGATCGGTGGTGCTGCCACGCGAGGCCGTTAGCTCAATTCATGTCCGGGTTAGCTTATGCTAATCGGGTAAACGGACACGCTAAACGTTCAAACATAGATCTGCGGATCTACAATCACTTGTTGCTGGATGCAACACCTCATATATTAAATCATAGTTCTGCGGGACTACAGTTACTTACTATCATATTTCGTGGTCATACAGTTATTTGGTTACAACTTAGGCAGGTATTGCCTCCCGTTATACACTTACTCATACCGGATAGGTATTCAGGCTCGGTATGCCTCAATTATTGTGTACTTAGGTACGGACTAAAATTGATTAGGTATTAGATACCTAAACTTTCGAATTACCCATTGGTAATTACATCTACAATTTGCTACAAATCAGAATCGTGGGTTCTGAACTACTTCCCAAAACATACAAGATTTATACTTTATGTTTTCAACTAACAAACCTATAAACTCACCAGCTTTATAGCTGACCTGTTTTAGCATGTGTTCTCAGGTGCCCAGCAGGATTAGGATTACTACAAGATTATGCTAGCTCGAGTCGCATGATTTCAAACATTTGGGACAACTCTGCATTTACTTTTGTATTTTCAAATTATGTATTTGGAATTTGCTGTCAAACTCATAACGTTGTAAACGTTCTATTTTGGGAAATGTATAATTATTTTCAAACGTCTCATTTAGAGTCGTTCATTATGTATCTTATGCTGTGATATTTGATTTAGTAACACCCGACCCGACAGCTTCCGCAAACCGAAATTTGAGGGTGTTACAAAATCCATTGTCGATGGGACAATAGGTGGTTCCTTCACCGGAAGAAATCGTAGGTGGGCTATGTGCTACCTGAGAGTCTTGAATATGGGAAGCCTCCTTTTGGCAACTAGTTGGACTATCCTGAGGTTTAGCGTTAATACACTGTGCTAATTGTCCTAGGATGAGATCAGCTTGGTCTTGTCTAGCCGAGATTCCTTGAATGACTTGTATCAGGGTGTCGTCAAAACTAGAGGTCTGTGGAGGAGAGGGTTCGGAAGGTTGGAATTGGTAAGTTAGTGGGTTATTCCTAGGTGGGTTAAAGGAAGGGTTAGTATTGGGCGGAGTTGGATGAGAGTGAGGAATTTGGGCTGAGTGGTTCAGATTAGCACAATTAAGGCAGGTTTGAACTTGACAGACTTGTTGTTGTTGTTGACTTTTCAATTCCTTAATCTCCTTGGTTAGGTCTGCCACTTGCCGAGTGAGGGTTTTGATAGCTTCATTTCCGAGTGTAGTTGGTGGATTCACTATTGAGGAGTGATTTTCACCGTTCCAGTCATGGTTGTGCATTGTTATTTTCTCAATAAGGCTCCAAGCTTCATTTGTCGTACGGTCTATGAAACTACCTTGAGAGGCGGTATCAAGTAAAGGACGGTGATGTGGGAAGAGACCATTGTATAAAATGCGCAACTAGTCTGAACGCTCAAAACGATGATTTGGACATTTCTTAAGCAATTTCTTAAAGCGTTCCCATGCATCATAGATTGATTCATCATGGACTTGACGGAAGTTTATGATGTTAGACCTAAACGTGGCTTGTTTTGATGGGGGGGGGGGGGGGGGAATATTTGTCCAAAAATTTGGTTGCTAGTTCTACCCAAGAGGTTATAGAGTTAATCTCTAGTTCCTCAAACCAGGTTTGTGCATTGAGAGTGAGTGAATAGGGAAATAGGTATAGATAGACTATGTCCTGATTAACCCCAATCGGCTTAAAGGAGTTGGATAAGGAAATGAATTTGTCAAGGTGGGAGTTGGGATCATCATTTGGTAGGCCATGGAATTGACAGAGGCTTTGGACTAACTGAACAATGTGGGGCTTTAACTCGAATGATCCTCTACCAATTTCTGGATAGACAATTGGTCCTCCTCGACCTTTAATCAAAGGTTTAGAGTCTTCAGCGAGAGTTATACGTGCAGCTGTCATAGTCTCGTTGGCAGGTGGTGGACTAGTTGAGTGGATAGGGATAACGTAATTTGCAAAAATAGTAAAAGGAAGGAAAAATAAAGAAAGACGTAGGGGTCTAAGGAAAAGAGTTAATCCTAAAGGTTCACTAGCGAGTAAGTTCATCTTGACGCCTAAGGATCGTACAGTTGGTTCCCCGGCAGCGGCGCCAAAAACTTGTTGGCGCCCGATCAGGTCGGTGTCGTTAATGATTACTAACCGGACACCAGCAGTGGGTTGTTTTAAATTTGTAGTTGCGGGGCCTAAGTTTTTCCTAACAATGCTAATCCTAAGGGTGAGCAAGTGGTAGGTATGACCTAGAGTCGTTCTTCAAACCGACTGAATTGAAACTAAGGCGAGGCAGATGAGGGCTTTCAAACTAGTGAATAGTTTATAAAATAGTGGGGGTTTTGGTTTTTATATTAACTAACTTAGGCAAGTAAATAAACAAAAGCGAAATAAAAGTAAAACCTAAAGCAGATAAATAAAGATAGTGTTTGCTGAGACTTCGTTAATTAAGTAATGGGATGATATTTGGAGAAACTATTTTGAAAGATATTAGTTAATTATCATTCTTGAATACTTGTATGTAAACACTAGATTCCCTACTAATTAAAATCCCATTAGCATGTCACACCAGGAACTAGGTTATGACAACATTACAGAGTATTTAGAATAATAAGCAAAATCTTAATTATGGTTTAATAATACTTTCATATGAACGGGAACAAAATCTTAAGGTACTAGACATAATTGAATAATATGACGATTCCTCGTCATCCTAACAGATTTGTATATTAAAAAGTTCATTTATAACTTTAAACCAGCCCTTGCTTAAGACTACCCAATAAATCCCCTAATTATCCACAGCCTTCCTCACTTAAAGTGGTTCCGCCGCTTCAAACCTTGGCCATGTCTTGTCCTAAGATATTCCCCCATGTAGCCTTGCGGTTCCATAGTTTCATACCTTTGACAAATTATATTGACACAGATAATTGACTACCTTTTTATTGGACGTCGTAAAAAGGTGTTGTAATCACGTTTATTGGTGGAAAGGCGATAGATTATTTTGAAGTTTAAAAGTTTATTTAGAAAGGTTAATTAAACTAGGTTTCTCATTTTATATATATTAGTCCGTAATATAACTACCTTCGGTCGTTACGCAGCTTCCGCGTATTTGTACTACACCTAAAGTGTTTCCAACGCTATACTGAGTAACAGTCGAATAGGGGCCATCATATTACTTCATAATATTGTATCGTTTCGTAATATGACTACCTTCGGTCATTCCTAGACTTCCATACATTTGTACTCCACCTTGAAGTGTTTCCAGTACTATATCGAGTAACAGTCGAATAGGGGCCGTCGTATTATTTGACGATAATTAAGACCATTTATATTTTACTACTATGATGATCCTAAGGCAACAATCAAACAAGAACATGCAATAAGACGATCAAAGCAATATTACCGATCTTTAATATTTAATTATAAATCATCCCATAATTAACTAGCTACATTGCAAACAAACACAATAGTAATCTACTCGCTAATCATGGCATAAACGATCTCTAGCATAATTAAAGCATACATATTTAATTAAGATAGATAAGGATAGAAATAACCGAGATTAATATGCGAGAAGGAATAGACTTGAATTAATAAGAGTTGCTCCAAGCGTACACCAAAGATTACAAACACGTTCCTCACAAAAGAATACAAGCTCGTTCCTTGCTTCTATTTTAACTAGCCTACTACTACTCTAAAGTAAGCAAATAAACAAAGAAATAAAAGCTAGAAGCTAATAAAAGCTAGAAGCTATAGAAAGAAAGTGTGTTTTTCCAAGGATGGAAGGTGTATGGGAGGTGTGTCTTGCAAATGAACCAAAGCCCCATATTTATAGGTGAGCTTTGGCTCACATAAGCATCAAGAGGTGCATGTTAGAAAAAGGTAGCCAAAAGGGTGCACCGGGTACTGTACAATACGAAAAGTAGGCGCACCGGGTACTGTACAACACGAAAAGTAGGCGCACCAGGTATCAAAACTTGCCAAAAACGGAAACCGAGGTGGGAGCACTGTAGCCGGCGGCGGCACTATAGTAGCCGGCGGCACTGTAGCAACCGGCGGCGGCTACCCGCCCCGTTTCACTTCGTTTCTTGATTCGTGCGTATTTTCTTCGTTATGCGTACGTTTGCGTCGATTCTGTTTTTGTTGGATTCGTAATTCAAAAACGAAGATTTTGACATAAGATAGGCACTGAGATGAGGTCCCTACCTCCAGATATTGCGTACGAATCATTTGGATCTTCCGGCGGCGTAGAATCTTCGTTCTTTGTCCGTTTTAGTTGATTCTTCTTCTGTTAGATTCGTATTTTAAAAACGAATATCTTGGATGGAATGGATGTTGGAGAAGGGCACTTTGGTCTTGAAATCTCGTTTTGATGCCTTGAATCTTCAAACGTGTGTGGAATCTTCGTTTTTTATCCGTTTTGCTTGATTTTTATCGTGCAACCTTGTTTTGACCATCTTGGCATAATACTACTGATTTGTAATGTTTTTGAGTCAATATGCCAAGAATCATTCCAGAATGAGAGAGATATCGGTAGTAAAAACGTGACTTTTTACGCGATATCAGTGCGCTCTGATTGGCCATCTGTCTGAGGATGATAAGCCGTACTGAGATTCACTCGAGTACCTAATTCATGCTGCAAGCTTTGCCAAAATCGAGAGTTAAACCGAGAATCTCTATTAGAGACAATAGACAAAGGAATCCCCTGCCTTGAAACAATCTCATTCAAATACAATTGAGAAAATCTGGTCAATATAACACCCCATAATTTAGACCATTTTTTTTTTAACATTTCGGAAGCACAAATCCCATTCATATTAATATATATATATAACATCTAGTCATACCAAAACATTTCAAGGTTATAAGTATTAAGTATGATTACAACGATAATACAATAACTGGGTGTTATGTTAACAAAACATGGTTATCCAAAATGATCAGAGTTCCAGTTGTCAAACATTTCTTCAAAACAACACCATTTGCCAAATCATATCCAAAAAGTTAACCTGCAAAAGTATGTGGGGAATTAGCACGAAGCTATGTGAGTAAACTAAGTCTAACAATCTAAGTTAGTATAACAATCAACTCACAACAATCATCTAAATAAACAATCAAACAGAGGATCGGTGGTTCTTGAGATACCCTCAGTCCGCGGTGGCACTCCAAGAACACTTAATAATCAACTGCAGGCCAATACAGAGATTTTACCGATAGTTTATTGCTATCTTTAACCAATATGGAATAATTCACAACGAATGTTCATCTGACCCATAAGGATTAACCTATAGTAACTTAACCCAATGATTGACCTCTATCATTCCAACCTATCATGGAATTATTCACTAGAAATCAATAAATCTATAAATCAACAAAATCAATCAATTTCTCTATCATCAACCTATCAATAATTCAATCAATATTTTCAACTTAAAATTGATGTAACCAAACTGTTAACACCAAAATTAAACTGTGAGAACCAGTCCACTCACCTGTTTCGCTTCAATCTCCACACTCAAAGTTCTAACTTTATTGAGTCTTCGGTGTCTCTGTAAACACAATCAAAACACAAGTTAATAACTTGTTTTATAATTTAATTATGACTATACTCAATTACTTACATCAATAATCTAGTAATACTAATAGTTAAATGATACAAGCATTGAATTCTAATAAGTTCACAAGACATCCTATCTTTCAAAATAACAAAGGCAAACGCGATCCGGGTCAAAGTGGTGGGATCGCGTTCCCAAGAAGAAAAACATTCTGTAACCATTTTACACTGAGAAATGCGATCCGGGTTCAGGGTTGGGATCGCGTTTGCAAGACTAAAATGCGAAGGAACCAGTTTATAACTAAGGAACGCGATCTAGGTCAAGGTTGGGGATCGCTTTTCCTAGCCTTTCAGCTCCAATCAGACCTGCAACTTACATATGAACCCTAACTCAAAAATTCAACATAATACAATACAAACCCAGATTCTTAGCTACCTTATAATCCTAGAAACGCCATATATAAGTTAACAACATCAACAACACATTCAAACTCAATCTTATACCAAAATCATTCAATAACCTAACCTATTTCAAACAAATACATATATATATCATTTGTAGTTTCAAGAACACTTACAACTTTGATAGTAGCAGAGATATGACTATGATGGTGATGAACTTTATGAATTATATCTTCAATTTGTATATAATCTTCACTAGCAATTCTTGTTTTAGAATTTTACTATAAAGGGTTGTGAGATAAATGAAGAACACAAAAGAATTTGGGGAAAACTTAAGTCGGCCTCAATTTTTATTAAACCGGATCATTGTTATTCATAGTGTAATATTATACCCCTTTTTGATCTATTGTCTGGAATCTCGATTTCGAACGCGAGAAAATTATTTTATTTTACCGTCACCTAATATTATTTAAAACAAATAATATTTTATTAGTCACAATATTTCCCGAGGCTCATTTACCTATTAAATTTACAATCAAACTCATATAATAATTTAAATTGCATAAATAATTTAAAGAAAATAACTTTTTCTCCTAGGCCCGATTTGGGGATGTTACAAATCACTCCTCCTTAGAAAGATTTCGTCCCGAAATCTAATTAGACACAAATAAGCTAGGATATCTAGTTCGCATATTCTCCTCTGTTTCCCAAGTGAGATCCGCTCCGAAACTATGCTTCCATTTAACTAACACCATAGGGATTTCTTTCCTACGCAATTTGGTCACTTTTCTATCTGAAAGCTCGACAGGTTCTTCTACCAATTTCTTACTTGAGTCAACCCGAAGATCTTGCAAAGGAAGGATTTGGGATTGATCCTCCATGTTACACTTTCTTAAATAAAAAACATTAAATGTATCGTGAATACCAGCTAATTCCGGCGGAAGATCCATTGAAACCGATTGATCATTAATCACCTGACGGATTCTAAATGGGCCAATATATCGGGGAGCTAACTTTCCACGTTTACCAAATCTAATGACACCCTTCCACGGAGAAACTTTCAAATACACTAATTCACCTTCAACAAAAACAACGGTTCGTCTACGCAGATCAACATACTGTTTTTGTCTATCACGAGCCGCTTTCAATTTTTCACGAGCAATCTTAACTTTGTCAGCTGTAATTTGAACTAAATCGGGACCCGCAAACTGTTTTTCTCCCGCTTCTAACCAACAAGTAGGCGTACGACAACGGCGCCCATACATCATTTCATACGACGGCATACCAATGTTAGAATGATAAGAGTTATTATACGCGAATTCTGTCAAAGGTAAATGTGAATCCCAAGAACCGCCATACTCGAGTACACAAGCTCGCAACATATCCTCGAGTGTCTGAATAGTACGCTCTGACTGCCCATCTGTCTGAGGATGATAAGTTGTACTGAGATTAACTCTGGTACCTAATTCCCGCTGTAAACTCTGCCAAAAACCAGAAATAAACCCTGAATCTCTATCGGAAACAATGGATAAAAGAATACCATGTCTCACCACAATCTCATGAATATACAATTGAGCTAACCGAGTCAAAGAAGCAGTTTCACTGGTCGCAAGTAAATGAGCACTTTTAGTCAAACGGTCAACAATTACCCAAATCATATCATTACCTTTCTGAGTACGTGGAAATTTAGTGACGAAATCCATATTTCCATTCAGGAATATCTAACTATTTCAACGAACCGTACGGCTTCTGATGTTCAGCTTTTACTTGGGAACAAATATGACAAGTTTCAACAACTCTAGCAACATCGGTTTTCATGGTCGGCCACCTATACAAAGGTTTCAAATCATTGTACATTTTCGTACTCCCTGGGTGAACCGATAACCTCGATTTGTGAGCCTCTAATAATATTAAATCTCTAAGTCCTCCAATCAACGGAACCCAAACTCGAGACTGGAAGGTTTTCAATCCCCGAGAATCATCAACTAATAAATCTTTCCGTTTCAACAAAATCTCAGATTTTAAATTTTGATCTAATAATGCCTCTAACTGTGCAGCTTTCAATTGAGAAACCAAATCAGAAGATATTTCTAAACGCATGAAATAAATTCGGTCAGAAGGTACCTTTCGGCTCAATGCATCAGCAACCACATTAGCTTTACCCGGATGATATCGAATTTCACAGTCATAATCCTTAATCAAATTCTAACCATCGGCGCTGTCTCATATTGAGTTCCTTCTGAGAAAACATGTACTGGAGGCTTTTATGATCCGTGCATACAACACATTTAGTGCCGTATAAATAGTGTCTCCAGATTTTCAACGCAAATACCACAACTGCAAGCTCTAAATCGTGTGTGGGGTAATTTCTTTCATGAGTTTTAAGCTGACGAGAAGCGTAAGCAATAACGCGATCATGTTGCATTAAGACAGCACCCAAACCAGCATGAGAAGCATCGCAATAAACCACAAAACCCTCAGAACCATCAGGTAATGCTAACACTGGCGCCTGACATAACAACTGTTTAAGAGTCTGAAAAGATGATTCTTGTTGATCTCCCCACTGAAATTTAATATCCTTTCTAGTTAACTTGGTTAACGGGCCAGCAATTTTGGAGAAATCTTTGATAAATTTTCGATAATATCCCGCTAAACCAAGGAAACTTTTAATCTCAGAAGGTGATTTAGGAGCATTCCAATTCATAACAGCTTCCACCTTAGAAGGATCCACTTTGACACCATCCTTACAAATAATATGCCCAAGAAACTGTACCTCTCGAAGCCAGAATTCACATTTGGAAAATTTAGCAAAAAGATTCTCTCTTTTCAAAATCTCAAGTATCAATCTCAAATGATGTTCATGTTCAGACTTAGACTTAGAATAAATCAAGATGTCATCAATAAATATAATTACAAACTTGTTTAGAAAAGGTCGACATACTCGATTCATTAAGTCCATAAAAACAGCAGGAGCATTAGTCAATCCAAAAGGCATAACTAAAAACTCATAGTGACCGTACCGGGTACGAAAAGCGGTCTTAGGAACATCTTCCTCAAGAACTCGAACTTGATGATAACCGGATCTCAAATCAATTTTTGAGAAATAGGATGATCCCTGTAACTGATCGAATAATTCATCAATTCTGGGCAATGGATATTTAATTTTCACTATTCTTTTATTGAGCTCTCTATAATCGATGCACATTCGAAGAGTACCATCCTTCTTCTTAACAAACAATACCGGAGCACCCCACGGAGAAGAACTCGGTCTAATAAACCCTTTATCTAACAGTTCCTGAATTTGACCCATCATCTCACGGATTTCAGCAGGAGCTAATCTATAAGGAGACTTAGCTACAGGAGTCGAACCAGGAATTAATTCTATCTGATATTCAACTTCTCTAACAGGAGGCAACCCAGGTAATTCATCAGGATAAACTTCCGGGTATTCAAAAACCACAGGAATATCAGACAAAGATTTCTTTTCTAACTTACCATCTATTACATATGCCAAATAAGAATCACATCCCTTAGATAGGGATTTCCTAGCTTTCAACATGGAAATCAACGAAAAACTACCCTTTTCACGCTCTCCTCGAGCCATGACATATGACCCATCCGAAATCGGAAGTTTTATAATCTTTTTGTGACAATCAATATTAGCTTTATTCGAACTTAACCAATCCATACCGATAACCACATCGAAACTAGGAATTGGCATTAACAATAAAGAGACTAGAAAATTATGACCCTCAATAAGTATACTAGCTCCAGCTACCGATGTGGTAACCGGAACTAATTTACCGTCAGCAATCTCAACTTCTAAAGGCTTAACAATCAACGAGGAAATCAATTTCAGTATTTCACAGAATTTCACAGATATAAATGAACAATTTGCACCCGAATCAAACAATACACGAGCTGGTACAGAATTAATGAGAAAAGTACCAGTAATGACGTCTTCAGTTGTAACAGCTTCATCAACTGTCATTTGGAAAGCTCGGCTAGCAGCTACTGGTGGATTTTTCCTCTTTTGGCCAGAGGATGAGGAACCTGGTGCCATACCCATACTCTGTATTTTTGCCTCTGGACAATCCCCGGCTCGATGCCCCTTTTTATGGCAATTCCAACACACACTATTCGGATACGTACAATCCTTTGCAGCATGCCCAAAAATTCCACACTTAACACATCTAGATGTCTGAGGAGTACAAGGACCATTGTGCCTAGCTCGACATCTATTACAATAATTGCTATCAGTTGGAATGCCAGAATTTGACCTCCTGTTCTGTTGACCACTTTGCCCTTTTTGCTTATTAGATGAATCTCCCTTTTGTTTCTGTGAATACCTTTCTTTATTCAGAATTCTTTTTGCCTGAATATCCCCATCTACTGAACGAGCCAAATCATAAGCTTGTGGAAGCGAACCTGCTAGTCTTACAGTGGTACGGTAATCCAGAGGTAAAGTTTTCACAAAATGATCAATCTTGGTCCTATCAGTCGGGACCCACTGTTGCACAAATCGCAGTTTCTCAGAAAATTGTCTAATAAGCTCATCGATTGTCATCTGGTCAGTCTTTTGCAGGTCAAGAAATTCCTGTCTGATACGCGAAAGGTTATACTCGGAACAGAATTGCTTACATACCTCGGCATGAAAATCCAACCATCTAATCTCACGCATCTGTTGTGGAGTCAAGGGAGCAGTAATAGAATCCCACCACGACATTGCCTGACCCTATAACAACTGAACCGCATATGGTACATTATCCTCTTCCTCGCAATGGCAAACATCCAACTTTCTCTCAACATCACGTAGCCAATCCAAGGTTACCGTAGGATTAGTACTTCCAGAATAAGTAGAAGGATTAGTGGACATAAAAGTTTTAAGAGAGCAACCCTTTTTCAACTGTTGAAATGGAGGAATCACTGGTATCTGATAACTAGCAAAGCCCGAAGAAGGAAATGGTGTAGAAGTCTGAAAACTATAACCTTGTTGTTGCTGCTGAGAAACAAAAGGTATGGATACCGGAATCCGTGCAGAAGATACAATAGGTGGAACATTAGTCGCAATATGTGGTTGAGTAAAAATAGGCTGTTGAGAAGACCCAGCATGTTCTCTTTGGAGTTCTAACACTCGACTCTCCAATCGCATAATATACTCTTGATCTGTTTCAGTTTCCCCGCCGGCTAAAATAGATGTACCATTATGACCCTAATTTTCTGGTGGTGCATCTGTCCGAGAGGTATCATTATGAGTATGGGAAGGTTGCTCATTATCCGCATTATATCTTAAACCACATCACATCTCAAAATTCGTTAATTGTTAGTACTAGCAAACTAACCGAATTTCCTATCATAACTAATCCCCCACCACAAGAAATGTTTGACCAACATGACTACGTTTAGGATTGAACAATTTAAAATGCTCAATTCACCTAAACTTATGATCTGATACCAACTTATAACACCCCATAATTTAGACCATTTTTTTTAACATTTCGGAAGCGCAAATCCCATTCATATTAATATATATATATATATATATATATATATATATATATATATATATATATATATATATATATATAACATCTAGTCATACCAAAACATTTCAAGGTTATAAGTATTAAGTATGATTACAACGATAATACAATAACTGGGTGTTATGTTAACAAAACATGGTTATCCAAAACGATCAGAGTTCAAGTTGTCAAACATTTCTCCAAAACAACGCCATTTGCCTAATCATATCCAAAAAGTTACCCTGCAAAAGTATGTGGGGAATTAGCACGAAGCTATGTGAGTAAACTAAGTCTAACAATCTAACTTAGTATAACAATCAACTCACAACAATCATCTAAATAAACAATCAAACAGAGGATCAGTGGTTCTTGAGATACCCTCAGTCCGCGGTGGCACTCCAAGAACACTTAATAATCAACTGCATGCCAATACAGAGATTTTACCGATAGTTTATTGCTATCTTTAACCAATATGGAATAATTCACAACGAATGTTCATCTGACCCATAAGGATTAACCTATAGCAACTAAACCCAATGATTGACCTCTATCATTCCAACCTATCATGGAATTATTCACTAGAAATCAATAAATCTATAAATCAACAAAATCAATCAATTTCTCTATCATCAACCTATCAATAATTCAGTCAATATTTTCAACTTAAAATTGATGTAACCAAACTGTTAACACCAAAATTAAACTGTGAGAACCAGTCCACTCACCTATTTCGCTTCAATCTCCACACTCAAAGTTCTAACTTTATTGAGTCTTCGGTGTCTCTGTAAACACAATCAAAACACAAGTTAATAACTTATTTTATAATTTAATTATGACTATACTCAATTACTTACATCAATAATCTAGTAATACTAATAGAAATGATACAAGCATTGAATTCTAATAAGTTCACAAGACATCCTATCTTTCAAAATAACAAAGGCAAACGCGATCCGGGTCAAAGTGGTGGGATCGCGTTCCCAAGAAGAAAAACATTCTGTAACCATTTTACACTGAGAAACGCGATCCGGGTTCAGGGCTGGGATCGCGTTTGCAAGACTAAAATGCGAAGGAACCAGTTTATAACTAAGGAACGCGATCCAGGTCAAGGTTGGGGATCGCGTTTCCTAGCCTTTCAGCTCCAATCAGACCTGCAACTTACATATGAACCCTAACTCGAAAATTCAACATAATACAATACAAACCCAGATTCTTAGCTACCTTATAATCCTAGAAACGCCATATATAAGTTAACAACATCAACAACACATTCAAACTCAATCTTATACCAAAATCATTCAATAACCTAACCTATTTCAAACAAATACATATATATATCAATTGTAGTTTCAAGAACACTTACAACTTTGATAGTAGCAGAGATATGACTATGATGGTGATGAACTTTATGAATTATATCTTCAATTTGTATATAATCTTCACTAGCAATTCTTGTTTTAGAATTTTACTATAAAGGGTTGTGAGATAAATGAAGAACACAAAAGAATTTGGGGAAAACTTAAGTCGGCCTCAATTTTTATTAAACCGACTCATTGTTATTCATAGTGTAATATTATACCCCTTTTTGATCTATTGTCTGGAACCTCGATTTCGAACGCGAGAAAATTATTTTATTTTACCGTCACCTAATATTATTTAAAACAAATAATATTTTATTAGTCACAATTGTTGGGTCAAAACTGTTTTAGGTCTGAGTTGAAGTTGTTGATGAAGACAGAGTATAAGTGATTAAAACTGTTTGTTTTGAAGGTTAAAACTGTCTTTACGAAGTTACAACTGATAGAAGAAAACTGACGAGAAGACTAGTGTTACAACTGATTGAAGATAGATTACAACTGATAGTTATGTGTCTGTAAGTAGTTAAAACTGCTTATGTATTTGTAACTGTTAGTTATATATGAAACAGTTAACACTGATTATATATTTGTACTTAGTCGTATATTACAATTGAAGCAGTTACCACTGAATGTGTAACAGTTACAACTGTTTACTTCAGAATGGTAGTTACAACTGTTTATGATTTTGTGATAAGTATGAGTCGGTTATGGAAGTTATTTTATTCCATATACGTAGGAGATTGTATAGGACTCTATGTGTTATAAATAGAGATCCTTTAGACCTAGATAGGTTAATGTTAATTGCGCAGCTTCAAGGTTTTCTGTAACCCTAATACATCAAGTGTATTCGTCTTATATCATTAATAAGATTGAAGCTTTCGGTATATTATTGTGTTCATCATATTAATTAATATTTGTTGATCTTCTTAATATTATTGAGTGTGATTCCGCAACTTCTCAATAATATATTCAAGGCTTATTACGTAAGATTGTTTATTAAGTTAAACAGGGACTAACAAAGTGGTATCAGAGCTTGTGAAGCTTTGAAGACAGGAAGATCTGGGATTATTAGTATTAGTATTTGAGTTTTAGTTCATATATTAAGTTTTGATTTCAATGGCGACTGAAGGCAATGAAGGAATTCAAGCAACAAAGATACCAATGCTTAAACCTGATGAGTTTGACCTATGGAAGGTCAGAATCAGGCAATATATGCTTCTCACAGATTATCAGATGTGGGAAGTTGTTGTTAATGGTATTCCAGTAACACTTGATGGTGATGGAGTAAAGCAGCCAAGAGCACCACCAACATCTGAAGCAGAGAGGAAAATCAGATCTACGGAGTACAAGGCTCTTAGTACTCTGTTGCTATCCATTCCGAATGAACATCAGAGCAGATTTGATTCTGTTGAAGATCCCAAGGTACTAATGGAGGCGATTGAAAAGAGGTTTGGTGGTAATGATAACACCAAAAAGAATAAAAGATCTATGTTAAAGCAACAATTTGAAAATTTTAGCCATGTGAAAACTGAAACTCTAACTCAAACCTTTGATAGGTTTACTAAACTAGTTGGAGAATTGGAAAATCACAAGGTTAAGATTGACAAAGAAGATCTTAACAGAAAGTTCTTGAGATCATTAGGTGATGAATGGACAATCTATACTGTTAGATTGAGACAGAGTTCAGACATTGAAGTTAAGGAATTAGAAGATATATACAATGATCTGAGGAACTTTGAGTCTGAGGTGGAAAGTAAGAAGCAAGCAACTGGGTATAGTCATAATGCTGCTTTTATGTATATGGCTGGAACAAAGGTTGAATCAAGTCAAATGGGTTCTACTTATGTTTCAGGAGGAGCAGGATCATCATCAAACAGTTCTAATGATCAGATATTAGAATCTTTCTTTGCAAGTAATGTGAATTCTTCACTTACTAATGAAGATCTGGAACAATTTGATGGTGATGATCTAGAGGAGATGGACATTAAGTGGCAAATTGCTTTGATTACTCAGAGAGCAAAAAGGTTCATGCAGAGGACTGGTAGGAACAACTTTGCATACAAGAGGAATGATGCAAATTGGTTTGATAAGAGCAAGATTGAATGTTTCAACTGTCACAAGATGGGACACTTTGCCAGAGAATGCAGAAACCCAAGGCAAGAGCAGAATGGTAATGGTCAGAGAGCTGGAAACAATGGAACTCAAATCAGAAACATTCCAATTCAGAGTGCTTCAGCAAATGCATTGGTGTCTATGGATGGATGTGGATGGGACTGGAGTGATCAAGAAGAACATGTTGTGAAGAATCAATGTCTCATGGCCATTGCATAATCTGACAAAAAGTCAGAAGTTCCTACTGAGGTACAAAATAAATTATGTTCTGCTATTTGTAAACAAACTGTTAAACATTACAGGGATCATAATATAAAAGTGTGTGAGGAACTAAAACAATGGGAAATCAAAAGTAAACATACCATTGCAGTCATTGAAAATATGGAAAATCAAATAAAGGCATATGAAGTCAATGCAACACAGTTTAAATAGGACATTGAATATGCTAGGTGGGAGAGAGACACTTTTAAAGATAAAGTTGAGTTGTTATCTAAGAAACTTACTGAGGTCACATGTGAAAGAGATAGCATAAGACTTGATGTAAATAAATTAGAATATGCTTCTAAGAGTGTCAATAAACTTATTGATTCACAGATCCATGATAAAATCAAAACTGGATTAGGGTACAATAATGTACCTCCACCTTATAATCACACCTACTTTCCTCCTAAAAGTGAAATTGATATCAATTCACTTAAAAGAGGAATGACAGATGAGGTTAAAAAGGCTGATCCAATTAAAATTTTATCCGATAATGAGTTGTTTATGGAAGGTGAAATTAGTGATTGGATTGAGGAAGATGATCAGAGTGATAGAACATCTGAGAGTGAGAAGAGTGTAAAATCTGAATCATCTAAGTCTGAGTCTACATGTGAGGATGTGAAGAGAGAAATTTCTGATCTAGTTTCTAATCTTAAAACTGATAAACTAGAAGAGGGTAAGAAAATGTTTAAGGAAAAGGTTAAACTGGACTTAGAGAAGGTGAGATTGAATACTAACAAATCTAAACATGGGTTAGGATATGTTAGTAATACAGTTAATTCAGTTACTAAACCTGTTGTGGAATCTGTTGTGAATAACTGTGTTAATTGTAAATGTAAAGCAAGTACTTCTTCTTCACAGAGTTTTCAAAATCAAAAACCCAGAGGTAATCAAAGAAATTGGAATCAAATGATTTCACAAAAACTGGGTAATAATGTTACTGTGATTAAAGAAATGTCTTGCTTTATATGTGGAAAAATGGGTCATCTTCAATATGACTGTTATCATAATCCTGAGAATGTTCAAAGGATTAGAAAACAGGCATGGACAAAAGCAAATATGATTAACAAACAAAATTTTCAATCAAAAGTTAATCATACTGCCAGAGTTCAGAAGATAAACTCAAAGGCTACCATGTTAAACACTGTTACAGGTAAATCTACTGCAGCAGTAATAACAAAATTAGCCAAAAGCTCAAAGACTAAAACAGTGGTAACTAAATACAAAAACAGTGTTAACAAAATTAACACTGAATCTTCAATTGGTAAAACAGTTAAAACTGTTAAGCCAACGAACACTGTTAAGTCTAAAATAAGTTAGATTTGGACACCTATTAAGTCTGATAAATTAACAGATCCAAATACCAACAGTGCTTCACAATCAATAATCTTCAAGAAAGTTGAATATGTGAATGCACATGGGAAACCCAAAGCCAAATTGGTTTGGGTTCCCAAGAGAAATTAATTCTCTTTTTGACTGTTTGTGCAGGGCATGCCAAAGAGCTTATGGCATATTGATAGTGGATGCTCAAGACACATGACTGGAGACAAAGAAAAGCTGCAGGATTTCAAATCTTTTGATGGAGGATATGTAGCTTTTGGAAGCAATCCAAAAGGAGGAAGGATCACAGGGAAAGGAACAGTTCAGAGTGAAAAGCTAAGTTTTGATAATGTTTATTTTGTGGAACAACTGAGGTATAATTTACTAAGTGTGAGTCAAATCACAGATAAAAAGAACCCAGTTCATTTTACTGACACTGAATGCCTTATCTTGTCCAAGGAATTCAAAATACCAGAAAACATGATTTTGATGAGAATTCCAAGGCAAGATAATGTATATAAGTGTGACTTAGTAAATATGACACCTCAACCTGATTTAAACTGTCTTATTTCGAAAGCAAGTGTGAATGAATCTGAACTGTGGCATAGGAGGATGTGTCACATGAATTCAAAATAAACTTGTCAAAAACAAGCTTGTTAGAGGTTTGCCTGAAAAGGTCTATTCATGTGATGATCATTGTGTTTCTTGTCAAAAGGGAAAGCAACACAAATCCTCATTTAAGTCCAAATCTGTGAACATAAATAGCACACCCTTACACTTATTGCATATGGACTTATTTGGACCAACCAGTATAACTAGTATGGGGAAAAAGTCTTACTGTCTTGTGATTATTGATGATTATACTAGATTTACATGGGTTTTCTTTCTTAGGACAAAGAATGAGACAGGTGAAATACTTAGACCATTTATAACTAAGATGGAAAATCAATTGGATAAAAGAGTAAAGATCATCAGAAGTGATAATGGAACAGAATTTAAAAATCATGAGATGGATAAATTCTGTGAAGTTAAAGGTATTAAGAGAGAATTTAGTGCACCTAGAACTCCTCAACAAAATGGAGTAGCTGAAAGGAGGAATAGGACACTGATTGAGGCTGCTAGAACCATGCTATCTGATGCAAAGCTACCTATGTCCTTTTGGGCAGAGGCAGTTAGCACAGCTTGCTATGTTCAGAATAGAGTATTAGTTGTTAAGCCTCATAACAAGACACCATATGAACTGTTGTTTAAGAGAAAGCCTTTGGTTAGTTTCTTAAAATCTTTTGGGTGTCCTTGTACAATCTTAAATACCAAAGATCACTTAGGTAAGTTTCAGAGTAAGGCTGATGAGGGGATATTTGTTGGTTATTCTATTCAAAGTAAATCTTATAGGGTATTCAATCAAAGGACCAGAATCATAGAAGAATCAATGCACATCACTTTTAATGAAAACACTGTTAATCCTGAGGGAAAAGGTCCTGAATCACTGTTTGATATTGATGCACTTAATACTGCTTTTAGATATACAAATGTGGATTCTAGTGTAGGTACAAATGCAGGAACAGGTGATGGAGAAAGTAGAGCAAACTCAGGAATATCAGCTGGAATGAAGAAGGATTCATTGGAATACATATTATTTCCAATTTGGTCTCCTGATCCCCCAGAAGTGTTTGATACTGATCAACCAAAGACATCACAGAATCTTGAAACAGGAAAATCAGATGAAACATCATTTACTCATGTTGATGATTCTGATAGACCAGTCATGGAAGACAGTACAGAAGACAGTGATATGAGTCCAGTACAGAAGAATACAAAGGCAGGTGTTGATGTTGATCAAACACCAACAAAGCATCTTGACACAGAGCAGGAACAAATGAATTATCTACATTTGATAAGCTCTACTCCTTTGTCAAAAAGAATTGCAAGAGAAGTGTCAAGTAGTGAGTCTGGTCAAGAAGGAAATTTTACCAACTTGGAAGTGGGAATTCAAGAAACAGCAGCATCTAAATACATTACTCATAAAGATCATCCACTTGAGAATGTAATAGGAGATATTGAATATGCTGTTAAAACAAGAAATCAAAGTCAAGTGTTTGAAGCTTCAGCAAATGAGGAAGAAGTAAATCTTGATACAGAAGCTGTTAATACTTCTTTGTTTGCATGTTTTCTGTCTCAAACAGAACCAAAGAAGGTTACTGAAGCTTTGAGAGATCCTAGTTGGATTGAAGCTATGCAAGAGGAGTTGCTTCAGTTTAAGATTCAAGAAGTCTGGACATTGGTTGATTTGCCTAAAGGGAAGAGGGCAATTGGTACTAAATGGATTTTCAAAAACAAGAAGGATGAAAGAGGTATAGTGATCAAAAACAAGGCTAGATTGGTTGCACAGGGGTATTCACAAGAAGAGGGGATTGATTATGATGAGGTTTTTGCACCTGTTGCAAGAATAGAGGCAATTAGATTGTTTTTGGCTTATGCTTCATTCAAGGGATTCATTGTGTATCAAATGGATGTAAAGAGTGCTTTTCTGTATGGCACTATACAGGAAGAGGTCTATGTATGTCAACCACCAGGGTTTGAAGATTCTAAGTTTCCTGATAAAGTTTTCAAACTGGATAAAGCTCTTTATGGCTTACATCAAGCACCTAGAGCCTGGTATGATACTTTTTCAGATTATCTGTTGCAGAATGAATTCAAAAGGGGTGCAATAGATAAAACTTTGTTTACTAAAAGAATTAAGAATGATATACTACTGGTTCAAGTCTATGTAGATGATATCATTTTTGGTTCAACAAAGGATAGTCTTTGCAAGGAGTTTGAATCATTGATGCATGAAAAGTTTAAGATGAGCTCCATGGGGGAATTAACATTTTTCTTGGGGCTGCAAGTAAAGCAACAGAAAGAAGGAATCTTTATTCATCAAAGTAAGTATGTTAATGATATACTGGATCGGTTTGGGTACAAAGATGCTAAAGTTGCAAGCACACCAGTGGAGACAAACAAGAAATTACATGCAGATCTTGAGGGGGAGAGTGTGGATGAACATCTTTACAGATCAATGATTGGATCTCTTATGTATCTCACCTCATCAAGGCCTGACATCATGTTTGCTGTGTGCTTATGTGCTAGATTTCAAGCTAATCCAAAGCTGTCACATCTTCTTGCAGTCAAAAGAATATTTAGATATTTAAAGGGTCAACCAAAATTGGGCCTTTGGTATCCAAAGTTTACTTCTTTTGATCTGATAGCTTACACAGATAGTGATTATGGAGGAGCTAATCTGGACAGAAAATCTACATCAGAAGGTTGTCAATTTTTGGGAGAAAGATTGGTTTCGTGGCAATGCAAGAAACAAACCATTGTATCTACATCTACAGCAGAGGCAGAATATGTAGCAGCTGCAAGTTGCTATGCTCAAGTGCTATGGATTCAGAATCAGATGCTAGATTATGGTTTTACCTTTCTTAATACTCCTATTTTTATTGATAATAGCTCTGCAATCAGTATTATTAATAACCCAGTTAAACATTCTAAAACAAAGCACATTGAAATCAGATATCATTTCATTAGAGATTGTAATGAGAAAAGACTTATTCAAATTTTGAAAGTTCATACTGATAATCAGTTTGCTGATCTGTTTACAAAAGCTTTTGATGTAGGCAGATTCACATTCTTGGTTACTAGTATTGGAATGATCAATTTGTCATAAGTTATTTTTCTTATCACTGCTTTCTGTGAATAATATCTACTGTGATTTCAATTTGGGTTAATACTGATTTGTTAATTAAACACTGATTGTGTGTATTGTGTTTCGTTATCACTGTTTCCTACTTTTAGTATAAACAGTGGTAATAATCACTTCACCACTGTTGGTGTATAGTTAACACTGTATACTTGTATTATTGTTTGGAATTATCACTGCAGGTTATATTGCTATGTCTTGAGTCTAACTTATGCAGGTGTTTATGAAGTTTCACTGCTTGTGGAGTTTAATTTTTGGTAAAAAAAAAAAAAAAAAAAAAAAATCAACCACTGCTTTGTTTATATGATTTTGCTAGAACTGAAGTACTACTTGTATTAAGTTAGCACTGCCTTGGTCGGTTGGTACTGCTTGTACAATGAGCACTGCTAGCTTTATTATGTAAATGATGCATTTGAGAAACCAAGTGTTGATTACCACTGATGGTTATTTTCACAATTATCATTGAACGTGTTATTTTTCTTAATTAACACTGTTTTAGTTATAATTGGGAATTTGGTCAAATTAGGGTTTACAACTGATCTAATTTCAGTATTTAACTCTCAACACTTAGGGTTTTTCATTATGCTCTCAAAATTACTCATACAAACCACTGCGCTAAGTCTCATCGATTCTTGATTCTGTAAAATCATCTTCGATTCTCTTCGATTACTTGATTTCTAATCATGGCATCGACTTCGTCTACTGTTCAACTACCGATTGGAAAAGATCATAATATGATTGCATTCTTGATGAAACCTGCTGAGGCAAACGAGTATGTGGAAATCATTGATTTCCTTCGTGCTTCACATATTCGTCATGCTCTCACTGTGGCGCCCAGGATATCTCACGACCATATCAACAATTTCTGGGTGAATGCATCAATAGAAGAGGAACAGGGGATTAAAAGAATCGTTTCAGAAGTTATGGATACACGTGTTGTAATCACAGAAGCTACTGTTAGAGCTTCATTACAACTAGATGATGAGGCAGGTATATCTTCTTTAGAGGATACTGTTATGTATGATACTTTACGATTGATGGGTTATGAGGGTTCTTTTGAAATTTTTACTTTTCAGAAAACCTTATTTTCTCATCAGTGGAGGTTTTTAATACATACAATTTTACACTGCTTGTCATCTAAGAGATCATCATTTGAGCAGTTTGGAAGCAACATTGCTTATGCAATTGCTTGTCTTGCAACTGGTCAAAGGTTTAATTTTTCAAATCTGATATTTTCTGGTATGCTTAGAAACATTGAGCAGCCAAAGATTAAATTTTTGATGTATCCACGTTTTGTGCAGTTGTTCTTAAATGAACAAATTCCTAACTTAACTGCACTTGAGAAAGTTATTGGTATTGTCTCTTTTAAACCAAAAGTTTTTGTAAATATGAAGAGAGATACTAAATTTTCTGGGAAGGTTACATCATTATTTTCTACAACGCTTCCTGCACCTTCCACCACAGCATCAGTACTACCAACTGAAGCTGAACCAACTACTGAGAGAATGGTTCCACCCACCACTTCTCAACCCACAGTAGCTGGGGGTAATAAAAGAAAACAAGGGACCAAAATAGCTACATATTCTAGAGTCAAAAAGGCTAGAAAACATGCATCTGAGGCTGCTGCTGCTCAGGTGTCTCAGTCAAATGATTCATCACAGCAGATGATCAATGAGGAGGAGGCTGATCATTTTGAGAGGGCTGCTTCTACTGCTTCTAGCCCACTGGCAGAGCAGGACAGAAGTAACATTAATAAGACCCCATCAGAGGCAACACATGGACATGATTCTACACCTGTAGATGATCCTAGTGATCCCAGTACCAAGAACCAAGGGGACTTTGATGATCATGCTAGGCATGAGTCAGAGTTTGATGATGTCAATGATTCACCAAAGGATTCACATCCTGAAGGTGTTGAGGCTAGAACTAACTTGGAATTGACGAAAATGGTTGATTATGTATGGGCTGAATTTGTAAAGGAGAGGAAGAAAAACAAAGCTAAGGATGAAATTATCACTCAGTTGCAGAGGAGAGTGCAGCAGTTAGAGAAGATTGTTATTAAATGTTTGAAGAAAGGGAGGACATATGTGGTTCATGATACTTCTGAACCTGAGGATGCTTACCAGTTTCCACAAAATGCTTTCAAAAAGGGGGAGAAGGTCTGGACAAATTTGGGTGATAAGATGAATAAGGAGGATAAGGTTGTGTCTGATGATGACAAAGTTGATGAAGAGATTGAAATGGAACAACCAGTGGATGATGAATTTGTGCATACACCTCCAACACCACCTACAGAGCCAGAGATTAATGAGTCAGTATATGAGACAGTGGAAACAGAGATGAATGACCCAGTGGCAGATGAAAATAACTCTGAAAATACTGAGGTTGTTGGGTCAGTGGAGCAGACTGTAAAGGTTGATTTGGATGAAAAGACTGAGGAGTTAAAAATTGATGGTGATGATGGTGATGAGGTGAGTAAACCAGAGATAGCAGTGGAAAAAGAAGAAGTAAAGACTGATGCTCAAACTGATGCTCAACAAGTTGAAAAGACTAGGAAGAAGAGCATTCCAGTTAAAACTGCTAAGATGACTGAAACAAGAAAGAAGGTTGAAACTCCAAAGAAGACATCTACACAACAACCATCTTTGCCTGGATTTCAGATAAAAGAACCTGTTGCTGCTCCTGTTCAACAGAAGAAAGAGTTGCCAAAGATTGATCCAAAAGATAAAGGCAAGGGAAAACTGGTAGAAGAACCAAAGAAGAAAAAGCAAAAACCAGTGCCACCAGAAGTAACTGCTCATGATACTGAATATGCTCAAAGATTACAGGCTGAGCTAAATGCAGAGGGATTAATTGATGTTGAGGTTGAGGAAGGAAAGTTTGTGAAAATGACAAAAGAGCAAGTGGCAGAATGGGATGAATATTTGCTGAAAGAGCAGAGACATGATGATATTGAATATCTTGTTGATCAGGTTAAGAAAAAGAAAGCAGAAGAAGCAAGAAAGAAAAAAGCTGCAAAACCACCAACAAAAGCTCAGATGAAGAAGAACTTAATTGCAAAGCTGAAAGGTGGGTATATTCCTTTGAATGCATTGGAACAGATGAGTTTAGAGAGATTGCAGGAGTTATGGGATAAAGATGATATGAATCCTGATGTGATTGAAAAGAAAGAAAAAGAAAAGAAAGAAGCTGAGAAGAAAAAGAAGGAAGCTGAAAAGGAAAGGAAAAAGGCTGAAAAAGAAAGAAAATTGAAGGAAAAGGAAGAAAAAGAAAAAAGAGAAAAGATAGAAGCTGATAAGAGGAAGAAAGATGAAATTGAAAGAAAGAAAAGAGAGTTAGATGAAATTCCTGATAGAGAAAGGAATATTGATGAATTGAAGGAGTTTATTCTGTTACAACCTATGGAATCTGAGGTGATTAATGTTGAATTACCTGGTATCATTGATTGGTCTATTGAGCAATTTGTCAATCCTGTTAAGATTCACAAGATTAAAGTTGAAAGAGCAGATGGAAATATATCTTGGTGGAGATCTTTTAGGGATTTGATAAAGAGGATTAGTAGGACTGATTTGATGAGAATGTATGAGATTGGGATGGAAAAGGATTTAGATTTGAAAAGGTTTGATAATCTGGTTGAGAAAGTTACATGGCATTGGATTAAGGCTATGTTTGAGCCAGAAGAGTTTCCATTTCAGTTTGCTACTTTTAGCAAGGTCAGAAATTGGATTTATCATGCCAAACCTGGAGTACATCAGATTGTTATGGAGGATGCAGTATTTATGTGGTTATTGACAGATAAATTTTATGATATAAATCTGAGATTTTTGATGGGCTTGAGAAATGCAAGATTACAAGCTGCAGTTTTAGATGATGTAGCTCTGGAATTGGTATATATGGTGCTGAATCAGATTCATAAGAAGGAGGAGATAGATAGAAGAAAGAAAATAAATGACTAACAGTTTTGAAAGAATTTTGTGAAGCTCATAATGGAGGATTAGAAGAAACTTAATGCTGTGAAGGACAGATTAAGTTTAGGGGGAGATTGTTGGGTCAAAACTGTTTTAGGTCTGAGTTGAAGTTGTTGATGAAGACAGAGTATAAGTGATTAAAACTGTTTGTTTTGAAGGTTAAAACTGTCTTTACGAAGTTACAACTGATAGAAGAAAACTGACGAGAAGACTAGTGTTACAACTGATTGAAGATAGATTACAACTGATAGTTATGTGTCTGTAAGTAGTTAAAACTGCTTATGTATTTGTAACTGTTAGTTATATATGAAACAGTTAACACTGATTATATATTTTGTAACACCCCCAAATTAAATGATTTGCGGAAGCATACATTGGGTGTTACTAATCAATATACAAAGCACAAGATTAATAGTAAACGACCTCTAAATGAGACGTTTGTAAAATAGTTACATTTCATAATTAATAATCGTTTGAAAACCGTAGGTTTTCGTATACAAAATGTAATTCCCTAGAGTCCACGCGTATAGCGGGAGATTCTATTACATCACCATAGTTACAAAAGATAATGCCAAAGAATCTCCGTTAAATGCAGTTTGTAAATCATGCGACTCTAGCTAGTAATCCTGGAGTAATCCTACTCCGTAAGTGTACCTGAGATACAAAGCTAAAAAGTGTCAACCAAAAAGGTTGGTGAATCTCACAGGTTTAGTAATAAGTAAGTGTTATGAACCACAAGTATGTACCCGTATTGCTATCAAGCAAAGTAAGTAAATCAGTTAATCAGTACAGTGCCATGAGCTCATAAGTTGAAGCTTAACCGTGTAGTGTGAATATATCACGTACCCCCGTGAGTGCTATCCGCACACTCATATGTAACAAATACTAATATGTCTGTTTCTACGTGTAAATCAGTACGTGGTGGCGCTACCACCCCAGACAGGGATTGTCAGTCCCAAATGGATCCATCTATTAGTAATCGCGCTTAAGTCCATAACTAACAACTTACGATTAGGAGGCTTTCAGTGGATAAAAGTAACTCATGCGTTTGTTTGTAAACAGTAATGTTTTCAGTTCAGTACATTGTGTTCATATGTAAAACAGTTGCTAAGTATCTCACCCCAAAGTATAAAAACAGTAAAAGTGGGGCCGTAAGACTCACCTGAGTCTGGTAATAAGCTATAGCAAATAGCAAGTAGTAAATATAGCAAGTAGGTTCTCCGAACCCGTAACCTTCAAATGCCTATTCATATGAAGTTATGTAAGTATGTGTCTCACGAGACGTTTCGTTTAGTTGTACACAACTAGTATAGCCGATGTTTGTCTGTATGTTTGTAATTGTTCGTTTGTTGGAAAACATGTTTGGGCCCGTTGGTGACTTAGTTGAAACGTTAATCTCGACATTTATAAACTTGTTTGAATTGTTATGCTTGAAAAACATGTTTCAATGTACCTTAGCTGTTATATCGTATAGTCGTTTGAAGTCCGAAATGTATAACACTTAACTTGGAATTTATTTGTGAATCTGCTGTGTTTTGCGACACAAAATGCGACACTAAAATTTGTCATGCGACACAAGGGTTGTGTCGCATGAAGGATGCGACACAAGAGCCCTGCGACACAGTGGTTGTGTCGCAAAAAGCTTGCGATGCTAATTCAATAGCGACATAAAGGTTGTGTCGTATAAAATACGACATAGTATGCGACATAGAGTGCGACACAATATTGTGTCGCAAAGGTTACGACACAAACGGATTTGTACGACACAAGGCGCGACACAAACGGGTTCATGCGACATAGCATGCGACACAAGGCTTGTGTCGCATGTATGAACACCAGCCCAGAAACTTTCGGGTTTCAAGAATTTCCGACCAAAAACGCAAATCTAACCCATTTTTGAGCTATAAAATCGTGTATTCTTCATGTATAAGGTTATATCTAAGTTGTGTACACATCAAAACATCAAAACATTACACCAAATTGAATAGATCTAAGATTTTAGAAATTTCTTACTTTTGCAAATCGAGCTAAATGGAGGATGAATTGGTGAAAACGGTCTTGATATTCTTGCTCCACTCGTGACGGTGATTCCGAATATGTAAATTTCGTGTGTCGGTTTGTATTCCGAAAATTTGGTGTAGATTGGAGTTGAGAGAGTGTTTGGAGGTGTGTGTTTTTGTGGATAATGAAAATGAAAGAAGAATGAGGAGGGTGTGGGTTGGGTTGGCTGATCCAATGGGGCAAGGGAGGGGTAAACGCTCCCTAAAACTCAGTATTTACTCCGTGTCCTAATCGTTTAATCCTTTGTTTTTAGTATTTAACCAAACCGTTATATTTTAAAAATGTAACTGGAATATTTAAATAAATAAAATAAAAAAATATACTTTGAAATTAATAATAAAAACATTTGTCGAAATATTTAAATTATTAAGTCGCGTTAGTTAAAATGTCATCACGATAGTATATAAATAATGCTCGTTCGGTTGCGTATTTTATATAACAAAATACGTTCTCATTATTTAAGTAAATTTCTGTCACCAACGTCCAAGTAAACTGTGTCAGACTCCGTCCGGTTAATTCGCACGATTTATCCAAATCGCGTAAGTACACACACATATATATATAAATCACCTTATATATATACAAATAGAGTCTGCAATTAGTCCTATTACATACTAATTACATCTAGTTACAATTAATTAGGCATAATTAATTATCCTAATTTAGCAGGTGTTACATATTTGTACTTAGTCGTATATTACAATTGAAGCAGTTACCACTGAATGTGTAACAGTTACAACTGTTTATGATTTTGTGATAAGTATGAGTCGGTTATGGAAGTTATTTTATTCCATATTCGTAGGAGATTGTATAGGACTCTATGTGTTATAAATAGAGATCCTTTAGACCTAGATATGTTAATGTTAATTGCGCAGCTTCAAGGTTTTCTGTAACCCTAATACATCAAGTGTATTCGTCTTATATCATTAATAAGATTGAAGCTTTCGGTATATTATTGTGTTCATCATATTAATTAATATTTGTTGATCTTCTTAATATTATTGAGTGTGATTCCGCAACTTCTCAATAATATATTCAAGGCTTATTACGTAAGATTGTTTATTAAGTTAAACAGGGACTAACAACAATATTTCCTGAGGCTCATTTACCTATTAAATTTACAATCAAACTCATATAATAATTTAAATTGCATAAATAATTTAAAGAAAATACCTTTTTCTCCTAGGCCCGATTTGGGGATGTTACAGTCAACGATGCCGTCTCACTGGTAGCAAGAAAATGGGCGCTCTTGGTCAACCTATCAACAATCACCCAGATCATATCATTACCACGTGGCGTTCTAGGTAACTTATTAACAAAATCTATAGTCAAATGTTCCCACTTCCATTCAGAAATTTCAAGTTGTCTCAAAGAACCATAAGGTTTCTGATGTTCAGATTTGACTTGGGAACAAACATGACAAGATTCTACAACACGTGCTAGATCAGTTTTCATTGTTGGCCACCAATATAACGGTTTCAGATCATTGTACATTTTTGTGGTTCCCGGGTGAACATATAATCTGGATTTGTGAGCTTCATTCAAAATCAACTCCCGAAGTCCTCCAATAAATGGAACCCACACACGTGACTGAAAAGTTTTCAATCCCCGAGAATCATCAATCAACAAATCCTTTCTTTTCAACATGATTTCAGACTTCAAATTATGATCCATTAATGCTTCCAACTGAACAGTTTTTAATTGATTTACCAAGTCAGAGGATACTTCTAAACGCATAAAATACAACCTGTCAGAAGTTCCTTTTCGGCTTAAAGCATCAGCCACCACATTGGCTTTACCAGGATGGTATCGAATTTCACAATCATAATCTTTGATTAATTCCAACCATCGACGTTGACGCATGTTAAGTTCTTTCTGAGAAAACATATACTGAAGACTTTTGTGATCCGTACAAATCACACACTTAGTACCATATAAGTAATGTCTCCAGATTTTAAACGCAAAAATAACAGCTGCAAGCTCTAAGTCATGAGTAGGGTAATTCCTTTCATGAGGTTTCAACTGACGAGAAGCATAAGCGATAACACAATCCCGTTGCATTAACACACAACCCAATCCAGCATAGGATGCATCACAATATACTACAAAATCATTCAAACCATCGGGCAGTGCTAAGACTGGAGCCTGACACAACAACTGCTTCAGAGTTTGAAAAGCTTTTTCCTGTTGTTCATTCCACTGAAACTTTACATCTTTTCGTGTCAATTTAGTCAACAAACCAGCAATCTTGGAAAAATCTTTAATAAATTTCCGGTAATAACCAGCTAGCCCAAGAAAACTTTTAATTTCAGAAGGATTCTTTGGAACATTCCAATTCATGACAGCTTCTACCTTTGATGGATCTACCTTTACCCCATCATTACAAATTACATGACCCAGAAACTGCACTTCTCGAAGCCAGAATTCACACTTGGAGAACTTTGCATAAAGATGTTCTCTTTTCAAAGTTTCCAAAACTAATCTCAAATGCATTTCATGTTCAGACTCGGATTACGAATAAACCAAAATATCATCAATGAAGACAATAACAAATTTATCAAGAAAAGGCCGACAAATCCGATTCATTAAATCCATGAAGATCGCGGGAGCATTTGTCAAACCAAACGGCATAACCAAGAATTCATAGTGACCATACCTGTTGCGAAAAGCTATTTTAGGAATATCTTCCTCACGAACACGCACATGGTAATAACCTGATCGCAAATCAATCTTAGAAAAATAAGAGGATCCATGCAATTGATCAAACAACTCATCAATTCTAAGCAGAGGATACTTATTCTTAACTGTTATTTTATTCAACTCTCGGTAATCAACACACATACGAAGGGTACCATCTTTCTTTTTTAACAAACAGAACAGGTGTACCCCAAGGAGAAGAACTGGGTCTAATAAAACCTTTATCCAACAATTCTTGAATTTGATTCATCATTTTTCGAATTTCAGAAGGAGCTAATCTATATGGGGCTTTGGCTACTGGAGCTGAACCCGGAATCAAATCAATTTGATATTAAACCTCTCTAACCGGTGGTAACCCAGGCAACTCATCAGGGAAAACTTTCGAATATTCAGAAACCACACGAACATCGAAAACAAATTTCTTTTCTAATTTAGCATCAATCATATAAGCCAAATAAGATTCACAACCTTTTGCCAGAGATTTTCTAGCTTTTATCAAAGAAATTAATGGAACATGACCACCTTCCCGTTCTCCTCTAGCCACAACATATGACTTGTCAGAGATAGGGATTTTCACTAACTTCTTATGGCATTCTATATTGGCCTTATTATAACTTAACCAGTCCATGCCTAATACCGCATCAAAACCAGGAATAGGGATCAAAAGAAAGGAAACTGGGAAAACATGACTCTCTATTAATATGCTAGCTCCAGTTACCGAGGTGGTAACAGGAACCATTTTACCATTCGCTACTTCAACTTCAAGATGATTAGCAATCAATGAGGGAGTCAAATTCAGTTTATCACAGAAACAAACAGATATAAATGAGCAATTTGCTCCAGAATCAAATAACACGCGGGCTGGTATAGAGTTAATGAGAAAAGTACCAGTAATAACATCGTCAGTTCTGATAGCCTCATCCACTGTCATCTGAAAGGCTCTACCCGCAGCTGGTGGCGGATTCTTCCGCTTTTGGCCAGATGATGATGACCCACCAACCACTCCAGATCCATCTTTCTTAGCCTCAGGGCATTGACCAACCCGATGACCCACTTTATGACAATTCCAACAAACGTGTTTAGGATAGGGACAATCCTAAATATCATGACCAAACCCACCACATTTGATGCATCGTGCAGTCTGTGGAGTACATGGTCCAATATGTCGGGCTTTACAATTATTACAATAATTTGCTCTATCCCCGGTACTACTACTAGTACCTTTTCCCTTATTCTGATGTTGACCTTGCCACCTCTGTTTGCCTTTTCCCGAATTATCACTTTTGGATCGTTGTAAAGATTTCTCCTTGTTTTGCAAAGTTCGGGCTCTTATATCACTATCTACCGCACGAGCTAGATTAAAAGCTTGTGGAAGAGAACCAGTAAGTCTAACAGTTGTACGATAATGAGGAGGTAATGTCCCAACAAAATGATCAACCTTGGTTTTATCATCCGGGGCCCATTGTTGTACGAATCTCAACTTTTCAGAAAACTGGGTAATGAGATCATCAATCGACATTTGATCAGTCAAATGCAATTCCATAAACTCTCGTCTGATTCTAGACATGTCAAACTCTGAACAAAGCTGTTTACATATCTCATTGTGGAAATCTGGCCATCTAATAGATTCTTTTTACTGAGGCGATAAAGTGGCGGTGATAGAATCCCACCAAGACATGGCCTGACCCTTTAACATCTGAACATCATATAGAACTTTGACTTCCTCTTCACACTGACATACCTCAAATTTTCTCTCTACATCTCTCAACCAGTCAAGGATAACAGATGGATTACTACTACCAGAATATTCAGATGGTTTACTTGACATAAAGGTTTTAAAAGAACAAACCTTCTTGGATTGCTGAGGTAGAGAAAATACAGGTCACTGATAAAACCCTGTAGTCGAGAAAGGAACCGAAGTCTGTTGTGAAGTACCATAGGGTGGTTGCTGATAGTAAAATGGTAAAGAAGTCGAAATCTGAGCAGATGATACCACAGGTGGTGTAACAGTACTTGTAACTGGAGGTGACTGAGAATGTTGCTGAGAAGATTCAGCCTGTAAAGTTCTTTGTCTGAATCCTCTAAGTTCGACCAGTTCATCCTCTAATTGAAAAATGTACTTATCTCGATCAGTTTCTCCACCCGCTGAAAATGAGGTACCAGAATGCCCATGCCTCTCATTATGAGTTTCAGGAGGAGGAACATCGGTTCGAGAAGCATTGTTTAGAGTGGTGGTCGGTTGATCATTATCTGCCATCTGTTTCAAAACAACAACTCACAGTTTGTTAATAGTTAGTACTTAACATACTAATCCATTATCATATCATAGCTAATGCCCACACCCAGGAATGTTTGACTTATTAATTCTAGATTTGAGATTGAACACTTACCATGTTCAATTCACCCAAATCTATGCTATGATACCAACTTATAACACCCCTCATTTCAGAACCTATTTAAAAAAAAAAAAAAAAACTCGGAAGCGTCGGTCAAAAATTTATTTTATATTAGATAATATAGAAATACTATACCTTTATATTGTACTAAAACTTTGTACATATCACACATACCATATTAAATCCAAAGTACAAAAGACAAGGTGTTATATAAATACAAACATCATATAACTTTATCCTAAAAACTATCAGAGTTATCAGTTGCCAAACATTCCTTATAAGCCCAACTTCTTGTCCCCGTCATATCAAAATCTAAACCTGCAAGAAGTTTAAGTGGTGGGATTAGCACGAAGATAAGTGAATAGACATGTAATTAGCAGTCTAATTTAGCAATGACAATTCAGTTTACAAGAATAAATCGTAAACACACAATTCAAAGAGGATCGGTGGTCCTTGAGAAGCCCTTATGCCACGGTGGCCCTCAAGTACACTTAAACCCAACTGCAGGCTAATACAGTGGTTTACCGATAGCTTATGTACTATTTCTTCACACAATATAGTTTCCAATCAACAACACATGTACAAAGATTATGTATTGTCCAATTAATAGTAACCTCAAGCCCAATCCATGTTGACCTTTAAATAATCACATATGCCCAAAGGCCATATTACACATAAGCCCTAATCTTCATGGCATTATATCAGACAAAGAGTCTATAAACGAAAAAACCACGTTTACTCATTGTAATCCAAACTTGTTACAACCAATTTAAACTGAGAGTCACAGATCCACTCACCTGAGTATCTCAGTCTCCACTCAGAGTTCTAATGTTACTGAGTCTTCGGTTGGTCTGAAACATAACGGAATACAAATTAGTATTCTAACTCATAAATGAATAACTAAATTCAATTGTATAACATCAAACAAATAACATTACATATACATATATATATATATATATATATATATATATATATATATATATATATATATATAGTCATATCATATCACCTTAATTAAGTATTAACAGTTTAATATATCATAACTTATTAATCGATCACATAACATTTCAAACAATTTATCACAACTTTTTAATGCATACGCGATCCTGAGAGTCTAAGTTAGATCGCGTAACACAGTATAATCTCTTCTGTAACTGATTTGCACATACGTACGCGATCCGGGTATTTGGCTAGGATCGCGTAACCAAGACCAAATTCGGCTATGACCAAATATAACTGACTTACGCGATCCGAGAACAAGGATGGGATCGCGTATTAATGAACAAAGTGCGACTATGACGAATTATAACTAGGATACGCGATCCGGATTAAACACTTGGGATCGCGTATGAAGGTTAAAAATGACATGTACTTTCTGCACGAACCCTAACTCCAATTTCACTACCAAAACATCATCAAACTCAGTTTACAAGTTACTAATACCTCAATTAACACTATACATCATCATATAACATCAATAACAAGTTTCATCTTTCAATTTCATACAAAATCATACACTTATCAAAGTTAAATCAAATCATATATGAAACTTAAACAAACACTTACAATTTTATGGGAACAAGAGGTTGATGATAATGATGATTTGACTTTGAGCAACAATCACAGCTATATACTGTTTTAAATTTGATTTGTAAATTTTCTTGGTTATGGTTTCTCAAGTGAATGAAGAAGGAATTGAAATTAGGAAGAAGAGTCAGGGAATTTAGGTCGACTCTCACAAACCGACTCCAATTATTTCTTAATTTCAGTCCCCTTCCAAACCTATTGTCTGGAACCTAAAAACCATTTGCGAGTTCAATTATTTTATTATTCTTAGAACTATAACAATTTAAAACAAGTAATAGTTCACTAACCACAATAAGTCATTTTGACCTATTTTCTACATTTCACATTTTAAACATAATAATATTAAATTATTACTAACACATTAAATAATAATTTAAAGTCTAAGAAATTACCGTTTACCACTAGGCTCCTAGGGTGGATGTTACATGTATATTATCTCTCAAATAGACCAATTAACAAATCTATTTAGAGTATTATACAGAGGCTCATTTTTGGTGCAGTTGTGTATTTTGTTTGGCAAGAAAGAAATCTGAGGATGTTTCAAAGTAAGGCAAGGAATGCAGAGATTTTGCTTGATCAGATAAAAAAATATTGTTAGGCTGACATTGATGGGTTTGCACATTCGGCCTTCAAAACAATCTGTGGATGCTGCAGAGATGTGGAATTTGCATGCTAATAGTGGAGGTATTGATTCTAGCTCTGTTTAAATGTTTTGGTCAAAATATTTTATGTCAAACAGGTTGCTGTGTATTGCTGCTGTTAATGATGTGCACTTGTTGTGCATATTGAGGAGTGGGTATGGAAGTCCCAATCAGGTAAGCTTTTGTTCTAGTGTATATATTTCGAGGAAGGTTGATTGTAGTTTTGAAAGTGATTCTAGTTTTGGACAATATGGATATGCATTATGGATTAGTCCCTGGTTTATTGATGAGAAAAGTGGGATTAATATTTTGATTTTTGAGACATGTAAGTCTAATGTAATGGTCAACTTCCTCAAATCTGTGTTGACTTTCTATAGTCAAAAAGTTGGATGGCATGCTTGCTACTGTTTAGCAGAAGCTATGGATGCTAAAATGGTTGGTAATGTTAAGGCTGCTAATGTAGTTGGCATGGTTAATGCTTCTGTTAGGATTATCTGCTGTTCAGATGGTGTGACTTTTTATAGTCAATATAGTAAGTCAAATACTATTTCTGAGTATGCATTTTTGGGAGACTTATGTTGGGTACTGTATGACTGCTTATACAGTAAGGTGGTTCCAGGTGAGGTGGGATTATGTCAGTTATTATGCAGTGATTTTTTATGGGTAGATATACCAAACAGTGGCAATATGGGCGTGGTTAATGGTGTAGGGAATAAATTGTATCAATCTGATCTTTATAAACTGACTCATTGCTACTATTTTGGTGTATTGAGTGCTTTAAATTGGATAATGGGGAGTAAGGGCATGGAAGTATGGAGGAAATATTTTGGTCATTTTGGTGTATTGAGTCCCTGGATTGTTAATAAGTTGATAGGGAATAGTTTGCTAGATGAATTAGTATTGAGCCATTATTCCAGGTCTGTTATTGACCGTATGTATGTTTTGGCTTTTTATGGTCAAATTAAAAAGTCAACTGCACGTTGTTGTTTGATTGACCAGCAGGCATGGAGTGTGGAAATGGTTAGTTATTTGTGTTATGCTAAGACTGGGTCTGTTAAATATGGAATGCGGGCTATGGAACACGAGGTTGACAGAATTAATGGATGGGCTGGGCCCAATGTAGTTGTTTGGGCTTGGGCAGCTAAGGGGCAGAATGAAATGCAGATGGCTGATCAGAGTTCTACGAAGACTGAAGATTTTGAATTTATGAAGACTAGAAGACTGAAAATCGAAGACTTGAAGATTTTTTTGTTTTTATTTTCTAGGGTGAATTGTAAAAATGGTCATTTAAATGACCATTTTAGATTGTCTTTTTATTTTTCTAGTGTTGGCCATTTTAGATTTCATAGGTATTATTGTAAAAATGACCGACATAGGAAGTGGGTTAGATTAAGGATAGTGATAGGTTTTTTGTATGTGTTTTAGATGTTCACTAACAATGTCTCCTCGGGTATACCCGTTGTAAATATGTAATTCTTTTTTTGATTTAATAAAATTTTGCCAGGGTACCGTCCCCTTTACAAAAAAAAACCCTAAACGCTTTAATAAACCCTAAAACCTAAAGCATACTAAACCCTAAACCCTACTAAACCCTAAACCCTACTAACCCCTAATCGTAACCCTAAATCTAATTTGTAACAAAATAGTAACATATGTGTATAATTTGTAAAACCCACCAAAAAATGAAAAAAATTAAACTCGTCGAAAGTATGTCTTGAGTGATCTTAAATCGAAGAGGAGAAAACGCTGAATTTAATGGTGCAATTTTCATAATTTTTCAACTTGTCATTTGTGAGATATTTTGTTTTAGGGGTAAATGAGTTTTCTTTGTATACGTGGCGTATTCTTATTGGTACTTTAATGCTTCCATTAAATTCTCATGAAGTGCATACTACAAGAATATGGTGCACCTTAAATTTGGTTAGTGGCTGTAGTCAAACAATAGTAAGGAGAATTCGCTTAGTCTTCCGGTTCAGAAGTCTACTTAGTTTCACAAAAAGCTTAGGTAGGTGGTTGAGTCGAAGCGGAGAAGGAGACTAAGTCATCGGTCGTGCCGGGATTGATTTCCTACTTCCAGCTGAATGAGGGCCACACAGCCGTCAACCCTGCTGGAAGTGCTTTCTAGATTTGATGAGATGTATGGTTAGATCAACACTTCCCCCCTTCCCCCAAATTGTACCACTTCCCTATAGATCATGCCACTATATATATATATATATATATATATATATATATATATATATATATATATATATATATATATATATATATTCATAAGGAACCTCATATTTTGAAGGAACTAGGGAACCTCTTAGTTGCCCTCGGATGATACTGATCGACGGATAGAATTAGCATCATACTTTGTTAATTAATTGGTTCTTGTATGAGAGTGACATTTATTGAGGGTAAAAAGGGGTTTTAACACAATTTTTTGAATTGAAACGTAAAATACTACTTTAACGCTATTAACGTTCACGTACGTATGCATCAAAAATCCAGTATACTTTTGAAACAACTTAACAAAAAGATCATAACAAAAAAAGCTAGCAATTTACTGTCTTCAATTTGAAATCCATGTTGTGATATTTTTATTTTTGTAGAAGTCAAAATCCAAGATTACGCTCAAGGGATTCGATATTTATCCATGTCGATGATGAATATTCGTCAGTTCTGCTTCATAAATCAACCTACAAAAGCAAGTGTAGAAGGAAGATCATTCAATCAATATTGAGTGATGAATATTCATCATTGAGTTTGCGTGGAAAGAATAATCTATCACTGAAAATCCTATACTCATGAAGGGAAAACGTACATTCATCAACATATATTGCGTATTCATCACCGAATATCATATTTTATTCATCACGGAATATCGTATATTCATCGCTGAAAATCCTATATTCACGAAGGGAAAACATATATTCATCACTGAATATGTATTATATTCATCACCGATTATCGTATATTCATGATTGAAAATATCGTATATTCATTACTGAGTGTCTGATATTCATCACTAAATATACGATATCTATTGGTTAATTATGATATTCGTCAATGATGATAGCGTGACAAAATCAAATCTTTATTAGAAATTTGATTATATGAACGCACTGTATGTATGCCTTGGATGTAACAATTAATATTGACTAACTCAAAAATAATCAAACGATATCACATTAACATAAACAATTGTATTTAGCATTCAGATCCACTTTAATCATCCAATATTTGATAAAAGAATTGCATCTTCGATAAATTCGTCGTTGGAGATCGACGAGGAAGATGTTAGCTGGAGAGCAAATGTTGTTGGTTGCGATTATCAGGTTATTCAATAGTTGGCCAACAGTGAGAAGGACGGACTGGTGCAACAATTTTATTAATCGATTGAAGGAAGGGACTGATGATGCAACAATGTTTATTAATCGATTGATGTTTGACGGTGAGGAAGCAAATATATATTGTGTTTGAGAGATATACGGTATGTGAAAATATAATAGGAGAGATAAATGTTCATTTTCCTATTTTACCCTTTAGTTCTCAGGTTCTTTTTAATTCAGTGGTTCTCCAATGATCTCATCCCTATATATATATATATATATATATATATATATATATATATATATATATATATATATATATATATATATATATATATATATATATATATATATATATATACATATATATAAATGTATATATATATATATACATATATACATATATATACATACATATAAATGTACATACATACATATATATGTACATACATACATATATATACTTGAGAATCACATACATGTTCACCATATTTCTTCAAAAATTCATACTCAATTTCATCACTCAGTAAAGTTTTAAAACTACAGATTCATTGCATATTTTAAGAAAAACACATATACACATAGAAAGAGAATGGTGAATCGATATGGCTAATGATGAACATGTGATGGAATTTTTAGATGAGTATTCCACAGATGAATCCGATGATATGGGTATTTCATCCGAAGAAAGTAAGTTATTCCCATGGTTTTTTGATTTTTGAGTACTATCGGTTACGGTTTCGGTATTCCTGATCTTGGTTCTGATTTAATGATGATATTCTAAAATAGAAGAAGTTTTTTTCACATATTTGTTATCGATCTACATGTTTTGTTAGTTACCCATGGTTTCTTTTAAACATCCCTTTGATTCAGTGGCTATTATAAGTGATTCGTATAAATAACACATCGATAATGTATGTTTAATTTTGTTATGGTATACAAGTTTACCATCATTCAGCTTAATTAATTTTGTTGCTCATCATTTCTGATGTTAACGCCTTGTTCTAAGTTCAGCTAGGGTCACTATTGTGCAAGACCGGGGTGCTCGCAGATCTGAACGACATTATCTGGAGTAAGACCATATAGCCAGAAGAATTTGAGGAACGATGGGCGCATATTATGGATGAGTACAATCTCCAACTGTTGGTGCATGTTAGTGTGTCTGTCAGTTGGTCTAGCTCGTAGTTTGAATTTGTATTTAGTTTTGAGTTTCCTGACTCCTGCGACATTGTGTGTAATGTCGCAGGTGCGACGTCAGATTAGTTGGGCCTGCGACATTGTCTATGTCGCATGGGTCTGGGCCTGCGACGTTGTGTGTAACGTCGCAGGAATCAGTGTTTAGTATATAAACACGTTTTGTAATCAGTTTTAGGGTTGACGAAAAACCCTAAAACGCAATTAGTCGAAATCTCTGTAATCTGACCGATTAGTATCAATACTACAACGTAACGTTCATTTATTATAGTGTTTATTCGATTCGTTTGATATTGTCATTATCTAATCATTGATTCCGCCTTTGATTGGATTGCTTGACTCGATCAAGATCGCCGTAAGGGACTTTCAACTGGTATCAGAGCCTCGGGGGCTCGTTTTTTGGAGCATCGGATCGAGTTTTTGATTTTACTAACGATTAATCATATTGTTTTTGTGTGGTTTTTCGTGTTTTTCAGTGTTTACAGGTTGAAGATTGCGTTTTCTGGGCAATATTAAAGGGTTTGTTCGTTTTTAATTCGTGGAAATCAATTAGGGTTTGATTTTTCGCGAATTAGGGTTTTTGGCCGCAGCTGTTTGCGACTTTGCGACATTAGCTGTGACATTGATAGCGACGTCGATTGCGACATCATTTATCTGACCTAATTTTGGTCTTTGCGACGTTGAGTTGCGACGTTGTTATTTGACTTCGCTACTTTGACCTCAATTGGTTACTGCGACATTACGTTGCGACATCTCGTTGCGACGTTGTGTTCATCTGCGACATTGAGTTGCGACGTTATTGTCTATGTCGCATTTTCGGATTCTTAATTAAATCATCGGCTTTCTGCGACTTCCTCTGCGACGTCGTTGATTTTTCAGCGACATTAGCTTCATTGTCGCTATTTTCAGATTATTAGTAATTTTATTTAACGGATATAACAATGTCGGATAGGGAAACTATTCAAAGCATTAGGGAAATGATTAAACAAGGTAATGATGTTGGAACCAGTAGTAAACCTCCCGTTTTTACTGCTGATATGGACTATGCATATTGGAGATCACGTTTTGAGCTGTATATTGACTTCCATTGTCCGGAATTGTGGGGTCCACTTACTGAACGATATGAAAAACCTTTAGCTGAGGGAAATTACCGTGGTGTTCCTCCAGCCAAAAATTATAAGGCTATGACTCCTGAGGAACGAAAGGAATATGATACTGAACGCAAATGTCTTTAAGCAATAAAGATGGCCTTAACTCCAGATGTTTAGCGTATGTTCAAACAACATGATATTGCCTATGATCTGTGGAAGGCAGTTGAGCTTCGTTGCGGTGGTAATGAGAAATACAAAGAGGCAAAGTTGGAACTGATTAAGAAACAATATGATCTCTTTGATATTATGCCTAATGAGACCACAACCAGTTTGTTCACTAGATACACCCAGCTGGTGGGTGATTTGCTTGAAGGAGGTTATACCTTTACAGAACTGGAGATTAATAAGAAGCTCTTGGATGCACTACCTAAAGATTGGGACGTCAAGGTAGAGATGTTAAAGGAAAATCAAGAGTTGGCTACGTGGAAGTTGGATGAGTTAGTTGGGATACTCCAAGCACATGCTATGGAGTTGAAGAAGAAAGAATGTAAGAGTGGAGGTTTTGTACAAAATCCATCTTTGTATGGGGGTAAAGTTAATTCTGGAAATACTCCCGATGGATTGGCATTTGTGTCTGATATCACTACTCAACCGAGCTCCACTGGGATTATTCATCAGTCTATTATGCTGGCACTTCACAAGGTGCACAGACTCCTATTTCACCAGCCATCGAACAACAAGCTGCCATTTATACAGCTTTTCTTAGTTCTTACAAAGATTTGGTGTCACAACCAAATACCACTCTGGAATTGACAAAGGAGGACTACGGCCAGCTGGATGATGATGATCTTGAACAGATGGATTTAAACTGGAATATCGCCATGATCACGAGAAGGGTACAGAAGTTTTTGCAAAGAACTGGACGCAAGAGTTTGGAAGGAGCTGGTAAATCTGGATTTGGATTTGATAAGAGCAAGGTTCATTGCTACAACTGCCAGAACTTGGGACACTTTGCCCGAGAATGTGAGAAACCAAAGATGCCACCATCAGGTCTCACTAAACCATCTCCTCCCAAGACTCCTGAGAAAGATGTACCGAAGACTGGAACTTCTGATGCTTTGATTGTGATCGAGCCTACTAGTCTGGATTGGAGCGCTCAAGCTCAGCAGTATCAACAATGTTTAATGGCTCATATCACACCTGAGGTACATAATGAACCTGAAGAACCTGTTACCTGTATATCTTGTATTAAATTGGAAACTTCTTTAAAATGTTTTCAAATAGACTATGTAAACTTGAGAGAAAAGGTCGAAAAACTCACTGAGTCAAATAAGTTTCTAAAAGCTAATGAAAAACTTTATGATAAGCAGATTGAAGCTTATAAGTTAGATACTCAGACTTTTAAAGAAAAAGTCTTTAGTCAACAAGATGCAATTAAAAGTTATTTAACAGAAATTGATTTGTTGAATAAAAGAACTTTCTGAATTAAAGTCTCAGTCTGTGAGTTTCAATAGAAAAATCTCAAGTTTCTCAGAGTCTCGTGATATTTTTGATGAAATCGTTAACAAGCAGAGGGCTGGTACAAGTAGCAAGGCAGGACTGGGGTATAACTCAGTCCCACCTCCTACTAATCCCTATCCTCTGCCTATTAAGGAAGGCACCGAAGAACTTGTGGCTGACTACTCATCATGGCCAACTATGAAGACTAAAGAAGTTAAATCCAATCCCAAAAGACAGGCAAAGGAGAAAACTAAACGGCCAGAGTATCCCTTGCCTACTTTTGTTAAGTCTGAGAGTACACCTCCAGTTAGTGTAGAGGAGGTCGTTGAGATTGAGGATATTACCGAACAGGAGTATCCTAAGGTTAAAAAGGTTGAAGTTAAACCTGAAATTTTGCAAACTGAACCAGTTAAGGTTCAAAAGGAAAAAGAAAAGGTTTTAAATGAGAACATTCGAACTTTACAGACACATGTAAAGATTTTGAAACGAAGTTTAAATGTTAATAATGATAAAGTTTCTCATAACAAACCTTCTACTTCAACCAATAAACCTGAGAAAGCACCACTTAAAACGTGTACACATTGTGCATGTTCAAGGAATGCTTGTCCACCTCCTCCGGTATATCCTCAGTCTCAACCATTTGTTGAGATGCGTTCCTATTTCTATTGCAAGAAACAGGGACATTTAATCCGTGATTATCCAAAGCTTTATAAGAATTCGTTTTCACAATCCCCACCTAGGCGTTATTCTAACTCTCCTAAGCCGGTTAAGAAGCAAAGTAATGTTGGGCAAAAACCTTTGCCAAAACAAAAGCCTGACATTATTCCTAAACCTATTTCCGAACCATCTACAGTTTGGAAAAGAAAAGAGTCTTTTGTTGACTCTAAAGTCGTCAACAATAACCCATCAGATGAAAATTCTGATTTTTTAAAACATAAAATTCTGTCTGATGTGATTATTGTTGATGACTCCGGTGTACCTAAGTCTGTAAAGGCTTGGTTCACCGTTTCTCACTAATCTCCTTACTTTTGTGTGTTGCAGCAGTCTGAACAAGTGAGAGATAGTAAATGGTATTTAGACAGTGGCTGCTCGCGACACATGACTGGCGATGTGTCTCTTCTTGTGGATATTAAACCATTTGCAGGTGGATATGTTGCCTTTGCTGGAGATACAGGAGGAACGATTTCGGGTCGTGGAACGCTAACAAATGGGAATGTTAGCTTTGAGAATGTGAATTATGTGGCACAACTCAATCACAACTTGCTGAGCGTTTCACAAGTTTGTGATAAGGATTACACCACTGCATTCACAAAGACTTAATGTGTTATACTGAAGCTGGGTTTTGTCATTCCTGAGGAATGGGTGCTAATGCGAGCACCGAGGAAAGATGACACTTATGTTCTAAATATGCAAACTGTTGAGATAACTAGCGAGTACACTTGTCTCCTTTCAAAGGCTTCTGAGAAAGAATCACTTCTTTGGCACAGACGGATGGGACATATTCATTTCCGTAAAATGAATTTCCTCATAAAGAATGATTTGGTGAATGGAGTTCCAAAACAGTCTTTTTCTTTAAAAGATGATTGTATTTCTTGACACAAGGGCAAACTCAACAAAAAGTCCCATAAGTCTAAGAAAGTGAATTCTATTGCTGCACCACTGGAACTCTTACATATGGATCTGTTTGGTCCCATTTCTACAAAGAGTATTGGTGGCAGATCTTATTGCTTGGTAGTTACTGATGACTACTCAAGATTTTCGTGGGTTTACTTTCTAGCTTCAAAGGGTGAGACGACGGACATTTTGGTTTATCTGTTGGATAAGTTGGCAAATCTGTGCAACTTAAAGGTGAAGAGACTGCGTAGTGATAATGGTACTGAGTTCAAGAATTCTACTCTCGAGTTATTCTATGCTGCAAGAGGCATTGAACATCAATTCAGTGCTCCAAGAACTCCTCAACAGAATGGGGTTGCAGAACGTAAAAATAGAACTATCATCGAGACAGCTTGGACCATGCTAGCTAATTCTAAATTACCTATAATCTTCTGGGCTGAGGCAGTTAATACTGCTTGTTATGTTCTGAATCGGGTGCTCACGGTTAAGAAGAAGAACGAAACATGTTATGAACTTTTTAATAACCGTAAGCCAAATCTGCAGTTTCTGGAGCCATTTGGGTGTCCTTGTTTAATTATGATTACTAAAAGACAAAATCTCAAAGTTTGACGATAAAGCAGTTGAAGGGATTTTTCTTGGTTATTCAGTGAACTCTCCGAACAAGAGAGTTTATAACAAAACAACAAGTCAAATTGAGGAGCACTTTGAGGTAAAATGTTTGCGTTATACGGATCCTCCTCAAGGAACGGGTCCGGATTGGTTTTTCAACTATGAAGGTATCTTTAATTCTTTCAACATACCTGAAGTAGATCAAGAAGAAGAGATAGTCACCCTATTCCATGGAATCAGTCTCTCTCAAGAGACACCCGATTCTCCCTCAAAACCATCTAACCCAAACCCTGAATCGGCATCCAATCAAACATCCACCTCAAAACCTACTCCAACACCCACTCCCGCACCTGCCACAACACCTAGTCCAACACCCGCATCCGCATCTACATCCACACCGTCACCTACACCCACAAATAAACCATCTCCCACTACACCATCTTCGGATGCTCCTTCTACTTCTAAGTCTATCTATACGAAGGAGCTTCCCTATGATCCACACATGCCTTCATTAGAGGAAGAAGGGAAGGAAGAGGATGAGGAAGAGGAAGCAGAAAAGACGACCTATTCTCATTACTATACTCAAGGAGATGAAGATGATGAGGTTTCACCGAACATTCCTGCAACTGAAGGTGATTTGAACAACTTGGAACTGAATCTTGTGCCGGATCCAATTTCAGTGACTCGGATACATAAGGATCACCCAATTGACAATATTCGTGGTGATCCTCATGCTCCAGTTCAAACGCGACATCAAGTGAAGCAGACTGATACTGAGCAACTTTTGGGTCTTGTGGCTAATATCAATTCATGTCATCTATCGCAAATTGAACCCAAGAAGGTTGAAGAGGCCTTAAAAGATCCATCCTGGGTCGAGGCCATGCAAGAAGAACTGTTGCAATTTGAAAAGTTGCAAGTCTGGGAAGTAGTTCCATTACCTAAGGGTGCCCACTTGACTGGCACTCATTGGGTATATCGTAATAAGATGGATGATCGGGGCGTTGTGATTCGTAATAAAGCACGTCTAGTAGTTCAAGGCTTCAGTCAAATTAAAGGTCTAGACTATGATGATGTATTTGCCCCTGTTGCACGATTGGAATCCATTCGCATTTTTCTGGCATACGCGTCCTTCAAGGAATTTCGCGTCAATCAACTTGATGTGAAAAGTGCGTTTCTGTATGGACAGGTAGATACTGATGTGTATGTTAAGCAGCCTCCTGGTTTTGAAGACCCTGCGCATCCTGAATACGTCTATAAATTGAACAAGGCGTTGTATGGTCTTCACCAAGCTCCGAGGCTTTGGTATGAGAGGCTAACTACACATCTGATTAAGCATGGCTTTGTGAGGGGCAACATTGACAGCACGCTCTTCATTCTTCGAGAATATTCTGGTGATAGGGAAGATATGTTACTTGTGTAGGTTTACATGGATGATATTATATTCGGTTCTAAAAATGAGGCTATGTGCAAGAACTTTGAGAAAATCATGAAGTCTGAGTTTGAGATGAGCGCGATGGGGGAGCTCACATTCTTTTTAGGTGTACAAGTTGAGCAGCTTGCTAAAGGTATTTATATACATCAGTCAAAATATGTCAATGACATGTTGACTAGGTATGAGCTGCTCAATTGTAAAACCTATGGGATTCCCATCGAGCTTAATCACAATCTTAGACTTGCTGATGAAGACGAAGATTGCAAAGAGAGGGACTATCGTTCTATGATAGGTTCCCTTATGTATTTGACTGCCTCTAGGCCGGACATCGTATTTGCCGTGTCAATCTGCTCACGCTATCAGGCTAAGCCAAAGGTGTCTCATATGAAGGCAGTAAAGCGAATTTTTGGTTATCTCAGAGCTAGACCTACTCTTGGTCTATGGTATTCAAATGAGAAGACTTTCGCTCTTACAGCCTATTCGGATTCGGATCATGGCGGTTGCAGTATAGATAAGAAGTCAACAACTGGTGGATGCCAATTTCTGGGATCGCGATTGGTCTCTTGGCAGTGCAAGAAGCAGACTACGGTTTCTCTTTCTATAGTAGAGGCTGAGTATGTTGCTGCTGCTAGCTGCTGTGCCCAAGTTCTCTGGATTCAGCACCAACTACGCGATTACGGGTTACTTCTTACTATGACTCCTATTCACATAGATAACACTGCTGCCATATCTATCACACGCAATCCCGTACAGCACTCTAAGACTAAACACATAGAGCTTAGGTTCCACTTCATACGGGATTGCTATGAAAAACACTTTATAGACCTGGTCCATATAGACACCCTTAAGCAAAGTGCCGACCTATTCACCAAAGCCTTTTCACGTGCTCGTTTTGATGAACTGATCAATATGATCGGTTTAAGGTTCTTTGAGTCTAAAAAGTAATTTCTGTTTAAAAAAAAAAAAGAAATGCAACAGCCACTCTTTATACTCTTTAGTATAAAAGAAATGCACGGTTGCTACATTTTTAAAATAGACGTTGAGTTGTGTCTGTAAACAACTTGGGATATGATAGTACATCTGGTGACATGCACAAAATGGAATTTTAAGGTTTATCTTGGATGTGTCAATAGGTTTATCTGACATATTTAAAACAGTTTTTATAAAAATTAGCTTCATCATACGATGTATTGGTAGGCATGATACACACCGGTCTCTGGGTTATTAAGAAGTAACTTAAATACATGTCTATGATCCTGTGGTAAACACCTTGTGATGTACGACTCTAAGTCTTAATTCCTTAGCGTAGCTTGACATACTTCTATTTTTGGATCGTATATCTGAGATCTTTTGGGGGAAAATGTTGATTGTTTCCTCTGTTGTACGTAAGTGCAGACCTGGTCTCAATTCAGCTTACTCTCAAAACTAAGCAAACATGAGTCAATGTACTTGCAAAGTCTTAAATACTAAGATACTGATCAAGGTCATCAATTGACTAAAACAAGTTTGGTTTGACTGCGATCGGTTTTGCTTAAACCTGAATCAAGTGTATGTTGCTCTGTTGTACGCAAGTACAGACCTGTCACCGCTGGCTTGATTCTTAAAATTGATACTCTTATATTCTTTCTAAATTTGGAAACTATGTTCATGTCTGGGTTACAGGGGTATGTCTATGGTGGGGACCACGGTGAAATATTCATACTAACAATAAAAGGTTAACTCACAGACACGGATATAACATGTTTAGGTGGACAAACAATACCAATAATCGTCTTGAAATAACTTTTATAAAAGGTGTTTTAAGTGTGCCAAGTAAATTTAAAGTGGACAAATATACTGACGATCGAAATAACACTTACTATTCCTAATAATTGCATGTTATTCCGATATGATCCCTAACCAGACTTAATCAACTCCATCACCAAAAAGAATGTAAATTCTGCAATATTTTTTTGTGTGCATTTGTTTTTTACTTTCTCTTATTTTATTTTTATTTTTATTTTATTTCATGTTATTTCCAAAGTCACATATTACTTCCCAAATCGCGCGTCGAAATCTAAGAATCGGATCTAAATTGAAAATGTTTCTTTTCTGCGACGTCGCCCATGAAGTCGCACACTACATCGCATATGACGTCGCAATTAGGGTTACACTATATATAGTTTTTACCCGCGACGTACTCGTTACACTATTCACAATTCACTTGCGACCTCACGTGCGACATCATCTCTGGCGACTGCGACGTAGCGCGAACCAACGATTTTCAATTTCGATCCTTGATTTTTGGAGGCTTTCATTCCGATTCACTCACATCGTTGTGTTCTACCATCTATACTCGACCTTTAGGTACAATTTTTACTCGTTTTCACCGTATATTTTTCTCGTAATCGTTATTTGTATTTTGCGGTTGTCGTGGTTCGGTTTTCGGGTAAATTAGATACGTAATCGTGTGTTTTATGCGGTAAAATTTATGTTTTTATGCTCCCCTTGATAAGCCGCATCGATTGGTATACGTAGATTTGAAAACCCCCAAAATTGTCACTTAGGGTTTTCTGGGTTGGGATGGTGTTCGTCAGTGCGACGTCGGTTACGACGTAGCAGCCAACTTCGCATTATTTGGTAATTTGACACTTTCTGCGACATCCCATACTACGTCGCTTGTTCTGCGACGTCCCTTATTACGTCGCTTGCTTTGCGAAATCCCACACTACGTCGCTTTTTCTGCGACCTCACCAGCGACAACGTGTTCAACGTCGCATGTTTCTCAACTGTGATTAAATTCACAATTAATTGCGAAATGCGACCTCACCCTTAACGTCGCTCGTTTATTGTGCGACATTATGGTCAACGTCGCTTTTGCTATTGCTCAAAATTTATGCGACGTCGTTGCTACGTCGCTGTCAGTAGTGCGACAACAAACTTGATGTCGCACATTACAGGAAAAGTGACAACTTTTGTAAAAAATTAAGTGTTGCATTCTCTAACTGTCAAACTTCTATCCAGCAATGGCGGACGATTTCTTTCAGTTACTAACTGAATCAGAAAGACTGTGTTCACAGCTTCTGCCCAAAATGCTATTCAGAAACGCCAATCCGCGGCTTGAAGGTCTACCTTCCGGTCGTGGATCCTTTTATGCTTTCTGGTGACTACAGAGTGTTACAACTCGATTAAGTGCCTTAAAGCTTCTGTCCGATAATTGGAACATACTTCCAGTTATCTTTCTTTTGGCATGGTCTGGTGGGATACCATCCTTGTCTTGGATTTTAGCCTGACCTTGTGTTGGATTTTGGCTGTATCTGTTTCACTAGGATCCTAGGTCTGGGTCTAGGTTTAGGGTTAGGATTTGATATGTATATTCGTAACTTTGTAATTATTTAACATATCAATGAAATCCTTCGTTTGTGGCAACTTTGGTATAATATATTAATGTTTATTCTAACGTCTTTCGAGTATATATTATGTTTTGTTTTTTCAGATATGGTGTTAGCATATGAACCACGTCACAATACGGTGGCATACTTGGACGATACTTACAAGAATGCACCTCCGTTTCGTCCAATGATTGCTTTTCTTCGACGTTCTCGCATTTTTCATGCTATTACAGATGACACTATTGTTTACAAGAATCTGGTTGGACCTTTCTGGCGAAACGCTTTGGTTGTAACTGAGAACAATGTACCTCGCATTGTCTCTATAGTTTTGGAAACACAGATTGTCATGACAGAACAGGGAATTAGTGAGCTACTACAACTTAATGATCAGCCTGATATGCCCGTGCTTTTTGATCACTCATTCATTACAGGTGGTATGCAAAGGATAGGTTATCCGGGGGTACCAACAGATCAGTATCGTAAGGCGAATCTCACGTGGGTCTGGAGATATCTTATGCATATCTTTATTGTTTGCTTAGGAAACAGGAAGGCCGGTACAGACGGTATAAGTCATCGTTTAGCTTCTGCTATACTCGCCTTGGTCTACAACAAGCCCTACAATTACTCTGGGTTTATCTTCAAGGCTATGGTAGATAATGTCAATGCTGGAACTTCTAAATGGGGTTTATATCCGTGATTTGTTTAGCTTTTTCACAATCGCCATCATCCAGCACTTCAACAACAGGGTGGTGTGGATAATATATTGAAGATTACACCGATGATGAGCAGGATCTTCACTGTCTGCTCTAATCAGGAAAAAGGGGTTGAGGCACCACCAGATACTGCTTTATTTGGTGCCATTTTAGATGAAAACTATGTGCAGCTGCCAGATCCTTAGTATATGGATGTTCTAGCACCACAGCAACCTCAACAACCACTTGTGAACATACCTGTTCACGCTGCGGGGGAGAATGTTGAGGATGTTTTGGTCGACATTGAACAATTTGGCCATGTTGACGAGACGGGTTCTCATGAAACTATTGAGGGATCTGATTCTGATGATTCTGCTACTGTTAGAACAAATGATGGAAGTGAGACTCCTTCGGATTCTGATGGTGCCGTGCCACATCCTTCCCAAATGGAAAGAATTCGACGTCAAAACCCTGAACAATATAAAAGAATCAAGCATCGGATGAAACAGGGGAGATGTCATGTTCCACGGGATACTGGAAAGCGTGTTCGCGATGGTGATGATCCTGATGATGAAGATTTTCACCCTCTTCGCAGTCGTCCTCGTAAATCTTCTTCTTCTTCTAGAACTCAGGTGATCCCGACACCTCAGCAGGTCTTAGCTGATGAGCCTATTCCTGCGTTTGTGCAAAGGCTGATGGATGATATCTAGAAGATGCAGCAGCTGATGAAAGAACAAGCTGAGAGGAATGCTTCTCAATCGGCTATCATTGAAGTTCAGTCAAAGCAGATTGCTGAATTGCAGAGTCGGGTGGATATTTTGGAAGCTAGGTCTAGTGCCTCGGGGGAGATTAGGTCTGGGGATCCAAATGTAGAGTCACTAGGACCATAAAATGTAACACCTGTAATTGAAAATGTTTCTAATGAAAACTTACCTCGTTTAGATTATTTTTCTGCTAATGATATTCCACGACAGCCGAGACCACTGGCCGTTGATTACTATTTTGCAGATTTATCTTTTATTCAAAGAATGGCCAATGAAGCTGGTTCTGAGATGGGATCAGAATATGTGTTTGATATGGATGACGAGGTATCAGTTGAAGATGAGCATCTGAACGATGATGAAGAGTATGATGATGCTCCGTTTATCGAGACATACTCAAGTGATGAAGAGAGGCCTGCGAAAGCTACTCAAGGAGAATCAAGTACTTCTGAAGCAGGGCCTGCTCCGGAATCTACTTCATTTCCACCAACTCAAGAGGCACCAGAAATCGAGACTGCTGAAGATAAGGAAGAAAGAAATAAGCAGTGGTGGCCTCATGGAAGAAATGCTACACCTATACCCGTGAAGTGTCAGTTTTACAAAGTTGGTGGAAACTACACTGGGGTGATAAAGAGTTGGAAAGTTCAGAGAAGATTGTTTATGATTAAGAGAGCTGATGGAGTTCAGTACTTCAAGCTTCGTTTTGATCGGTTAAGTACGTTGCCAAAAGGAGAGATCAACAGATTGGCTCAGTTAAATCTGATTAATCCTTTCAAAGATGATTACGCTGATTTTATTCAGAGAAATCTATGTCGATAAGTTCAAACCAAGAAGTAAAACAAGTTGAAACCGATGCTCGGTACTCGGTATACGTATAAGAAAAGGATAGATCCAGCTACAGGGCGACCGATGGTTAAAGTTTATTATCCGCCAGCTGACTGCGTGACTGATATACCTCTAGAGCCAGTTCCCTACAATTTTCTTCGCAGATTTGTTAAGTGGGAACTTGATCCACATACTGGTGAAGCGGTGATTACCTTCGTTCCAGATTCAGAGCCGTGGCCAAAAGTTGGAGGTATTTGGAATCTAAGACAAGCTACTTTCAGATTGTTTGATCCGATGAGTTTAATTAATCTTCATGAAAAGGACTTGCGTAAACTCTATGATGATCGGATTCGAGTGAATAGAAACAATGAGTTCAACTCACGGTTAGCTGATCAATTCTACAGAGTTGTTACCGTTTGTGTGACTCATGGAATTCACGCTGATGGACAGTTTCCTGCGGGCTGGGTTTGATTGAAGAAATTTTTGAAGACCAAGCTGAAGACACGGGGGAGTTTGTTGGTGCATGTTAGTGTGTCTGTCAGTTGGTCTAGCTCGTAGTTTGAATTTGTATTTAGTTTTGAGTTTCATGACTCCTGCGACATTGTGTGTAATGTCGCGGGTGCGACGTCAGATTAGTTGGGCCTGCGACATTGTCTATGTCGCATGGGTCTGGGCCTGCGACGTTGTGTGTAAAGTCGCAGGAATCAGTGTTTAGTATATAAACACGTTTTGTAATCAGTTTTAGGGTTGACGAATAACCCTAAAACGCAATTAGTCGAAATCTCTGTAATCTGACCGATTAGTATCAATACTACAACGTAATGTTCATTTATTATAGTGTTTATTCGATTCGTTTGATATTGTCATTATCTAAACATTGATTCCGCCTTTGATTGGATTGCTTGACTCGATCAAGATCGCCGTAAGGGACTTTCACCAACAACACAAGTGGTTGTCCGAAATATATGCCATTCGACGCCAATGGATACCAGCCTTTTTTCGAGATGATTCACTTGCCGCACTTATGCAAACAACTTCCCGATGTGAGGGTGAAAACCATTTCTTCGGCCAATTAACAAATGAAGAGTTGCATCTTATTGAATTACTTCAGTATTACGATATTGCAATGCAATGTCAAAGAAACGAGCAGTATAAAAATGATCACGAATCACGATTTAAAACTCCTACGTTGACAACAGGATTACCAATCGAGGGAGAGGCAGCAAACCTTTTCACACGGTATGCCTTCTTTCAAATCCAACGAGAAATCTTGAAATCAATGATTAATGTTGGGTCAGATAATACCATAGAAGTTAATGGTGGTAAGACATATCAAATAAGAGATGTAGACGACGATATCAAGTTCAGAGGAAGGCAAGAGGTATTATCTATGATATTAATCACCTAACCTTTTATTTTGATTAAGTAATTTTCATCAATGATTCAACTTGTAACTTACTATTTAATCATGTAATATAGGTATTCTTTAACAAGATTGAGTCAACTATATCATGTTCTTGCAAGTTGTTTGAACTTGAAGGCTTCCTATGTCATCACCGTTTTTTTGTCTAGAGAATGGCCCGTGTGAAGGATTTCCTTAAGAAATACGTTATGAGGCGGTGGATGAAAGATGTGGTGCCCCCACCACAGTATGCCTCTAGTTTGAAAAGCCGTGAATTAGGACATAACAAGGAAGAGATACAGACGATCATACGCGATTCATATTTCTATATAGATTCCGCCATCGATCGATTAGTTACTAACGTCGAGAAGCTATCACTGTTCCGTGACCAACAGAAAAAATTGATGGAACGGGTTTTTGAGGAGACTCTGTTACACCCACCCATGAATAACAAGCAAGTGATTCAGTCATTAATGGGTATCTCGTAGCCTGAAGACGTCAACATTAAGAATCCTCATGTTAGCCATAACAAAGGATGTGGTTCAACAAAAAAGGGAAGGATTCAGAGTGCCAAAGAGAAAGCTATTGCTAACGCGAATAAGCAGGTCCGTTCGTGTAAATATTGTGGAGTAGTAGGTCATTATAGAAGCAATTGCACACAAAAGGCTATAGATGCTGCTGCCAAGAGAAACAGTCTTATGACCGATGAACCGTCTACATCATCCGAATAGCCATATTTTTTAAATTTGTGTTGTTTATACGATTTCTTGTGTTTTTTAGGTGAATATGTCAAAATAGTTGTTATTGTCCATACCGTATGCATCAATTTTATTTTTTTCTCTTATAATATAAGTTGTGTTTTAAATTCTAAATTTTATTCACGTAGATATCCTTCCGAAGCAAAAGGTTTTCATATTCCCATTGAATCATATAAATAACCCATTGATTCAGATGACTACCACATTGATTCTCCATTGACCTAACCGCATAGTAGTATATTTAGGTTAAACAAATAGAAATTAAATTAATATCATCGTTGTTAATCTTTACTTCATTTTACCATCCCGTTCTTTGTTGTAAAGTTATACGACTAACTTGTCATATAGGTTTCCACAATTATTTAGCTACATAACTCATTGATTCATCATTCACACATCACATCTTACTCCTGTGCGATTTCTTACTATATGGTCTAACCAATACTTTAACAACGTCTCGATTCAATTGTTATAATTAGAGGATAAACCCCTTGTGCACAATTATGCTTGAAACACACTTACTAGTTTATTTTTCCTACCAACGATTCAAAATTCCAATCAATACTAATGATCCAATCATTCTTAAAAAGACAGTCAGCTATGTTATTAAGTTAGATACAAAAGAAAATCAAATGTTTAACTACAAATTTACATTGTGCATATTGTCTTCATTTTCCAAACGCCACCAGCCTTTCTTCTCTTATGTTTCTTGCCCTCTTTTCTACCGATTTCTTAAAGTCCAAGGGAAGTTTATCATGATCCTTTGATTTGATTTCTACTTTGAAAGCCAGAGTGTTCAACCCAGATAACAATATCTTCGATGAGTATTTCTTACGAAGATCATCTATTTGCGCCTGCTGCCTGTTATTCTCCGGTCTAAGGCCCGCATCAAAGTTGCTTGCTCCCTTGAACATCTCCATGTGTCGCATTAAAAATACTCCACAGTCTATCCCATTGCCAGTTGTTTGCCACGCCAAACTCAGTCTACATGGAACAAATCGTCGAATAGTTTTCACCATAGGGTGACGCTTGGTTGTTAAGTATTCACAAAAACGATCCTGCTGCAATTTAAAAAAAAAAACCCTTAACTACATCAAAATACCAATGTTTCTAGTTGTGATAACTATGATTCACCATTAAGCATAAGAAGAAGCTACAAAAACATTAATGTGAATTCATAAGCTACTTTGTGCCACACTGATTTGCAGATGATTCACATGATTTTACATCTGATTCGGCAATACAATTTCTAACTAGGTTGTTGTTCATTTTGAGTGAATGTGCTATATCACACTACAAAAACCACCACAAGTCTTAATAGTCCAATGCACATAAATTTAACATTTGATTCAACAAACCAATTAAAAATTGTGTCATCAACTCATAAAATGTTCACTACACATAAAACAAATAAAAAGGGTTATCTTTAAGGTTCGATTGATTCAGTAGACGTGTTTTCACCATCAAAATTATTCACTAGCCAATTGAAACATAAATATTAACTAGCCATCCATACAACTCTGGAATTCCATCTAACATAAATTGATTCGATAACTTAAACCTTTGATTCAGCAAGACAAGTATCACGCAAAGGTCATGCTTATTTTGATTGAATGCCATATAACCCACTACAAAAATACCCCCAAATAATCACAGTGGATTATTCTTCAAAAACACTTAATCATTGTGTTACGAACTTATAAAACATTCACAACACATAGAGAAAATAAAATAGGTTACCTTTCACATTCGATTGATTCAGATTTCGTGTTTTCACCATATTGCTTCTCAGAAACCCAACAATAAAAACGATTTTGTATCTTCGATGCTTGATTCAGTCGCGATGCCAAGTATTCGCCGAAAAAACTGTAAAAAAAAGTGATAATCAGTTTGGTTGGAGTTAGCGATTGAAGAAATACAATTAGGGTTTATGTTTTGTGTCGCGCAAATGGAGAAGGTAGTTACGAATTTCAATCGCCAATAATGTTTGCATGAAAACCGATCGGTGGTTAATTCAATATTAAATTGGTATTGTTTCCTTTTTTTAAATTAAAATGAATGGACAATATTGCCCCCAACCCCTTACAAATTACTAACAAAAATTCAATTTTCACCTTTGACTAATCTCAATCCTTGAATCAATCATCTGGTGGTCAGGAATCCTTCTTCCCTTTCTCCACTAAAAAAACCTTCTACATTGATCCCAATCCTATATATATATATATATAATTAATATCAGTTACTACAAATATATTTATACATGTAAAATATGCATACCCATCTTTTTGGAGTATCTCCACATCCCATATTATTATATTATTTTTCTTTGAGTTGCTATAGTAGATAGTGAGTATTGATAGGTTATCAATAGTGTCAATTACCTTCGGTAATTGTTATAGAGATATTTGTGAACCCTTATATATTTTTTCTTCACATAAATTTCATTGTAAACCTATTTTTTTCACATAAACTTATAAAACTTTTAACCGGGAAACTTATTTTTTTCCCCTTCACATATTTGTACAAATGAGTGAACCTTTATTTTTTGTTTCACAAAAAAAGAAAAAATTTGCAAACTTTTATTTTATTTTGTTGATGCACAAAAAAAATAAAAAATTGTGAACCTTTATTTTTGTCCCTTCAGATAAATTTTCAAATGTAAACCCCTATTCTTATGTTTTCATCTTTTTTTTTTATCTCCACCCCCTTTATATATATATATATATATATATATATATATATATACATACATATACATATTTTGATCCAATGGCTAGAAAGTGTTTTCACTAGTTTTTTTAGATCCTTATTGATTATATATATATATATATATATATATATATATATATATATATATATATATATATATATATATATATATATATATATGTATATGTTCTTAGTTAATTTGGAGTATTTAATTTATTCGTTGACTTTATCAGTTTAATCACATGAATTCACAGTAAATCATATGTAATTTACCTAAATCATTTGAAACAATTATATCGCAGTTTGCATAGTATCATGACCATCATATTCAACTTTACTTTGTGCAAATCACATGAAATTAAGCAATGAATCAGTAGAAATCACTGATGCGTTTGATAAATCACATTATTAACATGAAATCATAGAAGTGTGAGTAAATGTATTAAGTTTTCAACTTTAGCCATTCAAAATAGCATATGAAATCAATGAGTAGATCACATGAAATCACCTGTAACAATCAATCGTAGCTTCAATCTATGTTTTTGCTTGAATATTACAGTTGTCGGGTGATTCGATTTGGTGTATTTGAGAGTGAATTGTGATTTATCGATCAGATTCTCTGTATGAATATATTTTGTATATATTTTCATTTCTTTTAATTATCTGAGTAAATAATGAGAATGCTAAATAACAAAAATGCCCTTCCATCTTTAATGAAAATGTTGGAATCTCATTTGTTCCTCCATTCTCATCGAATTTGTCATACTTTTTTTTATCCCTACTCTAATTATATAATTTAATTTAATTCTCATGATCTCAAAATTGTTTATAGCTTTTATAACAAAATAATATGTTTTCTTTTCAGAAGCTTTCTACCTATCATTAATTTGTTTTTACAATTCCAAGTTTAGTCTCTAGGGTATGCTCTACATATTTTCTTATTAAACTAGTTAAGAGAACCAAAAATTAAAGAAAATAACATTTTTTCAATCTTTTCTTTATAGAGAAATAACCGAAATGGATGAAGAAACGTGTCATAGTTTTCTTTATTAACATTCTCCTCGAAATTGAGAAGATATGAATTGAAACAAAGTTGGAAATGTATAAGATTTATGTACATATAAAAATAACATTAAACCTAATTTATTTATTTTAGCAAAAATTTCAATATAAAAAGGACATAATTAATTTACTTTTATTTCTCTCCAACTCACAAACACAATTTTTTTTTAGTTCTTCTCTTATTTCCAAATCGAAAACACAAAAATTAAAAGTGTTATCTTTCATCTTCTTCTTTTTTCTTCAATTTTCTTTAATGTTTTTAATATTCTTTTTACTAAAAAAATTGGAAGATACCATTAATTCTCGAACTAAGTCAACAAACTTCAAACATACTCGTATATAAGTGAAAGAGTTGAACAAACAATTTAAGTAAGAACACAAGACTAGTTGGGAAATGAATTTAGTTTGTAATTAAAGACACATGTTTTATATTGAGAGAAAAACTTAAACTAAGCAAAGTGTAGGATAGAAATGAGGGATGGATAAGCTACTTATACTTAAAAACATCCCACCAAAATACTCTAGATTTTCCTACTCTTGAATAGTCTACTCTATTATATGTAAATGGAACTCTCTCCACACCTCAAGTTTTCAAGCTTCTAAGATCCTTCCACGATGTTTATATTGAAACCTCTTGATTAGTGTAGAATATTTAAAATGTTTGGCTTAGACTCGTGAATGGCTATACATATATATATATATATATATATATATATATATATATATATATATATATATATATATATATTGGGATCAAGGGAGACAAGTTTTTAAGTGGAGAAAAGGGAGAAGGAATCTTGACCACCCGATCCGTGATTCAATGGCTGAGATCAGTCAACCAAATTTTATTTGTTTTGGGCGGAAGTTTTATTGACCAAGGGTAGAAGGGTAAATTTGTTTAAAGTATAATCAAGGAAACTCATTAAAACTTCCTTTTGTTCTTATCACCTCTCTGACTTCCAATAAAAAAATTCGATTGAATCCCAAATCTCTTTCTTCTTCAGCGATGATAAAAGCTTCCAAACAAAAAACCTAATTAGCAATTTTTATTTTTTCCTAAAACTTGCGCTATCAAATGCTTTGGCACGATTCAGCGATTTCACGAGTTTAAGAATTGATTACAGATTCACGGCACGAGAAGTTGTTGGGAGTTAATCACCATGAAGAATTCTACGAAGAAGATAAACTCGAGATTCAAATGTATGCGAGTATTTTGTGTGATCAACTGTGTAATCGGGGTTGTAGCTTAAATAAAATTCTCGTTCTATTAAAAGTATTGTGTGATTCAATTGTGTAATCTAGTTGAAGAGGGTTGTTCTTTTGGGTATTTTATGGTGATGATTCTTGAACAACTATATGTGTAGTTACACTTATGATTCTTAATAAAAGTTTGATTAAAAGCATGTTTGTGATGTAGGGAAATTAATCTTATGAATAGTAATGTGAGTATTTGTGGTAATTATGTAGTTTGTTAATTGACGCTGAAACAAAGTAAGCTATAAGTATATTGAATATGTATTTTTTTGCAGAATCATAGAACATTTAATTTTGAATCACAGTATAGCCTTTTATTGAATCATAGTATAGTTAATGCAGAATCATAGTATATTTAATATTGAATCATAGTACAGTTACTGCGAGTGAAGCTGCTGCTGAATCATACCTTGATATTATGCTGACGCATATTGTTTGTATTAAAGAATCATAATGGAATTTTTCCTGAATCTTAGTATAGTTTTTATGATTGAATCATAGTATATTTTAGTTTTGTTGAACCATTTGTCATTTTTAAAAGCTGAATCAAAGGTCCTACCATAAGTGTTATCGTTAAGTTTTATTTGTCTTTGATAGGTCTTTTATGTAAGTAGCACCGTAGCTGATGGCGGAAAAATAAAAATGGTTAATCCGTTAATGCTCGGATGGACTACAAAAGAATTGAAGCAAAGACAAGAAAACGAGTTAAAGAAGAAAGGCTTTGGCAAGGTGACTCTAGTGGATGGAATGAACTGCTTAAAAAAGATGAAGACGAATCATTGAGGCTGAAGGTCGAAAAGATACTGCACAATGTTTAAAACGCTCAGCATATAAAGACAAATCAAACAAAAATTACAACCCATCTGCTACCATACTATAAATACTTTTATTTGTACGAATCACTCATATTGGTTGCTGAATCACTTTCATATTTTAAACAAACATACATAATAGGTAGCTACACCAACAAAATAAGAACTTCGGCAAGATATATGACACAAACGCATCCAATTTTCAAAGACATAATTTACACGATCCAAAAAACGACACCTACACGGGAAAATCGGTAATACACCATTTTCATATACTAAAAGAAAATAACTTACTCGGTCAAGAAGTGCTTGCAATATCATCGGATTCATCCGTTTAAGACGTATCTACAACTTCCATCGCTTCATCACCGTCGGCCATTTCGATAAATCGTAAATCAAAAAGTAATTCAAATGAAAATGGATGAAAAATCAACTATTGCGATATGAAAACCTAGAAAACTCGTAAATTAGATGAATCAGTATGTAGTTAACCTAAACCTTTTAGCATGTATCATATATAATCTTAATGGTCGTTGAAGATTTTAAGAATACAATGCAAAAGATAGTCGTTAAAAAACCATAAACGAAAATCATCACAAACACAATGCTTGATTTGTGTACATCTTGTTATGGAATATTCTTAAAATAGTGCATGAAGTAAACGTATAATTCCACTTATTAATTATTTAATTAATTAAGTAAATAACAAAAGACATTTATACCCTTTGACCTTAAATTGAGATCAATGGTCAGGATCCCTTCTCCCTTTTCTCCACAAAATATATCTTCTTTTTAGATCCTCCAACTATATATATATATATGTCCTTCCGTATAATAGTTTATCTATTGTACTATCAACTACATAACTCAACTTTAAATTATTTATCTAATAAATGACATTCTAATATTCGAATAAAGTTATTTTCATTGAACATCAAACATTATACGGTGTCTGATTTGTTACTCATAACGTGATATTGAACATCACAGAGAAAAATATTAATCACAACAAGAAAAAATTATATGAAATTGTCCAAGGAGTGCAAATGTATAAGTTTTTACCTAAAATTATATGAACTGTGAATTACACTATAACAAGCACTCTAGTAGAAGCGTGGGACATTAGATGTACTCTATCTTATACATTATAAGAAAAATAATGAAAGATTAAGGGCCATTAGATGGAGATCAACTCTAATGATCCAACCCTTAATCACTTTTAATGACATACTTATTCCAATTTATTTGTGGTTAAAAGACTACTATACCCTCCTATATTAATATCAATTATTTCAATAAAGTTACAAAAAATAAAAAACAATAAGAAAAATATTCTAAAAATTTCCACGTATCAATTATTTTAGGTAATAACATCAATTACGATTATATAAATTGAAATTATAAGATAGATTAATAATAATAATAATTAATAATAATAAATGGAAGTACGGAACGGGATTATACGGAGGTTATATATACAAAATCACAATGAGGATCCCTCAATTTAAGGACATATTAATGAGATAAGTTGGCAACAATTATCAATAACATAATAGGAATTAATAGCATTATAACTTCCATATGGGTTCATCGTAGTCCGGTTAAGATCAACATCAAAATCCAACCATTCCATCACAAAATCAATCTCAAATATTTTGGTCCTTTTTTTCAAGATTCAATTTTTCCCTCATGTCTTCCCAATTTCTTTTGATCCTATGAATGGCAAATTAATCGGTATACACCCCACTAAATGAGCTTACACTCGATAGGGATGACTGGGTTATATCTATTAAGGTGCATTACCTTGGGTTCAATCGTATAGTCCTAACCAAATTTCAAGCACGGATATGATATTCGTTGACCAACAGGTATGGTCTGAATCTGATTTTTGTATATATTAACCATCGATATGTTTTTATGGACGTAGTATATTGTGATATGCTCTTTTGAAGTTTTAACCATTGTCTCATGTATTTAAATATGATATTATGATCAATGGTTCTTGGATATATTAACCATATATATGCTTTGATATCATTCTTGTGATATTACCAATTACTCATGGTCTTGAATTCTGATTGTTTTGTCGTCGTACAATATCTTTGATATAGTAATTATGGAGAAAGTGTATGTACTGTAAACATATATAGTAACCATATACTATATGCTTTTATATTCATACTATATAATGTTCTACTAATCGTTTGATATGTTATACATTGATATTCCCTTATTACTACTAAACGATATTCACTTTTGTGGGGATTAGGTCGTGCTCCATTAAAATATGGAGCGGCTCAAGTGGGTAGCCCAAATACCCATTTTTTCGATATTCACTTTACAATTCCTTAACTACTCGCCAATCGTTCTTGGATATATTAACCGTTTATATATTTTGATTGTCGTATATTGGTTATATATATAAACATCAAACTATCATTCTTGTGATATTACCTATCACTCATGGTCTTGAATTTAATTATTTTGTCGTTGTGCATTTACGATATAATTTTTACAGTTTAATCTTACGCAAAATGTTAACAAATGGTGAAGGATCTTCTATGGCGACACCTCCTCCCATTTTGTCCATTAAGACTATTGTTGAGAAGACCGGGGATTATTATAATGGCGCCCCCAAAAGAACAATTGATATTGACCTGCCAGGAAGAAAAAGGTACCAATACATTTAATTTTAACCATCACGATCAATGTATACTTCACATTTACTTTGCTAAAAAAAACTTGGACTTGCTCAATATCTTGCAGACTACGCATTGTGTTGTTGTTGCCACCCTTTAAAGGGTTTTGGCGGAAGATGGTGGTTTTAAGGAATGTGCAAGGATTGTGAGAAGAACGCAAGGAGACAAATACTAGGTATGCTTAAATATCATACTCTTGTCAACCATCACAAATAAACCAAATAGTAGGCTTCAATAGCAGATATATTCTTTGCAACCAAATGAATAACTATTCAGCTATGCTAGACACGCCAAAATAAGTGTAAAAATGATTTGGCAGGTAATGGAACAAAAAAAATGATGCAAACTCTTAAAACTGCTATAAAATTGATACTTAAACAGTTTAATTAGCTTCTCAAAAGGATTTAGCTCCATTAAATGGTCGAACCCTGCCAAACACTGTATGCAAAACCAATAACTTCTATAGAATGCCAGACATGGAGTTACAACAGACCCTTTTAAGAATAATTCATCGATTTTGGTTAATTGGTTCAAATAATGGGTGTTTAGCTTAACTATACCCTTTCAAGGTTGCATCACAAATATGATGTAAAGGGGTCAAAAAAATCTGTTGAGGTAATGGGTCAAACTTCAAATTTGCCCAAAGTCCATTTTTAATGTATAAAACCTCCTGATTATTAGATATTAGGTTTGTTATGCTACAAATGGTGTGATAGCTGAATTGTGTTTCAATGTCACAATTCTTGAGGTCTAAGTGTAGAGTTTGATGTCATGTGTCTTGGGATTCTGCTATGTTTGGCCTGTTGTTCTTGGAAGTGTGATTTCATAAGGAACTATACATGGTGGTACGTTGGCAGTCTAGATGGGGAATGCTTAAAGGAAAAAGTGAAGATTATGTACAAATGACTACTATCTAGGATGACATTGGATACTGGTGTGCTCTTCATAATTGGAAAGGTATTAAAAAGTTATGGCGTATAATGTGTATTAATAGGATTTTGGAAAACGATGAAATGGGAATTGCATGTGGGATGCAAGCAAAAAATAAATTGTACAAATATGTTGGAGGATTGACTTCCTTGTGTCAAAAAGGGATGTCAACTATTATTTGGCTTCCTTGGAAGTTTGGATGATATTTTGGCCTTTGGGGATAAAAAGTCTTAAAGTGAGTCATTATAATACTATGAAGATTAGCCTAAAAATGATACTTTAATCATTTAGACTAATGAACCTAATTTAAAAGAGAACAGGTGGTTATGTTTAACTAAATGCAGTCAACGAATTCTTTTTGGTAATATGACTTTTGGTACTACTGCCTTTCTAAAAAGAAGGGATTGCAAGAGTATATGGATTATATTGAATTGAAGTGTGCATATGAAAATGAAGTTTTGCAAAAAGGTTAATAGAGATTTACGTGTGGATAAAAAAAAGTATGTAAAACCAACACTGACTTACAAAAGGCAGCCGAAAATTTTATTGTTTCACAAGGTTATTAATGTTAGCAAGTTTTGTTGGTATAGTCATAGTGCTTATGAACATTATGCCAAGCCAACATTGGAAAATCATGAATAAGTTCAAAACTGTTCGATACTTTTTGTTTATAAATCTTGAAATTATTCAAGTCCAACTACTTTCGTTAAACACATTACAATGTGTCATCTCACAAGCACAAAATGTTTTTTTATATACGTAAAAGAGATACCCTTTGGAGCGTCCCGCAAAATTTGCGGGTCTTAAACTAGTATTATATTATATTGTATTATATTATGTTTATATTTATATAAAAGACATTATTCCTTTAATCCTTCCTATATGTTTATAGTTTTCGTATAATAAATATGTATTTATTTACTTTTTTATATTAAATCTATATTTATAATTATATATATTACACTTATATCAATATTATAGCCATACGGGGTGAGTTCATATAAGAATGGTAAATAAATTAAAAAATGTGGGAACTAATAAAATTGTTCAATTTCATTTAAAAATTCAGTTCCACTTGAACTTATAAAATCAAATATCTCAAAAATGATATGTTTATAAATTATAATATTACATATATTAAATTGGTGTGAGTGTGTGTGTGTGTATATATATATATATATATATATATATATATATATATATATATATATATATATATATATATATATATATATATATATATTCTTTTTAGTTAGATATATCACAACATCTACTTTTCACAAACTTGTTTTCTATTTTTTTTTTTATTGTCGGGTCTTAAAAAAGGCCTTGCATATAACATCACATGTGAATTTTGATAAAAATTGGAAATTGGTAGACGGAAAAATATTAATATTAGATGTTAATTCACACATGATTACGGTATAAAATGAGAAAAAAACTTTTTTCGCATATGATTTCAATTATTTTTAGAATTTTACTTGATACTTATTATATTGTTACAACTAGAACTCAAACTCGTGGTTGCACACAGCATGTCAAATGTGTATTTAATTTTTATAATTACATATATAATGTATACGATAAACTTCTATCGTTTCGTATTGATTAAAGAATGTTAATTGATATCCCGACTGAAATTTAAGAACACGTAGTCTATCGTATAGGTCAAATACTTTTTATATATACAAGAAAAAATTGTATCTGTCAAATTCATGCAAACTTAACGACTTACGACTACGAAAAATGTTTCTAGATTTCAGTATATTCAAAACAGGTATCCATTTGGATCCATTTTTGTTCGGATTGATTCTATAAGTAAAAAAGTTTTTACAAGTCGAAATGGGAAACTTGATTTCATTATTCAAAATTCCCATTAGGTATTTTTATGTAGGGGAGATATTTGTAATCGGCACAATATATATATATATATATATATATATATATATATATATATATATATATATATATATATATATATATATATATGAGTAGGATCCATGGAGAAGCAAATAAAATGAGAGAAGGGAGAGAAAAGTTTTGGACCATCGAATCTTGGAATCAATGGTTGAAATCAATTATTGGTACAATTGTAAATTTTATTACTTTCTAAGTAGTAATTTGTGACACCTGTCGAATTAGGACTAGTAATTAGTGCATAATCAAGTTTTAATACATGTAATTAGTTCTGTGTTAGGCTAATTTGTGTATCAAGTAATATATATGGTTGAATATATATAAGTATGCGATTTGATTAAATCGTACAAGTTTCAAATCAAATGTAATTCGGTTCAATTAATACGGACGTTGATGAACAATTTTATTAAATAATATAATATTAGTTAATAACGCTATCATATCCAAAATATTATTTCGATAATATTTCAATTCAATTTCGTATCGTACAAACAAAGCCCACGCGATGAAAATATTAAACGCGCGAACAAACAAAACAAGTTTAAGTTATATTTTATAACCCAATTATAAGGTATTTGATAAAATACTTCAACTAAAACATTCATGATTTTTCGTATTTTAAAACGTATATTTAAAAGGATTAAATAATTATTTAACTTTTAAATAATCGGGAAAACGAACACCCCACGTAGCGCGGAGGCGTGGACTGAAAAAGTGGAGGCTTTAAACCCCCACCTCCCTTTCTTCCTCCTCATTTTTATATAATTATTTTACACAATATCACGGAAGCGTAGGAATTTTAAACATTTATCCATTACGAAACACTAAGTTAATATATAATATTGTTTATAAATTTAGCATGTCGGGGTATTATATAAACTAAACTGAGTTGTTACAAAATAATCAGAGTAGCTTGAATATCAAACATTCCATGCTTCCAATGTTTGACCTTCCTGCAACCCACCTGCATGCACAAAACAAAAGTCTGCAGGAAGTAACAACGAGAGATTAGCACATAGCTAAGTGAGTAAATCCAACACCCAACATTCAACTTAGCTAAACCAATTAACTACAACAAATATTCGCAAACACAACAATCAACAACAACTTAATGAGGATCGGCGGATCCGGGGATAACCTTAGTACCCGGGCGGCTCCCCAAGATCACTTATCCAAACATATCCGTATGGCCATAACGGACGATACCGATAGCTAGTGGTTATCATACTTAGGTACAGTTTAGCACACACAACAAATGAAGTACATCCATGTACCATTCACACAACAACCCACTAGCCCAACCAACAGTTCATCAACTAGTTGACCTCATTAACAACAATGCCCGAAGGTCACACAAAGCACATATAGGCATATAACCAACAATAGCAACTAATCAACTCAATAATCAAGTCTACGTTTACCCGTTGTAATCAAATGATTACAACTAAGCCAAACGGTGAGTTTTGAATCTACTCACCAATACCTTCGTCTTCACTAACTCAGATTCTCGGGGCAACTTTTTCTTTCGGAGGATCTGAGATTCAGCATCAAATAGAAGTTAGTAATCGTTAACGTCCAAATATAAATTATAAAAGATTTACCACATTTGGAACTCATTACTATAAACATCTAGATTACTAGCTACTAACCATGTATATTTAATCATAATGCATTATACAGTCGTCACTTAATTACTTGTATTAAGTTTGCAATGAGTTGCAAGAACTTAAAAACAAAACATCCTGAAAACAGCTCCAAGCCGCCGGCTTCCCTTGGAAGCCGCCGGCTTCCATCATAAGCCGCCGGATTCTCATCTAAGCCGCCGGCTTCCATCCTTTTCCCAAACCCAGTCTTTAACCCGAGTTCCAAAATAGAAGCCGTTCGCATAATATCGTCGGCTTCAACCCCAAGCCGCCGGCTTCTATCCCAAGCCGCCGGCTTCCCTTGATCTGCAGTTCATGCCCAGCTCGTTCATAACACAATCCGAGCACCAAAACTCAAAAATCCATTTTCGAGCCAAATCCGCATAAAACTCGATTTCTAAACTTATAACAACTTCATATGCTGTATATAAAACATTTATCAACAACAATAACATTCGATAAGCATAGATTTACACCAAAATCACCAAACCATTCATATTATCAAACTAATTTAAATCTTCACTCAAAACTTGAATTTGATGCATTTAACTAGTTAATAACCATTACATATCATCATATGTCACAAACAATCACTATATAAACTTACAAGGATCATTCAATTCATCAATTTCTTTTCTAGCTAACATTTGAAATAAACCTCATTACCTTTAAAATGAAGAAGATGATGAATAGAAGAAGATGATGATGATGACAACTTGTAGATTACAACCTCCAATCACTTTCTAGTTTGATGATTTCACTTGATTTTACTAGTTAGGGTTTGTGGGTTTTGGTTCTAAAAAAAAAAAAAGATGAAAGGGAATGAGAATTGGTAAAGTGTTCCAATAGCTAGGTCGGTCCTCATTTAAACCGGCCTACAACTTTGGGTATTTAATACCCGCTCTAAATCTATTGCCTGGAACTTAATTACTAAATACGAGAAACTTATTTTATTGTTCTGTCAACTTTAATAATTTAAATCAAGCAACATTTTATTAACCACAATAAGTCCTAATACCTATTTCACCAAGTTTCACAATAAGCACAATTTATGACAAACAATTATTTAAAACAATTAAATACATGATTATAAATAGAAAAATACCAGGCTACCGAAGAGGATGTTACAAATCTCCCCTCCTTAAGGAGATTTCGTCCCCGAAATCTCAGCTCTATCAAACAATCCAGGATATCTGGATTTCATCGACTCCTCGGTCTCCCAAGTTAAGTTTGAACCTAAACTATGTCTCCATTTAACTAGTACCATTGGGATTTGTTTCTTCCTAAGTTTGGTCACCTTTCTATCAAGGATCTCAACCGGTTCTTCAACCAATTTCTGAGTTTGATCAACTTTTAAATCTTGCAATGGAAGAATTTGTGACTGATCCTCCACGTTGCACTTCCTCAAATAGCATACGTTAAACGTATCATGAATACCAGATAGTTCTGGAGGAAGATCCAATGCCATTAACTGATCATTTACAACTTGCCGAATTCTGAATGGACCAATATATCTTGGAGCTAGTTTCCCCCGCTTTCCGAATCTAATCACACCTTTCCACGGAGAAACTTTAAGATACACTAATTCACCTTCGGAAAATACAACAGGTCGTCTTTTAGGATCCGCATACTGTTTCTGTCTATCTCTTGTGGCTTTCAACTTTTCACGTGCAATAGCTACTTTATCAGCGGTTATTTGTACAATGTCGGGTCCAGCAAACTGTTTCTCACCTGCCTCTAACCAACAAGTAGGTGTGCAGCAACGACGACCATACAACATTTCATACGGAGGCATCCCAATACTTGAATGGTACGAATTGTTATCAGTAAATTCAACCAATGGAAGATGTGAATCCCATGAACCTCCATATTCTAATACACATGCACGAAGCATATCCTCTAGAGTTTGAATCGTACGTTCTGACTGACCATCGGTCTGAGGATGATAAGCTGTGCTAAGGTTTACACGTGTACCCAACTCCTGTTGTAGACTTTGCCAAAAACGAGAAGCAAAACGAGTATCTCTATCTGACACAATCGATAAGGGAATACCATGTCTGGAAACGATTTCGTTAACATACAATTGAGCCAGTTTAGTCAACGATGCTGTAACACCCCCCCAAATTTAATGATTTGCGGAAGCTTGATTTGGGTGTTACTAATCAATAACAAAGCACAAAGATACATAGTAAACGACTCTATATGCGTCGTTTTAACAAAATATATTGATAATTGAAATGTTTACAACATTTAAAGTTTTACATAGCTCGAGTTTAAATAAAAGGAGATTTCAGTACATAAGTACTTGTACAAAATATACTAATGCAAGAAAATCTCAATCGTCTGTATGCTGACTCGAGCTAAAGTCCTGAAGCAGAAACATCCTACTGCTTGGTACCTGCGATACATGCTAAAAGGTCAGCTAAAAAGCTGGTGAGCTCACAGGTTTGAAATCAGTTAATATAGTGTGAATCGCAAGATTTAAATGATGAATTGCATCCAGCAATTTAATGATAGATGTCGTGTATACAGCCATGAGCACATAGTTGAGCTTAACTCGAGGGCCGGGTCCCCTAAAGAGAATTCCGGGCGAGGTGCCTCCACGAATGCCTAATCCACATTCGTCTTCCCAAATATTAGTACGTTCGTTTACCCGGTTAGTGCTTGCTAACCCGAACGAGGTGGGTCAATCCTATATGGTACCATATACTAATATTCACGCTACAACGTATTAACAACTATGCTGACGGAGGACTTTAAATGATTAGTTTCGAAAAACTCATGTAGTATATGAAATGTTTGTACTTGCGTTCACATGTTAAAAGTTGAGCAATATATCACACCCCTGAGTAAAACAGTAAAAGAGGGGCTATGAGACTCACCTGAGTCTGAAAGCGTTTAAACAAACGTAAGTTGATTAGCCGAGTATGAAGTCCAAAGACTTGTAACCTGAGGGTGTCCACGACACGCGATGGTTATAAACATGATTGGGTATCTCAAAAGATCACCCTTGTAGTTGTTACACAACTATATATATGTCCAAATTACTACGATTTGGTTGATTTGTTAAGTGTTTGAAAACATGTACGGCCCGTTGGTGACGGATTTGTAATAATAATCTCAACTATAATTATTTTGATTTCGTGGCGTTTTACTTGAAAAATGTGTTTTGATTGTGTTTTAGAAGCCGTTACGGAATCTAAGTACGGGAGTCCGGGGGCAGCGCCCCTGGCGGGGTCCAAGGGGCTGGCCCGTGGCTGGGGTCGAGATGCCAGGTCAGCTCGAAAAAATTTTATTTCTACTATATTGCTTTGGTGAAAAACGCATCTGGGATCTGAATTCGGGTAAAATCGAGTGATAAATTTCGAGTCTAAACACTTAGTAAAAATCTGAGTTTTCTGTGTTTTGCGACACAATATGCGACACAAAAGTTTGTCATGCGACACAAGGGTTGTGTCGCATAGATGCGAGATGCTGATTCAACAGCGACATAGTGATTGTGTCGTATGAAGATACGACATAGAATACGACATAATGGTTGTGTCGCAAAACTTACGACACTAATTCTTTGGTACGACATAACATGCGAAATACGACATAACGTGCGACACAACAGGTAAAATACGACACAACATGCGACACAAGGCTTGTGTCGCATGGATGAACATCAGCCTAGAAAGTCCGGCTGTCAAGGTTTTTCCGGCCAAAAATCCGTTTTAAACTCGTTTTCAAGCTATAAATTCGTGTTCTATACATTGTAATGGACATATACAAGTTATAAAAACAACTACAAATGAAAAATACTAAGAATCGAGAGATTTTGGGATTTTGTCGGAAATTTACAAATTGCCGAAATGGAAATCCGGAAAGATAGCGTTGTAGATCGTCGCGAGGTGGTCGTGAATCTCTAAAAATATTGATGTTACGAGTGCGTTTGGTAGTGTTATTTGTCGATTTGGGTGGATGGTGGTGATTTTGGATAAAAGAGAGAAAAGAAAGAAAAGAGTAGGAGAGAGAGATGAGAAAGAGATAAAGTGAAAAAGGAAGGTGGGGAATGGGAGGTTAAACTCCCATTTTTCGCCCCGCGTTCCCGCTCTGTGTGGTGTTCGTTCGCTCCGTCGTTCAAACGTTAAATAATCATTTTACATATTAAATGGTACGTTTTAAAATACAAATCTTACGTGATATTTTATTTATTTATTTTACAAATCCATTTATATTTGAGTTATAAAATGTAAGTTTGTTTATTTAGTTTGCGCGTTTTAATATTTTAAGTTGTGTAAGTTTTGTTTGTATGATCCGAATGAATACGAAATATTATCATAATAATATTTTTGACATAAAAGCGTTATTTAATAAAAGTAGTCACCAACGTCCGTATTAAATTGAATCGAAATACATTCGATTTAAATTGCGTACGATTTAATCAAATCGCATTTTCGTATATATTCAACAATATATATAATTCGATACATTAATTAGCCTAACACAGAACTAATTACATGTATTAACATATGATCAGGCACTAATTACTAGTCCTAATTTGGCGGGTGTTACATTCTCCCCCTGTTAGAAGAATTCCGTCCCGAAATTTAGCTCGAGGTCGCGTTTGATATAGAATCGGAGAATAGCTGAGGATATTTGAGTCACATTTGGTCTTCCCGTTCCCAGGTGAATTCCGGACCGCGCCGCGAATTCCATCTGACCTTGACAATGGGAATACGACTTTGTTTCTGTTGTTTGACCTCACGGTCCATGATTTCAGCGGGTTCCTCAACAAAATGAAGTCTGTCGTCAACTCGAATTTCATCGAGTGGGATAATCAGTGTCTCATCGGACAGGCATTTCTTTAAGTTAGAAATGTGAAAAGTAGGGTGCACGCTGCTGAGTTCGGATGGCAGCTGCAATCGATAAGCTACGGGGCCAATCCGTTCAAGGATTTCAAAAGGCCCGATGTACCTGGGATTTAACTTCCCGCGTTTGCCAAAACGGATGACGCCTTTCCAAGGCGATACTTTTAAGAGTACTCGATCCCCAACTTGGAACTCGAGTGGTTTGCGTCTCACGTCAGCATAACTTTTCTGACGATCACGTGCGGCTTTGAGTCGATTTTGGATTTCTACAATTTTCTCAGTGGTGGCGTGAATGAGTTCAGGACCAGTGAGTTGACTATCTCCCACTTCAGTCCAACAGATCGGTGATCGGCACTTACGACCGTACAGTGCCTCAAAAGGTGCAGCCTTAATGCTGGCGTGATAGCTGTTATTGTACGAGAATTCGCACAACGGTAGATGTCTTTCCCAGTTTGTACCGAAATCAACTACGCAGGCGCGTAGCATGTCTTCCAGTGTCTGAATGGTTCGTTCACTTTGGCCGTCGGTTTGAGGATGGTATGCTGTGCTCATATCGAGACGAGTACCCAATGCTTTTTGAAGTGACTGCCAAAAGTGGGAGGTAAAGCGGGCATCTCTTTCGGAGATGATCGAGATTGGAACGCCGTGTTAAGAAATGATTTCTTTAATGTAGATTTGTGCAAGGCGCTCCATTTTATCGTTTTCCTTGATTGCCAGGAAATGAGCAGATTTGGTGAGACGATCGATGATCACCCAAATGGTATCGCAACCGCTCGCCGACTTGGGTAGTTTGGTTATGAAATCCATGGCAATCTGATCCCATTTCCATTCAGGGATTTCAGGTTGTTGGAGTAAACCAGAAGGTTTTTGATGTTCGGTTTTGACTTTTGAGCAAGTAAGGCACTTGCTGACATAAGTGGCGATTTCAGCTTTCATGTTTGACCACCAATAAAATTCTTTGATTCCGTGGTACATCTTATCGGATCCCGGATGGATAGAATATTTAGACTTGTGAGCTTCATCCATCACCAAGTCTCGTAGGTTCCCGAAATTAGGCAACCAGATTCGGTTTGAGAAATACCTAATCCCGTTAGATTTGGTTTCAAATTGTTTGTCAATACCCCGTAAGGCATCGTTTTTAATGTTGTCAGGTTTCAGGGCTTCGATCTGAGCGGTATGAATCTGAACGGTAAGATCGTTGTGAATGGTCATACTGAGAGCTCGGACTCGAAGTGGTTTTGGTCGTTCCTTTCGACTGAGGGCATCGGCTACAACATTAGCCTTCCCTGGATGGTACTTGATCTCGCAATCGTAATCGGTAAGCAACTCGACCCATCGACGTTGCCTCATATTGAGATCCTTCTGATCGAATATATGTTGGAGACTTTTATGATCGGTAAAGATTGTACACTTAGTGCCGTAGAGATAATGTCTCCATATCTTGAGAGCAAAAACGACAGCTCCAAGTTCGAGATCGTGAGTGGTGTAGTTCTTTTCGTGAATTTTCAGTTGTCGTGAGGCATAGGCGATGACTTTGTCTCGTTGCATCAGCACACAACCGAGACCTTGGTGAGAAGCATCGCAGTATACCACGAAGTCATCGGTGCCTTCGGGTAAGGATAGAATTGGAGCACTGCAAAGCTTTTGTTTCAGAAGTTGGAACGCTGACTCTTGTTTATCGGTCCAATCGAACCTTCTGTCCATCTGAGTCAGTACCGTGAGTGGTTGAGCTATTTTGGAGAAATTTTTGATAAATCGCCGATAGTACCCAGCAAGACCTAAGAATTGACGTACTTCAGTTGCAGAGGTGGGTGCTTGCCAGTCTTTGATAGCCTCGATTTTTGTTGGGTCGACGTGAATTCCCTGACTGTCGATCACGTGACCAAGGAACTGAACGGTTTGTATCCAGAACTCACACTTAGAGAATTTGGCATAAAGCTCCTCGTGTCTAAGTAGTTCAAGCATGGTTTTGAGGTGTTGCGCATGTTCTTGCTCGTTGCGCGAATAGATGAGGATGTCATCGATAAAAACAATGACAAACTTGTCGAGGTAAGGTTTGCACACCCGGTTCATGAGGTCCATGAATACAGCCGGTGCGTTGGTTAGACCAAAGGGCATCACTTGAAATTCGTAGTGCCCGTAACGAGTTCTGAAAGCAGTTTTCGGAATATCGGTGTCGCGAACTCATAGTTGGTGATATCCTGATCGCAGGTCGATTTTAGAGTAGAAACTTGAACCCTGAAGTTGGTCGAATAAATCATCAATGCGAGGAAGTGGATAACGGTTCTTGACGGTCAATTTGTTCAACTCTCGGTAGTCGATGCACATTCGAAATGAACCGTCCTTCTTTTTAACAAATAAGACCGGAGCTCCCCAAGGTGAAGAACTCGGCCTAATGAATCCTCTATCCAGAAGTTCTTGTAACTGAGCGGACAACTCCTGAAGTTCGGATGGGGCTAAACGATACGGTGCACGGGCCACCGGTGCGGCACCCGGCACGAGATCAATTGAGAACTCAACCTGTCTAGGTGGAGGTAAACCAGGTAGTTCTTCTGGAAAGACTTTGGGAAAGTCTCTAACAATTGGCACATCCTCAAGTCGCTTCTCCTCCGACTTCTTCTCTGTGATGTGTGCGAGTATTGCAGGGTAACCCTTCCTCAGGAATTTTCGGGTTTTTAAGCAAGAGATGATATTGAGTCCCGTCCCACCGGTCTCCCCCTGTATGATCAAGGTTCCACCGGCAGCGAGTGGAATGCGGACGATCTTATCGTAACAAACGATTTCTGCTCGGTGTTTGGACAACCAGTCCATTCCAATGATGACGTCGAAACTCCCGATTTCAATGGGTACAAGGTCGATGGAAAAGGTTTCGTCAGCAAGGTTTAAAGTGCAATTAGGTATCACACTATTGGTTTCTATAAGTTTCCCATTTGCTAGCTCTACAGTGTACTTAACATCTAAGGCAACAGGATTGATGTCAAGTAGTGGGCAAAAGTCATCAGAGATAAAGCTTCTATCAGCACCAGTATCAAATAGAACAGAAGCAGTTAAGTTGTTGAGGAGGAACATACCCGAGACCACATTCGGGTCTTGGCGGGCGTCCCCAGATTTGATGACGAAGGCTCTGCTTCGGGTGTTGTTGTTGTTGCTGTTGCGGTTGTTGTTGTTGTTGTTGTTGTTGTTGTTATTATTCAGCTTTGGGCACGTGTCCCTGAAGTGCCCGGGTTTCCCACACTCAAAGCAGACTTTGGGTGGTCTGGTGTTGTTGTTGGAATTGTTGTTGGTAGGAGAATTGCAATCTTTGGTGAGGTGGCCGTACCTCTTGCAATTGTTGCAAAAGGGGCCACAGGAGCCTTCATGGTGACGGCTGCACTTGGAACAATAGGGTTTGTTCCCAGTGTAGCCCCGTGTGATGTCTGTGGTGGTGTTGTAGGCTTTGATGGTGTCGGTTTTCTTGTTTTGTTGGTTTGTGTGGTTGTTGTGGTAGTCGGACCACTTTCTTTTGTTGTTGTGGGAGGATGAAGTGGGTGGTTCAGAATCCTGGCTCATTGCCATCAGGTCTTGGGCCAGTAGGATTGCACCGTCAATGGTGGTTTGGTTTGAAGAGGCGACGTGCCCTCGAACAGGCTCAGGAAGGCCAAGGATGTACTTCCTGATTTTATCAGGTTCTGTGCTTACCATGGCTGGGCGGAGGGCAGCGAGTTGCTGGAATCTGGTGGTATAACCATCGATATCACCACCCTGAACCTTCAAGTTCCAGAATTCCTCGTCCAGCTTTTGGAGTTTGGCGATTGAGCAGTATTTGGCAGTGAGTTTTGCTTTCAAGTCCTCCCAAGAGAGTTGGTAGGCAATGTCAGCACCCACTGATTGGGTATATGAGTTCCACCAAGAGTGGGCATCATCTTCGAGAGAGCAGGTGGCGAAGTTTACTTTGTCGTTCTCCGCGCATTTGCTGACACGAAAAACAGTTTCCATCTTTTCGAACCACCTGATCAGTCCGATGGCTCCTTCAGAACCCTTGAAGCTTGAGGGTTTGCAGCTCTGAAAGTCCTTGTAAGAACAAGGTTTAGCAGTAGGGGTTTCAGCGGCATCGCTGTTTCTTGCGGAATTTTGTGGAGTATTCCGAGCCAAGGCTTCGGTAACAGCCTGGGTTATAAGGGATGTAAGCTGAGCATCGGTGTATGATCTTGTCTTTGGCGGCATGATTCTTCAATAAAAGAAATGAAGATACATGAGATTTTGTAGGAAAGTTGTATTTGTCACAGATGTACATGTATAAAAGCAGTAATACATGACATCAATATGAAAAAAATGACAATTAATATGAGTTGAAACAGCAAGGGATATTTGATAGATAATACGAGTTCAAAGGTTACATCCCACAGAGTTATTACAAAAGGTGTCGGGAATTGTTACATCCGACTAATTTATGGAGTAGTGCCGAGATTGTCATTAGATTACAAGATAGATTACAAGACAAGGACTACACTAATCTTAACGTAGATTAATTTGTTCCATCATCATGACGAGACGGTCCACAGTGTTTGCAAGTCTGCTAGCTTGTCTGGCGTTATCTTCTGCTAGTGCTAGTCGTTGTGTTAATCCACGGGCATACTCTTCTGCTTCATGTGAACGCTGTTCACATTCTTCCATCCTTTGACGCAGGAGGGCATTTTCCACGCTTATCTCTATTACTTGGTTGCGAAGGACATCCATGTTGTTGTTCGTGGTTTCCAGGTCGTCGGAGACTTGTTCGATGCGTTCAAGGGATGTATGTCTCCAGTTTTCGTTCGTTTCCTGCAGCACGACATCCATGGAGTCGCTGCTCGTGTTGGTTCACCCTAGCGGCTAAGGCCGGCAAGGTGAAGTGAGTGGGGTACGGGCCAGCTCGAGGCAACCTGTTGTTCCTCCTTGCTACCCTTGGGTTCTGCGACCCGGATTGAGAGCGAGATGAATTGGGTGGGATGTTTGCCATTTCTGAGATAAAGCGTTAGAGAAGGTGAGGCCTATATTCATATAGTTCCTATATAATGTAGCCTATTGAGTGTCTAGCATATACATGTTTAATTCTCGGTTCTCTCGAGGTCAGAGTCTTCTATTGTACCCTGTTCAGCCATAACTACTTTCAGATCTTACATCATCTTTGCTTAATTGTACATAGTTGATCAGGCTATGTTAAATTAAACTCGTATGATGCAATCACTGAACCAGTTATACCTAGTAAGGAATACCGCCTAATGGTCATAGTCTAGGTCCACTAAATGCAACCTAGTTCACTATAACCTTAGGCTCTGATACCAATCTGTAACACCCCCCAAATTTAATGATTTGCGGAAGCTTGATTTGGGTGTTACTAATCAATAACAAAGCACAAAGATACATAGTAAACGACTCTATATGCGTCGTTTTAACAAAATATATTGATAATTGAAATGTTTACAACATTTAAAGTTTTACATAGCTCGAGTTTAAATAAAAGGAGATTTCAGTACATAAGTACTTGTACAAAATATACTAATGCAAGAAAATCTCAATCGTCTGTATGCTGACTCGAGCTAAAGTCCTGAAGCAGAAACATCCTACTGCTTGGTACCTGCGATACATGCTAAAAGGTCAGCTAAAAAGCTGGTGAGCTCACAGGTTTGAAATCAGTTAATATAGTGTGAATCGCAAGATTTAAATGATGAATTGCATCCAGCAATTTAATGATAGTAGTCGTGTATACAGCCATGAGCACATAGTTGAGCTTAACTCGAGGGCCGGGTCCCCTAAAGAGAATTCCGGGCGAGGTGCCTCCACGAATGCCTAATCCACATTCGTCTTCCCAAATATTAGTACGTTCGTTTACCCGGTTAGTGCTTGCTAACCCGAACGAGGTGGGTCAATCCTATATGGTACCATATACTAATATTCACGCTACAACGTATTAACAACTATGCTGACGGAGGACTTTAAATGATTAGTTTCGAAAAACTCATGTAGTATATGAAATGTTTGTACTTGCGTTCACATGTTAAAAGTTGAGCAATATATCACACCCCTGAGTAAAACAGTAAAAGAGGGGCTATGAGACTCACCTGAGTCTGAAAGCGTTTAAACAAACGTAAGTTGATTAGCCGAGTATGAAGTCCAAAGACTTGTAACCTGAGGGTGTCCACGACACGCGATGGTTATAAACATGATTGGGTATCTCAAAAGATCACCCTTGTAGTTGTTACACAACTATATATATGTCCAAATTACTACGATTTGGTTGATTTGTTAAGTGTTTGAAAACATGTACGGCCCGTTGGTGACGGATTTGTAATAATAATCTCAACTATTATTATTTTGATTTCGTGGCGATTTACTTGAAAAATGTGTTTTGATTGTGTTTTAGAAGCCGTTACGGAATCTAAGTATGGGAGTCCGGGGGCAGCGCCCCTGGCGGGGTCCAAGGGGCTGGCCCCTGGCTGGGGTCGAGATACCAGGTCAGCTCGAAAAATTTTTATTTCTACTATATTGCTTTGGTGAAAAACGCATCTGGGATCTGAATTCGGGTAAAATCGAGTGATAAATTTCGAGTCTAAACACTTAGTAAAAATCTGAGTTTTCTGTGTTTTGCGACACAATATGCGACACAAAAGTTTGTCATGCGACACAAGGGTTGTGTCGCATAGGAATGCGACACAATGTCTATGCGACACAAGGGTTGTGTCGCATAGATGCGAGATGCTGATTCAACAGCGACATAGTGATTGTGTCGTATGAAGATACGACATAGAATACGACATAATGGTTGTGTCGCAAAACTTACGACACTAATTCTTTGGTACGACATAACATGCGAAATACGACATAACGTGCGACACAACAGGTAAAATACGACACAACATGCGACACAAGGCTTGTGTCGCATGGATGAACATCAGCCCAGAAAGTCCGGCTGTCAAGGTTTTTCCGGCCAAAAATCCGTTTTAAACTCGTTTTCAAGCTATAAATTCGTGTTCTATACATTGTAATGGACATATACAAGTTATAAAAACAACTACAAATGAAAAATACTAAGAATCGAGAGATTTTGGGATTTTGCCGGAAACTTACAAATTGCCGAAATGGAAATCCGGAAAGATAGCGTTGTAGATCGTCGCGAGATGGTCGTGAATCTCTAAAAATATTGATGTTACGAGTGCGTTTGGTAGTGTTATTTGTCGATTTGGGTGGATGGTGGTGATTTTGGATAAAAGAGAGAAAAGAAAGAAAAGAGTAGGAGAGAGAGATGAGAAAGAGATAAAGTGAAAAAGGAAGGTGGGGAATGGGAGGTTAAACTCCCATTTTTCGCCCCGCGTTCCCGCTCCGTGTGGTGTTCGTTCGCTCCGTCGTTCAAACGTTAAATAATCATTTTACATATTAAATGGTACAATACAAATCTTACGCGATATTTTATTTATTTATTTTACAAATCCATTTATATTTGAGTTATAAAATGTAAGTTTGTTTATTTAGTTTGCGCGTTTTAATATTTTAAGTTGTGTAAGTTTTGTTTGTATGATCCGAATGAATACGAAATATTATCATAATAATATTTTTGACATAAAAGCGTTATTTAATAAAAGTGGTCACCAACGTCCGTATTAAATTGAATCGAAATACATTCGATTTAAATTGCGTACGATTTAATCAAATCGCATTTTCGTATATATTCAACAATATATATAATTCGATACATTAATTAGCCTAACACAGAACTAATTACATGTATTAACATATGATCAGGCACTAATTACTAGTCCTAATTTGGCGGGTGTTACAGATGCTGTCTCACTCGTAGCAAGAAAATGCGCTCTTTGTCAATCGATCCACTATAACCGAAATCATATCATTGCCTCGAGCAGTACGCGGTAGCTTAGTCACAAAATCCATGGTTATATGATCCCACTTCCACTCAGGTATCTCCAACTGTTTTAGCGACCCATATGGTTTTTGATGTTCCGCCTTGACCTGAGCACAAATATGACAAGATCCCACAAACTTTGCAATGTCGGTTTTCATCGTTGGCCACCAATACAACGGTTTCAAATCATTATACATTCGAGTACTACCCGGATGAATAGACATTCGTGACTTATGAGCTTCATTCAAAATCAAATCCCGAATACCACCAATGGAAGGAATCCAAACCCGAGACTGATACGTCTTTAATCCCCTTGAATCATCAACTAATTCGTCCTTGCGTTTTAACATGATTTCGGATTTCAGATTCTGGTCTTTCAATGCTTCAAGTTGTACAACTTTAATTTGATCAATCAAATCCGAGGAAACATTCACTTTTAAATAGAAAGCTCGATCAGGAGTATTCTTTCGACTTAAAGCATCGGCGACCACATTAGCTTTGCCCGGATGGTATCTAATTTCACAATCATAATATTTTATCAATTCCAACCATCGTCTCTGCCGCATATTCAATTCTTTCTGGGAGAACACATACTGCAAACTCTTGTGATCGGTACAAACAACACATCGAGTCCCATATAAGTAATGTCTCCAAAGTTTTAGGGCAAATACAACTGCTGCGAGTTCTAAATCATGCGTAGGATAGTTCTTCTCATGTGGTTTCAACTGTCGAGAAGCATAAGCGATAACTCTATCCCTTTGCATTAAAACACAACCCAAACCCAAATATGAAGCGTCGCAATAAACCACAAAATCATCAGTACCTTCTGGTAATGCTAAAATCGGTGTCTGACACAATGATTGTTTCAATGTCTGAAAAGATTGCTCCTGTTGATCAGTCCACACATACTTCTCATCTTTACGGGTTAACTTGGTTAACGGACCGGCTATCTTAGAAAAATCTTTGATGAATTTCCGATAATATCCCGCTAACCCAAGGAAACTCCTTATCTCAGAAACAGATTTCGGCGCATTCCAATTCATCACAGCTGCAACTTTTGATGGATCCACTTTTACACCATCTTGACAAATTATATGACCCAAAAACTGAACTTCTCGAATCCAGAATTCACATTTAGAAAACTTTGCATACAACTGTTCTCGCCTCAATATTTCAAGAACCAATCTCAAATGCGTGGCATGCTCAGTTTCAGATTTCGAATAAATAAGTATATCATCAATGAAAACAATCACAAATTTATCCAAGAATGGTCGACACACACGGTTCATCAAATCCATAAATACCGCTGGTGCATTTGTTAAACCAAAAGGCATAACCAGAAATTCATAATGCCCATACCTGGTTCGGAAAGCAGTTTTAGGTATATCTTGTTCACGAACACGGACTTGATGATAACCCGACCTCAAATCAATTTTTGAGTATACCGAAGAACCTTGTAACTGATCAAACAAATCATCTATTCTGGGCAATGGATATTTGTTCTTCACAGTCCTCTTATTTAATTCCCTATAATCAATACACATCCGTAATGACCCATCCTTCTTTTTCACGAACAACACTGGTGCACCCCACGGCGAGAAACTAGGTCTGATAAAACCTTTATCCAACAACTCCTGAATCTGATTCATCATTTCACGGATCTCCGAAGGAGCTAACCTATAGGGAGCTTTAGCAACCGGCGATGAACCCGGAACAAGATCAATTCTGTATTCTACTTCCCTAACTAGTGGTAACCCAGGCAATTCATCGGGAAACACTTCAGGGTACTCACAAACAACCGAAACATCCGAAACAGTTTTCCTTTCTAATTTGGCATCGACTACATAGGCTAGATATGACTCACAACCTTTTGATAATGACTTCCTAGCTTTCATCAAAGAAATCAAAGGAATAGCTACACCGTCCCGTTCTCCTCGAGCCACAACATATGACCCTTCGGAGATTGGGATCCTAACCAACTTCTGATGACAATCAATACTAGCCTTATTCTGACTCAACCAATTCATACCAATTATTACATCGGAACTAGGGATTGGCATCAACAAGAAGGAAATAGGAAAAACATGATCATCAATAGTAATGTTAACTCCAGTCACCGAGGTGGTAATAGGAACTAATTTACCACTAACTATTTCTACTTCTGTAGGCTTTGTTATCACGGTAGGGGCTAATTTCAACTTATCACAAAATTGCACATAAATGAAAGTACAATTAGCACCCGAATCAAACAATATATGTGCAGGTACAGAGTTTATAAGAAATGTACCAGTGATAACATCTTCAGTATGCACGGCCTCATCAACCATCATCTGAAAGGCCCTACTAGTTGCTGGAGGAGGGTTCTTTCTTTTCTGAAAGGAAGATCCCGAACTCCCGACCGAACCCGACCCCACCGACCTTGCCTCCGGACATTGACCAACTCTATGCCCTTCTTTCTTACAAGTCCAACAAACAAAATTTGGATAACGGCAACTCTTTATCTCATGACCTAATTCACCACACTTCATACATTTGTTTGTCTGAGCCGTACACGGACCATTATGCCGAGCCCTACACGAACTACACCAGTTGGAACTATTGGAACTTCCCGAAGAACTACTTCTTCCAACAAATTTCTTACCACCCTGCCGATTCCCTTGCCACTTGGATTTATTCTTACCCGACGATTCAGTTCTTGCTCTTTGAAAAGTTGTATCCCTTCCTTGCCATAATCGTAAACCCCTTAGATCACTATCGGCGGATCTTGCATGATTGAAAGCGTGCGTTAAATCTCTGGCTAATCTCACAACAGTACGGTAGTTATCCGGTAAAGTATCCACGAATTGTTCGATTTGAGTTTTCTCATCCGGAACCCATTGTTGAACAAATCTAAGCTTATCCGTAAACTGCGAAATCAATTCATCAATAGTCATGTCATCATTTAATCGAAGATTCACAAACTCTCTTCGAATCCTAGCAATATCAAAATCCGAACAATATTGGTTACGAACAGCCTGATGAAATTGGGACCAAGTAATAGATTCCTTTTGTTGTTGCGTCAAGTGTTCGGTAACAGAATCCCACCAAACCATAGCGTCATCCTTCATGCATTGAACCGCATACTTGACTTTAAATTCCTCATCACAGCAAGTCACATCAAATTTGCGTTCCATATCTCTCAACCAATTTAACGTTACCGTAGGATTTTTACTTCCCTGAAATTCCGGTGGTCGACTAGCCATAAAAGTCTTGTACGAACACTTCTTTTCTGACTGAGAGGATGAACTAGAACCAAAGACCGAGGTTTGCTGAAATAACTGTCTAGTCGCAGCTTCCTCAGCTTTCTTCTTGAATTCCCTAAGAAATATTAACTCGTCTTCCATCTCATGAATATACTCGTCTCGGTTAGATTGTTGTCCTGTTGGTTGAGAAGTACCATCATGATCGTGTTGCTCGGTATGAGTCTCTAATTGAGGAGCGACAATCCTGGAGGCATTGTTGGGGTTGGTGGTCGGTGGTTCGTTTTCTGCCATTTCTGAAATCAACACAACACTCGAAATTTGTTAATCGTTAACATCTATCTACAGGCCATCATCACCCCATGCTAATCCCGCACCCAGGAATGTTTGACATAATACGCTTCAGTTTTGGGATTGAACATTTGACAATGAACAATTATCCCAAAACTATGCTCTGATACCAACTTATAACACCCCTCATTTTTATATAATTATTTTACACAATATCACGGAAGCGTAGGAATTTTAAACATTTATCCATTACGAAACACTAAGTTAATATATAATATTGTTTATAAATTTAGCATGTCGGGGTATTATATAAACTAAACTGTGTTGTTACAAAATAATCAGAGTAGCTTGAATATCAAACATTCCATGCTTCCAATGTTTGACCTTCCTGCAACCCACCCGCATGCACAAAACAAAAGTCTGTAGGAAGTAACAACGAGAGATTAGCACATAGCTAAGTGAGTAAATCCAACACCCAACATTCAACTTAGCTAAACCAATTAACTACAACAAATATTCGCAAACACAACAATCAACAACAACTTAATGAGGATTGGCGGATCCGGGGATAACCTTAGTACCCGGGCGGCTCCCCAAGATCACTTATCCAAACATATCCGTATGGCCATAACGGACGAGACCGATAGCTAGTGGTTATCATACTTAGGTACAGTTCAGCACACACAACAAATGAAGTACATCCCTGTACCATTCACACAACAACCCACTAGCCCAACCAACAGTTCATCAACTAGTTGACCTCATTAACAACAATGCCCGAAGGTCACACAAAGCACATATAGGCATATAACCAACAATAGCAACTAATCAACTCAATAATCAAGTCTACGTTTACCCGTTGTAATCAAATGATTACAACTAAGCCAAACGGTGAGTTTTGAATCTACTCACCAATACCTTCGTCTTCACTAACTCAGATTCTCGGGGCAACTTTGTCTTTCGGAGGATCTGAGATTCAGCATCAAATAGAAGTTAGTAATCGTTAACGTCCAAATATAAATTATAAAAGATTTACCACATTTGGAACTCATTACTATAAACATCTAGATTACTAGCTTAACCATGTATATTTAATCATAATGCATTATACAGTCGTCACTTAATTACTTGTATTAAGTTTGAAATGAGTTGCAAGAACTTAAAAACAAAACATCCTGAAAACAGCTCCAAGCCGCCGGCTTCCCTTGGAAGCCGCCGGCTTCCATCATAAGCCGCCGGATTCTCATCTAAGCCGCCGGCTTCCATCCTTTTCCCAAACCCAGTCTTTAACCCGAGTTCCAAAATAGAAGCCGTTCGTGTAATATAGCCGGCTTCAACCCCAAGCCGCCGGCTTCTATCCCAAGCTGCCGGCTTCAGAATGAAGCCGCCGGCTTCCCTTGATCTGCAGTTCATGCCCAGCTCGTTCATAACACAATCCGAGCACCAAAACTCAAAAATCCATTTTCGAGCCAAATCCGCATAAAACTCGATTTCTAAACTTATAACAACTTCATATGCTGTATATAAAACATTTATCAACAACAATAACATTCGATAAGCATAGATTTACACCAAAATCACCAAACCATTCATATTATCAAACTAATTTAAATCTTCACTCAAAACTTGAATTTGATGCATTTAACTAGTTAATAACCATTACATATCATCATATGTCACAAACAATCACTATATAAACTTACAAGGATCATTCAATTCATCAATTTCTTTTCTTGCTAACATTTGAAATAAACCTCATTACCATTAAAATGAAGAAGATGATGAATAGAAGAAGAAGATGATGATGACAACTTGTAGATTACAACCTCCAATCACTTTCTAGTTTGATGATTTCACTTGATTTTACTAGTTAGGGTTTGTGGGTTTTGGTTCTAAAAAAAAAGAAAGATGAAAGGGAATGAGAATTGGTAAAGTGTTCCAATAGCTAGGTCGGTCCTCATTTAAACCGGCCTACAACTTTGGGTATTTAATACCCGCTCTAAATCTATTGCCTGGAACTTAATTACTAAATACGAGAAACTTATTTTATTGTTCCGTCAACTTTAATAATTTAAATCAAGCAACATTTTATTAACCACAATAAGTCCTAATACCTATTTCACCAAGTTTCACAATAAGCACAATTTATGACAAACAATTATTTAAAACAATTAAATACACGATTATAAATAGAAATATACCAGGCTACCGGAGAGGATGTTACAGCTGCCCCCGGACCCCCGTCACCTAAAAGTTTGTAAACATTTTTAAGTACAACACTTCAAAATCAAAATAATAATGTTGAAAATTATTATTACAAACAATCACCAACGGGCCGTACACACTTTCTAAACTCAAGTTAATCAACCAAATCGTAGTAATTTGGACAAGTCAATCAACCAAATCATGGTAATTTGGACATTATAATTGAACGAACAACTACAAAGGTAGTCTTTTAAGATACCTATTCAATTAATAACCATCGCGCGTATTGGACGCCCTCAGGTTACAAGTCTTCGGACATCAATTCACAGCAAATCAATTCAAGTTATTTCGATAAACACTCAAGGCTCAGGTGAGTCTCATGGCCCCTATTTCACTGCTTTTCAATCAGGGGTGTGATTACATTGCTCGTTTTATTTACATGTTGAACGCAAGTACAAATCAATCAAATACTACATGAGTTGTTTTCAACTAATCACTAAAGCCCTCCATAGCATAGTCTGGTAATACATCTGTAGCGTGAATGTTAGTATATGATATCATATAGGATTGACAATCCTCGTCCGGGTTAGCACGCACTAACTGGTCAAACGGACGTATTAGCATTTGGGAAGACGAGTGTAGATTAGGTACTCGTAGGAGGCACCTCAGTTGGGTTTCCTTAATTGGACCTGACACTCAAGTTAAGCTCAGACTATGTGCTCATGGCTGTATAACTTTTATTTTGCTTAATTGCATTTTAAATTCAATTATAAATCTTGCGGTTCATACAAATATGTGTTGACATACCAACCTGTGAGCTCACCAGCGTTTCGCTGACCCATTTTAGCATGTATCACAGGTACACAGCAGTAGGTTGGACTGCCCAAGCAGGAATCATTAGCTCGAGTCAGCATTCATACAATCAGAGATTTAATTGCATTATTATATTTTGTATAAAGTAATTATGTGATGTAAATCTCTCAATTTCAGAACTGAGCTAATGTAACATTATTTTGATGTAAACTTTTATTTTTATCAATACAAGTTCAAAACGACGCATATAGTTGTCGTTCATTATACCTTTGTGCTTGATATGTAATTAGTCGCGCCCCGACCCGATTCGCTTCCGCAACCCGAAATTGGGGGTGCGACATAATTTAAATATGGAAGGGTATAATTGTACATTCTATTGTATAAAAAAATCATAAATCAATATTTCTAAAGGAAAATAAAAAAGGATCCTACAAATTAGGATTTTCTTTAGGAAACTTTGAATTTTTACAATATTTACTATCTAACTGAATTTTTTTTTTCCACCAACGAGAGTGGCCTCCAAGGGATGGTGACATTTTTTTATAATGTTCTTTCATTTGATTTTGTGTAATTTTTTTTTAATTGACAATAATATGTGTTAAGAGTTTTTATGAGAGAAACAAAGTTAAGAAAATATCACGCGATTCAATCTCCTTTACTTTAATCATGTTTTGCATGTAAATAACTGGTGTATTTTATCAAATGTAGAAACGGTCAAAACAAAATTCAAGTTATAGCTATATTATAAATTGAATCAACGTATTTGGTAAAAACTGGTAGCACATGAGACAAATAAGTATCATAATTTTTTTCTTGTGAATCAATGTAATAGAACTAGAGTAAAAAACTGAGTCGTTGAGTATTATTTTTATGAATCAATGTAAAAGAGCTAGTTTTTTAGACATAATACGTACGTTTGTTACAATTCGAACGAAATTTATAATAATTACTACAAGATCGATGTTTATGTTTAATAAATCACTAAGAACTTACATTCTCTAAAACTATAAGTAATGTTCCAATCACTATAATAATTACTACCTGATTCCAACCTTTTTATTTGTTTCGACAAAAAAAATATCCGCATGTACGCTAAAATCATTTAGGTATGATATGTTTCTTTTGTTGTATCATTTTTAACAATATATATAAATATGAACCTTTTCTAGACGTAGCTAGCTAATTGTATAGTTGCCGCTCTAAATGTTACTCGTATTACATTATTTCTTATTTAGTGAAATCATTGTATTAAAATTATAGAATATTGTCAAAAAATATTGAATTGAATAATAATATATACTAAAGTGAATAATGGTATAAAGTTATGAATCATCATAAAAAATATTAAATCATAATTTTATACCATTGATTCATTATAAGAGTTATTTTATAAAGAGTCAATGGTATAAAACCATGAATCGTTGTTAAAAAGTATTGAATCATAGGAGTTGTTTTAAAGTGAATCATTGGTATAAAACATGAATCATGTTAAAAAGTACCGAATCATAAGCGTTATTTTAAAATGAATCAATGTTATAAAACCATGAATCGTTGTTAAAAAGTATTGAATCATAAGAGTTATTTTATAATGAATCAATGGTATAAAATTATGAATAATTGTTAAAAAGTACCGAATCATAAGCGCTATTTTAGAATGAATCCACTACCAGAAAAGTTGCAAACACCAACGGAATTTTTTCAACGACTAAAAAATCCGTTGGTAATATTGAGTATTACCAACGGAGTTAACGACGGAACAACACCAGAAAGACTTTAAGAGTTCAACAACGGATTTCCGTTGAAGATTCCGTTGTAAATTTCAGGTTTTTGGAGGGAAATCTGGTGCCATATGTTTGCAACAGGAATTTTGTACATTTTCGTTGATGTTTCCGTTGGAAATATACCCTTTTTTAGAGGGAATTCTGGCGCTAATATCAACAACGGCATTTTTGTAATTTTCCGTTGGTAACAGATTTTCTATTGGAAGGAATTTTTGCATCACGATTTAGCAACGGATTCTTTTTTGTTTTCCGTTGAATATTTTTGCTTATCCAGAGGGAAGACTTCCCTCCAAAACTACCAATGGGATATTATATGATTTACAGTTGCTAAATTGATATAATAAGTATCAACGGAAAGTTTCTGTTGGTAAATTAGAAACATGAAATTAACAACATAATATGAACGTTGGTAAATCTTTAAATTCCGTTGCTAGTGTTGATTATTTAGAGGGGAATTTTCCTCCTACATTACCAACGGAATTTATTATTTTCGTTGAAAGATCATGAACTATTTAAACTACCATTGGAGTTACGTAGCAAATTCCATTGTGTTCGAGTTGATTAATCTCGAGCAGCATACCCGATCACACCCGAACCAAAATTTCCCCCAATTCCTTGGTGGGTCTAGTTACTAGCATATTGAGTTTGCGAGACTGCATAAGTCCCTATTTTTGGCACCTAAATAGCAGAATATTAATGGTATATGTGTATTGATAGTAGGATTTTAGACAAAAGTCTTGATTTAGATGATTTGGTTGTGGTATGGATACATAATGCAACAGACGGTGGTTCGATTCTTGTTCCTTTTTTATTTTTTCCCCTTTTTAATCAGAAATGCTAAATCCTCTGCTTTGAATACTTATAAACAATTTCTAATGGATCTTTTATTTTACAATGAATTCCTTTTAATTATTTTATAATTTTGTATAATCAAATTAGTGTTTATAGGTCATGTACCAAAATTTGTATATTTGGTTTACAAATTAGTAATTTACTTTTGCCAATTCAATTAGATACGACATAATTCAATTAATCAATTCAATTTAAGTAAGTAAAAGATGAAAAATTATAAGTCTGGTGATTCAATATATACCCACATTTTTAATTATAGAAAAGCCTTTCTTATTAAGTCGTTTTTGACAAAAAATAATTAATGTATGTAAATGAAAAGCTTGTTAGGCTCATGAACTTGTTCGAACGCGATATTAGAAGTCCGAGCTCGTAGTGCTCCAAAATATGTTCAACCTCAAGCTCGTTTAAACTCAGTTTGAATCGACTTTATAATGCGTTGAGCTCGAATAGCTCATGAGTAGCTCAGCTCATTTACAATCCTAGTCTTCTCATATTAAGTCATTATCGTTCATTTTTATTTTATTACAATCTAAGTATATGTCGGTTCTATTATGTGGTAACAAATGAGAGGAAAACAATGATAGCTAGTGGTGATACACAATAATAATAGCGTGGAGCTGTGAATGAAACAATTAGTGATACTAATGGTATTAATTATTAATTATTAATGTTAATCGACATTGATGGTCGGTGACATTTTACTTGTGTGATTTAAGTTCGTTACTTTTTGAATTATTTTTTTGATAGTAACATACTAAATGGGTTCCTAAGTTGCCTAATTGAGTAATTGCAATAGCCATTGCTAATTTATCTTAAACCCTTATAATTGGTTTATATGATATTGGCTTAAAACTTACTCTTTGTCCTATCGGAAATACCAATTATACCCTTTGAAAAGTCAACAGTAATGTATTTTTATATTATTTAGTTGATCTATGACATATTATTTGTATCAACTATGAAATGATTAATCATATTGATCGATTTTTCAAAATCATTTCTGCCGCATAGCGCGGGTCATCAACTATTTTAATGAAAGTAGAATGTTCAACTTGTCTTTTAACGGTTCAAATATTTTAAATTCTAATTGTAGACTCAAATAGTGACACCAAAGAGGAAAATGAATGTTATAAATGGTGTGCTACGTGATACTCCGTGTATGTTATAATAAGTATAGATTAAAGATTGTTAATTACTTTTAACCTATTAACTTAAATTTTAAAATTATGATCTTACCAAACTTAAAACTTATAATAGTAATAATAATAATAATAATAATAATAATAATAATAATAATAATAATAATAATAATAATAATAATAATAATAATAATAATAATAATAATAATAATAATTGATTTGATAATAATAATAAAAAGAATCGTTTGTTTATTTTGCATCTAATTTTATATAGGTTGAGACTTAAAGGTAATAAATTGAATTGAATTGATTAAAGAGAAAACTCCATAAACCATACCCGTGGTTTGCACACATTTTCACAGATCATACCCGAACTTTTTTTTTCAGGTTTTCGATACCCTAACTTTCAAAATTGCTCGTAAATGGTACCTCCGTCTATTTTTGTCGTTAAGTTTTACCAATTTCGTCAATTTTCAATACCCTAACTTTCAAAATTACTCGTAAACGATACCCATAAGTTTTAAAATTGCTCGTAAATGATATCTCCGTGCAAATCACGTGGTAAAACTTAACGACAAAAATAGACAGAGGTACCATTTGCGAGCAATTTTGAAAGTTGGGGTATCGAAAACCTGGAAAAAAAAAGTTCGGGTATGATCTGTGAAAATGTGTGCAAACCACAGGTATGGTTTATGGAATTTTCTCTTGATTAAATATAAAGTAAGATAACAAGATAAGTATCAAATTTTAACCCAATTTCGTATTGCCAGATATTTTTCACCCAAAACAAACTCGCGGTGATTTCTCTCAGATCTATATCATCGATTATCAATCTATCCCCCAAATCAAAGTCTACATCATCACGCATTACACTGCGCCAATCCTTGCCGAACCCTTCAGACGCTAGATTTTGATTGAGGTAAACACTATACTTATTGAGTCTTAAGTTTGAATGTGTAGAAATCTTTTTCATGCATGCAGCCTACTCATTTTATTGTCTATGTATGCATTAAACCGAGAAATTTTGTGTTGAAATCTTTACCCTCGGATTTTACCTACAAACATGTAGAGAAGCTGACGAGGCAGCCATATAACGTGCCAACTAAATTATTTTGCCACTTATATATTACACGTGGACATCCACGTCATTTATTAAAAAAAACACTTTACTAGATTTCTAATTCATTTTTATTGCTTTTTAGTATTATTTAATTCTCTCTCTTTCAACTCTTCCTTTTTTTTTTCTTTCTTTATTCTCTTAAAAAAAAATTAAAAAATATCTATGACAAAAGCCAATGTTTTGATAACCGGTTCTAACAAGCTGTTCGGACCGGGATTTGAAAGAATAGCGGCTCAAAATAAACTTGTTATATGCTTGTTTTCAAATCGGAATGAATCGGGTGGCTCACCGGTGTACTTGTTTTTCTTTCTCTTTTTTCCTTAAATTAACTAAAACTATCAAAACTGAATCCTTAATTCCTAATTTCCTTTCTAACCCAAACGGTCTTAAACTTTAACATGTTTGATCAGAAGGAAATATGAAAGAAAAAATGAACAAAACCCTTATTCGAAACCGGCAAAAGCGGCACCATAAGTAGTGACAGCGTCGAAGGATCTTTGCAACGGAAGTAGTGTTGGTGTGTGGTAGTAGTGTCGCCGGAACCTCACGTTTAGTGAAGAATTGGAAAATTGATATTTTGGATTGAACTTGGATGAAGAAGATGAAAAATAAATGAGATATGATGTTTATGAATTTTTTAGAAACTACAAAGAGTAAAATAAAAAATAAGTAAAGGGATTTGATAAACAATGCCTTAAGGGTAATAGTTTAGCATACCTTAAATAAACAAATTACATTAATAAAGCATCAACTTTCTATAAAAATAATCATTAGATGAATTAATTATACATGGAAGGTGATCTTTATAATACACTTTAAATATGGAAACATTATTGTTTAATTAATCTATGATTTTATATAAGGAATCCTTATCCAATGCCCTTTAAGATACTCTCTAAGTGACTCCCGACCTATTTGACTTATAAACTCCCAAAAAAGGCAGACGGTTTGCATTCTTAGATAGTCATCAACTCTTAACATAGGCAAACATGTTAGTAATTAAGTATGTTGCAAAAGGTATATCTAGATTGGAGATGACAGTGAAACTCATGCTCTCCCATTTGCATTCCACCTTTAATCAAACACATTTCTATAATGATGCAAGCGCAACTAATTCATGTATTCAAGATATGTGATCAAATCTCAGATCATTCAATAGTACGCTTATTTGATTTCTTAATATACACACCATAAACAGTAACACCAAATGAATGACAAGTAAAAACCTCAACGTACATGGGCAATAACAAATTCGCTCTTAGATAAAAAGCCAATTGATGAAAATATCCCGAACTTTCCTATTGAAGCCACAACTACTCTGCCACACGATAACTTGTAAACGTTGTAATGTCTTGTCGTGCAAACATAAGAATCTAGTAATTATATGGATTGATGAAAGAAGTGAAAACACTTATCTCTCAACATAGGATTTGAGAAGCTTCAAGCGTTTAATATGTTCGTTTTTATCCTTATTCCACACATAACGATGTAAGAATATAGAGAGGTCGTCATTTACTCCCCTTGCATTTAGAAAGTCGTAGAGTGCATTTTGAAGCCTTTTATTCAAGACCCTGAAAGAGCCATGACAGCTAGACGACGTTAAATAAAAGAGGTGGCAAAATGGTCAAGTTGAGTAACAGGCTGGAACAGGTAAGGGTCAAAATAGGTAACTTTTTATTGGGTCGAAACTTGAAACAGGTTAGGTTGGATTGACCCAAAAATCTCGCTATTTTAAGTTCTTAATTTTAAAATATGTTTGTTAAAAACTGAAAAATATATTATGGCAATACTAATTTGAAGTTTTTGAATTTAAGGGCAGAACGTTTGAGTATGTTAGATATATCAAAAATACATCATGGCTGATTCCCTGCCCTTTTCTGTTTTAGCTAAGTTAGCTGAACCAACCTTCCAAAGTAAATGAAAATTGTAGGTATCTTTAGAAAACAAAACATGGTAACGACGAGTATATATGATGGTAATCATAGATTACGCCCAAGTATATAACCAAGGATTTGGAAGGGTTATATATTACAATTCATACGTTCCGACAACAGACTTCAGATTTTAACATAAAAGCAGAAACTGACCCTAAAATAGCATGAAGCTAAAAGCACAAATGAAGTATAAAATATTTACCTGAAATCAGGACCCATATAGGGCCGAGACAATGTTCTATCAAGCCCAATGACATAAAATTTCTGAATTTCCAAACGTTCTGGCCAAGCAGAGCACACAAATTCCAGCATGTCACCTCCTTCACCCTTTGATATATCAACTAGCAAGCTGATGTGAAGTTGGGTACTGGGCTCAGTATCTTCACTCTTCGAGTTAGGTGATACTATAGCATAACCATCAAACATTGTAGCTTCGATTTTAATATTTTCATCAATTGTAGACCTTCCCCTCAAGGTAACAAACTGCTCTCCAGGTCTATCTTCCACCATAAACGCATTAAAAGTTTTGTCAGGCTGCAGTTCATCAACATAACGGCCATCAAGTACAAAAAATTTCCAGAAAGCAATGACTTTAAGGTAAGCACAAGAATATACTTTAACAAATTGTTTGATGCTCAAAAGATGTTTTTATTATGTTATTATTGGCACATAAGTCTCATGGCATCATTTAGTGAGATGAATAACATCTGCAACCACTTGACTAGAAGTGATATAAGTATGTATAAGCATAACAACATTCTTACTAGTTCCAGTGTTGAAGCTAAAATAAGCTATAGGTATATAACTATATTTGTAATGAATACGGGTTGGTAATATGGAGATCTGATGTGCAAACTGCAAACAATACACCTCCCTGTCTATTTGAGCTCACTCAAGACGTTGCATTAAATTTTAACTTCCAGCCTATAATAATAAAAAAGTAGATTATTCTAAAAATATTTATATTATTTTCTAGATACCTTTACATTGTGTTCTTTGTACCTTATATATGCCATAAATCCTCCAGTTCTCCCTATAGCAAAACCAGATACATTACAAATGTTTTGATCGAACTCTAATATGGTCCAACACTAATATGTGACTAAACATTGAATCATTTACAAACAATCATCTTTGTATTTCATGAAAATGACAAAGATTCAAAAGCTTTACCAAAATTAAGTGATTCTAAACAAAATTTGAAGTAAAATCCTGTTCTTTTTTTCATTGGCATTTGCATATCCAACATGCTCAGATCAGCAATTTGTAGTAACTTTTTGAAATGTTAACAAAATTAACGATTAGTCTGCAACGACAAGCAAGGTAGGCTACTAAAAAGCCATTAACCAATGTATTTAAAACATACAAGGATAGTGCATTAAATTTACTCCTTTAACTCAACAATTACAACTGATTCTCTACAACTTGATGCTCAAATTGCAGATACCAGTGACAATTTCAATCATTTTAACAGAAATTTGAAATTTACATACTTGTAAAAAAATAAAAATAAATAAACAACAAACAAGGAACTCCCAATCACAGTTCCCCTTAAACTTATAACTTCTCTGCCACCTACTTATTCTAGTTTTTATACTAAATTCATATATCAAAAAGTATAATTTCCTTACGTTAATTCCTTTATCAATAAATTCACAATATAAAGTTAACATTTTTCTAATCATAATTCCTCATTGTTACATGTCAAAAGAATAAACCATAAACAACAATAAAGATAAAAAATAATTTAAATGTAATATAGCAAACCTGATGAGGAGGGGCGTAATCGGACTCGAATTCGATCTCATTTGTAAGCATACCAACAAGATTCGATTCAAAGGGTGATTTGTTGTTGTTATGTTGAAGAGCTGAAGTTGAAAATGAATTCGTTTGGGGAAATTTTGATATGATTTTGTTGGTAAACAACGGTTGGTGATTTTTGGGAATTGTTAGGGTTTTAGTAATTAGGGAAAAAAGGGATCTTTTTGAGGTTTGAATCATATTTCCGAACATTGTTATCGGCTTCGATTAATTGCAAATTCCGCTTCAAGGTTTTGTAGGGTTTTTAGATTTTAGCAGAAAAATGGACCTCGAATTGGTCTGGGGTTTAACGATTCTTTGGGTTTGGGTTTAGACTTTAGACTGTTAAGTTCTTAACGGACAAGGTAAAGTTTAAATAACGAAGCTTTATTTTTTGGACTGAATGTGCACATAAAGTTCTAAAGGGACGGAAACCGTACAAGTGAATAAACTATAGGGATCACTTATGTAGTGTGCTACTAGTTTTTCTCCGCACACCACCACCAAATATGTTTTAAGTTGTTATACTCTACGTATGTTTTAGTGGTGTACGAAGAAAAAGTGACGAGGTACGAATCATCTTTTAACGTGCTAAAAACAATGATTTGTATTTGATAAACTAACAATTAAATGATAAGTTATGATCAGGTGTTCTAGGTCTAGCTAACAATAACGGAGAAAAAAATTCAAAATCCATATCGCGAGATTCTGCATCCAGAAAATGCAACTCTTAAATATGCAACATGAATCATTCGTTGAAACAAGATCAAGTCATTAATTACTTACAACGAATAAATTATCAACTTAACAAAACAGATACACAAAAAAATTATTATTCAATCAATCTTAACAGACGAAAAAAGGCGATGAACAAACAAGAAAGACGTCAAGAACCCAACTGCACCCGTAGCAAGCAACATAGCCGTAACCATGAACAACGAGTAACCCAAGTAAAGCATCGCGGATACGGGCCCACTCAAAGTCTTGAGATCGAAAACCAAATAGTTAATCGAATACAAAAACACATAAAGAGAAACCGAACCCGAAGCAAAGAACGATTTCCACCACCATTTCCAATCCTCAACACATAAGTGCATGTAAGTGAGTACCAACGACACCTCGGCACAAACCGTCACGAGCAAGATCAAAACGATGAACAAAAACCCAAAAACGTAGTAAACTCGGCCGAGCCAAATGCTTGACATAATGAAAAACAGTTCAATAAAAAGAGTCCCAAAAGGGAGGGTCCCAGCTCCAAGTACCAAGATCCAAGATGGGAACTTTTGAGGTGGGACCTCCCTTGGGATTTGATTTGTACGAACTGGGTACTCGAGATAACGAGCTTTTGTTGCCACAAATCCTCCGATTAATGTCAATGGTACCGAGATGCAAAACCACATCAAGATAAGAACTAAAAACGTCGTGAATGGAATAGCTCCGGTGCTACCACTTCCCCACAAGAGTGAGTTTAGTATTGTTAAGATTAGAAAGGAGATACCGGGAAAAAAACAAGCAACGCGCCATGCCACTGAAAACCATCCTCGAGTATCACCTGCGCCTAGTGTTCTCCATAGCCATACCGCAACATAACCGGCAATGACTCCAAGGAACATATAGAACATAAGCATTCCTGCACATGAAAAAGTATCCATCATTATAGGTTTTATAGGACATATACTACAATTTTTATAAATATGCAATTTTATACACATATTTCTCAAGTAGTACTAGAAGTCACAACCTTCTAGTTGTAGGGTCACCTCGATACTACTATGTCAAAGACAATGTTATCATATATATATTGAGACAAATTGTCATTATATCTTACACATAAGTAAGAGGAATTTTCAGAGATAATCAATTAAAATCCAACCTGTAAGGAGGGTTCCACGAGCAGCCGGGGACATGAACCCAAGAGCAGCGAAGAAAATGGTGGAAACCGCCATTGCAAGAATTCGGCAACCATCAGCCACCATAACACACAACAATTCACAGTTTTCTGGTGGCCGAAAAACATCAGCCACTACAAGCTTCCAACCTGATAGCTCTTCATTCATTTGAGCCTGAGCTTCTTTATCCAACTCCTCATAACGAGCTAAATCTCGCCTAATAGTCCTCAAGAATATCACCAGAACAATCCCAGCAAGAAATGTCACCACCATTAGTGAATTCAATATTGAAAACCAATGAACTTTTGCACCTTCCATTTTCAAATAGGCGTCCCATCTTGACGGCCACTTTATATCACTCGTAACAAATGAAACCTCATATGTAAAACTAACCTCTTGATTCTCTTTCACCGCCATTCCTACAGAAAGCGGATCGCATTTGATGGCTGACGGATACTTATCATACGATGTAATGTTCTTTAGTAAACCAAGATCATGATTAACACTACAAGGAACAACCTCAAATCCAACCACCATGTAACCACTACTACTAACAGTTTCATTGCTAGGTGTGATTAGCTCGGCTCCATCACCTGTCCCCACCACACCAACTACATTATCGTGTTCGTACTTATGAACCAAAACCGTAAACTTTAAATGATTAAAGAGATAATAAACATCTTGAACTTTTATTCCTACAGGATAGCCAGTCCATCTAACATAATATCCATCTTTTTGCATATACCTAATTGCTGGGAGATTATCAAGATTCAGATTAACTTGATACATTTCATCGATTCGTTCTTTTAAAGTTTTGTATTCGTCACTAGATAAAGGATTGGATTTACATAAAAAGATTTCAGTTTGATTCTTGTACATTTTAAACCGATATGGAGAGTTTTCAATTCGATCTCCCATTAGAAGCTCACCAAGATTCTCAGTACCATCTTTGATGCCTTCAGGAGGCTTACAAAATGGTAAACTGTAATATCCATATGGAATTTCTGTATCAATGGAGGTTAACGAGTTTACTTTCACCGATAATCGATCACCTACATCGTATTTATGTGGGAAACTACCAGGAAGATAATACCCATGACCAATTTCAAGAATCAGACTACAAATTAGAAGAAATTTTGTAAATCTATCTAAAGAACCCATTAAGGATCAATGATGGTAATTAATTTACCTTAGGATCGTTGATTGAAGTAGGATTTACATGAAATTTAGAGATCGATGGAAAGTGACTGTAAATTAGGGCGGAAGAATGGAGTTTGGAGGAAGAAGAGGAGATCTTTGAAGCCTGTAAATATGGAGGAAAATGCAAATGGAAGGTGATATAAAGAGAGATGTATGGGGACAGATGTATTTCTGTCTTTGCATTTCAAATTTGCTTGATTTGTAAGTTGTAAATTAATTAGGATACAAAATGGGATTTATCTATATACAATATACTAAGCAATACTTGACAAATGTAAAACTTCAATATGTAACAGAAGATTTATGTGTTCCAAATTTACTAAGTTTTGAAAGTTCGTTACACACAATAGATACTTGTTACATTTTGGTGCACTTAACACAGTAAAAAACAAAGCCTACAAACTAACCCAACTAAATTTCTTCTCCCATCAAGTTTTTTACCGGTTTGTTTTAAAATTTTTCTTGTTCTGTGATCCCCAAATGACATACAAAATTGCCCAAACTACTGGACTGCTGGCAGAGCCAATGTTTGCGTTTTTGTGACCCCTTAAGGCGCGGATGATGAGTTATTTCTCCTATGATTTTTATGAACACATTTCTCCATATACTATTTGCTCATCTGTTTATGTTTAACCCAACTCGATCATTGGCCCTTATATATATCGGCATATTTAACATCTACTCCGTACTTATCAAATAATTAAATTGTAATCAAGATCCGCCTTTACATCATAATTATTTATAACAATAGTCGTTTTACAAAAGGAAATATACCATATAAACTATGATTTTTAAACCAGCCAACACTTTAAATTTGAGGCTTCGATCTGTTGCATTCCTTCAAGGCCTTTTTATTACGTACATGTATCGAAAAATTGAGAAAAAGATGGCACAAACAGAGAGTAATTCATGAGTCTTTATTTATAAGCTTAAATTGATAGTTAAATACAAGTATCTAATAAGTATAAATGCAAACTTACCAAATTAAATGTCATTTCTTGCATATATCAAACTTAATTGCATTGTTGATTTGTTTCTCATCATGAATACAATACATACATGATACATATACTCGCACGAATATATAGTTTCCTGAATGAATCCAATCTTGTGTACGTAACGCGTAACAACTATCAAATTCTGCAGATCAAATGTTCACTAAAATGCTCATACACAAAAAACAGTTCACATTTCTTGAAATTTGTTCATGATTCCACAAGTTAAATTTTGTTATGATCGGCGTCTCGATCGTTTCTTGCTATCCCAACTGCCTCTATTCTTGTTACGTCTTCAAGTTTCTTGCTACCAGGTGGAGTAACCGGCAATCTGGACATGAAGTTACGAACATGCAGATCACCATCTTCTTCGAAATTCAACGAGTAGCTGAGAGGATCATAATTGAATTCGTTGGTAGAGTATCGTCGGTAACGGTTAACGATAGTTCCACCGCTGCTTCGGTGACGGCAGACGCTAGTCGTATCGTTCGATCTTATTTTTGATGATTTGAACCAAGACGATGGTGATTTTTTGAGAGATGGAGATTGAATTGGCGAATGAAGATGAGAATCTAATTGACGGAAACATGAAATCTTGAGTTTTGACTTCATTCTTCGGTCGTGGAAAGATGGTGATGGCGTTTTGTGATCGACCTCCATTGTTAAGTTGTTGCTGGAAGAAAGATACGAGGATTAGGGTTAGGGTTTTGCGAATGAAAACGAGAGAATACTGAACACGAGTGGTTAATTAACCAGCTTGGAAACAGTAGTAATATACATGTTTCCCGTTCGGCAATAGTATGCGGGTCTTGGACTCTTGGTTATGGGCCCAAGCCCAATGGAAGGTGATGTGGGCCTACTCAAAACAATAATGCTAATTCAAAGTGCACCAAATTTTTGTTTAACCAGAACTATTTTATTATTCATTGATTTGATTTCTACCAGTTACGTAGAATATATACGAATTTTCTCATGTTATTTTATTATATAAGTTACTAGATTATAGACCCGTATATATACACGGACTTTTAATGCGAAATATGTCAAAATATGTGGATAAGATTAATTTCTATAATCTATATTAAATAATGACAATTGTATCTTGTGTATAAGGATGATGCTACATACATTAAACTTAAAGAATAATTAAATTTTACAAACATAATGTATTTAATACGTAGAAAGGAAACTTCCATGGTAAGCTATAAGTCGGACTGACGTATCAGAATTAACGGTATTTGTTGATTATTTCTTGTGTACTTTATAATAGTTAGTTTTTACAATAAGAATTAAATATACAATTAGATTAGATATTAATAACTATTTTACAAGGCAAGGAAAATAGGTTTTAGCTTACCTTTAATTATTTGAATGTTAAATCTGTATATACACGGATGTCGAGTCAAACAATCTTTTGTTAAGTAAAATTATGTTTAAAAAAAAATTAAGGTATTATTGACATTTTAAAAATTTTGTCTCATCAAAATGATAGAAAAGTAAAAAAAAGATAGAGAAAGAAGGCGACGAATTTTGGATTTCTTCTTCAAATTACAAAAGAGTGATGAATTTAAAACCATTTTAAGTCCAACATGTAATAAAAACTACTCACTAGTAGAAATGGCCAAGCAAGCAAAGCGCTTAGACGGATGGGACAGACAAACTAAACCGGGAGAAGTGAAAGCGAGTGGTCCGGTGTATATCGCAATAACATTAAAGGTTGTTTTATCTAGTCTAGTATATAACTAAGGGTCATTAGCATAGGATTTAATTATGTTTTTCTACCGAGTTTGCTAATTATTAATAAAGAGTCGTCTCAATCTTGTGTTATTACCCGTTCGATTCATAGCACAATAGCCTTCCCTCCCATACATTCGACAATACTATATTAAATTATGTAACTAACATGTGCTAGACTACAATATACACTAATGTAACCAAACACGAATATGTCTGTATATAAAGGATGATAAAAGAATATTTGCATCATCATTAACCTTTAGATAGATGCATCAAAAGTACAACCTCTTATATATAATTTTGGTGTATTTATCGAATAAGATAGAGTCAATATCACTACCATTTTTATGTTAGTACACAATTATGTAAATCTATCGATTTTACATTAGCTCGAGGTCGTTATTGTTAACACATTGTAAATTGTACGTTAAATGCTAATATTTTTTTAAGAATTCTTAGTCAATTTACATCGACTAATTAGAGTGCCGCGATATTAACATTTAGTACTAGTATAAATAACTATACGGAAAAAAGACATGTTAAAAATCAAAAATAAGAACGCATTTAGATTTTAATTTAAAATAAAACCAGGATGACGAGTGTGAGACACAAAATTTTATATTGTTTAGTTTTATATAAAACACATTAGAGAACTGAGAGTTATATTAGCACCGCTTACTCACCACTCAATCCAGTCAATACATCTTTCGTGATGAATTACACACTAACTCATTGAGACCCATGATAAAGTTAATTCTCATTTAAAAAAACAAATAAACAATTCCTTTTTTTTTAAAGAAAGACAACCCTACAAATAAACGATTATAAAATAAAATTTACATTAAACATAATAATAAAATATCACAATAATAAGTGAGAAAAAAATACTTCCAAATTATAGATAATATAGAATTAGCAACTTATAAATGTTTTGGCAATAAATTTGGAATCAACACATAAATTTTTTTTAAAGCAAAAGATAAGGGGCTGTTTAGTTGCGGAAAAAAGGAGCAGTTTTCTAGAAAAATTTTCCAAGAAAAGTGAAAAAGTGGAAAACGCGTTCAAATTGAATTTTTTTGAGAAAATTTTCCAAGAAAATGGAAAACCCACTTTTCCAAATTATAACTTGTAGGTGGAAAACAAGTTCCTCCACTTTTCCAAAATTTTCCTTTAAAAACTTCCTCCACACTTTTCCAAATTTTCCAAGATATAACTAGTTTTTCAAAATCCACTTTTCTAACATTTGAACGCGTTTTCTAAATTTTCAACACTTTTCTAGAGAACGATTTTCTTTAAAAAATTGGAAATGGAAAATTGTGGAAAATTTTCCACAACTAATAATACTTTTTTTGGCCCATTTGCATATTTGTTTTAGCTTAGGATTTTAAACAAATTAATTTTAGCTCATCTCCAAGGAAAATAAAGAACGCCAATCCATGTACTAATATTTTTCATTTTCATTATATCTAATTGTTTGGATTCTTTTTATATTGTTGGAAAAAAAAATGTCATCCGCGCCACCACCCAACCATAGGCTCATGATGTCATGTCACCACCTCAGGTGACTGGTGACACGTCATGAGCCTCACCAGTCATGAGCCGGAAACACACCCAACACAGACCCCTCAGAGTGCTCTTTATTCGACCCCTCAGAGTGCTCTTTATTCAAATTCCATCACATATTCCCATTAGAAAACAACAAACGTAGAGTATATTTGTACACATATGCTGTAATAGTTATGTGATTATTTGGTTGAATTTATTGAAATTTGTTACCACAAATAAGCATATGATCTGCAGACCTACGAATTCGAATTAGAATCAAATACTCTACAGGCATTCATTAATCAAATGTATAGGCAAAACCTATAAGAATATTCTGCAATGATCAAAACTTATTATAACTTATCTATTTTACCATTCGACCCGCTCAACACACAATATAACCCGAATCAACCCATTTATAAGTATATTGACTAAAATTGTCACCTCTATTTTTGAAATGGTATAAATTCATATAACTACAAAAGAAGTGAGAGTCACAACTCGCAAGTCCATATAATTTACACCACAAAGTTCCATATAAGAACCGTAGATGAAAAAAAAAACCACTCTTGATCAGACAAATTACTAACCAAAGTCAGCACCATAACTAGTTTCTCAGTACCTTGATCATAATTTGTATCAACTACAACTACACAACAGAATAAACAAAAAAGGGGATAGATGATAGCTTACGTAAATGGTCAAAATTTCTTGCAATTTTTACATAATAGAAGTCAACAGGGCTAAGATTATATTACTACTATAAAACATTGACTTTCTTCTACATTGATAAAGGAAGAAGCATCCTTCGCTTCTTTTTGCGGGCCATTTTTACGTGTTTGGTTATCTTCATGCATAATAGTAGTAACAACGTGACGGTTGCTAATACTAACGCAAGCTTCAACTGTCGGTAATATAATGAAATGGCCAAAAAAACTATAAATGCTAGAATGACTAGTTCCCAAATTACAAAAACCACCACGTCTACCCTGCATCCAGAAAAACAAGACTTTGAGAACATAAGACGGAATTGTTACAATAAACATAAAAAGAAAAATCGAGTATAGAGTGGTCGACCAAAATCAATACCACATACTTTCACAATGATAATAAAGGGGCAAAAAAGTTGAAGGGGTTTTCGGAGATGATAACTCGCATCTGTTACAATACTAATGGAATTGAGGGAGTGTAACCTGATTTTTGTAAGTTCATTATATTGGATTTGTGGTAAACTGGTAGCTGATAGTACAGGTAGCAACAAGTTGACCCGTTTACATATTAATGGTTCAATTTGGTTTGTGCTTGATCTCTAATAGGTTCAACGGGTCAAGAAAGAAGCCACAAAATAAACAATATACCTCCTTAATCCTTCTATTTACATAATTTATATTAAATAATTTATAATATACTCAAGTGGACTACATCTAACATGTGTGCTAAAGTCAAGTCTCAAGTGTAGCATTCAATCAGAGATGATGGACAATATATGTAAGTTCTGAATTTCTGATCCTAAGTATGATGCCTATTTCTAAACTAGTATCACCAACATTACATCTATTCTTGTTTGATTATTGATGCATGTGTGGCACTGTGGCTATCTCCTATATGATCTTCACCAACTTAAGATGATAAAGATACACGATTTTTCTTAATTTTCTCGTTTACATAATCATCCACCTCTCTCTCTGTCACAAGCCAAAACCTTTACATCTCCTAATCATTCTTCATCTACATCTCAAATGTAACAATAACTTTACCCTTCATCTCAACCGCCCCATCTGTAATTACCCTTGAGAACATGGGTAGCTACAAAGTCCCCTGTAACACGTGATATATCATCACCCTTATGAGTTATGCCTTTTCAGACGATTTCAATACAAACATCAAGTTTCCAAATTTCTGCTGAACATAACAGTGATCAACTATTTCCATTATAAGCAACCCACTATTTCACTCCTCTTTTATGGCCTTGGTTTCAACACCACCTTTGGTGGGCCACTGTCGCACGGGAACCACTATCTCACTCTTGAACATAACACGATTTTCGATTCTCGTGAGAAGATAAGTCAATTATACGGCCTAACTTCTTTCTCTTTGTTTATTAAAACCATTTGCAGATATCCTAACTACAGGCATGAAGTATGAACATGCACAAACAATTGACGTATCAACAGAATATGGTACGATATCGAGTGAGGCTGATTAGTAAACATGTGCGATCGATTACATAATCGATAGTTTTCAGCTTTCAGCTTTCAGCTCTAGACAGTCACTTAGTCTAGGTTCTGTAACCTAATTTCCTCTAAATAAATCTTAAATATCATCAAAAAAATTCCAAAACCTACAACTGATTTACTCTAAAACTAACTTCAATAAGACAATTTCATACTCATCAATCATCAATTGAGTGTCGATCAGCTCGTATTCCGATTTCATTCATAGAATCTAATATTAATCAATATATTTAACTACGACTAGCTTCAAATTTTACAGATAACTCCTTGAGTAACTAATTAAATACTTAATTTCACTACAGATGTTTATATAAAAGGAACTCAATTACGAAAACCTAACCCTAATAAACAAAGAGATAGATATAGTAATTTGTACCTGGAAGTATATAAATTAGCAGTTGGAGAAAACAATGAAACGGATGCCCAATCATGCTTCGTTCGAATTTGATACTCTCTGAGCTGTTCCACCAGATTCGATCGCGTAATTTTTTTATCTTGGTGTATAGAATTCGAGCGCGATAACATCCTATATCAATTACTAATCCTGTTAATTTTATGTTTAATTTCTCTATAAATATAAAAAATAAACCTCAACGAAGAGTGAGAATTGAAGCTGTATGTGTAGATAGTTGACGCCGGAGAGCATCCGGCGGATGAAATCGGCGAAACAGAGACGTCAACGTGTTTTTTCTATTTATGTCATCAGTTTCGAACTTTCGATTAGCAAATATTAGTAGTAATTACATATTTGGTCCCTGTACTTTTTATCTTATTTTAAAGAGTAAATTCCATAATGGTCCCTGTGGTTTACATTGATTTACCAAAATAGTCCCTGTACTCTTTTTTCAACGTTTTCGGTCCAATAACTTTGGTTTTGCTCGCAAATGGTCCCTTAGGGACCATTTGCGAGCAAAACCAAAGTTAAACGGAGGGACATTTGCGAGCAAAAATTCAAAGTTAAGGGACCATTTGCAAGAAAATCCAAAGTTATTGGACCGAAAACATTAAAAAAAGAGTACAGAGACTGTTTTCGTAAATCAATGTAAACCACATGAACCATTTATGAAATTTACTCTATTTTAAAAATACTCTAAAGTCAATTTCTTTGTGAGCATCTTTTAACGTGTGATGAAGTTTTTGATTTTTTTTTTTATTATTTTTTAACAATTATCTTCGGTGTGAATAGCTTGAGCAAAATATATATATATATATATATATATATATATATATATATATATGTCATATCAAGTTTTGCAAAAATGTAAGAGATGTTTAAATGAAAAATATAATCTGTTAGTTTGTAATGATTTCTTAAACTATGGAGTATGTCGCAATTGTCACATAAGGTTGTTCAAACACGTAGATAGTAGATATTAATTAGAGGTGGCAAAATGAATGGGTCGGGTCGGGTCACGGGTCTAGATGGGTTTGGGTCTAGATGGGTTCGGGTCTAGATGGGTCATTTAGAAGGATGGGTCTAAATGGGTCCGGATCAAATGGGTCTCGGGTCGGGTCGGGTCATCGGGTTCACCAAACTTTTTTTTTTTATTTGAGAGAAAAATGAAAAAAATGAAATGAGGTGGAAAAAAAAAAAAAACCGCTAGACCCGTCTAAACCCGTTGGTTAATTTTTACACAATTAGAGGTTATATTGAAAAACCCATTTAGACTCATCCAAAAAATGAGGAGGAGACCCAACAAACCCATCCCCTCCTAAAAATTAACCAAATTGACTCAAAATTAACCAATGGGTCTAAAATTGACACCTCTAATATTAATGTATTATACATAATTCTGAATGATAAAACAAATATAGATTGAAGGATTACATTAGTTAGAAATAATGTAAAGTAACTTAATATACGGAGTATTATTTAACAATTGAAGTACTTTATATATTAATTTTATGTACACCTAAGTACTTTCGTAGAAAACAACGTCAATCTACTTTGTAAAAATGCATATGGATATTCTAACAAAGCTGCTCCTTTCCGAATGGGCCCATTACTTTCGTTTTGGGCTGTGCATTGGCAGCAAATACATGCGTTATGGGACTAAAAGGCCATTTTAAGAATATGTTGGTACATAGATAACGGCTTTATTGGGCTAACAATCTAAGCCCAATTAAATAAACTTGATACTTATCTTTCTATGACCTACTGCCAAAGGGAGTATTTATTATCGTCTAATAAAATTATAAAAATGTTGATTTACGTATCAAAAATAAGTTTTCTCATATCACAAGGTGAGATCTTTTTTTCTAACTTTTCTTGAAATATTATAATCAGTCTACCATTTTCCATTTTTCTAATTCTTCCAAAATATATAATCAGCCTCTTGTTTGTTCCTTATCGCGTGTAATTATCTTCTAGGAAGGTTTTCACTATTCAAGTTATCTCAAGACGGTAATTAATTTGACTTAGATGTACGCAGTCTAATCGGATTCTAACCCGTTTCCCTGACCACTTCAAAATATGCTGCTGGTGAGGTTTGAACCTAAGTCATTCGTTGTACAATGGGTGTTTTTGGCGAAATTGAATTGAGATGGAGATGGAGATGGAAAAGGATATAAATGGAGATTATTTTAGAAGCTACTTTGAAGAGCTTCTATTCCAATGGATTATTGTTTCAATAATCTCTATTTTTTATTTGTGCAAATTAAGGATTATAAATGGAGTTTTATTCGAGTTGATACAACTTAACACGCTGGTTTTTCGAAACCAATACATCAAAGATAACGCTAATTCTGTTTGTATCTTGAAAACATATTCAATACAAATTTCTTGTTCTCAAAAAATACCATCCTGTGGTGACGGTCCAAGTTGCCGAATACCACATTTTGTTTTTCAAAGCATAAGGCAAGAAAAGTATGAAATGAAAAGGGATTAGTTTATGACTAATACTAGTACTTATATCTAATAATATAAACTTAAATATACGTCACATATTCGACATTTGTATTTCACTAATTCTCTCTATTTGCATAATGGTTTTTGCTAAACATATACCTTATAAAACTGCTCCGTAAGTTTCAAATTAAGTGTTCACTATCAGTTTGCATATAGTTTAAGAGAAGTATGACCATCATATTACGAAATGAACACTTGTTCATTGATAAACATTTATGCAGTTATGTTTAAAATGAATACTTATTCTACGGCAAATTAAAATAAAAATAAAAAGTTAGAATATATAATTTGGAACAAAGATACAACTGCTGATCAATTTACTCCGAATTAGATAACGAGTAGTCTTACATTTTAGTCCAAAGAGGGAAGTAAGTGATTATTTGTAAGACTTAGTGGTTGGGGTTGGGACAGTCAACTGCACGTACCCGTCACGTCACGCCACTCCGTTTCTGCAAAACGAGTCCCCAGAACTCCTTGTGATACTCGTTAATACACATATACCAATACAACTTTGGTTGCTTCAAACTTTGTACCCATCCAAAATAAACCCCCCCTTTCCTCGTTTCTTGTACTTCTTTGAACTTCGAGTTCTAGATTCCATTTTTATTAATTTATTTATATTTATGCTTCCCTCAATTATTCAAAACTTTCATAAACCCTGATAAATAAAACTCACATATTATAGCATTGTGTATACACCGTTCACAATAGCGTTTACAGTAACGGCGCTTGACCGAGTTATTTCGAAAGGCCAAAGTCATTTGATGTAAAAAAAATACTCCGTATGTTTTAGCACAAATTTTGTTATGCTATACAAAAAGCAATTTAACTTAATTTTTTTCTTAATTACTAATTAGTGTTAGTATATCACTAAGCTTTTTGACATGCATTGCTATGCATTTACGTTAGCTAAAAATTAAAAATCAACTTAAAATAACCGTTATGAATAAAATCTCTAAATCTTTATTATCATATATATATAATTCTATGATATATTGAAAAGCATAAAAAAAAAAAATTGATAATAGGGAGACTACCTTTATTTCATTATACTTAAATATAGAAGTATCAATTAACCATTTAACCTACCTCAACGTGTTGTAAACATTGAATACTAAAGATATATACCACTACTAACTCAAATTTTTGGAGGGGCCACGACCCGTACCTGCCACAATAAAGCTCCATCCTTGATCGTTTACCGTTCAGGATACTACTGTAGTATAGTGTTTTACCACACTATAGCAATGTCCTTAACAAATTTCCATTTTTTTTCTTTCTTTATTTTTTTGGTTTTCCCCACACACAGACTTTTAAAAAAACAAAAATAAATTTTGAGAACACCGTCTACCACACCGTCACTTTTTCAGCAACAACATTCTCACTACAACACTGTAAAAACAATATCTTCACATCCTGTACTCTTATTATGTTACGTTTTTTTAATACGATGGGATTGTAGAAATAAGTTAACTATGGAGTGTTTGAAAATTAAAGACATACAATGCTAAGAGCATCCACAACAATAGCTTTTTACCAAAGCCTTTTTATTAAATTGTGTCGTAGCTTTTTTGTGAAAAGTCTTAGAAAAAGCTTTTGACCCAATGAGAACAAGTTTTTCATCATACAAAACCATTAAAAATCAATAAAATAATAAAGAGAGAGAATGCAATTTGACTCGAAATTGACCTGTTAGTTAAAACTGATCCGAAAATCTTTTTACCTGGTTAACTAAAAAAGGGTTATCTGAGTCGGGTCTAGGTTAGTAGGTTTTTAATTAGGTTTAAACACTCACTCCGATTAAAAAAAAAATAGGTAGGATTTGGATCGATTAGTTCTGACCCTACCACCTAGGCGTGAACAAAAAACCCAAACCCGAAACCGAACCCGAAAAAACCCGAAACCGGGTTTTCGAAAAACCGTTTTTTTTTAACCCGGTTCGCGTTTTTTGAGTACCCGGCGGGTAGGGACCCGGGTTGGTTTTTTTGCCTTCAAACCGGGTTGAAATCGGGTCGGGTTGGAAAACCGGTCATAAACTCGGTTGAATTATTTAAAAAACCCGGATTGGAGTCGGGTTCGGGTCGGTCAAATAACCGGTTTTTCACTCGTTGACTACAACCCGATTCGGGTTGGCGGGTCGGGTCGGGTCGTGTACAACCCGGTTTTTGTTCATGTCTACTACCGCCAGATAATCCGAATGTGTCAATTCGACCCGGCCGGTATTACCAACCCCAATTATAATAGCTACTAGTACATTTTTACGATATGATTGCTAATTTGCTATACACTTAAAAAAAATGGTATAATAAATAAATAAAGGAATGAATAATACCGGGAGAGGGAGGAGCATTGAGGTTGGCACAGGCTGCCAAGAATATAAAACAAAATAAAATAAATAAAATAATAATAATAAAAAAAGGTTTAAAGGAAAACGTAAAAATGGAGGCGACAAACACGGGGGTGGGATGGCGGTAGTGTGTACGTGATCCACTGACCCAGTCACTCACTCAGCTGACTTGGACCTTGTTTGTTACATCACACATTTATTCATCTCTCTCTCTTTGTAATGTCTTTTCTCAATAGCTGTGTGTGAATCCTTTTTTTAATTTTTATCTTTATCTTTATTATCAATTATCAATATTAACTGCTTACAATTTACAATCTTTTTCTTAAATCTTAAGATAAAGGATGATGATAAATCCACCATCACTTTTGATAGATCCATCATCAACATGCATTATTTACTTGTATAGTATAACCCTGTAATGCACATTCATGGTGGATCTATCGAAATTGATGGTGGAAATATCATCTCTCTAAGATAAATAGGTGTAGAGGGTTATTATAAATTTTGAAGTGAGTTATAAATATTGAATTGATGACTATGGTTTATCACTTTATTGTAAAGTCATTTTTAACGGCATTATCTATTCATACCACACTATTTACTCACCATACCCCCTTTTGAATTTTTTTTTTAAAAAAGTGGTAGAATAAAGTACAGAAAAGTACATAAAAAGTACAGAATGTAAGAAAAAGTGGTGGAATAAAGTACAGAAAAAGTACAGAATGTAAAAGTGGGAGGTATGAAGAGTAGAAACCATTTTAATATATTCCCCCTTATTTTCATTTCTCAAACAACTATCAATAGTAGCAATTTTATTTTATTAGACGCTCTTATTTGATATATATATATATATATATATATATATATATATATATATATATATATATATATATATAAGAGTTAATAATGGTTTAATTCTCAAAGTTTCACATTTTTTTTCGTTTTAACCACTAAAGTTTTTTACTATGATTTAATCCTCGAAGTTTTAAAATTTTGATGGTTTAAACTTAAAGTTTGATTATATTTCAAAATTTTGATGATTTAATCATTAAAGTTTATCTTTTATAATGATTTTGCCCTTTTAAATTTTATAAATTTAATCATCTAACTTTCAAAACTTTAATGGTTTAACCCTTTGAAGGGTTAAATCAATAAGTCAATGCAAACTTGAAGGATGAAATAATGAGAAAAGAAGTTGAGTGGTTAAAACGAAAAAAAAAAATGAAACTTCGAGGATTAAATAATTATTAACCCTATACATAATGTTTAGCAAAGCAGCAATAAGTAACTTTATAGCTGAGTGGTAATTGCTCGATCGCTACTTGCAGGAAACTTGATCTAGCAAATTTATATGTTTATGAAAAGCAATAAATTTTTTTCATCAATGATTTTTGTAACTAAAAAACGTTAAAATACGGTTTAGTATGTTAGGAGACACCAACGAAATCGAATATACTATATAGAACATACTTTCGATCTTGTAGCAACGCGCGCGTACTCGTTCACTTCAAATGGGAGTTGGATCATCAACAATGGAAGGTTTTGTAAAGGTTTTTCAAATTTTTGTCTAAGAAATTTACAACAAAAACTATTACAAAAACATTTTAGTACAATTTAATGCAACACATTGGAACAACATTTTTTAGTACAAATTGTACTGTACAATCATATTCCTTAAATATTCTCGTTTTTCACTAAATAATATAATATACTACACTATTTTAGTGTATACATTATGGATGGTCTTACAACTTTAAAAATAAACTTTAGCAATAATAAGTTTTTCAATAATCAAAGTCTACACCAAATGTGATTAGAAATTCAAAGGATTAAATAATTACTAGTGATATATAGTCAAGGCTACTTCAAACTTTTTTACTTGATGTGATAAAAGAAAAAGTAAGGAAATTAGTGAATGACATCTATCCCATTGAGATTGAGTGATTGATGTGTCTTTATTATTTTATTTACTCCATCAATCCTACTCCAATAATGTAGCATGTCATTTCCTTAGTAGTTCTATTAATCCCTTGATTATCTCCCAATATCCAAATTTTAAGATTATATATTTAATTAAATTAAATTTATTTGAAAACTTGCTCAATGCAATTAATGCAACACCAATGTTTTACTATTATACATCAAATTTGACGGAGCACTATGCCAAAAATCACACCAAACTTTAATTAACTTTCGTCAAAACACTTTTGTATGATTTTCAAACAATTTTTTTTCTTCTTATCCTTTTAAGGGTATTTGGTAAAATTAATAGGTAGCACGCAGGCCGGAGCTTATTTTAAATTATTATTTCTTTATCAATTGTTTGGCTAAAACTAACGGAAATTGATAAATATAACAACAATGTTGTTTCATACAATATACTGTACAAGTACACAGAAACATATTTTTGGTGTATGAAACAATCTAGATGTTGTATTTATCCGCACCCAAAACTAACAGAAGCTAAAAGATGTGAATTGGCGTAAAATGACAAACAAAAACGTATTTTATATATTATGCTCATTACCGTACTCGCTATATATATATATATATATATATATATATATATATATATATATATATATATATATATTTTTTTTTAATAAACATATGTGATTAAAACATACTTGTAATCCAAAAATATCAAGGTTTTATATAATAAAAAAGAGTACGTCGCCCCTTTTCATCAACTTGCATAGTTGCATGTATATCTTAAAATTAATGAATTATCACTTGGTAATGTTTAAGATTATGAATCAAATTTGATACTAGTGTAAATCCCGTCCGATGAACGGCTTCAGAAGATATAATATATTTCATCTTATTTATATTACAATTAAAATAGATAATAATTAGTATATTATAACTTTATGAGTTTATGTGAATCACTAAAGTTGTATTAGTTAAAATATATATATACATACACTCTTGTTATCTTTTGAAAATAAGATATTATATACAAACATTCTTATAGCTATTTTTTAGTATCAGGTAATTAAATAACACATTAAATACGGTCATTTTGTATTTTTGTGTATATCAAATTAGTAGATGCAGATGGACTTTATTACAAAATTTGTAGATTCTCTAATTTTGGATTTGGGTCGGGTAAAGCTTCTTGATGAGCCTAACTCATGGAGTTGAATCCTTGATGACGATGGCAGTTTTTCGGTTCATGTACCGCGAGTTCACCTTGACTCTTGTTTGCTTCCTTTGTGTTCCCCATGCACTCGATGGTTCAAATTTCTTCCTCGAAAGGTAAACATTTTCGTTTTACGTCTTTCTTTGGACAGACTTCTTACTCGTCTCAATTTATCTTTGAGGGGCCTTGTATAACACCCCACAATCTGAACCATTTTTTTAAATAATATCTAACTTTCGGAAGCATTTGGTCAAACATATATTGATAATTTACATTCCTCATAAAACATAAAAGTTATACCATTCACAACCAAAGTATATCAGACTGAGTGTTATATAATACAAAACCCGTAACATTAAGTTATCAAAATAACATCAGAGTATCCGATTGGTCAAACATTCCATCTATACAAAACTTCTTATCAGCCCACAGTATCAAAACATAACCTGCAAGAAGTATTAAAGTGGTGGGATTAGCTCAAGGCTAAGTGAGTAGACAGGTAACCAACATTCTAACTTAGCATAACAAACTTGTCTACAGCAAATAATCGTAAACAATTAGCTTCAAAAAGGATCGGTGGTCCTTGAGGCGCCCTCATGTCGCGGTGGCCCCCAAGCAACACTTAAAACCCAACTGCAGGCCAATACAGCGGTTAACCGATAACTTATTGCTATTCCCCCACACGACATAGGTTCCCATTAACAATATGTACAAGGAACCCCCCCCCCCCCCCCATCAGCCAAACAATAGCAATCAAGCCCAACCCACGTTGACCTCTGAATAAATCACACAATCCATAATCATCATGGCATCATGTCAGACAAAACAGTCAATAAACAGTAAAACTACGTTTGTGTTGGGTTTTCTATTCCTTAACTAGATTAACTTATTCAGCGGAAAAATAACAATTAATCTAAAGCAACTAGGAAACTAAACCCTAATGACCTTGACTTAATAAACGAAAGCGATAATACAAAATAAATAGATAAATAAGAAAATACTAACCTTTGAGAAAATCAATTTCTCATGCGCAGACCACCTTGCAGAACCTTCACGCAGACTCCTTGCTCGACCTTCCATGCTTTGGATGGCAAGCACCCAAAATAGAATACCTCTAATGCTTCACACCCGTGAACCAAGAGAAACTCCAAATCCTAGGGACCCGACTCTAAGTTGTGTAAACTTTCACAAGGATTAGGAATGAGAAAGAGAGAAAGGACCAAATTAAATTCAGATATGGGATACCTAGAAAGCTTTGGGATGGCCTCTATTTATAGGGGAAGAGGATGCCCTGGGGTTTGTCATCCAGCCGATGTGGGACAACTGAATTTGTCCTCCAACCGCCGGTTGGAGCTTCCAACCGCTGGTTGGACTTGATTCCTGCCCAAGTTACGACACGTCTACACCGCCTTACAAACTCTAGCCTCCAACCGTTGGTTGAACCTTCCAACCGCCGATTGGAATTCGCTTCCAGAATGTTCCTTTTAGTTTCTTATTAATATTCAATTAATAAACTAACTAAACATTCTTATTGTTTCTGTTAACTCCTTTTAGCTTCTAATTAATTTATCAACTTTGATAAATTAACAAACTAAATAATTAACTTGCAATATTAATTTTAATTAATATTATCTCTCAATTAGTTTCTCTTACTGTTCATCGAGGGCAACCAAAAAAGGATTCTACTTTAGCAATAGTCTTACCAATTAGTTATGACATTGGACACTATTTCCAACAGTCTCCCACTTGGACAAGTCATCAACTACTATTGGTACCAGTTTAGGGAAAGGTTGGCTGAGAACGTTGACCAGCCAATTGAGGCTTTTGATGCGGTTGACTGGAATGTTTTTGATAAAGTTGTTGAAAGGAATGGATTTTCTACTGAACATGAGACAATCAGGAATTTGCTTGATGCATCTTATGTACTTGAAGATGGCAATGTTGGGTTTGCATCGTATGCTTGGTATAGGATGTTTAGCATCAGGGAGCACATATACAGAGAGCTTGTGGTTGAGTTTTACAGCACGTTCAGATTTGAGAGCAGGGTGACTGACTGGACTGTTCCTTCTATTTCATTTCAGCTTGGTGGGCAGCCAAGACAGATGTCATTGGTGGAGTTTGCTCTAGGAGTTGGGTTGTATGAGCCCAATGAGATTCATAACCCACACTTTTTGAGGCATTTGTCAGCGGGTGCGGTAAGGAAGCTTACTTCTTTAGAGATTGAGCAGGAATCCAGAATATTGCTCAGGGTTTGTTTGGTGGTAGGTCTCCATCATATCAAGCTATCAGAGATCCTCGTCACCGTTTGATTCACCGCTTGTTGACTTTCTCTATTGTGGCCCGTCGGGAGGGACCTGAAAAGGTTTCCAAGCCCGATTTGTTTTATTTGAGTGCGATTGTGAGGAAGCGGTTGGTGAATGTGCCATGGAGATTAGCGAAATGGATGTCTAAAAGAGCTACATGTACGAGAGAAACGAGTAGTTTGTGTGGTGGCCAGTTTGTGACCAGATTAGCTAGGTATTTTGGGCTAGAGACTGCGGACAAGCTTGGGACATGTACTATTGTTCAGCCTGGGATGAGTTGGCTGACGGGACGACGGCTTGAGGCTCTTGAGATTATTGAGCCATGTAGTCTTACTGGTGGTTCTGAGGATATGTATTATTGGGTTGCTACCACTCCGAGGGGGCAGGGTTTGCAGCCCAGACAGGCTAGGATTCCTGGGGGCAGAGGAGATGCTAGTAGTAGTGATGCAGGTAGAGGTGCGGCTCGTGGCCGTAGCAGAGGGTATGCTGCAGGGTTTGATCGTCTATCGCAGCAGTTATCTCAGATGGACCTCCGTCACACTCAGCGGTTTGATCAGTTGGAGCTTATGGAGAGGCAGCACTTTCACCAGACTAGTGCTCATTTGGATTATCAGGATGGACTGTTTCAGCAGTTGTTTTGTCAGTATCCTGCTAATCTTGTTTACCAGCCTTTTCACTATCAGATGCCGCCGGAGTTTATGCCACGACCACCTCCACCACCAGTTCAGCAGCCTGGACCATCACATATCTATAGGAGTCAGGAGGAGGACGACAGTGATTAGGATGATTTTCATCCTATTTGATTCATGATTTCAGACATTATCTTTATTATTATTATAACTGTTTCTGTTTGTAGGATTTTAAATATGTGTGGATTGGTAGTTTTAGGTTTGGTTTGTTTTTATTTGTTTTATTAGGATGTTTAATTTGGTATCATTTGATTGTGTTTGTTGATGGATCCCCTAGAATTTTGTTTTGCGGGCTTGAGATGCTCGCAGTAAGTTCAGCGAAATTCACTCAAGGCTTTATGAGCGTATCTGATCGATTTAATTTTGCTCATTAAATCGCACATTATTCCAGGGGAGTTTTCTGTTCTCAATTCTTTTATTTTTATCTCATCCTTGATAATTTATTTTCAGTACAATGAGGACATTGTACATTTTAAAGTGGGGGATGGGAGAAAGAAAACCTTCAGTTTATGTTCAAGTGTTGATTAACGAGGTTATAAATTGCTTGATTTCAACTAAAACTTTTAAATTTAATTTTCTGTATCTCTAAGGTTATATTATTTTGTAACTATGTAGATTTAATTTAAAATTTTCTACACTTTAATAAAGGTTAATTTGTTGATAAATGTTATTTAGTTTCATTATATGATGTATTGATAGGCAATATTTATGAGGGTTTTTGAGTTTTTTAAATTTAAAGTAAAAGGAGTAGATGTTACCTTTAGAGGAACTTTAGTTATATATGACGTTTGTCTTAATTTTCATATTATTAGCATGCGATATGCCATATTTTTGGAATTCGATAAATATCATTTGGGGATATACTGGGTGTTGTTTCCTCTGTTGTACGTAAGTACAGACCTGGTCTCCGCCAATATATTTAATGAAAAAGAGCAAAAAGAGTTTAATGAACTCAAGATTTTAAAATGTAGTCAAATTAAGTCGCTTTATTGTACTGAGGTACAGACCTGTCACCAATGATTTGACTAAAACATTATTGCTAAACCAAAATCAAGTTATGTCGCTCTGTTGTGTTGAGGCACAGACCTGTCACCTATGTCTTGATTTGAAAAATGACTATTTTTAGTTGGATTCCATTAATATGTACTATTGGCATGATAGGAATATGAAAGTATATAACTTTTGGGAATATAAAGGGGCATTTATATGAATAATAATGGATTAAGCTCAGAATTGCTTAAATATAGATTGTTTAAGTGGACAATAATATCAGTAATCATCGTGGACTATTTGATGTTTTAATAATAATAAATTTAAGTGTAGGTTATTTTTGTTACCTCATAGTTTCGTAATTTTTGACTTTAGATTTATTAGATTGTTAAGGGTAGAAATTTTGATTTGAAAATGGTAATGTTATGTAATTCCTTGTTGAAGTCATATTCTTTTTGAACTATAATTGATAGTCTACTTGAGGAAAAGTAGAATTCAAGTGGGGGGTATTTGATAAGTGCGTAAAAGTACTATATTTGCATAGTATTTTATCCCGATTCCTACGTGTTTTCATTGCAAATAGTTTAGTTTAGATATTAATTTCGTTCATATTTGCAAATAGCAGTGGAAATGAAGGATTTTGAGAAAAGAGACAGAAAGTGGCCAATAAACAAGTCAAATGATGCAATTTTAGAAGTTGGAATAAAAGTTAGAACAAGAATTGTGAGAATGCAGGAAAAAGAAGTGAAAATCTGGAAAAATCATTCCATACGCCGGATGGATTATTCCATCCGCCGTATGGATCAGTGATCAAGGCCCAACAATACGCGGACTGGGCTAGGGCTTAAATTCAATCCATACACCGGATGGATTATTCCATCCGCCGTATGGATCACTTTTCCAGAATGTATAAAATCGGCTGCATAAAACCATTAAAAGGAGATCACAATTTCGATTAGGGTTTATAGTTTTCGGTTCCAGAAGTCTATTTACGAATATTAGGGTTATTTTGGAGGCACGAGAGATCAAGATTGAAGCTTATTCATTCTAGTTTCGAGTGGTTCGTCTTTTGATTCGGTATTACTCTTGTTATTTCAATATCATTGATGAATTTGGTATTCTATAATCTGAGTTTTACTTATTTTATGATGAACTGAATATTTAAAGTAGTTGTGTAATTGATTAAGCTCAGATTATGATTATTGAACGATTAATATTGCATATTGAATAAGTTATTTGATTGAGAACTATTATATTACTCGTAAAACCTTGTTTATTGGTGATTGCTAGTGATTATTTCTTAACGTGGTTAATGATATTGATGATATTGATTTCCTTTAATGTCATTGATTATTGATGGTTAATAATTTTAGGATTTTAACCATTGCTAAATATGTTGAATATGATAGGTTAAGATAATAAGAATTATGCAATCTAAAGTGAACAGGACAATAAGAAATTATTGGGTATTGTTGATTCATACCATTAGAGTCAATTATGATAAGTTGTGAATGTTTAATGCATAATTTAGGGTAAAGCACACAATAGACTAATAATCTTGTGACATTGGATCAATGTTTAATGTGGACCCTTAAATTGTAGAAATTAGTTAACCTGAACAGGAGACTAATTTACATTCAATTTAGAATATTTGATTAGTGACTAAATTGATTTAAAAGGAATCACAATTAAATAATCAATATGCGATGAATCTGGATATATGAATCTGAGTGAAGTTAATTATACTATTACTATTCCTTCCTATTGTTATCTATTTATTTATTTAATTATTTTAATTTAAAGTTTTATTTAGTTTCAATTATTCTTTACAAATCTTATGTTCGAACGGAACTCAAACGCCTCCCTATTTACTGCTTTCTAAATTAATTAGTACTTTCTATTTATGTAAATAAACTCCGTTCCCTGAGTTCGACTCGGACTTACCAAGTCTATACTTATATTCAATCAGGTTTTCTTGCCTGATTGTGTGAAAAGTGTTTATTAGGTATTTCCATTTCTAAATTGTAAATTAAGACCGTTCACGACACATCAAACTTACAATCAATTAAGAAGATTATGATGATATGATGATGATAAACTTGAATCCAAATCACATGCCAATTGATTCTTTTACTTACTTTGTAACATCCTCAAAGTTGACCTAGTTGTTTTATATTATTTCCTGAGTTTAAAGTATTATTAAAAGTGTTTGGAAATAATGTTGGTTGAGATAGTTGAAAATAATTGGAATAGAAGTTGAATATTCCAATGTGATAAATGAATTATTAATTGCTGTAAATTAATATAGTTGACGGTACAATAAAATGTTTGGACTCGCAAATGGTTTTCGGGTTCCAGACAATAGATTGAGATGGGGTATTAAATTATACCCGTAATTAAAGTCGGTTTGAGGTTGGGCCGACTTATTTATTTCTTTCCATTAAAGAAAGTTTATTTTTTTCCTTCTTTCATTTCCTTTGAAAACCCTAAACCTCAAATTGAGAAATCAAACTTAGAATTTCAAATCAAAGATTGAAACTAACTTGAGCTGTGATCTGGATTAAGTTTCAACATCTGATTCATCATCATCATAATCAATTGTAAGTGTTCTTGAAATTTGATTTTTTATTCAAATCTGGGTAAATTGATGATTTGGAAGAATTGGGTGTTTTAAACTTGTTATAAGTGTTACATAGTGTTAATATGAAGTTATTTGTGGTTTATGACTGTTAGAAATCGAGTTTTAAGTGATTTGGTTATTAAAATCGCGAGTTTGGGTTTGAGCAGATCGCCCTGGGTTGGAACGATGGTTGAAGCCGGCGGTTTCAGGAGGAAGCCGGCGGCTTGGGGCCAAAACAGGAACCCGGCGGCTTCAATTAGAAGCCGACTGATTCGTTTGGAAGCCGGCGGCTTCGGCCAAACGGCTTCTTATTTTGAGTTCGGGTATGAGACTGGATGTGAAAAGGACTTGAAGCCGGCGGCTTCATAGGGAAGCCGGCGGCTTGGTGGGTCAGTCCTGACTTGTTTATTACTTGTTGATCGTAATGTGCTTGGTATATGTTACCGGTTAATATATGATAATGATTATATTGTAAATCATTAGGTGTACGATTAGGAACTAGTAATGTTCATATTGATTATGTTAAGTTCCTAAATGTTAAAGATTGATATAAGTTTAGTATTGAGGATATGGATTACTAACTTATATTTGAATTATTGATTCTCAGATATGGAGAAGGCTCAGTGATATTAGACTACTGAGTGGAGGCCTGAGGTAGTCGGTGAGTGGATCTTTAATCCTCAGTCTAATTTAGTTGTAACGAGTTTGGTTACAACGAGTAACGTATTATTACTGTGTTAGTTGCTATGATGATTATGATGGTTAGTAATAATACTGTTGATATAGTAATGTTGACCTAATGAATATGTGTATATGTGATCACGTGCTATATTGGGCCTTTGCGCCTTGGTTGTTAATGAGGTCAACAAGTTGTTGAACGGTTGGTTGGGCTAGTCGGTTATTTATGAGTTAACACATCTCCTGTGTTGGTTGATAATAACAACTAGCTATCGGTCTCGTCCGTTATGGCCATACGGATATGGTTGGATAAGAGTTCTTGGGGAGCCGCCCGGGTATTATGGTTATCCCCAGAACCACCGATCCTCATTATTAAGTTGTGAAATTGTTGAACAGTTGTATTGTTGACAGTTGACCAGTTGAATAGTTGACCAGCTGAACAGTTGCCCATTTAAATTGTTGAACAGTTAAATTGTGTACATGTGTGTTTCAGGTTAGTTGTTGTACACAAAGTTGTTATACTAAGTTGAACTGGTGATTAATTATTCATTCACTTAGCTTTATGCTAATCCCCCACATAAACACTTCTTGCAGGTTATTGATATATTTAGGTGGGCAAGAAGTTGGACTAGAAGGAATGTTTGACAGTGAGGCGTTACTCTGATATTTGATTTGTATAAATCAATGATAACTTTTGTTCTATATAACACCCATGTTATTAAACTATGGTTTAAATTAAGTTGAATTTTATAAGGTTGTAAAATGATGTAAATTACAAATGGTTTGTTTAACGCTTCCGATATACTGTATTTAAATGTTGGTAAAATGAGGGGTGTTATAAGTTGGTATCAGAGCATAGGTTTGGGCGAATTGAACATGGTAAGGTGTTCAATCCCAAATCTAGATTTGTGTTGAGTCAAACATTCCAGGGTGTGGGATTAGTTGTTGTATGAGAAAGTGATTATTAAATGTGTACTAATCTATAACAAGATGCAAGATTGTTGTATTGGTTGCAGAGACGGAGGAACGTGAGGAACCGACTGGTATTCTCATTGATTCCTCAATTGTTGCAGGCCTAAGTGCATCAGGTAATTATCGATAATCTTGTTGAATTTAATTCAGTTTGAATAGTGTACTTTGCTATGATGATGTTGGTAAATAGTAAAGTAAGTTGAGTCAGACTGATATGATTCCCCAGTTTTGAGTCAATTGATGTTTATCATATGTTATGTAATAAACTGGGTAGTTCGTGTTGAACTTGAAATTGTTGAAAAGGTGTTAAGTTGTGTAGACACAGTTTTGAATAAGTTGTTAATAGCGATATGGTTGAACTTAATTGTGTCTACAATGTTGAAATAGAAAATATAATCAGTTGCATGATTATTAGTTGTTAAATGCAAGGTGTGATTAAGAGACATTGCTAGGAAATTTATTGTTATGTGATAAACTGAATTAATGTGACTCTCTAAGTTGAAATTAATGAGATATTGATATATCTCAATTGATAGGTTAGAGTCATATTGTTGTTTAAATGAAAAGTGTATAATTGTTGTAAGGTGTGCCTTGATTAGGCTAAGTTGAAGTTGAATGTGATAAAGTAATAAAGGTGACTAGATGTTTAAGTGTGGCCTTGATTATAATTGTTGGTTGAATTATGATCTATGTACAAAGGTGATATAATAAAGTAATATAAAATAAAGGTAGTTGATAAACCTTTATGTGTGTTAATAAAGTTGTGAAAATCTTTGTTGAATACTTGTTGTAAGTGGTATAAAGATAATGACTTTAATTAGAAATTGGTGTTTTAAGATTATGGTAGGACACCAATAGTGAAACTGGTTGTGTGTAACTTAAATAGTCAATGAAATATGAACCAGTAGATGAGATATAAATGTTGAATTAATAACATAAGAAATGATGAAACATTATATGTTATTAATGTGTGGCTACGTGTTAGTTGATTTGAGGATAGTAGAAATGCCTTGGGAAGATGTTTATTGTGTAGAGAATATTACTTCCTTATGTTGAGTTGATAATTTAAATAAATCGGCCATGGATGACTGTATTAGCAAGTAAGTTGATTATGTAAGTAATAAATATATAGTAAGTATGTATCTATTGTTAAAAGTTGTAAAAATGTTCTTGTAGTGTTGAAAACCAGAACATAGTGTTATATGTGTTTAAGTGAAATAAATTACATGGTTGAATAATGATATGAAGTAGCCTGAGAAGGAAATGTGAAGAACATAATTTTGCAACGCCTGATCACCGTTGTTACATTATGCTGTATCACATGAACTTGTTGAGGTTACCAGGTATCAAAGAAATTGAATGTGATTGAGAGTGATATAATATGAAACTTGTTAAACAAATTAACTGATGGTGAAGGTTAATTAGTGGAAGTTATGATAATTAGTAATTGAAACTTGCAAGTGTGTATGGTACTTGCAATTGTTTGAATTTGTTGAAATGTGATTGTGTGACTAATGGGAATGGATTTCCTATTAGTGAGTTATATAATATCCTAACGGATTACTAATGTATGGATGGCTTGTATTAAGCCAAGTTGTGTTAATGACTCTGTGTGATGATTAAGTCATTAATAATAGTGAAAACACTGAGTTGAAGTTTATGATTTGGTTAAATCTGAAACTTAAAATAATTACCAGATGTTAGATATATATGATAAATGACATGAGTAAATAACTCATCAGGTGTTGTAATGAGTTGTTAGTTGGTCATTGATTGATAATTGGTTAGAGTTAATGTGTTGTGGTTCTATTGTTGGTTGAATGGGCTATTGTTGTTGAATGTAGCTATGAAAAATCTAGGTTGAAGATTAAACATAGTAGTAATATGTTAATGTTGTAGTAAGTTGACTTTAAAAGTCGACTGTGAATAAAGAGTCTAGTGTATGATGTGAAATCATTGGAATATGATTCCTTTAGTTGTAAGTCCAATTTGAGAAAAGTGGCCAAGGTGACTGGTTGATAAATTGATTAGGTTGAAGTTGACAAATAGTCAACAGTGTTGAAAGAGTTGAATATGTATGAACTCTAGTAGTGTTTGTTTGAAATATGATTAAACTCCCAAAGGAGTTAATGATGTTAATTGGGATGTGTATAACCCAAATGAGTTAAAAGTGTTGTTAAAGGTTATGGAACCTTGGGTAATTGTGTTAAGTTAATTAACATGTAAACAATGTGAATAAAAGATGTAACTTATTAACAAGTGAATTGTGATATGAATTCTCAGGGGTTAATGAGTTAGTCGTGAAGCGATTTGTATAGAATTGCTAAGTGACTTAAATTGAGTTAAGACACGACTTTGGACTAATCGTGAAGTGTTTGGTGTTTGTTGAAATATTGACTACTGGTGTGAGTTGTAGATTGCTTATAAGCAATAAGTTCTCACATTTGAGTATGTTATTTGAGATGAACAATGTTAGTAGTTGATTACATGTGTATATGTGCTCAGTTGATTTGCACATACTTTGTATGTGCATAATAGTTGTTGTTATATGATTGTTTAATCATTAGTTGATTAGTAGTAAATTCCATTACCTATTGGTATGGTTATGTGCTTATTGGTTTATGACATAAACCGATAGTCAAAAATTGTAATGGTTTGTAATAACCATTGATATGAATGTGTATAGTGATGTTAAAGGCTTAATAAAGACTATGACAGTCTAAATAGCCTATAGTAGAGAAGTGAATTAATAATCACATTGAGGTGAATGTGGTGATATAAAATTAATGGTTAAAATTTGAAAGATTGAAAATGTTGTACCATTAATTGAGAAAGGTGTGTAAAGTGTATATGATATATATTTAGTTGATAAGAAGGTGATATATATTATATGAGAGTAATAGTTGAAATCATGGAAATGATGATTATATTTCCATTATTACATGAGTATGTGAAATCCTGTAAGTTGCTATATACTCGATGACAGGATAGAAGAATAAAGTTGTGTTGTAAAAGAGTTGCTAGTTGAAATAAGACAATGTAGAGGTTGGTTGAATGTAGGTAATATGACATGGTGGTACATATGCTGATATAGCAGAGTACTTGTTGATTGTGGTTTTACCTACTGAGTTTGACCTCTACTTTGTTTGTTAAGGTGATATGTGACTATTAGTTTGGTTGTTAGTCATGAACTGAATGTGAATATTCAGGGTTGATACGTGTAGTGTGGTTTTAAAACCACTATTGTTGATGTTGTTTTGTTGTTAAAAGTGATAAGTAGTTGTGAGGGGTCAAAGATTTTAGCAAATTGCTAATTTCTGGTTGTAATGACCCGGTAAATGACTATAGGTCTCCCTTGTCGTCGTCGTTGTTGTTGTTGATGTTATTGTTGTTATTATTGTTGTTGTTGTTGTGTGATTATGTGTTATAAATGCTCAAGGGGAGCATAGTGTACTAAAATCTAAGTTATTTTAGTATGATTAGATTTCGAGGACGAAATCTCTTAAAGGGGGAGAGATTTGTAACATCCTCAAAGTTGACCTAGTTGTTTTATATTATTTCCTGAGTTTAAAGTATTATTAAAAGTGTTTGGAAATAATGTTGGTTGAGATAGTTGAAAATAATTGGAATAGAAGTTGAATATTCCAATGTCATAAATGAATTATTAATTGTTGTAAATTAATATAGTTGACGGTACAATAAAATGTTTGGACTCGCAAATGGTTTTCGGGTTCCAGACAATAGATTGAGATGGGGTATTAAATTATACCCGTAATTAAAGTCGGTTTGAGGTTGGGCCGACTTATTTATTTCTTTCCATTAAAGAAAGTTTATTTTTTTCCTTCTTTCATTTCCTTTGAAAACCCTAAACCCCAAATTGAGAAATCAAACTTAGAATTTCAAATCAAAGATTGAAACTAACTTGAGCTGTGATCTGGATTAAGTTTCAACATCTGATTCATCATCATCATAATCAATTGTAAGTGTTCTTGAAATTTGATTTTTTATTCAAATTTGGGTAAATTGATGATTTGGAAGAATTGGGTGTTTTAAACTTGTTATAAGTGTTACATAGTGTTAATATGAAGTTATTTGTGGTTTATAACTGTTAGAAATCGAGTTTTAAGTGATTTGGTTATTAAAATCGCGAGTTAGAGTTTGAGCAGATCGCCCTGGGCTGGAACGATGGTTGAAGCCGGCGGCTTCAGGAGGAAGCCGGCGGCTTGGGGCCAAAACAGGAACCCGGCGGCTTCAATTAGAAGCCGGCTAATTCGTTTGGAAGTCGGCGGCTTCGGCCAAACGGCTTCTTATTTTGAGTTCGGGTATGAGACTGGCTGTGAAAAGGACTTGAAGCCGGCGGCTTCATAGGGAAGCCGGCGGCTTGGTCGGTCAGTCCTGACTTGTTTATTACTTGTTGATCGTAATGTGCTTGGTATATGTTACTGGTTAATATATGATAATGATTATATTGTAAATCATTAGGTGTACGATTAGGAACTAGTAATGTTCATATTGATTATGTTAAGTTCCTAAATGTTAAAGATTGATATAAGTTTAGTATTGAGGATATGGATTACTAACTTATATTTGAATTATTGATTCTTAGATATGGAGAAGGCTCAGTGATATTAGACTACTGAGTGGAGGCCTGAGGTAGTCGGTGAGTGGATCTTTAATCCTCAGTCTAATTTAGTTGTAACGAGTTTGGTTACAACGAGTAACGTATTATTACTGTGTTAGTTGCTATGATGATTATGATGGTTAGTAATAATACTGTTGATATAGTAATGTTGACCTAATGAATATGTGTTTATGTGATCACGTGCTATATTGGGCCTTTGCGCCTTGGTTGTTAATGAGGTCAACAAGTTGTTGAACGGTTGGTTGGGCTAGTCGGTTATTTATGAGTTAACACATCTCCTGTGTTGGTTGATAATAACAACTAGCTATCGGTCTCGTCCGTTATGGCCATACGGATATGGTTGGATAAGAGTTCTTGGGGAGCCGCCCGGGTATTATGGTTATCCCCAGAACCACCGATCCTCATTATTAAGTTGTGAAATTGTTGAACAGTTGTATTGTTGACAGTTGACCAGTTGAATATTTGACCAGCTGAATAGTTGCCCATTTAAATTGTTGAGCAGTTAAATTGTGTACATGTGTGTTTCAGGTTAGTTGTTGTACACAAAGTTGTTGTACTAAGTTGAACTGGTGATTAATTATTCATTCACTTAGCTTTATGCTAATCCCCCACATAAACACTTCTTGCAGGTTATTGATATATTTAGGTGGGCAAGAAGTTGGACTAGAAGGAATGTTTGACAGTGATTCGTTACTCTAATATTTGATTTGTATAAATCAATGATAATTTTTGTTCTATATAACACCCATGTTATTAAACTATGGTTTAAATTAAGTTGAATTTTATAAGGTTGTAAAATGATGTAAATTACAAATGGTTTGTTTAACGCTTCCGATATACTGTATTTAAATGTTGGTAAAATGAGGGGTGTTATATACTTATTGTTACTGTGTTTTTGTTTGCATAAGGAAGAAGTAGGAAGATTGGGGAAGTTGGTAATATTAAGTCGACTAACTCTTTTTAACCGACCCAACTATCCAATTAAAATTAGTTCCCTTCTAAACCTATTGTCTAGAACCTAAAAATCATATACGATTACAACAATTTTATTTTACCTTCAACTGTATAAATTTAAAACAAGTAATAATTTACTAGTCACAATAAATCTTTTGATCTATTTACCTAAATTTCACTATTAAACATAATAGTATAAACAATTAAATTTCCTAATACTTTAAACGATAAATTTAAAGTCAAGAAATTACCGAATTACCAATGAGCCCCTAAGGTGGTTGTTACAAATCTTCCCCCCTTAAGGAGATTTCATCCCCGAAATCTCGCCACGCTCAAACAAACTTGGGTAACGCGATCGTATATTAGACTTAGATTCCCACGTAAGGATGGGACTCAAACTATGTTTCCATTTAACCAAAACCATTGGAATTTCTTTCTTACGAAGTTTAGTCACCTTACGATCTAATATCTCAACGGGTTCCTCCACCAGTTTCTGACTATGATCAACAAGCAAATCCTGAAGTGGAAGTACTTGCGACTGATCTTCTACATTACACTTCCTCAAATAACATACATTGAAAGTATCATGAATACCCACGAGTTCAGATGGAAGATCTAATGCAACTGTCTGGTCATTAACAACCTGACGAATTCTAAATGGGCCAATATACCTGGGAGCAAGTTTTCCTCTTTTCCCAAAATGAATCACACCTTTCCATGGAGAAACTTTCAAATAAACTAACTCGCCCTCAACAAAAGAAACGGGTCGCCTACGTGGATCTGCATATTGCTTCTGTCTATCCCGAGCGGCTTTCAGCTTATCACGAGCAATAGCTACCTTATCAGTTGTAATCTGCACAATATCGGGACCTGCAAACTGTTTCTCTCCCGCTTTAACCAACAAGTAGGCGTTCTACAACGTCGCCCATATAACATCTCATACGGAGGCATACCAATACTCGAATGATAAGAATTATTATAAGAAAATCCAATCAATGGTAGGTGAGAATCCCAAGAACCTCCATACTCTAACACACAGGCACATAACATGTCCTTAAGAGTCTGAACGGTTCTCTCGGTCTGACCATCTGTCTGGAAATGATATGTTGTACTCAAGTTTACTCTAGTACCTAACTTGTGCAGTAAACTCTGCCAAAATCGAGATACAAATCGGGAATCTCTGTCTGAGACAATCGATAGTGGAATCCCATGCCTCGAAACAATATCATTAACATATAACTGGGCCAATCTGCTCAACCATGCTGTCTCACTGGTAGCAAGAAAATGAGCACTCTTAGTCAATCTATCAACAATTACCCAAATCATGTCATTACCCCAAGACGTTCGTGGAAGTTTAGTGACAAAATCCTGTGTCAAATGTTCCCATTTCCACTCTGGAATCTCAAGCCGTTTCAATGATCCATAGGGCTTCTGGTGCTCTGCTTTAACCTGAGAACAAATATGACAAGTGTAACATCCTCTTATTGGGCCTAGGAGAATTACGGTAATTTCTTTATTTGAATTTTATTATTTAATCGTATTAGAAATAATTTGTATTATTTGGCTAATTAAAATAATAGGTCAAATGGTTAAATGATTTACTGTGATTGATAAATTATTACTTGATTTAAATTATTTTAGTTGTCGGTAAAATAATACATTTAGTCTCGCAAAAAAAGGGTTTTAGGTTCCAGACAATGGGTTTAGAAGGGGTATTATTTGTACACTGCAAATATTGAGGTCGGTAGTTAGGCTGACCTAACTTTCTTGTTACCTCAGTTCTTCTATTACTCTCAAGAAAAACACCTACAAATTCTCTCAAAGAACTTAACAAAAACTCAGATTCTATCATCATCAAGATTGTAATTTTGAGTTAACACTGGAATTCATCTTCATCTTCTTCATTTAGTTCATCCATCTTCCCCATTTTAATGTAAGTAAGTGCATGATCTCTATTTGTTTAATTAAGTGAAAGTAGGTGGATAATTGATGCATGAATATAACATGGTGCTTGAATTAGTTATAGCTACTGAATTCGTCATCACCATCATCTTGTTCTTGTCTTGAATGCAAATGTTTTAGGTTTCAATGTGTAAAAATGGGTTTTTGGTTAATTAGGTTGAATACATGATGCATGTGTGAAATTGAAGCTTGATGATGATTGTTGTTGCTACATTATGTAAATAGATGATGTTTGAGGTTAATGTATAGGTAAAATCGTGTTTTTTCTTCTGCAGTTGTGAAGTAGGGATTTTCTGTTCGTGCTGTGTAATTGCAGGTCTGAACCTCTGCTGTAAAACGTAGGAACGCGATCCAGCACTCTTGCCCGGATCGCGTTGCTATGTGTAATTTGGTCTCAATACGTTTTGTTCTTTGAAACGCGATCCAGCTCCTTTTACCCGGATCGCGTTAGTCAGTGTAATTTTGGGTCAGTATGATTTTGTTCTTTGGAACGCGATCCAACCTCCTAGCCCGGATCGCGTTTGACAGTGTAAAACGGTAACAGAATGTTTTGAACTGCGGAACGCGATCCCATCACCCCTAAACCGGATCACGTTTGCTAGTTATATTTTGACGAATTTGATAACTTGTGACACGAACACTTGTGATATTTAAAGAGTATTAGATGTACATTATGTGTACTTATTTGATTTATATACTTTTATAGAATGTAACGAATCATATTTTGAGAATCTAACTCGGGTTTTGATCGTGTTCTCAGATAAACCGAAGACTCAATAAAATAAGATCTTTGAGTGGAGAATGTGATCAACAAGGGTGAGTGGATCATTGACTTTCAATCTAAGTTAGTTGTAACGATCTGGTTACAACGGGTAAATGTGGTTTTACCATTTATATTTTCATATTGTCATGATGATTATGAATTATGTGATTTCTTTCAGAGGTCAATTGCGATTGAGTTGGGATACTATTACTTGGACAACATTAGTGCTTTGTACATGTGTTGTTTATCAAAATGATGTTGTAAGTAGTAATAGTACCCCAACTATCGGTTAGATCACTGAATTGGCCTTTAGTGGTTGTAAGTGTTGCTTGGGGGCCACCGCGACAGTAGGGTACCTCAAGGACCTCCGACCCTCTTTGACGCTAGTTGTTTACGATGCTTAGCTGTAAACTATTGTTAATCTGAGTTAGGTTGATAGTTATTGATCTAATCACTTAGCTTTGTGCTAACCCCCTCATTACTTCTTGCAGGTTATCTTTTGATTGTGGGTGGGCAAGAAGTTGGTTTGTGGAATGTTTGACGATGCTTACTCTGTTTTGAACTATTGTGTTAATAGCCTATTAGAAGGATTTAACTTTACATAACGCTTAAGGCATAATGTTTGTAAAAAGTTTGTGACAAAACTAGATGTTTGGGTCGTATGTTGTAGATTGCACTTTTGGTGTATATAATTATGCAATCTAAGTTGTGAATATTAAATTAGCGCTTCCGATATGTTTTAAAAAAAATATAGCCTTGTGAATTTGGAGTGTGTTATAACAAGATTCTACAACCCGTGCCACATCTGTCTTCGTAGTAGACCACCAATACAAGGGTTTCAAATCATTATACATCTCAGTACTTCCCGGGTGAACAGACAATCGAGACTTATGAGCCTCAGTCAAAATCACATCATGAAGTCCCCCAATCAATGGAACCTAAACACGAGACTGAAAAGTATTCAAACCTCTCGAATCATCCAATAATAGATCTTTCCTTTTCAACATAATCTCTGATTTAAAATTCTGATCCAATAAGGCTTCAAGCTGAGCAGTTTTCAATTGATCCATCAAATTAGAAAAAACTTCTAGACACATAAAGTAAATCCTGTCAGAAGTTCCTTTACGGCTTAAAGCATATGCAACAACATTAGCTTTTCCCGGATGGTATAGAATTTCACAATCATAATCTTTTATCAATTCTAACCATCAGCGTTGACGCATATTAAGCTCTTTTTGCGTGAACATATACTGAAGACTTTTATGATCTGTACAAATCACACATTTAGTACCATATAAATAGTGTCTCCAGATTTTCAAAGCAAAAACAACAGCTGCAAGCTCCAAGTCATGAGTTGGATAATTTTTCTCGTGAAGCTTAAGCTGACGAGAAGCATAAGCAATAACACGGTCTCTCTGCATTAAATGTGACACCCCCAAAATTTAATGATTTGCGGAAGCTCGATTTGGGTGTCACTAATCAATAAACAAAGCACATAAGATATAATGAACGACCACTACATGCGTCGTTTTAAACTTGTATTGATAAAGAAATCGTTTACATCAAAATAATGTTACATTAGCTCGGTTCCTAAAATTGAGAGATTACATAGCATAATTACTTTTAAAAAATATAATAATGCAATCAAATCTCTAGTTGTATGTATGCTGACTCGAGCTAATTGTCCCTGCCTGTGCAGCCAACCTACTGCTGGGTACCTGTGATACATACTAAAATGGGTCAGCGAAAACGCTGGTGAGCTCACAGGTTTGTATGTCAATGTATAGTTGTCAGAACCGCAAGATTTATATTGAATTTAAAATGCAATTAAGCAAAATAAAAGTTATACAATCCATGAGCACATAGTCTGAGCTTAACTTGAGCGCTAGGTCCAATTAAGGAAAACTAACTGGTTTGCCTCCTACGAGTGTCTAATCCACACTCGTCTTCCCAAATGCTAATACATCCGTTTGACCGGTTAGTGCGTGCTAACCCGCATGAGGATTGTCAATCCCATATGATATCATATACTAACATTCATGCTAAAATATTAGAGACTATGCTATAGAGGACTTTAAATTGATTAGCTTGAAACTCATGTAGTATTTGAAGGTTGGTACTTGCGTTCTACTCGTAAAACAAAACAGAGCAGTAATATCACACCCCTAGTTGTAAAATAGTGAAAATGGGGCTATGAAACTCACCTGAGTCTTGAAGTGTTTAATTTAATAAACTTGAAGTAATTAGCGGTGAATTGATGTCCAAGGACTTGAAACCTGAATGTGTTCACGACACTTGATTGTTATTAATTGTACCGGTATCTCGAAAGACTACCCTTGTAGTTGTTATACAACTATATATGTCCAAATTACTACGATCTTTTTGATTGTATTGTTACAAGTTACTACGACTTGTTTGATTGAATTGATACAAGTTACAACGACTTGTTTGGTTTAGAAGTATGTTTTGAAAACACGTACGGCCCATTGGTGATTGTTTGTAATAATAATCTCATCATTAAAATTTTGGTCTCGAAACATTATACTTGAATAGTATGTTTCAATGTGTTTTAGAAGTCGTATCGCACGAGTATTTGAAATTGTGCAAGTTCAACACTTGGTGAGAAATGTGCTTACGGAATCTAAGTACGGGGGTCCGGGGGCAGCGCCCCTGGTAGCGGGGTCCAAGGGGCGGCAGATCCTGGCGGGGTCCAAGGGGCAGAGCCCCTGGCTGGGGTCGAGCTGCCAGGTCAGCTTGGAAAATTTTTATTTCTACTATATTGCTTTAAGGAAAAACGCATCTGGACTTGAATTTGGGTGAAATCAAGTGATAAAATTTTGGTCTCGACACTTAGTAAAAAGCTGTAAATATTCTGTTTTATGCGACACAATATGCGACATAATAATTTGTTATGCGACACAAGGGTTGTGTCGCATAAGCGTACAATGCTGATTCAACAGCGACATAGCGATTGTGTCGTATGAAAAATACGACATAAGATGCGACACAAGGTTGTGTCGTAAAGGGTATGACACAAAAGGATTTATACGACACTAAGTGCGACATTACAGGCAAAATGCGACACAACATGCGACACAAGGCTTGTGTCGCATTGAAGAACATCAGCCCAGAAACAGCGGCTGTTCGTGATTTTCCACCCCAAAACCCAAATCAAACTCATTTTTAGGCTATGAAATCGTGTTTTCTTCATATATTTGGACATATATAAGTTATGTAAACATTAAATCATCAACACAATACATCAAAATGGGTAAATCTAAGTTTTTAGAATTTTTCTTACAATTGCAAATCGAAGGAGATGGAGTCCGAAAATGATGTTGTTGCTTTTGTAAATCTTGTTCCCCTTGTAGTGGTGATTCCGAAAATGTGATTTTTGGGTGTCGATTCGTGAAATCCGAAAATTATAGATGAGAGGGTTTGAGACAGTTTTTGAGTGGATGTGTGTGTTTGGATGTGATGAAAATGAAAAGAGGGGAAAAGGGTGGAGTGTAGGAGCCTCCCTCTTTTCAGTCCACGCATATTGCTCTGTGCGGTGTCCGTTTTCCCGTTCGTTTAAACGTTAAATATTTATTTTGTACGTTTAAATATACGTTTTTAAATACGAATAATTATCAAATGCTTTATTGAAATGTTTTTCTCAATATCTAATAATTGTGTTAAAAATGTAATTCATTTTGTTAGTTTGCGCGTTTAACCTTTTATTGCGTAGACCTTGTATTCATGATACGAAAATGAATTGGAATATTATCCAAATAATATTTCGAATTGAAAGATATTATTAAATAATGTTTCATTATTTAATTTAATTGTTCACCAACGCCCGCATTTAATTGAATCGAAATGCATTCGATTTTGAACTTGTACGATTTAAACAAACCGCATAATTGTGTAGATATATATATATTCAACAATATATATAATAATTGATACATTAATTAGCCTAACACAGAACTAATTACATGTATTAAAACTTGATTAGGCACTAAATTCTAGTTCTAAATGGACGGGTGTCACATTCTCCCCCTGTTAAAAGAATTTCGTCCCGAAATTTATGTTGAAGTCGTGTTTGATGTTGAGTCTGTTAAGAGTTGAGGATACTTGAGTCGCATTTGGTCTTCCCATTCCCAGGTGAATTCCGGACCGCGCCGTGAATTCCACCTAACTTTCACGATGGGAATACGACTTTGTTTAAGTTGTTTGACCTCACGGTCCATGATTTCGGCGGGTTCCTCAACAAAGTGAAGTTTCTCGTCAACTCGAATTTCATCGAGTGGAATAATAAGTGTCTCATCGGACAGACACTTCTTCAGATTTGAAACATGAAATGTGGGATGCATGCTGCTGAGTTCGGATGGCAGCTGCAATCGATATGCCACTGGACCGATCCTTTCGAGGATCTCGAATGGTCCAATGTATCTGGGATTTAACTTCCCTCGTTTGCCAAATCGGATTACGCCTTTCCAAGGCGATACCTTGAGTAGAACTCGATCCCCAACCTGGAACTCGAGTGGTTTGCGTCTCACGTCAGCATAGCTTTTCTGACGATCACGCGCGGCCTTGAGCTTGTTTTGAATTTCGACGATTCTCTCGGTCGTCTCGTGAATGATTTCTGGACCTGTGAGTTGGCTATCCCCAACTTCGGTCCAACAGATAGGTGACCGGCACTTACGACCGTACAGTGCCTTGAAGGGTGCAGCCTTAATGCTGGTATGATAACTGTTGTTGTACAAGAACTCGCACAATGGTAGGTGTTTTTCCCAGTTTACACCGAAGTCTACTACGCAGGCCCGTAGCATATCTTCTAGTGTTTGAATTGTTCGTTCACTTTGGCCGTCGGTTTGAGGATGATATGCGGTACTCATATCAAGTCGAGTACCCAGGGATTTTTGAAGTGATTGCCAAAATTGTGAAGTGAAACGACTATCCCTATCAGAGATAATTGAGATTGGAACACCGTGTTTGGTCACGATTTCCTTCAGATAGATTCTGGTGAGGCATTCCATTTTGTCGGATTCCTTGATTGCCAGGAAGTGAGCAGACTTAGTGATACGATCCACGATCACCCAAATGGTATCGCAACCGCTCGAGGACTTGGGTAGTTTGGTTATGAAGTCCATGGCAATTTGTTCCCATTTCCATTAGGAAGACTGGGTTGTTGAAGTAAACCAGAAGGTTTTTGATATTCGATTTTGACCTTTGAGCAAGTAAGGCACTTGCTGACATAGGTGGCGATTTCAGCTTTCATGTTCGGCCACCAGTAGAAGTCCTTGATACCGTGATACATTTTATCGGATCCCGGATGGATAGAATATTTGGACTTGTGAGCTTCATCCATTACCAAGTCTCGTAGGTTCCCAAATTTAGGCAACCAGATTCGATTTGAGAAATACCTAATCCCGTTAGGTTTGATTTCGAATTGTTTATCCATGCCCCGCAAGGCTTCATCTTTGACATTTTCGGGTTTCAAGGCTTCGAGTTGAGCAGTGAGAATTTGAACGTTTAAATTGTTGTGAATGGTCATACTGAGGGCTCGGACCCGAAGTGGTTTCACTCGCTCTTTCCGACTGAGGGCATCAGCAACAAGATTTGCTTTGCCTGGATGATATTTGAGTTCGCAGTCGTAATCGGTAAGCAACTCGACCCATCGACATTGCCTCATGTTGAGATCCTTCTGATCGAATATGTGTTGGAGGCTTTTGTGGTCTGTAAAGATTGTGCACCTAGTGCCATAGAGGTAATGTCTCCAAATTTTGAGGGCGAAAACGACGGCTCCTAACTCGAGGTCGTGGGTGGTGTAATTCTTTTCATGAATTTTGAGCTGTCGTGAAGCATAAGCTATGACTTTGTCTCGTTGCATAAGCACGCAACCGAGACCTTGATGAGAAGCATCGCAGTATACCACGAAGTCATCGGTGCCTTCGGGTAATGATAGAATATGAGCACTGCAAAGCTTTTGTTTCAGAAGTTGGAACGCTGACTCTTGTTTATCGGCCCAATCGAACCTTTTGTCATTCTGAGTCAGTACCGTGAGTGGTTGAGCTATCTTAGAGAAATTTTTGATAAATCGTCGATAGTACCCAGCAAGACCCAAGAATTGACGTACTTCAGTTGCAGAGGTGGGTGCTTGCCAGTCTTTGATAGCCTCGATTTTTGATGGATCGACATGGATTCCTTGGCTATCGATAACATGCCCAAGGAATTGAACGGTTTGAATCCAGAACTCACACTTAGAAAATTTGGCATACAGCTCCTCGTGTCTAAGTAGTTCTAAAATTGTTTTGAGATGTTGCGCGTGTTCTTGCTCGTTTCGTGAGTATATGAGGATGTCATCGATGAAAACAATGACGAACTTGTCGAGATAAGGCTTGCACACCCGATTCATAAGGTCCATGAATACAGCCGGTGCGTTGGTTAGACCGAATGGCATCATTTGAAATTCGTAATGCCCATAACGGGTTCTGAAAGCGGTTTTCGGAATATCAGCACTGCGAACACGTAATTGATGATAACCTGATCGAAGATCGATCTTTGAATAACAGCTCGACCCTTGAAGTTGGTCGAACAGGTCATCGATTCGAGGAAGTGGATACCGGTTCTTGACAGTTAACTTGTTCAACTCTCGGTAGTCGATACACATTCGAAAAGAACCGTCTTTCTTCTTGACAAATAGGACCGAAGCTCCCCAAGGTGAAGAACTCGGCCTGATAAATCCTCGTTCCAGGAGTTCCTGTAATTGGGTGGACAACTCCTGAAGTTCGGATGGAGCTAAACGGTATGGTGCTCGGGCCACAGGCGCATCACCTGGTACAAGATCGATTGAGAACTCAACCTGTCTTGGTGGTGGTAGACCAGGTAGTTCTTCGGGAAAGACTTCTGGGAAGTCTCGAACAATTGGAACATCCTCAAGTCGCTTCTCCTCCTACTTTTTCTCCATGATGTGCGCGAGGATTGCTGGATAACCCTTTCTCAGAAATTTCCGGGTTTTTAGACAAGATATGATGTTGAGCCTCGTCCCACCGGTCTCCCCCTGTATGACCAAGGTTCTACCGACGGCGAGAGGTATGCGAACAATTTTGTCATAGCAAATGATTTCGGCGCGATGTTTGGATAACCAGTCCATGCCCACGATGACATCGAAACTTCCTATCTCAACAGGCATAAGATCTATGGAGAAGATTTCGTCGGCTAGATTTAAAGTGCAATTAGGTATCACACTATCGGTTTCTATCAATTTGCCATTTGCTAGCTCTACGGTGTACTTAACGTCTAAAGCAACAGGTGTGATGTCAAGTAGAGGGCAAAATTCATCGGAAATAAAACTTCTATCGGCACCAGTATCAAACAGAATAGAAGTAGTTAAATTGTTGATGAGGAACATACCCGTGACCACATTCGGGTCCTGACGGGCGTCCCTTGAGTTGATCACGAAGGCCCTACTTTTGGCGTTGTTGTTGTTGTTGTTGTTGTTGTTGTTGCCCTTATTCTTCAAATTTGGGCACGTATCCCTAAAGTGTCCTGGGTTCCCACATTCAAAGCAGGACTTAGGTTGTTGGGCATTTTTGTCAGAGGGTTTGTTGATGTTGGATCTGGGGGCTCGGCAATCCTTAGTCGAATGCCCGTACCTCCTGCAGTTGTTGCAAGGGGTACTGCACTGACCAAAGTGGTGATAGTTACACTTGGAACAATAAGGCCTGTCCCCGGTGTAGCTGCGGTTGGATTCAGAGTTGGTGGTGTAGACTTGGATGGCGTGGTTTTTCTTGTTTGAGTTGTGGTTGTGTTCAGTGGATTTGCGTTTATTGTTGTTGGAGGATGAGGTGTTGGAGGTCTCACGGCTGACAACTAGGGCCATGAGTTCGTGGGCCAATCGAATGGCACTCTCAGTGGTGGTTGGTTTGGATGAGGCGACATTTCCCTGGATGCTCTCAGGGAGTCCGCGGATGTATCTCTTGATGCCCTTACTTTCCGGTTCAACCAAACTCGGGCATAGTAAAGCAAACTGCTGGAATTTGGTGGTATATTCAGCAACATCATTTCCCTGCACCGCCAGGTGCCAGAACTCTTCCTCCAGCCTATGCAGCTCTTCTTCAGGACAGTATTTTTCTGTCAGCTTCTTCTTCAGTTCGGCCCAAGGAAGCCGATTTGCAACCTCAAGGCCTACAGAGTTTGCGTGGGTTTTCCACCACGTGAGTGCACCTTCCTGAAAGGTGTAAGCAGCGAATTTGACCTTGTTGTTCTCAGTGCAGTCGCAGAGACAGAAAACAGATTCCATACGCTCAATCCAACGGATCAAGCCAATGGCACCTTCCGTGCCCTTGAAATATAGTGGTTTACAGCTGAGAAAGTCCTTGTAGGAACAAGGCTTGACAGCAGGAGTGGTGGTGGTGGTATCGACTGTTTCCTCAGTCGTTCGGGTTGAATCTCGAGCAGCCAAGGCATCGGCTACAGCCCGAGTAACGGCAGCAGCGAGTTCAGCTTCACTGTAACTCTTTTTCTTTGGCGGCATGATTCTTCAAGAAAAGAAACAATAGGTACGTAAGAAATTGTACCAGAATGATAATTGTGGTAGATGTATGTATTAAAGCGACAATATACACATCACAAGTGTAACAGTTCTATAATATAGATTTAAATCGAACGAAATTGTCAATTGGTATTACGTTGTTAAATGATTACAGACAATTTCGAGTTTGTTGAATTTAAAAGTTACAGACTTAGATATTGTGCCAAAAGGGCCGGGAATTGTTTCATCCGGTCAAATTACATTAATCCTACGAAAGCGTTATTGAGTACAGATTCAGCCTAAGCTAATTCTGACGAAGATTGAGTTGTGGCATTAAGGCAGTGAGACGGTCAACGGACTCTGCAAGTCGGCTAACCATTCTGAGTGCCTCCTCGGTTTCCCTCAGGCGTGTCTCGCACTGAGTCAACCTTGATCGCAGGACAGTGATTTCGTTTTGATTGTCAGTCACTTGATTGTGGACGATTTCCATGGTCTCGATGGTTTCACCCACTCGATTTTCGAGAACGTCCATATTGTTGATAGCGTTTACATGGTCCTCAGAGACCTGAGCGACTTGCCCCATTAGGGTGAGTGTCCAGTTTTCACGGGTCTCTTGCAACTCGATGTCCATGTCACGCAGTTGTTGCTCGTGACGGTGTAGCCTAGCGGCCAAGTCCGTTAGTGTGAATTGATTGGGGTATGGGCCCGCTCGAGGCAACCTAGGGTTCCTCCTAGCTACCCTTGAACTTTGTGATTCGTACGGATGCGAACGGGATGAGTTGGGTGGTGTGTTTGCCATTCTGAGACAGAATGTTAGAAAGAATGAGGCCTATATTCACATAATATAATATAGCCTAAGATTGTAAGTGAGGTCTATTTATGTATATATATGTATATCACATAATAACCTATTGAGTGTCTAGCACAGACATGTTTTGAGTCCCGTTCCTCTCGAGGTCAGAGTCAACTAGTGTATCCTGTTCAGCCATAACTTCCTTCAGACCTTACATCATCTTTATTTAATTGTACATAGTTGATCAAGCTATGTTAAATTAAATTCGTATGCTGTAATCTCTAAACTGGTTATACCTAATAGGGAATACTGCCTAACGGTCATAGTCTAGGTCCACTAAATGCAACCTAGTTCACTATAACCTTAGTCTCTGATACCAATCTGTGACACCCCCAAAATTTAATGATTTGCGGAAGCTCGATTTGGGTGTCACTAATCAATAAACAAAGCACATAAGATATAATGAACGACCACTACATGCGTCGTTTTAAACTTGTATTGATAAAGAAATCGTTTACATCAAAATAATGTTACATTAGCTCGGTTCCTAAAATTGAGAGATTACATAGCATAATTACTTTTAAAAAATATAATAATGCAATCAAATCTCTAGTTGTATGTATGCTGACTCGAGCTAATTGTCCCTGCCTGTGCAGCCAACCTACTGCTGGGTACCTGTGATACATACTAAAATGGGTCAGCGAAAACGCTGGTGAGCTCACATGTTTGTATGTCAATGTATAGTTGTCAGAACCGCAAGATTTATATTGAATTTAAAATGCAATTAAGCAAAATAAAAGTTATACAATCCATGAGCACATAGTCTGAGCTTAACTTGAGCGCTAGGTCCAATTAAGGAAAACTAACTGGTTTGCCTCCTACGAGTGTCTAATCCACACTCGTCTTCCCAAATGCTAATACATCCGTTTGACCGGTTAGTGCGTGCTAACCCGCATGAGGATTGTCAATACCATATGATATCATATACTAACATTCATGCTAAAATATTAGAGACTATGCTATAGAGGACTTTAAATTGATTAGCTTGAAACTCATGTAGTATTTGAAGGTTGGTACTTGCGTTCTACTCGTAAAACAAAACAGAGCAGTAATATCACACCCCTAGTTGTAAAATAGTGAAAATGGGGCTATGAAACTCACCTGAGTCTTGAAGTGTTTAATTTAATAAACTTGAAGTAATTAGCGGTGAATTGATGTCCAAGGACTTGAAACCTGAATGTGTTCACGACACTTGATTGTTATTAATTGTACCGGTATCTCGAAAGACTACCCTCGTAGTTGTTATACAACTATATATGTCCAAATTACTACGATCTTTTTGATTGTATTGTTACAAGTTACTACGACTTGTTTGATTGAATTGATACAAGTTACAACGACTTGTTTGGTTTAGAAGTATGTTTTGAAAACACGTACGGCCCGTTGGTGATTGTTTGTAATAATAATCTCATCATTAAAATTTTGGTCTCGAAACATTATACTTGAATAGTATGTTTCAATGTGTTTTAGAAGTCGTATCGCACGAGTATTTGAAATTGTGCAAGTTCAACACTTGGTGAGAAATGTGCTTACGGAATCTAAGTACGGGGGTCCGGGGGCAGCGCCCCTGGTAGCGGGGTCCAAGGGGCGGCAGATCCTGGCGGGGTCCAAGGGGCAGAGCCCCTGGCTGGGGTCGAGCTGCCAGGTCAGCTTGGAAAATTTTTATTTCTACTATATTGCTTTAAGGAAAAACGCATCTGGACTTGAATTTGGGTGAAATCAAGTGATAAAATTTTGGTCTCGACACTTAGTAAAAAGCTGTAAATATTCTGTTTTATGCGACACAATATGCGACATAATAATTTGTTATGCGACACAAGGGTTGTGTCGCATAAGCGTACAATGCTGATTCAACAGCGACATAGCGATTGTGTCGTATGAAAAATACGACATAAGATGCGACACAAGGTTGTGTCGTAAAGGGTATGACACAAAAGGATTTATACGACACTAAGTGCGACATTACAGGCAAAATGCGACACAACATGCGACACAAGGCTTGTGTCGCATTGAAGAACATCAGCCCAGAAACAGCGGCTGTTCGTGATTTTCCACCCCAAAACCCAAATCAAACTCATTTTTAGGCTATGAAATCGTGTTTTCTTCATATATTTGGACATATATAAGTTATGTAAACATTAAATCATCAACACAATACATCAAAATGGGTAAATCTAAGTTTTTAGAATTTTTCTTACAATTGCAAATCGAAGGAGATGGAGTCCGAAAATGATGTTGTTGCTTTTGTAAATCTTGTTCCCCTTGTAGTGGTGATTCCGAAAATGTGATTTTTGGGTGTCGATTCGTGAAATCCGAAAATTATAGATGAGAGGGTTTGAGACAGTTTTTGAGTGGATGTGTGTGTTTGGATGTGATGAAAATGAAAAGAGGGGAAAAGGGTGGAGTGTAGGAGCCTCCCTCTTTTCAGTCCACGCATATTGCTCTGTGCGGTGTCCGTTTTCCCGTTCGTTTAAACGTTAAATATTTATTTTGTACGTTTAAATATACGTTTTTAAATACGAATAATTATCAAATGCTTTATTGAAATGTTTTTCTCAATATCTAATAATTGTGTTAAAAATGTAATTCATTTTGTTAGTTTGCGCGTTTAACCTTTTATTGCGTAGACCTTGTATTCACGATACGAAAATGAATTGGAATATTATCCAAATAATATTTCGAATTGAAAGATATTATTAAATAATGCTTCATTATTTAATTTAATTGTTCACCAACGCCCGCATTTAATTGAATCGAAATGCATTCGATTTTGAACTTGTACGATTTAAACAAACCGCATAATTGTGTAGATATATATATATTCAACAATATATATAATAATTGATACATTAATTAGCCTAACACAGAACTAATTACATATATTAAAACTTGATTAGACACTAAATTCTAGTCCTAAATGGACGGGTGTCACATTAAAACACAACCCAATCCTGTAAAAGAGGCATCACAATACATTACAAAATCATCAGAACAATCAGGTAGTGCTAAAACAGGAGCCTGACACAAAAGCTATTTCAAAGTCTGAAAAGCTAATTCCTGCTGCTCATCCCACTGAAATTTCACATCTTTGCGAGTCAATTTAGTTAAAGGACCAGCAATTTTAGAGAAATCTTTAATAAACTTGCGATAATAGCCCGCTAACCCAAGAAAACTCTTTATCTCAGAAGGTGTCTTAGGAGCATTCCAGTTCATCACAGCCTCAACTTTAGATGGATCTACTTTAACCCCATCTTGACAAATAATATGTCCCAAAAACTGAACCTCCCTCAACCAAAATTCGCATTTCGAGAATATAGCATAAAGATGTTCACTTTTCAAAGTTTCAAGAACTAACCGCAATTGCATTTCATGCTCAGATTCAGACTTAGAGTAAACCAACATATCATAGATAAAGACAGTAACAAACTTGTCAAGAAAAGGTCGACATACCCGGTTCATCAAATCCATGAATACCGCATGAGCATTAGTTAACCCAAATGGCATAACTAGAAACTCATAATGACCATACATGGTGCGAAAAGCAGTTTTAGGAATATCTTCCTCACGAACACGCACCTGGTGATAACCTGACCTCAAGTCAATTTTAGAAAAATAGGAAGATCCCTGCAACTGATCAAATAAATCATCTATTCTGGGCAGAGGATACTTATTCTTTACAGTTTTCTTATTAAATTCCCGGTAATCAATGCACATTCGAAGAGTACCATCTTTCTTTTTAACAAACAAAATAGGTACACCCCACGGCGAAGAGCTAGGTCTAATAAACCCCTTATTCAACAACTCCTGAATCTGATTAATCATTTCACGAATCTCTGACGGAGCCAACCTATATGGAGCTCTAGCTACTAGAGTAGCTCCTGGAATAAGATCAATATGAAATTCTACTTCTCGAACATGGGGTAAACTAGGTAATTCATCAGGAAAAACCTCCGAGTATTCAGAAACTACTCGGACATTAGAAACATATTTCTTTTCTACCTTAGCATCAATGACATAAGCCAAGTAAGATTCACAACCCTTAGCTAGAGATTTTCTAGCTTTCATCAAAGAAATCAAAGGAAAATGACCACTCCCCCACTCTCCTCGAGCCACGACATATGACTCATCAGAGATAGGGATTTTTATCAATTTCTGATGACATACTGTGACACCCGCCAAATTAGGACTAGTAATTAGTGCCTAATCAAGTGTTAATACATGTAATTAGTTCTGTGTTAGGCTAATTTGTGTATCAAATAATATATATATTGTTGAATATATACAAGTTTGCGATTTGATTAAATTGTACAAGTTTCAAATCGAATGTAATTCGGTTCAATTAATACGGACGTTGGTGAACAATTTAATTAAATAATATAAACATTATTTAATAAACACAATTATATCCAAAGTATTATTTTTATAATATTTCGTATTCATTTTGAATCATACAATCAATGGTCACGCGATTAAAATGTAAACGCACAAACAAAACGAAACAATTTAAGTTATATTATATAACTCAAAATATTAAATATTTGGCTAAATACTTCAATGAAAATATTAGATAATTATTCACATTTTAAAATGTATATTTAAATGCGTATTAAATTAATTAAACAATTAAACAATCGGGAAAACGAACACCGCACGGAGCACGATTGCAGGAAAGTAAAAATTGGTGAAGCCCACCTCGTGGACCCCACCGAAATCAGCCAACATAGGGGGGGGGGGGGGGGATCCCCACCACTTCTTCATTATCACCATCTTCTTTATCTCTCTCTCTTCCATTTTCTCTCAAAAACTTCACACCACCGTCACCATTAAACCACCAAAAACTACCTCAAAACCACCTCAAATTTCAGAGGTCATTTGGAGAAAAAGATACACCAAGCTACGATCTACAACGCTATGTTTTCGGAATTTCATTTCGACACCGCGTAAGTTTCCGACAAAAACCCGAAACTCTTCGATTTCATTTATTTTTACATGAAAGTGGTTTGTTTATGTTTAAAATATCTATATATGGGTTGTGTAAAAGGATCGGACCGAACTATGGCTGGAAAACTCGTTTTTGGCTCAAAAATCCATTAACAGCTCGAAGTGACGCAACGACGACTGCAGTATAGCGTCACTTCGTGCGTCACTTAAGTGACGCATTGAGTGTCGCTAAAAGCCCTAATTTTGCGTCACTTGCCTAAGTGCCGCATAAAACCCTCTTTTTCCGTCACTAACTAAGTGACGCATTTTCAATGTCCGTCACTCCATGCCGACACTACTAGCGTCACTTGCCTAAGTGACGCCTATAATCGAATTTTGATCTCAACCGACACTTATGTCCGTCACTTGCCTAGTGACGCCTAGAACTATAAACCGACACTTGTTACCTACACTGCCTGAGTGTCGCCACCTCATGCGTCACTTCCCTAAGTGACGCCCTAAACTCATATTTCGCAATTTTATGCGACACTTCCTAAGTGTCGCCTAAACCCTTGAGTGTCGTTATAAGTGACGCTAAAAACAGAAAGTTTACAATTTTTACTAAGTGTCGAGACCTAAATTTTATCACCTGATTTCACCCAAATTCAAGTCCAGATGCGTTTTTCACCAAAGCAATTTAGTAGAAATAAAAATTTTCCAAGCTGACTTAGCAGCTCGACCCCAACCAGGGGCTCTGCCCCTTGGACCCCGCTACCAGGGGCGTTGCCCCCGGACCCCCGTACTTAGATTCCGTTAGCACTTTTCTCACCAAGTGTCAAACTTGTACAACTTCAAAACGCTTATACGATACAACTTTTCAAACATAATGGAATTAGCTTTTCAAGTATAACGCTTCGAAATCAATGTGATAACATCAAGACTATTATTTCAATTAATCACCAACGGGCCGTACACGTTTTCAAACATGCAATTCAATCAACCAAATCGTAGTAATTTGGACAAGTCAATCAACCAAATCGGGGTAAATTGGACAAACAACTACAAAGGTAACCTTTCGAGATACCTGATCAATTAATAACCATCGCGTGTCATGGACACCTTCAGGTTACAAGTCTTCGGACCACACTTCAAGGCAAATCAATTCAAGTTATTAATTCAAACTTTCAAGACTCAGGTGAGTCTCATGGCCCCTATTTTACTGCTTTTCAATCAGGGGTGTGATATTATTGTTCGTTTTGTTTTACAAGTTGAACGCAAGTACACATCAAATCAAATACTACATGAGTTTCTAGCTAATCAATTTAAAGCCCTCCATAGCATAGTCTGGTAATAGGTAGTAGCATGAATGTTACTATATGATATCATATAGGATTGACAATCCTCGTCCGGGTTAGCACGCACTAACTGGTCAAACGGATGTATTAGCATTTGGGAAGACGAGTGTAGATTAGGCACTCGTAGGAGGCATTTCAAGTTAGGTTTCCTTAAGTGGGCCTGACAACTCAAGTTAAGCTCAGACTATGTGCTCATGGCTATATAACTTTTATTTTGCTTAATTGCATTTTAAATTCAATTATTAAATCTTGCGGTTCATACAAACATATGTGTTGACATACAAACCTGTGAGCTCACCAGCGTTTCGCTGACCAATTTTAGTATATATCACAGGTGACCAGCAGTAGGTTGGACTGCTCAAGTAATGATCAATTAGCTCGAGTCATCATGCAAACAATCAGAGATTTAGCTGCATTATTATATTTTCTATAGATTAATTATGTACTTAAATCTCACAATTTCGAGCTGAGCTAATGTAAACAATATTTTGATGTAAACTTTGTTTTTATCAATACGAGTTAAAACGACGCATAGAGTGGTCGTTCATTATATATCTTTGTGCTGTGATTATTGATTCGTAACACCCAAATCGTGCTTCCGCTAAACAATAAATTTGGGGGGTGTTACAGATTGGTATCAGAGCCTAAGGTTATAGTGAACTAGGTTGCATTTAGTGGGCCTAGACTATGACCGTTAGGCAGTATTTCCTTATTAGGCATGACTGGTTCAGGAATTTTAGCATACGACTTTAATTTAACATAGCCTGATCAACTATGTACAATTAAGGAAAGATGATGTAAGGTCTGAAACGATTATGTTGAACAGGAATACACTAGTTGACTCTGACCTCGAGAGAACCGAGACTCAAGCAAGTCTGTGCTAGACACCTTAGGCTATTATGTGTTATATATATATATACATAGATAGGCCTCATTCTTTCTAACGCTCTGTCTCAGAATGGCAAACACACCACCAAGTTCATCACGCTCTTATCCACATGGATCACGAAACTCAAGGGTAGCTAGGAGGGACACCAGGTTGCCTCGATCTAGCCCATATCCCACTCACCTCACTCTAACGGACTTAGCCGCTAGGGTACACCATCACGATCAACAACTCCACGAAATGGATATCGAGCTACAAGAAACTCGCGAAAACTGGAGACTCACAGCTATGGAATGAATCGAGCAAGTCTCTGAAGATCACGAGCACACTGTCAACACCATGAACAATCTTCAAAATCAAATGGGAGAAACAGTCGGAACCATGGAGGTTGTCCACAACCAAGTGATTGGCAACCGGAATGAGATCTCTGTCTTACAATCAAGGCTACATCAGTGCGAGACACATCTAAGGGAAACCGAGGACGCCCTCCGAACTGCTAACAGACTTGCAGAGTCTGTGAACCATCTCAACGCACTGCTGCCACAACTCAACTTACGTCAGAATCAGCTTAGGCTGAATCTGTACCCTAATATGCTTTCGTAGGACCTATGTAATTCGACCGGATGTAACAATTCCCGGTACTTTTGTAAAACATCTAATCCTGTAACTTTTGGAACTCGTAATTTGGAATTGTCTATCATCTTTTGAACTCGTAATATCAATTGACAATTCCCCTCGATTATTCTATATTATTGATTTTACATTGGGATGTCGTATGTTACCGCTTTTATATATATGCATCTATTATAATTTTCATTTTGGTACAATTTCTTATGTACCTTTTGTTTATTTCTTTCTTGAAGAATCATGCCGCCCAAGAAGAAAAGTTACAGTGATGCGGAAATCAATGCTATCGTTTCTCGAGCTGTGGCCGATGCCTTGGCTGCTCGGGACTCGCCTCGAAACTCCCGAAATACTGGTGAAGCTCCCAGTAATACCCCTGTCATCAAGCCTTGTTCTTACAAGGACTTTCTCAGCTGCAAACCACTATACTTCAAGGGCACGGAAGGTGCCATTGGATTGATCCGTTGGATAGAACGGATGGAGTCTGTTTTCAACCTCTGCAACTGTGCGGAGGATAACAAAGTTAACTTCGCTGCGTACACCTTTCAGGAAGGTGCACTCACGTGGTGGAATACCCACGCCAACTTCGTAGGTCTTGAGATAGCAAATCAGCTACCTTGGGCCGAGCTGAAAAAGAAGCTAACGGAGAAGTACTGTCCCGAAGAAGCCCTACACCGTCTGGAGGAAGAGTTTTGGCACTTGGCGGTGCAGGGTACCGATATTGAGGGTTATACCACCAAGTTCCAACAGTTCGCCTTACTATGACCGGGATTGGTTGAACCGGAGACAAAAGGCATCAAAAGGTACATCCGCAGCCTTCCTGAGAGCATTCAGGGGAATGTCGCCTCGGCCAAACCAACCACCACTGAAAGTGCTATCCGGCTAGCACACGAACTCATGGCACTGGTTGTCAGCCGTGAGGCATCCAACACTTCCTCTTCCAACAACAACAAACGCAAATCATCTGAACCCCACAACAACCAAAACAAAAAGCCCAATACCATCCAAGTGTACAACACCAATTCTGAATTCAAATGCGCCTACACTGGGGACAGGCCATACTGTTCCAAATGCAACTACCACCACCATGGTCCATGCAAGTCTCCCTGCAACAACTGCAGGAAGTACGGGCATTCCTCCAAGGATTGCAGAGCTCCCAAACCCAACAACAACACCCAACAACCCAAATCCTGTTATGGATGTGGAGAGACTAGACACTTCAGAGATGCGTGTCCTAAACGGAAGAACAACAACAACAACAACGCAAAAGGAAGGGCTTTTGTTCTCAATGTTGGGGATGCCCGTCAGGACCCGAATGTGGTCACGGGTATGTTCCTCCTCAACAACTTAACTGCTTCTGTTCTATTTGATACTGGTGCTGATAGAAGCTTTATTTCTGATGAGTTTTATCCACTACTTGACATCACCCCTGTTGCCTTAAATGTTAAGTACACCGTAGAACTTGCAAATGGTAAACTCATAGAAACCGATAGTGTGATACTTAATTGCACTTTAACCCTAGCCGACGAAACCTTCTCCATTGACCTTATGCATGTTGAAATAGGAAGTTTCGACGTCATCATTGGTATGGACTGGCTGTCCAAACACCGCGCGGAAATCGTCTGTTACGACAAAATTGTCCGCATTCCTCTCGCCGCCAGTAGAACTTTGGTCATACAGGGGTAGACCGATGGGACGAGACTAAACATCATCTCTTGCTTGAAAACCCAGAAGTTCCTGAGAAAGGGTTATCCAGCAATTCTCGCACACATCACGGAGAAGAAGTCGGAGGAGAATCGACTTGAGGATGTGCCAATCGTTCGAGACTTTCCAGAAGTCATTCCCGAAGAATTTCCTGGTCTACCACCCCCAAGACAGGTTGAGTTCTCAATCGATCTCGTGCCAGGTGCTGCACCTGTGGCCCGAGCACCATACCGTTTAGCCCCATCCGAACTTCAGGAGTTGTCCACCCAATTACAGGAACTCTTGGAAAGAGGACTCATCAGACCGAGTTCTTCACCTTGGGGAGCTCTGGTCTTGTTTGTCAAAAAGAAGGATGGTTCATTTCGAATGTGTATCGACTATCGAGAGTTGAACAAGTTAACCGTCAAGAACCGATATCCACTTCCATGCATCGATGACCTGTTTGACCAACTTCAAGGGTCGAGTTTTTATTCAAATATCGATCTTCGGTCAGGTTATCATCAACTACGTGTTCGCGACACCGATATCCCGAAAACTGCTTTCAGAACCAGTTATGGGCATTACGAATTTCAGGTGATGCCATTCGGTCTAACCAACGCACCGGCTGTATTCATGGATCTTATGAATCGGGTGTGCAAACCTTATCTCGACAAGTTTGTCATCGTCTTCATCGACGACATCCTCATATACTCGCGAAGCGAACAAGAACACGCGCAACATCTCAAAACCATTCTAGAACTACTTAGACACGAGGAGCTTTACGCCAAATTCTCCAAGTGTGAGTTCTGGATACAAACCGTTCAATTCCTTGGACACGTTATCGATATTGAGGGAATTCATGTGGATCCATCCAAAATCGAGGCTATTAAAAATTGGCAATCGCCGACAACTCCAACGGAAGTACGGCAGTTTTTAGGACTGGCCGGGTACTATCGACGATTCATCGAGAATTTCTCAAAAATAGCCTTGCCACTCACGACACTGACTCAGAAAGACAAAAAGTTCGATTGGACTGAAAAACAAGAGTCAGCATTCCAACTTCTGAAACAAAAGCTTTGCAATGCTCCAATCTTATCATTACCCGAAGGCACCGATGACTTCGTGGTATACTGCGATGCTTCTCATCAAGGTCTCGGTTGTGTGTTGATGCAACGGGACAAAGTCATTGCTTACGCCTCATGACAACTCAAAATTAATGAAAAGAACTATACCACTCATGACCTCGAACTTGGAGCAGTTGTTTTTGCTCTCAAAATCTGGAGACATTATCTTTACGGCACTAAGTGCACGATCTTCACCGACCACAAAAGTCTCCAACACATATTCGATCAAAAGGATCTCAACATGAGGCAACGTCGCTGGGTCGAGTTGCTTACCGATTACGATTGCGAAATCAAATATCATCCAGGCAAGGCAAATGTTGTTGCCGATGCCCTCAGTCGAAAGGAACGATCGAAACCACTTCGAGTCCGAGCCCTCAGTATGACAATTCACAACGATCTAAACATTCAAATTCTCACTGCTCAACTCGAAGCCTTGAATCCCGATAACATCAAAAACGAAGCCTTGCGAGGCATGGATAAACAATTCGAAATCAAACCTAACGGAGTTAGGTATTTCTCAAACCGAATCTGGTTGCCTAGTTTTGTGAACCTCCGAGACTTGGTGATGGATGAAGCTCACAAGTCAAAATACTCTATTCATCCGGGATCCGATAAAATGTATCACGGCATCAAGGATTTCTATTGGTGGCCGAACATAAAAGCCGAGATCGCCACCTACGTCAGCAAGTGTCTTACTTGCTCAAAAGTCAAAGCCGAATATCAAAAGCCTTCTGGCTTACTTCAACAACCCGACATTCCTGAATGGAAATGGGAACAAATCGCCATGGATTTCATAACCAAACTACCCAAGTCATCGAGCGGTTGCGATACCATTTGGGTGATCGTCGATCGTCTCACCAAATCTGCTCACTTCCTGGCGATCAAAGAAACTGACAAAATGGAACGCCTTACCCGAATTTATCTGAAAGAAATCATAACCCGACACGGTGTTCCAATCTCGATTATCTTCGATAGGGATAGTCGTTTCACATCTCGCTTTTGGCAATCACTTCAAAAATCACTGGGTACACGTCTTGACATGAGTACCGCGTACCATCCTCAATCCGACGGCCAAAGTGAACGAACAATTCAAACACCTGAGGATATGCTACGAGCCTGCGTAGTTGACTTCGGTGTAAACTGGGAACAACACCTACCATTGTGCGAGTTTTCGTACAACAACAGCTACCATACCAGTATAGGAGCTGCACCATTCGAGGCACTGTACGGTCGTAAGTGCCGATCACCTATCTGTTGGACCGAAGTTGGGGATAGCCAACTCACGGGTCCTGAAATGATTCACAAAACAACCGAGAAAATTTTCGAGATTCAAAACAAACTCAAAGCCGCACGTGATCGTCAGAAAAGTTATGCTGATGTGAGACGCAAACCACTCGAGTTCCAGGTTGGGGATCGAGTGCTACTCAAAGTTTCACCTTGGAAAGGTGTCATTCGTTTCGGGAAACGCGGTAAACTAAACCCAAGATACATTGGACCTTTTGAGATCCTCGAAAGGATAGGTCCAGTGGCATATCGATTGCAGCTGCCATCCGAACTCAGCAGCGTGCATCCCACCTTCCACATTTCAAACTTAAAGAAGTGTCTGTCTGATGAGACACTTACCATTCCACTCGATGAAATTCGGGTTGACTACAAGCTTCACTTCGTTGAAGAACCTGCCGAAATCATGGACCGTGAGGTCAAACAACTCAAACAAAGTCGTATTCCCATCGTCAAAGTTAGGTGGAATTCGCGGTGTGGTCCGGAATTCACCTGGGAACGGGAAGATCAAATGAAACTCAAGTATCCTCAGTTATTCACTGATGTTACTTCAAACGCGACTTCAAACTAAATTTCGGGACGAAATTCTTCTAACAGGGGGAGAATGTGACACCCGCCAAATTAGGACTAGTAATTAGTGCCTAATCAAGTGTTAATACATGTAATTAGTTCTGTGTTAGGCTAATTTGTGTATCAAATAATATATATATTGTTGAATATATACAAGTTTGCGATTTGATTAAATCGTACAAGTTTCAAATCGAATGTAATTCGGTTCAATTAATACGGACGTTGGTGAACAATTTAATTAAATAATATAAACATTATTTAATAAACACAATTATATCCAAAGTATTATTTTTATAATATTTCGTATTCATTTTGAATCATACAATCAATGGTCACGCGATTAAAATGTAAACGCACAAACAAAACGAAACAATTTAAGTTATATTATATAACTCAAAATATTAAATATTTGGCGAAATACTTCAATGAAAATATTAGATAATTATTCACATTTTAAAATGTATATTTAAATGCGTATTAAATTAATTAAACAATTAAACAATCGGGAAAACAAACACCGCACGGAGCACGATTGCAGGAAAGTAAAAATTGGTGAAGCCCACCTCATGGACCCCACCGAAATCAGCCAACATAAGGGGGAGGGGGGGGGGGGGGGAATCCCCACCACTTCTTCATTATCACCATCTTCTTTATCTCTCTATCTCTCTCTCTTCAATTTTCTCTCATAAACTTCACACCACCATCACCATTAAACCACCAAAAACTACCTCAAAACCACCTCAAATTTCGGAGGTCATTTGGAGAAAAAGATACACCACGCTACGATCTACAACGCTATCTTTTCGGAATTTCATTTCGACACCGCGTAAGTTTCCGACAAAAACCCGAAACTCTTCGATTTCATTTATTTTTATATGAAAGTGGTTTGTTTATGTTCAAAATGTCCATATATGGGTTGGGTAAAAGGATCGGACCGAACTATGGCCGGAAAACTCGTTTTTGGCTCAAAAATCCGTTAACAGCTCGAAGTGACGCAACGACGACTGCAGTATAGCGTCACTTCTTGCGTCACTTAAGTGACGCATTGAGTGTCGCTAAAAGCCCTAATTTTGCGTCAGTTGCCTAAGTGCCTCATAAAACCCTCTTTTTCCGTCACTAACTAAGTGACGCATTTTCAATGTCCGTCACTCCATGCCGACACTACTAGCGTCACTTGCCTAAGTGACGCCTATAATCGAATTTTGATCTCAACCGACACTTATGTCCGTCACTTGCCTAGTGACGCCTAGAACTATAAACCGACACTTGTTACCTACACTGCCTGAGTGTCGCCACCTCATGCGTCACTTCCCTAAGTGACGCCCTAAACTCATATTTCGCAATTTTATGCGACACTTCCTAAGTGTCGCCTAAACCCTTGAGTGTCGCTATAAGTGACGCTAAAAACAGAAAGTTTACAATTTTTACTAAGTGTCGAGACCTAAATTTTATCACCTGATTTCACCCAAATTCAAGTCCAGATGAGTTTTTCACCAAAGCAATTTAGTAGAAATAAAAATTTTCCAAGCTGACTTAGCAGCTCGACCCCAACCAGGGGCTCTGCCCCTTGGACCCCGCCAGGGGCTGCCGCCCCTTGGACCCCGCTACCAGGGGCGTTGCCCTCGGACCCCCGTACTTAGATTCCGTAAGCACTTTTCTCACCAAGTGTCAAACTTGTATAACTTCAAAACGCTTATACGATACAACTTTTCAAACATAATGGAATTAGCTTTTCAAGTATAACGCTTCGAAATCAATGTGATAACATCAAGACTATTATTTCAATTAATCACCAACGGGCCGTACACGTTTTCAAACATGCAATTCAATCAACCAAATCGTAGTAATTTGGACAAGTCAATCAACCAAATCGGGGTAAATTGGACAAACAACTACAAAGGTAACCTTTCGAGATGCCTGATCAATTAATAACCATCGCGTGTCATGGACACCTTCAGGTTACAAGTCTTCGGACCACACTTCAAGGCAAATCAATTCAAGTTATTAATTCAAACTTTCAAGACTCAGGTGAGTCTCATGGCCCCTATTTTACTGCTTTTCAATCAGGGGTGTGATATTATTGCTCGTTTTGTTTTACAAGTTGAACGCAAGTACACATCAAATCAAATACTACATGAGTTTCAAGCTAATCAATTTAAAGCCCTCTAAAGCATAGTCTGGTAATACGTAGTAGCGTGAATGTTAGTATATGATATCATATAGGATTGACAATCCTCGTCCGGGTTAGCACGCACTAACTGGTCAAACGGATGTATTAGCATTTGGGAAGACGAGTGTAGATTAGGCACTCGTAGGTGGCATTTCAAGTTAGGTTTCCTTAAGTGGGTCTGACAACTCAAGTTAAGCTCAGACTATGTGCTCATGGCTGTATAACTTTTATTTTGCTTAATTGCATTTTAAATTCAATTATTAAATCTTGCGGTTCATACAAACATATGTGTTGACATACAAACCTGTGAGCTCACCAGCGTTTCGCTGACCAATTTTAGTATATATCACAGGTGACCAGCAGTAGGTTGGACTGCTCAAGTAATGATCAATTAGCTCGAGTCATCATGCAAACAATCAGAGATTTAGCTGCATTATTATATTTTGTATAGATTAATTATGTACTTAAATCTCACAATTTCGAGCTGAGCTAATGTAAACAATATTTTGATGTAAACTTTGTTTTTATCAATACGAGTTAAAACGACGCATATAGTGGTCATTCATTATATATCTTTGTGTTGTGATTATTGATTCGTAACACCCAAATCGTGCTTCCGCTAAACAATAAATTTGGGGGTGTTACACATACTATATCAACTTTATTCTGACTTAACCAGTCCATGCCAAGAACCGCATCAAAACTAGGGATTGACATTAACAGAAAAGAAATCGGGAAAACATGACCCTTTATCAATATACTAGCTCCAGTCACCGACGTGGTAACAAGAACCATTTTACCATCAGCTATCTCTACCTCAAGAGGATTAGATACCAAAGTGGGGGTCAATTTCAGTTTGTCACAAAAGCAAACAGATATGAAAGAACAATTTGCTCCAGAATCAAACAGCACACGTGCTGGTACAGAATTAAGAAGAAAAGTACCAGTAATGACGTCATCTGTTCTGACAGCCTCATCAACTGTCATCTGAAAAGCTCTACCAGCTGTTGGTGGCGGATTCTTCCGCTTTTGGCGAGAAGATGAAGACCCCCCGACCACTTCCAACTCTTGTCTCTTAGCCTCTGGACACTGACCCGCTCGATGACCCTCTTTATGACAATTCCAACAAACATGATTGGGATAAGTGCAATCCTTAGCATCATGTCCAAACACTCCACTTTTAATGCATCTGGCAGTCTGAGGAGTACACGGTCCTGTATGTCTAGATTTACATTTATAACACCAATTAGATCTGTCAGCTGAACCACCACGGTTACTTTGTCTTCTGTTCTGCTGACTACCCTGCTCTTTCTGTTTACCTCTACCAGAAGAATCACCTTTAGACCGCTGCAAAGCCCTTTCTTTATTCTGTAGATTCCGAGCCCGTATATCACTATCAACTGAACGAGCTAAAGTAAAGGCCTGAGGAAGTGAACCTACCAGTCTCACTGTCGTACGATAATGCGGTGGTAAAGTTTCAACAAAATGTTCAACTTTAGTCCTGTCATCAGGTACCCACTGCTGCACAAACCTCAACTTTTCTGAAAACTGAGTGATAAGCTCATCAATAGACATCTGATCAGTCATCTGCAGCTCCATGAACTCCCGCTTGATACGAGATATGTCAAAATCTGAACAAAATTGCTTACACATCTCATTATAAAAATCCTGCCATCGAATAGACTCTCTCTGTTGCGGAGTTAAAGTTGATGTGATAGAATCCCACAAAGTCATAGCCTGACCCTTAAGAAGCTGAACTACATAAGGAACCTTAACTTCTTCCTCACACTGACAAACCTCAAATTTTCTTTCAACATCTCTTAACCAATCCAATGTGACCGAAGGATTAGGACTTCCATGATATTCTAAAGGTTTACTGGCGATAAAAGTTTTAAATGTACAAACCTTCTTCTCCTGTGGTGGAAATACTGGTATCGGATAACCATAAGCTCCTGAAGATGATAATGGAACTGAAGTCTTATAAGAAGTACCATAAGGTTGCTGCTGAGAATAAAATGGTAATGATGTAGATATCTGAGTGGATGACACTAGAGGAGGTGGAACAGTACTCATAATAGGCTGCTGAGAAGATCCAACATGTTTATCCTGTAAGGTCTGCTTCCTGAAACCTCCGAGTTCCTGTAACTCATCCTCTAACTGCAGTATATACTCATCTCTGTCGGTATCCTCACCATCTGAAAATGAAGTTCCAGATTGAACATGTCTCTCTGGAGGAGGGGCATCAGATTTAGAGGAATTACTGAGAGTATTGGTCGGGTGCTCATGTTTTGCCATATCTGTATCCAAAACAACATCTCACAACTCGTTAATCGTTAGTACCTAACATACTAAACAATTCCCAACAGTAACTAATTCCCACAACCTGGAATATTTGACTTGACACGAATCTAAGTTTGGGATTGAACACCTTACCACTATCTAATTCACCCAAACCTATGCTCTGATACCAACTTATAACACCCCACAATTTGAACCATTTTTTTTTTATATAATATCTAACTTTCGGAAGCGTTTGGTCAAACATATATTGATAATTTACATTCCTCATAAAACATAAGAGTTAAACTATTCACAACCAAAGTAAATCAGACCGGGTGTTATATAATACAAAACCCATAACATTAAGTTATCAAAATAACATCAGAGTATCCGACTGGTCAAACATTCCATCTATACAAAACTTCTTGCCAGCCGACAGTATCAAAACATAACCTGCAAGAAGTATTAAAGTGGTGGGATTAGCTCAAGGCTAAGTGAGTAGACAGGTAACCAACAGTCTAACTTAGCATAACAAACTTGTCCACAGCAAATAATCGTAAACAATTAGCTTCAAAAAGGATCGGTGGTCCTTGAGGCGCCCTCATGCCGCGGTGGCCCCCAAGCAACACTTAAAACCCAACTGCAGGCCAATACAGCGGTTAACTGATAACTTATTGCTATTCCCCCACACGACATAGGTTCCCATTAACGATATGTACAAGGAACCCCCCCCCCCCCCCCCCTCCGGTCGGCCAAACAATAGCAATCAAACCCAACCCACGTTGACCTTTGAATAAATTACTCAATCTATAATCATCATGGCATCATGTCAGACTAAACAGTCTATAAACAGTAAAACTACGTTTACCCGTTGTAACCAAACCTGTTACAACTAAATCACACTGAGAGTTACAGATCCACTCACATGATATTCTCAGTTGTTAACTTAGAAATCTTATATTACTGAGTCTTCTCCGTGTCTGAGAACAAAACGAAAATATAAATTAGTAATCCAGCTCATAACTAATATACATGAACAAAAACATAAGTACTTGAACTATAATAAGAATCACCACAAATTAAGGGTTACCCGCCGGGTAACAATAGTACCCGCTGGGTATTTAAGTAGTTCAAGACCTCATTTTTGACCAGAACCAATTTAGTTTTACCTGCCCAGGTTACCAGCAGTATAACATGTTACCCGGACCAAATTTACACAGTTACCCTCCGGGTATGGCTTTACCCGCCGGATACCCGAATCAGGTGGTTTACCCGCCGGATAGGGACTTACCCGCCGGGTAACCCCATTTTTCCAGCGACCTGCACTTTTCCAAACCTAGAACCCGAATTTAATACCCAAACTCACAATTCAGGTCTGAAGCTAGTTTAAATCAGTTTATTAACATCATATGCAAGTGCCAAATCAATCTCAATACAACAAAAACTCATCATACAACATCTATCAATAATTATTTCAAAATTTAATCATAAACCCTAACAATTTTAATCAAATCAAGTTAATAGATCAAATTGAGCAAGAACAATTACTTACAATCAATTAAGAAGATTAAGATGATATGATGATGATAAACTTGAATCCAAATCACAGGCTAATTGATTCTTTTACTTACTTATTGTTACTGTGTTTTTGTTTGCATAAGGAAGAAGTAGGAAGATTGGGGAAGTTGGTAATATTAAGTCAACTAACTCTTTTTAACCGACCCAACTATCCAATTAAAATTAGTTCCCTTCTAAACCTATTGTATGGAACCTAAAAATCATATACGATACCAAAAATCTTATTTTACCTTCAACTGTATAAATTTAAAACAAATAATAATTTACTAGTCACAAATTTGACCTATTTACCTAAATTTCACTATTAAACATAATAGTATAAACAATTAAATTTCCTAATACTTTAAACGATAAATTTAAAGTCAAGAAATTACCGAATTACCAATGAGCCCCTAAGGTGGGTGTTACACCTTGATATTCCGTCCATTGTTTGCCCGATGTGTGACAATGTGGTGGAATCCGTGGACCATATCTTCTTTAGTTGTGACTTATCTTCATACGTTTGGTTTCTTGTAAGAAGATGGTTATATATTGATATGCCCTCCTTTTCTTAGTGGTTCGACTGCCTGCAATGGCTCGAAGTTTGGAGAACTTCTAGGAGTGATAAAGATCGAGTGTACGTCATTTCTGTAGCGTTGTTATGGTGTATTTGGCGTTATCGAAACGGTGTTATTTTTCCCTCTCACATTGAGGAAAAGTGATCTTTTCGATTCCATTCGTACTTTTTCTTTTTCTTGGCTTAAAAGTAGAGGGCGTAATGTTAATTGTTGGAACTCTTGGCTTATGAAGCCTTTGTAATTTTGTTCTTGCTCTTTGATAGTGTGTTTTAATAATACCGCTTTTCAAAAGGAAAAAAAAAAACTAAAGGTCTTGATTTTATAGATAACTAAATTACTATATTAGTGTTACGTACTCCACCTAGTTCGTTCGTACCACATTCTTTTTCATCAATTTACTAACCAAGTAAAAAAATCAAATGGAAATTGGAAAATGAAAGAAAGCAATACTATAGCAAATTTAATAACATAATTTAATGTCGGATTCATTTGAAAGATCTAATTTAATGATATATTGATACTTTTTTGTTTGATTTACTATTTATTATTATTATATAATAATTAAACTTTAAAAGGTCAATCACCTTACATGGCATACCTAAGACTTGAGAATTCACCAAATGATGCCATATCATATTGAAGTTTATAAAATCTTTCCACATAGACCAAGGGGATAGTCATTTAGTAGATACGAAAGATTTCGATCATCACCACATTAACCCCCCTTCATTGTTTACGGATTACTATAACTAATTAATGTTTCATTTCTTCTTTCATATGCCACTCCAAGTTTCCCGAATACTTTATCCGTTTTAATTTAAATATCTACATTACTATTTTTTATAATTCAAAAGTTGACCCTAACTATATAAAAATTTAAAATTCTCAAATTTATCTTTATTTATTACTCTCACTAAATCATTAGGTAAGTTCTTCCACTAGTTACGGATGAGTTATTATGATTTTCATATACATACTCTAGTTTCATTTCTTGTAACCGTGACAAAGAAGAGAGATAAGTTATTTATTAAACTATATACTGTAAATTATACAAGTAGAGATGATTAATTAGTATGGTTGCTTGAGATAATGAATTTTTGATATGGTATTCTAAACTTTTTAACATTTTACATCACGCTGTAACTATATAAAGATGGGTTTGGTTAATGGGTAGAGTAGAAATGAGTTTTATTCCTATTAAAAGTGTTCGGTTGAAATTACTTTTAAATTTTGAGAATCAAACACACAGATAAATACTATAATACTCCGTAAATCATATCTAAGGCCTAGGGAGTGTATGAAATTGGTAATGAAGTAGAATGACATCAGCCTAGGTGAATTTAAAACAACTTTCAACTTAATATCACTTGCAATAGGTCCGTTCTGGACGATGTTATTGTCTGAAAACGTCACAACACCCGTAATGGGTATCGTGGTGGGAGATTTGTGTTTCGGAGAACGGTAAAATGAACATCAAATGTGGGGTCAAAGTGACTTTTTTTCTTCCCTTTTTCAATTTCTATTCTTCCTTTTTTTGTCTAAACAATATTAATTTAATGGAACCTAGCCTATACAACACTTCACAACATGATGTTACCATTGTCACGGGTTGTTGAATAACATCATGTTATGCTGACGTAGCATTCACAATGCTAATAACATGATATTACCATTGTAAATAATCTAAGGTGGCGTTTGGTTCATGAATTTGAAATCACAGGATTTAAAATTCCATGGGATTTGAATGTCTTGGTTATTTGAAATCCTAGTATTTGAAATCCTTTGAGTGTTTGGTTGGCATATATTTGTAAACCCAAAACATGTGTAAATTATGGTAAATGACATATTCACCCTAATGGCACCAAATTTGAAGCAAATACACAAAACTCCACAGTCCACACACTCCATAATTTCCGTCTGTAAAATCAAACCTCATACTATTATCATTTGAATACTTTTTAACTACAGGTATGGTTATACACTTATACCAAATGCATACAAACCTTACAAATCTTTTACACCATCAATAATTTATTTTTTCTAAACTCTGAATATAAATAATTTGGGTATGATCTTAAATCCTCAAATCGCAATCGTATACTTACATGGAACAATAACATGTTTCGGATCAAGCAACTAAATTGTTATACCAAAATCAGAGTATGATTTATCTTTCTTTTGTTTCTTCCTGAACCGTAATTACTAAACCCTAGCCTCAAAAATACCCTTTATGAATCCAGTAGAAAGCAATGCTGGAGATGGAGGATGTAGGAACAAAGAAGATCGTTGGTGGATCCGTGTAGGGTGGAGGACCAGAATCGCCATGGATGATAGATTGATAGAGAATAGTGATGGATCGGAGGTTGTGAACCCTCGCTTTGCTTGAGCGATGTAATTTGTAGGGTGAAAGGCAATAATAGAAGAAGGGTATTTTTGTCCAAACTTGACAATTAAAAGCTCCGTGTTCCAAAGGATTTTAAAATCCTTTCAATTTTCAAATGATTTGGAAATCCCTCGTACGCATGCTTTTTAATTCCTTGGCAATTTAAATACTCCAACCAAACATGGGATTGTAAGGGATTTAAAATACAAATCCCATGAAATCCTACCAAATCCTCCAACCAAAACGGACCCTAAGAGTTTCATTTTCAAATCTTAAAACACACACGTACCTCTTTATAATCAAACACTTTCTATCATTTATATTATCATTCCCACGTATCAAAATCTGCAATCCAATTACACACTCTTATATCAAACACAATGGGTCTTTACTTTATTTTTTAGGGAATATCTATTCATACCAATAAATTATACTTATCATACCATTTTTGAATTAAAAAGGTACAGAAAAGTACGGAAAAGTACTAAAAAGGTATAAAATGTAAGAGAGAGTGATAGAATAAAGTACAGAAAAAGTACAGAAAGGTTAATTTAAAAATAAATAAATAGTATGGAGAGTATGACCATTTTTTAAAAGTAATAATAAAAATAAAAATAATGGAAGTGGAAAACACAATAAGTTTGACAAGAACTGTTCTTACCTCAAACCCATATGTGTGTTGCAGTATATTTATTGGTAAGACACTGATGTTGACTTGAAACCTCCCATCTTTTCATGTCTCTCTTTCTCACTCTCTCTCTTCCTTCAAACACAGGATAATACCACTTGAAGTTGATATATGCATCTTCACTTTCAACAACTCTCTCCATCATCTACTGTATTTCTACACCTTCAATATTTATTAAACAAAAACTCAAAATAACCAGTAAGCTTTATTTATATATATATATGGGGTCTCTAGGAAATGGTGATTTGATGAAGAAAGCAATGTGGTTATACCCAAGATTCATGGGGTTTAATCCTTCTGAAAGATGGGGGCATTCTGCTTGTTTCTCTAATGGCTTCCTCTATATCTTTGGTGTATGTGTTATATATACATCATATCCCTCTATCTTTAATGTATAAAATGTACCGTATTTATGTATTTCCATTTGTGTATAGTATATATGGTTAGTTCATGCATTTATAACTTAATTTAAATGTGGCAACAACAACAAACACTTTACTCATCTAACTTTTAGTTATTTGCCATTTCTATATATGCCTCTTGTTTGCAAATCTTTGTTGGTTTATAGTTTAGATTGTACAGAATTTAAAACATGGGTTTTGATCTATGATTTTATATTAAAAGTTTTAAATATTTTTAGGTGACTGCTTCTTGTTGGTATTCCATATGATGCAAATTCAATTATATGTATGAATTAGTGAATTTTCTGTGAAAATTTATGTGGTTGAACAAACCAGGTTTTGCAAACATTTTTATCGGTGTGGAGCTGAGAGCGGTTTATCAGTAAGGTTAACTGTTTATATGACTGTATTTTACCAGAAAACTAAAAGGGAAAGATGTAAAATAACTACTTGAATTAAATTCAGCTTGATGATCACTAGTTTAATCTATTTCTGGACTAGCTGCTTTTTTTTTTTGAACATCAAAATACTTCCATTAGAAAATTGCAGTTCCAAACATACACAGGGAAAAATAAAACTTAAACTATTACAATAATGAAAATAGAAACTTAAACTAGCTGCTAAACTTACTCTTAAGCTTATGATCATATGGAAACGATTTTGATTTAAGATTAGAAGGGTGTGTTAGGCTAGACATTTTTTTTGTTGCCCATGTTAATTTAGGCACTGTGGCTCGATATGAGCGAATATAGAGGCACACTATTCATGCTCTATAAATCTTATCTTTCATACTTTAATATAAGTAATATATATAGTTGCTATGTGCATTTTTATATAATATTGTGTAATTTTGATAAAATAATGAGGTTAACATAATATATACTAGTATTAGATTACAGATAGATGAAACATTTTGAGAGTATACCTGACATTTGGTGTATGTTTGTCCTTGGATATGATCAACCAGAATAGTAACTTGTAGTGATTGCTAATAGTGAGTCTATATGGAATCTTTTTAAAGGCAGAAATGATGCATTTTCTTTGGTTAACCTAAATATTAAAGTATGAAGTCTATTATTTTTCTGGATACTAACTGATAATTACCCCTTAAATTATAGGGATGTTGTGGTGGTTTACATTTCAGCGATGTTCTGGTGCTAAACCTCGAAACCATGGCTTGGACGAATCTTGCAACCACAGGTTTTGGCCCTGGTCCAAGAGACAGTCATAGTGCTGTTATCGTAGGTCACATGATGATTGTTTTCGGGGGAACAGACGGGTCCAAGAAAGTTAACGACGTGCACATTTTGGATCTCTTGACCCGTGAATGGACACGTCCAAATTGTAAAGGAGTTGCTCCGATACCTCGAGAGAGTCACACAGCCACTATGGTTGGTAACGACCGAATGGTAATTTTTGGTGGTAGTGGAGAAGGCGATTCAAATTATTTGAATGATTTGCATATCTTGGACCTGAATACAATGAGGTGGAGTTCACCCGAACCAAAGGGTGAAGTTCCTGTGCCTAGGGATAGTCACATTGCGGTTTCTGTAGATAATAAAATTCTTGTGTATGGTGGCGATTGTGGGGATCGGTACCGTGGTGATGTTGATGTTTTTAATGTTGATACGTTGACTTGGTCAAGGGTAATACGAGCTCTCGTTTTGCAATTTATTTGTCTAATTTTTGGTTAATTGTCAACTAAAGTAACTTCTTTTTTGCATAACGTAGTTCGTTGTTCAAGGATCATCACCTGGGGTTAGAGCAGGACATGCTGCGGTCACTATTGAGACAAAGGCAAGTTCATATTGCAATTTACGCCGATATATTATAGAGGATGTAACGTTGTACCATTTACTTCACTTATGAATATGTTGGCTCGAGTTATCTTTTGCGCTTTTGCTTATAACTGGCCAAAAAGACAAATGGATTCATCAAACATCGCCCGGTGTAATTTTATCAAACATAAACACACAAACAGTTTTTTTTTCAAAATAAAGTTAGATAATTATTGAAATAATTAATATAACATCATTTATTGGTTAGAAAAAGATCTATGAAAAAACGGATACAATTTAAGGACAAACGTTTTGGGTCAACCCGCACCGCCTAACCCAATATAAATAATTTGACTTGAATATGTTGTTAGCTGTTCAACGATTCGCCTATTTGACGACCTCCTTAATATCGACACTTGAGTTGGAGTTAACCAAGTTTTCTCGCAAACTTGCAGGTTTACATGATTGGTGGCGTTGGTGACAAGCAGTACTATAATGACGTTTGGGTACTTGATATAATCACATGTTCGTGGACCCAGCTAGAGGTACGAGGGCAAAAGCCACAAGGGCGTTTTTCTCACACGGCTATTGTTGCGGATTCTGACATAGCCATTTACGGAGGGTAAGCATTCGGTATGTTAGACAGCGTGCTGTGTTGAGCTTCAATGGTTATTGCACCCCTAATAAAATTAACTTTGTGTTACACTTATAAGTGCATGAAAGTAGTTCAAACTTTTAAATTTTGAATAATGAAAACTTCACACTCTTTAAGTCTTAGGTATATTTAAAATTAAGTACTATAAATTAATTGTCTGAATCTATAGATGCATATAAATTGTGATAAAAAATATCAAAAAGAGTTAAAACTAATGGGTGAAGACTAGAATCCGTGATATCTTAACTAATTTCTATACAATTTATGTATTTTACGTATATACAAGCACATACGTAGTCATTTTAATTGCTCTATGTTTGTTGTGAACTATCAGATGCGGGGAGGACGAGAGACCTCTGAACGAGCTTCTCATCTTGCAACTTGGATCAGACCATCCAAATGACCGGTACACCAACTGTGTGCACACAATATTTGGGAGTCAATTTAACCAAGAAAAACGACCCTTCTTACACGAACATCAAACCATCATGAAACAGCCGTCATCATTCAGTTCAGGTTTGAGTCAACTCATTTTCACAGACTTGTAAGTTTTACCAAAAGTTACAAACTTTGCATCTAACTTCTGTGTTTCTTCTAGATCCAATACACACAAAGAGAAGAAGAATGTCGAATTCAAAAGCTTCTGAATTGATAGAAGAATCAGAACCTGAAGAACATTCACTTTCTCTTTCACAACATTCATCTCCATCTCACTCTGATCAAGAACGGACACTCATCAAGAAACCTTCTAACTCACCTCCTCAAATGTTACCATTGTTCAAAAATAATCGAAAACAAATTTCAAGCAGTTGCAAGCAAATCCCAGGTACCCAATCAAATCCTATAACCATTATCAGTCGAACTCCACAGGATCCTCATTTCATTCAAGAACAATCCAATCACCATAAACAGCATCAAAATGGCCATGCAAATCGAGCCGAACATAGACACTTTGAGCCATTGCGTGTTCAAAACCTGGTAAACTGATTAATATCTCAAGAAGTTATACATATGTTTAATTTACTAGATTTCAACTATATGATCCTAATTAGAATTATGAAATCTCAGATTGGGGCAGAAGTTCATGGTAAAGTTGATGGAGCTTTTGACTCAGGTTACTTAATGACTGCAACTGTCAATGGTCGAATATTTAGAGGAGTCTTGTTCCCTCCTGTAAGCTTCCAAAACCCTCGCTTTCTCTAGTCAAAATTTTATATTTTTAGAACGGAACTTATAGATTTTGCTAATTAGGGGCCCGAAGTGGTTTCAAGAGGAGCTTTACGTGGACATAATCGCAGATCACCCACAAGCCATGTTGCTCAAAGAAACCTACATATAAACCGGGCTTTCATTAGGCACTCACACCATAATGCACCATCTCATGCTCCAGAATCAAGTCATCATGGTTACCTCCAAGATCATAATCATGTCCATAGATCTTCACCGGTGGCTAGATCAGTTCCGTCTCTATCATTAGGGAGCGAGCAACCGAAGGTTCAGAATCATGAACTGCAAGGTGTGGTTCTAACACTCGGTGGTCCGGGGAGTAGGCATGGTGGCTTGTAGAGCAAGTGATGAGATGATTGTAGTTGCTCCCTTTTTGTATATTTTGAGATAAGGCAGCCTAGATATGATTTTTCTTGTGTAAAATCTTCTACTAGTAGTTTATGCAAAACTAGATTGGAGTGATCATGTTATTGTTTCTTCTTTTTTTATTGTTTGTTCTTTTTTTACTGTTTGTTCTTTGAAACAATGGTTTGTAATCTTAAATATATCTAGTTCCTTGATGTCATCAAGAAATCATCTTCATTTCCTTGATATTGTCTTGAAGATAACTATTCTATTTTTTCTTCCGTTTTGTGAAAGGCAAGACAAAGAACATGTACACTACTACAGTACTACAGTACTAATTAGTCACGGATTTTAGTATTTCGTCTCTAATACAAACTTGTGACACACCTACAGTGACAAAGTGATGAGTTGATTTTGGTCACTGAAGTACCTTAGTGACAGATTTTTTGCTTTTACGAAAAGTGACATATCACTAAAGCTATTTTTTCTTGTAGTGAACGTTACATGTGTTCAAGACTAAAAATTCAAGCATATGTCAAAATTTCTAATCATAAATTGTTTGACATTCATTCTTTTGCGCAAGCTACCTACTCTTCATACCATTTTTCTTTACTTTTAATTTATTTTTAACATAAAAATTTGTGTAATAAATTAAGGGTCAAAAGTATTTAGAGCACAGGATGTGATGCTTTGGTGCTTTTGTTATTACAATATTCTGGGAAGAATGTTGTTGTTAAGGATTTTTTGGTGTGGTCGACAGTGTTCTGGAAAGCCATCCCCTTTGTGCAATCGTCGCCGGTCGCCAAGGTTCACCGTTATATAAAACTATAAAATACAATAAATCATCATAAGCCATCAAAAAAGTGAGTTTTTAAATATTCAACCTTTCTTAGATCGCGACTAACCAACGTCTTGTAAACCAGATCTAACGTTAAATCAATAAACAATGCTTATAATTAAATAACGAGAAATACAAGTGAATACAATAAAAAATTCAAAATGAATTTTTTAGAAAGGCAACCCTACACTATATATCATACGCGATGTATATACAACAACCACGAATATTTACAAATTGTCGAGGGATTGAACTTTGGACCTCTTGAACACAAGACCCACTTATCCACCACTAGGCTAAATACACAAATAATGTAATTATCTCAACCGTTTTGTTTTTAATAGTTATGGGGACGATATGTAAATTATATCAAAACCTACGAAATTTTTCTCGACTTGTAAAAACTTGGTGGGGGTAGATGCCCACCCTGCCCCATGTTCACGAGGCTTGACCCCCCAATCACTATGTTGATAAGTTACTCACATACCGTTAGGCCATAGACCCTTTCATTCTAAAATGACTTATTAAAGTTAGTATAAAAGTTTTAATTTCATTATAACTCAACCATAATACTACAGACTTTGGGTTTTTTCTTGGCCTTCTTGTAATATTGCTTATTGGTTGTGCACCATCTTGAAGCACTGATGTGTTTGGCACCTCTATTTTTGAGTTTCTAAGGGCTTGGTCTTCTCGTTTTTGAAGCTCAAGATCCAAAAAAATTTATTTATCAAACCAAATTTGGTGGGCCTTCTAAAAATAAGCCCCTAGAATAAAAGCTACTTCAAATGGGCTTATAGAAGCCCTCCCTTAACGGTTTCTCCAACACTAGCCTCAAGCCCCATCGACCAACCCCATATCTGATCACAAGTTTCAGCTCCAACTAGTTATTACCAAACAAATCCGCATTTTTTCTGTTTTTTAATAAAAGTTTGTTTTCTAAAAAAAAAAAAAAGGTTTTGCTAATGTGTGCTCAATGGTACACGTTAATGTGCAATTAATGAACTCGTAATTTCCTTATATATCAGAAATTGTAATTAATATATGCATAAAAAAGATAACTATTAGATTCAATTAATGAGTATTAATTGCAAATTTTGATATTTAAGAAAATTACGGATTCATTAAATGTTCTTTAACGTATGCCACGGGGCACACATTGGAGGAAAAAAAAAACTAGAAAATTAAATGAAAGCAGGTTGTTTGCAATCCAGCTTGCCTGTTAAATCAGAAAACCAACCTGTTCACGTATACCAACTCAAAAATCATAATTAAACCGGTCTATCACCAAACGATTAAAGAACACTGTGACTAACTCTTCTCACTTATACAATTATTATACTTCTAGTTAAACTATAGTTAGTGAATTATTTTTTGTTAAATCATATCATATCATATCATATATATTTTCGAAGTAAAGTTGAAAAACAGATTTTTAAATGGTTAAGTCGTTTTTATATAGAATTAGAAAAGAAAAAAAATAGCAATAATAATAATAATAAAATTAAAAGAAGAAAGTAAAAAAAAAAAACCTAATGGTGGGGATAGGTAACATGGATGACGTAAGAAATGTGAAATGAAGGTCAAATCCAATGAGACGTCTGTCTCTTGCTTTCAGAAATCGCATCAACCTATCACATCACATCATATCTGTGTGTACTACTACTGCTACTACAGTTTGATTGATGATTTAGATGAACACGCCAACACTCCCCCGTGATGCCCGGGTGCTTTTGTTTTTCCTTTTTAAATCCATATATATATATTCTTTCAAATCCAATTTATTGAGCTACAGTAATAACTAAAAGTAACTAGTACGTGTACCATATATATAACAAAAATTATATTAATCCTTGTTAAATTTTCTAAACTACATACGAATAATAGCTTCTAGATGTTAAATTTTGCAATAATAAGAGCATACGGAGTGGTGACGGCCTAAACACAGTGTTCTGAGTGAGAATTTTGTGGTGAGGATTTTGTGGAGTGGTAACAGTGTCCTGGACAGTGTTTTCAAAGCTTATTTTTGTTTTTATATTAATTCTTTGTGTTGGGCAAAAGGAATAAAGCTGAGAACACCGAGTAATTCAACATCTCATTTTGGACATTGAGTGAAGAACACTGACGAGAACACTGATGAGAACACTGAGGCGGAGTGGCAGAACACTGTGTTACAGTGTTCTGGATGGAGAAATTTGCCAGAACACTGTCCACTCCGAGTGCTCTAAGGGATTCTCTAACTCGAGTCATAATCTTCAAGCACAAACCTCAGCCCCAATTCCAACAAGTAATCTTTTTTGAATTGTATTGGAAACCTATTTAATGAATCAACATATAGATAGTAGATGTTCAGTTCAGACCAATGCCAACACTTGCTTCATTCACCCGTCTTTTAAACGTCTTTGTAGTCCACCATTGACACGGAGCCGTCTCTCCCTCCATCTTTCTTGGTTCCGTCAAGTGGCGGATCCAGAAAATATATGTACTGGGGGCAAAATTTCGCCGATAAGTTAGATATTAAACCGTACAATATTATATGCTAAAACGGGTCTAGTTACGTTGACTAATTTCCAAAGGGATCAAGGTAGGTTATTGTACCCGCCAAAGGAAGTTGCTTATTACGTATTATTAAACTTCCACGATTAGAAATAAATACTTTTTTTTACTTGAAAAACCCAAAAAATTATCAAAACACCAATTATACAAGAAAAAACCATTTAGTGGATTTTGGAGACCAACTGACATGCTAAATAGATCCCTGAAACATATTACTTTGAATTATATGTTACAAAAAGTTTTTTAATTATTTTTTTATTCTAATATTTGATTTTGGTTATTAATAAAATAGAGATTTATTTTTATTTCTTATTCAAATTCAATAAATTTTCTATATGTCTATGAAAAGTCCGTGTCAATATCATAAACGTTTTTTTAAAAATAGTATATCGTAGATTGTAATATATTACTAGTAGTAGTTTTTATAAGATTTGTATTGTTTTGGTTTGAACCATTAAAAAGTAAGTTTAGTATGAAGTATTAAATGTAGGGACTAAACTGGAAAATTAAGTAAAAATAAGGGTATAAAGCAAAAATGTAATAATAAATTATTTTAAAGATCGTCTTCCTCATCAGTCAGAAAGATAGAAACCCCAAATTCATATTTTCACCATTAAAGCTCCAAAGTTTTACAAAATTGGAAGCTTTTTGTTTTTTCACAGAGCCACCGAGGGCCATTTCGTTCTTGAGCTGGGGGCAACTCGTACAAATTTCAGAAAACACTCAGTAATTACTATCAAATATCACTAGAACTATTTTGGGCATTGGGGGCCATTGCCCCCTCTTGCCCTTAAGCAGATCCGCCCCTGGTTCCGTCCAACAAGAGACTAATATATAAAGGTGGTGAACCTTCTCTAAAAATAAATAAAAAAAATTGTTTTGGGTAAACAAATATATTATTAGTACATATATGAGGGTCAAAAGTTCAGTTCTTCAGTCTACCATTTGCAATGTTAAATCTTTGTGAGAAAGTGCTGACGTATCGTGAAACGCCCCTGAATTTTTTTTATATCATATGCAAGCAGGTCCCACAATTATCACTTATTACATTATTGAATACAGATAACGTAGTTAAATAACTTCAAACAAAACATTTAAAATTTAACTGGACATACGTGATCCCAGGCCATGAGCCGTATCGCGTACTTGTGCCTTGGATTTCACTGTGCTCGAATTACTCTATCTTACGCGATCCCAGATCCAAGGTAGGATCGCGTATTAACACCTGAAAATGGACTGTGAAGGAAATAGCCTGCATTACGTGATCCTGGTGAGTGACTGAAATCGCGTATCATGGCCTGACAGCAAAGTCTTGCAAAAATTCAAATTTTTAACAAATTTCAATTGTACATAACTCACAAACCGTAACGAGTTAGATACCAAAACGAAGGTTTCCCTTTTTACACTTTTTCAAAATACACATTTAACGAGAAAACGGACGTGTGACTAATTTTGGACCATTTTAGCCACTTTTAATGAACACACCAAAACACATACGCTATGCAATTTGACCAAAACCTTTTACATACTTATTTAGTATGCTAAAACAATACCTAAAGCAATGTAACAAGGTACCATAACACTATTCCATTCCAACACAACATATAAACATTTGGACGACCCAAATTGACACATTTGACCCGTTTATAAACTAACAACATATTGACCAAAACACTACCCAAATTCATACATGTTTGACTATTTCAAAGTTTCTCAAATACATATACATACGACTTTACATCATAGTTGACTTTCAGAGTCAACATACTTTAAAACCAAAACCATAAATATCATGTTTGACTTCTAAAGCATAAACTTTTGGGCGTATTACACAAGTCATATTCAAAACGATAATTAAAAGAGAGAAACTTGCAACTCACTAATGGCAAGCAATCCACGCTAATCCTTCTTAATCCCTTTTCCCTCTCTTTGCCCAAGATCACCTAAAACATAAAACACTTGAAAGAATAAGCACTAATGCTTAGTGAGCATATAGGCAACTAATTAAGTAATCCACAACATTATACACCAATCACTATTAATACACAATAAACAATATATAATCTTATACAAATAACTACCGGAATAATATGTAGAGATCAAACACTATGCGGATCTGCGGCCGTAGAAACAAGTACACTTGGCACCATATCACGTCGATATGCATACCAAGATCAACAACACTATGCTAGCAAGGCTAGCTAATCTCTACAATATTGTCCATCCACATAATTTAATCATAATAATTCACCACCAGAAACAAGTTAAAATACAAGTGAAACTACCACTTGATTGTGCAAACCTCTTGCTCGGAAGCAATCCGGTACATACACAACCATCCACATAGTTTAACCGCAATGATTCTCAATTAGAAACAAATGAATTACAAACAACTACCACATGATCGTGCAAAGCTCTTGCTCGAAAGCAATCCGGTACATACACAACCATTACTTAATCAATCCCTATAATACTCACCTTTGCCTTCAATTGCTAAATTACAAGATGTGACCAATGATGATACTTCCAACTCTTTAGCACCTAAACATATAGCACATAATAACATATTTAAACTATAGTAATCATGATTTTAAACTAATAACCACATGTAAACTCTCCCCCACTTTGATTAGTTTAGCTAAACCATTAACCAACTAACCAAAGTTAACCTTCAATGTTCATAACCACTTCTAACACTTGAATCCTTGTTCAATCATCATTTTAACACTCTACTACTTTCATAAACACATTTTCAGTTGATTCAATTCAATTCACAAAAGTTTTAGCGAAACCCTTAAAATCACTCAAGACCATAACTAGTAATTTCATTACTTTCAATATGTATTATGATAATCAACAAGCATAATAACACTAATAAACACCAATTCCACCAATTTAAAACCCTAATTTCGTATTTAATTCCACTAGTTACACAAAACCCATGAAACCCGAAACCTAGGTAATGAAATTAAGAGAATCACACTTACAAATATTAAGGAATAAAGAAGAGGTGATGAATTTGAAATTATGAGCTTGAATTTGAAGATTAAGAATGATCTTGATGCTTGGATTTTATCTCTGCAATTTTTAGTTCCTCAAATCTTTGGTACTGGATGTTTTTAGAAGAATAAAATGATAAGAACGTATATCTGTATGTTTATCTAGTTTAATTTTCACTCCCTTAACTTATACAGTCTGGAACTAAGAAACCGTTTACGTTTTCTTTTATTTTATGTCATTTAAATAACAATACTTCATAATAAATATATATATATATTCGCATACTAAAATAATACCTTGAAAATTTGGGGTGTTACATATTGCTTAGCTAACAATTCAGTTCTTCATTCAACGATTAAAAGTGATAACAAATGTGAAAATGATAAGGAAATCATGAATCTTTTAGTAATATATGAAATATAAGAGTTTGAGAAATCATTAATACATATATTCCTTTCGTTCGATGATATTTACAAAACTAAATATGTACAAGACTAAAAAGAACATGAGCATAGGAACTTAAGAGAAAAGGGTTTAGTACGTGGAAATGTATCAAACTATGGTATGACATTCATGTAATGTATCGAACTATTGGGACTTTCATCCACTACAAAAAAAATATGGGTATTTAGGACAAGGCAAAACCGTACTAAATACTCAAAATACCATGCCAAATGCTATTTGACACGGCTTTGGCACACTTTTGGCTCCGTCTTAAATACAAGGGTGCCAAATACAATTAGGACGGTAAAAAATCGTGCCAAATTGTATTTGTCACAGTTTTTGGGACGGTATTTTTCTTTTGTGCCATTTGACGAGTATTTGACACGGTTCACTTATATTCGTACCAAATGTACATTTAGCACGGTTTGAACCCCTTCGCCAAAAACAATTGGTACCGTTGTTGTTCCCTTGCCTAAAAACATTTGGTACCGTACATACACCTTGCCAAATATATATTTGGGTCGCTTTTGCCTAGCATACAAAAAAGCCGTATCGATATTCATTTGGTTCGAATATACCCATACCAAATACTTTTGGCTTGAGTATTATACATCACAAATTTAACTCAGCAAACAAACAAATAAACATCCACGTCAAAATGCACTTCTCATTTATAAAAACAAATCAGTACACTAATGTGAATCCAAAAAAGCTAAAAAGATGTTTGACATGTGTGTATATCCATGTTGCTAAATTAGTAGAATACAGTCAACAATCAAGTACGATGATAAAGTAGGCTAAGCAACATCACTACAACTCCAAAATCAGATATTCCAATTGACCCGTGTTTCACAAATCCTGCATTATAGAAATTTATACATTAGTAATGTGCAAGAAATATGACCAAAGTTGAACAGATTAACAAAGTGATGGCTAGGACAAGTAGTTCGCATCATCGTTAATAATAACTCACTTATTCTCTATAACGAGAAAGCAAGAAGATGGCTTCGTTGTAGTTATTCAATGGTAGATCAATTAGAACCATGCTACAAAAACATAAAGAATATACAATCATACCCAGTATATTGGTTGTTTAAAAGATATACATCCTTCACTTGGCCAAAATATGTAGGTTGGCGATAAATATGCACATGATGATGGTCATGATAACGCCGTGCCATTACATGCCATTACACACACATATATAGCTGCTTAATTATTAATGTTGTTAATATATAATATATGTAGTTTGTATCCTTGGATGTACCGCCGCAACCACAATAACTAGCACAAAAGTTCGCTGAGGCTGTCAGAGATATTGTTCGTTTGGAGGGAATTCAAAGGAATAGACCTCAAAGAATAAGAGAGTTGGGCGAGCGTATTGGCAACCACTTTGTAGTTAACTCCGATCCAATCCAACATATATTGCCTGAAGGTTTGTATGCCGGCACCGAAGAAGACAAAGATAAATTATTTGAATCGATTGAGTACAATGCTTTACTAACTTGGCTGTGTAATGAGTGGCTTGATGTGTAACACCCTCAAATTCGTTTAGCGGAAGCATTGGTATAAGCTGGGGATGCAACATTTACATTGTACATGCATACATATCAGAGCGTATATTTATAACAGAATATATATATATATATATATATATATATATTAAGATGCCAAGGGAAATAGTTACAAAGTTTACGATTCATCGAATCGTATAAGTAGTTAAATTGTACAAAAGTGGATTTCGTAAATATGACTAAAAACAGATTAGTTATACAAAAGAAATCCATATGTTTCAAATAGTTGGCATCCTAAATCTTCTAGGGTCGCCTAGGTTCCATTTGTGCAGGCGGTCCTTACGTGTGTTGCTAATTCCCTGAAAAACATAGTAAAAAGTCAACAACGAGGTTGAGTGAATTCACAGGTTTTATGTTTGTAATAGTTGATCGTTAAACCAAATACGTTTTAAAAGTAGTTGTTCGTAGGAAAGTTCGTATCCTAGTTCCAAGTATGTTTGTTGGGATGTTGCCCAGGGTTCAGTACTAGTTATAGTAGGAATGCCAGTATCCTAATAGTTGTCTTTCGTAGGAATGTCAGTATCCTAATAGTTGTCTCGTGGGAAAGTCAGTATCCCTGATCCAAGTCAGTAGGATCCAAGTACCCAAGTCAGAAGGGTAAAACCATAATCGTAGGGAAAGTCAGTATCCCTGATCCAAGTCAGTAGGATCGAGTACCCAAGTCAGAAGGGTAAAACCAGTGTAGTAGGGAAAGTCAGTATCCCTGATCCAAGTCAGTAGGATCTGGTCCATGTCAGTAGGACCCATTAGTTGCTCAATTAGTTTAAATACGTTGTTGGTCGTTCTCCAGCATTCACATAAAAGTACCGGTCGTTCTCCGGTTTACCAAACAAAGTTTATCACGTTTATAGTATGAAAATGTTGTTTCATAAATACCAGTTTTGTGTAAGGTTTCAACAGTTCAAAGTACTCAAATTGTTCGAGTAAAACAAGTATACGTTCGTGTTTGTAAAAGCGTTTGACTATGTTTTCCACTCCTGTTCAAAGCAGTTAAAACAGTAAAAGTAGGGGCTGTGAACTCACCTGTTGAGTTAAGTAATGTTCGAGTGCTAGTAATGCTTAGCCCGGGTAAAGTCCCTATTGTCCTAAACGTAGGAAATAGTCGTATAAGTGGTTGGATAACAACCAAACCATGTTACTCGTTCATCCATGAAAGATCATTGTTTATTTGTAAATTCGTACGACTCGTTGGTGATTAGTTTGAAATCATAATTTCAAAGGTATAGTTATGTTTGTTACATTGTATTGTTATAAAGTATGAAATTTTGGTACGGGGGTCCGGGGGCAGCGCCCCTGGTAGCGGGGTCCAAGGGGTGGCAACCCCTGGTGGGGTCCAAGGGGCAAAGCCCCTGGTTGGGGTCGAGCAGCCAAGTCAGCTTGAAAAATTTTTATTTCTACTATATTGCATTCGAAAAATTTTCAGCTTGAAAATGCATTCGAAATTTCGTTTCGGAGTAAAATCAAGTGGTAAAAGACTTAGTGAGATCATGCGTTTTTAAGGGTCTGAAACCTGCAACGTTAAGTGCGACATTGCGTGCGATGTTATGTGCGACATAGGCGCTTGTGTCGCTATATGCGACGTCAGGGTCTAGTGCGACGTAAGGGTCGACGTCGCTATGTGCGACTTCACAATTTAATGCGACGTTGAGGGTGATGTCGCAGTGTGCGATGTTGTAATACTACGCGTATTAACTAGTTGGGCTTTGCTAGACTTACCTCTAAAAGGTGTTGTGAATTCACTCAAATAGGGAATTAGCCTAAAAATGCAAGTGTTTAACGTTTATAATCGCGTTTGAATTTGCGGGGTGTCACATGATATCACCAGTATTTCATATTGGGAGACGTAACTATATTAATAATATATTAATATTGTTTCTATATCTATATATATATATATATATATATATATATATATATATATATATATATATATATATATATATATATGTTAATTATTACTGTATGCACACCCATATACAATATATAACATATTATCTTAATTCTAATTTTAATTAATTAGGAAACTGTGGACGGACATCAGTTACAATGGGTAGCCAAACAAATATGCGTTCTTACATCCTGGGTGTAACATCCGAAATCTGGGCCTAGAAGTTTTATAATGATTTCCCGAATTTAATTATTGTTTATGTGTTAGGAAATTATTTTGTTGGGTTTGTTGAAAATAAATGGGTAAAATAAGTTCAGGACTAATAGTGGTTAGTAAAATATTAATTGTTTTAAATTAATATAGTTGACGGAACAATAAAATGTTTGGACTCGCAAATGGTTTTCGGGTTCCAGACAATAGGTTGAGAAGGGGTATTAAATTATACCCGTATATTGAAGTCGGTTAAAAATCTAAACCGACCTATTTCATTTATTTGGTTTCCTGCTTCTATTTTGTTCCTGATGAAAACCAAAAACCTATACACACATGAAATTGAAAGCAAAAGAGAAAGGAAGCTTGCAATTAACTTGATTTTTTATCATCATCATCAGATAATCATAGTCATCATCTTGTTCATCAATTAGGTGGTAAGTGTTCTTCATTTATATGCTACAAATGTTAGGGTTTATGATTTGTGATAATGATTGATGATGATATGTGATGATTATTATTGTTAGAAAGTGTTATTTGATGCACATAATCGATTAGAAAGCAGGAGTGATTGAATTGAGTAGTTTTGATTCGGATTTGGGTGATTTTAAAAGCTGTTCGCAGGCTGCTGGAAAACACCAGGTCGCGACGCGACGTAACAAGATCACGACGCGATGTAGTATATATCGCGACGCGATTAGGGTAGTTTCGCGACGCGATTGAATATAGATAGCGACGCGATTTGTGGTCCATTGCGCCGCGATTTGTACCTGATCAGACCAGTTTCATTTCTACTTATGTGTATGGGCTGTTGTTAGTATACAAGCTGTATATTAATTAGTAAACAATCTGTATTATAATAAACTGAGGCTAATGAGTTAATTTAACAAGTAAAGTAGGTGATTTTCTTAGAATTCAAGTACTTGTGATATCTAAGAGTTCGTGATTGTGTGATAAAGTGCTAAATGTTTAGCTGTGATAGCATGACTGTGATATAGTTTAAGTACTTGAAATATGATATTTCACATGAGTTTAATACTCTTGTTAGTATTCAAGTGCTTAGGTAATCTGAACATATTGTGATTAAATAATGAGATGATTGATTTTGTAAAGAGATTATTATATAATTAATATCAGTTGGAGACAAGTTATTAACTTGTGTTGTTTGGTGGTGATTTCAGATATACAGAGAAGACTCAGTGACTTTAGACTACTGAGTGGACTACTGAGGTAACGGTGAGTGGATCGATAACCCTCAGTTTGATTTAGTTGTAACAGGTTTGTTACAACGGGTGATTGTATTATTACTGCTGTTGATTTCCATTGATGATTATGGTTTATTAGTAATAATACTGTGGGTATATTGTTGACCTGATATGATGACCTGTTGAGTGTGTTGAAAAGTGATCACGTGATATATTGCCATAGTGCATTGATGATTAGTGACTTGATGATTTGTGATAAGTGATATGGAGGCCAGGCATGGGGCTGGGCTTGGGTTGCTATTGGTTGGATGACACAGGGTCTTAGTACAAGTTTTATTGTCGTAGCCTGTGTTGTATGAGTAATAGCACCAAGTAGTCGGTTAAACCTCTGTATGGGCCTGCAGCTGGTTTGAAAGTGTTCTTTGAGGATGATACTCAAGAACCACCGGTCCTCTATGGTGATAAGTGATAATGATGTGATAAGTGATAAACAGTTGAGTTGTGTGCATATAATTATTTGTTGTACACAAGTGTGTTATGCTAAGTCAGTCTGTTGATTGTTGATTTACTCACTTAGCAGTTGTGCTAATCCCACCACTTTAAATACTTCTTGCAGGTTATGATTAGATAATTGATTGAGCAAGAAGCTGTTGATCTGGATGGAATGTTTGAAGAACATGCGTAGACTCTGATATCTGATTTGATTAAATCAGTTGTGTTGGTGATTATATAACACCTCATTTGTAGTATTTTGATTTAAAGAATATTAAACTGTTATGTATAAAGTTTGAAAGTTTGAAAGTTTGAAAAGGTTGTTGTACTTTTGATGTAATGTACGTTAATATATTGAGACCTATGCTTCCGAGTCAAATAATATTATAATAATGTTTATTGAAATGAGGGGTGTTATAAGTTGGTATCAGAGCATAGGTTTGGGTGAATTGAACAGTGGTAAGTGTTCAATCCCAAATCTATGGTTGTGTTGGTCAAACATTCCAGATGTGGGATTTACCTGTGTTGGGAATCGGTTAGTATATTAAGTACTAACGATTGACAGATTTGTGAGTTGTTGTTTTGAGTACAGGTATGGCAGAAAATGAGCACCTGACCAGTACCCTCAACAGTTCCCCGAGATTGGATGTCCTTGATACAGAGAAACATGGTCAGACAGATGCATCATTCTCAGTTGAGGAGCATACAGTTAGAGATGAGTATGTATTACATGTTGGATCTTCTCAGCAGCATTTACAGTCGCAGTATCATGTTATGAGTACTGATTCCCTACCTATAGTGTCATCTTTAAGGCCTATTGATTATCAGGTACCAGTGTTTCTATCACCATATCAACAGAGAACGGGTTGTTCATTTAAAACTTTTATGTCTTGTAAACCTTCAAATTATTATGGAACTTTTGATCCATCTGTTACACTTGAGTGGTTACGGGATAGTGAGAGAAAATTGGAGATATGCCAATGTGAGGAGGAAATTAAAGTTTCTTATGCAGAACAGCTTTTGAAAGGACAGGCAATGTTTTGGTGGGATTCGATTACAGCAAATTTGACAAAACAACAGAAAGCATCTATTCGATGGAGTGATTTCTATAATGCGGTATGTCGACAGTATTGTTCTGAGTTTGATGTGTCACGTATTAGACAGGAATTCATGGGATTACATTTGACTGATGAGATGACTATAGATGAGTTGATTGCACTGTTTACAGAGAAATTGAGGTTTGTGCAGCAATGGGTACCAAATGATAGAACTAAGATAGATCATTTTGTTGAAGCATTACCACCTGAATATCGTACGACAGTGAGATTGGCAAGTTCTCTTGCAGATGCTTTTGCTTTAGCCCGTTTGGTGGATAGTCACTTACGAGCTCAGAATAAGGAAAAGATTGTATATTCAGCTGAAAGTGAACCTTCTGATAAAGGTAAACATAAAAGACAGAGCAGAAAGTCAAAGGGTCATAGTGTTTTGGGTGATCGATCTCTTTGGTGTAATGATTGTAAATCCAGACATACGGGAAAGTGTACTTCCCAAACTACTAGATGCATTAAGTGTGGATTGATTGGACATAAAGTCAGGAATTGTAATTATCCTGAGAAAGTATGTTGGAATTTTCAGAAAGAAGGTCATCATGCGGGGCAGTGTCCAGAGGAGATAAGTCAGGGTTCGGGTTTGGTCGGTGCATCGTCGTCTTCTGGCCATAAGCGGAGGAATCTGCAGTCAGCAGCTGGCAGATTTTCTGATGACAGTTGATAAAGCTGTCAGGGCGGTTGACATCATTACAGGTATTTCTGTATTTACCTTGTACTGGTGTGTGTTTATATAAATTGGAACTAAATGTTCATGTATATTGTGATTATGTGATAAATTGGAAGTGACCCTTAGTGATTCTAATTCTTTTAGAATAAAGATAGTTGAGAATGAAATAATTTCTGTTACTGTGTTAGTGACTGAAATTAAGTGTTTGATATAAGGTTATGATATTGATGCTCTGTGTTAGTGGAAATCCTTAGTTGATATAAACTTTGGTATAAATTGGTTAATAATAGTGTGTAGCGAAAGAAAATTAATAAATATCCTTGATAGATGAGTCTTGTGATTGACTTGATGGATATGAGAACATAATTATGTTGTTGAATTCAGAAAAGTTTGAGCGGATAATATGAATTTGCTGAACTAGATATATTGACATGTTGAAAGGATTTATTATCGTTTGATAGAGATTATCGAATACAGATAAATTCAATTATGTGAGATATTCAGTGAAGGAAAATGGTTATTACCTTAGATTTCTTGTGACTGTGTTAACAAGTGACATGGATATAAAGTGAAAGAAATCTGTTTTGATGTGTGGAATTACCAATATAGGAAATTTTGATGAGTTATTTAATTAACTCGATTGATTGATAAAATATTGGATTGATATGATTCAAAGTGTATGTTGAAAAAGGGAATATACCATGACTGTTTATTGAATCCGTTGTGATGATTGAAAGTCTGGTTATATTATTGAGATTGTTAAGTGTTTATGAGATTTTAGTGGATCGAATGATGTGGGTATGTCAACTTTGTGGGACAAATTGAACTTGTTGAAATGCTGATATCTCGATTAATTATAAAGATTGGATTGGAGCATATATGTGATTGTGACTAGTTCTTGGAACTATAAAAAGGAGATTATCTTTGTGTTAGCTTATCAACTTCATAAATTTGATTTTGATAGATGAAAAGTTGAGACATGTTGATTGTAGCAATGCGTTTAAAGTGGATTATCCAAAGTTGAGGATTGAAATTGATTGAAACAGTCTTGTATTTGACCGTTGTTTTGTGCCATTTGATGGACTTATTAACTTTGTAAAGTATTATATACTTTTGATGAGATGAGATGGTGTTTGATGCACAAAGATTAGATTATTGATATTAATAATGATAACTTGAGTTTCCTGAGAGGAATTAATCATTATGACTTGAAGTTTACAGTTGATGTCGTATTGTGAATTTGGAGACAGTGTTTAGATGGTATTAAATGATTGTTGAACAACTCTAGAGAATTAAAGATTATTAATCTTGAGTTCGAGCAGTAGATTTAAAACTTTTGAGATGTAACTTTGACTGAGCCTTTTAGTCGAATATGATTATTAATCATTCGGGAAGTGTTGAATTGGGTTGAAACAAGATTTGACTTTGTGTTGTGATACAATTCTGTTGTTATGTAATAAAATGAAATTGCTTCCCATTGTGTTTATTAATTCTGTTGAAATAAAATCGATTGATGATATAAAAATCCAAGTGGCACTTAGGTGATTGGGATTAGTGTTTGATAGTGAGGAAAACTTTTGAGTTTGACATGTTGATTGAGACAAATTGTAATGCGGATACTTGATGATTGATCTGTTTGGAATAATTTGTATAATTTGACTTGAGGGATGTGAGAAGGATTATTCCTTGAACTGATTGTAATTGTGAACCGATACATGTGCTGGGGGAACAGATAGGAGTATATATATATATTGGGATATGTGAATGTGGAAAGAATTCAAAACATGTAATTACCTGTATAAGTTGCTCACGGAGTAACGTGTGACGTGTGTATCTATTATGAGCCAGTAGTTAATGATGGTACCTTGACTTGGAGTTTATAACAATTGTTTTGGCCTTAAACTCATGGAGTCATTGTTGATGGATAAATTAAATCAAAGATTTGATTGTGAGACTTGGTATTTCTTGGAACCTTTGCTGGATTTTGATGGGATTTATCCAAAATGTGATAAGAGATCTTTCCAGAATTAATGGAGTGAGAGAAACTGTTATTGAACTGTGTTAGTGGATTAAATACTATCTAGTCTTGTATGGAATTCAGTTGATTTGAGATTATCAAGATGTAATTCTTATTAAAAACTTCTGAGTGATTGTTGATTGATTATATATTTGAGGATTATATAAAGATTTGAAATTATTATATCGATAGATTGTCATGGATCGAATGTGACATTGTCGTGGATTCTGATAATTGGGTTTTGAGTATAAAGCGGTGTATTGACTGGATATGCGATTGTGTCATTTCAAGTATTGAGCTGAATTATATTTCGGGGACGAAATCTTTTTAAGGGGGAGAGATTTGTAACATCCGAAATCTGGGCCTAGAAGTTTTATAATGATTTCCCGAATTTAATTATTGTTTATGTGTTAGGAAATTATTTTGTTGGGTTTGTTGAAAATAAATAGGTAAAATAAGTTCAGGACTAATAGTGGTTAGTAAAATATTAATTGTTTTAAATTAGTATAGTTGACGGAACAATAAAATGTTTGGACTCGCAAATGGTTTTCGGGTTCCAGACAATAGGTTGAGAAGGGGTATTAAATTATACCCGTATATTGAAGTCGGTTAAAAATCTAAACCGACCTATTTCATTTATTTGGTTTCCTGCTTCTATTTTGTTCCTGATGAAAACCAAAAACCTATACACACATGAAATTGAAAGCAAAAGAGAAAGGAAGCTTGCAATTAACTTGATTTTTTATCATCATCATCAGATAATCATAGTCATCATCTTGTTCATCAATTAGGTGGTAAGTGTTCTTCATTTATATGCTACAAATGTTAAGGTTTATGATTTGTGATGATGATTGATGATGATATGTGATGATTATTATTGTTAGAAAGTGTTATTTGATGCACATAATCGATTAGAAAGCAGGAGTGATTGAATTGAGTTGTTTTGATTCGGATTTGGGTGATTTTAAAAGCTGTTCGCAGGCTGCTGGAAAACACCAGGTCGCGACGCGACGTAACAAGATCACGACGCGATGTAGTATATATCGCGACGCGATTAGGGTAGTTTCGCGACGCGATTGAATATAGATAGCGACGCGATTTGTGATCCATTGCGCCGCGATTTGTACCTGATCAGACCAGTTTCATTTCTACTTATGTGTATGGGCTGTTGTTAGTATACAAGCTGTATATTAATTAGTAAACAATCTGTATTATAATAAACTGAGGCTAATGAGTTAATTTAACAAGTAAAGTAGGTGATTTTCTTAGAATTCAAGTACTTGTGATATCTAAGAGTTCGTGATTGTGTGATAAAGTGCTAAATGTTTAGCTGTGATAGCATGACTGTGATATAGTTTAAGTACTTGAAATATGATATTTCACATGAGTTTAATACTCTTGTTAGTATTCAAGTGCTTAGGTAATCTGAACATATTGTGATTAAATAATGAGATGATTGATTTTGTAAAGAGATTATTATATAATTAATATCAGTTGGAGACAAGTTATTAACTTGTGTTGTTTGGTGGTGATTTCAGATATACAGAGAAGACTCAGTGACTTTAGACTACTGAGTGGACTACTGAGGTAACGGTGAGTGGATCGATAACCCTCAGTTTGATTTAGTTGTAACAGGTTTGTTACAACGGGTGATTGTATTATTACTGCTGTTGATTTCCATTGATGATTATGGTTTATTAGTAATAATACTGTGGGTATATTGTTGACCTGATATGATGACCTGTTGAGTGTGTTGAAAAGTGATCACGTGATATATTGCCATAGTGCATTGATGATTAGTGACTTGATGATTTGTGATAAGTGATATGGAGGCCAGGCATGGGGCTGGGCTTGGGTTGCTATTGGTTGGATGACACAGGGTCTTAGTACAAGTTTTATTGTCGTAGCCTGTGTTGTATGAGTAATAGCACCAAGTAGTCGGTTAAACCTCTGTATGGGCCTGCAGCTGGTTTGAAAGTGTTCTTTGAGGATGATACTCAAGAACCACCGGTCCTCTATGGTGATAAGTGATAATGATGTGATAAGTGATAAACAGTTGAGTTGTGTGCATATAATTATTTGTTGTACACAAGTGTGTTATGCTAAGTCAGTCTGTTGATTGTTGATTTACTCACTTAGCAGTTGTGCTAATCCCACCACTTTAAATACTTCTTGCAGGTTATGATTAGATAATTGATTGAGCAAGAAGCTGTTGATCTGGATGGAATGTTTGAAGAACATGCGTAGACTCTGATATCCGATTTGATTAAATCAGTTGTGTTGGTGATTATATAACACCTCATTTGTAGTATTTTGATTTAAAGAATATTAAACTGTTATGTATAAAGTTTGAAAGTTTGAAAAGGTTGTTGTACTTTTGATGTAATGTACGTTAATATATTGAGACCTACGCTTCCGAGTTAAATAATATTATAATGATGTTCATTGAAATGAGGGGTGTTATAAGTTGGTATCAGAGCATAGGTTTGGGTGAATTGAACAGTGGTAAGTGTTCAATCCCAAATCTATGGTTGTGTTGGTCAAACATTCCAGATGTGGGATTTAGCTGTGTTGGGAATCGGTTAGTATATTAAGTACTAACGATTGACAGATTTGTGAGTTGTTGTTTTGAGTACAGGTATGGCAGAAAACGAGCACCTGACCAGTACCCTCAACAATTCCCCGAGATTGGATGTCCTTGATACAGAGAAACATGGTCAGACAGATGCATCATTCTCAGTTGAGGAGCATACAGTTAGAGATGAGTATGTATTACATGTTGGATCTTCTCAGCAGCATTTACAGTCGCAGTATCATGTTATGAGTACTGATTCCCTACCTATAGTGTCATCATTAAGGCCTATTGATTATCAGGTACCAGTGTTTCTATCACCATATCAACAGAGAACGGGTTGTTCATTTAAAACTTTTATGTCTTGTAAACCTTCAAATTATTATGGAACTTTTGATCCATCTGTTACACTTGAGTGGTTACGGGATAGTGAGAGAAAATTGGAGATATGCCAATGTGAGGAGGAAATTAAAGTTTCTTATGCAGAACAGCTTTTGAAAGGACAGGCAATGTTTTGGTGGGATTCGATTACAGCAAATTTGACAAAACAACAGAAAGCATCTATTTGATGGAGTGATTTCTATAATGCGGTATGTCGACAGTATTGTTCTGAGTTTGATGTGTCACGTATTAGACAGGAATTCATGGGATTACATTTGACTGATGAGATGACTATAGATGAGTTGATTGCACTGTTTACAGAGAAATTGAGGTTTGTGCAGCAATGGGTACCAAATGATAGAACTAAGATAGATCATTTTGTTGAAGCATTACCACCTGAATATCGTACGACAGTGAGATTGGCAAGTTCTCTTGCAGATGCTTTTGCTTTAGCCCGTTTGGTGGATAGTCACTTACGAGCTCAGAATAAGGAAAAGATTGTATATTCAGCTGAAAGTGAACCTTCTGATAAAGGTAAACATAAAAGACAGAGCAGAAAGTCAAAGGTTCATAGTGTTTCGGGTGATCGATCTCTTTGGTGTAATGATTGTAAATCCAGACATACGGGAAAGTGTACTTCCCAAACTACTAGATGCATTAAGTGTGGATTGATTGGACATAAAGTCAGGAATTGTAATTATCCTGAGAAAGTATGTTGGAATTGTCAGAAAGAAGGTCATCATGCGGGGCAGTGTCCAGAGGAGATAAGTCAGGGTTCGGGTTTGGTCGGTGCATCGTCGTCTTCTGGCCATAAGCGGAGGAATCTGCAGTCAGCAGCTGGCAGATTTTCTGATGACAGTTGATAAAGCTGTCAGGACGGTTGACATCATTACAGGTATTTCTGTATTTACCTTGTACTGGTGTGTGTTTATATAAATTGGAACTAAATGTTCATGTATATTGTGATTATGTGATAAATTGGAAGTGACCCTTAGTGATTCTAATTCTTTTAGAATAAAGATAGTTGAGAATGAAATAATTTCTGTTACTGTGTTAGTGACTGAAATTAAGTGTTTGATATAAGGTTATGATATTGATGCTCTGTGTTAGTGGAAATCCTTAGTTGATATAAACTTTGGTATAAATTGGGCAAATAATAGTGTGTAGCGAAAGAAAATTAATAAATATCCTTGATAGATGAGTCTTGTGATTGACTTGATGGATATGAGAACATAATTATGTTGTTGAATTCAGAATAGTTTGAGCGGATAATATGAATTTGATGAACTAGATATATTGACATGTTGAAAGGATTTATTATCATTTGATAGAGATTATCGAATACAGATAAATTCAATTATGTGAGATATTCAGTGAAGGAAAATGGTTATTACCTTAGATTTCTTGTGACTGTGTTAACAAGTGACATGGATATAAAGTGAAAGAAATCTGTTTTGATGTGTGGAATTACCAATATAAGAAATTTTGATGAGTTATTTAATTAACTCGATTGATTGATAAAATATTGGATTGATATGATTCAAAGTGTATGTTGAAAAAGGGAATATACCATGACTGTTTATTGAATCCGTTGTGATGATTGAAAGTCTAGTTATATTATTGAGATTGTTAAGTGTTTATGAGATTTTTGTGGATCGAATGATGTGGGTATGTCAACTTTGTGGGACAAATTGAACTTGTTGAAATGCTGATATCTCGATTAATTATAAAGATTGGATTGGAGCATATATGTGATTGTGACTAGTTCTTGGAACTATAAAAAGGAGATTATATTTGTGTTAGCTTATCAACTTCATAAATTTGATTTTGATAGATGAAAAGTTGAGACATGTTGATTGTAGCAATGAGTTTAAAGTGGATTATCCAAAGTTGAGGATTGAAATTGATTGAAACAGTCTTGTATTTGACCGTTGTTTTGTGCCATTTGATGGACTTATTAACTTTGTAAAGTATTATATACTTTTGATGAGATGAGATGGTGTTTGATGCACAAAGATTAGATTATTGATATTAATAATGATAACTTGAGTTTCCTTAGAGGAATTAATCATTATGACTTGAAGTTTACAGTTGATGTCGTATTGTGAATTTGGAGACAGTGTTTAGATGGTATTAAATGATTGTTGAACAACTCTAGAGAATTAAAGATTATTAATCTTGAGTTCGAGCAGTAGATTTAACACTTTTGAGATGTGACTTTGACTGAGCCTTTTAGTCGAATATGATTATTAATCATTCGGGAAGTGTTGAATTGGGTTGAAACAAGATTTGACTTTGTGTTGTGATACAATTCTGTTGTTATGTAATAAACTGAAATTGCTTCTCATTGTGTTTATTAATTCTGTTGAAATAAAATCGATTGATGATATAAAAATCCAAGTGGCACTTAGGTGATTGGGATTAGTGTTTGATAGTGAGGAAAACTTTTGAGTTTGACATGTTGATTGAGACAAATTGTAATGCGGATACCTGATGATTGATCTGTTTGGAATAATTTGTATAATTTGACTTGAGGGATGTGAGAAGGATTATTCCTTGAACTGATTGTAATTGTGAACCGATACATGTGCTGGGGGAACAGATAGGAGTATATATATATATATATTGGGATATGTGAATGTGGAAAGAATTCAAAACATGTAATTACCTGTATAAGTTGCTCACGGAGTAACGTGTGACGTGTGTATCTATTATGAGCCAGTAGTTAATGATGGTACCTTGACTTGGAGTTTATAACAATTGTTTTGGCCTTAAACTCATGGAGACATTGTTGATGGATAAATTAAATCAAAGATTTGATTGTGAGACTTGGTATTTCTTGGAACCTTTGCTGGATTTTGATGGGATTTATCCAAAATGTGATAAGAGATCTTTCCAGAATTAATGGAGTGAGAGAAACTGTTATTGAACTGTGTTAGTGGATTAAATACTATCTAGTCTTGTATGGAATTCAGTTGATTTGAGATTATCAAGATGTAATTCTTATTAAAAACTTCTGAGTGATTGTTGATTGATTATATATTTGAGGATTATATAAAGATTTGAAATTATTATATCGATAGATTGTCATGGATCGAATGTGACATTGTCGTGGATTCTGATAATTGGGTTTTGAGTATAAAGCGGTGTATTGACTGGATATGCGATTGTGTCATTTCAAGTATTGAGCTGAATTATATTTCGGGGACGAAATCTTTTTAAGGGGGAGAGATTTGTAACATCCGAAATCTGGGCCTAGAAGTTTTATAATGATTTCCCGAATTTAATTATTGTTTATGTGTTAGGAAATTATTTTGTTGGGTTTGTTGAAAATAAATAGGTAAAATAAGTTCAGGACTAATAGTGGTTAGTAAAATATTAATTGTTTTAAATTAGTATAGTTAACGGAACAATAAAATGTTTGGACTCGCAAATGGTTTTCGGGTTCCAGACAATAGGTTGAGAAGGGGTATTAAATTATACCCGTATATTGAAGTCGGTTAAAAATCTAAACCGACCTATTTCATTTATTTGGTTTCCTGCTTCTATTTTGTTCCTGATGAAAACCAAAAACCTATACACACATGAAATTGAAAGCAAAAGAGAAAGGAAGCTTGCAATTAACTTGATTTTTTATCATCATAGTCATCATCTTGTTCATCAATTAGGTGGTAAGTGTTCTTCATTTATATGCTACAAATGTTAGGGTTTATGATTTGTGATGATGATTGATGATGATATGTGATGATTATTATTGTTAGAAAGTGTTATTTGATGCACATAATCGATTAGAAAGCAGGAGTGATTGAATTGAGTAGTTTTGATTCGGATTTGGGTGATTTTAAAAGCTGTTCGCAGGCTGCTGGAAAACACCAGGTCGCGACGCGACGTAACAAGATCACGACGCGATGTAGTATATATCGCGACGCGATTAGGGTAGTTTCGCGACGCGATTGAATATAGATAGCGACGCGATTTGTGGTCCATTGCGCTGCGATTTGTACCTGATCAGACCAGTTTCATTTCTACTTATGTGTATGGGCTGTTGTTAGTATACAAGCTGTATATTAATTAGTAAACAATCTGTATTATAATAAATTGAGGCTAATGAGTTAATTTAACAAGTAAAGTAGGTGATTTTCTTAGAATTCAAGTACTTGTGATATCTAAGAGTTCGTGATTGTGTGATAAAGTGCTAAATGTTTAGCTGTGATAGCATGACTGTGATATAGTTTAAGTACTTGAAATATGATATTTCACATGAGTTTAATACTCTTGTTAGTATTCAAGTGCTTAGGTAATCTGAACATATTGTGATTAAATAATGAGATGATTGATTTTGTAAAGAGATTATTATATAATTAATATCAGTTGGAGACAAGTTATTAACTTGTGTTGTTTGGTGGTGATTTCAGATATACAGAGAAGACACAGTGACATTAGACTACTGAGTGGACTACTGAGGTAACGGTGAGTGGATCGATAACCCTCAGTTTGATTTAGTTGTAACAGGTTTGTTACAACGGGTGATTGTATTATTACTGCTGTTGATTTCCATTGATGATTATGGTTTATTAGTAATAATACTGTGGCTATATTTTTGACCTGATATGATGACCTGTTGAGTGTGTTGAAAAGTGATCACGTGATATATTGCCATAGTGCATTGATGATTAGTGACTTGATGATTTGTGATAAGTGATATGGAGGCCAGGCATGGGGCTGGGCTTGGGTTGCTATTGGTTAGATAACACAGGGTCTTAGTACAAGTTTTATTGTCGTAGCCTGTGTTGTATGAGTAATAGCACCAAGTAGTCGGTTAAACCTCGGTATGGGCCTGCAGCTGGTTTGAAAGTGTTCTTTGAGGATGATACTCAAGAACCACCGGTCCTCTATGGTGATAAGTGATAATGATGTGATAAGTGAAAAACAGTTGAGTTGTGTGCATATACTTATTTGTTGTACACAAGTGTGTTATGCTGAGTCAGTCTGTTGATTGTTGATTTACTCACTTAGCAGTTGTGCTAATCCCACCACTTTAAATACTTCTTGCAGGTTATGATTAGATAATTGATTGAGCAAGAAGCTGTTGATCTGGATGGAATGTTTGAAGAACATGTGTAGACTCTGATATCCGATTTGATTAAATCAGTTGTGTTGGTGATTATATAACACCTCATTTGTAGTATTTTGATTTAAAGAATATTAAACTGTTATGTATAAAGTTTGAAAGTTTGAAAAGGTTGTTATACTTTTGATGTAATGTACGTTAATATATTGAGACCTACGCTTCCGAGTCAAATAATATTATAATGATGTTTATTGAAATGAGGGGTGTTATAAGTTGGTATCAGAGCATAGGTTTGGGTGAATTGAACAGTGGTAAGTGTTCAATCCCAAATCTATGGTTGTGTTGGTCAAACATTCCAGATGTGGGATTTAGCTGTGTTGGGAATCGGTTAGTATATTAAGTACTAACGATTGACAGATTTGTGAGTTGTTGTTTTGAGTACAGGTATGGCAAAAACGAGCACCTGACCAGTACCCTCAACAGTTCCCCGAGATTGGATGTCCTTGATACAGAGAACACATGGTCAGACAGATGCATCATTCTCAGTTGAGGAGCATACAGTTAGAGATGAGTATGTATTACATGTTGGATCTTCTCAGCAGCATTTACAGTCGCAGTATCATGTTATGAGTACTGATTCCCTACCTATAGTGTCATCGTTAAGGCCTATTGATTATCAGGTACCAGTGATTCTATCACCATATCAACAGAGAACGGGTTGTTCATTTAAAACTTTTATGTCTTGTAAACCTTCAAATTATTATGGAACTTTTGATCCATCTGTTACACTTGAGTGGTTACGGGATACTGAGAGAAAATCGGAGATATGCCAATGTGAGGAGGAAATTAAAGTTTCTTATGCAGAACAGCTTTTGAAAGGACAGGCAATGTTTTGGTGGGATTCGATTACAGCAAATTTGACAAAACAACAGAAAGCATCTATTCGATGGAGTGATTTCTATAATGCGGTATGTCGACAGTATTGTTATGAGTTTGATGTGTCACGTATTAGACAGGAATTCATGGGATTACATTTGACTGATGAGATGACTATAGATGAGTTGATTGCACTATTTACAGAGAAATTGAGGTTTGTGCAGCAATGGGTACCAAATGATAGAACTAAGATAGATCATTTTGTTGAAGCATTACCACCTGAATATTGTACGACAGTGAGATTGGCAAGTTCTCTTGCAGATGCTTTTGCTTTAGCCCGTTTGGTGGATAGTGACTTACGAGCTCAAAATAAGGAAAAGATTGTATATTCAGCTGAAACTGAACCTTCTGATAAACGTAAACATAAAAGACAGAGCAGAAAGTCAAAGGGTCATAGTGTTTCGGGTGATCGATCTCTTTGGTGTAATGATTGTAAATCCAGACATACGGGAAAGTGTACTTCCCAAACTACTAGATGCATTAAGTGTGGATTGATTGGACATAAAGTCAGGAATTGTAATTATCCTGAGAAAGTATGTTGGAATTGTCAGAAAGAAGGTCATCATGCGGGGCAGTGTCCGGAGGAGATAAGTCAGGGTTCGGGTTTGGTCGGTGCATCGTCGTCTTCTGGCCATAAGCGGAGGAATCTGCAGTCAGCAGCTGGCAGATTTTCTGATGACAGTTGATAAAGCTGTCAGGACGGTTGACATCATTATAGGTATTTCTGTATTTACCTTGTACTGGTGTGTGTTTATATAAATTGGAACTAAATGTTCATGTATATTGTGATTATGTGATAAATTGGAAGTGACCCTTAGTGATTCTAATTCTTTTAGAATAAAGATAGTTGAGAATGAAATAATTTCTGTTACTGTGTTAGTGACTGAAATTAAGTGTTTGATATAAGGTTATGATATTGATGCTCTGTGTTAGTGGAAATCCTTAGTTGATATAAACTTTGGTATAAATTGGGCAAATAATAGTGTGTAGCGAAAGAAAATTAATAAATATCCTTGATAGATGAGTCTTGTGATTGACTTGATGGATATGAGAACATAATTATGTTGTTGAATTCAGAAAAGTTTGAGCGGATAATATGAATTTGCTGAACTAGATATATTGACATGTTGAAAGGATTTATTATCGTTTGATAGAGATTATCGAATACAGATAAATTCAATTATGTGAGATATTCAGTGAAGGAAAATGGTTATTACCTTAGATTTCTTGTGACTGTGTTAACAAGTGACATGGATATAAAGTGAAAGAAATCTGTTTTGATGTGCGGAATTGCCAATATAGGAAATTTTGATGAGTTATTTAATTAAATCGATTGATTGATAAAATACTGGATTGATATGATTCAAAGTGTATGTTGAAAAAGGGAATATACCCATGACTGTTTATTGAATCCGTTGTGATGATTGAAAGTCTGGTTATATTATTGAGATTGTTAAGTGTTTATGAGATTTTAGTGGATCGAATGATGTGGGTATGTCAACTTTGTGGGACAAATTGAACTTGTTGAAATGCTAATATCTCGATTAATTATAAAGATTGGATTGGAGCATATATGTGATTGTGACTAGTTCTTGGAACTATAAAAAGGAGATTATCTTTGTGTTAGCTTATCAACTTCATAAATTTGATTTTGATAGATGAAAAGTTGAGACATGTTGATTGTAGCAATGAGTTTAAAGTGGATTATCCAAAGTTGAGGATTGAAATTGATTGAAACAGTCTTGTATTTGACCGTTGTTTTGTGCCATTTGATGGACTTATTAACTTTGTAAAGTATTATATACTTTTGATGTGATGAGATGGTGTTTGATGCACAAAGATTAGATTATTGATATTAATAATGATAACTTGTGTTACCTGAGAGGAATTAATCATTATGACTTGAAGTTTACAGTTGATGTCGTATTGTGAATCTGGAGACAGTGTTTAGATGGTATTAAATGATTGTTGAAAAACTCTAGAGAATTAAAGATTATTAATCTTGAGTTCGAGCAGTAGATTTAAAACTTTTGAGATGTGACTTTGACTGAGCCTTTTAGTCGAATATGATTATTAATCATTCGGGAAGTGTTGAATTGGGTTGAAACAAGATTTGACTTTGTGTTGTGATACAATTCTGTTGTTATGTAATAAACTGAAATTGCTTCCCATTGTGTTTATTAATTCTGTTGAAATAAAATCGATTGATGATATAAAAATCCAAGTGGCACTTAGGTGATTGGGATTAGTGTTTGATAGTGAGGAAAACTTTTGAGGAAAACTTTAAGCTTTTATGCTAAGCATCGCTCCCATTGATGGCGGGCGGTTCACCGCCCGTAATGGGCTTTTTCACCGCCCGTAATGTGCATTTATATAGTAGTGTATGTATTTGGTTCGGCATTTTATTTGTGGTCCCAAATACACTCTTATTTGGTATGGGAGCTTAAACTGTGCTAAATACACGTATTTGGCACTGTATTTTGACTTTTGCAAAAAAGTTCATCCTAAAAAGTCACTTTTCTTGTAGTGGTATGTAGCGAACTAGTAATTTCTTTACATTGTATGTATTTTGATCAAATTAACGGTTGTAAGTGACGCCCAACGTGGAAGCTTATATAGACAACACGTGAAAAAAGTACCATAAAATACATAAAATGTAAAGAAATTACAAGTTTGTTACATACAATGGAAGCTCGAGTAGTTCGCTACATAAAGTGCTAAATGTTTAGCTGTGATAGCATGACTGTGATATAGTTTAAGTACTTGAAATATGATATTTCACATGAGTTTAATACTCTTGTTAGTATTCAAGTGCTTAGGTAATCTGAACATATTGTGATTAAATAATGAGATGATTGATTTTGTAAAGAGATTATTATATAATTAATATCAGTTGGAGACAAGTTATTAACTTGTGTTGTTTGGTGGTGATTTCAGATATACAGAGAAGACACAGTGACATTAGACTACTGAGTGGACTACTGAGGTAACGGTGAGTGGATCGATAACCCTCAGTTTGATTTAGTTGTAACAGGTTTGTTACAACGGGTGATTGTATTATTACTGCTGTTGATTTCCATTGATGATTATGGTTTATTAGTAATAATACTGTGGCTATATTTTTGACCTGATATGATGACCTGTTGAGTGTGTTGAAAAGTGATCACGTGATATATTGCCATAGTGCATTGATGATTAGTGACTTGATGATTTGTGATAAGTGATATGGAGGCCAGGCATGGGGCTGGGCTTGGGTTGCTATTGGTTAGATAACACAGGGTCTTAGTACAAGTTTTATTGTCGTAGCCTGTGTTGTATGAGTAATAGCACCAAGTAGTCGGTTAAACCTCGGTATGGGCCTGCAGCTGGTTTGAAAGTGTTCTTTGAGGATGATACTCAAGAACCACCGGTCCTCTATGGTGATAAGTGATAATGATGTGATAAGTGAAAAACAGTTGAGTTGTGTGCATATACTTATTTGTTGTACACAAGTGTGTTATGCTGAGTCAGTCTGTTGATTGTTGATTTACTCACTTAGCAGTTGTGCTAATCCCACCACTTTAAATACTTCTTGCAGGTTATGATTAGATAATTGATTGAGCAAGAAGCTGTTGATCTGGATGGAATGTTTGAAGAACATGTGTAGACTCTGATATCCGATTTGATTAAATTAGTTGTGTTGGTGATTATATAACACCTCATTTGTAGTATTTTGATTTAAAGAATATTAAACTGTTATGTATAAAGTTTGAAAGTTTGAAAAGGTTGTTATACTTTTGATGTAATGTACGTTAATATATTGAGACCTACGCTTCCGAGTCAAATAATATTATAATGATGTTTATTGAAATGAGGGGTGTTATAAGTTGGTATCAGAGCATAGGTTTGGGTGAATTGAACAGTGGTAAGTGTTCAATCCCAAATCTATGGTTGTGTTGGTCAAACATTCCAGATGTGGGATTTAGCTGTGTTGGGAATCGGTTAGTATATTAAGTACTAACGATTGACAGATTTGTGAGTTGTTGTTTTGAGTACAGGTATGGCAAAAACGAGCACCTGACCAGTACCCTCAACAGTTCCCCGAGATTGGATGTCCTTGATACAGAGAACACATGGTCAGACAGATGCATCATTCTCAGTTGAGGAGCATACAGTTAGAGATGAGTATGTATTACATGTTGGATCTTCTCAGCAGCATTTACAGTCGCAGTATCATGTTATGAGTACTGATTCCCTACCTATAGTGTCATCGTTAAGGCCTATTGATTATCAGGTACCAGTGATTCTATCACCATATCAACAGAGAACGGGTTGTTCATTTAAAACTTTTATGTCTTGTAAACCTTCAAATTATTATGGAACTTTTGATCCATCTGTTACACTTGAGTGGTTACGGGATACTGAGAGAAAATCGGAGATATGCCAATGTGAGGAGGAAATTAAAGTTTCTTATGCAGAACAGCTTTTGAAAGGACAGGCAATGTTTTGGTGGGATTCGATTACAGCAAATTTGACAAAACAACAGAAAGCATCTATTCGATGGAGTGATTTCTATAATGCGGTATGTCGACAGTATTGTTATGAGTTTGATGTGTCACGTATTAGACAGGAATTCATGGGATTACATTTGACTGATGAGATGACTATAGATGAGTTGATTGCACTATTTACAGAGAAATTGAGGTTTGTGCAGCAATGGGTACCAAATGATAGAACTAAGATAGATCATTTTGTTGAAGCATTACCACCTGAATATTGTACGACAGTGAGATTGGCAAGTTCTCTTGCAGATGCTTTTGCTTTAGCCCGTTTGGTGGATAGTGACTTACGAGCTCAAAATAAGGAAAAGATTGTATATTCAGCTGAAACTGAACCTTCTGATAAACGTAAACATAAAAGACAGAGCAGAAAGTCAAAGGGTCATAGTGTTTCGGGTGATCGATCTCTTTGGTGTAATGATTGTAAATCCAGACATACGGGAAAGTGTACTTCCCAAACTACTAGATGCATTAAGTGTGGATTGATTGGACATAAAGTCAGGAATTGTAATTATCCTGAGAAAGTATGTTGGAATTGTCAGAAAGAAGGTCATCATGCGGGGCAGTGTCCAGAGGAGATAAGTCAGGGTTCGGGTTTGGTCGGTGCATCGTCGTCTTCTGGCCATAAGCGGAGGAATCTGCAGTCAGCAGCTGGCAGATTTTCTGATGACAGTTGATAAAGCTGTCAGGACGGTTGACATCATTATAGGTATTTCTGTATTTACCTTGTACTGGTGTGTGTTTATATAAATTGGAACTAAATGTTCATGTATATTGTGATTATGTGATAAATTGGAAGTGACCCTTAGTGATTCTAATTCTTTTAGAATAAAGATAGTTGAGAATGAAATAATTTCTGTTACTGTGTTAGTGACTGAAATTAAGTGTTTGATATAAGGTTATGATATTGATGCTCTGTGTTAGTGGAAATCCTTAGTTGATATAAACTTTGGTATAAATTGGGCAAATAATAGTGTGTAGCGAAAGAAAATTAATAAATATCCTTGATAGATGAGTCTTGTGATTGACTTGATGGATATGAGAACATAATTATGTTGTTGAATTCAGAAAAGTTTGAGCGGATAATATGAATTTGCTGAACTAGATATATTGACATGTTGAAAGGATTTATTATCGTTTGATAGAGATTATCGAATACAGATAAATTCAATTATGTGAGATATTCAGTGAAGGAAAATGGTTATTACCTTAGATTTCTTGTGACTGTGTTAACAAGTGACATGGATATAAAGTGAAAGAAATCTGTTTTGATGTGCGGAATTGCCAATATAGGAAATTTTGATGAGTTATTTAATTAAATCGATTGATTGATAAAATACTGGATTGATATGATTCAAAGTGTATGTTGAAAAAGGGAATATACCCATGACTGTTTATTGAATCCGTTGTGATGATTGAAAGTCTGGTTATATTATTGAGATTGTTAAGTGTTTATGAGATTTTAGTGGATCGAATGATGTGGGTATGTCAACTTTGTGGGACAAATTGAACTTGTTGAAATGCTAATATCTCGATTAATTATAAAGATTGGATTGGAGCATATATGTGATTGTGACTAGTTCTTGGAACTATAAAAAGGAGATTATCTTTGTGTTAGCTTATCAACTTCATAAATTTGATTTTGATAGATGAAAAGTTGAGACATGTTGATTGTAGCAATGAGTTTAAAGTGGATTATCCAAAGTTGAGGATTGAAATTGATTGAAACAGTCTTGTATTTGACCGTTGTTTTGTGCCATTTGATGGACTTATTAACTTTGTAAAGTATTATATACTTTTGATGTGATGAGATGGTGTTTGATGCACAAAGATTAGATTATTGATATTAATAATGATAACTTGTGTTACCTGAGAGGAATTAATCATTATGACTTGAAGTTTACAGTTGATGTCGTATTGTGAATCTGGAGACAGTGTTTAGATGGTATTAAATGATTGTTGAAAAACTCTAGAGAATTAAAGATTATTAATCTTGAGTTCGAGCAGTAGATTTAAAACTTTTGAGATGTGACTTTGACTGAGCCTTTTAGTCGAATATGATTATTAATCATTCGGGAAGTGTTGAATTGGGTTGAAACAAGATTTGACTTTGTGTTGTGATACAATTCTGTTGTTATGTAATAAACTGAAATTGCTTCCCATTGTGTTTATTAATTCTGTTGAAATAAAATCGATTGATGATATAAAAATCCAAGTGGCACTTAGGTGATTGGGATTAGTGTTTGATAGTGAGGAAAACTTTTGAGGAAAACTTTAAGCTTTTATGCTAAGCATCGCTCCCATTGATGGCGGGCGGTTCACCGCCCGTAATGGGCTTTTTCACCGCCCGTAATGTGCATTTATATAGTAGTGTATGTATTTGGTTCGGCATTTTATTTGTGGTCCCAAATACACTCTTATTTGGTATGGGAGCTTAAACTGTGCTAAATACACGTATTTGGCACTGTATTTTGACTTTTGCAAAAAAGTTCGTCCTAAAAAGTCACTTTTCTTGTAGTGGTATGTAGCGAACTAGTAATTTCTTTACATTGTATGTATTTTGATCAAATTAACGGTTGTAAGTGACGCCCAACGTGGAAGCTTATATAGACAACACGTGAAAAAAGTACCATAAAATACATAAAATGTAAAGAAATTACAAGTTTGTTACATACAATGGAAGCTCGAGTAGTTCGCTACATAACATGAATGTCAGACCATACTTTGATATATTTCCACGCACTAAACCCTAAGAGAAAATTGTCTATTTTGTTCTTAAACTTATAACATACATGTTTAAGAAGATTGTACAACTCACATTGTGTTTTTGAATTTGGTTTAGGGAAGAAAAGAAAAAGAGAGAAATGATATAACTATAATTTCTGTTATTTAGCTTATTTAAGGGGGGGGGGGGGGGGGGGGGGTGGGGGGGGGGGTGGGGGGAAAGGAAGACAAGGGAAGAGAAAGGAAGTCCTTAGTTCAATTTTTGTCCAAATTTTTCCATCTAAATGTAGAATGATTAGGAAGAAACCATTCTTTTCTTTTCTAATTCTTCCAACTTGTGAACACATCATAATCAAATGTCTTCCTTCATTTTACCTTTTTTTCTTCTTTTATTTATTCATTTTTCTTCTTTTCCTCTTATTTTTAAACTCAAGAACACACTGTCATTGTTTTATATAAGTTACTACCTTATATATGTGGGGGATGATATCATTGCTTGATATGAATAGAGATGACAATTGTCACATGATCCATCCACTTAATGATGAATACGTACGATCTAAATGGTTGAATAGTGGATATGGATATGAATGTGGATGATTCGTGAATGACAATTTATCTATAGATTTATCCATTTTCACCCAAATACATATATACATACATACATACATACATAAATATATACAAATGCAGATACATACTTATACATTTACATACCCACATGTACGTATGCCATTATACAGGCCATGTAACACACCAATTTTCGAGGTATCATTTTAGTGTACACAAAAATATATTTATTACGAAGTATTATTAATTAAATGATACAATATAATATAAAACGTAAATGGTTCCTCAGTTACAGACTGTATGAATTAAGGGGTAAGGAATTAATTATAAGCAAACATGTGTATAGTTCTATCCTTATTTTATTTGTCTCTAAAAACTTCCAGAGCCCGATTCGTGAGGAGTAAAAACGCAGAGATCAAGCAACATCATCAATTCATCAATTTCATTTCTAATTCAAGCTTCTAATCATCACCTCTTCTATCTTCTCTTCAATTGTAAGTTGAAATTCTTTCACTTTCTAACCTAGAAAATGGGGTTTTAGTGAGGGTTAGTTAATTGAAGTTGTTAATCCGAAATTAGGGTTTCAAATGGTTATAATTGGTTGTAATTAGTGTTGTTATGAAGATTAGTAAGTATAATATACATTAATTATGATGAAGTCACTAGTTATTGTTATTGGTGATTTTAAGAGTTTTAATAAAAATTATTGTGAATTCATAATAAGTATGCAAGAATGTAACTAGTGATAATAATAAAGTCTTGATATGAATATTAACAAGAATTCATATAGAGATATAAATGAGTTAGTGTAATTATAAAAGATGTAGCTTTGATTGATTAGTTAAGATTTACTAGATCAACCAAAGTGAGGGATGGATTTAAAAGTGATTGATAATAGAGATTATGATTTCTTGATGCTAAATGTACTATATTATTGTTATGTGTTATGTAATTAGGTGACTAAAGGAGTGAACTCATATCATCGATCATTTGTGTAACTTCATCACATAAGCATCAAGGTGAGTATTATGAGGATTAATTAAGTGATGGTTATGCATTCCGGATTGCTTCTGAGCAAGAGGTTTGTACAATCAAGTGATTGTGTATTATTAACTTGTTTTAGTTTCCAATTATTAATTTTTGTTGTGATTTATGTGAAATGGACAATTGTGTAGAGATTTGCTAGTTTTACTAGCCTTATGATGTTAAGCTTGATATGCATATTATTGTGGTATGTTATCAAGCTATTATGATATTAAGAGCCGTGGATCCACATAGAGTTTAAATCTCTACCATTGTTCCAGTAGTTATTTGTTTAGGATTTATATGATTATGATGTTGTGATGTGCATTGCTTAGTTAATTGCTCATAAGCTCACTAAGCAAATATATTTACTCTTTTATATGTTGAAATTATGTAGGTACTAGTGGGCAACGAGAAGGGAAGGGAATTAAGAAAGAGTAACGTGGATTCGCTTGCTTTTGTGTATGAGTAGCAAGCCTTCTCTTTATATTTATCGTTGTGTTTTCGACTTGTATAAATCGCCCACTTGTCACATTTTGAAGTTAAACATGTTAGTGTGTCAAACTTATGGTTTTGTTATGGTTTGACTCTTAAAAGTCAAAGCCGAACGTTAAGATGTTATGTTATGATGTGAATAATGTATAATGTCTTAAAGTAGTAGAATTGTTAATTGTTGAGTTATAAAAGTGGTAAAAGGGTCAAATTGTGTTTTGGTTGAAGTTTGGTGATGAAGTGTAGTTTAATGCTCTCATTGGTCAATTAGGGGTTATAGTTGACTAATGAATGGGTTAAAACAGCCCCATTGTCATAAATGGGTTAAAAGTGTCAAATGGGTCGTTAATGACCCTAGTGAGTAAATAGAGTTAGACTATGGATACGGAACCTTGGTTGTTTGCATTAAGTTTGTTTTGATATGTTGATAAAGTGGTCAAAAGCTCAAGGTCACCAAATGTGTGGTTTGTGATTTGAGTCGTCACCCAAAAGTGCTCAAAATGGGCGAAATTGGGTTAGATGTCTAAATTGGTCATTTTTGTGAAAATCGAAAAAGTGTTAAAAAGAATAGTTTTATATTGTTCTAGTGAATGTGTGTGCAAAATTTTTGGTTGTAACTCAAATCGAGTTTAAAGTTATGCACGTGTAAAGTTTTTATATTTTTTTTAGTTTGGTGCAGGCCTGGTACATCATGAACTACCCGGCTGGTAAACATGCGTACCCGGCGGGTAGCTTGACTACCCGGCTGGTAAAAATGGCTTTAAAACTGAGTTTGCTTCTGTTACCACATTTGGTAATTCGCCCGGCTGGTTCGAGTTGTACCCGGCTGGTACTGTCACTACCCGACGGGTACTCACCTATTTTTGGTGAATTTTGTTTTAAGCTACAATTTAACACTTAGAGTTAAGTGGGGACCTAATATGTATACAATTATGTAGTGGGACATTGTTAAGAGTATTTTAACAATATAAAAAAAAAAATCATAAGTTTCGGGGCGTTTCAGGACAACCCGGAGAATATAATGGCCCAGTGCTAGAATAAAAAAAAAAGGTCCTTTAGACACGATATATATCTCAAATAAAAAGTTGAGTCCCTACTATAAGATTATTATAAGCATTAACATTATTAAAATATTAATTAAAACAAGCGTAACAAAGTCTCATACATAAATGCATAAAATCTTACTATTTAAAGGAACTATTTACTACTTAAATTCAACTCTTTATCTCTTGTTAAGTTTTTCATATCTGGGTTGTTGTTTAGGTTGCATGATGTTTGATATTAACACAATTCAACAATAAGTGAGAAGTCTAAATCAGTAAATCTAATTCATATAAAGTTCAAAAGTAACAACGTATAAAATCATTCATATTATATAATGTCAGATAATTACAGGCTTAATATATAACTTGAATAATTAAACTAATAAGATATAAATAAAAAAATAAAATATTCAAGAATTAAAGACATTAAAAAAGGACACATAAATGTGCGGTTGTAATAATCAATGTAATGGCAAAAAGAAGTAACGGCAGTTTTGAGTTTCGAAGAATGGCTATTGGGGGAGATTATCTTTTTAAGAATCAGGTAAGGATCTGAGGGGCTAAGCCTATTTGAGGGGCAGGTGGAGGAAGATCCCCACCATCCATTTTATGATTCAGTGGTTCATATGAGTCAATGACGGCGCCCCAGCGGTCAGTCGGATTTTACTCCGGTCGTTGGTCCGGCCAACTAGGGCGTGCACCAGTGAGTGTTTTATATTTATAATGTGGGGATCCTAAGTTTTATACTACTTATAGACCTAAAAGGGCAGTAAGCGGTACGTATGACTCATGTGTCATTCTTCAAACTACAACGGGCATGGGATCTTAGGTGGATTAGTCATCTTTTGTAATTTAGCTGGATTTTTAAAACTTTTTGATAGGGGTTTTGGTTTACCTAATTAACTACTGAAATTAAAAACTAAATTAAAGGTGGTTTGTATGGAGAACGCAGAGAAATCAGGATAAGGAATGTGTTTACTGTGACTACTGCAATGTTATTTAATGAATAATTATGAGGGATAAGGCTACTAGTTGTGATGACTAATTCCAGTGGGATCGAGTTCTGGAAACTTAACTGATATAAAGTATTGTGCCTACGGCCTTTCCTAGGCTTTTCCACGTATTTGTACTACACCAGTGGTGGTTCCAACGCTATACCGGATACTCAGACGTTTTAGGGCTTTTCCGTTATACCAATTAGGGTTCCATATTACTCTACTGGACGTTTACTTATATTTCTCAATGAGCTATAACTACGATCCTATTAAGTACCTAACGTAGAGTTGTCCGCAATCAGATACAGAATATGTCACATGGATAATAGTTATAGAGTGTACAGTACACCGGAAGTTCTCCCAAATGTACAGACCAATTCAACTGACAACTATCCTCAAATCCAGGTCCCCAATCTCAGACATCAGAGACGTCTGTATCATGGCATGAATTGTTCAGTAAACAAGAACATGAACGGGGATTAACCCGCTGAACCGGTTGGGAGAGTTTGTCTAACGATCAGTTGAATTGTTCATCATTAATAATATAAATCATCACAGCTATTGCATACATGTTACCTATCTGTATTGATTCTAAATCATTCATGAAAACCTAATCATTCAGTCGGTGACAGTGGAGATATCTAGCATACAGTACCTAAGCAACAATTAAACAAGAATAAGCAATAGAGCGGTATACTAGCATCATATCAGCTGACCTAAAGATTAAATCATGGATATCCCGGAAGTTGTCCCTAAGATATGCAACAAACAAACATGAACCTAATCTATCTCTACTCTTATGCTCTGTGTCTCTCAGATGTGTTTTAATCAAGAGAACAGCAGCCATGTCGAGTTCATTGATCATCATACACTAAATAGTTGGAATTCCTACTTCTAACAATTGGCCAGGTTCTAGGGAGGAGGATTCAAACCACAGCATAAGTTGGATAGATAATGTAACATCCACTTTTTGGGCCTAGTTGTAATGTGGTATTTTATTAGATTTTAAATTATTATTTAAGTGTGTTAGAAATAATTTATATTATTTAATTATGTGAAAATAATAGGTCAAAAGATTAAATGACTTATTGTGACTAGTAAAATATCGTTTCTTTTAAATTGATATAGTTGTCGGTAAAATAAAATGATTAGTCTCGCAAATGGTATTTAGGTTCCAGACAATAGGTTAGAAAGGGGATAACTTTTGCAAATTACTGGGTCGGTTAAATAGAGAGGCCGACCTTATTTTCTTCACTCTACCTACTTTGCATGCTTCTATTACTTAACAAAAACCACCAACTAAGAAATAAAAAGAAGATCAACATGGATTCAACACCATTGAAGCTGTGATTTTGATTCCGCCATTGTTCTTCATCATCATCCTCATCTTGATTTTACCTTCTTGAATCGTAAGTAAGTTTTATTGATGTATTTCATAAACAAGATGATTTTGGGATAGTTAAGTTTGATAATGATTCATGTATGTAAATTGAAGTGGATTAATTGTATATGATGATTGTATGATGATAATAAACCAAATACTTGTTGTTCTTCATGTTTTAATTTGGGTAAATGGTTAGAAATTAGGGTTCATAATACATGAATGTTTGAAGTGCAATTTGAAGTGAAATGAAAGTATTTGTTGTTAGTTGATGTATATGATGATTATAGGGGTTATTTGATATATTAGAGTTAATAGGAACTGAGTTTGTGGAGTTTGTGTTCATAAAATTCGAGTTTGAGTTCGTAAAGAGTAGTGCAGGTCTGGGTTGTGCTGCTGCAGAACATAGAAACGCGATCCTAGTCTTGTGCCCGGATCGCGTTCCTCAATGTTAAATTGCATTAGTTTTCTTTTGTTCTTTAGAACGCGATCCTAAACTCTTTGCCCGGATCGCGTTAGTCAATGTTATTTTGAGTCAGTCTGATTTTACTCTTTAGAACGCGATCCAGCTACCTCACCCGGATCGCGTTTGATAGTTATAATCGGTTACAGAATGGTTTTGAACTAGGGAATGCGATCCCACCACCTCTTACCCGGATCGCGTTTGCGTGTTATAAATTGTCAAATTTGATAACTTGTGACTTGTATACTTGTGACATTTAAATAGTATTGAATGTATATTATGTGCACTTATTTGACACTATATACTTGAGTAGAATACTATGAATCATGAGATGAAAATCTAACTTGAGTTTTGGTTGTGTTCTCAGATAATCCGAAGACTCAGTGATATTAGACTAATGAGTTAAGAGACTGGGATTTCGGTGAGTGGATCTACCATCCTCAGTGTAATTTAGTTGTAACGGATTTGGTTACAACGGGTAAACGTAGTATTATTGTTTATAGACTTATTTATCTGGTATGATGACATGATAATTAAGTACTATGTGATCTATATGGCCTTCGGGCGTATGTGACTATGGTCAATGGAATATTGGGCTTATGTGTTATTGTTTGGCCAACATAGAATCTTGCACATGTGTTGTTTAGGGAACCTACGTTGGGTGGGTCAATAACTCTAAGTTATCGGTAAATGGCTGTATTGGCCTGCAGTTGGTTACAAGAGTTCTTGAGGGCCACCGAGGCATTAGGGTTCCTCAAGAACCACCGATCCTCTTTGGAATTGTGTGCTTACGTTGTATTTGCTATAGTCAAATGTGTTATGTTAAATTGTGCTGTCGGTTATAGATTTATCTCACTTAGTGTTGAAACATAGTTTGTGACAACAGATCTAGCTTGAAATAGGACTGGTGTAATTATTATCATGTTTGTACATTGGTTTAGATTTGTAAATGAATATTTGTTTTGTTAGTAATATTCGTTAAATATATTATTGTGTTAAAGTTAGTGATATCGCGTAAAAAGTCACATTTTTACTACCGATATCTCTCTCATTCTGGAACGATTCTTTGCATTTTGAACTCAAATATGGTTCAAATCAATGACATTATGCCAAGGTGGTCAAAACAAGATTGCACGATAAAAATCAAGCAAAACGGATGAAAAACGAAGATTCCACACACGTTTGAAGATTCAAGGCATCAAAACGAGATTTCAACACTAAAATGCCGTTCACCAACATCCATTCTATCCAGGATGTTCGTTTTCAAAATACGAATCCAACAGAAGAAGAATCAACTAAAACGGATAAAGAATGAAGATTCTACGCCCACCGGAAGATCCAAAGGATTCGTACGCGATATCTGGAGTTAAGGACCTCATCTCAGGGGCTATCTTATGTCAAAATCTTCGTTTTTGAATTACGAATCCAACAAAAAAAGAATCGACTCAAACGAGTGCATAACGAAGAAAACACGCACGAATCAAGAAACGAAGCAAAAGACGGCGAAACGGGGCGGGTAGCCGGCAGCCGCCGCCGGCCACCACCCAGCCGCCGCCGGCCATCAGTGGGGCGGCGCCGGCCTGCTGCCCCCTGCCCCGGTTTCCTTTTTTGGCTAATTCCCGTACCTGGTGCGCCTACTTTCCGCGTTGTACAGTACCCGGTGCACCACCTTTCCGCGTTGTACAGTACCTAGTGCACCTTTTTACCCGCATTACGCTAATGTGCACCTCTTGATGCTAATGTGAGCCAAAACTCTCCTATAAATAGGAGGCATAAGGCTTCATTTCAAGATGTCCCATATGCACTAGTCATATTACTTTCTTACTTTCTCACTCTACTTTCTTACTTTAAATTTAGCATTAGATTAGTTTATCACTTTGTTTAGAGTAGAGGGAAAGCTAGGAACATTTTGTAATCTTTGGTGTACGCTTGGAGTTACGCTCATTAATTCAAGTCTATTCCTTCTCGCATATTAATCTCGGTTATTTCTACCCTTATCTATCTTAATTAAATATGTTTGCTTTAATTATGTTAGAGATCGTTTATGCCATGATTAGCGAGTAGATTACTATTGTATTTGTTGTGATGTAGTTAGTATATATAATTGTGGGATGACTTTAAATACGTTGTGAAATAATACGACGGCCCCTATTCGACTGATTACTCGGTATAGTATTGGAAATGCTTTTGAGCATAGTACAAATATATGGAAGCCGGTAACGACCGAAGGTAGTTGTATTATGGATCGACGTTATAAAATTGGAAACTTTGTGAACGGACTTATCTTGTGATTTTAAACCTAAAACTTACATTCGTCTTTCGATTAACAAACGTGATTGTAACCTTGTAAAGAGGAGTCGCGAACCTCAATACTCGGTCAATAGTTATCTGTGTAAAAACTATGTTTTTAATTGTAACGTCATGCAAGCATTATAAAATGCAATGTGATTACGTGGACTTGCCATGAGTATTGTACACTTCCGATCACAATGTACTTATCATGTAAACATCGCGAAGCAATTAAACTCACAACGGAAACATCGGTAAACGATTAAATACGTTGTGAGCTACCATAGCATTTTCCGACATGGTCTGGGTTTGACTTTCTGTAAAAAGCTGTCAGCATTTTAATTAGTTGTCTTAGTTTAGATTAGATTAGATTAGGTAGGATATAGGCTAAATGATCATTTACGAAAACCTAGTAATTATATTAAGAAAGGCAAGTTTGAAATCCAACTTAAACCGATACTCTTTCCTAAAACCATGAAACCTAAAGTACGGTATGCAAGAAACCTAAATGCTTTCCCTCGTTTATGACGCTTAAGTTTCATTGGTAGAAATTGATTAAATAAGTCCGGACACAAGTTCCAAGTTAGTTGTTTAATGGATTCATAATCGTTGTGGTATTAAGAACGGCTAGACATGTTATGGACTTGCTACTCTATTCCTTCGCCCACGAGCGAATACGTTCAATAATATGGGCCACTGACTCCCTCACAGGAGAGTGTGGAGAGTTGAGCATCGTCTGTCTGGTCAGAATCATGATACCTTAGTTCCTCGTGACATATTAGTTGATAACCGACTGATAAGGAATCTATTGGTTATACCATAAGTTAATGAACCTCGTAAGCAACCCAATTTAGTTAATAGTTTTCCTATAAAAATCATCATCCCATGATTATTAGCTAACGAACTCACAACAAATACTACTTTGCATTATCTGACATCTTATTACATTTTATTCGGTTTATTTAGTTTACTTAGTCAACTGAACCAAAACCCCCAACGCACTCTTTTAAAACATTTACTAGAAAAGCAAGATTGATTGGATCACCTCCGTTTCAATTCAGTTTCTCTTTAAGAACGACTCTAGGTCCAACTTATCACATACTAACCCTTGGTTCAGTATCAGTAAGTTACACTTAGACCCCAGCAACTATAAATTTTTAAACATCCGTTGATCGTCCGTAAAAGGACGAGCGCAACAGTTAGACGAATGCTAAATACGAAATAAATATATGTTTGGTGCGAGTCGAGTTTTCAAGTCTCAGCGAGCTGAGCTGCGAGATGAGAACTGAACTCGCAAAGGATCACAACGGTCTTGGCTAGCCGAGTCCATGAGTGGGCTTGGGCTGCGAGTTGGACTCGCAGGCCCATGCGAGCCGAGACGAGCCGGACTTATTTAATTATTTTCAATACGTGAAAACAAAATAACTTTTGCAAAAACATCTGACCTGCGATTTCAGTTTTACCAGAGAAAAACCTAACGACTAACGGCTAGGCTTTGATTGTCTAAAGATTAAAGCAAAGCATTTTAGTTATTAATCCTATAAACGCGAACTTATTCGTTGTTAGTAAGATAACATCGTATTGAGGGATTCCGCACCTTAATACTACAGATAACGAAGTTATCGATCCTAAGAACAAGGGACCTACATCTGGTATCAGAGCTTTCGGGCTAAATACGAGTAAAGTTTGAAGTTTTAGGGTTAATCGCGTTTGATTCGGATTGTTTTTAGTGCATAAGTACATATTAACGATCAAAATCATTCTCTGGACGATTTAGGGTTTGTTTACGGTCGAAATTTCCTGTTTCAATTGTAAAAATACCTTAAATTTTCATTTTCGGGTTTTTCAGCCGTTTCGCGAGTCGAGATTAGGGTTTCAGCGTCGTCTGCGAACCGAGTTGAACTTGCGAGTCGAACTGTGACTTGCGAGTCGAACCGAGATCTCTTGCGAATCGAGATCACTTGCGAATCGACATCACTTCAATCCGAACTAAGACTTGCAAACCGAGATTCTACGAGTAGAGCCGAGGTTGCGAGTTGAGCTGAGTCTTGCGAATCGAGATTTTCTGAATTCGCGAAACAGTTTAACTTTACGTTTTTTTAAGATGTCTAATTTAAGTAAAATGATCGAGATGGAACACGAGGTGGGAAAATCAAACGTTCCACCTAAGTTGTTGAAAATCGAAGATTACTATAACTGGAAGGATAGATTTGAATCTTACTGTAGATTTCATGATCTGTCAATCTGGATGTGTATCAAGAATGGATACACGTCACCTACTCAAACGGTTAATAATGCAATTGTTACTTTAACTTATGCCCGGATGAGTGATCAACAAAAAGAGGAATATAAATTGGAGAATAAATCCCATTCTGCAATCAAGATGAGTTTACCAAAGGAGATAAACCATCAACTCAAGTCTTTTCAAACTGATAAAACGCTCTGGGAAGCGTTAGAGAAAAGATGTGAGGGAAGTCCTCAAGTGAAGGCAAGCAGGAAGAATCTTCTCAAGAAACAGTTTACTGTTATAAAAGCTTTAAAGGGAGAAGATCTTGATGCTTATATCACTAGATTCTACCACTTGTTAAGTGAGCTTGACAACCATGAGATTGTTACTACTGAGACTGAAAGAACCGACAAATTTATTGAGGGTTTACCGTCTAAGTGGGAAATGTATGGTGTAATGCTCAAGGACAACGATGAAAGGTATGCAACCATGACCTTAGAGCAGGTCATTGACAAGCTAAAAGGTTATGATTTCACTAAGAAATCGAGAGAAACCGATTCTGATCAGGTTCAGAATCCTGGGCTATACCATGGGAAACCAAATCTCTCAACTACTTCATCTAGTTCGACCACTGCACTATTAGTTGGTAATGCTGATGAAAATGGTGAAATGATAACAGATGACTTGTGCCTTCTTACCTCATCAGGTAATGAAATTAAAGGTACATCTGCTGAGAAGTCAACTCAGGGATATCAAAAGATGCTGATGAGTGTGAAATCTGCTGAGCAACAGTTATCTGTTCTTGCATCCTTTGTTGCTTCCTATGAAAACTACATTCAGGGTAAAATCAATGATCCGATTATGTTTGATGAAGACTATGATCAGATAGATCCTGATTATCTTGAGGAAATAGATTTCCATGATCAACTTGCAATGTTATCTAGGAGAGTTACAAATTTCTTAAAGAGAACTGGTAGAAAAGTGGTGGAAAATCGATCAGGGTTTGATAAAACCAAGATCAAGTGTTTTAACTGTCAAGGTTATGGACACTTTGCTCGTGAGTGTCAAAGACCTAAGGTTGAAACTGGCAATAGCAAACAAGGTTCGGGAAATACTCTAGCTTCCAAAGCCTTAGTTGTGAAACAGTTAGATGAATCTTATGATTGGCAAGCTCAGTCTGAGGAAGCTCTCATGGCTGAGATTGAAGATCAAGAGATAGCTGCTGAGTCTACAAGCTATATGCCTACTGATGTTGAAGTAAAGGTGCCGGAGATTCAAGAGAAAGCAAGTGATGATGACGTGCTGTATATGGATTCAACTGCTGATATGAGTCCAGATGACTTTGCGGCACGCATGGCTGAAGTACAAACTGAAAAGAAAAGGGAGCAGACTGTGAACAAGGACAGCTGGTGGTATGTAGACAGCGGATGTTCAAGGCACATGACAGGAGAGAGAAGTCTACTGAAGGACTTCAAAGAGAGTCTGAAGCAAAGAGTTATATTTGCTGGAGACAAAGGAGGAGTAATTACGGGAAAAGGAAAAGTTTCAAATGGAACTTTGAATCTTGAGGATGTGAATTATGTTGAAGAAATAACTCACAACCTAGTGAGTGTTTCCCAAGTCTGCGATAAAGGTCATCCAATTCTTTTTAATGAAAATGAAGCCTTAGTCCTGAAGCCAGGAGTTAAAATACCCGATGATTGGATATTGATGATGGCACCAAGGAAGAAGGACATTTATGCTATCAACATGGGTGTTCCTAGTTCTTCAATGGTGTCTACATGTTTATTATCCAAGGCTTCGGAAGCAGATGCATTATTATGGCATAGGAGAATGGCACACCTGAACTGGAGAAAGATGAACTACATAACCAAGAATGGTTTGGTTCTAGGTGTACCACAAAAACATTTCGAGTCTGAAGATAAGTGTGTTCCTTGCATGAAAGGAAAGCAGCACAAGAAACCACACAGATCTAAGACTGAAAACTCTATCTCCTCACCATTTGAGTTGCTACACATGGACCTCTTCGGCCCTATAAGCAAGGGAAGTCTAGGTGACAAATGGTACTGTTTGGTTGTCACAGATGATTATTATAGATTCTCGTGGGTATTCTTTTTGGGATCTAAGGATGAAACTCCAGGAATTCTAATTGAGTTCTTTATCTGGTAGAGAATGTCTATAAAAAGAGAGTGAAACGTATTCGTAGTGACAACGGAACAGAATTCAAAAATTCAACGTTGAATATCTATTGCTTAAGCAAAGGGATAATTCATCAATTCAGTGCACCTTATGAACCTCAACAGAATGGTGTAGCTGAAAGGAAGAATAGAACGTTGATTGAAGCTGCAAGAACAATGCTTGCTGATTCAAAGCTTCCGGTCATCTTTAGGGCAGAAGCAGTGAATATAGCATGTCATGTTCTCAATAGAGTTCTTACGGTTAAAAGACATAACAAGACTTGTTATGAGCTTTTAAACAATAAGAAACCTAACTTGAAAGGGTTTGAACCCTTTGGAGTTTCATGCACAATATTAAAGACCGGACATCAAGCTAAATTTGGTGAGAAGGCTGACGAAGGATTTTTCCTAGGTTATATGCCCAATTCGCCAAACAAGAGAGTCTTTAATAAAGTCACGGGACATTTGGAAGTAGTTTATAATATTGAGGTTACGAGCTACTCACCTGATGTTCATAAGGGAGTTGATTGGCAATTTGATTATTCTGATCTTTTTGCATCATTTAAAGTTCCTATTAGTGATTATGTCAGTGATTCAGAGATAGCTGAACATTTATTGTCTGAAGATGTGGATACTGGCCATACTTCAACATCGAGTGTTCCGAATTCTGGAATCAAGACGAATGTTGATCCAAATCAACTATCTACTAGTGGATCTCAAAAATCCAAAGTAGATACACCTCTAAATGAAGAAAAGCTGACTGAAAAATTAGTGGATGAAATCCTCACTCCACTGAGAGAGTTAAGAATATCTATGGGTATTGATAACTCACAGCTATTTAGAGAGGGTGTACCGGATTTGGAAGACACTACTGAACAACATAGTGTCTATGAAGAAATTAGTACTAACTTAGGAGATGAGATTCCAGTTAAGCATGTTGCTTCAACTAGAGCGAGTAAGAATCATCCCGTTGGAAACATCATCGGTGATATTAATACTCCGGTTCAAACAAGGACTCAATCAAAAGCTGGTACATCTGAAAATTTAGAATACCAAAGCTTGTATACTGCATTGATAGAGACAGGGATTCCTAATCAATGTCTTCATTCATGTTTTATCTCACAAGTTGAGCCTAAAAATGTTCAAATGGCTTTAAAAGAAAGCTCGTGGGTAGAGGCAATGCAAGAGGAACTATCTCAGTACACAAAATTACAAGTGTGACACCCCCAAATTTGATTGATTTGCGGAAGCTCGATTTGGGTGTCACTAATCAATATACAAAGCACATAAGATAATAATGAACGACCACTATATGCGTCATTTTAAACTTGTATAAATAAAGTAAACGTTTACATCAAAACAATGTTACATTAGCTAGGTTCCTGAAATTGAGAGATTACATGGCATAATTACTTTTACAAAATATAATAATGCAATCAAATCTCTAGTTGTATGTATGCTGACTCGAGCTAATAATCCCTGCTTGTGCAGCCAACCTACTGCTGGGTACCTGTGATAAATACTAAAATGGGTCAGCGAAAACGCTGGTGAGCTCACAGGTTTGTATGTCAATGTATAGTTGTCAGAACCGCGAGATTTATATTGAATTTAAAATGCAATTAAGCAAAACAAAAGTTATACAATCCATGAGCACAATCGTCTGAGCTTAACTTGATTTGTCAGGCCCAATTAAGGAAACCTAACTTGAAATGCCTCCTACGAGTGTCTAATCCACACTCGTCTTCCCAAATGCTAATACATCCGTTTGACCGGTTAGTGCGTGCTAACCCGGATGAGGATTGTCAATCCCATATGATATCATATACTAACATTCACGCTATAAATACTAGAGACTATGCTATGGAGGACTGTAAATTGATTAGCTTGAAACTCATGTAGTATTTGAAGTTTGGCACTTGCGTTCTACTTGTAAAACAAAATGAAGTAGTAATATCACACTCCTAGTAAAAGTAGTGAAAATGGGGCCATGAAACTCACCTGAGTCTTGAAGTGTTTAATTTAATAAACTTGGAGTAATTAGTTGTGAGTTGGTGTCCAAAGACTTGAAACCTGAATGTGTCCACGACACTTGAATTGTTATTAATTGTACCGGTATCTCGAAAGACTACCATTGAATTGTTTGTTTAACTTAATGTCCAAATTACCCCGATTTGGTTGTTTGTATAGTTACAAGTTACAACGACTTGTTTGATTGAATTGTTCCAAGTTACAATAACTTAGTTGAATTGTATTTTGAAAACGCGTACGGCACGTTGGTGATTAGTTGGAATAAAAGTGTTGTTGTTATCGTCTTGTTTTTGAAGTGTCACACTTGAAGTATAAGTCCCATTATGTTCTAAAAGTCGTATTGCATAAGCATTTGAAGTTGTATAAGCTCGACATTTGGTGTAAAAATGTGCTTACGGAATCTAAGTATGGGGGTCCGGGGGCAGCGCCCCTGGTTAGCGGGGTCCAAGGGGCGGCAGCCCCTGGCGGGGTCCAAGGGGCAGAGCCCCTGGCTGGGGTCGAGCTGCCAGGTCAGCTTGGAAAATTTTTATTTCTACTATATTGCTTTGGTGAAAAACGCATCTGGACTTGAAATTTGGTGAAATCAAGTGATAAAATGTAGGGTCTCGACACTTAGTGAAAATCTGTGTTTTCTGGTCTGTGCGACGTTGTATGCGACGTCGCAGGTCCTGACTGCGACGTTGAGCATGGCGTCGCTATGTGCGACTTTCGCAATTTAATGCGACGTTGTACATGGCGTCGCTATAGGCGACGTAGTTGATTTCTGTGACGTAAGGGTTTGCGTCGCTAAGTGCAACGTCGCAATTCAATGCGACGTAATAGGCTGCGTCGCTATATGCGACGTTGGGGATATAGTGCGACGTAAGTCGCTGCGTCGCATTTGCTCCAGGCCAAATGCGACGTACGGGGTCTGATCGGAGTTTTAACCTTAAAAACGCGTTTTCCGGCCATCGATCGGTCTAATATTCATACCCAACCCATTTAAGGACATTACAAGGTTATACAAACAACTAGCAAGTTATAACACTTAAAAACGAGAGTTTTCGGAGTTGTGTCAGAAACTTACAAATCGCCGAAATGAAATTCCGGAAAGATAGGATTGTAGATCGTGAAGAGGTGAGTCTTTTATTCCAAAGCGTCTTGAAGATCCGAGGTCGTTTAACGTGTTTATTTTGTGAATTTGTGATGGTGTGGTGATTTGCAAATTAGAGAGAAAATGAGAAGAGAGAGAAGAGAAAGAAATGAAATGAAAAGAATGGAGGTGGAAGTGGGATTTAAATACCCACTTTCAGTCTCCGTCTTCCCGTCCCGTGTGGTGTTCGTTTTCCCGATCGTTTACTGTTAAATATTTATTTTATAAGCTAAGTTTTACGTTTTGAATCACGAATGATTATCCAATTATTTTGTTGAAGTATTTCACCAATTACTTAGAATTTACGTTATGACAAGTAATTTGTTTCGTTTTGTTTGCGCGTTTATACTTTTAATCGCGTTTATATTAATTGGGTGATAAAAACTTGAATACTACATTTTATTGACATAATATTTTTAAGTACAATAATGTTATTAAGAATCCTTGTATTACTTAAATCAATTGTTCACCAACGTCCGTATTTATTGTATCAAAATTCATTCGATTTGAAGCTCGTACGATTTAAACAAATCGCATAATTGTAGATATATATTCAACAATATATATAATAATTGATACATTAATTAGCCTAACCCAGAACTAATTACATGTATTAAAACTTGATTAGGCACTAAATTATAGTCCTAAATTGACGGGTGTCACATTCTCCCCCTGTTAGAAGAATTTCGTCCCGAAATTTATGTTGAAGTCGTGTTTGATGTTGAATCAGTAAAGAGTTGAGGATACTTGAGTCGCATTTGGTCTTCTCGTTCCCAGGTAAATTCCGGACCGCGCCGCGAATTCCACCTAACCTTGACAATGGGAATACGACTTTGTTTAAGTTGTTTGACCTCACGGTCCATGATTTCGGCGGGTTCCTCAACAAAGTGAAGTTTCTCGTCAACTCGAATTTCATCGAGTGGAATGATAAGTGTCTCATCAGACAGACACTTCTTCAGATTTGAAACATGAAATGTGGGATACACGCTGCTGAGTTCGGATGGCAGCTGCAATCGATATGCTACTGGACCAATTCTCTCGAGGATCTCGAATGGTCCAATGTATCTAGGGTTTAACTTCCCTCGTTTGCCAAACCGGATTACGCCTTTCCAAGGAGATACTTTGAGTAGTACTCGATCCCCAACTTGGAACTCGAGTGGTTTGCGTCTCACGTCAGCATAACTTTTCTGACGATCACGCGCGGCTTTGAGTTTGTTTTGAATTTCGACGATTTTCTCGTTTGTTTCGTGAATGATTTCTGGACCCGTGAGTTGGCTGTCCCCAACTTCGGTCCAACAGATAGGTGACCGGCACTTACGACCGTACAGTGCCTCAAAAGGTGCAGCTTTGATGCTGGTATGATAACTGTTGTTGTACGAGAACTCGCACAATGGTAGGTGTTTTTCCCAATTTACACCGAAGTCTACTACGCAGGCCCGTAGCATGTCTTCTAGTGTTTGAATTGTTCGTTCACTTTGGCCATCGGTTTGCGGATGATATGCGGTACTCATATCAAGTCGAGTACCCAGGGATTTCTGAAGTGATTGCCAAAATTGTGAAGTGAAACGACTATCTCTATCGGAGATAATTGAGATTGGAACACCGTGTTTGGTCACGATTTCCTTCAGGTAAATTCTGGTGAGGCGTTCCATTTTGTCGGATTCCTTGATTGCCAGGAAGTGAGCAGACTTTGTGAGACGATCCACGATCACCCAAATTGTATCGCAACCATTCGCTGACTTGGGTAGTTTGGTTATGAAGTCCATGGCAATTTGTTCCCATTTCCATTCAGGAAGACTGGGTTGTTGAAGTAAACCAGAAGGTTTTTGATATTCAATTTTGACCTTGGAGCAAGTAAGACACTTGCTGACATAGGTGGCGATTTCGGCTTTCATGTTCGGCCACCAATAGAAGTCCTTGATACCGTGGTACATTTTGTCGGATCCCGGATGGATAGAATATTTGGACTTGTGAGCTTCATCCATCACCAAGTCTCGTAGGTTCCCAAATTTAGGCAACCAGATTCGGTTTGAGAAATACCTAATCCCGTTAGGTTTGACTTCGAATTGTTTATCCATGCCTCGCAAGGCTTCATCTTTGACATTCTCGGGTTTTAAGGCTTCGAGTTGAGCAGTGAGAATTTGAATGTTTAAATTGTTGTGAATGGTCATACTGAGGGCTCGAACCCGAAGTGGTTTCACTCGCTCTTTCCGACTGAGGGCATCAGCAACGACATTTGCTTTGCCTGGGTGATATTTGAGTTCGCAGTCGTAATCGGTAAGCAACTCGACCCATCGACGTTGCCTCATGTTGAGATCATTCTGATCGAATATGTGTTGGAGACTTTTGTGGTCTGTAAAGATTGTGCACCTAGTGCCATAGAGATAATGTCTCCAGATTTTGAGAGCGAAAACAACGGCTCCTAACTCGAGGTCGTGGGTGGTGTAATTCTTTTCATGAATCTTGAGCTGTCGTGAAGCATAAGCTATGACTTTGTCTCGTTGCATAAGCACGCAACCGAGACCTTGATGAGAAGCATCGCAGTATACCACGAAGTCATCGGTGCCTTCGGGTAATGATAGAATGGGAGCACTGCAAAGCTTTTGTTTCAAGAGTTGGAATGCCGTCTCTTGTTTATCAGTCCAGTCAAACTTTTTGTCTTTCTGGGTCAGAGTCGTGAGTGGTAAGGCTATCTTGGAGAAATTTTCAATGAATCGTCGGTAATACCCGGCAAGACCCAAAAATTGGCGTACTTCGGTCGGAGTGGTGGGTGCTTGCCAGTCTTTGATGGCCTCGATTTTTGATGGGTCAACGTGAATCCCCTGACTGTCAATCACGTGACCAAGGAATTGGACTGTTTGGATCCAGAACTCACACTTAGAGAATTTTGCATATAGCTCCTGGTGTTTAAGTAGTTCAAGGATGGTTTTGAGGTGTTGCGCATGTTCTTGCTCGTTGCGCGAATAAATAAGTATGTCATCGATAAAGACAATGACAAACTTGTCAAGGTAAGGTTTACACACCCGATTCATAAGGTCCATGAATACAGCCGGTGCGTTGGTTAGGCCGAATGGCATCACTTGAAATTCGTAATGCCCATAACGAGTTCTGAAAGCGGTTTTTGGAATGTCGGCATCGCGAACACGCAATTGGTGATAACCGGATCGGCGATCAATCTTTGAATAACAACTCGACCCTTGAAGTTGGTCGAACAGGTCATCGATCCGAGGGAGTGGATACCGGTTCTTGACAGTTAACTTGTTCAACTCTCGGTAGTCGATACACATTCGAAAAGAACCGTCTTTCTTCTTGACAAATAGGACCGGAGCTCCCCAAGGTGAAGAACTCGGCCTGATAAATCCTCGTTCCAGGAGTTCCTGTAATTGGGTGGACAACTCCTGAAGTTCGGACGGAGCTAAACGGTATGGTGATCGGGCCACAGGCGCAGCACCTGGTACAAGATCGATTGAGAACTCAACCTGTCTTGGTGGTGGTAGACCAGGTAGTTCTTCGGGAAAGACTTCTGGAAAGTCTCGAACAATTGGAACATCCTCAAGTCGCTTCTCCTTCGACTTTTTCTCCATGATGTGCGCTAGGATTGCTGGATAACCCTTTCGCAGGAATTTTCGGGTTTTTAGGCAAGATATGAGGTTAAGCCTCTTCCCACCGGTCTCCCCCTGTATGACCAAGGTTCTACCGACGGCGAGAGGTATGCGAACAATTTTGTCATAGCAAATGATTTCGGCGTGATGTTTGGATAGCCAGTTCATGCCTACGATGACATCGAAACTCCCTATCTCGATTGGCATAAGATCTATGGAGAAGATTTCGTCGGCTAGATTTAAAGTGCAATTAGGTATCACACTATCGGTTTCTATCAATTTGCCATTTGCTAGCTCTACTGTGTACTTAACGTCTAAAGCAACAGGTGTGATGTCAAGTAGAGGGCAAAATTCATCGGAAATAAAACTTCTATCGGCACCAGTATCAAACAGAATAGAAGCAGTTAAATTGTTGAGGAAGAACATACCCGTGACCACATTCGGGTCCTGACGGGCGTCCCCTGAGTTGATCACGAAGGCGCTACTTTTGACGTTGTTGTTGTTGCGGCTGTTGTTGTTGTTGTTGTTGTTGTTGTTGTTGCCCTTATTCTTCAATTTCGGGCACGTATCCCTAAAGTGTCCTGGATTTCCACATTCATAGCAGGACTTAGGTTGTCGGGCATTTTTGTCCGAGGAGTTGTTGTTGGATCGGGGGGCTCGGTAATCCTTAGTCCAATGTCCGTACCTCCTGCAGTTGTTGCAAGGGGTATTACACTGACCAAAGTGGTGATAGTTACACTTGGGACAGTAAGGTCTGTCCCCGGTGTAGCTGCGGGTGGGTTCGGAGGTGGTGTTGTAGACTTAGATGGCGTTGTTTTTCTTGTTTGAGTTGTGGTGGTGTTCAGTGGATTTGCGTTTGTTGCTGTTAGAGGATGAAGTGTTGGAAGTCCCACGGCTGACAACTAGGGCCATGAGTTCGTGGGCTAAACGAATGGCACTTTCAGTGGTGGTTGGTTTGGATGAGGCGACATTTCCCTGGATGTTCTCAGGGAGTCCGCGAATGTATCTCTTAATGCCCTTACTTTCCGGTTCAACCAAGCCTGGGCATAGTAAAGCAAACTGCTGAAATTTTGTGGTATAATCAGCAACATCATTTCCCTGCACCGTCAGGTGCCAGAATTCCTCCTCCAGTCTGTGCAGTTCTTCTTCAGGACAGTATTTTTCTGTCAGCTTCTTTTTCAGTTCGGCCCAAGGAAGTCGATTTGCAACCTCAAGGCCTACAGAGTTGGCGTGGGTTTTCCACCACGTGAGTGCACCTTCCTGAAAGGTGTAAGCAGCGAATTTGACTTTGTTGTTTTCAGTGCAGTCGCAGAGACTGAAAACGGATTCCATACGCTCAATCCAACGGATCAGGCCAATGGCACCTTCCGTGCCCTTGAAATATAGGGGTTTACAGCTGAGAAAGTCCTTGTAGGAACAAGGCTTGACAGTATGAGTGGTGGCGGTGGTATCGGCTGTTTCCTCGGACGTTCGGATTGGATCCCGAGCGGCCAAGGCGTCGGCTACGGCCCGATTAACGGCAGCAGCGAGTTCGGTTTCACTGTAACTCTTTTTCTTCGGTGGCATGATTCTTCAAGAAAAGAAACAATAGGTACGTAAGAAATTGTACCATAATGATAATTGTGATAGATGTATGTATTAAAGCGATAATGTACACATCACAAGTGTAATAGTTTCATAATATAGATTTAAATTGAAAGAAATTGTCAATTGATACTACGTTGTTTAACGATTACAGACAATTTCGAGTTTGAGAATTCAAAAGTTACAAACTTAGATATTGTGCCAAAAGTTCCGGGAATTGTTTCATCCGGTCAATTTACATTAGTTCTACGAAAGCGTTATGAAGTGCAGATTCAGCCTAAGCTAATTCTGTCGAAGGTTGAGTTGTGGCATTAAGGCAGTGAGACGGTCAACGGACTCTGCAAGTCGGCTAACCATTCTGAGTGCCTCCTCGGTTTCCCTCAGGCGTGTCTCGCACTGAGTCAACCTTGATCGCAAGATAGTGATTTCGTTGTGATTGTCATTCACTTGATTGTGGACGATCTCCATGGTCTCGATGGTTTCACCCACTCGATTTTCGAGAACTTCCATTTTGTTGACAGTGTTTACATGGTCCTCAGAGACCTGAGCAACTTGCCCCATTAGGGTGAGGGTCCAGTTCTCCCGGGTCTCTTGCAACTCGATGTCCATGTCACGCAGTTGTTGATCGTGACGGTGTAGCCTAGCGGCCAAATCTGTTTAGGGTGAATTGATTGGGGTATGGGCCCGCTCGAGGCAACCTGGGGTTCCTCCTAGCTACCCTTGAACTTTGTGATTCATACGGATGAGAACGAGATGAGTTGGGTGGTGTGTTTGCCATTCTGAGACAAAATGTTAGAAATAATGAGGCCTATATTCATATAATATAATATAGCCTAAGATCGTAAGCGAGGTCTATTTATGTATATATATGTATATCACATAATAACCTATTGAGTGTCTAGCACAGACATGTTTTGAGTCCCGTTTCTCTCGAGGTCAGAGTCAACTAGTGTATCCTGTTCAGCCATAACTTCCTTCAGATCTTACATCATCTTTATTTAATTGTACATAGTTGATCAGGCTATGTTAAATTAAATTCGTATGCTGTAATCTCTGAACTGGTTATACCTAATAGGGAATACTGCCTAACGGTCATAGTCTAGGCCCACTAAATGCAACCTAGTTCACTATAACCTTAGGCTCTGATACCAATCTGTGACACCCCCAAATTTGATTGATTTGCGGAAGCTCGATTTGGGTGTCACTAATCAATATACAAAGCACATAAGATAATAATGAACGACCACTATATGCGTCGTTTTAAACTTGTATAAATAAAGTAAACGTTTACATCAAAACAATGTTACATTAGCTCGGTTCCTGAAATTGAGAGATTACATGGCATAATTACTTTTACAAAATATAATAATGCAATCAAATCTCTAGTTGTATGTATGCTGACTCGAGCTAATAATCCCTGCATGTGCAGCCAACCTACTGCTGGGTACCTGTGATAAATACTAAAATGGGTCAGCGAAAACGCTGGTGAGCTCACAGGTTTGTATGTCAATGTATAGTTGTCAGAACCGCAAGATTTATATTGAATTTAAAATGCAATTAAGCAAAATAAAAGTTATACAATCCATGAGCACATAGTCTGAGCTTAACTTGATTTGTCAGGCCCAATTAAGGAAACCTAACTTGAAATGCCTCCTACGAGTGTCTAATCCACACTCGTCTTCCCAAATGCTAATACATCCGTTTGACCGGTTAGTGCGTGCTAACCCGGATGAGGATTGTCAATCCCATATGATATCATATACTAACATTCACGCTATAAATACTAGAGACTATGCTATGGAGGACTGTAAATTGATTAGCTTGAAACTCATGTAGTATTTGAAGTTTGGCACTTGCGTTCTACTTGTAAAACAAAATGAAGTAGTAATATCACACCCCTAGTAAAAGTAGTGAAAATGGGGCCATGAAACTCACCTGAGTCTTGAAGTGTTTAATTTAATAAACTTGGAGTAATTAGTTGTGAGTTGGTGTCCAAAGACTTGAAACCTGAATGTGTCCACGACACTTGAATTGTTATTAATTGTACCGGTATCTCGAAAGACTACCATTGAATTGTTTGTTTAACTTAATGTCCAAATTACCCCGATTTGGTTGTTTGTATAGTTACAAGTTACAACGACTTGTTTGATTGAATTGTTCCAAGTTACAATAACTTAGTTGAATTGTATTTTGAAAACGCGTACGGCACGTTGGTGATTAGTTGGAATAAAAGTGTTGTTGTTATCGTCTTGTTTTTGAAGTGTCACACTTGAAGTATAAGTCCCATTATGTTCTAAAAGTCGTATTGCATAAGCATTTGAAGTTGTATAAGCTCGACATTTGGTGTAAAAATGTGCTTACGGAATCTAAGTATGGGGGTCCGGGGGCAGCGCCCCTGGTTAGCGGGGTCCAAGGGGCGGCAGCCCCTGGCGGGGTCCAAGGGGCAGAGCCCCTGGCTGGGGTCGAGCTGCCAGGTCAGCTTGGAAAATTTTTATTTCTACTATATTGCTTTGGTGAAAAACGCATCTGGACTTGAAATTTGGTGAAATCAAGTGATAAAATGTAGGGTCTCGACACTTAGTGAAAATCTGTGTTTTCTGGTCTGTGCGACGTTGTATGCGACGTCGCAGGTCCTGACTGCGACGTTGAGCATGGCGTCGCTATGTGCGACTTTCGCAATTTAATGCGACGTTGTACGTGGCGTCGCTATAGGCGACGTAGTTGATTTCTGCGACGTAAGGGTTTGCGTCGCTAAGTGCGACGTCGCAATTCAATGCGACGTAATAGGCTGCGTCGCTATATGCGACGTTGGGGATATAGTGCGACGTAAGTCGCTGCGTCGCATTTGCTCCAGGCCAAATGCGACGTACGGGGTCTGATCGGAGTTTTAACCTTAAAAACGCGTTTTCCGGCCATCGATCGGTCTAATATTCTTACCCAACCCATTTAAGGACATTACAAGGTTATACAAACAACTAGCAAGTTATAACACTTAAAAACGAGAGTTTTCGGAGTTGTGTCGGAAACTTACAAATCGCCGAAATGAAATTCCGGAAAGATAGGATTGTAGATCGTGAAGAGGTGAGTCTTTTATTCCAAAGCGTCTTGAAGATCCGAGGTCGTTTAACGTGTTTATTTTGTGAATTTGTGATGGTGTGGTGATTTGCAAATTAGAGAGAAAATGAGAAGAGAGAGAAGAGAAAGAAATGAAATGAAAAGAATGGAGGTGGAAGTGGGATTTAAATACCCACTTTCAGTCTCCGTCTTCCCGTCCCGTGTGGTGTTCGTTTTCCCGATCGTTTACTGTTAAATATTTATTTTATAAGCTAAGTTTTACGTTTTGAATCACGAATGATTATCCAATTATTTTGTTGAAGTATTTCACCAATTACTTAGAATTTACGTTATGACAAGTAATTTGTTTCGTTTTGTTTGCGCGTTTATACTTTTAATCGCGTTTATATTAATTGGGTGATAAAAACTTGAATACTACATTTTATTGACATAATATTTTTAAGTACAATAATGTTATTAAGAATCCTTGTATTACTTAAATCAATTGTTCACCAACGTCCGTATTTATTGTATCGAAATTCATTCGATTTGAAGCTCGTACGATTTAAACAAATCGCATAATTGTAGATATATATTCAACAATATATATAATAATTGATACATTAATTAGCCTAACCCAGAACTAATTACATGTATTAAAACTTGATTAGGCACTAAATTATAGTCCTAAATTGACGGGTGTCACAACAAGTATGGGAGTTGGTTGACCTACCAAAGGGAGAATATCCAATTGGAACTAGATGGGTATTTAAGTGCAAGAGAGATGATAAAGAAATTGTTACTCGCAATAAAGCTCGTCTAGTGGTTCAAGGTTTCAATCAATAAGAGGGTATTGATTACAATGAAGTGTTTGCACCAGTTGCTAGGCTCGAAGCAATTAGGGTGTTCTTAGCATTCACATCATATTATGGTATAAAGGTTTATCAGTTGGATGTTAAGAGTGCCTTTTTGTATGGCAAAGTGGAAGAATTGGTGTATGTTTCACAACCACCAGGGTTTGCTGATCCTGAGTATCCAGATAGAGTATATCGTTTGAATAAGGATCTATATGGATTACATCAAGCACCAAGGATGTGGTATGGAACACTATCAACATATCTACTTAAGAATGGATTTACAAGAGGATCGATTGATAGTACATTTTTTGTGAAATGGAATAAGAAAGACTTTCTTCTCGTGCAAGTTTATGTTGATGACATTATTTTTGGATCTTCTGATGAAAAGATGTGTCAAGAATTCGAGAAAGTCATGAGAAAACGTTTTGAAATGTCTGCAAAGGGAGAGTTGAATTTCTTCTTTGGATTACAAGTTGATCAAAAGAAGGATGGATTCTTTATTCATCAATCTAAATATACACATGAGCTATTAGAACGCTTTAAGATGGATGAAAGTAAGGTCTACAATACTCCAATTTCAGTCAATCATGGACTAGGTCCAGATACATCTTGTGATAGCGATGTGGATCCAACTCTTTATAGAGCCATGATCGGATCACTAATGTATCTAACAGCCTCTAGACCTTACATAATGTTTGCTGTTTGTTTATGCGCAAGATATCAGGCTAATCCAAAAGAGCCACACATGCAAGCTGTTAAACGAATCTTTCGTTACCTCAAAGGGAAACCTAAGTTGGGACTTTGGTATCCGACTGATGGAGACTTAGATCTCGTAGCTTATACTGATTCGGATTATGGAGGATGCAATCAGAATAGGAAATCTACAACCGGAGGATGTCAATTCCTAGGAGGTAGATTAGTATCCTGGCAGTGCAAGAAGCAAACCTCGGTAGCCATTTCTACATGTGAAGCTGAGTATGTTGCAGCTGGCAGCTGTTGCTCACAAGTGCTTTGGATTCAACAGCAACTGCGGGATTACGGGTTAAATATAACCAATAATCCTATGATGATTGATAATGAATCAACTATGTCGATCACCAATAATCCGGTGAAGCACAGTAAAACTAAACACATTGATATTAGACATCATTTTATTAGAGATTGTGCTGAGAAGAAGTTAATAAAGTTAGTTAAGGTTCCATCATTGGATAACTTAGCAGACTTATACCCAAAGGCGTTCGACAGAGCAAAATTTGAGACGTCGGTTCAACTGAACGGAATGAGAAATCCAGAGTGATTAGTCTTCCAAGGGTATTTTTGTAATAGTTAGTATTTTTATGTGTTATTAAAAAAAAAGGCGTATGGCATTCATTTGCTTGTTACCTAAGGGGAATCGCCTTCATTAAAGAATATAAATATAATATTCTTTAAAACTTTTTAAGTTTTTATCTGTAAAAACTAAGGGAAATGATAGTACATTAGGAGAATAAGCTTCACAATAATAAGCTTAAGTCCTAATTGTGATATGTTAGTAGGTTCAAATAAAGTTACTTTAGAACTACAGCTGTTCGATCAGGTATGTGTTTATATTTATTTGATTATACACCTATATCCACAAGTTATAATTGTAAGTCCCTAGTTCTAGGATCGATAACTTCGTTATCTGTAGTATTAATGTGCGGAATCCCTCAATACGGTGTTATCTTACTAGTAACGAGTAAGTTCGTAATTGCGTATACTAATACTTAGCTTTAAACGATAATACGTCAAAGCCTAGCCGTTAGGTTTGTTTTCTCTGGGTTTATTGAATTCGCAAATCAGAATATGGAATGCCAAAAGTTATGCTTTTCACGAATGAAAAAACATTATATAATCTGGTCCCGGCTCGGCTCGCATGGGCCTGCGAGTCTAGCCCAACTCGCAGCCCAAGCCCAGTATAAGACTCGGCTCGCCAGACTAATGTGTAACATCCTCTCCAGTGGCCTGGTATTTTTCTATTTAAATTGAGTATTTAATTGTTTTAGAAAATATGTGATATAACTGTTTAATTGTGAAAGTTGGTGAAATAGGTCTCAGGACTTATTGTGGTTAGTGAAATGTTGCTTGTTTTAAAATATTAAAGTTGATGGTACAATAAAATAAATTTCTTGCAACTGATTTTAGGTTCCAGACAATAGATTTAGAGCGGGTATAAAATACCCAAAATGTTAAGTCGGCTCAAAAAGGGGCCGATCTTTTATTTTGACCACTTTACTAATTTTATTCTTCCTCATTCCATTTCAAGAAACAAACCTAAACCCTAAACTAAATCAAAAGCTTGAATCATCAAATTAGAAGTGTGAATTGAAGTGGTGCATCTAATCATCATCTTCATCATCTAGTTATTATCTTCTTGTTCATCTATCTCTTGTAAGTATATATATTGCATAAGTTCATATGCCAAATTGATGAGGAATTGATTAATTGCTTTGGGTGTTTGAGTTATATGGTACTTAAGTGTGATATATGATGATATGTAATGATTCTCGACTAGTAATATGGATTAAATCCATGTTTTTCGATTTATGATTGAAGCTAGTTGAAGATTTATTGGGTTTCATGATTTTGGTGTGAATTTAGTGTAATTGAATGTTATTGTTGTTGGTTAATATTATATAGGTGTAGTATGATGGTATTTGATGTTAAAAACGTGCCTAAGTCGAATTGTAACTGGAACTTAGTGATTTGGTTAAGTTTGGTTCGAGCTGAAATGTAGTTGCAGGTCTGATTTTGAGCTGAAACGAGCTCGAACGCGATCCAGACCTAGTTCCCGGATCGCGTTCCCAAGTGTAAAACGGTGACAGAACATTTTCTTAAGGTGAACGCGATCCAGCCCTCCCTTTCCGGATCGCCTTTGCATGAAAAATTTTGAAGGATTTTGCAAATTTTGAAAATGCATAAGTATTTTCAGGGTCACGGTTTAGTTACGAATTTCACTAACTCGGATTGAGTTGAAATTCGCATGGTCACTCGGAAACGGCCCAATGATCAAAGCTATATACTATAGCCTAGTCAGTTTTTGGCCATTCGGGGCCATCTAGGGGCCGAAAATGGCATTTTCAGTTTTAAACGTCATTTCAGGATTTTCTGGTTGCACTTTTGTTTGCTTAGACTTCAGTAATTACCTGATTGGCTAAATATATTATGATGATACGAGTTATTAACTTGTTTGTTGTGTGATGTTTCAGATACCCCAAAGACTCAGTGATTAGGAGCTGAGTGTTGCGACTTCTGAGGTATCGGTGAGTGGATTCAAAACTCACCATTTAGTTTAGTTGTGATCATTTGATTACAACGGGTAATTGTAGATATAATTATAGAGTTGTTTAATCATTATTGTTGAGTGTATCACTATGTGCTATATGTGATCTTTGGATATTGGTTGCCAATGAGGTCGACAAGTTGATGAACTGTTGGTTGGGTTAGTTGGTTATCGTGTGAATGATACAGGGATATGCTTCATATGTTGTGTGTACTGAACTGTATCTGAGTAGGATAACCACTAGCTATCGGTCTCGTCCGTATGGCCATACGGATATGGTTGGATAAGAGTTCTTGGGGGGCCGCCCGGGTATTATGGTTATCCCCAGAACCACCGATCCTCATTAAGTTGTTGTTGATTGTTGTAGTTAATGGTTATGCTAAGTTGAATGTTGGGTGTTGAACTCTCTCACTTAGCTTTGTGCTAATCCCTCATCTTTAATTTCTGCAGATTTTGTAGCTTAATGGGTAGCAGGAATGGGATGCTTTTGGAAGCAAGGATAGTTTGACAGCAAGCTACTCTGATCCTTTTTGTACTAAACTAGTTGGTTTTATATAATACCCCGACCTATGTAATCTTTGGAACTGTTTCAAGTCAGTATGACTTTAACTTATCAACTGTTTATGTAAATTAATATAATGTAAAGTTATAAAGTTGTGTAAATTTCTTCGCTTCCGTGTTCTTAATATAATATTGTTATATCAAATGAGGGGTGTTATATAATGCTTCGCGAGTTCAGGTCTCACCTCACAGCTCAACTCGCTGCGACTTGAGATCTCGACTCGCTTTGCATGAAACGTCTATATATTTATTTCGTATTTAACATTCGTCTAAATTAGCACAATAATATGTTTAACGAATATTGCTAACAAAACAAATATTTATTTACAAATCTAAACCAATGTACAAACGCAATAATAATTACACCAGTCCTATTTCAAGCTAGATCTGTTGTCACAATCTATGTCTCAATAGACTCCCCCTTGACAATAGCTCTAGCGTCTTTATCTTCACGCTGTCTTTGGTCTTCATTTGTAAATCTTACTACCTGCGTAAATCTTCATCTTGATACAAGTTTTAACCATCAACTGATAATCTCTCGCTAAATCAGCCCATTCAATAGTCGTCAAAATTCTGTTCTCGTTTAACTTTAACAGATCATTTCTCGACATATTCATCAGGTGTCGATGATCATAAACTCTGAAGATTTCTCTTTCACCACCTTCAACCTCATCATCAGCTTCAACCATACCAGCTTCTCCAGTTCCTGAATCCACATGCCAACTCTTCGTATTTCCCAGAATATCCTGTGGCATTGTCTTCAGTGAAATTTGCTGTATGCATCTAACAGCTGGATATATCTTTTTCCTTCTTCTTCTTCCAGTTCTTTGACTTTTCTCTTGTAGTTTCACAGTCTTTCCCTTTCTTGGCTTAATCTAAACAAACTTATTTGAACCAACTTCAGTTCTAATAATTCGTTCAACACGTTTAGCATAATCATCATTACTTGGATTATTTATCTCCAATCTAGCCAAGTCACGTATCTCATAACGTGGTAAAGAACTAAAAACTGCAAGCTTTCGCTCAAAATATTGAACTCCATCAAACCTTTTAATAGCAAAAAGCTTCAGCTCAGAGTCAAAGTACCATCCAACAATCCCTTTACGAGGAACACGTTTTCCCGTAATATCTACTTCTGAAACTCCAATCTTCTTCTTCTGTTTTGGAAGTTTCCTAAGAAAAACAGCAGGATTCTTGGCAGGAATCAAAGTTTCATCTTTTTCAGAATCGGTTGAGTCATCGATTTCTTCATCTACATCGACAATCATTGGACCTTGTTCATTTTCAATAATAACTTCTGTCCTAGATGGGCTTACATGGTGTTCATCAATATTTGCATCTGGATCTACACCAATGTCTTGCACAATCTCAGGTACAGCAGTCCAATCAGTAGGTGGTAGAAATTCTCCATCCTCAAGATCAAAATCAATGTCTTCATCTATCTCATCAAAAATATCATCTTCCGAATCAGATAGATCAAGCATTTCCAATCCTAAGAGAAAACCACAAATACAAATCAATATTAATAATTAAAACTCTCTTATCGATTTCCCTGAATCAACCTAAGAATTTCTTTATTAATTCTTTTGTATATTTTAACGCAATTTACAAATAACTTATAAAATCTTTTATTGATTACCCTGAATCAAACTAAGATTTCTAAAGTCTTATTAACCTACTTAACAAATAATAATTAATTTTAAATTCTAAAGCATTGTGAATAATCACCAAACATTTAAATTTACTATTAATTACCTTATATAATTTCCAAGTGTTAATTGATCTCATTTATTATCAATTTAACCTTTAAATTATATATCATTTGTCTAGTTAATACTAATACATTTTTAACTTGTTAATTACTTATATACCTTACGGTCTTAAGTCCATAATCAAATCTAAAATGCATATGTTATTATAAAATTTTGACCGCCGAAATTAATCGGAACACGCCGCTCGACTACTCTATGAGTCGGAAGTCTTTCGATCACTATTTTATCTTAACACAATTATATAAACTTAAGTTACAACAAATATATTTTACTTAAAATAATAATAACCGCAAGCCAAATATATTTACACAATAAATTAAGTTTACATTTGTTCACTACAAACTATTACAAATATTACAGTACTATGATAATACTAAGCTATCTTACCAGCTTCAGTATCACCCGGTACAGTCTTATCTGCACTTGTACCCCCTCCAGAACCACTAGCACCAGCATGACCACCAGACTCCCCCTGAATCGTAGCTTGCTCACCAGTCTTTGAAGGACCAGTTTGCTCACCACCTTCTGGTGCATTGGGAGCATCGTCTTTGTCTGAATCTCTCTTCCTCTTCAGCTCATTTTCTCTGCAAGACTCCAGATATACCAATATCTCCCCCTGAGTAGACTGTCCTGAATGCGATCTCAAGACCAGACTCTCCAAAGAAGATAACTTCAGTCTCTGCATATTGAAGTCCGCAAGCAAAGTCTCATGAGTCTTCATCAGCAGATTGTAAGATTGACTCTGTTTGAGTATCTGCTGAGCAAGAAGAAGATTATTCGACACCAGCTCTGGAATCTGAGAAGTAAGCTTCTCTAAATCCTTTACCCTAGACTCTAAGGATGCAATCCTTTCAGCATCAGTCGTCGGAGTAACAGGTATCGTTCTAGGTCCAGGCGGTGTAAGAGACTCAATATGCCAGTCTCTGGTCAGCGGTGTATGAGGTTGAGACAAAGCTTGCGTAAGCAAGTTTGCCGCAAATCTAGCTCCTTTATTCGTCGGGAATTTTGCCGCATGAACTAGATCAGCAACCTCATGCTGTAAAGTTAAACACAATTAAAATCAGTTATTGTTACAGATTACTCTGTCTTAAACTCTAATTAATTGCATAACACTCATAGTTATAGAACTTATATCTCATACCTGAAGCGGTACAGACATCTGTTCAGAAACCACCGGTGTATCCGTCTCCACCTGTGGTGTATCCTGAGCAACTGTATACAGAGTTAACTGTCTCAGTTTAACTCCTGATAAACAACAAGTTAAGATTATTTAACTTTTATAATCAATACTAACCTTCTCGAATAGTCAGCGTTCTCAGACGCTTCATCAAAGGAGTCTCAACCTCCTCAGTACCTTCCTCCAGAATACCTTTACCTTTCCTCTTCTTTTCAGAAATAGATGGAGGAGGAGAAGGTGTATTCTCAGAATCCTCATCTGAAGCCGTCTCACCATCACGTCCTCTAGATGATCTAACCGGATCCTAAATGTTGAATATATTAAACATTTATGATTAGCGTAAGCTCTATCATACAAGTTCTTATATATTTAAGATTAATCAGATATAATACCTCAGTCAGTACTACAACTAATTCATCTAGCTGTATCTGCTCCCCCTCAAGTATTACAACTTCTGGGTTTGCAGCCTCAGCTTCAGCTTCCTGTTCGTTTAATGATATTTATATTTTAAAATCAGAAATAATATCCAATTAACTAAATATCTAATATCATAATCATTAGATAATAATATTATGCATCTATGATTAATAAAAACAATCTATCAACTAAGCATCTATATTATTATATAAATAAAAGATTACCTCAGGTGGTGCAAAATAACTATCAATATTCTGAAGCAAAGAATTCGTCGCATCATCATTTTGCTCCAACACCTCCTGAACAATCTGAGCAGCAACATCTGGGTTCACCTGTTCCCTAGCATGTGCAGGTTGTTCCAAGACATCCTCTAAAAGCTCTTGTGGATCTTCAGGATGAACCACATCAGCTTCAGCAGGAGCAGCAGCAGCAGCAGCAGCAACGTCTAACCACCCATGATTTGGCGGTGCAACGTAGTTCGGGTCAATAATATACCCAAAGAGTGGTCTTACCTCAGGTTTTACCACTCCCTCCTTCCTAACAGTCTGCATGAACATGGCGTTATACCCTCGATGATCAATCGTATTAACCACTAGATGTGGTTCAGGTATAGCCAAATCCGGTAGACGCGCACGGATAATCAACATGCAAAATCTCGGGTAAACCAAAAACCTTGATCTAACAGAACCCGATATCTGTTTCGCAATCTCACCAAAAAGATAATCACAAAAACTGTATGGTTTATTATAAACCAGTGACAGCGCAGCCGATAAAATAGAAGGGCTTAACTCATCAAAACCACCCTTCTTCACTGCAAAAATGATATTCATCACGTGCCAGAGAAACCTCCACTGACCAATAACCAGAGGTTTCTGGAACTGACGTCCGTGTCTATCTCCTGTATAACCCATACGGCCTATAGTACCCTCTATAAAATCCATGGGGTACTCAACATCCCCATTCTCCTGTTCTTCTGTACCTAGCTGCAAAATCTCACGGAGATTTCCAGCCGAAAACGTAACAGGTTGGCCGCTAACCGTAGCTCGAATCTCTGGTGGGTTGACAGATTCGTCATATACTATATCCGTCTAGAAATCGTTCAGTATCGCTTGAGAGATAGGAGGATTGGCCGTAATGGCGTATCGAATACGTGATCGTGCTAGAAATCTAAGAATATCAGCAACCCTATCAGCCCGCTTGGCTTCAAGGTTCAGATCCACAAGTATATTGTGCCCCTTGTCAAATGCTCTCGCCATATCTGTAAAATAAACACAAACAACAGATATAATTTTAATGCACGATTAAAAATCTTTAAACTATAACGTATTATGAATCGAGATTCATCAAACATCTTAGTTTAAAATTGAAATTATATATAACTTGTTACAAAATAGTCTCAAGTCGTATATAAAAATTTAACTTATAACTAAAAAGTCTTAAGTCTAATTTAAATCCATTATATAAAAGTTATTACTTAAAAAAAAATCTTAACATTTATATAACTACTTAAAAATCAAATTTATCTAAGTACTGGACTCGCATAAACTGGCCTTGCGAATCGAGGTCAACTCGTTTCGCTTATCAACTCACTTCACTTATCAACTCACGATTGAAGTGAGCTCGCTAATCATGTTGATTCGCTAGTCAACTCGCTGTGAGTTGAATCAAAGTGTCAACTCGTTCGATGAACAGCCGTCGCAAGGTTAAACTTAAAATCGATTAATCTTGTAATTTTAACATGATCTATCGAATGTTTTACGTTCATTGATGTTCGTTTAACATAAACCCTAAAGATCCATGTCCAATAACATCTTAAATCTATGTGAATCGTTAAAACTTCAAACCGAAACCCTAAGTTCATAAAACCTTTGATTTCGTGCAATTTAAACGGTGAAATCCGTTGTTATATACCTCAAAATGTGCGCAAAGTGAAGATGTATCATAGTTACGGATTGAAAAACTCGTTCCCGTACTCGTAAAATCGAAATCAAACGAAAACCTAGTTTCGCCTCGTTTCGCCTGTAAACGGATCCGCAAAGTTTAAGTGAACTCGCGAAGTCTGTGGTTCGGTGGGTTGGCTTGACTCGTTTGACCCCCTTTATACCTTGTATCTGATTACCGAGATTTCAAGTGGATCCGCAAGTTGACTTAGTCAACTCGCAGGAATAAATAAAAATGCGAATTAAATACTTAGTATAAATTAAAAACCCATAATTTGTACAAGCCTAAAATAAAATTATTGTTCACTTATATTTGTTACGTTTGTTCAACTCAAAAATATTCAGTATAATTTAATTCCGAAGGGTAAAACCTAATAAACACAGAAACTTAAATTAAACATAAACTAAAATAAGATAAAAACACAATTATGTAAACATTGGTATCAAGTACCATTTTATTAATCACTTGATCAAAACAAAATACATAAACAAAATGAATAAGAATTTGTCTGCTCAGGGATCATATTAGAAAGAATAAGCAATTAATTATATATATTTAAAAGTCTAAGCAGATTGGTAGTATACATACCTCATGAAATTCAAGTAAATTACTATAAAATTACAACTAAATTTATCATTTATACATTTATATTTATAAAACTATATCTTAGGTACCTTTATCCACATAGCATAATTAATAAATGCATTACTCACATAAAGTGAATATTTTAATTATAGACAGTCCAAGACGATTACCGGTATTATGATCCACATAAACAAATTATACTCAATTTTCTAAGCAAGCACTTTATTGTTAGTATGAATATTATCAATTGCTTCCTATTGTATGACATACTGAAGAATTTCAAGTAAAACTCATAACACTGCATCATTCAATTTTCAAGGTAGCGGTTACTAAATGATGTATCTTTTCGAAACATATAACATACACTTGAATTTTAACGTTAGACAGATATCAGACATACTTTGATGATGCTATGTTATCTAAGTCTGTACATAGTGCAACAGAAGATCCCTTCTAGCATACTTCAAAATATATTTGAGAATATTAATTTAATTAAAGGTTTCAGTTCTGTACTTAGTACAACAAAGTTACCAGTAATTAAGTTAATACCCGTATTGCTACTATTTGTCACTTCAAATTAAAATGCATGATAACAGTGTATGGTAATACCATCATTCAACAATTAAGACTTAATGTCATACATCATAGAATAGTAACACAAGATAATAAACAAGTAGTTAATTAACTTATTAAGGCTTAGAAAATGTCATATAATTTGCCTACCAGTACATCATATGATGAAGCCATCTAAAGTTTTTACTAAAAATAGACAAATTATAACTTGTGGATATAGGTGTATAATCAAATAAATATAAACACATACCTGATAGAACCGCTGTAGTTCTAAAGCAACTTTATTTGAACCTACTACCATATCATACTTAGGAGTTAAGCTTATTATTGTGAAGCTTATTCTCCTAATGTACTATCATTTCCCTTAGTTTTTGCAAATAAAAACTTAAATGAATTTCAAAGAATATTATGTTTATATTCTTTAATGAAGGCGATTCCCCTTAGGTAACAAGCAAATGAATGCCATACGCCTTTTTTTTATTTATTTTTTTTAAATGAACACAGAAATACTAACTATTACAAAAATACCCTTGGAAGACTAATCACTCTGGATTTCTCATTCCGTTTGTAACACCTGGTCAAAAATTCGACTTTCGTGCCAAATTTAAACTTCAAATAAATGTTACATGTTTGGGAAAATATTAGACATTCGAAAATTCCATCCGTTTTGAGTTTAACACACGATTTTATTCAGTTGGGACAACGCAGGAACAAACATAAAACTAAATTTTCAATAAAGTATTCATACAAAATACTTTCACTAGGAAACATTTCGAGATACAATAAATAAATTTCAGAATTTATTATGCTATTTTAAATTTCGATCGCGTACAAGTACAAGGGTATTTTGTACTGCAATTTGGGAGACGGTGTCTCCACCGAGGCAGTCAAAAAGGAGGAAACCTCCTCCCCTTTTCTCATTTCCACCTCTTTCACTCTCTCTCTTCTCTAACTTTTCTCTCATCTCTCTCTATAACACCAAACCACCGCCACCTAAATCCGCCATTTAACACCACTAAACGACCTCCAATCTTGAAGCCCCTTTAGGGAAAAACGATCACCACGCAACGATCTACAATCCTATCTTTTCGGATTCTCCTCGCGCGGATTTGTAAGTTTCCGACAATTCTCGAAATCTCTCAAAACTTTGTTATTTTGCTTGTTTGCGGTTTAGATGAGCTTAAAATACTTAATTATGGGTTGGGTAAAAGAATCGGACTCAACGGAGGCCGGAAAACTCGTTTTCGGCTCAAACTCCGGCGATCAGTCCGTTACGTCGCAGGGACCAAAAACAGTGCTGCGACGTCGCAGTCAACGTCGCAACCAACGTCGCATAACCTACCACCGTCGCATATAGCGACGTAGCCCATAACGTCGCATTGACTTGCGAATGTCGCACATAGCGACGCAAGACCCTACGTCGCCTCTGACGTCGCAGCTGACGTCGCATCTGACGTCGCAGAACCTTAAAAACCTATGTTTTTCACTAAGTAATGACAACCAAATTTTACCACTCGATTTTACCCGAATTTGGATTTCGAATGCGTTTTGTTTAAAGCAAAGTAGTAGAAATAAAAATTTTCCAAGCTGACCTGGCAGCTCGACCCCAGCCAGGGGCTCTGCCCCTTGGACCCCGCCAGGGGTTGCCACCCCTTGGACCCCGATACCAGGGGCGCTGCCCCCGGACCCCCTTTACACCATTCCCAGACTTCAACAACAAATGCATACATGAACAACTCGCTTAGACAAACTGATTTGTCTCATACTTATATAACCTCACGTGTTTAGGACACTAGAAGGTTACCATTCGGACGACGCGCGTATCATCGCATCACTAACAACTCACAGGTGAGTTTCATAGCCCCACTCTTTCAACTGTTATACTATTTTCGGGGTGAAACACATGCTCAATTGCTGTATTCAAATCATATTAACAATTGTTTATAATTTACGACTATTTATATTACTGTATGTAATACGAAATGTGTAATACTTAGGAATTACACCCGCAATATTGTTTTAGAACAATATCAATACTTAACCTAGATAGGTTACAATCGTACCCGGTTAGGTCGTTGGAAAACGATTACCAACACATAACTTGATTTAGTTATCACAATCTTTTGGCCATATTGTCACGGGACAATATCATTGAATACATTAGAACTAGTTAGTTCTACTTACACTGAATAACATCTGTACTGTTACAAGTTTAGTTATTCTTTAAGAACTAAAACTGTCGACACACTCCATTATCATTAGAATGGGAACTGAACTTAAGTGAACATTTTCCCAAGACTCCGTTATATATACTTGCTAGGCTTTAGGCTAGGAGTATACAATATTATCACAAGTTAGTACAGACTTCTTATATCCATACGACTCAACTGGTGACGACTCTGGCTCAGGATGTAATCCAACCAGGGATGGTCCCCCGGCCCAGGATGTAATCCAACCGTGGGGGTGTCACCTGATGAATATCTACATACTATTATACGATCTACTAAGTCAGGCATGTCGAGTACTGCTGGCTCTCAAACAACTTAGTCGGGCATGTCGTTGTACTGCCGGCTCAATCACAAATTGCTGCGAGCAATTCCAAAAACGATGCCGCGGTATTGCAGCGGGCACCAAACGATGCCACGGTAAAGTGGGCACAAAACGAAACCACGGTATTGCAGTGGACGAAACTTCAATCAATGGATCAGCGAGTTATACTCGGGATTCACAATAAGTTAACGGATCGGTGGTGCTGCCACGCGAGGCCGTTAGCTCAATTCATGTCCGGATTAGCTTATGCTAATCGGGTAAACGGACACGCTAAACATTCAAACATAGATCTGCGGATCTACAATCATTTGTTGCTGGATGCAACACCTCATATATTAAATCATAGTTCTGCGGGACTACAGTTACTTACTATTATATGACGTGGTCATACAGTTATTTGGTTACAACTCAGATAGGTATTGCCTCCCGTTATACACTTACTCATACCAGATAGGTATTCAGGCTTGGTATGCCTCAATTATTGTGTACTTAGGTACGGACTACAATTGATTAGGTATTAGATACCTAAACTTTCGAATTACACATTGGTAATTACATCTACAATTTGCTACAAATCAGAATCGTGGATTCTGAACAACTTCTCAAAACATACAAAATTTATACTTTATATTTTCAACTAACAAACCTATGAACTCACCAGCTTTATAGCTGACCTGTTTTAGCATGTGTTCTCAGGTGCCCAGCAGGATTAGGGATTACTACAAGATTATGCTAGCTCGAGTCGCATGATTTCAAACATTTGGGACAACTCTGCATTTACTTTTGTATTTTCAAATTATGTATTTGAAATTTCTAATAAACTTATAACGTTGTAAACGTTCTATTTGGTAAATGTATAATTATTTTCAAACGTCTCATTTAGAGTCGTTCATTATGTATCTTATGCTGTGATATTTAATTTGGTAACACCCGACCCGATCGCTTCCGCAAACCGAAATTTGAGGGTGTTACACCGTTTAGTTGAACCAACGTCTCAAATCTTGCTCTGTCGAACGCCTTTGTATATAAGTCTGCTAAGTTATCCAATGATGGAACCTTAACTAACTTTATCAACTTTTTCTCAGCACAATCTCTAATAAAATGATGTCGAATATCAATATGCTTAGTTTTACTGTGCTTCACCGGATTATTGGTGATCGACATAGTAGATTCGTTATCAATCATCATAGGAGTATTGGTTATATTTAACCCGTAATCCCGCAGTTGCTGTTGAATCCAAAGTACTTGCGAGCAATAGCTGCCAGCTGCTACATACTCAGCTTCACATGTAGAAATGGCTACCGAGGTTTGCTTCTTGCACTGCCAGGATACTAATCTACCTCCTAGGAATTGACATCCTCCGGTCGTAGATTTCCTATTTTGATTGCATCCTCCGTAATCCGAATCAGTATAAGCTACGAGATCTAAGTCTCCATCAATCGGATACCAAAGACCCAGCTTAGGTTTCCCTTTGAGGTAACGAAAAATTCGTTTAACAGCTTGCATATATGACTCTTTCGGATTAGCCTGATATCTTGCGCATAAACAAACAGCAAACATTATGTCAGGCCTAGAGGCTGTTAGATACATTAGTGATCCGATCATGGCTCTATAAAGAGTTGGATCCACATCGCTATCACTCGATGTATCTGGACCTAGTCCATGATTGACTGGAATTGGAGTATTGTAGACCTTACTTTCATCCACCTTGAAGCGTTCTAATAGCTCATATGTATATTTAGATTGATGAATAAAGAATCCATCCTTCTTTTGATCAACTTGTAATCCTAAGAAGAAATTCAACTCTCCCATTGCAGACATTTCAAACCTTTTTCTCATGACTTTCTCAAATTCTTGACACATCTTTTCATCAGACGATCGAAAGATAATGTCATCAACATAAACTTGCACGAGAAGAAAGTCTTTCTTTTTCCACTTCACAAACAGTGTACTATCAATCGATCCTCTTGTAAATCCATTCTCAAGTAGATACGTTGATAGTGTTCCATACCATGCCCTAGGTGCTTGATGTAATCCATATAGAGCCTTATTCAAACGATATACTCTATCTGGATACTCAGGATCAGCAAACCCTGGCGGTTGTGAAACATACACCAATTCTTCCACTTTGCCATACAAAAAGGCACTCTTAACATCCAACTGATACACTTTTATACCAAAATATGATGCAAATGCTAAGAATACTCTAATTGCTTCTAGCCTAGCAACTGGTTCAAACACTTCATTGTAGTCAATACCTTCTTGTTGATTAAAACCTTGAACCACCAGACGAGCTTTATTGCGAGTAACGATTCCTTTATCATCTCTCTTGCACTTAAATACCCATCTAGTTCCAATTGGATATTCTCCCTTTGGTAGGTCAACCAACTCCCAAACTTGTAATTTAGAGAACTGTGATAGTTCCTCTAGCATTGCTTCTACCCATGAGCTTTCTTTTAAAGCCATTTGAACATTTTTAGGCTCGACTTGTGAGATAAAGCATGAATATAGACATTGATTAGGAATCCCTGTCTCTTTCATTGCAGTATACAAGCTTTGATATTCTAAATTCTCAGACGTACTAGCTCTGGATTGATGCCTAGTTTGAACCGGAGTATTAATATCACCGATGATGTTTTCAACGGGATGATTCTTACTCGTTCTAGTTGTAGTAACTGGTTCAACCGGTATATCATCTCCTAAATTAGTACCAATCTCTTCCAATGCAGGTACATCTTCCGTACGAGTAGAAGATATCCTTAAGTGTTTCAAAGGAGTAAGTATATCATCAAACTTTGTAGGAAGATCATCAAGATCTTCTGTTTCTTGAGACTTATCCTCTGAAGGTTGTTGTGACTCACTTGTGGAAGCTTTATCTGAGTCAACATTAGTCTTAATTCCAGACTGCTTAACACTTGATGTTGAAGCGGGACCAATATTCCCATCTTCAAACAATAAATGTTCAGCTATCTCTGAATCACTGACATAGTCACTAATAGGAACTTTAAATGATGCAAAAAGATCAGAATAATCAAATTGCCAATTTAATCCCTTATGAACATCCGGTGAGTAGCTCGTAACTTCAATATTATAAACTACCTACAAACATCCAGTGACTTTATTAAAGACTCTCTTGTTTGGCGAATTGGGCATATAACCTAGGAAAAATCCTTCGTCAGCCTTCTCACCAAATTTTGCTTGATGTCCAGTCTTTAATATGGTGCATGAAACTCTAAAGGGTTCAAACCCCTTTAAGTTAGGTTTCTTATTGTTCAAAAGCTCATAACAAGCCTTGTTATGTCTCTTAACCGTAAGAACTCTATTAAGAACATAACATGCTGTATTCACTGCTTCTGCCCAAAAGATGACCGGAAGCTTTGAATCAGCAAGCATTGTTCTAGCAGCTTCAATCAACGTTCTATTCTTCCTTTCAGCTACACCATTCTGTTGAGGTTCATAAGGTGCACTGAATTGATGTAATATCCCTTTGCTTAAGCAATAGATATTCAACGTTGAATTTTTGAATTTTGTTCCATTGTCACTACGAATATGCTTAACTCTCTTTTTATAGACATTTTCTGCTAGATCAAAGAACTCAATTAGAATTCTAGGAGTTTCATCCTTTGATCCCAAAAAGAATACCCATGAGAATCTAGAGTAGTCATCTGTGACAACCAAACAGTACCATTTGCCACCTAGACTTCTCTTGCTTATAGGGCCGAAGAGGTCCATATGTAGCAATTCAAATGGCGAGGAGATAGAGTTTTCAGTCTTAGGTCTGTGTGGTTTCTTGTGCTGCTTTCCTTTCATGCAAGGAACACACTTATCCTCAGACTCGAAACGTTTTTGTGGTACACCTAGAACCAAACCATTTTTGGTTATATAATTCATCTTTCTCCAGTTTAGGTGTGCCATTCTCCTATGCCATAATAATGCGTCTGTTTCCAAAGCCTTGGATAATAAACATGTAGACACCATTGAAGAGTTAGGAACACCCATGTTGATAGCATAGATGTCCTTCTTCTCTGGAGCCCTCATCAATATCCATTTATCAGGAATTTTGAAACCTGGCTTCAGGACTAAGGCCTCCTTTTCATTGAAATAAACTGGATGACCTTTATCACAGACTTGGGAAACACTCACTAGGTTGTGAGTTAGTTCTTCAACATAGTTCACATCCTCAAGAGTCAAAGTTCCATTTGAAACTTTTCCTTTTCCCAAAATTACTCCTCCTTTATCTCCTGCAAAATTTACTTTTTGCTTGAGACTCTCCTTGAAGTCCTTCAGTAGACTTCTTTCTTCGGTCATGTGCCTCGAGCATCCACTGTCTACATACCACCAGCTGTCCTTGTTCACAGCATGCTCCTGCACATAACACAAAATACGATCAGTTGTCAAGAGGGACCCAAGCCATTACGGTCTTGGTTTGTCCCTTATCATCAACAAACTTAAGCTCTTTAAAATAACCATCCTTCCCATCAGGAGCTTTGGTTACTTTCGAAGTAGCTTGAGTTTGTGGACGATCAGCCTTAAGAGGTGAATTTGAGGATAACCTCCTAGGCACATAATTATGAGCTCTATTATGATAATTATAATTGAACTCATGTGATCGCGAAGTAGTACCACTCTCATAATGACTATGGCCTCTACTTGGTGTTCTAAACCTCGACGGTGTCACATCCCTAGACTTATGGATAACATTATCACTTTGAGTATATGGCCGTTTAGGTTTAGGTGGGGAGACACTATGCTTACCATCTCTTTTAAGAATGTTAACAGATTTATTACCTAACTTAGGTTTGGTATCTAACCCATCTACAGTCATACTAGAGTCGGTCTGTGTCTTTTCATCCATCACAAGCTTATGTGGTGTTTCAGGCTTTTTGTTAGGACAACACGAAGCCACGTGTCCCTTTTAATGACACTTGAAACATGACATCTGCTTAAGTGATTTAGGAACTTTTGCATTACTACTCGGAGTCTTAGGCACTAAAGGTTCAGATATTTGTTCCTTATTAACCTTGTCATCATTCTTAGCATCGTTAATCACTCCACCCGATACAAATTGTATTTTGGTGAAATGAGAAGCCTTACTATTATCTGATGAAGAGTTCTTAATAACATCCTTCTGTGCCTCTGACTGTTCATGGTCATTAGTTACTGAAACCTCAGGATTAACTTCAGTCATTTCAGAATCTTCAGGAATAGGAGTGTAATTGGCATTAAAAGGAGGGGATACATCATTGTAACCTAACCCAGTCTTGTCCTTTACACTACGTTGAGCATCTAACATTTTATCCATTTGAGATGTCCTATAGTTCTCAAGTTTACGGTTTTGCTCAATTAATTAAGTTAAGGTTCACTATTTCCTGATCCTTACTAGCAATTGTCTCATTTAAGTCTTTGATATTCATATAGAGACCATCTATGACAACAGATTTTTCACTTATGGTATCTCTAAGTTTTGTTCTATCCGAAGCATCAGACTTAATTTTATCTTTTAAGGCCTGTTTATCATCACTTAATCTACGAATATCCATAATAGCTTGATCAAGTTCAGATCTAATAGTCTTATAGGATTCCTTATCCACATTCAATTGTGATGACAGATTGCTATTTGACACAGTTAAAACACTATTCTGAGATTGTAAATCGGTAACTAAGTAACAAACATCAGCAAGATTAAGAATATCTAAACATACCTTCTTCTTGTCAGTTTGTACTTCAGCCATGCGTGCCACGAATTCTTCAGGACTCATATCTGGAGTTGAATCCATATATAGCACGTCATCATTACTTGCCTTCACTTCAGACTCAGGCACCTCTACTCTCTGTTCCATATCAGTGGGCATGTAGGACACTGATCCAGCAGTTGTCTCTTCGATCTCGGCCATCAAGGCTTCCTCAGAATGAGCTTGCCAATCATAAGAACCATCCAACTGCTTCGCCACTAAGGCTTTGGAAGCAAGAGTACTTCCCGAACCTTGTTTTCCTTGTGCTTCTACTTTAGGTCTTTGGCATTCTCTAGCAAAATGACCAATACCCTGACAGTTAAAGCATCTGACCTTGGTTTTATCAAACCCTGATCTATTGCCCAACACCTTTCTACCAGTTCTCTTGAGGAAATTTTTAACTTTTCTTGAAATCAATGCTAACATCTCTTGAAGTTCCAATTCCTCAACATAATCCGGATCTATCTGCTCATAATCCTCGTCAAATAGAACAGGATCATTGATCTTTCCCTCTATGTAATTCTCATATGATGCCACAAAGGAAGCAAGAACAGACAGTTGCTGTTCAGCAGATTTCACACTCATCGGCATCTTCTGATGTTCTTGAGGTGACTTCTCAGAATTCTTTCCCTTTGTCTCATCACTAGAGGAGGAAATAAAGCATAGATCTTCAGTAATCATTTCTCCATTTTCACCAGTATCACCAACTAACAGTGCAGTTGTCGAACTAGAGGACGCAGTCGAAAGATTTGTCTTTCCATGATACAACCCAGGGTTCTGAACCTGATCAAAATCACTATCTCTTGACTTTCTGGAGAAATCATAACCTTTCAGCTTGTCAATGACTTGCTCTAAGGTCATAGTAGAATACCTGGTTTCGTTATCCTTAATCATAACGCCATACATTTCCCATTTAGAAGGCAAACCCTCAAGAAACTTGTCAGTTTTAGCTACTTCTTCTTCAACAATCTCATGGTATTCCAGTTCACTTAGCAGATGGTAGAAACGTGTGACATAGGCATCAAGATCTTCTCCTTTTAAAGCTTTAAACATAGTAAACTGCTTTTTGAGAAGACTCCTCTTGCCAGCTCTCACCTGTGGACTTCCCTCACCTCTTTTCTCTAGAGCTTCCAAGAGCAACCTAGCAGTATGAAAAGACTTCAGTTGATGAGCAATTTCCTTAGGAAGACACATCTTTCTGCAAGAATGTGCTTTATTTTCATTTCTGTACGCTTCCTTCTGTTCATCACTCATGTTTGGATAGGTAAGAACCACAATGGCATTTTGAACAGTTTGAGTAGGTGCGGTGTATCCACTCTTGATACACATCCAGATTGACAGGTCATGGAATCTACAGTAAGATTCAAATCTGTCCTTCCAATTGTAGTAATCTTCGATCCTCAACAACTTAGGTGGAACATTCGATTTTCCCACCTCGTGATCCATCTCGATCATTCTACTTAAGTCAGACATCTTAAAAACGTAAAGTAAAACTGTTTCGCGAATTCAGAAAACTCAACTCGCAGGACTCAGCTCAACTCGCAATCTCAACTCGACTCGCAGAATATGTCTGTTCGCAAGCCTCAGTTCGGATTGCTAAAGATGTCGATTCGCAAGTGATTTGGATTCGCGAGGGATCTCAGTTCGACTCGCAAGCCTCAGTTCGACTCGCTAGTTCAACTCGGTTCGCAGGCGAGACTGGAACCCTAATCTCAACTCGCGAAACGGTTGTTAAACCCGAAAACGAATGTTTAAGGTATTTTTAACTAAGAATTTCGACCGTAAACAAACCCTAAAACGTCCAGAGAGTGATTTTGATCGTTAGTATTGCAAGAAAGCACGTAAAAACGACCCGAATCAAAAACGCAATATCACTAAAACTCACGAACACACTCGTATTTAGCCCGAAAGCTCTGATACCAGATGTAATTCCCTAGTTCTAGGATCGATAACTTCGTTATCTGTAGTATTAAGGTGCGGAATCCCTCAATACGGTGTTATCTTACTAGTAACGAGTAAGTTCGTAATTGCGTATACTAATACTTAGCTTTAAACGATAATACGTCAAAGCCTAGCCGTTAGGTTTGTTTTCTCTGGGTTTATTGAATTCGCAAATCAGAATATGGAATGCCAAAAGTTATGTTTTTCACGAATGAAAAAACAACATATAATCTGGTCCCGGCTCGGCTCGCATGGGCCTGCGAGTCTAGCCCAACTCGCAGCCCAAGCCCAGTATAGGACTCGGCTCGCCAGACTAATGCTTCGCGAGTTCAGGTCTCACCTCACAACTCAACTCGCTGCGACTTGAGATCTCGACTCGCTTTGCATGAAACGTATATATATTTATTTTGTATTTAACATTCGTCTAAATTAGCACAATAATATGTTTAACGAATATTGCTAACAAAACAAATATTTATTTACAAATCTAAACCAATGTACAAACGCAATAATAATTACACCAGTCCTATTTCAAGCTAGATCTGTTGTCACAATCTATGTCTCAACAATAATTTGTCTATTTTCATTGAAAAGTTTAGATGGTTTCATCATATGATGTACTGGTAGGCAAATTATATGAAATTTTCTAAGCCTTAAGAAGTTAATTAATTACTTGTTTATTATCATGTGTTACTATTTTATGATGTATGACATTAGTCTTAATTGTTGAATGATGGTATTGCCATACACTGTTATCATGCATTTTTTTTATAATACAACAATTGACAAATAGTAGAAATATGGGTATTAATTTAATTATTGGTGACTTTGTTGTACTGAGTACAGACTTGAAGCCTTTAATTAAATTAATATTCTCAAATGTATTTTGAATTATGCTAGAAGGGATCCTCTGTTGTACTAGGTACAGACTTGGATAACATAGCCTGTTCATAGGTATGTTTGATATTTGTCTAAACTTAAAATTCAAGTGTATGTTATACTAAGTAACCGCTACCTTGTCTTAAAATCAGTGTTATGAGTATTACTTGAAATTCTTCATTATGTCATATAATAGGAAGCACCTGATAATATTCATACTAACAATAAAGTGTTTGCTTAGAAAGTCGAGTGTGATTTGTTTATGTGGATCATAATATCGGTAATCGTCTTGAACTGTCTTTAATTAAAAATATTCACTTTAAGTGAGTAATGCATTTATTAATTATGCTATGTGGATAAAGGTACCTAAGATATAATTTTATAAATATAAATGTGTAAATGATAAAATTGATTGTAATTTTATGGTAATTTATTTGCATTTCATAACGTATGTATACTAACAATCTACTTAGAATTTTTAATAAATACTTAATTGCTTATTCTTTCTAATATGATCTCTAAGCAGTTAAATTCTTATTCAGTTGAGTTATGTACTTTATTTTATTGAAGTAATTAATAAAATGGTACTTGATACCACTGTTAGTTTTTATGTTTCGTATTTTATTTTTAGCTTTATGTTTTAAATAAACTTTTAGTGTTTATTAGAATTTACCCTTTGGAATTAAATTATACTGAATAATTTCTATTTTGAGTTGAACAATCGTAACAAATACAAGTGAAAAATAATTTTATTTTAGACTTGTACAAATGATGGGTTTTTAATTTATACTTAGCATTTAATTCGCGTTTTTATTTCATTCTGCGAGTTTGACTAGTCAAACCTGCGGATCCACTTGAAATCTCGCGAATCGAATAAAGAGTATAAAGGGGTGGTCAAGCGAGTCAAACATCACCGAACCCACTTCACATTCGCGAGTTCACTTCACTCAGCGAATCCACCACTGGCGAAACGAGACGAAACTTGATTTTCGTTTGATTTCGATCTTCTACACACGGGAACGAGTTTTTTAATCCGTAAGTTTTATACACTACTTCATTGCGAACATTTTGAGGTATATAACAACGAGTTTCACCGTGTAATTAACTAGAAATCGAAGTTTTCAATAAATTAGGGTTTCGGTTTAATGTTTGATCGATTCACGTAGATTAAAGGATTGTTAGAACACGAATCCTTGTGATTAATGTTAAATGAACCTTAATGAATGTGAATGTATCGATTGATCGTGTTAAAACTAACAAAATCATCGATTTTAAGTTTAAACTCGCGACGGAAGTTTATCAAACGAGTTGAGTTTACGATTGAACTCGTAGCGAGTTGATTAGCGGATCGAGTTGATTAGCAGATCGACTGGCGAGTTGACCTGCGGATCGACTTGATTAACGAGTTCGATAGGCTGCGAATTCAATTGCGAGTTGACTGGCGAATCGAGTAATACTCAATTCGCATGTTATTACTCTGCGAGTCCAGGACTTAGAAAATTTTTATTTTGAAAGGTTAATATATAAATGTTAAGGCTTTTTAAGTAATAACTTGTATATATTGGACTCCTATTACAATGTATATATTTATATCGAAAGTCTACCGATTCAAAACGTAATCGAGTGGCGTGTCCTAATTTTATGTTAGCGGTATAATATATATATTGGTTTTATAAAACATTAACGACTTAAGAATTTTAAATTTACAAGTAATTAATGAAAATTTACATATTAAACTTACGACTTATTAGTTATAAGTTATATATGTTAAATATTTATGTATATGACTTGACACTGCAAAGTAAGAAGTTATATCTATTTTTACACTAAGATATTAGATGAATTTCAATTCATAATATGTTATAGTTTATAATCTGTTAACGTGCTTTAAATTGTTGTTGTCATTTGTGTTTTTATAGATATGGCTCGGCAATTTGATAGAGGTCACAACATTCTAGTTGATCTTGATGTACGTGCAAAGGGAGCTAACAAAGTAGCTCAAGTGCTTACATTTTTGGCACGTTCACGTATTCGATATGCTGTTACGGCATCTCCACCTATTTCTCAGGCGATTCTAAATGATTTCTGGACGGATATTCAGTATAACCAATCGGTCAATCCACCAGAGATTAGAACAACGGTTAATAACCAACCGATTGTTTTTACGGCTGGTAATCTTCGGGAGATTTTACAGCTAGGTACGGAAGAGCAAGAGAATGGGGATTTGGAGTATCCCATGGATTTTATTGAGGGAGCTATAGGCCGTATGGGATACACAGGTGATAGACGAGGACGTCAATTCCAGAAGCCTCTGGTTATTGGACAATGGAGGTTTTTATGGCACGTGATCGTCACGGTTTTTGCACCAAAGAAGGGAGGTTTCGATGAGTTACGCCCTGCCCTTGTATCAGCTGTACTGTCCCTGGTTTATAACAAACCATATAGTTTTTGTGATTACATTTTTGGAGAACTGGCTAGACAGATTTCGGGTTCTGTCAGATCACGGTTTCTAGTTTACCCACGTTTTTGTATGCTGATCATTCGAGCTCGTCTGCCAGTGTGACACCCGATCAAAAAATGACCCAAATTTACGTCCAAATTTAAACTTTTAAATCACGTGTTATATATACATGTCAATACTCAAGTATACAAGTATTATATATATAAATGTATATATATATAACGTGAAAAGATTATTTAATAATCATATACAAACAAATTCACAAACTATCACCGACACTTTGTCAAAACATTTTATAAATGTTTCCAAGTATTATTTGACTAATACTTCAACTCAAAATAATCTAAAGTTCATTCGTTACTTAAAAACGTACGTATATTATATAACGTCTAATTATACGTTACACGATTCGAAGAAACGAACAATTCGCAACCGACGACCAAACGAAAACCCAAATTACATTTTAGTAACCTAAAATATATCATTTAAGTAAAACTTTCACTAAAAATATCGTGACTTAAATCGTTAACGAAAACTAATACATAAAACGTTTAACGTTTAAACGGACGACGAAACGAACGGGTAAACGAACACCGCACGTAGCATAACTTGGGGAACAAGATTAAATCACTCACATGTGAGTGGGACCCATGAAATATGCAGATTTCTAACCCATATTCCCTCCCCAAATTTGTGGATCATGCCCCCTTGATTGTAAACATAACCAAACCACCACCATTTCCATCCTCATTTCACTTTCTCACTAACTTTCACTCTCTCTCTCTTTCCCTCCCCAACAACCACGAAATTCAGCTGATTTTCCAGCCTCCACTACACCACCATCAACCACCATAAGCACCATCAACATCCGCCATCCATTTTTGAAGATAAACGCAAGGAAACGGAGCTAATCACCTCCTCATCTCATTTCGACTATAGATCTTTGATCTTCTTGTAAGGATCTCTTTTATTTTGCTAGATTTACTTGGATTACACTTATAAACATGTCTTAGTGTTCACTCAACTCTATTATGTCCAAAAGTACAACCGAAATGCAATCTAAAACTCACAAACTCCTAAAAAGTTCCCTGTCCAGATTTTTCCTCTAACTTGGACGATTTTTATAAAAATCATAAAAACACAAAATAACACGTTTATTGAGCCTAAACTGTAGTAAAAGAAGTTAACTTTCAAACAAAATTAGTCTCGTGACTTTTCGACTCCGTTTACTACTCGAAAACATTTTTATCCGGTGACATAGGTTTACTGTTCCGGCGAGCAGTAAAAACAGTCTCCTTCTCGAGACCATATCTCGAGTTATAGAAAGAACCAACTTTCGACATCTAAACGAAAAATGTTCATTAAGATACGATCTACAACTTTCATTTTTGGCCCTCGGCCCAGATCCTCTCGGATCATGGTGAAAAACGCGAATCTTTGGACTGAACTCATTATCGAACCCGATCCGACCACTCTTCATATTTATTTTTGATAAAAATAGTAAACGAACTTATAAAAATACTATAAAGTGCAGATTGGGACTAGATTCATAGTAGTTTAAGTGTGATTTTTCGTAGGACTTGAATCGGACTAAAAAGTGGAGAAATCGGAAGTCGAATCAAGGGTAAAATCTGGAAAACAGAAACTCTATGGACTGTTTTGGTCATTTTGCAAAAACGACACTTCGAGAGACCCACGAAACGTAACGACAACTTTTATAAACTTATTTTGACGTATTAGGACTTATGTAAAAGTTTTGGGTCAAACCGAACATGTTTGACCAAGTCAACATAAACGAACCATAAAACGATAAGCTTGAACTCGAAAAAAAAACTTAATTATATTTTTGGAATATGATTTCAAATTGTCACCAATGAGTCGTACTCGCTTTACAAAACTTCAAACATAATACGAGACGAGTACTTTGGACATAACCAACCAAATGAACAACTAAACAAACGAATTACTACGCGTACACTTACAAATACAAAATCTTGCGTGTTTAGGGCATTAGGAGATTACTGTTGGCATACGCACGCACTTTAGGATTGCTTGCTCTACAGGTGAGTCTCACTGCCCCTTTTTACTGTTTTTACTTTGGGGGATGTGCATTACTTGTTTACTAAATGTATTTGTTTACTGAATAAACTGTTTACTGAATATACTTGCTTACTGAATATACTTGTTTACTGTATGTACTTATTTACTGAAAGTACTTGTTTACTAAAATTATTTAAATTATTAAATACATATACAAATGTATTATTTTACCGACTTTAATACAATTACAAATGTATTATTTTACCGACTTTAATACAATTACAAATGTAATATTTTACCGACTTTAATACAATTACAAATGTATTATTTCACCGACTTTAATACAATTACAAATGTATTATTTTACCGAATTTAATACAATTACAAACGTATTATTTTACCGACTTATTTACTTACCGACTTTAATACAAATACAAATGTATTATTTTACCGACTTATTTACTTACTGATTTGAATACATATACAAATGTATTGTTTTACAGACTTATTTACTTACCGACTTTAATACAAATACAAATGTATTATTTTACAGACTTATTTACTTACTGATTTGAATACATATACAAATGTATTGTTTTACAGACTTATTTACTACCGACTTTAATACATATACAAAATGTATTGTTTTACCGACTTATTTACTTACCGACTTTAATACATATACAAAATGTATTGTTTTACCGACTTATTTACTACTGACTTAAATACATTTACAAATGTATTGTCTTACTGAATTACTTACTTACCGACGTATTGCCTTACTGAACTGCATGAGTTTCCTTTTAATCCAATGAAGTCCTCTGAATCATAGTTGTTAGTTATACGATAAGCGCGAGTTTTAGTATATGGATCCATATGGGACTGACAATCCCCACCTGGGGTGGTAGCGCCACCACGAACCGCACTAGTATAAACAGGCGTTTTTTACTCGTTTCATATGAATGATTTTGGATTAGCATTCACGGGGGCAAATTACTGACGTGTTAAGCTTCGACTATGATGGCTCATGACATGATAAGATAGACCGACCTTACTACAATTGTACAATTATACTTTACTGTTTTACTTACTGTGAAAGATTTATTTATTGATTTATTTAAATCTGTTTATTACTGTTTGAAAACTATTGATTACTGTTTATTACTGTATATTACAAACCTGTGAGATTCACCAACCTTTTGGTTGACGCTTTTAGTGATGCATTCTCAGGTACTCAGCATCAGTAAGGATGGCCGCAGGATATTAAGCTAGTACGAGTCGCATGCATATATATTTATGAAGATTTTACTTGCATTATCTTTTGGTACCTTGATTATGTATCTAAAATCTTTAGAATCATTTTGCGAACTCGCTAATGATGTATTACTTATGACTTAAAACTTTGTACTACTTTTGGTAATGTACTGTATTATAATGTATTTTATAAAACGTCTCATTTAGAGTCGTTTGCTTGTACTTTGGTGTTTTGATATTTGATTAGTCACGCCCAAAAACAATCGCTTCCGCAAAGCATGAAATTGGGGGTGTGACAGATTGGTATCAGAGCCTAAGGTTATAGCGAACTAGGTTGCATTTAGTGGGCCTAGACTATAACCGTTAGGCAGTATTCCTTACTAAGTATAACTGGTTCAGGGATTCCGTCATACGAATTTAATTTAACATAGCCTGATCAACTATGTACAATTAAATAAAGATGATGTAAGATCTGAAAGGGGTTATATTGAACAGGGATGCACTAGTTCACTCTGACCACGAGAGAACCGTGACTTGTACTTGTTCTGTGCTAGACACTACTAGGTGGATAATAAGTATATGTGGGTTACACCTATATGGTTAGGCTTATTAATATCCTCCTATATTTAGTAACACAGTTACTGTACGAACACACTTTAGAATAGGCCTATGGTAAGTTGATCGAGTCAGGAAAAATAGTACCGGGATGTGCCTTGGTTTAGAGGGTCATCTCGTTGAAATAGGCTTACCTAGGTAGAGATTAAGAACTTCGACACCTTATTCTGCACAAACTGGTCATCAGAGGACCATCCTTCACTCACCCATCAGTTTTAATATTCGAATCCAATATTCCTCTAAGCACAAAATCTTTTCATATCTCCCTATCACATTCCGCAAAACTGCTGATATCTGTTCGGATGTAATATTCCTTTTCCTTTTGAAAACCATAATCCTCCTAATCATTTGAACTCGCAAGTTAGATGATTACAACCACTGTTATTCTACACTATTGATTGTCACTTGTGTTGTGGTATACTACCGTTATATATACAACTACGATGATCACATTCTTATACGAAACTTTAACATGTGCCTAATACTTGATACTTAATCCCGTAGCTTAGATCCTATGAATGAGATAGGATTTAAAGGACGACAATCTAGTTTCTAAATGGTATATACACATATGATTAGGCTATTATGTGATATAGATATGTATACATATATAGGCCTCGATCGCATACTACTCTATAGGCTATTATATACTGAAGGTATAGGAATAGGCCTTATCCGACGATACTTTTGTTACTACCTACACTACTGAAACCGACAATTATAGCTACTCTAGTGTCCTTTGATATAAGGATCGGTACTTTCTATTTGCTTACTACTACCTACCTGATTACACATCTAAAACATTTTGAAAACTCACTCCATTGTACCGTTAGGCGTTCCCTAGGAAAACTGTTTCAACAAACTTTCAACAGGCCTTTACCCTGAAATTTACATAACTCCTGTTTATCAACATATTTTCTAAACAAAATTTTCAAAACATGGTTGCTGACAATGGTTTCAGCTAAACTACTTATCGATTCAAGTCTTCAACGTATTTCAAGTTTCAACGGACATTCACCATCATGGTTTCTAACAAATGAGTTTCTAATAAAATTCTACGAAAATTTCTCACGAAATGCTTTATAAAATCTTCAAAATTTTATAACCATGTAAACTTATTTATAGTGCATGACTTTAAACAAATTTCAAATTCTGAGTGGTCCGCAAAAAAAAAAAATTTCACAGTATACAATAATACCCTTACTTCTATAAGAAAAGTCTACCTAGTACTATGACCCGAATAAAGAAACGGGTATGATTACTTACAGATAACCTGACTACCTGTATACTATTTACCTCAGTAGATATTACTTACTGTTTAATAGCTTCTATGTCTTTCCTAGATCCTATGTACTCGATAGAATTAGGAAAACGATGACTTAATTTCTACAACATACTGATAGAGTTTAGACTACTCTAAAATCCTACCGACATGTACATACTACTTGATACTCCATTCTGTACCTTAGATCCTATGAGTGAGATAGGATTTGAAAAACGACAATTTAGATTCTATAGTTTATATATGAGACGAGGTTTAGCTTGCATAAGTGTAGGGATAACAAATCCTACATTGTTTTATACCGGAAAACATACCGGTTAATATTTTTATATATACAATGGGTCACATCCCACATAAAACTAATGTAGGCTAAACATTTAGTTTCTATAGGAGACTGATAGAATCTAATTTACGCTACGATACTACTAATTGTTACAAACTGTGTGAACATAGTGAAAGTTACTATTATACTTTAAGCTACTAGTACACATTGTAGCTACACTTTAGCGACTGGCCTGGTCATGTAGACATAATGGTCAACACACACACCGAAATTTCCTATTCAAAATTTCTTTAGTCGCAAGTAGGGCACTAGTCCAACAAGGGGAGGAAGGCAACACTAGATAGGGGTTGTCCGACTTTGTAGATAACACGCAGACTATAACTTGAATACAACGATAAATACTACAAACAAATTTCGGGACGAAATTCTCCTAACAATGGGAGAATGTGACACCCGATCAAAAAATGACCCAAATTTACATCCAAATTTAAACTTTTAAATCACGTGTTATATATACGTGTCAATACTCAAGTATACAAGTATTATATATATAAATGTATATATATAACGTGAAAAGATTATTTAATAATCATATACAAACAAATTCACAAACTATCACCGACACTTTGTCAAAACATTTTATAAATGTTTCCAAGTATTATTTGACTAATACTTCAACTCAAAATAATCTAAAGTTCATTCGTTACTTAAAAACGTACGTATATTATATAACGTCTAATTATACGTTACACAATTCGAAGAAACGAACAATTCGCAACCGACGACCAAACGAAAACCCAAATTACATTTTAGTAACCTAAAATATATCATTTAAGTAAAACTTTCACTAAAAATATCGTGACTTAAATCGTTAACGAAAACTAATACATAAAACGTTTAACGTTTAAACGGACGACGAAACGAACGGGTAAACGAACACCGCACGTAGCATAACTTGGGGAACAAGATTAAATCACTCACATGTGAGTGGGACCTATGAAATATGCAGATTTCTAACCCATATTCCCTCCCCAAATTTGTGGATCATGCCCCCTTGATTGTAAACATAACCAAACCACCACCATTTCCATCCTCATTTCACTTTCTCACTAACTTTCACTCTCTCTCTCTTTCCCTCCCCAACAACCACGAAATTCAGCTGATTTTCCAGCCTCCACTACACCACCATCAACCACCATAAGCACCATCAACATCCGCCATCCATTTTTGAAGATAAACGCAAGGAAACGGAGCTAATCACCTCCTCATCTCATTTCGACTATAGATCTTTGATCTTCTTGTAAGGATCTCTTTTATTTTGCTAAATTTACTTGGATTACACTTATAAACATGTCTTAGTGTTCACTCAACTCTATTATGTCCAAAAGTACAACCGAAATGCAATCTAAAACTCACAAACTCCTAAAAACTTCCCTGTCCATATTTTTCCTCTAACTTGGACGATTTTTATAAAAATCATAAAAACACAAAATAACACGTTTATTGAGTCTAAACTGTAGTAAAAGAAGTTAACTTTCAAACAAAATTAGTCTCGTGACTTTTCGACTCCGTTTACTACTCGAAAACATTTTTATCCGGTGACATAGGTTTACTGTTCCGGCGAGCAGTAAAAACAGTCTCCTTCTCGAGACCATATCTCGAGTTATAGAAAGAACCAACTTTCGACATCTAAACGAAAAATGTTCATTAAGATACGATCTACAACTTTCATTTTTGGCCCTCGGCCCAGATCCTCTCGGATCATGGTGAAAAACGCGAATCTTTGGACTGAACTCATTATCGAACCCGATCCGACCACTCTTCATATTTATTTTTGATAAAAATAGTAAACGAACTTATAAAAATACTATAAAGTGCAGGTTGGGATTAGATTCATAGTAGTTTAAGTGTGATTTTTCGTAGGACTTGAATCGGACTAAAAAGTGGAGAAATCGGAAGTCGAATCAAGGGTAAAATCTGGAAAACAGAAACTCTATGGACTGTTTTGGTCATTTTGCAAAAACGACACTTCGAGAGACCCACGAAACGTAACGACAACTTTTATAAACTTATTTTGACGTATTAGGACTTATGTAAAAGTTTTGGGTCAAACCGAACATGTTTGACCAAGTCAACCTAAACGAACCATAAAACGATAAGCTTGAACTCGAAAAAAAAACTTAATTATATTTTTGGAATATGATTTCAAATTGTCACCAATGAGTCGTACTCGCTTTACAAAACTTCAAACATAATACGAGACGAGTACTTTGGACATAACCAACCAAATGAACAACTAAACAAACGAATTACTACGCGTACACTTACAAATACAAAATCTTGCGTGTTTAGGGCATTATGAGATTACTGTTGGCATACGCACGCACTTTAGGATTGCTTGCTCTACAGGTGAGTCTCACTGCCCCTTTTTACTGTTTTTACTTTGGGGGAGGTGCATTACTTGTTTACTGAATATACTTGCTTACTGAATATACTTGTTTACTGTATGTACTTGCTTACTGAAAGTACTTGTTTACTAAAATTATTTAAATTATTAAATACATATACAAATGTATTATTTTACCGACTTTAATACAATTACAAATGTATTATTTTACCGACTTTAATACAATTACAAATGTATTATTTTACCGACTTTAATACAATTACAAATGTATTATTTCACCGACTTTAATACAATTACAAATGTATTATTTTACCGACTTTAATACAATTACAAATGTATTATTTCACCGACTTTAATAAAATTACAAATGTATTATTTTACCGAATTTAATACAATTACAAACGTATTATTTTACCGACTTATTTACTTACCGACTTTAATACAAATACAAATGTATTATTTTACCGACTTATTTACTTACTGATTTGAATACATATACAAATGTATTGTTTTACAGACTTATTTACTTACCGACTTTAATACAAATACAAATGTATTATTTTACCGACTTATTTACTTACTGATTTGAATACATATACAAATGTATTGTTTTACAGACTTATTTACTACCGACTTGAATACATATACAAAATGTATTGTTTTACCGACTTATTTACTTACCGACTTTAATACATATACAAAATGTATTGTTTTACCGACTTATTTACTACTGACTTAAATACATTTACAAATGTATTGTCTTACTGAATTACTTACTTACCGACGTATTGCCTTACTGAACTGCATGAGTTTCCTTTTAATCCAATGAAGTCCTCTGAATCATAGTTGTTAGTTATACGATAAGCGCGAGTTTTAGTATATGGATCCATATGGGACTGACAATCCCCGCCTGGGGTGGTAGCGCCACCACGAACCGCACTAGTATAAACAGGCGTTTTTTACTCGTTTCATATGAATGATTTTGGATTAGCATTCACGGGGGCAAATTACTGACGTGTTAAGCTTCGACTATGATGGCTCATGACATGATAAGATAGACCGACCTTACTACAATTGTACAATTATACTTTACTGTTTTACTTACTGTGAAAGATTTATTTATTGATTTATTTAAATCTGTTTATTACTGTTTGAAAACTATTGATTACTGTTTATTACTGTATATTACAAACCTGTGAGATTCACCAACCTTTTGGTTGACGCTTTTAGTGATGCATTCTCAGGTACTCAGCATCAGTAAGGATGGCCGCAGGATATTAAGCTAGTACGAGTCGCATGCATATATATTTATGAAGATTTTACTTGCATTATCTTTTGGTACCTTGATTATGTATCTAAAATCTTTAGAATCATTTTGCGAACTCGCTAATGATGTATTACTTATGACTTAAAACTTTGTACTACTTTTGGTAATGTACTGTATTATAATGTATTTTATAAAACGTCTCATTTAGAGTCGTTTGCTTGTACTTTGGTGTTTTGATATTTGATTAGTCACGCCCAAAAACAATCGCTTCCGCAAAGCATGAAATTGGGGGTGTGACAGCCAGAGCTTGCTATTCCTGAGCCACACTTTGTTAGAACCTAGGATCTAAACGGTGATTCGGTAATCGATTAAGCTAGCGGAAATAGTTAATCAATCAAACAACGAGTGATATGAACGAGTATTGAAGAACATATGAATCAATGAGTATGTAAATCGAGTTACTGTATGTGAACAAGTAAAATGATTAAACTTGTTGTATATTAGCTTCGGTGTACAAGCTCTCCAATTCTCTCTCTTTCTAAAAATGATAATACAATGAAAGTGTCCCACTCTCAAAGTATCCACCGACTCTCTCTATCTATCTATTACAAAGTCTGTGTATTTATATACACATAAAGAAAAGATTCGGATGCTTAAAGACTCTCGGACTCAAGTCTTTAAGACTTTCGGACAACTATAACCTCTTGCAAACAAAAACTTGTAATAGACACTAATCAATCTAGCTAAATGTCTATCCAAACTATTGTCACAAAATATTAGAACATTTTGTTCTAACAATGTAAGTGTCCCACTCTCAAAGTATCCACCGACTCTCTCTATCTATCAATTACAAAGTCTGTGTATTTATATACACATAAAGAAAAGATTCGGATGCTTAAAGACTCTCGGACTCAATTCTAAAGACTCTCGGACTCAAGTCTTTAAGACTTTCGGACAACTATAACCTCTTGCAAACAAAAACTTGTAATAGACACTAATCAATCTAGCTAAATGTCTATCCAAACTATTGTCACAAAATATTAGAACATTTTGTTCTAACAAACTCCCCCTTGACAATAGCTTGGAGAAGTCTTCGAGTCACCAACATTTAGCTTTGATTGTTGAGCTTGGCGAGAGAGAGAGAGAGAGAGAAATAATCTTTGAGCATCAAAACTTCACAAAATCTAACTGTTCCATATTCTGATAGCATCAGAATATATCATAACTCCCCCTGAACAGTAGATTTTCTCATCCTTGGTTTTGTATCAATCAAGTAGTAACAACTTTAGGAACCCACCTGAGCGTAGTTCCAACAGATTTAGACAACCCTGACAACCATCGATAAGTTGTATCTACATAGTCCAAGGATATCGGATTCCATCTAGAAAAGAAACGCGGTGTTTCAGATCTAAATTGTTGACAAGGAATCGACCGTGAATGAGTTCGCCTTTGGGAGAAAGGAACAAAATCTGGAGGTTGCTTTAATACCATACGATGACATCGTGAAGGTGCTAATGCAAACATCTGTGCCCGTGTGTATGCACAAGATTTTGTTTGTCTTGATTCTGAAAAAGGTCGTATCGGTGCTGAAGAAAATCTTTTTGTCTTCTTTTGATTTTCTGAAACCGATTTGTTGACATGCTTAACCTTTGCATAATCCTGAACATCAACCTTTGTATGAACAAATGTTCTGGTTGATTGTGATTTCTTAGAATACTTTTTATTCTTTTGCAAAGAATAATTAGTAAACTGTGAAATCTTTTTGTCACACGAAGATTTACTTGCATAAATCTTTTTCACAACCTTTCCAGGTTGTTTTGTGGAGTGAGAGTCTTGAGAGAGTTGACCACGAAGATCTTGAATAGTCTTCAAAGCAAGACTATGATCTTCTTGTAGCTTGATTAGCTCCGTTTGTTGATTCTCAAGTTCGAGAATCCGTTCTTCCATTTAAGCAATCTTTGAACACATTTTGTCACGTTCATTTTCCATAATGAGTTTTTGAGAGTGAAGAACTTTGATTTCATCGTCATTCTTTGACAATTCCTCCTTAACCTTTTCATCAGAACCCTTTGATTTATTTCATTTCCAAGCTTGTGCAAGAGCATCCCACAAATCAAATGATGTTCTCATTTCTTTGTACCACTGAACTTCAGCTGTTGGTAAACATGCCAAAATTGAGTCAAAGAATTCTTTATCCATATCATAACTCTTGCGTCCTTCAGCTGATAGTTCACTCACAACTTTACTTCCCTCATAAGGTCGAGTAATAAAAACTCATGAATTTTGATTTTTCAAGAAAACCAAATCTTCAAATATACGTTGCCATCGATCAAAATCTTTGTAGAATAACATTTGAAGATTTGTTTTCGTACTCCCTTTCAAAACCATCATTTTTAAATCGTGATTTTTTTTGTGGTACAGTTGTTAAAGCACAAAGTACAACCCTTCAAAGCACAAATCAATTAAAATCACTTTGAAGTATCACTTTGTAAGTGACCCGTCACTCCCTTTGATCCTTTTACTTGTAAACCCAGTTCACTTCTTATCTCTTGACCTTTGTACAAGTTTTACAGCGTAGTGTACAACCTCATATAAAACACCCACTTTATTTAACTTGATTGTCTTCTTCACGTATTCACCCTAAACACCACCTGCAACTCTCCTGAAATTTTTTTTTAAACTTTCCTTTCATTCATCAGATAAACACCAACACTCATCATTACTCACTAGTAATACTTCACAGAATCAAGCTTGCGTAATCAAAACTTTCAGCAACAAAACTTCACAAGACTAAACTTTATTAAACCTTCACTCTTCGCAATGTAAAAATGAACAAGTGTTACTCCGAAAGTCTCTTTTGATACACTCCGAAAGTCACTATTACTCCGAATGTTCAAGTCCGAATGTCAAAGTCCAAAAGTTGTAATCCGAAAGTATGAAGTCTCGAACTACAATTCTTTTCTGAAGATTCTTAAGTATCGGACGATGGTTGTATGTTCACAAATTATATCCGAAAGTCAACTCTCAGATGCAAGTCAAACATTCGGAAAATAAGTTTCGGATAAGAGGCGGTTATCAATAGAGATTCGGAAAAGAGGCAGTTACTTTTCAAGTGTCGGAAAATGTAGATCAAGTAATTCACGGCAACTCTGAAACTTGATCAGAAAACTATCACAACGATGAAGAAACACTTCTAAATAGATCGGAAATAATTCCAGTGATCAAAAAGTCCAGTTTCAATTCTGTAAAAAATTCTACGAGGTGAATTAAAACAGAATCCGTATGATAAGATGAAATTTTGGATGAATGACGCTAGAATCGACTGCAACTTTTCAGGTTAATCGATCGGATTGATGAATCAATCTTCGTAATACACAAATGAACACTTGTATTCGGTTTAAATCGATCAGAATTTGCTGAATTCAAAGCCGAAACAATCCGCGTAACTTTCCGAAACTTTTCGATATGCAGTTCTTCACAATCTCGATCGAAACGGTAATCAAAACTAGATGAAGATGTGATGTAATATAAGTACAAATGATCTCGAACACTTGTTCAATCGAAATTTAATGAAAATTTTCAATCATGCAAATCGAAATACCCCGTAGCTTTTCGAAACTTTTCGATGCTAATTACACATAAAACTTGAACAAAATCCCGTCGTAATACTCCTCCGAATCGTGTTAATCTGCTCTGATACCACATTGTTTAACCTCAGATTTAATGTAAACCAATCCACAACGCAATCAATCACAATGTAATGTATGCGGAATACACAAATACAATCAGAGAAACAAGATTGACGAGATAGAACAGAGAATTAATCAAATTGATTGATTATATTGCTTGAGAAACAAAAGTATAGAGTACAGTGTTTACAGAACCAGTCTCAAGGCTTGAAAACAAAATCTGACTAAGTATTGCTATTTATAGACAACACTTCTGACCTATCCGAACTTGACTTAGTCCGAACTTCTTTATCCGAAACTTACACTATCCGAAGTTCAACACATTCGGACTCCTGCATAACTTCGGATAGAAGTGAAGTTCGGACTGACTAAACATTCGGACACTTAAGTAATTCGGACAGAACTAAAGTTCGGATATATTTACATTCGGAACTTTAACACTTGTTGTATAATCAAAACTAACTTAAACAATTCTCAAAGACACGATGTCCTAACAGAGGGCTCGGAGTCGAAGTGGTTTCGATCGTTCCTTTCGACTAAGGGCATCGGCAACAACATTTGCCTTCCCTGGATGGTATTTGATTTCGCAATCGTAATCGGTAAGCAACTCGACCCATCGACGTTGCCTCATGTTGAGATCCTTTTGATCGAATATGTGTTGGAGACTTTTGTGGTCGGTAAAAATTGTGCACTTAGTGCCGTAGAGGTAATGTCTCCAGATTTTGAGAGCGAACACGACAGCTCCAAGCTCGAGGTCATGAGTGGTGTAGTTCTTTTCGTGAATTTTCAGCTGTCGTGAGGCGTAAGCAATGACTTTGTCTCGTTGCATCAGGACGCAACCGAGACCTTGATGAGAAGCATCGTAGTATACCACGAAGTCATCGGTGCCTTCGGGTAACGATAGAATAGGAGCACTGCAAAGCTTTTGTTTTAACAGTTGGAATGCTGACTCTTGTTTATCGGTCCAATCGAACTTCTTTTCCTTCTGAGTCAGTACGTGAGTGGTTGAGCTATTTTTGAGAAATTTTCGATGAATCACCGATAGTACCCGGCAAGACCTAGGAATTGCCGTACTTCGGTTGGAGTGGTTGGCGATTGCCAGTCTTTGATAGCCTCGATTTTTGACGGATCAACATGAATTCCTCGACTATCAATGACGTGTCCAAGGAATTGAACGGTTTGCATCCAGAACTCACACTTGGAGAATTTGGCGTAAAGCTCCTCATGTTTAAGCAGTTCTAGGATGGTTTTGAGGTGTTGCGCGTGTTCGTGTTCGTTGCGCGAGTAGATGAGGATGTCGTCAATGAAGACGATGAAAAACTTGTCAAGGTAAGGTTTGCACACCCGATTCATGAGATCCATGAATACTGGCGGTGCGTTGGTTAGACCGAATGGCATCACCTGAAATTCGTAATGCCCATAACGGGTCCTGAAAGCAGTTTTCAGAATGTCGGTGTCGCGAACACGTAGTTGATGATAACCTGACCGAAGATCGATCTTTGAATAAAAGCTCGACCCTTGTAGTTGGTCAAACAGGTCATCTATTCGAGGAAGTGGGTATCGATTCTTGACGGTCAACTTGTTCAACCCTCGGTAGTCGATACACATTCTGAATGAACCGTCTTTCTTTTTGACAAACAAGACCGGAGCTCCCCAAGGTGAAGAACTCGGTCTAATGAATCCTCTCTCCAGAAGTTCCTGTAACTGGGTGGACAACTCCTGAAGTTCGGTTGGGGCTAAACGGTATGGTGCTCGGGCCACAGGTGCAGCACTTGGCACGAGATCGATAGAGAACTCAACCTGTCTTGGTGGTGGTAGACTAGGTAGTTCCTCGGGAAAGACTTCTGGAAAGTCTCGAACGATAGGCACATCCTCAAGTCGCTTCTCCTCCGACTTTTTCTCCATGATATGCGCGAGGATTGCTGGGTAACCCTTTCTAAGAAATTTTCGGGTTTTTAAACAGGAAATGATGTTTAGTCTCGACCCACCGGTCTCCCCCTGTATGATCAAGGTTCTACCGACGGTGAGAGGGATGCGGACAATCTTTTCGTGACTAACGATTTCGGCCCGATGCTTGGACAACAAGTCCATACCCACGATGACGTCAAAACTTCCGATTCTAACAGACATGAGATCAATTGAAAAGGTTTCGTCCGCAAGGTTTAATGTGCAATTAGGTATTACACTATCGGTTTCTATGAGTTTACCGTCTGCTAGTTCTACAGTGTACTTAACATCTAGAGTAACTGGGGCGATGTCAAGTAATGGGTAAAACTCATCAGATATAAAGCTCCTATCGGCACCAGTATCAAATAGAACAGAAGCGGATAAGTTGTTGAGGATGAACATACCCGAGACCACGTTCGGGTCTTGACGGGCGTCCCCAGAGTTGAGTACGAAGGCTCTACCTCTTGCGTTGTTGTTGCTGTTGTTGTTGTTGCGGTTGTTGTTGTTGCCCTTGTTCTTCAATTTTGGGCAATCATCCCTGAAGTGCCCGGGGTTCCCACACTCAAAGCAGACTTTGGGTGGCCTAGTGTTGTTTTTGGGATTGTTGTTGGTAGGAGATCGGCAATCTTTGGTGAGGTGGCCGTACCTCTTGCAATTGTTGCAAAAGGGACCACAAGAACCTTCATGGTGGCGGCTACACTTGGAACAGTAAGGCTTGTTCCCAATGTAACCCCGTTTGTTATCAGTGGTGGAGTTGTAGGCTTTGATGGTGTTGGATTTCTCGTTTGGGTGGTTGTTGTGGTTGTCGGACCACTTTCGTTTGTGTTGAGTTGAGGATGAAGTGGGTGGTTCTGGATCCTCGTTCATGGCCATGAGTTCATGGGCCAATCGGATGGCGCTATCAATGGTGGCTTGGTTTGACGAGGCGACGTTCCCCAGGACAGGTTCCGGAAGACCGCGAATGTATTTTTTGATCTTGTCAGACTCGGTGCTGACCATGGCCGGGCGAAGGATGGCAAGCTGTTGGAATCTGGCGGTGTATCCGTCAATATCAGTAGCCTGCACCTTTAGGTGCCAGAATTCTTCCTCCAGCTTTTGGAGCTATTCAATTGGGCAATACTTAGCAGTGAGCATATTCTTCAGCTCCTCCCAAGGTAGCAAGTAGGCGGTGTCGATACCCACAGACTGGGCATACGAGTTCCACCGAGAGAGGGCATCATCTTCTAGGGTGCAGGTGGAAAATTTGACTTTGTCATCCTCCGCACATTTGCTGATGCGGAAGACAATTTCCATCTTCTCGAACCATCTGACCAGTCCGATGGCTCCTTCAGTTCCCTTGAAGCTTGAGGGTTTGCAGTTCTGGAAATCCTTGTTGGAACAAGGTTTGACGGTGATAGTGGTTTCGACGGTATCGCTGTTTCTACCGGAGTTCTGTGAAGTATTCCGGGCCAGGGCTTCAGTCACAGCCTGAGTTATGAGTGATGTAAGCTGAGCATCAGCGTATGGTCTCGTCTTTGGCGGCATGCTTCTTCAATAAAAGAAACGAAGATACATGAGATTTTGTAAGATAGTTGTATTTGTCAAAGATGCTCATTGTAAAAGCGGTAATACATAACATCAATATGAAAATGGCAGTTAATATGGATTGAAACAGTGAGAAATGTTTGATAGATAATATGAGTTCAAGGTTACATCCCATGGATGTATTAGAAAAGGTGTCGGGAATTGTAACATCCGATCGAATTATAAAGTAGCGCTTAGATAGTTATTAGATTACAAGATAGATTACAAGACAAGGACTACACTAGTCTCGACGTAGATCAATCTGTTCCATCATTTCAACGAGACGATCCACAGTATTTGCAAGTCTGCTGGCTTGTCGGGCATTATCTTCTGCCAGGACTAATCGTTGCACTAAACTGCGAACATATTCCTCTGCTTCCCGTGAGCGTTGCTCACACTCTTCTAGTCTGTGTATCAAAAGGGCGGTTTCTACGCTTATCTTCACCACTTTGTTGAAAAGAACGTTCACATTGTTAATGGTGGTTTCGTGATCCTCGGAGACTTGGTTGATGCGCTCAAGGGATGTAAGTCTCCAGTTTTTGTTGGTTTCTTGGAGTTCGATGTCCATGGTGTTAAGCCGTTGCTCGTGACGGTGTAGCCTAGCGGCTAACCCCGGTAGAGTGAAGTGTGCGGGATATGGGCCAGCTCGAGGCAACCTGGGGTTCCTCCTAGCTACCCTCGGGTTTTGGGATCCATGAGGACGAGATTGCGATGAGTTGGATGGTGTGTTTGCCATTCTGAGACAAAGCGTTAGAGAAAGTGAGGCCTATAATTATATAGTAATATATATAATATAGCCTAAGATATTGAGCGGGAACGAGGCCTATCTATGTATATATATAATAATATCACATGATAGCCTAGGGTGTTTAACACAGACATGTTTGAGTCCCGGTTTCTCTCGAGGTCAAAGTCAACTAGTGTATCCCCGTTCAACATAATCGTTTCAGACCTTACATCATATTTCCTTAATTGTACATAGTTGATCAGGCTATGTTAAATTAAAGTCGTATGCTGTAATTCCTGAACTAGTCATGCCTAATAAGGAAATACTGCCTAACGGTCATAGTCTAGGCCCACTAAATGCAACCTAGTTCACTATAACCTTAGGCTCTGATACCAATCTGTAACACCCCCAAATTTACTGTTTAGCGGAAGCATACTTTGGGTGTTACTAATCAATAATCAAAGCACAAAGATATATAGTAAACGACTCTATATGCGTCGTTTTAACAAAATATATAAATGTTAAAATGTTTACAACATTTACAACTAATACATAGCTCGTGTTCGATTAAATGAGAGATTTCAGTACATTAGTACTTGTACAAAATAAACTAATGCAAGAAAATCTTTAATATCTGCATGCTGACTCGTGCTATAGTAATCCTGAGGGCAGTCCAATCTACTGCTTAGTACCTGCGATACATGCTAAAATGGGTCAGCTAAAGCTGGTGAGCTCACAGGTTTGAATATCAAATAATGTCGTATGAACCGCAAGATTTAAGTAATTGAATTGCATCCAGCAATTGATAATGTAAGTGTATACAGCCATGAGCACATAGTTGAGCTTAACTCGTGGGTCAGGGTCACAGCCTAAGCGTTTTTGCCTCCACGAGTGCCTAATCAACACTAGTCTTCCCAAATATTAGTACGTCCGTTTACCCGGTTAGTGCTTGCTAACCCGGACGAGGAGGGTCTATCTTATATGGTACCATATACTAATATTCACGCTACAACGTATTAACAACTATGCTGACGGAGGACTTTAAATGATTAGTCGTGAGTAACTCATGTAGTATATGAAAAGGTTGTACTTGCGTTCACATGTTAAAAACGAGCATTGTATCACACCCCTGAGTAAAACAGTAAAAAGAGGGGCCATGAGACTCACCTGAGTCTTGCGAGTTTAACTTAATAAACTTGAGTTGATTAGCCGAGTAATGAAGTCCAAAGACTTGTAACCTGAGGGTGTCCGTGACACACGATGGTTAATACGTGTAGGTATCTCGAAAGATCACCTATGTTAGTTGTTCATACAACTAATGATGTACAAATTACATTTGGTTTGATTGTTTGTTTGTTTGCGTTTTGAAAACATGTACGGCCCGTTGGTGACGGTTTGTGATAGTAATCTCAAAGTATTATTACATGTTTCGCTGTATTGTATAAGGTTTTGTTGGAGTAATTGTTCGACACTTAGATGGAAAAGTGATTACGACTTTTAATGACCGGGGTCCTGGGGCAGCGCCCCTGGTTAGCGGGGTTCTAGGGGTGGCAACCCCTAGTGGGGTCCAAGGGGCTGGCCCCTGTTTGGGGTCGAGATGCCAAGTCAGCTCGAAAATTTTTTATTTCTACTATATTGCTTTGGTGAAAAACGCATCTAGGATTTGAATTTGGGTAAAATCAAGTGATAAATTTTTGATCTCGACACTTAGTAAAATCTGAGTTTTCAAGGTTCTGGTTCATGCGACATTAGGTGCGACGTAGGCTATTATGTCGCAGGTCATGGCTGCGACATTGAACATGGCGTCGCTAAGGGCAACATCCGCAATTTAACGCGACTTTAAGTGTTATGTCGCTATATGCGATGGTGTTGGTTCTTGCGACATAGGGGTCGATGTCGCTATATGCGACGTTAGCAACTTAATGCGACGCTGAGGCTGATGTCGCACCATGCGACATCGTGAGAGGTGTTGCAACGTCGTAGCTGATGTCGCAATGTCGCTGGGACAAATGCGACATCGGCGTCTGATCAGGTCCAGGTGGCCGGAAAAACGTCCGGACGACTTCCGTTTGGTCCGAAACTTTTACACAACCCATATTTGGACATCACAAGCTTAGATAAACAATAACCAAGTAAAAACGAGTGAAAACGGAGAGTTTCGGGTTTTGTCGGAAACTTACGAGTCGACGCGAGGAGAATCTGAAAAGATAGAAATGTAGATCGTGATGCGGTGGTTCTTTTTCTCCAAAGGGCCGAGGTGATTCGAGGAGGTGGTGGTGTGGTGGACTTGAGAGAGAAAAAGAAGGGAAGAAAGAGAGAAAGAGAGGGAAATGGGGTGGGGAAGTGGTGAGCTCACCCCTTGTTGGCTGATTTTCGGGTGAGGTCCACGGGTGTGGGCTTCACCCATTTCGCTTTCTGTAATCGCGCTCAGTGCGGTATTCGTTTTCCCGTCGTTTAAACGTTTAATCATTTATTTTACGCGTTAAATATTCATTTCGAAATGCGAGTATTTATTAAACATTTTACTTAAATTATTTTATTAAATCTTATATAATTTGGATTAATTTGCGTATTTATCGTTTTTAAATCGCGCAAGTCTTAATCGTACGATACGAGACAATTAGGAAGTATTATTAAAATATTATTTCGGATATAATAGTGTTATTAAATAAAGTCACGTTATTTAGCAAAATTGATCACCAACGTCCGTATTTTACTAAATCGAATTACATTCGATTTAAATTGCGTACGATTTAATCAAATCGCATAATTGTATATATTCATCAATATATATTTCGATACATTAATTAGCCTAAAACTGAACTAAATCCATGTATTAACAAATTATTAGGCACTAATCACTAGTCCTAATTTGACGGGTGTTACATTTTCCAAGATTAGCATTTCCTCATATAAGTGAGTTATCCTTAAAGTGTGGAGAAAGATAAGATGATCCTTCCATAAGCAAGAAGAGATTCTCTTAGGCATACTTCCAAATCTCATGATCTTGGAGTACACATGACTAGGCGATCTCACTAAAGGTGGTCACTCAATTCACTCAAAGTGTATCGGGTTTCCAATCAATCTAGATCAAACGAAATCGCTCAAAATTGCCAATCATGATGCACTCATCGTCATAGGCTTGATCGAGAATCGGATCTCCACCACTTAGGTGAGGACGGGGCTAATTATCCCAAGACATTCGGAGGGTTGTATTGTTTGGAGGGGGTGAAGGGTATGGATAGTGGTATTTTTGGTTGTGAGGGTGTTTAGCTTATCCTAAAATCACTGAGATCATGAACAACTTTATTTAGAACGGAGTAGAACGGAGAGTTGGTAGCTGTTTCAGCTTCTGTCGGATTTTTCTTTGAAGAGCAATTCTTTGAAACTTTCAGCTTTATTTGTGGAGCTACTTTTCTTTTCTTTTCTTGATTTTTCTTCTTTCTTCTTTTGTCTTTTTCTTTTTGTTTTCTTCAGAATTTCTTTGACAGCGAATTTCCAAGGAAGATTTTATATTTTGAATCCTTCAGAAATCCTTTATTCTATCTTGATCATTTCGATTCTTTTCCATGTGCTAATTTTCCCGCACCATCGTCCTTTTGGCTCTCTTGTGTGCTAATTTTCCCGCACCATTTTCGAGAAGCTTGATTTTGGAGAATGCGAATGAGTAGGATATTTGAAACGGATATTCTAAAAGATGTTCTTCATAACCTCAGAAATTCTAAGATAAGTTTGGGGATATTTTTGGGAAGTAGGTAAAAATTAGGGTTTTGAAGAAATGAAAGGTTTAGGCTCAACAGGGTGTACTAGGCGGATCTTCGATACTAAAAATGAGCATCGGAAAGGGTTTTGGCCTAGAAAAAATATGTAAGAAATGGGTTAAATCCTAAGGAATGTCAAGGTCATTAAATTGCACCTATACCGCGTACGGATCCCACCAATATGGTCTCGAAGCGTATTTCAATAGCAAGTTCTAATTCAGAAATGCAGGCATCGGCACACACAAGAAATGAACGTGAAGCATTAAAAATGAATGCTTTTGGGCTCAAGATTCCTCACTGCAAAGGGTTGTATGTGCCTAGCCACGCTCCTTTGGATTATCAATTCTTGCTTAAGCAATTTCTACCTTATTTACTTTGGGCATTTAGAAATATCATACTTATATTTTGAAAATGGTTCCTCTCAGTAGTATCTAAGACTTAAAAACTGAGTTAACCGAGTGGTTAGACTCATTAATTTTGAAAAAATTTGACCTTATTTTTGAAAAAGTTTGAGAGAAAGATTGTTGTTTTGAACATAAAAATCACTATCTTAAGTATTCTATACCTACCATCCCACACTTAGAGGAACATTGCCTATAATGTTCTCTTGAGTAGATATTTTACTAATAAAATCTCCCACTTAGAGTTTGAACATGTAAGTAGATGTTTCTCAAGTGTTAAATTTGGGCTGGAATCCCACACTTAGTGATAAGTTTAGGATGAGGCATAGAAATTAGACACACTAACATAGGCACAATAATACATAATTGAAATGGGGAAAAAGAATAGAGAGACTCCCCATTTGTGTTTACTGGAATATACCAGGTTTGTGTAGGAGTGGTGCTAGTGAATTGCTGGATTTTTAGGACCAGGCTCGTTTAAGATCATCCATTCCACACAAAGCTGAATTCTGCAAACAACATCAACACACGTCATAGCATCTCAACACAGTAGATAGCAGGTCTAAAGCGTAAGTACAGAGTTATAATACAGAAAGTAAATAAATAAAGATAAAGTCTAAAGGTCATCAAGCAGGTCATCAGTGTCAGGATTAAAATCCTCCTCAGCATCCCTATCAAAGACAGATGTCGGAGATGGGATGGAAAAGTCAGTAGCAGCCATAGCCTGTGCCACAATCTCGTCAGTGGTGGTGGACGTGACTGAACTGTGCGAATCCACCATAGCCAATATCTGCTCAAGGAAGCTATGATCGGCTGATCCTGGGGACATGACTGGCTCAGTAACTGCAACAGCAGGAGTAGCAGGAATAGGACCAGTGGAAGGCCCGGCAGTAGGGTCAACAGGTGCATCACCAGGAGGAAAGAAGGACCAGGGAGGTCGAGATGGTCCCGGATCTGGTCCAAGCCTGTAAGGATGGTCAGCAGGTCTCGAAATCTCGAGCCGCTCACAGATGGAGGTCATGATGTCATGCTGGATAGAGAGTGTCCGAAAGAAGGCCCATGAAGCAGCTCGGTCAGCCGTGGTGATACCATACTCGAAAGTAGGTACTGGGGCTGGCTGAGGTAATGAGGGCCTCTCATCGGGCAACTCCTTGTGAGTGATCGGGACATCAGTCAGGTCCTCCTCAGTGATGGTGAACATTGTCTCTCTTTGTGCTCTGCGTCTACGAGGTCTGCGTCGTCTGTGTGGCCTCACAGCTACATGATCAGCACCGGCAGCGTCCATCCTGAAACAAAATAAAGTAAACAGGTAATGCTAACAGTGCAAAAGTCAAATATTGGAACTTATCTCAGATTTTGCAGTTTGTAGTTAGATAAGCAGCAAACCTGTAATTTATTAGTTCAGAGATAACCACACTTAATAAAAATAAACTAAGAAATAAAATGACATAAAAAGTAAATATGGGCTTGGGGTGCCTCCTAAGAGCACTTGTTTTACGAGTCTCTAGCTTCACTCTTTATACCTTCCTGTCGACTCATGGTGGTTCAAAGATAAAGACATCTTCCCTAATAGGGAAGTCTTCGAAGTAATTCTTTAAGCGGTGACCATTAACCTTAAAATTACCTTCTGGTGCCTCGAGTTCGACTGCACCGTAGGGAAATACCTTTGATATTATGAATGGTCCGCTCCATCTGAGTTTAAACTTGCCAGAGAATTTCTTGAAGCGCAAGTTGAAGAGTAGCACCTTATCACCTGGTTTGAATCTTGAGGGCCTCATTTTTGCATCATGAGCCTGTTTAGTTCTTTCCTTGAAGTGTAGAGAACTATCATATGCCTGATCCCTTAATTCGGCTAACTCATTCAGCTGCATTCTTCTGATGGCTCCAGCTGCTGAAATATCCCAGTTGCAATTCTTAAAGCCCAATATACCTTGTATTCCAACTCGATTGGTAAGTGACATGTCTTGCCATAAACTAGACTATACGGAGTGGTTCCCAATGGTGTCTTGTAGGCGGTCCTGAATGCCCACAGCGCATCATCTAATTTATCAGCCCATTTGTGCCCATGATTACCAACAGTTCTTTCCAAGATCCTTTTCAAAGCTCGATTTGTTGCCTCAGCTTGCCCATTAGTTTGGGGTGATAAGTTGTTGACGTCTTGTGAGTGACACCATACTGTTGCAGAACTTTCATGATTTGAATGTTGCAAAAGTGTGTACCACGATCACTGATTATCGCTTTTGGAGTCCCAAATCGACTAAATAGCTTTTTGAGGAATTTGGTCACCACTTTGGCATCATTTGTCGGAAAAGCTTGGGCCTCGGCCCACCTGGAGACGTAGTCGACTGCAACCAAGATGTATTCTTTGCCGTTAGATTTAGGGAATGGTCCCATAAAGTCTAACCCCCAAATATCGAAGATCTCTACGGCCTGGATGTTTGTATGTGGCATTTCGTTCCGAGCTGTTATATTGCCTTGTCTTTGGCAGATATTGCAGCGTCTTACCAGATCGTAGGCATCTCAAAATATGGATGGCCAGAAGAAGCCGGCGTCATATACTTTTCTTGCGGTCATTTTTGCTCCTTGATGTCCTCCAGTTGGTCCGTGATGGCTTTGGTGTAAGATGTGTTCTGCCTCTTTCCCATCGACGCATCTTCTAATGATTTGATCAGGACAGATCTTGAAGAGGAAGGGGTTGTCCCAATAGTAGTACTTTATGTTGCGGAAGAATCTTCATCTCTGAGATGTTGGCATCCCTTTTGGTACTATTTTTCCCACCAAGTAATTGGCATAGTCAGCATACCAGGGGTCGTTTGTGGTTCTTGATCCCTGATGGTACTTACCAATGTTCATGAGTTGTTCTTCTGGAAATTGGTTTTGAATATCCTCTTCATGCAACTTATCCAATGAAGGATTTTCCAATCGGCTAAGATGATCTGCCGCGACGTTTTCTGCTCCCTTTTTATCTTTAATCTCTATATCGAATTCTTGTAGGAGTAGGATCCATTGTAGAAGGCGAGGTTTAGCATCTTGCTTCTTGAAAAGGTATTTCAAAGCGGAGTGATCTGTATAGACAATAGTTTTGGACAAGATTAGATAGGAACAAAATTTATCAAAAGCAAATACTACCGCAAGCAGCTCCTTCTCTCTGGTTGTGTAATTTTCTTGAGCATCGGTGAGCGTTTTGCTGGCGTAGTATATTGGTTGAAATTGTTTCTCCTTCCGCTGTCCCAGAACTGCTCCAACTGCGAAATCACTGGCGTCGCACATGATTTCAAATGGGAGACTCCAATCTGGAGCAACCATGATCGATGCATGTACAAGCAGATCTTTCAGATAGTTAAAGGCTTCAAGACATTCATCTGTAAAGACAAACGGAGTATCTTTTTCGAGGAGATGAGTCATAGGTCGAGATATCTTAGAGAAATCCTTAATAAAGCGATGATAGAATCCGGCGTGACCTAGAAAACTGCGAATGGCTTTGACAGAAGTAGGGGGTGGAAGTTTAGAGATAGTCTCGACTTTTTCTTTGTCGACTTCAATTCCAGCTTTAGATATACGGTGTCCTAAAACTATGCCTTCTTTTACCATGAAATGGCATTTTTCCCAATTCAGAACCAGGTTTGCTTCTTCACATCGGGAGAGCATCCTATCCAAGTTAGAAAGACAAGTGGTGAACGAATCTCCGAAAACCAAAAAATCATCCATAAACACTTCCATGCATTGTTCAATCATGTCGTGGAAGATTGCCACCATGCATCTTTGAAATGTCGCTGGTGCATTACATAAGCCAAAAGGCATACGTCGGTAGGTAAAGGTTCCGTATGGACAAGTGAACGTTGTCTTTTCTTGGTCCTTTGGATCGAGAGGTATCTGAAAATAGCCGGAGAAACCATCAAGGAAACAGTAGAATTCGTTTCCTGACAATTCTTTCAAGCATTTGATCAATGAACGGTAGAGGGAAGTGATCTTTGCGTGTAGCTTCATTGAGTTTTCGATAGTCGATACACACCCTCCAACCGGTGACGGTTCGTGTTGGAATCAACTCGTTGTCTTCGTTAGCGAAGACCGTCATGCCTCCTTTCTTTGGGACGACTTGAACTGGACTAACCCATGGGGAATCTGAAATAGGGTAAATCAAACCAGCATCCAGGAGTTTGATAACCTCCTTTTTAACCACGTCTTGAATCTTCGGGTTAACTCTCCTTTGCCTTTGAATAGATGGTCTGAAGTCGTTTTCCATCAAAATCTTGTGAGTGCAGTAATTTGGACTGATCACTTGTATGTCAGAGATTTTCCATGCAATCGCTTTCTTATGTGACTTTAGAACTTCAATGAGCAGTGCTTTCTCCTCAGGCTTCAGATCTTTTGATATGATAACTGGTAAGTGCGAAGTTCCTTTGAGAAAAGCATATTCAAGGTGTGAGGGAAGTTCCTTTAGTTCCAATTAAGGTGGTTCTTCAGTGGAAGGCTTCATCCTTGCAATCTCGTCTCTTTTAAGTTCATCGTATTTCATCTGATAATCTGACTCAACTGCAGGTGATTCTGGAATGTCGGTTGATGCTATTTCAACCCATTTAGTATTGTTGGAAAGCTCATCTTTTCTCAGCTCGTATTTTACTTGGGAAGATTGAGAGATTGCATTATCTTCAGTGATTATTTCATTGTTGTCTTCAGTAAATGCGAATCTCTGGAACTGAGCTGATGAAGATGTGCTAAAAGTAATCTCTGGATTCAAGTTTTCACAACTTTCAGATAGTTGCGAATCAGATGGTTTAAGCATTGACTCCATTTCTTTGAGAGTCTTCAGAATTTCTTCTTTTGAGAGAGATGAATCAGGAACTTCAGGAATAGGGTTTCTTCTTAAGAGAGTGACTGGATTGTCGTGCCCAAGCGGTGCAGCAATGATAGATCTGTTGGGCTGCAAGCTGGAATTCTTTAAAGGAAATAGCACCTCTCTTGATGTGGTGGAAGGATCCGAGATAGCCGAGCATAGACCCGCACCTTCTTCACAGATTTTTCTTGTAGTGATGATAGCATTCGGAAGGGGATTAATGCTGCTTACTACGAGGATTTCTTCCAAATGTTCTTCAGTTATTTCCTGCATAGAATCTACAAGACCAAGGTCTTCTCCCATAGGAAGTTTCATTAGTTTATCGACATTGAAGGTGACCTCCTCAGTTCCCACTCTAACTTTTAAAGATTTTTTGTTTACGTCAATGACGGCCTTGGCAGTGTTTAGGAAAGGTCTGCCAAGGATGAGTGGTACCTGGGTATCTTCCTCAATATCCATAACAACAAAATCAACAGGAAAGACGAATTTATCAACACGTACCATAATATCTTCATCAATTCCACGAGGGAGTTTAACTGATCTATCTGGTAATTGGATGGTCATACGTGTTGGCAAAAGTTCGCTTAATCCTAGTTTCCTATAAAGCGAGTATGGCATAAGGTTCACACTAGCTCCTAAGTCAGCTAAGGCGTTACTTATTTGAACATCCTTAAGGTAACAAGGAATAGTGAAATGGCCAGTATATCCTAGCTTTGGGGGTAGTCCTTGTTGCATAATTAAAGAGCATTCTGCGTCTAAGGGCAAGTTAACTATTTGTCTAAGTTTTTCTTTGTTGAATATGAGTTCCTTAAAGAATTTGGCACAACTAGGCATTTCAACTAAAGCGTCTAATAATCTAACATTTAAGTGTAGGCTTTTGAACATTTTTAGATATTTTCCAAACTGGGCCTCTTGTTTCTCTTTCTTAAGCCTACCAGGAAAAGGTATACGTGTTTGTTTAGTTACTTCTGGGGCTCTAGAAGGTTCTGGTTCAGGAGAAGTGACAGGAGTGTCAACAAGTACTGAATCAGCGGGTAGAGAAAAACTAGAAGGTTCGTTTGAAGGAATATCTATCGATCTCTCATTCTTAGTCTCTTTTCCTCCTCTAGTGACTACAAGGATGTCATCATGCTCATAGGATGAGAGATAAACAGCTTTGTGGATCGCTTCTTTCCTTTTCTTCTCCTCAACTTTTAAAAACAATCTTTAACATTATCCTCCATGTTATTAATTAAATCATTTGAAATTCTAAGCAAATAATCAATTTGGTTTTGAAAATCAACAATTTGTTTATTTGTATTGTTTTGCTCAACCATGAAGTTATTGAAAATCGTATTGTTTAGATGAGAAGACAATTGTAAAGAAGTAGAGGGTGTAGAGAGAACTAACAATTGAGAGGTGGGTTGTCTGGATAACCGCTGAGTGAAAGGTTCTGATTGAATGATTTGATCAGTGGTTCCAGTTGTGGCGAGAACATCTTCCTTGGGCTTTGAGCTTGAGAAGAGCCGTTGAGGTTTCTTCTTGGGTTTGGAAGAGTCTTGCATGTCCTTGAAAACTTTAGAGATAGATTCGAGTTGAGTTCGTAAAGTGTCCAAGGCTTGATTAGAAGTATTCCTAATTTCTGAGTTTGATTCATCTAACTCCAAGTCATGTTGGTGCATCGTTATCGTCTCAATCAACTTCCAAGCTTCGTCTGAAGTGTGTAGCATGAAGTTTCCGGATGAAGCAGCATCGAGGGTTTGTTGGTGATAAGGATTCAAACTGTTGTAGAATGTGCAGATCAGATTCGTTTCAGCCAACTGATGATTCGGACATCTTCCAAGCAGATTCTTAAATCGTTCCCAAGTAGAGCTCAATGATTCGGTAGTTCCTTGACAATAGTTAATGATTTCACTTTTGAGCTTGGTTTGCAGGGAAGGAGGAAAGTACTTAGCTAAGAACTTAGTAGCCATCTCCTCCCAAGTATGAATCGAATTGGGTTCCGGTTCATAAAACCATGTTTGGGCTCGGAAAGACAAAGAATAAGGAAACAGGTGAAGTCGGGTGACTTCCTTGCTGGATCCGGTTTGTTAGAAAGAGTCGGAAAGGTTGATGAACTTGTTAAGATGGGCGTTAGGGTTTTCAACCGAAAGACCATGAAACTGACACTGAGATTTAAGTATTTTAATGAAATGTGGCCTAATTTCAAGGGTTTCGTCGGTTGGTGATACGATTGGTCCTCCCCGTCCCTCTAGTAGTGGTTGGGTTGATGAGGCAAGAGTGATACGGTTCGTCATAACTTGTTTAGAAGAAAGTAGGGTTTAAAAAGAAAAGGTTTAACTAAGGATGGGAAATTAAAAACTAACTAACCTAGGGATAGAAACTGTAACTTCCGGATGATATTGATCTTCCGAAAGGATCGCTAAATAACTAAGATAACTAAGTTCCTAAAATCGGTCGTTGTAGTGCCCGGCAGTGGCGCCAAAAAAGCTTGTCGCGATCCCAGCGGTCGGTCGGTTTTTACACCGGTCGTTGATCCAGCCAACAGGGATGCGCGACAGAGTAAGCTTTAAAATTTATAAAGCTGGGGAATCCTAAGTTGTATACTACTTAATGAACCTAAAGGAAGTAAGCGGTACGTATGACTCAGGTGTCGTTCTTCAAACTACAACGGGCATGGGAGTCTAGGAAGTTTAATTATCTTTGGTAATCTAGCTACAGTTTTTAAAAGAGTTTTGGATAGGTTTGGTTTTTTTATGACTAAATACTAATCTAAGAAAAGCAAATAAAATAAAAGAAGTTTGTACGGAGACTCGGACGATAGAGGATACGCGAGTGTTTACTATGACTTCGTTATATGTTATTGGTGAATAGTCAAGGGTAGGGCTACTAGGTATGATGATTAATCCGGAGAGGATAGAAACATAATTAATGCAAAGTATTGTACCTACGACCGTTCTGCGGCTTTCATACGTTTGTACTCCACCAACTGGTGTTTCCAGCACTATACCGAGTAGTAGGGCGTTTTACAATTTTCCCGTTACATTAATTAGGGTTCCACATTACTTTCCAGGATTTCCTATATCCTAATGAGCTATAACTACGAGCCTATTAGATATCTAATGTAGAGTTGTCCTTAATCAGATAAATAACATGTCACGTGGATAGCAGTTATAGAATGTCCAATACACCGGAAGTTCTCCCAAATGTACAGACCAATTCAACCGATAATTATCCTCGAATCCTGGTCCCCAGTCACAGTCATCAGAGACGTCTGTATCGTAGCTTGAATTGTTGATTGAACAAAAACACGAACGGGGATAATCCCGCGGACCAAGTTGGGATAGTCGAGCTAACGGTCAGTTAAATTGTTCAGCATTAAACATATAAATCATCACAACTATTCCATGCATGTTAATCTACCATGTAAATCAATATTCCGTGTCTGAAAACCTAATCATACAGTTACTGATATGATCCAAGGGGGTAACTCTAGCATGCATCATTCCTAAGGCAACAATCAAACAAGAACATCCAATAGGGTGACACATAACTAAACGTCATAATCCTGAGCATAGCAGATAACCAATAATCAGATCATAGGTATCCTGAAAGTTTTCTCAAAGATACCTAACAGGTAAACATGAATCTAACCTATCTCTAGTCTTACACTCCGTGTCTCTTATGATATGTTTCAATCTAGAGAACACAGCCACACCGAGTTCATTGATCATCAGGCATAGAATAGGTAGAGAACGTACCACTAGTAATTGGCCAAGTTCTAGCAGGAAGCTTCTAACCACAGCATAAGTTGGATAGATAAACATTCGAGACTCAGTTTATAAGTTCATACACAGTTTAAAGCAACACGGGCAGAGTAACAGCATGGCATAAACATATTGACTATTCTAACATAACTACATCATAGTAAACACAAAGAAATGTCTAGCCTAATATTATATGGAAAGTAAGAGATATATAAATAGAACCTGATACGAATTTATTACAGACAGATCTTCGCGGATACAACGTCTTGGAGTAACTCCGTACAAAAGCTAAAAGCTACCTCCACCTAACTATCTCTCTAACTAGCTCAATTCTATAGAGAGAAAATCTCTAGAGAGAGAAACTAGAGAGAGAGTGATGTGTGTGAGAGTGATTGGTGTATTGAAAATGGTTAGGAGGTATCCACTATTTATAGGCATCCATCAAAATCGCACGTACAACTCATGAAGCAGCACGTACAAGCAAACGGAGCACGATACGGGGTTGCAGGGGCCATATACGGCCTTGACGGGGCCGTATACGGTGTTGAGTAGGCCGTATACGGTCTCCGTCTGATTTCGTTCGTTGCTTAAAACGTCCGTATCTCCTTCGTTATGCGTCCGTTTGACCTGATTCTTTCGCCCACGGCTTCGTAATTCCGTTACACTTCTAATGGTACCAATATCATGGAAATTGGATGTGTAGAGCTCAGGCGTTGCCGGAATGACTTTAAACCATTTTGTAAGTGCAGTGTCTTCTTCGTTCTTTTGCCGTTTCACTTGATTCTTGATTTTTCCGTCTCAATTTTACCTATACAACAGATGGTAGAAGTTAAGAGGTGTGTCTTGACAGGAAAATGAGGGCGGAGGAATCGGCTTGGATTAAAATGCTATGTTTTGTGCGTTATCCGAGTGTTTTTAGTGATTTTTGTCACAACGTCTACTTTTGAACCTCTTTAGTGAATTTTAGTAAATAATCAATGTTTTGGAATGTTTTCACTAAAGATTGGCTCAAAAAGTGAGGAATAAGGCTCATAAAAACATGACTTTTTACGTTACATCAGAACGCGATCCCACCACCTCATGCCCAGATCACGTTTGCGTGTTATAAATTGTCAAATTTGATAACTTGTGACTTATATACTTGTGACATTTAAATAGTATTGAATGTATATTATGTGCACTTATTTGACACTATATACTTGAGTAGAATACTATGAATCATGAGATGAAAATCTAACTCGAGTTTTGGTTGTGTTCTCAGATAATCCGAAGACTCAGTGATATTAGACTACTGAGTTAAGAGACTGGGATTTCGGTGAGTGGATCTACCATCCTCAGTGTAATTTAGTTGTAACGGATTTGGTTACAACGGGTAAACGTAGTATTATTGTTTATAGACTTATTTATCTGGTATGATGACATGATAATTAAGTACTACGTGATCTATATGGCCTTCGGGCGTTTGTGATTATAGAGAGGTCAATGGAATATTGGGCTTATGTGTTATTGTTTGGCCAACACAGAATCTTGCACATGTGTTGTTTAAGGAATCTATGTTGGGTGAGTCAATAACTCTAAGCTATCGGTAAATGGCTGTATTGGCCTGCAGTTGGTTACAAGAGTTCTTGAGGGCCACCGCGGTATTAGGGTTCCTCAAGAACCACCGATCCTCTTTGGAATTGTGTGCTTACGTTGTATTTTCTGTAGTCAAATGTGTTATGTTAAATTGTGTTGTCGGTTATAGATTTATCTCACTTAGCTTCGTGTTAATCCCACCATTTCCCTTCTTGCATGTTATGTTTGATTTTTGTACAACTGGGCAAGAAGCTTTGGGATGGAATGTTTGGCAAATGACTAACTCTGATGTTTATAATATCATTAAGTAGTGTTTTGGAAATATGTAACACCCAGTAAACTAGTGTTTTGGTTAAGCAATTATATCTTTATATGGATGTAATATGTAATGTTTGAAACAACTAGGCTTTATCTATATGTAAATATTAGGTATTTTAAATGGTAATGTAATTTGGACTAGCGCTTCCGATTGTAAAAGATTTAAAATGATCATTATAATGAGGGGTGTTATAGATAAACGGGCAGAGGTTCAGCTTATAAGTTCACAAACAGTATATATTCAGACAGGCAGAGTAACAGCATGGTAATTAAATCATAACTATTCTAACATTGCATATATCACAGCAAATACAGATTTGTCTAGCCTAGCATAATTCTAGTATTCATTCTTAAGCATGCATAATAAGATAACATGATTATAAGAATAAATACAAGAGATTGTATTAAACCTGAATAGAAGCGTAATACAGACAAATCTTCGCAAATCCGAAGTCTCGGAGTATCTCCGTACAAAAGCTAAATAAAATTCCTAAGCTAACTCTAACCTACTAGCTTCTATTTTAGAGAGAGAAAGCTAGAGAGAGAGAAAGAAATGAGAGAAGTGTGTTTTTTTAGGTGTTTTGGTGTGTGTAAAAATGAGGAGGTGGGGAGGGTATTTATAGGTGAAGAGGTGAAGGCTTGGTACAAGTCACAAAGCATGAGGTACAAGCTTCAAAGTGCGACTAGTGAATCACAAACACGGGGGGTGGGGGTGGGGGTTAAAGCCAAGAGGGTGCCAAATATCAAGGCTAAATCCCAACATTTGGGACCTTGAATGCTGTATACGGCCCCTGTAGGTGCCGTATATGGCACTTGCAAGGGGGTGTCAAGGGCCAATTATTTGGTTGCTTGATCCGCGCTCCTGTTTCGTTGCTTGTTTCGTTTTGCTTGATTCTTGCGCCGTTGAAATTGTCTTTCCGTTACGCTTCTAATGACACTAAGTTTGCCAAATTTGGAGTTGTAGATCTTTTGCGTGTTTCGGATGACGATCGGTAGGCTTCTAGACAGCACATCTTCTCCATCTTTCTTCTGTTTCGCTTGATTCTTTCACCTCCGGTCTTGTATTATCCTATAGAATTATAAAATATGAATTAAGATGTGATTCCATAAGAAAATCAAGAAGGGAATATTTAAGGTGATTGAATTTGCCTCGATTTGCGTGTTAATTGGACATTTTTACCGATTTTTGTAACAACGTCAATATTTAGACTACCTTGGTGATTTTTAGTAAAAAGTGTTTGTTTTGAAATGTTTTCACCAAAGAATAGCCTAAAAAGTGTATAAATATGTACGTAAAAATATGACTTTTTGCGTTACATCAATCCATGTCACTCGGATGTGTCTTATGCAAACACTTTTGGGCAGAGGGACTTAAATGTAATTTTCATAAGATATTTTTGAGGGGGTAAAACTTGGAGCAAGTCATCATTCTCTCCCTCTATCTTAACAAAAAACACACAAGCTCTTTCTTTACACACTAAATTCGCACCCACACACACACTTACACAAAACGTCACCATCTACCACCACCTTCACCGCCACCACCACTTTCACCGTCATCATTCACGTTCCCCGCCACCTTAGCCATCACCGTCCACCATCACCGCCACCGCCACCCTCATCGTCAACCTTCACTGCTACCACCTTCACCTTCACCGTCCACCTTCACCGCCTCCACCGTCCACCTTCACCATCTAAATCTGAAAATGTAGATCTAAATCTACTTTTTTAGATCTTAATCAGAAAAAAGTAGATCTAGATCTACTTAAAAAGTAGATTTGAAAATAATCACTGCATTTTTTATCTACTTTTTCAGATTCAGATCTTAAAAAGTGAAAAAAATCACTGCATTTTACGTTCTTCTATTGTATTTTACATTTCTCTTAATGCATTTTAATTGCAATTTAATGTCAAATGTGCTGCATATTACGTTCATATGTTGAAAAAAACAAAAAGAAATTCTACTACATTTTATACTCTCCCCGTCTCAAAATAAGTATCTTGTTTCAGTTTTTACGGGGTTTAAGAAATTACATTATCTGGTATTGATGATGACACTATTACCTTTACTTTTTGCACAGACTCCTATGTATCAGTTTTGAAATAAAGGTATATTGAGGTTAAGATGGTAAAATTAAAATATTATTATTGAAAGTGGACACTTATTTTAGGATAAACAAAAATGGAAAGGTGGACACTTATTTTGGGACGAATGGAGTATTAAACTACTCCAATTTATAGTAAAAAGCACCATAAAACATTTTAAATGCATTTTACACAGATTACTGCATTTTACGTTCATATGTTGAAAAAAGACATTCTACTGTATTTTATAGGAAAACTGCTTTAGAACACAAGAAAAACATAAAATGCAGTAGATAATAATAGTAATTTGATTTTCGTAAATAACGCTTTGATTTTTGACTTTTCGATTTTCTTTTTTGATAAACTTTCGGGCAGGTCCAAAAATAATTTAAAACTACAAAATAGTCCCTGGTGGCAGAATGGGGGACCGTGGGGACACGTGTCGCTTTTTGGTTGGTCGTAAAGTGGCTTTTTCTACCCTCATAAAGGGGTTGCTCCTCTGAACCCCAACCTAAGAATTAATCAATTTAAACAATATTTCAACATGCTTCTTCTGTCTAGTCTAAAAAGGCCCATCAGAAAAATTAATAAAGGATTAACCTAATGGACTAATGGATTAAGTTTAGTTGATAGGTAGATGGCTACTATCATAAATACACATATATATACTAGACCAAAAATAAAATGGACCCCTATCTAAACATGGGCCTTGTTCATTAGCCCATGTTGAACTCCCATAAGGTCGGGTCTACCATTATACCATAAACTATTGAAGTGTTATTGAAGACTACGGTTGCAGATGATATAATTATGTTGATATTCATATAGTCACATATTTATAATATCTAACGTATATTTAAGGGTTTTTTTTTGTAAAATTTATTATAGCAAATTAAAATGCATAGATCTATCGTGCCGAGCCAAATTTTGCTTCCAACCATATAGTGAAGCTACAATCGACGAAATATTACTATCCAAACATGCATGATCAACCAACAAACATATATATTACACATTTACATTTGTCAAAACCTATGTTTAATTGTAACCGTAACAAGTTATGCTTCACTAACGACAATGATTTCGCGTTCTTGTGACAGGTTTTCTTATGTTACGTAATATACATTTTTTTGTTACTAATATTTGTTTGGTTTCATTTCATATTAGGAAATATTAGAGCATACGAGTGGTTTCGTTCTCATTGCCATTCCGGATTGAGAATGTCGTCGGACAGCGTTCCGCCATTCCGCGACAACGTTCATAGTGGCGTTTCCTGCAACGTTCCCAGTCAACATCAAGCCCGGGAGGCTGCGTTATTCATTTTTTTTCCTTTTCCTTTGCTTATTTTCATTTTGTTTTTAAAATAAAAGATGCAGAGTGTGTGTTGTATGTTGTTGTGGTGTACTATGTGTGTTGGTGTTGTGTGTCTTGGTGTGCCGTTGTGTGCCAGGAAGAAGAACCAAACAATCAATTTTTACCTTTTTAAATTTTAATTGGAGCAAGCTGATTAAAATTAAGATGTACTATTAATATTGAATTTTTTTTAATTAAAATAGTTGTATTAATTTATTTATTTTGTTAAATATTTTGTATACTAGTTTTTTATTTGAATTTTAATTTAATTATTTTGTTACTTATTTATTTCAATTTATATTCACTTAATTAAATTTCTAAATGAAAGAGAGAAACAGAAAAGTTCATAACACTGTAAAAATAGTATCATCCACTCCCTCACTTTTTCAGTCAACAATGTTTAGGGAGAACACTGTAAAATTACCGTTAACTACCACCTAAAACTACCGTAAACCACCACCTGAAATATCTTTGAATATGATAGACAATAATTTTAGTTAATATATTGCCACTTTATTGTTGTCATTTATTATTCCCGTTATAAATAAGTTTTTCAACAATTATGAACAGTATACGTATTATTTTTTTGCAATATAATTTAAATTTTTCCAGATTTTTAATAATGCAACATTTTTTATAAGTACTTGAATAGATGGAGTGGTTGATTGTTGCACATTTGAATCAGCTCACACATATTCGAATCTCATCTACAACATTTTTTTCCTTCCAATTTTCCCCTAGAAATAATTGGTAGGGCTTACCTTAATGTTTTAATCGTATTTAACTTTTTACCATTTAATTTGTGATTTGGGATCAAAGAGGAATGGATGTTAGTGAGGGAAGGGAGGGCAAGGTCATCATATCCGTCCATTTTCTAAATTAATGGTGCAGATTCGCGGGGGGTCATTTAGTAAATGAATGAAAGTAATGGACTAAAGTGTATATTGTATTTGATGGTCAAGGGTATAATCGTCACTTCACTTATTACCTTTAAAATAGAAATCTGGGCAACTTTTATCTTCTCTGTCACTTTCGTTGAACCAGATCTCTCTCTCTCCCTTGAATCAAAACAAACACAAACATACCATCTCTATTCCTAAAAACTCTATATTTATCTCTCAAAATTTTCAAGCTTAATTTCACACGCAAAACTACTTGTAAATGACCGTTTTTTTACAAGATGACAACATTTACGAAGAAAACACATGATTTTGGTTCTGAATTTTCAAAAGCGATCACTCGAAGAAGAGATGGAACAAAATCGTAGCTCGTAAGTGGATCTGTAACTACGTTGTTTCATTTTGCCATTGATATATTTTGAAATCTTTTTTTTTTTTTAGTTTTTGAACTTACTATGTGTTTATGTACATATTTACCCACTAGAAGAATTCATAAGGAAAACGACAAAGAAAATAAGGAAGTTAAGAGTGTAATAAGTGTTATGGTGTTATCTTTACTGCATGTTGTATTTTTCACTGCATCTTGTCATTCGTACTTTAGTAGAACATCATTCATTTTGAATGTTTGTTGATTTTGTATGTTTACTGCATCGTGCATTTTTTTACTGCATCTTTCTATATGCTTTTATTATTTGTATTTTTATGTATTTGGTACATTGATTGTTTTTCATCTTTGATGCAGTGATTTTTTTTTTTTAATGATGCAGTGATGATATCATAATTGCTTTGCTGTATCTTGCTCTTTTTATCCTTTTGTTCATTATTTATTCTGTTATATGTATGATGCAGTAATTTATTAGTTTTACTTTAACTACATGTTATTTACCAAAATTTTAGTTATGTTTTATAGCATGTGTAGTCATGTGGTAAATAACTTTCACTGCATTTTACTTGTTTAGTATGACATGATGCAGTAAAGTATTAGTTAATTTGGAAATTTTGCATTATTCACTTTCATTTTTTTTTGCATGTTGTATACAGTTTTTACATGATCACATTTGTAGTTTTTATAACAGTTTTACGTTTGTAATTCATTTTGTAGATAAACAGGTTAATAAAAGTGGAAAAAGAAGTAAAATAAAAATTGCTTCGTCCAGCCGCCAGCGGATTCCGGTGATCGGTGGTTAGTGCCGGCAGAAGGTGGCAGGGGAGGGGGGTATCGTATTCTGGATAACTTATTCATTATTTAATATTCGGTGCAGCAGCATAAAGATGATGAAAGGACAATAATATCCCTACTATTAATGACAGGTGGTGCAATTTGGATGGTTCCTTTTTCTGCCCTCTCTACCCTCCTATTGGTGTCTGCCCCCGTGAACCGTTCCCTTAATTTGTTTTCAATTTTCAAAAAGGTTATTACTTGGTAAGTTTTTCTATTTTTAAGAAGTATAGTTTACTGTAATTCTTTTTACTATAAAAAATATATTTTATAATTGACTATATTTTCAAATTTTAAGCTTAATATAACTTTTGATATACTTAATCCTCTTAGGAATGGTTTGTTATATAGAGAAAAGTTCAAGGAAGTACAAGAATTTTTAAAAGTATGGAAGAACCAATGAGAATGCTCCACATGTACAAAGAGAATGATCCACATGTACAAAATCTATTTACCCCCAACATCAATTATCTCACAAACGGCAAGTTGAAAAATTATGAAAATTGCACCATAAAATTCAGGGTTTTCTCCTCTTCGATTTGCCGTCCTTCAAGGCATACTTTCGACTATTTTTTTTCGTTTTATTGGTGGGGTTTTTAAATTATTAACACATGTGTTAGTGCTTGGTTGTACATTTAATTTAGGGTTAGGGTTTAGGGTTTAGTAGGATTTAGGGTTCAGGGTTTAGAAGGGTTTAGGGTTTAGTAGGGTTTAAGGTTAAGGGTTTAGGGTTTAGAAGGGTTTAGTGTTTAAGGTTTAGTAAAATTTAAGGTTTAGAGTTTTGTAAAGCGTTTAGAGTTTGGGTTTTGGGGTTTGTGGTTTTTTTTTTTGGTAAAGGGGACGGTACCCCAGCAAAAAACTATATTAAAAATAAAATAAAAGTATTTACAACTATTACTTTCGGCATACCCAAAGGGGATAATTAATGTACATCCCAAACAAATACATCCAAATCTAAAACGTCTACTATAATGCCCAAAGTAAAAATAAGACAAGTATCAAAGCAATAAAACTTAACAAAATTTTTATCAACTAATCTATAACTATGAGACATATATCCACCGATATTACCCTTAAGACCAATCAACAGCCCACTTGCAACAGAAATAAGCCCAGCATCTGTTTGATCCATCATCCATCTGTCGTTGAGCCCAATCATTGATTGCCCTTTCTAAGATCCATGTTGCTCCAATGCTCCCCTCCATTCTGATCCAAACTTAAGTCCATCATTAATAAGTAAAGCCCACTTCATTTCCATATCTTTAGCAACCCACTCCATCATAAATACCAATTTCAGCTTAGCCCATAACCGCATATTATTACCTCGACTATAATACACATTAGAACCGTAATTGGGGGTTTGGTGTTTAGGGTTTGGGGTTTTTGCCAAAACCCTTAACCCTAAACCTCAAACCCTAAACTCTAAACACCAAACCCTAAACCCTAAACACAACACTTTACACATATGTTAGTAAAATGTGAAACCCACCAAAAAAGGGAAAAAAAAAACTCGTCAAAAGTATACCTTGAGGGACGGCAAATCGAAGGGGAGGAAACGCTGAATTTTATGGTGCAATTTTCATAATTTTCGAATTGTCGTTTGTGAGATAATTGATGTTGGGGGTAAATGGATTTTGTACATGTGGATTGTGGAGCATTCTCTTTGTACACAAGGTACAATATCATTGGTACTCCCATTCTTTTAAAAATTATTGTACTCAAATGATCTGATCTCTTGTTATACATGTGTTTCTCCATATATAAACTAATTATTGAACATATTTTTTACTATAACATATGATGCTAAAGTAACATATATATATATATATATATATATATATATATATATATATATATATATATATATATATATATATATATATATATATATATATAGGGTAGTGATCTAGGGGAAGTGCAAAAAATGGGGGAAGGGGGAAGTAAATCTGAACCATCAGATTCATTTATGTAAAAAAAAAAGGCGGAGGGCCAATCTGGTAATTTCATAATTAGGTTCATTAAAGAATAATATTCACAAATATTAATGATGTTGACACTGGAACTCACGCTCCTTCAAGAAAATTTAGGGCAAAACTAAAATCTAGCTGATATCACGATCCAAATACAAATTATTGAACGAATTTCATGAGTGATCGATCACTCAAATCAAAATAAGAGTCGTTGACGCTACTATTAACCGGTCGAAATACAAAAGCAAAAGAAAATTGAGAAGATACATCGATTTCTAGGTTACGGTACGTATTTTGAACTTTTTGGATGTTATCACTCAGTTTTATGTTGTCAATTGAATGATTAACTCGATTTCATGTTCATTCAGTTAATTGCTTCGTTCGATTTTATGTTCATTCAGTTGAATGCTTCATTCAATTTCTTGTTCATTCAATTGAATGCTTCACTTTTGATTAGTAAAGCAGACACAATAATGATTTTCTAAGTTATGTATGTATTCAAAACTCTTTTGCTATGATTCGTTCAACTTTCTATTAATTTATTTGAACGTTTCAAAAAATTTCATGCTTATTTAACTGAATGCTTCATAATATAAGTGAATTTATCACTAGAAGCACAATTAATTTCTAGGTTAAGTATGTTTGAACTCTTCTGTAATGATTCACTCACATTCCTGTGTTAATTTTAGTGAATGCTTTGATGTAATTTAGTTGAATGCTTTAAAGTTTATTAAATATTTGAATGTCTCACTTGATCATTGGATGCTTGACAACTATTTGATCGAAGGCTTCACTTGATTTCATGTTGATACAGTAGATTGCTTCTGTATGTACTTGAGTTAAACACTAGAAGCACGAGCAATTTCTGGCTTAGGTATGTCTTTTAAACTCTTTTATAATAGCTTACTCACTTTAATGCGTAAATATAACTGAATGTTCTGATGGATTTCATATATAAACAGTTGAATGCATTAACATTTATTAAACGAAAGAATATTGTTCCAACTTATGTTAAGATGCATCGCAATGCATACTATTAGTACTCATCAGCACGCATGTTAACATACATCGATATACATCACTAAGATGTAAACATATGTTAAGATACATCGCAGTGCATACTATTAGTAATCCTCGACATGAATGTTAACACACATTGATATACATCACTATGACGTAAATTATGTTAACATGCATTATAGTGCATACTATTAGTAATAATCAACTCGTATGTTAACATGTATTGAAATACATCACTACATTGCAAAACAATGTTAACATGCATCACAGTGCATACTATTAGTACTCATCAGCTCGAATGTAAACATGTATCAATATACATCACTACAATGTGAACCAATGTTAACATGCATCGCAGTGCATACTATTAGTATTCATCAGCTTGTATCACTACTACAAAATGGAACATTAAGACCTCCACATCTAAACCGGTTATGGACAAAACCGGTCTTGTTAAGCCCTCTGCCAAAAAGCAAAACACAGAACCGATCTTAATGAGTGATTGAACCGCTCTACTTACTCAACCCGATTTATTTAATTTGGTTCTCTCTATTATTGCTACCTCCCAAATCTAAGAATTCCATCGGGCCCAACCTTCCAAAATTTCACTCACTCAAATTCCCCCAAAAATTTGAAAACATATACTTTATTCGCTCCGTCTAAAATTTCCCTCAGTCAAGTTCTCTTTTTATTCAAAATTTTGCTACTGGTTCATTATTTGTGCTTGGACGACTTTGATGGCCCCGAATGTTGATGCTGAATTGCTTATTGTTCAAAGGTAGATCTAAGCTTAACAATCTCATAAATTTCCAATTGATTTTGTAATCATGTTCTTGTCATTACCCATCAGAGTTTATTCTTGTTTCAATTTATCCTCTTATGGTTTTACCTTTTGATTTTTTGATGACTATTTGCTAGTTAATGAACTTTTCTTCATGGAGAAGAAGTATAGAATGGATTGTTTAGGTGCAAGATGTGTTCTATGGTTTATATATTTTTATTGTTTAATGCACATCATGTGTTAGATTAAATGTTTTAGTGAATTCTGGGTCTACTCACCATAATCTAAAAGTCATCTTAGCATTTACTTAATATATGAGCTACTCAAAGCTTCTTTTTAATTAGGTGTTGAAGTAATCTTATGTTGTTTCTGTATGGGTTTATATTTTCATTTGGTTTGGTTTCATGTACTCTTGGTGATAACAAAAACCCTTGAGATTAGGTTAGTGCTTTTTTTTCTAATTAAAATTACATAACTTGTGTCCACAGTTTTCATATTTGATCACACCACATATCAGGTTTATAATAGCAGAGGATAAAATATTTTAAACGTTTCATATAATCTCGACTTCCCTCATAAGTTTTGTAGCCTATTATTGTATAATGAGATTCAAATGCTATACTTTCATTGAGTAAATTTTTTTAGTTTCTAATGTTAGTTACGGCAAATGAATTGTGGTCCTATTCATTTGCTAAAGACACACACTGGATTACTAGGTACTCATGTAATACAATAGGAAGACATGGTGATAGTATTAAGTTAACGATTTGAAGTGGCCTTCATACAACATGGATTTCATTATTGTTCATAGTATCAGGCTCATGAAAAAGTTGTCTTTAATATTTCTTTGGATCGGTGTTAGACCTCTTTATTTTAAAGGATCAATAGTTCTTTTGTAAAATCTTTGTTTATTTAAAGATTTATTTTTTGTGTGTGTTTCTATTGTCTACATGTTACAGTCAGATCTTACAAAATACCTTGGATGAAATTTGGTATTGTGGACACTTGCAAAACAACCACAAAACTTTTGGAACATTTGCAAATGGTGGAAGTCAACGTACATTACCACATAGTTAAACAGTGTTTCAATTGCTCTGTTGCAAGACATGTAAGTATATGACTTCTTTATTATTTTCTCATACCCAATTGGTTTATAGGTGTCTACATAAGGCCAAACTAATAACAGCTCTACTGACTGAAAACCCCTATACAGTAAATATTTTATATGATAATCTTAAATATTTCGAAGCTTATGCTTGAACTTATATATTGCAGCTTATGTGCATAACTTGTCTATGAATGGGAACGGCTATTGCAGGTGACATGATATAAAGATCGACCATGTTTTGCAGGTTGTGTTTATTGTCAGAGCTATGAGATTTTGTTAGGGATGCTTAGTACTTGTGTTGAGATGTTGAATTAAATAGGTGTGCCAGTTTAGTTCGAAATGCCAATGGTTGTTTATAGTTGTGTTTTGTCTTCATGGGTTATGTATAATCAATCTCAGTATTGTGGAATGTGGACTTCTGTATATATAATGTGTGTTGTATGTAATTATCATCTTAGTATTGATGTTGCTGGAGTTAATAATTTATATCTTTATACTATTATTGTCAATTTGTCATGGCTGGAATTTCTACATGTATTATTCATTAATGGAAAAATTGGAAGAAAAAAAAAAGAAAACAAATGGACCGGTTGTATATGGGACAGAGACCGGTTATTATTCTGAAAGCCCGCCAAAAGGAAGCCTCAAGGAGATCGGTTTTCCAACCGGTCTTAATGTGATTTGGCAATTAGACCTCCCCTCATAGAGACCGGTTAAAAAATCGGTCTGTATGAGCTTTTCAACCGGTCTGCATTGTCCGTTTTGTAGTAGTATGTTAACATGTATCCATATACATCAATACAAATTAAACTTATGTTAAGATGCATCACAATACATACTATTAGCAATCATCAACTCGTATGTTAACATGTATTGAAATACATCACTACGTTGCAAAACGATGTTAACATGCATCGCAGTGCATACTATTAGTACTCATCAGCTTGAATGTAAACATGTATCAATATACATCACTACAATGTGAACCAATATTAACATGCATCGCAGTGCATACTATCAGTGTTCATTAGTTTGTATGTTAACATGTATCAATATACATCAATACGAATTAAACTTATGCTAAGATGCATCACAATATATACTATTAGCACTCAACAACTCGTATGTTAACATGTATCGAAATACATCACTACATTGTAAATCAATGTTAAGATGCATCACAATGCATACTATTAGTACTGAAGACAGCAGAAACGATGAGATCAGCAGAAACTTTGTATTTTAGCAGAAACTATCGCCAGCAATTAAACACTTGGAGCAGCAGAAAAAAGAGAGCAACAGAAACAAGAAGATCATCAGAAACTATTAATATGCATCACAGTGCATACTATTAATACTCACCCACATGGGTGTTAATATGTATCCATATACATCACTATTATGTAAACATATGTTAAGATGCATCAAAGTGCGTACTATTAGTACTCGTACACGGGTGTTAACATGTATCGATATACATCACTATAATATAAACCTATGTTATGATGCATCGTAGTGCGTACTATTAGTACTCGTACACATGGGTGTTAACATGTATTGATATACACCACTACAATGTAAAATTAAAATGCATCATAATGCACACTATTATTACTCATTAGATTACAAAAAACAATAATTGGTAGGATGTTAATTATGGTTGATTTTTAAATGGGCTAATTGCCTACACAAAATTAATAGAAACCCATGTATTACAATGTACATGGGCCAGACTCATAGAGGGCCTTTCATTTGATCTACAACATATAGTCATACATAGACTCTTGTATCCATTCGTTAGTACTCATCACAATGCATACTATATTATTAGTATCTGTCACTTTAACAATAAACAAAACATAAAAAATAAAAAAATAAAGTATAAAATCAAAAGATAATTAGGGTTAGGGCTTAACATGGCTACATGTCCATTTAGTTTCCTTGGATACGAAAATATCAAAAACAAAAAAAATTTAGACCATAAAAAATCTTAAAATGAGTTAATTATATCGAATTAGGAGAAAAAAAATGTTTTTACTTTTTTCACTAAAATATTGGACTACACATAAATAAATATATTTATTAAATGTTAACGTCAACATCACAAACCCTCATTTTATTTCAAAAAAACCATTTTGTTATTACTCTTTCTCAAAAAACCCTCTCTTCAAATCGAGAAACCCTCAAAATCGAAAATCATAAAACATTTTCCAAAATGATGTGCAAATGATTTGTCAGTAGAAAAATGATATTACAAACAGACAAAAAATGATCTACGGAAAAATGAACTATCAGCGGAAACTGAACTATCAACAATAACCAAGCGGACATCATTAACTATGAAAATCAACAGAAAAATGAACTAGCAGTAGTAATTGCACAATCAGCAAAAACTCACAACTAACATGCATCACAGTACATACTATCAAAAGTCAAACACATGAATGCTATTTTCTATCAATATACACCTATACGATGTAAACCTAGATTAACACGCATTTAAATGCATACTATTAGTAATCATTAGAATGAACTATAAAACATGTGAACATACGTAACTACAATGTAAGAAAAAGTTTGCATGCATCAAACCTATATTAATTAAGTGATTCCTACGCATTAAACCAATATATATAACCACGATATAAACCTAAGATACCATGATTCATAGTGCGCGCATACTAATAATAAACATAATACCAACTTGTCAGATTTACATAATTAAGTCCAACCAAAATCAGATGTTCAAGTAACATTGAAGAAAATACAGTAAAATGGAAGTAAGTAAGAAAATCAGAATTCATCGAAAACTTCTTCATCAGAATCTTCATTGTCAAGATATTCTTCATCAATATCTTCATCTTCTTCAGGATGATCATCATCATCTTCATTATCCTCAGATTATTTCAATTCATCTTGAATTCTAACTTTGTAACTCCTAATATTATGACCAGTTCCAAAACAATATTGGCATTCGCTTCTCTTAACCTGTTGTTGACAGCCTTTTCTCGTGCACTAGTATATGTCTTTGAAGTATGTTGACCTTTGTTACGACATTCTTAGGAGGATGATATAAAAAGTGAATTACTTTTACAGTTCTCACAAGGTTATAGAAATATTCTAGAGAAGGTCATTAAATTGACTTGGAAGCTACGAAAAACTTTATGTACATGTGATAACCAATGGTATTCTTTATCCATCTCTCATGCCTGAAATCAATGAAGTGAATATTAGACCTGCCGAACGGCTAACACGTTTGAGAATATAATTACAAATGAAAATTCCCTTGATGCAACCTCAAATGGATGGTTTATCTTGAACAGTAGCTGCAAAAGATTTCCCACCAGTTCAAGCATTGTAAGAATATTTCATTAGATCTTGTAGTATAAGAACTCAAAAGATTTAATCTAATTAAAAGGTTAACTAAAGAAATAGATGTAGATTACATTGGCTTGACAAGAAGATAAATATTTTCAATATACAATCTCCCTAATAACTCATCTTGAACAATCTGTATTAGTAAGTTATTCCCGATGTTTAAATGTTTGAAAGTGCAGTCTGATCAATTATATGTTCTATTCTCCAAAGTTCATTTGTTTCCTGTGCAATGCTAGTTGATGTCACACAAAGTAATTGAATTCATAAGGCCAAATTGTTAAAAATGAGTTTCACAAATAGAAACTACTGAAAGATGGCACATTGTTCATCGCAATCATTCAACCAGTTTCCAAGTAGCATAGCTCTAGTTAAGCATATTCCCATAACAAGTCCTCATAAAGATGAGCCATCACAAACATGAAGGCCAAACTTCCAATAGTAACCAAAGAAAATTTAAAATTTCAGTAGCATTTATAACAATCAAACTTATAACCAGAGACGTTATGATAAATTTCACTGGGCATTGAATGCATGAATACACTTGGAGCAGCAGAAAATAGAGAGCAGCAGAAACAAGAAGATCAGTAGAAACTATTAATATGCATCACAGTGCATACTATTAATACTCACCCACATGGGTGTTAATATGTATCCATATACATCACTATTATGTAAACCTATGTTAAGATGCATCAAAGTACGTACTATTAGTACTCGTACACGGGTGTTAACATGTATCGATATACATCACTATAATATAAACCTATGTTATGATGCATCGAAGTGCGTACTATTAGTACTCGTACACATGGGTGTTAACATGTATTGATATACACCACTACAATGTAAAATTAAAATGCATCATAATGCACACTATTATTACTCATTAGATTACAAAAAACAATAATTGGTAGGATGTTAATAATGGTTGATTTGTAAATGGGCTAATTGCCTACTCAAAATTAATAGAAACCCATCTATTACAATGTACATGGGCCAGACTCATAGAGGGCCTTTCATCTGATCTACAACATATAGTCATACGTAGACTCTTGTATCCATTCGTTAGTACTATCTGTCGTTAATGAAAGTTAACTAACATATCTAAATATAAAAATAAAAGTCAATAATTCACAAGAAACGGAACAAGAAAATATAAATTGTGAAAGATATAGACACATAATTAGTAACATCTACTTGAATCATCGATATAAGTATATGACTGTTACTAGCGAGAAAGATAACTAACATCCATCATGGATAATATTATCATTAAACCAGCAAAGCATCATACACACATAACTTTCGAGTAACGAAAAACATATGTATTATATGAATTCGATTCTAAAGGGAGGTTAGAACTATAAGAAGACATCATAGAAACAAACAAAACAAAAATAAGATGATCCACACGTTAATTTAACATACACAAATATCAAAGGTATGTAACATTCATTGAAATGCATATTATAATTACTGCAGAACAACATCAAGAACACATAACATACAAAAAAAACATAAATTACTTAAGATTAAATTACCAGTAGCAGCATCAGGAACCCTTCAATTAGTTTCTAATAGAACATTTGAACTCCAATTCATCAAAATAACTGAAACAATACGATTAGAAAATTAAAACTTAAAAACAAAAACCTAAAAAATGAAAAGTTGAATATAAATTGATGATTCAAACTTGAAGATGAATTATGCAAATTGAAGAAAGAATCCAAATCGTAAGTAGATCCAAATCGAATGCAGCAAAAAAAAAGGGAAATCTTGTTATAGACTTTTACAATGTTTACATAAATATACAATTCTGATACTAACATCAAAATTGGGTAACACAGTGGGTGTAATATCATTATAATGAATATTCATATAATTAGAAACTAAAAAGTTGAATCTAGCATGAAAGTAGCATAATAATTATGTAAATACACCTAAAAATTAATAACTTGCAGGTACAATAACTTAATTGATGAAAGAGAAAAATAAATAATACATAAATAACACTTACTTAAATATTATAATGAGGATATATCTGGTTGTAATTCAAAACCTAAATTGAGAGCCCAAATTTAGAATCCTAATCGAAATTGATGAGGATGAATTTGATATATATACGAATCGTGAATGTATTTTGCGATTAATGAGTAACAGATTTATGTAAACGAATTCATCGTGTATACAAAATTTCAAATCAGATAATCAAGATAGTATAATTAAAAAGGGAGTGTTGAAGATGAATTTGATTGAGATGGAGATTGTTAATGGAATCTGAATTGAAGATGATATGAATTTGATTAAGATGAAAATTATCAATGAAATTTCAATTGAAGATGAGAAGAGCGTATTTGCTAATATAAGATTAGAGATGTATCTGTGTCTTGATGAAGAAGAAAATTAAATGACCAAACTACCCTCCTCCTTGTACACAAGATAAAACGCTGGAACATTGTAATACACTGCACCGGAGGAATTATGATAGAATGGATGGTGAGATGGTCACTTCCCCCCTTCCCTCCAAAAGTGGGTGTTCCCTCTGGATCATGCCACTATATATATATATATATATATATATATATATATATATATATATATATATATATATATATATATATATATATATATATATTGTTATGATTTTGAAACAAATTAACACGATTCAAATAATTTATATAATAACTAGTACTTAATCCGGGCGTTGCCCAGCCGAACGACAGACATATAAAACAAATAGGAATAGGAATATTGTGCATTAGATGTACATATAACTTTTAAATAGTATGATACTATTTAACAATTACTTATTTCACTCAAACTTAAACGTAGAACTTATGAATATAGAAATATATAATATAGAATATATGTACGTTCTTAAATGTGTGTAGATGTTCCACTTAAATCAGACACAAGACATGTATCTATAATGAATAAACAGATAAATAACACAAAGTGATAACGATATTACTATAGATGAATGCAAACCAAGTAGCTAACTGATGATAGTCAATAGGAGAGTAAAATCTTCACTCCCATAATTTAATCGTGTTGCTACTTCTTGACTTCTTTGTGGAGCTTGTATGACCATAACTTACAAAGTAAAATTGATTTTTTAAGGTCCCTTCAATTTTGTCTCTTCGTTTTGTAAAGTCTTATAAGTATATCGCCTTTATTAAAAGACCATACATTCCTCAAGCAAGAGACAAGTTGAATCTAAGGATGACATGAAACATATATACCTAGAAAGACTTGAACTAACAATCAATTTCAACATATAAATGAAAAAAAAAAAAAAAAAAGAAGGTAATTGCATCATAAGTGATCTCCCATAATATTTAAAAGAAATGGATGTGAAAAATTAAGGAAGGGACGGACATCATGGAAAAAAACACATCCTGAAATTGAAAAAAACTCAAAATGAAAGGATGTGAAAGAAAAACTCCAGATTGGGATATCCCGGTAAAAAAAAGCTCAAAATGGAAGGATGTGAAAAAAATCAAGGGGGAAAAATCAACGATGTGAAAAAAAAAATCAAGGGAGAAAAATCAAGGATATGAAAAAATCAAGAAAGTGAAAAAAATCAAGGATGTGTAAAGAATGATGAAAAAACTATAAGGATGAAAAAAATCTAGGAAGAAAAAATCAAGGATGAAAGATGAAAAAAAAAATCACGAATGAAAAAATCAAGGTTAAGGCCTGTTACACACCCTGTAAAAAAAAAACTCAAAAAATAGAAGGATGTGAAAAAAATCAAGGAAGGAAGAAAAATCAAGGATATGAAAAAAAAAATAAGGAAGAAAATCAAGGATGTGAAAAAATTAAGGAAGACAATCAAGGATGTGTAAAAAGTTCAAGGAAGATAAAAAATCAAGGATGAAAAATCAAGGAAGAAAAATCAAGGGTGAAAAAAATATAGGATTAAAAATCAAGGATGAAAAAAATCTAGGATGAAAAATCAATGATGAAAAAAATCAAGGATGAAAAAAATCAAGGATAAAAAATCAAGGATGAAAAATCAAGGTTGAAATAAAATCAATGATGAAAAAAATCAAGGATGAAAAAAAATCAAGGATGAAAAAAATCTAGAATGAAAATTCAAGAATGAAAAAAATCAAGGATGAAGAAAATCAAGGATGGAAAATCAAGGATAAAAAATCAAGGATGAAAAATCAAGGATGAAATAAATCTAGGATGAAAAAATCTAGGATGAAAAATCAAGGATGAAAAAAATGATGAAAAATCAAGGATGAAAAAAAAATCAAGGATGAAAAATCAAGGATGAGAAAAATCAAGGACGAAAAATCAAAGATAAAAAATGAAGGACGGAAAATCAAGGATGAATAATCAAGGATGAAAAATCAAGGATAAAAAATCAAAGATGAAAAAAAAAATCTAGGATTAAAAATCATAAAAATCTTGGATGAAAAAAATCTAGGATGTAAAATAATTAATTACTAATATTTTGTACAATTTCATATGAAAAAATAAAAGTTTAAAATCTAAACCAACATCCTTTACATTTGATATATGTAAATAATTAATTATCCATATTTTGTACAATTTAATATTGTTAGTGAAAGAATAAAAGTTTAAAATCAAGAAAGCCACCCAAAAATAATTCGAGGGCTGTGAAAAATCAAGACATGATTGCAAACCGGCATCCTTTCCATTCTATATTTAAATAAAATAATTATTGTTATTTAAAGGATAAAACTTTAAAATCAAGGAAGCAACTTAAAAAAATAAGGGATAATAAGAAACCACATCCTATATAAAAAAACAATCATGGAAAAAGTAGCCTGTTAAAATTATAATGAAGTACCACACTAATTTTCTTTAAAAGAACCATATATATGGGTAACAATAAACACAAGTGTGTTGACAAAAAAAGAAAAGAAAAAGCGTATAATATCACAAGACGAACCTCAGAAGCAACATTCATGCAAGGAGCATAGTCATTATCTTCATGTTCCTGAGTACACAGATGAAAAGAATAAAAAATGTAATAGTAGAATAGTGAATTACATGGCATTAAACTAAATGAAATAAAACTTGAGATTTACGGAGAGTTTCATGATAAAACAACGATTTCCAGATATAGAACAACAAAGGAGAGGTGAATAATATATATATATATATATATATATTTTTACATTAGGTGAATAAATAAATAAAACATAAGTGGTTACATGAACGTGGTTGACATAATAGGAGTTTTAATAGTGCATCAATACAAAGATAATTAAAAAATATAAAGATAAAACAAAATTAACGAAAATTCGGTGACGTGTTACATTTGATATAATAAAAAGAACGTGATTGTATTAGTGAATTAAATAAAGACCTATACATTTATGCTAATTAATTAAATAAATAAAATTAGTTATATAAATAATTAGAAAAAGGATGATAGCTTCCTGGCAAAATTTATATTAAGTAGCTAAATAATTACAAGTATTTTTATAAATAATTAATTAAAAATAGATGATCCTAAAATGGTAAATTGGTTTCCTGTAAGTATTAATTTGTACTTTGGGCCTGTATTTTAGATTTGGGCCTTGAATTTTCGTATATGGGCCTGCATTTTCTAAAGTTAGAAAATGACATATATATATATATATATATATATATATATATATATATATATATATATATATATATATGGGTGTTGATAAATACAACACAAGTTTAAATTCATACAACAATATTATACATAATTAATGCATACTGTACAAGTCAGTAATGTACAGTGTTGTTGTATCAATCAAATTTCATGTTGTATCTATCAGTTTCCTATATATATATGTGCCTGGATTTTGAATTTTAAATTTGGACCTGGATGTTGACATGTATAAATATATCACACGATTTGTTGGTATCATATATGAAATCCGGTCTCCAGAAAAGGGAAGTACCTGGATGTTTTCAATAGGCACAACATTTACTTGGTATCACATAGTAGCCTGGATTTTTTTGTTTACATATCTGCTTTAGTAAAAGGTCCGCCTCAATTCATGTTAAACATTAAAATTGAAAAAAAAAAAAAAAACAAATAATATTTTTACAATGCTACTAATCAAAGTATTTAATGAGACTGGAAAACTTACATTTAATATTAAATTTTTGAAATAAATATTTACATTTTACAGGCAGTATCAAGAACAAATTTGAGATTTTGTTTGTGATCAATTAATAAATATAAGTTTTAATTATTCTATGACATCTGATTCTAATATGTCTACATCGTCTACATCTCCATTTTTCTATGATATATTCCTTCCACTCAAATTACTAAATACGCAGCCTTGAAAAGTTACGGAGTATTTATCTTAATAAATTCGCTAGAACCAAAAACTAAAATGTATATATATATATATACGTGTCACATAATACCACGATGCATCCTGGATTTGTACAAAAAATAGGGAACGTGGGAGTGGGAAAGGTTACCCACAGCCTGATAAAATAACTGCACAAAAAATAACTGAAACCCGATTTATTAAAAGGTCCAGATTGAAAGTAAGAGTGATCTAATGGTTGAGAATGGAACTACCGGCCGGTGAAGTTACACTCCCCGACAACCATATATGGAAAATTTTCTCTCGACGTGAAGTACGGACATTATCATTTTTAGTGGGAAAATCACAGATTTGATTCGTTTACCAACCCATTTTTAACAAAGTAATCCGTTGACTTTCATTTTTCACAAACTAATCCACCGATTGGCGCCGCCCCGGCGCCCCTGACACAACCCACCACCCAAATAATGCCACGTGTACGAGGATTTCGCCAAAAAAAAACCATTGGAGCCAAGGAAACAAAGGGGGGCGCCGATCACCTGCAAAAAAATAGGGGTGGGGCGCCGTTTTTTTTTTTTTATTTTGGTTGATTGGCGCCGATCACATGCAAAATGAAGAGAGAGGGGGCGCCAAAAAATGCATGGGGTGCCGGTTTGGTTTTTTTTTTGGCGAAATCCTCGTACACGTGTCATTATTTGGGTGGTGGGTTGTGTCAGGGGCGCCGGGGCGGCGCCAATCGGTGGATTAGTTTGTGAAAAATGAAAGTCAACGGATTACTTTGTTAAAAATGGGTTGGTAAACGGATCAAATATGTTATTTTCCCCATTTTTAGTTGTAACCGGCATATATGAAATATACAGTAAGAAATTACCTCAATTATAAAAGGCGGTTACCGAAAAAAAAAATCAAACAAAATTACAGTGTCTGCTATTTGTTTGAGAAAAGAAAAAACAACGAATTTTATATTCTAGCAAAAATTAGATAGTACTCCAGTACACTGTACACCCATTTGGATATTAAAACCTAATTTTAATCTGGGGATCAAAATATATGTATTTTCAACTAAATTGAGCAATGAAATTGAACAAGCTGTTGAAAAATTCAAGCAGTAAATTAGCATCAGGAGTTACCATTTTTAGAAACAAAAACTTGAGCTCATTAGCAGCAGCAGCAGGAATTCCGAAAGAAAAGGCGGATTGTGTTGTAATTGGGGCTGGTGTTGTAGGAATAGCTGTAGCTCGAGAATTATGTTTGAAATTTGGAAGAAATGTTTTAGTGATTGAATCCGGTTCAACTTTTGGAACTGGTATCAGTTCTCGTAATAGTCAAGTTATTCATGCCGGAATCTATTATCCTCCTAATTCTCTCAAGGTATTTTTCTTCTTCTTCTTCTTCTTCTTTATATGTTATTATTAGTAGTTATTTTTTAATTATTAGGTTATTAGTTGATGTTGCATGATTTGATTTAGTAGTTTTTAAGAGGGGTGAGAATTGTGAGTGATGTGGAATTGATTGCTGTTATGACTTCAAATTGTGGTATTCAGGTTAATTATGTATCCAGATACATATTGAGTTTGGTGATGAGAATTACTTTATTGTTTACGGAATAAAATGTCGGCTACTAAAGGCGTATCAAGTAAACATTATTAAACTGTAAAATGGTTTTACAAATGAAATAGTAGACTGTTATGGATTGTTTAGGGGAAAAAGATGTATTAGAATATGTGTTGAAACCGAACTGATTCAATTGGGTTGAACTATATTATTAAACGAAATAAAGCATTAGTGTATTGAAACCGAACTGAAGCAAGCTGAAGTGTTTAGTTGGATTCCGTTAGATTGGTCTTCTCTAGTGGTGGTTTGGCTTCCCTAGGCCCTAGTAGGTTTTTCAAGTGTTCAAGTCTCGTAGTTTTGAATACAATTGGCAAATATAGTTGGGAGATTTTTTGGATTGAATCTAATAACCTTAATTGTATGGTAACTATGGTTAGTTGGTGAACTTTAGTCAAATTCTGACAAACTAAAATAGTATTGCAAGTAACTTGCGATATCATAAGATGCAGGTTGTTCCAACTGTGTTCTGAACACAAGGAGTAAAAATCACATAAAAATTTCTTGGACTTTTGATCCATTAAAATGCACCGATTATCATTCTCAAATGTTGTATCTGTTGTAACATGTTTGGGTTAGCTTCGACTTAAACAATCACAACTTTGCCTGTTGTTTTCAGCACATGTCATTGATGAGACTAATTTAAGCCAACTATCCTGCTGTAGAGCCGCAAATATTTGTCTTGTACCATTTTATTTGAAGAAGTTTGGGAATGAAATATCAACTTTCAATGCTTTCAAAAACTGCAGAAATGACCCAGGCTTTCAGAAACTGTACACGTGCCCTGAATATTTGACATTATTATATGTAGGAATTATTGCACAAGTTCTGATTAATTCAAATTTACAGGTCAGCCCAATGTTAGAAATATCGCAAAATGGTCAGACCTTAGTGATCTTAGTCACGTTCTTGATCGTTGTGACAACCATGGTTTGAGATGATGACTACTGTGACATGATATATTATTATAAGAATATTGCAAAATACGTCTCTATGTATAGTAATACTTACAATAAAGATAAATTACAAATCAAAACTCACCGTAATGACAATAAGAATACATGATAAAGGGAAATTCGAAGAATTCTCCTAGTTATTATCGAATTAGTTTTGACGATTTACTATGTATAGTCATATAATGATCATCTTCATCCAACAACGCCTTAACGGTTCCAATATATTTTGCAGGCTCGTTTTTGTGTTAGAGGAAGAAAGTTACTGTATGAGTACTGTAATGAACATGGGATTCCTCATAAGCAGATTGGGAAACTCATTGTAGCATCTAGGTATGAAGAGGTTCCAAAGTTGAATTATTTGTTGAATCGTGGGAATGAAAATGGAGTTGAAGGACTGCAAATGATTGAGGGCTCTGAAGCAAAGGCATTGGAGCCTGAGCTACGATGTATTAGAGCTTTATGGTCACCAACTTCAGGAATAATTGACTCACACTCCTTAATGCTCTCGCAAATTGTACGTCTCTTAATGTTCTCTGTTTATTCAATAAGAAACATATTTACGAATTGATAAGAAACTGGAATTCAACTACTCCGTATAAGACAGCTATTTCATGTGTATGATGTTTGACATGGCAAGATGAGTGGGTTGTGGGTAGTTGGTCAAATTGTTTTTGGGTTGAAATGGGCCTTCTTTTTATGTATTGGTCGGGTTGGGTTTACCTGCTGTGCTGACACTTGTTTGTCCAATCTATTTTTTTATAGTTATGGATTTAAAATAGGTTTTCGGCTACTTTTAACCCGTTGAGATAAAACGCAACCCAAATAAACCCATTCATAAGTAAACATAACGAAATTGCCACCTTTATCCAAGGTCTAAATCTTTTCAACATTTACAGCGAGATAGTTTCATTAAAAGATATAATTTTCATGTTCAGAGTTGATATATATTTGACAGGTATGTTACCAAATGTGAGTTTAGGGTGAAGCTGAAAGTCACGGAGCAACCTTTTGTTACAACAATACTGTGGTTGGTGCTCATTTGGAAGGAAATCAAATTTATCTTCACATTTCTGAAACCAAGTCCCAAAAGAAGTCTCCTGATATTCTACTTCTCCCTAAGCTTGTGGTGAATGCTGCAGGGTTGAGTTCTGCAGCTCTTGCGAGGTGTTTCAGTGGCATAAATCGTGGAGTGATTCCTTGTTCTTATTATGCTCGTGGTTGTTACTTTTCATTATCAAATACTACAGGTCCTCCATTCAAACACTTAATTTATCCAATACCAGAGGATGGTGGTCTTGGGGTGCATGTTACTTTGGATCTAGATGGACAAGTTAAATTTGGACCTGATGTTGAATGGTTGAATGATATAGATGATGTTGTAAGCATACACAACAGGTGAGTTAACTCCATATTTTGTCTTCCAAACCTTATTTGGTACTTTTTTTTTTTAAACATAGAAATGAACTTGGTTCAGAGCTTTCCTAAGATTTCTTATATATAATTACAAAAAAGTGATATGACTGGTAAAATGATGCCAATTACCCGAGAGCGTAACCTCATATAATCCAAGTTAAGTCTTTATTCACAAAAATGATAGTGGTAAAATGGGATGTATGGACGGCGGGTCAGAAGTCAGAACATGCAAACACTTCTGTTTTTGTCTTTCCCTCCATAAATCTTTTTAAAGAAATAAGCTGTTAAATTTTAATCTACGAACTCTATTATTACGTGAAATAATCTACCGTAATATTTGATAGTTTTGATATATTAATTTAGGAAACTATAGGCATTTTGTATACACTTTGAACGACTTTCAATGTGTTTGACACTTTGACCCACTCAACCGGTTTTCATTTTTGCTATTTAGCTCGTTAGATAAATATTACGGAGTATCACCCATATCGACCAGCTTACTTGTAAATGTGGCAAAAATGCCTTCTCTAGACTCATAAGCCTATGGAATGATATATATGTATTCTATCAGCATGCATACCCATTTTCATGACGAATTAGAAAAAAAAAAAAAAAAAAAAAAAAAAAAAAACTCTGAGGACACTCTTTGTTTGTTGAATCCAGGTTTGACTATATGGTATCCGCAGATCGGGCTAAAAAGTTTTATCCAGAAATCAGGAAGTACTACCCTTCTTTAAAGGATGGTTCTTTGCAGCCTGGTTATGCTGGTATTAGACCAAAACTGTCTGGTCCAGGAGAGGGTTTTGTTGATTTTATTATCCAGGTTTTATTATTTAGCTTTTTCACGTGCTCTTTTGACTGCCAAACGACTGATGTTCTAAATTCATAATTGATATACATGTAACAGATGTAATGTCAATAATCCTATTCTGTTCTACAATGTGGTCAAAGGTTTAGTTAGATAATCTATATTATTTTTATGCTGAATAGAAGTAGTCTGTAACGTCTGTTTGACCTCAAAAGTCAATATATATCTTTCAATTTTTAGGAAGAAATACATGTTAGCACGCATCAATTCTTCTATAGATAGTCGTGAGGTTCATGTAATTGATTTTGTAAGCTCCTTTTGTCTCTCTTTTTCAGAGGTGTCTAATGTGGTTGAGTAAGGGGTAAGTTTTAGTACGGTAAAAGCAGGTCTCGTTGGGCTGAACGTCATACAATGATCACAGAAACTCTATGTTACCATTATAATCTAGAACCTTTTGACTTTATTCAATATGTAAAAGCAATTTAGGAGGTTGACATGCATTTTAGATGCGAGCATGAGTCGTTCAACCTGCTCAACTCATTTGACATGCTCCCTTTTAGATACATCTTTTAGATAGTCCATTTGACCCGTCAAAGATATTATCTAGCCCAATGTAACCCATTTGTATCTAATGTTACATCTACTACTTCGTATCGCAGGGTGAGGAGTCTCATGGCATGCCTGGTCTTATAAACCTCTTTGGGATTGAATCTCCTGGTCTAACATCAAGTATGGCAATTGCGGAGCATGTCACTGCCAAGCTTTCAAGATTCTAAGTAATTAGCTGTTAACTTAGCTGTTAACTTTTTATCTAGATTTATTTATTCTCTGTTTCATGTTGTGCAGTCATCCCATTTGGATCAGCAGTCAACATCATATGGGTATTTTTCGTATTAATTCACTATCTGGCGCAATAATTGTATTCAATATGGTGCTTAAATATGTTCTTATTGTGCCAACATATAAAGATCCCATTTGGTGTTATTACATTATGTTTTATTCTGAGATTTGTAGTGTCAGTCCTCAAACTGCAGTCAAGCTAATAATACTGTCTATAACATATGCAAGGATTTCAGAGTTTAAACTCATTATTCGTATTAAAAGCAATCATTTCTTACATTTTAACACGCCTAAACATGTAAAACGTAACATACAAATACACTATTAAGGTTGACGTTGGTCCCTGTTTTAACTCCCAAAAGTATGAAGACTGCCAACAATGTTCTTCTACTCATTTATAACCAAAGATGAACCCGTATACCTGAATCAATTAACTCACATTGTCACATTGAATTAAAAACAAGGATGATACAAGTCTTCAAAGAGAATAGAAGCAAAGGATTAGTACTTGAAAATATAACTTGACATTGTATATTCAACTGCTTGGGTGTACATTTTATATAAAAAACTTGTTATATATTGTTATTTGTATGTATTTTGATGATAAAAATTTAATTGTAGGGATGTCGTGTAGTACCATATAAATTAGATGACACAAATAAAGTAGTATCATAAATTAAATACAATGTATCAAAATAGCAAGTTCAATACACACATCACATGTAAGCCCAAGTGGTTGAATATACATTACGAATGTTATACTTGTGTTGATTACACATTGAAGCACTTCATCTCTAGTAGAGAAATAAATAATCTAACTCAGTACGAAAGACTGAGAAGAAAATTTTAATGCTATATCAACCTAATTACATAGACCTTAATACAGACCTAATTATTTTATTGGTTGATTTTTTTCTCTCTCCTAATCTCATCCAATCAATTTTTCAAAGCAACCAATCACATCGTCTTTTTTTAAGCTTACATAATTAGTTATACCAATCATTTTTCTTGTAATTAACATCATGTAGTCGAACATGAATGCATGAATACACACTTTTAGGTGAGGATTCTGGATTCCAAGACTTGGTGCATGCTGCCACAAATATATTAAGATTTAAATTTGTTACCAAGTGTTAATTAGCTCCATTTGACACCTGTAAATAAAATAGCAGAAACTCCTCAATGTGTTTAATGTTAACACACACAAAAAAACACTCTTAATCAGTATTTGGAAGACACAAAACTCAAAGAGCATTTTTACAAAACACCAAGCAGTGGAAAACAAGACACAAAACCCACCGCGCACACTCTGAAACAAACATCATGGTCAATGTTTTTTTCCAAGACAAAAGAATAAGGTTATAACTTATAAATGGTGTTTGTGTTAATGGACTAAAACCCAATGCACGGGCATCATCACTGACCGCCGGAAAATCACCGTGTATGGCGGAGGAGATGAAAGAGGACGATGGTTTTTATCAGAAACTCAACAAGCTCAATGAATCATCTGGTCTTAGCTTACTGTAAGTCAACCTTTGACTCTTTTGTGTCAAATAGTTTAGTTTGATATTAAAAGTTTCACAAGTCTATTAAATATATATAAATGCGACCCACAAAGATGGTAGTAATTGGAAAAGGATAAACATCTGCTTTCTAGCTAACAATGGTTTGACTGTTTGAGATAGAAGCAAATCAGTGTTGGTGAACAAGTTGGTATTTAACTATTTATCTAACTGTGACATGCAGATTTAATTTTCGTCACACGAGCGTTGACTTGCATGAATTCTACGAATTCGTGACTGAAAGAGGCGGGTATCATCAGGTAGTTACTATTTATAAACCGTAAAAAAGAATACACTAGAGTTTGCAAGATGACCCATCATTTGGACTACTTATGAGTCCAACATCAGAATGCATTGTCACAAAAACGATGTTTTGTTTGTAAACAGAGACAAATTATGATTGGCTTAAAAGCGTAATCACTTATGGAAAGTAGTTATTCATATTGCTTTTATCTGAGTGCCATATAGGTCACAAAAGATGGAAATTGGGAAGATATTGCATCCAGTTTGAATCAGAAAAACCAAGTCCCTTTGACACCAAGTCAACTTCAGAAGCTCTATGCCACCATTCTTTACTCTTTCGAACAAGCGTATCACTATCGACGTCCCGAAAAACATAGCAAAACTCCATGTATTCCACTAGGTAATTTGCTCAAGAGCACCCACCATTAAACATATTTGAAATATCATTCTTGTTATATACTTCTAATATACTTTTATTGCTTTTGTTTTGAATGTAGAATCTTGGGATTTAACCAACTTTACAGGAAAGAGGAAGCATGATGACAGATGTTACGATGCACATGACCAATTTAGCACCAGAGAAACATCGTCTAAAAAGATCAAGTACAATAATGGTTCCCAAAAACCATCTTCAGGTTTGTCTCTTATCTAGTTTAGTTAACTACTGATGTTGCAAAAATGAATGGGTTGTGTCATAGATTAAAATATTCCATTTTGGTTGACTTTTGAGTCGTTCAGGATAAAACATAGACCAAAGTAGCCCATTAGTAAACAAATGGATTGATATATGATATTAATCTTTGATGACTAAAATCCTTGAAACAACAAATAAAATTAAAGACACCATGGTTAGCAAAATGTTCTTCAGCTTTTAAAAATAGAGGTGAGTGAATACGGGCATATGTATGTATGATGTTATTTTTCAAGCAGTGTGTATGGTAGAAGAAAAGAAACCGGTTATAGAGACACCTGATAAAGTCAAAGAAGTGAGGAAAAACCCGCGTGTGCCACGTGGGTCAAGAAACTGCTATCAGATGTTTAGAAAGATAGAAGGTGATAGGATAAGAAGTATTTATGGAGATTCTGTGGACATCCGTGACATGGTTTCTAGAGCATGGAGAAATCTCTCTGATGATGATAAACGGGTACAGCCTACAGTTCTTGCTTTACCATCCCCTCGTTCCAAAATAAAACTGGTAAGACTTGTGTATGAGAAAACTAGAGGTGGTTAAATGGGCGGGCACGTGGGCTGAGATGGATATACTATAGATTCATCTGAGAAGTATCAGTGCAAGGCAAAACGGGTAATATTTGTAGCAAGTTTGGATGGGTTGGGCCGACTCTCAACACCCTTTTGCCATATATTTACAAATTTTTTTATTCGTTAAGTAATGTTTCAATAGTTTTCTAACAGTAAGTTGATTTGAGGAGGTTAAACACTTAAACCACTGTAACTGAGTGTTTGGATTTCACCCGTCTAGTCCAAGCCCATTTTGGTTAAAGTTTTTCCCTTCACCCGTTTGGTCTGTTAGAGGTAAAAAACAACTCAGATTGACCAATTCACAAGTAACTGAGTTTAAATTGCCACATTTAGGGAAAATAAGTACTTCTATCTAGTGTTTCGTATAATAAATGTTGCGGCTTTCATGGTATAGAAGCGTTATACAGAGTATTTCTATCTCATTGTCGTTAGTAACCCCTCTTTTATATACTTAAAGCCATATATCGAGGCAAGTAAGAAGGACAAGGAGCGGTTCACAAGAGAGATGGCAGCGTATGAGGAACACAAGAGTAAAAAGCATAAACAACCTGAGACACCAGCTAAAAAGGTCATAAATTTTCCAGCCCCGACATTCATCAACTTCGGAACACCTTCGCTAGAAATAGCTTGTGGGTCCCACATGACTTCTAGGCACTACTCTGTAAGCGAGAAAGTTGTAAATTTTGGTCAGTCGAGTTTTATGCAAAGTGATGGTGATTACCATGTAGCCTTGCAGCCTGATGATAGTCACGAAATTGCACGAGTATCAAATGAGTCGTTGGTTGAAAAGGCTGTTGGGTTGATGAAAAATGCACGGCCAAATGATCCGATTTTTCAGATCAATTGGGATGCTTATGGTGTCTAAGTGGAAGTGTAAAAGTGTCATTTGACTGTGGTTTAGCATATGTGCAAACATGACTTGATATGTATATATTTGTAGATGTTTAGTGTTTATGTTGTGATGTTAATGTAAATTGCGTGTTTCTTGACTTAGTTGACATGGCGCTTTATCCTTGTGCATGTTGAGCCGCTTATGACAATCGTAGCCTAGAGAAGATAAAATGGGCGGGTCGGGTATTTGGGTATAATAGTTTCTATGAGTGATTCAAGTTCAAACTAATCGAAACCAAATTAATTTCATGAAAATTATTTTGATCACAAATAGTTGTCAGCTCAATAGTTTCGTTCATGTATCTCCTTAACTATGAAGTGGTATTTGAGGGGTCATAGGGACTTGAACTACTTTTATTAACTTCCGTCCTATAAGCTTTGTTTAACAACGCAACGAAAAGAGGCTTCTTGAGAAGAAGCCCACACGAAACCTTAGATAAGAAGTTGTTTGAAGTAGCTTCGGAATACAAGTTCATGCGTAGCGCTTGTTGCCAAACACAGTAGTTGTTTTAGATTTACAGCAATTGACTTTAAAAGTGGACCATGTTACACATCAACTATTCGAGAAAAAGTTCAAATGAAAGAATACACATGCACCGAGTCTGGTAAAAACTGTAGTTTACTCATTATCATCAGTTTTATTAAACTTTACTTACTACATTATATTATAAATAAAAAAAGGGGTCCCTATAAAGAAGTGATTCAAGTGAAGTATGTATGGACACTATGGAGGAAAAGGCCAAAAACCAATTTTGATGATTCAGAACACAACAGAACCCTGACACCCACATGACCCTCCCCCTTTTGACCGGTCCAACTTTGACCACATGACCCTCCCTTTTTACTACCACCATCACCATCAGTCCATCACCATCCCTTGTTGTAACATTGAGTTTATTTTTTTTAAAATTTTATTTAAGTTTTTTGTTCCTATTAATAATTGAGTGTTCATATTTATCATTAAATAGTTAACTGAAGTAACTAAATTTCTGCATGTTTCAATAATCACATACAAATCAACGTATAATTCTAAAACTTTCACACATTTTAAGGTAATTCTCATTTAAACTATGCACAAAAATATTAATAAAAAATAAATAATCCAGAAAAGACACTCTATAATCAGTGGCAGAAGCAGAGTGGTGGCAGTGTAGATAATCACCCACTCGAGAAATATCCAATTATGTAAAAAAATATTTCCTCAAGAAATTTTAAATTATATAAAAAGATATTGGTTCTTGTGAGGAAGAGGTTTAGGGAGGGAAGGGAGAAAAGCAAATGGGGAGGTGACAAGTGTCCTCCTCCATTTCTCCACCTCCTTCATTTCTCCACTTTCTTCATTTCTTTACCCTTATCATTTCTCTACTTTTTTTCCTAAATTTTTTTCAGTGTTTTATTATTTTTTTTATTTATTTTTTTCTTAGTATTAATTTTTTCTTTTTTATTTTTTAAAGTTGCTGCGGAGCCCCTGTGCTGTTGGTTTGACCCTGCCGGGTCTTGTTATAAATTTTTTTTTTTTTGCGATTTTCAACCTTTTTCACAACTTGTTTATCATTTTTTTTATTCTTTTTAAGGTTTTCAACCTTTTTTTTGTTGTTGTTTACCTCACGTTATTATATGTAAATACAATTTTATATATAGTATTACAGAAAAAAGCATTTACGTGATGTACCATATTCATACCTTGAATAAATTAAATGTCGATATAACAAAATTATAACTTCAATGCATCGTAAAATTGAAATTATGATGCACCATATTTTATAACTATGATGCACCAAGATTTATACACAAATAATGAATATCGTATATCTAAAAGTTGGATCGTCATATATATAACTATGATGCACTATATTTTATAACTATGATACACCCTGTTTTATAACTATGATGCACCATTTTTAATTCAATAACGATGTTTTATAGTATATTTTGAAAGTCGATGCATGATATTTTAAACACTCGATGCACCATGTTTTATAACTATGATGAACCATGTTTTTATAACTATGATGCACCATTTTTTAATTCAATAACAATGATTTATAGTATATTTTGAAAGTCGATTCATGATATTTAAATACTCGATGCATCATATTCAGAGAAAATTAGTGCATCATAGTTTATTATGTTAGTGAACAATAATAATTTACTTTTATTGCATCTTGTTTTTTATATTCATCTGCATCATAATATATAATATCTAGTGCATCACAAATGTGAAAATGATATAAAAAGAAAAAATTAAACAGTAAAAAAGTTTTAAAAAAATGTTAAAAACTATTTTTTTCATTTTTAATTGTTAAAAATGATAATTTTTTCTAAAAAAATGTTAACAAATTTATTTAATTATTTATTTTTGATAAAAGTATTATAGAAATTCTTACAATTTAAAAAAAAAAAAAAATTAAGTTCAAATTTTTTTTTTTTTTTTATAAAAAAAAAATTAACAAAAGTTTTTAGAAAAAAAAAAGAAATAGAAAAAAAGAAATAGAAAAAAAGAAAAAAAAAAGAGAGAAAGAAATAAAGAAAGAAAAAGAGGAGAAATGGATAATAAAGGTGGAGAAATGAGAAAGAGGGAGGAAATAGATAAAAAATGTGGAGAAATGAGGAGGACACTTGTCACCTCCTCATTGGCTTCTCTCCCTTCCCTCACTTTTGCCCCTTCTTCCAGGAATCTCACCCTATAAAAATTACAATTTTTTAAAGATGTTAAAGATATTTTATAACTTTTGCTCCATTTTAAAGATGTTAAAGATATTTTATAACTTTTGCTCCATCAAACATTTAAATTTAACAATAATAAAAAACAATTCTCCGTTTTCCCAAATGACCATATACAATCAATGGTAAAGAAAATGTTAGTGCATTATTATTTATTTATTTTTGGGTAAAGGAGAATTCCCTGGTAAATATAAATGTTAGTGCATTTGTTAATGAAAAAAACTCACTATATTAAAATTAATAAAGTACTCCGTAATAATTATGTACAAGAAAAAGTTGAAGAATTCCATTACTAATAACTACACAATATAGTATGCTCTACTATCAAATTAACTCATGAATATATTAATTAAATAATAGTTAATAGTACTAAAATAATTAGATACGAGTCCTTTGCGAAGTTAGAGCAAGGATAGAATTAGAAAGACTATTAATAGCATCAACTAATTTACTAAAACCTTGTCTTTCCAATTCCATCTTTGACTCTTCAACCTTGTACCTCTTTTGAAGCACACTGTACAACTCTTTATGCCTTGTTTCTTCTCTCTTTTCATACCCTTTGATGGCTTCAATCAACACACTCGAACTTGCACTTATTTCTTCCGATATGCTTCTTTCTTCATCATTTGGCCTTCTTCTTTTTGTTGATGACCCTGGATCATAATATATCACAATCATTTTGTAATTGTATCTTTTATTTCTTTTATGGTTTTGTGGGGGGAAAATTTGTAAAATGTCATTAATACCTAAATTTTTTTCGTTTTCACGTAATTTAAAAATTTTTGTGGGGTGGGGGCAGCTGCCTATGCTGCCCTCGTCATGTGTCTCCGTCCTGCCAACATATACAATTTAACAATACGACATTGCAATATGGCATTATGTAGAGATGATTAGTTAAATCAATTAACTACATAATATCATGACACTTTAGTAGTACATTTGATTACCAAACGACAAATATAATACGGAGTAATGCTATATATGTCTACTTATCATGTGAATACGACCTGTATTTTGTTACGACTAGTTAAGATGACTGACGTTCTTATTTGATGGATTTTTTTTATACGTACTACTCTCTAATAGACCAACTAAGATCATATCAAAGTGAAAGGTGTATCAATATAAATACACATGCACGACAAACAACAGGCAATGTTTTGTACATGTTTATATAAGAAAAACACCAACAAAAAAGAAACATTAACCTTAAATAATTGTACGCTTTGCAATTAGCATATGGGCCATGGGACCTCGACAGATTTTATCACATTTTTTAAAAATATTAATATTAATATAGAAAATGTGTGTAAATTGCTAATGGATTTAGCATTTATGTGTTGGAGCATCTCTAATGATTTACTAACTCTAATTATAAATAAGTATAGTACGCACTTTAAGTTGAGATACACATAGAGAGAAAAGGAGAAAGAGAGAACCTTGTGTATGTAATGGCAGCTGATCAGCATCTTCATGTGGCGGCGGCGGTGGCGGCGGAAGAAGAGGAGTGGTGGTAGTAGGGTGGAAAGCGATGGTAGGAAGAATTGAATTACTACCCATTTTAGCATCAAGTATATGAACCAAAGCATCATAAATTTGTGGCAACATATTTGATGGCAAGTTATTATTTTTCCTCTCAATCTTATCCATTTTCCAATAACAATTATTATTATTATTATTATCATTCCTGTGTTGTTGTTGCTCATTATCATCATCATGATCATGATCATCACTGCTCTTTAATGTTCTTCTTTCAAATTCTCTAATTTTCTTGAAATCTCTCATTAAATTATCCCATTTATCATTGCACTGATTTTGGCTTCTAAAACAACCTTTTTTCCAACAATGTTCTTCTATCCATTTCCACCTAAGTTCACCACCACCAGGTCTCATGGTGGTTGTACTGTGTGCACTAGAAGGTGTACTACTATTAGTGTTCTTGAACATTCTTCTTTGTTCATCTAACTTTTTGGCTTCAATCAAAACCATTGTTTCTTCAAGTGTCCAGTTCCCTTTTCTGTATTCCCTCATCATCACAACTGATGATGCATTACCCTTCTCAAACTCCATGCACTTTTCGTTTTATTTTTCTATTCGTAAAAAAGAGAGGGTAAAATCGACCCTCTGACTGGTATGTATCTATAGGGTTTATATGTGTTTGAAGGAGAGAAATAAAGAAAGGAAGCAAAAGAGTGTGGGAGTATTCATTGAGACCAGTTGTTCATCTATTGTTTGTTTTTAGGCAAAATCATTGTGTAGTTGTTTATATTCACATTTAATTTAATGGTTTAAATCGACATAATTCCTTGTTTGACCAATGACCATCAAGTAAATATATATGTCCTTTTTTATTTATTTCATATTTGATTTGGAGTACCGATTTGTCCGTTAGCTAGTTTAATTAATTAGACTCTTTCCAACCGTGACACAAACTGACGCGTGACTTTTTGTCAAATCAGCACCACGTCAGCAGTTTTCAAAATTGCTGACGTTCCTTTGCAAACGGTGAACATTACTTCACTTTTTCCTGGACTCCACACACTATTTACTTTATTTATTTAAAACACAAAATTAAATAAAACATTTTCATTAAAATTAAAAACATTGCGTTAACTTAAAATAAAACGTTACAATTCCTAAAATAAAATATATTTATTGGAAATAAAAAATACAACTAGTCGTCTACTCCGAATCGTCTGAATCTTCGTCTTCATTTCGTGTTCGTCTTCGTCCAAATCGTTGACTTGGAACGAACCCGAACCCGATTCGTGACCAAAAACCGTTTTGTAATCCGACTCATAATTATCAACCACGGTTTTTCGCACCTCTTCGAGCATTTTTTTCTCCTTGCCTTTAAGATCCTTCGGTATTTTTTTATATAGCATTTTCCACGATTTAAAGATAGTCTTCTTGGTAGAATTTTTGTCGATCGTGGCCATTGTTCTTTGTTGTGTTTCCGCGGATCTTATATTAGCTAAACGTTCTTGTTCTTTCAAAGTGCGTGAAGAAGTAGCCGCATCACTCGAACCCGAACTTTTTTGATTTTTTCTTGATAGAGTACGACCGCGACGAATTTGGTCGTTTTGGAACAACCTTTCCATGTTAGTCATAAGAGGTTCGGATAAAGGCATGTCATCACCAAGATTTATTGGTTCGGGATCGGGTTGGCTTGACCGTCGGTTGGTCATGACCCCCTCATCCGAATATAACTTATCGGGTTGGTTTGACCGTTGGTTGGTCATGACCCCCTCATTCGAATAGAACTTCGGATAGTGTTTGAGCACATCCCAATACTTCTCGTATATGAACTTGCGTTTTTGTTGGGCCTTAAATAACTCATAACACACGTCGACAATGTCTTTTTTCATTTGCCCCGCTTGGACGAGGGTCGGTAACATGTTTGTAGATTGCGATGAAAATTTTGACGTTATGGCGGATTTTATTCCACTTTCTTTGAATTTGGCTCAAAGTACGTTTTGCAGGTGCCACCGAATTATAATCTTTTAACACTTTATCCCAATAAGCTTCAAAGCTTTGTGAAACCCCTTTCTTTAATTTTTCGGATATGTGGACCAACCGTTGCGACAATATAACCGCCTCCTCGTTCGACCATCAAAGTTGTACCCTTTTTCCTTTCTTTCCTACGAGTTCGGGTTCGGTTTCTGGTGGAGTGTTTATGTTTCCGAATTGTAGATAGTTAATTGGAGTTGGTGAAAATGGAGAGAAAGCTGAGGGTGGTTGTTGTTCTAAAAATTGTGGGTTTCCAAAAGGCAAGGGAGATTATTGAAATGGAACGTATGATGAAAAAGGTTGGTAATTTTGGTAAGGTTGATAATGTTGATATGATTATGGTGTAGAGAGATGTGAGTATGGTGCAATCCCGAGTGGTTCACTTCATTACTTGGTGAAGAGTTGCTCGATTGAGCGGAAGACGAACCCGTTGGTGAAGTTGGATTCGGGTGAACATTCGGTATGGGATTATTTATCAAATTGTTCCACATATCGTTTTCTATAGATTGATTTCTCCTCATTTTTGTGGTTGAGTTTGAAGTTGTATTTGTGTATGAAAGTTGGATTTTGTATGGAAGTTGTTGTGTATAAGTTGTGTATGAAATGGGTAAATATATAGTGTGAAAAGAAAGAGATAATTTCTAGTTGTAGTGAAAAAATGTGTGTATGAGGTGGATATATATATAGTGTAAAAATAAAATAGTTCTTGAGTTTGAAATTTTTTTTTTTTTTTTTTTTACCGTTTGCACAGCCCAATGGCTATTTACTTTTTAAAATTTTTTTTAACCGTTAACTAGAAAATTAAAAAAAAAAACAAAGTGGGCCCACTCCCTCGTCTCTCCTCCGTCGCCAAGCCGATGCCACTAACCGACGGGCTGCAATCGACGGTCCGTGCCAACGACGTTGGTACCGTCGGCTGCAAACGACGCCCTTAACCAACGTCCGTTGGGACGCGTCTTATAAACATTATACTTTATTATCTTACAGGTATATGATCACTTCATAAACTACGGTACAAATTAAGCAACTCCTATACTTATTACTTTTCAGATAAGCTAAGACTATAGAGTATAGCTATATAGACATAAAACTTTTAGGCTTTGTCTATATATACACCACCTATAGGCTATATATACACCATTAGGGGTAATAATTATGTTATTTAATCATTTGACTTAAAACTACATATTGGACATTAAGTCATTATTATATTTATTTATCCATTTTCCTTTTTAGTTTTTCATTATTATATTATTACTACTTATATATGCTCCGTATATATATAACTATATTTAACACATACATTAAAAAACTATAAGACAAAATTAATTCTCACTAACAATTAGTCCTTTGCATTTTTATATATTATAGATATAAATACATAAAATAGTTTAAGACACATTTTTTTATACAGAAACACTTTCGATAAAATATTTTAGTAACTATAAACCACATAAGCAAAAAGCAATGTATGTATAATTGTGAGTCAAAAACATGTAAATAGTTTAACGTATATGAAAAAGTTAATCTGTTTATATATATAGCTAACATATATCCGTATCTGATCAAAAGTTATGCAGATTTTGTAAATATTATATACAATATTGTTAACTTTTAGTTATTACCTAGGTTAAAAATTAATACTTATGACTCAAAAATAAAATTTGGGTTTATGTTATTCTCAATGAAATAGATCCGAAAGTAACTTTTAGTATTTTTATAACTAAAAATCAAATCAAATTTATAATATTTTATACGTTTACTGGATAAGTAAATAAAAAGATACACAAATTATATTTGTAATATTCTAATAATATTTGTATTATTCTACAATAATAATAGAGATAAGGGGATGAACGAAAATTCATAGATACATATAAATTTGCTTTTTAACAAAAGAGTAATCAAAATATGCATATGAATTTCACGCTTCTCAAGGTTAAATAGCATTAATCATTATGTAAGACACCTATATAATGGTGTATATATAGTATGACCCAACTTTTATATCTTTCAATATCATTAAATAAATTTTTCACACATATCAATCACAACTTTAGGTCATACAAATTTAAACCTATAAATTTTCTGGAATATAGACCCCAAAATGTTATGTATGAAGTGTATAAAGCAGATGAAAATACACACCTTGAGTACCTTAATTTTTCTCTTCATATTTAAATGAGGCGCATTAATGTATAACCTTCAAAGCTACAAGTTCACAATTGGCTTTACGAGTAAACTTGAATTGGGATTAAGCATAAATTTAACTTGAGTGTAGATTATGTGGGGGAATCAACTCATTACCCACATAATTTTTTTCGAATTCAGTACCGATAGTAAACTCAATCGAGTGTGGTAGGAGTCGATTTAGAATTACGAAGGATGATTCTAAGGTTGCGTTTAGTTCGTGAAATTCAATGGAATTCGATGGAATTGGAATCTCAATTCCGTTCCACAAATATGTTTGGTTCACAAATGAATTGAATTGTAAGTGATCAAATTCCCTCATTCAAAGAAATTCACATTACATGAAATTCCACTTCATTTGATGAATTGCAATTTGATGAACAAATTCCGGGAACCAAATGCAACCAAGTATTAATGGGGTGAATGTTGTATGTAAGTGTGAAGGCATTTACCACTATTTATAGTATTAGCACACTTTCTAGAAATGTGTATTGCTGGAGGCCTCTCATTGATGTGGGCCAGGACATCCAATGGGCCAATGGGGTTGAATGTAAGTGGGCTCCCCTTTTGTACTATGTTGTCTATAACCGTTAGAGAAAATAAAGACAATGTCATGGGCTGGACTTTTGTTGAGTTATGGCATACCAGAATTTAGATATGGGCGGTGGGTATTAGGCGTGAACAAAGTCGGGTTTCGGGCATACCCGACCCGACCCGGTACCCGAACCGGGTTCTAGGTCAAAGGAAGAAAACCGGTTTGCTGACCTACCCGACCCGACCCGAACCGGGTTTTTGACCCACGGATACCGGTTTTTAAACCGGGTTTTTCCGGGTTTTATACCGGGTTTTCCAACCCGACCCATAGTGTACCCGGTCCCAACCCGATTTGAATTTCAAAAACCCAACCCGGGTCCCTACCCGCCGGGTACGAAAAAACCCGAACCGGGTTCAAAAAAACCGGGTTTTTTCGGGTTCGGTTCCGGGTTTTTTTCCGGGTTCGGTTCCAGGTACGGGTTTTTTGTTCACGACTAGTGGGTATTCATAAACTAAAATACGCAATCGAGTTGACCCACCCATTAAAGTTCAAGTTGTAACTTGATTAGGGTCAAAATGATAGTAGCTTTAGTAGATTGTAAAGGATGGACAACATGAACATTGTTACTCAAACTAACGCAACATGATCAATCGAAGTATACATAAACAACGAATATTGTAACTTAATCAGGGTCTCAGTTGGCAGACTTGTATGCAACTCGGCACATGCGTAAGATTTATCTAAATGAAGATGACTCTATTTTAAGTGTATATTACATTATGGCTGTAAAATGAGCTTGTAAAGACTTCACGTGAATATGAGGAAGTGCTTAATATTTTTCGAAGTTGCAAACAAATATATTGACCATACTGCCTACTTAATTTAGTTGATGATTATTCTAGAGTAACGTATATTATCTACTAGCCTTCGCACCACTACTAGGAATTCGATCTGTACGCTAATAACCACTTTGGGAAGCACCCGTCAAAGTGACAATGCAAAAAAGTTCATCTCAAATGTAGATAAATTATACATACTTTATAAATATTGTAAGTATTACATGAAGGATCTTGTGAAGTGGCGAATCTAGGGTGAAATGTAAGGTGGGTTCAATTTCTTTGAGACCTTGAAATGATCAAACGAGATAGGTTGGATAACAGGCCGGGTCGGATCAGATCGGTGAATGTTGTACCCGGCATTTTCTTATTAGTTTATCTACTTGCGAGCTTTTAAGCATTCACTTACACATAAAAAACCACAAAAATAAGTAATAACGTATCAACTTTATTAGATTGATCACGTAAATAGTTCAATATCCAACCAAAATATTGTGCAAAACTCAAATATATATTTTTATACGTATAGGCTTTTTAGCTAAATGTTTTAATTTCTCTTACATATAGATCTTTTAATAAACAACTGTTTAACTTGTAAAGTGGTTTTTGACTCAATAAAATTTTCCCATCCTTATAATAAAGATTATTAAATTTTAAAACATTAAAAAACCAAATCAAAAATTTCAAATAAAACAAAAAAACCAAATCAAAATTTCAAATCTAAGGTGGGTCCATGAACCCCTTAACATAAGGTAAATTCGCCCCTGATTCGTGTGCATATACTTCACTGTAAGATGGTATTGCATGACACAGAAATGGACATTTGTTAAACAGGTAACACTTCAATAATTCATAGCACTTCTATGTGATATCACTGATGAGCTCTAAACATTACCTAAACCAAAACCAAAACATACAAGATTGCATGAAACTAACTTATAGGTTTAGGATTAGGAAACAACTCCAAGATTACTATTGGGAGATGTTACGAGGATTAGTCTATTTGGTGGCTACTAGATGGCCGAATTCTCTTAGTTGGTTAATTAACTAAGATTTCCGGTGACAATAATGATGAAGGGTTGAAGGCGTGGTATCCTGGATATCTAATTGCTCAAAATGAATTGATATGATTCTACAATACAACTCCCTTGTTGGCATATATACTTACTCCACAACTGGCCCGAGATGGTAATTCAAATTGCGATACAGAATCCTAGCCACTTTTTAGCAATTAATATTTTCGTGTTTCTTAAATTATGGCAGTAACTGTGAAAGCTCCCTGTCTTGTAGGTTGTGAATGTTACAGCCGGAGCACATATTACATGGGCTAAAAATTTACTACTACTTCATGGACTACCTGTGGGGTATGGACTAATTAGAATTTTAAGATAGTAAGCAATCTTGAAGAATGTTATCAAAGATAATTCATTTAATTCCTTTGATGCCATTTAGTAGATGTATTATGTGTCAACTTCAACCCATTTACTTATGAATGGGTCGTTTTATGTTACTTGTATCTCCGAGGGGTCACAGTGATGGTAAAAAAAAATAGCTCAAAAGTAGGCGTATCAAATCGGTCGAATATAAAGAGTGTGCAATTTATTGGAAGTATAATGACAAAACAATAGTAAAAGTTAGAAGAAGAGTGTTAGAAACGTAAATAGAATATAGTATGTGTGTATTATGTGAATAGATGAATGGGTGTGACTATTGGCGAAGAGGCATAACCGAATGAAGGAAAGGATGCAATGGTTCACGATGGAGACACCAACGAACCAACACAACTATTCGTTAGCACCTATTCGTTATGTATATATATGTAGAAGTTATGTAAACAAACATATCTTTGGAATCAATGTAACTTTGTTTATTCCATATCAAATTCTCTCAACATTAGAATAGATTGAACAAGGTTAATTCAAAGATCCAGAATTGGGGCCAACAATTGGTATCAGAGTGTGGTTGTTAACCAAGTTCATCATATACCAAGTCTACAGATTCTGTTGGAATCAAGAAACCGTGAAGCACATTTTCGGTCAAGAAAATTCTGCAAAGTTTGAACACTCAATCGATCATCATCAACATCAAGTGTTCAATTGGATCCATTTTGTCACCAAGGGATCAATCACATACGGATCGATTCAACCGGCATCAAAGGTTCCAAGTTTGCAAATTTTGCATACGAAGAACAAACATCACAGATTATCACAACCATAATCATCAAAGGCACGGTACAGATTCAATCAAGGATTCACAACAGAAAGTATAAGAGGGACAATATATCAGGCATCAAAGGGGGAAAATTGTGAATCGGTACAAAGCAAAAAGGAAAGAACACACCTTGTTTTGCAAAGTGATACAACCCCACGATTGAACCATCAGGACGGTTCAAAGATTGTCCAGACGATAGGCCCAAACGCGAACCGGTACAACACCGAATCCCAAATCAGGCGAAACCCTAGTTTTTTCGCACCCCAAACCAAGGGATTCCAATGGTTCAGAGGAACCGCCACAACCGGTCAGAAGAAAGAGAGAGAACAGCGAAGGTTACATAACCACCACTGATTGAAAGAGAGAAGAGAGAAATAGCGGTGGTTACACCGGCCGGACCGGCGTTTAACCGGAGAGAGTCGCCGACAGTCAAAAGGAGAAAGGGCACCAGTCGCAAGATGAAACGACACCAAATTGAACCGAGAGGAGAAAGGCATCGGGTCAAAAGAACCCTCCAGGTTTCACAAATTTAAGCCATTTGGTCCAGTAGTATTTGCGCCAGTAAGTTGGGCCAAGGAAAGACCTTAGTCATAGATTTAAGAAAGTTACCTCTTATTTTAAGTTAGTAATTTTTGTTGATAATAAAATATGATAACCTAGTGATTACACTGCTTATTATATTTGTAAGATAATTTAAGGAGAAAAGAAATTAGTTTTTGTTCGCCGTTACCGAACAACAGACCATCGAAGTTTTTTCGATCAGAAAAGGAAATTATTTTTGTTCGCCGTTACCGAACAACAGACCATCGAAGTTTTTCGATCAGAAAAAGAAATTATTTTTGTTTCGCCGTTACCGAACAACAGACCATCGAAGTTTTTTCGATCAGAAAGGGAAATTATTTTTGTTCGGCGTTACCGAACAACATACCATCGAAGTTTTTTCGATCAGAAAGGGAAATTATTTTTGTTCGCCGTTACCGAACAACAGTCCATCGGAAATTTTTCGATCAGTATAAAAAAAATTGAAACCTTGTTTTCAATCAGACATTAGAATTACCAAAGATAAAGGCACAGTTATTGTCAAAGATAAAGGCACAGTCATTGCCAAAGATAAAGACACAGTTATTGCCAAAGGTGAAGGCACAGTTATTGCCAAAGATAAAGACACAGTCATTGCCAAAGATGAAGACACAGTCATTGCCAAAGATGAAGGCACAGTTATTGCTAAAGATAAAGGCACAGTTATTGCTAAAGATGAAGGCACAATTAATGCCAAAGAAGATGAGTCGAATGAAATTGGGTTAGGAATTATTGGAGAAAGCACATACGAAGGTTGTGAGAACCTTCAAAGAAAGGAAAATCGTATGAAGCAAAGTTCGTGAGAAGCAGAGTTTGTGTGAAGCAAAGTTCGTGAGGAACAAGTTAAATTAAAGAATGAAGATGGTGTGAAGTCATCAAAGATTTATTCAAGACCAAGTGTAATTGTATGAGACTACTGCACAAGAAGCAAAGAAGACTGTGAAAGTCAATATCAAATAAAGTTGTGAGACAATCAACTCAAGAATATGACAAAGACGATACCACTTATACGAGAAGATGAAGACTCAATCAAGAATACTACAACACTAATGACAATGATGCTGAAGATCAAAGGAACTATCTGTTTTGTCATTAGGGGGGAATATTGGAAGTATAATGACAAAACAATAGTAAAAGTTAGAAGAAGAGTGTTAGAAACGTAAATAGAATATAGTATATGTGTATTATGTAAATAGATGAAAGGGTGTGACTATTGGCGAAGAGGCATAACCGAATGAAGGAAAGGATGCAATGGTTCACGATGGAGACACCAACGAACCAACACAACTATTCGTTAGCACCTATTCGTGATGTATATATATGTAGAAGTTATGTAAACAAACATATCTTTGGAATCAATGTAACTTTGTTTATTCCATATCAAATTCTCTCAACATTAGAATAGATTGAATAAGGTTAATTCAAAGATCCAGAATCGGGGCCAACACAATTAGTGTAAAAGACCTTATAGATAACCTACTATTTGGCAGAAAAATGTTTTGGGTAAACACAATCTGAGCCGTTGAAACCCACGCACAAACTACCCATTATATCAAATTACACATATGGCCATTTTGCTATACTGATCGGTTGACCAAATTTAGAACTCCTTGATTCTTAGTGGGACTACAAAAGTCAACTATCCATCATAGGTAGGAATTGTAAACTTCTCAATGAATCGAGCAATGGTTTTGTTTTGCGTATGGACACCAATGTGTACAAGTAGATGATTTAGATACGAAACTTTGATATACAGATACATATATCAACATTACACGCAATAGTCCACACAGTGACAAGCAAAATACAAAAACATTATACATAGGTCATAGGGTCATATACTTCATAAACATCACAATGAAACAAAGCCAAAAGAACAATTTAAGCAGTAAAAAGCAAATACCCATGTCACAGCAAGCAAAATATTACCATCATACCTGCACTATCCTTACCAAAATATTAAAAATGCAAACAAAAACAGATTGTCTTAAACCAACGGCAAAGTGTTTTCAACATCTCAACATGACCTTAAAACGAAATTAACAACTTCAGTCTGAATCTCACTGGTTTGCTCTTTCCTGTTGATAATGATCGCCATCATAATTGCCCGGTGCTGCTCACTTTCAAGCAGTTGTCTAGTGTGAAAGATTCCGTCAAATGACGAATCCCTTTGACTTGAAATAAATTCTTCACAAGAGCCATCAGATCATTGATATTGCCCTTATTAATTCCACCTGGAGCAAAGTATGCCAACACATACTTATCCTCAGCTTTAAAGCATCTCCAATGAGAGGTTTTTTTGGAAAGAAAATAAGCTTTCGAAAGGGTTTTCCCATTGGAGAGGTTAACTTTTTTTTTTTTTTTTGGCAAAAGGTTTGTCAAAATAGAGTCTTTAGCCAAAGACTCGATTGCTATCCGTTTATTGTCATGGGTGTGTGTTATGTTAACACATGTTATTTGGGTTCCTTCAGTTCTGAATTCCCAACAACACTTTTCATCATAGTTAGGTATTATAGACCTATTATTCTATTAATGAATAAAGCAACGGTTTTGTTTTTCATATGCACACCAATGTGTACACGCAGATGAATTAAACATGAGATTTTGTTATACATATCAAAATTTCACACAATAGTCCACACAGTAACGAGCACAATACAAAAAGAAAGACATATGGTTAAAATTCATAAGCAAGACTGTGAAACAAAGCCACGATAACCATCATAACTTCACTATCCATGCCAAAATATTTAAAATGCAAACAAAAACAGACCATCTTAAACGCACAGAATTGAAAAACAAGTGTTCTCAACATCTTAACATGACCTAAAAACAAGATTATCATGAGCTTCAGTTTGAATCTTCCAAATCTTCACTTCTTTGTGCCGCCTGATTGACCTTGATCGCCATCATAACTCTGTGCTGCTGCGTATTTAATAGATAATATAATCGGTCCTACTAATTTGGCTACTGATTTGTATATATCTCTAGTTAGTTATTTTGAGTAGAGTCCATGTTTATCAATAGGTATTATGGGATATAGTTTCCTAATACATAGGGATGGTAGTTTGTTGTATTCATGTATATATACATCTTGCTAATGAATGAGAAGCTCACGGTTCATATTATTTACATGGTATCAGGCCTTACTTTTCTCTTATACATCGTATCCATATTCGATTCTTCTTCTTTCTTTTCTCCATGGCAGACCCAAAGTTCCATCCTGCCATCACCGTCAACAACATCAAAAACTTCATCCCTATAACACTCGAGATGGAGAAAGGCCTTTACGCTAATTGGGCAGAACTCTTTCGAATCCACTGTCGTGCATACCTTGTCTCGGATCATCTCACCCATGATGAACCACCACCGTCACCTGCATCTTCCTCTGATAAAGACAAAGCACCGCAACAACCGCCTCTCGACATGGCCACATGGAAACGCCTTGACGCCATAGTCCTTCAATGGATATATGGAACCATCTCGAATGATCTTCTCAACACTATTCTCGAGCCTGATTCAACCGCTCATCAAGCCTGGACACGTCTCCAGAATATTTATCAAGACAACAAGTACTCACGCGCTGTATACTTGGAAAACCAACTCACCAACACTCGTCTTGACAACTTCTCAAATGTATCTGCCTATTGTCAAGAACTCAAGGTGATAGCCGATCAACTCGCGAACGTTGGTTCTCCTGTCCCAAATCAAAGGTTAGTTTTACAACTTATTGCAGGTTTGAATGAAAGCTATGATGGCATAGCTACTCTGATTCAACAAATGGATCCTTTGCCAGCTTTCTATGAGGCAAGATCCAAGCTCATTCTTGAAGAAACCCGCAAAACTAAGCAAGCTACTGCGGCTGCCAACACCGCAGCGACCGCTCTTCTCTCCACCGCCACAACCGAGGATCCACATCACACTTCCAATGCCCGCAACACCAGCACCAACACTACTGCTAACAACAGCAACGGGCGGGGATGTGGCTGTGGCAACTACCGCGGATCAGCTAACTCTCGTGGCAACAACCGTGGCCGAGGGCGCGGTCACGGTGGCGGCTCTACTCAGCAACCTGGTCGTGGGTCTGGACCACGTCAGCAGCAACAGTGGTGTCCATACCCATCTTGGGGTTGGATGCCTCCTCCTGCTCACTGGTCTGTCCCGCCTTGCCCTTACCCGATGACCAACTGGGTTCCACCGCCAACACAAAACAAGTCTGCTGGGATCCTTGGTCCTCGTCCGCAGCAAGCTTATGCGGCCTCCACCGCACCCACTGACATCGAGCAAGCCTTGCACACTATGAACATTAATGTTCCGGACGAAAACTGGTATGTGGACACAGGTGCTTCTTCACATATGGCGGCATCTCAAGGTACTCTCTCGTCCTATTTTAATTTGAGCTATCCTCAAAATATTATCGTTGGGAGCGGACAACAAGTCCCTATTCGCGGGATCGGTCAGGCTACATTTTCTAAACCTTTTCCTCCACTAAAATTATCTAATGTTCTTCATTCTCCTCATCTAATTAAAAACCGAATCTCTGTTCGTAAACTTTGTATTGATAACGATGTTTCTCTTGAATTTGACTCATATGGTTTTACTGTGAAGGACTTCCAGACGGGGATCCCGCTCGCGAGGTGTAATAGCACCGGAGACTTATATCCCATATCTACTAGTTCCATCAATAAAGTTCAATCTCCTTCAGCATTTGCAGCCTGCTCTCCAGCTCGTTGGCACTCTCGTCTAGGTCATCCGGGAGCGTCTATTTTACGTTTTCTTAGGAATAATAAGTCTATTGATTGCAAACAGTCATCTACTTCGTCTATTTGTCAGTCATGTGTTTTTGGCAAACATTGTCGTTTACCTTTTTATGAATCTATGTCTTCTACTTTAATGCCCTTTGATATTGTGCATAGTGATCTTTGGACTTCACCAACGTTAAGTTCAGGAGGTCACAAATATTATATATTGTTCTTGGATGATTATTCTAATTTTTTGTGGACATTTCCTCTTAGTAACAAATCACAAGTCTATTCCATATTTCTTTCTTTTAGTGCTTTCATTAAAAATCATTTTGCAACAGCCATTAAAAGTTTTCAATGTGACAATGGGACTGAGTACAATAACGTATCTTTCAAAACATTTTGTCAAGCTAATGGAATGACGTTTCGTTTCTCTTGTCCACATACATCATCTCAAAACGGTAAAGCGGAACGCAAGATACGATCTATTAATAACATAGTTCGCACACTTCTTGCTCATTCATCCATGCCACCTAAATTTTGGCCTCATGCACTTCAAATGGCTACCTATTTACTTAATATAATTCCAAGCAAACTTCTCTCAAATTACTCTCCAACACATATTCTTTATCAAAGAAACCCCTCATACAAACATTTAAAAGTTTTTGGATGTTTGTGTTACCCACTTCTTCCGTCAACCACTATAAATAAGTTACAACCGCGTTCCACGCCATGCGTCTTTTTAGGTTACCCTACAAATCATCGTGGTTATAAATGTTTTGACTTGTCAACAAATAAGATTATTCTTTCTCGACACGTGATATTTGATGAGTCGATCTTTCCTTTTGCACAAAATCAGACATCTCCCAATCATTCATATGATTTTCTTAGTAGCAATTTCCACCCAATGTTCTATCCTAGTTCTACTGGATCTACTTCCCCACAGGCTGGCCCAACGGGCCATATCACTCCTAGTCCAGCCCAATCTCCGCCACCCGTAGCCCATCACAGTCCGGCCCACTCCCCGCAATTTGCACACCAAAACAGCCCAGCTTCTCAGCCCGTGTCCTTTCCACCTTCTCGGCCCACTACTTCTCAGGCAACATTATTGTCCAGCCCAAGACCACAGTCCAGTCCACTTGCTCGTTCTACTTCTCGGTCTATCACTACCAGAAGTATGCACGGGATTTCCAAACCTAAACGTCACTTCAATCTTAACACTTCTGCTTCTATTACTCCATCTCCTTTACCTCGGTCTCCTAAAGAGGCGTTGACTGATCCATGTTGGAAATCCGCCATGACCGACGAGTTTGAAGCTCTTATTAAAAATAAGACGTGGGAATTAGTTCCACGTACCAATGATATGAATGTTATTAGAAGTATGTGGATTTTTCGTCATAAAAAGCATTCTAACGGTACTTTTGAGAGGCACAAAGCCCGTCTTGTTTGTGATGGCAGGTCTCAACAGGTTGGAGTTGATTGTAATGAAACTTTCAGTCCAGTCGTTAAACCGGCAACAATTCGAACAGTTCTTAGTATTGCCTTGTCAAAAGATTGGTCAATTCATCAATTAGACGTGAAAAACGCTTTTTTTCATGGCCATCTACAAGAGACGGTATATATGCATCAACCTATGGGTTTTCGCGATAAAAATCATCCAGATTACGTATGCTTGCTCAAGAAATCATTATATGGCCTTAAACAGGCTCCTCGAGCATGGTATCAACGCTTCACTGATTATGTCTCTACTATCGGGTTTTCTCACAGCAAATCTGACCACTCTCTGTTTATATACAAACATGGTAATGATATGGCTTATCTTCTTCTTTACGTTGATGATATTATACTCACGGCCTCTTCCGATCGACTTCGATTATCAATTATGTCTCTTCTTGCTCACGAATTTGCTATGAAAGATCTCGGTGAACTCAGTTCATTTTTGGGTATTAATGTAACCCGGTCTTCTAACGGTTTGTTTTTGTGTCAACGCAAGTATGCTGAAGAGATTTTAGATCGTGCGGGTATGAGCTCTTGCAAACCCGCAGCTACACCTGTTGATACAAATGGTAAGTTAAGTTCGTCTTCTGGTATTCTGTTTGAAGACCCTACCCTATATCGTCGTTTGGCAGGTGCTTTACAATATCTCACCTTTACGAGACCCAACATTTCTTATGCGGTTCAACAAATATGTTTACACATGCATGCACCTCTAGACATACATATGCTGGCACTCAAACGCATATTACGATATATTCATGGTACTTTATCATTTGGACTTCATCTGTATAAATCGTCCCTATCTTCATTGGTCTCTTATACGGATGCAGATTGGGCGGGTTGCCCCGACACTCGTCGTTCCACTTCCGATTATTGTGTTTATCTGGGAGACAATTTAATTTCATGGTCCTCCAAGCGTCAACATACGCTCTCTCGTTCTAGAACGGAAGCTGAATATCGAGGGGTTGCTAATGTCGTATCCGAGTCATGTTGGCTTCGAAATCTTCTTCTCGAGCTCCATTGTCCTATTCATAAAGCAACACTCGTATATTGTGACAATGTTAGCGCCATTTATCTTTCTGGCAATCCCATCCAACATCAACGCACTAAACACATCGAACTGGATATTCATTTTGTGCATGAGAAAGTAGCTCGTGGTGAAGTTCGGGTTCTTCATGTTCCATCACGGTTCCAAATTGCGGATATATTTACAAAAGGACTTCCTCGGGTTCTATTTGATGACTTTCGTGACAGTCTAAGCATTCGACCTCCTGCCGCTTCGACTGCGGGGGTGTAATAGATAATATAATCGGTCCTACTAATTTGGCTACTGATTTGTATATATCTCTAGTTAGTTATTTTGAGTAGAGTCCATGTTTATCAATAGGTATTATGGGATATAGTTTCCTAATACATAGGGATGGTAGTTTGTTGTATTCATGTATATATACATCTTGCTAATGAATGAGAAGCTCACGGGTCATATTATTTACAGTATGGTCAAGCAGTTTTGTAGACATGACATGTTCTATCAAATTATCTAATCCCCTTGACTTGAAAAAATTCTTCACAAGAGCCATCACATAATTGACATTCCCCTTATTAATTCCACCAGGAGTAAAATATGCCAGCAAATACTCCACCCCAGCTTTAGAAACAGGATTCTCATCGCTAACGCACTGAGCAATCTCTTTCAGGCTTCGACCAAAAGCTGGCATTGATTTTGATTTGAAAAACGACTTGTTGAGATTGTCAAGAGCAATGGCCATGGTCCTGATATCCACCTCGTTCTGAGCCACACGTTCCTCCAATTTAGCCACCTTTTTCTGCAACTGCAAAACAGTCTCAAACATCTCATTCGACACAATATTGTTCCAATCATTACCTTCACATGTTCTCTTTTTTCTTGTAACTTCGTTGTTGTCCGTAAACTTCTTGCTGTCTTGTGCAGTGTTTGCCACAATCATTCTCGAGTCCTTCGACATTTTCTTTGATTGGCTTATAAAGTACGTATATAATTGGGTATGCTACTGGCTTTTTCTTAGTTTATTAAACATACTTGATACATCATATGGTTTTATACTACTATAGTATACCTTCTTATCTCTCTTTGCGTCTCTTCGTATGTACTACACTTGAAGAAATGAACGGTTTAATAAAGAAACATAGAAGACCAAAAGGCTTAGTTATCTAATCATTCGGGGAGTGATTCGTACACCATCATTTTTTATCCGTACACCACTAATTATGCTTTATAGAGTTGTACAGTACAACACTGTAAAGCACAATTAGTGGTGTATGGATAAAAAGTGGTGGTGTACGAATCATCACCCTAATCATAATTACCGTGTGTGTGTGTGGTGATTTGTCAGAACAAGTCTATGCGACCCTTCATTTTCTTTGTTGTTCAAATGCTTTTCTTAAGTAGGGAAAACAAATTTGTACTTAGTACTCGTAATTGCTTTCTTTGATACTTTTTGCTTTATTTGATGCTTTTCTTAAATATTACAATGCTCTATGATCCTTTTTTGAAGATTTTTTGTGATTCACATTTGAGTTAGTCCAAGTTTTCTACATAAAAAAGGTATTCGAGGTTCAATTATTTTGAGGTTTTGTATGACCACTTTTAATTTGCGTAAAACAAGTAAAACAAACAATTGAATTTGACAATTTTACAAAGTAGAACAAATCGGAGAATTTCACATTTCCCCCTCGAAAACCTTCTAAATATCATATATCCGATGCAAAATTTAATTTTCAGACCCATTACTCATGCTTAAGAAATATCATATTTTTGCATTTATGGGTGTGTTTGGCACACTAGATTTTAGGGGATTATAGGGGATTGAGATTCTAGTTTTAAGAATCTCCGGTCCTTATTGATTTGAAGCCCTGTTTGGTAACATGAAAAAGAGGGGGATTGTTGGAAATATAATCCCCTAGAATCCCTTTTTCTATAAGCTACTTCAAGTGGCTTTTAAAAGAATCCTCAGCCACTAGAATCCCCAGCTACAATCTCCAACTCCAGCCACAAACTCCGGTTCCAGCTACTTTGTTGCCAAACACACCCTATATATTTATCACTAAATAATTTTCGATATGATAATAGTGTGACAACCGACAAATTAGGACAATAATTTGTGCCTAACTATGAAATAAATAGAACTAATTCTCTACGAAAAGTTTAATAAACCTTTGATGTGAAATAAGTCTAGAAAGGCCCAACAGCTTTAATACGCGTAGCGTTACATATTTCGTAATTATTTATAATTATGAACGAAACATCAGAACGAACCCGACAAAAATAAATACAATCAATGGTGAATATTTAATTAATAATTTGAAATTATTAATCATAAATATTTTTAACTTATATTATTGAGATAATATAACATGTTATACGTTTTATATTAAACGTATCGAACTCGATACAAAAGTTCAGAAAAAGAACTTCAAAATACTTTCGAATAATTTTCATTTGAAAATATTATGGAAAAGGATTAGAACAAAAATAAAACGAGAACATTTAGATGACTATTTAAAACGCGTCATACACGAACAGAAACAATTATAAAACGCACCTAAAGGTCAAAAATAATAAAAGTATTATTTTTCCCATTCCTGTTTTAGTATTTGGAACAATACTTCAAAATATAATTTCAAAATTCAAACGAAATTTGGCACTTAATTGGACCCGTACACGAAGCTAACGAGTTAAAAACTCACACAAATCATACACCAAAATATTTGGCGACAGATTGATGCATGAGCCATACTCTTGCTTTGACCATTTGAGCAAATCCATCTTTTACTTACTCCCTCTCATTCCCTGTAACAAACACACACACTCTCAAATAATTGAGTCCACCTACATTTCCTTTCCCTGTGGTTTTTTTTGATCGGCAGAAGCTCAAGGCAAGAAGCACAACAAGATTCAAGCTTCATCATCTTCATTCCCTTCATCTTCAAACACACCTCACTAAACAAACAACACAAACACACACATTATCATCATCATCATCATCACATAATCGTCATCACCATCATCTCCATTTTCATCATTTTAGCATTGTAAGGAAAACTTTCATTCCTTAATTTCTTACATAAAATTTGATTTATATGTTGTTAATATAACATAATACATACATATAACTTGATTATAGCACAAATGTGACGAATTGTGGATGAAAAACTATGAAAATAAAAGTTTATAAAATAAACTCTTGAAAATGAATTTGATAATTTGAGGTGTTAAAATGTGTTATAAACTTGTTCATAAGTTATAATTAGTTGTTATAAGTGTTTGCAAACATGGAAAACAAGTGTAACTCGATTTATAGCAAGAATATGGTAAAAGTTTTCAAAATCCTCAAACCCGCTTTGTAAACTCGAACTGATGCTACTGTACATATATAATCCATGCGATCGCGTCTCTTTTGAAAAGAAGATACGTTTTAAAGCTTTAAGCCATCACGCGATCGCGTGATGACCAAGAAAACCTCACAATTTCAACAAACCTACAACCTCACGCATTCGGGCTAAACTATATCACGCGATCGGGTGAGGTAGCCCACCCGAACGGCTCAGAAAACTCACGCGATCGGCTGAAACATGAAGTCACGCGATCGGTTTAAATGTGCCACGCGATCGGGTGAACTCGAACTCACGCGATCAGGTCAATGACCCACGCGATCGCGTGAAGTGTAATTTTTGGTCAGAATCCAGACTTATCAATTTATGACACGAGTACGATTAACAAACCAATGTTAATACGAATATTATTTTGATCGACAACTCAAACAAACTATAAAAGTGTATGGATATAACGAAACAAAGGATGCATATTTTAATATATACATAATTATAAATATGCTACGCAATGATAATATGTGTGTATATACTACTACGTAGTACACAACAAACGTTTATATCATATTGATATAGGAACAAGTGAACATCTTTCAATAACAATATTATTTTCAAACAATATTCGGCAACGTATTGTATATATTTTTGGAAACGAACAAACTTTCAACACAAACAAATTATTAACATAGTTTGACGATTAGTCAATTATTTATGTTAATACATCTCTTGCACGTAGGTTGTTAAGAGACTTTAGCGGGCGACACTTACTACGATTTGCTAGCTTTCACATCACTGTTACTACTGTGAGTTCACAGCCCCACTTTCTACTGTTTTATTGCTTTTAAAACTTGGGGTGAAAAACATAACAATCGTCATGCTTTAACATGCAACATTTGTTCTTGATTGATTTAATTGCTTATGTGCTATTGATTATATGATGATTTCATACTATGTTGCGAACTATTTGTGTATACCTACATGCTGCTGTATAAACAACTCCTAGGATCCACCATCCTACATGGACCTTACCTTAGGATACTTACTCTCCTATAGGTACTTTTGATTATGATACTTACCTTCCTACAGACTGTTATGTTATGAGTAACTGTATTAGACTCTCATGTCAACAACTCGCAAACAAACGGGGTTTAACAAACCACTTTGCAAACATAAAACCTGTGAATTCACTCAACCATGTGTTGACTTTTTACTATGTTTTTCAGGTAACTAGCAGCACAGTTAAGACTGCACACATATGGAGTTAGGCGACCCGCAAATAATTAGGATGCCACATTTCGGGACACTTAAGATTTCTTTGTATAAATGATTTACATTAATCGTACTTATGAAATCTTCTTTCGAAAATTGTGTATTTTATAACAGATAGTATTTTATAATACTATTCTACAACTTTAACGGGTTGTAGTTCTTTTTGTTACAAACAAACTTCATAAATGGCATCTTAATTTACTGTTCAGCAATAATCATACGCTCTGATCTGGCATGATGTTTAACGTTAACGTCAGCACCCCTGTACACATTAATGCTTCCGTAAACTGCGCGTTGACCTCGCTGACCGAATTTGGGGGTGTCACAGATTGGTATCAGAGCCATTGGTTATAGCGAACTAGAAGTCTTTAAGTGACCTGAAAGCCTTAGAGACCTAGACTATAGCCTTGGCTAGAACATGCATGCACATATTTGCATACGTCTAACTCATTATATGACAACTATCATCACAATGCGTTTAGATGAATAGTTGCGTGTTCCTACGCGTGACTTCTCAAATATGGTTGGGTTAACAATGACAACTCGATACACGAGAAACCATCAACCAACGCCATCACACACGTAATTTATACAAACATTATCGTCCGATGCATAGTAAATCTGACTTGTAGTCCATGCACCAAATTACACTTTAGGCAGTCAAGCCTACTTGAGCATCAGAAGAATGCTAGGGGGCACTTATATCATATTGAAAGTCTGGAACCCTTCTCATTCATACAGCTCCAACTTTTACGAATAAACATATAAAACTAATGGTCCCTACCTTAGTTACTATACTACACACACTAATCAGGAAACTCCCTGACACACAAAATAACGTTTATAGAAATCACAAAGCAATGCCCCTGATTGGATGGAGACATGCTTCACATATGAACGCCCAGAACTTGTTGAAGGCCACACGAACGTGGAAAACGAAACTGCCCATGCTACATATGCCTGAGCACAGATGCTAGAAGAGCATGCTCGAATGGCAGAAAGGGTAGCTGGGGTCAGCAGGAAGATGACTATAACATGACAGCTGTAGGAATCTAATTATCTTATCTTCATTAAACCTACGTACGGTGGGCCGTACCTCTGCTGTACTGTATTAAAACCTCTATATGATGGATACATATAAAACCCATCAAATTGTATATGAACACTATCACATGAACGTCATGTTTGACGCACTCGGTCATGGTTGACCACTACGCAAACCAACTCTCACTTTCTAAGGGATCGAACAAATCCTCACTAAACATTTAACGATTAGGACTGACAGCTTATCAGTCGAGTGGATGGAGAGAACAAATGGGAGTGTGGTACATATAGGAGTAACGAGCCTTGAGTACTACCAGAACAAACATAGTAAGGTGTCGTAATCCACTAATCGAGATGGAATCTCAAACAACCACTAGGGTAACCAGACCCAATTATGTGAAACAAACTCCTCCCCACAAATGACAAACTTATTTTGACAATTTTTATAAAATTTGTCTACAAAAATGTTTTACTATATTTTTGGATAACATCCCAACGAGAACGATATTTTGGATTACTTTCCAACAAGAACTATATATTGGATAACATTCCAATGAAAACTATATTTTGGATAGCGTTCCAATGGAAACAATAACTTTGAATAACATTCCTACAAACACTTTGAATGGGATACTGGAGAACATACCAGTACGCATTTATGAACCGGAAAACGACCGGTATCATTTTGAATTAACCGGAGAACGTACCGGTAATATTTTGAGATACTGGAGAACGTACTAGTAAGGCTTTAAACCGGAGAACGACCGGTAGATAAACTGGAGAACGACCAGTACTATGATTAGCTGGAGAACGACCAGCAGTATTACAAACCGGAGAACAACCGGTAAACTTTGGAAATGTTGATCCTTAGTTGGATCAGCCTGTGTTTCCTACGATAACTATTTTGGTGAGTGTTATTTTATAGCATGTGTTTCTTGCTATTACTTATTTGGAAAATGTTATTTTTAATAAATAGCTTGTGTTTCCTACGATAACTATTTTGGGGAAGTGTTATTTTACTAAATAACATGTGTTTCCTATAAACCATTACTTTAGGAAATGTTTCTCTTAATTGATAAACTTGTGCTTTCTACAAAGCAAACAACTAAACTATATTAGGGACATACATCCCACTTAAGTTGTAATTTGAGTAGACATCTCAACTAAACTGTATTTTGGGTGATATCCCAACGAAATCTTACTTTCGGATGACAAATCAACAAAACGAAATTTATTGAACCCTAACACACCGTCACCGAGATGTCGTGGAAAACGGTGACTCAACTTTTAAAAGTTGACACATGTAAACTAGATGACAAACACGCCATAGAACTAGCCGATGATAAGTTGATCGAATCAGGAGAAATAGTACCGGGATGTATCCTAACGCTTGGGGATCATCTCTTCGATATAAACTTGCTACCAGTAGAGTTGGGGAGTTTGACAACATAGTCATTAGGGAGTGGGTTTGTCAAGAAATTGAGATGAGATTGTAAGTTCCAATAAGTTAGCACGAATACCCCTACCCGCTATCTATTATCTCCAATGGAGATAGGAAATATACATCTTGCGTTTGGCAATTACTGCAACAGGCTGTGAACATTGGTCTCAATATGAGTACCGCATACTATTCACAAAACTAACGGCCAAAACAAACGAACGATACAAACGATTGAGGACTCGTTAAGAGCATGTTTAATTAATTATGGAGGAAATTGGGATGTTCGTCTCCCACTAACCGAATCCTACTACAACAATAGTTACCACACTAGGGTACATATGACGCCATTAAGGCACTGTACGAAACAAAATGCCAATTACCACTCTATGGGATAGAGTGGGTGATAGACAACTTTGAACGCCACATTGATAACCTTGCACTTCCTCCAAAACTTAACTCATTGATTTCAGTTAGCACTAACGCATGTTGCTCATTCCTTAATACCACTTTCACAGATTTGACATCAAGTGCAGAATAGGGAGGACCTATCTAAGTCAACAATAAACTCAGGGTTTGCATTTAGCAGACAAGTCAAATTACTGTTTGGTCAACTGATTAGTCATGAAAGGACTATTGTATATATGGCTACCTTGCAGCCACGATATAACTACGATTTGAACCATAAAATAGTCAGGACTCGACTACTACGATAGACATTCTAGGCCCAATATCAGTTAAATGACTTAGTTACAACTGATACGTGAGGCAAAGTAAAGTTGTAACAAACTCTTCTTACGTACATTTCTCCCTATACCATTACTAACTGGAGAAACCCTGGCGATATGAGCGGATACGTAGGACCGTTTGAAAGTCCTTACAAGAAACCCTGTCACATACAGGTTTGAACTAACACGAGAGTTCAACAACATTCACGACATTTCCCATTTCTAACATGAAAAGGGTGCTCTCTAACGAGACCTTAATTCCTTTCTCCCGACATAACTACTATTGGCAAAAAATTTAACTTTGAGGAGGAACTTTTCAAAACGTCGACTAAGGTTTTGCAGCTAGCAAACTAGACACACTATATATAATCTGCAAAAGTGAACTATACTCGTACTACAAACCGTTAGGATTGTTACAACAACTTGAAACGTCGCAACCGAACTATGAACGCAAGAAACGAAAACACGAGTGTTAGACACTCACGACTTGATACAAATTTCGAGGACGAAATTTCTTTAACAAGGGGAGAATGTGACAACCGACAAATTAGGACAATAATTTGTGCCTAACTATGAAATAAATAGAACTAATTCTCTACGAAAAGTTTAATAAACCTTTGATGTGAAATAAGTCTAGAAAAGCCCAACAGCTTTAATACGCGTAGCGTTACATATTTCGTAATTATTTATAATTATGAACGAAACATCGGAATGAACCCGACAAAAATAAATACAATCAATGGTGAATATTTAATTAATAATTTGAAATTATTAATCATAAATATTTTTAACTTATATTATTGAGATAATATAACATGTTATACGTTTTATATTAAACGTATCGAACTCGATACAAAAGTTCAGAAAAAGAACTTCAAAATACTTTCGAATAATTTTCATTTGAAAATATTATGGAAAAGGGTTAGAACAAAAATAAAACGAGAACCTTTAGATGACTATTTAAAACGCGTCATACACGAACAGAAACAATTATAAAACGCACCTAAAGGTCAAAAATAATAAAAGTATTATTTTTCCCATTCCTGTTTTAGTATTTGGAACAATACTTCAAAATATAATTTCAAAATTCAAACGAAATTTGGCACTTAATTGGACCCGTACACGAAGCTAACGAGTTAAAAACTCACACAAATCATACACCAAAATATCTGGCGACAGATTGATGCATGAGCCATACTCTTGCTTTGACCATTTGAGCAAATCCATCTTCTACTTACTCCCTCCCATTCCCTGTAACAAACACACACACTCTCAAATAATTGAGTCCACCTACATTTCCTTTCCCTGTGGTTTTTTTTGATCGGCAGAAGCTCAAGGCAGGAAGCACAACAAGATTCAAGCTTCATCATCTTCATTCCCTTCATCTTCAAACACACCTCACTAAACAAACAACACAAACACACACATTATCATCATCATCATCACAGAATCGTCATCACCATCATCTCCATTTTCATCATTTTAGCATTGTAAGGAAAACTTTCATTCCTTAATTTCTTACATAAAATTTGATTTATATGTTGTTAATATAACATAATACATACATATAACTTGATTATAGCACAAATGTGACGAATTGTGGATGAAAAACTATGAAAATAAAAGTTTATAAAATAAACTCTTGAAAATGAATTTGATAATTTGAGGTGTTAAAATGTGTTATAAACTTGTTCATAAGTTATAATTAGTTGTTATAAGTGTTTGCAAACATGGAAAACAAGTGTAACTCGATTTATAGCAAGAATATGGTAAAAGTTTTCAAAATCCTCAAACTCGCTTTGTAAACTCGAACCGATGCTACTGTACATATATAATCCATGCGATCGCGTCTCTTTTGAAAAGAAGATACGTTTTAAAGCTTTAAGCCATCACGCGATCGCGTGATGACCAAGAAAACCTCACAATTTTAACAAACCTACAACCTCACGCGATCGGGCTAAACTATATCACGCGATCGGGTGAGGTAGCCCACCCGAACGGCTCAGAAAACTCAAACGATCGGCTGAAACATGAAGTCACGCGATCGGTTTAAATGTGCCACGCGATCGGGTGAACTCGAACTCACGCGATCAGGTCAATGACCCACGCGATCGCGTGAAGTGTAATTTTTGGTCAGAATCCAGACTTATCAATTTATGACACGAGTACGATTAACAAACCAATGTTAATACGAATATTATTTTGATCGACAACTCAAACGAACTATAAAAGTGTATGGATATAACGAAACAAAGGATGCATATTTTAATATATACATAATTATAAATATGCTACGCAATGATAATATGTATATACTACTACGTAGTACACAACAAACGTTTATATCATATTGATATAGGAACAAGTGAACATCTTTCAATAACAATATTATTTTCAAACAATATTCGGCAACGTATTGTATATATTTTTGGAAACGAACAAACTTTCAACACAAACAAATTATTAACATAGTTTGACGATTAGTCAATTATTTATGTTAATACATCTCTTGCACGTAGGTTGTTAAGAGACTTTAGCGGGCGACACTTACTACGATTTGCTAGCTTTCACATCACTGTTACTACTGTGAGTTCACAGCCCCACTTTCTACTGTTTTATTACTTTTAAAACTTGGGGTGAAAAACATAACAATCGTCATACTTTAACATGCAACATTTGTTCTTGATTGATTTAATTGCTTATGTGCTATTGATTATATGATGATTTCATACTTACTATGTTGCGAACTATTTGTGTATACCTACATGCTGCTGTATAAACAACTCCTAGGATCCACCATCCTACATGGACCTTACCTTAGGATACTTACTCTCCTATAGGTACTTTTGATTCGGATACTTACCTTCCTACAGACTGTTATGTTATGAGTAACTGTATTAGACTCTCATGTCAACAACTCGCAAACAAACGGGGTTTAACAAACCACTTTGCAAACATAAAACCTGTGAATTTACTCAACCATGTGTTGACTTTTTACTATGTTTTTCAGGTAACTAGCAGCACAGTTAAGACTGCACACATATGGAGTTAGGCGACCCGCGAATAACTAGGATGCCACATTTCGGGACACTTAAGATTTCTTTGTATAAATGATTTACATTAATCGTACTTATGAAATCTTCTTTCGAAAATTGTGTATTTTATAACAGATAGTATTTTATAATACTATTCTACAACTTTAACGGGTTGTAGTTCTTTTTGTTACAAACAAACTTCATAAATGGCATCTTAATTTACTGTTCAGCAATAATCATACGCTCTGATCTGGCATGATGTTCAACGTTAACGTCAGCACCCCTGTACACATTAATGCTTCCGTAAACTGCGCGTTGACCTCGCTGACCGAATTTAGGGGTGTCACAAATAGTACCCTTAACCCCTTCTCTTTCTGTCACAAATTCATAAAACAAAAAGCCACCACGATCGATGTCGTCTGACGAATTGAGAAAGCCAAAAAATAAGGAATGAACCAAATTACCAACCAACTGATTTTAGCTACAAAACTATACATGTTCCCTTATGTAAGTCTAAGAAGAATAATCAAATACATCAAAAACACTTGAAAGGTAAAATTTTAAATGAATTAATTAAAAAGAGATGTGCAAAAACAATTAATCCATTATTTTAAAACAAAGTATAAACCCCTTATTAGTGACTAAAATAATAAGCCGATCATATATTCATCAAAACCATAGAACGACGAGATCTGATTACATGTTCATTTTTGGATCCATTTTATATGGACGTGCAACTCGAATTCGACATCCAACTATCCAAGTACTGAAATATTTCCACGCGCACTATGACGAAGGACAACACTTAGGGTCAAAGTTTGAATAGTCATTGACTTGATTATATTGAAATGAGTATATACGATATTTTAATTTTGAGGTGGGTATCTATGATATTGTAAATGTTTTGAGGGGGAATATGAAATTCTCCCTAATACAAATATATTTTTATGGGTTTTGATAAACAAAGCCTTTAGGGCTTTCTTTAAACCATTAAGACATGCATATTTTACTTGTACATTTAATTTGAATTCAAAATTTAGAGTAATTTCAGAAGGAGAGAGAGTGTTAGTTATGGTTTTGGTACAAGTAAATATGCATGTCTTAATGGTTTAAAAAAAGAGCTAAGGGCTTTGTTTATCAAAACCCTATTTTTATTTAGTAGAGTGTGTGACAGAGGCGGAACATCATTAGGGCAGGGTGGGGTCCTTGTCCCCCCTAGATTTTAGGGTCTAAATAGCAAATTAGCTTATAGTATGAGGACCGGAAGTGGAAATGCTTCATGTATTTAAGAATTGCCCCCCCTCAAGAAACTGAAATCAAACTTCAAACCACAGAAGTGTGAATTTATCATTTAAAGATTAATGATTAATGATTAATGATATACTTAATAAAATCTTGGAAATCTAATGTAGCAATTCATAAGTGCCATTTAATGATATACTCTCTTCAATTTATTTAACTCAATTAAACTCAATTATTTACAACAAACTATTTAGTATTTACAAACTTATTCATGCTTGCAAATTGCAATCTCGAACAACATTTGATTTAATGGTAATGTTTAAATAGATTCTTTTGCTGCTATGTTTCCATGTGTTTCAGTTGATAAGTACCATGCTATATTTAATATTTTTGATTGACTTAATTTAGAATGTCAACTTGATTTTACTTGAATTGATGATCGGTCACTATATGTTTTGTTCGTGCATGAATAACTATATACATATGATATTTATCAATTACTAAATAGTCTAGCGGTAAGGGAAGCCCGTGACTTCTAGGTTCAAAACTTGCCACGGGTATTATTTATCATAAATGTACCTACCACCAATGAAATGCATGACCTACAACGTTAAGGCTTAATCCGCGTGAGTTCCGACTCGGACGTTGTGGTATATGTGATGGAGGTGATTTGCCTAGCGATGGTGGACCTTGTGGGTCTGTGGGGGGTTCAGTAGTGCTCCATTAAAATATGGAGCGGCTTCAGTAGGTAACCCACATACCCATTTTTATACAGATGGTTTTTTAATCTCAAAAGTAACAAAACGTTATATTAGTATAAGGATAATTTTGGCCCCCCCAACGATGAAGTTCAAGTTCCGCCACTGGTGTGCGAGTAGTTTATTATAATTAGTCTTCCATTAGGAGTATAAATTTATAGTTGCCCACTTTTTTCAAGGAAGAATTACCCAAAGACCAAAGTACACATGAAATTCAGCAAAAACAGTGGCATCGAGCTTGAAGAACCGAATTTACCCACATTCGATGGCCATCTCAAAACAACATTCCCATTGAACATGACGCTTTATGAGTGTAATGCTTGTAGCAATTGGTAAAACTGTTGCTATGATTGATGCTATCTTTTCATGCACGTTTAGCGTATACATTTTCTCAAAGACTTGTGTAGGAAATGTTACAAACCACAACATAAGATTCAAGTGCCGATAAAGTAACAAAACGTCTTAACGATAAACAAATTTACAGGGACTAAAACTGTAATTTACCCAATTATTTGACTTCGTATGGCGCCGTTTCAACACCGAATATTTAATTTAAAAATATATTTTTTACTAATAAAACAAAAAAAACAAACATTGGTTAACCCACCCACTCCGACCGACCAACAAAAATTATCATCAACAAAATTTGAAAATTTGGATTCCATCGGAGCTGAAAATGGCAACAGCAGCTTTTAAATCCAACACCAAAAGAACCACAAATCCACCACCTGATCAACAAAAACCACGATTGCGAAGGTCTTTAAGTGTCAGCGCTATTTCTCGTTCTTCATCAACACAACAACAACAAATCGAATTAGAATTCTTAAACAAACGAGATAATCCTCTTTACTGGGCTACCGGCGGCGGCGGCGGCGGCGGGGGTGGTTCTCCAACTGCTGACAGTAACAATAACATTCAAAATCCAACACCGTTTGCTGCTGTTTCCGGTGGGGGCGTGTCAGAGAGAGGTCGATCAGTTAATAGGAATTCAGATCTGAAAAATGGTGGTCAAAAGGTGGAAATTGGTGGTCGCCGGAGGAGTTTGTCTAGAGTCAACGGTGGTGGTCAAAATGGGCGGCGGGGTCGCTCAGTTTCTAGGGCTAATCTAGCTTCCGAGGTCTTTAAATACTTTACTTGTTACTACTACATTTGCTTTATTCCATTGTATCTTTAGAAGGTCTTGGCCTTTGGGGATTTTGCTTATTTTACAAGGTTTTTGAGCAAGTTCTTTTTCCGTATGAATTTGGGAAAAACACTTATAAGACTCATTCTGCCATAAGTTGAAACATTCAAGTTCATAAGCCATTAAAACTGAGAGCCTAAAAATATTAACTAGGTTGCAACTTGCTATTATTGCGGATATAAGCAGTTTTGGTTTGGTAAGAGTGTTTGGATTTGCTTATCTGTTGTGAAAATAAGAATAATCAGTTTAGCTGCAGTAAAATGATATTACTCATGTTATCCTTCTCTTTTAAGCTCTAGTTTTACTGTAGTATCATTTAAACAAAATGCTTAATTTCTTTTCACATAAATTTCCTTTACGAGTTGATATATCTGTTTCTCAATAAGGTTGTTTCGATGGACAACCTTAACCCGGGATTCTTTGAATTCGATGCGACCCTCCCCAAGGACCACACCTCAGGCAATGTTCATGGGGAGTTGGGATTGAACTCATGACCTATATCTCGAAAGCCCTCATCTTCACGACTTATGAGGCCATTTGCACTTTGTGAATGATACCCCACTAGGCTAAAGTCGTAATGGTTTTAATCTATTGATTGTATTAATCAATAGAATTTTCAAATTCATACACTATCTTGTACAATGTTTTGTATTACAGCTGCTAGTTAATTCTGTAAATCTGATGCAAGTACGTAGTAACATTCAAAATGCACACCCAAACATTCCCTTATCAACAAAAAATCATTTCTCACTTAGGACGTCAAGAACATGTTATCTCTTTAACTTATAGTAAGATTATCACTTCGTGAAAATAGAGTGAAGCAGAACAAGAATCGAGAATACTTAACGCACGTGGAGGCAGGAGTGGTTCTTCTATTCAGCCATCTAGTACTACGGGAAAACTTCCCGTTTCTAGGAGTTCTCATCCATCCCGCCATCCTTCAGTTGGTTCTTCTGTGAGTTTTCATGGATTTGTTAACTTTTTGCTACCTAAAACACATGTTATATTCTCTGAGGTTTGTGTACTGACATACTGACATTTGCTCAATTTTTTTAGTTTGACTCGCATGTGTCTAACTGGGAAGATGCGATCTCCACCAGTTCTTTGTCAGAAGCTGAGGAAAAAACAATTAAAGCTGTCTATGAACAAATGAAGGTTAGTTTTGTTTATAAATAATTTGAAATTGGCTCTTTTATGGATTTGTAAAATTGTGAATGAGATTCTGACGTTGTTCATTCATTGCCTTGTAGTCATTTAAAGGAGACGACTCAAGAAAAGACACTGCCTCAAGTGAAATATATGAAACCGTGAGATCTGAAGTGAGACGTGCTATTGCTGATATTCAAGATGACCTTCAAGATGTGAGTTCATTGGGCTATTATAAACGTACAATGAAATGAGGACACTTTACTTGATCACAAGTTAACTATGTTTCTCTACTGCTTTGCATATACGATTTCTTATGGATTTTGCACAAGTGTAGTGATAGCCAATAATAGGTCATTAAAGTGTTTGCTTCCATGAGAGCTGTGAATATATTAATGTAGTTTCTTATGGATTGTGTGTGTCAAGTAATACTCTCATTACTTCTTATGCTTTTTTATAAACTTTCTAATAACTATTTTTTTTTTTTTTTCTAATGGTTTCAGGCTATTCGGAGGAACACTGCTGGTGCCCTTGTAAATGCAGATATTACTGATATATCTCCCAAGTTGGTTAAGCCGGGGGCTGTTGAGTTAGTACTGGACATAAGAAGGGAATATGCCAAAGAACTTGAAGAGGTGATCTCTCTACATTACTACTATATTTAGGCACATGATATAATCAAAGCTTGATGTCTTAGTGTATTTATTTTAACTAGAGGGGTATAATTCCAACCCATTCCTCTGAAAAATAGATCAGTTCGATGAAAATGTATTTATAAGCTTTAACAGGTCAAACTTAATAATTTGGCTATAACTGAAAGGTATCCTCAAGTGTTTGCGACTTGTGAATTTCCTTTTCTTTTTCTTTATTAAAAAAAGAAATATAATAAAAACACTTCCTTATTTTTAATTAATATGCTTATTGATTACCATTAATTCATTAAAATATCCAATATTTATGAAATTCACACTAGTTGGCAAAAAGTGTTGGTGGCTTTGACCTATTTATAATTTTACCATTTATGACCGACTTTTTTGATCCATTTTTGAAAGCAGCAATACCTCAAAAGCTTAGGAAGGCACACATGTTTAGTTACACTAAACTGATAAAGATTCATCAGAAAATGTATTTGTTTTGCTTCTCTGAGCGTAACCCACGATTGCTTTTCCTTTCTTGTACATTTCTCTCACGTAGTCATTGTACTCCAACCTTTCGTCACTTTTAATTTTTTCCTATATGACCCATTTTCATGCAAATTTTGTATGCAATGACTTATTTACAGTTATACCATCCAATTTGCTTTATAATCAAGTTGAAAATGGTTTAGGTGGGGAAAATGTGATCGAGAATCTTGGGTCAATGGTAAAAAGTCAAAATCTATTTCTGGTGTACTGATGGTAGATAAGTCAAAAAATATTCTAGCTCACCAAGTTTTTTGTAGACGTGCCAAGGTTGGTTGGGTAATGGGTCAAAAATGGGAATTTTATCAAACACAGGTCAAGTTGGGTTGACCTGCCTACACTTTTTTGTCCATTGTTCTGTTTATAACTAATTAATGTTTTAAATATGATCAAAGAAGATATTTTTTGCTCTAAATATATAATATGTCTGAACTTGTTTGACCTGTTGGCCCATTTGTTCCTTATTCAGCTGATTTGTTTGATTTTACCAATTTGACCTCTAAAAGTAACTGACAACTCATATTGACCCATGTTTAAGTAACTTGAGTTGAACTTTCGGTCCATACTTATATTCTTCATGTTTATAGTGTCGAAACTAATTTTATGTTGATAAATATGTAGGCCCAAGAACGTGCTAGAAAACTTAGATCAGATTTGGCCATTGAGGAACATCGCAAGCAAGAGTTGAGCAGAATCCTTAAGGAGACGCTTCCTGAACCGAAAATATCTAGTTCTCATAGGTCCCGCTTAGGAAGAAAAGTACGCAATTCTTCCGCCTTTTCATTATTTTGTTTATATCAGTCGGCATTTAATACTGATTTATAAGTGTTGCATGTTCATTAATGGTTTTTTGACCAACAGAGTAGCAGTGAAAGAAAAAAGATGTCAAAGCGTTTGACAGATGAAGCACTGTCATATTTTGATGAGTGCGTTTCAATATCAACGTGTGATAGTTCTGATTTCTCAGCAGCAGAAGATCCATCTGTGAGCTCCACAGCCATCACTCCCCCAAAACGTGCCACCACTGATCCAAACCACTATTTGGACCAACAGGTAAAATTGCGAAACTAATTTCTTTGATATCCCATGGAAATTGTACAGAAACTGAAGGAAATCGTAAGAACACAAGATATAGATGAATAAGTTTCCAAGAGTCAAAGAAATGGGCTCCAACCCTAAACCTCAATCGTATGAGAGAAAATAACAATTCCGGAAAACAAGAACATGAATTATTGAAATTAACAAAACGTTCTTTTATCTAATTATTTACAACATTTACACTTAGACCCCTTCAGATTTATTCTTCTTAACCTGCATGCACAAAACTTATTTACCTTCAGCAACCAATGTTCCTGCATTTACACACTAAACACAAAATATAGTAAATATCTTATGATATTTCATGTTCAGATTACATCTTATAATTTCAACAGAAACTCACAGTAATGTCTTGTTGCTCGGTAAGGATAAATGTGTCAATATAAGTGTTCGTATTCATCCACACGAGTGATTGGAACATGTGATACTAGCATACGTGTTATATTTTGATGCTGATAGATATCAAATTGTCTTTACAGATAATTCATGGCGACCCAGGCTCTAGTTCGGTGGCTAATAGTAATTCTAATGAAGTCGTAATAGATAGAGTTGATGTAACTCCCGATAATACAGAATGTGACAGGAAATGTCGGTTCTCATTTGTTCACAAACCAACAGAGAGCATAGAGCTGCAACGTGACTTCAAGACTTACATCAAAACTTTTGAGAAAGACAAGGACATGATTTTCTTAGAAAGATCCAGAGATAATTACAATGTGGATGCGTATTATCTACTTGATGTCAATGAAAGTTTGTTGTTCGATAAGGTGTTTTTTAAAAACCGACAAGAGTCTGGGAGTTTGCATATCTGTGGCGGGGTTGCTGTTCCATTTTTGCCCTTGGGTCATCTTTCCTAAAGACTGTAGATATTGAATTGAAGCAAGTTTTATTTGTAAAGGTGCTGTTTCCTTGCACTGTATTCACAGTCTGTATTTTTTGTTGGTAAAGGTGTTAGAGAGCTTACTAGGGATACACTGTTTTCAGTATTACTTGATATAAGGTAGAGTTATAGATGATGTTTGGTGATAGCAGATGGTGGAAAAGTTGGACGGATGACAAGTTGGATAATGGAAGTGAGTCAAAAAGAGTGATTTCTATACATGTTAGAAAATTTATATTATTACAATGTAATAGTTTATATTGATGTTTGCATTTAAATTTAAATGTACCCATGTTGACTGTCAATCCCTCTTTTGGTTTGGCTATGTTAAAATTGCATTTTCTGCTTTTTATTTCAATTTTTGTGTGTGAGCATTTATCTTCACTTCAATCTTTGGATTGAAAGTCACATTACTTACTTGTCTTTTCTGATATGGCTATTCCATTGTAGTTGTGTGTTTGTCCGGTTGGATTGTTTTCTGATATCGCTATTTCACTTAGTTGTGTGTTTGTTGGGTTGGATCGGTTTAAAGTGAACCGAATAGGTCAAAGCAATTGGTCTTTTTTTTAGAAATCGAAAAATCTTACCTACGGTCCAACCAATTGAGAGAAAATCAGTAGACTCATTTTCGAGATTGATTCATCCTTTCCAAAAGGAAGGGCGGTGGGAAGGAAGGAGCCCTAGCCTTTGTCGAGCCGATCATGCCACAGCACCTCACATTCATGCCCATGTCTGACTACTTTAATTCTTGAAATGGCCGTTTATTACAACGTACTATAAACTATACTAAGTTTATATAGTTTAGTCGAATGATCAAGATTATTTTTTTATGCACATCACACGTAACATATTTGTAATAACTTCAACATATTAATATAATTTCACTTAATAACATGACACTTCATTCATATCAACTATATATTGCCAATAATCCATAACATTGTTAACAAGTATTGCTAGCATGTTTAGAGAGCAAATTTCAAACATTGTGATTGTGATTGTTAATCGAAAGAAAAGGGTAAAGGGAATCAGATGTAGAAGTGAGAGACATCTTTAATTTTACGATCCTTCTTTTTCACATTGAAAATAACAGCAGTATCAAAATGAATTTTTGCATTGTGAATGGGTAAATGGATATCCATGGGCTCGAATGCATAAACCAAGAGATAATTTGTAGTTAAGAAATAACGTACACAGTTTACTCGCTGCATGCTATATGTGGTTAGACAAACTATTTACTGATATACAAGTGATTAACACAAACGACAAGTTTTCAAGTACAATATGCCACTCTATATATGGACAAGATATTTCCGTAAATATTTCCTATAAATCTGGGAAAAAGAATGACTAGTTTTCATTTTAGGGTTAATGGCGCAGATCGGCAATGAACTTTCCCTTTTTTGTCGAGTTAGGGTATGAATCCAATTTATTATACAGGTTGGTAACGAATTTTCAAATTATGTTTCGAGTTAGTTAACGAACTTTTTTTTTCATCTAACTTTAAAAGTTCGTTACCTAACTCGAAACATAATTTGAAAGTTCGTGTCCAATATATGTTTCAAGTTAGGTAACAAACTTTCGAATTATGTTTCGAGTTAGGTAACGAACTTTCAAATTATGTTCGAGTTAGGTAACTCGAAAAGTTCGTTACCCAACTCGAAACTTAATTTGAAAGTTTGTTACCGACCTGTATAATAAATTAGGTTCATACCCTAACTTGACAAAAAGGGGAAAGTTTGTTGCCGATCTGCGTCATTTACCCTTCATTTTAACAAATCTATTCAACATTAGTATACAATTAATACAATTCGAGACCTTTAAATTTTGATGGTCAATCAATATTTAAAGTGATTATAAGTTGTAACATGAAACTATTAAAATAAAGTAGTAAATCTAACATGTGAGCATCATGCAACCTGTTTTGATTAGCATCTTATTGTACAACTAAAAGAATAACCTCAATAGAAAAGGGCATTTGAACTAGCAGTATGGAGCTTATTAACCAAGAGGTTGTGGTTTGAGTCTTGATAGAGGTATCTATCTATATATATAAAATAAAGATTTTAACTTGATTATTAGAGCATGATATTTTAGGTAACGATGACTTGTCATTAATTTACAAACTTTTAAATTAATCTTAATTTTTAAATATGCCACATGGCTTTCCATATATCAAATTATTTAATTTAATGTAATAATAATAATAATAATAATAATAATAATAATAATATTAATAATAATAATAATAATAATAATAATGATAATGAAATTATGATTGAATCCATTATATATCTTACACACGAAGGTCAAGCTACCTAAATATCATATCAAATTAATTAATAACGATGAAAAATGAACTTGTCACCTAAATATCATATCAAATTAATTAAAAACGATGAAAAATGAATTTATTTATCTTAACGAATAATCATTAAACGTAAAGTAAATTAAATTAACAAAATTATATATTCAAAAGTATTGACTCGCAATATTAATAACATCGTCTGTTAAACCATTTATTTCAGGTTAATACTGATAGATGGTATAGTTTATAAAAATTTTATGCAACATTTGTGAATTTAACATATTCGGTGATATATTTATATGTATAATACTTTGAAATTCATTGTTTTTTATATGTTTTAATCTATACTAATAATTATTTTACATTATTAGTAAAAAAACTTACAACTTCAGACAATAATACTAATAATATCTGACGTGCATCGCGCGTGCTTAAAAACAAGTGCTGTATAACTTATGCGGTATGTGTTTTTGTCTTCCATTTTCTTAAAAATCCAATGTGTTATTAAAACAATTTTTTAAATTTATTCTTATTTATACCACATATATTTAGCATGTTATTTCTTTTTTGAATAACTGAATCATGTTATTGATGAAGACATCTCCTTATAAATATAAAGTTGAACAACCTCTTTTTATTATAATAATAATAACATTATCATTTCAAAGTGTTTAATAACATTATATTTATCAAACCTCTATTCAAATCTATTGTTTGATTCTGATAATTTAGTTTATAATATAAAAAATATATAATACACTCTCTCGAGTGGTACAGAACAAATCATCTAATGATTTGCAATTATTAGCCAAATAGGATTACTTTAAACAAATCATTTTATCCTCATTAGTTAGCAACCGGCCTTCAGCTTTATCCTCATTGACGGTATGCTTCGTAATTGTAATTAATTAGGTTCAATATATGTCTCTCTTTCAAGAGTTCAAAGGACAAACATATTGATTAAAGATCTTGATTCACAACAAACGCAATAAAATCATTTACAACACAACCAACATCGCTTGCATACAAGTTTGATTTATGTTTCTATTTTTATTTTAAATAATTGTACCTTTAAGTTAACAATATTACTCGTAATATGTTAGGCTACTTACGAATTAACTATATAACTTTATTTTTTAAACGGTCGTGCATCGCACAGGCTCAAAACCTATTATTATACATATAAAACAAAAATTTTTTCATTGATTTTTAGACTTGCCACATCATAACATTTCATTTTCTTTAGAGCCTCCTAACTTGACACATCATCATAGTATTTTTCCCTTAAAAACCTTGATTAATAATTACTACAAAGACTATTATTTATCAATTATACTTTATTTTAATAGCCTTTAAAATTGCTATATTATATTTAATATATATATCAATTTTTACCTACATAAAAAAAGATTCATTTTCTAATTCATATCTTATACATTGCAATTAGCAAATATTATCATCATCAACTACCATGTTTTAAGAAAATTAGTTTTAATAAAGATATTTGAAATTGATTATTTTCTGTACATTTTGATATATATTAATATTGAATTTCAATAATAAATTTTTAACTTTTGACAATATTAAGATACAGTTGAAAACTTAAAAAACATATGATTAATTTTTATTTTTTAAATTACCTTGCATTGCATAGGCTCAACAAATGTATGAAAACTTAATATAATAACTTACAAATTAATTTAATTGTATTATGTATTCAATCTTAAACATACATGATATTTTAGGTAACGATGACTTGTCATTAATTTACAAACTTTTAAATTAATCTTAATTTTTAAATATGCCACATGGCTTTCCATATATCAAATTATTTAATTTAATGTAATAATAATAATAATAATAATAATAATAATAATAATAATAATAATAATAATAATAATAATAATAATAACAATAATGAAATTATGATTGAATCCATTATATATCTTACACACGAAGGTCAAGCCATCTAAATATCATATCAAATTAATTAATAATGATGAAAAATGAACTTGCCACCTAAATATCATATCAAATTAATTAAAAACGATGAAAAATGAATTTATTTATCTTAACGAATAATCATTAAACGTAAAGTAAATTAAATTAACAAAATTATATATTCAAAAGTATTGACTCGCAATATTAATAACATCGTCAGTTAAACCATTTATTTCAGGTTAATACTGATAGATGATATAGTTTATAAAAATTTTATGCAACATTTGTGAATTTAACATATTCGGTGATATATTCATATGTATAATACTTTAGAATTCATTGTTTTTTATATGTTTTAATCTATACTAATAATTATTTTACATTACTAGTAAAAAAACTTAAAACTTCAGACAATAATACTAATAATATCTGACGTGCATCGCGCGTGCTTAAAAACAAGTGCTGTATAACTTATGCGGTATGTGTTTTTGTCTTCCATTTTCTTAAAAATCCAATGTGTTATTAAAACAATTTTTTAAATTTATTCTTATTTATACCACATATATTTAGCGTGTTATTTCTTTTTTGAATAACTGAATCATGTTATTGATGAAGACATCTCCTTATAAATATAAAGTTGAACAACCTCTTTTTATTATAATAATAATAACATTATCATTTCAAAGTGTTTAATAACATTATATTTATCAAACCTCTATTCAAATCTATTGTTTGATTCTGATAATTTAGTTTATAATATAAAAAATATATAATACACTCTCTCGAGTGGTACAGAACAAATCATTTAATGATTTGCAATTATTAGCCAAATAGGATTACTTTAAACAAATCCTTTTATCCTCATTAGTTAGCAACCGGCCTTCAGCTTTATCCTCATTGATGGTATGCTTCGTAATTACAATTAATTAGGTTCAATATATGTCTCTCTTTCAAGAGTTCAAAGGACAAACATATTGATTAAAGATCTTGATTCTCAACAAACGCAATAAAATCATTTACAACACAACCAACATCGCTTGCATACAAGTTTGATTTATGTTTCTATTTTTATTTTAAATAATTGTACCTTTAAGTTAACAATATTACTCGTAATATGTTAGGCTACTTACGAATTAACTATATAACTTTATTTTTTAAACGGTCGTGCATTGCACAGGCTCAAAACCTATTATTATACATATAAAACAAATTTATTTCATTGATTTTTAGACTTGCCACATCATAACATTTCATTTTCTTTAGAGCCTCCTAACTTGACACATTATCATAGTATTTTTCCCTTAAAAACCTTGATTAATAATTACTACTAAGACTATTATTTATCAATTATACTTTATTTTAATAGCCTTTAAAATTGCTATATTATATTTAATATATATATCAAATTTTACCTACATAAAAAAAGATTCATTTTCTAATTCGTATCTTATACATTGCAATTAGCAAATATTATCATCATCAACTACCATGTTTTAAAAAAATTAGTTTTAATAAAGATATTTGAAATTGATTATTTTCTGTACATTTTGATATATATTAATATTGAATTTCAATAATAAATTTTTAACTTTTAACAATATTAAGATACAGTTGAAAACTTAAAAAACATATGATTAATTTTTATTTTTTAAATTACCTTGCATTGCATAGGCTCAACAAATGTATGAAAACTTAATATAATAACTTACAAATTAATTTAATTGTATTATGTATTCAATCTTAAACATAATAACATACAAACTAATTTAATGGTATTGTATAAATGGTCGTGTATCGCACTGGCTCAATGCTTAGTTTTCATGTATAAAATAAAATTTTTAATTACCTATTAGAGCGTATTATTTTAGTTAACGATTATGTGTTATTAATTCACAAACTATTGAACATTGTTTGCAAAGAAGTTTGGTTTATAAGTAAAGGAATGATATATATGAAAAATATTGATGTAAACGTAAAGTAAATTGTCAACAACACAAATTACTTGTGTTATCAATTTGGCTACTTACAAATTACTATATAACTGTACTTTTTAAACGGCCGTGCATCGCACGGGCTCAATGCCTAGTTATGTATATACCGTGTGGATTGTACACATATATGGGATAGGTTGTTATATTGTCGTTCTAAAATAATGAATACCAATCCATTTTAATATGTTACCTCGACCAACCTATTTACATAGAATCTATCTACTCTCCTATAATTTTTGAGTCTTGACAATATTAATGATGGTAATAAGTATTTGAATTTTACCATTAACAAATAACAATATACTCAGTAATATTTAATCGATAGATAGATACCAACTTCTTTATTTCCTAGCTTTATTATAATTTTTGAGTCTTGTCAATATTAATGATGGTAACTATTTGAATTTTACCATTAACAATTAACAATACAATGTTTATGTTTAATCAATAGATACCAACCTCTTTGTTTCCTAGCTTTGATAATCAATGTAAGTTTCATATTTAATTGCATTTAAATTTTGGAAAACCAACCATTTTTACACTAATTGATACTAAAGCTTCATTATATGCTAACCCCTATTAATTTGATGAATTGTAAATCATTTACATTTACATCAACCTATAATTTTTCTTCTATGCTAGAGATCAATCTCACAAACACCCAAGCTAGCAAGATAAGTAACTTCAACACCAATATATGTCAAAATTTCTAGAATGTAATCCTAAGCCTAAACCGGACCCCTATCGTGTTTATGATTGACACACAAACAACTATTGATTTAAAATAATCGTTGGGGTATTTTTGTTATCTTTGACGATAAAGATAACATGAGATAATTGGTCGGTGCTTTAAGCATTGCGGATTAAATTGAATACGGGGTAGTGACGACTTCACTTTCAATTGAGTTGTTTCATGTAATGTATTGTTGCTGTTAATTTATACGTATAATATACGCTAATAATTATTATATTAACTTTTAAGGTGTTATAGATCATAAATACTATATTAAGTTGCATTTTGTCAAGCAATCTTGATGGTCTACCAATCAACAATATAGGAAGCGATGCAAGATTTATGGGTGATACTAGCAATACAAGATTACAAACTACTCCACGTTTAATTTCGCATGATATTCGATATGTACTTGACTTTATAATATGTAAAAAAAACAAGTTATGTCGTTCTTTGGTGCATCATGTTTATTTATTTTTCTAGACATTGTGAGTTATCGAGGTTGCTATATTGTGTTTTTTCATTTCAATATTTGAATATTCATTTATGCTCTGAAAAGTCATAAGCCCTTACATAACAATAAATGTAATAATACACTTATTTACACGTAGTTATTAAATGAGTGATTAAAACCATATAATTTATTGTTGGTTAATTTCTAAAGTTTTATTGTATATAGTCACTAAATTAAAAAAGAAAACTAACACATAGAAGTCCCTCCATCTTGGCAAAAGTTAAAGGAACAAGTTCAAAGCCATAGCTATATTTGGATAAACAGCAGAGCAAATTGGAAACACTTGACATGGGAGCAATGGTGTGAGTTCAAGGTCTAAAATGCAATCTCAGAGTACATTAAAGATTCTGATGCTAGGAAGCTCCTGTTTATTTTTGAGTCTGTATTCATTTTCCATTCTCGGCGCATATTGTTCTGTTTATGGTGCGTATTTCGAGTATGTTATTTAAGGTTTAGATCCATATGGGGGTACCATCAAAAACGATATAGGGTGAAAACCAGTGGCTCGGCCCCTATACTCAGGGATTTTTTCCTGATCTACTCAGGTTTTTTTTATCCATTTTGGTCCTCACAGTTCGGATCTAGAGTTAGGGTGTATTATTTGGTTTTTAAATGGTGTATGTACCTTTGTACCTTGGTGTTCTACTAGTACCTTGCTAGTAGATATTTTATATATATAATATTCTGCCTTAAAAAAAAAACACATAACTTGATCCAAACTACTTTCACACGAACTTTTTTAAAATACTGGTCATTTGGATTGGAATTCGTTTTGATTTCTTACTCAATTGATGATTGATTTCCCTCATCTACCAAAGAATGATTATAATGAAGTTTTATGCAATTAATTAAGAAGATACAAATCAATGGTATTTGAGTTTTTTATAAAATATATATTTTTTTTTCCAAATCAATTGAACTGAACAAGTATATGTTGTTTTAATTGTTAACATTATTATTTGTACTCTAAGTGTGACATTGAATATTTAAAACTTAATTTAAAGACTCATCCAATCTTTTCTAATAGTTTTTTAATATATGATATTTTGGTCAATCTTTTCAAATAAATACTAATGAATAGGACTATAGGAGTACAAATGACTTTCCCAAATCATTTTAATAGTTTTCAATTCATCATCCGATGCAAAAATTTAGTGTAGCAATAAATGAAATTATTAAACTCTTTCATTTAGATCTCTAACAAAAACTTACACCCCATATACTTTTATGCAAGTTTGCTTATAAATAATTGAAATAGTTAATCCAAAATTTGGTGCAAGGAACTTACCATGATTATGGATCATCTAAAATATAACCGGCCAAATTCAGCCCTATGGACCAAAATTAGTAAACATATTTAATTGATAATTGATTGAGTACGTGTACAAATTTTGTAATCAATTACATGTCTATATAACATGCTACACATCAAGCTTCCAAAAAAGTTAAAGTGTTGTTACCTGCATTTAACATTTTCCTTAGTTTTATATAGGGGCGTAAACAAGTCGAGCCGCTTTCATTCGTTTCGCCACCAATACCACGCGAATGATATTAAATCTCTACATCGATCACTAAAATTCCAAGCACTAGGCCAACGCAATCCAAACACCTAGCGTTTTTCTTAATCAATTGAAACATAGTTGTGGATAGTTCATAATAATTATCGTATGTTGCAACGAGATGTCAACAATGTTAATCGAAGAAACATCAGCACGGGCTTTGTTGTTATGATCATATGTCGCAAGTGAGACGTGATATTATCACATTAAACTTTCTTGGTTGGGTAAATATGATATCTAATTAACTTAGTATTACTTTGGTGTAAATTTTCTTAACTGAAAGTAAGTGTAAATTAACAGATAATAGCTAAGTCATGAACGTACAAGAAGATGGTTAGCCACAAGAGATAGAGGAGTTCTAAGTTATTAACAAGACCCGTGCATCGCACGGGCCAAGATTTCTAGTGAATTAGTAACATTAAGCCCCGCGCACGGGCATAAATATCGAGTATAGACTTTTAAAAGTTGATGCTAAGTAACTTATTGATATCTCATTAAAAGTGTATTAATCGGATGTTTGAACATTTTTCATATAATATTTGTTAACTTATATACTTAAAGTACTAGTTACACAATTCTTAATAGTTATCTTTACTTTTGGACCATAATTGTTGACTACAAATATTTTACTATACATATCATGCGTAATACTTTTTTTTTAAAACACTTCTTACACAAAGTTCGTTTATGTTTGTTAAGATCGTCCAACTACTGTATGTCTATGATGTGACGTAAAAAGTCATGTTTTTACGCACATATTTCCTTCACATTTGACCTAATTCTTGGTGAAAACACTTGAATTAAACGTTTATCTACTTAGTTTCACAAAGTAGGTCAAATAATAGACGTTGCTATAAAAAGTACTAAAAACATCCAAAAGACATGCAAAACGAGGCAGATTACCCACCACTGATTCTTACACTCTTTTGATTTCCTTATGATACAAGTTCTTAATTAGTTTCATATGATCACACAGGAAGTTACGAGAGTAGAGAATCAAGAATCGTGCAGATCGGATAAAGAACGAGGAAGATAGAGCCTTCTGAAGACAAACCAAGAGCATTTCACACACGCCTGACCTAGAGACATCCAAGTTTAACCAATTTGGTATAATTAGAAGTGTAACGGAATTACGAGACCGTAGGCGAAAGAATCAGAGCAAACGGACAAGAAACGAAGAAGATACGCTCGATTTAAGCAATGAGAAAAGCCGAAAACAGCACACGGCACCACACGGCACCACACGGCCACCCATATGACCGTTTACGGGGTGGGTATGGCCGTGTACGGCCTGAAACTAGCCATGTGCGGCCTTGTTGAAGCCGTGTACGGCCCTGGCTGCCCCCATGTGTTTCCGTTGTGCTTTTGTGGCTTGTATCTTATGCTTTGGTGCTTGTATGGATGATCCCTTGCTTTGCCTATAAATAGAGGGCCTCATTTCCTCATTCCACATACCTCTCTCCTCATTTCATTCTTCACTTTATCTCTCACACACACACTCTCTCTCTCTAGAGTTTTTCTCTCTAGTTTTCTCTCTAGATTAGGGTTTTAGTTAGTTAGTTCTTGGTTAATATTTAACCTAGACTAACGGAAAGGCTACTTCTGTAATAGTGTAACAACCCCGAAATTAGGGCCAATTTAAAATTTTCCTAATTACTTGTTTATTACTTGTATTTAATATGAAATAGGATTAAATACATTACTTACTATATATATATATATGGATGGAATATATGTATATATACGCGTATACGATTCGTACAAATATCGTATAAAACTACAATCGTACAAACTTGCGTACACTGATAAAACAATTATTAAATAATGTGAAATTATTTAATTACTTTGATTGTTACTTTATATTATGTTTATAATATAACGGAAAACGTACGTTTTGATTTAAACGTCACCGAACTCTCCGAAAACTCGACCAACCGACAAAACAAAACTAAATTATAATTGATAACTTAGAATCAAGTATTTTATTTAAATACTCCAACAAAAATACCGGGGAACGACTCGTATTTTAAAACGTATATTAATCGCGTATAAAAACTATTTTAACGTTTAAACGACCGAGGAAACGAACACGTATTTGCGTAAACTAGGAAAAGACCAAAATGCCCTTCGTGGGACCCAATGGGGGCCGGCCAAAATGGGAGGGGATGGCCTCCCATCCCTTGCTTGTTGACTTGGTTAATCACCACCCCATCACCTCCTCACTTCTCCAATTTCACACTCAATCAACCACCAAAATCCTCTCATCTCTCTCTCTAAAATCTGCACTCTCTCTCTCTACTCGACAGCCCCAAACACCCCTAAAAACCATCACTAAAACACCTTAAAACGCTAGGCTCGTTTGGAGAAAGTCGATCACCATCACGAGAGCTACAAACTCATCTTTTCGGTTTCTCGATTCACCAACTTTGTAAGTTTTCCGGCGACTCGTAAACTTTTCCGATTATCATTATTTTACATATATGTTGTTCCCCTAGCTTTATAATGTCCAAATTATACGTTAAAACTCGTTTTTGGAACTCGAAAACTTAAACCGAGAACCACCACTGAAAACAGTCCACTTCCGGATTTTTTATAAAATCGTGTGTTCAAAATCAACGAAAACTTTCTAAATAAGAAATCTTCGTCTCTTCGTCGCCTACGACTTTCATGAAGGGCGTTTTGCCCAGAAATACACCCATCTTCGGCTAATACTAGAACTTTGGACTTAGTTCTGTTTGGAACCAAATCTGACCACACTTCACTTTTATTTTTGTTTAAAATAGTAAACGGACATAAGAAAATACCATAAAATGCAGAAATGAACTTTAGATATATGAGAATATGTGTGATTTTTCGTTAGGCTTGAAATGGACTACAAATGGGTTAAATCGAGGGTTGGAACCGAGTCAAGAATCTGAAACAGGAAACCACTAAACTGAGATCAGTCCACTTCTCGAATTTTTATAAAATCATACGTTTGAAACTAGCGAAAACTTTCTAAACATAAAATCTTCGTCTTTTCGTCGGCTACAACTTTCGTGAAGAAGGTTTAGCCCAGAAACGCCCTCGTTTTGCTATAAAAATCAATTTACAAACATATATATTTTGTGTCAAAACTTTGGAAAAGATTAACTAAAAACCGACACCTCGAGGACCTCTAGAACCGAAAACTCAGTTGATAAAGTGATTATTAGCCATAATATGACTTAGGTAAAAGCCTCGGGTCAAGACTCGAACGTTTGACCTCAAAACCGAGCAAACACCAAAACAGCCCCTTTGTGTCGCATCTGGACACATCTTTATGCGACACTACCCTAGTGTCGCATGGTTGTGTCGTACCCGTCGCTTGACTGCGACACAACTCTTATGTCGCACCTTGTTTCCACGACACTTCTCTTGTGTCGCATATTTTCGCTTGATTGCGACACTACGACTATGTCGTATATAGTGTCGTTCCCATGTCTGCGACACAGCCCTTGTGTCGCATAAACTCCAAACCAGAACCAAGTCATACGACACTTCCCTTGTGTCGCATATTGTCTGCGACACTACCCCAGTGTCGCATTATAGTGTCGCATAATGCCCAGAACAGAAAACTAAATATTTTTCTAAGTGTTGGAACCACTTTTCAATTACTAAAACGAATACGATACGACTTATACATGAAAATACTATACTTTTGGAAGTATATTACGATACCCGAATACGTACAAGACTATACTAAACTAACGTGGGATTTCACTCACACACGCACACGAGTTTACACTCGAAATACTTAGGAGATTACACTCCAACAAATTTACACTTGTACGTTACACGGGACTACATCCGATACAACTTACAAGTTCACCCACTAGTTACGTGCTGGATTACACGTTAACTGATACGAACTTACATACGAATACTTACGAGATTTCACTCGTACCCTTTGGGGACTAAGCCCATTGGAACTTACGCAAACGATATACAATGTGATACGAAACAAACAGTTATACACGTACGCTTTACAAAAGTATAACTACTACGAATACATAATAATAATGGATGGAATTATTATTATACACCGATAACAAACGATTTACAAACGTACAAACAAACTAATGGACATTAACTAGTTTGGGAACAACTAGCATGGATACTTTACAAGTATTCCATTTACTTACTAAACCTTATGCGTATTAGGACGCTAAGGGTTGCTAGTTCGGGAATACTACTTGCTTACTTACTGCATTGTCTGCCAGACTCAGGTGAGTCTTACAGCCCCTACTTTACTGTTTTATACGCAGGGGTGAGATGCATTACTGTTTTACATGAACACACAAAACTTACTTGCTGCCATGATTTACTTACTGTACGAGATTAACGATACGCCAATTGCATGAGTTTACGACTAATCCAATGAAATCCTCCTGAACCATAGTTGTTAGTTATGTGATAAGCGCGAGTTTTAGTATATGGATCCATATGGGACTGACAATCCCCGCCCGGGGTAGCAAGCACTACCACGAACCGTTCCTGTAGAAACGGGCGTTTCTTACTCGTTCCGTATGAATGTTTTGGATTACATTCATGAGGGGGTACCGATATTTACTGTACGTTAAGCATCAACTATGGGGGCTCATGGCGATTGTATCAAACGGTTTGCATGACTTGCAACCACCCACTTATTGAAACTTAAGTAATTGATGAGCATAACCTGTGATCATTACTTACTGGCTAGCTATGATTTACAAATACTACTTGTGTGTTCAAACTGTTTACTTACTTACAAACCTGTGAGATTCACCAACCTTTTGGTTGACCGTTTTAGTAATGCTTCTCAGGTACACAGCATCAGTAGGGATGCCCAGTAGGATAAGCTTACTTAGCTCGAGTCGCATGCATTACAAGCTTGGAGATTTTATTGCATTACTTTTGTACTTACTGTTATGTATTAGAATCTCTAGGAATTTACTCGAACTCGAGCTTGTATTTTGAAACTACTTATGTATTAATGTAATAACTTTTCGAACGTCTCATTTAGAGTCGTTCACTGTATCCTTTGTGCTTGTGATTATTGATTAGTAACACCCAAAACATCGCTTCCGCAAACTGTTAAATTTGGGGGTGTTACAGATTGGTATCAGAGCCTAAGGTTATAGTGAACTAGGTTGCATTTAGTGGGCCTAGACTATGACCGTTAGGCAGTATTCCTCATTAGGTATAACTGGTTCAGGAATTACAGCATACGAGTTTAATTTAACATAGCCTGATCAACTATGTACAATTAAATGAAGATGATGTGAGTTCTGAAAGGGGTTATGTTGAACCGGAATGCATTAGCTGACTCTGACCTCGAGAGAACCGGGACTTTTACTTGATTGTGTGCTAGACACACACTAGGCGGTTATGTGTTATATATATATATATACATAGGCCTCTTTCCCCGATACGATACTCTCTCTCGACTACTACGAAATTCACTTTCAAATTTTATCAAACAAACGACAACCCGACTCTCGTCGTTCCATCCTTATTCGATTTTTATAAATTCACGACTACCGACTTACGTCCGAAGACTTCTACACCGTTATAACTGACAATCATAGCTAATCGAATATCCTTTGATATGAAGATCGGGATTCTGTTTTATTCACTAACTCTACCCAATTCAACGTTTATAACATTTTACGACGTACCCACCGTACTGTTAGATGTATCCTAATAAAATCATTTTCAACTCAAGTCTCCTTCAGACTTCAAAACTTTTCAACCAATTCTTACTATCAAAAATTATTACTCAATTTCTTACAAAATATTTTATAAAATTCTCAAAATTTCAAAACTATATAACTTATTATTAATTCACAGCTTTGAACAAATTTCAACCTTTGACGAAATTCTTTTGAACTTACTAAATCATCACAATCATAATTCTTGTTCAAACCTTCACATGTTCTTTATTTATTGTTTCAAGGAACATGCCTCCTCGACGTCAAATCATGCTTACTGAAGCCGAAGTAGCGGGTATAATTGCCCGTAGTGTGGCTCAAGCTCTAGCTACCCGGACTTCAGCCCCCGGTAGTGAAGATACCGCTAACAACGGACCACAACCCAAAACCTGCACCTACAAAGATTTCCATAACTGCAAACCCTTGACTTTTCAAGGAACTGAATGAGCGATTGGTCTGATTCGTTGGACCGAGAAAATTGAATCCGTGTTCCTCATCTGCAACTGCAAGGAAGAGGATAAAGTCAAATTTGCCGCCAGCACCTTTTCTGAAATTGCCTTAACCTGGTGGAACACTTATGCTCAAACGGTGAGCATTGCCGATGCTTACAAATTACCATGGGATGAACTGAAGAATATGCTGAGGGGCGAGTACTGCCCAAGAGACGAGCTGAAACAGTTGGAATTAGAATTCTGGAATCACAAGATGCAAGGCGACGATATCACCGGTTACACCAACCGCTTTCACCAGCTGGCACTTCTGTGCCCATCCATGGTTGATCCTGAATACAAAAGGATCGAAAAGTACGTTGATGGACTCCCCGAGCGACTACAAGATTTAGTCACTTCGTCCAAACCAGGAACCATTCAGAGTGCCATTCGTATGGCTCATGAGTTAACGGCCAATTCTGTTCGCCGTGGCTCGACTTCAACCCCACCTGCGAATAACAAACGAAAATGGGAAGTGATTCCCCACTCATCCAACCCTACCTCTGACAAAAAGCCTGCAATTGTCAACGCAAATGACTCAAAGGCTTACAAGGGGAGCAAACCTTTCTGCTCCAAATGTAGTCGTCATCATAACGGCTCTTGTCCCTGTACAAAATGCAAGAAATTCGGGCACCTGGCCCAAGATTGCCGAACCAACCCCACTGGTACTGAAGCTCCTGCACCCAAAACTTGCTATGAGTGCAATGGTACCGGGCACTTCAGGAAGGACTGCCCAAAACTGAAACTCCGAACCAACAATACAAGGAGTAGAGCTTATGTAATCAACGCTAGGGAGGATGACCCAAACCCGAGACTTTGTGATTTGCTTAACCCGGGTACGCTTATTCTTTGACTACCCGAATCTATTTTCTCATAAATCTCTCGCTTAATGATTTATGTATAACTGTATTTTATTCTGTGTGTTTTCTTTGATCCTAAGTACCCAATAGGATTAGGAAACGACCGATTGCTTAAATCCCGACAACACGAATTGCTTTACACTCAAGATACTGTAACCAAACTCCCTTCCCAGTTATCTCACACTGGTTGAGACCGGGAACTCACCTGCTATTCGTTACTTTAAACAGATAATTTAATATAACTTTACTTACTTGAGGCAAATTCTTAAATAGAACACTTATTTCGTAGGAAATGACAACTCACTCCGTCAACAACCCTACACTGCAAAATGAACTGCTCAGTGAGGAACCGAAGATGTTTCCTTACCTCCTCGAACTCGAGTGTGATACAGAACACTCCGCTGAATCAGAAATGACACCTGTTGTTCCTGCTGCTCCAACTGCTGCAAAAGCACCAGTTAATGTAACCTTGACTGCTAAATCAGTCAACCACCTTAACCAAACTATTGATTCGTTGCGAAAACAACTGACTGAAGCACGGGAAGACATTGATGACCTGCGACGAATTGCCTTCCAAAATGACCTGAGTATGCGTGAGTACGAGCTACGTCTAACAGCTTTAGAAAACCCTACTTCACCATCAACTTCACAAACTACTCCTACTGAAGAGGATACCGACACTGACTGTACCCCGCCTCCAGCAAAAAGGGCGAAAATCACTCCGACCAACTCCTCAGGAAATTACTTGGGAAAGAAACCTTTCTGTTCCCGATGCACTCGGCATCATGAAGGACCGTGTACCATACCCACCGGTAGATGCAAATCCTACCCTAAAAGTACGAACCCTCCTAAGGTGAAACTCTGCTTCAACTGTGGGAGTGCTGGCCATCTTAAGGCCCAATGCCCACTACCTTCAGGCAACTAAAATTTAGGGTACGTTACCACCTGACAACTACTTGATTTCGAACACTGTAGGACCTACCCTACTACCCATTACTACTTCGAACAAATTTCGGGACGAAATTTTCATAACAAGGGGAGAATGTAACAACCCCGAAATTAGGGCCAATTTAAAATTTTCCTAATTACTTGTTTATTACTTGTATTTAATATGAAATAGGATTAAATACATTACTTACTATATATATATATATGGATGGAATATATGTATATATACGCGTATACGATTCGTACAAATATCGTATAAAACTACAATCGTACAAACTTGCGTACACTGATAAAACAATTATTAAATAATGTGAAATTATTTAATTACTTTGATTGTTACTTTATATTATGTTTATAATATAACGGAAAACGTACGTTTTGATTTAAACGTCACCGAACTCTCCGAAAACTCGACCAACCGACAAAACAAAACTAAATTATAATTGATAACTTAGAATCAAGTATTTTATTTAAATACTCCAACAAAAATACCGGGGAACGACTCGTATTTTAAAACGTATATTAATCGCGTATAAAAACTATTTTAACGTTTAAACGACCGAGGAAACGAACACGTATTTGCGTAAACTAGGAAAAGACCAAAATGCCCTTCGTGGGACCCAATGGGGGCCGGCCAAAATGGGAGGGGATGGCCTCCCATCCCTTGCTTGTTGACTTGGTTAATCACCACCCCATCACCTCCTCACTTCTCCAATTTCACACTCAATCAACCACCAAAATCCTCTCATCTCTCTCTCTAAAATCTGCACTCTCTCTCTCTACTCGACAGCCCCAAACACCCCTAAAAACCATCACTAAAACACCTTAAAACGCTAGGCTCGTTTGGAGAAAGTCGATCACCATCACGAGAGCTACAAACTCATCTTTTCGGTTTCTCGATTCACCAACTTTGTAAGTTTTCCGGCGACTCGTAAACTTTTCCGATTATCATTATTTTACATATATGTTGTTCCCCTAGCTTTATAATGTCCAAATTATACGTTAAAACTCGTTTTTGGAACTCGAAAACTTAAACCGAGAACCACCACTGAAAACAGTCCACTTCCGGATTTTTTATAAAATCGTGTGTTCAAAATCAACGAAAACTTTCTAAATAAGAAATCTTCGTCTCTTCGTCGCCTACGACTTTCATGAAGGGCGTTTTGCCCAGAAATACACCCATCTTCGGCTAATACTAGAACTTTGGACTTAGTTCTGTTTGGAACCAAATCTGACCACACTTCACTTTTATTTTTGTTTAAAATAGTAAACGGACATAAGAAAATACCATAAAATGCAGAAATGAACTTTAGATATATGAGAATATGTGTGATTTTTCGTTAGGCTTGAAATGGACTACAAATGGGTTAAATCGAGGGTTGGAACCGAGTCAAGAATCTGAAACAGGAAACCACTAAACTGAGATCAGTCCACTTCTCGAATTTTTATAAAATCATACGTTTGAAACTAGCGAAAACTTTCTAAACATAAAATCTTCGTCTTTTCGTCGGCTACAACTTTCGTGAAGAAGGTTTAGCCCAGAAACGCCCTCGTTTTGCTATAAAAATCAATTTACAAACATATATATTTTGTGTCAAAACTTTGGAAAAGATTAACTAAAAACCGACACCTCGAGGACCTCTAGAACCGAAAACTCAGTTGATAAAGTGATTATTAGCCATAATATGACTTAGGTAAAAGCCTCGGGTCAAGACTCGAACGTTTGACCTCAAAACCGAGCAAACACCAAAACAGCCCCTTTGTGTCGCATCTGGACACATCTTTATGCGACACTACCCTAGTGTCGCATGGTTGTGTCGTACCCGTCGCTTGACTGCGACACAACTCTTATGTCGCACCTTGTTTCCACGACACTTCTCTTGTGTCGCATATTTTCGCTTGATTGCGACACTACGACTATGTCGTATATAGTGTCGTTCCCATGTCTGCGACACAGCCCTTGTGTCGCATAAACTCCAAACCAGAACCAAGTCATACGACACTTCCCTTGTGTCGCATATTGTCTGCGACACTACCCCAGTGTCGCATTATAGTGTCGCATAATGCCCAGAACAGAAAACTAAATATTTTTCTAAGTGTTGGAACCACTTTTCAATTACTAAAACGAATACGATACGACTTATACATGAAAATACTATACTTTTGGAAGTATATTACGATACCCGAATACGTACAAGACTATACTAAACTAACGTGGGATTTCACTCACACACGCACACGAGTTTACACTCGAAATACTTAGGAGATTACACTCCAACAAATTTACACTTGTACGTTACACGGGACTACATCCGATACAACTTACAAGTTCACCCACTAGTTACGTGCTGGATTACACGTTAACTGATACGAACTTACATACGAATACTTACGAGATTTCACTCGTACCCTTTGGGGACTAAGCCCATTGGAACTTACGCAAACGATATACAATGTGATACGAAACAAACAGTTATACACGTACGCTTTACAAAAGTATAACTACTACGAATACATAATAATAATGGATGGAATTATTATTATACACCGATAACAAACGATTTACAAACGTACAAACAAACTAATGGACATTAACTAGTTTGGGAACAACTAGCATGGATACTTTACAAGTATTCCATTTACTTACTAAACCTTATGCGTATTAGGACGCTAAGGGTTGCTAGTTCGGGAATACTACTTGCTTACTTACTGCATTGTCTGCCAGACTCAGGTGAGTCTTACAGCCCCTACTTTACTGTTTTATACGCAGGGGTGAGATGCATTACTGTTTTACATGAACACACAAAACTTACTTGCTGCCATGATTTACTTACTGTACGAGATTAACGATACGCCAATTGCATGAGTTTACGACTAATCCAATGAAATCCTCCTGAACCATAGTTGTTAGTTATGTGATAAGCGCGAGTTTTAGTATATGGATCCATATGGGACTGACAATCCCCGCCCGGGGTAGCAAGCACTACCACGAACCGTTCCTGTAGAAACGGGCGTTTCTTACTCGTTCCGTATGAATGTTTTGGATTACATTCATGAGGGGGTACCGATATTTACTGTACGTTAAGCATCAACTATGGGGGCTCATGGCGATTGTATCAAACGGTTTGCATGACTTGCAACCACCCACTTATTGAAACTTAAGTAATTGATGAGCATAACCTGTGATCATTACTTACTGGCTAGCTATGATTTACAAATACTACTTGTGTGTTCAAACTGTTTACTTACTTACAAACCTGTGAGATTCACCAACCTTTTGGTTGACCGTTTTAGTAATGCTTCTCAGGTACACAGCATCAGTAGGGATGCCCAGTAGGATAAGCTTACTTAGCTCGAGTCGCATGCATTACAAGCTTGGAGATTTTATTGCATTACTTTTGTACTTACTGTTATGTATTAGAATCTCTAGGAATTTACTCGAACTCGAGCTTGTATTTTGAAACTACTTATGTATTAATGTAATAACTTTTCGAACGTCTCATTTAGAGTCGTTCACTGTATCCTTTGTGCTTGTGATTATTGATTAGTAACACCCAAAACATCGCTTCCGCAAACTGTTAAATTTGGGGGTGTTACAAATAGTGTAGGTAATATTTCGAGGGGCTTATTTGTAATATTTTTGAAGATATTGCGGATGTTCCGTTCGTGTATTCTTGCAACATTATTCTATCTACGTATTATATATGGTTACTTATTTCCTTTTCTATTATGATGATTACTATTGTTATTATGATATATTTAGGATTGTTTGTCATGCGTAGTGAGTAGTTCTCTTATGTGTTTGTTGTGATATAGTTAGCTTGTATATGTTAGGGGTGATGTCACTTTAAATACACAATTGAAAACCGATGTACTGTTAACTTTACATTTATGAATTTCTAAACCTAATCGCATTTCCTCCAATAAACGTGGTTAAAACCTGTATGACAAGGAATCGCGAACCTTGATCAACCGGTAACTACCTATATGTGTTTTCAAAATATAAACATGGTCTGAGTTATGTAGCTGTGGAAATACTGCCAAAACCTTTTGTATAGTACACCGTGAATCAATCAGGAATTTATTGGGATATAATAGTGAGGGTTGGTTTATATCATAGATGGTTGCACGTTAATACAAACTTAATTAAACTAGTCCGGAGTGACCATAAAGTATGTGATCCCGGAAAGACCGTAAAACGGCACAGTACTTCGTATAGCGTTAGAAACACTTCAAGTGGAGTACAAATAAGTGAAAGCTAAGGAACTGTTGTAGGTTGAAGACTGTGTCACATCCTAGTTGAACCACACAGCTCTGGACTAAACAATGGCCATTAATGTAAAGTTTAGCAGTCACTAACCCAAGTTTTAATCTTAAATGCCTTGCCTAGTCTAAGTGTCCCCGTAGTGTTAAGAACGGTCAGAACTATAGTGAGTCTGTTACTCTATCTCATGCGCCCATGAATATTATTCCAAGAAGGGTCACTATTCCATCATATGGAAGGTGTTGAAAAGTTGAGCAGCCTCCTCTGATCAGAATCACCATAACCTAACAACTTAGTGACATACTGTCTGAGAAATCAAACAGTAGAGTGTTAGTGTTTACACTACGAACACTTAGGCAAAGTAAGACACAAATCTTTAAAGACGTTTTCATACTTAAACCCTAGACATCACCCCATACTAAGCTAACGAAGTCATAGCAAGCATTATCCTTCATTACTGATTACAACCCTATCTTTTATTTACTGCTTTTATTTTCTGTTTTATTTAATTAGTTTAAAGGGTTTAGTACCTAGAAATGCTACTAACTTGTACCAGATATCTATTGTGTGTACCCAACTTACGTATGTTATTTGTAATGCATCAAACTTTCAAAAAGGGTGTTTTAATGTAATTTGGTGACGTGTTGATGATTTGTCAAACTCTCCGGATGCCACGTGGCACCTTCAATGAGTGACACGTCACCAAATTACATTAAAACACCATTTTTGAAAGTTTGATGCATTAAAAATAGTATACGTAAGTTTGTTACACACAATAGATATCGTGTACAAGTTAGTTGCATTTCCAGGTACTAACTCCTAGTTTAAAAGACCTAAAACTAAATCAAAACTCTTTTCAATACCCATCAATAAATTGAATAGTTTGTCTAGACAACTCCACTTTACAATACGATTGATCTTAAGAACGACCCTGAATTATACTTGACTCTGTAAGTAGAATTTAGGTCCCTAACCCTTTATAAGTTTAAAACTATCCCACCGTTATCGCCCCGTTGTGTGAACGACCGTGCGCAGACCGCGCACAACAGTCTACTACTTCTTCCTTTCAATCACGATCACATATTGTAACAACTTCAACATAATAGTTTCATTCAACACCATAACAGTTCATATTAATATTATATTGATAATAATATTAATCAATTACATTTCTACCACGTTTGGGCTGAGAAAAAATTTCACATATTGTGATTCTTGATAGAAGGAGAAGAGTAAGGGGAATCAGAGGCAGAACTAGGAGGAGAGACTTCATCAAGTTTATGATTCTCGTTTTTCGACGGACAATCAAAATAGCAGCGACATCGAACCGGATTTTTGCATTCTCCATGGGATCTCATTCCGTAGATTCTAAGGCATAAATTTAGACATCCATACTTTTCACATGGGAATAGAAAGTGAGTATCGGTGCAAACACCCGGTGGTAGATCATCATCCATTAGCACCTTTGTACCTACAATTTTGGAATATATAGCTTTAGTTACCATCATATCACCATAATATTATAAAGGGGAAAAGTATAATAAAATGTGCTATACTTATCACCTATTCCTATTTAGAGTACCCAACTTTAAATTATTTAATTTAAGGTATCGAACTTTTAATTTGTAATCAAGTTAGGGACACGAATTTCACAACGACGAATTGTCACCGAATTTCTTTTTTATAAGTAACATATCTATTTAATCGATAATATTCCTCGGTCAATTTTAAAAAATATTGAGTGAGGAGAAAGAAATTAAAAAAACTCATTACCACTTTCAACTTTAATATCTCTCATTATACTCAATATTTTTAAAAATTGATCGAAGAATATTAATCGATTAAATAGATATGTTACTTATAAAACAGAAATTCGGTGACAACTCGTCGTTTGTGAAATTCGTGTCCCTAATTTGATTACAAATTGAAAGTTCGATACCTTAAATTAAAAAATTTAAAGTTGTGTACCTTAAATAGGAATAGGTGATAAATATAGTACCTTTTATTGTATTTTTCCCTATTATAAAGAGTATACAAGTCCTAAAAATGTAATTTTCAAATAACATTCTGATTTAATTTTAAAAAGTGCACATATAATCATTCATTACTTTATCTTATTGAAAATAAGGTTGCGTTTGGTTCACTGAATTCGATGGAAATTGATGAAATTGTAATCTCAATTCCATTCCATGATGTTATATGTTTCAAGAATGAATTGCATTTGAAATCATCAAATTCCTTTACTCAAAGGAATTTACATTTCTTGGAATTACATTTTCTTTGATGAATTCCAATTCAATCAGCAACATTCCGCAAACCAAACGTAACGTAAGTGTAAATATAAATCAATAAGAAATTATAAGTCATAAGCTAGAAGAAGGGAATAAAAAATTACCTAACATCATGAAAGACAAAAGAAATATGTTTAAAATCAAACATCTTATCATCTTTGTTGTTTTTTTTCCTTACAATTAATACATTGTTTATGAGACACCTCCGTTTTATAATGGGGAAGGCATTGAAATTTATGAGCAATTAATACGGAGTATTAACTACATTTATTGCCGAAAAGTTTTATGCATCGTTTAACCCAATTCCTCCTCCTCCTCCTCATCCTAAGGCTCAATCATCTACTTGGTGCTTTAAGGGTTCTAAAAGCTTTGCCAGTGTGGTTGCTGGCGGAGTTAAACCCTCCTCGAATAATCAGTCTCGTATAAAACTAAGTCCTTCCAAGGATCTGGATAACATTCTTTCTGAAACTTTTTTAATTGGTGAAGTTCATAACACGGATATTCTAAGGGCGTTTCCAAACTTACTTAAAGATGAAGGCATTGTTTACGGCAAAGTTTTCTTTTATGGAGGTTTACAAGTGTTGATTGGCTTTGATGATGCATCCGATGCGATGGGGCTGTTAGAGAATGAGGAGTGTTGGAATAAATGGTTTAAATGGGTTAAAAAGGGTAACCATACGATGAACTTAAAATTTCAAAGGGTCGTGGACGTCGAAATTGTAGGTCTTCCAGTGCAATTTCGTTCGGTTGATAATATTACGAAGATTTTGAGTGAGGTTGGATCGGTTTTAAAGGTTGAAGAGGACATTTGGAAGACGGATCTATCATCATGTATTGGTCGTATTCTTACTGGGTCAATGTCAAGTATCTATGAGGAAATGATCATAGAATATGATAATGGCAAGTGTTTTACTGTAGGAATCATTGAAGAAATATCTTGTTTAAAACCTTTTGGTGATGATTGCATATGGGGTGCTGAGGATGTTGAAGATGGGTCGGATAAGGATTATGGAGAAAAACTAGAAGGCAGGGATGAGGATAAGGATAGCGATGGAGATGATGACGATGGAATATCGGAAACGTGGGATAAAAATGATTGGGAGGAAGGGGAATTCAGACGGAATGAGTCGGACATTAGAATGGATGAACAGCATCCGATGGGTGACGTCACTTTTCCGGTTGATGAAGTATCAGAGGTAGCAGTTAATGAATCTAATATTCCATCTGTCAATGGTACAGTAATCGAAGAGTCATCTGGGGATGATGTTATTTCTTCCAGTGTTAATGTTAAATCTGCGCCAACGGCTCATATTCCATGGGGTACACCAAATCAACATGGGGAATGTTTTTACTTTGGGCCATTTTGTGCTTCTGTCCCTGTTGGGCCTCAGCCCGTTCAAAAATATGATGGCCCATCTTCGGGATCCAAGTCCAAAAAAAGGAGAAGATTTTCACCTGGCAGGAATAGTTTTTCCAACAGCCCATTCCGTGCAGTTGCTCAAGATTCTTCTATTGACCTTAATAGGAACATCTGTACGCAGAATACCTCGTGTTCATCGGAAAATACGAATTCTTCTTCTTCAATTCCAGAGATTGCAAAAACGGTTGAAGTGGGTATTGATGTGGGTTTTGTAGTTTCTGAAAATGATCCTGTGTTGTGCGACATTCTTGCTGGTGATGGCGTTCAAAATGTTGTCCAATGAATGCACTATCTCTTAACGTGAGGGGGATGAGCGATGCTCATAAAATTGATTGGGTTAGGAAATTAAAAAACAATCACAACACTGATTTTATTGGTTTGCAAGAAACCCATTGCTCAGATTCCAATAATATTGATGTTTTTAGGTGTTGGGGTAACAAGGATTTTGAGTTCGAAGCTGTGAACTCTTGTGGTAGGTCTGGGGGTATTTTAAGCATTTGGAATTCAAACATGTTCTCTCTATCAATATGCAGGAAATCTCGTTCCTATTTAATGGTAGGAGGAAAATGGAAAGGAATTGATGGATTTACATTTTTTGTAAATGTATATGCTCCGCAATCGGTGATGGAAAAGAAACGCTTGTGGTCTGAGTTATCAATTTTGAAGAACTCCCATCAAGGTAATTGGATCTTTTTTGGTGATTTTAACGCGGTTAGGAGGTCTGATGAACGTATTAATTCGCAATTTTGTTTTACTTCATCAAAAGATTTCAATGAATTCATTATCTTGTCGGGTTTAAAGGAGTTGAAAATGGGTGGTAGACGCTTTACTTACTTGAGTCCTGATTGCTGCAAGTTAAGTAAACTTGATCGGTTTTTGGTTTGTGACAATTTCATGGCTAATCAGCCTAACTTATCGGCCACAGCTCTGTCTCGTGAATATTCTGATCACTCCCCTATTGTTATGTGTAATATGATGTTGGATTTCGGTCCTTCTCCATTCAGATTTTTTAATTCGTGGCTTCTTCGTGCGGGATTTTCTGAGATGATCATATCGGCTAGTAGTTCTTTTTGCGGGTTTGGTCCTCCGGATTTATTCCTTATGGCAAAGCTAAAGCATCTAAAAAAGGAAATAAAGAAGTGGTGGGTAGTTGAATCAGAAAAGGAATGCAGTGAATACAAGAAGCTTAATTCTAGATTGAATGAATTAGATAATGCTGTAGAGATGCGGCCTCTATCTGATTCTGAGATTATGGAATTAAGGGATGGCAAAGGAAAGTTGGCGAACTTTGAACATATGCATAAGCTGGATTTGAAGCAAAAATCACATATTAAATGGTTGCGGGACGGCGATGAAAACACATCCTTCTTTCACGGGTCAATTAAAATCAAGAATAGAAAGAACTGCATTCATGGCTTAACTATTAATGGTGCTTGGACAACTGACCCAAATCTCATTAAAATGGAGGCTATGAGGTTCTTTTCTGTGAAGTTTTGTGAGAGATGGCCTTGCAGGCCCTTGTTTATTAATTCTCGATTTAAAAAACTGTCTGATCCCATTCGGGATTCCATCGAGGTTTCTTTCTCTGTTACTGAAATTAAGGCTGCTGTTTGGGCTTGTGGAGGGGAGAAAGCTCCTGGGCCGGATGGTTTTTCTTTTAAATTCATAAAAGCCCATTTTGACATGCTTATTGATGATATCATGAATTTTGTTTGGCACTTTCAGGCTACTGGGGAAATTGCAAGTGGCTGCAATTCATCTTTTATATCTTTACTTCCTAAGATAAAAGATCCACTTAATCTTGCAGATTATCGGCCAATTTCTTTAATTGGTTGTATGTACAAGATTATTGCAAAAGCTCTTGCATCTCGTCTTAAAAGTGTGGTGGATTCAGTGGTTGGTGATGTGCAGTCGGCATATATTGAAGGTCGTAACATTTTGGAAGGTCCTCTTATTATTAATGAGCTGTGTTCATGGGCCAAAAAATCAAAAGAAAAATTATTCATGTTTAAAGTTGATTTTGAAAAAGCTTTCGACTCCATTAATTGGATATATTTAGATTCAGTGATGGCTCAAATGAATTTTGGTGTGAAATGGAGGAATTGGATTTTGGGTTGTCTTTCCTCCTCTTTTGCCTCGGTTCTAATCAATGGCTCTCCGACACAGGAATTCAAAATAACAAAAGGCGTTAGGCAAGGTGATCCTTTGTCTCCTTTTTTATTTATTATTGCTATGGAAGGTTTGAACATTGCGATGAACACGGCTTGTGAAAAAAATAGATTCATTGGCAAGAAAATCGGTCGGAATGGTCCGTCAATTTCTCATTTATTCTATGCGGACGATGCGATTTTTGTGGGTGATGTCAATAAGGATAACTTAAACAATCTTGCAAGGATTTTAAGGTGCTTTCATGCCTCATCTGGACTCCAAGTTAATTTTCACAAATCCCAAGTTTTTGGGGTTGGTGTGAATTCCTCTCAAATCGGAGAGTGGGCTGCGGCCCTTGGATGTGTCTCTGGTTCATTTCCTTTTAAATATTTGGGTGTTCCTGTTGGTGCCAACATGAATTTAAAAAAACATTGGGCTCCGGTTATTGATCGCTTTAACTCTAAACTTTCAAGTTGGAAAGCGATTAATCTGTCTTTTGGTGGTAGGCTAACGCTTATCAAATCGGTTCTGAGTAGTTTACCTCTCTATTACTTTTCTTTGTTCAATGCACCTAGGTGCATATTAGATAAGCTCGAGCAAATTAGAAGAAGGTTCTTGTGGGGGGGTCACGATCAAAAGAAGATCTGTTGGGTAGCATGGCCGACTGTCTTGGCATCAAAGGATAATGGAGGACTCGGCGTTGGGTCTCTTAAAGCTCAAAACTTGGCTCTATTACTCAAGTGGTGGTGGAAATTAAGGGATAATAAAGATAGTATTTGGAAACGAATAATTTGTGCGATCCATAAAATTCATTCCAAACCATGGCATATTATGGTTAACGTTGGGTGTCATGGCGTCTGGAAAAACATCACTAAAATTAGCTCGGACATCAGCAGCTTGGGTTTCAAATATGAGGATCTTTTCAAAATCAAAATTGGCAATGGGCAACGTATTTTGTTTTGGAAAGATATTTGGCTCGGCGACTCTGCGTTTCTTCAAAGATTTCCTCTATTATATTCTCTTGAATCATTTAAAAGCTGTTATGTTAGTGATCGAATCAATGTGAGTGGTTTTTGTTGGAGTTGGTCACAGGTTCCAAGTGGTCAAGCTTATGTTACGGAATTTTGTGAAATGCTTCACCTCTTATACACGGTTACTTTGAACAACTCCTCGGATGGTTTGTCGTGTAAATGGGCATCTGATGGGCTGTTCACAGTTTGTACAGCTAGGCGTGGAATAGATTCGAAATTAACTGCTGCTGGTTTTATCGATATGCGATGGTTAAAGTCGGTTCCGCTTAAAGTTAACTGTTTTGTTTGGAAGGTTGGAATGGGAAAAATTCCGGTGGCTAAAAGCTTGCGTTTCAGAGGCGTAGACATCAGCTCGATCAGCTGTAAGGTATGTTCTCTTGATGATGAGGATATTGATCATGCTCTTTTAAGGTGTTCAAGGGCCACTGAAACTCGAAGTGCGATTTTTGATTGGTGTGGGATCAACATGCCTCATTTTAATACGGTAGTCGAACTTCTTAATTTCGGTGCTAATTGGGGCCACTGTCCAAAAAAGAGGAAGTATTTTCATGACTATCATATACGGGTTGATATGGTGCACTTGGAAAGCAAGGAATGATTTGGTGTTCAATAACGTGGTTAGATCTCACAGGTGGATCGCGGAAGAAATTACAACATGTTCATTCTCATGGATTAAAAATAGGAGGAAGCTTTCTTGTTTATTGGCGGATTGGAATTATTGTCCATTCTCAATTTGTGTTTAAATGTATCGTTCATCTATGTAACTCTTAATTATGTCCCTTCTTAGTCACTTGCTAAGTTGGGTCATTTTATCTTGATATATATATTTATTTGCCGTTTCCAAAAGAAAGCTTTTAATTGAAATTACAAATCAATGCCCGTTGTGTCTTTAATTTTACTTATTTACTCGGTGGGTAATGTTATGTGTGCTTAAAATATATACTTAAATCAATGCAATACACACATTGTATGACATATGAATATTACTTATTATCTCTCTTTTTCTCTATCAATCATGGTTGTGAAAACCGAAGCGGATCCGGCGGTCCGACCGTTCCTAAATCCGGTTCACGTTAGACTAAAAATTACTTAAAATTAACCGGTCAAGAACTGACAGTTTGGTCAGACCCGGATAAAATCGGAAAAACCCGGGTTAAAAAACAGGTTTTGTCGTAGAAATACAACTTGGTGTAAAATTTAAATGGGTTAAAAGCACGTTGAGTCCCTTTTTCATCGTCACACGTAAAACTGCTATAAATAACTGATTCAACCATGAATTAGCAAATTTAATGAATTTTTCCAATTTACTAAAACTGCATAATCAAAACTTTGTTCTTTTTCGATCTTACAACAAAAATCACATAAAGAAAACATTAAAGCACACAAATTTACCAAGATCAACAATTAACAGAAAATATAACAAACAATTTGGCGATTTGAATATTAGATAAAACTTTGAATCCTCAAAAAGTAACATGCATGTCTGCAAATATAACTTGGGAAAATCTAAGTAGTGCCCTTAGGGCATTAGTTAAGAAGCATTTAATGAAGTAAATTTTCCATAAATAATATAAATCATAATTAATATGCATGTATAATAGGAAATTAGAGAGTTTAATAAATGATTTTTGTGATATATTTGGAATATTTTAGTAAATTTAATGAGGCTTAACATATGCCCTTAGGGCACAAGTTAGCCAATCCCATATAACCTTTTGCGAATCTAATTAGTTTATGTGATATCGATGATATCAAATTAAAATTGTTCGAAACTCATTAGTTTGATGTGCGTGTGTACATTTCCTTTTATCTATCTATCTATCTATCTATCTATCCATCTATATCTTCCTACTTATAGAAAGAAGGTGAGCTTTCAAGCCGTAGCTTGCTGGTTGGCTACATTTTACTGTAGCAATCTCAGCAGCTGCCACATTGGAACGCCCGGAATTCAACAGATTTTTTTTTTTTTTATTTTTTTTTATTTTATAAAGTCATTCATAATTTTGGTCCCATTTAATTTCTACATTTTATTCCATTTGAAATCCACATTTGATTTATACATATTCAAATGAATACAACAATGACACATTATATCAAAATCATAATAGTTTGGGCGATTTATACAATGGTAATACAAAACGACAATTCAATAGAATGTGAAACTTGTATAATGTCACAACAAGCTTCAATCCACACTTACTTCTTGTAATCACCTTTCATCCAATTGGTTCAACCGAACCAAACACCTACAACATAAATCACTGATACGAGTAAGCATATAGCTTAGTGAGTATACAAACAACTAAATAAATAATTCACCAACAAGATAAAATTCATTAATAGCTACTTATTTCTTTTAAATAGAAACTATTGAACAACAATAAAGATTATGCAATATTTCGTATGGATTCATGATCCAATAGATACAAGTAAGCATGGCACCAATCCCATATGGATACCAAGCTTAATAGATACCAAATAGTGCCAAGCACTTATTTCGTGATATTCATTTATTTCGTAATAAGCAATCTCTACAATACTAAATCCATATATTTCACATAATTCTCATAATCCTCCTAATTCACATCATTCTCCTAATACACATAATTCTCCTAATTCACATAATGCTACAATTTCACATAATCCACATAATACTATACTATTCCCAAATAACCCAACTACTAACAACAATCAATAACTATGGTCAACAACCAATATTTCTTAAGATACGAAACATGATACAATATAGAAACACATATAAGATACAATTATAAGAAACAAACAATAAACAGAACTAGAAGGGACAAACAATATTCCAAACGATTGTATGAATCTCTTGCTCGTAAGCAATCTGAAACATACAATCATTATTCAAATAGTCCTTGTATCACTCACCTTTGCCTTTTAGGGTACATGTATGATTTCACACTCGAATAGCAAAGCCACCATTCTTGATCACTTAACATACAACCTCAAGCTAGGAATTGATTAATCATTGAAGAATTCCAAGTTTCTAGCTTCAATTTCTTAGTTTGATTCGATTTTGGGTTAGGGTTTTTGATTCATACGGTTTTGAGAAGTTTCCAGGGTTTTTGAGAATGATATTGATATATCATCTGTACGTACACATATAAATTAGATACATATTTGTTCTAATTTCATTCCCCGTACTTATCATTGTCTGGAACTTAAAACCGACTCACAGTTATTGATTTCACATAAATCCCTCAACTTATCATACTTAACATGTTCAGTCCCTCCAAGACTTAATTCTTCGTAACTCAAGTCCTATAGACACAAAATACCTTTCAAAGTTAGTCCTTCTAACTTAACAATTAAATCGTATAATTTAAAACTTTAAGGATACGAAATTTGGGATGTTACAAGTCTCCCCCACTTATTTCATTCGTGTCCTCACGAATGTCACCTGTATAGATTCGTATTAATACTTTCTCTACTAGTGCGGAAGCGTTTATTTCATATATGATACTTTACACAATCAATTGATTCATAACATGAATCTACATCACTCATGTATCTACAAAATCTCTTTGATTCATATTTCATTTTAGTTCCAGACAACCCAATACGTATATTACATTAGTCTTAATAATTTACCAGCTATTTATTTCGTACTAATTTAATTACATAATCATTTAGCATTAATTCACACTGAAATAGATACTAGACACAACACAGGTTAGCACCAGCTACACTAACATGAGTACTAACAACAACATATTTCGTATTATCATACTAGCTACGTCAGCAAAGTATGATTATCAAGATCATCATATTTCGTAATTAACTCTAATACAGGATCAGTACTACCTGCAGCTAGCAATGATCAATCATAAATCCATAACAATATTTCTATATTATGTTATTTCACAATCAAATGCTATTTCTGTTAACCTATTACATGTCAGTTAATAAAATTCTCCCCCACTTAAGATTCATCATACTACTTTTAATAACAGAATTCATAATAAGATAATAGTTTAGGGGTAAACACATGTTTTATGTCGACTAACATCTATTTCTTTTATAATAGGTACCACATTATGACTATAGTCTAGTGGTTTACTATTTCTATATTCCATACTGAAATCACATCATATTGATACTATATTCATTTATAAGGCATAAGCTTACATGTTTATGTCTTTATCCGATACAATTCAATACTACCTTTCTAAAATTACATTAAATCCCTTTGATATTCAGCAGCCTCAACAATTCCATGTGAATAGCATAATATAACTACGTTGGCCAGACGTCGTCAGATTATGTCATACACACTTCCTTCTCAGGCTATTTCACACCATCCAGTTTTAATGTAATTTCCATATAAACACATGATACAATGATTCCCAACAAGCAAACATTTGCTAACACTTTGATCACATATATCCAACTTATATCAATTAATAGATTTCACATAAGCAAGAAATTTCACATATTCCAGTCAATATCATTTATTTCACCTTCCAACTTATCTCTGATGAATTTATCTTTTGATTCATTCATCAGTCAATTAAATACATATATTTCTGATCACACAACAACTAATCATATAATGATGACATATATTAATCATGTCATTATTTTACATTATTTATTTCACACTTACACATATAGTCAAAATCAAACAACAATTGAGCTTAGGTAGAGATTAAACTCTCAAACAGACCCGCAGTCCATAAATATCCTTGTGCTTAGCACATATTTCGTATAATTAATATTTCGTAACAAAGATTCTCTACACAAAAACTCAAATTCACAATTCATAATAAAAGCATATCATGATACAAAATTCACAATATACAATGATACTAACAAATACATATTTATCAATTCACATATTCCATATTCTTCCTAAGGAAGCAATCCATATTTCCTAATCATTGATTAAAGTTTTCAACTATTCCTTAAATACTTATACAATTATTTTTGTATTTCGTTTAATTCAATCAATACTCAAAATTCGCATAACATCGTAAAAACAGGCTCTAATGATACATTTATTCAACAGAATGATCCCTGAGGCTTAAAGAAACAAAAGGCTAATTCGAAACACAAGTCAAAAATTCAAAATAAGGTCCGAAAAACAATAAAATGTCATTTTCGGGCCCTAAATGACCCCGAAGTGCCGAAAACTGACAGGGCTCATGGCGAAGCGATGAGCTTTGATCGTTGGGCCGTTTCCGAGTGACCTTGTAAATTTCGTCTTAATCGGACACCGAAATTTTATTACGGAAATTTCTACGTCAAATATTACGTCGAACATCAAAAAAAAACTTTTTCTACTTACTAACGCGATCCAGGAACGTGTTCAGGATCGCGTTCCATAGTTCTGTAACCAAATTAAGCATTCAAACGCGATCCGGAGAACAAAGCGGGATCGCGTTTCCAAGAACAAAAATTCTGATAACGAAATACACATGAAAACGCGATCCGGAAAAATTTACTGGGATCGCGTTCCATAGACCAAAAATATTCTGTAACCAAATTCAACATACTAACGCGATCCGGATCCCACACCTGGATCGCGTTCCTATGTATTTTCAGACCTGCAACTTTATTACAATTTTCTGAAATTCAAACGCACATATCTCCCAAACCGTGAAGAGTTAGAATCTGAAATTTCGCAGGCACCTTCATATAGTCAAAATGCAACTTTCCATTTTTACACTTTTTCAAAATTCACATTTTACGAGAAAACGGACGTCTCACCAAATTATGGTCATTTTGGACCAATTTAGTGGATAACTCATATTCCAAACAACTTGGTTTTAGATTCTGGTCTTTTGCCAACATATTCCTATATCCATTTGTGACTTGTGGGCATAATCATCCCTCTCATACACCCATTCTATCATGTTTTGACTCCTTGACCCATTTCGGGGTCCATTTGGACACTTTCACGAAATCTAACCCAATTCAACTAATTGACTCTTGAATTTAATTCATTTCAACAATATATTACAATTCTTAATTTCATGATCACTTATTTAGACCAAAATACAATATTTGACACATTGATCAAAATCCTCACTATAATTAGGATCAATACTCACTTATTTCCACATCTAATACATTTATCACTATATAATATTTCTAATAACCAACTTGAAACCCTCATATTCCAGATTGACTTTTTCAAGTCAAAGATACATTTTTCAACGACTAGGCTAATTACTATTTTAACCAATCATGAAATTCCAAATCCTATTACATAAGGTTCTAGACCTCATTAAACGTTCAATTATTAATTCTACACATATTAACCATCAAATATTTCGCTACAGGGAATCATATCAATTCAAGCAATCAATTCTATTACTACTCATAATTAAGATAACAATTCAAATAATTCATATAGGTTTAAGCTTAGGCAATCCTATTGTGGATTACCTAATTCTCTTAAACCATCGCTCTGATACCAACTTGGAACGCCCGGAATTCAACAGATTTATTTATTTATTTATTTATTTTTTTTTATTTTTTTATTTTATAAAGTCATTCATAATTTTGGTCCCATTTAATTTCTACATTTTATTCCATTTGAAATCCACATTTGATTTATACATATTCAAATGAATACAACAATGACACATTATATCAAAATCATAATAGTTTGGGCGATTTATACAATGGTAATACAAAACGACAATTCAATAGAATGTGAAACTTGTATAATGTCACAACAAGCTTCAATCCACACTTACTTCTTGTAATCACCTTTCATCCAATTGGTTCAACCGAACCAAACACCTACAACATAAATCACTGATACGAGTAAGCATATAGCTTAGTGAGTATACAAACAACTAAATAAATAATTCACCAACAAGATAAAATTCATTAATAGCTACTTATTTCTTTTAAATAGAAACTATTGAACAACAATAAAGATTATGCAATATTTCGTATGGATTCATGATCCAATAGATACAAGTAAGCATGGCACCAATCCCATATGGATACCAAGCTTAATAGATACCAAATAGTGCCAATCACTTATTTCGTGATATTCATTTATTTCGTAATAAGCAATCTCTACAATACTAAATCCATATATTTCACATAATTCTCATAATCCTCCTAATTCACATCATTCTCCTAATACACATAATTCTCCTAATTCACATAATGCTACAATTTCACATAATCCACATAATACTATACTATTCCCAAATAACCCAACTACTAACAACAATCAATAACTATGGTCAACAACCAATATTTCTTAAGATACGAAACATGATACAATATAGAAACACATATAAGATACAATTATAAGAAACAAACAATAAACAGAACTAGAAGGGACAAACAATATTCCAAACGATTGTATGAATCTCTTGCTCGTAAGCAATCTGAAACATACAATCATTATTCAAATAGTCCTTGTATCACTCACCTTTGCCTTTTAGGGTACATGTATGATTTCACACTCGAATAGCAAAGCCACCATTCTTGATCACTTAACATACAACCTCAAGCTAGGAATTGATTAATCATTGAAGAATTCCAAGTTTCTAGCTTCAATTTCTTAGTTTGATTCGATTTTGGGTTAGGGTTTTTGATTCATACGGTTTTGAGAAGTTTCCAGGGTTTTTGAGAATGATATTGATATATCATCTGTACGTACACATATAAATTAGATACATATTTGTTCTAATTTCATTCCCCGTACTTATCATTGTCTGGAACTTAAAACCGACTCACAGTTATTGATTTCACATAAATCCCTCAACTTATCATACTTAACATGTTCAGTCCCTCCAAGACTTAATTCTTCGTAACTCAAGTCCTATAGACACAAAATACCTTTCAAAGTTAGTCCTTCTAACTTAACAATTAAATCGTATAATTTAAAACTTTAAGGATACGAAATTTGGGATGTTACACACATGTTAATTTTGATTGGCCCACAAAAACAACTTTCAATTCCTTTATAGTAAACTAGCATACACCCGCGCTAAGCAGCGGAATTTGAAGTTTATAATGAATGATGTCGGTATTTCACTAATTGTATGCTCATCTGACGATTATTTTGATAGTAAAAGAATTTGGTATAATTGATGTGTGATAGTATATGAATCAAACTACTTATGATTCATATACTTTCTATAATTCTAACATAGAAAGTGTTTCAATTTATTGATCATTCAATTAATGGTTAGTTGTAATAGTTTATAATTTGATGTAAGGGGTATTATAGGAATTTTGCATCTTTTAATTTTAAGTTTTGTAAAGAAATAATGTAAACCCTTTACAAGGGTGTTAGATAATATTGAAAAATTAGACAAATGAATTGGGTAGACGGGATGGTAGTTGACGTTTGGTATAAACATTTGACCGGAAGGAGTGGGGGTTCAATGTTCATGTCCCAATAGTTACATTTTATTTTTCCCTTTTTCTTTCCTTTTCTATTTAAATAATAATTTTCTGTTACAAAGTATTATCATTTTCACTATTAATAATTAATAATTAACTCTATAGAAAACAGTATACTTTTAGGTGTCTATATATTATGTAGTTTAGCTTAAATTGAAGCTTTTTATATTTTATAGTTTAGCTTAATGATAATTTTAAATTAATCAACCATACTCATATAAATACTAATAAAGATGACTCTCATATTAACGTTAATTACTTATTTTCTTTTGGTTTTATGCATGTTGTTATGGCACAGAGGACTAACAATTAAGGAGAAACTTGAAGTGACGATGTAGTAGCAAACTTAAATGGCTCTTAAATGTAGTTTATATTTTCTATTGTTAAACTAGAGTACTTTTTATTTTGTGTCTCCTTGACATAATTTAGTTAAGAGGTGATATTCAAGTTATGAAATCTCCAACTAAAAAAGAAAACATGGATTATATACACTAACACGTTCACTAACTGAACCCGGGATGTTTTGTCAATTGGTTGTGGTTGATTTTCTTAATTGTATTCATTGATGTAGCTAGGCTTCTAGGTACATCGCTCAATTTATAATTTTTTACAGGAATCATATGATTTCAATCATATTTGGTACCTTCGAAGAACTATATTATCCGATGACTCGTCACCCATATACATATAGATACTAACATTAATAAAAATATTTTTTGATTAAAATAAGTTCGTGTATAACCATCTATTATGACATTGTTTTATTCCATCAAAACGCATATTATTTGTTATGCAATTTTTTATTCTTGAACTTTCGTGATATGAAATTTCATAGTTTGCTCGTAAAAGCAATATTAAAACATTGTGTCACTAAGAAAATTGTATTGGAAACTTTTTAGTATTTATACATAAATGTGCTGTTATTAAACATTATATTGATCTTAGAACACAAATAACGAAACCCGGGCTGCGCATTTGCACAGCCAAAAACTAGTATATATATAACTATATAAGAATAGCATACAATGATATATTGTGACACATCATCACTTATTATATATTTTATTGATTTTAACCTTAACAAACATTTTTAATATTGCCTTTTTTTTATTATCAAAATTCAATTAATTGAATTAGCTGTATAACTAACCCGTTATTTTACTCGGCTTTAATTAGCTAACACTTATTTTCTACTTGTCCGATTGTGTACACCGTGAAGGTTAGGAATACCAGGAGGATAATTGAGCAAGATGGGTAGCTAATACAATTAGACATGAATGTTTAAGACGCCTTAGCTACTTTTGTAGATTTTTTTATACTTATGTAACGCATATTTATTTGGGTTTTCTTTTACTACTGTGATGATAAGATAAGCAATACCCGTCCTTTGATGAACCATTTATTACTTTAATTGGACGATTCTGCAACAAATTATTTATATTAATGAAAATATTTTGAAAACCCGTATTTTTGAAATCAGGGTGTTACAAGTTGTTATAAGAGCATTAGTTTAAGTGAACCATGTACTATGATTATATATCTAGACTTAAACCTTGAATGCTGATTAGATGAAAAATAGGAATTATGATTGCCTTAAAAAAAGGAACCAATCTATAAATGATAACAAATAAAGATTTATTAATCAATACTACACCATTGGATTGGTGGGTAAGAGGAGCTTAATTAGATGATACCGATGATTGTTATATGTATGATTCACATCTAACATTCTTTTTAATTGCTTCACTACTTACCTAGAGATCATGACTAGATGATTTTCTATGCGACCAATATCTGTTTCTTTGGTGTTTCTTAAGTTTTGGATACTAAAAGATGGTGAATAAAAGAAATAGATAAATAAATTTAATCTTGATTAGGGTAAATTTTAAATATATCAAAGAAAAGGAGAAGAAAGATAATTCTAATACATGAGGGGTATGTAACGAAACTTAATCGTCTAGTGATTATGACAAAACAAATATTTTGATAAATATTATTTTAAAATTAAAGTTTATATGTGAATGAGTTTTAGGGTGTAACTTTCAATCTATGATTGTGTAATGACACTCATGAGATGACATGTTTTACATGCCATGAGAGATGCGAAAATGGCAATGAGGGCACTATTGTAGGGTATGTTCACGATTACACCTGGCCAACATCGTCGTGAATCTATCATTACATGTGTGTGTTTATATTGAAGGGTTTTTTTTTATTAGAATTGTACGTTACAAATTTTCAAGACGGTTAAGATACCCAATCATTTTCACAACATGGGTACTCACATCAGATCCCTCGGCCATCTTGCAACTATTCAAATCCTTAGTGGCGTCGAACCTTTCGGTTCTAGCAGTGGATTGAAATGTCTCTCTCAATCGGCGAATCAAATCATACGCCAAAGTCTCCATGTAATTAACTTGGAGCTCGGGAGACATAGTAGCAAGCATCAAACATTGCACATCGAGAAGATCGTTCTCATGCTTAGTATGAGCATTTCTAACGTTCTCGAAGGCATCGTTTGGTGGCGCGGGACCAAGAGGTGTCTCGAGCACATACCACTTTCGTTCATGGCGAAGCACAATTTGAAGGTTCCTTTCCCAATTACGAAAGTTAGGCCCGGTCAACTTATCCTTTTCAAGGATCGAACGAAGCGACAAGTTCATGGTATTATTTGCGTTAATTTTGTTATTAGCCATCTACAGTAAAACAAACAAACTTAGTTATTCCGTTTTAAACTCTTAATAATTCATAAACCCTAATAGAACTATTAAGCTAGAATCCGACATTCACACTAAAGTGTGCCCTCAACGAAGGCTGCAATGACAGACGATAGATTTTTAGGTAGATCACATATCAATTGCATCACATATACAACTTCTAGACTCTTGAGACTCTAAACTTTAATGTTTAGGTATATTTAATCTCATTTTACACCTTGGGCGAAGTTCTCAACTCGAATCACCAATAGACCAAACCATTTGCTAACTATGGGGAACCGGCCATCTTCTTAAGTGGAACCGCGGCCCTTTCACTTCACCCTAATCGAGTGCAACCATGCCCACCCGCGGAGGCGGCAAAGGACACGGATTCGAGTTCGGTATGAATGTTCACAAATGGAGGGTGCTTACGGTCTAAATTAAATAGGGTTTTAGGTCTTAATTCTCTAATCAAACCTGCTTCGATATTTTTCTTAAACTAATTTCAAAGTACTTTTAAATATATATAAACTATGCATGAGTTTATATATGATAGTTTTAATAAAACACGACCCTTAGGAAATCATCAAGTTTAAACCATTTCCTAGTTTTATATCTTTTATTAAAACTAGTGTTTTATTAAACTTCTAATAATGTGTTCATCTGTAACACCTGCCTAATTAGGATAATTAATTATGCCAAATTAATTGTAACTAGTTGTAATTAGTATGTAATAGGACTAATTACAGACTCTATTAGTATATATAAGGTGATTTATATATATATGTGTGTACTTACGCGATTTGGCTAAATCGTACGGATTAACCGGACGGAGTCCGATACATTTTACTTGGACGTTGGTGACAAAACTTACTTAAATAATGGGAACGTATTATACTGTATAAATATATATTCGAACAGACGTTATTTCTATTATTGCGACGACATTCTGAATATTTTAGCAAAAACGTATTAAACGCGACTCAATAATTTAAATATCTCGACAAATGTTTTTATAATTAATTTCAAGGTATTTTTATTTGAATACTCCAGTTACATTTTTAAAGATATAACCGTTTGGTTAAATACTAAAAACGAGCAATCAACCAATTAGAACGCGGAGTAAATATTGCATTTTGGGAGTGTTTTCCCCTCGTTTGCTCTTTGGGATCAGCCAACCCCCCCCCCCCCCCCCCCCCCCCTCTCCCTCACCTTCCTCTCTTTCATTTTCATTACTCAAAACACACACACTCTAAAAACTCTCTCAACCCAATCCACACCAAAAATTTTGGATTTACAAATCAACCCACGAAATTCATATTTTCGGAATCACCATCACGAGAGGAACAAGATTAACAAAGGCACCATACTCGTTTTCTTCCCCGTTAGGCTTCGATTTGCAATTGTAAGAAATTTATAAAAACTTAGATCTACTCATTTTGATGTAATATTTTGATGTTATAACGTTTACACAACTTAGTATTGTCCATATGTATGAATAAAACACGATTTTACAGCTTAGAAATATGTTAGATTTGCGTTTTTGGTCGAAAAATCGCCACAGCCGAAACTTTCTGGGCTGGTGTTCATCTTTGCGACACAACGCTTGTGTCACAAGTTGTGTCGTATAAACCATATTGTGTCGTATTTTGTGTCGTACCATTATGTCGCACCGTATGTCGTAAACCAAATACGACACAACCCTTATGTCGCTATTGATTTAGCATCGAACGCTTATGCGACACAACCCTTGTGTCGCTAAGCTCTTGTGTCGCATTCCTATGCGACACAACCCTTGTGTCGCATTCCTATGCGACACAACCCTTGTGTCGCATACCAAACTTTTATGTCGCAAATTGTGTCGCAGAAATCGGAATTTTGAAAAATTTTCACTAAAATAATGTAGAAAATGTGCATTTTTCCCTCCGAGCTGACTCGGCAGCTCGACCCCCGACCAGGGGCTCTGCCCCTTGGACCCCGCCAAGGGGTTGCCACCCCTTGGAACCCCGCAACCAGGGGCGCTGCCCCCGGAACCCCGTCGTTCCACCACAAAATGTTCAAAAACAATAATAATACTTTGAAAATTATTATTACAACCGTCACCAACGTGCCAAACATGTTTTCTAACAACAAACGATTACAAACATACGGACAAACATTGGGCATACTAGTTGTGTACAACTAAACGAAACGTCTTGCGGGACACATACTTACATAACCTCATATGTTTAGACATTTGAAGGTTACGGGTTCGGAGAACCTACTTGCTTTACTTACTACTTGCTATTTGCTACTGCTTACTACAAGACTCAGGTGAGTCTTACGGCCCCACTTTTACTGTTTTATCTTATTGGGGGAGAAACATGCTACTACTTTTCCTTGAACACAAGTACTAAAACTGTTTACTATACCAAACGGAATTGCATGAGTTATTTACAGTCTACAGAAGTCTATCCATCATATATCGTTAGTTATGGACTTAAGCGCGAACACTAGTTAATGGATCCATTAGGGAAATGACCCTCCCCGCCCGGGGTAGTAGCGCTACCACGAACCATTCTGTATAAACGGGCGACTATTATTCGTTACATATGCTTGCTCAGCTACGAGCATGTCACGGGAGCAATTTATTACTTACGGGTTAAGCTTCGATTATGAGCCTTATGGCAACGGTATAACTTACTTACTTACATTTGCTGGATTGCAAATACTGGTTTTACATTTGCTGGGTTGCAAATACTAGTTTTACATTTGCTAGATTGCAAATACTGATTTTTCGCCTTCGGGTACTACTGATGAAATCTTGTGTTCAAAACTGATATTACTTACAAACCTGTGAGATTCACCAACATTCGTGTTGACCTTTTTAGCATGTTTTCTCAGGTACCCAGACGGAGTAGGATTACTCCAGGACTTTAGCTAGAGTCGCATGATTTCAACACAACTGCATTAACGGAGATTCTTAGCATTATCTTTTGTATATTTCGATTATGTAATAGAATCTCCCGCTATACGCGTGGACTCTAGGAAACTACATTATTGTATACGAAAACACTAAGTTTTCAAACATTATATCTATGGGAATGTAACTAATTTACAAACGTTGCATATAGATGTCGTTTGCTTTATCTTTGTGCTGTGATAGTTGATTAGTAGCACCCCAAAACTTGCTTCCGCTAAACAGTGAATTTGGGGGTGTTACAGATTGGTATCAGAGCCTAAGGTTATAGTGAACTAGGTTACATTTAGTGGACCTAGACTATGACTGTTAGGCAGTATTTCCTTATTAGGCATGACTGGTTCAGGAATTACAGCATACGACTTTAATTTAACATAGCCTGATCAACTATGTACAATTAAGGAAAGATGATGTGAGGTCTGAAATGGTTATGTTGAACGGGAATACGTTAGCTGACTCTGACCACGAGAGAACCGGACCATTACTTGATACGTGCTAGACACTAGGCTGGATATTATATACTTATATATATATTAGCCTCGTCTTACTTACACTCTGCCACAGGAATGGCAAACACACCACCCAATTCGTCACCCTCTCATTCACATGGATCACGAAACCCACGAGTAGCCAGGAGAAACACTGGGCCACCTCGAAGCAACCCCTATCCTGTTCATAACTCTCGGAACTCGGCACACCCCACGGTGCCAGTGTTGGCTGCTCAACTCCATCATCAGGAGCAAAGGCTCGAAAATCTCGAACGGGAACAACACCGACTGACCCACCTACTCCGCCAAACACTGGATCACATATCCCAACTCCAGCGAGGACAAGAAGATACCAGTCTCTCTGTAAGCATAATTCAGGATTCAATGACCGCTGAATTAGGTGCGGATGAACTCATAAGAGACCGACTAGAGGAATGTGAACAGCGTTCACAGGAGGCTGAGGAGTACTCTAGAGCACTGGTTCAACGACTGGCCTTGGTTGAAGACAACGCCAGGCAAGCCAACAGACTTGCGGACACGGTGGATCGCCTCGTTGCGCTAATGGAGCAAGTCAACTTACGTCAAGACTAGAGTAGTCTTCACTTTGTAATCAATTATCTGCCAAAATAGGACTTATGTAATTCGACCGGGTTCAATAATTCCCGGCACTTTTGTACTACTATTACTCTGTAATCTTTTGGAAAACTTGTACCTTGTATCCAATTTGATCATCTAAATGGAATATGATTATCACTTCGTACCGTTATCGTGTATCTCATCATATACACTTGTGATATATCATAATTTCATAATTTCATGCAAATATCTTATTCCTCTTTCCTTGTTCTTTTCTGGTTTAGCATCATGCCTCCTCGCCGACAAGTCACCCTCAATGAAGCTGAAATCGCGGGGCTGATTGCGCACAGTGTGGCTCAAGCCTTGGCTACCCGAACGCCGACTTCTGGTAGCGAGGATTCAGCTACTAACGGGCCGCAACCCAAACCCTGCTCTTACAAGGACTTCCACAACTGCTGTAGCCCAAAAGCGGTAGTGCGACGTAGGCCTTTACGTCGCATTACCTTTCCCTACGTCGCACATAGCGACGCAACCCACTACGTCGCATTAAATTGCGAACGTCGCCTATGCGACGCAACCCATGACGTCGCAAAACCTGAATGCGACGTAGACCCGTACGTCGCACCCTACGTCGCATAACAACCCAGCGTCGCACCTTACGTCGCTAAAAACAGGAAGTTTAAAAACTTGTTTTCACTAAGTGTCGAACTAACCGGAAATGCATATCTTTAAACGATACGATTCACGAGCTTTACAAACAATACAAACACTCTTATTTTACCGAAATTAGGATTTCAAACTATCACCAACGAGTCGTATACATTTTCACAAACAACAAAATACAACGTAAACGGTTAATACTTGGGACATAACTTGGTTGTACGAACACTAGCATGGATGATCAGTTTAGACATCCACATACTTATTAATCTCGTACGTTTAGGACGTTAGGAGATTCCAGACTGTACTTGGGCTTAGGTTTGCTAGCACTCGCACAACTACTTAACTCAACAGGTGAGTTCACAGCCCCTACTTTTACTGTTTGTAACTACTTTTGGGGTGGAAAACATAGTCAACTGCTTTACTGATTACTGATTGCCATAACTGCTTTTACTATATGATTATTTATCATACTACTTACTCGAACAATTATAGTACTTGAACTGTTAAACTACTATACAAACTATCACATAACTGCCTTTGGCACACTCATACAAACAACTTATAACTGTGGACAACTACTACAACTGTCCGTACGACATGGCATTCCAAACAAAAACTATTATCACTATGTGAAACTAAATTGGTATCTTACCGGAGAACGACCGGTACATATTGGTAACTTGTCGGAGAACGACCGACACTAACATGGTATCTTACCGGAGAACGACCGGTACTAACAGTGTATCTTACTGGAGAACGACCAGTACTAGCAATGTATCTCACCGGAGAACGACCGGTGCTAACTTGGTATCTTACCGGAGAACGACCGGTACATTTGGTAACTAGTCGGAGAACGACCGACTCAAACTTTAAAACTACTGGAGAACGACCAGCAACACGTTTTCAAACATATATTTTGGGTAACGTCCCACACAACTATTTATGGGCAACATCCCACATAAACTTAACCCTTTGGGCGAACAACCCACTAAACTTATACTTTGGATGACGTTCCACTAAACATTACTCGACTATTATGGCAATTACTATTTACGAACGTATTTGGTCCAACAAATGTGACTACAAAACTTGAAACAACAATATACAACATAAAACCTGTGGATTCACTCAACCTAGTTGTTGACTTTTACTATGTTTTTCAGGGAATTAGCTGCGCATATAAGATCGCCAACACACATGGAGAATTAGGCGACCCTTGAAGCTTAGGATGCCAACTTTTGGAAACATATGGATTTCTTTAGTATAACTGAAATGTTTTAGTCATATTTCAGAAATCTACTTTTGTAAACTTACTACTTTTAACTTATACGATTCGATGAATCGTAAACTTTGTAATTAACTCTTCTGGCATCTTAATATTTATTGTTCTGTTGTAATCATAAGCTCTGATACGTATGCATGCTTCATTATTGTGACACCCCAGTACTTAAACCAAACGCTTCCGCTAAACAAATTTGGGGGTGTTACAGATTGGTATCAGAGCCATTGGTTATAGCGAACTAGGAAACTTTAGGTGACGTAGCAACCTAGAGACCTAGACTATAGCCTTGGCTAGAACGCACATGCATACATACATTTGCATACATCTAAACTATCGTTACGATACCTCGATACGCGTGAACTGTTCACCACATACGACTCGTTCATTGTACTCTGATCTCATATGAACCTAATCGTGATTAAACGGTTGATGAAAAGAAGTATGTATTTGACATCATATAATGACGCCTGGCCAACGTGATTATATTATACTAAGTACATATGGGTGTTTCATAGTCGTAAGATACGTGACGGGGATTCGACAATTTCTCTTGATACTCGAAAATTTGAAATATGTGAAACTTCATTCCTCACATATTTTTCATTGGCATTGACTTCTGCATCTTTTCATCGCAGAACGTCAGCATGCCGCCTAAACAAAGAAATACTCGAAACAGTCGACGAAATACTCCACATCCGCCTCCAGAAACAACCGAACAGATTATCGAACGCCGAGTGGCGGAAGCCATCGCACAATACGAGGCGAGCAGAAATCGTGAAAACCTAACCAACAATAGTGGAGCCACCCCAGTTAACAGCGAGACCCCAACCAATAACCAACAGGGGTGTTCCTACAAAACATTCCAAGCCTGCAAACCGAGTACCTTTACCGGGACTGAAGGGGCCGTTGGCCTAGTCCACTGGATCGAGAAAACAGAGTCAGTGATCGACATCAGTGATTGTGCTGCTGACAAAATCGTGAAATACGCCACCTGCACTCTAGCCGACAAAGCGCTAACATGGTGGAACGCTCAGGTACAAATCATGGGACGCCCAGCTGCTTACTCCATCTCATGGGAGACACTGAAACGAATGCTGATGGAGGAATTTTGCCCTCCCAACGAGATGCAAAAACTTGAAACCGAATTCTGGAACATCCAAATGATCGGCGCTGACATTTCCGGTTACACAACTAGATTCCAGGAGCTTGCACGCCTGGTGCCTCACATGGTAACCCCCGAGAGCAAACGCATTGAGCGTTATAACAGGGGTTTGGCACCACAAATCCGAGGCATGGTTATGTCCTCCAAACCAGCCACTTTTAGGAGCGCAGTTGATCTGGCTCAAAGCTTAACCGACGACGCTGTCGAGATTGGAACCCTGAAAGTTATCACAGGGAAAACTGAACTTACCCGTACTGATGCGGGCGACTCTGGAACCCACAAACGCAAATGGAACAACGACGGTAACGACCGTCAGGGTCAACAAAACAGAAATCCGGGAAACACCCGAGCCTTCGCTGCAATCACCAACCCTGGACCCAAAACCTACCTTGGCAACAAACCGAGGTGCGACAAGTGCGGTAGACACCACGATGGTGATTGTACATTTTGTCAAAACTGCAGACGTCCCGGTCACTTAGCACAGAACTGTAGGACAAACCTACCACCTCCAGCCGCCTCCGAGGTACAAAACACCGGCTGCTTTAGGTGTGGTGATCCTGGACATCACCGAAACCAATGCCAAAACCCGAACAACAACCGTAACAATCAAAACGACAACAACCGCACCGTTAACAAAGGCTACACTCCAAGCCGCGCATACATCCTCCGTGCACCAGAAACGGTTGCAGACCTCAACTAGCACGGTACGTTTTAACGACTATTGCTACGATTTAACATACGTTTCATTCGAATGTCTATTCAACATTAACACTTGGTAAACTTCGATTATTATCGAACGCATAACTATTTAAACTATACCGCGAGTATGCTAAACCGTTACAACTTTCTGGCAACAATTGAACGCCACGCAAAATATTACTATTGTTAACAACATGACCCATCGGAGAACATACGCCGCGGGCGATCCGATTTGGTTTTAAATCTCGGGACGAGATTTCTCTAACGAGGGGAGAATGTAACACCTCGCAAATTTAAACACGATTAATTAAGTTAATCACTTGCATTATTAGACTAATTCCCTACTTGAGTGAATTCACAACACATTCTAGAGGTAAGTCTAGCATAGCCCAACTAGATAATACGCGTAGTATTACGTATTCGTAATTAGTTGTAATTACGTACTGAACAATTTGAAAACAAACGCGATAAAAACATAAGACTGTTGGTGAACAAAATTATTTAATAAAACGAAATTATTAAATAACGTAGTAACGAATAAATATTTTGTCAAAAATATTTACGAATCATTCTATAACGCAAAATGTTTAATTCGTACAATTTAAATAAAACAAAGTTCGAGATTTATAAAATTTATTAATTGGGTTTCATAAAAGATCCTAAATAAAAAAATAATGAAAATGTAATTAAAAACATAATAGTTAAAATAAAATAACATTTAACGATCGGGTAAACGAACACGGAACGCAAACACGGAGGCAGAAAGTGGAATAAAACCACCTCCCACCTCCATTTTCTTTCATTTTCTATCTATCTCATTCTCTCTCTTCCTTCTCTTTTCTCTTCCTTCTCTCTAAACTCTCTCAAAAATCACACAAAAACCTCAAATAATACCACAAAAACGCGCCGAATCACCATACATCTTTGGAATAAAACGACCACGGCACCCCGATCTACACTTCTACCTTTTCGGATTTCAAATCCGGCACTCGTAAGTTTCCGACAAATCCCGCAAATCTTTAGATTTCGAAGTTATAATTAATATTTCATGTTTAATATACTTAGATTACCATGTTTTAGTGTTTTATACAACCGATCATGTCCAAAACCGACCCGAAACTCGTTATTTTCAATCTGTTCGTCGAACAGGCGACTACGTCGCTTTTGGCCCAAAAACAGTAGTGCGACGTAGGCCTTTACGTCGCATTACCTTTCCCTACGTCGCACATAGCGACGCAACCCACTACGTCGCATTAAATTGCGAACGTCGCCTATGCGACGCAACCCATGACGTCGCAAAACCTGAATGCGACGTAGACCCGTACGTCGCACCCTACGTCGCATAACAACCCAGCGTCGCACCTTACGTCGCTAAAAACAGGAAGTTTAAAAACTTGTTTTCACTAAGTGTCGAACTAACCGGAAATGCATATCTTTAAACGATACGATTCACGAGCTTTACAAACAATACAAACACTCTTATTTTACCGAAATTAGGATTTCAAACTATCACCAACGAGTCGTATACATTTTCACAAACAACAAAATACAACGTAAACGGTTAATACTTGGGACATAACTTGGTTGTACGAACACTAGCATGGATGATCAGTTTAGACATCCACATACTTATTAATCTCGTACGTTTAGGACGTTAGGAGATTCCAGACTGTACTTGGGCTTAGGTTTGCTAGCACTCGCACAACTACTTAACTCAACAGGTGAGTTCACAGCCCCTACTTTTACTGTTTGTAACTACTTTTGGGGTGGAAAACATAGTCAACTGCTTTACTGATTACTGATTGCCATAACTGCTTTTACTATATGATTATTTATCATACTACTTACTCGAACAATTAGAGTACTTGAACTGTTAAACTGCTATACAAACTATCACATAACTGCCTTTGGCACACTCATACAAACAACTTATAACTGTGGACAACTACTACAACTGTCCGTACGACATGGCATTCCAAACAAAAACTATTATCACTATGTGAAACTAAATTGGTATCTTACCGGAGAACGACCGGTACATATTGGTAACTTGTCGGAGAACGACCGACACTAACATGGTATCTTACCGGAGAACGACCGGTACTAACAGTGTATCTTACTGGAGAACGACCAGTACTAACAATGTATCTCACCGGAGAACGACCGGTGCTAACTTGGTATCTTACCGGAGAACGACCGGTACATTTGGTAACTAGTCGGAGAACGACCGACTCAAACTTTAAAACTACTGGAGAACGACCAGCAACACGTTTTCAAACATATATTTTGGGTAACGTCCCACACAACTATTTATGGGCAACATCCCACATAAACTTAACCCTTTGGGCGAACAACCCACTAAACTTATACTTTGGATGACGTTCCACTAAACATTACTCGACTATTATGGCAATTACTATTTACGAACGTATTTGGTCCAACAAATGTGACTACAAAACTTGAAACAACAATATACAACATAAAACCTGTGGATTCACTCAACCTAGTTGTTGACTTTTACTATGTTTGTCAGGGAATTAGCTGCGCATATAAGATCGCCAACACACATGGAGAATTAGGCGACCCTTGAAGCTTAGGATGCCAACTTTTGGAAACATATGGATTTCTTTAGTATAACTGAAATGTTTTAGTCATATTTCAGAAATCTACTTTTGTAAACTTACTACTTTTAACTTATACGATTCGATGAATCGTAAACTTTGTAATTAACTCTTCTGGCATCTTAATATTTATTGTTCTGTTGTAATCATAAGCTCTGATACGTATGCATGCTTCATTATTGTGACACCCCAGTACTTAAACCAAACGCTTCCGCTAAACAAATTTGGGGGTGTTACAACTGCAAACCTTTGAGCTTTGCAGGTACTGAAGGAGCTATCGGTCTAGTACGCTGGATCGAGAAAATCGAATCTGTATTCCTTATCTGCAACTGCACAGAGGGAGACAAGGTCAAGTTCTCCGCCAGTACTTTCTCTGACACCGCTCTCACCTGGTGGAACACCTATGCCCAGAATGTGGGTATTGATAATGCTTACAAACTCCCGTGGGAGGAGTTGAAGAAGATGTTGAGGGGCGAGTACTGTCCCAGAGATGAACTGAAACAACTGGAAGTGGAATTCTGGAACCACAAAATGCAGGGTGATGACATCACTGGTTACACCAACCGTTTCCACCAACTGGCACTTCTGTGCCCATCCATGGTCGATCCTGAGTACAAGAGGATCGAGAAATATGTTGATGGACTTCCTGAAAGACTCCAAGACCTGGTGACATCATCCAAACCGGGTACTATTCAGAGCGCCATTCGTATGGCCCATGAGCTAACGGCAAATTCTGTCCGTCGTGGCACAACTTCAACCCCATCTGCAAACAACAAACGCAAATGGGAAGGAAACCCCAACTCATCCAACCAAACCTCCAACAAAAAGCCTGAGTCTGTTAAGGCTTATTCATCGGGAACTTCGGAAAAGAAAGGGTACATCGGGAACAAACCCTACTGTTCCAAATGCAACCGCCATCATGACGGTTCTTGCCCTTGCTCCAACTGCAAACGGTTCGGGCATTTAGCCAAGGATTGTCAGGCCAATGTTTCTACCTCCAACACTAATGCACCAAAGGCCTGCTTTCGGTGCGGAAATTCAGGGCATTTCAAGAAAGATTGCCCAAAGCTGAAAAACAACAACAACCCTGCTCGCGGTAGAGCATTCGTTATCAAGGCTGGGGAAGCCAGACAAGACCCGAATGTCGTGACGGGTATGTTCCTTCTCAACAACCTTACTGCTTCTGTATTATTTGATACCGGTGCCGATAGAAGTTTCATTTATGAGAAATTTAGCCCTTTACTTGATATAACTCCCACTGCCTTAGATGCTAAATACATTGTAGAACTAGCTAACGGCAAACTGATTGAGGCTGATAGCATCTTACGCAACTGTACACTTAACCTTATGAACGAAACGTTTTCCATTGATTTAATCCCTGTCGAGATTGGCAGCTTCGATATTATTGTCGGTATGGATTGGTTATCCGAGCACCGAGCTGAAATCATCTGTTATGACAAACTCGTTCGCATACCTCTTGTCTCCGGTGGAACCTTAGTCCTACAAGGGGAGACTGATGTGTTAAATCTAGTCTTAAAATTTATCGTTGAAAAGTAAACAAGAAAGTACCGTGCTAGACCAAAACACAACCGAGCAGTGGACCCTATCGTATATTAGTATAGTTGGGTAAGTTCGGGTTCGATCACAGGGAATGTGAGTTTCAGAATTATATTCAAGTGCAAGTAATTTATACAAGAAAGTAAATGTGGGGGTTTTGTGACCGAATTGTCACGTTGCTTAAAAACTACTTTTTTAACTAAAACTAGGCAAGTGTGGACTCAGGAAGAGTCAAAGTGAATTGTAGTAACTTTCGGATATTAAAAACAATACTTGCTTGGATTATGTCACTAGTGATTTCGAGGTGCAAAGTTATAACCAGTTTATATTATGCAAAAGTAAATTTACATTTAACATAGGATTAACGTTCGCCATCTCCTAATGATTCAACTTCAATTTACAAACCTATGATTTAATCTAGTAACGGACGTTCGCCATGGTTACCATCTTGCACAATTAAGCCTAAAGAATCTTGCTTATTCCAAATCTACGTTCGCAATGTTTGTTCAATCATTTATAGACAAATAATTGATAGTAAATTACCAATGAAAAACGTTCGCTAAATTCACTAGTTATCTACCAAATAAGCAAAGAAACTATTTTAAGCTCAATTACGCAAGGGTCACGATTAAACATAAAGTTCAAGTTTCACAAGTTTATAATTCATCCAAAACGAAAGACGTTCGCCATATTCTTCAACTCATACATTCTAGCTCATTTGTGTAACTAATACCAAATTTTACAACCGCAAATGATGGCTCATTCATACATCGACATACAAATGATAGGTATTTTTAATAAGCAACAAACATTCGCTATAGTTGCTTAGCTAAAATACCAACAAGTTCTACCACAAACAAGCTAGTTACATACAAATTAATGGATGAATCATAAACTCAAAGCATAAATCAAACACCAAAATATACACCCCTAATCAACTAGTTAATTTATCCAAGCAAGCATATACAAATCTAGCCACTAATCATAATCATATTAAAGCAAACACATATAATCATTGAAATCAAAGGAAACATAGTTATATTCAAATAAAAATGCAAACCGAGTGATTACAATGTTTGGATGATGATTCTTTGTAGCCAAATGGTTTAAGATGATTAGAGATCTTCAAAATGATGAAAAATGAGTCAAGGAACCCTAAAATCGCCCATGGGGCTGCTGGTTTTCGAAGTGATAAAAGTTAGGTGAGATATGAGGAAGAAAAGGTGTTTAAAGGGTCAAAAAGTGCTCTGCCGACACTAGAACCCGGCTGCTAAACACCCCTACCCGGCTGCTCCTCTAGGCTTAAAATGAAGGATTTTTTCTGTTACCGATTTTTGAAAAGAACCCGGCTGCTTCCCTATAGAACCTGGCGGCTTCTCCTACTTTTCAGCAGACCATATTTTTCAGATTTGTAGATCTCTGAAATACGAACGTTTGGCCGCCTGAATCACCTCAATCCGAGTTCGTATGAGGGAGATATGGCCAAAACGGTGCAGCATAGCCAAATCTGAAAACTCTTTCATCTTTTCATCTTTTCTTCCTCAATCTTTAACCTTAACACACGAGATCAATTTCAAACTAAATAAGTACCGAAAGTTCATGAAATTGACTAGAAACAAGAACAAAAAAGATGATATCGCGAGAGATAAACATATACTAATCGAGCGATATCAAATATCCCCACACTTGAACTTTGCTTGTCCTCAAGCAAACTCTCATTTAACAATCCAAAACAACTCCTCTTGCATTTAGAAATGATTGTTAGACTTATCAAAACAATACTAACATCAACCATCAAAGTAATCATGCTAGCAACATTATAAAATTAGCAAAAACCTGAGATGATATATTTGTCAAGCCCGAATGCACGACCTAGCACCTCACAATAGGATAAGTGTTTAATCACTCACTCTCAACCTATAGAACTACAGGGTAACGATATAAATGATGTAGCACTCAATCAAGCCAAGTCGTGATGCATGTTACCATAGGCTTTCAAAAGGATCAAATCTCCACCGTCTTGGCGTGAGCACCAAGTGAGATCTCGGAAAAGGTATTCTAAACATGTGTTGTAACAAATGTAGGCTAATATGAATTGGGTAAGATAGACACAAAAAATGGTGGTCAAGACCCGTGAAAAAGTATGAAAACGTTACCTAATGGTTTCATGATGTGATAGTAATAAAACTTAGGATTCCCATGCCAACTCAATTCAAATTATTCCTTGTTCTCACTTACAACTTATATTCAATAATCGCACACAAATAACTCAAATTGATTTACACAATTGATTGGAATAATTGCATTCTATGACTTTCTATGAACCCTGTGTAACGAACTTTCGGACCAACCATCCTAGACCGGATAAAGGCCTTAAGTGGCTAGGCATAAAACACCCCTCGGGAACTACTTGTTCAGGAATTCAAAGGCCATTTAGTTGACTACAATCACCCAATCTTAAGCATTAAGCTCCACTTGTTAACTTCCAATAACTCTATTGCCTTCAATTTCAATCATTTAACTTTGACAACTTAAACAATTTCCATTTATTACAACTCAATTATAGAATTTAACACTATAATCCCACTTTAAAACGATTTAAGTCACATTTAGATAAAACTCATTAAAAAATTCCAACTAGGCAACATCTTAGAAAAGTAAATGATTCGGGAATTGACTACTCAAAAATAAGGCTAACATTATTAGTGGAATGAATGTGGAAGTTTTCTAGGGGTTTCTTAGCACTAAAATTGAGTGCTAACGACCTGGGTGGACTGGATATAAATGGTTTTTAAAGAAAATAGGATCCAAGATAGTTAAGGTTCCTTGACCGATTAGTAAATTCGTACAATCCATAAAAGATCAAGCACAAACTCAATAATTGGTTAGAAAGTCAAAACTACAAGGATTAAGCTCCAATTCCTAAGAATACCTCCCCGTCTTCGACCCCACCTATATCACATTTCTGTGATCCCACAGCGGTCTCAAAATGCATCACTAAGGCAAGTTCTAGAACAAACTACAATCACTGGCACACTAATACAACAAACAATATAAACACTAAAGGTAAGTGTTTTTTTCTCGATAAAGCTCAAATTTCTCACAATTTAGTGGAGGCTACAAGTGTGCTAGTCATGCAATTCACCCTATGAGGTTTCTTTTATGACACATCTCAAAAAGTTATGTTGCAAGAGGGAAGATTAAATTACTTTCAATAGATTTTAACAAACACATTTCAAAGCAATTAATCTTATAAGGACAAGCAAATTCCTAGCAAATCACCATTTCATAACCCGTTATTAGAATTCGTAAAGTTCTATTGGAAATCCAAGATCAGTAACAGACCTAATAAGTGGCTAGAAACAATAATTTACTATGAACAAATTTCAAGTGAATAAAACCTCCCCACACTTGAGGTTTTCATTCCCCTCAATGCAACAAAACAATAATATTCAATAAAATCACGTGTATGAAGTAAAAGGGAACGAGTACTTCCCCGGAGGTTTTTCCTTGTTCAAATTCTGGATAACCTTCGATCACGATTTCAAAACATCCATTTCTTTCAGGTACATTCTTATTATCATACAAAATTGCCTTCATCAAACATTCATCACTATGAAGTACGGGTTACCTCCCGCAAAGCGCTTGGTTTATTACTGAGTCCCGAGCCAGACTCGACCCTTACTTTCTCATAACCAATCCTCAATCACGCTACCACCTCCTTTCTCGTCATACTCGCATAGGAGGATGTCTTCTTCTGTTTTGACATTTCGGTAGAACATCCTCCAACTACAACTTGTAATGTGAAAATAACCTCTCCATTTCTTGAGTGGTATAATGATAATCCGGATGATTGCCACTTTCAAGTATGATTGACTCGTTATCCCCACGTCTTCAGAAAAATCTTTGGCAAGTATACAAAGATGATCGGGTGGTTCTTCAAAATAGTTTAGATGCACACACTCAATACTCCTTTCCAACCTTGCCAACCTATCTACCTCAAGTGCTTGAGTGCTACTAGCTCGATACAAATTTTCAAATTCTGCCTCTAGAATAAGATCATCTCCAACTCCCTTTTTTACAAGCTCATCTAGCTCATGATCACTAATTCCCAGCAGTCCTTGTAACTCCTTTATATCGGCATCATAGTCAACAATGGCATAAGAATCTGGGTATGAAACATTTGGCTCGTGCTTCTCCAAAATAGATGATGTAGCTGCTGATTCAACAGCTTCCAAATCAGGCATTACTAGAATTTCTTCGACTTCATCCTCAATGCTTTTTTCAAAATCAGAATCTTCATAATCCAAGTCTTTCAAATCTGATTTTTCAGTCCCTTCAGGCTCAAGAGAGTGTGATTCCTGCAAAACAGATATTGAAACTTCATGAGGGTAATTAGTGACTTCATTCTCTTCTTCCTCCTCATCCATTTCTTCATTATCATCCTGAAAAATAACGTTAGAAGAACCTGCAGCATAATCGTCAGAACAATAAGCATTACATTCAATAGCCTCAACATCATCCTCATGCTCATTTGCATTGGAAAATGTATCATATGGCCCTTCATGGTTAGGCTCAAAATTCCAGTCAAAGACTTCATCCAATTCTCGACTTTGCCTTTCCATTAGCTCCGTCGCCTCTTTGAACAACCTTTCCACATTTGACATTTCTGGTTGTCCCATCTCTAACGGTTCATCATTCCAAGATCTTGATTGATAAGGTCGGTTCCAATTATCTTGGTGGCATCTCGGTGGTGCATACTAATCGCGTGATCTCATTGGCACATCATCACTGTCACCCTCATCACATAAAGGTTTGTAACCTCTATGATTAGAGTAATATGACATCGAAGCTAGAAAACAAAATCTGCTACAACATGAAAACTAAAAATAGTACAACGTAACCACTCAACACAAAATAAACAAACATTAAAAATATATACACTAACAATAACTATAACTCTTAAAGTAACTTTCCTGGAAATAAATTCGAGAAAAGGATCAATTAATTACACTAGAATTAAACTCTTAATCAATATCACATTCCCCGGCAGCGGCGCCAAAAACTTGATGTGTTAAATCTAGTCTTAAAATTTATCGTTGAAAAGTAAACAAGAAAGTACCGTGCTAGACCAAAACACAACCGGGCAGTGGACCATATCGTATAGTAGTATAGTTGGGTAAGTTCGGGTTCGATCATAGGGAATGTGAGTTTAAGAATTATATTCAAGTGCAAGTAATTTATACAAGAAAGTAAATGTGGGGGGTTTTGTGACCGAATTGTCACGTTGCTTAAAAACTACTTTTTTAACTAAAACTAGGCAATTGTGGACTCAGGAAGAGTCAAAGTGAATTGTAGTAACTTTCGGATATTTAAAACAATACTTGCTTGGATTATGTCACTAGTGATTTCGGGGTGCAAAGTTATAACCAGTTTATATTATGCAAAAGTAAATTTACATTTAACATAGGATTAACGTTCGCCATCTCCTAATGATTCAACTTCAATTTACAAACCTATGATTTAATCTAGTAACGGACGTTCACCATGGTTACCATCTTGCATAATTAAGCCTAAAGAATCTTGCTTATTCCAAATCTACGTTCACAATGTTTGTTCAATCATTTATAGACAAATAATTGATAGTAAATTACCAATGAAAAACGTTCGCTAAATTCACTAGTTATCTACCAAATAAGCAAAGAAACTATTTTAAGCTCAATTACACAAGGGTCACGATTAAACATAAAGTTCAAGTTTCACAAGTTTATAATTCATCCAAAACGAAAGACGTTCGCCATATTCATCAACTCATACATTCTAGCTCATTTGTGTAACTAATACCAAATTTTACAACCGCAAATGATGGCTCATTCATACATCGACATACAAATGATAGGTATTTTTAATAAGCAACAAACATTCGATATAGTTGCTTAGCTAAAATACCAACAAGTTCTACCACAAACAAGCTAGTTACATACAAATTAATGGATAAATCATAAACTCAAAGCATAAATCAAACACCAAAATATACACCCCTAATCAACTAGTTAATTTATCCAAGCAAGCATACAAATCTAGCCACTAATCATAATCATATTAAAGCAAACACATATAATCATTGAAATCAAAGGAAACATAGTTATATTCGAATAAAAATGCAAACCGAGTGATTACAATGTTTGGATGATGATTCTTTGTAACCAAATGGTTTAAGATGATTAGAGATCTTCAAAATGATGAAAAATGAGTCAAGGAACCCTAAAATCGCCCATGGGGCTGCTGGTTTTCGAAGTGATAAAAGTTAGGTGAGATATGAGGAAGAAAAGGTTTTTAAAGGGTCAAAAAGTGCTCTGCCGACACTAGAACCCGGCTGCTAAAAACCCCTACCCGGCTGCTCCTCTAGGCTTAAAATGAAGGATTTTTTCTGTTACCGATTTTTGAAAAGAACCCGGCTGCTTCCCTATAGAACCCGGAGGCTTCTCCTACTTTTCAGCAGACCATATTTTTCTGATTTGTAGATCTCTGAAATACGAACGTTTGGCCGCTTGAATCACCTCAATCCGAGTTCGTATGAGGGAGATATGGCCAAAACGGTGCAGCATAGCCAAATCTGAAAACTCTTTCATCTTTTCATCTTTTCTTCCTCAATCTTTAACCTTAACACACGAGATCAATTTCAAACTAAATAAGTACCGAAAGTTCATGAAATTGACTAGAAACAAGAACAAAAAAGATGATATCGCGAGAGATAAACATATACTAATCGAGCGATATCAGAGACCGACAGACGGAATCTGAATATTGTATCCTGCCTGAAAACTAGAAAATATCTGCGAAAAGGGTATCAAGCCATCTTTGCACATGTAACGGAGAAAAAGTTGGAGGAGAAGCGACTTGAGGATGTTCCAATCATGCGGGATTTCCCGGAAGTCTTTCCTGAGGATTTGCCCGGACTTCCGCCACCTAGATAAATTGAATTTCAAATCGAACTTGTGCCAAGGGCTGCACCCGTGGCACGAGCCCCGTACCGTTTAGCACCATCCGAAATGCAGGAGTTGTCTAACCAATTACAGGAACTCCTGGGCAGAGGATTTATTCGACCAAGTTCCTCGCCTTGGGGAGCTCCGGTCTTATTCGTGAAAAAGAAAGATGGATCTTTCCGCATGTGTATCGACTATCGAGAGCTGAATAAGCTAACCATAAAGAATCGGTACCCGCTTCCTAGAATCGATGACCTATTTGACCAGCTCCAGGGATCGAGTGTTTACTCAAAGATTGATCTACGGCCAGGTTATCATCAACTCCGAGTCCGCGACAATGATATCCCAAAGACAGCTTTCCGAACTCGTTATGGGCATTACGAATTCCAAGTGATGCCTTCGGTTTAACCAACGCACCGGCCGTATTCATGGACCTTATGAATCGGGTGTGCAAACCATATCTTGACAAATTCGTCATTGTGTTTATCGATGATATCCTGATTTACTCTCGCAATGAACAGGAACATGCTCAACATCTGGGAACCATTCTAGGACTCCTTAGACACGAAGAGTTATATGCCAAATTCTCTAAGTGTGAGTTCTGGATTCGAACCGTTCAATTCCTCGGACACGTGATTGACAGCCAGGGAATTCATGTTGATCCCGCCAAGATTGAAGCAATCAAGGGCTGGGAGTCACCGACCACTCCAACCAAAGTGAGACAATTCTTAGGTCTTGCTGGTTATTACCGTCGATTCATTGAAAACTTTTCAAGAATAGCTGTTCCCTTAACAACACTGACTCAGAAAGATAAGAAGTTCGATTGGACTGATAAACAAGAGTCAGCTTTCTAGCTATTGAAAAATAAACTTTGCAGTGCACCAATCTTGTCCTTACCCGAGGGCACCGATGACTTCGTAGTTTATTGTGACACCTCACACAAAGGACTTGGTTGCGTATTAATGCAACGGGAAAAAGTCATTGCCTATGCCTCACGACAACTAAAAATCCACGAGAAAAACTATACGACCCACGACCTCGAGTTAGGTGCTGTGGTCTTCGCATTGAAAATCTGGAGACATTATCTCTACGGTACGAAAAGCACTATCTTTACCGATCACAAAAGTCTCCAGCACATATTCGATCAGAAGGATCTACAGATGAGGCAACGTCGTTGGGTTGAGTTACTTAGTGACTACGACTGCGAGATCAAATACCATCCGGGCAAGGCAAACGTAGTTGCCGATGCCTTAAGCCGAAAAGAACGATTGAAACCCCTTCGAGTCCGAGCACTTTCTATGACAATTCGTAACGAGCTCCCTACTCAAATCCTTACCACTCAGCTTGAAGCACTCAGTGATGAAAACCTGAAAAATGAAGCCTTACAAGGCTTGGATAAACAATTCGAAATCAAACCCGATGGGACTCGATACTTCTCTAACCGGATGTGGTTACCCAAATTCGGAAACTTGTGAGATTTGGTGATGGCTGAAGCTCACAAATCTCGATACTCTATACATCCTGGTTCTGACAAGATGTATCACGACGTCAAAGGGTTGTATTGGTGGCCTAACATGAAAGCTGACATCGCCATGTACGTCAGTAAATGCTTAACCTGTTCTAAATTCAAGGCCGAACTCCAAAGACCCTCGGGATTGCTCTAACAACCTGAAATTCCTCAATGGAAATGGGAGCAAATTGCCATGGACTTCATTACCAAACTACCGAAAACTTCGAGCGGTTGCGATACCATTTGGGTGATTGTGGACCGTCTCACAAAATCTGCTCATTTTCTGGCCATCAAGGAAACTGACAAGATGGAGCGTTTGGCTCGCATCTACATCAAAGAAATTGTTTCGCGACACGGTGTACCTATCTCGATCATATCGGATAGAGACAGCCGTTTCACTTCCAACTTTTGGCAATTGTTACAGAAATCTCTCGGTACTCGTCTGGATATGAGTACAGCTTATCACCCGCAAACCGATGGTCAAAGCGAGCGAACCATCCAAACACTGGAGGATATGCTACGAGCCTGCGTAGTGGACTTCAGTACTTCTTGGGAAAGCCACTTACCGTTGTGCGAGTTCTCGTACAACAACAGTTACCATACCAGCATTATGGCTGCACCCTTCGAGGCACTCTACGGGCGTAAGTGCCGATCACCTATCTGTTGGACTGAGTTAGGAGATTCCCAACTCACGGATCCGAAAATCATTCACGAAACTACCGAGAAAATCATTGGTATTCAAAACCGGCTGAAAGCCGCACGTGATCGTCAGAAAAGCTATGCTGACGTGAGACGCAAACACCTTGAGTTCCAGGTAGGGGACAAGGTACTTCTCAAAGTGGCACCGTGGAAAGGTGTCATTCGATTCGGAAAACGAGGCAAATTAAACCCTAGATACATCGGACCATTCGAAATCCTTGAAAGGATTGGTCCAGTGGCATACCGCCTGCAACTTCCTGCCGAGCTTAGCAGCGTTCACAACACCTTTCACATTTCTAACCTGAAGAAATGTCTGTCTGACAAGACACTAATAATACCGCTCGACGAAATCCAAATCGATGATAAACTTCATTTTGTCGAGGAACCTATGGAAATCATGGACCGTGAGGTCAAGCGATTGAAACAGAGTCGTATTCCCATCGTAAAAGTCAGGTGGAATTCTAGGCGTGGCCCTGAATTCACCTGGGAACGGGAAGACCAAATGCGACAGAAATACCCACATCTCTTCCCAGACAAAGCACCTTCCGTGCACTCGAGCTAATTTCGGGACGAAATTTCTTTAACAAGGGGAGAATGTAACACCTGCCTAATTAGGATAATTAATTATGCCAAATTAATTGTAACTAGTTGTAATTAGTATGTAATAGGACTAATTACAGACTTTATTTGTATATATAAGGTGATTTATATATATATGTGTGTACTTACACGATTTGGATATATCGTGCGGATTAACCGGATGGAGACCGATACATTTTACTTGGACGTTGGTGACAAAACTTACTTAAATAATGGGAACGTATTATACTGTATAAATATATATTCGAACAGACGTTATTTCTATCATTGCGACGACATTCTGAATATTTTAGCAAAAACGTATTAAACGCGACTCAATAATTTAAATATCTCGACAAATGTTTTTATAATTAATTTCAAGGTATTTTTATTTGAATACTCCAGTTACATTTTTAAAGATATAACCGTTTGGTTAAATACTAAAAACGAGCAATCAACCAATTAGAACGCGGAGTAAATATTGCATTTTGGGAGTGTTTTCCCCTCGTTTGCTCTTTGGGATCAGCCAAACCCCCCCTCTCCCTCACCTTCCTCTCTTTCATTTTCATTACTCAAAACACACACACTCTAAAAACTCTCTCAACCCAATCCACACCAAAAATTTCGGATTTACAAATCAACCCACGAAATTCATATTTTCGGAATCACCATCACGAGAGGAACAAGATTAACAAAGGCACCATACTCGTTTTCTTCCCCGTTAGGCTTCGATTTGCAATTGTAAGAAATTTATAAAAACTTAGATCTACTCATTTTGATGTAATATTTTGATGTTATAACGTTTACACAACTTAGTATTGTCCATATGTATGAATAAAACACGATTTTACAGCTTAGAAATATGTTAGATTTGCGTTTTTGGTCGAAAAATCGCGACAGCCGAAACTTTCTGGCTGGTGTTCATCTTTGCGACACAACGCTTGTGTCGCAAGTTGTGTCGTATAAACCATATTGTGTCGTATTTTGTGTAGTACCATTATGTCGCACCGTGTGTCGTAAACCAAATACGACACAACCCTTATGTCGCTATTGATTTAGCATCGAACGCTTATACGACACAACCCTTGTGTCGCTAAGCTCTTGTGTCGCATTCCTATGCGACACAACCCTTGTGTCGCATACCAAACTTTTATGTCGCAAATTGTGTCGCAGAAATCGGAATTTTGAAAATTTTCACTAAAATAATGTAGAAAATGTGCATTTTTCCCTCCGAGCTGACTCGGCAGCTCGACCCCGACCAGGGGCTCTGCCCCTTGGACCCCGCCAAGGGGTTGCCACCCCTTGGAACCCCGCAACCAGGGGCGCTGCCCCCGGACCCCCGTCGTTCCACCACAAAATGTTCAAAAACAATAATAATACTTTGAAAATTATTATTACAACCATCACCAACGTGCCAAACATGTTTTCTAACAACAAACGATTACAAACATACGGACAAACATTGGGCATACTAGTTGTGTACAACTAAACGAAACGTCTTGCGGGACACATACTTACATAACCTCATATGTTTAGACATTTGAAGGTTACGGGTTCGGAGAACCTACTTGCTTTACTTACTACTTGCTATTTGCTACTGCTTACTACAAGACTCAGGTGAGTCTTACGGCCCCACTTTTACTGTTTTATCTTATTGGGGGAGAAACATGCTACTACTTTTCCTTGAACACAAGTACTAAAACTGTTTACTATACCAAACGGAATTGCATGAGTTATTTACAGTCTACAGAAGTCTCTCCATCATATATCGTTAGTTATGGACTTAAGCGCGAACACTAGTTAATGGATCCATTAGGGAAATGACCCTCCCCACCCGGGGTAGTAGCGCTACCACGAACCGTTCTGTATAAACGGGCGACTATTATTCGTTACATATGCTTGCTCAGCTACGAGCATGTCACGGGAGCAATTTATTACTTACGGGTTAAGCTTCGATTATGAGCCTCATGGCAACGGTATAACTTACTTACTTCCATTTGCTGGATTGCAAATACTGGTTTTACATTTGCTGGGTTGCAAATACTAGTTTTACATTTGCTAGATTGCAAATACTGATTTTTCGCCTTCGGGTACTACTGATGAAATCTTGTGTTCAAAACTGATATTACTTACAAACCTGTGAGATTCACCAACATTCGTGTTGACCTTTTTAGCATGTTTTCTCAGGTACCCAGACGGAGTAGGATTACTCCAGGACTTTAGCTAGAGTCGCATGATTTCAACACAACTGCATTAACGGAGATTCTTAGCATTATCTTTTGTATATTTCGATTATGTAATAGAATCTCCCGCTATACGCGTGGACTCTAGGAAACTACATTATTGTATACGAAAACACTAAGTTTTCAAACATTATATCTATGGGAATGTAACTAATTTACAAACATTGCATATAGATGTCGTTTGCTTTATCTTTGTGCTGTGATATTTGATTAGTAGCACCCCAAAACTTGCTTCCGCCAAACAGTGAATTTGGGGGTGTTACATCATCCTAGAGGAATCAATGTTTCGTAAACATGTTCACTCGATGATATCACATTATCTAATGTTTTATTATTATGTCCTAATTAATTATCTAATAATTCACATATTATTTCATTCAATCAACAAAATAAATAAGGACATAAATAAAAACATATAATATAGTGTCATAGCCTTGCCACAATCTAAGTATGGTTTCCATGAGCCAACACGGAAACCAAGGGTCAACCTAAGGGACAAACATGACACGTGGTTAGAAATCTTGATCTTCGTGCTCCCACTAGCTTCAACGACTCCTCGTGACATCATGGAACCGAAAGACTCCTTTTGGTTGCTTCGCTTCTTTTGGACTCCATCTTCTTTTGTATTACATTTTACAAATGAAATTTGAAAAATACATTTTACATAAAACTAAGACTACCTTTTACATAAAATAAAATTGCAAAAATGGGGTTGTAAATGACACGCAGGTTTCCCCTTAAACCAAAAGAAAAATTACAGTACAACCAAAATAAACACAACCACGCAGTTCATACATTAGGTCAAATTTTGGCTCGGCTATGGTCACAACACATACAACAATTATAATCCAAATTATAAAACTATAATGGAAACTTAAACTATAGTTTGCTTAGGGCGTTTAATTGGATACATGCATTATCTAATAAACGCACCTATTCAAGACACACAAACTACAAGTTCCATTATATTTACATTATCTTTGTGATATCGCGTAAAAAGTCACGTTTTTACCACCGATATCTCTCTCATTCTGGATCAATACTTGGAATTTGGACTCGAACAACGCACAAATCAGTGATAATATGCTAAGAAGATCAAAACAAGGTTACACGAGCAAAATCAAGCAAAATGACCAAAAAACGAAGATTCCACGCACGTTTGAAGATTCGATGCATCAAAACGAGATTTCAAGACAAAAGTGCCCATCACCAACATCCATCTCATCCAAGATGTTCATTTTCAAATTACGAATCCAACAGAAGAAGAATCAACAAAAAACGGACAAAGAATGAAGATTCTACGTACGCCGGAAGATCCAAACGATTCGTATGAGACATCCAAAGATGGGAGACATATTTTTGGGATATCTTTTCATAAAAGTCTTCGTTTTTAGATTAAAAATCCAACGCAAAAAGAATAAACGCAAACGGACATGTAACGAAGAAAACACGCACGAATTAAGAAATGAGGCAACAAGCGACGAACCGGGGCGGGTGGCAGCCACCAGCCGCCGGCAAGCCACCCACCGCCACCGGCCACTTGTAGGGCGGCGCCGGCCACCTCCCCCTATCCCGTTTCCGCTTTTTGGTCCTTGCATGTACCCGGTGCCACACCTTTACGCGCTTTAGTGTACCCGGTGCACCACCTTTACGTGCTTTTTGGTACCCGGTGCACCACCTTTTCCACCTTTTGCTAATGTGTGCCTTCAATTGCTAAAATGCACCAAGACTCACCTATAAATAGGAGGCATAGGGTTCATTTGAAAAGACACCATAACACACACAAGAATACACCACAATTCACCTCATACTTTCTTTTATTTCTTTGTAATTTTAATTCTTCCTAGTTAATTAGACTAGCTAGTTAACTAATCAAGGAAGATTTGTACGGAGATGCTCCGGGACGCATTTTAGCTTCGAGTTATTTGTACACCTTTCTAGGTTTTAATCTATCTATCATATTTAAGTATGTTTGTTCTTTATTTTATAAGTTTAAATATGCATGTTAGAATTGCCATGATTAATTAGATAACTCAATTGTCTGCTATGATAGTCGTTTAGAAAGTGCTAAAAATGTGATTATGCGGTATGTTATGAGATTGCGGATAGTTTACATTACAAATAGATATAGGAATTAAAGCTTTATTGTTTATCTGCCCAACTCATGTTGTGACTAAAACCTTATCCAAAAATGAACATAGCTAACTCATAGGGTATAGGTCACTTAGTTATACTATGTTAGATTGAATCATTGAGCTCGGCATGGCCGGTGTTCTCTAGACCAAAATAGGATCTAAGAGACACGGAACATGGGAATAGAGGTAGATTAAGATTAAATTCATATAGACAATATTTTTGAGACAACATTTGGAATATCCTCAACTTAGATAATACTTTTGTATGCTTATATTGAACTGTTGCTTTGATCGTCTTATTGCATGTTCTTTTATGATTGTTGCCTTAGGATCATCATGATAATGAAATATAAACGGCACTAATTATCGTGAAATAATATGACGGCCCCTATTCGAATGTTCTTTGATATAGTACTAGAAACGCTTACGGCGGAGTACAAATGTATGGAAGTCAAGAACGACCGAATGTAGTTATATTATAAATCGAATAACAAACGTGTTACTTAGGTTTCCATTTGTAGTATAAATCATCCCGGTTTTGTTGCATCCCTGAGCAATGTTGATAACTCGTACGAATAAGTGATGACATATTATCCGGCCGCCTAGACCAGTTGGCCCAACCTATTCCGGTGAGGATAACCCTCGTTCATAAGATTGTTTATTCAACAAACTATGCCATGATTCAGACATCTCTGACGACCGAGATTGGGGAATAGGATTCGAGATTAACTGTCGGATAATGTGGGTGTACATTTGAGAGAACTTTCGGTGTATGCTTTATTATATTCTGCAATCCACGTGACATTCTATTTGCCTGATTGTGGACACCTCCGCGTTAGTCCGATAGGAGGATTGTAGTAATAGCTCACATTAACTTACGAACTTATCTTCATTAGAACTCTCCATATTTAACAACTCCTAAACCACATCATAGTAGACAATCGCTTTAATTGCTGAACGCCCGAAGTATCCTCCACATTTTAATTTACTTTAGTTTAATTTAGGATAGAAAACCCAAAACCAAAACCAACTCTTTTAACCCTAGCTAAATACATAAAAGTTCCTAAACCCCCTAGTTTCAATTTGTCATGCTCTGAAGAACGATCCTAGGTCATACTTGTCCTTTGCTAGCCCTTTTGATTAGCATAACAGTAACCCTAGGCCCCAGCCTTATAAAATTAAAACCCACTGCTGTGCCACGTCACCATTAGAAATTCCAACGACCGGTGCGTGGTGCAACACGTTTTTGGCATCGCTGCCGGGGAGCGTCGGCAACCGATTTTAGGAAATTAGTAACTTTAGTGTTTAGCGATCCTTTTGAAAAATTAACATCGATCAAAAGTTACCTTTTTGCCTTTAGCTTAGTTTTAGTTTAACCACTTTTGACCAATTATGACAACACCTTACTTTGATTGGACCAACCCCACACCAAATGAGTCTTTAACCCAACTTTTAGCTGTTTCCTCACCTACAAACCACTTACCTTACTCAAAACAATCTTTATCAGATTTTATGTTTGAACAAAACGTTATAAACAAAAGAGTAACCGGATTTCAAGATAACATTGACGCCATGATAAAAATTTCAGAAATATTAATTTCTAACATGGAATCTATTATGAAAAACTTAAGTTTTATTGAGGAAAGTACGTCGGTGATCACTAATGACACCACTCATCCACCAAGTGATGATGTGTTAATCGTGACTAGAGGAGGAAAAGTAACCAAAGTTGATCCACCACCACCAGATAACACCCCCGAAAACACTTCTTTGCCTACACCTACACCTAGTGAAAATGTGTCAATTGACATCCCCGTCACAATACCTGACCCATCACCAGCCAAAACTCCAGATAACTTACCTCGAACGAGAATACCTTATCCTGGTAGACTTAAAAAGGAAAAGCAGGAAGCCCAATTCGGTAGATATCTGGAAATATTTAAAAGCCTACACTTAAATGTTAGATTATTAGATGCTTTAGTAGAAATGCCCTCGTGTGCCAAATTCTTTAAAGAACTCCTTTCAAACAAAGAAAAACTTAGGCAAATAGTTAGTTTACCCTTGAATGCTGAATGTTCATTAATTGTACAACATGGTCTCCCACCTAAATTAGGCGATACTGGACATTTTACTATACCTTGTTTCCTCCAAGGAATTCAAATTAGTAACGCCTTAGCAGACCTAGGTGCTAGTGTTAATCTTATGCCTTATTCCCTCTACAAGAAATTAGGATTAGAAGACCTATTACCTACTCGTATGACTATCCAGTTAGCTGACAGATCAGTTAAACTCCCTCGAGGAATTGCTGAAGATGTCATGGTCAAAATCGATAAGTTCATTTTTCCAGTAGACTTTATTGTCATGGACATAGAGGAAGACACCCATATCCCGCTCATCCTAGGCAGACCATTCCTAAATACTGCCAAGGCTGTAATTGATGTTAACGAAAAATCTTTAAAATTGAGAGTTGGGAAAGAGGAGGTCACCTTTAATGTCGATCGATTAATGAAGCAACCTCTGGAAGAGGACCTTGGTTTGTGTGATAACATGCAGGACATTTTTGATGAACATCTCCACGAAGTACTAGCACTATCCAGCCAGAATCCGATACCCAACACCATAATCACGGTTCGAAAGCTATATAATGAGGACCCTGGGCTGCATTCCGCAATTGCTTCGCCAACATCATCCGACGAACTACTATTTCCACTGTTTGAAAAGAAATTTCCTCACACCGATGGCAAAACAATCGCTGTTCTATTAGGATGCGGTACACCGATACCTTGGCTAAAAAGAGATAAACCCATATTCAATGAACCAAACCCATTTCCTCCGATTAGAGAAATCCTAGATTCATTCAAAGGAATGAGTGCTGAGCCACCATCATTTGAGCTGCAATTAGCCAACCAACCCGTATCACTACCATTTTCAAACCCTGAAATCACCATAAACAAATCTTCATCCGCTCAATTCCAAAAATTCCAATTCACTGACGACGGAGAAATCATCATCACCAGAAATGACGAAGCATTCTCATCATCAGTCAACAAGTACGAGCTGAAGATGGACGAATTCTCGAATAAAACCGAATGGGTTGAAATAGCATCAATCTCCATATCTGAACCAGAGACAGACGAGGCTCCATTCCAAGCTGAATACGAGAAGTTGAATAGAGACGAGATAGCTAGAATGAAGCCGTCTATCGAAGAGCCACCAAACCTGGAATTAAAAGAACTACCACCTCACCTTGAGTACGCTTACCTCCATGGAACATCTCAACTCCCGGTAATAATATCAAAAGAGTTAAAACCCGAGGAGAAAGCTCAACTCATTAATGTTCTGAAATAGCACAAGAAGGCAATTGCATGGAAAATTTCCGACATACAAGGAATTAGTCCAAACTATTGCACGCACAAGATCCTCATGGAAAACGATTTCAAACCATCTGTACAAAGGCATAGAAGGGTAAATCCTAAGATTCAGGACGTGGTCAAACAAGAGGTTATCAAACTCTTAGATGCTGGATTGATTTACCTAATATCTGACTCACCTTGGGTTAGCCCTGTTCAAGTCGTCCCAAAAAAAGGAGGAATGACGGTCATTACAAACGAAGAAAATGAGCTTATACCAACTCGGACGGTTACCGGTTGGAGGGTTTGCATCGATTACCGAAAGTTAAACGCAGCAACTCACAAGGATCACTTCCCGCTTCCGTTTATTGACCAAATGCTCGAAAGGCTATCGGGAAATCAATTCTACTGTTTCCTTGATGGTTTTTCCTGATATATTCAAATCCCGCTCGATCCGAAAGACCAGGAGAAGACAACGTTCACGTGCCCTTACGGAACATTTGCATACCGACGAATGCCGTTTGGATTATGCAACGCACCTGCAACATTTCAGAGATGCATGGTTGCAATTTTCCATGACATGATTGAACAATGCATGGAAGTCTTTATGGACGATTTCTTTGTCTTTGGAGACTCTTTCGCATCATGTCTATCCAACCTCGATAGAATGCTCGCCAAGTGTGAAGAATCAAATCTCGTGTTAAATTGGGAAAAATGTCACTTTATGGTGAAGGAAGGAATAGTTTTAGGACATCGAATATCAAAGTCAGGAATCGAAGTAGACAAAGCAAAAGTCGAAACCATTGCCAAACTTCCACCACCAACCAACGTCAAGGCCATTCGAAGTTTTCTAGGACATGCTGGGTTCTACCGCCTTTTTATCAAGGACTTCTCCAAGATTTCTCGACCTATCACCCACCTTCTAGGAAAAGACATCAAGTTTGTGTTTGACAAGAACTGTATGAAGGCTTTCAACTACCTGAAAAAGGAGCAAACCAATGCACCAATCATGGTCGCTCCAGATTGGAGTCTACCATTTGAGATCATGTGCGAAGCTAGTGACTTCGCAGTTGGGGCAGTTCTAGGTCAAAGGAAGGATAATCACTTTCGACCAATCTATTACGCTAGAAAAACACTTACAGATGCTCAAGAGAACTATACAACTACAGAAAAAGAGCTGCTAGCCGTAGTATTTGCCTTTGACAAATTTAGATCCTACCTAATATTGTCCAAAACGATAGTATACACGGATCACTCAGCTCTAAAATATCTCTTCAAAAAGAAAGACGCAAAGCCTAGATTGTTACGATGGATTTTACTCCTACAAGAATTCGACATCGAGATAAAAGATAAGAAAGGAGCAGAAAATGTCGCCGCAGATCATTTAAGTCGACTTGAAAATCCGTCAATGGAACAACTTGCAGAAAGAGATATCAAAGATCGATTTCCAGAAGAGCAGTTAATGAGTTTAGGAGAACAAATACAAGGCTCGCAATTCACTGACGATCCTTGTTTTCAGACATTGCCAATTTCGTAGTTGGAGGGATCACAAGAAAAGGGATGATCTCATCGCAAAGACAAAAATTCTTCCGCGACGTCAAGCATTACTTTTGGGATGATCCATATTTGTTCAAGGTCTGTCCCGACCAAATAGTAAGAAGATGTGTCGATGGGAAAGAAGCCGAACACATACTCCACCAAAGCCATCACGGACCCACCGGAGGACACCATGCAGCTAATCTGACAGCAAAGAAAGTTTACGACTCTGGATTCTACTGGCCTACCATTTTCAGAGATGCACAAGACTTGGTGAAACGCTGCGATATTTGCCAAAGGTTTGGAAATATCACAACGCGTAACGAAATGCTGTTGACGAATATCCAAGCATGTGAAATATTTGACATATGGGGATTCGATTTCATGGGACCATTTCCAAAATCTTACGGAAAAGAATACATTCTAGTGGCTGTCGATTACGTATCCAGATGGGCTGAAGCTCAAGCCTTTCCAACAAATGACTCAAGAGTCGTAACCAAGTTCTTAAAACAGCTATTCTGTCGGTTTGGAACACCTCGAGCGATCATCAGCGATCGAGGCACGCACTTTTGCAATACTCAGTTTATGAAACTATTGCAACAATATGGTGTTACCCACAAGACCTCTACGGCCTATCACCCGCAGACGAATGGGCAAGCAGAGATTACAAACCGGGCACTAAAAAGGATCTTGGAATGAACAGTTGGTCAACACAAGGAGAGATGGGTAGATAAGCTAGACGATGCTTTATAGGCATTCCGGACAGCTTATAAAACGCCATTAGGAATAACCCCCTATAGGCTCGTTTATGGAAAAGCATGTCATCTCCCAATTGAACTCGAATACAAAGCTTACTGGGCACTAAAGAACTGTAGTTTAGATCCCACTATAACGGGAACGCACCGGAAAATGCAACTGAACGAACTAGCGGAGTTAAGGGATCAAGCTTATGAAAGCTCCTACAAATTTAAGGAAAGAACTAAGTTGCTCCACGATTCAAAGCTCCGTCCCACACGCTTCAATCCAGGTGATAAAGTTCTACTCTTTAACTCCCGATTTAAGAAGTTTTTTGGTAAGTTCAAAATGCGATGGAGCGGTCCATTCACAATCTCTAAGGTATTTCCTTATGGTGCCGTCGAACTCGAGGTCCCAGACGGAAATTTCAAAGTAAACGGTCACCGTTTAAAACACTACGTAGAAGACTTTCCCTCAACCGAGGAAGTCTATAACTACGAATCACCCTAATAGAATAGTAGGTATGAAAGAGTCAAGCTACGAGACTCGATAAACAAAGCGCTCTTGGAAGGCATCCCAAGCCTATCTTATATTTTCAGTATTGATTTTCTTTTACTTTTGTGTTTGATCTAAACCATTTTTCTATGCAGTACCTCGCCTTATGAAAGACTAATGATTATAGACCATTAACCTTTTGTATTTTGCAGGATGAGTTCGCAGTCAGCCAGAGCATGAGCCCCCAGTCAGAGACGCTCACGTGCCATGTATCACTCCCGGAGTTCATCACCGGGTAGTAGCATGAGAACCGTTAGGGGATCACAGTCACCGCCACCTCGATTGGATGAGATTTTGGCAGACTTAGTGGAGGTGGACGTGCAGGAGACATTCCTATTACGTTCCATCCACACCAGGTTACCTTCATCTCGCCGATCAGAGGGACAGACCGCAGGGACCTCCAGAGTACCCATCTTTGAGCATGGGGTGACTACTGCGGACCCTGCTGTCACTTGGTCGATACTGAGAGCCCTCGAGGTCCAGTACACTGCCATCACTGAGATCCACACTGCTCTGGGCTTTCTCTCCACGCCCGTGTGCCCCTTTCAGATGGGACCTGATCCTGCTCCGTACATTCCACCGTGGGACTTATTCCCACCTTGGAGCATGACTGCGCAGGACCACCCCACTTTTATGGACCCACTAGAGGAGGAGACTGATGCACTAGATGCTTGGATTCACGATCCAGAGGATGGTACCGCATCTCTGGTCTATACCATCGAGGAGTCATTGTTCCAGCTGAAACGGTCGTTACGCAACAGCTGCAACGGTGTAGTTTTGAATTTATGATTGCCGGAAACTAAACCTTCCGAACAACGTACTGATACTAGGTACGAATACCTGATACTAGTAAGTGGCAAGGATGATCCAGGGTCGTTCCTCACGACGGTAGAATTGAAACAGAACTCACTCAGATAACTTTGTAATTAAGCTGGGTTTCGAATAGTTGGAAAGGTTTGTATTTGGTTTTCTAATTTATTAAACTAATAAAACATAAAATAAAAGGGAAGCTAGCATATTTGCAACACTTAAGGATGACGGAGACGTGGCTCACCATGATGTTCAATATGGGGCACATCTAGGTAGCAGACAAATAAACTATAGATGTAAACACTAGGACCCTACTTCTTTAGATAGATTCTAAATCAGTATGTCACTGAGTACCTAGGCTATCGTGATTCTGATCAGAACAGGCTGCTCAACCCCCCTCACCTGTCTTTTTGGAGACAGTGACCCTTAAAGGGTGCAGGAATAAGGTAACAGACTGCCCATTGGGTTATTCTGACCGTTCTTAACACCTAAGTCTAAATGTTATTATCTAAACGTGTACTGATCATTATCCTTGTATTCTAAACTATCAGTTTTGTAGAGTCCTGGGGTTTTAAGAATCCTGAACCACTGCTGGGCTTGACTTTCATCTCTAGACTCATTCCTTACGTTTGATTACTTTAATTACTTCTGTCATGATCTAGACTCTCCTTTGCAATCAGTCATTCAGCCCTAGGAACACCAGCGGTGTACAATGCATACTCATTCCACAGCGTACCACCCTAGGAACCGTTCACGATGTACTTCACTTAAACAATTTCCACAGATCCTCGTAACCAGGGATATGATTGCGGTGTACTAAGATATTTCCACAGCTTTTATCCCTAGGTACAGGTACGGTGTACTATGCCGAAGTGTTTCCATAGCTTCAGTTACAGGGGTCGAAAGACGGTGTACTGTAACATTTCCACAGCTATACTGGTTCCTAGGCCATATTCTAGGGTCTCTAGGTAATCCACAGTGTTGGCACAGACGACTTTTCCGGGGCTTTCACGTTGGTGGTTCCAAAGCTATACCCAGTTTTTATGCCGAGTGACGGACACGGCTTTGTACTATAACACAGATAACATATCTACCGTAACTTAGGCCTACAGCTAAGGTGATAGTCACGCGAAGGACTGGAAAGGGTGATCCATAACTAAGTCTAGATACATGATAAGTTTAGACAGATACAGAGTTTAACAATTCCATTAATCATACCTAATCATGGCAAACATACAAGAAACTACTCACAAAGCATGGCAATAAACATTTCCAACATTAATAAATCACAAACATCAAACAAGTACATTATGACAAATTAGTATAAGAAAGGATAGATATTACCGGTAAATAAATGCGAGCAGAATAACACTTGTATTTCTCCGAATAATATCCCAAGTATTACAAATGCTAGCTTCTACGAATTACATTACATAGCTACTCCTAAAGCGATGGATTCTCTCCCTAATCTTCTAACTAGTTTCTAGAGAGAGAAACTAGAGAGAGAGAGACTAGAGAGAGAACCTAACTACCTACTATTTCTCCTCTAACTCCTAAGAGTAGTGCTAGAGAGAGAAAGCTACTAATTATTCTAGTGATAGATGAATGAGTATTGAAGTGTGAATTGTTGGTGTAGAGTGTATTCAAAATGATGAAATGAGGCTTGTATATATAGGCAACGCACAACCGTATCCGTAGACCGTATCCAAACCTTCAAATGCACAACCGTATCGCAAACCCGAATAAAAACCTGATTTTTATTGCCCAAACGCACGATACGGTTGAGCTAGGGCAAATACGGGAGAACTGGAGCAAATACGGTTGAGCATAGGGTGAATACGGGAGAGCACAGGCCGTATACGGCTATGCTAGGCCGTATACGGTCTAGCTAGGCCGTATAAGGTCTGTGCTAGGCCGTATACGGTCTAGTTTGGCCGTATACGGTCTAGTTCTCCCTTATCCTGATTCCTCGGTTCTTCGTTTCTTCGTTCGGGCGTAATTTCTTCATCCGATGTCCGTTTTGAGCGTTCTTTATATCCCTGAAATCGTAATTGAAAAACGAAGACAATGAGATAAGTTAGAGGTCCTAACTCTATGTCTTGCTCAAAAAGTGCTAGAATACGTTAACCGGAAGATTCAATGATTGTTTGTGCTCTGTTTTACTCATTTTTAGGTTGTTTTTGTTGATTCTTGAAACATTGTCTATATTTTAGCCCTCTTGATGAAATGTGACATTTAAGTTCATATTCAAGTGTTTTCATTAATAATAGGGCTAAAATGGTGAGATAATGACGCACAAAAATATGACTTTTTGCGTGTCATCAAATATCCCACACTTAGACTTTGCTTGTCCTCAAGCAAAACTCAAAATTCTCACTTGCTTTTTAGGAAAAGATATTTTGAAAACACGAGTTTTATTTTTGGGGTGAGTCAAAATGTATTAAAAACAACCATCTCCATATACAAGCAACATATCCTGGAAATAAGAGAGAATAAGGTATTCCTTTCAGAGGCATAAAATGACTTTCTTAGGCATGCTTTCAATTCTCACGATCTTGGAATATACACGACTAGGCGATCTTACAAGGTGGTCACTCAATTCACTCAAAAAGTGTTTCGGGTTACCTATCAATCTAATCAAACGAAATCGCTCATAAGCCAGTCATGCAACATCCATCGTCATAGGCTTGCTTGAGAATCATATCTCCACCACTTAGGTGAGAACGGTGCTAGCTATCCCAGGACATTCAGAGTGGGTTGTAATGGCAAGTGAGGGTTACGGGGTATGGATAAGTGGGAATTTTTAGTTGTTGTAAAGGGTTTTGCTTATCTTAGGACTTCCAAACTTTTGAAAAACATTATTTAAACAACCTTTTTAATGAAAACAGAAATGGATAACAGTAAGGGAAGAAGGTAGCTATTTTGACTTCTATCTTTTGAAAATACACAATGGAATTTATGTCTTTTACAAGAGCGGGAATTTTCGAGAGATTCGAAGCACTTAGCTTTATTCTATTTTCTTTTCTTTTTCTTTTGTTTCTATTTTTGGGCTTTTCTAGGAGTTTTATTTTGTTTCTTTTTTTTCTTTTGCCCTTTGAAATCCTTTTCTTTCTTTCATCTTTTTCATGACTTTGCATTTACTTGGTGTCAAGTTTACACCATAGATTCTCAACTTTTGATTTTTATCAAGGGAACGCACGTGAGAGATTTTGAGTAAACGCCAGTATTTGTGATTTGGAGTGAAAGCAAAAAGGACATTTAAATGACATTTTCCACAAGTTTAAAATTTCTAAGATAAGATTTTTGGTGGGTGTGGAATAAATGGGTTAAGATTTAAAGGGTTTTGAAAGAAACGAACAGGCTAAGGCTCAACAGGGTTATCTAAGTGGATCGTCAACACTAAAGATGAGTGTTGGAAGGGTTTTGGGCTTGAAGAGATATGATAGAAAGGGGTTAAATCCTAAGGAATGTCAAGGTCATCTAACTGCACCTATACCGCGTACGGTACTCTACCAATGTGGTCTCGAAGTGCATACCAGGAGCAAGTTCTAATTCCAGATGCATGCATCGGCACACTCAAACAAACGAATAGTGAAGCATTAAAGATGAATGCTTATAGTGGCTCAAGATACCTCACTGCAAGTTTTTGGGTATGTTTGTGCCTAGCCATGCGATGCCCCTCTTAGATTATCATTTAGACCTAAGAAATTCCTATCTTATTTACTCTTAATTTCCAAAATACCCTACTCATATATGAAAATGCTCCTTCTTAAGACATTTTAACTCAAAAATTTTTGAAATTTTTTAGCAAAAGTGAGTTTTTTAAATAAATTGAGGAACATTTTCCGAGTTTGCTTTTGGAAACAAGAATCTAATAAGCAACCTAAGGTATTCTATACCGCTATCCCACACTTAGAGGAACATTGTCCCTAATGTTCTCTTGAGTTGGGATTTGAGAAAAATCCCACACTTAGAGTTTGAACATATTGGAAAATGTTACTCAAGTGTTTATTTTGGGCTAGAATCCCACACTTAGTGATAAGCTTAGGATATGGTATAGATTACTTTGATAAAAATAGAACAAAATGATCATATCAAAACAAGGATAAGAACGAGGAAACTCCCCTATATGACTACGGCATTGAGCTAAGCATCTGAAAAGTAGACTGCTTCGGCACCAGTGTATGTTGGCTCAGACTCCGTCTTCATGAAGTGCACTCGAGCTCAAGCGGTATACTCATCATTCAAAACCATCCACCAACTTCTCTCAAGCATAACTCAGACTAAATGGATAGATTGTAGAAAATGAAGTGATAACATAATCAGGATGCAGGTAGAATCAACCAAGATGCACCAAATGCTTGATAGAGATAACGGTCGAGGATTCTAATCATCGTGAGCCACTGATGTAACTTAACAGCTTATGATGATTTGAAAGTGCTGAATCCTATGGCCCTAATCGCCTATCACCAAAGATCTTCTCCGACGAACTGATGGAATGAATGTAATGTTGTTCTTGTCAGACGAGATCTCCAGCTTCCATTTCCATCCCGTCTTTAATCTCTTGATATCCAATCCTTGATCAGCTTATATTCCTAAGGTTTAGCAATGAATACTTTATAAGCTGGAAAATACTACTAGCGTTGCGGTGGTTCATGATCCCTACTGGTGGAAATGATAGGTATGATGGGTGGATGGGTGGGTGGATGTGGTTATAGTGGTAATGGTGGTTGCAGGTTCCATGAAATGCTCTACTAGCAACCAAGGATGTGGTAAGGCATGGTTGGGTTTGTGGAATATGTGGGAACATATGGTGAATATCGAGGTTATCTGCGTGATGAACAATTCTGGAAGGGGCTAGAACGTGATCATCTTTTGTCTCCTAAAGATATATCATTTCCCTAAGCAATGCTCCAAAATTTCCAAATTTAATGAACGATAATGCTCCCCTTGTCATTTCTCCATTATACTCAAAGATTCTCCATCCATAGGCGCTAATCCCTGTCTGCTAGACATTTGTACAAACAAGAGAGCAGACAAATATAATCTAATAGACATGTGGTTATTCTCTAGGTCATAGACTCACTGGTTTTTTGAAAGATTTTTTAAAAGTGAAGGTTTTTTGAAGAAAACAAACCAGTGTATGACTTCGAGTCTAATCACATATTAAAAGTGTTAGCCGCCTACAATTTTCTTTCAGCATAAGCAATAGATATGGAAATACAAGTAGATTCAGTTAATCAGGTAGCCAAGTATAAAGATTTCCAAAGCACATATTTTTTTAAACGAGTTCAAGCATAATACACACATGGACATACAAATCATGTTATAAGGCATTGAAAGATCTCATGTATGTTCATAGAAATATATGTAAGTACCTCAAATGCTCGAAATATGAGAGTGGTGTTTATGATGACTAAGCACCTAGATAACCAAGTCGCTAGCAGGGTTCCATGTTTGCAGATGCAGAGAACTTTAGATAACAGTGGAACAGATATAGCAATGAAATCCAAACAAGTGGGAGAGGGAAAGTTTCAGGTTTTTAGCAAAAGATTGACTTTAAAGTTCAAAACTGTGACTTCAGTGAATATGAAATTTAAGTTCCAAGTCATTTTTGAAAATCATTCCCTTTTTGTTCACATAAACTTAAAAGAAATTTTAAACATGCTTTTAGGGTTTCATTTTCTACTTATTGGGGTTAGTTAACTATTACTGATACTAAGTTAGACACGGGTTGCCTCCCGAGAAGCGCTTGTTTTTGTTCGAGTCTCGAGCCTGACTCTAGCTCTATTTCTCAGACGATAACGGTTTACTTGCATCCATCAGTAGATGCAAGTGAAAGTATTGGCGCATACCTATATAGTTAAAGCAAGTTATTCCTAGGGTATGTCCAATAAGATGAGAAGGTGCGTAGAAGTGAGTGATTCGTTTTACTTGAGGTATAATAAATCTCTCAACTTCTTGCACTTTCTCAGTTTGGATGGGTCGGTCAAAGAGATTCTCATCACTCCATGACGTATACGTCATTATGTAGCGGAGAGATGGTTTGTAGGGAGATCTTGACGCAGAACCCACCTTACTTCCTATGGTCTCTTGGTTGATGATAATGTTGTACTTTGGGCATGGAGGTGGGACAGAGTCCATTGACGTCTCCAATCTTGTAGCAACATTCTCATCAACTACTTGGGAAACTGGTATGTCTAAGGCAACAGATGGTTCAACTAGATCAAGGGGTGATACATCCTGAGAGATATGTGGGATATCATCGACCACAACTTGTTGTGGGATAGTATCAACCACAACTTGTTGTGGGATAGTATCAACCACATCTTTTTGAGTTGGGATGAGATCATTTCTTAGAGTCGGTGCACATTCCTCCAATCCTGAATCTTCCTTGTATATCTCCACCTCCGGTTTCTCCATTTCTATCTCCTCGTCTACCTCGTCAAACTCGTCACCCTGGCCAGTAGTTTCGAGTTGCAATGGTTCAGAGAGCTCCTCTAGAATGAACTCTTCGTCGGTCTTGGACGTTGATAGGTTAAGAGTGGGTGGAAGTGAGGGTTTGTTAGGTGTGGGAGTTGAAGAAAGTTTGCAACCAGACTCATGAAAATGAAAGTCTGTGTCAAGTGAAGTAGATGTGGTGTGTGTGTTCATATCATCTTCCTGCAGCCTAAAGTTGGTTCTATCTTGATTCTCATTTCCCTTACTACTTACTTGTTTTCGTATTTCAGACAGCTTATTAGAACTTCTTCTAAGCATGTCTTCTTGTTCTTTTAGTAATTGTTCAAGTGAGTTAGAAGAGGGTGAGAAAGTAGCATTACTGCTGAGAAAGGTCAAAGACGTATCTCTCAAGTCAAAACTCTCGTACGGTTGAGGTTCAGATACAGGGTAAGATGAATATGGGTAGACTTCGAGTGGTTTAGGATAGTAAGGTTGGTATTGATTTTGGAAAGCGTGAGGGTCATATTGATTTTGTATTTGAGGATCTAGGTACCCTACGTTATCCACATAATTCCTACTATACCCTTGGCATTCGTTATCTAAGTGGGAATCACTTCTGCATCTATCTTGAACAAGACTATTAAATTGATCTATTAGTTGTTGTATATTTGCCATTACCCAATTTTTTAGAAAAGACGACACACGAAGAAGGTTTAAGAATTAAAGTTGTAGTATGGAGGGAAGTTATTCTAAGCTACACTAAGTTAACTAAACTACGCTAATCTACGGGCATAAAGTAACTTCGGATAGGGATGGTGAGTCCCAATCCAAAAGGATCTCTTAAAAACTAAATTTGTCTAAACAAGCACCAAATCGTACTACCGTCCCCGACAGCGGCGCCAAAAACTTGTTACAGCTGAAACGGTCGTTACGCAACAGCTGCAACGGTGTAGTTTTGAATTTATAATTGCCGGAACCTAAACCTTCCGAACAACGTACTGATACTAGGTACGAATACCTGATACTAGTAAGTGGCAAGGATGATCCAGGGTCGTTCCTCACGACGGTAGAATTGAAACAGAACTCACTCAGATAACTTAGTAATTAAGCTGGGTTTCGAATAGTTGGAAAGGTTTGTATTTGGTTTTCTAATTTATTAAACTAATAAAACATAAAATAAAAGGGAAGCTAGCATATTTGCAACACTTAAGGATGACAGAGACGTGGCTCACCATGATGTTCAATATGGGGCACATTTAGGTAGCAGACAAATAAACTATAGATGTAAACACTAGGACCCTACTTCTTTAGATAGATTCTAAATCAGTATGTCACTGAGTACCTAGGCTATCGTGATTCTGATCAGAACAGGCTGCTCAACCCCCCTCACCTGTCTTTTTGGAGACAGTGACCCTTAAAGGGTGCAGGAATAAGGTAACAGACTGCCCATTGGGTTATTCTGACCGTTCTTAACACCTAAGTCTAAATGTTATTATCTAAACGTGTACTGATCATTATCCTTGTATTCTAAACTATCAGTTTTGTAGAGTCTAGGGGTTTTAAGAATCCTGAACCACTGCTGGGCTTGACTTTCATCTCTAGACTCATTCCTTACGTTTGATTACTTTAATTACTTCTGTCATGATCTAGACTCTCCTTTGCAATCAGTCATTCAGCCCTAGGAACACCAGCGGTGTACAATGCATACTCATTCCACAGCGTACCACCCTAGGAACCGTTCACGATGTACTTCACTTAAACAATTTCCACAGATCCTCGTAACCAGGGATATGATTGCGGTGTACTAAGATATTTCCACAGCTTTTATCCCTAGGTACAGGTACGGTGTACTATGCCGAAGTGTTTCCATAGCTTCAGTTACAGGGGTCGAAAGACGGTGTACTGTAACATTTCCACAGCTATACTGGTTCCTAGGCCATATTCTAGGGTCTCTAGGTAATCCACAGTGTTGGCATAGACGACTTTTCCGGGGCTTTCACGTTGGTGGTTCCAAAGCTATACCCAGTTTTTATGCCGAGTGACGGACACGGCTTTGTACTATAACACAGATAACATATCTACCGTAACTTAGGCCTACAGCTAAGGTGATAGTCACGCGAAGGACTGGAAAGGGTGATCCATAACTAAGTCTAGATACATGATAAGTTTAGATAGATACAGAGTTTAACAATTCCATTAATCATACCTAATCATGGCAAACATACAAGAAACTACTCACAAAGCATGGCAATAAACATTTCCAACATTAATAAATCACAAACATCAAACAAGAACATTATGACAAATTAGTATAAGAAAGGATAGATATTACCGGTAAATAAATGCGAGCAGAATAACACTTGTATTTCTCCGAATAATATCCCAAGTATTACAAATGCTAGCTTCTACGAATTACATTACATAGCTACTCCTAAAGCGATGGATTCTCTCCCTAATCTTCTAACTAGTTTCTAGAGAGAGAAACTAGAGAGAGAGAGACTAGAGAGAGAACCTAACTACCTACTATTTCTCCTCTAACTCCTAAGAGTAGTGCTAAAGAGAGAAAGCTACTAATTATTCTAGTGATAGATGAATGAGTATTGAAGTGTGAATTGTTGGTGTAGAGTGTATTCAAAATGATGAAATGAGGCTTGTATATATAGGCAACGCACAACCGTATCCGTAGACCGTATCCAAACCTTCAAATGCACAACCGTATCGCAAACCCGAATAAAAACCTGATTTTTATTGCCCAAACGCACGATACGGTTGAGCTAGGGCAAATACGGGAGAACTGGAGCAAATACGGTTGAGCATAGGGTGAATACGGGAGAGCACAGGCCGTATACGGCTGTGCTAGGCCGTATACGGTCTAGCTAGGCCATATACGGTCTGTGCTAGGCCGTATACGGTCTAGTTTGGCCGTATACGGTCTAGTTCTCCCTTATCCTGATTCCTCGGTTCTTCGTTTCTTCGTTCGGGCGTAATTTCTTCATCCGATGTCCGTTTTGAGCGTTCTTTATATCCCTGAAATCGTAATTGAAAAACGAAGACAATGAGATAAGTTAGAGGTCCTAACTCTATGTCTTGCTCAAAAAGTGCTAGAATACATTAACCGGAAGATTCAATGATTGTTTGTGCTCTGTTTTACTCATTTTTAGGTTGTTTTTGTTGATTCTTGAAACATTGTCTATATTTTAGCCCTCTTGATAAAATGTGACATTTAAGTTCATATTCAAGTGTTTTCATTAATAATAGGGCTAAAATGGTGAGATAATGACGCACAAAAACATGACTTTTTGCGTGTCATCAGTCATCATCACCCACATCGGTCGTTGAGAACACAATCTTCATTGATGATGATTTCACCGACTGGGAGACGCTCTCTGGTGACATGGATTAGCTTGTAGTAGTTACTTTATTTGTGTTTAGTATTAACAAGTATTAATGGTGTTTAGTATTAACTTGTGTTGACATTTGTGTATTCTGAAGGATTTTTATTATGCAGAACTCGAAGTAGGATCTATGGAACAAGTTCATTTTAATGAGCCTGGTCCATTTCCAGCAAATTCACACACTTGAATCTGGTCCATAAAATCCAGTGGCAACGCACGCAGCACAAGGAAGTACCTCTTCTAACCTTATTTTGCTTGATTAAACACACTAAAATTCTAAGTAAAACTCTAAGTGTGGGATTATTACTCACAAATAGAGAATGACTTCGAAAATATTGACCCTCATTTAAAAATCTAAGTGTGGGATTAACCTAACTTAGAAATAGAACATTAGGGACAATGTTCTTTTAAGTGTGGGATATCAGTAGTATTGACTACTGTAGTGCAACATAAAATTTTGATCAATCTTTTTAGCAAAACTCAGATTTTCAGCAAAATTTTCAAAATTTTTGAATCATGGAAAGTCCAAAAAGGGTATTTCTGGGCAACAAAAGTTCAAAAGGTTTGGAAAAGCGACTATGACGAGCAAAACTCTTTGATAACTTTCAAACCAAGTTTCAAAACTAGCAATCGCATGACTAGGCACAAAACCACCCAAAATGAGTGAGGAATCTTGAGCCATATAAAAGCATTCACCTTTAATGCTTCACTTTTCGATTGTGAGTATGCCAATGTATGCCTTCTTAAGTTAGAACTTGTTCGAAGAATACATTTCAAAATTACAAAAATGAGCGCCATACTTGACGAAGGTGCAATTAGAGGATCTTGACATTCCCTAGAAAAAAAAAACCCTCTCGTAAAACCCCCGTTTTCAAGCCTGACCCTGCCAATGCCCATTCTCGGCATTGAAGATCATTTAGCAAACCTGTTGAGCCTTAGCCTTTTCGTTTCAAATACTCACTTCAAAACCAATCCTTCCTTTATATCTCTTGGCCATAGCCTAAGTTTCTGTTCTGTCAGAAGAATTACTGCAAGAAACACACTCAGAAGGAATCCCCAAAGGAAAAAGAATATCATCCAAAGAAGGACTCCAAAGAAAGCATAAACAATGCTGCCAAAGAAATCAAAGAGCTAAGAACCCAAAGATCATTTAAAGCCGTGGGAAAGGTTCTTCAAAGAAGAAAAAAGCTACGAAAAGAAGGCTCTCAAAGAGAGAAATCCAAAAAGAGGTATCAACTAAAACGTCAAAGATAAGTCATCACAGACAAACTCTTAGGCTATATCAAAACCCCCGATCAAACCACCTACAAAAACCTTCTTCCATACACCATCTTCACCCTCTTACGAATGTCTAGGGATAATTAGCACCGTCCTCATTTAAGTATTGTAGATTTGATTCTCGACCAAGCTTATGATGACAGAAAAGCTATATGACTGGCCCCTGAGTGAATTAGAAGTAGGAAACCCGATACACTTGAGTGAATTGAGTGACCACCTGTGAGGGCCCCAGTCATGTATATCTTACATCATGAAGATTGAGAAGAGAGCTTGTTAGAACCAAAAGTTTGGGGAAACATAAAAGGTTAAAACCTCGTCTGAAATCTTTTTACCAAGCCTGCAGGAATCAAAGTTCTCCAGGATACGAAGACACCCTTCCAGATTTTCACAACAGTTTTTGTGAAGCTTTGCTTGAGGATAAGCAAAACTCTAAGTGTGGGATACTTAATATCGCGTAAAAAGTCACGTTTTTACCACCGATATCTCTCTCATTCTGGAGCAATACTTGGCATTTGGACTCGAACAACGCACAAATCAGTGATAATATGCTAAGAAGATCAAAACAAGGTTACACGAGCAAAATCAAGCAAAACGACCGAAAAACGAAGATTCCACGCACGTTTGAAGATTCGAGGCATCAAAAATAGATTTCAAGAAAAAAGTGCCCATCACCAACATCCATCTCATCCAAGATGTTCGTTTTCAAATTACGAATCCAACAGAAGAAGAATCAACAAAATCGGACAAAGAATGAAATTCTACGTACGCCGGAAGATCCAAAAGATTCGTACGAGACATCCAAAGATGGAAGACATATTTTTAGGATATCTTTTCATCAAAGTCTTCGTTTTTAAATTACGAATCCAATGCAAAAAGAATCAACGCAAACAGACGTGTAACAAAGAAAACATGCACGAATCAAGAAATGAGGCAACAAGCGACGAACCGGGGCGGGTGGCAGCCGCTGGCCAGCCTCCCACCGCCGTCGGCCACTTGTAGGGCGGCGCCGGCCACCTCCCCCTATCCCGTTTCCGCTTTTTGGTCCTTGCGTGTACCCGGTGCCACACCTTTACGCGCTTTAGTGTACCCGGTGCACCACCTTTACGTGCTTTTTGGTACCCGGTGCACCACCTTTTCCACCTTTTGCTAATGTGTGCCTCAAATTGCTAAAATGCACCAAGACTCACCTATAAATTGGAGGCATAGGGTTCATTTGAAAAGACACCATAACACACACAAGAATACACCACAATTCACCACATACTTTCTTTTATTTCTTTGTAATTTTAATTCTTCCTAGTTAATTAGACTAGCTAGTTAACTAATCAAGGAAGATTTGTACGGAGGTGCTCCGGAACGCATTTTAGCTTCGAGTTATTTGTACACCTTTCCAGGTTTTAATCTATCTATCATATTATGTCACACCCCCAAATCGGTAATCGTGTTTATTAATAGTTTAGCGGAAGCTTTTAGTTAATTAGCGGAAGCATTTTAATAATAGTTGAGCATTGAGGGCGGACAGATTCGATAGTGCATTCATTGTATCAGAGTATATGATCATACAGAACATACATATATATTATATTTAAGATGCCATAAGTTTAAAGTTATTACAAAAGATACGACTTATAAAGTCGTACATAAGTAGGGTTGTCAAAGACAACATAAGTATTTGAAAATACAAGTTTATAAAAGAGGGATTTCATAAGTATAACCAATAGAATTGATAATACAAAGGAAATCCAAGTGTCCCAAAAGTGGCATCATAAATAGTCAGGTTGCCTACGTCCTTTATGCATGCAGGAGTACCTGAGTCCTAATTCCCTGAAAAACATAGTAAACTGTCAACATTGAATGTTGAGTGAATTCACATGTTTAAGTTTTGTATAAATCATTCATGTACACAAACATAATATTTATATGTAAAGTAGGAAACACAAGTGTTCTAATTAAAGAAAACATTTCCTATAATTAGTAAGAATGTCATTCTTACTACAATAATAACTGTGTAGGAAACACAAGTTTAATCATAAACATTTCCTAATAAATAGTAGCAGGATATACAGGTTTATCAAATAAGTAAACATATCCATTTCAATAGTTAAGGAAAATCAGGTTCAGCAATCAAGCAAACATTTTCCAACAGATAGTTAACAGGAACTCAAGTTTAACAATAAGGTAAACATTCCAGAATAGTTATTGCAGGAAACACAAGTTTAACATTTAAGTAAACATTTCCTATAAATAGTTGTTTTTGTGGGAAACCAAGTTTAACCCATTTAAGGTAAACGTTTCCTAAAAATAATATCTCAAAGGAACACCTGTCCTATTAGTCATCACAGGGAATACCCTTCCCAAATCAAGTTGTTTAGTTGTTTAGTTGTGTGGGAAATATAGACTATAATCCCTCCAAGGTGAGCTAAACCTTTAGAGTTAAAGTAACGACACTAGTACTATAACCAAACCACGACTAGTTGTTTTGTTGTTGCCTCAGTAACATCTTAAGTATACACTCCTCGTTACGACTATCGTCGATGTGGTTGGAATGACCAACGAGTAATATCCTGGGAGGGTTGTCAAATCGATAGTACTATCTGTATACTCAGTGGCTAGAGTCACCTAGCTAATGGTTATAGGTTGCAAGCACTGGGACTTTATGTGCACTACAACTACCTCGCGTAAACCTAGGATCGTACCAAGATCTGTTGTCTTATTCCCAAAATGTTGTGAAAACGTTTCATATAATTAGTTCGAGTTAAATCAATATGAAAACATTTTATTGAAATAGTTCAAGTTCAACAATATAATATGAACACCTTTCATATTAACAATCCAAGTTTAATAGCATGAAAATGATCATGTTAATCAGTTCACATAATAGCATGCAGCGCAATACAATAAAGCATATAGCATGTTATCACATTGTACTATGTTTTCTACCCCTGGTTTTAAAAGCATTTAAAACAATAAAAGTTAGGGGCTGTGAAACTCACAGTTTTGCAATCTTCAGCAAAATATACAGCTAGCAAATAATCCCACAGCGTCGATCAAATACCTAGACGCAAATAATAATACTTGTATAAGTATACGGATTATTTGTTAAGTTAAAATGTTTGTAACATTTTAGTTGTTGTTGAGGTTTGTGTTAGAATAATCGTTAAGTTTAGGTATGTATTTATATACATATTAGTTGAATATATATATTCTAATATATATATATTAATTGTCGTCATTGATTAAGTTCATAAGTACATAGGTATATTTATAATTGTCGCGTAAATATACGTACATAAATGTAGTTGTCGTTGTTGTCGGTTATGTTTTAAAAACATAAATATATTAGTTATCAAATAACTTTGTTATATCGAATGTATAAGTCGTTTGTTAATAGTCGCGAATAAAACCTTGTTGTCGTTTAGGTTTTCAAAACGTAACTCGTTTGTTGTAAAAATATAACTTGTTTTTGGTTTATCGTATATATATATCTATATAAATACACTTGTAAAAGTTTCGTATTTATTAAAATATATAAGTCATCGTTATGTATATAAATCTTCCATTTATATAGTTGGTATTTACTAAGTTAAATCGTCCCATTTATACTTCTCGTTAAATATATATATATAAGTTGTCCGTTAGTATATATATATAGTTTTATTATCGTATTAGTTTTGTCGCGTTCAAGGTGTCCGTATAGAATTATGTCGTGGATATAAATTTGTCTCAAAGTCGTGTCCGTATAAAGTACTAAGTCTCGTTGTCACAATAATATTCAAGTAGTAAGTCTCGGTTTGTATAACATTTATTAGTTTTGTCCGCGTTTTAAAAGTCGAAAACTGTTTTCTGTTTAAAAAAGGGGGAAGCCGCCGGCCACGGCTTGAAGCCGCCGGCCTCTTCCAGGTTGGGTTTTAGCCGCCGGTCAAGGCCTGAAGCCGCCGGTCTCGGCTTGGGTTTCAGGTTCTGGTTCGTGTTCTGATCATACACAAACACATAGCTTTTGGTTTATATCCGATTTTTAACATGATCTTTCATCAATATATGTTATATAAACCTATTGTAACATGTTTTAACAAGTTTATAACAACAATCATCAACATATATCATAATTTAAAGAAATTATATAAATGAAGAACAATGTATAAAATGTTCCTCACAATGATTTAAGGAAGATGATGATGATTTCTGAGTTGATGATGATGATTACGAATGATGATGATGATAAGTGATCAAGAAACCATTTTGTTTGTAGTTTTAGGTGTTTGATTTTGTGAGTTTGAAAGGTTGAAGATGATGAAGATGAAGGTGCTTTTGGTGTTGCTTATGCTGCTGCTGCCTCTTGTTCTGCTTCCAGTACACACCAAAACCAGAGAGAGCAAGAAAATGAAGTAAAGTGTGTGTGTAAATTGTGAAGATCAAAATGTAGGTGAGATGTATTATTGTAGATCAAAATTTCAAAGGCACGGTATGGAGGGAGTTAAAATCTGTCGCCCAGATATTTTGCAAAGTGTGTTATTGGTAGTTTTTAGCCCGTTAATTTCGTGTACGGGTATAATTTGTGGTACTTTAGTTATAATAAAATTTCGCGTTATGTTTCTCGATATCTCAGATTTAGGAATTTGAAATCGAAATGTGAAATACTTTGTTACAAGTATAATTAAAATTAATCACAGTAAAAGTACTGTATAGTTAAAACGCGTGCCAGATTTCAGTTAAATTTAGAAATCATATTTTGAGGTAATGTTCTACACATTAAAACAGTAACTTACGAAATAATACTTTTATTATTTGAAACCTCTAAGCGCGTTTTAAAATTGTTTCTGTTCGTAATACGCGTAACAAAAATCGTCTAAATGTTTCGTTTTCTTTTCGTTATAATACTTTTATATAATAATTTCAATATAAAAATTACTCAAAAGTATTTTCGAAGTTCATTTTGGAACTTTATTATTCGCGATTAATACGTTTATTATAAAACGTATAATTTGTTATATTATATCAATAATATAATTATATAATAGTTGTAATTAATAATTTTCGAATTATTAATTATTTTGTATCACCAATGTTATTACGTTCTATTCGTAGAGTTTGATATATTTATTTCGTACGTAATTATATATATACACATATAACTACTATCAAATATATCACGTATCACATAGTAAGTTTATCAAAAACTTAACACATAAATTGTTTTGAATTCACTAATCAGGGAATTACTCTAGGTAATGCATGAAATTAGGTTAAGTAAATACCCTAATTGGAGGATTGTCACATATTTAAATATGTTTGTTCTTTATTTTATAAGTTTAAATATGCATGCTAGAATTGCCATGATTAATTAGATAACTCAATTGTCTGCTATGATAGTCGTTTAGAAAGTGCTAAAAATGTGATTATGCGGTATGTTATGAGATTGCGAATGGTTTACATTACAAATAGATATATGAATTAAATCTTTATCGTTTATTTGCCCAACTCATGTTGTGACTAAAACCTTATCAAAAAATGAATGTAGCTAACTCATAGGGTATAGGTCACTTAGTTATACTATGTTAGATTGAATCATTGAGCTCGGCATGGCCGGTGTTCTCTAGACCAAAATAGGATCTAAGGGACACGGAACATGGGAATAGAGGTAGATTAAGATTAAATTCATATAGACAATATTTTTTAGACAACTTTGGGAATATCCTCAACTTAGATAATACTTTTGTATGCTTATATTGAACTGTTGCTTTGATCGTCTTATTGCATATTCTTGTTTAATTGTTGCCTTAGGATCATCATGATAGTGAAATATAAACGGCACTAATTATCGTAAAATAATATGACGGCCCCTATTCGACTGTTCTTTGATATAGTACTGGAAAGGCTTACGACGGAGTACAAATGTATGGAAGTCAAGAACGACCGAAGGTAGTTATATTATAAATTGAATAACAAACGTGTTACTTAGGTTTCCATTTGTAGTATAAATCATCCCGGTTTTATTGCATCCCTGAGCAATGTTGATAACTCGTACGAATAAGTGATGACCTATTATCCGGCCGCCTAGATCAGTTGGCCCAACCTATTTCGGTGAGGATAACCCTCGTTCATAAGATTGTTTATTCAACAAACTATGCCATGATTCGGACATCTCTGACGACCGAGGTTGGGGAATAGGATTCGAGATTAACTGTCGGATAATGTGGGTGTACATTTGAGAGAATTTCCGGTGTATGCTTTAATATATTCTGCAATCCACGTGACATTCTATTTGTCTGATTGTGGACACCTCCGCGTTAGTCCGATAGGAGGATTGTAGTAATAGCTCACATTAACTTATGAACTTATCTTCATTAGAACTCTACATATTTAACAACTCCTAAACCACATCATAGTAGACAATCGCTTTAATTGCTAAACGCCCGAAGTAACCTCCACATTTTAATTTAGTTTAGTTTAATTTAGGATAGAAAACCCAAAACCAAAACCAACTCTTTTAACCCTAGCTAAATACATAAAAGTTCCTAAACCCCCTAGTTTCAATTTGTCGTGCTTTGAAGAACGATCCTAGGTCATACTTGTCCTTTGATAGCCCTTTTGATTAGCATAACAGTAACCCTAGGCCCCAGTTTTATAAATTTAAAACCCACTGCTGTGCCACGTCACCATTAGAAATTTCAACGACCGGTGCGTGGTGCAACACTTTGTATCACATACAACAATTAATAATTGTCTATTTACAATTCTATTGAATTATAAACTAACAATTATCTATTAATTAGTTTCTTGATTTATTGCTTTTTTGATTCAACTTTTAAATAGAATTAACATGTTTGACCGAAAATTACACTTTCTTTTAAAACAAAACTTTTAAACGATTTTAATTTAAAAACATGTTAATTTTATTTAAACCTTTTAAAACGTTACTTTAGCGTTTTTCAAAATACTAACTTATTTTAGTGACATTAGTTTTAGTTAGGTTTACTTAAAACATTAATTAATACAAAACTAAGGTTTCACGTAAAAGCTAATTTGTATATTTTAACTAATCAAAAACATCCAAATCACATGAAGTTTCATAAACCCTAGATTTTTGATTAGACAAATATTTTACGGACCTTATCTCAATTCTTCTATTATTCCAAAATCAACATGTTTAGATTTAATAACCCTAACTTCGATTTTGCTAAAAGATAAAAATTATCCTAGCCAAAGATCGAATAATCCATAAGTTTAATTAAAAACTTTAATTTGACTTTTGCTAAAGGTCACATACCTTTTAAAGAATCAACTTATATCTAAAGTTTCAAAAACCCTAGTTGATCACATCAATGGATTAAGAATTGATTTTCTTGGGTTTGAAAAACCCTTATAAAAATCGGCTACACAAGAGTTTTATTTAAACCCTTGTATCGAATTCTTGCTCGCTAAGTTACTTACTAATTGTAATAGATTATTTTAGGATATCAAATACCTAACACCTATGCCTAAATCGATTTTCCTAGGGGTTTAGGCAAACCCTAAAATCGATTTAAGCATAGATCGAATCAATACAATCAATATTAACTTAAAACAAGAAGAAACGACCGTTAGTTTTCAAGTTAAATTATTTAAACCATTGATCAACAAAACACGATGTATTTTCGGTTATGGTGTTAAACACCATATACCAAAAATTGATCAACGAGGTTTCACATAAACCTTGGAGCAATATTGGTACAACCAAAACACATCTATTTTGGATCAATCGCGAAAAACCAATTTATTCGCGTTGTTTAAATAGTTAACAAACTACACGGTTTTAAACCGATTAGAAAGAAAGGTAGAAGAAGAGATTACAATAATTAAAAACTTGATTGAAAGAAGCATACAAGAAAACTAATTTATAGTTTTATTAGAAAATTACAAGGCTCTGATACCACTGAAGGTTTTTTTTATTAGACTTGTACGTTACAAAATTTTAATCTTTATTAACAGTTTAATACAATTAATACGCGGAAGCTTATAAAAATATTTAATCACATTAAACAAACCCTTTAGCCAAGATCTATAATTTTCGTAATAAAACATGTATAATATTTAATTACATATAATTAAATAGTTAAGAAGAAACTGTCGCGTTCCTAGCGGTCGGTCGGATTTTTAGTCCGGTCGTTGTTCCGGCACAACCAGGACTCGCGGCAGGGTGAGCTTTAAATTTATAAGAGTTGGGGCTCAAACTATAAGTACTACCTACCTTGTGGCAAGCAGTAAGTATAACTCGAGGTCGTTCTTAAATCGGAGCGAATTGAAGCGAAGCGGATTCACCAAAGATTATTTTCACTAATAGGATGAGGGTAGGTAGATTGAATTTTGATAGGTTTTGTTTTATAATTATCCTAAATGCAGAAAAATAAAATAACAGAAGATAAAGCTAGAGTTTAAGAAGACAGGTAGAGATGTGATTGCTGAAACTTCGATAATTAAGGTTTCGGGATGATGTTCATTATAGATTAGATTAGAGACTTGCCAGATAAAAGACAGACAAACTTTCGGTGTAAACACTAGGACCCTACGTCTCAGGATTAAAACCCTGAAAGCATATGTCACTGGAACCCTAGGCTGTCATGATTCTGATCAGATCGGGCTGCTTTCAAACCCCCCTGAACTAGTCTTGGGCGAGACCTTAGTAACCGTAAAGTATCTAGGGATCAGGCAAGAGGAAACAGACCGCAATTGTATTCACTGACCTTTCTTAACACCTAATCATCTATTTGGTTTCATCATGGAGGGTACTGATTGTATCCTATGTGTGTTAAACTATCGGTCTTAGTAGAGTTAAGTAGTGTGATGGAGTCTTAGACTCTCTTGGCAAAACTCTGTATTCATTCTATTTAAGCATTTGTCCTACCGTCATAATTATAGATCCTCCTTTACATTCAGGCGTTCATCCCTAGGAATAATCACGGTGTACAGGGCGAATTTGGCATTTCCACAGTGTTCCTGACTCAAGGCATACTCACGGTGCACAGTGCATTGGCATATCCACAGTGTTCCTGACTCAAGGCATACTCACGATGTACAGTACATTAAGTAGTTCCACATCTTGTATTTAAACCTTGGTGTACTAACAGTGTACGATGCATCGAGCATTTCCACAGCTGTATTTAAACCTTGGTGTACTAACGGTGTATAGGGAAGCGAAGCATTTCCAAAGTTTTGATTCCTATACCCGAGTTCTCTTCTAGGTATTTCACGATGAAACAGTCCCACGATATTTCCTTAGCTTCCACGTATTTGTACTCCACCAGTGGTGTTTCCAACGCTATACGAAGTACTGTGCCGTTTTATGGAAAGTTCATAGCTTCATACTGTAACTGGAGATGACTGTATCTACGTAGTATTAGGGTTGATCAAATCCTATCCTAAGGGCAACAGTCACGTGAAAGTCTGGAAAGGGTGTCGAGAAACTAGATCTATAATCAGGATAAGTTTAACCTAAACATACAGCATAACAATCTCCAATCATGTAAATAAGATATTAATATAACATCACCCCTATTCCTAATATCTACATTTCAACAATCACAATTTTAAACTACTCTATAATCATGGCAATAAACAAAGTACAAACTGAAATAACATAAAGTGCAAGCATTATAACAGTATGTAAAAGTTTAGATATCACCGGGAATACAGCAGTGTAATACTAAGGATTACAAATAGTCTGACTTGAAAAACTCGTTACAACAAGATTACCAAGCTAAAACCTCCTCTAGACTCGAACCGTAAGCTCAACCCTAACCTTTCTCCTCTAGAACTCTAGAGAGAGACTAGAGAGAGAAAGTAGAGAGAGAGAATGAAAGAGAGAAAATGTGAAAGTGAGGAAAGGAGTGGAATGAAGAATGATGTGAAAGGGTGTATGGAATGAGGAGGGGGTATCCTCTATTTATAGGCAAAGCTCAAAATCACACGTACAACTTGCGATGCAGCACGTACAAGCAAACGATGCAGAATACAGGGTACAGGGGGCCATATACGGCCTTGGTGGGGCCGTATATGGTGTGTATGAGGCCGTATACGGTTGCCAAGGCCGTATACGGTGTCCGTCTGATTTCGTTCGTTGCTTAAAACGCGCGTATCTCATTCGTTATGCGTCCGTTTGACCCGATTCTTTCGCCCATGACTTCGTAATTCCGTTACGCTTCTAATGATTCCAAATTCATGGTAATTGGATGTATAGAGCTCAGGCGTAGCCGGAATGACTTTATAGGTGTCCGAAATCGTTGTGTCTTCTCCGTTCTTTACCCTTTTGGCATGATTCTTGATTCTTCGGTCTCATTTTTACCTGTATTATCATATGATGAGGTTAGAATATGTGCCTCATAAGATAGATGAGTCCGTAGGAATCAGTGCACGTATATTTGTCCTGAATTGCTTGTTATTTGGCCGTTTTAGGTGATTTTTGTAGCAACGCCTATATTTGAACCACTTTAGTGAATTTTAGTAAATAATGATCATTTTGAAATATTTTCACTAAAGATGTGCCCAAAAAGTGTGGAATATTGCCCTTAAAAACATGACTTTTTGAGTCACATCAAGTTATCCCATACTTAGACGTTGCTTGTCCTCAAGCAATACTCAGTTTGAAAGAGAAAACATTTTAAAATCTTTTTTTTAAGGGTGAGTTAAAATAATTTCAAAAGATACCACTTCTAATTCAACTAAGATTATTTAAAAATAAGAGGAAGGATAAGATGATCATTTCAGAAGCGAGAAGCAATTATCCTCGGGCATACTACCAATCCTCGTGATCTTGGAGTACACATGACTAGGCGATCTCAATAAAGGTGGTCACTCAATTCACTCAAAGTGTATCGGGTTTCCTATCAATCTAGAACAAACGAAATCGCTCAAATAAGCCAGTCATGCAGCACTCATCGTCATAGGCTTGGTCGAGAATCGGATCTCCACCACTTAGATGAGGACGGTGCTAATTATCCCAAGACATTTAACGGGTTGCGATGTTTGGTGAGGATTGAGGGTATGGATAGTGGTATGTTTTTGGGTTGTAATGGGTTGACTCATCTTAAAACTCTAAGATAGTGAAAAACTTTATTTGAGAACGGAACGGAGGATTCTGTAGCTGCTCGTCTTCTATTGAATTCTTCTTGAGAAGGTGATACTTTGAAGCACTCAACTTTATTTGATGGAACTATTTCTTTTTCTTTTCTTGATTTTCTATTTTTATTTTGTTTTCTTCTTCTGAATTTCTTTGCCATAGAATTTCTAAGGATATTTTTGTTTTGTTTCTTCTAGAAATCCCTTTTCGGAGCTATGATCTTTGATCTTGAACTTCGAGTCTTTACATAGTGTCAATTTTTCACACTTTTTTGAGATATAACTTTCAAAGAACACGAAAGAGGAAGACTTGGGAGCATAATCGAAGAGGATGTTCCAAAAGATGTTTTTCACGACCTCAGAAATTCTAAGATAAGCTTTTGGGAATTTTGGGTGAGTAGGGTTTGCATTATGGTTTTTATGGAAACGAAAGGTTTAGGCGTAACAGGGTTTACTAGGCGGATCATCGATACCGAAAATAAGTATCGGAAGGGTTTTGGGCTTGAAGAGATATGTAAGAATTGGGTTTAAGTCCTAGGGAATGTCAAGGTCATCTAATTACACCTATACCGCGTACGGTACACACCAATGTGGTCTTGAAATGTATGTCTGGAGCAAGTTCTAATTCAGAGATGCAAGCATCGGCACACACAAGAAATGAAGAGTGAAGCATTAAAGATGAATGCTATTAGGGTCAAGATACCTCACTGCAAAAATAGGGTTGTATGTGCCTAGCCATGCTCCTTCTAGATTATTGTTTCTTACTCAAGAAATTTCTACCTTACTTTCCCTATATTCCAAAATAACTTACTCATTTTTCGAAAATGGCTTCCTTCGAAAGTATTCAAAACTCAAAAACTTAGAGTTAATCTCACGATTTAGCTCATAATTTTTTTTAAAATTTTGAAAAATTTATTTGAAAAAGTTTGGTTTGGAGAAACATTTTATGGGTTATGCTATTTTGGACATAAAAATTGCCTAAAATTATCCAAGGTATTTTATACATGCTATCCCACACTTTGAGGAACATTGTCCCTAATGTTCTCTTGAGTTGAGATTTACTGGAGGTAAAATCCCACACTTAGAGTTTGAACATGTAAGAAAATGTTTCTCAAGTGTTAAATTGGGTTTGAATCCCACACTTAGTGATAAGCTTAGGATAGGGTATAGATTGTAACAAACTAATCAAGACAAAATATATTTAATCATGAAATGGATAAAAGGTTAAGAAACTCCTCAGATAACGTTTGTGAAGCTTATGATAGGTTGCAGGAAGGAAGGAGTCGATATGAGTCTTCTTCCGCATTCTTCAAGAAGGTCGGTCAACTTCAAACGAGTTATCAGGTGCATTGTATCCAATGTTATCAGAAATTCGTTCCAAATCTTTAAGTAGGGATTCTTGTGGTGTAGAATCCCGTACTTAGATTTTGAAGATGTTGAAATGACTTTGATAAGTATTTGTAGTGTGGGGAAGTGATCCCACACTTAGTTCTTTGAAGTGCTTGGATACAAGGAAGTTTACTGAAGAACACGACTCTTCCACGAGATGTTTGAATGTTCCGTTGTCTGCAAATATGGAAAGCTGGTTCAGGTTGCCTTTTGACTTCGGACTTCCTTGAATGAGTGTCATCTCGTATATTTCCACGATCATTAATCACAACATTCTCACTTATTTCACTTATTCAAAATGAAAGAAAATAAATGTAATAAGTAGTGGCATAGCATAAATAATAATAAAGATAGAGCGATCAACCAATCAATGGCTGATACAAATATGTCCCAAAAGTAAAGTACCGCAGTAGCCAAACAAACACAGGATAATAGTAATAATAATGTCTGAAACCAAAGTCAAATGATGTAAATGGAGCTGGTCTATGAGGCTGGTGATCCCTGGTCAGGTGCATCAGTATGCTGAGTAGGAGCTGGTGCTGCAGATGGTCCTATGACGGATTGCTGGCCACTTGATACTCTATGTCCCTGTTCTTCAGCATTGATCAGTTTGAGTTGAACCAATATGTCTCTGAGGGTAGCAGCTGGCAATTTCATCGGATCAGTGTAACCCCACTCTAGCAGGATAGTCGAAGTAATCCCTGCTTGCTCAAGCAGTGTCATGTAAGCCTGACGCAGCATGCTCTCTGTAGGCACATCTGAGGAAGAGATCGGTCCTAGGTTCAGTAACATCCTTGAAGTGTCAAATGATAAAGTATCCGTGCCCAAGTAAACTGTGTCAGCGCGGTATGATCCGCTGGTAACTGGCTGGGCAGTAGTAGGATGAGAAATCAAAGGTGCAGAAATCACTGGCTGAACTGCCGGTATCTCAGTCTCAACTGACTGGACCTGCTCTGGTACTGGTGTGGACCGGGCAGCGGGTGATGGTGGATGAGTGGTATGTGATGGGATGGATGTATGTGGTGGTGCTATTGCTGGTGGTGGTGGACCGCATCGGTATATATAAGGCTCAGGGTCAGGAATACCAAGTCTCCTGGAAATCAGTAGCTGGTGGGAACGGCTAACATGAAGAGCATGTAAAAGATAGTACTGTGTCAGCGAGGTCACTGGATCTGTGTAGTGAACAGTAGCCTGATCTGGTGGCTCGGCTATCTCAGCTCCTCTATGCGGGACACTAGTATGTGCTTGGGCTCTATCAGATGGACCATCCTTAGTATCTGCAACAGGTGAAGATCCTCTAACTCGCTTCCTCGGGAGATGACATCCTGGAATGATCTGGTTGGTGTTCTTCCATAGGCACTGCTTTTGCTTATCTACCTCAACAAGATGGATCAACTTACAGTACTCCAGGTTGAACGGCAAAGAACTAGAACAAATAGTGAACTCCTCAGTGTGAGCATCGGTCAACAATGCCATACCATATAACAATCTAGTGATAATCGACCCCATGAACATGTGCCTATCCAAGTCTGTCTCCATCCAAAGTCTCTCAACGATCAAGAAAGCAACATTCAGATTCTTTCCTCCTATGATTGCTTCCATGAACTTCAACTCCTCGGCACTCACAGCCCCACCTTCCTTCTTCCCAAATATAGAACATGCTAGCAACTTGTGAAGGATGTGATGAACCGGCTTGATGAAAGTGGATGACTTAACACAGCTCCTAAAGTTTGATCCTGCTAAATCCATCCATATATCCTTGTGGTTCCTGTTTGGTAGGCTGGAGATGTCTTGAACACTGTTTCTGAACCATGCAGAGTTGACCTGAGACTCTGCGTATAAACCAAGATACACTCCCAAGTCGGCAACTGAAATATGATGAATCCGTTCCTGAAACCTAAATGAAATCTTTCTTTTGTAGGAGACGCTCATCTTTGGGTTCAATTGGTATGTCATCATGAACTCGTTTACTACTTCTCGGTATGCATCCTCATCTATATCAAAAAGACGGAGAAGGGCATTGTTCATTTGACGCTCAGTCTCATACATTAGAAAATTCTTCAACTCATCCCTAATTCCAAGCTTAATCATATCCTCCCAAACCACAAAACGATTACTGCCTATCTGTCGCTGCAACCACTGGCGAATGAGAGACCTATTTTTCGAAGATTTGGCCAAGTTGCTGAGTGAAGGCGGGCAATTATCCATCTGTGACAAAAGACAAGAAAAGGTTAAACTATAATAGCGGTGCATTAATGGACATGCTAAAGTACTCCCAAATTTTTAGAAAAAATTGGAAATGTAGGCTTTAGAAATGGGCATATCCAGAAATTTCATATCACTAAACCTAACTGCAACCAATCACAAATCCACAGTTCTTATCAACTTATGTCTAAACAAGGGAAAGTGGCACAAAGCTTCATGTTTCTAGCATAATTAAAGAAAGCATTTTAGTACCAAATTTAAATATCCCAAACACTAAAAACTTAAATACTTTGCGTTTGTGGTTAGCTAATTCACATGAGCCTAATAATTTGAATAAATCCAAGGTTATATAATTACCTCAAGTAAATTAATTAATCACAAAAATGACATCACCAAGTTAATATGCAATCCAACTTTCCGCAATTTTCAAAAGACATAGAGCTAATTACATGGTTTCAAGCAAAGAAAGTAAACTTAATTGACAAAATGGTAATTAGAAGAATGGCGTTCTTGTTGGTTCTATTTCAAAGTGTCATACACGCTATCAATTAAAGTGCCGAATCTTAGAAATGATCAAATGAACCAAAGCTTGTTTCGGTAATTTTGTAAGCTTTTTAAATTTAGAAAAGTCATAAACATGGTTTTTAATAAAAAGTTTTAGGTAAAAATTGATGTTTATGAAGGTTTTACAAAAATTTGCTTACTTTAATTACCAAAAACTAGCCTAACCATTTTCTAATTGCAAATGATCAAACAAAGCATGTTAACCTATCACATTTAAGCACAATTCAATCTATAGAAATCAACATAAGCAATTAATCAACCAAAAAGTCAACTAAATCAAAGTTCATTAAAAAAGTCAACATTTTAATCTTCAAACTTGCAATTAAACCAAAAAATCACTAGATTATGTTTGTAATCATGTTAAGCATCAAGATAAGCATGGAATAACACTAAAAATTGCAACTTTTAACCATGAAATCCATAGAACCTAGTTACAAGCTCTAGTTTTTAAAGTTTCATGAAAATTATCAAATTAGGTCAAGAATTACCTTAAACTTGATGTAATGATGTTGTGGATGCAAGAAAGATCATAAAATGAAGAATTTTGGGCTTGGAATCATGCAAAATGGTGAAGAGATGAAGATTTGGTGGCTATGGTGGTGATGGCCGACGGTAGGGAAGAAGGGGAGAGGAACGAGATGAAATTTTTATGGTTTTGTCCTTATGTGGTAGCTAGTGGTCCCTTTTATACCCTTTCAAATGCGCGTGATTAATATTTGCGAAAGATACGAAACATATAAGTAAAATTTTAAAGTTTTAAGATTTTTAATTAAATAATTTTAAAAAGTATGTTCGCATTTTTCTGAATCTTATCGCGCAGTCTGAAATGATATTGCGAAACGTACGCGAAATCGTATACGTTTTTATTTAAAACAAAACAATCTTTTTGTGTTCTTTAAAATCCAAGACAAGTTCAAAATTTATTTTCAAAATTTTAACAATAAACTTTTTCAAACTTTCTGAAAATGTCTGAAATTCGTTACTGAGTTGCGCGAATTCGAATTTTAAAAGAACGTTTTCTTATATTTTAATGATAAAGATTTTTAAATAAAATAATTAACCACTAATATTACTTAACCTAAATACTTAAAATAAAAGTAAATTAACCGAAGTTTGGGTTGCCTCCCAAAAAGCGCTTGGTTAAAGTCGGTTGCTCGACTTTTGGACAAATTTATTGAACATTGCCCAAGAGCAATTGTTTGAGTGAATTTGGTGCTCTCGGTTGAGTGAAAGTTTAGCGAGGAATAAAATCACAAGTGAGAATCTTAATGACAGAATCGACTAGGTCTGCGGGATGTAACGAGAATCGTTCGTGTTCAGTGAGAAACATACGTTCCTTTTTGCCTAAATCTAGAAGATTGTCAATAAACTTGTTAAATTCCTTTCTAACTTTCTTAGGGTTTGAAATTCCGTTTCGTGATCCGTTATCTATATGGTTGAGGTCATGAATAAGCATTCCTAGGGTTTGTTGAAATTTCCATTCTTCTCTTGAATCTATCATCTCCGGTGGTAGTTTTAACTGACTCCGTGATTTCCTTCATTAAAGATGTTTGTGAAACAGTGAAAGGAAATTTTGACTAAGCGAATAATAAAGTGAGTGAGACGTTGATATTCTTTCTTTCAGCAAAGAAAGTAGCTTCCAGATTATCGTTAATGGCTCCAAGGAATATTTCCAACAACCTGTTGATCATGTAGGTGGCGGGGTCAATGAAGAATGGAATTTTATCAGAAATGACGAGAGATATAGCGGGATCTTTACTGATCCAGAACTCAAGCTCATAAATCATTGCCGCAACATAACGATTAATTAGGGTTTGGGAAACTGGTTGATAATCGGTGCTGGCGAATAGGTCCATTAGTAGGTCTATTTATGATTTAAGATTTAGTTCTTGCTCTCGATAGTGTGTGAAGATACCTTCCTCCTTTTGATTTGGAAGATGGTGGAGAATACCAACCTGTTTCTTTATCTTTCGAGTGACTTCTCTCTGTTCGACTGAAAAAGGAAAGTCAGATGTTTTGAGGTGTCTAGCAAATGCTCGACAAACATCCAATGTCCTATCAGGATCAAAAGAGTTACCTACGTAGCGGATATTTTCTTCAGGTTTGATTGGTAAAATCCTATCAACAACACGATAGATGGTGTACTAAGGTTCTGGTACGAGGTTTAGAAAGATAGGTGATTTCGGAGTACTCATAAACTTCTTCATCCCATAGTGGAAGACGTTCCTCAATAGGTGGGAAACAAAAGGGTTGAAGGTGTTCAGAGTTACTCTCAACAAAATCGGATGAGGTTGGGAATTGCGAGATATTTTCTAAGGAGTATGAAATCTCAGGTGCAGGTATAACCTGATAGCTTGGAATGCTAGAGGCAGAAGTTGAAATCTTCTGGTGAGATTTAGTAATTCCTAAATCAAGATCTAAGAATTGCCCTAAGGTTCTACATTCGTCATCAGAGTCGGCGAAGATTTCTTCGGAGGCGGATAAATATGAAGAGTGGAAGTTGGATCCTAACTCTTGTGAAAGGCAGTCGAAGAATTCGGCGTCATCCATGGTCATCATCTCTTCAGGTGTCATATGTGGCAATGGAGAAATGGGAGACGGTGGCGAATCGTAGAAGGATATTTTTGGGTTTTTCATTTTATTAACTAAGGTGATCTATCTAAATTATCCTAAAATAAGCAAATAACTTCCAAGCAAGTATGTGAAAACCTAACTGGAAAGGATCTCCTAAAAGCTATTTTATCTAAGGCGGCTTCAAATCGTAACGCTCTACGATCCCCGGCAGTGGCGCCAAAAGCTTATTGTGTTCCTTAGCGGTCGGTCGGATTTTTAGTCCGGTCGTTGTTCCGGCACAACCAGGACTCGCGGCAGGGTGAGCTTTTAATTTATAAGAGCTGGGGCTCAAACTATAAGTACTACCTACCTTGGGGCAAGCAGTAAGTATAACTCGAGGTCGTTCTTAAATCAGAGAGAATTGAAGCGAAGCGGATTCACCAAAGATTATTTTCACTAATAGGATGAGGGTAGGTAGATTGAATTTTGATAGGTTTTGTTTTATAATTATCCTAAATGCAGAAAAATAAAATAACAGAAGATAAAGCTAGGGTTTAAGAAGACAGGTAGAGATGTGATTGCTGAAACTTCAATAATTAGGGTTTCGGGATGATGTTCATTATAGATTAGATTAGAGACTTACCAGATAAAAGACAGACAAACTTTCGGTGTAAACACTAGGACCCTGCGTCTCAGGATTAAAACCCTGAAAGCATATGTCACTGGAACCCTAGGCTATCATGATTCTGATCAGATCGGGCTGCTTTCAAACCCCCCTGAACTAGTCTTGGGCGAGACCTTAGTAACCCTAGAGTATCTAGGGATCAGGCAATAGGCAACAGACCGCAATTGTATTCACTGACCTTTCTTAACACCTAATCATCTATTTGGTTTCATCATGGCAAGTACTGATTGTATCCTATGTGTGTTAAACTATCGGTCTTAGTAGAGTTAAGCAGTGTGATGGAGTATTAGACTCTCTTGGCAAAACTCTGTATTCATTCTATTTAAGCATTTGTCCTGCCGTCATAATTATAGACCCTTCTTTACATTCATGCGTTCATCCCTAGGAATAATCACGTTGTACAGGGCGAATTTGGCATTTCCACAGTGTTCCTGACTCAAGGCATACTCACGGTGTACAGTGCATTGGCATATCCACAGTGTTCCTGACTCAAGGCATACTCACGGTGTACAGTACATTAAGTAGTTCCACATCTTGTATTTAATCCTTGGTGTACTAACGGTGTACGGTGCATCGAGCATTTCCACAGCTGTATTTAAACCTTGGTGTACTAACGGTGTACAGGGCAGCGAAGCATTTCCACAGTTTTGATTCCTAGACCCGAGTTCTAGAAGGGTCACTTCTAGGTATTTCACGATGAAACAGTCCCACGACATTTCCTTAGCTTCCACGTATTTGTACTCCACCAGTGGTGTTTCCAACGCTATACGAAGTACTGTGCCGTTTTATGGAAAGTTCATAGCTTCATACTGTAACTGGAGATGACTGTATCTACGTAGTATTAGGGTTGATCAGATCCTATCCTAAGGGCAACAGTCATGTGAAAGTCTGGAAAGGGTGTCAAGAAACTAGATCTATAATCAGGATAAGTTTAACCTAAACACACAGCATAACAATCTCCAATCATGTAAATAAGATATTAATATAACATCACCCCTATTCCTAATATCTACATTTCAACAATCACAATATTAAACTACTCTATAATCATGGCAATAAACAAAGTACAAACTGAAATAACATAAAGTGCAAGCATTATAACAGTAAGTAAAACTTTAGATATCACCGGGAATACAGCAGTGTAATACTGAGGATTACAAATAGTCTGACTTGAAAAACTCGTTACAACAAGATTACCAAGCTAAAACCTCCTCTAGACTCGAACCGTAAGCTCAACCCTAACCTTTCTCCTCTAGAACTCTAGAGAGAGACTAGAGAGAGAAAGTAGAGAGAGAGAATGAAAGAGAGAAAATGTGAAAGTGAGGAAAGGAGTGGAATGAAGAATGATGTGAAAGGGTGTATGGAATGAGGAGGGGGTATCCTCTATTTATAGGCAAAGCTCAAAATCACACGTACAACTCGCGAAGCAGCACGTACAAGCAAACGAAGCAGAATACAGGGTATAGGGGGCCGTATACGGCCTTGGTGTGGCCGTATATGGTGTGTATGAGGCCGTATACGGTCTTGGTTAGGCCGTATACGGTTGCCAAGGCCGTATACGGTGTCCGTCTGATTTCAATCGTTGCTTAAAACGCGTGTATCTCATTCGTTTTGCATCCGTTTGACCTGATTCTTTTGCCCATGGCTTCGTAATTCCGTTACGCTTCTAATGATGCCAACTTCACGGTAATTGGATGTATAGAGCTTAGGCATAGCCGGAATGACTTAATAGGTGTCCGAAATCGTCGTGTCTTCTCCGTTCTTTACCCTTTTGGCATGATTCTTGATTCTTCGGTCTCGTTTTTACCTGTATTATCATATGATGAGGTTAGAATATGTGCCTCATAAGATAGATGAGTCCAGAGGAATTAGTGCACGTATATTTGTCCTGAATTGCTTGTTATTTGGCCGTTTTAGGTGATTTTTGTAGCAACGCTTATATTTGGACCACTTTAGTGAATTTTAGTAAATAATGATCATTTTGAAATGTTTTCACTAACAATGTGCCCAAAAAGTGTGGAATATTGCCCTTAAAAACATAACTTTTTGAGTCACATCAGAAACTTCCTTACATTGAGTGCTCGGCAAGAACTTCAAACTTCAACTCATTGCCAAAGTACGAGCGGACATATCTTGAACTTCTTCTTTCTTCTTCTTGGAATCGACAAGCTAGAGGATACGTTAGGTATCCACCTTTTATTCACGGTAGAACGGTTGGTAGAAACCTAAAGTGTATACTAATCACCAAATACAAGTACGCGATCGAATCACGGACTAAAACCCTTGTATTGGGTTCGGCCGACTTTCGGCTTGTGTGGGGTAGGGTTGGTCGACGCACAAGAAAGGGAGAGGAGAGGAGAAAGTGTTAGGGTATTATCAACTAACAAATGAAACCTAAGGCCTCTATTTATCGTTGTGATTCAACTTGTCCAACAAGTTAATCATTTTACTCCTTTAATCCCTCTAGTTTAACAACTAATTAAACTTAGCTCAAACCTTTCAATTTACAATTAAAACCTTGTAGTTTAATGTTAATTAAACTAGTTAATTTATTTACAAAACTAATTATAAATAAATTCTTTTATTAAATAAATAATTACACTAATTATTTATATTAATAAATGTCTCAATTGTGTTTGACCAATTTATTCATTTCACATAAATGAACGATATTAAATATCTTCTATAGTATCACACTACTTGTTCAGTTGTGCTCATCGGTGTGACCCTGCGGTATTCATGTGAAGCTGGATTTGATATATTATTTATGTTAATATTAAGCACATAATTTTTCAGACTCCCACTTGTGCGAAATATTAGCATCGTTAAAATATCATGTATCTAAGGCGGTCCTTATCAGGATACTTAGGTTAACCAGATCAATGAAGCAATCACTCCTCGTAGCTATACAGCCTAGCTGAAATAAAATATAAACGGTGAGGGTATGGCTATATCTTTTTGCACTTTCTTAAGATATTTTAGAGTATAAGGCATGGACCGTATAAACCTTCCAATACTCAATTCCTATTTTCGATTACAGATTTGTACCGACTAAGCAAGTGACTTATTCACTCGAGTATGGCCATACATTTCTTCAGTCCAAATCATCGACGGCCTAGGAGATATCTCTCTTGTTTTTACACAAGAGTTGCAAAGTCCCATCTTGCGAGTTAAACTAGAAATCACAACATGTGTTCTTCGTCAGCCAATGAATAACCGTTATGGATGCTCATTTACGAACACCATTAGTTCTCATTAGAAACCAACTAGGTTCATATGCGAAAATCTAGCCTGCTCAGGTCAGAGGATAGTGCGCCACGATTGAGAATATCCATGACTATGGTCCACAAAATATTCACTCAATATGTGGGTCATTCCAACATTTAATCGCATTAAGTGCTTGTGATCAGGCATTACAAATTAACAGTGATTGTACCTTATCTGCAGGACAAGTTGCTTCTTAAAGCTGTAACATACCATATTTTACTATAACCGATCTCCCTATTGTAGTTCCCACGACAATAAGCGGTTATGGAAATATGTCTCATACACTTTAGAATAAACTTGCATTTATTCATGGATACTAAAATATAATAAATATGAACAACCTGAAGGCCTCATCATATCTCAATGAGTCATTTAACCTTAACATGCTACAGTTCATGGTTTCGGAATCAGGCTGTCGTATATGAATATAATTAGAACTATTTTCAATTAATTCATATTAACTATATTTATTAAGATGCATTTCTCCAAATATATCTTATTAAATATTTACCCACTGATCTAAAAACATAAAGATTTTAGATTTTATTTGTTATAGCTATAATTCGAATCTTTGTTAATGTTATCCAATGATCATTTAATATGCACACCGAAGTAAAACATATTAGATCACGATATCATGTATACAAAGCATTCACTATGACTAACAATTAATTCAACTTAATGAAATTGACTTCACAATGAATTTGATGTTTCCATATACTTGGATTTTAAAATTTCTTTTAAACAATCATCAAACATTTTTAAGTCAATCCAACAATAAATTTTAATTCTTCAACAATAATAATAACGAATTAATGTTCTTGTGAGATATAAGAATTTCCATTTAATGCTCCCACTAAATCTAACAATACTTATAAATCCAATTTCTACAAAACAAATCCCATGATTCATTTTAGAAATGATTCACTTTATAATATGCATTAATCAAATAAACTAATGTCTTTGGTTTCATAACGTGTTTATAAAACACATTATCAATTTATTTCTCATAGACAAGAATAAATCAAACCATAACAATTTTATTATTATCAATTGACAATTCAATTAATTGTATCTAATAAGTCTACCCAACTTATTCATACATTCCATGCATATAATAGATTTAACAATCCTTGAAGTAGTACGTATTTATTTAGTGCAAAGTTCTATATAAATCAAACTTATTACTTTGGCAACTTTCGGATTCAATAATTCATAATTATATAGATATCAACTAAACAACTCTTGTTAAATGCATTACTCATGAACTCGTATCTTAGAAAGATAAGTTCTAAATGAGTCATACATATGATTGTTACATACATATTTTATTGGGGATTTAATCACAAGTTTTAAACAAAAACCATTTCAAAACCTTTTTTTTATACACACTCAAACATTATTTCAAAAAACTAAACTTTAATATTTAAAATAACCAAAATATTTAAATATTAAAAAAAAACTCAAAACGAGTAAACCATAAAGTGAAATAATGTATGAAATAATATACCAAAAACTAAAATAAACTAATGTGCCTATAGCACTTATTCTTCCACATCCAAGCTTCTTGAACCAACAACGCCATCTCCATAGCTCCATTTCAAGTGCTCCATCACTTCTTGACCCCTACAAAAAAAAATTGTACATATTAGATCAACCATCTAATATAGTCATATGAAGTAAATAAACAATCCTTTATAGGATATCATTACTAACCAGAACTCTCAACACCATTCCTCTTATCGGCAAGATAATCGGGACAGTTCCTCCTCCAATGTCCAAGCTTATTACAATGAAAGCAGTGATGCTCGACTTTGGACACTTTGGCTTTAGGTGATAAGCCGTGTCCTCATGCTAGACTCGTCCCCGAAATCTTGCCACGCTCAAAAAGATTAGGATAACGTGTCCTCATGCTAGACTCGGTCTCCCAAGTAAGGTTCGGACCCAAACTATGATTCCACTTAACCAACACCATGGGTATGTCCTTCTTCCGAAGTTTGGTTACCTTACGGTCTAAGAGCTCCACGGGTTCCTCTACAAGCCTTTGAGTTAGGTCAACACGTAAGTCTTGCAACGGAAGAACTTGGGATTGGTCCTCCACATTGCATTTCCTTAAGTAGCACACATTAAAGGTATCATGTATACCCGCCAATTCCGGAGGGAGATCTAAGGACACCGTTTGATCCATGACTACTTGTCAATTTTTAAACGGTCCAATGAATCTAGGCGCTAACTTACCACGTTTCCCAAACCGTATAACACCCTTCCAAGGTGAAACTTTCAAATAAACCAACTCACCCTCTACAAAAGACACGGGTCGACGACGCGGATCGGCATATTGCTTTTGCCTATCACGAGCCGCTTTCAAACTATCACGGGCTATGGCAACTTTATCGGCGGTAATTTGTACTAAGTCTAGGCCAGAAAACTATTTCTCGCCCGCCTCTAACCAACAAGTGGGCATTCTACACTTACGACCATACAACAACTCATAAGGTGGCATACCTATACTAGAGTGATACGAATTATTATAAGAAAATTCGACCAACGGTAAGTGAGAATCCAAAGACCCACCATACTCTAATACACACGCCCGTAACATATCCTCCAAGGTTTGGATGGTGCACTCCGACTGACCATCCGTCTGAGTGTGATAAGCCGTACTCAAGTTAACTCTAGAACCCAATTCTCTCTGCAAACTCTGCCAAAAACTCAATGTAAATCGAGAATCTCTGTCGGATACAATGGACAACGGAACTCCATGCCTCGAAACAACCTCGTTGATGTACAACTGTGCTAACTTACTCAAAGATGCCATCTCGCAAGTAGCAAGAAAATGAGCACTCTTGGTCAATCTATCAATAATTACCCAAATCATATCGTTACCCTTAACCGTTCGAGGAAATTTGGTCACAAAATCCATGGTAATATGCTCCCATTTCCACTAGGGAATTTCAAGCTGTTTCAAAGCTCCATAGGGTTTATGATGTTCGGCTTTCACTTGAGAACAAATATGGCAAGATTCCACAAACCAAGCTACATCCAATTTCAAAGTAGGCCACCAATACAATGGTTTCAAGTCATGATACATTTTGGTACTCCCGGGATGAACCGACAATCTAGATTTGTGTGACTCTAACAAGATCACATCTCGAAGACAACCAAGCAAAGGAACCCAAACCCGATTTTGGAAAGTCTTTAATCCACGAGTATCATCAACCAACAAATCCTTTCTTTTATGCAAGATCTCAGATTTCAAATTATGGTCTAACAATGCTTCCATTTGTGCCATTCTCAATCGATTAATCAACTCCGAAGAAATTTCCATATGCATAAAACAAACTTTTTCTGATTTTCCTTTTCGACTCAATGCATCCGCCACAACATTGGCTTTACCCGGGTGATAGCGAATCTCACAATCGTAGTCTTTGATCAATTCCAACCATCGCCTTTGATGCATATTAAGCTCCTTTTGAGTAAACATATATTGAAGGCTCTTGTGATCCGTGTAAATAACACATTTAGTTCCATAGAGATAGTGCCTCCATATTTTCAAGGCAAATACCACCGCCGCTAACTCCAAGTCGTGAGTAGGATAATTTATCTCATGAAGTTTCAATTGTCGTGAAGCATAGGCAATAACACGGTCGCGTTGCATCAAAATACAACACAAACCTGCAGAAGATGCGTCACAATACACAATAAAATCATCGGACCCATCAGGCAATGCTAAAACCGGAGCCTGACACAACAACTGTTTCAAATTCTGGAAAGCCAATTCTTGTTGATCATCCCATAGAAATTTCACATCTTTACGAGTTAACTTAGTCAAAGGACCCGCTAGCTTAGAAAAATCCTTAATGAACTTTCTGTAATACCCAGCTAATCCAAGGAAACTCTTAATTTCAGAAGGAGACTTAGGCGCTTGCCAATTCATGACGGTCTCAATTTTAGATGGATCCACTTTAACTCCATCCTCACAAATGATGTGACCCAAAAACTGTACCTCACGCAACCAAAACTCGCATTTTGAAAATTTAGCATACAATTTTTCCTTTCTCAAAGTATCAAGAACCAATCGCAAGTGTATCTAATGATCAGTCTCAGATTTAGAATACACTAAGATATCATCAATGAACACTATAACAAACTTATCAAGAAAAGGTCGACAAACTCTATTCATCAAATCCATGAAGATTGTCGGAGCATTAGTCAACCCAAAAGGCATAACAAGAAACTCGTAATGACCGTATCTAGTACGGAAAGCTGTCTTAGGAATATCTTCCTCACAAACCCGCACTTGTTGATAACCCGATCTCAAGTCAATTTTAGAAAAATACGAAGACCCTTGCAATTGGTCAAACAGCTCATCAATTCGGGGCAAAGGGTACTTATTCTTTATGGTTCTCTTATTCAACTCCCTATAGTCAATACACATCCGAAGGGTGCCATCCTTCTTTTTCATAAACAACACACACCCCAAGGAGAGGAACTAGGTCTAACAAAACCCTTATCTAGCAACTCTTGAATTTGACTCATCATTTCTCGAATTTCGGAAGGAGCTAGTCTATAAGGAGACCTAGCTACGGGAGAAGAACCAGGGATCAATTCAATTTTATACTCTACATCTCTAATAGGAGGCAAGTCGGGCAATTCATCGAGAAAGACATCCGAGTATTCCGAAACCACTCGGACGTCGGTGACCTTTTTCTTTTCTAATTTAGCGTTAACGACATAGGCCACATATGATTCACACCCCTTAGCTAGAGATTTTCTAGCTTTCATCATTGAAATCAAGGGAATACTACCACTTACCCGCTCACCCAGAGCCACGACATATGACTCATCCGAGGTAGGAAATCTTGTTATCTTTCTATGGCAATCAATGTTGGCCTTAGTTTGGCTCAACCAATCCATACCCAATACCATATCGAATCCTGGAATGGGCATTAAAAGAAAAGAGACAGGAAAACTATGGCCTTCGATCAAAATACTAGCTCCAGTCACCGATGTGGTAGCCAGAACCATTTTACCATCCGCTACTTCAACCACAATAGGATTTATAATGACAGAGGGGATCAAATTCAGTTTATCACAAAAGGACACGAATATAAACGAGCAATTAGCTCCAGAATCAAATAGAACGCATGCCGTTACATAATTAACAAGAAAAGTACCAGTGATGACGTCCTCTGTCCTGACAGCTTCATCAGCTGTCATTTGAAATGCCCTGCCCGTTGCCAAAGGTGGATTCTTTCTTCTCTGACCTGAAGATGAAGAACCACCGACCCTACCCGTTCTCAGTCTCCCCGCCTCCGGACACAAACCCGAATGGTGACCCTCTTTGTGACAATTCCAACACACCGGCTTAGGGAAATTACAATCTTTGATATCATGGCCAAACTGCCCACACTTAATGCACCTAGCCGTTTGAGGAGTACAAGGACCCGTGTGCTTTGATTTACAATTAGTGCACCAGTTCGACTTATCCACTATAGCACCACCACTCGAACCTTGCCCTTTACCACGGGGAGAACCATGCCACTTTTTCTTTCCCGAACTACCTGAAGACTCACCTATTGGTTTCATGGGAGACTTGTCCTTCACATCTAATCCTTGAGCCCTAACATCACCATCCACTGAACGGGCTAACTCGAAATCTTGGTTAAGAGTACCCGCAAGCCTAACAGTTGTCCGATAAGTATGGGGCAACATACCGACAAAGTGGTCAATCTGGGTCCTCTCATCCGGCACCCATTGGTGCACAAACCTCAACTTTTCAGAGAACTGGGAAACAAGGTCGTCCATCGTCATATTATCCGTCAATTGCATATCCAAAAATTCACGTCTAATACGGGTCATATCATATCCTGAACAATACTTTTTGCAAACCTCATTATAAAAATCAGTCCACTTAATGGAAGCCCTTTGTTGAGGAGACAAATGGGAGGTAATGGAATCCCACCAACCCATTGCCGGACCTTTAAGAAGCTGAACCGCATAAGGAACTTTGACTTCCTCTTCACACCTACACACCTCAAATTTCCTTTCAACATCCCTCAACCAATCCAAAGTTACAGAGGGATTTGAACTACCATGATAAACTGATGGTCCACTAGATTTAAATGTCTTAAAAGAACAAAACTTATGGTTAATCGGAGGAGGAAATACCAGAAACCGAAATCCCGATGGCCCAGAAGATGCAAATGGGGCCAATGTCTGAAAGATATTTCCATGAGGCTGCTGGTGGTAAGGCGGTAATGATGAATAAGTCTGAGATGTCACTAGAGTAGGTGGTACAGTGCTATAAATCGGTGGTGAAGTCTGAGGAAACTGCTGAGATAACCGGGCTTGTTGCTCTAAGAACTATCGTTCAATAGCTTTAAGTCTAATATTTTCTCCCTCTAAGTGCAACATATAATCCTCTTGGCTTATATCCTCAGCCGTGAAGGAAGTACCGGTTTGCCTTTGACTAATACTTTGGGTTTCAGGAGGAGAGACATCGGATACCGGAACATTGATGATAGTAACGGTCGGGTTCTCATTGTCAGCCATGTCCTGCACTACAACATATCTCACAACTCGTTAATTGTTAGTATCTATGTACTAAGCAATTTTTACTATCATAGATAAATCCCACACCCTGGAATGTTTGACTGACACCATAGATTTGGGATTGAACATTTACAATTGTCCAACTCGCCCAAACCTATGCTCTGATACCAACTTATAACACCCCTCAAAATACCAAGACATTTTTTTTATACGGAAGCGTAATTAAAGGCAATACGACAAAGATTGCGTAGATTACATTTCAAAATGTGCAACCCAATTACATACAATATTTAATGCCAAGTCATCATTAAGTATTAACACATATATAGGTGTTATATTAAAATTTATGACATAATTGTTTTCGACCCAAAACATATCAAACACAAAATCAGAGAGCGGTGCCAAACATTCCTTCAACCCAAACTTCTAGTCACCCACAATCATAAGCTAAACCTGCAAGAAGTTGGGAGGAGGGATTAGCACAAAGCTAAGTGAATAAATCCAAAACCCACAATCTAATTTAGCATAACAAATATCTACAGAAAGCACATCACAAGTAACCTAGAAGGATCGGTGGTCCTTGAGGTACCTTCATATCGCGGTGGTTCCCCAAGTAACACTTATAACCAAACTGAAGGCCAAACAGTGGTTAAACCGATAGTTTGGTACTAATACTACATACAACGTAATTTCAGTGCCCAACACATGTACAAATCAATTACGTTGTCCAAAGTAATAGTACTCAAACCCAACACATTAGTTGACCTTCACCAAATCAAATATCCAAACTATCATAGCATAAAGGACACCAATAAATCGTTCAAGGGATAACCATCATGGCAATATAGTATTAAAGCAGTCATTGCAATAAACCAAATTACCCATTGTAACCATGTTGTTACAACTAACTTAGACTGAGAGTCCAAGATCCACTCACCCTTGACAATCACCGTCCTTGCTCAGAGATCTAATGTTATTGAGTCTTCTCTTTATCTGAGAACACAAGAGAGTTACAAATTAGTAACTTACTTCGGAATGTTTATCATTATCTTAGTATTACTTATCAATAAGAAAGTAATCAACAACTAATACAATTCAGAATTCAATCATTTATACAAGTAGTAAAAGCTGGAAGTCATCACTGGGCTAACCGGGTTACCCGCCGGGTAACCATCTTACCCGCCGGGTAACAAGACCTCATCCGGCACCAATTTTGATCAGAAGCGAGCTTAAGTTACCCGGTCAAGTTACCCGCCGTGTAACACGTTACCCGGTCAAGTTACCTACCGTGTAACACGTTACCCGCCGTGTAACACGGCTTAACCAGTTTTCCCAATTTACCCGGTTACCAGCTGGGTAAGGCTTTACCCGCCGGGTAAGGCTTGTTTGCAGGCGACCTGCACCTGTTCATCACAGCCCGATCCCAAAACACAAATTTCACAAATTGCAGCAACAACACACGAATTCATTCAGTAATAAACATCAAGTATCATCACTAAACATATTGCAACATCAATCAAGACCATCTAATCACACATTCAACACATGCATCCAATTTCTAACCTAATTTAACCAAATCAATCAAGAACACATAATTAGGGCATGGTTAGCTTACAAAGGAAATGAGGATCAGCTGGAGAAGATGATGGCAAGATCAGAAGACTAAATCGCAGCTCCAATTTCTAGTTTGTTTGATTTCTTTTGAGTTCTAAGTGAGAGTGAAGGTGATGTTGGTTTTTGCATGTAGTTTACTGTAAGTGTAGGAAGTAAAGTCGACATATGCAATTTACTCAGTATTAGGTGGTATCAATACCATACCCATTCTAAATCTATAGTCTGGAACCTAAAAGTCAATTGCGAGAAATAAATTTTATTATACCGTCAAATAAATTAATTTAAAATAATTAATAATTTAGTTATCACAATAAGTCTTTTGACCATTTGACTTATTAATTTCACTCGTCCAAATAAATACCAGTTATTTCTAAATACCAAGTAAATACAATTAAAGTAAGGAAAATACCGTATTCCTACTAGGCCAGATTCGAGGATGTTACAAAAGGCATGTCCAAGTCTTTCAAGACGGTTAAAATACCCAATCATTTTTACAACATGGGTACTCACATCAGATCCCTCGGCCATCTTGCAACTATTCAAATCCTTAGTGGCGTCGAACCTTTTGGTTCTAGCAGTGGATTGAAATGTCTCTCTCAATCGGCGAATCAAATCATACGCCAAAGTCTCCATGTAATTAACTTGGAGCTCGGGAGACATAGTAGCAAGCATCAAACATTGCACATCGAGAAGATCGTTCTCATGCTTAGTATGAGCATTTCTAACGTTCTCGACGGCATCGTTTGGTGGCGCGGGACCAAGAGGTGTCTCGAGCACATACCACTTTCGTTCATGGCGAAGGACAATTTGAAGGTTCCTTTCCCAATTACGAAAGTTAGACCCGGTCAACTTATCCTTTTCAAGGATCGAACGAAGCGACAAGTTCATGGTATTATTTGCGTTAATTTTGTTATTAGCCATCTACAGTAAAACAAACAAACTTAGTTATTCCGTTTTAAACTCTTAATAATTCATAAACCCTAATAGAACTATTAAGCTAGAATCTGACATTCACACTAAAGTGTGCCCTCAATGAAGGCTGCAATGACAGACGATAGCTTTTTAGGTAGATCACATATCAATTGCATCACATATACAACTTCTAGACTCTTGAGACTCTTAACTTTAATGTTTAGGTATATTTAATCTCATTTTACACCTTGGGCGAAGTTCTCAACTCGAATCACCAATAAACCAAACCATTTGCTAACTGTGGGGAACCGGCCATCTTCTTAAGTGGAACCGTGGCCCTTTCACTTCACCCTAATCGAGTGCAACCATGCCCAACCGCGGAGGCGGCAAAGGACACGGATTCAAGTTCGGTATGAATGTCCACAAATGGAGGGTGCTTACGGTCTAAATTAAATAGGGTTTTAGGTCTTAATTCTCTAATTAAACCTACTTCGATATTTTTCTTAAACTAATTTCAAAAATTACTTTTAAATATATATAAACTATGCATGAGTTTATATATGATAGTTTTAATAAAACACGACCCTTAGGAAATCATCAAGTTTAAACCATTTCCTAGTTTTATATATTTTATTAAAACTAGTGTTTTATTAAACTTCTAATAATGTGTTCATCCTAGAGGAATCAATGTTTCGTAAACATGTTCACTCGATGATATCACATTATCTAATGTTTTATTATTATGTCCTAATTAATTATCTAATAATTCACGTATTATTTCATTCAATCAACAAAATAAATAAGGACATAAATAAAAACATATAATATAGTGCCATAGCCTTGCCACAATCTAAGTATGGTTTCCATGAGCCAACACGGAAACCAAGGGTCAACCTAAGGGACAAACATGACACATGGTTGGAAATCTTGATCTTCGTGCTCCCACTAGCTTCAACGACTCCTCGTGACATCATGACCCCGAAAGACTCCTTTTGGTTGCTTCGCTTCTTTTGGACTCCATCTTCTTTTGTATTACATTTTACAAATGAAATTTGAAAAATACATTTTACATAAAACTAAAACTACCTTTTACATAAAATAAAAATTGCAAAAATGGGGTTGTAAATGACATGCAGGTCTCCCCTTAAACCAAAAGAAAAATTACAGTACAACCAAAATAAACACAACCACGCAGTTCATACATTAGGTCAAATTTTGGCTCGGCTATGGTCACAACACATATAACAATTATAATCCAAATTATAAAACTATAATGGAAACTTAAACTATAGTTTGTTTAGGGCGTTTAATTGGATACATGCATTATCTAATAAACGCACCTATTCAAGACACACAAACTACAAGTTCCATTATATCTACATTATCTTTGTATCACATACAACAATTAATAATTGTCTATTTATAATTCTATTGAATTATAAACTAACAATTATCTATTAATTAGTTTCTTGATTTATTGCTTTTTTTACTCAACTTTTAAATAGAATTAACATGTTTGACCGAAAATTACACTTTCTTTTAAAACAAAACTTTTAAACAATTTTAATTTAGAAACATGTAAATTTTATTTAAACCTTTTAAAACGTTACTTTAGCGTTTTTCAAAATACTAACTTATATTAGTGACATTAGGTTTACTTAAAACATTAATTAACACAAAACTAGGGTTTCACGTAAAACCTAATTTGTATATTTTAACTAATCAAAAACATCCAAATCACATGAAGTTTCATAAACCCTAGATTTTTGATTAGACACATGTTTTACGGACCTTATCTCAATTCTTCTATTATTCCAAAATCAACATCTTTAGGTTTAATAACCCTAACTTCGATTTTGCTAAAAGATAAAAATTATCCTAGCCAAAGATCGACTAATCCATAAGTTTAATTAAAAACTTTAAATTGACTTTTGCTAAAGGTCACATACCTTTGCAAGAATCAACTTATATCTAAAGTTTCAAAAACCCTAGTTGATCACATCAACGGATTAAAAATTGATTTTCTTGGGTTTGAAAAACCCTTATAAAAATCGGCCTACACAAGAGTTTTATTTAAACCCTTGTATCGAATTCTTGCTCGCTAAGTTACTTACAAATTGTAATAGATTCTTTTAGGATATCAAATACCTAACACCTATGCCTAAATCGATTTTCCTAGGGGTTTAGGCTAACCCTAAAATCGATTTTAACATAGATCAAATCAATACAATCAATATTAACTTAAAACAAGAAGAAACTACCATTATTAATACGCGGAAGCTTATAAAAACATTTAATCACATTAAACAAACCCTTTAGCCAAGATCTGTAATTTTCATAATAAAACATGTATAATATTTAATTACATATAATTAAATAGTTAAGAAGAAACGTCCTTACATTGAGTACTCGGCAAGAACTTTAAACATCAACTCGTTGCCAAAGTACGAGCGGACTTATCTTGAACTTCTTCTTTCTTCTTCTTGGAATCGACAAGCTAGAGGATACGTTAGGTATCCACCTTTTATTCACGGTAGAACGGTTGGTAGAAAACTAAAGTGTATACTAATCACCAAACACAAGTACGCGATCGAATCACGGACTAAAACCCTTGTATTGGGTTCGGCCGACTTTCGGCTTGTGTGGGGTGGGGTTGGTCGACGCACAAGAGAGGGAGAGGAGAGGAGAAAGTGTTAGGGTATTATCAACTAACAAATGAAACCTAAGGCCTCTATTTATAGTTGTGATTCAACTTGTCCAACAAGTTAATCATTTTACTCCTTTAATCCCTCTAGTTTAACAACTAATTAAACTTAGCTCAAACCTTTCAATTTACAATTAAAACCTTGTAGTTTAATGTTAATTAAACTAGTAAATTTATTTACAAAACTAATTATAAATAAATCCTTTTATTAAATAAATAATTACACTAATTATTTATATTAATAAATGTCTCAATTGTGTTTGACCAATTTATTCATTTCACATAAATGAATGATATCAAATATCTTCTATAGTATCACACTACTTGTTCAGTTGTGCTCATCGGTGTGACCATGCGGTATTCATGTGAAGCTGGATTTGATATATTATTTATGTTAATATTAAGCACATAATCTTTCACATATGACCACATTTGTAATAATCACTGTTAGCAAAACGTCATAGATGATGAAGTGTGTATTTATGTGGTATTTGATTGAGTAAAATGTTGTTAATTCTCTTTCCTATCGACATAAAGGATGAAGTAGATGGTCAACTGAATTGCCATGAACGAAAATTGAAAGAGACATGCGTAACATTATCAAAAATGTTGCATCATATATTGAGGTAAAACTCAAGTCTCATTAAAGAAACACGATGTGGTGTACTAAGATTTGAGGAGAAATACAAAGAATCATAGCAAATTAAGTTCTACTTTAGATGATGCGCTAGTAGTAAAGAGTTATCACGAATTAGGTGCAACACACGAGGTACTTCCATATACGTTGCGCTTGACTATGATCATGATGCACGAGAGTGAATCAGACATTATTGGGAGTTTGATTAGAACTCTCATATGATGAATGTGAGAAATGATTGACGACTTGGTGTACGATGGACAAGGAACTAACTCGAGGAACGTTCGCGGATTCTGATTAGTGGCAACCAGGTGACGAAAATGATGATGCAGGGTGATGAGATAACAAGAGATGCTGGCGATACGTCGTGACAAGACGATAAAGTAGAAATGAGAAAAATAATAATAAAGATAGAGAAAACATTTTGAAGATGACGACAACTAAAGTGACGAGGACATGGATGGTGTTTTTTGACTATTAGATAATTGGAATTATTATCCTATTCGGAAAAATCTCCAGTTATTTACATCAATGAAGAATATAACGACCTGGATCTCAAAATATGAGTTTTCAATCTTTTTCTTTCATAATAAACTATTAATGCGGACACGTCCCAATTAATAATAATAACAATGATAATAATAATTACCAACCAAACGGTTTGGCTAATCAAAGTTTGGGCCTTATACGTCTTATCATTACAACAATTAAAAGAACCCAAATGTCTACTATTTCCATAACAAGCAAAATCATTTAAATAAGAATAACATAAGGCTTTATAAACAATCTTGTCTATTCTTATTAGCTACCCACCTCGCTCATATATCCTCTTGAAGTTTCTATCCTGTACGGTGTACATAACTAAGCAAGTAAAAATAAGTGTAAGCTAATTGAAGCTGAGTAAGATAACGGGTTAGTTATAAAACTAGTCCAATTAAAACATCAATTATAAAATCCTTTACAATCATCATAACAAATAAGTTATAAGGATTCATGCACATCGGGAAATCATAGCAAGGAATCATTAATCAAAATCCTGAAGCAATGCCTTTTTCATCTTTCTCAACTCGTTATCATCTATTAGGGTTTAAGTCAACGATCGCCAACGTACTTTCCTTTTTGTTCCGAGATCACCAATCAACCGGTTTTATTACCATGATCACCAATGAACTTTCAACTTTCGTGTCGAAGTCACCAATCTACTTTTACCTACGGGTTGGAGATCGCCAACATACTTTTAATACGGAGTTAAGATCGCCAATAAAAATTGCAAAGAAATTCATTTTTTAAAAGTTCGTTGGTGATCATGGTAATAAAACCAGTTGATTGGTGATCTCGGAACAAAAAGGAAAGTACGTTAGCGATCGTTGACTTAAACCCCATCTATTAACCTATCATCTTTATCTTTCAATTACTCATCTGTTATCTTTTCATCTGTTCGTCGAAGACGAAATAGCTACTCGATGAGGTGCAACAAATACAAACCACTGTTGTAGTTTAGGAATGAGTCCTCCCTCATATTTTCCCATTCCCGAAGCAAGTACCACATGTGATTGACTATTAGCTAAGTACCGCTCAAGCACGTTTGGACATTGTCTAGAGTATTGATGTGACGTAAAAAGTTGATAAGCATCAAATGGATACTATATTTTATAGTATTTTATCCTTATATTTATAAACATTTTAGTGTATTTATATGATTTTAGATACTTATTTTGTTAATATTTGCATAAATGTATTTTAAAGTGGAGATTGAAGAAAAGGAACGAAAACAATGCAAAGATTGAAGAAAAAGAAGATTAAATGAAGACTCGAAGAAAATGTAGCTTAAACCTTGAAGAAATGAAGAAGATGGCTCAAAAGTAGAGTGATAACATCAATTAAGTGTTTTAAATGAAGCTTGGATGAAAAGGAGCGGAATTTGGATCAAAAACCGAAGAGAAATGTAAATGCTGAGTTTTCTGCTATGCGTTAGTAATTTGGCCATAACTCCCTCATACGGAGTCCAAATGAGTTGGTTCAAAAGCCCAAATTTAGCTAACACATAGATCTACAACATATCAAAAATTCAGCCCATTTGGAAAAAAACTCAACCGCTGGTTGAGCCTTTCAATCGGCGGTTGGAACCAAAAATTCTAGAATCTGGTGGAAACGAGGAGTTGTACTTGGATATAAAGTACCCAACCGCCGGTTGGACCTTCCAACCACCGGTTGGGACCGACTTTCAGCTATTATAAATAGAAAACACCTTACAGCTTCGAAGGAGATACCAATAACCTTAATAATTCATAGGTTACGAATTATTAACCCCAAATTCGACTAGAAACACTTTCTAGGGGTTTTAGGAGCAATTTAGAGTCGCGGGGTCGCAAGGGTTTGTCTACGATCAAGCGTATGGAGCGTAGTTCACGGTTTTGGTTTGTGTATCTTATTCTTTATTTAATTTTGAATGTGTTTTATTATTGAATATTGATTGATTATGATTATGTTTAACTTAATTATGAACTAATATTTATTGTATTTTCTTAGATTTACATTATTGTTGGAACTATATTATTGAATGTTTATTATACAAGAATTATCTGTATTATATTATATTAATGATGGTTCTTGACATAGTTAACTGATTTATATTAAACGAGGATGATCATATTAAGTTTGTATAAATTAAGTGATTGTGTTTATGTCTTGATCTTAACCTTATGCGATAGACGAAGAATATAATTCATTGATGTAAAGTAATATTGTGATTCACGCCATACCGATGAAATTGTACTAATAAACTGCTGATAGATTGATAAGCATCAAATAGATAGTATATTTTATAGTAATTTATCCCTATATTTATATACATTTTATTGCATTTATATGATTTTAGATACTTATTTTGTTAATAATTGCAGAAATGTATTTTAATTGAAAATGAAGAAAAATGAACAAGAACGAGACCAGAACTGAAGAATTAAAGCACTTAAAGAAATTACGATTAAAGACCTTGAAGAAATGAAGACTAAAAGAGTTAAAATGAAGAATTGGGCCAAGAAAACAAAGAAGTCTGGATATGAAGATTGAGAGTCCAAGAATTAAGCCCAAAGTCGAAAATAGAATATTCTGGAATTTACATTCAACCGGCGGTTGGATTAACCAACCGGCGGTTGAGCTTTAGGGTTTAAAGGCGGTGCAGACACGTGGAGTTGGACACGGATTCAAATAACTCCAACCGGCGGTTGGAGGACCCAACCGGCGGTTGGGAGGTCGGCCAGTAAAACTATAAATAGAGGCTCAAATTAACTTAAACCATATACGATTCAAGAATACTAAAACCGAAAGTTAGGGTTTTAGGAAGACTTTAGGTGAGATTTTGGAGGCCAAGGAGCTAGGGTTTGAAGGTTTTTAACCCTAGGGAAAGCTGGTTTGCTAATTGGTTCGGTTTCTTTATCCTTGTAACTTTATTAATCTTTTGGGTTATTTTGGATATTGTTTATTTGAATTAATTGTTTATTAGGTTTTCATTATGAATGTTTAAATGTATGTTTATTAGATTTATTATATGAATTATATGTTTATGTTGGAACTATATTATTGAATGCTTATTATACAAGAATTGTATGTGTTATATTAATATTGATAAAAGTTAATTGATTTATATAGATAGCTTTACTAATCTTGTGAGTTTTATAAATTAATAAATGATTGTCAATTATTAATGTTAAGTAACATTGTAATTCAACCTAATCTTGGAATTGTATTAATAAACTGCAGATAGATCTTAATAAATAGTAATACTTTACTTAATCTTTGGGAGTGTGGCTATATGCAAATTATCTTAATCTTTGTGATTTCCTACATTAGTAATTCACCAATAATAATAGCCAACAAAGCAAATATACATAAGTTGATATAATACGTTTAATAATAATTGTTTAAATAGTTATAATCTTCTATCAAATTGAGTATTCCTAAGTTGTTCCTAGAACTTATCTATTAGAATCGGTATCAAAAATATAAATATGTTTGTTCGGAACTAAAACGCCCCCTTATCTTGTAGATTATTGTAAATTGGATCCTTTTATTTAATTGTATTATAATTGTAAATATTTGTAATTAGAAATAATAGATAATTAGTTATAAATAAGAATAACGTTTCTTGTGTTCATTGTGTTCGAATTTGGACTTACTTATTAATCTATATTACATGAACGGGTCAATCTTGCCTGAATTGTGTGATAGTATTATTTAGTATTTCCTTAATTAAACTTGTTATTATAATTGACTATACTTTCACAACATCAAGTTTTTGGCGCCGCTGCCGGGGAACACTTAACCGGTTGAACTTTTGTTTTACCGGGGGAGCAGTGTATTTTATTTTAAACTAATTATATTACTTGTATAATTTCTATTTCTGATACTTTGCAAAATCGATAAGAAATATCGGCTCACCCATTGAGAATACTGACAAAAACAAAAGTATAAGGAGAGTAAAGCCCTACCTCATTGATTTATCATATAAGAGATAAGGTGCTTCTCGAAAGAGATAGGTTTTTAATAAGCTTTGCGCTGACCTGTTTCTCCGCTTTTGTGTACTATCAATGGAGCTACCGAGATCTTTTTGACTAGCAATGTAAAGGAAATTAAATTAAAAATTGTATATTAAGTTACTTAGATTAAAATAGGACTAGATAAGTAATATGAACTATGTGCAATTCTTTGTGCACAGAAAAATTAACTGTTATTAGAATGGAGTCGATGCAAATGGACTTTGGAAATGAGAATATGGATTTCAAAGATATAAAAGTAGATTACCATTCTTTTGAACCAAACAAGAAGATCAAGCTATCTAATGAAGAAGAAGACTATGAATCACCACCTGTAGTTTCAAATAAGGAAGATATGATTCACTATTTAGAGTATCATGAAGATGAGCTTAGGTTTATTATGGAACTTATACACAAATCCACTTTAGAGTATACTGATTTCCAGAAAGAGTTGATTAGGAAAATGGAAGAAGAATTCAATGCTTGGGTTACATCTAATGAGACTAGAGATACAGATGAGTTCATAAACTGTGTAAATGAGCTGAAGTATGATATGAGCGAGAATGAGATGGTAGATCCAACGTTTTGTGAAGAGCAGTTGTTGAAGTATACATATGTGCATGAAACATTTGAGAAGTCTTTGTTTCCTTATTCTGATAAACAAAGAGAAATGTTAAGAGAGCTTAAGGAGATAATAGAGCATGCCACTGGGAACTTGAGTAACATGGCTAACATATGTTTACTTGAAAACTTTCAAGATTTCTTCAATTCGATAAAAGCTAGAGAGCATATTGGTTCTGGAAAATTCTTTATTGATTGTACGGTTGACTTTTATGTCCAAGAAATTGTTGATGAATTTTACTATGGAGAATGGGACGAAAGAACGCGTATAATTCCTGAATACTTTTCTGACGAACCAATGGCAAACTTGGTCACTTATGCTAAAATGGAGTTGCAACTAGCTTACAATGGAGTTCATTATAATCAAAGGAATAACCTTTTTCATTTATGGTTATCTGAAGTTTACTATCAGTTAGTAGATACTTTTAGGTATTCTAGGATTACAACGGAGCATCAAGAAGGATACTATAGGAGAATTTTAAGAGACATAGGAAAGGCAGTGAGAACTCATAACACATATGATTATCATGATATACATTTAGGTTTCTATGGGTTAATGGATTCATTAAGACATAATCATGTGGAACGAGAAACAAAGGTTGAAAATAATTACATGGTTACTGATGAAGAAGGAAGAATAGCTAAGAAGGTTAAAAGGGTAGCTGACACACTCATAGAAGTAGAAAATGCTGAAAGGATTCATCATGAAAGTTTTTCTGAATATGCTTCACCAATAACCGAGATAACTAATAAGATCTATTTACACTTTCGAAGAATTTATCCTGAGAACTTTGGAAGACCTGTTAATGGGAATTAGGCTTAAACCTGTAAGTCCCCTAGTTTTAGGATCGATAACTTCGTTATCTGTAGTATTAAGGTGCGGAATCCCTCAATACGGTGTTATCTTACTAACAACGAATATGTTCGTATTGCGTATACTAATACTTAGCTTTAAACGATAATACGTCAAAGCCTAGCTGTTAGGTTTGTTTTCTCTGGGTTATTCGAATTCGCAGGTTCAGAATATGCAAAAAGTGTTAACGATTTTATAAGGAAAATCGTTTAAATAGTTCTGTCCGGCTCGGCTCGCATGGGCCGGCGAGTTCGGTCCAACTCGCAGCCCAAGCCCAGTATAGAGCTCGGCTCGCCAGTCTGATACCTCACGAGTTCAGGTCTCACCTCACAGCTCGACTCGCTGCGACCTGAGATCTCGACTCGCCTCGCATCAAACGTCTATTTCTTTATTTCGTATTTAACATTCGTTTAACTTAGCACAATAATATGTTTAACGAATATTACTAACAAAACAAATATTTATTTACAAATCTAAACCAATATACAAACATAATAATAATTACACTAGTCCTATTTCAAGCTAGATCTGTTGTCACAATCTATGTCTCAACAGACTCCCCCTTGACAATAGCTCTAGCGTCTTTATCTTCATGCTTTGTCTTTGGTCTTCATTTGTAAATCTTACTACCTGCATAAATCTTCATCTTGATACAAGTTTTAACCATCAACTGATAATCTCTTGCTAAATCAGCCCATTCAATAGTCGTCAAAATTCTGTTCTCATTCAACTTTAACAGATCCTTTCTCGACATATTCATCAGGTGTCGATGATCATAAACTCTGAAGATTTCTCTTTCACCACCTTCAACCTCATCATCAGCTTCAACCATAACAGCTTCTCCAGTTCCTGAATCCACGTGCCAACTCTTCATATTTCCCAGAATATCTTGTGGCATTGTCTTCAGTGGAATCTGCTGTATGCATCTAACAGCTGGATAAACTTTCTTCCTTCTTCTTCTTCCTGTTCTTTGACTTCTCTCTTGTAATTTCACAGTCTTTCCCTTTCTTGGCTTAATCTGAATAAAATTATTCGTACCAACCTCATGTCTAATGATTCTTTCAACACGATCAGCATAATCATCACGACTTGGGTTGTTAATCTCTAATCTAGCCAAATCACGTATTTCATAACGTGGTAGAGAACTAAAAACTGCAAGCTTTCTTTCAAAATATTGAACTCCGTCAAACCTTTTGATCGCAAAAAGCTTTAGTTCTGAGTCAAAGTACCAACCAATAATCCCTTTACGTGGTACACGCTTTTTCGTAACATCAACTTCAGAAATTCCAATCTTCTTCTTCTTCTTTGGAAGTTTCCTAAGTACAACAGCAGGATTCTTGGTTTGAACAAGAACTTCTTCTTCTTCATCAGAGGTTGAATCATCAATATCTTCATCTATATCGACAATTGTTGGACCTTGTTCATTTTCAATAACAACTTCTGTCCTAGATGGGCTCACATGGTGTTCATCAATGTTTGCATCTAGATCTACACCCATGTCTTACACATTCTCAGGTACAGCAGTCCAATCTGTAGGTGGTTGAAATTCTCCATCCTCAAGATCATAATCAATGTCTTCATCTATCTCATCAAAAATATCATCTTCCGAATCAGATAGATCAAGCATCTCCAATCCTAGAGAAAAACATAAATACAAATATATTAATAATTCAAATTCTTCATTGATTTCCCTGAACCAATCTAAGAATTTCTTTATTAATTCTTTTGTATATTTTAACCTAACATATAAACGCAATTTACATACAACTTATAAAATCTTTTATTGATTACCCTGAATCAATCCAAAATTTCTTAAGTCTACTTAACAAATATTAATTAATTTTAAATTCTAATGCATTGTGAATAATCACCAAACATTTAAATTTACTATTAATTAACTTATATAATTTCCAAGTGTTAATTGATCTCATTCATTATCAATTTAACCTTTAAATTATATATCATTTGTCTAGTTAATACGAATACATTTTTAACTTGTTAATTACTTATATACCTTACGGTCTTAAGTCCATAATCAAATCTAAAATGCATATGTTATCATAAAATTTTGACCGCCGATATTAATCGGAACACGCCACTCGACTACTCAATGAGTCGGAAGTCTTTCGATCACTATTTTATCTTAACATAATTATATAAAATCAAATAACTTAATAATATCTAATACATTTAACTTGTAATTACAATCTCAAGCCGAATATATTACCAAAATATTAAGTTACAATTATTCTGTACAAATTAATACCAATAATTACTACACTATGCTAATACTAAGCTATCTTACCAGCTTCTGTATCAACCTGTGCAGTCTTATCAGCACTTGTACCAGCACCCGAACCACTAGCACCAGCATCAGACTCCCCCTGAATAGTAGCTTGGTCACCAGTCTTTGAAGGACCAGTCTGCTCACCACTCGGTGCATTGGGATCATCGTCTTTGTCTGAATCTCTCTTCCTCCTTAGCTCATCCTCTTTACAAGACTCCAGATATACCAATATCTCCCCCTGAGTAGACTGTCCTGAATGCGATCTCAAGACCAGACTCTCTAAAGAAGATAACTTCAGTCTCTGTACGTTGAAGTCCGCAAGCAAAGTCTCATGAGTCTTCATCAACAGATTGTACGATTCACTCTGCTTGAGAATCTGTTGTGAAAGAAGAAGATTGCTCGACACCAGCTCTGGAATCTGAGAAGTAAGCTTCTCCAAATCCTTTACCCTCGACTCTAAGGATGTAATCCTTTCTGCATCAATCGTTGGAGTAACAGGTATCGTTCTTGGTCCAGGCGGTGTAAGAGACTCAATATGCCAGTCTCTGGTAAGCGGTGTATGAGGTTGAGACAAAGCTTGCGTAAGCAAACTTGTCGCAAATCTAGCTGCTTTGTTCGTCGGAAAATTAGCTCCACGAACTAGATCAGCAACCTCATGCTGTAAAGTTAAACACAATTATAATCAGTTATTGTTACAGATTACTCTGTCTCAAACTCTAATTAATTGCATAACACTCATAGTTATAGAACTTATATCTCATACCTGAAGCGGTAAAGATATCGATTCAGTAACCACCGGTGCATCCATCTCCACCTGTGGTGTATCCTGAGCAACTGTATACAAAATTAACTGTCTCAGTTCAACTCCTGATAAACAACAAGTTAAGATTATTTAACTTTTATAATCAATACTAACCTTCTCGAATAGTAAGCGTTCTCGGACGCTTCATCAAAGGAATCTCAACTTCCTCAGTACCTTCCTCCAAAATACTCTTACCTTTTCTCTTCCTTTCAGAAGCAGATGGAGGAGGAGAAGGTGTATTGTCAGAAACTTCATCTGAAGCCGTCTCACCATCACGACCTCTAGATGATCTAACAGTCTCCTAAAGTTTAAATATATTCAACATTTATGATTAGCGTAAGCTCTATCATACAAGTTCTATATATTTAAGATTAATCAGATATAATACCTCAGTCGGTACAACAACTGATCTATCAAGCTGTATCTGCTCATCCTCAAGTAATATAACTTCGGGATTTGCAGCCTCAGCTTCAGCATCCTGTTCGTGTAATGATATTTATATTTTAAAATCAGAAATAATATCCAATTTACTAAATATCTAATATCAGAATCATTAAATAATAATATTATGCATCTATGATTAATAAAACAATCTATCAACTAAGCATCTATATTATTACATAATAAAAGATTACCTCAGGTGGTGCTAAATAACTCTCAATGTCTTGAAGCAAAGGATTTGTCGCATCATCATTCTGCTCCAAAACCTCTTGCACAACCTGTGCAGCAACCTCTGGATTCACTTGCTGATCCACCTGACCAGCCTGAATAAGAACATCCTCAAGGAGCCCTTGTGGATCTTCAAGTTGAGCTTCCTCAGCTACAGGTTCAGGTACAACATCAGCCTCAGCAGGAGCAACAGCAGCAGCAGGAGCTACATCTAACCACCCATGATTTGGCGGTGCAACGTAGTTTGGATCAACAACATATCCAAAAAGTGGTCTAACTTCCGGTTTCACCACTCCTTCCTTCCTGACTGTCTGCATGAACATGGCATTATACCCACGATGGTCAATCGTATTAACCACTAGATGTGGTTCAGGTATAGCCAAATCCGGTAGACGTGCACGGATAATCAGCATGCAAAATCGCGGGTAAACTAAAAATCTTGATCTAACAGACCCCGATATCTGTTTTGCAATCTCACCAAAAATATAATCACAAAAACTGTATGGTTTGTTAAAAACCAGTGACAGTGCAGCCGATAGAATAGCAGGGCTCAACTCATCAAAGCCACCTTTCTTTGCTGCGAAGACTATATTCATCACATGCCAAAGAAACCTCCACTGACCAATGACCAGAGGCTTCTGAAACTGACGTCCGCGTCTGTCTCCTGTATATCCCATACGCCCTATCGCGCCCTCAATAAAATCCATAGGATACTCAGTATCCCCATTCTCCTGTTCTACTGTACCAAGCTGCAAAATCTCTCGGAGATTTCCAGCTGAAAATGTAACAGGCTGACCACTAACTGTAGCTCTAATCTCTGGCGGGTTGACAGATTCGTCATATACTATATCTGTCCAGAAATCATTAAGTATAGCCTGAGAAATAGGAGGATTGGCCGTAATGGCGTATCGAATCCGTGACCGTGCTAGAAAACGTAATATATCAGCAACCCTGTCAGCCCGCTTGGCCTCAAGGTTCAGATCAACCAAAACGTTGTGACCTTTATCAAATGCTCTAGCCATATCTGTAAAGTAAACACAAACAACAGATATAATTTAATGCACGATTAAAAATATTTAAACTATTACGTATTATGAATAGATATTCATCAAACATCTTAGTTTAAATTTGAAATTATATATAACTTGTTACAAGAATAGTCTCAAGTCGTATATAAAAATTTAACTTATAACTAAAAGTCTTAAGTCTAATTTAAATTAATTATATAAAAGTTATTACTTAAACAGTCTTAACATTTATATCACTAATTAAAAAATAAGATTTTTCTAAGTACTGGACTCGCATAAACTGGCCTAACGAGTTGAGTTCAACTCATTTTGCTTATCAACTCGCTACATTGATCAACTCGCTTCATTGATCAACTCACTAATCTCATGAACTCGCTAGTCAACTCGCTGCGAGTTGATGCACAAAGTCAACTCGTTCGATGAACTGCCGCACGAATTTTCAATTAAACTCGATTCATCTGTTGATTTTAACATGATCTATCGATTGATTTACGTTTATTAACATCCATTTAACATAAACCACAAGGATTCGTGTTCTAATAGTCATTTAATATACGTGAATCATTCGAATTATAAACCGAAACCCTAAGTTTATTAAAGCTTCGATTTCGAGTGATTTAAACGGTGAAATCCGTTGGTTTATACCTCAAAATGTTCGCAAAGAAGTCTTGAATATAATCTACGGATTCAAAAACTCGTTCCCGTACTTGTAAAATCGAAATCAAACGAAAACAATAAATCGCCTCGTTTCGCCTTTTTGACGGACTCGCAAGCTCTACTGAACTCGCGAAGATTTGTGGGTTCGGTGGGTGAGCTTGACTCGTTTGACCCCCTTTATACTTTTATCCGATTCGCGAGATTTAAGTGGACTCGCAAGTTGATGCCAACTCGCAGAAACAATTAAAAACGCGAATTTAATTCTAAGTATAAATGAAAACCCGATATTTTACAAGTCTAAATTATAATTAATTTTCACTTGTATTTGTCACGTTTTGTTCAACTCAAAAACATTCAATATAATTTAATTCCGAAGGGTAAACATAATTAACACAAAAATTAAAAACAAAAATTAAAAACAGATAAAAATAAGATAAATATACAACTATATAAACATTGGTATCAAGTACCATTTTATTAAATACTTTAAACAAAGTAAATATACAAAATAAATAAGATTTTATCTGCTTAGGGATCATATTAGTAAGAATAAGCAATTAATTATATATTAAAAAGTCTAAGTAGATTGGTAGTATACATACCGCATGAAATTTAAATAAATTACTATAAAATTACAACTTAATTTATCATTTATGCATTTATATTTATAAAACTATATCTTAGGTACCTTTATCCACATAGCATAATTAATAAATGCATTACTCACATAAAGTGAATATTTTAATTATAGATAATTCAAGACAATTACCGGTATTATGATCCACATAAACAAATTAGACTCAATTTTCTAAGCAAACTCTTTATTGTTAGTATGAGTATTATCAAGTACTTCCTATTATATGATATACTGAAGAATTCAAGTAAAACACATAACACTGTATCATTAAATTTTCAAGGTAGCGGTTACTAAATGATGTATCTTTTCGAAACATATAACATACACTTGAATTTTTAAGGTTAGACAAATATCAAACATACTTTAAATATGCTATGTTATCTAAGTCTGTACGTAGTACAATAGAAGATCCCTTCTAGCATAATTCAAAATATATTTGAGAATATTAATTTAATTAAAGGTTTCAGTTCTGTACTTAGTACAACAGAGTTACCAGTAATTAAGTTAATACCCATATTGCTACTATTTGTCAATTCAAATTAATATGTATGATAACAGTGTAAGGCAATACCATCATTCAACAATTAAGACTTAATGTCATACATCATAGAATAGTAACACAAAATAATAAACAAGTAGTTAATTAACTTCTTAAGGCTTAGAAAATTTCATATAATTTGCCTACCAGTACATCATATGATGAAGCCATCTAAAGATTTAATAAAAATAGACAAATTATAACTTGTGGATATAGGTGTATAATCAAATAAATATAAACACATACCTGATAGAACCGCTGTAGTTCTAAAGCAACTTTATTTGAACCTACTACCATATCATACTTAGGACTTAAGCTTATTATTGTAAAGCTTATTCTCCTAATGTACTATCATATCCCTTAGTTTTTGCAAATAAAAACTCAAATGAAGGCGATTCCCCTTAGGTAACAAGCAAATGAATGCCATACGCCTTTTTTTTTTTTTTTTTTTTTTTTTTTTTTTTTTTTAAAGAACACATGAATACTAACTATTACAAAAATACCCTTGGAAGACTAATCACTCTGGATTTCTCATTCCGTTTAGTTGAACCAACGTCTCAAATCTTGCTCTGTCGAACGCCTTTGTGTATAAGTCTGCTAAGTTATCCAATGATGGAACCTTAACTAACTTTATCAATTTCTTCTCAGCACAATCTCTAATAAAATGATGTCGAATATCAATATGCTTAGTTTTACTGTGCTTCACCGGATTATTGGTGATCGACATAGTAGATTCGTTATCAATCATCATAGGAGTATTGGTTATATTTAACCCGTAATCCCGCAGTTGCTGTTGAATCCAAAGTACTTGCGAGCAACAGCTGCCAGCTGCAATATACTCAGCTTCACATGTAGAAATGGCTACCGAGGTTTGCTTCTTGCACTGCCAGGATACTAATCTACCTCCTAGGAATTGACATCCTCCGGTCGTAGATTTCCTATTTTGATTGCATCCTCCATAATCCGAATCAGTATAAGCTACGAGATCTAAGTGTTGGTGCATTTAGTGTGTCAGTCAGTTGGTCAAACTATTGTATTTGTCAAAGTCAATTAGTCTACGAATGTATAGTGTTTAGAGTGTGTATTCGAGTCTGTAAATGAAATATACATAGAATGGTGACATTGTAATTGGGCCTGCGACGACATGGGCTACGTCGCATTGGGCCTGGCCTGCGACGTTGGGCCTAACGTCGCAGGGTCCAATAGGACTGATATATATAGCAAGTTAAAGTTTCGTTTTAGGGTTAGCATGTTGGACGTTGGAGAGAGTGTGTGCCGTTTTTGGTGTGAGAGAGGCAGAGAAATCGTGTTTGGTGATTGTAACGATTATACTTCAATTGTCAATATACAGAAAACGTTATAGAATCGTTTGTGTTCGTGATTCATTATATTGATTGTTTATCATTCCGCAATAGCAATCGATCAAACGATCCGATCAGATCTTAGAAGTGTTCGGGACTATCAACTGGTATCAGAGCCGTAGAATCAAGGATTCGTCGGTTTCGGATCGTTATTTTGAACGTTTTTGGTTTGATTCGCAAAGGTTTAATTGATTAATCTTCGTTTCTGAGTTAGTTTGCTTGAAGAAATCGATTTCTGGAATTGTTTTTGGGTTATTTCGACGTTTGGATTTCGAAATTTCGTTAGGGTTTCGAAAATTTTCGATTTTTGGGGTTTTTGGTCGCTGCAGCCCGACTGTGCGACGTAGCCTGCGACGTCAGCTGCGACGTCGCGTGCGACGTAGTGATTTGGACTTTAATTAGTCCGTGCGACGTACCGTTGCGACGTCATCCGCGACGTCGCTATTTTGACTTTAATTAGTCTTTGCGACGTAGGTTGCGACGTCGCTAGGCTCTGCGACGTTGGACTGCGACGTAGGACGCTACGTCGCATTTTCGATTCTTAATTGAGTCATCGGACTTCTGCGACGTTGCTATTTTTCTCCGACATTAACCTCGTTCTAGATTCGTAAAAAAAAATAAAAAAAAAAAAAAAAAAAAAAAAAAAAAAAAAAAAAAAAATTTGTGTGTTTTCAAATTTTTTCCATAGTCTTAAAAGTGTTCAATTTTAGGCTAGAAAAATTTTCATTTTACCCGGCCATTTTTTGACGTTTTCGGACAAAATTTTGGCGGGAAAAACGCGAAAATTTTGTAATTTCAACTTTTGTTTTTAGGCTTAGAATAGCTTTATTTTAGTGTCGGAAAAGTTTCGCTGTACTCGGATATTTTTTGAAATTTTTGAATTCGATTTTGGAGGGAAAATTCGGATATGGCTTTTGGTGCGAAAATGCTTCCTTCTACATCTTTGTTCTATAGTGATTTTGCGAGTTGGAAGATTCAGTTATGCAATTTCATTGAATACAAAGATCCAAATCTGTTCAATTGGTTTAACACCATTGATCGATATGAGCAACCAAGACTCGATGGGGTGCTTAAGTCAAGAGCACAAATGTCAGTCACGGAACGAGCAGAGTTTGATAAAGACAATAGAGTGTATGAGATGATTACCAAGTGCTTGCCAGAAGTTGTGATTAATAAATTTAAAGATCAGGCAACTTCTATAGGTTTATGGGATGCTCTTATAGCGGGTTACGATCAAAAGGAAAAGAAGTCAGAGGCTAATATTCAAATTCCTAGTCTAAATGATACTTCCAGATCTACTTCCAACTCAGCAGCATCTACTTCTACTAGTACTTCATATGCTTCTGATACTTCTCATACTGCTCATACTGCTCATACAGCTCCTTCAAAGGCTACTGAGGATCATGCTACAATCTTTGCAGCTTTCCTTAACTCTTATGAGACTTTCCTTTCAAAGAAGGCTAGTACTCTACAGCTTACTGAAGAAGACTTTGAACAGATTGATTCTGATGATCTCGAGCAGATGGACATCAAATGGAGCATGGCCATGATAACCCAAAGAACCAAGAAGTTTCTTCAAAGAACGGGTAGAAAAGACCTGGATGATGATGGTGATACAGGTCTTGGTTTTAATAAAAGCAAGGTGAAATGTAAAATCTGTCAGATTCATGGACACTTTGCTAAGGAGTGTGAGAAAGTAAAATATCCTTCATCTGGATTCACTACTCCTACAGTTCCAACGACTCCAGAGAAGAACACAACATCACAGGCTATGAAGGTGTATTCTCAGGAAATGTTTGATTTTAGTGCACTTCAAGGAGAGGTTCAACACAGTGCGCTTTTGGCAAAAATACATGAGGTACATGATGAACCTAAGGTACCCATAAAGTGTGTTTCCTGTTTTACATTGACTGAATCTCTTGAGAATTATCAATATGACAATTTAGATTTGAGAGAAAAAGTTGTTAAACTCACTGACTCAAACAAGTTTTTGAAAGCTAATGAATTTCTTTATGAAAAACAAATTGAGGCTTATAAGTTAGACACTGAAAAATACAAGTCTAAAGTTTTTAGCCAACAAGATGCTATTAATAGCTATCTTAAAGAAATTGAACTTTTGAATAAAGAACTTTCTGAGCTAAAGTCTGAGTCTGACAATTTTAAAAAGGGGATCACAAATTTCTCAAATTCTCATAAACTCTTCGATGAAATGGTTGACAAGATGAGGACAGATAAAAGTAAAGCGGGACTTGGGTATCCACCTCCCACTAACTATTATCCTAAGCCTGTTAAGGAAGGGATCGAAGAGGTAGTAGCTGACTACTCGTCTTGGTCAGCTACCAAAGATAAAGAAGCTAAGCCTAAGAGGCAGGGAAAGGAGAAAACCAATCGGACAGAGTATCCTTTGCCCACTTTCGTTAAGTCTGATAATTCACCTTCAGTTAGTGTTGAGGAGGTCGTTGAGGTAGAAGATATACCTGAAGAGTCTACCATTAAGGTTGAGAAAATAAATGTCAAACCTGAAAATTTCATCATTACAACTGAAAATGATGATTGTTTTACATGCAAAGGCAAAGCTAAGGTTGACAATGAATCCTCAAAAGTTGAAGTTGATAAATCTGAAAAGAATAAACCTTCAAAATCAACTAACTCAACCTCAGGAACATCTACTTCAACATGTTCTCCTAAGAGTGCATGTTCAACAAATGTTCCTGGTCATAGACCTTCTGTGTATTGTCCTCCACCAAAACGATTTGAGGGAACTCATTGGAATCAATCTTTTGTGGAACGACGTTCTTGTTTCCATTGTGGACAACAAGGACATATAATTAGGGATTGCCGGTTATTATCCCTAGATAAGTTTGGTAGAGGGATGCCAAGAACTTCCTCCTTTAGGAATTCTTATTCAAAATCGTTTTCTAGGCGTGCTTCGTATTCGCCTATATCAAGATATGCATCCTCTTCTCCAAAACCCGTGGCTAGAGTAAACAAAGTTGTGTCTAGTAAACCTCAAGTTCAACAGCACAACATTGTTGAAAACAACTCATCTGAACCTACAAAGGTTTGGAAACCCAAATCCACAGACAACGCATCAATGAAATCTTCTGAGTTTTTAAAATATCATAAACTCATTGATGTGATGATTATGGATGACCATGGACAACCCAAGTCTATCAAGGCTTGGGTGTCCCATAAGTACTAACGTTTGCTTGTTTGTGGTGGTGCAGTCAGATTTTTACTAGCTAATTTTTTAGTGACTGCATGGATATGGATATTGTTGGAAGAATGCGATGATGATTTGTGATTGGATGAGATTTTCGATGTTATGAGGTGGTAAAAGTGCTAAAAGGCATTTGACTTGACTTGATATGTGATTTTGATAATTATCTATTTTTATTTGTTACTCGATGCAACAGCCATTCTTTATACTTTTTAGTATTAAAGAAATGCAATGTTGCGAAATTTATTCAATTAAAAAAATACAAAAATATGTTTAATGTTTAAGGGGAGTATTTTTTTGGATTGGATATAAGAATTTGCTGTTCAGGGGGAGTAATTCTGAATATTCAAAATTCTGATTATTTAATTCAGAAATGTGAACAGCAAGATTCTTAATTCTTGAAAAGATGTTGGATTGTGTGTTTGTAAAACAACTTGGGATATGATAGTACATCGGGTGACATGCATAAAAATGGAAATTTTAAGGTTTATGTTTGATGTGTCAGTAGGTTTATCTGGTATATTTAACACATCTTTTATAAACATTAGCTTCATCATACGATGTATTGGTAGGCATGCTACACACCGGTTTGTGAGTGAGTAAGAAGTAATAATAAAACTTGTCTATTACTTTGAGAAAAATGTTATATGATGTATGACATAAGTCTTAATTGATAAATGGAAGTACTATCATCCACTGTCATAATGTAAAATGGGCATATAGTGATAATATGATTATTCGCCTAACTAATGGTGAATATTGTTGTACTCACGTACAGACCTGAATCCATTAGTTATGCAAATAGTCTCAAACTTGTTATGTTCATACTAAGGGACCCTCTGTTGTACTTTGTACAGATCTGGGGCCACTAGTATCTTCATAGTCGGTTTGATGTATGCCTAAATATAAATATCAAGTGTATGTTACGAGAAAACCGAGATAAACTTGGTCTTGTAATCTCTACCTTGTGTGAATATGCAGTGTTTGTTTTACTGAAGTTTATCAGTATATCATATAATAGGTTTCTCAAAATTAATATTCATACTAACAATAAAGGTTAGCTCACAGATACGGATGTAACATGTTTAAGTGGACAAACAATACCGATGATCGTCTTGAACTAATTTATATAAAAGGTGCTTTAAATATGTCAAGTAAATTTAAAGTGGACAAATATACTGATGATCGAAATAACACTTACTATTCCCTAATAATTGCATGTTGACCTGATATGATCCCTAAGCAGACTTAAAACAATCCTATCCCCAATGTTATTTTAATCTTCGTTCTTTGTTTTTCATTTATAAAAAGAAAATACAAAAAGATTTTATTTCTATGTTATTTTCTTCAAACATCACATATCTTGTTAAAGTCAAATATTGAAGATGCAAAGGATGTCAGCTATTCTCCAAAGTTTGTGAAGATAATTCTATCGGAGAAGCTGCTGATGATTGAGAGATGGTCACAGAGTTTGAAGATCTTATTGTATGATAAATTTATGTTAGTCACATGAATTTGGACACCAAGATTTCTTCGAAGACCATGCTATCTCAAAGGGGGAGTGTCTGATTGTCAAAGACATGAAAGAGTTTGTTGATGAAGACTAATTGAAGACTTATTTGACCAAGCTGATGACAAGGGGGAGTTTGTTGGTGCATTTAGTGTGTCAGTCAGTTGGTCAAACTATTGTATTTGTCAAAGTCAATTAGTCTACGAATGTATAGTGTTTAGAGTGTGTACTCGAGTCTGTAAATGAAATATACATAGAATGGTGACATTGTAATTGGGCCTGCGACGACATGGGCTACGTCGCATTGGGCCTGGCCTGCGACGTTGGGCCTAACGTCGCAGGGTCCAATAGGACTGATATATATAGCAAGTTAAAGTTTCGTTTTAGGGTTAGCATGTTGGACGTTGGAGAGAGTGTGTGCCGTTTTTGGTGTGAGAGAGGCAGAGAAATCGTGTTTGGTGATTGTAACGATTATACTTCAATTGTCAATATACAGAAAACGTTATAGAATCGTTTGTGTTCGTGATTCATTATATTGATTGTTTATCATTCCGCAATAGCAATCGATCAAACGATCCGATCAGATCTTAGAAGTGTTCGGGACTATCACTAAGTCTCCATCAATCGGATACCAAAGACCCAGCTTAGGTTTCCCTTTGAGGTAACGAAAGATTCGTTTAACAGCTTGCATGTGTGACTCTTTCGGATTAGCCTGATATCTTGCGCATAAACAAACAGCAAACATTATGTCAGGCCTAGAGGCTTTAAGATACATTAGTGATCCGATCATGGCTCTATAAAGAGTTGGATCCACATCGCTATCACTCGATGTATCTGGACCTAGTCCATGATTGACTGGAATTGGAGTATTGTAGACCTTACTTTCATCCATCTTAAAGCGTTCTAATAGCTCATATGTATATTTAGATTGATGAATAAAGAATCCATCCTTCTTTTGATCAACTTGTAATCCTAAGAAGAAGTTCAACTCTCCCATTGCAGACATTTCAAACCTTTTTCTCATGACTTTCTCAAATTCTTGACACATCTTTTCATCAGATGATCCAAAGATAATGTCATCAACATAAACTTGCACGAGAAGAAAATCTTTCTTTTTCCATTTCACAAACAGTGTACTATCAATCGATCCTCTTGTAAATCCATTCTCAAGTAGATACGTTGATAGTGTTCCATACCATGCCCTAGGTGCTTGATGTAATCCATATAGAGCCTTATTCAATCGATATACTCTATCTGGATACTCAGGATCAGCAAACCCTGGCGGTTGTGAAACATACACCAATTCTTCCACTTTGCCATACAAAAAGGCACTCTTAACATCCAACTGATAAACTTTTATACCAAAATAAGATGCGAATGCTAAGAACACTCTAATTGCTTCTAGCCTAGCAACTGGTGCAAACACTTCATTGTAGTCAATACCTTCTTGTTGATTAAAACCTTGAACCACTAGACGAGCTTTATTGCGAGTAACGATTCCCTTATCATCTCTCTTGCACTTAAATACCCATCTAGTTCCAATTGGATATTCTTTCTTTGGTAGGTCAACCAACTCCCATACTTGTAATTTAGAGAACTGAGATAGTTCTTCTTGCATTGCTTCTACCCACGAACTTTCTTTTAGAGCCATTTGAACATTTTTAGGCTCGACTTGTGAGATAAAGCATGAATATAGACATTGATTAGGAATCCCTGTCTCTTTCATTGCAGTATACAAGCTTTGGTATTCAGAATTCTCAGACGTACTAGTTCTGGATTGATGCCTGGTTTGAACCGGAGTATTAATATCACCGATGATGTTTTCAACGGGATGATTCTTACTCGTTCTAGTTGTAGTAACTGGTTCAACCGGTATATCATCTTCTAAATTAGTACCAATCTCTTCCAATTCAGGTACATCTTCTGTACGTGCTGAAGATATTCTTAAATGTTTCAAAGGAGTAAGTATCTCATCAAACTTTGTAGAGAGTTCATCAGGATCTACTGTTTCTTGAGACTTATCCTCTGAAGGTTGTTGTGACTCACTTGTGGAAGCTTTATCTGAGTCAACATTAGTCTTAATTCCATACTGCTTAACACTTGATGTTGAAGCGGGACCAATATTCTCATCTTCAAACAATAAATGTTCAGCTATCTCTGAATCACTGACATAGTCACTAATAGGAACTTTAAATGATGCAAAAAGATCAGAATAGTCAAATTGCCAATCTAAGCCCTTATGAACATCAGGTGAGTAGCTCGTAACCTCAATATTATAAACTACCTCCAAACGTCCTGTGAGTTTATTAAAGACTCTCTTGTTTGGCGAATTGGGCATATAACCTAGGAAAAATCCTTCGTCAGCCTTCTCACCAAATTTAGCTTGATGTCCAGTCTTTAATATGGTGCATGAAACTCCAAAGGGTTCAAACCCTTTTAAGTTAGGTTTCTTATTGTTCAAAAGCTCATAACAAGTCTTGTTATGTCTCTTAACCGTAAGAACTCTATTAAGAACATAACATGCTGTATTCACTGCTTCTGCCCAAAAGATGACCGGAAGCTTTGAATCAGCAAGCATTGTTCTAGCAGCTTCAATCAACGTTCTATTTTTCCTTTCAGCAACACCATTCTGTTGAGGTTCATAAGGTGCACTGAATTGATGTAATATCCCTTTGCTTAAGCAATAGATATTCAACGTTGAATTCTTAAATTCTGTTCCATTGTCACTACGAATATGCTTAACTCTCCTTTTATAGACATTCTCTACTAGATCAAAGAACTCAATTAGAATTCCAGGAGTCTCATCCTTTGATCCCAAAAAGAATACCCAAGAAAATCTAGAATAATCATCTGTGACAACCAAACAATACCATTTGCCACCTAGACTTCTTTTGCTTATAGGGCCGAAGAGGTCCATATGTAGCAATTCAAATGGCGAGGAGATAGAGTTTTCAGTCTTAGGTCTGTGTGGTTTCTTGTGCTGCTTTCCTTTCATGCAAGGAACACACTTATCCTCAGACTCGAAACGTTTTTGTGGTACACCTAGAACCAAACCATTTTTGGTTATATAATTCATCTTTCTCCAGTTCAGATGTGCCATTCTCCTATGCCATAACAATGCGTCTGTTTCCGAAGCCTTGGATAATAAACATGTAGACACCATTGAAGAGTTGGGAACACCCATGTTGATAGCATAGATGTCCTTCTTCCTTGGCGCCCTCATCAATATCCATTTATCAGGAATTGTGAAACCTGGCTTCAGGACTAAGGCCTCCTTTTCATTAAAATAAACTGGGTGACCTTTATCACAGACTTGGGAAACACTCACTAGGTTGTGAGTAAGTTCTTCAACATAGTTCACATCCTCAAGAGTCAAAGTTTCATTTGAAACTTTTCCTTTTCCCGAAATTACTCCTCCTTTATCTCCTGCAAAATTTACCTTTTGCTTGAGACTCTCCTTGAAGTCCTTCAGTAGACTTCTTTCTCCAGTCATGTGTCTTGAGCATCCACTGTCTACATACCACCAGCTGTCCTTATTCACAGCATGCTCCTGCACATAACACAAGATACGATCAGTTATCAAGAGGGACCCAAGCCATTACGGTCTTGGTTTGTCCCTTATCATCAACAAACTTAAGCTCTTTAAAATAACCATCCTTCCCATCAGGAGCTTTGGTCACTTTCGAAGTAGCTTGAGTTTGTGGACGATCAGCCTTAAGAGGTGAATTTGAGGAGAACCTCTTAGGCACATAATTATGAGCTCTATTATAATAATTATAATTAAACTCATGTGATCGTGAAGTAGTACCACTCTCATAATGACTATGGCCTCTACTTGTAGTTCTAAACCTCGACGGTGTCACATCCCTAGACTTATGGACAGAATTATCACCTTGAGTATATGGCCGTTTAGGTTTAGGAGGGGAGACACTATGCTTACCATCTCTTTTAAGAATGTTAACAGGTTTATTACCTAACTTAGGTTTGGCATCTAACCCGTCTACAGTCATACTAGAGTCGGTCTGTGTCTTTTCATCCATCACAAGCTTATGTGGTGTTTCAGGCTTTTTGTTAGGACAACACGAAGCCACGTGTCCCTTTTGATGACACTTGAAACATGACATCTGCTTGCGCGATTTACTCACTTTTGCTTTCTCATCCGGAGTCTTAGGCACTAAAGGTTTAAGCTGTTCCTTATTAACTTTATCATCAGTCTTAGCATCGTTAATCACTCCACCCGATACAAATTGTATTTTGGTGAACTGAGAAGCCTTGCTATTATCTAATGATACGTTCTTAATAACATCTTTCTGTGCCTCTGACTGTTCAGGTTTATCAGCTACTGAAATCTCAGGACTAACTTCAGTCATCTCAGAATCTTCAGGAATAGGAGTGTAATTGGCATTAAAAGGCGGGGATACATCATTGTAACCTAACCCAGTCTTGTCCTTTACACTACGTTGAGCATCTAACATTTTATCCATTTGAGATGTCCTATAGTTCTCAAGTTTACGGTTTTGCTCAATTAACCTTAAGTTAAGGTTCACTATTTCCTGATCCTTACTAGCAATCGTCTCATTTAAGTCTTTAATATTCATATAGAGACCATCTATGATAACAGATTTTTCACTTATGGTATCTCTAAGTTTTGTTCTATCCGAAGCATCAGACTTAATTTTATCTTTTAAGACATGTTTATCATCACTTAATCTGCGAATATCCATAATAGCTTGATCAAGTTCAGATCTAACAGTCTTATAGGATTCCTTATCCATATTTAATTGAGATGACAAATTGCTATTTGACACAGTTAAGACACTATTCTGAGATTGTAAATCAGTAACTAAGTAACAAACATCAGCAAGATTAAGAATATCTAAACATACCTTCTTCTTGTCAGTTTGTAATTCAGCCATACGTGCCACTAATTCATCAGGACTCATATCTGGAGCTGAATCCATATATAGCACGTCATCATCACTTGCCTTCACTTCAGACTCAGGCACCTCTACTCTCTATTCCATATCAGTAGGCATATAGGAAACTGATCCAGCAGTTGTCTCTTCAATCTCGGCCATCAAGGCTTCCTCAGATTGAGCTTGCCAATCATAAGAGCCATCCAACTGCTTCACCACTAAGGCTTTGGAAGCAAGAGTACTTCCCGAACCTTGTTTTCCTTGTGCTTCTACTTTAGGTCTTTGGCATTCTCTAGCAAAATGACCAATACCCTGACAGTTAAAGCATCTGACCTTGGTTTTATCAAACCCTGATCTATTGCCCAACACCTTTCTACCAGTTCTCTTGAGGAAATTCTTCACCTTTCTAGAAATCAACGCAAGTTGATCTTGAAGCTCCAATTCCTCAAGATAATCAGAATCTATCTGCTCATAATCCTCATCAAACAGAATAGGATCATTGATCTTTCCCTCTATATAGTTTTCATATGATGCCACAAAGGAAGCAAGAACAGACAATTGCTGTTCAGCAGATTTCACACTCATCGGCATCTTCTGATGCTCTTGAGGTGACTTCTCAGAATTCTTTCCCTTTGTCTCATCACCAGAGGAAGAAATAAAGCACAGATCTTCAGAAATCAGTTCTCCATTTTCATTAGTATCACCAACTAACAGTGCAGTGGTCGAACTAGATGACGCAGTCGAAAGACTTGACTTTCCATGATACAACCCAGGGTTCTGAACCTGATCAGAATCACTATCTCTTGACTTCTTGGAGAAATCATAACCTTTCAGCTTGTCAATGACTTGCTCTAAGGTCATAGTAGAATACCTAGTTTCGTTATCCTTAATCATAACGCCATACATTTCCCATTTAGAAGGCAAACCCTCAAGAAACTTGTCGGTTTTGGATACTTCTTCTTCAACAATTTCATGGTATTCTAATTCACTTAGCAGATGGTAGAATCGTGTGACATATGCATCAAGATCTTCTCCTTTTAAAGCTTTAAACATAGTAAACTGCTTTTTAAGAAGACTCCTCTTGCCAGCTCTCACCTGTGGACTTCCCTCACCTCTTTTCTCTAGAGCTTCCCAGAGCGTTCTAGCAGTATGAAAAGACTTGAGTTGATGAGCAATCTCTTTAGGAAGACACATCTTTATGCATGAATGTGATTTATTCTCATTTCTGTAAGCTTCCTTCTCTTGATCACTCATGTTCGCATAGGTAAGAACTACAGTAGCATTTTGAACAGTTTGAGTAGGTGGGGTGTATCCACTCTTGATACACATCCAGATAGACAGGTCATGGAATCTACAGTAAGATTCGAATCTGTCCTTCCAATTGTAGTAATCCTCGATTCTTAACAACTTAGGTGGAACATTTGACTTTCCCACCTCGTGGTCCATTTCGATCATTCTACTTAAGTCAGACATCTTAAAAATGTAAAATTAAACTATTTCAGCGAATTCAGAAAACTCAACTCGCAAGACTCAGCTCAACTCGCAATCTCAGCTCGACTAGCAGAATTCGTCGATTCGCAAGCCTAAGTTCGGATTGCTAAAAGATGTCGATTCGCAAGTGATGTCGATTCGCGAGGGATCTCGGTTCGACTCGCAAGCCTCAGTTCGACTCGCTAGTTCAACTCGGTTCGCAGGCGACGCTGGAACCCTAATCTCGACTCGCGAAACGGCTGTTAAACCCGAAAAAACGAAAATTTAAGGTATTTTTACTAACGAAACAGAGAATTTCGACTGTAAACTAACCCTAAAACTTCCAGAGAATGATTTTGATCGTTAGTATTGCAAGTATGCACGTAAAAACGACCGGAATCAAAAACGCAATATCACTAAAACTTATGAACACACTCGTATTTAGCCCGAAAGCTCTGATACCAGATGTAAGTTCCCTAGTTTTAGGATCGATAACTTCGTTATCTGTAGTATTAAGGTGCGGAATCCCTCAATACGGTGTTATCTTACTAACAACGAATATGTTCGTATTGCGTATACTAATACTTAGCTTTAAACGATAATACGTCAAAGCCTAGCCGTTAGGTTTGTTTTCTCTGGGTTATTCGAATTCGCAGGTTCAGAATATGCAAAAAGTGTTAACGATTTCATAAGGAAAATCGTTTAAATAGTTCTGTCCGGCTCGGCTCGCATGGGCCGGCGAGTTCGGTCCAACTCGCAGCCCAAGCCCAGTATAGAGCTCGGCTCGCCAGTCTGATACCTCACAAGTTCAGGTCTCACCTCACAGCTCGACTCGCTGCGACCTGAGATCTCGACTCGCCTCGCATCAAACGTCTATTTCTTTATTTCGTATTTAACATTCGTTTAACTTAGCACAATAATATGTTTAACGAATATTACTAACAAAACAAATATTTATTTACAAATCTAAACCAATATACAAACATAATAATAATTACACTAGTCCTATTTCAAGCTAGATCTGTTGTCACAATCTATGTCTCAACAAAACCTCATTTCTGAAGAACATTTGCAACCTCTTCATTTTTAATAATTAGTTAAATTTTTTCTAATTTTTGTTTTAGTTTAGGATTTGAATGTTATTTGGATATTTAAAGTTTAATGTTTTTAGTTTTATGGTTGATTAATATGAATTTTATTGCTTTCAGAATTATATGATTATCTCATCTTTATTTGTATTAGCTACACAAATGATAGGAATTTTAAGTATTTAGAATTGATTTTTACACGAGTTGCAATAGTGATAAAAATTATTTTCATAAAATACTTAGAAGAGATTATAATAATAAGTTTTGAAATTATGCTTAACATTGTTCACAAGATTGCAGATATACAAAATATAATATTTTTGGTGACAAAAAGATTGAAACAATATTTGAAATTCGATAAAGTCGACAATTGAATTTCCAAACGGTGGATGAGTCGACACAATCACCGATTGAAAAATCTATGTATACCAAGGTAAGATTTATTATATTTGTTATTTGTCACAACTAACAGCATTACAGGAATTTGTATTAAAAGTACATATTGCCAAAATAATATTTTATTTATCCATTTAAAAATTTTAAAATAATTATCTAAAACATAAACAAATTCACATAGATTATGATTTGTAAAAATTTTGTAAAGTACTAAAAATTATTGTATTATGCAAATTAAAATTTTATTCATAAGAATATTAGAATTATATAGCTAAAAGAATTAATGGGCCTAAGCCCAATGAATTGTACATGGGCCGTAAAGGGTCTGGCCCAGATTTTAAACCAACCGGCGGTTGGGAAGCCCAACCGGCGGTTGGACACTTTTGCGATCAAAACCAGAAAACCATCGGGTTTTCTGCCATTACCACACACACACACATACAAACGCATACATACGATTGGACAAACGGAATTCGACCGGGAATCATCACATTTTCATCCTTGCATTGTGTTTTTGTGATTTACATCATCAAAGGTATTATCTAAACTCGTTTTTGCGTTTTTTCTGAATTTTAATCCGAAATATATGTGATTATTTGCGGTTTTGGATTAATTCTTAGTTATATTGTTAGTTTAAATGATTAGGAATGCGTAGAAATTAGTTTAGGTTAGTTAGGCATTGATTTTGTTGATCGAGGTTTGGTTGCGGATTGTTGCATATCGAATCAATTAGCGGTTTGACTTTTACTTTGAATGTATTAGTTAAACCACACTTATAAAAATGGTACATATTAAATGTAAAAGATACATTTATGATTCAATAAAATTTTGAAATAAAATTCAACTTCATTTTTGAATTTGAATTAGAAACAAAAATATTATTTATAAATATAACATTTTACAAACTTTTTAGAAATAATTTTGATAATACTTTTTGAAATAAAGACGTTATATATCATTACATAAAAGTTTTGTTTAGATTCGATATTAAGAGACTATGTTAAAAATGACATTGACATAGTTTTAACTATAAAATGTGTCGGATTTTATGAATTTTATTATAATGAATCAATATATTTTCAAAACAAATTCTTTTTAATATAAATTTTTGAAAGTGAAATTTTGAACACATTAGGGTATAAATGATGAATGATTTAATATAACATATCATTATAATAAAAATAATTTTTGAAATATGTCGTTATAAAATTCGACAGTTAAACTATATTAAATATTTATTACTACAATCTACAAACCTTGTTGGATTCGATATTATTTCGAGATAATAAATATTGTAGAATTCATATATTTTGATTCGATATATTATTCTGTTTAGTTTCAAAATTAAGAAAATAAACAGGTGGCTATCAAAAATTAAGCAGAAATGCTGCCCAAATTTCTTTTGAAATATAAATCTAACGCAGTTATTTAAAGTTTGTTTTACAGTTATGTCTACCAGAAGACAGGGAGGACGTGCATTATTAGACAGGGAGGATTTCCAGCTACATCCTTACCTACGTTTTGAGCATGAGTCGATTACACCAGAGAGGAGAGCAGAGTACGCTGATGGATTACTGGAGCATATTGCTCAGCCGGTAGAGACAGCTAGCGATTGTTGATTATGGAGAGAGAGCGCCTTCAGATATACATATGAGGAGCCCGGTTCATAGACTTATACATAGGTTGTTATCTTCGTCTATTTGTGGTAGGCACACTGGACCTGAGAAGATCTATCAGCCCGATTTCTTTTATTTGCATACTATGATTCAGGGGATGCTGATCAATGTTCCCTGGAGATTAGTTCATTGGATGACCACTGGGGCGACAGGACATAGGAGGACCAGTAGTTTATGTGGAGGGCAGTATGTTACTAGGTTAGCTCATTATTATCAGATGGGAGCTGCTGATTTTTTGACTTGTACACCAGTTACACCTGGGATGTCCTTGCTAGGCGAGGACAAGTTGATAGAGTTAGGTATTATTCAGGAGGGTGTACAGGAGGGAGTTTTGTTATGGACACCAGAGGTTGCCCCTGGACAGCAGCCTGTGCAGATAGCTAGATTGAGAGGACCCCCAGTTCCGCCACAAGCAGCAGTTATACCACCACCAGTACTAGAGATTGATCTGCCAGTAGGTAGAGGCAGAGGACGTGGTAGAGGTCGTGGTCGAGGTGATTTGTATGATGATATTCAGCAGAGACTGGAGAGGATTGAGATAGGGCATGGTAGGAGATTGGATACGATTGATAGGAGATTTGCCAGGATGGAGCAGAGGTTTGATAGATTTGAGAGAGAGAGTTTTCATAGATCTGATTATCAGCTTGGATTGTTACAATAGCTGTTGAGAGATAGGTCTATCGAGTTTCAGCCGTATATTCCTTTTGTTGATGATGGAGCTGGACCTTCGAGACAGCCAGGGCAGGAGGATTCAGATGATGATTAGATTCTGTTAGATACATTTGATACATTTATATTTGGGATGAATGTACTTCTTATTATGATTACTTTTCACGTTTATTATTATTTATTATGCTGATATGGTTGTTATTTGTGATAGTGTAACACCCCCAAATTTATTGTTTAGCGGAAGCACGATTTGGGTGTTACGAATCAATAATCACAGCACAAAGATATATAATGAACGACCACTATATGCGTCGTTTTACATTTGTATTGATAAAACCAAAAGTTTACATCAAAATATTGTTTACATTAGCTCGGTTGAAATTGAGAGATTTAAGTACATAATTAATCTATACAAAATATAATAATGCAGCTAAATCTCTGATTGTTTGCATGATGACTCGAGCTAATTGATCCTTACTTGAGCAGCCCAACCTACTGCTGGTCACCTGTGATACATGCTAAAATTGGTCAGCGAAACGCTGGTGAGCTCACAGGTTTGTATGTCAACACATATGTTTGTATGAACCGCAAGATTTAATAATTGAATTTAAAATGCAATTAAGCAAAATAAAAGTTATACAGCCATGAGCACATAGTCTGAGCTTAACTTGAGTTGCCAGGCCCACTTAAGGAAACCTAACTTGAAATGCCTCCTACGAGTGCCTAATCCACACTCGTCTTCCCAAATGCTAATACATCTGTTTGACCAGTTAGTGCGTGCTAACCCGGATGAGGATTGTCAATCCTATATGATATCATATACTAACATTCACGCTACTACGTATTACCAGACTATGCTATGGAGGGCTTTAAATTGATTAGCTTGAAACTCATGTAGTATTTGATTTGATTTGTACTTGCGTTCAACTTGTAAAACAAAACGAGCAGTAATATCACACCCCTTATTGAAAAGCAGTAAAATAGGGGCCATGAGACTCACCTGAGCCTTGATTGTTTATCGAATAACTTGAACTGGTTAGCTGTGAATTGATGTCCGAAGACTTGTAACCTGAGTGTGTTCACGACACGTGATGGTTATTAATTGTACAGGTATCTCGAAAGACTACCTTTGTAATTGTTTATTTATCTATGATGTCCAAATTACCCCGATTTGGTTGATTGATTTGAGTATTTGAAAACGTGTACGGCCCGTTGGTGATTAATTGTAATAATAGTCTTGATGTTATCATATTGATTTCGAAGCGTTATACTTGAAGGGCAAATTTCATTATGTTTGAAAAGTTGTAAATATTCTGGTTTTGGCGACACTAAGATAGTGTCGCTACGGGCTTAGGCGACACTTAGTAAGTGTCGCTATATTTCTGATTTTTGATAGTTGGGCGACACTTGAGTAGTGTCGCTATGGCGACACTTATGAATTTCGGCGTCACTAAGGGAGTGTCGCTAAGTTAAATTTGGTTAAGTAATTCAGCGACACTTAAGTAGTGTCGCTATAGGGGCAACACTTATGCATAGCGACACTTGGCTAGTGTCGCTACTACTGTTTTTGGCACACTAGCGACACTTCCAACTGTTCGCCGGATTTTGAGACGAAAACGTGTTTTCCGGCGACCACTGGTTCCAAATCTTTTACCCAACCCTTATATGGACATTTTGAGCTTATATAAACAACAAACACATAAAAATGAGCGAAAACGGAGAGTTTCGGGTTTTTGTCGGAAACTTACGCGGTGTCGAATCGAAAATCCGAAAAGATGGAGTTGTAGATCGTTGTGTGGTGGTCGTTAATCTCTAAAAATCTTGAAGATTTGATGTCGTTTGATGCTAGTTTTGTTGATTTTAGATGGTTGTGGTGTGGTTTGGTTTTAGAAAGAAAAAGAGAAGAGAGAAGATGATGATGATGGTGAAATGAGAAAAGGGGGAGGGGTTTCCCCCCTTTTTTGGCTGAAAATTCGGTGGAGCCCACCCATGTGGGTGTGTCCCGAATCTGTTTTCTGCAACGCGCTCCGTGCGGTGTTCGTTTTCCCGATCGTTAAATCGTTAAATAATTATTTTATACGTTTAAAAATGTAAATAATCCCTTGATAAATTTCGTTGAAGTATTTTACTAAATACTTTACATTTGGGTTATAAGATTATAACTTTAGTTTGTTACGTTTTGTTTGCGCGTTAAATCTTTAAATCGCGTAAATTGTTAATTGTATTATACGAAATGAATATGAAATATTATATAAGATAATATTTTTGGATATAATAGTGTTATCAAATAATAATATATTATTTAATAAAATCGTTCACCAACGTCCGTATTTAAATTGAACCGAATTATATTATATTTGGAACTCGTACGATTTAATCAAATCGCATACTTGTATATATTCAATAATATATAAATTGATACATTAATTAGCCTAACACAGAACTAATTACATGTATTAAAACTTGATTAGGTACTAATCACTAGTCCTAATTTTGACGGGTGTCACAGATAGCATTAGACTGGCAGTAAGTTCAGCACTTTATTTATAAAGTTCTTACTTATTTATTTGAACTTTGTGGGTGTGTTCACTGGAAACCCTCACGAGACTATAACTCGTCCACTTGGGATACCGAGGGGTTTAAAGGCTTATTGCATATGCTAAATGCAATCGTGATTAACTACGAAAGTGTGGATGTTGTATATTATTTTTCAAGAGATGAAGGAATCAACCAAGAAGATTTTTTTTCTCAAGCCGATGATGAAATTTATAATTTCAGTCAGGGGAGTTTTTCTGTTCTATTTTTCTTTCCCTTACTCACTTTTGTTTATCATTTTTATACAATGAGGGCATTGTATAATTTAAGTGTAGGGATAGGGTTCGTAAGAAAAAAATTTCTTTAATTAAAACATTTAAGTTTCTATTGTTCTAAAATTTTGAAAATTTAAAATTTTAAGTGAATAACTAAATATTTATTAGTTAGAATAATTTTGTTAAAAGTTTTGTTTTGTATTTAAAAGTTTAGACTTTAATGTGGATTAAATGTTTTGTAATTATAATGTAAGTTACTTAATAAGGAAGTGATATATAGTTATATGATATAGTAATAGGCAATCTATATGGGGATTTCTGAATTTTAATAAATTAAGAAAATAACTTATTTATTATTTTATGATACATAATATGATGTATGACATAAAAGTCTTAATTTTTAAATTTGTTATGCAATAAATTTATATCTTTTTAATTATGTAAGTACATTTGGGGGTATATATTGATGGTTTCCTCTGTTATACGAAAGTATAGACCTGGTCTCTATTAATATATACTTAAAAATTAAGCAAACGCAAGTCAAAAGTACTTGAAAAGTCTTAAAAAAATAAAAGATACCTAATGAGGTCGCCAAAATGGTTTGACCAAGTCTGGTTTTGCTTAAACCTGAATCAAGTTATGTCGCTCTGTTGCATGAAAATGCAGACCTGTCACCAATGTCTTGATTCTTAAAAATGTATTTCATATATTTAATTGGAATATAAAAGTAAATTGTATAATTAAATTTAAAGGTATATCATATGTGGAAATCATAAGTAATATACATACTGACAATAAAAGGGTATTCAGAAATATGAGTATAGATTGTTTAAGGTGGACAAATATATTAGTAATCATTCATAAGTTATATATTGCACAAATAATAATAATTTTATTTATACATTATAGTTATCCATGTTAATTAAATTGTTTAAATTTTTAAGTTATGAAACAGATTTTTAGTATTGGTATTCTGATTCTTAAATATTAGTTTGATGCTTATTTTTAAATTTTATTCAGTATTCTACTTGAGGACAAGCAGAACTTAAGTGTGGGGATATTTGATAAGCATCAAATAGATAGTATATTTTATAGTAATTTATCCCTATATTTATATACATTTTATTGCATTTATATGATTTTAGATACTTATTTTGTTAATAATTGCAGAAATGTATTTTAATTGAAAAATGAAGAAAAAGGAACAAGAACGAGACCAGAACTGAAGAATTAAAGCACTTAAAGAAATTACGATTAAAGACCTTGAAGAATGAAGACTAAAAGAGTTAAAATGAAGAATTGGGCCAAGAAAACAAAGAAGTCTGGATATGAAGATTGAGAGTCCAAGAATTAAGCCCAAAGCCGAAAATAGAATATTCTGGAATTTACATTCAACCGGCGGTTGGATTAACCAACCGGCGGTTGAGCTTTAGGGTTTAAAGGCGGTGCAGACACGTGGAGTTGGACCCGGATTCAAATAACTCCAACCGGCGGTTGGAGGACCCAACCGGCGGTTGGGAGGTCGGCCAGTAAAACTATAAATAGAGGCTCAAATTAACTTAAACCATATACGATTCAAGAATACTAAAACCGAAAGTTAGGGTTTTAGGACGACTTTAGGTGCGATTTTGGAGGCCAAGGAGCTAGGGTTTGAATGTTTTTAACCCTAGGGAAAGCTGGTTTGCTAATTGGTTCGGTTTCTTTATCCTTGTAACTTTATTAATCTTTTGGGTTATTTTGGATATTGTTTATTTGAATTAATTGTTTATTAGGTTTTCATTATGAATGTTTAAATGTATGTTTATTAGATTTATTATATGAATTATATGTTTATGTTGGAACTATATTATTGAATGCTTATTATACAATAATTGTCTGTGTTATATTAATATTGATAAAAGTTAATTGATTTATATAGATAGCTTTACTAATCTTGTGAGTTTTATAAATTAATTAATGATTGTCAATTATTAATGTTAAGTAACATTGTAATTCAACCTAATCTTGGAATTGTATTAATAAACTGCTGATAGATCTTAATAAATAGTAATACTTTACTTAATCTTTGGGAGTGTGGCTATATGAAAATTATCTTAATCTTTGTGATTTTCTACATTAGTAATTCACCAATAATAATAGCCAACAAAGCAAATAGACATAAGTTGATATAATACGTTTAATAAATAATTGTTTAAATAGTTATAATCTTCTATCAAATTGAGTATTCCTAAGTTGTTCCTAGAACTTATCTATTAGAATCGATATCAAAAATATAAATATGTTCGTTCGGAACTAAAACGCCCCTTTATCTTGTAGATTATTGTAAATTGGATCCTTTTATTTAATTGTATTATAATTGTAAATATTTGTAATTAGAAATAATAGATAATTAGTTATAAATAAGAATAACGTTTCTTGTGTTCCTTGTGTTCGAATTTGGACTTACTTATTAATCTATATTACATGAACGGGTCAATCTTGCCTGAATTGTGTGATAGTATTATTTAGTATTTCCTTAATTAAACTTGTTATTATAATTGACTATACTTTCACAACATCATAGATCTTAATAATTAGTGATACTTTGCGTAACCTTATGATTGTGTTGCTATGATGAAAATTAGCTTAAGCTTAAGTGATTTTCTACATTAGTGATTCACCAATAATAATAACCAACAATAAATAATCTAAGTAAATACATATTTATCTCTAATTGTTTACTATCCTTAGTTAATTATTTTCTATTGAATTGGTTATAATTTAGTATTCTTAAATACGTTCATACGGAACTAAAACGTATCCCCCTTATCTGTATATTGTATATTTTAATTGAATTATAAATTCTATTTTAATTATAACCACCATTCCCAGTGTTCGACCCGACTTACTTAAAAGCTATATTATACGAACGGGTTATTCTTGCCTGAATTGTGTGATAGTATTATTTAGTATTTCCATTTATTTAAAACTTGTTATTTTGTACTCTATTCACACGACATCAAGTTTTTGGCGCCGCTGCCGGGGAATGGTGCTGTTTATTATTTAAATTGGAATTTATAGTATTTTATTTTAAATTTACCCTATAAAATTTTTTTATACATTGTTGGTTAATCGAAATATCGGCTCACCCATTGAGAATACTGACAAAAACAAAGGTATAAGGAGAGTAAAGCCCTACCTCATTGATTTATCATATAAGATGTAATGTGCTTCTCGAAAGAGATATGTTTTGTAATAAGCTTCGCGCTGACCTATTTCTCCGCTTTTTTGTACAATTAATGGAGCTACCGAGATCTGTTGACTAGCTTTGTAAAAGAATTTTTATTGGAATTTTTTTTTTAGTTAGTTTTTATTTTCTTTTCTTTTCTACTCTTTTTCTTTTTCTTTTATTTTGACAGGTATGTACCACCGTAGAAATAATATTCCTGTGATTTATCAAAATGCGAGAAACTATCATATGAATGAAGATATGATGATTATGGATGAAGAGGAGGATATGCATCGAGTTATTGATAGGATAGAGGCATTACTTTCGAAAGCTATTCAAGATAGTGAAATTTCAATGAAGCGTAATGAAGAATTTTGGAATAAAGATCGGATATGGAAAGTGACAAGGTGGAAAATTTTGACAAATCTGAAGATGAAGGATGTAAACCTAATGTAAATTTGGAAGAGATAATGAGTCGGATGTCGACTACAAATATGCGAATGGAAAAAAACGAAGCAATTCTAGAAAGTCAAAGTGATTCCATTCAACGAATTGCGAAATTGTTAAAAGAAATAGAAAGCACACTTGAGGAGAATCTTAGCAAAATCGAGATTGAAGGACACGAGACAAATGAAAAACAAAATTTCAACAATTATACGCCTTCACCTTCTTACCCAAAAGCCTTAACGGAAGAAATTATTAAAAAGTACACACCTCCGCCTCCTTATCCAGTTGCTTTGAATAGAGATTATAATGAAGTAGAAGGATCAATTTTTCCGAAGCTTAAGAAAGATACTGTTAAAAGTTTATCTCGACCAGTGATTGTGAACGCTACGCAATCTATGGAGACCTCAAGTGAAAAAGTGGAAGATACCAAAACTATTGGCCACAGTCAAGGAGATTTCATTCAACAACTTGAGGGGATGGACAATCAAATCAATAAGTACTCTCAATCCTCTGAATCCTTATTTTCTAATGAAATTTTTAGTGAAATTAAACAGGAAGAAGATATGGAGGTAGATTGGTTGCCTTTTCTAAGATTTGACCATTATGATTCTGATGAGGAATCATTTTCGTTACTTAATTGTAATGAAGAGGATAACCTTGATTTAGAAAACCAAGATGGGGTTATGACAGAAGAAGAATTAATAGTCGCTATGGATCCAGCTATTGATGAAACTTCATCATTACATCCAGAGGTTGAACAATTAGAGGAAAATGATCAAGCAATGGTAAGGACTAGAGAAGAAACAGAAAAAAAAAACTTGCGGTAATCAGATAGCAACCGAACCAGTTGAAATTCAAACGGTGGTTGAGTCGATACAACCAACGGTTGAAGTATCTATAAGCACAAGTTCATTGTTTTATCAATATGAAGATCCTTTTTGGCAATTCGAGCGAAAAGCAAGTTTCTCACAGTTTTTGGAAAATCATGGAGCATCACGGTCTGGACAAATGCCTGCATTAAACGATAAGTATTTCTTTTCTTTAATTTTATTAAATTAAAATTTTTGGATTATTTATAGATATTACTATCCATGCTTAGTTTTAAGTGTGGGGAAAGTCACTAGATTTTTAGGTAAATAAGTTTGGAGTCAAGCTAGTGACTCGAACAAAAACAAGCGCTTCTCGGGAGGCAACCCGTGCTTGTATATTATGTTGTATAATTTTTAGATAAATTTAGGTTTAGTATAGTATTTTATATTTTTCTTTTTAGTTTGTTATTAAGGATAGATTTAAGAAACCATAATCACTAGAAAACGTTGCTACATAAATTAAATTAAGAGGGCTAAATAAACAAAATATAAAAGTCATTATTTTCAAAAACCGCTGCTAGCAACCCACCGGCGGCTGACATAGTTAACCGACGGTTGGGCGGATTTCTCAAATTTCAATTTTTAAACCGAACCGATGGTTGGTAATCCAACCGACGGTTGGACACTTTTTCAATTAAAAACTAATGGCAGCAAGATTACCACACTTTTTACAAAAAACTAAGAAAACTTTGGGTATGTCTTTTTACGAAATTGTCATATTTAGTTTCTGAGAAATTTATTATTAGAGTTCACTTAATGATATTGTTTCTCTTAATATTGATTCTAATATTTGCAATTTTTGTTTACAGATTCAGATTAGGTGATAAGTGAAAAACTTTGGGGTTTTAATCTAGAACTTATTTATGTTAATATGTATGGTAAACGTAGTTTTCATAATAAGTTAAGATCTTCATTTTTATTAAACCAGGTGGAAAATTAAAATTTTAAATTAAGAAGTTGGAGCTACATTGCATGTACTTTTATCTAAGACTCCTGCCATTAATTAAATTAGGAAGCCGATAGTTGTAGGTACCCAACTAGAGGTTGAATATTTTTTTGGATTTATTAGGAGATAAATTGACGAATAGCAGTAGTTTCATAAGTTTTTATTGCCCAACTAGCCCATTAGAAATGACAAAAATTAGTAGCATGTGGATATATGTTTCTGGACAATCTTTAATTTGTATTTTTCATTTTAATTTTAGTTTTTATTTTTATATTTGGTATGCTTAATTTATTTGCTTGTTTATTTTTAGAATATTGTTGCCACTTTTCGAAGCTGGCGTATGATATAGTACAGCTGAATAATGCATTGAAATTGAAATTTTTGAAAATTTAATAAGTTTATCTTATTAATTATGAACTTTGTTGGTGTGTTCCCTGGAAACCCTCACGAGACTATAACTCGTCCACTTGGGATACCGAGGGGTTTAAAGGCTTATTGCATATGCTAAATGCAATCGTGATTAACTACGAAAGTGTAGATGTTGTATATTTTTGAGTAAAGATCGCGGAAACCAATACGTTGAACTACAAATAGAAAAGATGAACCATTAAGCCGAATCAGATAACGATAATCGCTTCTAAGTCAGGGGAGTTTTTCTGTTCTACTTTTTCTTTCCCTTACTCACTTTAGTTTATCATTTTTATACAATGAGGGCATTGTATACTTTAAGTGTGGGGATAGAATTCGTAAGAAAAAGAATTTCTTTAATTAAACATTTAAGTTTTAAACTGTTCTTAAAATTTATCAAAATTTAAAAATTTTAAGTTAATAACTAAGTATTTATTAGTTAGAATACTTTTGTTAAAAGTTTTGTTTTGTATTTAAAGGTTTAGACTTTAATGTGGATTAATTTTTTTGTACATATAACGTAAGCTACTTAATATAGGAAGTAATACATAGTTATATGATATGATGTACTAATAGGCAATCTATATAAAGATTTCTGAATTTTAATAAATTAATAAAATAACTTGTATATTATTTATGGTACATAATATGATGTATGACATAAAAAGTCTTAAATTTTAAATTTATTATACAATAATTTTATATATCTTTTTACTTATGTGAATACATTTGGGGGGGTATATATTGATGGTTTCCTCTATTATACGAAAGTATAGACCTGGTCTCTATTAATATATACTTAACATTAAGCAAACACAAGTCAAAAGTACTTGAAAAGTCTTAAAAATAAAAGATACCTAATGAGGTCGCCAAAATGGTTTGACCGAGTCTGGTTTTGCTTAAACTTGAATCAAGTTATGTCTCTCTGTTGCATGAAAATGCAGACCTGTCACCAATGTCTTGATTCTTAAAAATGTATTTTATATATTTAATGGGAATATAAAAGAAAATTGTATAATTAAATTTAAGAGTATATCATATATGGAAATCATAAGTAATATACATACTAACATTAAAGGTGTATTTAGAAGTATAAATATAGATTGTTTAAAGTGGACAAATATATTAGTAATCATTCATGAACTATATGTTGCACTAACAATAATAATTTTTATTTGTACACTATAGTTATCCATGTTAATTAAATTGTTTAAAGTTTTAAATTATGAAATAGATTTTTAATTTAAGTATTTTGATTATTATATATTAGTTTGATGTTTATCTTAATTTTATTCAGTATTATACTTGAGGACAAGCAGAACTTAAGTGTGGGGATATTTGATAAGAATCAAATAGATACTATATTTTTAGTATTTTATCTGTATATTTATATACATTTTAGTGTATTTATATGATTTTAGATACTTATTTTGTTAATATTTGCATAAATGTATTTTAAAGTGGAGATTGAAGAAAAGGAACGAAAACAAGGCAAAGATTGAAGAAAAAGAAGATTAAATGAAGACTCGAAGAAAATGTAGCTTAAACCGTGAAGAAATGAAGAAGATGGCTCAAAAGTGGAGTGATAACATCAATTAAGTGTTTTAAATGAAGCTTGGATGAAAAGGAGCGGAATTTGGATAAAAAACCGAAGAGAAGTGTAAATGCTGAGTTTTCTGCTATGTGTTAGTAATTTGGCCATAACTCCCTCATACAAAGTCCAAATGAGTTGGTTCAAAAGCCGAAATTTAGCTAACACATAGATCTACAACATATAAAAAATTCAGCTCATTTGGAGAAAAACTCAACCGCCGGTTGAGCCTTTCAACCGGCGGCTGGAACCGAAAATTCTAGAATCTGGTGGAAACGAGGAGTTGTACTTGGATTTAAAGTACCCAACCGCCGGTTGGACCTTCCAACCACCGGTTGGGACCGACTTTCAACTATTATAAATAGAAAACACCTTCCAGCTTCGAAGGAGATACCAATAACCTTAATAATTCGTAGGTTACGAATTATTAACCCCAAATTCGACTAGAAACACTTTCTAGGGGTTTTAGGAGCAATTTAGAGTCGCGGGTTCGCAAGGGTTTGTCTACGATCAAGCGTACGGAGCGTAGTTCACGGTTTTGGTTTGTGTATCTTATTCTTTATTTAATTTTGAATGTGTTTTATTATTGAATATTGATTGATTATGATTATGTTTAACTTAATTATGAACTAATATTTATTGTATTTGCTTAGATTTACATTATTGTTGGAACTATATTATTGAATGTTTATTATACAAGAATTATCTGTATTATATTATATTAATGATGGTTCTTGACATAGTTAACTGATTTATATTAAACGAGGATGATCATATTAAGTTTGTATAAATTAAGTGATTGTGTTTATGTCTTGATCTTAACCTTATGCGATAGACGAAGAATATAATTCATTGATGTAAACTAATATTGTGATTCATGACATACCGATGAAATTGTACTAATAAAGTGCTGATAGATCTTAATAATTAGTGATACTTTGCGTAACCTTATGATTGTGTTGCTATGATGAAAATTAGCTTAAGCTTAAGTGATTTTCTACATTAGTATTCACCAATAATAATAACCAACAATAAATAATCTAAGTAAATACATATTTATCTCTAATTGTTTACTATCCTTAGTTAATTGTTTTCTATTGAATTGGTTATAATTTAGTATTCTTAAATACGTTCATACGGAACTAAAATGTATCCCCCTTATCTGTATATTGTATATTTTAATTGAATTATAAATTCTATTTTAATTATAACCACCATTCCCAGTGTTCGACTTGGACTTACTTAAAAGCTATATTATACGAACGGGTTATTCTTGCCTGAATTGTGTGATAGTATTATTTAGTATTTCCTTAATTTAAAACTTGTGATTATAATTGCCTATACTTATCACACATCAAAAGTCATGTTTTTACGCACATTATTCCTGCACATTTGAACTAATTCTTGGTGAAAACACTTGAATTAAAACTTTTATCTACTTAATTTCACAAAGTAGGTCAAATAATAGACGTTGCAATAAAAAGTACTAAAAACGTCCAAATGACAACTGATTCATACACTCTTTTGATTTCCTTATGATACAAGTTCTTAATTAGTTTCATATGTTGTCACAGGTAATTACGAGAGTAGAGAATGCATAATCGTACAGATCGGATAAAGAACAAGGAAGATAGAGTCTTCTAAAGACGAATCGAGAGCATTCCGCACATGCCTGACCTAGACACATCCAAATTCAACCAATTTGGCATCATTAAAAGCATAACAGAATTACGAGATCATAGGCGAAAGAATCGTAGCAAACTGACAAGAAATGAAGAAGATACGCGCTATTTAAGCAACGATGAAAAGCCGAAAGCATCACACGACCCCCCAAGTGACTGTGTACGGCCTTGGGAAGACCTTTTACGGCCTTATAATTGCCGTGTATGGCCTCTAGATGGCCGTGTACGGCTTCTAAAGGGTCGTGTATGGCCCAGCACCCCCCATGTGATTCCGTTGTGCTTTTGTAGCTTGTATCCTGTGCTTTGGAGCTTGTGTGCTTACATTCTTGAGTTGCCTATAAATAGATGGCCTCTCCTCCTTATTTCAACACACTTCTCATTCCATTTCCATTTCCTCTCTTTCACTTTCTCTCTCACACACTCTTTCTCCCTCTAGAGTTTCTTTCTCTAGAGTCTCTCTCTCTCTAGATTAGGGTTTTAGTTAGTTAGTTCTTGGTTAATATTTAACCAAGACTAACGGAGGGGCTACTTTTGTAATTGTGTAGGGAATATTTTGAGGGGCTTATTTGTAATATTTTCGAAGATATTGCGGAGGTCCTATTCGTGTATTCTTGCAACATTATTCTATCTACGCATTATATACGGTTACTTCTTTCCTTTTCTATTATGATGAATACTATTTTTATTATGATAGATTTTGGATTGTTTGCCTTGCGTAGCAAGTTGTTCTCTTATGTGCTTGTTGTGATGTAGTTAGCTTGTATATGTTTGGGGTGATGTCACTTTAAATACATTATTGAAAACCGATGTGCTGTTAACTTTACATTTATGAATTTCTAAACCTAATTATACTTTCGCCTTTCCTCCAATAAATGTGGTTAGAACCTTTATGACAAGGAGTCGTGAACCTTGATCAAACGATCACTACCTATATGTGTTTTCAAAATACAAACATAGTCTGAATTGTGTAGCCGTGGAAATACTGCTTAAATCTTTTGTATAGTATACCGTGAATCAATCAGAGATTTATTAGGATATAGTGAGGGCTGGTTTATATCACAGATAGTTAAACATTAATACAAACTTAGTTAAACTAGTCCGGAGTGACCACAAAAGTATGTGATACCGGAAAGACCGTAAAACATCACAGTACTTCATATAGCGTTTGAAACACCTCGAGTGAAGTACAAATACGTGGAAGCTAAGGAACTGCCGTAGGTTGAAGACTATATCACATCCTGCTTGAATCACATAGCTCTGGACTAAACAATGACCATTAATGTAAAGTTTAGCAGTCACCAAACCAAGTCTTAATCTTAAATGCCTTACCTAGTCTAGGTCTCTTCGTAGTGTTAAGAACGGTTAGAACTATAGTAGGTCTGTTACTCTATCTCATGCACCCAGGAATATTATTCCAAAAAGAGTCACTACTCCATCATATGGAAAGTGTTGAAGAGTTGAGCAGCCTCCTCTGATCAGAATCACCATAACCTAACACTCAGTGACATGCTGTCTGAGAAATCAAACAGTAGGGCGTTAGTATTTATACTACGAACACTTAGGTAAAAGTAAGACACAAATCTTTAAAAGACGTTTTTATACTTAAACCCTAGGCATCACCCCATGCATAAGCTAACGAAGTCATTGCAAGCACTATCCTCCATTACTGATTACAACCCTATCTTTTATTTAATTTCTTTTATTTTCTATTTTATTTACTTAGTTTAGTTTAAACGGAACTAAAACCAAATCAAAACTCTTTTCAAACAAATTACTAAATTGAATAGTTTGTCTAGACAACTCCGCTTCACAATACGATTGATCTTAAGAACAACCCTGAGTTATACTTGCCTCTGTAAGTAGAATTTAGGTCCCCAGCTCTTTATAAATTTAAAACTTCCACCGTTGTGGTACTGACAACACCGCAACAAGTATCCGATAAACATCTACATGAGCCCTGTTCTCGCAATTTGGATCCATCTGGGAAATCCACTTTAAGTTCTCATATAATTCATCTTTTCATCTAGCGTCAAATATAAGGGCCCTAATCGTGCATCGTGTCTAAAGCATCATGAATTATCATCTAATGTGACTATCATCAATCATGTAGTACAAGTATCCTATAGAAACATGGCATAGTATATCTACCCATAACCCCATCCCACATATATATATATATAAAGTTTCCCTTGTACCCACATGAATCACAATTTAATCAAGTATAATAAGATATAACTTAATAAAATAAGTTAACTCAAAAACTCTATCAGTTTTGATTGTGTAACTGATTTTAGCAAACATCATCTTACCTCTTGATTCGCTAGTGATTAATACATATGAATTAGATAATCTTCTTCGTGTTCTTCATATTGTGATGATATTGTTTAGTTCTTCAGTTTTGGTGATAATATGGGTCCTACATGGTTCACCCTCGTGCCCAATTCCCTTTGCAAACTTTTCCAGAAAGTCGAGGCAAGACGAATATCACGATCAGAGACAATGGATAAGGGTACTCCATGCCTTGAAACTAATTCATTGATGTACAATTTCACCAACTTCTTCATGGGTAAGTTCTCATGCGTAGCCAAAAAATGAGCACTTTTCGTGAGACGATCAACAATCACCCATATCATATCATGACCTTTTGGTGTCTTTGAAAGTTTTCTTACGAAATCCATGGTTATGTGATCCCACTTCCACTCAGGTTTTTCTAACTGTTGTAAGCTTCCATACGGTTTCTGATGTTCCGCCTTCACTTGAGCACAAGTCACGCATTTTTCAACATAGCTTGCTACATCAAGTTTCATCACAAGCCACCAGTAAAGTGGTTTTAAGTCTCAAAACATCTTTGTTATCCCTGGATGAATAGAATACTTGGATCGATGAGCATCTTCAAGTATCAATTCTCGATTTCCTCTAAGTTTTGGTACCCAAACTCTTCCTTTGAAAGTTGTCAACTCTCGATTATCTTCTAGAAAAAGATTCTTGGTCTCTTTCAATGCTTCATTCTGCAAATTCTCTTCAAGAGGAGCCTTAATCTGAGCTGATTTAATACTTTCAATCAACCCTGACATGACCTCAATTCTCATTGTTGTGACTCGAGGTTGTGTAGTGTGCTCCTTTCAGCTTAGAGCATTTGCAACAACATTGGCTTTCCCCGGATGATACTTAATTTCACAATCATAGTCTTTCAAAAGCTTCATCCAATGCCTATGCCTTATATTCATCTCCTTTTGGGTAAACATATATTCTAGGCTCTTATGATCCGTGTAAAGGGTACAATTTGAGCCATACAAGTAATGTCACCATAATTTTAGAGCAAAGATAATTGCCGCTAGCTCCAAGTCATGTGTAGGATAATTTTTCTCATGTTTCTTCAATTGCCTAGAAGCATAGGCAATGACTTTCTCCCCTTGCATCAACACACATCCCAAACCATTTTTAGAAGCATCACTATAGACTACAATTTCATTGGTTCCTTTAGGTAAAGAAAGTATAGGTGTTTCACATAACTTCTTCTTCAAGCTTTGAAACGCTTCCTCTTGCGATTCGGTCCACACATACTCATTTCCCTTTTTGGTCAACTCGGTCATTGCCTCATTGGGCCAGCAACTTTTAAGAAATCTTTAACAAACCTACATTAATAGCCAGCTAAACTCAAAAAGATTTTGATATCAGTGGGAGTCTTGGGCTGTTCCCACTTAATCACTGCCTCTATATTTGAAGGACCTACTTTTTCTCCTTCTTCACTTATCACATGGCTGGGAAAATGAACTTTATGTAACCAAAATTTTCACATTTTTAGAATTTGGCATATAATTTCTCTTTTCTCAACAACTCCGAAAGAATCCTCAAATGTTCTCTGTTGTAACAACTCGTCAAAAAAAAGTCAAATTTCGCGCTGAATTTAAACTCCAAGTAAACGATTTAACTTTAATTTCCAATTAGTATTTTTATAAAATACTTTCATTAGAAAACAATTTAAAATAATATAAATAAGATTTTATTTTATATTATGATTGGACAAATAAAACACAGGTATTTTGTACTGTGGTTGGAGACCACAGTCCGCGCACTGGGGATCTGTGTTGGACAAAACCCAACTCCCTCCCCATTTCTTCCTCATTCTTCATTTCTCACCACCAAAAACACACACATTTTCTCTCAACCCAATCCACACCAAAAATTCGGATTCACAAATCGACCCACGAAATCTACATTTTTGGAATCACCATTACGCAAGGAACAACATTAACAAAAGCCGTACCATCATCTTCATCCTCGTTTGGCCTCGATTCGCAATTGTAAGAAATTCCTAAATTTTTAGATTTAATCATTTTGGTGTAATGTTTGGGTGTAATAATGATTACATAACTTACTTATAACCTAAACAACCAAGAAACCATGATTTTACAGCTTAAAAATGCGTTTAGATTGCGATTTTGGCCGGAAAAACGCGAAACCCGAAGGTTTCTGGGCTGCTGTTCTTGAGTGCGACACAAGCCTTGTGTCGCATACTGTGTCGCATGAATTACTCATGCGACACAACCCTTATGTCGTATCTTTGTGTCGTACCTTGTGTCGCAGACTCCATGCGACACAACCCTTATGTCGCTATTGATTTAGCATCGCACGCTTTATGCGACACAACCACTGTGTCGCAGAACTCTTGTGTCGCATTATGCGACACAACCCTTGTGTCGCACGACACATTTTAGTGTCGCATGTTATGTCGCAGAAAACAGAAAATAGCCAAATTTTTCTAAGTGTCGGATGACGTTTTCAAAAGACAATTCAATTACGATACGACTAGTACTCCAAAACAAATATACTTTATGAAGTATACGAAAACTCAAACCTAATAATAATATGAATTATTATTACGAACATCCATAACGAACCGCACTTACAAATGTACGAAATCTCTCGTGTTTAGGACATTAGGAGATTTCACTCGGCACGACTCGTTACTCTAGGACGCTAGCTCCTCAGGTGAGTTTCACAACCCCACTCTTTTACTGTTTTCAACTGATTTCGGGGTGGGAATGCATACTCCTGTTTTACTACTTTCAACTGTTCAAACATTTACGAACGTTTTACTATCGTTTATGGTAACGGTGCTAGACCACGACAACTACGAACCATTTGACCATACTTAGGGATATTAAGTATGATGGTGACAGTAACACCTAGAATTATATTACATATGATATCTAGGGAATAAACGCCTCACTACATCAGTGACTTGCTAAGTACTAGTAACGACTAGTGGACTTATGAACATCAACTAGAGGCACCGACATGCTAGTTTAGCGTTGACTACCCTTAAGGACTAGCGGATGACTTTGACTAAGTACTGAAAGTACTTCCCGACAGTTAAGTGACGTGTTAACGTACTTGACTTTACACATTACTTCAGGCAAACTAGGTGACGTAGATACGTACCTACCAATTGATTACGATTATCCCTTACATCTAGGTGACGCACCTACATTTCTTAGTATGATATACTACTGTAAATTACGTAACAACTTGAGGTACTGTTGAGTGCCTGTAACAATTTACTAGCCTTGGGCTAAACTTACTTGCGGCATGTCGTGTACTGCCAAAACGATTACTTGCATCTCCTGCGGGAGAATAACGGACGCTGTCACTATATGTGAAGCAAAACGATACCACGGTGGGTGGTACAATTTACAAACGAGCTCACGATACCATGGTGGGTGGTACAACTTACTTGCGAGCTGGATTGCTCACGATACCACGGTGGGTGGTACAACTTACTTACGAGCTAAATACTCACACACAGTAACGGACCTACGAATTATTACGGTCGGGGTCGTTGGCTCAGCATGTGGATTCATGCTTTATCGTAGTCCTGCGGGACTGCACGGTTACTCATTTCAGCATATGGACTTATGCTTTACTTACATTCAGCAACGGACCTACGAATTATTACGGTCGGGGTCGTTGGCTCTATAACTGGTTAATTTACTTAAACATAGTCCTGCGGGACATAACTTGACACTTCCCTTGGGGGATAACCATTACCATCACTGTAGGTGATTGCTAGATACTTATGAGTCGGAGACTCAGGGAAATTACGAGCTTTTGCTCACTTGACTGTAATTACAAACCGTACTGATATGACACGATCACAAAACAGATAACTTGATCACGTTGCCGGGGTGCAACCTTTCATGCCAGGGGGCATCGTGACCTATTAGTAACCGTAGTACTAATACTAGAAACCGTACAAATTACCCGTACCGTATTGCCGGGGAGCAATACCGACCGTCTGAGGACTTTCTTGCTTGATTGCTTTCGGCCAGTAGCACGACAAATAGTCACCTTACGCTACTCTCGTATACATATTGCCAGGTGGCAATATCTTACTAGATAACACACATGCTGGGGATTGGTCCCCTTTACTTGACTAGAAACCTATTGATTAGGTTCACCTGTTTACCATAAACCATTTATAACTGCCTCGAGAGGCAACTGTTGCTATTTAAACTGCTAAACATGATTGATATTTCTGAATGAAATATTTATTACTCGAACTACTTGTTTCTACAAATTACTTGTGAACTCACCAGCTTTCCAGCTGACCCTTTTAGTGTGCATTCTCAGGTACACTGCTGTAGTAGGATTGGCCTACAGGATTCTAGCTCGAGTCGCATGTTTTCAACACTCAGGACATTTATTACATTTACTTCAGTACTAGTAGAATGTAATACTACTTTTATGCGAATTCGTAACTTGTAAAACACTTTAATTACATAAATGTATAACTATTTTCAAACGTCTCATTTAGAGTCGTTCATTATGTATCTTATGTTGTGATTACCAGGATTAGTAACACCCAAAACTCGCTTCCGCAAAACATTAAATTTGGGGGTGTTACAGATTGGTATCAGAGCCTAAGGTTGTAGTGAACTAGGTTGCATTTAGTGGGCCTAGACTATGACCATTAGGCAGTATTCCTCATTAGGTATGACTAGTTCAGGGATCACATCATACGAACTTAATTTAACATAGCGTAGCTAACTATGTACAATTAAGCAAAGATGATGTAAGATCTGAAAGGAGTTATATTGAAAGGGAATGCAGTAGTTGACTCTGATTGTTATTTGCTACTTGCTAGACACCCTAGGCTATTATATGTACTGTAGGTATATATGAATAGGCCTTACGTGGATGCTATTCCTGCATATCTATATACCGGTAGGTATGGTTATACCTGACATGATTCCGCTGTACAAACTGATACACACTTTCGAAGTGGCCTATCGCCAGCTTCCCAACCTTTACGACTTGATCTCAAAACTTTGACCAGGTTGGTCACGACTGACTGGTATTACGAGAGATGCTCGTAATGATTAAGTCCACGAATTATTTTCAAACTTACTACCGGCCTGAGGGCCATACTTGGAGAACATGTGGCACGTGGTGCTGCATCGTGCTTTGGGCACAATACTACTCCAGCACTTGGTGCTGCAACTACACAGTATGTTTATACTGCATTCGGCACGATGGTGCTACACTCACAGTACAGGGGTACTGCAACTACGGTGTCGTGGACACTACATTACGGCACGTGGTGCTGCGTTTCATAGTACTTGGTACTACAATCATAATATATTACGGTGCTTCGGGCACTACATTTTGGCACGTTGTGCTACACCCAGGCTCGATGAGCTACTATCCAATATGCATGTGGACTTGTTATAGTTACATGTACTACTTATATATACATATACACTTACTTAACTGGGCATGAGATGCCACACCTGATTCTTTACTACTGCGCACTTATACTTGTATAGTTACGTGTGCATCACATATGTACATACGACTACTCTACTGGACACGAGGCGTCCCACTCGATTTCGTTGCGTAGGAAAACACGCTATAGGCACTTGTACACTTATACGCATACGCAATTACCTTAATGGGCACGAAGTGCCACACCACGACTACACAGGCAGGTGATGCCTCATACGATGAATACACCCTAAGTTATTGAGATTACATTCATAGTACTTTAGTACTACATTATAGTCTGGTAGACTACGACAATACCATAGTTCTAGTCGAACTACATATAATACATAACTAGGTCGCTAGTACGACTGCACATTTAAAACTTCAAAGTCCGAGGACTTTCATACAGACACCTTAAGTGGTTTCTGGGTCATTATCACTTTTATATCCGTGGGCAACGGTGTAATACCGATTTACGTATACGACTATAATAATCACAATTCCTGAATAAGGAATCTCACGACTGTTGTTTCATTCTTGTTTAAGAATCATGCCACGTGGACGACAAACGTACTCTCAAACAGAACGCGATCAATACGCGGAGCAAAGAGTAGCTGAAGCTCTGGCTGCACAAAACTTAACGCGCCTCTGCACCTATAAAGAATTTCTGAACTGTAACCCGCCAATCTTTGTTGGTACCGAAGGGGCTGTCGGACTGATCCAATGGATCGAAAGGATGGAAGCTGTTTTCCGCATTTGCAACTGCCCCGATGAATACAAAGTCAAATACTCCACCTACACCCTTCGAGATAATGCTCTAACCTGGTGGAATGCTCACGCCCACACCGTAGGGGTCGACACCGCCTATGAACTTTCGTGGGAGGAACTGAAACAACTGATGAGGGACGAATATTGTCCTAGCGAGGAACTACACCGACTCGAGAATGAACTCTGGCATCTTACCGTGAAAAACAACGACATCATGACCTATACCAATCGTTTTCACCGACTAGCACTCTTTTGCCCATCACTAGTAAACCCAGAAAGCAAACGAATCGAAAAATACATCGAAGGACTTCCAACACAAATAGCGGGCATGGTTACCTCCTCTAAACCCAACACTATTCGCGACGCCGTTCGCATGGCCCATAACCTCATGGCGCGGGTGGTTCAACGCGGAACCCCCACAACTGAAAACCATATACAAAAGTGGAATGGCGATTCCAGCACTAGTCATAACCCAACAAACCAACCCGAACCCTTGAAATCTTACCCTTCTGAATACAAAGGAAAGCGGGGCTATGCGGGGGATAAACCCTTCTGTCACAGCTGTAAACGTCATCACTCTGGCCCTTGTGGCTCACCTTGCGAGAGATGTCAACGATTCGGACACCAAATCTGGGACTGTAGAGTTCCTGCCAACCCCGACAAACAACAAACGTGTTTCAAATGTAACACTCCTGGACATTTCAAGAAAGATTGCCCGAATCAGAAACGAAAAATCCTCATGATCAACTCCGGGAGGACCGGACGAAACCGCGACAATATCACGGGTATGTCCCTATCCAATACTAAAACTTCCAAATCAAACACAACGGTTCGATCGGCGGGAAAGTCGATTCCAAAATGACACCGATTACATAAATTAATACCGACTATACGAATGAAGCCAAACTTAAAAGCTAGAGTTTGCTTTCAGCAGACTAACCGACTGAAAGTACACAAAACACTCAGTCCTGATAGGACTACTCCTCGAACAGTCACGTGGTGACAACTATCTAGTCCCGTGTGGACTACAATGCAAACGGTCTTTTAGTGACTACGAATCAACGATAACTTGAACAAACAATATAGTCAGGATGTGACTACAACGATAAACCGCGACACAGTCATGGATTGACTGCCCTTCAACCCCGTTATAAGACATGATATGTCTAAAACCTACTCGACAAACAACATGTACGTACATTGCTCCCCAGACCTCACATGACCACGACATCACTTTTAAATTTCGGGACGAAATTTTCTTAACAGGGGGAGAATGTAACAACTCGTCAAAAAAAAGTCAAATTTCGCGCTGAATTTAAACTCCAAGTAAACGATTTAACTTTAATTTCCAATTAGTATTTTTATAAAATACTTTCATTAGAAAACAATTTAAAATAATATAAATAAGATTTTATTTTATATTATGATTGGACAAATAAAACACAGGTATTTTGTACTGTGGTTGGAGACCACAGTCCGCGCACTGGGGATCTGTGTTGGACAAAACCCAACTCCCTCCCCATTTCTTCCTCATTCTTCATTTCTCACCACCAAAAACACACACATTTTCTCTCAACCCAATCCACACCAAAAATTCGGATTCACAAATCGACCCACGAAATCTACATTTTTGGAATCACCATTACGCAAGGAACAACATTAACAAAAGCCGTACCATCATCTTCATCCTCGTTTGGCCTCGATTCGCAATTGTAAGAAATTCCTAAATTTTTAGATTTAATCATTTTGGTGTAATGTTTGGGTGTAATAATGATTACATAACTTACTTATAACCTAAACAACCAAGAAACCATGATTTTACAGCTTAAAAATGCGTTTAGATTGCGATTTTGGCCGGAAAAACGCGAAACCCGAAGGTTTCTGGGCTGCTGTTCTTGAGTGCGACACAAGCCTTGTGTCGCATACTGTGTCGCATGAATTACTCATGCGACACAACCCTTATGTCGTATCTTTGTGTCGTACCTTGTGTCGCAGACTCCATGCGACACAACCCTTATGTCGCTATTGATTTAGCATCGCACGCTTTATGCGACACAACCACTGTGTCGCAGAACTCTTGTGTCGCATTATGCGACACAACCCTTGTGTCGCACGACACATTTTAGTGTCGCATGTTATGTCGCAGAAAACAGAAAATAGCCAAATTTTTCTAAGTGTCGGATGACGTTTTCAAAAGACAATTCAATTACGATACGACTAGTACTCCAAAACAAATATACTTTATGAAGTATACGAAAACTCAAACCTAATAATAATATGAATTATTATTACGAACATCCATAACGAACCGCACTTACAAATGTACGAAATCTCTCGTGTTTAGGACATTAGGAGATTTCACTCGGCACGACTCGTTACTCTAGGACGCTAGCTCCTCAGGTGAGTTTCACAACCCCACTCTTTTACTGTTTTCAACTGATTTCGGGGTGGGAATGCATACTCCTGTTTTACTACTTTCAACTGTTCAAACATTTACGAACGTTTTACTATCGTTTATGGTAACGGTGCTAGACCACGACAACTACGAACCATTTGACCATACTTAGGGATATTAAGTATGATGGTGACAGTAACACCTAGAATTATATTACATATGATATCTAGGGAATAAACGCCTCACTACATCAGTGACTTGCTAAGTACTAGTAACGACTAGTGGACTTATGAACATCAACTAGAGGCACCGACATGCTAGTTTAGCGTTGACTACCCTTAAGGACTAGCGGATGACTTTGACTAAGTACTGAAAGTACTTCCCGACAGTTAAGTGACGTGTTAACGTACTTGACTTTACACATTACTTCAGGCAAACTAGGTGACGTAGATACGTACCTACCAATTGATTACGATTATCCCTTACATCTAGGTGACGCACCTACATTTCTTAGTATGATATACTACTGTAAATTACGTAACAACTTGAGGTACTGTTGAGTGCCTGTAACAATTTACTAGCCTTGGGCTAAACTTACTTGCGGCATGTCGTGTACTGCCAAAACGATTACTTGCATCTCCTGCGGGAGAATAACGGACGCTGTCACTATATGTGAAGCAAAACGATACCACGGTGGGTGGTACAATTTACAAACGAGCTCACGATACCATGGTGGGTGGTACAACTTACTTGCGAGCTGGATTGCTCACGATACCACGGTGGGTGGTACAACTTACTTACGAGCTAAATACTCACACACAGTAACGGACCTACGAATTATTACGGTCGGGGTCGTTGGCTCAGCATGTGGATTCATGCTTTATCGTAGTCCTGCGGGACTGCACGGTTACTCATTTCAGCATATGGACTTATGCTTTACTTACATTCAGCAACGGACCTACGAATTATTACGGTCGGGGTCGTTGGCTCTATAACTGGTTAATTTACTTAAACATAGTCCTGCGGGACATAACTTGACACTTCCCTTGGGGGATAACCATTACCATCACTGTAGGTGATTGCTAGATACTTATGAGTCGGAGACTCAGGGAAATTACGAGCTTTTGCTCACTTGACTGTAATTACAAACCGTACTGATATGACACGATCACAAAACAGATAACTTGATCACGTTGCCGGGGTGCAACCTTTCATGCCAGGGGGCATCGTGACCTATTAGTAACCGTAGTACTAATACTAGAAACCGTACAAATTACCCGTACCGTATTGCCGGGGAGCAATACCGACCGTCTGAGGACTTTCTTGCTTGATTGCTTTCGGCCAGTAGCACGACAAATAGTCACCTTACGCTACTCTCGTATACATATTGCCAGGTGGCAATATCTTACTAGATAACACACATGCTGGGGATTGGTCCCCTTTACTTGACTAGAAACCTATTGATTAGGTTCACCTGTTTACCATAAACCATTTATAACTGCCTCGAGAGGCAACTGTTGCTATTTAAACTGCTAAACATGATTGATATTTCTGAATGAAATATTTATTACTCGAACTACTTGTTTCTACAAATTACTTGTGAACTCACCAGCTTTCCAGCTGACCCTTTTAGTGTGCATTCTCAGGTACACTGCTGTAGTAGGATTGGCCTACAGGATTCTAGCTCGAGTCGCATGTTTTCAACACTCAGGACATTTATTACATTTACTTCAGTACTAGTAGAATGTAATACTACTTTTATGCGAATTCGTAACTTGTAAAACACTTTAATTACATAAATGTATAACTATTTTCAAACGTCTCATTTAGAGTCGTTCATTATGTATCTTATGTTGTGATTACCAGGATTAGTAACACCCAAAACTCGCTTCCGCAAAACATTAAATTTGGGGGTGTTACATCTGTGTTCCTCTTTGGACTTTGAGTAAATAAGGATATCGTCTATGAACACAATTACAAATTGGTCCAAGAATGGTCGACATACCCGATTCATTAACTCCATGAAAGCTGCTAGTGCATTTGTCAAACAAAAACGCATGACTAGGAACTCATAGTGACCATATCGGGTTCGAAAAGCGGTCTTAGTAACATCCTCCTCTCTAACCTTCAATTAGTAATAACTAGATTGCAAGTCAATCTTAAAGAAAACAGATTGAACCTTGTAGTTGGTCGAATAAGTAGTCAATTCCTAGATTAGGATACTTGTTCTTCACCGTCCTCTTATTCAGCTTGCTATAATCTATACACATCCTCATCGTTCCATCTTTCTTCTGTTGGAAATAGTGTCCAAGGTCATAACTAATTGGTAAGACTATTCTAAAGGTAGAGTCCTTTTTGGGTTGCCCTCGATGAACAGTAAGAGAAACAATAAGAGAGATAATATTAATTGGAATTAATATTATAGTTAATTAATTGGTTTGTTAATTTATCAATGTTGATAAATTAATTAGAAGCTAAAAGTAATTAACGGAAATAATAAAGAATATTTAGTTAGTTTATTAATTGGATATTAATTAGAAACTAAAAGGAATATTCTGGAAGCGAGTTCCAACCGGCGGTTAGAAGGTTCAACCGGCGGTTGGAGGATTAGGGTTTGTAAGGCGGTAACACGTGTTTGACTTGGAACAGGATTCAAGTCCAACCGGCGGTTGGAAGCTTCAACCGGCGGTTGGAGGCCGAATTCAGTTATCCCACATCGGCCAGAGTATAAACCCCAAGGCATCCTCTTCCCCTATTAATAGAGGCATAATCCATGTTTTCCAATCATCCCAGTTTCGAATTGAATTCGATACTTTCTCTCTTTCTCATTCCGAATCCTTGTGAGAGTTTACACGACGTAGAGTCGGGACCCTAGGATTTAGAGTTTCTCTTGGTTCACGGGTGTGAAGTATTAGAGGTGTTCTACTTTGGGCACTTGCCATCCAAAGCATGGAAGGTCGAGCAAGGAGTCTGCGTGAAGGTTCTGCAAGGTGGTCTGCGCGTGAGAAATTGGTTTTCTCAAAGGTTAGTATTTTCTCATTTATCTATTTATTTTATTATTGTTAATAGCTTTATTAAGTAACGGTCCTTTAGGGTTTAGTTTCCTAGTTGCTCTAGATTAATTGTTATTTTCCGCTGCGTATGTTAATCTAGTTAGGGAATAGAAAACCCAACATCTTCTTCACGAGTAAGGTCGGTGCTCCCCAAGGTGAGGAACTCGGCCTAAAGAAACCCTTATCAAGGAGTTCTTGAAGTTGAGTCATCAATTCTTTCATCTCGGTCGGTGCCAGTTCCCCCACAACAAAAATATCACACAGTGTTAGCTGTACACTCTCCAGATTGAAAAGAGTTGCACCTAACACACTTGAGACTGTTAGAACAACCTGTTTGCTTCTTCCCATCATGTCGCACCCCCATATTATGATGCGGAAGCGATTCGGGTCGGGGCACGACTAATCAAATATCAACAGCACATAAGATATAATGAACGACTCTATATGCGTCGTTTACAATACATTGATATTATAAAAGTCTTACACTGTTATAATAGTTTACAAAAGCTCGAATTGATGTAAGAGATTCTATGTCATAACTAATTTATACAAAATATGGTAATGCATGATAATCTCCTGATGTTTGCATGAGACTCGAGCTAATGGGCATCCTGAGTAAGCAGACTTAGTGCTGCTGCGAACCTGAGAATACACGCTAAATTGATCAGCTTACGCTGGTGAGCTCACAGGTTTAATAATAAAGTATAATGTATGAACCGCAAGATTTAAGTATAATGATTTGCAATTAAGCAAATAAATAAATGATAAATGATGTATATAACTACCATGAGCACATAGTCTTAACTGAGGTGTCAGGATCACAATTAAGTGCCTGAGCGAGGGTGCCTCTATGCTTATGCCAAATCAACACACGTATGAACAAATGATAATGCGTCCGTTTTGACCAGTCAGTGCTTGCTGACCCGGACGGGGATTGTCAGTCCCATATGGTACCATACACTAACATTCACGCTACAAAGTATTACCAAACTATGCTAATGAGGACTTATGATGATTAGATGATTAACTCATGCAGAATATAGCGATATTTGATACTTGCGTTCACATGTAAAACAAAACAAGCATGTATTCTCACCCCTAAAGTAAAAACAGTAAAAAGCGGGGCTATGAGACTCACTTGAGTCTGATGAGATGCTATCAAGCACTAATGATGGTGTACAAGGGAAATGATGTCGTCTCCAACGACCGAAACATGCTGGGCTTCCTAAACGCGCAAGGTTTTAATGATTAGATGTCTCAACAGATCATCTATATTAGTTGTTCCCTCAACTAGTTATGTCCAAATACATTGGTTTGTTTGTTCATGTTTTTGAAAACATGTACGGCCCGTTGGTGGTGGTTTGTAATAATAATTCCCAAAGTATTATTATTATGTTTGTTTCGTTTATTGACTTGTAAAAGTATACGTATTTGTTTAAGTGTTTCAACACATGTATCGTTATCCGTAAATATCGTAGCATCATTTTTGTTCAAGTTTCATAGTAAAACACCTAAAACAATTGTTTCAAGCCAAAATCTAAAGTTTTACATTTCGTTTTACGTTTTTCGTACTGAGGCTCGTTTTGGTTGACTTGGTCAAACGTGTTCGGTTTGACTCGAAACTTTTACACAAGTCTTAAAATAGTTAACTAAGACTTATAAAGTTGTCGGTACGTTTTATGGTCGGCCCAAAGTGTCGGTTTTATGTTTATGTCAAAAACAGTCCCAAAATGTGTTTTTCGGTTTTGTCGGTTTGGTTCGCCACATGATTTCCATAACTTCTGGTCCAAATTAAGGTCCACAATTTTTATCAACTGGTCACCTGCGTATCAAGTATCTATCATAATTTTTCTGAGATTTATAGTGTCCATCTTGTTAGTTAAATAATTCCGCGTAAGTACCGAACACAGTTTTCAACTTTCATCAGACCAGTCTCAAAGATTCGTTTATAGATAAAAATCCGTAAATTTCTGGATGGAGCCAAAGAGGAACTTTTTATAGATCTTTTTAATACGCAACTTTTAAAAAAAATTCGTTGTCTAACTCTTCCTAGAACTCAAGATATGATTATTTTTGTAAACCGACTTTTTCTGGCAGATTGTATATCTTTATATATTAATGTTATAAGATCGTATTATAACATGATATTTGGACATTATAGTGTTAGATGAACAACTAGACACATAAATAAACATTATGCAAGTATATTAATCAAGAGTTTATGTGATTCTTACAAAGGAGATGATGATTGAATGAAGGAGAAGTTCTTGGAGCTTGATTTCCTTGAAGAATCTTGAAGTTTTGAAGTGGTGGTTGTGTGGCGGTTTATGGTGGTCAAAGGGAGGTTGATGGTGGTCAATGGTGGTGGTATGGTGGTGTTGTGGTGGTTGCTTTCTCCAGATTTTAGAGAGAGAGAAGTTAGAGAGAATGATGGGAAAGAGTAAGATGTGATATGAAGTCTCATGCATGTGCTTTGTATTTATAGGTAAGAAATGGAATCTATGGCATGTGAAAGACAAATGTAAGAGGACAAAGATAAGAAGACAAATGTAAGAGGACAAAGATAAGAAGACAAATGTAAGAGTACAAAGAAAAGAAGACAAGAGTAAGAATACAAGGACAAAAAGACGAAAGAAAAAGACAAGGGTAAGAAGACAAATATAAGAAGACAATGGTATAACAATACCTTGTGTAATTGGACAAAATGATGAGAGTGAATTGAATCTCTCTTTGATTGATCAATGTGTGGTATAGTAAATTAAAAATATTCCATTTTAAAAGTTTGTCGCCATTTATTTGGTTGTCGAATTCGTTTCACGCACTTTTATAGTATACGGGTTACTTTATACGATACGTTTTACATGTTAAATATTATCGACATAATATTGAAAGATTTATGAGTTTATTAAATAATTTCATATTATTTAATATTTTGTTCACCAACGTCCGTATTAATGGATCAGAATTTTTGGCCTACATAAAACGACACGATTCAAATTAATCATGTAAATGCGCATATATAACAATACACGTAATGATGCATACAATTAGCCTAACACAGATCTAATTACATGTATTAGTAAAATGATTAGGACCTAATAACTAGTCCTAATTTGACGGGTGTCACATTCTCCCCTTGTTAAGAGAATTTCGTCCTGAAATTTAGCTCTGAGTCGTGTGAGTGGAGTCGGAGAAAAGATGTGGATATTTGAGTCGCATCTGGTCTTCTCATTCCCAGGTGAATTCCGGACCAAGCCGCGAATTCCACCGAACTTTGACGATTGGGATACGACTTTGCTTAAGTTGTTTGACCTCACGGTCCATGATCTCCACTGGTGTCTCGAAAAAATGAAGTCTGTCGTCGATTTGAATCTCCTTGAGCGGGATAATGAGTGTCTCATCGGACAGGCATTTCTTAAGATTAGAAATGTAGAATGTGGGATGCACGTTACTAAGCTCCAGAGGTAGCTGCAATCGATATGCGATTGGACCAATCCTTTCCAGGATCTCAAAAGGTCCAACGTATCTAGGATTTAGCTTTCCACGTTTGCCGAAGCGGATGACACCTTTCCAAGGTGATACTTTGAGCAAAAACTCGATCTCCAACCTGGAACTCAAGATGCTTGCGTCTTACGTCAGCATAACTCTTCTGACGATCACGTGCGGCTTTCAACCGCTGCTTGTAACACCCCCGAAATTCACTGTTTTGCGGAAGCATAGTTTGGGGTGTTACTAATCAAATATCACAGCACAAAGATAAAGCAAATGACATCTATATGCAACGTTTGTAAATTAGTTACATTCCATAGATATAATGTTTGAAAACTTAGTGTTTTCGTATACGAAAATGTAGTTTCCCCTAGGGTCCACGCGTATAGCGGGAGATTCTATTACATAATCGTAATATACAAAAGATAATGCTAAGAATCTCCGTTAATGAAGTTGTGTTGAAATCATGCGACTCTAGTTAAATCCTGGAGTAATCCTACTCCATCCGGGTACCTGAGAAAACATGCTAAAAAGTGTCAACCAAAGGTTGGTGAATCTCACAGGTTTGTAAGTAATATCAGCTTTGAACACGAGATTTCATTAGTAATGCCCGCAGGCATAAAATCTGCAATTGCAATCCAGCAATCGTAAAACCAGTATTTGCAATCCAGCAAATGTAAATAAGTAAGTTTATACCGTTGCCATGAGGCTCATAATCGAAGCTTAACCCGTAAGTAATAAGTTTGCTCCCGTGACATGCTCGTAAATGAGCAAGCATCAGTAACGAATAAGTAGTCACCCGTTTCTATGTGTAAATCAGTACGTGGCATCGCTACTGCCCCGGGTGGGGAGGGTCATTTCCCTAATGGATCCATTAACTAGTGTTCGCGCTTAAGTCCATAACTAACGATATATGATGGAGAGACTTCTGTAAATAGTAACAACTCATGCAATTCCGTTTGGTATAGTAAACAGTTTAGTACTTGTGTTCAAGAAAAATAGTAGCATGTATCTCCCCCAATAAGATAAAACAGTAAAAGTGGGGCCGTAAGACTCACCTGAGTCGAGTAGTAAGCAGTAGCAAATGGTAGGTAGTATGTAGGTTCTCCGAACCCGTAACCTTTAAATGCCTAAACATATAAAGTTAAGTAAGTAGATGTCTCGCAAGACCATCTAGGCTAGTTGTCTACACAACTCGTTATGTCCAAAGTTGGTTCGTTATCGTTTGTTTTCAGAAAACATGGTTGGCCCATTGGTGACGGTTTGTATTAGTAATAGTCAAAGTATTATCATTGCGTTTGAAACATTTTGTACTGAAACGACGGGGGTCCGGGGGCAGCGCCCCTGGTTGCGGGGTTCCAAGGGGTGGCAACCCCTTGGCGGGGTCCAAGGGGCAGAGCCCCTGGTCGGGGTCGAGCTGCCGAGTCAGCTCGGAGGGAAAAATGCACATTTTCTACATAGTTTTAGTGAAAATCTCTTTAAAAATTCTGATTTCTGCGACGTTGGGTGCGACGTCGCAGGTAAGGATTGCGACGTTGAGTACGACGTCGCTAAGTGTGACATTCGCAAATTAATGCTACGTAAAGGCTGGCGTCGCTATATGCGACGTTGAGTATTTGCGCGACGTAGGGGTCGATGTCGCTAAGTGCGACGTTGGCCACTTAATGCGACGTCGGTAACAACGTCGCTATGTGCGACGTAGTGAGGTGTATTGCGACGTTTTGAGCTACGTCGCAGATAGCCCAGCGTCTCTGCGACGTTGCGGTCTGATCGGAAATTGGTGGCCGGAAAATCGGTCGAAAAACTTCCGTTAGGTCCAAATCTTTTACCCAACCCATTTTTGGACATTTTAAGCATATATAAACCATAAAAACGTAAAAATGAGTAAAAACGGAGAGTTTCGGGTTTTGTCGGAAACTTACAAAATGTCGGATCGAAAATCCGAAAAGATGGAAAGGTAGATCGGGATGCCGTGGTTCTTTTATTCCAAAGGAGTGGTGTGATCCGGTGTCGTTTCGTGTTGTTATTTTTGCGATTTATGGTATTGGTGGTGGTTTTAAATTAGAGAGAAAAGAGAGAAAGAAAGAGAAAGAAATGAGAAAATGAAAAGAAAAGAAAAGGAGGTGGGAGGTTAAGCCTCCCATTTTCAGTCCGCGCCTCCGCGCTCCGTACGGTGTTCGTTTCCTCCGTCGTTTAAACGTTAAATCAAGCAGTTATATTTTTAAAAGGTGACGGGAATATTTTAATGAAATACCTTGAAATTAATTATAAAAACATTTGTCGAAGTATTAAAATTCTTAACTCGCGTTTAATACGTATTCGTTAAATTATTTAAAATGTCGTCGCGATATTATAAATAATGTTTGTTCGCTGTGTATTTTATATAATAAAATACGTTCTCATTATTTAGGTAAGTTTCTGTCACCAACGTCCAAGTAACTGTGTCGGACTCCGTCCGGTTAATTCGTACGATTAATCCAAATCTCTTAAGTACACTCATATATATATAAATCACCTTATATATATACAAATAGAGTCTGCAATTAGTCCTATTACATACTAATTACAACTAGTTACAATTAATTAGGCATAAATAATTATCATAATTTAGCAGGTGTTACACTGCTGGATACCAACAATCTTCTCGGTGGTTTCATGAATGATTTCAGGACCCGTGAGTTGGCTGTCTCCCACTTCGGTCCAACAGATGGGTGAGCGGCACTTACAACCGTATAGTGCCTCGAATGGCGCAGCTCCAATGCTGGTATGATAGCTGTTGTTGTACGAGAATTCGCACAATGGCAGATGATGTTCCCAATTTGCACCGAAGTCTATCACGCAGGCGCGTAGCATATCTTCCAGTGTCTGAATTGTCCTTTCACTTTGGCCGTCGGTTTGTGGATGATATGCAGTACTCATATCCAAACGAGTACCCAAGGATTTCTGTAATGATTGCCAAAAGTGAGATGTAAAACGGCTATCTCTGTCAGAGATAATCGAGATTTGAACTTCGTGTCGGGATACAATCTCCTTCAAATAGATTCGAGTGAGACGTTCCATTTTGTCGGTTTCCTTGATGGCAAGGAAATGAGCATATTTGGTAAGCCGATCCACGATCACCCAAATGGTATCGCAACTGCTTGATGTCTTCGGGAGTTTAGTGATGAAATCCATAGCAATTTGCTCCCATTTCCATTGAGGGATGTCCGGTTGTTGGAGTAGGTCGGAAGGCTTCTGATATTCCGCCTTGACCTTAGAGCATGTGAGGCATTTGCTGACGTATGTGGCAATCTCTGCCTTATTGTTTGGCCACCAGTATAATCCCTTGATGCCATGATACATCTTGTCCGATCCAGGATGTATAGAATATTTGGACTTGTGAGCTTCATCTATCACTAAGTCGCGTAGGTTTCCAAAACTAGGCAACCAGATTCGGTTAGCGAAGTACTTGACCCCATTGGGTTTGGTTTTGAATTGTTTCTCCATGTTGCGCAAGGCCTCATTCTTCAGGTTTTCGGGCTTTAATGCTTCGAGTTGAGCAGTGAGAATTTGAATGATAAGATCATTATGAATGATCATGCTGAGGGCTCGGACTCGAAGTGGTTTGACGCGTTCCTTTCGACTTAGGGCATCGGCAACAACATTTGCTTTGCCCGGATCGTACTTGATTTCGCAGTCATAATCGGTAAGCAACTCGACCCAACGACGTTGCCTCATGTTGAGATCCTTCTGATCGAATATATGCTGAATACTTTTATGATCAGTGAAGATGGTACATTTTGTGCCATACAGATAGTGTCTCCAGATTTTGAGCGCAAACACTATGGCTCCTAGTTCGAGATCGTGAGTGGTGTAGTTCTTCTCGTGAACTTTGAGCTGTCGGGAGGCATATGCAATAACCTTGTCCCATTGCATCAACACGCAACCAAGACCTTGGTGTGAGGCATCGCAGTATACCACGAAGTCATCGTTGCCTTTGGGTAATGATAAAATGGGTGCACTGCAAAGTTTTTGTTTCAGTAGCTAAAATGTTGACTCCTGCTTATCAGTCCAATTGAACTTCTTTTCCTTCTGAGTCAGTGTTGATAGAGGTTGGGCTATTTTTGAGAAATTTTCTATGAAGCGTCGATAGTATCTAGCCAGTCCTAAAAATTGGCGTACTTCGGTTGACGTTGTCGGTGCTTGCCAGCACTTGATAGCCTCAATCTTTGATGGATCTACGTGAATTCCCTGACTATCAATCACATGACCAAGGAATTGAACGGTTTGCATCCAGAATTCACACTTGGAGAACTTAGCGTATAACTCTTCGTGTCTAAGAAGTTCTATGATGGTTTTGAGATGTTGCGCATGTTCCTGTTCATTGCGCGAGTAAATGAGAATGTCATCGATGAAGACAATAACGAACTTGTCAAGATATGATTTACACACTCGGTTCATAAGGTCCATGAATACAGCCGGTGCGTTTGTCAAACCAAATGGCATCACTTGAAACTCGTAATGCCCATAGCGAGTTCGGAAGGCAGTCTTTGGGATGTCGATGTCACGAACTCGTAAATGATGATAACCTGATCGTAGATCTATCTTTGAATAGAAACTTGACCTTTGAAGTTGGTCGAATAGGTCATCAATGCGAGGAAGTGGATAACGGTTCTTGACGGTTAATTTGTTCAACTCTCTGTAGTCGATACACATCCTGAATGAACCGTCCTTCTTTTTCACAAACAGGACCGGAGCTCCCCAAGGTGAAGAACTCGGTCTAAAAAATCTTTTGTCTAGAAGTTCTTGTAATTGAGTGGACAACTCCTGCAATTCGGATGGGGCTAAGCGATAAGGTGCTCGTGCCACGGGTGCTGCTCCGGGCACAAAGTCGATTGAGAACTCAACTTGTCTCGGTGGTGGTAGACCAGGCAAATCTTCGGGAAAGACTTCTGGAAAGTCTCTAACAATGGGCACATCCTCAAGTCGCTTATTCTCTGACTTTTTCTCCATAACGTGCGCGAGGATTGCCTGATAACCCTTTCTCAGGTATTTGCAGGTTTTCATGCATAATATTATATTCAATCTCGTCACACCAGTCTCCCCTTGTATGACTAAAGTACCACCGGTGACGAGAGGAAAACGGACAATTTTATCGTAGCAGATAACTTCAGCGCGATGCTTGGACAGCCAATCCATGCCAACGATGATGTCGAAACTTCCGATCTTGACAGGTATAAGGTCGATAGGAAAAAGCTCGTCGGATAAATTTAAAGTGCAATTGGGTATTATACTGTCGGTCTCTATGAGTTTACCATTAACTAACTCTACTATGTACTTAACGTCTAAGGCAACATGGGTGATGTTAAGCAGTGGACTAAACTCATCATATATGAAACTTCTATCAGCAACAGTATCAAATAGGAGAGAAGCAGTAAGATTGTTGAGAAGGAATGTACCCGAGACCACATTCGGGTCTTGACGGGCTTCTCCTGTGTTCAGAACAAATGCTCTTCCTTTAACAGTGTTGTTGTTGCCCTTATTCTTCAGCTTTGGGCACTCATTCCTGAAGTGCCCTGTGTTTCCACACTCATAGCAGGACTTAGGTTTGTCAGTAGTGGTGTTGGCATTGGTAGATCTGCAGTCTTTGGTCAGATGCCCATACCTTTGACATTTGTTGCAGGGAGTACCGCACGGACCTTCATGATGTCGGCGGCACTTTGGACAGAAGGTTTTATTCCCAGTGTAACCCTTGTTGGAATCAAAACCAATGTTGGTGGTCTTATCAGACTCAGACCTCTTGGACGATGGTTGGTTTTGATTGGGGTTTCCAGACCACTTTCTTTTGTTGTTGTTGTTACCAGAAGATGGAGCAGATGTCTCACGGCTGACGACCATGGCCATGAGTTCGTGTGCAAGACGGATAGCACTCTGAATGGTTGTCGGTTTAGATGAGGCGACGTTCCCCTGGATATTTTCCGGGAGTCCGCGAATATACCTCTTGATTCGTTTTTCCTCCGGATCTACCATACATGGGCAGAGGAGGGCGAGCTGTTGGAACTTAGTAGTGTAGTCAATGATGTCGGTGCCCTGCACCTTCAGACTCTAGAATTCTTCCTCCAACCTCTGAAGTTCTTCGTTGGGGCAATATTCTTCCTTCAGCATTTTCTTCAGATCTGCCTAGGGCAATTTATTAGCCTCTTCAATTCCCACGGCACTTGTATGGGTATTCCACCAGGTGAGGACACCTTCCTGAAAGGTGTAAGCAGCAAACTTGACCTTGCGGTCTTCAGCGCAGTTACAGAGACTGAAGACAAATTCCATTCTTTCCATCCATCGGATCAGTCCAATGGCACCTTCCGTACCCTTAAAGTACAATGGTTTGCAGCTGAGAAAATCCTTGTAGGAACAAGGCTTGGTAACAGGGGTGGGAGTAGTATCGACTGGATTGTCACTCCTTCGAGAGTCTCGTGCAGCTAAGGCTTCATTGACAGCTCGGGAGACAATGGCATTGTAACATCCTCAAATTGGGCTTAGAAGTAATAGGTATTTTCTGTAAATTTTAAATGCGATTTAAAATTGTTATTGTGTTTGATTGTATAATTAATAGGTCGATAAGCCTCAGGAAATATTGTGGCTAGTGAAATATTGATTGTTTTAATTAAATCAAGGTGACGGTAAAATAAAATAGTTTTCCCCGTAAATATTTTTAAGTTCCAGACAATGATAAGTACGGGGGACAAAACTAGTACACAAAGTAACTAATTAGGTAATATATCTATGTTTTGAGTCGGGCTTTATTTCATACACACATACATACATACGTACATATACACACACACAATTAACCTTAAATCTTTATCAAGATCATGAAGAACATCAAATTGGAGCTTTAAAACTCGAATTCAAGCTTTCTTAATCATCACAAACAAGGTATGATCTTGTGTTCTTCATGTTCTTCAACCTAGAATTTGGGGTTTTTGATGTTCTTGAGCAAAATCCGAAATTAGGGTTTCTAAAGTGTAAATTGATGTTAGTTAAGCTTCAATAACATGTAATAATCATTCTAGCATCATCTTAATCATGTTATATGTGTTAATTTCGTGATTTCTTTAACCCTAGAAATTGGGGTTTTGAATATTTGATTTAGTTGGCATGATTTATCTTGAAATTAAGCTAGTAATGATCATATTATCATTAGTTGATAAGAAATTCTTGATTGTAAGTGAAACCCTAACTTAGAATTGAATAAAGTGATTTAGTGTTCTTGGGAAATTGATGATTGTGATGAATAGATGAGTTAATTGATGAACTTGGTATTGTTTGTAGTGAAGAACATCTAATTAACAAACAAAGAATGAAGTTAGAACATGGTTGTTTAAGAATTTATAAAACCTAGTATAAAGGTTGTGAAGAATTCTTAATATTTGATGTAAATAATTTTGATAATGCTTTAACTATGTTGATCAGTGATGATTAAAGTGATATTGTTATTATAATAATTATAATTTGATAAAGAGATGATGAATTATTGATATTATGGGGGTTAGTCATAATCTTGGAATGAATTAAGTTGAATTAGCTTAAGTGATAACTTAATGGAGAAATTAAAGAGAAAAGTTGCAACTTAATTGATTAAGTATCTTGAAGGTAAAGGTTATGATAAATTGTTGATTTTGATGTTCTTAATCTTGTTAATTGTTTAATTATATTAATTAACAAGGGCTAAAATGGATGAAGGTGATTATGATAATCATGAAGTTGATTAGTAATAAATTATATGATTGTAAGTTGAAAAGTGATGTGAATCTATATGAGTATAGATTGAATATTGAGTATTGTGATTACTAAGTTAATTCATAAGAATTTAGTAAATTGGTTAGTTGTAATGATGGAATAATGTTATATACATATTGATACAAGTAACTGACTTGTGTATTTTGTTGTATTTCCAGATATGGAGAAGACTCAGTGATATTAGACTACTGAGTGGGCGACTATGGTAGTCGGTGAGTGGACTTTGATCTCTCACTATAATTTAGTGATCACTATTGTGGTTACTTCAAGTGTTATTCCTGTGTTAAGTTGAATTGTGAATTGTGTTAAAGTGTTAAAGTGTTAAGTGTTAAGTGACCTATTGGTAACTGTGTTAATAGAGGTCAACTATGTTGGACTGTGTGGTTACAGGTTAGTCAACACAAGGGTTGTGAACATTCGTTGTAAGTAAGGCTTGTGTTGACTAAAGGTAACAAACAGTTATCGGTTAACCACTGTATTGGCCTGCAGTTGGTGTAAGTGTCGTTTGGTGGGCCACCGCGGCTGAGGGCGCCACAAGGGCCACCGATCCTTTGGTGATGTTGAGTCAAAGTGTTAAATGTGGTGAACTCATAGTGTTAAACTAAGTTGTATTGTTAGTGATGAGTTAACTCACTTAGCTTCGTGCTAATCCCTCGTTGTTTACTCCTTGCAGGTTAATATCTATTGTTATGGGCGGGTCAAGGAGTAACTGAAGAATGTTTGACTAGGATTACTCTGATATTATTTAATACAGTTTAAAATGTTTGATTATATAATGCCCAGGATATAATGGATTGTTTTGTAAACGGTAATAATCAATACTTAGAACTTAGGTAATGGAAGATGACGACATGTCATTTTATGTATATATATGTTTTGGGACTTGAGCTTCCGAATTGTAAAAAAAAAAAAAAAAAAAACTGTTGTAAATTCTGGGGCGTTATAAGTTGGTATCAGAGCATAGGTTTGGGCGAATTGAACAATGGTTGGATTGTTCAATCCCAAGCCTCGTGATAGTGGTCAAACATTCCGAGGTGTGGGATTAGTGTTGGTATGAGCAAGTTGTTGTTAAATGTGAACTAATCTATAACAATGTGTTAGATTGTTGTTTTGAGTGCAGAGACGGAGGATAGTGAGGAACCGATTGGTATTCTCAATCCTCAACACTCGTGGGCCTAGATGTGCCAGGTCATTTCTGATAAACTTTGTGAATTTCAATAAATTTTAATTGTTTTACTTTACTATGTTATGATTATTAGTAAAGTAAATTGAATTGTTGGTGATTATTACTTGCTAATAAGGTGATAGAGCTATTAGTATGTAATTAAGAAGTTGAAATTGTGTGTAGATACATTGGTGACTAATGTGTAACTGTTGTGTTATGTGGAATTAAGTGTATGTGTAATGTGGAAATGCAAGTGTGATTATAGATCCTTGCTAGGGAAATAATTGATAAATGATAAGCTAAATTGGTGTGACTTGCTATAATGAAATAAATGGGTTGCGGGTGTATCCATTTATAAGTTTGGAGTTGTATTGTTGTGTGACTTAGAATGTGTCTAGTTGTTGAAATATATGCTATTGACTTGGAAAGGTCAATGTTGAATGTAATTGTGTCAAACTTGATAATTGCCATGCTATGCCATGCTATGAAGTGAGGAATGTAACTAAAAGTCTAAATGTTTAGCATTGATCATGATTAGGGTGAATTATGATCTTTGTATTACTAATAGTGTGGTAAGAAAGTTAAAGCGGTCAATGAGTCTAAATGTGCGATGACAAGTTGTGAAAAGTCAAATTTGAAATTCTATGTCAAAATTGAATATATATGATGAAATTTTGGTGAACTTGGTGTTTTAGGGTGATAATATGATAACTTTTAAAGTGACTTAAAGTCATAAGTATAGATAAAAAGTGGATTGAAAATGTTAATGTTGTCATTTTGAATGAAATTGGTGAAATTGTCCATTTTGACCCCTAAACGGGTCAACGTGTCAAAATCATGCAGAATGAGTGTTTGTATATGATGAATGTGCCCACACGTCATAAATATATGTAGAAACATGTTAGCAAAAGGTTGAAGTCAGAAACCTAGCCGTTTGGAATATAGCGTGTCAACTAAAACGGTCGAAAATGGTCTAAAATGAACCATACGTCCATTTTCTTGTTAAACGTGTAAATTGAAAAAGTGGAAAAATAGAAAGTTGCATTTTGATTATATGAGGGTGCCTGCAAAATTTCAGAGTCTAACTCTTTACGGTTTAGGAGATATGCGCGTTTGAGTTTCGTATTTTTGCACTAAAATTGCAGACTTGTTACAGCAGGTTGAATCCGGACGGATTCCCTTGAATCCGTACGGATTCCCATGAATCCGGACGGATTCCTTGACCGGATTCCTTAAAATTGGTTCTGTCCCAAAACTTGGCCTTGAATACGGCGGATTCCCCAGAATCCGGGCGTATTCCCTTCAATCCGGGCGGATTCCCTTGAATCCGGCAGATTCCCCTTTTATTGAGACATTTCTTGTATTATGTGTTATACTAAGTGAATTTAATATGAAAATTTGTAAATTTCGACGTTCGTCGTAACGTTCGACGTAGAATTTCCGTTAGAAAATTTCGGTGTCCGATTAAGACGAAATTTACATGTCAACTCAAAAACGGCCCAACGGTCAAAGCTCATTGCGTTGCTATGAGCCCTGTCAGTTTTCGGCACTTCGGGGTCGTTTGGGGCCCGAAAATCGCGTTTTATTGTTTTTCGGACATTATTTCGGACTTTTAGCTTATGAATTGTATTGGGCTTTTGTTTCTTTGAGCCCAGAGATCATTCCTGTGACTATATGCAATATTAAAAGTTGTTTTAAGAGGTTTATATGGTTCTTTGTGTAGGAGTTGTTTGTAGGCAGTTTATTTGACTGCAAAGTATACCAGTAAGGGTATTGTTGATTGTTGCTTGTTAGGGTAAATAAATATTGATTATGTAATCATGTTAATTACATTACGTGGAATACTTAATATGATTGAATAAGTATTTGTAAGAGTTGAAGAGTATTGTAGGAGCTTACTCTTGCTTGATAACTAGAAAATGAAGGTTATTTAATAATCAACTTAGAAATTATATATTGATGAATATATGTGGAATATGACCTGGTATTTTAACAAGGTACTTAGTGCTAAATGTTATATAGAGTATTATACTTGATAATTAAAGTGTTAAGTGATTGATATTGAATCATGTAGAGAGGGTGTTAAATTGATTTAGTTGTGTTAAAACTTACACATGTGTTAATAAGATAATGAGGAATGTGTTAGATGATAGAATTGTTATGTTTACTTAATTTTGTGAGTAGTTTCACATTCAAGTGATAAATGAAAATAGTAACAAGTTAACACTTGGTCATAAATCTATTACAAAGTGTTACTATATGTGTGTGATAATTATTGATTTTAGCATTGTGATATATGTGAGAGTAAAAGTTAATTACTTTAGAGATCAATGGTATGAAGTGGCCTGAGAATAAAGTGTGATTGACATAATATGACGACATCTGGCCAACGTATTTATATTATGCCATTTCACATGAAGTATTGAGGCTACCAAGTACCAGAGAAATTAATGTGACTTTAAAATTTGTAAGTTTTCGATGTGGACGTATGAGTGAGAGAGTCAATGATTGACTAAATCGAAATGGTAGTAAAGCATTAAATTATTGTATTAATGAACTATCTATTAATAAAATAGATATATATATAAATATTTATATATAGAGAGCCTTTTGATTAATAGTTATAGTATTATTAATTGATAATTGTGTGAAATTTGATTGTTATTATATGCTTAATATCAAGGTGAAGTGATAAGTTGCATATAGAAGATAATAAAACATGAAATAATCTTCCGTGGAGATTAACGATATAGAATTGAATGATGAAATGTTGATGAAAAATGTGTGTGTGGTCAACACATTTTGATGGAATGGTACTTGCGCTTGAATGGCAATGTACCCGTTGATGGAAAAACTTGGTAATTATCCAATTTGAATTGGTACTAAGTGACTTGGTGATTAAGTGATAATAGTGTTAACTATGAAGAATTGACTTGTATTTTGCTTGTTAATATGTGAATAGTGTTATATGAGTTTGAGATACTTTTAAATAAAAGATTATCAAATACAGTAGTGATATGTGGTACTAGCCTAAATGCTAGTTATGAATTGAAAATTAAATTTCATTGTTGATAGGTGTATAGTGATTTTCATAATCACTGTTTTGTTGTGTAAAGGGGTATAAATCATATATCTATTTTAAAGATTCTAGCACGTCGCTAGTTTCTAGTGTTAAGGGTATGTTACGTGCATGATGATGTTATTCACTTACGTCAAGTGATTACCTGTTTAAAGTGATTAATTGGGAATAATTTCCTTAAGTGATCATAGTATGAATGAAAATATGATTTAGATACATATCATATGTTAAGGTAAGAAATAGAAACATGTACATGCGGATATGTATATGTAGATAGAATTTAAATTGTGTGCATATAATTAAGAGTTGCTCAAGGGAGTAATTATTTTAAGTGATAAATATTACACTTGTTGTATAGTATTGCAAGTTAAATTGAGTATGAGACACAATGTATGTGTTTGTGTAAAGTTAATTGTGATATACACATTGGTGATGTGTAAGTTGATGAAATAATATATATCTAAATAAATATATGTAAGTACATAGAGTGTGTAGTGAAATGTATGCATAAGCATGTCATGCATAGGTGATTTAAGTTGTGTACACACTTTAGGTGAATATAGTGATGAGTAATTACGATGTTAGAGTAGTACGAATAGTGCAATATTAATAAACTGAAAAATGATGATATTAAAATCTCAGAAGGAATGAGAGATGTCAAGTAATTGAGTTCTTTAGAATAATCAAGGTTGATTAGATTTCGATGACGAAATCTCTTTAAGGGGGAGAGATTTGTAACATCCTCAAATTGGGCTTAGAAGTAATAGGTATTTTCTGTAAATTTTAAATGCGATTTAAAATTGTTATTGTGTTTGATTGTATAATTAATAGGTCGATAAGCCTCAGGAAATATTGTGGCTAGTGAAATATTGATTGTTTTAATTAAATCAAGGTGACGGTAAAATAAAATAGTTTTCCCCGTAAATATTTTTAAGTTCCAGACAATGATAAGTACGGGGGACAAAACTAGTACACAAAGTAACTAATTAGGTAATATATCTATGTTTTGAGTCGGGATTTATTTCATACACACATACATACATACGTACATATACACACACACAATTAACCTTAAATCTTTATCAAGATCATGAAGAACATCAAATTGGAGCTTTAAAACTCGAATTCAAGCTTTCTTAATCATCACAAACAAGGTATGATCTTGTGTTCTTCATGTTCTTCAACCTAGAATTTGGGGTTTTTGATGTTCTTGAGCAAAATTCGAAATTAGGGTTTCTAAAGTGTAAATTGATGTTAGTTAAGCTTCAATAACATGTAATAATCATTCTAGCATCATCTTAATCATGTTATATGTGTTAATTTCGTGATTTCTTTAACCCTAGAAATTGGGGTTTTGAATATTTGATTTAGTTGGCATGATTTATCTTGAAATTAAGCTAGTAATGATCATATTATCATTAGTTGATAAGAAATTCTTGATTGTAAGTGAAACCCTAACTTAGAATTGAATAAAGTGATTTAGTGTTCTTGGGAAATTGATGATTGTGATGAATAGATGAGTTAATTGATGAACTTGGTATTGTTTGTAGTGAAGAACATCTAATTAACAAACAAAGAATGAAGTTAGAACATGGTTGTTTAAGAATTTATAAAACCTAGTATAAAGGTTGTGAAGAATTCTTAATATTTGATGTAAATAATTTTGATAATGCTTTAACTATGTTGATCAGTGATGATTAAAGTGATATTGTTATTATAATAATTATAATTTGATAAAGAGATGATGAATTATTGATATTATGGGGGTTAGTCATAATCTTGGAATGAATTAAGTTGAATTAGCTTAAGTGATAACTTAATGGAGAAATTAAAGAGAAAAGTTGCAACTTAATTGATTAAGTATCTTGAAGGTAAAGGTTATGATAAATTGTTGATTTTGATGTTCTTAATCTTGTTAATTGTTTAATTATATTAATTAACAAGGGCTAAAATGGATGAAGGTGATTATGATAATCATGAAGTTGATTAGTAATAAATTATATGATTGTAAGTTGAAAAGTGATGTGAATCTATATGAGTATAGATTGAATATTGAGTATTGTGATTACTAAGTTAATTCATAAGAATTTAGTAAATTGGTTAGTTGTAATGATGGAATAATGTTATATACATATTGATACAAGTAACTGACTTGTGTATTTTGTTGTATTTCCAGATATGGAGAAGACTCAGTGATATTAGACTACTGAGTGGGCGACTATGGTAGTCGGTGAGTGGACTTTGATCTCTCACTATAATTTAGTGATCACTATTGTGGTTACTTCAAGTGTTATTCCTGTGTTAAGTTGAATTGTGAATTGTGTTAAAGTGTTAAAGTGTTAAGTGTTAAGTGACCTATTGGTAACTGTGTTAATAGAGGTCAACTATGTTGGACTGTGTGGTTACAGGTTAGTCAACACAAGGGTTGTGAACATTCGTTGTAAGTAAGGCTTGTGTTGACTAAAGGTAACAAACAGTTATCGGTTAACCACTGTATTGGCCTGCAGTTGGTGTAAGTGTCGCTTGGTGGGCCACCGCGGCTGAGGGCGCCACAAGGGCCACCGATCCTCTGGTGATGTTGAGTCAAAGTGTTAAATGTGGTGAACTCATAGTGTTAAACTAAGTTGTATTGTTAGTGATGAGTTAACTCACTTAGCTTCGTGCTAATCCCTCGTTGTTTACTCCTTGCAGGTTAATATCTATTGTTATGGGCGGGTCAAGGAGTAACTGAAGAATGTTTGACTAGGATTACTCTGATATTATTTAATACAGTTTAAAATGTTTGATTATATAATGCCCAGGATATAATGGATTGTTTTGTAAACGGTAATAATCAATACTTAGAACTTAGGTAATGGAAGATGACGACATGTCATTTTATGTATATATATGTTTTGGGACTTGAGCTTCCGAATTGTAAAAAAAAAAAAAAAACAGTTGTAAATTCTGGGGCGTTATAGGCATTGAGTTCAGCTTCACTGTAACTCTTTCTCTTTGGCGGCATGATTCTTCAATAGAGAAGAAAAGAATGAATGAGTCGTCTATATAAAATCATGATATATCACATATGTATATATATATAAAAGATAATATACAACAGCACAAGTGATAATCATAATTCAATAGGAAATAGAATTGGATACAAACGGTGAAGTGGAGTAAGGCTTTGCTTATGGAGACCTAGAAGTTCTCCTAGCAATGGGTTTCAATCGTGATTCCAAAGAATAAAAATGATGGAAGGAATACGAAGTGATATCCTCCTCGTGTGTATATGACGGTACGGCGGATTGTGCTGTAAGTTGTTACGTGCGCATAAATAGATAGACGATAGTAGACGTACTTGTCTTTTTTTTTCTTTTTTTTTGGTGGTGTAGGCTTTAGCGGGTGTGTTATCATGTGAGGCCTATTAATATATCTTCAATATACAATAGCCTAGAGATTGAATAGTACGTAGATGAGGCCTATGTATGTATATATACCTATATCACATAATAGCCTAGTGTGTGTCTAGCACAAAGCAAGTATAAGTCCTGGTTTCTCTCGTGATCTGAGTCATCTAATGCATTCCTGTTCAGCCATAACCACTTCCAGATCTTACATCATTCTCATTTAATTGTACATAGTTGATCAGGCTATGTTAAATTAAACTCGTATGATGTAATCATTGAACCAGTTATACTTAATAGGGAATACTGCCTAACGGTCATAGTCTAGACCCACTAAATGCAACCTAGTTTACTATAACCTTAGGCTCTGATACCAATCTGTCGCACCCCCAAATTATGATGCGGAAGTGATTCGGGTCGGGGCGCGACTAATCAAATATCAACAGCACATAAGATATAATGAACGACTCTATATGCGTAGTTTACAATACATTAATATTATAAAAGTCTTACACTGTTATAATAGTTTACAAAAGCTCGAATTGATGTAAGAGATTCTATGTCATAACTAATTTATACAAAATATAGTAATACATGATAATATCCAGATGTTTGCATGAAACTCGAGCTAATGGGCATCCTGAGTGAGCAGACTTACTGCTGCTGCGAACCTGAGAATACACGCTAAATTGGTCAGCTTACGCTGGTGAGCTCACATGTTTAATGATAAAGTATAATGTACGAACCGCAAGATTTAAGTATGATGATTTGCAATTAAGCAAATAAATAAATGATAAATGATGTATATAACTGCCATGAGCACATAGTCTAAGCTTAACTGAGGTGTCAGGATCACAATTAAGTGCCTGAGCGAGGGTGCCTCTATGAGTATGCCTAATCAACACACGTATGAACAAATGATAATGCGTCCGTTTTGACCAGTCAGTGCTTGCTGACCCGGACGGGGATTGTCAGTCCCAAAATGTGTTTTTCGATTTTGTCGGTTTGGTTCGCCACATGATTTCCATAACTTCTGGTCCAAATTAAGGTCCACAATTTTTATCAACTGGTCACCTGCGTATCTAGTGTCTATCATAATTTTTCTGAGATTTATAGTGTCCATCTTGTTAGTTAAATAATTATGCGTAAGTATCGAACACAGTTTTCGACTTTCATCAGACCAGTCTCAAAGATTCATTTATAGATAAAAATCCGTAAATTTCTGGAAGGATCCAAAAAAGAACTTTTTGTAGATCTTTTCAATACGCAACTTTTAAAAAAAAAATTCGTTGTCTAACTCTTCGTAGAACTCAAAATATGATTATTTTTGTAAACTGATTTTTTCTGGCAAATTGTGTATCTTTATATATCTATGTTATAAGAACGTATTTTAACATTATATTTGAACATTATAGTGTTAGATGAACAACTAGACACATAAATAAACATTATGAAAGTATATTAATCAAGAGTTTATGTGATTCTTACAAAGGAGATGATGATTGAATGAAGGAGAAGTTCTTGGAGCTTGATTTCCTTGTAGAATCTTGAAGTTTTGAAGTTGCGGTTGTGTGGCGGTTTATGGTGGTCAAAGGGAGGTTGATGGTGGTCAATGGTGGTGTTGTGGTGGTTGTTTTCTCCAGATTTTAGAGAGAGAGAAGTCTAGAGAGAAGTTAGAGAGAATGGTGGGAAAGAGTGAGATGTGATATGAAGTCTCATGCATGTGCTTTGTAATTATATGTAAGAAATGGAATCTATGGCATGTGAAAGACAAATGTAAGAGGACAAAGATAAGAAGACAAATGTAAGAGGACAAAGACAAGAAGATAAGAGTAAGAATACAAGGACAAAAAGACGAAAGGAAAAGACAAGGGTAAGAAGACAAATATAAGAAGACAAAGATATAACAATACCTTGTGTAATTGGACAAAATGATGAGAGTGTATTGAATCTCTCTTTGATTGATCAATGTGTGGTATAGTAAATAAAAATATTCCATTTTAAAAGTTTGTCGCCATTTATTTGGTTGTCGAATTCGTTTCACGCACTTTTATAGTGTATGGGTTACTTTATACGATACGTTTTACATATTAAATATTATCAACATAATATTTAAAGATTTATGAGTTTATTAAATAATTTCATATTATTTAATATTGTGTTCACCAACGTCCGTATTAATGGATCGGAAATTTTGGCCGATATAAAATGACACGATTCAAATTAATCATGTAAATGCGCATATATAACAATACACGTAATGATGCATACAATTAGCCTAACACAGAACTAATTACATGTATTAGTAAAATAATTAGGACCTAATAACTAGTCCTAATTTGACGGGTGTCACACATCAGAACTCTTTTTAGACTTCTTATAAAACCCGGATGATCCATCCCACTTTCTTTTCTCCCCAGCATATTTCTTCTCTTCTTCAACTAATGCTAAATCTTCTTCCACGGTCTTAGCTTCTTGTATAGCCGCATTCAACGTCGTTAGTTTTCAAACAAAGGATCGATAGTTAGATGGTAACCCTAGAACAAACTGAGTCACCTTCAAATTTTCATCAGGGGCGAAACGTCCCACAAACCTCAATTTCTCCCCAAATTTATTAGAGTATTGGTTAATGCTCACCTTCCCCTTCTTCAAGTTAAAAAATTCTTGTTCTAAGTTATATACATCTCGTTCGGTGCAATAATGTTCTCGAAAGTGTGCCTTGAATGTTTCCTAATTTAGATTTTCCATAATTGCAGGCCCTAAGGCTGTACTCGTGGTGTCCCACCATTGTAACGCAGTTCCCTTTTAAAACCTTATTGAATACTTCTCCTTGTGAGCCTCATCACAATCACAAGCTTCAAATGTCTACTCCATCTCCCTTTTCCACCGTAAACTGATAGTCGAGTCGGTATCCCCGTGAAACTGGGGTGGTTTACAACAAAAAGGTCTTGTATTGGCAAACATTCTATTTGTTTTGGTACACCCCCCGATTCTTCGGAATCGCATTACGATTAGTGATGTTATTTCTAACTGAATTTACTTCATTTTCATCGGTTTCTTCCACTCGATTATTGGTCACTATTCTAGCCCCGTGATTTGAATCACTGTTCTGAATTCGTGAAAGTGCCTAAGCTCTTCTCGAGTTCTTTCCACCTCATCTCTCATTCTTTGCATTTCTTCCATCAATGCTGCAGCTCCAACCTCCAGGATTAGCATTCCGAATTACTGGGGGTTCATATGGTGTCCTGGTTGGTGGTATTGTCTCAACTATACCTGTAGGTGGTAGTCGAGGCACATCAGAAGGCCTTGAACCAATATGGTTATAAGCCACATTCGCAGGTGCAACGATATTTAGGCAACACAACCAAAGAGGATATACGAAGTAAAAAGAACGAGCAACTATACATATGTCGTGTGAAGTTTATTTCATATACTACCATTAATGTACATAGAACATGTGCAATCAAAGAAGTTGAACTTGAGAAGTAATAATTATTGAAGGACTACTATTCTATGACTTTGTTACCATCTAACTAAAATACACATGTAAATGGAAACGATGAATAGAAAAGAGGATGAAGAACCCATTCGGATTGAGACTCGAAGAAGAAGAAAAAAAAAAAGAGAGCCTAAAGACGACTAACGTGACCAAGATCACCTGTGAAACGATGCTGTGAAAAAATTTCCAAAACTCATTTTCAATGAAGAAGCAATCTCAAATGACAATTGGCAACTGGGTTGCCAAGTGAGACCATCGTGTGTGTGATATAAAGGTTATTGAACTACTAAAGATTCCAATGACTAGAATGAATACATTTTGAGATGCAGAATGTGCGAAGAAAGACATATGATGTATAAATTTAGACCAACGTTAACGAGGAGAGTTTTCATTCATACATAGTAAAAAAATAATTTAATTAGCAGAAAGAAACAGCGAAAGGAACGAGAGGCATAGGATTATTCAAGCTATCAAAGGGCAAAAAGGTTAAAATAAAATTTTTGACGGTATATGGCAAAAAAGAGGTGGTATACAACACAATAAAAAGAAGTCTAAATAAAGAGAAAATAAAAATGAGAAAATAATTTGTAATGTTGAACTGCACGATTTGAAAGGTACTGTTAGTGTTAATGAATGGATCATTTATGTAAATGTGAAATATGTGTTTTGTAATTGTCAACATTACAACTGATATCCTGATCCCTAATCCTAATCCCTAATCCCTATCCCTAATCCCTCATCTATCTACATCTATCTACATCTACATCTACACTATATATTATAAGAGAGTGTAAATTAGGTAGTCATTTTATTTTTAGTAACCTATAAACTAATCTCCACCATTAATGAATTAAAACTTTTAATTTTAGACCATTGATCTTACCTTGATAAAATGACTACCTAAATAGTGGAGATGTGATGATCAAATGTCTAAACTACCCCTTTATTCTTATTTCAACAATCAATTAAATTCAATTCAATTATTTAAGGTAAATACAAATCATGGTTTAATCTTTATTCACATAATGATTGTCAAACAATTCATCATTTGTAAATTCGAATTTGAATATTTTCTTTAATTTTTTATTATATAAATGCATTATGTATTGTTAAATTGCTAATAGTATTTTTAATTTTTCATTTTCAATTTATTTTTTCTCCGATCATCAAATGTATCTTCATCAATTAATTATAAATTTTCAAGTTTCGTGAATGCACACGAGATGTTCGACTACATGTCTCTTAGGATTTCAACGGTTTTATCCCAAATGTAAGATTTATAATTTTGGTTTGGTTAGTTGTTCTTTTTTTTTTTAAATCTCAGACCCCACATATATAACCTATAGGTGATTTGTAGATATGTGATTTGTCTGGTGTTGATGCTCGCCTTACGGAGTGGGGCGGACATGTACCATTAAAATATGGTACATGATTCAGAGGGTACCATCCAAATTACCTTTTTTTCCTAATTTATTATTTAGTTTAAGTTTTTTTCCTAAAAAAAAATATTTTACACTTAGAGTCGATAAATTTCAGATAGATATTTTTTCCCTTTCTTTTATTTTGGTTATATTAGCTTTAGTTTTGTTTACAATAATGTGATATCGCAGTGTAGTCTTTGGATTAACCCCATGGAAAGAGTTTTTTTTTTCTCTATTTTTTTTTTTTTTGTGAATTATGAACTTTGTTATTATATACGGCTAGCCTTATTATCACAACAATCCAGATTATAATGACAAGTTTCAAAAAAGACAAAATAATTCTAAAATACCAAATAACTCGATAATAAAAACATAAAATGCTCTTGCACAATAAAAGAGTTGCAATTTAAATTTTGTTAAGAAAAAAATAAACATTAGTTTATTTTAAATATGAGTGTATGGTCCGCGAAGAAAATCAATATATTTTTGTGACGGATCCTTTTTATGATATTTTTTTAACCAAATACAACATGCAACTCATTTACTGTGCAACATCATCTTATATTACTTATCAACTTTTTAGTATTACATGTTTCTCTTTATCACATACGCACGGTACCAAGTGGTTGATCAACTCTTATGAACTATTTTTATATATATAAGTTTTGATTACAAAAATATGTGAAAGAATATTTTTTATAAGCTTGAAAATATTAGGTTTTCAAGTTTTTGTTTTTCACGTTATAAAGGAAATTTGATTCGGTGTCATACATTAATGTAAAAAAGGGTTTTTAATAAAAACACCATTCTTGTGGTAAGAAAAAATTAGGGAAAAGTACAATAAAATGTACTATACTTATCACATATTTCTATTTAAGGTACACAACTTTTCATTTTTTTAATTTAAGGTATCGAACTTTCAATTTGTAATCAAGTTAGGGACACGAATTTCACAAATGACGAGTTGTCACCGAATTTCCTTTTTATAAGTAACATACCTATTTAATCGATTAATATTCCTCGATTAATTTAAAAAAATATTGAGTGAGGAGAAATATTTAACAAAAACTCATTACCACTTTCAACTTTAATATCTCCCATTATACTCAATATTTTTAAAAATTGATTGAAGAATATCATTCGATTAAATAGATATGTTATTTATAAAAAGAAATTCGGTGACAACTCGTCATTTGTAAAATTTACGTCCCTAACTTGATTACAAATTGAAAGTACGATACCTTAAATTAAAAAATTTAAAATTGTTTACCATAAATAGGAATATGGGGTAAGTATAGTACATTTTATTGTACTTTTCCCAAAAACTATAGATACCTTACATTAATGAAATAAAAGATAAAAAGTACCTATAAATTATTTTACTATCATTGACATCTACAATATGCATGGTACTATTATTAACAAATAAACAATGTTTCGATTACTTTAATTTAATCATATTTAATAAACTTAAGACATATACGTCTTTCTTTCTAATTAAAAATATTTATACAATGTTAGCCACACAAATATGTTAATTAAAAATTGTTTAGTAAAATAAAAATATAATATAAATTTTGTATAAAAATTATGTGGTAGCCCGCAAATTCGCGGGTTATAATCTAGTAAAAATTATTATAAAGCGATAAAAGAGAAAAAAAAGTAACAAACACAAAATACAAAAAACAAAACTCGTAGAAATTTAAAGGGTGGACAATGTTGTTCGGATAAACTGTTCGGGTTTCGGGTAGTTCGGATTGGATTATTCAGATTTTTCAAGTTTATAATCTATCTGTAATCCAAACTGAATAAGATTCGGATTATTCGGTTTCGGATTATTCGGATTCGGTTTGGATTGGTTCGGATTCAGATATTATGTTTTTAGCCAAATAAGAGAATATCTTAAACTTTTACGTCTTTAACATAATCTAAACTTCACAAAATAATACTAAATTCTTTATATAAATCATTATAAGTGATGTATATCTTAATTTCATATAGATATACTCATATAAATCATAAATAACACATATAAAAAAATTATATTTTTATTATTAGTCCTTTTCTTCGGGTTATTCGGATCATTCAAATTCAAAATTATTTATCCGTAATCCAATCCAAATAAGATTTGAGTTACTCGGATTCAGGTTATTTGGATTTGATTTACCGAATAATCCAATTCGTATTACCCGAATCCGATTAAAGTCGGGTAGGATATTCGATGACATTTTCGACACCCCTGGTGGAACATTACAATTTATCATTCTGTGACAGAGTGTTCGAACTTTGAAGATCCGGTTTGACGATGGAGATCTGATCCATTGAGCGGTGACTGACAATCAAAATGTTCAGACTGAAACCTTCATTCATAATTGTGCGCTTGTTTATAGTCTTAATTTTCTTCATTTTCGTATTCAATTTCTACCTAAATATACGACTATCATCACAACAACACAATTATCCTGAATCTCATCATCATCATCATCAGGTATTATTTTCTTATTTATCATAATTTTTATTTTATTTTTTCTGAAAATGTGATGTTAAAATTCAATATAATTTCTGTTGGATTGATTTAGGTTCCGCAGCTAAGTGAACACAAACTTTGGGAAGCTCCTTTTAGTGATGGTTTACATCCATGTATAAACCCTACTTCTAAATATCAAGGTATCAATTCATATCATTTAATTATTTATAGATTACACAAGTTTGTGGACTTTAAGACGATGATGATGTATTTAAGTATAAATTTAGCAGCTTTTGAAGGTGGTGATCATTATATTACAGTAAGAAGCAATGGTGGATTGAATCAAATGCGTACTGGTGTTAGTATTCCTACTATTTATATCTTTTCAATTTTTAGGATTTTTCTAAGCTGTTAACGTGCATAAAAGTACTGTACATGGAGGTTAATTATCAATTTTATAGTGGCAGATATTTTCTTTTACAAGACTTTTCTGCGTGTTAACGACAGTACATTTAGAAAAATCCTTAATGTTATATACTCAAATCTATATGCTTGTACACCAAAACATAAATTAGTTATATGCTGTTGTTGATAGATTGCTGATATGGTAGCAGTGTCACGGATGATGAATGCAACCTTAGTAATTCCTGAACTTGATAAACGCTCATTCTGGCAAGACAAAAGGTAATCTCTTTGAGTTGTACCACTAAATTAGTAAAATTACGACCTCTATGTTTCTCTAGATGCGGATACCCAAGCGAAACATATGTCTAAGATTGTATGTTGTTTTTCTGTTGTGCAGTATATTTTCGGATATCTTTGATGAAGACTATTTCATTGATAGTTTAAAACGGGATGTGAGAATAATAAACAAGCTGCCTCCAGAGTTGGTTTCAATTCCTCGAGCAAGGAAGCACTTTACATCTTGGGGTAGTTTAGGTTACTATGAGGAGATGAACAAATTATGGGACGAATACCAGGTAGTTTAGGTTATAGACTGTTATGCCTGCCTTTCACAGTCTTTCTAAGTGTCGTTACTTATATTATTAGAAAAACTTGTATTATAGGTGAAAAATGTGTTAAATACTTTTATAAGGTGACATCTGCTTTAAGCAATGGTTTCCACCTATAAATTTCTGTTCTTTGTTTACATGAAATGTGTTTCATGTATGCTTGTGCTTATCCAGTAATGTGTGTCCTGCGTATGGACATTTATTTTTCATTTATATAACTATAACTTTTATATGTAAAAAAGCGTCTTCTGTAATTCTAGTCTCTTGAGCATTGCTGGTTTCTGTGCAGGTGATTCACGTTGCAAAATCAGATTCTCGATTAGCAAATAATGATCTACCACTTGATATCCAGAGATTGCGTTGTCGTGCTCTTTATCATGCTCTTCGATTTTCTCCTTCTATAGAAGCCCTTGGGAAGGTAAGGGATTCGCTTCATAGATCAACCTCTGTAACTGAATTTTCCCAGCATAATGTCTAAACAAGTCACGCTTTATTTGTCACAACTCACAAGTTTTAATTACCATCATCGTGATGACACTGTATGTGATGGCATTTAAGAAATCTAGACTAGAAAGAGTATGGCTGAAATGATGCCTACAGTTTTCAAATGTATCAAGTTTGAGAGCTTGCATATAGTAATCGGCTAAACAGTGAATCTTGTTTCTTGTTTAGTAATCATGTTTACTTGTATGTTTGGTGAAGCATATTGTATCAGGCTTTAAGCATATCCGTCATACACACACTTCTATTAACCATATCTTTCGGATATATATTTTTCACACATCCTTACCAACCAATTTAGTTTCTTCACTGTTGATGATGCCTGCGTATAAAGAAAATCAAGAAACTACAACTACGAAAAGTTGGTTAAAGATGTATGTTTAAGTCTGAAACCTGGAGATGTGAGTTTTGACACCTTTATGTATGAATGGGTCGATTTGGGCTATATGTTTAATGACTTTAATTTTAAACTTGTGAAATGGAGCAAATAAAATAGAATTTAGATTAACATTGTAATACTATAGTTTTATGTGATCATAATAACACACTAATCGACCAAAAGATTTGGATAGAAAGCATTTCCCCATCAATCTAATCCGAGCTAAACCATACCAAAATATACTTAAACCACCTATTTTGTCATCTTTAATGAAACCTGTTGGCTCTGAGAACTTGCATAGCTTTGTATGTTAGATAAGAGATTCTGATACATAATTAAATACATGTCACGTGTACCCAAAAGTCGGGGCATTTAAGAAGTCATCAATGGGGATTTGTTTTATATTAGGCCCTGAGCATACATGATGGTGACACCGCAGAAGCTAGTTGAACGGCTCAAAGCACATGGTGGAAGATATATCTCACTTCATCTGAGATACGAGAAAGATATGTTGGCTTTCTCTGGTTGTACATATGGCCTCTCTGATACAGAATCTGAAGAGCTCAGATTGTTGAGGTAAAAAGCTTATGCTGTTATCTATTATGATATTTTAAAAGAACCCAAATTTAAATTCAATCTTCAGATTTCATGATTTTTCTGATTGATAATATCGCAGGGAGAACACAAACCACTGGAAGATAAAGAATATTAATTCAACAGAGCAGAGAATCGGAGGTTTATGTCCGTTAACTCCCAAAGAGGTTGGAATTTTTCTTCAGGCCCTTGGTTATTCTCCGTCAACGGTTGTATATATTGCTGCTGGGGAAATTTATGGTGGTAAAGTTCATCTTTCAGAGCTCACTTCTCGTTTCCCAAATGTATTATTCAAGGTTTGCCTACTCTGAAATTGTCCTTCATTTACTAACAGTCAAGAAGAGGATTATTGAATTTGTTGTTCATTGGTATTATTGTTTTAAAAGCAGATTGAATTTAATAATGACAGGAAATGATAGCAACTGAGGAAGAGCTGAAAATATACTCAAATCACGCATCTCAAACTGCAGCACTTGATTATATCATCTCTTTAGAGAGTGATGTGTTCATACCAACACATTTGGGTAATATGGCAAGAGCTGTTGAAGGTCATCGCAGATTTTTAGGCCACCGGAAGACTATTACTCCTGACAGGTACTTTTTGATACAGGTCAAAATGGGTTGAGTCATGTCGGGTAACTACCAAAACTTTTTTGTTCATCGTTTCATAAATTTTATGAAAACTAATCTGTTAAATATAGGGCAAATTCCGAAAAAAAAGGTAAGGAGAGTTTCAAAGAAGCTTGATATAGGGAACGTAAGTTCATTTGCATTTTTAAAGGACTATAAGTTCAATAATGCTCATTAAAAGGAGGGAGAGCTCATTTTTATCAACAAAAAAGTAAACTATTTGGTGGCCTACATCGAGTTTTTCATTTTTATGTTACCTATTTATGAAAAAAATGAACATTCACTCTTTTTAACGTGCTAATGAACTTACATTCCCCTTATCGAGCTTCTTTGGAACTTTTATTACCTTCTTTGAGATTTGCCCCTAAATATTTTCCAAAAAACTATTCTATTCAAATGATAATATGATACAACAATTTACTAGGTTGTTAGCATTTCTATGCACTTAGCGCAAATACTATAACAATTCTATTCTAGCTAATTCTATGAGTTTTACCCACTGGAAATAAATTCTAGGGTTTATTGTTTCAAAGTGCATTATACTTTGCCTCTTTTACTAATGTATGACACGAACTTTCATGTGTTCTATTGTATGTATTGAATTTGTCAATTCCGTCTATTGTATGTATACTTTCCTTTTTTAGCATTCTATCGTATGTATGAGAAAACGCACAATAGAATGCCAAAAAAGGAAAGTGTACATACAATAGACGGAATTGACAAGTTCACAACATACAATAAAAGTATTGAAAGTACGCTCCATACTATAGTAAAAAAGGTAAAGTACTAAAGTATAATACACTTTGAAACAATAAACCATAAAATCTAACCCAAACCGACCCTTTTTAGGTAAATGGGTCGTAATTGCCACCTCTAGTTATAACGATCCATTTGTGTAAAGGCGTCTAGGACCATGATTAGACAGAATAGAAGAATTTGGAATGATATACCAATTCCGGAATTTATGTACTTAATACAGCTAGAAGGACAAAATTGCACAAAATATTGGTGATGGAGCATAGAGAGCGATTTCCTGTTTAACTTCACTAAAATGGATATGTATGAGTGAAGGTGCCATAATTGCAGGTTTTGAGCAGACAATGAGTGTATATTAAATAGGTCAAAGCTTTATAAAGTCAATTTTAGAAAATTCAACCCTTTTAATATTTTAATAACTTGGTCAAACGATGAAAATTGAAAAGTCAATTCCAGTAGTGAAATCTGAACTTTCTGGTACGTAGAAGTGATGCAATAAACCTTGTGATCCACTGCAAAGAAAATTCTTCAGTGAAATATGTGGACAACATTTCATTATTTTTTACGTGTAATTGTTTCTGTACATAGAACTTTCACAGCCTGTTTATCCTGAATTATGTTCTTTGGAATTCCCAGGAAAGGTCTCGTTGAAATATTTGACAAGTTAGAAACTGGACAACTTAAGGAGGGGTTATCATTGCAACATGTTGTTCAGCACTTGCATCAGAAACGGTATTTGCATTCTTAAGTTAGTTCTCCCACTAGGTGCATCTTTATTTGTCAGATACTTTTTTTTTCTTACTTAAAAAAAATAATAAAGGAATTAATACATATTAGCTTTTGGTCCAACTGTGCCAAAATGTAATTTATCTGACCATGCACCTCTTGTTCCAATTAATATTTTGCTCACAAAGTCCTACACTCCCACGGTTCCTCCCATCCGTCTCTTATTTATAATTACAATCATATGGGCTCACGGTGAGTAAAAGAATTGTGATAATTGCTGACAATACGTATGTTAAAATTTACGGCGTATGATCAAATGAAGTGTTAATAACTACATTTTCAGGCAAGGTGCTCCTAGGGAAAGAGAGGGTGCACCAGATGGAATCAAAGGACGAGCGCGGTTCAAGGCTGAAGAATCATTTTACCAAAATCCATATCCTGAATGCATATGCACTTCTAAAAATACACACAGATGACAACTGCAACCTGGATATGCACTTCTCACTTGCACATTCTACATTGTGTAAATGTGTGATCAATAACTTAGCCAAAAGTAACAATTCCTAATTTCATAGCAATATTGTTGTACAGGTATGTATATCAAGCAGAGCTTTTTTTTTTTCTTTTCTTTTTGCTCCGTGTTAGATTTGCCAAGTTTAGTTGTAGAAGACTGCTTAGCAATGGACTCCAGATCTACCCATTCACATGGTCATGTAACATGTCAAATTCTGTTACATTATAGTAGTCTTTACTTATTTCCATCTTTGGATATATTTGGGCAAAATGTAATGTCCTAATGTGCAATGTACGCTTGCAGGCATTGAATTTTTCTATACCTGTGATTAAAGATATATATTTTGATCATAAATACTCACAGATATATAACTAAGAAGATATAATTCGCATGTTAATTGCAAGACATTTTCCAATCTGAGTAGCTTAACCTGTGCAAATGGTAAGAGAATCATATTTGGAAGCTAAATAAGCATCAGGTGAAATGATGTCATTCTATCGATCTTGTAAAAGATGAGTACAAAAGTTGAGGTTGTGTGTGTGCAGATCAATTATTCTGGTTCAAAGTGTAACAATAATGTGATGAAGTGTTTCCGCAATCTGAAATATAGGAAATTAATACATAAATCTTCTTAATCGTTTACCCCTTTTGACCCGTTAACCAACTTACATTGGGAGGTCTCAAGCCTACAGTGGTCATGGTTACAAACAAAAAAAAAAAAAAAGAAGAAGAAAAAAGGCGATCTGTGATTTATTTGCTATGGAAACCAAAAACTAATGTTGAATTTGCCATTATGTTAGGATAACCTGTACATGTGAGTATACCTTTCTGAATCACTGTATAATGGGCACTTTCCAACAGTCAACTTATATACCTTAAACAGCATAAGATGCGCCATACATGAATCCTACTTTTATGTTATCAAAAAAAGGGACTCCCTCAAAGATAACACCAAGAAGAACACTGCTACTTCGGTCATTGCTTGTGTCCATGTTTATGTTGGTCCGACCTACAAATTTTAAACTATGTAGTGCATGCATTCAAGGGTGTTTGAACCTTCTTGCATGATGTTTGCATCTACTCCTTGACCAATGTTTTGACCATATACGTACTTCTTCTGTATAACCTAGGTATGAACAAACTTAACTTACAAAACTGTTCCAACGCTGTTTAAGGATCGTGTAGGCCTCAGAACAAGGAATTGGTAGTAATCCAACTCTTTCAGCGACTTCTGTTTCAATAACAAGATCCAACCTCATCAATGTTTTTAATGCTTTGTCAATTGGCATTTCGACCTGTAAAGTACACACATCAGATAACTTGCTCTCTGTGATCTGAACGTAAAAGCAAAACAGTATAGAATTTAATTACACTATGTTTCAATACAAAAGGACTATGGGTGGCAATTACAACAGTTTGGTTTATTTTTAAGCTAGCGGGTCAAACTGCTAAATTGTAAAAAACAAAACTAAAAACAGAAACGGTCAATTGGATTGAATGTGTTAAAGGTAACCCATGATATAATGAAGTAAGGAGGAGGTTTTCCTTGTTCAGGTTACTAGGGAAGGGTGAGTTTTTTTTTCCTTAGATGTATGCGGTCTAACCAGGGTATCCCATGACCCTTTCCGACCCCTTTCCCAGGCCACCCGCAAGATGTATACCTAATGAGGTTCTAACTTGAGATCTCTTGTGAGAACATTAGGACACCTTACCACTAGATCACATTGTGGATAGTTCATGACATTGTGAAGTGTTTACTATAATCTCCTATCCTATATTATATAGTGCCCATCATTATTTCGTTAATGGTTTTTGTAACCAGATATAACGTAGTAAATTTAAGGGGAAAATAAAGGAACAAACATGTTGGCATACGAACCAACCCAGCCCAACATGTTTTGACCTTCATTTTCCAGTCAAATTTATGTTCTTTCGAATGCAAAAATCTAATCAAGATGTCAACTTTTATTGGTATATTTAAAGCGGACAATGTATCACCTTCTTTTTGAACATATCATACATAAATCGTTCACACTGGTCTTTAACACCATCTGCAAAAGTAACCTGCAAAAAATATTTAAACAATTAAGCGCTGTTATAGTAAATGGAATTTCATGCTGTACTAACATGTGGAAAAAGTTAATAAATATAATACAGCACACGTGCAAAGCAAGTATTTTAACATGGGTTCACAATGTTACTGGCAGATGTCGGTTATCATGTATGTAGAAATGTTTTGGATGCCTTATCAAGAGTCTTCAGATATAGAAAATTTGGATCCTCACACGCCAGTGCTTCATTGATAGTAGAGGGGTTAAGATGGGCGTGTTGGGTAATGTGTTTAAATTGGTTCAGGCTGATACAGGACACTTTCAAGTACGGTTCACAACAGTGTGGGCTGGTTGGGTTAACCTGCTAACATTTAGTTTTCTAATTTTTATCTGTATTCTAAATATGTTAAATTATATACAGAACAGTATAACTCTAAATCTTCTAAATAGAACAATTCCAGGTCAAATGCATTAAAGATAAACTTTGGGCAACTTGCAACTCATATGACCCGTTCAACACAAATCGACCCATTCATAAGTAAATGGTTTTTGGGTTGAAAATGATAGCTCTAACCAATAGTCAACCAAAAAATATTCTCCCCATTTGGTAACTCCAAGAAGGTTCTTTTAGTGGCATATAAGGCCTAAGCAGCATTACATTAACATAGAAATTAATAATTGGCGCAGAAAAAACAAACCTGGATACTCCCAGCTTTGAGTAAAATTGCATATGCTAAAATGGCTTCCTTGTACTGCGCAAAAGGTTCAAAAGTAAAGGATTAGAATATAAAGTGAAAATGGTTGTCCTTTGTATTATTATGTAGGGTTTAGGGTGTGGAAATGTACCAAACTTTGACCAAATGTCAATTGTGTGTACCCAACTTACATTTGCTATTTTTTATGCATCCAACTTTCAAAAAAGGGTGTTTTGATGTACTTTGATGACGTGGCGAGTGCATAGCGTGCCACGTGGCATAAGGAGAGAGTGACACGTCATCGCCACGTCATCAAAGTACATCAAAACACCCTTTTTGAAAGTTGGATGCATTAAAAATAGCAAATGGAAGTTGGGTATACACAATAGACATTTGGTCAAAGTTTGGTATATTTCCAGACCCTAAACCCTATTATGTAAAATGTTTTCTCTGCTCTCTTTAACTTAGTTTAATTATTTCACCACAATATATCATATACCATGTTTGCTCATCAATGGAAATGACAGGAGTATGCTATCTATACCAGAAAAGTACCTAAAACCAAAATATTATTAATTTTAATATGAATAATAATTAAACCGGTACATTAGGAGGAACACTTTAGATTTACTTCCTTTTTTTTTCTTTTTTTTTTTGTATTGATGTAATGTGTGAGAATTCCTCACTTGCTGCTGTTCAGAAGCATCCAAAAGAAAGTGAACAGATCCAAAACCACTTGCTAGAGTCTTCTCATATAATGTTCTGTTCACCAATAGCTAAAAAAAAGCAACTTATGAAAATTGAGGCTGAGAAATTCAAATTAGTTGTTATCAAAGAAACTTCTCAACTTACTTGATATCGGTCCCATGTCTGTTTGTATCCCAAAATTATACGAGACGAATATATTACAAGAGCACTTGCTGCAATCACATCTAGAAGTACTGCTGATCTGCATTATAAGAATTATGCATTTATCCTCATGTGAATAAATATGTAGAAAGTTGTTATTAACTGCATTTAATCAGTACAAAAGCAGGAAAAAGAACACCAAGAAATCTCTGCATTCTCTTAAAATTGAAAGCATGCTTACGGTGAAGACAGTATGTTCTCAAATTTGTAGTTTATGAAGTAAGCCAAGAGCCCCAAGAGTGTGGCAACATCTAAGCGTACCTTTGCCACAAGCAAACACAACGGTTCAAGCATCTAAATATCTCAATATACATCACAAGACCAACCTATCAAAATCAAAATCACAAAGAGTTTTAACTTGTGTTTACCGTGTCCAAGATGCGAAAGGAAAGCTTCTTATGAGGGAATATAACCTACAAAACAAAAGAAGATGTTACAGATAATTTTTCTTGCAAAATCTCATAGCATAACAAGGTGCATTGAAATAAGTAGAGCATGGTGACAAGTATTCACTGGCAAATCAGGAATAGGGATCTTCTCATAGATCTTCAACTGCAATACAGGAGATTGGTCTATGCTTTCTTTTTCCTCAATTTCTTTCGTATAGAGCAAAATCAATTCTTGGAATGCAGGCTCCTATCAGCAAAATAAGATCCTGCTGTCAAGTTTATGGTATTACATGATGCTTCAGCGTATAAAGTATTATACACCGTAATATGGACTTCAAAAAACGTTACATTGTCACTAATCATATGTGTCAAATATGCAAAACTTATTGCATATCATCACACACTGAACATGTTTACAATGTAACCGGATAACTGTTGTCTGTGTAATACCTGAAGGACTGAGCGTGACAAAATTATCGAAAAAGCACTCTTCAACATTTTCCAAGGATTATTTTCGCAAAATTTTCTGGAAGCGGGTTCCCAGATGTCACTAAGTGATATCCTTGACAAGAAAATGGGCCTGCATAAGCAGTTATTATATTAATGTTATCCTCAACATCAACCTTGTTAATCCAAATTTGGAAATAAGGCAGGTCTAGTTTTCAATATTTAACCCAAAAGAACAAAGGAAGCGATTGGGGAAGAGGTTATATTTTATGAATTACTGGAAAGATTAGCTGGGTAAGTCTTAAACGAACCTCAAATATGCTTCAGATGCATAGATATCAGAATCAAGGTTGAATAGTTTTTCTGGCATGGAGGGTATGAGTCCTGTCCATGTCAGCAATTTCCTCAAGAGCCTGCCACGTGGACCAGCTGATGACAAAATTCCTTCATAACGAGCTACTGCCCTCTGTGCAGCAAGCCATATGGGAAGATCATCGTTATCTGACAGTTGATCAACCCCTAACATATCATCAGGGATAGAAGATTCATCAAACATGTATGATTTCCTAATAAGTGGGACTTCCTTGAACCAAAGCATCATCCTTTTCATCCATACCTCCACATCTTGTCCTTCGATGCTCCTTTCAAATGCCTAACACAATATTTAAAAGGGATTAGTGTCCGTAAATGTATTTAGCTATGACACAAAGTCTATGTTCCAGCTTCATTTTGGTCTATTATGTATATCAAAATAATAAGTCATCAAGTACATACAATACAATACATAGAAAGTTTTGATACGCACAATGGACCAAATGAAGTTGGATATACACGATACGCCTTTGGGTCATAGTTAAACATATTTCCAAACACTTAGCCCTAATCTTTACCCAAAAAAATCAAAAACACTTATCCCTAATTAGAAAGTCAACATAAGGTATATGTACGAGAATGAAAATGACCATGATATTGATATTGATGAACATTGTACATCAATTACCTTAGCAAACCACTTGGCGACTTCCCCTAATGGTTTGGAGATGCTGAAGAAAAGTGCTTGCAGAACCTTGGATTGCAAGTAGTCGAGTTTTTCAACAATTAGTAAACCCTTTTGCCTCTCTGTTGCATATCCCCTCCTGTATGATGAAAGGGGTCAGTACATATGGGTCAACAGAGACCTGCAATACATTATCCAGAGAATAAACCTGAACCCAAGTTAGATCCAATGATAAACGACTATACGACGTAGCAAAAGTGCATAAGCATATAAGTTAATCAGAATGTTGACCTGAATATTATTGCTTTAGACTCTGAAGCTTTCTTCCAGTCAACATAAACTGGGAGAGTTAGTAGATAATCAGTATTCAATGCTGATGTCAACATCAAATCAGCAGCTGACAGTTCTTCGAATTGAGCATTGTAAAGTAGTTGAATGAAAGCACGTTGGAAACGGGTGTCAACTGGAATTCTACAAGGAAAACTTCAAATGAATCAATCTAACTAATCGGTTTAACAGTAGTAATAAATACTAACATAAATAAGTATACTACTTTATACTGCATTTACAAACCTTGATGTTTCTACAGAATTATCTATATTTTTGGTTGATAATCCTAATATTTCTGACAAATCGATGGTTATATCCTTCCCATCAGGATTCGCGTTTCCTTCAGAACTTTCGTGAGTAGTTGTCTTTGGTGGAGCAGAATGAGTAAGATCATAATCTGCTCGCATTTCTTCTAAAATGCTTTTATGTTCAGCATGCAATATCGAGTCTAAGCACCTGAAATTGAACCTCACTAGCCAATGATACTTCTTTCAACAAAATCTGGAACATATTATAGTATCTACTTTAAGAAGACGATTTATCAATTTCAAAACATTTTGCTTCAATTCTATGAAATTGTTGCACCAAAATGTAACATAAAACAATGCTACATATATAGCACGAAAACATAAGTATTTAAACAACGGTAGTAAAAAAGGTAATGTAACATGTATAGAATGGAACTGTTTTCTCATATACTACAAATTAAATCATATTGCTGTGCTAGTTTTGAAGTAGATCAAACAACAAAGGTTGAGAGAAACGTACGATGACATTAAAATGAATTCATCTTTCTGTTTAGGAGAATCGAACATCAAGACAATCGCGTCTAAGAGTTCAGATTTCGATATCGCGATGTACTTCTGTCGTGGTACATGAACACCACCACTACCAAATCCATTCTTACTATTTGTGGAATTAATCTTTTCTGTTCCATTTGAAAGGCAACAGAAAGTAGAAGAAACTGAATAAAAGTATGGTTTTGATGATGATATGTGATTAAAGGGGGTGGTGGGCAGTTGCCAAGAGAGATACATTATTCTCCTGGTTACTGCAGGGAATTGCAGATAACCCTATTGGACATGAAAAGAGATAAGAAACTGGAGGTTTTGTTTTCTTGTTAGTTGATAATTACAAAAAGTACCCCTTTACTATTATAAGCAGGGAAAATCACATAAACACACCAAACACGCACATATATTACGTTATTACCAATTAGTCCTTGCTGAAGAGGTAGCTGAGGTACCTTCATTACAAATGGTCAGATCTCACATGTGTATTCGACAGGTTAGAGATTCGGATCCGTATTTCATCATATGTGGGTGATTTTTGGACAAGTGTTTTGTCTAGCGTTATGCTCCTTGCGGGTGCGACGGAAGCATACCATTGACAGGGCCGGTCCTGAGAGTTTTGATGCCCTGAGCAAGTTGATCATAAAATGCCCTTATCATATTTTGTATTGGTAATCTTTAATATAAGTTTAATTATACTTACGTAGTGTCTTTAATACGAAATGTTTTAATCATATTAATGGATTATATGCGTATGTATATCTAATTTCGTTTTCATTATATACCCTTTTAATTCATTAGTAAAAGTTTGAGTTTGTAAGAAATGTAATTACAAATATTTAAAATGTTGATTTCCGAAAAAGTAAATTATATTTGTCTTGAACACAAGTGTAGTTAAAATATACTGTATATTTTTCCATTAAAAGATCGGTAAAACTCTTAAATATATTATGTTTGTTTTAAATTTGATATATTACAAAAGTATAGTGCAATATTGTCATTTTGTAAAAAGGATATCAAGAAAACGGTTTAAAACGAGTCTATAATGTTTATTGTTAAATTAAAAAGTTACTACTAGAAATAGGAACTTAACAGTAAATGTGAGAATAGTTGAAGGATTAAACTGAAATATTTCTAATAACAAGGGCATGAATGGAAAATGGGGTCTTCGTCTTCCTAGGCTCTGTAAATCTACTTTTCCCCATCTACCACTTAAAGCAATTTCAAGCTTCAACGGTGCTTTAAACAATCTATTTTAGCTACATCAAAACTAAAAAATTTCACTGTAAACATCACTTAAGTGGACTAAATCGTTCAAAGTTGAATATAGTACAAGATAACATGGATCGAAAATTTGCTACCCCAAATTGCGTGATGCCCAGGGCCGTCGCCCGTGCCGCCCGGTGCCAGGGCCGGCTCTGACCATTGAAATATGGTACGGGGTTAGGGTACCCTCCAAATTGCCCTTTTTTCATATATTACATTATACTCCTTTGACTCACTTTTTTACCAAAATAATCTATTGATTCTCGTCATTATTGGCGCTAATGGACCTACTTAAACACAGCCAATAGATGGCGACAAGTGTCCTCTTCTCGTTGCTTGTCTTCGTCGAGTCACCTCAAAAGAAAGCGACATGTGTCCTCTCCTCGCTGCTTGGAGCTGATCAGCATGTTCCTCAACCATTTTTTCGACATGAATCATAGCTAGTGGAACCGTCCCAACTACCATAGTACTAGAGTAATTAATTTATTTCTTCTTTCTATTTTTTCCCCTTACATTTTACTTTTTTGCTTTAACTTACTATCTTTTAAAATGTACATTTTTTACAAAACACATCTACAATTTATAACTTTTTGCATTGAATTTCATTCAAAAAACGAATCTTGAAATCGAAGTTAGAGTCCTTCTTTGTGATCCGGTGAGAAGAAGATAAGCGGCGAGAACAAGCGGCTTTTCTGTTGATGTGACACGGCTTTTCTGTTAAAATCCTTCTTAGTATGAATTCGATATGTTGATGTGATCCGGCGAGGACAAGCGGCAAGGAGATGACACTTGTCACCTTCCGTTGGTTTTTTTTAGGTAGGTCAGTTAGCGCCATTAGCGCCAACAATGACGAGGATCAAAGGATTATTTTGGTAAAAATTTAGTCAAAGTGTGTAATTTGTGATTTTTCCCTTATATATTTCACGAGCAATGCCATGTTGTGCAATTGATGCTTTGAAGGGTCAATTGTATGAAAATTTATCAAATTTTAGCAATCCTTTATTGCACCTTTTTAATTTTAAAAAAAAATAAAAAATTTATATTGTATGTAACAAACGTTTACTTTATATCAGTTGTATGTTTTTGATGACCAGTAATTACGTCGACGTACCAATCATATAAATTGTGATGTCATCACCATGCATCAAAACTAGTGTCAAAAGTCACCGATTAACAAGTTATAAAAAGTTACATATATAAATTAGTAATAGGGTTTAAGTCAACGATCGTCAACGTACTCTCCTTTTTGTTCCGAGATCACCAATCAACCGGTTTTATTACCATGATCACCAACGAACTTTCAAATTTCGTGTCGAAATCACCAATCTACTTTTACCTACGGGTTGGAGATCGCCAACATACTTTTAATACGGAGTTAAGATCGCCAATAAAAATTACAAAGAAATTCATTTTTTGAAAGTTCGTTGGTGATCATGGTAATAAAACCGGTTGATTGGTGATCTCGGAACAAAAAGGAAAATACGTTGGCGATCGTTGACATAAACCCTTAGTAATAACTGAAAGTTCAATACATACAATAATTTTAAATTTTGATATATTCAATAAAATTTTAAATATAATTATATACATTTTTAACACTTGACCATGTTGAAACCACGAATGACACATATACAAGTATGTGGAAACTCTGGTTGAATCAACCGTTTTTCGATTGTAATAAGCGTACATCTTTTGTACGTTGATGTATAGATACATAGCTTTCGGAATTGTATCTAACTTTTTATCAATGTTATCGTATGCATCCACATAATCGCTTTATATCACAGCAACTTTCATGTCATAAGTTTTGCATTTCTATTATGTAAATGCGTACAATAGCAGTATTGTTAATACTTTGATACATACAATATCATAGTTGAAAGTTAGACACATACATAAATTAATAAAAATGTAAGTTGAACATATTATGAAACTATAACCACTAAATTAACTATATTGTATGTTATTGATTTTACGAACTTTATAGTGTTTATACGAACTTTCATCAGGTTATCAAATATTTTGACCCAATTTTAAAAAGTCGTTCACCATAATTTCATCATGTTATGAAATTATCTTATATTAGGTGGTAAGTTTGAAAGTTCATTATTTGATACATAACTAGTAATTTATTGCCCGTGCGTTGCAACGGGAAAATTCTAATCTAGTTCCGAGTATAGTTGCTTTATTTTATTTCTATTTTAATCAAAATTTCGTGAACATATATATCCATTTTATATCCACGTATCAATCGAATATCTAACATATAATAAAAGTTTGATTACTTATGGGTTTTGACATAATAAATTTATATGGTTAAATTTCGAATTCAAACTTCTATGCTCTTGAATTGAAATATATTCTCAATGTAAACTTATTTGTCTAAATAATATGACAAAGATAATTTTTGATAATGAAAATAATCAAAGTAGCAATAAGAGTAGTTAGTAACTTTAATAATAATCTCTAATTATATAAAAAAGTCAATGAAGATTTATATGGTAGCTCTTATACCCTTAAAAAATCAATGTAAATACGGATTGTAATTTGTAATTCTAATTCTAAGAGTGATAATAACAATAATTTGTAATCTCTTGAGTGGTTAGAAACATATATTTTGATCTATTAGTCAAAGATTACGTGATCACGAAATAAAATCATATAAAACATTATTGCTTTTCATCAAATAAAAACGAATATGTCAAGATATTTAATTTTCGTTTCAAATAAACAATATAAGGAAAAGGATAAAAATCCTTAAAAGTTAGAAATGATATTAAAAGACAATATCACATGGATTTGAACATGGGTGTTGAGCTTCAAAAGTAAAAGAGGTTAGTATTGATCTAGTCTTCAGCATGTTAATAGTAATTAGTTTTTATTATTTAACTTAAATCATAATCTAGAAAAAAGACAAAAAGACAAAAGTTACTATTCATAGTTGTTAGGTAATTGATATTAGTTTTTTTTTACCCGCGCGTTGCGACGGGGTTAAAAAGTACATTCTTAAACTCCAATATAAAATATGAAATTTTTAGTTGATGTGTGTATGTTTAGTTTGTTTTTTTATACAAATATGTATGTGTATATTCGAAAGAAAATGAACTAATAACATACAATTTATTATTAAAATAATTTTGTTGATAAAAAAAATTGGGAAAACGTTATAAAAATGTTAAGTTAAATTGTCGTTTCCAATAATAATTTATATAATTTTGTCGTAATAAAATTAGTATAAAAATTTGTTGTAAGTAAAGGAAAAAAAATTGTATAAGCTATTAGTAAAAAAAAAGGGGAAAAAGTACAATCTAAAATGTAAAGGGGGAAAATCGGAAAATGTTAAAATGTAAAGGGTAGAAAATGGGAAGCTGCTAAAAGTTCAGACGAAGAAATTGAAAAATAGCTAAAAGCTGAAGGGTAAAAAATGGAAAAGTGCTAAAACATAAGGGGTATAGATTAAAAAACTGTAAGGTAGAAAATGAAAATGTTATAAAAGTTAAGGGGTAAAAAGTAAAAAGTCAATAAAACATAAAGGGTATAAAATTGAAAAGGGTTAAAAGTTTAAGGGTAACAATTGAAAATTTTAAATGAATACTATTCATAATGTTACTTGATTGATAGTAAGGGGAAATTAGATGTGTAAATAAGTGGAGCCTAGATTCAATGAATTCAAGCTTAAACTTGACTTGTTTTGAGGCTAATATGTAACACTGCAACTCGACTAGGAAGACGATTTACAAAGTCGACCTCAAGTAATTTATCTATAAACTATACTTAAAGCAAAATAGCATGGGGCAATCTCAACCCTTAATTGTTTTTTTTTTTTCCAAATCGATCCGACGATTTAGATTAGATATTGATAATTACACTTAACCTCCTTATCCCTAAAATATTAAATATAAATTTAAATTAATTGATACAAAAATACGGCAACAATATTTAAAAATAATAAATAAAATAATACTCCCTCCGTCCCGAATTTATTGTCCACTTTTCCATTTTGGGATGTCCCAAATTTATTGTCTAGTTGTACCTTTCAGCCAATCAAAACATTGGGATGTGGTGAGAGATTAAATCTTATTGGTTATAGGGTACAACCAGTATATTTTTCTTAAAGCGTGTGTTTTTTGTCTGGGGACAATAAAATTGGGACGGAGGGAGTATTAGATAACATTAAAACCCTAGAGAGAGAAAAAAAAACCTCGATCTTTTAAGGTAGCCTATCAGCTCTCAACTCCTTACGGCAGGTGATCGGAAAATATACACCAAGCACCTCAAATAACAGTGTACAATCATATTAATTTAATTAATTATATTCATGTTTATATATATATGAACGTCCATTCATTGTTATATATATATATATATATAGTAAGGTTCAAATGAGACTAAAAATTTATGTGTGAATAGAGGAACCAATGATATGGTGCCATGTGTACAAAGAGAATACAAAACTCATTTACCCCTTAAGTTAAATATCTCACAAACGGCAAATCGAAAAATTATGAAAATTGCACCATTAGATTCAGCGTTTGATCCTCTTCGATTTGCCGTCAATTAAGGCATACTTTCGACGAGTTTTTTTTTTTTCCATTATTTTTAGTGGGTTTCACATTACTAACACGTGTGTTACAGTGTTGCGTTTAGGGTTTAGGGTTTGGGGTTTAGGGGTTAGGGTTTAGGGTTTAGGGTTGGGAGTTTGGGGTTTCGGGACGAAACCCCAAACTCCCAACCCTAAACCCTAAACCCTAACCCCTAAACCCCAAACCCTAAACCCTAAACGCTTTATAAAACTCTAAACCCTAAATCATACTAAACCCTAAACCCTAACACTAAACCCTGCTAAACCCTAACACTAAACCCTAACTCTAAACCCTAACCCTAAACCCTAAATCAAATGAATAATCAATCACTAACACATGTGTTACTAATATGTAAAACCCACCAAAAAAATGAAAAAAAAAAAATTTTTCGTCGGAATCATGCCTTGATGGACGGCAAATCGAAGAGGATAAAACGCTGAAAAATATGGTGCAATTTTCATGATTTTTCGACTTGTCGTTTGTGAGATATTTAATTTTTAAAAACGTGGATGAGAGAGAAAAAAGTGACACATGGCATATTGTGGTTGGTTCCCCCATTCTCACACAAAATAAATGGTCTCAATTGAACTCTTTATATATATATATTCTACTATACGTACAACTATAATAATTTGAGAATGACGGTGCATGATTACCAACATGGCTTGATATACACCATTCATGCTTTCACATTAACTTAGATTTTATGTTTAAATTACTACTAGCATTTAAACCCGTGTATACACACGGGCCATTTAGTGTAAACAACGTATTATAAAAATATTTTTTGAATAATGTTTCAAAATAATTGTTAAAATCAAAGTTGAAGTACTTAATTAAGATAACAACAACAACAAAACGAATTACATGTGTTTTAGAATTGAGTTTAAAAAATATACATTTAGTGGCACAACATAATCAAATTCACACAACATAATGATAAACCAAATTATGGTTAGTTGTATACATACAATAGACTTTGAGTTATAGTTTAATACTCGTAATTCCCAAGCAATAACCCTCTATGTTTATGTAAATGCAAGGTTTGAATCTTGTACCTTAAATTCCCTTACGTTTTTTCTAATGTTGAATACCCTTGCCATACATCGATCAAATACCTTAGCAACTTATCTAGCAATATTTACTATACCGCAAATCAAATTCATGGGCCAATTTATATAACATTAGTTTCATATATAGCATTATTTAATTATGTACGATAGTTTAACATGTTTCGATAGACAATCTTAACTTTGAACCCTTCGAATAGTATATTTAAATATAAATATAACATGTACACATAAAAGTTCTCTCATAATTGGTGATTATTTTTTGTTCAACCAATTAATTGAATTGTTTGGTTTGCATTTATTGTTTTTACTATCAAAATAATTATTAATGATTTTTCAGTAGTGAAATTTTTTAAAATGTTTGGATATAAAGGTTGGTGTGATCAAAAACTAAAAGTTTGTTCAATTTTCAACCCGACATTATAAATAGATGTACAATTGATAATGTCTGTGAATTGAAACAAAATAGAAGTTTCGTTTAGCATATAGTAGATTTTAAACCCGTGTAATTACACGGGACGTTGAATCCGTCTTTGAGTTTTTAATTAAATACATGACTTATTCGTTATGGAATCATACATTAGTTAGGAAACTCTAATATTAATATAGATTTGGAATTTAAATAAAATACTTATTATATATTTGTTACAATTATAATGATGATATAATTGCTTTATTTTAATAGATTCTATAATAATAATTTATGATTATGATGTCATTTTTTCCTTAATTTTAGCCAATTGTAACAAATCAAAGAATCTTATTGGCTAATTGTAAATTTGATGACATCATAAGGTTATTCATATATTATATTTAAGATTAATTTCTTACTTTGTATGCAGCAAAGGGTCAGCAATTTCTAGCATCTTCAATATCCAGAATCAAATAATTCGCGGTGAGTTACAATTTTATTATTGCTAATTGTATTCTACAAAATCCCTTTTAACTCCATTTATTGTTTGCGTTTGTTAGAAGTTAATTTATTGTTTGTAATTTAGGGGTTTGATTACATACTACATCTCATATTTCATCTTCGATATTTGATGTTTATTTATTTATATAAAAGTATAAAATTCAGAGAATTTTGTGTTTCTATAACTCTGTAATATCATTATCCTTTTTTTTGTTCGATTTTTTATGTCTAGGGTTTCCATTGACGTTATTTTATTGATTTGTTCAAGTTTGAAAATATATTCATATATGGTTTTGGATATCACATTGGTTGATCTGCCCGAATGATGAAAGTTCTGTTAGTCGATCAGATAATATTGTTATTTTCTTTACTTTTTCTTTTTGTGATTTTAAGCTAATTAAATTGTATGTGCAAGTGCAGTTGGATATCATAGATAAATCCTCCTTAAACTGTTATATGTTGTAGCTGATTGTTGTATCCGTCAATTAGCTAAAAAGCTGAATTCAAGTGTATTTTTTTTACTGACATCATCACTATGTACGTAAAAGTGTCCTATAAACCCTTTATAGTACCAAGGGAAGCAACATAATTGTGCTTTGATTTTTTTATTGCTCCACGCCTCTACAACAAGTATCGCCTTTTGATTTTAGTGTGCATCCATATTTACTTTCACCGTTCTAAATGGGAAGTAAACGAGTCTTCCTTTTTTTATTACAGAGCGTCACTTTTTTGCTATACGATCCATTTTTTATGTTTGATTATCGTCACATTCATACTTTTGTCCAAAAATAATGTTGCTAGCTTATTCATTGCTAACTCTTGCAACGTTTTTCTTTATTGGTTTCATGGTAGGACCAAATATGAAAAGGTTCTATCAATATCATAGTTTTGTGCATGCTTATTTTTTTTTTTATTTTTATTTTTATTTTTTTTTAGTTTTGAGACACTGATATAATTGAATTAGAGTTTTATTTTCAGGAAGTATATTGTTGTACTATGTCATTGATGTCTCTTTGGCTGTTTTTTGCATTTTCAAATACGATTAGCTTTAAATAATTTGTATGTTAATGGTCAATGATCAGCTGTTATTCTTTATGTTTGATGTTCTTGAATGTAATATTAATTGTTTTTAGGACGGGAAAACACTTTACAACGAGTGAGAAGTGGTCGACGGAATGAAGTTGGATAGAGGATATATATATCACTTTACTTCATCACAAATACAAAGAATTAAAAATGTGTAAGCACTAAACTGATCTCTGCAGTTATTATGTATCGATTAGCTTCTGGGTTGCTTATTATTTTTGTCTGTATCATTGTGCATTTCAGATTTTGCTTGAAGTATAATATTTGTGGGATATAGAAATCTTCTAATAATCTTTTCCTATCTATAGTTCTAATTCATGAGAAAAATATGCCCATCTTAAATGCTATTGTTAAAGTTCTAGAGTTGGCCTTAAAGGTAAGGGTTTTAAGCAGCAGCTGAGAAAATGACTCCAGAGATGCTGGGGACTTGCAAAAGGGTAAAATTTCCCGCTCAACTACCACATAATTATTTTGGTTCTCTTTCATAAATAATACCAGATCACAGTCTTACATATTATAATAATACTCACATAATTATTTTTAAGACTAATGTATAGTTATAATACTCACATAATTACATTATATGGAAAGAAGTAAGACAGCTGATTGCCAATTTTCATTCAATATTAATTAGTGGACCTACAATAAAACATTATTTATATTGCCTATTTGATAGGTTTATTGAAAAAGGATCCCAGGGGCAACTTATAATAGAACAAATATGGCTGATTGTGGCGAAGGATCTTCATCGTAAATCTGCAGGTCATAATTAAAGGTTTATCGCTTATTCATAACTTAATATACTTATTAATGTTGTTAATTATTTGATATGGAAGTTGTCTTGCTTTCAATCTACGGATTTAATTTTTTAATACAGATTACCGAGATATTGGTGATCCTTTGTTTGTTTGTTCTAAGAAAAGCCATGTAACGTCCCAAATTTGTAAGTTCTAAATAATATAAAATTTTAAAAGTATACATATATATGTGTTATATAAATTGAATGTGTGTATTATATGTATATGTATATGTTATCATATTAAAATATGTGTTAGAAATTAATATAAAAGTTTTGGGCTAGAAATGCAATAAAAGAAAAATTACTGGGCCTGTTTAGAAATAGATCGCGGCGCGACCTCTTATGGTCGCGGCGCGATTCGACCAGCGACAGAAACGGGTTTTAACACCCAGCAGCTTCCAGACTTGATTATTACCCCCAAATCACTCAAACTTCAATTTCCTCTGTTCATATGGCGATTTTGGTAGTCTAGGGTTATTCCATACATTATTCTAGTGGATAATTACACTACTTGCTCCATAATCATCTTCTAAGCAACTATAAGGTATAATTTCAATTCTTTTTGGTTTAATTTCATATTAGGGTTTGATTATTTTATGAACCCTATGTATTAATACTTGTTATATGATTAGGTGATTAGTGTACAAATGATAGATATGTGTTAATTAGACATATTATGATGTGGTTAGTATGAAAGTGAGTTAGGGTTTAGAAAATTGTAAACCCTAAGTTATACAAATTGATATATGATTGAGTTAATGTTAAATTGGTAGTATAAACATGTTAATAATCAGATTATGATTATGATTTAAGTGATGAAAGAAAGAATTTAGCATGATGTTAGAAATATGTATATACACACTTTTGGAAATTGGTTCTAAGATGATAAATGAAATTGTGATGAAAGGAATTGTGGTGATGGACTAAAAAGAACCATTTTCAATGTGTATATAGAAATTGATATGAATAATTACATAGAAAGTAGATTAAGATAAAGTAAAGAATATTGGATTAAATTGATAAGTGTACTAGTATATGTGCAAAGTGTATTATTATGTGCTTATGTGTGTTATGTGTTTAATTGATTAGGTAATAAAGAAGTTGGAAGTGTTGCTAGTGAATTAATTGTGCAATCGCAAGGTAAGTTTTGATTTACATGAACATGGGTTAGGAATGGCTTCGGTCATTTGCTAACGGTTTTGTGCGAGTAATGGTTGCGACCATAGGCTCGTGTGATTGCTAGTAGTATACAACTAGCATGGGCGGTTAAGGATCCTTAGCTAAATTATCATTATTACATGTGATTGTATTTCATTACTTACTAAGCGTTTTGCTTACGGTTGTATAATCCTAATGTTTTAGGTGACGCTAGCGGTTCAAGAGGTGATTTGGGCAAGAAACCGGTGGGTAGCTAGCGGTGGATGTTGTTAATTGGGGTAATGACTCGTATTCATTAAATCATGCTCTCGATGCTATTTACCCCATCCTTTTGTAAAACTATGTTATAAGTTGTTTTTGACACTCAAAGTTTATTGTAGTAAGTTGTCAATATAATGGTATGTAAATGGTAATACCATGTCAATATTTTGGTTTGATAATTGATATGGTAATAAGAGTTGTTTTGTTTTGATCCAAAGTATGAAATGGAGCAAGTGAATTGATAAGAGAATTGGATAGTGATTCTCTTGGAAAATAATGTAATTGGATGCGGAAATTTGATTGTGTACAGGTTATAGTTCAAAGATGTCGCGGAAATTTGATTTGGTCATTTTTGGACAGATTGTTATGCTGTCTGTTTTGGGTCTGTGCAGGTAGCAGTCGCGGCGCGATCTTCTCAGATTGCGACGCGATCCTTTCAAAATTGCGACGCGACTTCAAATGGTTGCGACGCGATTATGACCTTTAATTGCGACGCGATTGTTGGAAGTTGCGGCGCGATTTAAAAATGAGTTGCGACGCGATTGTCTTTAGTTGCGGCGCGATCTTGTTACAGTTTAAACAAAGTTTTTTTTTTAACACTAAAATAATTACATGAAAATTATTGGGGTGTTTCAAGTTGGTATCAGAGCATCGGTTTAAGGGATTCGAGTATCCACCATTAGGAGGGTACTTGAACTTAGACCACTTTAGTTGCATTTGAGCATAATAAGTGTTTGTTATTATTTGATATGTGATCCAGTTAACATATTGCTTAGATTTCTGAAATCAGGATGTCGCGTGGGGACTTAGTATACATATGAATGTGATATGGTAATTAATGCGCCTGGCCAACGCAGTAATTATCATCTGACATTTTATGGAATCTTTGAAACCACGAGATGTTATGATAAGGAGTTATAGTGATTGTTAACTGTTAATTGTGTATATTATAATTAAAGTAGATTGGTAAACATATAAACTGTTATATTAAATATTGATATCTATTTCAGTATAATAATGACTGAGGAACGTGAAACTGACCAAACGGGAGAACGACACGAAAGAGTTGATTCTCCTGCACGGGAAGCTAAAATATCACTATCTGATCTAAGAGCTATTGTTTCTGAAGAAGTGGGACGTGTTCAAGAAGCGAATCTTTCTTCTATGTTAAACCAAATTTCTGAAACTGTCCAGGAAGTTGTTATGTCTGAATTCCAAAAGAGAGATCTAGCTAGAGAGGAAGAACCTCCTCCTGTTATACCTCCCGTTATTCCTCTCGATGAGAACCGCAGATTCAGCTATAAAGATTTCTCTGTTTGTAATCCTCCTGAATACCATGGTGAAATGGATCCAATAAAGTGTTATCGTTGGCTTTCTGAGGTGGAAGGGGCGTTTGCTACTACTGAATGTCCTGAAAGATTAAAGGTTCGTTTTGCTGCTAATCTTTTACGATCTGGTGCTAAAGGCTGGTGGGAGGTACAGTGTAGTACTTTGGGCGACGATGCTATTAAACAATTGTCTTGGAATGATTTTAGACATATGTTTCAAACTGCTTATTCTCAAGAGTCTGAGTTGAACCGGATTCGTAGGGAGTTCCTTTCTATGGAACAAACTACCGAGTCTGTGAATGAATTGGTTGGTGTTTTTCTTGATCGAGCTCGTTTCTGCCCTGAATACATGTCAAATCCAAGGATGCTTATGGGTCATTTCCATAACGTTCTGAAGAAAGAAATTCGGCAATTTATCATTCCCAAAAGATGTACTAGTTTTGAAGAAATGGTTGACGAGGCTAGATTTCATGAATTGGAATTACTTCGTGATGTTTCCAAAAGAAAAGCTGAAACCACTTCTACTCCTTCCAAGAAACCGAGAACCGGTGATAGTTCAAAATCTGATGAAAGACGAGGACCACCACCTCCTGAGTGTAAAATCTGTCATAAAAGACATTCTGGAATTTGTCGTTATAAACCACCTACATGTTATAAATGTAAACATGAAGGTCATCTGAGTACCAATTGCCCTAATCCACTTCGTGTTTGTTATAACTGTTATAAGCCGGGTCATATTAAAGTTGAGTGTCCTGACTTAAGGACTCAATCTGCTCCTGTTGTTCCTCGGCCTAATGTGGAAAGAAAATCAAATAAACCTCAAAGATCCAGACCTCGTTCTTTTCAGATCACTGCTAATGAAGCTCAAAAAGCTTCAGATGTATTGACAGGTACTTTTCTTGTGAATTGGAAACCGGCTTATATATTATTCGATTCTGGTGCTTCAAGATCATTTATATCTGAACGATTCAGTCAAAACTTATCGATTCCCATTACAAAGTTAGATACTCCTTTAGATGTTGAAGTAGCGGATAATAGATATATATATGTGGTAAATGTTTACCGAGGGTGTCAACTTGAAATCGATAATGAAATGTTTGTGATAAATCTAATTCCTATGAAAATGGATAAGTTTGACGTTGTGATAGGTATGGATTGGTTAGGACAGCATAATGCTATTATTCAGTGTGAGAAAAAGATAATTCGAGTCAGCTCACCTAGTGGTAAAACAGTTGATATATATGGTGAAAAACGGAAGTCTTCCTTATCCATTTGTACATATGCTCGTGCTAAACGCCATCTGCTACATGGTTGCCACGCCTTCTTGGCACATGTGGTAGACATTCAGAAAGTTGTTCCTAAACTGGAAGATATTCCTGTAGTAAATGAATTTCCTGATGTATTTCCAGACGAGCTACCGGGTATTCCACCCGATAGGCAAGTCGAGTTCCGTATTGATTTGGTACCTGGAGCCACTCCTATCGCTAAAACTCCTTATAGACTTGCCCCATCGGAGATGCAAGAGTTGATGAAACAATTGCAAGAATTACTAGACAAAGGTTTCATTCGTCCTAGTAGTTCACCGTGGGGAGCTCCGGTACTATTTGTTAAAAAGAAAGACGGCACCATGAGAATGTGTATCGATTACAGAGAATTGAACAAGGTAACCATCAAGAATAGGTATCCTTTACCTAGGATTGATGACTTGTTCGACCAGTTGCAGGGTGCCAGTTATTTCTCCAAAATTGACTTACGTTCATGCTATCACCAATTGAAAGTTCGTGATGATGATGTGCCTAAAACTGCTTTCAGAACTCGATATGGGCACTATGAATTCGTGGTGATGCCCTTTGGTTTAACTAATGCTCCAGTCGCTTTTATAGACCTTATGAATCGGGTATGTCGACCTTTACTCGATAAGTCTGTAATTGTATTTATTGACGATATTCTTATCTATTCTAAGTCAGCTGGTGAGCTTGAAATTCATCTAAGGCAGATGTTGCAAATTTTGAGAACTGAAAGGCTTTATGCTAAATTCTCAAAGTGTGAATTCTAGTTGCGAGAAGTTCAATTTCTGGGTCATGTGATTAATGATCAAGGAATTAAAGTTGATCCTGCTAAGATTGAAGCGGTTATGAAATGGGAACCTCCAACTACTCCAACTGAAGTTAGAAGTTTCTTGGGATTAGCTGGGTATTACAGACGTTTTATCCAGGATTTTTCAAAAATTTCTACTCCTCTCACTAAACTCACCAGAAAGAATATTAAGTTTGAGTGGAATGAGCAAGTTGATCAAGCGTTTCATATTCTTAAACAACAGCTTAGTCAAGCGCCTATCTTAGTACTCCCTGATGGTACTGAAGATATGGTTGTATTCTGTGATGCTTCTTATACTGGCTTAGGCTGTGTTCTGATGCAACGTGGCAAGGTAATCGCTTATGCATCTAGACAGCTTAAGGATCATGAAAAGAATTATCCAACTCATGATCTTGAGTTGGCGGCGGTTGTTTTTGCTTTAAAGCTTTGGAGACACTATCTTTATGGCGTGAAGTGTACCATTTACACTGATCATAAAAGTCTCAAATACTTTTTCGATCAGCGGGATTTAAATATGAGGCAGCGGCGTTGGCTTGATTTGGTAAAAGATTATGACTGTGAAATTCTTTATTATCCTGGAAAAGCTAATGTTGTTGCTGATGCACTTAGCCGGAAAGCTATTCAGCCACCTTTGGCGGTTAAATCTTTCAGAATCACTGTTATTCCAGATTTACTTGATCAAATAAAAAGTGCACAAATGGAAGCTTGGCAAAAAGGTGATTTCAATTTTGAGCGTATTAAAGGTCAAGTTCAAAACTTCGTTGATGATTCTCGCGGGTTAAAGACATTTTATGGCAGAATCTGGATTCCTAACTCACTCGAGTTAAAGAAGATATTGCTTGACGAATCTCATAAGTCTCGATATTCGATTCATCCTGGAGCTACAAAGATGTATCATAATTTAAAATCTAACTTCTGGTGGCCAGGTATGAAAAGAGAAATAGTAAAGTATGTCGAAAAATGCTTAACTTGCCTACAGGTAAAGGCGGAACATCAAAAACCTTATGGTAAATTGCAACCTTTAGAAATACCTGTTTGGAAGTGGGAGCATATCACAATGGACTTTATCACCAAATTGCCTAAAACGCTACGCCAGAATGATGCAATTTGGGTGATTGTGGATCGGTTAACCAAAAGTGCTTTATTCTTACCAATTAAAGAAACTTTCTCTTCGGAAGCACTTGCAGAATTATTCATACGTGAAGTTGTTGCTCGTCATGGTACTCCTGTATCTATTGTCTCTGATAGAGATACTAGATTTACTTCACGTTTCTGGACGAAATTTCAGGAATCTATGGGTACTCGTGTCAATTTTAGCACCGCCTATCACCCTCAAACAGACGGCCAAAGTGAAAGAACTATTCAGACTCTGGAAGATATGTTAAGGGCGTGTGTTATTGATTTTGGGGGTAGCTGGGATTCACATTTACCTTTGGTAGAATTTTCTTATAATAACGGCTATCACTCGAGTATTAGAATGTCACCTTACGAGATGCTCTATGGAAGAGAATGTAGGACTCCTATTTGTTGGGGAGAAATCGGACAAAAAGAATTGGGAAGTACTGACATCGTTCAGTTGACTACCGAAAAGATTAATCAAGTCAGAGAACGGTTAAAAGCTGCCCAAGATCGACAAAAGTCATATGCTGATAATAGAAGGCGTCTGATTGAGTTCCAGGTTGGTGATAAAGTTATGTTAAAAGTGTCTCCATGGAAGGGAATAATTCGATTTAGAAAACGAGGTAAATTGGGTCCTCGATACATTGGTCCTTTCACTATTTTGGCTAGAGTGGGTAATGTAGCTTATCGCCTTGAGCTACCCGACAAACTAGCCGGAATTCATAATACTTTCCATGTATCTTTTCTGTGAAAGTGTTTGGTTGATGAATCTGCTTATGTTCCATTGGAAGAAATTGAGGTTAACGATCAATTGAATTATGTTGAGCAACCTGTCTCTATTCTCGGTGAAAAAGTTACCAAATTAAGAAATAAAGATCTTAAAATGTTTAAAGTCCAATGGAGGCATCGCAAAGGTTCTGAAATCACATGGGAACCGGAAGAAGAAGTCATTCATTTCTATCCCTCGCTTTATCAGGATTGGATTGTGAGGACACAATCCTAAATTGGTGGAGGATAGTTGTAACGTCCCAAATTTGTAAGTTCTAAATAATATAAAATTTTAAAAGTATACATATATATGTGTTATATAAATTGAATGTGTGTATTATATGTATATGTATATGTTATCATATTAAAATATGTGTTAGAAATTAATATAAAAGTTTTGGGCTAGAAATGCAATAAAAGAAAAATTACTGGGCCTGTTTAGAAATAGATCGCGGCGCGACCTCTTATGGTCGCGGCGCGATTCGACCAGCGACAGAAACGGGTTTTAACACCCAGCAGCTTCCAGACTTGATTATTACCCCCAAATCACTCAAACTTCAATTTCCTCTGTTCATATGGCGATTTTGGTAGTCTAGGGTTATTCCATACATTATTCTAGTGGATAATTACACTACTTGCTCCATAATCATCTTCTAAGCAACTATAAGGTATAATTTCAATTCTTTTTGGTTTAATTTCATATTAGGGTTTGATTATTTTATGAACCCTATGTATTAATACTTGTTATATGATTAGGTGATTAGTGTACAAATGATAGATATGTGTTAATTAGACATATTATGATGTGGTTAGTATGAAAGTGAGTTAGGGTTTAGAAAATTGTAAACCCTATGTTATACAAATTGATATATGATTGAGTTAATGTTAAATTGGTAGTATAAACATGTTAATAATCAGATTATGATTATGATTTAAGTGATGAAAGAAAGAATTTAGCATGATGTTAGAAATATGTATATACACACTTTTGGAAATTGGTTCTAAGATGATAAATGAAATTGTGATGAAAGGAATTGTGGTGATGGACTAAAAAGAACCATTTTCAATGTGTATATAGAAATTGATATGAATAATCACATAGAAAGTAGATTAAGATAAAGTAAAGAATATTGGATTAAATTGATAAGTGTACTAGTATATGTGCAAAGTGTATTATTATGTGCTTATGTGTGTTATGTGTTTAATTGATTAGGTAATAAAGAAGTTGGAAGTGTTGCTAGTGAATTAATTGTGCAATCGCAAGGTAAGTTTTGATTTACATGAACATGGGTTAGGAATGGCTTCGGTCATTTGCTAACGGTTTTGTGCGAGTAATGGTTGCGACCATAGGCTCGTGTGATTGCTAGTAGTATACAACTAGCATGGGCGGTTAAGGATCCTTAGCTAAATTATCATTATTAGATGTGATTGTATTTCATTACTTACTAAGCGTTTTGCTTACGGTTGTATAATCCTAATGTTTTAGGTGACGCTAGCGGTTCAAGAGGTGATTTGGGCAAGAAACCGGTGGGTAGCTAGCGGTGGATGTTGTTAATTAGGGTAATGACTCGTATTCATTAAATCATGCTCTCGATGCTATTTACCCCATCCTTTTGTAAAACTATGTTATAAGTTGTTTTTGACACTCAAAGTTTGTTGTAGTAAGTTGTCAATATAATGGTATGTAAATGGTAATACCATGTCATTATTTTGGTTTGATAATTGATATGGTAATACGAGTTGTTTTGTTTTGATCCAAAGTATGAAATGGAGCAAGTGAATTGATAAGAGAATTGGATAGTGATTCTCTTGGAAAATAATGTAATTGGATGCGGAAATTTGATTGTGTACAGTTTATAGTTCAAATATGTCGCGGAAATTTGATTTGGTCATTTTTGGACAGATTGTTATGCTGTCTGTTTTGGGTCTGTGCAGGTAGCAGTCGCGGCGCGATCTTCTCAGATTGCGACGCGATCCTTTCAAAATTGCGACGCGACTTCAAATGGTTGCGACGCGATTATGACCTTTAATTGCGACGCGATTGTTGGAAGTTGCGGCGCGATTTAAAAATGAGTTGCGACGCGATTGTCTTTAGTTGCGGCGCGATCTTGTTACAGTTTAAACAAAGTTTTTTTTTAACACTAAAATAATTACATGAAAATTATTGGGGTGTTTCAAGTTGGTATCAGAGCATCGGTTTAAGGGATTCGAGTATCCACCATTAGGAGGGTACTTGAACTTAGACCACTTTAGTTGCATTTGAGCATAATAAGTGTTTGTTATTATTTGATATGTGATCCAGTTAACATATTGCTTAGATTTCTGAAATCAGGATGTCGCGTGGGGACTTAGTATACATATGAATGTGATATGGTAATTAATGCGCCTGGCCAACGCAGTAATTATCATCTGACATTTTATGGAATCTTTGAAACCACGAGATGTTATGATAAGGAGTTATAGTGATTGTTAACTGTTAATTGTGTATATTATAATTAAAGTAGATTGGTAAACATATAAACTGTTATATTAAATATTGATATCTATTTCAGTATAATAATGACTGAGGAACGTGAAACTGACCAAACGGGAGAACGACACGAAAGAGTTGATTCTCCTGCACGGGAAGCTAAAATATCACTATCTGATCTAAGAGCTATTGTTTCTGAAGAAGTGGGACGTGTTCAAGAAGCGAATCTTTCTTCTATGTTAAACCAAATTTCTGAAACTGTCCAGGAAGTTGTTATGTCTGAATTCCAAAAGAGAGATCTAGCTAGAGAGGAAGAACCTCCTCCTGTTATACCTCCCGTTATTCCTCTCGATGAGAACCGCAGATTCAGCTATAAAGATTTCTCTGTTTGTAATCCTCCTGAATACCATGGTGAAATGGATCCAATAAAGTGTTATCGTTGGCTTTCTGAGGTGGAAGGGGCGTTTGTTACTACTGAATGTCCTGAAAGATTAAAGGTTCGTTTTGCTGCTAATCTTTTACGATCTGGTGCTAAAGGCTGGTGGGAGGTACAGTGTAGTACTTTGGGCGACGATGCTATTAAACAATTGTCTTGGAATGATTTTAGACATATGTTTCAAACTGCTTATTCTCAAGAGTCTGAGTTGAACCGGATTCGTAGGGAGTTCCTTTCTATGGAACAAACTACCGAGTCTGTGAATGAATTGGTTGGTGTTTTTCTTGATCGAGCTCGTTTCTGCCCTGAATACATGTCAAATCCAAGGATGCTTATGGGTCATTTCCATAACGTTCTGAAGAAAGAAATTCGGCAATTTATCATTCCCAAAAGATGTACTAGTTTTGAAGAAATGGTTGACGAGGCTAGATTTTATGAATTGGAATTACTTCGTGATGTTTCCAAAAGAAAAGCTGAAACCACTTCTACTCCTTCCAAGAAACCGAGAACCGGTGATAGTTCAAAATCTGATGAAAGACGAGGACCACCACCTCCTGAGTGTAAAATCTGTCATAAAAGACATTCTGGAATCTGTCGTTATAAACCACCTACATGTTATAAATATAAACAGGAAGGTCATCTGAGTACCAATTGCCCTAATCCACTTCGTGTTTGTTATAACTGTTATAAGCCGGGTCATATTAAAGCTGAGTGTCCTGACTTAAGGACTCAATCTGCTCCTGTTGTTCCTCGGCCTAATATGGAAAGAAAATTAAATAAACCTCAAAGATCCAGACCTCGTTCTTTTCAGATCACTGCTAATGAAGCTCAAAAAGCTTCAGATGTATTGACAGGTACTTTTCTTGTGAATTGGAAACCGGCTTATATATTATTCGATTCTGGTGCTTCAAGATCATTTATATCTGAACGATTCAGTCAAAACTTATCGATTCCCATTACAAAGTTAGATACTCCTTTAGATGTTGAAGTAGCGGTTAATAGATATATATATGTGGTAAATGTTTACCGAGGGTGTCAACTTGAAATCGATAATGAAATGTTTGTGATAAATCTAATTCCTATGAAAATGGGTGAGTTTGACGTTGTGATAGGTATGGATTGGTTAGGACAGCATAATGCTATTATTCAGTGTGAGAAAAAGATAATTCGAGTCAGCTCACCTAGTGGTAAAACAGTTGATATATATGGTGAAAAACGGAAGTCTTCCTTATCCATTTGTACATATGCTCGTGCTAAACGCCATCTGCTACATGGTTGCCACGCCTTCTTGGCACATGTGGTAGACATTCAGAAAGTTGTTCCTAAACTGGAAGATATTCCTGTAGTAAATGAATTTCCTGATGTATTTCCCGACGAGCTACCGGGTATTCCACCCGATAGGCAAGTCGATTTCCGTATTGATTTGGTACCTGGAGCCACTCCTATCGCTAAAACTCCTTATAGACTTGCCCCATCGGAGATGCAAGAGTTGATGAAACAATTGCAAGAATTACTAGACAAAGGTTTCATTCGTCCTAGTAGTTCACCGTGGGGAGCTCCGGTACTATTTGTTAAAAAGAAAGACGGCACCATGAGAATGTGTATCGATTACAGAGAATTGAACAAGGTAACCATCAAGAATAGGTATCCTTTACCTAGGATTGATGACTTGTTCGACCAGTTGCAGGGTGCCAGTTATTTCTCCAAAATTGACTTACGTTCAGGCTATCACCAATTGAAAGTTCGTGATGATGATGTGCCTAAAACTGCTTTCAGAACTCGATATGGGCACTATGAATTCGTGGTGATGCCCTTTGGTTTGACTAATGCTCCAGCCGCTTTTATGGACCTTATGAATCGGGTATGTCGTCCTTTACTCGATAAGTCTGTAATTGTATTTATTGACGATATTCTTATCTATTCTAAGTCAGCTGGTGAGCATGAAATTTATCTAAGGCAGATGTTGCAAATTTTGAGAACTGAAAGGCTTTATGCTAAATTCTCAAAGTTTGAATTCTGGTTGCGAGAAGTTCAATTTCTGGGTCATGTGATTAATGATCAAGGAATTAAAGTTGATCCTGCTAAGATTGAAGCGGTTATGAAATGGGAACCTCCAACTACTCCAACTGAAGTTAGAAGTTTCTTGGGATTAGCTGGGTATTACAGACGTTTTATCCAGGATTTTTCAAAGATTTCTACTCCTCTCACTAAACTCACCAGAAAGAATATTAAGTTTGAGTGGAATGAGCAAGTTGATCAAGCGTTTCATATTCTTAAACAACAGCTTAGTCAAGCGCCTATCTTAGTACTCGCTGATGGTACTGAAGATATGGTTGTATTCTGTGATGCTTCTTATACTGGCTTAGGCTGTGTTCTGATGCAACGTGGCAAGGTAATCGCTTATGCATCTAGACAGCTTAAGGATCATGAAAAGAATTATCCAACTCATGATCTTGAGTTGGCGGCAGTTGTTTTTGCTTTAAAGCTTTGGAGACACTATCTTTATGGCGTGAAGTGTACCATTTACACTGATCATAAAAGTCTCAAATACTTTTTCGATCAGCGGGATTTAAATATGAGGCAGCGGCGTTGGCTTGATTTGGTAAAAGATTATGACTGTGAAATTCTTTATCATCCTGGAAAAGCTAATGTTGTTGCTGATGCACTTAGCCGGAAAGCTATTCAGCCACCTTTGGTGGTTAAATCTTTCAGAATCACTGTTATTCCAGATTTACTTGATCAAATAAAAAGTGCACAAATGGAAGCTTGGCAAAAAGGTGATTTCAATTTTGAGCGTATTAAAGGTCAAGTTCAAAACTTCGTTGATGATTCTCGCGGGTTAAAGACATTTTATGGCAGAATCTGGATTCCTAACTCACTCGAGTTAAAGAAGATATTGCTTGACGAATCTCATAAGTCTCGATATTCGATTCATCCTGGAGCTACAAAGATGTATCATAATTTAAAATCTAACTTCTGGTGGCCAGGTATGAAAAGAGAAATAGTAAAGTATGTCGAAAAATGCTTAACTTGCCTACAGGTAAAGGCGGAACATCAAAAACCTTATGGTAAATTGCAACCTTTAGAAATACCTGTTTGGAAGTGGGAGCATATCACAATGGACTTTATCACCAAATTGCCTAAAACGCTACGCCAGAATGATGCAATTTGGGTGATTGTGGATCGGTTAACCAAAAGTGCTTTATTCTTACCAATTAAAGAAACTTTCTCTTCGGAAGCACTTGCAGAATTATTCATACGTGAAGTTGTTGCTCGTCATGGTACTCCTGTATCTATTGTCTCTGATAGAGATACTAGATTTACTTCACGTTTCTGGACGAAATTTCAGGAATCTATGGGTACTCGTGTCAATTTTAGCACCGCCTATCACCCTCAAACAGACGGCCAAAGTGAAAGAACTATTCAGACTCTGGAAGATATGTTAAGGGCGTGTGTTATTGATTTTGGGGGTAGCTGGGATTCACATTTACCTTTGGTAGAATTTTCTTATAATAACGGCTATCACTCGAGTATTAGAATGTCACCTTACGAGATGCTCTATGGAAGAGAATGTAGGACTCCTATTTGTTGGGGAGAAATCGGACAAAAAGAATTGGGAAGTACTGACATCGTTCAGTTGACTACCGAAAAGATTAATCAAGTCAGAGAACGGTTAAAAGCTGCCCAAGATCGACAAAAGTCATATGCTGATAATAGAAGGCGTCTGATTGAGTTCCAGGTTGGTGATAAAGTTATGTTAAAAGTGTCTCCATGGAAGGGAATAATTCGATTTAGAAAACGAGGTAAATTGGGTCCTCGATACATTGGTCCTTTCACTATTTTGGCTAGAGTGGGTAATGTAGCTTATCGCCTTGAGCTACCCGACAAACTAGCCGGAATTCATAATACTTTCCATGTATCTTTTCTGTGAAAGTGTTTGGTTGATGAATCTGCTTATGTTCCATTGGAAGAAATTGAGGTTAACGATCAATTGAATTATGTTGAGCAACCTGTCTCTATTCTCGGTGAAAAAGTTACCAAATTAAGAAATAAAGATCTTAAAATGTTTAAAGTCCAATGGAGGCATCGCAAAGGTTCTGAAATCACATGGGAACCGGAAGAAGAAGTCATTCATTTCTATCCCTCGCTTTATCAGGATTGGATTGTGAGGACACAATCCTAAATTGGTGGAGGATAGTTGTAACGTCCCAAATTTGTAAGTTCTAAATAATATAAAATTTTAAAAGTATACATATATATGTGTTATATAAATTGAATGTGTGTATTATATGTATATGTATATGTTATCATATTAAAATATGTGTTAGAAATTAATATAAAAGTTTTGGGCTAGAAATGCAATAAAAGAAAAATTACTGGGCCTGTTTAGAAATAGATCGCGGCGTGACCTCTTATGGTCGCGGCGCGATTCGACCAGCGACAGAAACGGGTTTTAACACCCAGCAGCTTCCAGACTTGATTATTACCCCCAAATCACTCAAACTTCAATTTCCTCTGTTCATATGGCGATTTTGGTAGTCTAGGGTTATTCCATACATTATTCTAGTGGATAATTACACTACTTGCTCCATAATCATCTTCTAAGCAACTATAAGGTATAATTTCAATTCTTTTTGGTTTAATTTCATATTAGGGTTTGATTATTTTATGAACCCTATGTATTAATACTTGTTATATGATTAGGTGATTAGTGTACAAATGATAGATATGTGTTAATTAGACATATTATGATGTGGTTAGTATGAAAGTGAATTAGGATTTAGAAAATTGTAAACCCTAAGTTATACAAATTGATATATGATTGAGTTAATGTTAAATTGGTAGTATAAACATGTTAATAATCAGATTATGATTATGATTTAAGTGATGAAAGAAAGAATTTAGCATGATGTTAGAAATATGTATATACACACTTTTGGAAATTGGTTCTAAGATGATAAATGAAATTGTGATGAAAGGAATTGTGGTGATGGACTAAAAAGAACCATTTTCAATGTGTATATAGAAATTGATATGAATAATCACATAGAAAGTAGATTAAGATAAAGTAAAGAATATTGGATTAAATTGATAAGTGTACTAGTATATGTGCAAAGTGTATTATTATGTGCTTATGTGTGTTATGTGTTTAATTGATTAGGTAATAAAGAAGTTGGAAGTGTTGCTAGTGAATTAATTGTGCAATCGCAAGGTAAGTTTTGATTTACATGAACATGGGTTAGGAATGGCTTCGGTCATTTGCTAACGGTTTTGTGCGAGTAATGGTTGCGACCATAGGCTCGTGTGATTGCTAGTAGTATACAACTAGCATGGGCGGTTAAGGATCCTTAGCTAAATTATCATTATTACATGTGATTGTATTTCATTACTTACTAAGCGTTTTGCTTACGGTTGTATAATCCTAATGTTTTAGGTGACGCTAGCGGTTCAAGAGGTGATTTGGGCAAGAAACCGGTGGGTAGCTAGCGGTGGATGTTGTTAATTGGGATAATGACTCGTATTCATTAAATCATGCTCTCGATGCTATTTACCCCATCCTTTTGTAAAACTATGTTATAAGTTGTTTTTGACACTCAAAGTTTGTTGTAGTAAGTTGTCAATATAATGGTATGTAAATGGTAATACCATGTCAATATTTTGGTTTGATAATTGATATGGTAATAAGAGTTGTTTTGTTTTGATCCAAAGTATGAAATGGAGCAAGTGAATTGATAAGAGAATTGGATAGTGATTCTCTTGGAAAATAATGTAATTGGATGCGGAAATTTGATTGTGTACAGGTTATAGTTCAAAGATGTCGCGGAAATTTGATTTGGTCATTTTTGGACAGATTGTTATGCTGTCTGTTTTGGGTCTGTGCAGGTAGCAGTCGCGGCGCGATCTTCTCAGATTGCGACGCGAACCTTTCAAAATTGCGACGCGACTTCAAATGGTTGCGACGCGATTATGACCTTTAATTGCGACGCGATTGTTGGAAGTTGCGGCGCGATTTAAAAATGAGTTGCGGCGCGATTTAAAAATGAGTTGCGACGTGATTGTCTTTAGTTGCGGCGCGATCTTGTTACAGTTTAAACAAAGTTTTTTTTTAACACTAAAATAATTACATGAAAATTATTGGGGTGTTTCAAGCCACAGCCTTGGAGGCATATTACACCACTTACTCGTGTTCAGCTTAACAAAATGCATAATGACTTCTGGGATACTGCTCCAAATTTATGGTGGGCGAAAAGGTGATTTTCATGATCAGTTTTGTAGAAATATATGTTGAATTTCCATTTATTTTGCTGGGTAATGTTTTATACTTTAGTCTTTAATGGGTCTAACATGAAACGGGTCAGACCAGTCACACAAAGGGGTGCTTTGGTATTCAATTTTGACACACTAATCCATAAAAAAATATCAAAATCTCTTACCGAAAATGTTTTGAGTCAACCCGACCTATTCTGTTTTGACCCGTACCAAAAAGCTACCATCTTGATATGTTAAAAGGAGAAGGGTATAGATATTGAATAAAGCAACTTAAATTAGAAATGGGTCAAACAATAATACAAAGATTTAGCAATAATCTTTTGATTTTTTGTAGTACAATTTATGTACATAGTACTCTAAAGATTTTGGTCAAAAAGTACCCGACCCAACCCGTTATTACCCATATAAAAAAGTTACCATCTTAACATGTTACAGTCTTTCGTTTGATGGGTTTCAGTGATTTGGGGTGTATTTCTGGCAGCCACTGAGGTGACTGAGTTAGAAACGGCACAAGCGATCATTGACAATGCTGGCATTATTGTTGAGGATCTAGATTTGTCCCTCTGCTATGACATTAGAGGTAACAAGTTTTAATAAAATCACTATTATTAAATGTGTCATGTTTGTGAAGTGTGAACAAAATCTGATTTTTCAAATATCTTTACAGGTGGGATGTATGTGCTTCCCCTGTACAATTTGAGTGACCCTACAAATTTAATCCGTGACAGTGAGATCAACAAATTTCCAATTTTGTTCTTTATAGTTTTTGTGTACCATTTTGAGTATCAAACATGTATGAAAAATACTAAAATAGATGTCTATTCAAGTTGACTGAATTTGGCGTAAATCAGAATGGGGATTATGAAGTTTGGTTCTCCTTATTTTGGTAACTTTTGTAGAACATTAGTGGTTACATACTTACATTTGTTAGCATTTGCGGCAATAAATCAATGAAGATTCTAAAAACAAGCATATGTATTTGATGGGTCTATATTATGTGTTTTTTACATGACTCTATCTTCTATACTCCTCATAGGCCTTTAAGTTTATACATATTTTTTTACAAAAGATATTAAATATCTCGGATCTCATACATATATAAAATTTAAAACCAAATAACTTAAATATTTATAAAGTAGACTTACCGTCTATATGTTTTACAATGAATACATTGTATATGTATATCTATACGACATACAAGGCATAAATAATTGAATATTAAAACTTTTAAAATAAAAAATAATGGTATTTTTTGAAAAAATATATATTGGAAAATATAAATAACCAAAAGAATTTAGAATCCCCCGCGTTGGCGCGGTTCTTATATCTAGTCATTATTATACTAGATATTAGACCCGTGTATAAACACGGGATGTCGAAAGCAAACTATCTTCATATTATTTATGTTAAGTCTCATTATTTACTACTTAGAGTATTGATTTTGGTAGTTCTTCAAGTGATAGATTATGACATCCATTACCCAAAAATATTTATGGAGAATTTGTATACTAATTTATTTTCATATTGGTTATTTAGTTATCAATACCCTATTTAAATTGAAAGTTATTAGAGGATGAGAAATTAGATACTCATAACTTGAAATCAATTTGAGTAAACTAAACAATAATTGTAGGAAGCTATATTTATTGATTAATTAGTCATATTCTATACTGAAGTGTACTTTTTACAACTTAATAGTAAAAAACTACAAACATTGGAGTTTTTTCTTCTTCTTATAACATGGAGTATTAATTACAACTTATATGTTCACATGGATTCAGAATTGACAAACCGATAACCAGTCACTTTAAAATATTATTTTTTTTAAATAAAAACTTTCTCGAGTCAACAAAGTAATACGAAATGCTCCTTTTCGACATATGATAAAACGATATGATATTTTTACCTATACTAATAATACTTATAAAATAATGATAATAATAGTAAGTTAGTAATAATAATAATAACAAATGAGTGTAGCTCAAGTGGTATCGTCAACGTAAATGCACAGACTTCACATGTGTGACCTATAGGTCAGGGGTTCAATTCCGTTCCTCATCACATGTGGTTCATTTGTGGACATATAATTTTTCTAACGTTGATGCTTCTGCCGGGTGGGGCGGACTCATACCATTGAAATATGATACGGGAGTCAGAGGAACCCTCTAAATAACCATTTAGTAATAATAATAATAAAGTAATATTTAGGTAAAAACTATATAGTAAGGGGATTATGTTTTTTTTCTTCTTTACAAAACATACTTTTAGATAAATCAGTGTTATTTGATTGGTCAATCGAAAGTTTAATGAAATCAAATTATTCAATTGGTTATAAGTCTCTATTTTACGAAATATTTTAATAGCAATGTTTTTATTTATTATCAGTTTAAACCTATGTATACACATATATTTAAATATAAACATGACAGTGACATTGTATTATAAATTTGACAATGATAACGCAAAGAATGTATTATTTTCAAACCCGTGTATGTAAATGGATCATAAATGAAATATAATATTTTTTTTTAAAACACACACATATTGAAAGGTATATGTTAATTGTATTTGTTTGAAACAATTGATGCGGATAAATTAAACATATATTTAATAAAATCAAATCATTCAATTGGTTATAAGGTCTCTATTTTACTAAATATATCAACAGCAAAGGTTTTCGTTTATTATTAGTTTAAACCTGTGTATATATGCACGCATATTTAAATATAAACATGACAATGACATTATAGGGTAGGGTTCAAATGAGAATAGAAATTTGTGTGAGAATAATGGAACCAATGATATCAAGCCATGTGTACAAAGAGAATGTTTCACATGTACAAAACTCATTTGCCCCCAACATCAATTACCTCACAAACGACAAATCCAAAAATTATGAAAATTGCACCATTAAATTCAGCGTTTTCTCCTCTTCGATTTGCCGTCCCTCAAGGCATACTTTCGATGAAATTTTTTTTTCTATTTTTTTGGTGGGTTTCACATTTACTAACACAATTGTTACAGTGTTGCGTTTAGGGTTTAGGGTTTGGGGATTATGGGTTAGGGTTTAGGGTTTATGGTTTGAGGTTTGGGGTTTCTCTTCAAAACCCCAAACCTCAAACCCTAAACCCTAACCCCTAAACCCCAAACCCTAAATCATAAACGCTTTACAAAACTCTAAACCCTAAATTATACTGAACCCTAAACCTTAAACCCTACTAAACCCTAAACCCTACTAAACCCTAACCCTAACCCTAAACCCTAACCTTAACCACAAATTAAATGTATAACCAATCGCTAACACATGTGTTACTAATTTGTAAAACCCATCAAAAAATAAAAGGAAAATAAAGTTGTCGAAAGTATGCCTTGAGGGACGGCAAATCGAAGAGGAGAAAACGCTGAATTTTATGGTGCAATTTTCATGATTTTCGACTTACCGTTTGTGAGATATTTATTTTTAAAAAATGTGGAGGAGAGAGAATATAGTGACACATGGCATAAATCTATTGGTTCCCTCATTCTCACTCAAAATTGGTGTACTCATTTAAACCTTACTCTGACATTATAATATAAATTTGACAATGATAATGCAAAAAATGTATTATATTATTTTTAAACCCGTGTATGTAAATGGATCGTAAATGAAGATGTATAATATTTTTTCTTAAAAAAAAACACACACACACATTGAAAGGTATATGTTAATTGTATTTGTTTGAAACAATTAACGTGCATAAATTAAACATATACCATTTAATGTGTAATTTAAATAAACCCTTTCAAATATTTCAATAGCATAGTTTCTTTATTTATTACACAAAAGTTGATACTACAAAATGTGAAAAGGAATTCGATTAGTTGGTTATTTTTTGACAGTTTGCTCTATTTTTAAAATGATAATAAGATATTGTGTATATCTAAATATATAATATTTAATATTCATATTAGTACTAAATTAAATATAGATATAATATTAATATTTAAATATTAATTAATATAGAGATATGATCGAAATATGATAAGCAACCGTGAGCTATATAAAAACTTTGACAATTTTTATTAAATTTAAATGTATTAAGATTTTAGCAACCGTGAGCTATATAGAAACCTATAGCAATTTTTATTAAATTTATATATATTAAGAGTTTATTTTTAAAAGAGATATTTTAGGTAAATTATAGGATTTGATTGGTTAATTGAAAGTTTAGTAAAATTGGAGCATTTGATTGGTTAATAGGTCTCAATTTTTCAAAAAATTTCAATAGGACAAGTTTTCTTTTATTAATACTTATTATTAAAAATGGATCAGAGGAGCAGAGGTCAAATGAGGAGCATGGAGGGCAGGAACAAAATGCAGTAAATTATGCTTAAAATGTAGTAAAATAAGCTTAAAATGCAGTAAATTTTGCTTAAAATACAGTAAATTATGCTTAAAATGCAGTGGATCAAAAAATAAAATGCATAATTTACTGCATTTTAAGCATAATTTACAGCATTTGAAGCATAATTTTTTAAGCATAATTTACTGCATTTTACAGCATTTTAAGCCTAATTTACTGCATTTTAAGCATAATTTACTGCATTTTAAGCATATTTTACTGCATTTTGTTCCTGCCTTCCCTGCTCCTCATTTGACCTCTGCTCCTCTAATCCATACCCTAATATCTTTGGGTAAATTATAGGATTTGATTGGTTAATTGAAAGTTTAGTAAAATTGGAGCATTTGATTGGTTAATAGGTCTCAATTTTTCAAAAAAATTCAATAGGACAAGTTTTCTTTTATTAATATTTAGATTAGATATTAAAATGAATATAATCAATAGTTATATTGTCTACATTACTATTCTTTTTCATTACCTTTTAACTGCCATCTACTATGTAAGAGTTAAATTATAAGCCTATATATATTCCTATTGTCACATATAACATCAATAATCTTAATCTTAATTTATATAAATAAAAGAAATTCATTTACTCTCACGAGCCTCTTCAAGCTATCAGACTTAATAACTTTCATATCTTATATATATATTAAATTAAATAAAACAGGGCGTAAACTGTAGAACGTGTTCAAACTTGACTCGAACTCGTTAAAACTAGTCTTATATAAATAACTAGGCATGGAGCCCGTGCGATGCATGACCATATATAAACCACAATCAAATTAATTTGTAAGTTTAATGTTGTTAATTAAAAGATATATTTATCATTGAAAATGAAAATGATTAATAACATAAATCAAATTATAATGGATGTACTTGTTTTTAATTTTTCAGCAGTTTGCTACATCAAGTATGATGTAATCTCATTCTGTTTGGAATTTGGGTCTTTGCCCACTTCTCACGGTAATACCGATCTTGACCTAGTGAATGACAAAAGTAACAACCATCAGTTGCAAAATAATGTTAAGTTTTAATACATTTGTTGAGCCCTTGCAATGCACGGTAATTTTAAAAATAAAAATTAATCATATGGTTTTTAGGTTTTCAATTGTATTCTAATATTATTAAAGGTTTAAAAATTTATTATTGAAACTCAATAGTAATGTATTACAAAATGTACAAAAAATAATCAATTTCATATACTTTTGAGTGAATTCTATAAATGGTCCCTGTGGTTTACACCGATTTACGACAACGGTCCCTATACTTCTTTTTTCACTTTTTCAATCGAATAAGTTTACGTTTTGCTCGAAAATGGTCCCTCATCCACCTCAAATGACTAAAGTACCCTTCCTTTTATCATTTTCAGATAGACATGATTTAAATGGTCAAAGGGTACTTTAGTCATTTTAGGTGGGTGATGGACCATTTTCGAGCAAAATATAAACTTATTGGACTGAAAAAGTGAAAAAAGAAGTATAGGGACTGTTGTCGTAAATCGGTGTAAATCACATGGACCATTTATAGAATTTACTCTATATTTTTATTAAAACTAATTTTCTTAAAACGTGGTAGTTGGTGATGATAATATTAGTTAATTGCAATGTATGATATATGAATATGAAAACGAATCTATTTTTTATGTAGGTAAAAACTGTTATATATTAAATGCAATATAAGAACTTTAAACACTATTATAATAAAGTACAATTGAGGTTGGGTACAGATCAGATGAGCAAGGGGAAGGAAGGAAGGGACTATTTTGCAATTTTACAAAATTGTGGATCTGTGTGCAAAATTACTTTAAAAAATACCTAAAAATTGTCTAAAAATTTGTTCAATCATAAAACTTTTTTATTAGCAAGATTCAGTCAAAAATAATAAAGAACGTAAAATGCAGTGATAAATACACAGGATGTAGTGACAAAATATACAAGATGCAATAACAAAATATACAGGATGAAGTAAAGAAAGTAATACTAATTTCTAAATTCAAGAATAAAATCAAGTTTTACAAACATATCAAAATGCTAAAAAATACATAAGATGCAGTATATACAAAAGATGCAGTAAATAAGTACTATTGGTTTTTTTCAGATCTAAAAAGTACGATGCAGTCATGTAAGATAAAGTAGAAGAACTGTACGATGCAGTCATGTAAGATAAAGTAGAAGAACTGTACGATGCAGTCATGTAAGATAAAGTAGAAGAACTGTACGATGCAGCTGATTTTCTTTCAGATCTAAAAAGTAGATCTATATCTAAAAATTATATCTACTTTTCAGATCTACTTTTTTAGATCTAGATCTACGAGTTTCCCGATCCAGATCTAGATAGTGGTGGTGGTAGAGCGGCGGTGGTGATGGTAAATGGCGGTGACGGTTGAGCGGCGGTTGTGGCGGTGGAGCGGCGGTAGTGGTGGTGGGCAGCGGGAGACGATGGAGAAATGGCCATAGTAGGTTACGTCCGGTGGAGGCCGGTTCACCAACGGTGGTGGTTCGCGTATTAACTCTCCGGCCACAAAAATCGCCGTCGTTTTCTTCGCTTTTTTCTCCGCCATGCAACGGTGATGGTGGTGGTGACGGCGGAGCTGCAGTGGTGGCGGTGAAGCGGCAGTGAAGGATGTGGTGGATGGTGGTGGTGGTGTAAGTGTTTGTGTGTGTGGTGAAGAAAGAGAGAGTTAGAGAGTGTTTATGTGTGTTTTGTATAACACCCTCTAATTTCATGACCATTTTTTTATATATATATAACGGAAGCGCATATTTAAATAATTACATCTTAGATTGCAAAAATTACATTTCAAAAGTGCAATCCACTCATACGTGAACCTTTAAGCCAGATTTCCATAATAATTACAAACACTAAGTTTAGGTGTTATATAAATCCAAAACATAATATGTGACACCCGTCAAATTAGGAAAAGTTATTAGGTGTCGCACCCCCAAATTATGATGCGGAAGCCGGTCGGTTCGAGGCGCGACTAATCAAATATCAAGCACCCAAGTTATACAATGAACGACTCTATATGCGTCGTTTTACAAAATACATTGATATTATAAAAGTTTTACACTGTTATAATATAGTTTACAAAAGCTCTTGAGTCAAATGATAGAGATTCTATGGCATAACTAAATTATACAAAATATAGTAATGCATGACAATCTCTTGATTTCTGAATGCGACTCGAGCTAATGGGCATCCTGAATGGCAGACCTACTGCTGCTGAGAACCTGAGAATACACGCTAAAATGATCAGCTAAAAGCTGGTGAGCTCACAGGTTTAATGATAAAGTGTAATGTATGAACCGCAAGATTTAAGTATGAATATTTGTAATTAAACAAATAAGTAAATGATAAAAGATGTATATAACTGTCATGAGCACACAGTCTGAGCTTAACTGAGGTGTCAGGATCACAATTAAGTGCATGAGCGAGGGTACCTCTATGCGTGTGCCTAATCAACACACGTATGAACAAATGATAATGCGTCCGTTTGACCAGTCAGTGCTTGCTGACCCGGACGGGGATTGTCAGTCCCATATGGTACCATACACTAACATTCACGCTACAAAGTATTACCAAACTATGCTTGGAGGACTTAAATGATTAGAAGAATAACTCATGTAGAATATAGCGATGTTTGATACTTGCGTTCATATGTAAAACAAAACAGGCATGTATTCTCACCCCTAGTGTAAAAACAGTAAAAGAGGGGCTATGAGACTCACCTGAGCCTAATGAGATGCTAACAAGCACAAATGATGGTTTACAAGAGAAATGATGTCGTTCAATCGACTGAAACCTGCAGGGCGTCTTTGATGCGCAAGGTTTTGATAAATGATTAGATTATTGAAACCTGCCGGGCGTATTAAACGCGCAAGGTTAAATTGATTAGATGACTTTACAGACCATCAATGCTAGTTGTTCCCTCAACTAGTTATGTCCAATGAATTGTTTAATGTTTATGTTTGAGTTTGTAAAAATGTATACGGCTCGTTGGTGACGGTTTGTAATAATAATTTCAAACTATTATTATTTTGCATGATTTGTTGTACTTATAAAAGTATATGTGTTTCGTGTATAAGTCGTATCGTATAAGTTTAGTAGTCACTCACGTTTATTATGTCCGTCACATTTATTTCATAAGTTACTAAATTTGGTACGAGTCCGAAAACTGAAATATGCTATTTTTGACCCCTAGACGACCCCGGATGGCCTAAAACTGGCTAGGCTAAGGTACTTAGCCTTGACCATTGGGTTGTTTTCGAATGACCGTGCGAATTTGAGCCCAATCCGTTACAATAAATTTTTCAAAAATTTATTAGTTCTGTTTTAGCTAGAATCCGCCGGATCAGTTTGTTGATCCGCCGGATCATGAATTATAAAGGGGGATCCGCCGGATCATGTGTTGATCCGCCGGATTGAGTGATTTCGTGTGGGATCCGTCGGATCCAACAAGCGATCCGCCGGATCGGGATATTTTGGGGAGGATCCGCCGGATCAAGTAAGTGATCCGCCGGATCATGGCATAATTTCAAGGTCTGCACGACTTATTTGAGTGATCCGCCGGATCCAATGAATGATCCGCCGGATCCTGGTACATTTTCAGGGTCTGGTCGAGCTACAGCTTAAATCCAACTAACTTAGGTTCGATTTTTGGACATAATAAGTTTGTGGAACATCTTAGCATCAATATATATGTTATATAAACATGTAAACATTTAAAAAGAGTGGATAATATCTCACGTATAAAAATGGAACCGAAAATGGAAATGATGATCACGATGAAGATGGTGAAGATGGTGATGATGATGATGATGATGCTTGATGCTGCTGCTGATCTTGTTACTTGTTAATGTTATTGTTGTTGTTTTTGATTTTAGAAGAAGATCGAGAGAGAGATTGAAGAAGAAGAAAATGAAGAAATGAAGTGAAATGGAGGGTGCATCTGGTATAGTCGGCCAACTCCAATTATTGGAGTTGGTTGGCTTAATTCGAAGTACAAAATACCCGTGTTTGTTTACCCGATCGTAAAAGTAGTATAATGTTTTAAATTGATAAATTTCTAAAAATGAAAACGTATTTACTTTTATTTGAAGTATTGTATAAAAATACTTTTTGTGAGATATAAAAATATATCTTTGTTTTATGCTTGAGAAACGGATATAATTTAATTGGTTTCGTCGCGTTTGAGTAAAATGATATAAAACAAAATGTGTTTTATTTTAATCGAAGTGATTAGTAATTATTATTTCCAATAATAATACATTACTTATGAGTTTTGTCATGACCATTTGATTTGTACGATACGAAATACTTTATATATTATGTAAATAATATATAATAAATAATAAGTTATTAAATAATAGTTTCATATTACTTAATATTTGTTTTTCACCAACGCCGTATAGAGGAATCGGAAATTTGGCCGATTTGAAATTGCACGATTAAATATAATCGCGTACTGATTTATAGATATTCAACAATATACATATTTGATACATACAATTAGCCTAATACTTAGCACTAATTACATGTATTTCTAAATGATTAGGAACTAAAAACTAGTCCTAATTTGACGGGTGTCACATTAGGTCCTAATCATTTTGTTAATACATGTAATTAGTTCTGTGTTAGGTTAATTATATGTATCAATATGTATATCGTTATATATATATATATATATATATATATATATATATATATATATATATATATATATATATATATATATATCAGTACGCGATTAAAATTTTAATCGTGCATTATCAAAAATCGGCCAAATTCCGATTCATTCATACGGGCGTTAGTGAAAACAAGTATTAAGTAATATAGAATTATTATTTAATACACTCATTATTTATTTATATTATTTTGATAATATATAAAGTAGTTCGTATCGTACAATCAAAACATTCATGACAAAACTTATAGATAATGTATTATTATTTCAAATAATAATTATTATTTACTTGGATAAAAATAAAACATATTTTGTTTTGTTCAAATCGTATTCAATGCGACGAAACCATCCGAACCATATTTGTCAACCAAACTTAAAACAAAGTTATAATTTTATATTTCACTAAAAGTATTTTTATAAAATACTTCGATTAAAATACATACGATTTCATTTTTAGAAATTTATCATTTGAAAATATTATACTACTTTACGATCGGGTACAAAAAACACGGGTATTTTGTACTACGAATGAGAGCCAACCGACTCCAATAATTGGAGCCGGTCTACTTCTTCAAGAAGCTAAACCAAACACACCCTTCAATTCCTCAATTTCCATTTCATTTTCTTCATTCTCATCTCTATCTCTCGGCTCTCTTCTCTCTTCACCATCATCAACAACAACTAACCAACAACAATAACAAGAGCAACAGCAGCATCAGCTTGTGATCATCATCACCACCTTCTCCATCATCATTTTCGATTCACCATCATCATCAACCTTCAATCTCCATTTCAATTCGTAAGAATCACTCACTCCTCCTTTAAAATTTTCGTGTTTAGAACCTATATATTATCATGCTTTTACGTTCCAACAACTAATTATGTCCGAAAACTAGGATTAGAACATGTTTTTGCGAATTATTTCACGAACAGACCTGAAACGACTTTATAGCCGATCGGCTATGCTCCAGCCGATCGGGTAACTCTATATATCTAGCCGATCGGCTATGTGAAACCAGCCGATCGGGTGAGTTTCCTCCCAGTAGATCGGGTATGAACCTCCACCGATCGGGTATCGTGTAAAAATAGAGATTTTTATTAAGTGTTTGAACTAAGATTTTGTCACCTGATTTTACTCCGAATTCAAATTTCAAATGGGTTTTTACTAAAGCAATATAGTAGAAATAAAAATTTTCCAAGCTAACCTGGCAGCTCGACCCCAGTTAGTGGCTATGCCCCTTGGATCCCGCCAGGGGTTGCCACCCCTTGGACCCCGCTACCAGGGGTGCTGCCCCCGGACCCCCGTCGCCCAGAACTTGAAAATACACTTTACACTAAGTGTTGAACACTTACAACAACCAAATCTTATACGATACGACTCGGAAACATACTTTACAAGTGTAACGTAACAACCTTATAATAATAATACTTTGAAATTATTATTATGTAAACTCAGCAACGGGCCGTACATGTATTCAAAACACGAACAAACAATCAAAGTATTTGGACATAACTAGTTGAGTGGATAACTACCATAGGTAATCTTTTGAAATACCTATTCATTATCATAACCTTGCGCGTTTAGGATGCCCAGCAGGTTACAGTCGTTTGGACGACCTCATTTCCTTGTGTAACATCATTATTGCTTGATAGCAACGCACTAGACTCAGGTGAGTCTCATAGCCCCTACTTTTTACTGTTTTTACTCCCGGGGTGGAAATACATGCTCAATTTGTTTTCATATTACGCAAGGATCAAATTATCGCTATATACTGCATGAGTTTGTTTATCTAATCATTTAAAGCCCTCCACAACATAGTTTGGTAATACAGTTGTAGCGTGAATGTTAGTGTATGGTACCATATAGGATTGACAATCCTCGTCCGGGTTGGAAGCCCCAACTGGTCAAACGGACGCATTAGCATATGTTCATAAGAGTGTAGATTAGGCACTCTCAGGGAGGCACCCACGATCAGGTCCTTGAATGCGGATCCTGACACCTCATTTAAGCTCAGGCTATGTGCTCATGGCAGTGATATACACATTATTTATTTGCTTGATTGCAAACCATATTACTAAATCTTGCGTAACATACATTAATTTGTGAGCTCACCAACTTTTAGATGACAAATTTTTGCATGTATTCTCAGGTGATCAGCAGTAATAGGACTGCCCACTCAGGATATCTTAGCTCGAGTCACATGCAAACACTAGACATCAAGAGATTTCACTGCATTTCTATATTTTGTAAAATTAGATATGTGTTAGAATCTCTCAAAGAATACTTGTGAACTCAATGCTTTTGTAAACGATATGTAATTTTTATGACATTAACGTATTTTATCAAAATGACGCATGTAGAGGTCGTTCATTATATCTTATGTGTTTTGATTACCGGATTAAGTCACACCTAATTAATGCTTCCGCTAATCATGTAATCAGGGGTGTGACACAATATTAAACCATTAACATGTTTATATAATTCAGAGTGAGCCGTCAAACATCCCATCAAACCCGACTTCTTGCCACCCACTATCAAAAGATTAACCTGCAAGAAGTAATGAGGTGGATTAGCACAAAGCTAAGTGAATAGATCCATAACTATCAACCTAACTCAGATTAACAATTGTTTACAGCTAAGCATCATAAACGACTAGCTTCAAAGAGGATCGGTGGTCTTTGAAGTACCCTACTGCCGCGGTGGCCCCCAAGTAACACTTACAACCAACTGAAGGCCAATTCAGTGGTCTAACCGATAGTTTGGTACTATTACTACATACAACACAATTTCAATAAACAACACATGAGTAAAGCACTTATGTTATCCAAGTAATAGTACCCAAACCCAATCCCTGTTGATCTCTGAAATAATGCACATAACCCATAATCATCATGGCAATATGCTAACATAACAATGTATAATAGTAAAACCATGTTTACCCGTTGTAACCAAGTTGTTACAACCAATTTAGACTGAGAGTCATTGATCCACTCACCGTTACCTTAGTTGCCCGCTCAGAATTCTTATATTACTGAGTCTTCGGTTGATCTGATAACAAACAGGACAATGAGTTAGTGACTTACTAATTATTAATTAAATTATAAAATATCATACAAATAAATAATACATATTTTTCCCATACCAACTTAAATCATTACATATTAAATCTTTAACAAATAAAATATATTCCGGTTCCACATCACTAAAACACAGATACCCAAAAGAAAAGAAATCAAATATCATCAACCATACCCGATCCTAGCCACACCCGTTCGGGTCACTAGCCATACCCGGTCGGGTCACTAGTCACACCCGGTCGGGTGACTAAGAAAAATCCGAGATTTTAATTCAAGTCCCGTGCTGAAGTCATTTTGTTCTAATTCACGCGATCGGCTAAGTTTACACGATCGGGTATCGCTACATACCCGTCCGGGTATCATAGTTTACCCGTCCGGGTGAGGTTAAAAACCCAGAAACCAAATGACCTTCTGTAATTTTTAGCTCCGAACCAAAACCCCAATTTCTCAAAAACTCAGTTGCAATACACGATTTTATCTAACAAATAACCTCAAATATCATCAATAAATATAGTATAACAACATACAACATAATCTAACCTCAAATTCTACACATGCATCAATAATCTAACCTAATTTTAACCAAACTCAAACACATATGTGTAAATGGGTAAAATCAACTTACAATCAAGATAGTAACAAGTCGATGATGATGATGAAGATGAAATCAGTAGTTACAACCAAAATCACAGCCTTCACTTAGATGGAATCAGATTTGTTAATTTCTTTTAAGTGTATGAGTGTTCATCAGTTCATGTGAGTGAACAGGGGAGTTTGAGAAAATGAGAAAGTTAGGTCGGGCCTAACTAACTGACCCAGTATATGTGGTGTAATTTTATTCCCCTTCCAAACCTATTATCTGGAACCTAAAAACCATTTGCGAGAATAAATCTTTTATTTTACCGACATCTACAATAATATAAAAGAAACAATATTTTATTATCCACAATAAGTCATTTAACCAATTGACCTATTAATTCAATAAACAAATAATATAAAATTATTTCTAACATATTTAAATATTAAAAAGTAAAGAAATTACCGTATTACTCCTAGGCCCATAAAGAGGATGTTACATTTTGTTAGGATGGAAGAAGAAATTGAGCTCTCAATACATGTTTACCCCCTATTTTATTTTCCATAAATTGCAAATTGGTCCCTTGCCATCCAAATTGGTCATTTCTCTTTGATCCGAAATCATTAAGGTATTTAAGAAAAAAATAATATGATGATGTGGCAAGTTAGGAGACTCTAAAAAAAGGCAATGTGATGATACGACATGTCTTAAAATTAAGAAAAAATCTTTGTTTTATATGTATTTTTATATCTTTATCTTTATCTTTATCTTTATCTTTAGTTATATTATAAGGAAAACCATACAATCTAAAAAGTTGACATGTGTCCCATTATTATAATATATATTTTAAGATTTTTATTTTCATTGCCATATAAAATAATAATATGAGCTTTAAATTTGAAACATAAGCTTAATATATTATATCACGTCAATATTCATATAACTCTACTATATATATATATCAAAGAACAAACATTTACACTTTGAATCCTAAATTGTTCATTTTTCTATGAATAATAAACTTACTTTTGTACTAATCCTTGTGTATACCATATTATCTTATTTTGATATATATAACTATAACATGTAATTTTTTTTTCAACTAATCATATATATCCCCTACATATAATAGATAAATTCATTTATCATAACATCTTTCATCATTAAATTCTCATTATCTTTTTCTCTATCTCCTATAAACAAAATCTACACATATCTTCTTAAGATGTCACATTATCAACTTTAAACATAAACTTTTTTTTTTTCCTACTAATCCTCACAGATACTACAACTTTAACTTGATTTGATATAACCATATAAAATTATGTGCAAATATTTAGCTAACCATGTATATCCACTATATTATAGATAAATCCATTTATCATAACATCTATCATCTATTATTATTACATTCTCATTCTCTTTTTCTCTATTCTACTCTATATACAAAATGAACTCATGTGTTCTTGATGGCACCCGAAAGCGTCGGTGTCGTTGATGGTAACTATTCGGACGCCAACAGGGGTTTTAAAAATTATAATTAGCTGGGCTTAAATTATACGTACTACCTACTCTGGTTAGCAAGCGGTAAGTATGACCTAAGATCGTTCTATGAATCCAAACGTGTGAGTGATTAAAGCTGGTGCTTTCGGTAGGGAAGTATTTAGGATGGAACAAAGTAGGTAGGTTTGGGGTTTTTAAATTAAAGACAGGTAATTAAAATGCAGAAAAGTAAATTGCAGTAAATTAAAGTGCAGAAAAGCAGATAAAGATAAATATGTGATTGCTGAGACTTTGATAATTAATTTTTCAGGATGACAGATTAAACAGGGACAATACTTAATGTTATGAATAAACTATTAGATGTAAACTCTAAAACCCTACCAATTAAGTTTCCCATTGGCATGTCACTAGGAACTAGGTTATCGTGATTCTAATCGGAGCAATACTCAAACTTCCAATACTCATCTAGTTGAAAGATGAGCAACCTATCTTGGCTTGATGCCGAGGTGCATGAATCAGTAGCGTATCTTCTCATAGGTCCGACCGTTCTTAACCCCTAAAATAGTTTATTATTCCATTAGCATGCAGATTAATGACTTCGTATGTTTAGACCGTTGATTATGTAAAACTTAATGTTTTAAGGATTCTAGGTCGCTAGGACTTTACTCTTATTCATAAGTCTTGTTTCATGCATTAAGGTTTGGTTACTTCAACTTATGACTTGAGTTCTCCTTTTCAAACAGTTATACATCCCTGGATTATTCGCAGTTTATAAAAACGTGTTTCATATGCAGACCATGCCTTTCAGTAATCGGACAGTGTACCTTACATGATGGTTCCACTGCTTCTTACATCAAACATGCGGTCGAGAGTAATTGACGGTGAAAGTGGCACTCTAAACTAACTAAATGTAAAGTAATGCGGAAATGTAAACCTAATATGTACAACGAGTGGGTTCACTGTGTCTTACTTGTTGCATGTCATGGGCACAAATAACTACTTACCATAATTAAGGTTGATCAGGTCCTAATTACTAGGTTGCAGTCACGTGGATAACCAGAAAGGGTACTCCATAAATTAAAATCAAGTTCATAAAGTCTCAACGATACAAGGGTCATTAATTCCTATTTTATCTGAACGTGTTTCACGAACATCATTTTATTGTGCATTGACTTTCGTAGGATATACCAGTTAGTTGTGAAGTTATATTATCCTTTCGGAATTCCAACTGTAAACCAGAGCTGATTCCAGTGATGTAACTACCTTCGGTCGTTTATTGACTTCCATACATTTGTACTCCGCTTGAGGCGTTTCCAGTACTATATCAAATAAACAGTCGAATAGGGGCCGTCACATCACATTACGATTGTCGTACACTAATCATATAATGTCATCCTTACTTATAGTTATCTACATCTTCAACAATCACAATAATAGACTACTCGCAATTCATGGCAATAGACAAATCACATACAAGGCAATAATACATAATTATAATATGAAACAAAGCAAGTATGATAAAGGTTGAGATATCACCCGGAAATAAATGCGTAGCAGCGTATTATTATAATTGAAAACTCTTTCACACGTACAAAGATGAATCTCCAAACTCCTAACGTTCGCTCTAGCTTCTACGTTAATCTGAAGATTAATTTCAATAATCCTAGACTAAAATATGAGAGAATTTCTAGAGTGAGAAAGTGAAAATGGATGAGTGAGAGTATGTGTATGAGTGTGAATTTGATAATGTGAGTGTGTCTTGAAAATGAACCTATTAACTAATATTTATAGGAGAGTTTTGGTGCATGTTAGCAAGTAGAAGCTCACGATAGCAAGAAGGTACGCGCATATAGTGGCACGAGGTACGGGCATAGAGTGGCACGAGGTACGCGCATACAGTGGCACGAGGTACATAAAGTTGCATAAAGGTCTAGCACCGGGTACACGAAAGGACCAAAAGGCGCAATCCGGATGGGGGGGTGCCGGGCGCCGGCGGCCTGGTGGCTGGGGGCCGGCGGCGGCTGGCTTCCACCAGCCCTAGTCGTCGTCCGTTGCTTTGTTGCTCGTTTCGCGCGTATCTTCTTTGTTATGCATCCGTTTGTGTCGATTTTTTTTTGTTGGATTCGTAATTCAAAAATGAAGACTTTGATTTAAAGATATCCGAAGAATTCATCTATGAACTTCAGATGTGCTGTACGAATCGTTTGGATCTTCCGGCGTACGTAGAATCTTCATTCTTCGTCTGTTTTTGTTGATTCTTCTTCTGTTGGATTCGTATTTTGAAATTGAACATCTTGGTTAAGATAGATGTTGGTGATGGCTACTTTTGTCTTTAAATCCCATTTTGGTGGCTTGAATCTTCAAACGTGTGTGGAATCTTTGTTTTCTACCCGTTTTGCTTGATTTTCATCGTGCAACCTTGTTTTGACCATCTTGGCATAATAATACTAATTTGTAATGTTTTTGAGTTAATATGCCAAGAATCGTTCCAGAATGAGAGAGATATAGATAGTAAAAACGTGACTTTTTACGCGATATCAAGTATCCCACACTTAGAACTTTGCTTGTCCTCAAGCAATCTCATTCGTAAAAAGCTTCTGGAAGGATTCTAATCACATTAGTCCTTAGAGATACCATTTCCAAAGAACATAAAATTGCAGTTATGAAAGAGCTTTCACTGGAAACTAAAGGGTCTATAGAATTTGATACTTTCTTCGAGCAACTCATATGATGACTAGGCAATCCTCACAAGTGGGTCACTCAAATCACTCAGGTGTTTAGGGTTTCCTACTTACTAATGTCAATCACTCAGATAGCCAGTCATGCAGCATTCTCGTCATAGGCTTGATCAAGAATCAAATCTCCATCACTTTTGATGAGGACGATACTAACCTCTCGAGATATCTTGGAAAGGAATCTGTTGCTTGGTTTTAAAGGAGGTGTGTGATAGGTTTATGTATTTTCTCGAAACTAGGGTGCTTTTCTTGAGAGAGTCTCTTTTGGAATTTCTCAGACCTTTTTGGAGAGACATGTAGCCTTTTCCGTTGGATTTTTCTTCTTGGCCTTTTTTCTTGGTCATGCCGGCATACTCTTTTCTTTTTGTTTCTTTTTGGTTTCTTTTCTTCTATTATGCCGACTTCTATATATTTTCTGGCCTTGAAGATTTTTCAATTGGGTTGTGATGGCTTTTCTTGCCAAAGTCTTGGGAAACTGAGAGTGTCTCTGAAAGTTTGTTAGAAGACGAAACTTCTGTAGGTTCGGGATAAATAGTGGGAGATTTTGATTGGGTGTGAAGAGTGGATGTTGAGTGGGTGGATGTTTGGTGGTGTAAGGGTGTTTGGATTCCTTAGAAGTCATCAAGATAGGTTATATCTATGCCACGTATGGCACTCATCGATGTGATCTCGAAATGCATTAAAAGAGCAAGTTCTAATTCAAATGCATACATCGGCGCACACATGAAACAAAAAGTAAAGCATTAAAAGTGAATGCTTATTAAGGGTTCAATCCTCATGAATCGAAGGTTTTGGTCAATGTGTGCCTAGCCATGTGTTGCCCTTTTTGTCCGTATCTTATTCTAAAAAGGTTTTGTTTCGTTGTTAAAACTCGTTTCTCACTATAATTTATGGTCTTGAAAGATAGGATTCCTGAAGAATAATGTTTTTGAATCCGAAATTTTTTTGAAAATTTTTTGAAAATTTTTCCATTTTTAACATTTTGATGAAAATATTGTTTGCTTTACGGACAAGAGGTAAAACTTGCGGTTGGAGACCGTATATCCCACACTTAGAGGAACATTGTCCCTAATGTTCGAATCTATCTGTTGAGTACCTCTTGTTGAAGTATCCACTTAGAGATTCTACTTATTTCCGGATTGTTGCTTAAGCGTAGTGTGGTTTTTAGTATCCCACACTTAGTTTTTGGTATATCGGATGAGATAATCAGCGCATTAAACGGGTAGAGGGTTTTGGAACGGTGTACCGATTTTGTTGCGCGCGTTGTCGGCTACCCGTTAGAAGTCTGCTGGCTCGTGGTTTGTAGCTTACGTCTCCTAGCGTTCTTCATGGCGAGGTCCACAGTTTCCTTTGCTTTTGATCTTCTATAGTGTTTGAATCATACAAACATGCCACTCAACAATTTAAATAATAGCTGCTAGTAAGAAAAGTAAAATGATAACATAATAAAGCAGTAAATGGATAGAATTGATGTCTATGAAACCACAGTACATCAGATACAATAATAATAAAGTCTTGCTAGAAAATAGAAAGAAGTCAGAAAGCGAAGCAATCTAGTGCTCAGCTGGTGGTGATACTGCTGCTGAAGATACTATAGGTTCAGGAGATGTCTCATCTGAGGAAGAATCATCATGCTGATAGTGGGTGCCTTCGTCTGATGCATCTCGATCAGCCTCTGCATCTGGTGTACCTGTAGTGAATACTCCCTGCTGTATCAAATCATCAATGAATTCCCCTGCAGGCATGTCAAAGCTGTCTAATGGAATCTCGGGTGTCCTATGCTGAGAGTATCCTCTGAATAAATCAGTCTGTCTGTGAGGGGATACTGGGTCAATCGGTGTGGGTACATGGCTAGTACTCCTGAGAAACCTATGACTCTGAACAATAGTGGCTCGCGTGGAGACTCTGGATATTCGGCTGCTTTGTGAAGTATGCCTTCTGACTGAACCAACAGCTGAGGGGATATGCTGTGTCGAAGTAGGATCTTGTGCTGGTGGTGGTCGTGGTCTAGGGGGAACTGTGCGAGGTGGTAAACCATGGTCATGAGCTGGATGTCTGTGAGGTGCCTGAGTAGGAACTGGACGTCTAGGAGCTGCAGGTGTATATAAGTGTGGTGGCGCTCGGCCCATCCCACATGGTATATCCGGGAGTGGGCACACTGGTATCCCTGCGATTTGCTGTCTCATGGCTCTATAGCATCTGATCTAAATCTGCATCAACCAATACCAGTAATCTGGCCCTGGAGGCGTCCCATAATGATGTATGTAACTAGGCATCCGGGTAATCGGAGCTCTAGGAGCTGGGACAGAAGGTCCTGGCCTAGTAGGCTGTGGTGGTGCAACTGGATCATCATAGTCGTCTGCATCCTCATCTTCACCTGAATCGGAGTCTGAACTACGGGGCTCTCTTGGTTGTTTCCTCTTTCTATCTTCCCTAGGTAGGATTAGACCTGCTACCAATGTATCGACACTCTCAGGGTCTGATGCTCGAGCCCTGATGTAAACGGTGCCATCCCTCAGAATCCGAAGTATCTCTATGCTCTTCAGAAAATTGTAGTCCATCGGCTGGGCACTCCATTCTGGCAGGCTTTTGAATTTCTCTATCTCAATCGTCCTAATCAATCCCATATTCTGGATTAACCTTGTAATCACCGGTCCCATGAATGATCGTCTTGCACCAAACTCTTTTTCTTCTAAAATCCGCTGTGCAACTAGGTGGGCAACCTGAATATTCCTCCTCTCGAGGATACATGTCATCATCACAACATCAAACTCAGAGACTTTACCATTAGACGTGTGCTTCCCATCAAGCGAACAAGCTAGCAGCTTGTGCAAAATCTGCATAACTGGGTCTGTGAGCAGGGTAGCTTTAATACCCGAGAAGTACGGCTTTGGTGACAAATGGCTCCATGCCTCTACTGTAGTAGTCATGAGGAAAACAGTGGTGGCTCCACTAATAAACAGGGGTGAATCGATCTCTTCTGGAGTGTAGAGACCTAGGAGTCGTGCAAACCGGGCCAATGATAAGGTGAATTGGCTCCCCATGTACCTAAATGAGATCTCCCCACCTCCAACTCTACTCCGTGGCTGAAACGTATAGGTGGTCATAAACTCGGTGATCATCTCCATATACACCGGCTCATCAATGCTGAAAAGTCTCTTGAAAGACTCAAACTGCTGACCCTCTACCGAATAGTAGAGTAGACTCTCTAATCTCTGCCTGAGTCCCAATATCTGCAGCTTGTCCCAGTCTACATATCTAAAACGACCAAATTTTTTGTCCCTCCATATCCGTGCCATCTGGTCGTATGCTGGTGTGGCACTAAGGTATGCAAGAGATCCTGTAAGTGGACGTGCTGGGTTTAGCTTCTTTTTCTTTGGCGGCATAGTACCTGAGAACATGAGAGATTTAAAGTAATAGGTCTTAAGAAAGGGAAATTTAAAGCGCTTCCCGAATTTTCTAATGGAAAATTCGAAATGAGGGCTTTAAATTCTTAACAGTCCAAAGATTACAGTAAATATCAAATGTCCCCAAGCGACTAATAATTAGTTTTAACAGTACTAAGGCAATCATTAATATGTGAAAGTAGGTAGTCATGGAATGGCGGTGAACTTATTGTGGAGTAATGTTGTTTACAAATTTGGCGTTTAGCCAAGTTTGAAACGTCACTATTTCACAATTTACAGTAGCCAGTAAGTTTTGACCTTTAACAATCCAAATTTGAAGTAAGGTTTTTGAATAAAAATTGTGATTGATTTGTTTTAAAAATGCAATACTTCAAGTTGACTTTTTAGGTCAAAGCGTACTTCAAACGATAATTTTAAGTGTCCGCATGCCAAATTATAACCTATTCATGTAAAGATGACCTAAACTATTTTAAACATTTCCTAATTGGTAAACAAGCTAGGTCATGCATAAAGAGTTATGTCACCCATGTGTTTGGTTTTATTCAAGACTTTTTGTTTTCACAATAATTCTATTCTAGTTATATTGCATATTTTGACTAGTCAAACAGGTACAAGTATCCTAGCAAAAGTTTGTCAAGTAATGTTAATTTACCATCCTAATTATGCATGCTAGTTAACTTTTTGTTGACTTTCAAAAGTCAAACTTGCTAATCTTAATTTATCCGCATTATGCAATTAATATAGAGCAATCATTCAAAACAACACAATTACTTAAATGTTTAACAACTAACACTTAATCAAGCAAAATTCTACACTTAATCAATATGTGAAAGTACATCCTTTCGAGAAAGTCTAGCTAGTGTGAATTAGCATGGGTAAGTGGTAGCAATATGTAGTTCCTAAGCATCTAACCAAGAAAAGTGTTATTTAATAGTTACTAACTTAGCTAAATTCATAAAATAAGATACTTTAAGTTCAAAGTGAGTTTCTTATGATCATACCTTAGTTTAAGTGAAGAAAACGTGAAATGATTGTACAACCGCATAGAAGATGCAACAAGGAGCTCAAAAGGACACAAGATTACATGTTTTGGTGGAGTTTTAATGGTGGTTCATGGTGGTGGTAAGCTTGGCCGGTTTTTGGGAGAAGGAGGAAGGAGAAGAAAAGTTTTTCTTTTGGTTTTTTGAATTATGGGAATGCATGGAAGGTTGGTGGTCCATGGGAATATATGTCCTAAGTACCATATTCCTTACATGGTCCCTATTGTACTTAATTGGTACTAAGCCTAAATTCCTTGATTAACTTCTAATGTCCTACTAATAATGATTACGGATCTTACTTATACGTATTGTAACTAGTTACTTGTTAGTTTTTCGTTACGTTACAAACAATTTAAGAAACGTGCAAATTTTTAAGGGACAATTAAAATTAATCCTGAAATATTAAACTTAAATTATTTTTGGTGTTTAAAAATTATTTGTCTGATGTGGACTTGTTGAATGTACATGTTTCAGCAAAACGCTTAACATTGTACGTTCTTTCCGACGCGCACGCGTATTCAGGCAAAAATTTTAAAAACGTTTTTCTCTTTAAAGGAAACTTTCAAAATTTTATTATATTACTATATTTATACTAAAATTTGCTCAATTAAAGTCGCGGGCCTTGACATTTTTCGGAATAAATTGTTTTAACATTCGTTCCGATCCCTCCATGGGGAAAGGGTCGAGATTAGCTCCCTTAAGCGAACGTTTTTAAGTACAAAATGTTTTGAAAGTTCTAAGATGACATTGTAAATTAAATAATGACGATTCTCTAATCCCCCTAGGATTTCTCGTTCCTCGTACCCTAAATTGACAAGATCATCAATCAGCTTATTATACGCTTTCCTTATCTTCTTGAGATTTGACAAACCGTCGCGTATTCCTTGGTCTTTGTAATTCAGATCGTGAGTGAGTTTATTCATGGCTTCCTGATGTGACCAAAAAAGTCATGTTTTTAAGTATATATTTATGCACTTTTTGGACTATTATTTGGTGAAAACATTTCCAAACCATCATTATTTACTAAAAATCACCAAGGTAGTCTAAATATAGACGTTGCTGCAAAAATCGGTTAAAACGTCCAAATAACACGCAAACCGAGGCAAAACTATCGCCTTAAATTTTCCCTTCTTGATTTTCTTATGTAATTAGATCTTAATTCATATTTTATGATTCCATAGGAAAATACAAGGCCGGAGGTGAAAGAACCAGAAGAAACGGATGAAGAAAGAAAAAGATGTGCAGTTCAGAAGTTCGTCGATCGTCATCCGGAACACGCAAAAGTCAAACACTTCCAAATTTGGAAAACTTAGTGTCATTAGAAGCGTAACAGAAAAACGAATCTAACGGCGCAAGAATCAAGCAAAACGGAGTTCAAACGAAGAAGATACGGACGAACCAAGCAACCGGGGAATCAGTATACAGCATATGGAGCACCAACCCCCCCCCCCCCCCCCTTGCCCACCTAGGTACCGTATATGGTACCCTAGGTGCCGTATACGGCCCTTAGGGTGCCGTATACGGGGGGTGTTGTGCTTGAAGGGTGCCGTTTGACCCCCCCTTGGTCCGCTTGCCCCGTATGCTGTTTTGATGCTTGTATCTTATGCTTCAAGACTTGTACCATGGCTTTCACCCTTCTCCTATAAATACCAACCTCCATTTCTCATTTCCACACACCTCTCATTCTTACAACTTCTCTTTCTCTCTCTAGAATTCTCTCTCTAGCACTACTCTTAGGAGTTAGAGGAGAATTGTTCTTGTAGTTAGTTCTTCTCTCTAGTTTCTCTCTCTAGCACTACTCTTAGGAGTTAGAGGAGAACTAGAGAGAAGATTAGGATTAGATTAATTATGTAGTTAATTAGTAGAGGTTAGCTTATGTAATGCTTGGATATTAATGAAGAAATACAAGTGTTATTCTGCTCGCAATTCATATTGGTATTTTCTGTTCTTTCTATTATTAATTTTTCATATTGTTCTTGTTTGATGTATGTGATTTATTAATATTAGAAATGTTTATTGTTATGCATTGCGAGTAATTACTTGTATGTTTGTCATGATTAATGAGTAGTTTGTGGTGATATATCTAATTGGGATAACACCATTATGAAACAACGGAGGTAACGTTATACGGCTTTCATTTGTATAGCGCCGGAATCATCACGAATGTGTGTAGTACGGAACGTGGAAGCTATGAAAATCGTGGACACAATCCGTTGTGGAATAATGTTCCCAATTATTATATATTACAATTGTTTGTGAACTTATAAGCTGAACCTCTACCCGTTTATCTGTCCAACTTATGCTGTGGTTTGTATCCTCCTCCCTAGAACCTGACCAATTACTAGAAGTAGGATTGCCAACTATTCTGTGTATGATGATCAATGAACTCAACATGGTCGTTGTTCCGTTGATTGAAACATATCCGAGGGACACGAAGCATAGGATTAGAGATAGATTAGGTTCATGCTTATCTGTTGTGTATCTTTGGGACAACTTCCGGGGTACCCATGATGTAATCCTTAGGTCAGTACTGTGATGCTAGTATTCCGTCCTATTGCATGTTCTTGTTTGATTGTTGCTTAGGTACTGCATACTAGACATACAATAACACTGTTGCTGCCTTAATGATTATGTTTTCATAAACATGATAAATGTAATACAGATAGGTTTGAAAACTTGTGGTGCTGTTTAACTATACATTTATGATTTTAAACTAAACTATCGCCTTTTCTCCAATAAACGTGGTTAGAACCTTTATGACAAGGAGTAGCTAACCATTGATCAAACGGTCACTACCTATCTATGTTTTCCAAAATAAACATGGTCTGATTTTAAAGCTGTGGAAATACTGCCCAACTTATCGTATAGTACACCGTGAATTAATCAGGGATTTATTGGGCTGGGATTTATAAAGTGAACGGGTTGTTTAGCTATCATAGATGGTTTTACTATAATACAAGCTTAGATATATTAAGTTCAGATAGCCGTAAAGTATGTAATCTAGGATAAAGCCCTAAAACGTCCGAGTATCCGGTAAGCCATGGAAAGGCCGTAGGCTGAACACTGTATTACATCCTGGCTGAGTCTGTGATCCAGGAAAGACTGTAAAACGGGTGAATACACAATGTAACCATGGAAAACCTGTAAGTTGAAGACTGTATCACATCCGAATAACGCTGAACTCAATCACAACCATTAATGTATAAGTTAGCAGCCACCAATTGTCTTAATCTTAAATGCCTTGCGTAGCTTAGATATCTCTGTATGTGTTAAAGAAAGGTCAGTGGATAAATTGCGGACTGTCGCCTTATTCCTGCACCCCTTCTGGAGGGTCACTTAGTCTCATCACAAGAGATGGTGAGGGGGGTTTCAAGGCAGTCCGATATGACCATACTCTCGATAACCTAGCACTCAGTGACATACTGATCGGTTCACCTGATTAGTAGGGTACTAGTGTTTACACTACAAGATATCTACGTGAAAGCAAGACACGAATCTTTAACAGACGTTTTCAAACTAAAACATCATCTCAGCTATTCTAAGTCATGGTGAACCACGTCTTCGTTATCCTTAAGTGTTATATATGCTAGTCTCCCTTTAGTTTATTGTTTTATTAGTTCAGTAGTTTAGTTTAATTAAATATAAAAAACCAAGACAAAACCCTAGCTTAATTACTGATTAATCGGAACTAGATCTGTTTCAATTCTGCCATCGTGAGGAACGACCCTGGATCATTCTTACCACTTACTCGTATCAGGTATTCATACCAGTTCCAGTAGGTAGTACGGAGGATTAGGCTCCCCCCGACTATTATAAATATTAAAACTACCCTGCCGTGTGTCTCGGTGGCCGGACCAATGACCGGAGTAAAATCCGACCGACCGCTGGGGGCACGACACTTCCACAAACGCATTCTCCTCCTGTGAATCAGGTTCTCCGGTTGTAGACTTAACTATCCTACAGAGTTCACTGATTTTGGCTTTTTGTGCGGAAGTGAAGGGGTATTTAGTAAAGGCAAAGATTCGAGTGAGCTTGACGTGGAGGTCTTTTCTTTTTGCGAAGAAAGCTGTGTCGATTCTTTCCTTGGTGGAATCAGGAAAAACGTCTCGTAATTTGGAGATCAAGTAAGAGGCGGGGTCAACAAAGAAAGGAATTTTACCAGGAATGACGATGGAAATCATCGGATCTTGTTCTACCCAGAACTCAAGTTTGTTGATTATTGGGGCGACATTATGATCGATTAATATCATAGATATTGGGAGATAATCCATGTTAGCAAATGATTAAAAGAGTAGATCTAAATCTGCTACAAACTTTAGTTCTTGGTCTCTGAAATTCGTGGAAGGGTTTTCGCATTCTTGACTCGACAGGCAAAGCAGGAATTCTACGTGTTTTTCTAATTTGGCGATCGTTTCTCGTTGTCTGTAGGAAAACGGAAGGTCGGCATAGGTTAATTGCCTGACGAATGCCTTATAGACGTCTACCCTACGGTAAGGGTCGAAAGAAGCACCGAGGTGGCATTCTTCAAAACAAGGTTGTCCTGACTTGACTGATGGAACCTTATCCACCACTCGATAAATGGTTTATTTGGGTTCTTGTGACAAGAATGGAAGGATGCCATCATTATGAGAATCGGACAGGATTTGGGAGTATGCTGTTGTCTCAGGAATGAGGGTGATTGAATCACGAAACTTCGGAGGTTTTTCTTCAAGATTATCTTCTGGAAAATAATTGAAGTGGACAGAATTTGGTAAATTAGGCGAGTGTAAAGTTGGACAGTGATCTTCTGGAGATGATGCAAGGTCAGGTAACTGATCTGTGTCATCCAGGCAATTTTTTGGGGTGGAAAGTGGAATCCTAAATTCTTCTAGGGTAGCATACAATTCTTCCAGAGAAGTGGGTTTTTGAGATGTCATGTTTAAACTAATATTATCCTAATACTAAATTAACAATAAATTAATACTAAATTACTTAAATTAACTTTCGAAAGATATCTGAGAAGATTTCAGTCGGAAGGATCTCCTAAATATTACTACTTAAGGCGGCTTTGAATCGTACGTTTGTGATTCCCCGGCAGCGGCGCCAAAAACTTGATGGCACCCGAAAGCGTCGGTGTCGTTGATGGTAACTATTCGGACGCCAACAGGGGTTTTAAAAATTATAATTAGCTGGGCTTAAATTATACGTACTACCTACTCTGGTTAGCAAGCGGTAAGTATGACCTAAGATCGTTCTATGAATCCAAACGTGTGAGTGATTAAAGCTGGTGCTTTCGGTAGGGAAGTATTTAGGATGGAACAAAGTAGGTAGGTTTGGGGTTTTTAAATTAAAGACAGGTAATTAAAATGCAGAAAAGTAAATTGCGGTAAATTAAAGTGCAGGAAAGCAGATAAAGATAAATATGTGATTGCTGAGACTTTGATAATTAATGTTTCAGGATGACAGATTAAACAGGGACAATACTTAATGTTATGAATAAACTATTATGTGTAAACTCTAGAACCCTACCAATTAAGTTTCCCATTGGCATGTCACTAGGAACTAGGTTATCGTGATTCTGATCGGAGCAATACGCAAACTTCCAATACTCATCTAGTTGAAAGATGAGCAACCTATCTTGGCTTGATGCCGAGGTGCATGAATCAGTAGCGTATCGTCTCATAGGTCCGACCGTTCTTAACCCCTAAAATAGTTTATTATTCCATTAGCATGCAGATTAATGACTTCGTATGTTTAGACCGTTGATTATGTAAGACTTAATGTTTTAAGGATTCTAGGTCGCTAGGACTTTACTCTTATTCCTAAGTCTTGTTTCATGCATTAAGGTTTGGTTACTTCAACTTATGACTTGAGTTCTCCTTTTCAAACAGTTATACATCCCTGGATTATTCGCAGTTTATAAAAACGTGTTTCATATGCAGACCATGCCTTTCAGTATTCGGACAGTGTACCTTACATGATGGTTCCACTGCTTCTTACATCAAACATGCGGTCGAGAGTAATTGACGGTGAAAGTGGCACTCTAAACTAACTAAATGTAAAGCAATGCGGAAATGTAAACCTAATATGTACAACGAGTGGGTTCACTGTGTCTTACTTGTTGCATGTCATGGGCACAGATAACTACTTACCATAATTAAGGTTGATCAGGACCTAGTTACTAGGTTGCAGTCACGTGGATAACCAGAAAGGGTACTCCATAAATTAAAATCAAGTTCATAAAGTCTCAACGATACAAGGGTCATTAATTCCTATTTTATCTGAACGTGTTTCACGAACATCATTTTATTGTGCATTGACTTTCGTAGGATATACCAGTTAGTTGTGAAGTTGTATTATCCTTTCGGAATTCCAACTGTAAACCAGAGCTGATTCCAGTGATGTAACTACCTTCGGTCGTTTATTGACTTCCATACATTTGTACTCCGCTTGAGGCGTTTCCAGTACTATATCAAATAAACAGTCGAATAGGGGCCGTCACATCACATTACGATTGTCATACACTAATCATATAATGTCATCCTTACTTAAAATTATCTACATCTTCAACAATCACAATAATAGACTACTCACAATTCATGGCAATAGACAAATCACATACAAGGCAATAATACATAATTATAATACGAAACAAAGCAAGTATGATAAAGGTTGAGATATCACCCGGAAATAAATGCGTAGCATCGTATTATTATAATTGAAAACTCTTTCACACGTACAAAGATGAATCTCCAAACTCCTAACGTTCGCTCTAGCTTCTACGTTAATCTGAAGATTAATTACAATAATCCTAGACTAAAATATGAGAGAATTTCTAGAGTGAGAAAGTGAAAATGGATGAGTGAGAGTATGTGTATGAGTGTGAATTTGAGAATGTGAGTGTGTCTTGAAAATGAACCCATTAGCTCCTATTTATAGAAGAGTTTTGGTGCATGTTAGCAAGTAGAAGCTCACGATAGCAAGAAGGTACGCGCATATAGTGGCACGAGGTACGGGCATATAGTGGCACGAGGTACGTGCATATAGTGGCACGAGGTACATAAAGTTGCATAAAGGTCTAGCACCGGGTACACGAAAGGACCAAAAAGCGCAATCCGGATGGGGGGGGGGGGGGGGGTGCCGGGCGCCGACGGCGGCTGGCTGCCACCAGCCCCGGTCGTCGTCCGTTGCTTTGTTGCTCGTTTCGCGCGTATCTTCTTCGTTATGCGTCCGTTTGCGTCGATTATTTTTTTGTTGGATTTGTAATTCAAAAACGATGACTTTGATGTAAATATATTCCAAGAATTCATCTCTGAACTTCAGATGTGATGTAAGAATCGTTTGGATCTTCCGGCGTACATAGAATCTTCATTCTTCGTCCGTTTTTGTTGATTCTTCTTCTGTTGGATTCGTATTTTGAAAACGAACATCTTGGTTAAGATAGATGTTGGTGATGGGTACTTTTGTCTTGAAATCCCATTTTGGTGTCTTGAATCTTCAAACGTGTGTGGAATCTTTGTTTTCTACCCGTTTTGCTTGATTTTCATCGTGCAACCTTGTTTTGACCATCTTGGCATAATACTACTGATTTGTAATGTTTTTGAGTTAATATGCCAAGAATCGTTCCAGAATGAAAGAGATATCGATAGTAAAAACGTGACTTTTTACGCGATATCAGTTCTTAAGATGAGCACATTAGCATATTTAAGCATAATACATTACCATAAAGTGTTGGTATATGTACAATGCCATATTTTTTTTATATCAAACTATATAATTATAACCACACGTTCATACATTTCATTTCAACTAATACAAATCTCAATTAAATTTATACAAGGTTTTTCTACGTACTTAATGTCACTCTTATATAATATATTTTTTTCGCTCATTTAAATGATGAACATATCTCCAACTTGGCTCACTAAAATAAGTTAAAGTACTAAGATATTCTTTGAAAATGAATATCGAATTTTTTATCTTATTCTTATTTTATACTCCGTACTTGATAAATTTTCTTTCTCCTACACAAAATAAACCTCAAAAATACTTGCTATATAAGTTTTAAGGAGCTAACATGTGTGGGCATGAAATGATCAAATTTTATGGATAGACACCGTCCGATGGACGGCTAATTGTAAATGAAAATATATGTTAGTGGATGATATATGAAATGATGTAATTAGTGGATAATTAAATCGAAGGTTTATGTAAGACATTTATTATTTGTATGTTAATATTGACATGATCATTCACAACTAATATATTGAATATAGTTTTTCATGTAATAAAAAGTATTTAGAAATAAAATTTAATACTTTTAAATCAGCTTTGTACTTGCAAAGTTGACAATGACATGGTTTGAATAGGCAAAAGTATTAATAACGAAGATTAAATGTCATTGTGCGAAGTAATTAAATTGCTAAAAAAATTTTACAAAGCTTGTAATACTTCTTTGAAGACCACATTTGTCGTGTGGTTTGTAATTTGTCCATCTTTGTCATATACCAATACTTTCAAACCGTTTCTGCCTGTCACTCGTGAGAATGCCACGTATAATTGGCCATGACTCAAAACAGGTTTTTCTAGAAATAATCCGACGTTTGATAGAGATTGCACTCATCCATAAGAAAAATATTTGCAGTAAAAAGTTATCAATCTACTAATAAGTTGAAATATTGTAGAACACAAGTGCAGTAAAAAGTTATGCATAAAAGAAGTTGGTTCCATAAAAAGTCTAAGTCATGAAAATTCTAATCAGAGAGCATATAGTTTTTTAGTGTTTTGAACTTTTAGTCCTTGAAACGCCCTGAATTCAAAAGATTTTTTTTTTTAATTTAAACTCGTTTTGCATTGGTCCCATTTACATTTCACATTTAATTATTTAAAATCCCAAAATGTATACATCTATGACAAATTCCCCTCAAACATAATCTTTTGGGCGATTTATACAATGGCAATACAAAACGACAATTCAATAGAATGAGAAGCTTGTCTAACAATACTACAAGCTTCAATCCACGCTACCTCCTTGTAATCACAATTCATCCAATTGGTTCAACCGAACCAAGTACCTACAACATAAAACCACTGAAACGAGTAAGCATAAAGCTTAGTGAGTATACAAGCAATTAAATGAATAATTCACCAAAAGCGCCAACATGATACAATTATCAATTAATCACTTATTTCCTTAAATAGATACTATTGAGTAACCTTAGAGATTTCTCCATATTTCGTAGGGATTCGTGATTCAATAGATACAAGTAAGTATGACACCATCTACATAGTAATGAATACCAAGTAGTGCCAAGCACTTATTTCGTAATAATTATTTTATTTTGAAACAATCAATCTCTACAATACTCAATCCATATAATCCATATAATCCACATAATTCACATAATCCACATAATGCTATACTATTTCCAAATAACTCAACAACTATCAACAATTAACAACAATAGTCAACAACAATATTACTTAAGATACGCAATATAATACAACATAGGAATAATCATGGGAAACAATTATAAGAAACAAACAATATTCCAAACGATTGTATGAACATCTTGCTCGTAAGCAATCCGGAGCATACAATCATTACTCAATTAATCCTCGTATCACTCACCTTTGCTTTTTAGGCAAATGCATGATGTTACATCCAATAGCTAAACCACCGTTCTTGATCACTAATATATAACCTATCGATACAATAACACTTTTAATAACTAGTAATCATCATAATCAATACATTACTCTTTTGGATTGATTATATTACATATACCCTCTTATTTCATTACTTGTGCCATAATTCTATACATGGCTTGATTACTTGTATTCCCAATTGATCATCATAATCCTTTTATTACTTAATCATACTCATCCTTATAACTATAGTTAATTCAAATGCTTGATTCTCTAATTCATTACTATAATATTCCTTATTCATATTCCAATAACAACTTTAACACCAATTTAAGTGTATTAACACTAACTCCTCATCAATATTAAGAAACTCACTTTGATTATTAATAATACCATTCAAAATTATCAAATTCTATAATGAATTAGTGTTAACCGCAATAATTATATCACTTCTATCCCATGATTCTACCATTTACAAGCCCTAATTCGGATTAAATCATTAATTCATCAAAACCCCAATGAAAACCCATAGAAATTAAGATTCTAGGTTAAAATTAAGAGAAGAACATGATTACCTTATGATAGAATCAATTAATCCTTGATGAACTTGAGATTTCTAGCTTCAATTTCGTAGTTTGATTCGATTTTGAGTTAGGGTTTTTGATTCGTACGGGGTAGAGAAGCTTCTGGCTTTGTTGAGAGATAATAAAATGGATATATGATGCATACGTATGTTTGTGATAATAGATATATATAAATCTTAATTTCATTCCCCGTGATTCTCATTGTCTGGAACTTTAAAACCGACTTATAATTATTACTATTTTATTTCACCTAAAGTAAATATAATTTAAAACACTTAATATTACCTTATTCACAATATTACTTTTGGATTTTGGGATGTTACAAGTCTCCCCTACTTATTTTATTCGTGTCCTCACGAATGTTATTCATATAGATTCATATCAATACTTTCTTTACATGTGCGGAAGCGTTTATTTCATATATGATACTTTACACAATCAATTGATTCATAACAGGAATGTACACCACTCATGTGTCCACTAAATCTCTTTTATTTCTATTTCATTTTAATTCCATACATTTCATTCATTTTTTTATAATGGTGAAGATTCAAGTATACTGCTTCCATCAGCAGGCTTTAACCTAAATACGTACATTACATTAAGGTGTGCATATATTTCTCAGATTCTTATACATATATCACTATTCACATAAGCACGAAATGTGTATATATATAATCCACCTAGACATATACATTTTATTTCATTAATTTGTACATAACTAGTATATTACTATATAATCCATTCTAAGCACATAATTTGTGCTTTTAACTATATTTATCTCCCTAGCACAGAGTACAATGTCCATTACAATGTGTAATAACATCAACTATTTCATCATAATACATACGTCACCCCGTTGAGCAACTTATAATATAGATACACGTTTTTAATTCTTTCCACATGCACATTTCTAAAAATGTACATGCTTCTGTTTTTACCCAAGCACATATACCGTACAATTACTTTATTCCTTATTAAAACGCATAATTACTTGAATTAAATGGAACTTGATATTACTTATAATATTTCTTGAAATCAGGACTAGCAACAAGCTAACATTTCTAAATTATTATAACCACAAAATCATTTAGCATCAATTCACACCAAGATAAATGTCAGACACAACACAGGTTAGCACCAGTTGCACTAACATGAGTACTAACAACAAATTTCATAGTATCATATTAGCCACGATAGCAAAGTATGAATACCAAGATTATCGTATTTCGTAAACAGCTCAATTACAGAATCAGTACCAACCACGGCTAGCAACTGATCAATCACAAATCTATAACCATATTTCTACATCAAGTTAATTCATAATCAAATTCTATTTCTATCAACATCTTCTATGTCATTTAATTATGAATTCCTCCCCCACTTAAGATTCATTTTACCATCTTTTCATAGCATAATCATATTAAAATAACAGTTAAGTGAGTGAACACTGTTTTATTTCAATTAACATCTATTTCTTTTTATAACAGGTACCACATTATAATAATAGTTTAGTGGTTTACTATTAATTTGTTTCAATTATTCCCCGATTCTTTCTCAACTATATTTTGACATCCTTTCGGAACTATACTTCCTCAAACATTAGATACAATATTGATTCTTCTTTATTTTAAGATTTTATACTCACACATATTAAAACTGCTTAATGTCGGCTATTAATGCTAGATTACAACTTTAGTACTAATCTACAATTAGATTTCAAATATATTACACTTTTGCCGACATCAACTTATCATATTCAAAGGTATTTCATATAAGATTCATTACTTTTCATCTCCATATTCCTTACATAAACAAGACATATACTTATTAGCTTCTTCTTTTACTCTATACAAAATCCATACTACTCTTACACTTAATCTCTACAATTACATCAAATCTCTTTGATACTTGGCAGCCTCAACAATTCCATGTGAATAGCATAATATAACTACGTTGGCCAGATGTCTTTAGATTATGTTAGACACACTTCCTTCTCAGGCTACTTTATATCATCCAGCTTTAATGTAATTTCCACATAAGCAAGAAATTCCACGTATACACTCAACATCTCTTAGTATTTCTTAAGAATTCATATCCCAATTAAATCACCAATCAATTAAACACATACCTCTGTTCACATTGTAATTCATTTATATCTGAATGGGAAAGCATATATCTCTCTCAGTCAGATGAAAATCACATTACAACTTGCTCATTTCGTAAACTTACCCACATTTATTTCGTCTGCTAGTTTGACCTTAGTCAAAACATATTTCTTTAATTAAATATTCACACATTCTTCTTCAGGAGCAATTGTTTTCAAATTAAAATACCACATAAGGAATCCTAATTGTACCATGCAATTATTACACCACATTTACAATACTGACTTCATATTTCCCTTTAATTGAATCCATATTCCAAATCTGTAAATCACAAAGGGAATGGATTCTAGAAACACATTTGATTCTAGAAACAACCCAACCAATAACATAATCAACTCTTTCACTACTAATTTCATATTGGTTATTTCGGGGCGAATTCTTAAAAGACGGGGGTCCGGGGGCAAAGCCCCTGGCTGGGGTCGAGCTGCCAGGTCAGCTTGGATTTTTTTTTTTTTTTTGCTTATATTACCTTAATAAAAACGCATCAGAAATTTAAATTCGGGATATTCCACAGTTTATTTAGATACATATTAGGCTCCTACATAACTTGAATAATCAAACTTAGATTAAAAAATAAAAATTCACTGGAAAAAGTCACTACCCGCCGGATAATTGGGTTACCCGCCGGGTAACCATGCACCACAATTCAAGTTTTGACCAGAACTAAACCTACGTTATCCGTTTGTTTTTACCCGCCGGATTCATCCTTACCCGCCGGGTGGGGAAGTTACCCACCGGGTACAATGCACACTCAACACACCCTCAATCCCTGCCTCATTTTACACTGACCTTACCCGTTCAAAAGATTTTACCCGCCGGATAGACCAGTCGGGTAAGGCATTATCCGCCGGGTGGTACCCTTACCCGCCGGGTACTCCCTCTGCACAGCACACCTGCACAACTCTGCACACTTTTACTACCAAAATACGAAATTCACACATACATAACTTTTAACTTGTTAATAGTTAGACCACCAAATTTTGCAGTCACCTCCACCATGCCAAAATGAGACTTTCCCTTTTTACACTTTTTAAAATACACGTTTTACGAGAAAACGGACGTATAACCAATTTATGGCCATTTTGACTCATTTTGGTTGACACTCTATATTCCAAACCATTTGGTTTTAGATTCTGACCTTTTGCCAATATATTCCTACATACATTTATGACTTAAAGCAATGATCACAAGCACCATACTTATATCATTACTCATTTTGACTCCTTGACCCATTTAGGGTCCATTTGGACACTTTCACCGATTCTAACACATATTAATCAGTTGACACTTGATTTCGATTCATTTTAACATTATACCATATTTCTTGATTCATGGTCACTCAATTGGACCATATTTCAATATTTGACACTTTGATCACAAATTCACCAAAACCATAATCAATAATCACATATTTCAACATCTAACAACATTTACCACTATACGATATAGCCCTTGCCCATTTTGACACCCTACATTTAACTTTGACTTTCCCAAGTCAAACACATATTTTCAACTACTAGGCCATTTACTCTCTAGCCAACAATATGATTCTAAAACGTATTGTTTGAAACACTAGGTCTCATGAAACTTTCTATTACTACTTCAACATATAATAGCCAACAATATTTCGCTATAGAGAATCATATCAATTTAATCTAATCAATTCCATTACTACGCATAATTAGGATAACAATTCAAATAATTCATATAGGTTTAAGCTTAGGCAATCCTATCGTGGATTACCTAATTCTCTTAAACCATCGCTCTGATACCAACTTGAAACGCCCTGAATTCAAAAGATTTTTTTTTTTTAATTTAAACTCGTTTTGCATTGGTCCCATTTACATTTCACATTTAATTATTTAAAATCCCAAAATGTATACATCTATGACAAATTCCCCTCAAACATAATCTTTTGGGCGATTTATACAATGGCAATACAAAACGACAATTCAATAGAATGAGAAGCTTGTCTAACAATACTACAAGCTTCAATCCACGCTACCTCCTTGTAATCACAATTCATCCAATTGGTTCAACCGAACCAAGTACCTACAACATAAAACCACTGAAACGAGTAAGCATAAAGCTTAGTGAGTATACAAGCAATTAAATGAATAATTCACCAAAAGCGCCAACATGATACAATTATCAATTAATCACTTATTTCCTTAAATAGATACTATTGAGTAACCTTAGAGATTTCTCCATATTTCGTAGGGATTCGTGATTCAATAGATACAAGTAAGTATGGCACCAATCACATAGTAATGAATATCAAGCTTAATAGATACCAAGTAGTGCCAAGCACTTATTTCGTAATAATCATTTTATTTTGAAACAATCAATCTCTACAATACTCAATCCATATAATCCATATAATCCACATAATTCACATAATCCACATAATGCTATACTATTTCCAAATAACTCAACAACTATCAACAATTAACAACAATAGTCAACAACAATATTACTTAAGATACACAATATGATACAACATAGGAATAATCATGGGAAACAATTATAAGAAACAAACAATATTCCAAATGATTGTATGAACCTCTTGCTCGTAAGCAATCCGGAGCATACAATCATTACTCAATTAATCCTCGTATCACTCACCTTTGCTTTTTAGGCAAATGCATCATGTTACATCCAATAGCTAAACCATCGTTCTTGATCACTTAGTATATAACCTATCGATACAATAACACCTTTAATAACTAGTAATAATCATAATCAATACATTACTCTTTTGGATTGATTATATTACATATACCCTCTTATTTCATTACTTGTGCCATAATTCTATACATGGCTTGATTACTTGTATTCCCAATTGATCATCATAATCCTTTTATTACTTAATCATAATCATCCTTATAACTATAGTTAATTCAAATGCTTAATTCTCTAATTCATTACTATAATATTCCTTATTCATATTCCAATAACAACTTTAACACCAATTTAGGTGTATTAACACTAACTCCTCATCAATATTAAGAAACTCACTTTGATTATTAATAATACCATTCAAAATTATCAAATTCTATAATGAATTAGTGTTAACCACAATAATTATATCACTTCTATCCCATGATTCTACCATTTACAAGACCTAATTCGGATTAAATCATTAATTCATCAAAACCCCAATGAAAACCCATAGAAATTAAGATTCTAGGTTAAAATTAAGAGAAGAACATGATTACCTTATGATAGAATCAATTAATCCTTGATGAACTTGAGATTTCTAGCTTCAATTTCGTAGTTTGATTCGATTTTGAGTTAGGGTTTTTGATTCTTACGGGGTAGAGAAGCTTCTGGCTTTGTTGAGAGATAATAAAATGGATATATGATGCGTACGTATGTTTGTGATAATAGATATATATAAATCTTAATTTCATTCCCCGTGATTCTCATTGTCTGGAACTTTAAAACCGACTTACAATTATTACTTTTTTATTTCACCTAAAGTAAATATAATTTAGAACACTTAATATTACCTTATTCACAATATTACTTTTGGATTTTGGGATGTTACAGTCCTCCTTCTCCACCTTGACTTTCTTGAATCTTTTTGTGGCCTTGTTGCCGATTGGTTGCAATGACATGGGGTCGTTTTCTTGTGCATCGAGTCTGCGTTTTCCTGATGAGCTTTCGTCTGTTTCAGTCGTGAGATCTATATGATTAGTCTTATCGCCAACTGATGTAGCAGACTTGTCACACCCCCAAATCGGTAATCGTATTAATTAATAGTTTAGCGGAAGCTTTTAGTTAATTAGCGGAAGCATTTTAATAATAGTTGAGCATTGAGGGCGGACAGATTCGATAGTGCATTCATTGTATCAGAGTATATGATCATACAGAACATACATATATATTTAAGATGCCATAAGTTTAAAGTTATTACAAAAGATACGACTTTGTAACGTCGTACATAAGTAGGGTTGTCAAAGACAACTTAAGTATTTGAATACATATTTATAAAAGAGGGATTTCATAAGTATAACCAATGGAATTGATAATACAAAGGAAATCCATGTGTCCCAAAAGTGGCATCATAAATAGTCAGGTTGCCTACGTCCTTTATGCATGCAGGAGTACCTGAGTCCTAATTCCCTGAAAAACATAGTAAACTGTCAACATTTAATGTTGAGTGAATTCACAGGTTTAGTATGAATATAATAATTCAAGTTTTGTATAAATCATTCATGTACACAAACATAATGTTTATATGTAAGTAGGAAACACAAGTATTCTAATTAAAGAAAACATTTCCTCTAATTAGTAAGAATATCATTCTTACTACAATAATAGATGTGTAGGAAACACAAGTTTAATCATAAACATTTCCTAAAAAGTAGTCGCAGGATATACAGGTTTATCAAATAAGTAAACATATCCATTTCAATAGTTAAGGAAAATCAAGTTTAGCAGTCAAGCAAACATTTTCCAATAAATAGTTATTTTTGTGGGAAACCCAGTTTAACCATTTAAGGTAAACGTTTCCTAAAAATAATATCTCAAAGGAACACCTGTCCTATTAGTCATCACAGGGAATACCCTTCCCAAATCAAATTGTGTAGTTGTTTAGTTGTGTGGGAAATTTAGACTATAATCCCTCCAAGGTGAGCTAAACCTTTAGAGTTAAAGTAACGACACTAGTACTATAACCAAACCACGACTAGTTGTTTTGTTGTTGCCTCAGTAACATCTTAAGTATACACTCCTCGTTACGACTATCATCGATGTGGTTGGAATGACCAACGAGTAATATCCTGGGAGGGTTGTCAAATCGATAGTACTATCTGTATACTCAGTGGCTAGAGTCACCTAGCTAATGGTTATAGGTTGCAAGCACTGGGACTTATGTGCACTACAACTACCTCGCGTAAACCTAGGATCGTACCAAGATCTGTTGTCTTATTCCCAAAATGTTGTGAAAACGTTTCATATAATTAGTTCGAGTTAAATCAATATGAAAACATTTTATCGAAATAGTTCAAGTTCAACACTATAATATGAACACCTTTCATATTAACAATTCAAGTTTAATAGCATGAAAACGATCATGTTAATCAGTTCACAAATTAGCATGCAGCGCAATACAATAAAGCATATAGCATGTTATCACATTGTACTATGTTTTCCACCCCTGGTTTTAAAAGCATTTAAAACAATAAAAGTTAGGGGCTGTGAACTCACGGTTTTGCAATCTTCAGCAAAATATATAGCTAGCAAATAATCCCACAGCGTCGATCAAATACCTAGACGCAAATAATAATACTTGTATAAGTATACGGATTATTTGTTAAGTTAAAATGTTTATAATATTTCAGTTGCTGGTGAGGTTTGCGTTTCAATTAGTCGTTGAGTTCAAGTATGTATATTTATATACATATTAGTTGAATATATATATTCTAATATATATATTAGTTGTTGTCATTATTAATATCCATATATACATATATCATAAATGTCGAGTGTATGTATATAGATATAAATGTAGTTGTCGTTGTTATCGATTACGTTTTCAAAGCATAATTATATTAGTTATCAAAATAGCTTTGTTATATTGTTCACATATGTCGTTTGTTAATTGTCGCGAATAAAACTTAGTCATTATTTATATTTTCAAAAACATAACTTGGTTAGTTATACAAAATATAACCTGTTTTTCGTTTGTCGTATATAGTTGTACTAGATAATTTAAATCGTTCCATTTTATACGTCTCGTTATATATATATTGTCCGTTCGTTTGCATATATATGTTTTGTAATTATTTCGAAGTTTTGTCGCGTTCTAAATGTCCGTATTAATTTATGTCGCGGATATAATTATGTCTCATAGTCGTCTCCATATTAATACAAGGTCTCGTTGTAGCAATATAGTCAAGTAATAAGTCTCGGTTCATATAACGATTTTTAGTTCGTACATTATTTAAAAATGCAAAAGTCAACAGCTGGACCAGTGGGGGAATCCGCCGGATTCCGGTGAATCCGCCGGATTCGGGCCAAAATAGGGGAATACGCCGGATTCACATGAATCCGCCGTATTCGTTTCAAATGTGGGGAATCCGCCGGATTCACATGAATCCGCCGGATTCATGTATGTCTTTTACTCGTTCATCGTTTCTGCCGAAAGTTTGTGTGCGGTCGAAGGTGGGAATACGCCGTATTCATCTGAGTTTCGGCTGAGAATCCGCCGGATTCGCTTGAATCCGCCGGATTCAAGGGTTTTGCAGGTTCTGTTCGTTCGCTGTTATAACAATTACATACGGGTTTTGTTTTTATATCCGTTTTTAACATGATCAAACACCTTAATATGTTATATAAACCTATTGTAACATGTTTTCACAAGTTTATAACAACAATAATCATCATATATCAAAATTTGAAGAAATTATATAAATGAGTAAAAATGGAGAAATTTCCTCACAATGATGTTAGGAAGAAGATGATGATGATTCTGAGATGTTGATGATGATTACGAACGAAGATAATGATAATGATCAAGAACCCATTTTGTTTGTGTTTGATTTTGTGAGTTTAAAAGGTTGAAGATGATGAAGATGAAGGTGGAGTTGCTGCTGCTTGTTTGCTGCCTCTGCTCTTGTTGTTTGAAGATCACAGAGAACCAAAGAAAGAAATCAGTGTTTGTATTGTGTGTGTGTAATTTTTGAAGATCAAAATTATAGGTAGGATGTATTATTGGAGATGACAAATTTCAAATGGGAGTATGGAGCGAACAAAATCTGTCGCCAGATATTTTTGTTTGTGCAATATTGGTAGTTTTTAGCCCGTTAATTTCGTATACGGGTATAATTTGTGGTACTTTAGTTATAATAAAATTAAGCGTTTTGTTTCTCGATATCTCAGATTTAGGAATTTGAAATCGAAATGTGAAATACTTTGTTACAAGTATAATTAAAATTAATCACAGTAAAAGTACTGTATAGTTAAAACGCGTGCCAGATTTCAGTTAAATTTTGAAATCATATTTTGAGGTAATGTTCTACACATTAAAACAGTAACTTACGAAATAATACTTTTATTATTTAAAACCTCTAAGCGCGTTTTAAAATTGTTTCTGTTCGTAATACGCGTAGCAAAAGTCGTATAAATGTTTCGTTTTCTTTTCGTTATAGTAATTTTATACAATAATTTCATACTAAAAATTATTCAAAAGTATTTTCGAAGTTCATTTTGGAACTTTATTATTCGCGATTTAATACGTTTATTATAAAACGTATAATTTATTATATTATCTCTATAATATAATTTACTAGTAGTTGTAATTAATAATTTTCGAATTATTAATTATTTTGTATCACTAGCGTAATTGTATTCCACTTATAAAGTTTGATATATTTATTTCGTACGTAATTATATATATTCACATATAACTACTATCAAATACATCACATAACACATAGTAAGTTACACAGAACTTATACACAAAATAGTTTGAATTCACTTAATCAGGGAATTACTCTAGGTAATGCATGAAATTAGGCTAAGTAAATACCCTAATTGGAGGATTGTCACATTCTCCCCCTGTTAGCGAAATCTCGTCCCGAGATTTAATTAGAGTTATTCGTGCGGGTCACTTGTTCAAATAGGTGAGGGTACTTCTTTCTTATCTCATCCTCACGTTCCCAAGTAAACTCTGGGCCATGCTTCGAATTCCATCGAACTTTGACAAGTTTGATTCGTTTGTTTCTCAGTCTTTGTGTTTTCTTATCAGCTATTTCGATTGGTTCCTCCACAAAGTTAAGCTTTGAGTTTATGAAGACTTCGTCAGGAGGTATGATTAATGTTTCGTCAGAAAGACACTTCTTCAAATTACACACATGAAAAGTGTCGTGAATACTACTAAGCTCTTGTGGTAGTTTGAGTTTATAAGCGACAGGACCAATCCTAGCAAGGATCTCAAAAGGTCCAACATATCGTGGGTTCAGCTTTCCTCGTTTGCCAAATCGGGCTATCCCTTTCCAAGGCGATACTTTGAGTAGAACCTTGTCTCCTACTTGAAACTCAAGAGGTTTACGGCGATTATCGGCGTAACTCTTTTGTCTATCTCTTGCAGCTTACAATCGGTTCAGCACTTGAGATATTTTGTCTGTGGTTTCTTGGACAAGTTCGGGTCCGGATAGTTGTCTGTCATCCAACTCTGCCCAACAGAGTGGAGATCTGCACTTGCGTCCATACAGCGCTTCAAACGGTGCCATATGTATACTGGTGTGATAACTATTATTGTAGGAGAACTCAGCTAATGGGAGATGAGTATCCCAATTTCCTCCAAAGTCAATCACACATGCTCGCAATAAATCTTCGAGCGTTTGAATCGTTCGTTCACTCTGGCCATCTGTTTGCGGATGATAGGCCGTACTCATATCGAGTCGAGTACCTAGGGCCTGTTGTAGTGTTTGCCAGAAACAAGATGTGAATCTGCTATCTCTATCAGATATAATCGACAATGGCATACCGTGCCGAGAAACGACTTCTTTGATATAAATCTTTGCCAGTTTCTCGAGTTTGTCAGTCTCTTTGAAAGCAATGAAGTGGGCTGATTTCGTCAGTCTATCGACAATCACCCATATTGAATCAACACCAGTTGATGTCTTTGGTAGCTTTGTGATGAAATCCATCGTTATGTGCTCCCATTTCCATTGTGGCATCTCTGGTTGTTGCAAAAGTCCTGAAGGTTTTTGATACTCAACCTTGACCTTCGAACAAGTTAGACACTTGCTGACATAAGTAGCGATGTCTTTCTTCATATTAGGCCACCAATAGAAACCTTTCACGTCTTGGTACATCTTATCTGCACCAGGATGAATCGAGTAGTTGGACTTGTGAGCTTCGTCCAGAATCAGCTTACGGAGTTCATCGTCGCACGGTACCCAAATTCTGTTCATGAAGTATAAAACTCCATTCTCTTTTGTTTCAAGCTGTTTCTCCATTCCCTTCAGGGATTCGTCTTTCATGCGTTCGACGGTGAAAGCTAATTGTTGCGGTTCGCGAATTTGAGTAATGAGATTCGAGTGAATTGTTAACACTAAGGCTCGAACTCTGCGAGGCTTAACGTTCTCTTTACGACTTAAGGCATCTGCTACTACATTATCCTTGCCCGGATGGTATTTAATCTCACAATCGTAATCATTCAGCAATTCGACCCAACGTCTCTGTCTCATGTTGAGTTCTTTCTGGTCGAATATGTGTTGTAGACTCTTGTGGTCAGTGAAAATCGTACACTTTGTGCCATATAAGTAGTGTCTCCAAATTTTTAATGCAAAAACGACTGCTCCCAACTCTAAGTCATGAGTCGTATAGTTTTTCTCGTGAATCTTCAATTGACGAGATGCATAAGCAATAACTTTGTCGTTTTGCATGAGAACACAACCTAATCCTTGATGTGAGGCGTCACAATAAACAATGAAGTTCTCTGTTCCCTCTGGTAAGGATAGAATCGGTGCGGTGCTCAACTTTTGTTTCAACAGTTGAAAGGCGTTTTCTTGTTTCTCTCCCCATTCGAATTTCTTATCCTTCTGAGTTAAGGTGGTGAGTGACTGGGCTATCTTTGAAAAGTTCTCTATAAATCTTCGATAATAGCCGGCCAAACCAAGAAATTGTCGAATTTCTGTGGGAGTTTCCGGTGCTTTCCAGTTCTTAATCGCCTCTATTTTGGATGGGTCCACATGAATTCCCTTATCATTGATCACGTGACCTAGGAAATGAACCTCTCTAATCCAAAATTCGCATTTGGAGAACTTAGCATACAGCTTCTCGTTCTCAAGTAGTTGGAGGATAAGTTTCAAATGCTGTTCGTGATCCTCTTTCGTCTTTGAGTAAATCAAAATATCGTCAATGAACACAATGACAAACTTATCTAAGTAAGGTTTGCACACTCGGTTCATGAGATCCATAAATACTGCCGGCGCGTTAGTCAATCCAAATGGCATGACTAGGAACTCATAGTGACCATAACGAGCCCTGAACGCTGTCTTCGGCACATCCTCTTCTCGAACCTTCAGTTGATGATAACCAGAACGCAGATCGATCTTTGAGTAGTAACTTGATCCTTGTAGCTGATCAAATAGATCGTCAATGCGTGGTAACGGATATCGGTTCTTGATAGTTACTTTATTCAACTCTCGATAGTCAATACACATGCGCATAGATCCATCTTTCTTCTTGACAAACAAAACCGGAGCTCCCCAAGGTGAAAAGCTCGGTCGGATGAATCCTAAGTCTAAGAGCTCTTGCAACTGTGTAGACAGTTCTTGCATTTCTGATGGAGCTAAACGATAAGGTGAGCGAGCGATTGGTGCGGCTCCAGGCACCAGATCGATGTGAAATTCGACTTGTCGCGGAGGTGGTAATCCTGGAAGATCATCAGGAAACACTCCCGGATAGTCTCGTACTACAGGTATATCGTCTAAGCTTCTCTCTACAGATTTCTTTTCCACAACATGCGCCAAAAATGCTGGATATCCCTTCCGGAGATATTTACAAGCTTTCAAACAATTTATTGTTTTGACGGCACTCGCCCTCTTGTCTCCTTGTATCACCAAAGTTTCTCCAGTAGACAATGGTATACGTATCATTTTATCAAAACAAACAATCTCTGCACGGTTCTTCGACAACCAGTCCATACCGACTACGATGTCAAAGCTTCCCAACTCAACCGGTAGTAAGTCTATTTTGAAAAGATGACTCTCTAATGCTAGAGTACATCCTGGTACTATTTCTCCTGATTCAATCAACCTACCATCGGCTAGTTCTAAGGTGTACTTGTTGTCTAGCTTACGAGATCTAACGTCTAACAGTGGTCTAAAGTCCTTAGACACAAAACTCAAATCGGCGCCAGAATCAAATAATACGGATGCATAATGATCGTTAACTAGAAACGTACCAGTGACAGTGTTAGGGTCCTGGCGTGCCTCTTGCGCTCCAACGACAAATGCACGACCCCTAGCTGGCTGGTTGTTGGCGTTCCCACGATTATTGTTGTTGTTCGGGTTTGCAGGGCGGTTCTGATTGATTTGGTTACCACGGTTCAGTTTAGGGCACTTGTTTTGGAAATGACCTTGCTCGCCACATTCGAAACATCCATTTGCTGGTCGATCCCTATTTGCTTGAGTGGTAGGGTTCGCTCTACAGTATTGGGCCAAATGCCCCCAGCGTTTGCAATTTCCACAGAAAGTACAGTCACCATCATGGTGACGTTCACACTTGCCACACTTGGGCTTACTCCCCATATAAGTCTTTTGTTCAACAGTAGTGGCAACGTAGGCTTTCGTGGTACTAGCTTGCTTCTTATTCTTGTGACCCTGACGGTCATTCCACTTGCGTTTTCCTTTCCCAGCATCAGCATTGCTGGATTCAACCTTTCCAGTATCAGCTTTCTTAGTAAGATTCCCCATCCTTACTGCTTCATCAGTCAAACGCTGTGCTAGTTCCACAGCAATCTTAAAAGTAGCAGGATTGGCTGATGTTACCAAACTTCGAATTTGTGGCACTAAGCCCCAGATATACCTTTCAGTGCGCTTGTACTCAGGAGTGACCATGTGAGGTACAAGACGTGCCAGTTCTTGAAATCTAGTGGTATATCCTGTGATATCAGCACCAACCATAGCAATGTTCCAGAGCTCAGACTCAATCTTCTGCAGTTCACTGCGGGGACAAAACTCTTCCATGACCATAGTTTTCAGAGTTTCCCAAGACATTGAATGAGCGGCTGGACGACCCATTGCTTGCTTTTGGGCGTTCCACCAAGTCAAAGCCTTATCACTAAATGTACATGTAGCATACATGACCATGTCTTCACGAGCACACTTGCTAATCTCTATCACAGACTCCATTTTCTCTATCCAATGGATGATTCCAATGGCACCTTCAGTACCACGGAAATGGCTCGGTTTACAGGCTAGAAATGTTTTATATGAACATCCCTTATGAGTGCTCTCAGGATTACTACCTGAAGCGTTTGGTTCGGTTTCTCTACTACCGCTACGGTTTCGGTCAGTATCATACTGAGCAAGGGCTTCAGAAATCCTTCGGTTAAACATTTGTTCAGTAGTCTCCTCAACAGCAGGAGGTGGTGTGGGGTTTCGTTGGCTGTTCCTGGTATTTCTACGTTTAGGCGGCATGATTCAGTCCTAATCACACACAAGAAACACTCGTAAGATATCTAATCAAGTCATCACTCATAAAGTAAGTGATAAATGTAAATATAGTATGAAGTCAATCACCAATTGATATCATTCACAATGTATGTAATAATGTAAAACTAGCTTATGTTTGGTTTACATATCATAATTAAAAGTCATTGCATAATTGATGTATATAATAACATGGGTTAAGCGTTGTTACATAAGTTTTGTACAAAGATGGGATTTACTACAAAAGATACCCATTGGATCAAACATGATCTACAAAATGTGACGGATTTAACCTATACATCCATCTAGTCAAAAGTTAACCCAAATACATCATAACTATGGTCCTAATACATCATACATACGGTCTAAAAGAAATACGGTAGACTCCAACCCACAAACATCCTAACAGCAACCATCAATACACATAAACCAACTGCAGCACCTATAGTCTCCAAACGACGCTCTAGTCGGATCAGACGTGCTCTAGTAGCATCGGCAGACTCCCTGTCTACCTCAATATGCAACTCAGAAGTCGCAAGGCGTCCATATATCGCCAGCACATCATCATCAAGACGAGAGGCGTCACTACGCATAACTCGGAGGGCAGACTGCGTACCAAAATGAAATCCCAGCAAGGTACGAATAACGGCGACTACAGTAGGGACCGTAAACTCCAAAGGCTCCTCGGTCAAATGTAGAGATGTAGGTGTGTGAGATGACTCCCCAGTCTCATAGGTGGAAGGAATCCTCTCAATGATCCTCCAGTGGCGTAAAATACGCGGCATCCAATCCAGATGCGGAACTCTAGCTCTCGGTGTCTGCTGATCACAGCGGATCTCTCGCTCCTCAACCATCGGCTCTTTGCCGCGAGATGATGAGGGTCCTATGGGAAAATCTCTGACACACGACAGCGGTGTCCTCCTAGGTATAGGCCTAAAATCAGGCTCTCCAATAAGGTGGCGTCTAGACATAGACATAGATCCTAACATATGGGTAGCAGGATCAGTGGATGGCAATGGTGGAGTGGCTATCGAACCATCTGAAGTATCTCTAGGAAATGTAGGCGGGTAAACCTCCTCAGACACTGCTGTAGGAATCCCATCGTATGGTCCCTCCATGGGATCCTCCTCAGTATCAGAATCAGTGATGTGAATAGGTGCGTGTCTCGACATGCCTAGTCAAAGAAACGTGTGTGACATGTCAGACGTATGCAACAGTATGAATGCTGAAATGTGTTAGCCAAGGCTATAGTCTAGGTCTCTAAGGTTTTCAGTCACTTAAAGACTTCTAGTTCTCTATAACCAATAGCTCTGATACCAAGTTCTGTCACACCCCCAAATCGGTAATCGTATTAATTAATAGTTTAGCGGAAGCTTTTAGTTAATTAGCGGAAGCATTTTAATAATAGTTGAGCATTGAGGGCGGACATATTCGATAGTGCATTCATTGTATCAGAGTATATGATCATACAGAACATACATATATATTTAAGATGCCATAAGTTTAAAGTTATTACAAAAGATACGACTTTGTAACGTCGTACATAAGTAGGGTTGTCAAAGACAACTTAAGTATTTGAAAATACATATTTATAAAAGAGGGATTTCATAAGTATAACCAATGGAATTGATAATACAAAGGAAATCCATGTGTCCCAAAAGTGGCATCATAAATAGTCAGGTTGCCTACGTCCTTTATGCATGCAGGAGTACCTGAGTCCTAATTCCCTGAAAAACATAGTAAACTGTCAACATTTAATGTTGAGTGAATTCACAGGTTTAGTATGAATATAATAATTCAAGTTTTGTATAAATCATTCATGTACACAAACATAATGTTTATATGTAAGTAGGAAACACAAGTATTCTAATTAAAGAAAACATTTCCTCTAATTAGTAAGAATATCATTCTTACTACAATAATAGATGTGTAGGAAACACAAGTTTAATCATAAACATTTCCTAAAAAGTAGTCGCAGGATATACAGGTTTATCAAATAAGTAAACATATCCATTTCAATAGTTAAGGAAAATCAAGTTTAGCAGTCAAGCAAACATTTTCCAATAAATAGTTATTTTTGTGGGAAACCCAGTTTAACCATTTAAGGTAAACGTTTCCTAAAAATAGTATCTCAAAGGAACACCTGTCCTATTAGTCATCACAGGGAATACCCTTCCCAAATCAAATTGTGTAGTTGTTTAGTTGTGTGGGAAATTTAGACTATAATCCCTCCAAGGTGAGCTAAACCTTTAGAGTTAAAGTAACGACACTAGTACTATAACCAAACCACGACTAGTTGTTTTGTTGTTGCCTCAGTAACATCTTAAGTATACACTCCTCGTTACGACTATCGTCGATGTGGTTGGAATGACCAACGAGTAATATCCTGGGAGGGTTGTCAAATCGATAGTACTATCTGTATACTCAGTGGCTAGAGTCACATAGCTAATGGTTATAGGTTGCAAGCACTGGGACTTATGTGCACTACAACTACCTCGCGTAAACCTAGGATCGTACCAAGATCTGTTGTCTTATTCCCAAAATGTTGTGAAAACGTTTCATATAATTAGTTCGAGTTAAATCAATATGAAAACATTTTATCGAAATAGTTCAAGTTCAACACTATAATATGAACACCTTTCATATTAACAATTCAAGTTTAATAGCATGAAAACGATCATGTTAATCAGTTCACAAATTAGCATGCAGCGCAATACAATAAAGCATATAGCATGTTATCACATTGTACTATGTTTTCCACCCCTGGTTTTAAAAGCATTTAAAACAATAAAAGTTAGGGGCTGTGAACTCACGGTTTTGCAATCTTCAGCAAAATATATAGCTAGCAAATAATCCCACAGCGTCGATCAAATACCTAGACGCAAATAATAATACTTGTATAAGTATACGGATTATTTGTTAAGTTAAAATGTTTATAATATTTCAGTTGCTGGTGAGGTTTGCGTTTCAATTAGTCGTTGAGTTCAAGTATGTATATTTATATACATATTAGTTGAATATATATATTCTAATATATATATTAGTTGTTGTCATTATTAATATCCATATATACATATATCATAAATGTCGAGTGTATGTATATAGATATAAATGTAGTTGTCGTTGTTATCGATTACGTTTTCAAAGCATAATTATATTAGTTATCAAAATAGCTTTGTTATATTGTTCACATATGTCGTTTGTTAATTGTCGCGAATAAAACTTAGTCATTGTTTATATTTTCAAAAACATAACTTGGTTAGTTATACAAAATATAACCTGTTTTTCGTTTGTCGTATATAGTTGTACTAGATAATTTAAATCGTTCCATTTTATACGTCTCGTTATATATATATTGTCCGTTCGTTTGCATATATATGTTTTGTAATTATTTCGAAGTTTTGTCGCGTTCTAAATGTCCGTATTAATTTATGTCGCGGATATAATTATGTCTCATAGTCGTCTCCATATTAATACAAGGTCTCGTTGTAGCAATATAGTCAAGTAATAAGTCTCGGTTCATATAACGATTTTTAGTTCGTACATTATTTAAAAATGCAAAAGTCAACAGCTGGACCAGTGGGGGAATCCGCCGGATTCCGGTGAATCCGCCGGATTCGGGCCAAAATAGGGGAATACGCCGGATTCACATGAATCCGCCGTATTCGTTTCAAATGTGGGGAATCCGCCGGATTCACATGAATCCGCCGGATTCATGTATGTCTTTTACTCGTTCATCGTTTCTGCCGAAAGTTTGTGTGATGTCGAAGGTGGGAATACGCCGTATTCATCTGAGTTTCGGCTGAGAATCCGCCGGATTCGCTTGAATCCGCCGGATTCAAGGGTTTTGCAGGTTCTGTTCGTTCGCTGTTATAACAATTACATACGGGTTTTGTTTTTATATCCGTTTTTAACATGATCAAACACCTTAATATGTTATATAAACCTATTGTAACATGTTTTCACAAGTTTATAACAACAATAATCATCATATATCAAAATTTGAAGAAATTATATAAATGAGTAAAAATGGAGAAATTTCCTCACAATGATGTTAGGAAGAAGATGATGATGATTCTGAGATGTTGATGATGATTACGAACGAAGATAATGATAATGATCAAGAACCCATTTTGTTTGTGTTTGATTTTGTGAGTTTAAAAGGTTGAAGATGATGAAGATGAAGGTGGAGTTGCTGCTGCTTGTTTGCTGCCTCTGCTCTTGTTGTTTGAAGATCACAGAGAACCAAAGAAAGAAATCAGTGTTTGTATTGTATGTGTGTAATTTTTGAAGATCAAAATTATAGGTAGGATGTATTATTGGAGATGGCAAATTTCAAATGGGAGTATGGAGCGAACAAAATCTGTCGCCAGATATTTTTGTTTGTGCAATATTGGTAGTTTTTAGCCCGTTAATTTCGTATACGGGTATAATTTGTGGTACTTTAGTTATAATAAAATTAAGCGTTTTGTTTCTCGATATCTCAGATTTAGGAATTTGAAATCGAAATGTGAAATACTTTGTTACAAGTATAATTAAAATTAATCACAGTAAAAGTACTGTATAGTTAAAACGCGTGCCAGATTTCAGTTAAATTTTGAAATCATATTTTGAGGTAATGTTCTACACATTAAAACAGTAACTTACGAAATAATACTTTTATTATTTAAAACCTCTAAGCGCGTTTTAAAATTGTTTCTGTTCGTAATACGCGTAGCAAAAGTCGTATAAATGTTTCGTTTTCTTTTCGTTATAGTACTTTTATACAATAATTTCATACTAAAAATTATTCAAAAGTATTTTCGAAGTTCATTTTGGAACTTTATTATTCGCGATTTAATACGTTTATTATAAAACGTATAATTTATTATATTATCTCTATAATATAATTTACTAGTAGTTGTAATTAATAATTTTCGAATTATTAATTATTTTGTATCACTAGCGTAATTGTATTCCACTTATAAAGTTTGATATATTTATTTCGTACGTAATTATATATATTCACATATAACTACTATCAAATACATCACATAACACATAGTAAGTTACACAGAACTTATACACAAAATAGTTTGAATTCACTTAATCAGGGAATTACTCTAGGTAATGCATGAAATTAGGCTAAGTAAATACCCTAATTGGAGGATTGTCACAAGACTGTAAGAGGAAAAGGTTAACATTAGATACAATTTAAATTATAAATAAACATAGGAAGTATGTGAAGCGTGTAAATAAGTAAGAGTATGTATGAAATTACCACATCGCGAAGGTTGTTATATCATATCGATGAATTATTATCTAATGTTTAAATTACTTTAGAAATTACTTACCGACGGTGTCTTTATCCTTTAGTTTATGATTTACATCAGAATAGTCTAGAAAATTGAAACCATATAATGGCCCGTTAAAAGTTGCTACTGATATGACACTTGTAGCAGCATAAAAGAACAATTTGTATTGCACGTTCAACAGGGGAAGTTAGCTTCGTTGCCATTCACAAAAAATTTCTTTATCATCACTGTGGATTGGTATAAGAGTTCTTTAGCGACGCTGTCAACCAAACTAACAAAAATGCTAGCCTGTATTTTGTCTCCCTGTATATACCATTAAAATGACAATTGATATGATCACAATGTTAGGAATTAATATGCAAAAGGATACCCGAAATAACCTATTCATCAAGGAGCAAATACTCCATGGTTTATTCTTTGAATTTTCCATTAGGTGGTTAGTCATTAGTAAAGCCGAAGTAAATCAAGGCACTATAGTGAAGAGATTAAAACCCTGAGCTCGAGGGCGTAGTTTTGCAATACAAAAACCTACCTGCCATATAACTATTGTAATGAAAGATATATCCTTAGGTGGATATATAGATACCGACTCTATTAAACCTAAATGGAAAAAAAAGGATACAACTATGTCGTATTATGATGGGGAAAGATTCTTGAGGAATGCAATAGACGAAGCCATGAAACCTTTTCAAGTAATCCTTATATAAGCAAAAACTGAAATCGAAAATCAAAAAATAAAAAGATCCGAATAAAAGCTAATAACTTACATATTTCAACCAGAATGACAATAAGCTAATGTTATTTAATTTTAATAATCAATAATCAATCATTAGAGAACTAAGCAAATCACAGAAAATAAAGAATAGATCCTTTGCCTACCAACAACCAGTGTAGGTAGTTTCATTATAAATAATAGAATACACTATCTTGTTTATTATAAAGAATGTACTACAACTATTTAAAAAAACAGTCTTTCCATTATGTAGAAGTGGTGTATGGGTGGAAAACATAGATCCATCCTCCCAACAGGTCATTGTATCTTAAAGTTGGCCATATAACTTTTGAATTTATATATTAACAGGCTTTCATAGTTATATTCAACCTAAATTGAAATTATTATCTATTCAAACACTAAAACATTCAAATATATACATCATCAGATAATCAGGTGCACAATTGGTATCTTGTTAGACTCAAAACATATTTGATAGTTTTAGTCAAAGTAAGAGTAAAATTAATTAATTAAATAGACCATGTGTAACACTTAAAAGAAAATGTAGAGATGCCTTGTATTAGGGTTTGAAAACGGAACAAGAATTGGAGGAAGTGGATGATTCTGGTTGTTTGATCGAAAACGGAACAGGACGTCAATGATTCTGGTCGATGATGCTTATGCTATATGATGAATGAGAGATTTGGGATATACATCGGAGAAGAAGAAGAGTTTGCATGAAACAATGAGACTAACAAATTTGAGAAGAAAGGGGATGTAATTTATGAGTTGGGATTATAACAAACGATTTTTATTATTTCCGGTTAAGTTTTTTTAGGGGAATCTAAATTTTTCTCCATGTAGGATTTTTTAGAGAACATTAAGGGGTATCTATATTTTTTAGCTATGTAGAATTTTTTAGGAGAATATTATAATGACATGTAGGAAAAAAGCTTAGGATCTTCTATCCTCTATTACTTAGACTAGCACAATACCTGCGCAATGCAGCGGTGAAAATGGTGACGGTAAATGTAACGGCGAGTGACGATTTTAAAATGAAAATAAATGTAAATATTTTGAAAATTTATTGTATGATGCTTGTGTTATGTATTATTTTATGTGTATGATAAATATAATATAAAGAACTCCGATTTGTTTATATTAATTTACATATTAAGGGAAATGATTTGGTCATATATTATATGCCTTATTTAATAGGTATAAATGTGACAAGGGTATTTTAGGAACTTTAATTATTTTTACGTATTATAAGATTTAACATTAGAGATGCTTTATAAGTAGTAATAGATAATATATAATATATAATAGAGAGGCGTAGATTGATAAATTCGCTACTTTATCAGCCTTGCTTGACACGGCAAAAAAAGTTACCTTATATAGATGAGTCAAAGTCAAATACTTGCCAGTAGCTTGCTCGTTACACCTACTGTAACTTTTTAAATAAGATTAGCATTAAATTATGGTGCAATAAACACAAAGATTTTATTTCTATCGCAACACATTTTCTATTGATTAAAAATAAAGTTGAGAATATGCGTCAAAATGTCAGTTGAAAAGACGAAATTGTTACAGTTCCATATAAATGTAAAATTACAATTATAATAATCCTTTTAGTATAATTATATATTCATTGCTGATGCTGATGATATTGGAGAGCTGAAAGTATGTATTCATTTCGGATATGAATTTGCAGATTACAGAAGCAGTATGAGGATCCAGATTACAGTCGTTAAAATTAATTTTCAAACAGTGAGTTCGTATTTCTGCTGTAATTTTATTACTATTATTATTATATTCTAATACTGTAGTTTTCACAATCATCGATTATTCTTAGATGATTTCTTCAATTTGATTGATTTATAGGTAAATCGTATGACCTTGATTCTCGAAATATGAAAAATCCTAAATTTTGGGACATAATTAGGTTAAAAATTGAAACCCTATTTTTTTTAGACAAATTGGGGTATTGTGATGTGTGGCATTTTAACCAATTTGTGGGGTTATCTTTTGTATTTTCAACATACGTGATACCATGTACATTTAAGTGGAAAAAATCTTTTATTTTATTGAGAAACGTTATGTAACTTTTATAGTTTTTGCTCATTTTTAAGAATCGAATTAACATGTTTGATTCATATAGATAGAGTAATTACATGACTTTTAGTTTTAGAATTCACCAAAATATGTTGTATCAAGCTCGAATATTTTTCATGGCTTGTACTTTTTGTTTTCCCATAATGTTTCCGTGTTCGTTATCAGCTTTTCTATTTTTGACATTTTATTATGTGTTTTTTGATGCAGTTGAATAATCTAGACAATCATTGATTCGTTGATGATCCTGGCTTTACCCAACTAAGCTAAGTCTTCATTACTTATTGTTAAGAATACCCTTTTCAATTGGGAATGATCGTAGTTGTATAATATTGTGAAATGGTTCCTGATATGGATCTTGAAGAAAGAAAGGAAACTGCAATGGAAGCTTCAACTAGTAAAGACTATCCAACTTTTATACCAATGCCAAAAAATAAAAGCACAAAACCTGAAACTAACCATGCAAATAAATATTATATGGGAACATTGTTGCATGCGCGAGATATAGAAGTTTGTAATAATGAGGATATGGACGTTGACATAATAAACTGTACGAATGACGATGAGGATGTGGAGGTTGACATAGTAAACTTTACGAATGATGACAAGGTTGTGGAAGTTGACATAGTAAACTGTGAACATGATGATGAGGATGTGGAGGTTGACATAATAAATTGTACAAATGATGATGAGTGTAATTCGGTTCAACCTCAGTCTGGCGATGCTACTGCCTCATCAAGTTCTTTTGATGACACGTATGACGACGCTGGAAATTGTGAATATGGAAGTGATAGTGAGGTTATGTCAGAATTTCGCGGGGATGTTACACCAATGCAAGCTTTCGGTGGATCAGCGGACGAGTTTTCAGTAAGGTAAATTCTCTTTAATGTTGTTGTTGATCAAGAAATTTATCACCCTGATATGGTATTTTATCACCAAGTAGGACTTTTAAAGTTTAAACCCTTAGGCATAGTTGGTAATTTAAGATATAAGACTGATTACTAAGATAGATCCCTGTGTGCAAAAAATTTAAGGGTTTCTTGTGCAGAATGTTAACTGAACGAATATGCCGTTTCTAATCCAGTAGATCTCTTTATTGTGCAATCTAATGGGTTATACGGATGTAGTATGTTCTCTTCTATATATATGAAGTTTGCAAATTGGACATAGATCTGTTGGTTGTATTTAAACTTAAAATTGTGGATGCGCGTTTGTTTGACTATTAATACATTTTAGTTGCAATAGCTTTGCAACTTACACCTCTGAAGGATTCTTATGTTGAGCTTGTCACGTGTGTGCGGGACAATTATTTAATTACAAATTATCAGGTGTACGGAGATTGTTACCAAACAGTCAGTAGCGGATCCAGGATTTTGAGTAACCCGTAGCAATGATATCCCAGTTTTTTTGAACCCGTAGCACAAACAAGAAATGCAACTAAAAATGTTATTTTTCAATAGAAATTACACTGCATATTGAGAATGGACCCGTAGCAACTGCTACCCATACCTTCTACATGGCTCCGCCCCTGCAAACAGTGGGTTTCTTGATTCTCTCACAGTCTCACATAATCCTGTAAATTTATCTGTGGTAACGTGCCTCAGTCTTTTGTCTGACTGCGTTAAATTCTGTGGTCTGTATAAAACCTTCAGAGTTTAATATCAATAATACCAATTCTGTCATTCATAGATGTTTGTCATGGCTTTGGGTATGTTCAATAGAAGAATCTTGAGTTTGATAGAATATGATTAATATGTTCAATGTTTAATAGTCTGATGCGTAGGTCTTCTAGTTCTGTTGGAAGGTCATCACAACAGTTGAAAGGATGCCTCAATCTTCGTAGCATCTTCTCCTTTGGCTAGAATGCAAGGTGTCATTGCCGTTTTAAAATGCATATGAAAAGTTGATAAATCATTCTTACTGTCTTAGTATGATTTGTATCTTCATATCCAAAAAATCAATGACGACCCATTTCTCATAAGTTAGTTTAGTTAGGCTAAGAATAGAAGCGCATGGACCCATAAATATATTTAGGGCGGAAATTGATCTTCTAAACCTGTATTCCCCCAATTCGAAGTTCTAGGATAAATATCCTTTTTAACAAAGTGTTGGCTTATCTCAATTTTTAAGTTGTTGGCTCTTGAGTTGAGACAGATGAGATTATGTTTTTAGTAAAGGTTTTCTTGTCCATTTACATTAATTAGGGTTGTGTTTATTGTTAAGCATGTCAAAATAAAGAAATAGCTAAAAGGGAATGGGTCAAGTGGGTTGAACTGGCTGAAATTCTTCCGAAGTCTATTTGATGCATACATGATACAACCTCCTAAGTTATTATATTTAGTGTTTAAATTATTATCGTAGTAATAGCGTTTTTGTTGTCAAACTGACACATTTAGTTATTATAAATGGGTTTCTGAAAAATGGAAACAATCTGTGCGCGAAACCTAACCTTACCTGCCTCATTTAGTTATTATAAAAGCATTGTATTTGCTATTTTTGCGATTTCGGGAATGTTTAGTATTGTGTGTTGAAAATAGATTGTGCGTTTTGAATAATCGGAATCAGATAGTTAGCTGTAACAAAACGGATCCAGGAATATAATGTTCGGATTTGAATATGGCGCAATTATTAGATGACCGTTTTTTAGTGTTTGACAATTCAGATTATCCAAGGACTTAATAGGTAAAATGGCCTAAATGAACATTCTTATTACTGAATGATTTTTAGTTAATATGTAATAATTTATATCGTATGAATTGTGACGATATATATGTGGTTATAAGTTTATGGTTATGATAAATCAAAATGATCGATTTAACGCTTTTCAATGGGCCAGACCAATGGGCTGTTTCCAGGGTTCCTTCCATTAATTTTATCCTCTTCACATTCACAGTTTAATAGTTTATTACTTTATTTTTACCCACATAGCGTCCCCACCCCCCCCCCCCCCCCCCACCCACCCACCCACACACAAATGCCTATGATGTATGATAATAGAGGGTATTTTGGTCATATGGACGATTACAAGAAAAGTGCTAGATGATGCACATGTGATGTTGAGCCACTGGACCATCTTAAGCAGAAGATGGTTCACAGGTTACTCAGCTTGATAAATTTATGCAGAAATATCTCTATGACAGTTTCGTTTAACTGCTAATATTTCATCATGATAGTAAGTAGAAAAGATTGTAAACTGTTCTCCAAAGATATCAACTAACTGAAGATAATTTTATTTTTACTCAAAGTTGCTCCGTTTGCAAGACAGCCGTTTTAACTTGCTAACTGGTATTAATAAGTACCTCAGTCATGCTAACCTGGTTTGATTATGTTGGATATTTCAGGAAGAAAAGGGTGACATCTCATTGGAGAAAGTTTGTCCAACCTATTATGTGGCGTTGTAAATGGGTCGAACTGCAGCTTGGGAAATTCCAGTCATTGGCCGTCGGATATGATAAAGAACTTGAAAAGTACAATCAAACAAAACATTTGCAGTATGGTAACTTTGAATTAGAAGGTCGGTGTGCAAAGTCGATCCCATTTTTTCATTACTCTCAAAGAAAGAAACCCGTGAAGAGAAGGAGACAGAAAAGATATGAAGAGACAGACAACGAAGAGTATATGTCACAACATAACTTGTTTTCATATTTTGGTACATATCCCTTTGATTCTCGTATACTTCAACTCATACATTGGATGGTTTTAGAAGTCGCACGATTGTCAGCTCGGGTTGGTTGGGTTATGGGTCAAAGTGGGTTCAGATTGAAATGGGTCTTTATTTGCTATGGGTTGAAGCAGTCTGCAGCACACTGGGTGGACCTGCCAACCCTTTCCTATTATTTTATAGAAATCTGTAAACAACTAATTCGTTATGAACATGTATGGCCTATTCAACCCATATATACCATTTATCGCAATTGCAACAGCTATATGGTGGTTATGAGATTGATATAATTCATGTGCAGCTACTTGCAGGTCTCCCCCTCATGGTCTGACGATGGATGATGATCAACCTAATCTAGGTAAGTAAGAATGTATCTCTATACTGTAAACACATACTAAACTAATTAACATGAACATGAAGAATTGAAAGAAGATGAAGGGAACCCTTCAGGCACAAAGGACTACATTGTATTAATCGGATAAATTTCATATACAAGAGAAGATTACAATATATAGAATAATAAACCCTATCTAAGCGATACCCTAAAGCCTATGGGCTTTGGGCTTGGGCTAGCTATTCTAACACTCCCCCTCAAGCTGGAGCATCCAGCTTGTTACAAATATTACTAATCCAAAATTAATACATTTTCTTCAATCTTCCACGTAGTCATAATCCAAAAACTCGAACAAAAGCAAACATAATAAATCTGACTTGGAATCGAACTAAAGAACGAAGCAACCTTTCAGTCTCAACCAAACGAAGCAACCTTGAACAGGTCTCAACCAAACGAAGCAACCTTGAACAGGTCTCAATCAAACGAAGCAACCTGTGCAACAGGTCTCAACTAACCAAATAACGAAGCAACCTGTGAAACAGGTCTCAAATGACCAAATAACGAAGCAACCTGGGAAACAGGTCTCAAATAACCAAAATCCATAAACGCCAAAATCCATAACGAAGCAACCTTATTCAGGTCTCAACTACATCAAAATTCATAACCGAAACAACCTTATTCAGGTCTCAACTACACCAAAATTCATAACCGAAGCAACCTGCTGGAACAGGTCTCATCTTATAATAAGTTTCATTCTCAAGGTACTTAAAACGTTCATATTCCCAAATCCAAAAGTCAGCAAAAATCATAACCTAACAAACTCATAAATATGCAACTCACAATACTAAATCAGAATCAGAATTCCAACTAAACAAAAGAAGACCCATAATACCAGAACTCCAGACGCAATCACAAACCTCACAAAATAAGAACTCAGAACAGAACCACAAACCTCACAATCTAAAATCATTAAAGCTCATCATTTCAGCAAATTCCAGTACCTCACCATTTCCCACAAATTGGCACGTAAAACCCAGACCCGCACAAAATCAAGAACGAAAATAAACTTATCGGAATCGAAAATATCTCACCGAGGATAAACTCGAAACACCTTGAATTGCAAAACTGGAAAATCCGGCACCCAACAATCACCGGAATAAGCCACACGCGCCGGCGCGTGGGGAACGGCGACGGGAGGCGGCGCGTGGGTGGTCGACCGGAGATGAAACTCATAGGGTTTGGTCGGCCGGCAATACTGGAGTCGTCTGTGTGGGTGGTGATGTCTGAATCGTGCTCTACAGGGTTCGATTTGAAGCCTCTGTAAATTCTAATTTGGTTGGCGGCAGCGGAGCTCAGGAAAGAAACAAGACATGAACCATAGCAGCAGAAGCAAGACAAAACCTAATACCTAATAGCTCTGATACCATGTAAACACATACTAAACTAATTAACATGAACATGAAGAATTGAAAGAAGATGAAGGGAACCCGTCAGGCACAAAGGACTACATTGTATTAATCGGATAAATTTCATATACAAGAGAAGATTACAATATATAGAATAATAAACCCTATCTAAGCGATACCCTAAAGCCTATGGGCTTTGGGCTTGGGCTAGCTATTCTAACATATACATTATATATTATGGTGATCAGTTATTAGCTTTGTTTTAATATTATTAATCTTATTGTCTATACCATGAAAACCTACACAGCTACACCACCTTTGTGAAAATTTCAGTTTATACCATTCTAAAATCCCTGTTCGTTAACCTGGAAAATGTAGCAGGCTGTTCGCTTTGTCAATCGTTCAGAATGTTTACTAACCCGTTACTTTAAAAGTTCTATTATTTAGATATGTAAATAATAGATATTAAATAATAAATATTCAACTTGTCACAACTTGATATTATTATACTACTAGTTAGAAAATGCTACAAAAACATATCCAAATTTGGTTTCTTGCATTTATTAAGTTTTATCAGAAACCGATGTGATTCACCAAAACTCATGGTTAATCTTTATTATAGTTTTGATAATATTTTGGGCTAAAATTCTAGTTTTATCTTTTTCACTGGCAGCTCCAGCTCCATCCACTGATACGAATGCTGGTAACGAGTTTAGAGTCCCAGATGAATTGTTATCTTTTCACTTCAGAGATGATTATTCGTTGGAACAAATACTCTGGAAGATTGAAGTTACACAGTCACAAGTGTCTGAAATGAAGAACAGACTCAGCACAGTAATGACTGATAATACAGGAAGGATCTCATCTACTGAAGACTTGATCTTGCAAGAATCTAAAAATGCGTTGACATGTTCTGCTAAGGAATCTGATTTTCCAACAGACATGGATGGACCATCTGTAGTTGCTGATTTTGCATCTCAGCTAATGAAATTAAACACCGGCGACAATTTGGTCAAACCTGATGATGATCTAGTCAAACCTGAAAATGCAGACTCGATTCATGGAGAGGGGAATCATCTTGAAGATGTAAGCGAACCCACGGAACAGCCTCCTGTTACTTCAAGAAAAAGAGTGAGTTTCAATAATATTTTTTACTCTTTTGCCTTCCCACCCACACATTCTGTATGTCATTTTTTGTTTCCTTTTCTTTTCTTCCCTTTAAGATATGCAATATTTTATGTTTCTAAGTCATTAATCACATTCTTTATTCCCTTGCAATTGTCGAATAATGCTCCCATGAGTAGAGGTAGCAATTTTGACCCGTTTAGTTATTGAGTTGTTTTGGTATATTTTCAATTTCTAATGTTTCAATTAAATAAAAAATGGCTTGAATGGAAACAAGTCAAACTGGTTGAAAGTCGTGTATTATTTATGCATAAAACATTTTGAATTATTCTAAAAGAGAATTATGTTCTTGTTGTAGTTATATAATATTTGTGATTTTATATGAAACCCTAATGATTGCTAAAGGACTTCATTTTGACCAGTGCAAAAAGTTATCGGCTTTGACCTGATTCTGTTTTCGCTTGTTACCCATAAAATGATAATGATAGCATTCAGTTGGATTCATGGTTTTGTTCTTCAGAATACGGATGGAATCCTGATATACAACCGTAGAGCTAAGAAGCCTCAAACAGATGCCGGGACCATAAAGATTTATCCAATTGAGAATCTCCGGGTACCAAAAGAAGAAAATAGCAACAGTGCGGCTCCAGTTTCGGTTTCTGAAGATTCAAGCCAGAGTGAACAACCGGCTCCAAAAATACGATCTGTTTCCAAATTAACCACCTCAAAAAACAAGAAAAAGAGAGCGGGTAGACCCCGGCGCAAGAGTGCTTCGAGCCTATGGAGCCGAAGAACCCAAGGTTAGGGCTTGGCAATTGGGAACATCATGTACATCCCCTGACCATCTCTCTTCTGTTTTATTTTCTATTTTTGTGATTAAAATGACGTTAAATCTGCATACCGTCTTTGGAATATCATTTTTTTGGAGGTGTATATTTTTTTAGTAGATAACATGGTTTTGCAATGACTGATCGTTGTTCGTGGTCTGAATGCATGTGGAATTAAATGGATTAAAATGCAAATTGTATAGAAATATTAAGACAAATGATTCTTGGATGTTAACAATTATGAGGCAACATTTCCTAAGAACATTTTTTTGGAAAGTTTAGCAGATATAAGAGCCAAAACCGTTGCAGACGGTACAAAGATGACATCTGGGATGACTTTGATCATCTTCAACTGTGGTAAGGTTTCACCTGCTCTCTTTGCAGCCATGGCTGCTGGTGGTGTCACTAATCCGGTAATGAGAGCGGAGTCATCAAACTTGCTCATGCTTACACTTGTCTTCATAAAGTCAACAAACAATTGCTTTTTTTCAAAGTCTTTCGCTCCTTCCCACTTCATGAAGATTTCCTGCATTTGAGATGTTTCCAATAGTACATGGCTCTAAACAGTTATAAATTGGAGGTGGTAAAATGGTTGGGTTGGATATGGGGTCATAAAGGTATGGGTCAAAACGCGTGCAGGTCAAAATGGAACGGGTTAAATTGTGTTGACTTGAAATACTTTCGTTCTAAAAACATCAAATCTGTTGAATATTGAATTTGTCAAATCTGACTACATAGATCATTAGAAATCAAACAAATATGCTGAATAAAATTGCTTAGGACACAAATATTACTATATTAGAGATAAAACTAAGCCAAAATATACTCTTTTGCAAGTAAGTTGATTGATATCGTCATATAGTGTATGAAAGAATTTGTCTAACCTGAACTTTGTTGGGTGGAGGAACATCATAATGTTTACCGGGCAATGCTGCATTAATAGTGCTGCACTTAGAGGTCTATTGGAGTTAGATCAAAACGATGTACACATTGCGGAGCCAAACAGGATGTATCGAATTCTTACTCGAACATGTCGAGAATGGCGAGATGGAAGTTGTGACACCCGGTCAAAAAGGGCAAAATTAGCCCATAATTTAAACCTTAATTATTCGTACTCGGTACGTACTAAAACAAAGTATCCGAATATTATATATGTATTTATATATATAATACAATGAATATGAAATAATCACATACAAATAAATCTGAAAGAACGCGCAAACTAAAATACGGACGTTGGTGAAAAACATTTTTAAATAATGTATTATTAACGAGAATAATAATTATTTACTTGATTGAAATTTTAAATACCTTTTGTACATTGAAAACTATCCGTACATCTAAAGTAAAACAATGTTATATTTTTATAACTCACTAAAAGTATTTTATAAAATACTTCAATGAAAAATATATACGATTTCATTTTTAGGAAATTATCATTTTAAAACATTATACTACATTACGATCGGGTAAACAAACACGGATCTAAAAATCCCAACTAACCTCAATAATTGGAGCCGGTTATATACCGACTCCAATAATTCAATACACACACATATGCAATCTCTATCACTCGGCTCTCCCTCTCTTCTCTTTCGGTTCATCAACAACAACAACATAAAACAATCACAACACCATAATCATCATCTTCTTCTTCATCTTGGAATCATCATCATCATCCGGTCCATCATCATCACCACCTCTTGGTCTCGATTTCGAATTGTAAGAAAACATTAACTTTGTTTAACTTCGTGTTTTAAATACTTAGATTATCATGTATTAGCATCCTATTAAGTTGATTGTTGGTTAAAATGCGGATTGAAACTGGTTTGGGGATGAACTGCACGAACAGACCGAAAGAAACCACTCACCCGGACGGGTGGATCATGAAACCCGGACGGGTCATAAAACCTACCCGTACGGGTATGGGGCCCCAGCCGGACGGGTAACATGCATCCAGCCCACAATCTTTTGTAGTATTGTAGTCCTCTGAGTCACGGTCGTTTGGGCAGCTTGATCGCCTAAATCCGAGTTCGTATGAGGAAGTTATGGCCAAAACGGTGCAACATAGTCAAAACAGCAAAATGCTTCATTTTTTCATATTTCCTTCCTCAATCTTTAACCTTAATACATTAGACCAATTTCAAGCTAAATAAGTATCAAAAGTTTATGAAATCAACTAGAAACAAGTACAAAAATTGTATTTTGGAATATGATCTCGAGTCGTTACCAACGGGCTGTACATTTTTACAAACCTTGAACGGGAGATACAAACTTAAACATTTGGATATAATATAATCGGATACATATTGATACGGATAAATGTTAGACAATCAAATACTCATTAGAATCTCGCGTGTTTAGGACTCTAGGAGATTTCGGACTGCACATTCCTTATCGGACATACTCATTGCTCGGATAGACTCAGGTGAGTCTCACGGCCCCATTTTCAATGATTACTGTTTTTTTTTTAATTCGGGGGAGATGCAACACAACTTATTTTCGTGATCACTGTTATTCGGTTAGTTAATTTAGTATTAACTCAAGTTATCTGCATTGTTATTTAATTCGGTTAATCACATTGGTTACATTGCTCGGTTATCATTGTCAGTCTTGATTTTCATTGTACGGTATATGCACGAGTGTTTTAATTCGGTAAAAGTCCTCAACAGTGTATGATTCATTAACTTAATAAGGCGCGATTACTAAAGGATAGTACTATCATGGGAGTGACGTCCCCGTCCGGGTTGCTAGCTACAACCAAGTTAAAAACGGGCACTTTAGTAATTGTCAAGGGTGTATCACCAAGACGGGAGGCAAAGATCGGGTTAGGCCTTGAATCATAGCTCAGTGCAATATCAGTGTCGGCCAATCATTGTTCGGTAACCTTAATGGTTAACTCATTGTTCGGGAACCTAATTGGTTCATCATTGTTCGGTTACATTACATATCACTGTTCGGTTTACATTGTTTACTCATTGTTTGGTTATAAAATCGTCGGATAATCATGTTGATCACATCAATGTTTATTTGAAAACCTGTGAGATTCACCAGCTTTATAGCTGACCCTTTTAGTGTTGCATTCTCAGGTACACAGCAACAGTAGGGTTGCTCAGTAAGGATGGCCCGCAGGATATGCTAGTTAGTGTGAGTCGCATGCTTGCAAACAGAACGAAGATTTTCTTGCATTATATTTTGTTAATCGTTATGTATTAAAAATTATTTTCGCGAACTCATTTAACGATGTATTATTATGACTTAAAACCATGTATTACTTTTGTAATGTAAAGTATTTTCGAAACGTCTCATTTAGAGTCGTTTGCTTGTACTTTGGTGCTTTGATTATTGATTAGTCACACCTAAATCGTCGCTTCCGCAAACCATGAAATTGGGGGTGTGACAGATTGGTATCAGAGCCTAAGGTTATAGTGAACTAGGTTGCATGTAGTGGGCCTAGACTATGACCGTTAGGCAGTATTCCTTATTAGGTATGACTGGTTCAGGGATTACATCATACGAATTTAATTTAACATAGCGTAGCTAACTATGTATAATTAATTAAAGATGATATAAGATCTGAAAGGGGTTATATTGAAAAGGAATGCATTAGTAGACTCTGATCGCGAGAGAACCGGGACTCATGATTGTTTTGTGCTAGACACAACTAGGTGGATATATGTACGTATATATGGTAAATACATATATGATTAGGCTATTATATATTGAAGATATATTGATAAGCCTCATTTATTGGGTACTATACATGATATGTATATCAATTGGTTTCAGATGTTTGGTAATATACTCGGTATATGTATATTTATGGTATATGTACATATAGGTCTCGGATACACTTCAACATATTCGGTCACTATGTACGGTTATTTAACTGGAATAAAGGATCGGTTATCACTTTGGTGATCTTGTCGGTTATTACATCTGTGAACTTATTCGGTTAACACTTAGGTAATCTAATTCGGCTGACACTTTGGAGATATAATTCAGTAATATGATCGGTATATATATATATATATAATATATAAAACTCGGGTATTTGGAAATATACTTGGTATACATGTTAATAGGCCACGGACACAGGATATACTATAGGTTATCGTATATATAATTGTAGGCCTCGGATACTCCGAAACACTCTCACTGTTCGGATGTTGATTTAGGTTTCGTGTCTACCCAGTTTAGACCACTATTAGAAACTAAATCGCTTAAGGTAACAAGATACACTAAAGGACTTACTGTCACACCCCGTCTAAAGCGGAAACAACGGGATATAACGACGATAGGATCACAACACATTATTATAAAGATGTCTATATGAAAATAAAAATCCAATGAGTTATGATACTTATAACATGAATAGGAGTCCATGCCACATGTACATACCAACAATGAAACCGACAATAAGCAAATACCCACAATTTATATGTTAAGGCAAAACACGCATTTTCCAAATTATTAAGAAGTCACCATCTTGACAAACAATCTCAAAGTTTTAACTTAAATGCAACCTAATGGTCCACTAAGCTTTCTTGTCCTCTATCTTCAAACCGCTAGTATTACCTGAAAAGTCATGCTCAAAAACGTCAACAATAATGTTGGTGAGTTTCGTAGGTTTAAAACCAAACACCACAAATAAAATATTTTGCTGTGATAATAATAGTTTAGGACAATGCATATAGAAATGTACACAAATGTGAAATAATGCAGCCAATATATCTCAATGTACGGCAATTACCTCACGAGGAAGTAAAGCACGAATGTAAACAATAATCCCAATGTACGGCAATTACTCCACAAGGAAGTAAAGCACGAATGTAAACAATAATCCCAATGTACGGCAATTACTCCACAAGGAAGTAAAGCACGGATGTAAGAAACCAATCTCAATGTACGGCAAATACCCCACAAGGAAGTACAGCACGGATGTAAGCAACAAATATCAATGCACATAAGTCACATAGTGTCACACATTTCAAGCATATGTCCAAAATGAAAATGAAAGTAATCACAGCATGAAAACAATTGATAAAACATGTGAGCATACTTTTCCCCCAATTTGAAAATATGTAAATGAAAACGGGGCCACGAAAACTCACCTTGAATAGCAAGCAAGCCAAGTTCCCAAATAAGTCCAACCGAGTTTGTACGTTAATCTATAATCAAATACGTATAGGTTACAATTTAGACAAGGTTATACCCTTATATTGTATCCTATAATGATGTTCTATTCCATCTCTATTAAGTTCCTCATATGTTATTACTTTCTAAATAACTCTCACTTACAAAGTTTGAATATATGTTCTACCAAAAAGTCCATGTCTAGATTCTTCCGTGACACTTTACAATTTTCAAAACATGATCTAAATCTTTTACAAAAGTTAAAATACTTAAAGACCTAAAAAAAAATTACAATATTTTTACACCAATCACCTAACACCTCAAAGTTGTTTCAGTAAAAATTTTGTGACCTATCTCAAAGTTTAAACATAAGAATTGCATGACCCAAACCGTACCAATCATAAACCAAAAACTCAAATTATATTCTATTACATAACGCATCTTATTAAATGAAATATATAAATTAAATCTTACAATCATAAAAATAAATTTTTGTTAACAAAAAAAAAATCTAACTTTAAACCTACTTTAACACCCCAAAGTAACTAGAAAATAATTTCGATCAACCCGATTTAGGTTTACCAACGTTTTCTAAAAATTCGTCATACATAGAACCAGTTTACAAAATAATTTTTATAAAATCGCACATCGCTTTTTAGGGGTCGAAACCTCGCGATTTAAAGTAAAATTTCGAGATCTACAACTTTCGTGTTTTGACCAAATCCTGAAAACATGCGCAAGTGGGTCAACTCAGCCCATGATCGCGACTGAAAATTCTGGACAGTTTCTGTTATCGGGTATATAATTTCGAGTTCAAAAATGTATTATTCTCAACCCATAAATTCTATAACCTATTAAGCATCATATTCACAGACCTAGGACATCTCAGAAAATATAAAGATATTTTATTTGAGAAGGGATTATAATGTTACCTATACGATTACACAAACATGTAATACACGGAAGCAAATTCTCGAACTCGATTTTGTGGGGTGTTTCTTTGGTTTTGTCGACCACAACAGAAATAACCAGCAGCCCAGCAGGGACGATACTTTTTAATTGCTAAAAGTGTTAGGGTTTAGTTTTAGGTTAATATTTATAAGTATGTGATCACTTGGAGCCCAAGTTGTAGGGTGTTTGAGAGTTGGGCCGATTTTACAATTTGTTTTACTCTTTGACCTCTCCAATTCGGTATACACAAAGGAGCCACGATCCATTACTGTATTTTATTATCTGTTATACGATCATGAGTATTATTATATTATTATTATATTAATTGACTATTATTATATTATTATAATTATTTAGACAATCTGATGCAGACGATTGTTATTATAATATTATTATTATCATTATCACTTATACTTATATTATTATTATTATTATTATTATTATTATTATTATTATTATTATTATTATTATTATTAGTATCCTAACTTTTAATCTAGCTAACCGTGAATGATCATTGATTCGAGTTTTTGAACACTACACGAAAATTAAATTTCTCACATAACTTAAAATATGAATACTTAATTTATTTTCTTCACATTACTCACGTACATGAATACAAATAAGAAATGATTATAAGAAACCAGCCTATTGAATAGAGTTTTGGTGACGGATGTCACAGTATCCCCCCGTTTAAAGAATTTCGTCCCGAAATTCAATCGAAACATTTACTTAAAACGTTATTATGGAATAGACATGGGTTTTGAGACTTTTTTTTTTCTAAGTGATTTCAAATTCTCGCCTAACGTTATTTCGTATCTTTACCGGTTCTATGAGAAAGAGTCGTTTTAAATCTCATCTCGATTTTATTCAACAACACAATACTACGTTTCTTTTGTGTGACCCCATAAGAGACTCATCACTTGATTATGCATATCAAACTCCGTTTGCTCCATCCGTCCCTTCGATTTAAAAGGTTATCGACTCTATTTGTTAAACGTATAATACGAATTCGTTCGGTCCGTGAATAAAGTAAAAGAAATTGGTGTTTGAAAAATGGTGTGATTGTCTGTACCCCTACCCGGACCTTGAAGTTGATTAAACAAGTCATCGTTTCTAGAGATAGGATATCGGTTCTACATTACACACGCTATAGGAATTTTAACAACAAATGATCCTCATTGAATATGAGTTTCCTATTTTATCGAGGGGTAGATAATTCGATTAGATTCTTCGGAAAGTCTTATAGAAAATTCGTTGACGATCCGAATATCTTCAAGTTTAGATCTATCAGTTCTTCCTTTAACTCGAGAATTTATATGTGTTTCACATAAAAGTTTAATAGAAGTAAAGTTGTTTTGTTGGTTAGGAATAGTAAGGGTTCTTACCATAGTGTAGTATGATGTTACAAAAGATGATGATGATGATAATACAAGAGATATATATTCCTTACCCTTCGAGTGATTTATTTCCATGGTTATGAACTAGACTTTGTTTTATCGAGTTTATTGGCATTGTGTAGCAACCCATACTTGAGGCTCACACAAATAAACTTGTAGCTGTATTATAAGTGCTGGAGAATAGACAATTATTAATCAATGTCCTTGACCAAATGAGTGATAAGTATTTGTCCTTTATACAAATGTACAGCTCGTCGATTTTTTACCAAATTTGCATGTGATTCTCCCATCTAAATTACTTTTAACGCAGAACAATCACCGTAGATTCAACTTAACTTATTGAAATTTTAGATTATACGTAAATGAGTTTCAGCATTTTAAACTTCCATTTTTTTTTTATTTTTTTTTATCGTATTTGAGGACAATATATATACATATATGCGGGAGTTGTGTCGGCAAGGAAATAAAAAAATCAATGCACATTATCACCTAAGGAAGAAAAGTTTATATTTTCAAGTATATTTCTTTGTGAGGTTACATAAGTTGGCGTGTATAAGGGATGAAATAAGTGTAAGCTTAGATGTTATCTTCAAATCCAAGGGCTTGAATTTGGGTTAATCTCACAGTGTAAGTTCTCTCGCGTCGAAATCCCTTTTACGTAAGCACTAGAAAAAAAAAAATCCCGCATTATGCTGTGGAAATAAAAATAATAATAATAAGAAGAATGTAGTAGGGATTGATATTGACAGTTGACCATAGCGTGAATGAATAAATGATAATAGTTGTTGGTGATCATCAAAAATGTTAAGTTTAAGATGTGAGATAGTATGCAAAGAGATAATCTTGATAGCGGTGTCGTAGAGTTTGAAAATTATTTGAATAAATAATGAGAAAACTCCATATGCTGACATAAGGCAGAGTAACTATTTGATGAGTTGCTTAAATATCGAAAACAATGATTTCCAAGCTTGTCAAATGAATAATTACCAAATTTCAATCTCATAGTGATCAAAACTTTTTAAATGTTTATTAATGAGAAGAGTAATGTGCTATTTGTTGTTTAATATTGCGAGGGTAGTTGGGTATTTTTGGCATCTTGAAGCTCATATAGCTGAAAAGAAAATGAGTAAATAAAATTTTAAAGAGAATATAGATAAAGAAGAATCTTAGAGTTGGGTGTTGGCAGGTTAGTGCCAAACCATGTGTTTCATCGTGTCCACTGGTTCCTCCCTGTTGTTTTGTATTATTTCCAGCAAGTTTTCAACCAAGTTTATCCTCAGTTTTTGCCTTTGCAGTGTATTTTGGAATTTGTCATAACAATCGGTGAAAGAAATATATTGTTTAGCCCAAGCTTCGGTGACGTTTTGATGTCGAGGAAAATTAGAGTTCGATTTTTTTTTTGAAGACATTTCGGTTCTTTAGTTTGGAGTAGTCTTCTTCTATGTATCGATTTTGATTACGCTGGTAATATACCCGCACGATACAATGTAATGGCGAATCGAGCGAAAGAACATTAATAGGAGATATTATGCATTGCATATTTGGATCTAAGGTCGATGCCTTATGTGTACTGTTCTATTGATTCTCTATCGATCAATTTGTTTCGTGGATGTCTTGATTTTCACTTTGTAATTGTTTTTTTTTTTTTTTTTATTAGGTCTCTTGATTATTTGGCTGAACATTTTTGAGACAATATTTAAGATTCACTGTCTCATTTCGTAAGGATTAGTAGGGATCCATTCTCATGTTAATACACAATATGGCATAAGATACGTAAATTCATTTTAACGTGTCACCCAAATGATTTCCTCATGATTTTCACTTATCCATTTCGTCGGTGAGTTCATTAGGTTTTCGATGGTTATGAAAGCTCGGTAGTTTTGTGTTCTCTTTTGACTTAGAGTAACCGAAAGTTATCTTTGAGGGCGTATATTAATCTCGAGTTTAGCATCGGTCTCATTATTTGAGCATGTCGTAGAATAGTTATAACCGGGAATTTCTCCTATTTTATACGAAAGTTATGAGTGAATTTTCCCCTTGAGAGCTTATCCGGTGGTATGTCATGTAGTAGTGAAATACATTACAAAGTTTGAAGCACTACATCTTTAGGTGTAAAACTTTAAAACCAATAGAGTGTATTATATTACGTTGTTTGATCTATTTTAGATTTTGAATGGTAATAAAATTTATTTATTTATTTATTATCTAATTAATTTATTTATTGTTTTGCCGTTTATTTTACGCGACTACGTATTCCAAGACGTAGAGAGTTTGAAATGTCATAAATTATTTTGTATACCAAAGATTTATTGTAGGAAAATTTTCAGGCTTTATTTAATGATCTAATTGATCGCGGATGGTCAGATATTTATCAACACTTCAATGAGTGGTATTCATGATAGGACCCTTGGGAAGATGTTTGATCGACCCAAGTCACAATCGTTGTATTGGCAAATAATAGGTGTAGGTATGTTTTAGATTGACTTGAATTTTTACGATAGTTGTAGTCAAATAGTAAAAAAAAAAAAACTAGATTAGAATACCTGTTGAGAATGGTCTTATTTAGTTACGTTCTATTATAGAATGTGGTATTGGTGCCCTTATTATATGGAGGCGAAATTGCCAAGCAATATGGAGAATTTAAACGCATGTCCAAAAGATATCAAGATCTTTGGCTAACTTGCAACAGAGATTAGAAAGTTTAGTTGGTAGGAAGTGAGAGTGGCTAAGTGATGAATAAATCACTGACTAGAAAGGCAAGTACTATCATATGATATGTGGTTGCAAATTTGAAATTTTCAAGGGAAGTTAAGATGTAATTATGTCTAAAGAATTGGATGGATAATGAGTCAATTATTATGATTCCAGTGAGTAATGATTTAATGGATTTTTTTTGCACGGTTATTCATGAGTGAGTTATTATCCATGTCTATTAGTCTCGGGATACGGTTTCCATAGCTAAGAATGAGGTTTACTACACAATTTACACTTTTGTATTTTTTTTTTCACGCTTAGCATTTCGAGTGGAACGTCTTGCGGCATGTTTATTATGATTTTGAGTACGTATGAAATTAGAATAAATGAGCAGTTTGAATAGTGCCAGATGTATGCGCCAAATCAATGACAGATGATCATGAATTCAAAACAAATAGAGTTGAGATTTGACGTCGTCACGCGACATTGAAGGCGACATATTGGACACTTGAATATGGTCATATAAACACATATATGTTGTGATACCTTCCCAATTACGTCGGCCGCCATAATTGTTAGGGTATCCTTTCATATATGTACTTATTACCAAATCCTATATCACAATGTTCAACCTTGTTCCTACATATTGAAATCTAAATGTAGCACGAATTATAAGAAAATGATACTATGATCGATATAGTATTGATAGATAGATTAATGACTCCTTGCTGTTAAGCCTACACAACCCTCTCGGGTGTGCGGGCACATGCAGAAACCACTAATGGAACATTACCTACCCGAGATCAAAACGTGAATGAGAACACGTCGTCTATGTAGCAAGTAAGTTCATATATATCCTAGTGGATAAGTCCATCTTAAGTGACACGTAAGTACACATCGTTTCGAATAAGCACATATAGTTTCATGCACACATAGTTCCTAATTCATGTTCTATATGAGGTTCCTTATTTATAGTCTAGGTCAATCAACCTAGATCTCTATAAACAATGGCTCTGATACCAATCTGTCACACCCCGTCTAAAGCGGAAACAACGGGATATAACGACGATAGGATCACAACACATTATTATAAAGATGTCTATATGAAAATAAAAATCCAATGTGTTATGATACTTATAACATGAATAGGAGTCCATGCCACATGTACATACCAACAATGAAACCGACAATAAGAAAATACCCACAATTTATATGTTAAGGCAAAACACGCATTTTCCAAATTATTAAGAAGTCACCATCTTGACAAACAATCTCAAAGTTTTAACTTAAATGCAACCTAATGGTCCACTAAGCTTTCTTGTCCTCTATCTTCAAACCGCTAGTATTACCTGAAAAGTCATGCTCAAAAACGTCAACAATAATGTTGGTGAGTTTCGTAGGTTTAAAACCAAACACCACAAATAAAATATTTTGCTGTGATAATAATAGTTTAGGACAATGCATATAGAAATGTACACAAATGTGAAATAATGCAGCCAATATATCTCAATGTACGGCAATTACCTCACGAGGAAGTAAAGCACGAATGTAAACAATAATCCCAATGTACGGCAATTACTCCACAAGGAAGTAAAGCACGAATGTAAACAATAATCCCAATGTACGGCAATTACTCCACAAGGAAGTAAAGCACGGATGTAAGAAACCAATCTCAATGTACGGCAAATACCCCACAAGGAAGTACAGCACGGATGTAAGCAACAAATATCAATGCACATAAGTCACATAGTGTCACACATTTCAAGCATATGTCCAAAATGAAAATGAAAGTAATCACAGCATGAAAACAATTGATAAAACATGTGAGCATACTTTTCCCCCAATTTGAAAATATGTAAATGAAAACGGGGCCACGAAAACTCACCTTGAATAGCAAGCAAGCCAAGTTCCCAAATAAGTCCAACCGAGTTTGTACGTTAATCTATAATCAAATACGTATAGGTTACAATTTAGACAAGGTTATACCCTTATATTGTATCCTATAATGATGTTCTATTCCATCTCTATTAAGTTCCTCATATGTTATTACTTTCTAAATAACTCTCACTTACAAAGTTTGAATATATGTTCTACCAAAAAGTCCATGTCTAGATTCTTCCGTGACACTTTACAATTTTCAAAACATGATCTAAATCTTTTACAAAAGTTAAAATACTTAAAGACCTAAAAAAAATTACAATATTTTTACACCAATCACCTAACACCTCAAAGTTGTTTCAGTAAAAATTTTGTGACCTATCTCAAAGTTTAAACATAAGAATTGCATGACCCAAACCGTACCAATCATAAACCAAAAACTCAAATTATATTCTATTACATAACGCACCTTATTAAATGAAATATATAAATTAAATCTTACAATCATAAAAATAAATTTTTGTTAACAAAAAAAAAAATCTAACTTTAAACCTACTTTAACACCCCAAAGTAACTAGAAAATAATTTCGATCAACCCGATTTAGGTTTACCAACGTTTTCTAAAAATTCGTCATACATAGAACCAGTTTACAAAATAATTTTTATAAAATCGCACATCGCTTTTTAGGGGTCGAAACCTCGCGATTTAAAGTAAAATTTCGAGATCTACAACTTTCGTGTTTTGACCAAATCCTGAAAACGTGCGCAAGTGGGTCAACTCAGCCCATGATCGCGACTGAAAATTCTGGACAGTTTCTGTTATCGGGTATATAATTTCGAGTTCAAAAATGTATTATTCTCAACCCATAAATTCTATAACCTATTAAGCATCATATTCACAGACCTAGGACATCTCAGAAAATATAAAGATATTTTATTTGAGAAGGGATTATAATGTTACCTATACGATTACACAAACATGTAATACACGGAAGCAAATTCTCGAACTCGATTTTGTGGGGTGTTTCTTTGGTTTTGTCGACCACAACAGAAATAACCAGCAGCCCAGCAGGGACGATACTTTTTAATTGCTAAAAGTGTTAGGGTTTAGTTTTAGGTTAATATTTATAAGTATGTGATCACTTGGAGCCCAAGTTGTAGGGTGTTTGAGAGTTGGGCCGATTTTACAATTTGTTTTACTCTTTGACCTCTCCAATTCGGTATACACAAAGGAGCCACGATCCATTACTGTATTTTATTATCTGTTATACGATCATGAGTATTATTATATTATTATTATATTAATTGACTATTATTATATTATTATAATTATTTAGACAATCTGATGCAGACGATTGTTATTATAATATTATTATTATCATTATCACTTATACTTATATTATTATTATTATTATTATTATTATTATTATTATTAGTATCCTAACTTTTAATCTAGCTAACCGTGAATGATCATTGATTCGAGTTTTTAAACACTACACGAAAATTAAATTTCTCACATAACTTAAAATATGAATACTTAATTTATTTTCTTCACATTACTCACGTACATGAATACAAATAAGAAATGATTATAAGAAACCAGCCTATTGAATAGAGTTTTGGTGACGGATGTCACACTTACCGGTTGTAAGTGGATTGAATCAGGAAAATAGTACCGGTATGCACCCTTATAACACCCCTCATTTAATGACATTATTATATTGAGTTTACTCGAAAGCGTAAGTCCCAATTTTTCCAACCAAAACCTGGTATCCAACAGTTCAATACTTATTTCAATGTTAATAAAACCAGAGGGAGGTGTTATATAATTACAAAACAACATATTACTGATTTAGTCAAATCAGATATCAGAGTGAACGCTAGCTCGTCAAACAATCCATTCCAGGTCAACGTCTTCACGCTTAGTCAACTATCCAACTATAACCTGCAAGGAAGGGAGATGTGGGGGATTAGCACAACGCTAAGTGAGAAGATCAATAAACAACAGCTCAACTTGGTACAACAAATTTCTTTCAACAAATAATCATATTCAATCAACAAGTCAACAATCAACTTATATTCACACAATCAACTGGCGACATAGAGGACCGGTGGTTCTTGAGATAACAACCTCTCAAAGAACACTTAGAAACCAACTGCTGGCCAGAACAGAGGTTTGACCGACTACTTGGTGCTATTAACCCAAGCAACACAGACTACGACAAATAAACTTGTACTAAGACCCTGTGTTACCTAACTAATAGCGAACCCAAGCCCAACCCCATGCTGGCCTCCGTCTCAACGATGCCCAAAAGCAACATATCAGTACACGGGGCAACAACTTAAGTGATCACATATCAACACACTATCATCATATCAACAATTAAGGTCAATAGTTCACTCCCAGTATTATTACTAATAAACCGCAACCATCATGGCAATAAAACAACAGTAATAATACAATTACAAGTTGTAACAAATCTGTTACAACCAAATCAAACTGAAGGTTATGGACCCACTCACCGTTACCTCAGTCGTCCCACTCGGTAGTCTAATGTCACCGAGTCTTCTCAGTTTATCTGGAAACACAACAATGTAACTCAAGTCAGTTACGTATTTCAACTGATAGTACTTTTATAATCAATAGCTATCACCTTATTAAGCCAATTATAAGTACTATTATACAACTACATGGATATTATCCATTTCAAATCATTTAGTCTTATTTATATGATCACATATAATCGTACTCATTCACCCGTACTTCCTATCAATATATTAGATTTCGTGTCATTAATCTTTCTTAATCTAGTCCATCATATCACAACTCGATTTAGTGTGTTATTAATTCATAACAATGTATCATTTATCATGATATATCATATAATCGTCAACTAGTTATTTATATCAACAACTGAAATGTGCTTCAAATACTTAAAATGAAAATGCCCTGAAAACAACCAGAAGCCGCCGGCTTGGAGGGTGAACCCGCCGGCTTTGGCCTTAAAGCCGCCGGCTTCAAAGCCTTAGCCGCCGGACGATTTAAGTTTTTAAGCAACCAGAAGCAAATCACGTTTTAAAGGGTATAAAGGCCGCCGGTTTAGGTGTTGAAGCCGTCGGCTTCTCTGTGTTTTGTATCAAGCCGCCGGCTTGGCTAATGGAGCCGCCGGCTTCTACTTGTTTTGCCCAGATTCTGCGCAGGTTTCTCCCAAACCAACAAATCCGAAAATCACTAATTTCCATCATATTTTCCAACTAGCAACCTTTGATAACCAAGTTTCTATCTCCTCTTTAACATCATTTAACATAACATAACAACAAGGATCAAGCTTTTCATGTGAGATTTATATAATTTCTATAATAATGATTAAACTTTAAATCACCAATTCATCCATAAATCTCACTTGTAAACAATCATACAAATTCAAATAAGACTCAACTAATCATATGAGCATCAAGAAATCTTTAATTTCACCATTTATAACAAATACCCAAATTCAATATATTTAGGGTTCATGAGCAACAAATAAGAACACTTACAAATTTCATGAAGAAGATGATGAATAGGAGAAGAGAAACACAACTAGCTTGAATCAAAATTTCTTGTCATTTGATCTTGGATTAGTTTAGAGAATTGGGAGTTATGGTTTTAGATGCTTAGATGAAAAGGAAATGAGAATGGAAATGGGAATTTGGTAAAGTCATCCCCAATTAAAAAGGGTTGGTCCATTTTAACCGACTTACAACATTGGGTAATTTTATACCCGTCCTAAATCTATTGCCTGGCACTTAATTACTAACTACGTGGAATTTATTTTATTGCACCGTCATCTACAACTATTTAAAACAGGCAACACTTCATTATCCACATTAAGTCCTGAGACTTAATTCACCAAGTTTCACAATTGAACAACTTTATCAAATAAATTTCCAAAATAATTAAATACAGAATTTTAAATAGAAAATACCAGGCCCCCGAAGAGGATGTTACAAATCTCCCCACCTTTAGGAGATTTCGTCCTCGAAATCTAATCTTATCCGACAACTCAAGGAAACATACATTTATCAAGGTCACACATTAAATTTGATATTAAATTTCAAGCTCTGTCTTCGAATGTTACCAACCGCTGAAATCCGCAAAAGTATAAATAGCTCCATCCTTTGCATTTCAATAATCCATACCACAAGGTTTCATTCTTCCTAATATTCCATTTTCAAATCATGATTCACCTTCTAAAATTTCCAGGGAAAAATCACCCAATAACGATCTTATTCAAAACTCCAATCATACCTTCGAAAGATATGAATCCACTAATAATTTATCAACACACATTTCTCATCCCATTTAAAAATTGATACTCCATTAATGATTAAACCATCAAACACAATTATAAATTTTCATGCGTATTCATATTTCAAGATTTCTCATAACTACAGGACTTAACGCAATATAAAATAATCTTCAATCTTCCATCATTAGTCAACATTATTGATCAATCCATCAATTTCAACTAAACAACTTTAGTTTTATCCTCTAATGAAAGGATTTTAAATTACTTAAATCATTGCCGCAAGTCTATTATTACTTCTCAAATAATGACAACATCTTGATAATAGCAATTAGACAAACACTTTCACCAACATTTAGGTATCTCCATTATATGATCGTACCATACTGACGACTTTAATAATCAACTCAGATGTACAACTCGGTTAGCAAAATCCAACATGGCCTTCAGATTCATAACACAAAAGTAACTTTAATTCTTCGAGTTACAATAAGTTAACTCCATCGTTTACACAACCCAAGTTTTCACATAAGTGGTTTACCATAACATTACTTCGAAAATTATCAAATCCATCAAGATTTTCAAGCTAAACGGCTACCAATCGACCCACTAGATTAAATTATATTTCCACAACATAAGATAAATAAGTTATATCATAGGTCCTTCTCAAGGCATATACAGATACCCTTGAACTCGTCACAACACCCAAAATCGCATCTTCAGATTATGATTAAAATAACTCATTCATCAACTTGAGTCGATAAACACGAAGACAACTCAATTTCGTTTCTCCACAATCACAATTTATTCTCAGGCATAAATAAGATCTCCAACTCTTTCAAACAACATAGAAATAATTATCCATGAATTCGTTACAATTCCATCTCAAAGTTAACCCATCAGAAGTCATTAACTTTTTAAAATCAAAGGTCAAACACGCACAATCCACTCTAACTTCATTTCTGCTTTCAATATATACCACACTTTCTATTCTTTTCAAAGTCAAATTCAACTCATCGACAATTCATCATAAAGATAATCAACTTTTCGAAGTTTCCAAAACCATTTCCAACACCGGTTTATGTTCCGATCTAAATATCGAATAATCAACATGTCATCAATCAACAATTATAATGTCAACCAGGAAGTTGCCACTTTTGGATAATTGTGACACCCCCAAATTTGATGATTTGCGGAAGCTTGATTTGGGTGTCACTAATCAATATACAAAGCACATAAGATATAATGAACGACCACTATATGCGTCGTTTTAAATTTGTACAGATAAAGTAAATGTTTACATCAAAATATTGTTACATTAGCTCGGTTCCTGAAATTGAGAGATTACATAGCATAATTACTTTTACAAAATACAATAATGCAGTCCAATCTCTAGTTGTATGTATGCTGACTCGAGCTAATAATTCCTGCTTGTGCAGCCAAACTACTGCTGGGTACCTGTGATAAATACTAAAATGGGTCAGCGAAAACGCTGGTGAGCTCACAGGTTTGTATGTCAATGTATAGTTGTAAGAACCGCAAGATTTATATTGAATTTAAAATGCAATTAAGCAAAATAAAAGTTATACTGTCCATGAGCACATAGTCTGAGCTTAACTTGATTTGTCAGGCCCAATTAAGGAAACCTAACTTGGAGTGCCTCCTACGAGTGCCTAATCAACACTCGTCTTCCCAAATGCTAATACATCCGTTTGACCGATTAGTGCGTGCTAACCCGGATGAGGATTGTCAATCCCATATGATATCATATACTAACATTCACGCTATAAAATACTAGAGACTATGCTTATGGAGGACTTTAAATTGATTAGCTTGAAACTCATGTAGTATTTGAAGTTTGTCACTTGCGTTCTACTTGTAAAACAAAATCGAGTAGTAATATCACACCCCTAGTTGAAAAGCAGTGAAAATGGGGCTATGAAACTCACCTGGTTCTTGAAGTGTTTAACTTAATAAACTTGAAGTAATTAGCTGTGAGTTGGTGTCCAAAGGCTTGAAACCTGAATGTGTCCACGACACTTAAATTGTCATTAATTGTACCGGTATCTCGAAAGACTACCATTGAAATTGTTTGCTTAACTTGATGTCCAAATTACCCCGATTTGGTTGATTGTTTTGTTACAAGTTACCACGACTTGTTTGGAATAAGTTGATACAAGTTACAACGACTTGTTTGATTGAATTATCTAAGTTACTATGACTTAGTTGATTCAATTGTGTATTTGAAAATGTGTACGGCCCGTTGGTGATTTAGTTGAAATAATAATAATTCTAAAATGTTGACTTTGCTACAGTACTGCTACAGTACTGCTACAGTAAATTTGACTTTTTTGAACAGTAACTTTGACTTCAAAATTTTGAGGTTTGAAGATTCTGTTTTGTGCGACGTAGCCTGCGACGTAGGAGTTTTGCGACGAAAAGGGTTGCGTCGCTAAAGTCAACAGTGCTAAGTCAATAGCGACGTAGGGTGCTACGTCGCTTATGCGACGTAGGTTCGTGTTGCGACGTTAAGGTCTGCGTCGCTATGTGCGACGTTCGCAAGTCAATGCGACGTAATAGGCTGCGTCGCTATATGCGACGTTGGGGATATAATGCGACGTAGGTCGCTGCGTCGCTATATGCGACGTTGAGGATATAGTGCGACGTAGGTCGCTGCGTCGCTATATGCGACGTTGAGGATATAGTGCGACGTAGGTCGCTGCGTCGCATTTGCTCCAGGCCAAATGCGACGTACGGAGTCTGATCGGAGTTTCAACTCCAAAAATGCGTTTTCCGGCCATCGATCGGCCTAATATTTTTACCTAAACCCATTTTAGGACATTACAAGGTTATACAAACAACTAGCAAGTTATAAAACTTAAAAACGAGAGTTTTCGGAGTTGTGTCGGAAACTTACAAATCGCCGAAATGAAACTCCGGAAAGGTAGGATTGTAGATCGTCGCGAGGTGGTCGTTTATTTCCAAAGGGGCTTGAAGATCCGAAGTCGTTTAGGGCGTTTATTTTGTGATTTTTGTTGATTTTGGTTGGTGGTTTTTGAGATGAAAGAAAAGGAAGAGAGAGAGAAAGTAAATGAGAATGAAAGAAAGTGGGTGGAAGTGGGAGGTTAAATCCCCACTTTCGCCCCGCGTTCCCGCCCCGTGCGGTGTTCGTTTGCTCCGTCATTTAAACGTTAAATAATTATTTTAAATATTAATTGGTACATTTTAAAATACAAATTATCACGCTATATTTTATTTAAATATTTTACTAATCACTTTATATTTGAATTATAAAAACGTAAGTTAATTTGTTTGCGCGTTTTACATTTTAAATTTGGTAACTTTCTGATTGTACGGTACGAATGAATACGAAGTATTATAATAAGAATACTTTTGACATAAAGCGTTATTAAATAAAAGTTGGTCACCAACGTCCGTATTTATTGTATCGAAATTCATTCGATTTAAAGCTCGTGCGATTTAAACAAACCGCATAATTGTAGATATATATTCAACAATATATATAATAGTTGATACATTAATTAGCCTAACACAGAACTAATTACATGTATTAAAACTTTATTAGGCACTAAAGTATAGTCCTAAATTGACGGTTGTCACATTCTCCCCCTGTTAGAAGAATTTCGTCCCGAAATTTAAGTTGGAGTTGTGTTTGACGTTGAATCAGTGAAGAGTTGAGGATAATTGAGTCGCATTTGATCTTCTCGTTCCCAGGTGAATTCCGGACCGCGCCGCGAATTCCACCTAACCTTGACAATAGGAATACGACTTTGTTTAAGTTGTTTGACCTCACGGTCCATGATTTCAGCGGGTTCCTCAACAAAGTGAAGTTTTTCGTCAACTCGAATTTCATCGAGTGGAATGATAAGTGTCTCATCAGACAGACACTTCTTCAGATTTGAAACATGAAATGTGGGATGCACGCTGCTGAGTTCGGATGGCAGTTGCAATCGATAAGCCACTGGACCAATCCTTTCGAGGATCTCGAATGGTCCAATGTATCTGGGATTCAACTTCCCTCGTTTGCCAAATCGGATTACGCCTTTCCAAGGCGATACTTTGAGTAAAACTCGATCCCCAACTTGGAACTCGAGTGGTTTGCGTCTCACGTCAGCATAACTTTTCTGACGATCACGCGCGGCCTTAAGCTTGTTTTGAATTTCAACGATTCTCTCGGTCGTCTCGTGAATGATTTCTGGACCTGTGAGTTGGCTATCCCCAACTTCTGTCCAACAGATAGGTGACCGGCACTTACGACCGTACAGTGCCTCGAAGGGTGCAGCTTTGATGCTGGTATGATAACTGTTGTTGTACGAGAACTCGCACAATGGTAGATGTTTTTCTCAGTTTACACCGAAGTCTACTACGCAGGCCCGTAGCATGTCTTCAAGTGTTTGAATGGTTCGTTCACTTTGGCCGTCGGTTTGAGGATGGTATGCGGTACTCATATCAAGTCGAGTACCCAGGGATTTTTGAAGTGATTGCCAAAATTGTGAAGTGAAACGACTATCCCTATCGGAGATAATTGAGATTGGAACACCGTGTTTGGTCACGATTTCCTTCAGATAAATGTTGGTGAGGCGTTCCATTTTGTCGGATTCCTTGATTGCCCGGAAGTGAGCAGATTTTGTGAGACGATCCACGATCACCCAAATGGAATCGCAACCGTTCGAGGATTTGGGCAGTTTGGTTATGAAGTCCATGGCAATTTGTTCCCATTTCCATTCAGGAAGACTGGGTTGTTGAAGCAAACCAGAAGGTTTTTGATATTCGATTTTGACTTTGGAGCAAGTAAGGCACTTGCTGACATAGGTGGCAATTTCAGCTTTCATGTTCGGCCACCAGTAGAAGTCCTTGATACCGTGGTACATTTTATCTGATCCCGGATGGATAGAATATTTGGATTTGTGAGCTTCATCCATCACCAAGTCTCGTAGGTTCCCAAATTTAGGCAACCATATTCGGTTTGAGAAATACCTAATCCCGTTAGGTTTGACTTCGAATTGTTTATCCATGCCCCGCAAGGCTTCATCCTTGACGTTTTCGTGTTTTAAGGCTTCGAGTTGAGCAGTGAGAATTTGAATGTTTAAATTGTTGTGAATGGTCATACTAAGGGCTCGAACCCGAAGTGGTTTCACTCGCTCTTTCCGACTGAGAGCATCAGCAACAACATTTGCTTTGCCTAGATGATATTTGAGTTCGCAGTCGTAATCCGTAAGCAACTCGACCCATCGACGTTGCCTCATGTTGAGATCCTTCTGATCGAATATGTGTTGAAGGCTTTTATGGTCGGTAAAGATTGTACATCTGGTACCATAAAGGTAATGTCTCCAGATTTTGAGGGCAAAAACGACAGCTCCTAGCTCGAGGTCGTGGGTGGTGTAATTCTTTTCATGAATCTTAAGCTGTCGGGAAGCATAAGCTATGACTTTGTCTCGTTGCATGAGCACACAACCGAGACCTTGATGAGAAGCATCGCAGTATACCACGAAGTCATCGGTGCCTTCGGGTAATGAGAGGATAGGAGCACTGCAAAGCTTTTGTTTTAAGAGTTGGAATGCCGATTCTTGTTTGTCAGTCCAGTCAAACTTTTTGTCCTTCTGGGTCAACGTCGTGAGTGGTATGGCTATCTTGGAGAAATTTTCAATGAAGCGTCGATAGTATCCGGCCAGTCCTAAAAACTGCCGTACTTCGGTCGGAGTGGTTGGCGATTGCCAGTCTTTGATAGCCTCGATTTTTGACGGGTCAACGTGAATCCCCTGACTGTCAATCACGTGACCAAGGAATTGAACGGTTTTGATCCAGAACTCACACTTAGAGAACTTGGCATAGAGCTCCTCGTGTTTAAGTAGTTCAAGGATGGTTCTGAGGTGTTGCGCATGCTCTTCTTTGCTTCGTGAATATATGAGGATGTCATCGATGAAGACAATGACAAACTTATCAAGGTAAGGTTTACACACCCGATTCATAAGGTCCATGAATACAGCCGGTGCATTGGTTAGGCCGAATGGCATCACTTGGAATTCGTAATGCCCGTAACGGGTTCTGAAAGCGGTTTTTGGAATATCGGCATCGCGAACACGCAATTGGTGATAACCGGATCGGAGATCAATCTTTGAATAACAACTCGACCCTTGAAGTTGGTCGAACAGGTCATCGATTCGAGGGAGTGGATACCGGTTCTTGACAGTTAACTTGTTCAACTCTCGATAGTCGATACACATTCGAAAAGAACCATCTTTCTTCTTAACAAATAGGACCGGAGCTCCCCAAGGTGAAGAACTCGGCCTGATGAATCCTCGTTCCAGGAGTTCCTGTAACTGGGTGGACAGCTCCTGAAGTTCGGATGGAGCTAAACGGTATGGTGCTCGAGCCACAGGCGCAGCACCTGGTACAAGATCGATTGAGAACTCAACCTGTCTTGGTGGTGGTAGACCAGGTAGTTCTTCAGGAAAGACTTCTGGAAAGTCTCGGACGATTGGAACATCCTCAAGTCGCTTCTCCTCCGACTTTTTCTCCATGATGTGCGCGAGGATTGATGGATAACCCTTTCTCAGAAATTTCCGGGTTTTAAGACAAGATATGAGGTTAAGCCTCGTCCCACCGGTCTCCCCCTGTATGATTAGGGTTCTACCGACGGCGAGAGGTATGCGAACAACTTTGTCATGGCAAATGATTTCGGCGCGATGTTTGGATAACCAGTCCATGCCTACGATGACATCGAAACTCCCTATTTCAATAGGCATAAGATCTATGGAGAAGGTTTCGTCGGCTAGATTTAAAGTGCAATTAGGTATCACACTATCGGTTTCTATCAGCTTGCCATTTGCTAACTCTACGGTGTACTTAACGTCTAAAGCAACAGGTGTAATGTCAAGTAGAGGACAAAATTCATCAGAAATAAAACTCCTATCGGCACCAGTATCAAACAGTATGGAAGCAGTTAAATTGTTGAGGAGGAACATACCCGTGACCACATTCGGGTCCTGACGGGCGTCCCCTGAGTTGATCACGAAGGCGCTACTTTTGACGTTGTTGTTGTTGCGGTGGTTGTTGTTGTTGTTGTTGCCCTTATTCTTCAATTTTGGGCAAGAATCCCTGAAGTGCCCTGGGTTTCCACATTCATAGCAGGACTTAGGTTGTCGGGCATTTCTGTCAGAGGGGTTGTTGTTGGATTTGGGGGCTCGGCAATCCTTAGTCAGATGCCCGTACCTCTGGCAGTTGTTGCAAGGAGTACCGCACTGACCAAAATGGTGGTAGTTACACTTGGGACAATAAGGCCTGTCCCCGGTGTAGTTGCGGGTGGTTTCAGAGTTGGAGGTGTAGACTTGGATGGCGTTGTTTTTCTTGTTTGAGTTGTGGTGGTGTTCAGTGGATTTGCGTTTGTTGTTGTTGGAGGATGAGGTGTTGGTGGTCTCACGGCTGACAACTAGAGCCATGAGTTCGTGGGCCAATCGAATGGCACTCTCAGTAGTAGTTGGTTTGGATGAGGCGACGTTTCCCTGAATGTTCTCGGGGAGTCCACGAATGTATTTCTTAATGCCCTTACTTTCTGGTTCGACCAAACCCGGGCATAATAGAGCAAACTGCTGAAATTTGGTGGTATAATCAGCGACATCATTTCCCTGCATCTCCAGGTGCCAGAAGCCTGTGCAATTCCTCTTCAGGACAGTATTTTTCTGTCAGCTTCTTTTTCAGTTCGGCCCAAGGAAGTCGGTTAGCAACCTCAAGGCCTACAGAGTTTGCGTGGGTTTTCCACCACGTGAGTGCACCTTCTTGAAAGGTGTAAGCAGCGAATTTGACCTTGTTGTTCTCAGTGCAGTCGCAGAGACTGAAAACAGATTCCATGCGCTCAATCCAACGGATCAAGCTAATGGCACCTTCCGTGCCCTTGAAGTATAACGGTTTACAGCTAAGGAAGTCCTTATAGGAGCAGGGTTTGGGTGGTGGAATATTGGTTGCGGTGTCCTCACTACCGGGTGGTGTTCGGGTAGCCAAGGCTTCGGTCACACTGCGGGCAATTATTCCCGCGATCTCAGCTTCGCTAAGGGTAATTTGACGACGAGGAGGCATGATGCTGAGTAAGAAAGAACAAGGAAATGAAATAAGATACTAGTCCGAGTATGATGAACTAGTGGTGTGTTTGTCATTTCGAGACAAAGCGTTAGAGAGAAAGAGGCCTATATTCATATAATATAATATAGCCTAAAGTTGTAATGAGGTATATTCATGTAAATATGTGTATATCACATAATAACCTATTGAGTGTCTAGCACAGACGTGTTTTTGAGTCCCGTTTCTCTCGAGGTCAGAGTCAACTAATGCATTCCTGTTCAACATAACTCTTTCAGATTTCACATCATCTTTCTTTAATTGTACATAGTTGATCAGGCTATGTTAAATTAAAGTCGTATGATGTAGTCCCTGAACTAGTCATAACTAATAAGGAATACTGCCTAACGGTCATAGTCTAGGCCCACTAAATGCAACCTAGTTCACTATAACCTTAGGCTCTGATACCAATCTGTGACACCCCCAAATTTGAGGATTTGCGGAAGCTTGATTTGGGTGTCACTAATCAATATACAAAGCACATAAGATATAATGAACGACCACTATATGCGTCGTTTTAAATTTGTACAGATAAAGTAAATGTTTACATCAAAATATTGTTACATTAGCTCGGTTCCTGAAATTGAGAGATTACATAGCATAATTACTTTTACAAAATACAATAATGCAGTCCAATCTCTAGTTGTATGTATGCTGACTCGAGCTAATAATTCCTGCTTGTGCAGCCAAACTACTGCTGGGTACCTGTGATAAATACTAAAATGGGTCAGCGAAAACGCTGGTGAGCTCACAGGTTTGTATGTCAATGTATAGTTGTAAGAACCGCAAGATTTATATTGAATTTAAAATGCAATTAAGCAAAATAAACGTTATACTGTCCATGAGCACATAGTCTGAGCTTAACTTGATTTGTCAGGCCCAATTAAGGAAACCTAACTTGGAGTGCCTCCTACGAGTGCCTAATCAACACTCGTCTTCCCAAATGCTAATACATCCGTTTGACCGATTAGTGCGTGCTAACCCGGATGAGGATTGTCAATCCCATATGATATCATATACTAACATTCACGCTATAAAATACTAGAGACTATGCTTATGGAGGACTTTAAATTGATTAGCTTGAAACTCATGTAGTATTTGAAGTTTGTCACTTGCGTTCTACTTGTAAAACAAAATCGAGTAGTAATATCACACCCCTAGTTGAAAAGCAGTGAAAATGGGGCTATGAAACTCACCTGGTTCTTGAAGTGTTTAACTTAATAAACTTGAAGTAATTAGCTGTGAGTTGGTGTCCAAAGGCTTGAAACCTGAATGTGTCCACGACACTTAAATTGTCATTAATTGTACCGGTATCTCGAAAGACTACCATTGAAATTGTTTGCTTAACTTGATGTCCAAATTACCCCGATTTGGTTGATTGTTTTGTTACAAGTTACCACGACTTGTTTGGAATAAGTTGATACAAGTTACAACGACTTGTTTGATTGAATTATCTAAGTTACTATGACTTAGTTGATTCAATTGTGTATTTGAAAATGTGTACGGCCCGTTGGTGATTTAGTTGAAATAATAATAATTCTAAAATGTTGACTTTGCTACAGTACTGCTACAGTACTGCTACAGTAAATTTGACTTTTTTGAACAGTAACTTTGACTTCAAAATTTTGAGGTTTGAAGATTCTGTTTTGTGCGACGTAGCCTGCGACGTAGGAGTTTTGCGACGAAAAGGGTTGCGTCGCTAAAGTCAACAGTGCTAAGTCAATAGCGACGTAGGGTGCTACGTCGCTTATGCGACGTAGGTTCGTGTTGCGACGTTAAGGTCTGCGTCGCTATGTGCGACGTTCGCAAGTCAATGCGACGTAATAGGCTGCGTCGCTATATGCGACGTTGGGGATATAATGCGACGTAGGTCGCTGCGTCGCTATATGCGACGTTGAGGATATAGTGCGACGTAGGTCGCTGCGTCGCTATATGCGACGTTGAGGATATAGTGCGACGTAGGTCGCTGCGTCGCTATATGCGACGTTGAGGATATAGTGCGACGTAGGTCGCTGCGTCGCATTTGCTCCAGGCCAAATGCGACGTACGGAGTCTGATCGGAGTTTCAACTCCAAAAACGCGTTTTCCGGCCATCGATCGGCCTAATATTTTTACCCAACCCATTTTAGGACATTACAAGGTTATACAAACAACTAGCAAGTTATAAAACTTAAAAACGAGAGTTTTCGGAGTTGTGTCGGAAACTTACAAATCGCCGAAATGAAACTCCGGAAAGGTAGGATTGTAGATCGTCGCGAGGTGGTCGTTTATTTCCAAAGGGGCTTGAAGATCCGAAGTCGTTTAGGGCGTTTATTTTGTGATTTTTGTTGATTTTGGTTGGTGGTTTTTGAGATGAAAGAAAAGGAAGAGAGAGAGAAAGTAAATGAGAATGAAAGAAAGTGGGTGGAAGTGGGAGGTTAAATCCCCACTTTCGCCCCGCGTTCCCGCCCCGTGCGGTGTTCGTTTGCTCCGTCATTTAAACGTTAAATAATTATTTTAAATATTAATTGGTACATTTTAAAATACAAATTATCACGCTATATTTTATTTAAATATTTTACTAATCACTTTATATTTGAATTATAAAAACGTAAGTTAATTTGTTTGCGCGTTTTACATTTTAAATTTGGTAACTTTCTGATTGTACGGTACGAATGAATACGAAGTATTATAATAAGAATACTTTTGACATAAAGCGTTATTAAATAAAAGTTGGTCACCAACGTCCGTATTTATTGTATCGAAATTCATTCGATTTAAAGCTCGTGCGATTTAAACAAACCGCATAATTGTAGATATATATTCAACAATATATATAATAGTTGATACATTAATTAGCCTAACACAGAACTAATTACATGTATTAAAACTTTATTAGGCACTAAAGTATAGTCCTAAATTGACGGTTGTCACAATAATGGAACTCATTAACCACACAAGCATCTTTTAATTCCATTGATATAATCAAACTCATGATAACAATTATATTAGCTATAACAAATAGCCGATGGTATGTCCCCTTTTATTCCAACACAGGTAATCATATCAACCCGATTTTCTACTAATTAAATAGGTTAATCTCATAATCTTATCAATAGCTTCCAAACATGGTAATCTTACCATATTATACCAACAATCTCATCAAACACGAATAATTCTTTCCAAATATGGGCACATTCAATTCAACAATATAACTCCCTTTTTACAGTTTCGAGAATCAGTCAAGGCTACATTATATGCTCAAATCCAATCTTTATAATTACTCGATATCGTCATTCCAACAATCTCAACTCGTTCAACAAAGTTGACATATCAAAATTATTTATTCCACTAAAATCACATGAGCATTTAATAATCTCAGCAAGATATACAATTGCTGGCAATCATACCATATTCTACTGAAAATTTCATCAACAGACAACAATTCCTTTCAAAGGTCAACTAATAAAGTTCAACTAATTCACGTTCTTCACATAACCCTTTCTGAATTCAACAACACAATTATTTTCTCACATCCCTCGAGTCACCCACACGACTCACCCAACAAAGATATTCTTTAATTTCTTTTAATATTTAACATTTTACTTTTCCCATTCAAGTCAATCCTATTTCAACTAAGGTTGACACAACAATATTTATCAATTATAATGACCCTCAACCAACTACATAATTTCAGTTACTAACACAGTAACATAAATTATTTTATCAATAATCTTTATTCTAAAGAATAAATCACTAGGGTCACTATCAACTTATCACACAACTTACAACAATCAAGCATATAGGTGCAACTAGTTCCAAGCAATTAAGTAAAAGCTAGTACAAAGTAAATACGAGTGTACCTGTAATAGCATCATCCATTTCGACAGTGTCATCAACTGTCATCAGAAAATCTACCAACCGCGAGCTGCGGTTTCTTCCGCTTATGGCCAGAAGACGACGAGGCACCGACCAAACCCGAACCTTGACTTATCTTTTCTGGACACTGCCCCGCACGATGACCTTCTCGTTGACAATTCCAACACACTTTCTCGGGATAATCACAATCTCTGACTTTATGTCCGATCGATCCACATTTAATACATCTTATAGTTTGAGGAGTACATCTTCCCATATGTCTAGTTTTACAATCATTACACCAGGGAGATTGATCATTCATAATACTCTGACTCCTTGATTTTCCATTCCGTCTTTTATGTTTACTTTTACATGACAATTCACTTTCAACTGGATATAACACCTTTTCTATATTCTGTTTATTCTGGACTCTTAATTCATTATCCGCTAGCTGAGCTAAAGCAAAAGCATCGGCCAAAGAGTTTGCCAATCTCACTGAAGTACGGTATTCTAGTGGCAATGTTTCAACAAAATGATCTATCTTTGTTCTATCATCAGGTACCCATTGATGTACAAATCTCAATTTCTCAGTAAACTTGTCAATCAATTCATCAATCGTTATTCCACCAGTTAATTTTAATCCCATGAATTCCTGTCTAACACGCGACACATCAAATTCAGAGCAATATTGTCTACATACCTCATTATAGAAATCTCTCCACTGAATAGATGCTTTCTGTTGTGGCGTCATATTTGCTGTAACCGAATCCCACCAAAACATTACTTGGCCTTTCAAAAGCTGAACAGCATAAAGAACTTTAAATTTATCCTCACATTGGCTAATCTCAAACTTTCTCTCCATGTCCCGCAACCATTCAAGTGTAACAGCTGGATCAAAACTTCCATAATACTTTGAAGGTTTACACGACATAAATGTGGCAAAAGAACAACTCTTTTCGGAACAAGGGGCATCCGTTCTCGAGGAACCGTCGAGGGTACGGGTCGGGTGCTCGTGTCCTGCCATATCTGTACTGAACACAACAACAACAACAACAACTCGCAACTTGTTAATCGTTAGTACTCAACAAACCAACTACTTCTCAACTTAGCTAAACCCCACATCATGGAATGTTTGACTAACACATAAATAGATTTGGGATTGAACACTTACCACGTTCAATTCACCCAAACCTATGCTCTGATACCAACTTATAACACCCCTCATTTAATGACATTATTATATTGAGTTTACTCGAAAGCGTAAGTCCCAAACTATAATCACTCATATAATATATAAATAAGCATAAACTTTTTCCAACCAAAACCTGGTATCCAACAGTTCAATACTTATTTCAATGTTAATAAAACCAGAGGGAGGTGTTATATAATTACAAAACAACATATTACTGATTTAGTCAAATCAGATATCAGAGTGAACGCTAGCTCGTCAAACAATCCATTCCAGGTCAACATCTTCACGCTTAGTCAACTATCCAACTATAACCTGCAAGGAAGGGAGATGTGGGGGATTAGCACAACGCTAAGTGAGAAGATCAATAAACAACAGCTCAACTTGGTACAACAAATTTCTTTCAACAAATAATCATATTCAATCAACAAGTCAACAATCAACTTATATTCACACAATCAACTGGCGACATAGAGGACCGGTGGTTCTTGAGATAACAACCTCTCAAAGAACACTTAGAAACCAACTGCTGGCCAGAACAGAGGTTTGACCGACTACTTGGTGCTATTAACCCAAGCAACACAGACTACGACAAATAAACTTGTACTAAGACCCTGTGTTACCTAACTAATAGCGAACCCAAGCCCAACCCCATGCTGGCCTCCGTCTCAACGATGCCCAAAAGCAACATATCAGTACACGGGGCAACAACTTAAGTGATCACATATCAACACACTATCATCATATCAACAATTAAGGTCAATAGTTCACTCCCAGTATTATTACTAATAAACCGCAACCATCATGGCAATAAAACAACAGTAATAATACAATTACAAGTTGTAACAAATCTGTTACAACCAAATCAAACTGAAGGTTATGGACCCACTCACCGTTACCTCAGTCGTCCCACTCGGTAGTCTAATGTCACCGAGTCTTCTCAGTTTATCTGGAAACACAACAATGTAACTCAAGTCAGTTACGTATTTCAACTGATAGTACTTTTATAATCAATAGCTATCACCTTATTAAGCCAATTATAAGTACTATTATACAACTACATGGATATTATCCATTTCAAATCATTTAGTCTTATTTATATGATCACATATAATCGTACTCATTCACCCGTACTTCCTATCAATATATTAGATTTCGTGTCATTAATCTTTCTTAATCTAGTCCATCATATCACAACTCAATTTAGTGTGTTATTAATTCATAACAATGTATCATTTATCATGATATATCATATAATCGTCAACTAGTTATTTATATCAACAACTGAAATGTGCTTCAAATACTTAAAATGAAAATGCCCTGAAAACAACCAGAAGCCGCCGGCTTGGAGGGTGAACCCGCCGGCTTTGGCCTTAAAGCCGCCGGCTTCAAAGCCTTAGCCGCCGGACGATTTAAGTTTTTAAGCAACCAGAAGCAAATCACGTTTTAAAGGGTATAAAGGCCGCCGGTTTAGGTGTTGAAGCCGCCGGCTTCTCTGTGTTCTGTATCAATCCGCCGGCTTGGCTAATGGAGCCGCCGGCTTCTACTTGTTTTGCCCAGATTCTGCGCAGGTTTCTCCCAAACCAACAAATCCGAAAATCACTAATTTCCATCATATTTTCCAACTAGCAACCTTTGATAACCAAGTTTCTATCTCCTCTTTAACATCATTTAACATAACATAACAACAAGGATCAAGCTTTTCATGTGAGATTTATATAATTTCTATAATAATGATTAAACTTTAAATCACCAATTCATCCATAAATCTCACTTGTAAACAATCATACAAATTCAAATAAGACTCAACTAATCATATGAGCATCAAGAAATCTTTAATTTCACCATTTATAACAAATACCCAAATTCAATATATTTAGGGTTCATGAGCAACAAATAAGAACACTTACAAATTTCATGAAGAAGATGATGAATAGGAGAAGAGAAACACAACTAGCTTGAATCAAAATTTCTTGTCATTTGATCTTGGATTAGTTTAGAGAATTGGGAGTTATGGTTTTAGATGCTTAGATGAAAAGGAAATGAGAATGGAAATGGGAATTTGGTAAAGTCATCCCCAATTAAAAAGGGTCGGTCCATTTTAACCGACTTACAACATTGGGTAATTTTATACCCGTTCTAAATCTATTGCCTGGCACTTAATTACTAACTACGTGGAATTTATTTTATTGCACCGTCATCTACAACTATTTAAAACAGGCAACACTTCATTATCCACATTAAGTCCTGAGACTTAATTCACCAAGTTTCACAATTGAACAACTTTATCAAATAAATTTCCAAAATAATTAAATACAGAATTTTAAATAGAAAATACCAGGCCCCCGAAGAGGATGTTACAACCCTAGCTTTAGAGGGTCATCTTTTCAATGTAGACTTACCCCGGTCGAGTTAGGAAAATTTCGACATAGTATTCGGTACACTGGTTATTGGAAAAAAAAAATTCCTATTATTTCTATCAAGTTCATTTGAACAGTAATGGCAAACCCTACGACGGATAACTCTGCGTCGAATGACAAACCAATTTTGAAAATATCCCTCCGGATGTGATAGCTTCCGGCATTTTTGTAAACTTTGACTCTTGAAATCTTTGGATACATATGTTTAATAATTTTCAACTTCGATTCCATCTATGGTTAAACTTCGGTTTTAGAAATGGCATACTTTGATTTGGCATATGTGCCAACTTTGAAAACTCTGACAACTTAAAAAAAAAATTCTGACAAACTTTGAAAACTTAGGGATTTAAACTATGATTTTTACTATGGTTTTAACAGTGATTCTTACTATGATTTCAACCACGAATTCTACTATAGTTTCGACTATCATTGAAAATCTGCATACTCTGTTTTGGCATTTGTACAAACTTTGGAAATATGTGATTCATACTACGTATTTGAACTAAGATTTGTACTATGATTAGAACTACGATTTTTACCTACGATTTCAACTACAACCTCAACTACAGTCTTTACAATGTTTTCAACTATGATTTGTAACTATGTTTTATAAACTACTTGTCCCTCTTTTATGAACTATTTGGAACTGTTTTACGAACTACGTTAGATAGTACATGAGTTTTAAATCGGGAGTAATAACTATTTTATTCCTCGACGTTAAAAATATAACTAGATTAGCAAATGGTGGCTAGTCGAATCCGGTAGTGTAATACGTAATTACACTTTAGAATTTAATGGTGAGGCTTTCTGTTGAGATCGGTAATTCGGATATTATAGGTAATATACATGGGCAAATAAGCCATCTTGTCGGAATCATTCATTCGGAGGAAAACTAATTGTTTTCCTAATCATAGATAAACCATTGATAGTGTAAGCTATAGCATTCGGTTAGCTAATACGGTATATAATTCGGTATACATGATTATGTATATAAATCGGTTAAGATGTAAGTTCGGTATTCACTTCGGTGATCCGGTTCGGTGATATTATTCGGTTTAGGTATTCGAAACCTATACATGTTAACATAGAGCGGTTATACATCTTGTACGGTATTGATATCTTTTATATGTTCCCTAGATTCTAACTGCACGTTAGGATTAGAGAAAAACGACAAAGAAGATTCTATAGTTTCTATTGGGGACGAGGTTTAGCTTACATACGAATAGGAATAACATATCCTACCCTGTTTTAAACCGGAAAACATACCGGTTATATCGGAAAACATACCGGTTAACGTTATACAATGGGTAACATCCCATATAGAATTAATGTATGCTAAATCACTATGTTTTCATATGAGACTGATAGGGTCTAGGTTATGCATCTGGTATAGTAGGAGACAGTAAGATTTACAAAGTTCGATGAACTATAAGTTCAATTCATTGTTAACCTCAGCAACATAGACCAACCCTGTCGTGAAGACAATGGTCGTGTGAATATCGGAAATCTTACTATCAAACCTCCTAAATGATCGGTAGAGTTTAGTTCGGAATAATAGATAGGTAGTTACTCTAAACTCTAAGAACACGGAAGGACTCACTGAATTCGGTGGATTAGTCATCCAAAACATAGTAATACTTACGGGACGACCTGGTCCTGTAAACATAACGGTCGGGCAGAATTCGAACCTCCCCATTTCTTGAGTAATCGGTAGGCTTAAGTCTAACAAGGGGAGAGGACTTGGATGTCTTAGAATTAGACATATCACATAGTCGGCCTTAGAAACACGCGGATCTAGGTTTCACTTGAATTTCGGGACGAAATTCTCCTAACAAGGGGAGAATGTGACACCCGGTCAAAAAGGGCAAAATTAGCCCCTAATTTAAACCTTAATTATTCGTACTCGGTACGTACTAAAACAAAGTATCCGAATATTATATATGTATTTATATATATAATACAATGAATATGAAATAATCACATACAAATAAATCTGAAAGAACACGGAAACTAAAATACGGACGTTGGTGAAAAATATTTTTAAATAATGTATTATTAACGAGAATAATAATTATTTACTTGATTGAAATTTTAAATACCTTTTGTACATTGAAAACTATCCGTACATCTAAAGTAAAATAATGTTATATTTTTATAACTCACTAAAAGTATTTTATAAAATACTTCAATGAAAAATATATACGATTTCATTTTTAGGAAATTATCATTTTAAAACATTATACTACATTACGATCGGGTAAACAAACACGGGTCTAAAAATCCCAACTAACCTCAATAATTGGAGCCGGTTATATACCAACTCCAATAATTCAATACACACACATATGCAATCTCTATCACTCGGCTCTCCCTCTCTTCTCTTTCGGTTCATCAACAACAACAACATAAAACAATCACAACACCATAATCATCATCTTCTTCTTCATCTTGGAATCATCATCATCATCCGGTCCATCATCATCACCACCTCTTGGTCTCGATTTCGAATTGTAAGAAAACATTAACTTTGTTTAACTTCGTGTTTTAAATACTTAGATTATCATGTATTAGCATCCTATTAAGTTGATTGTTGGTTAAAATGCGGATTGAAACTGGTTTGGGGATGAACTGCACGAACAGACTGAAAGAAACCACTCACCCGGACGGGTGGATCATGAAACCCGGATGGGTCATAAAACCTACCCGTACGGGTATGGGGCCCCAGCCGGACGGGTAACATGCATCCAGCCCACAATCTTTTGTAGTTTTGTAGTCCTCTGAGTCACGGTCGTTTGGGCAGCTTGATCGCCTAAATCCGAGTTCGTATGAGGAAGTTATGGCCAAAACGGTGCAACATAGTCAAAACAGCAAAATGCTTCATTTTTTCATATTTCCTTCCTCAATCTTTAACCTTAATACATGAGACCAATTTCAAGCTAAATAAGTATCAAAAGTTTATGAAATCAACTAGAAACAAGTACAAAAATTGTATTTTGGAATATGATCTCGAGTCGTTACCAACGGGCTGTACATTTTTACAAACCTTGAACGGGAGATACAAACTTAAACATTTGGATATAATATAATCGGATACATATTGATACGGATAAATGTTAGACAATCAAATACTCATTAGAATCTCGCGTGTTTAGGACTCTAGGAGATTTCGGACTGCACATTCCTTGTCGGACATACTCATTGCTCGGATAGACTCAGGTGAGTCTCACGGCCCCATTTTCAATGATTACTGTTTTTTTTTTTAATTCGGGGGAGATGCAACACAACTTATTTTCGTGATCACTGTTATTCGGTTAGTTAATTTAGTATTAACTCAAGTTATCTGCATTGTTATTTAATTCGGTTATCATTGTCAGTCTTGATTTTCATTGTACGGTATATGCACGAGTGTTTTAATTCGGTAAAAGTCCTCAACAGTGTATGATTCATTAACTTAATAAGGCGCGATTACTAAAGGATAGTACTATCATGGGAGTGACCTCCCCGTCCGGGTTGCTAGCTACAACCAAGTTAAAAACGGGCACTTTAGTAATTGTCAAGGGTGTATCACCAAGACGGGAGGCAAAGATCGGGTTAGGCCTTGAATCATAGCTCAGTGCAATATCAGTGTCGGCCAATCATTGTTCGGTAACCTTAATGGTTAACTCATTGTTCGGGAACCTAATTGGTTCATCATTGTTCGGTTACATTACATATCAATGTTCGGTTTACATTGTTTACTCATTGTTTGGTTATAAAATCGTCGGATAATCATGTTGATCACATCAATGTTTATTTGAAAACCTGTGAGATTCACCAGCTTTATAGCTGACCCTTTTAGTGTTGCATTCTCAGGTACACAGCAACAGTAGGGTTGCTCAGTAAGGATGGCCCGCAGGATATGCTAGTTAGTATGAGTCGCATGCTTGCAAACAGAACGAAGATTTTCTTGCATTATATTTTGTTAATCGTTATGTATTAAAAATCATTTTCGCGAACTCATTTAACGATTTATTATTATGACTTAAAACCTTGTATTACTTTTGTAATGTAAAGTATTTTCGAAACGTCTCATTTAGAGTCGTTTGGTTGTACTTTGGTGCTTTGATTATTGATTAGTCACACCTAAATCGTCGCCTCCGCATACCATGAAATTGGGGGTGTGACAGAAGTCATCGAAACTTTTGATCTCCTTCTCCATAAATTTGCTGTGCAGCGTGCCCATCACCAGACTCAACATTTGAGTCGTCGGCAAACCTACAGAGACATTAATATATTATTTATGTAAATTGAATGAATTAACATTTAAAATCTGAAGTAATAGCAATATAAAGAGTTGTAATACTTTTGCCCATAAAGCGCATTAGCAAACCCATCCTAAGAATATGAAGATTATGAGTGAATTACATTACAATGGCTATAAATTCTATATTAGTAAAAAGTATGGAATAGCTTGGTAGGGGTTATATGGTTAAGAAAGCAAGGAATCAACAATTCAATGTTTGCTCTTTGGCATGTATATAGAGTTACTAGTATTTGTAAAAAGTTAGAGATGTTTTAAAAGTTGAGTAAATAAGCTTAACAAATCAACAATCATTGGATCTTATCATGGGTCAATTTTTTGTTTATTTGTTAAGTTTCATGTATCATTTTTCGTATAAAAACTTTGGAGTATCGAATTAATGTTGGTACGCTTAAGTATTAAACGAGGATTAACAAAAAACTAATGTGATCGTAGAAAGGGAGTGAATACAATTAGCACGTTTTTGACAAGTTTAACATAATATTATGTACTAAAGTTTATTGCGAAGACAAGAAAACTGTTAACCTTGCTCAAAGCTGATACGCTAGAAGACCATTGATCTATTCAAAACATACTTTATGTACCAATTAGTAGTTTGGCGACATCAAAATCAAACATATAGCTATTTCAATTACATGTAACTTTTAACTATTCAACAATCAAACATATAGCTAGAAGACCATTGATCTATTCAAAATGGTTTATCTAATCTCAGTTTTTACCAAAATAACCATCCTTTACTTTACACGTTTTCACGTTATCGAGTTGCGAGTAGATCTATTTCTAATCAACATGTGAATGTCGTATCCGAGAGGACAATTTCAAACACACAACACGATTCCAAGTTATAAATTTTACTAATGACACGGAAAAACGTTATCACCACTTGCAACACTTTTGAGTAATGCCTTCAAGTAGGTCACGATTGATGATAACTCATAGCGTTGTCATGGTTGGCTTACTTTCTAACTTAAAAACGTGTCACGTGTGTTTGATATTGCCTCGTTGGTTTCAAATATGTGACTTTTCGATTTGAAATGTATGTACAACCTGAAAAGGTGAAAGTAACACGATAACGTGTTACATAATGCAGGGTTATTTTAATTTTGATAAAACAAAAGTCATCGAGAGTAGTTAATTAGTTGTTCGCTTGTCCTTTTTTGACCTCACCACGAGCCATCACCACTACATCACTATAGTGGTGGTTGACGCAATCCGCTCATTTTGATTTTAATTTGATGACCGAAGTTTTTTCTTTTTCGTTTTTAATATATTGATAAAAATAAGTTGAGTCCATGTTTTAGTATCATTACTACCACGAGTCTACGAGTGTTTATAGAGTCAGTTAGTAATGATTCAGTCGTTGTTTACGATGGAGCAAGCGTCATGAATACAAGCATCAAACACTCTTTCACAAAATTATAGATTTCACAAACGGTATTCGTTTCTAGCGTATTTTTTTATAAGGCGAATAACAAAATTGAAAAGTTAGCGATGTGCAAGGCAGGAGGCACAAAAGTCAAATCGGAGGGACAAGAGTCGTAAGTCGTAACCATGGCATGCCCAAAGCCAGCTCATATCTTATCTTTCCCCTCGTGGTCCGAATCATTCCTACACATTTACACCCTCACATTTATTTTATTTTCATTTTATTTTCTTTTTTTATTTTTAGTTTTTTATTTTCTTATTTCTTAAATTCAAAATTCAAAATTCAAAAAATATACTCTATATTATACCATATACATACACAAACACACCGTCCTCTCATCTCATTTTCCTACTTGTTTCTACTATACATTCTTCTCGAACCTAGGGTTTTAAATTTTAAATCGCCGGTAACCGGAACTCGCTTTCCGCTACTTCCTTTTCGATCTATAACTAAAGGTTCGCTTCAATCATCTCCGATTTTGTGTTTATTATTTCATTCGAACTTTCTGATTTGTGGATCTGTTAAGGAACTATACTGTTTGATTATAATCGGAATCGGTTTTATGTTTTCAGTTATGATTAGTTGATGATCTGTACAGTTAGTTAGTTGTTTTGATTGTTTGATCTGATTTGAGCTTGTGCTGATTTTGATTTTTGATGTTTTTTGTTTTGATACGAAGGAGATAGATATGCTAAGTATTGATTTATACATTTTGTTGTTGAATTCAATCGATCTACTTTGATTAGTGTATTTTTGATGCTAGGAGGTCAACGATCTGTTTGAATTGCATGTACAATAAACTGTGTATACTGAAAAGTGTAAGATCTGCAGTGGATACTTACTTTGATGCGTTTGGACGATTTCTGTATTGTTTGGTTAATGTTTAGAATGCTGATAGCAGAATCGGTTAATTATGTAGTTGAAAATGTCAACTCGAGATTAATTAGTTGTTTTGATAAATGTGCCGGTGCTAGTTTGTTGTACATAAATTTTTTAATCTGAAGCTGAAAGCTTATGCAATATTATTAGACTGTCAAACTCTTTGTTGTTTTTTAAAATATTTATTTTTGATGTTTGTGTCACAGTTTTATAAACAATGGCCGATTCTGAAGATATTCAGCCCCTTGTTTGTGACAATGGAACTGGAATGGTGAAGGTTAGTAAGATTATTACATTATTGTTTTTTAGTTAGTAGACAAGCTTCTTTGATTTAATTATGTGATTGCCCTTTTGGAGATGTTTTCTAGTTAGTTATCTGCGCTGCCTGTGGTGTACTAACATTTGGGCTGTATGTTTATTTGATTGAATCTACAGGCCGGGTTTGCTGGTGATGATGCTCCTAGGGCAGTCTTTCCCAGTATTGTTGGTAGGCCACGTCACACTGGAGTTATGGTAGGTATGGGCCAGAAGGATGCTTATGTCGGAGATGAAGCTCAGTCCAAAAGAGGTATCCTGACTTTGAAGTATCCTATTGAGCATGGTATCGTCAGCAACTGGGACGACATGGAAAAGATTTGGCATCACACTTTCTATAATGAGCTTCGTGTTGCTCCTGAAGAGCACCCTGTGCTTCTTACTGAGGCCCCACTCAATCCCAAGGCAAACAGAGAGAAAATGACTCAAATCATGTTTGAGACATTTAATGTTCCTGCCATGTATGTCGCCATTCAGGCTGTGCTTTCCCTTTATGCAAGTGGTCGTACAACTGGTTAGTCTCTTTTTGCTCTTTTGGGTTCCAAGTATTATATGCGTTGCTTGCATTACTGATATCATATTACCATTTTGCAGGTATCGTGTTGGATTCTGGAGATGGTGTGTCACATACAGTCCCAATTTATGAAGGTTATGCACTTCCTCATGCTATCCTCCGTCTCGATCTTGCTGGGCGTGATCTCACAGATTCGCTTATGAAGATCCTTACTGAAAGAGGTTATATGTTCACGACCACCGCCGAGCGGGAAATTGTCCGTGACATGAAAGAAAAGCTTGCGTACGTTGCTCTTGACTACGAGCAAGAGCTTGAAACTGCAAAGAGTAGCTCATCAGTTGAAAAGAATTATGAATTGCCCGATGGACAAGTCATCACAATTGGAGCAGAGAGATTCCGTTGCCCGGAAGTTCTCTTCCAGCCATCTCTCATTGGAATGGAAGCTGCTGGTATTCACGAGACAACCTACAACTCGATAATGAAGTGTGATGTTGATATCAGGAAGGATCTTTATGGCAACATTGTGCTCAGTGGTGGGTCAACCATGTTCCCTGGTATTGCTGATCGTATGAGCAAGGAAATCACTGCTCTTGCCCCAAGCAGCATGAAGATCAAGGTGGTTGCACCCCCTGAAAGGAAATACAGTGTCTGGATCGGAGGATCAATTCTTGCATCTCTCAGTACCTTCCAACAGGTAAACCATCCTCTCTTATCTTCGTAGTTAGATTTATTGCTTCAGTTGAGGTGGCAACTTTAGGCAAGTTGGGTGGTTTGGGTCACTAGTCAAAATGGGTTAGGATCAATAAAGCGGGTAGTTTTGGTTCATGTCAAAATCGGCCTGCTTAATTGTGAACACCTTTTTGACTTTTCTCCCTAGTGTTGAAATATCTTATATAAATTTAGCGTGTCAAATATGATTACAGAATTTGTATTATTTAAACACTAATTTTGTCGCTGTCTACTTATTTGAGCTGTCTTGTATAAGCTAATTTGACCTGTTTGAGTAAGAGATGAAACTAAACTCATTCATAAGTAAATGGTTGAAATTGCCATATCTGCTGTAGATGATAGAATATTATAACTAACTTGCTTTGTTGTTTTGTGTGTGCAACAGATGTGGATATCCAAGGGAGAATATGACGAGTCTGGTCCATCTATCGTCCACAGGAAATGCTTTTAAGTTCGTAATTGCTGGTTTTGTTGGATTTTTCTATCTAGTATGTTTTTTCGGTTATGGTTTTGTTTTTGTTCTATATTCTTTATATATTTTTCGTGTTATGTTTCATATGAAGTAAGACAAGTTGACATGGATATATATGTGGAGTTGTTAACGAACAAGAGGATGAACAGTGTTCGTCGTCTGATTGTGCTGTATAACTCTAACATCTTGTCTCCATTTCTGCTGGGGATGTTTGTAGTTGAAGATTTGATTTGTGATATTTTATCCTAAAATTTTCAATTGTGATCATTTCATCATTTCAAAACTGATATATTTGTTGATCTGCTAGGAGCCTCTGAACGACTATTTGTTGATAAGTACATTTATTTACCAGCTTTATGTCTATGCTTTCGCTTGATCTTTTCTTCATGGAGTTAAATGAGTAACATCAGTTTAAGTTGCAAGTTGCAACACCCTTAAGCGCATTGTGAGTTGTCAGTTGTTTGGTAGGTGGTATGGTAATCTCGCAGTTTGAATAGATTATGGGTTTAGTTTTGACCTTTTTACGTTGCTGTTCATTGTGGTGTTGATGTTTCGATTTGTTGACGTTTTGACACGTGATTTGAAATGTTTAAGCTCTTCCATTTTGCAACCTTCGCCATAACTTTCCGTGGATTTTTGGATACATTGATTTTGGATGTTTGGATACATTGATTTTGTTTACCTGTAACCAAGCCAATCCTGGTTCGACTAATCGTGATTGACGAACTTTCATGGTGATGTTGAACTCATTTAAGGTCTAACTTTTATATATAACTATCTCTGCTCTATCTTACAAGTGCCAAAATATTATCTAATTGCAAAGAATAACCATAAAAATTATTAAACTCTCTATTTTACCTATATTTATTACACTTAATCATTAACTCCATAAAACCTAATAATTTTTAATCAAACTTTTTTTTTTTCTTTTTTTTTACGGAGGGATTAATAGTTTTCAATAGTCAAACTTATTTTATATATTAATGCTAACGACAGCCCTTAGGGCTGTCAATAAGACACATATAACGCATTTATTGAACAAGAAGTTTCCTTTATAATCAAAGATTTCAATTAATACATCACAAATAAAAGGAAAGTTTCAATTAATCTAATGTAAATCATAGCTGTATTAATTATAATTTTGAATAAATAAGGAAACTTTGAGTTTAATAAATGCGTTACATGTGTCTTATTGACAGCCCTAAGGGCCGTCGTTAGCATTTCCCTAAAAAAAACTAATATTCAATACACACACTTAATTAGAACAAGTCTAGAAACCTAGTCAAGAATCTTTAAAGAGATTAGAATACGAAAATTGATAACGACATGTATTAATGCCTTATTAAGACTTGCTTCTATTGCATGTAATTAGACCATAAAAAATCAAATTTCCCATGAATATTAATTGATCCTTGAATTTTGATCGAAAGTACAATCAATTATATATATGTCCAACTAGTTCAATGACCCGTGTATACACGGGTTAGATTATTTGCTATGTCTTATACCTTATATTAATATAAAATAATAATACATGTATAAATAAGTTTTATGTATTAAATTGTGTATTATAACGTCTTGCAGCTAAAATTCATTGATATCGAATAATCGAGTTTATTTTTAATGATAAGCTAACATTCATTTATATCAAAATATCAAATGATACTACTACATGTCCGATTCAATTTCATAACGGATTAGATACTGGTTTCAACTTTATCATTTTTTCTTTTCAATCTAAAAGAGAACATTTATACGAAAATTTAGTGTTATATTTTTTTTTTCTTTCATGTCACAGTAATTGTGATGGCAACCTCCAAAGTATTGTCATCAATGCACCAAACAAATATTCAACCAAGTGTCAAGCAGTAGAAGTGAATGTAACAATTTGAACTATAAAACATGACCTTCAATCTTGATTTTGTTAAATAACTTTACACTTTCATTTGTCTGCTGATAATGTAAACCATGTCAATCATCCAATACTCATTCTCACCATCTCTCCCTTTAGCTTGCCAAAATTTCATATTAGTATCATATAGCTATAGTTGTATAGACCCAATAATCGGGTGAATAAAAAAAATGATCTTAGCATGGAGTTGTCATACATTATTCTGATATTAGTTGATGACCATTCTTCTCTTTTTGCAGGTCATAAAAAAAAATGGTATCTCCCTTATATCTCTAAACCCAACCAAAAACACCCTGTACTTTAAAAAGACCAATACACATATTAGTTGATGACCATTCCTTATTAAATGATGACCATTCTTCTCTTTTTGCAGGTCATACATTGAGCTCCAAATCACCAAAAGAACTGCCCTATCCCTTATTAAAGCTACAAATACCCGATAAAAACATGCCAAGAGCGGTCACCTGCAAAAAGAGAACACATTATGAACAATTTTATATCTAAAACCGCTATACCAAGTCACAATGATTAACCCACATATAGATAAACTACTTTAAGAATCTGATATTACATGAACTATTCAACCACTTAATAATCCTTTTGAAGCAACAGATAGACACATAGTCCACGGTAGGAGTAGGAGAAAAAGCACAACCAAATCACTATAAACGGAATTGATAATTGTGAAAGCTGACTATTAGCTTTTTGATTTAATTTGTATTTTTCGTCTTTATAGTGTCAATCTTCATCACACAACATAAAAAGGATTCGATGGACAAAGAGGTTTTATCCAACTTTTTCCTATTTAAGCGATTTCCATTAAGCTAAGATTTTATTTTTCATTAGACCCGTTAGACATAAAACATAATCCGAACCAACCCATTCAAAACTAATGGGTCAAAAATACCAATCTCAAACTATTTATAGTTGAAGAACCAACCTTTACAACTCTAACTAAAGTAGTCAAAGTTCAATCTTGTATCAAGAAGCAATTTCTTATGAAAGCTGCAGCCTTGTGACAGATAAAAAGCCAGAGCAACGTTTCACAAGCACCAATCTAAAGACAGCATCCAATATCAGTCAGAGATCCCAAAATGAAATTGCCAGGAGACCAGCACTGAACTGCCTTTGAAGAAATTATGCTAAACCTCTTTGCAACTCCCAATATCAAGATTACTGGTATCTTAATCACCTATCTAATGATTGAAACAAATAAAAATATCAAATAGTAAAATATTGTTGTGATTGTTAAATGCATAATTACATGTAGAATCGTGAAATCTGAAAGTGCACCTAAACATGAGTCGGGAATCAAAAAAATAAAGTTCTACTACACCTATCAGTATATTCAATAACAATAACCACTGGGCTATTAATATAATCATGCTCCATATACGAAAGACAACATCATGCTAAACATCAAGTATGCTTCACATGATCATGCTACCTTATAATAAAATATTAATGCAAATTACAGAACAATACATCCAACTTTTACATATTGAATACTGAGTTTTCAGGTCTAGCCTTTTTATGCAAAAAAACATTATACAATAACAAAATATACAGCATCAACATAGCACACAACACCAACCCGCTCAGAAAAACAAACCCAAATCAAAAAACACAGCAAGACAAAACATATATCATGTAAAAATGCCACCTAGCTATAGTTCTTTTGACATTCAATAGAGTCAAATGGATCAACACAAAATATATAGACAACAAAATATATAGACTAAAAAATGAAAGAATATCACTACCTTCAATTAGTGACTTGTTACAATTTCCATCTTCATGTCTTTTAATTCCATCGCATAGTTAATCACCATTATAAACTACAACAAAGCATAATGTAAGCAAACGAAATCCAACAAAATAAAATTATAAACTTATCCATTTTACCACTTCTAATAAGATACTAAGATCCATACAGAAATGATACATTTGACTTGCAGCCTAAACTTTGCTTCCTCCAAGAATATAAAGGGCCTTGCAAATGCCATTTTTCTGATAGCCTATTACCTGTTCAAAACAATAACCTATATATCAGAAGGTTAGAAACATATGAGGCAAATATGGGATCGAAATCAACAGATATCATGTATCTAACATTCTAACCTGATTCGTTAACATTTGATCAAATATATAACAGTTCATCATAGACCTAGAACTGATCATTATTAGTGTCGACTTCGTATATATAAGACAACCAAATACGTAAAAGTTCATCTTAGAATAAAGTTGTAGTATCCCATTATTAACTAACATGAAAATGCATAAATCAAGCCTAAAAACAGCATAAAGTACATGAATCGGGCTCTAACAAAGAACAATTTCGTTAACCAAACCACACTAACTGACAGATGCAAAAGTAGGAAGCAAGTGTTGATGAATACCTATACAAAAAAATAATAAACAATATTTAATTTCACTGACCACAACACACACTACATATTGAACCATGGGAGGGCAGTGTTGGTTGGGATGAGTCCAAGCTTAATCTCGGGTGCAATGGTTCATGATGCACCCAACATGGCGAACCGTCCATTGATAACTTCTCCATAAGCTAGCCATTTGGGCTCAATGGATCCTCCAGTTCCTTCTGGGTCTGAAAGACCAAGTGGGTCAAATCGAAAGTCAAAGTTTCAGATAAAATAGAACCAATCACATATTATTTGACTACTAATAAAGTCCAAATCTTCATTCATCAGTGCTTACTACAAACTTTAATCTACTTCCATATTCTCATGTTAATCGTTAAGTTGAAAAAGCACTAATTAGCTTTTACTTAAAACCATATATTTCTTCGTTCCAATGAATCATAATCTTCAAAATCTGTAATTAGATAACTTATGAAGCAAGCACGAGCCTTTTTATCTGCTTAAAATAACATTTATAATAAAGTTCAATAAACTTTCCAAACTTTCGAGTCAATCTATAAGTTAAAGGCACTTAAATTTGATTTCAGTCACATTAAAAATTTCATTTGTTGGAATAATTCTCAAACTTCACAATACATGTCTGATTTATAAACACTAAACAGTAAAAACTTTGTTCAATTTCTAGTACTCATGCATGACAAAAGCTTAATATCTTCAAGATTATATGTATCTTTAAGTTGAAAATCGTTATAGCCATGACTTCTGAAGCCACACTAATTTTGTTGAAATGAAACAGTAACCAACAATTTAGTATATCATGAAAATTACCTCCCATCCAGGTAAGAAAGTGACTGCTTGGATGCAAACCAGAAGCAATATTCTTCCACTGTCACCATGAGATATTTGACGACTTCTCCCTGGCAGTGAACTAACCAAATGCACAAGCTTGATTCTCCTTAAATAGGTTTTGGAACCCATGGCCATCAAATCCAGAACTAAAACCTTCAAAAAATAGATAAACAAAAATATCAATTGGTATAATAATTAAGTGATATAAACCAAGACATGAAAAACTCGAATACTTTGATTGAAAGAACAAAGACAAAAATACCATTTTAATTCGTCTTCCTCAACATCAAAGATGGTAACAAACCGTCTTCATCTTTGTGCCTATGTACCTGTTGATATTCTGATATATAACAAAAGGGGATTGGAACTTACGTGGTTATGAGCAATGTAAATAAGGGGAGTCCCAGAAGAATCAGCGAGTATACGGTGGTGCGACTGTGATCGGTCAACGGAAAAGACTAAATTTCCAACAGAATCAGTTAATTTCAGACCACCAGCTGCCACCACCTTCTTCTTCTTCTTCTTCTTCTTGTTCTTATTTTTAGATAAGAAGAGATCAATTAGGATACCATCGAAGTTCGGTTTATATTCAGATCCTTCTAAACAACAATCCTCCCCTCCTCCTCGTCCATATAATTATTAATTATTATTATATTATATCAACAAATTATCAAAATCATATCATCAGAAAGTACAAAAGAGATGTTGAATTTATTTTCATTATTGATTTCGATCGCTTGGATTTTAATCAAGTTGCATTGATGAGGTAATTATTTATTGAATATTGATTTTTATCACTTTCTAGTTGAATCTGAAACAATTAAAAAAAATGATCTTGAAGAAATTTAGAGAAGTTAGAGAAATACCTTGGTGTAGAAGATGACTGAGAAATTTGTGTAGAAGATTACTGAGAAAGAAGATGAGTTTTTAATGAATTGATTTTAATTTGGGCGGTGTAATTGCAGAGAAACCAAGGCAGGCGTGATGTAGCTGCATTAATAATCAGAACAAATGAAATTTGAATTCTTGATTTGTGAGAATTTAATCAGATAAAAAAAAGCGCGCAGAACCACACAAGCACACCTCAAATTAATTTTCAGATTTATTATAAAAATTCAAAAATAGGAGAAAATTCGTTGCACCATATTGTGCCACATCATCATTGAGACAGCCTTAGAATGGGACAAATCAGCTATATGACATCAGCACCAACTCCCTTTTATTAGATAGGAAAGATAGTATTAATCATAGCACTTAACAAACCCCTAAAAAAATTATTATTTATTCAAAATTATATACTCCGTAGAAACCCCAATGGCGGCAATTAAGTCAAACTTTAAAAGTTTGAGCTCCGCTCAAGATATATTTTGAGTTTTACTTTTAAGTTTAATAAAGGCTTACCTCGATTGTGGGGGAAGGGGTGGGGGGGTTGGGGGGGGGGGGGGGGGGGGGGGGGGGTTGGTTTAAAATAACCATAGTCCCTAAGAAGCGATCACTTGTCTTACATTTGACATATCTATCTATGTAAACAGTCTTTGTCATTTATAACGGTCCTTAAATATGAATAGATTGTTAATAATCATGGACTGCACCGGTACATATTTATTGGCGTATGCTGATCACATGTTATGTTTTTCTATAATAAAGATTAAACACTAGAGTAGTGATGATGGAAGTATGAAAGATCGAGAACTTAATAGGTTAGTCGTTAGTAGCGAGGGGTGTTTGGGATTGCTTATTTTAGGTGCTTATTGCTTAATTTTACAGCACATAAGCAAAAACAAACACTATTATGAAGAATGCTTATCCGCTTATTTCTTAAGGAATAAGCACTTTAAAATAAGTGTATGGACACATACTTATATTTTAAGCAGATAAACGATTACAAATAAGCAATCCCAAACACCCTCTAAATAGTAATCTTAGTTACGGTGTTTATGGAAGATCGAGAAATTATATTTAAGAGTAATGATATTTACGCATAATTATATAGATCTAAACTTAAACCTAATTCACTTATTAGCTGATATATTTTCTGGTTATTTATCTTATTATTTATTGATTATGTCGTATGTTGTGTGTCACAATCTTCTTATTAGGTCCGATATAAGGCTATATTTTAGTTAGATCAAAATAAATGAACCAAGAAAAGTAGAAAACTATAACTATATAACGCTTTATATTTCTGTCTTTTTTTCTTCTTCCAAATTCGTGGGCCAAAAGATGACATTTAACCATTTCAGTATTTCACTGGGCAATGGATTGGGCCATATATAACGATTCGTGTAACAGTTTTATCTTAAAGAGGAATTTGAGTTTATGATAGTTTTCTTAGTTTGAAACCGTTGATTTCGGCAAATTCGAAATGTTTCTAATCCTACTAATAAAACCTAATAAAAAAACTCGATCTTAATAAAAATTCATAATGTTTCAAAGTGCTTCTAAGTTCTAATCTTATTGGTATGTAGGTTCACTCATGAGGTTCTGTCTTCTAATCTCGTAGGTGATAATCATACATTATACTATATATGTGAGTTATAGTGTAAACTTATTTTAACAACATTATATTATACAATCGCTTGATTCGAGTAACACGAAGGATATATATATATATATATATATATATATATATATATATATATATATATATATATATATATATATATATATATATATCTATATTCTATATAATATACTAAAGGGGAGTTGCTTAAGAATCTGTACAAGCTCCCCTTCCCTAATCATGCCACGTGTCCCACTCCCCTTCCCTAATCATGCCACGTGTCCCATCCAAAAAAATATCAATTTTAAATCATGGGTATTATTTTTTAATCAGGGGTATTTTTTAAAACCCGTGTAAACACGGGTCCCTATACTAGTATATACTCCCTCCGTCCCAATTTTATTGTCACCAGACAAAAAGACACGCAGTTTAAGAAAATATAACTATCTCTCTCTTACTTTTTGATAAAATGACAGTTTTACCCTCTACTTTTTACCTATTTTTTTGTCTTATATATATACACTAGGGGTAAAAAAGAACTTTATTTCCTTAAACTTTCTATTTATGGAAGTGGACAATTAATTTGGTACACCCCAAAATGGAAATAATGGACAATAGAAATGGGACGGAGGGAGTATATATATATATATATATATATTAGCTAGTACTACCTCCGTCCCAAAATTATAGTCCATCTTTCCTTTTTGGGACGTCCCAAAATAATTGTCCACTTCACATTTCAACCAATAAGAAGAGAGTTTAGTGGGTGCAGATTCTATTTGAGTGGTTGAAAACTGTTGTGGTCCCACTTTTATTAAACTGTGTGCTTTTTGTTGGTGGACAATAATTTTGGAACGGAAGGAGTAATAATTAAACGAATAAATGATAGTATACAACTAGTTATAATGCTAGCTAGTAATAATTAAACGAATAAATGATAGTATACAACTAGTTATAATGCTAGCTAGTAATAATTAAACGAATAAATGATAGTATACAACTAGTTATAATTAAATTAATGCTCATAAAAAGCATACTTGTTGATACTTTGGTTATATATATGGGAAATGCTATTGACAGCCCTTAGGCTGTCAATAACATACATCCATTGCATTAATTAAAGTTGAAACTTTCCTTATTCATTCAAGATTATATATAATTTAATTTATGTTTGCATTTGATTCACTGAAACTTTCCATTTATTTGTGATGTATTAAATGAGATATTTGATTAAATAGGAAACTTTAACTTTAATTAATGCATTGGATGTATCTTATTGACAGCCCTAAGGGCTGTCAATAGCATTTCCCTATATATATATATAGGATAGGAAGATAAAGCCAAAATTTTATAGATGGATACACATGGTCCTTGGTTAGTTGGTCACATTTACTGACAATGATGAGGCATATTGATTAAATATCTTGTTTAATTTTTAATTATGTTAGATATTGGGCACTTAGTTTTATGATGTATCTTAACTCTAAAGCATGCATGTAATAATAATAATCAAAGTAACTTAAGAAACGTATCCCAAGATGAAAGGGATATTCGCTACTACTAAGGTTATGCCTAGTTTGTTACAAAGGTATCTAACAATTAAAGCAGAAATATCATCATTTCTGTTTTTAGTTGTCCCAATATAAATGTCCATTTTATATATAAACCAATCAAAAAAGGTTTTAGTGAGTTGCTATGATATTTTTGATTGATGAAGATTGTAGTTAGTGAAGAAACTAATTAAAACTTTTTGTGCCTAGTCAAAATGGACACTTTGACTGGAACGAAGGGAGTATAATAATACGGAGTATTAACTTAATAAAATGACTGAATCATTAACGCACTTGGTGCATATCAAGACACTAAAGACTTGTGTCTTGACTATCACATCTGTGCCATACTTGAAATCTCATTTTCATTGTGTATGGAGATGTCATTACTATAAATAATATCTTCGTTTTATATTAAGAAGAGAAAAAGGTAGAAAAAAATAATAATATGAAAGAGAGACGTCCATTCACACAGGACAAGTTGGTCGGGACGCGACCGTGTCTATGGAGACAATGCGTCCTGGGCTCAAGGACGGAGGGGAAAAGGCTCGATGGTGAGTGCTCGTACAACCAAAAAACGTCAAAAGAAGGAAATGAAAAACGTAATTTTTAGAAAGTATTGATGATGTACAAATAGTTTTTAGTGATGTATGAATGAATTTCGTGTTTTCAAGTAGTTAAGCTCCATAATTCATATGTATAAATTTCAGATGGGGTACTAATAAATACCTATAATATATACAGTTTTAGCTACGTTTACATTTATATGATTTTTGTGGTAAAATGTTGATAATCGGCAACCTAGACCAGCTCACAATCGGTTGCATATTCATAATGTGAGATGCATACATAACTCGCTCTGTAGTTGTGACTATTGCATGCCAAAGCTTGAACCCCTAACCTTAAACTTTTTGTGACAAATATATCTCCACCCATTACTTACGCGACATTGGCAATATATATGATTTTAAAGGTAGATTAGAAAATCGCCTAAGGCCAATTACAAATATTTTCCCCTAACTTGTCTTACATATAAATATTTGAATTAGTAGGTGAAAAAGATCTTTTAAATCGTAGAATCTCTAATTTTAACATCACGCGTACCCAAGGGATTTTATATATGTGGGGAATCAGAAATATGATTATTAAAATACAATAATCTTTCAGTGGTAATATATTTTTTTACGAGTGTTTGTTTATTTTATTGAATATATATATGGTTGTTTGATAGATTTCTCCATTAATAAGATGTTAAATTACAAGAAAAAGTATCATATAGTGAAATCTTTATTAATGACACTTATAAAAAGAGTTGTCAAAGGTTATGTATTACCAACACTTACATTTTTTAAGTGTTAATAACCTTTGCCCACTCTTTTTTATAAGTGTCACTAATTAATGTGTCACTATATGGTACTTTTCTTGTAAACGTAAGACTTTAAATCAAATAATAAGTGGGACATAAAGAATTATTCATTCTAAATATGTGAGTCAATTTTCTTTATCCTAGAAGTTGTCGAATATGATAGAAACAAGGATAGTGAATACCCGCGCTTCGCTGCGGGATTAGATTGGTACAATACAGGTATCTAGATGGTAAAAGATTATAGTGTTACCTATTGAATCAATATATTTATCAACCACAATTATTACATATATTATTATAAAGTTCCTATAAATAACAAATAAATATTCACTTCGTACAAAAAAATGCCCCAAATGAATAGTACAAAATGAAATTAAAAAATATATATATTTTAGTACAAAACGATATTAAATAGATATTTAAAAAAACTAAATGGCGAAAACGTCTAAAAAAGAAAAGCTATCTTTTTTTAAATTGAGGAAGAAGAAGTTGACTGTTTTCAAAAAACATAAATATTTATCAAAATCTGTAGTAAAAGAATATTTTTTTTAAGTTTTATGTGTTAAAAGATAATTTTACTTTTTCCTTTTATTAGAATGAATAATATTTTTCATAATAAAAATTAGTCTGATATGTTGTGAACAAATTTCAAAAGTTTTTATGGAACTTTTTTTTCATTACATGTGTCTCAGTTTAAATAATGTCTCATTAGAAATTTTGTTAGATTTAATAAAAGTCTGATGGGCAATAATTTTCATATGTGTATATGAAAAAAAAATATTAACATAAGAACTATTATTTCTTAAACCTATAAAATTAAAAACCAGCTACATTAATTTCCAAAGGGCTAACGTTTATATATAGTGTATAAACCTTGTAGCCACAACTTAATAATCTTCAAACCATGTTATGTGTGTAATTTTTTATGTCTTCCTTTTTTTATGAAAAAAAAATGTACCGAAAAAATTAATCTAAATTTATTGTTTTTACAAAAATCACACATATAGGTATTTATTTGATAAAAACTTAAAAAACAAAAGCTTATCTCATGATATCTATTTTTGAATGACTGGCACCTCAAGTTTCAACAGGTGACTCATAAGTTTAAACTAACCATGGTTAAGTCCACAAAATGATGATGCTTCATTTAGTAGTTCACACTTCACAGCTAAATTATGTTTTTCATAAAAAAATTTATATCAAAATTTTAGAAATGTATGCTCTTTAATATGAGATTTTTTTTAAAAAAAAATATACGTGCACATCATAACAAATTTAGTGTGTGTCATAGTATTACATATAAAAGACTGTGATACACAACTTTAATTTGTGTATCATATATTTTTAACTTTTTTTAATCGATCTAATATTAAAGAGAATGAAATTCTGTTAATTTTGACATTATTTTTTTTTTTAGGCAAATGGCCCAAAAAGATAACCAATTTGTCAAAATTTGCCAATAAAGGGAATATGAGTTTTGTTGATGCCCAAAAAGGAGTGACATTTTAAATTCGATATACAAAAAGGATTGAAGTTGTCAAAAAAGTTCAATTAAAAGTACAATTAATTTTACATTTTTTTTCGTTCAATTTTTCATCGATTTTAGCTAATGCGAGGCTTAAATATCGAATATTAAATTAATATGTGACATTTTTTTACCTAGAAAATAAAGGATATAAACACTAATGTAACTTTTTAAAAGTTTAAACTCAAATTTCATTTTTAGTGTTAAATCCTTTTAGGGCACGATTTTAAAAAGTTTAATCCTTTTAGGGCACGATTTAAAAGAGTTTAATCATTTTTTGACACTTTTTAAAAATGAAACTGTAATTTTATCCTTAATTGGACTTTTTTGACAACTTCAATCCTTTTTGGGCATTGAATTTAAAATATCACTCCTTTTTGGACATCAACAAAACTCATATTCCCTTTATTGGCAAATTTTGACAAATTGGTTATCTTTTTGGACCATTTGCCCTTCTTCTTTTTTTTTTGCCAAAAATATACATATTTTAAAAATGTTTACAACTGTAACACCCAGTTTACGGGTCTAGTAGTATTAGATATTTTCTGACTGCAAATGATTATTTAAATGTATCATAAAGTAATTTTGTTGTGCTAGTTGAAAATAAATGGGTAAAAGAGTCAAATAATTTATTGTGACTAATAAATTATTGATTGTTTTAATTTAATTTAGTTGACGGTAAAATAAAATAATATTTCCCCGTAAATGGTTTTTAAGTTCCAGACAATGAAAAGTACGGGGAATGAAATTTAAGCACTTCCAGTATACTACTAAATATTGAGTCGGTTGATTAATTCTTATTCATATATACATACGTACGTATCATATCATACATACATACATGATGAACCCTAAATTCAAGAAGAAATCATCATATTGGAGTTGCATAATTCGAATTCAAGCTTCAAGAGAATAGATTATCATCTCCTAATCCTTCTAATCATCTTGTAAGTCTCTATCTCTTGAATTATATAAACCCTAGAAATTGGGGTTTTGGTGTTCTTGATTGAAATCCGAAATTAGGGTTTCAAATAGTTGAATTGATATGAGTTAAGCTTTAATAACATGTATTAATCATTCCATCATCATCATAAACATGTTATAAGTATTGATTCTTGATTTTCATGTAAACCTAGAAATGGGTTTTGAGCACTTGATGGAATTAGGATGATTTATATGGAATTAAAGCTTGTAGTTATGAGTAGAATTGTTAGTTAGTGCTTAAATTGTGATTATAATCTAAGCCCTAACTTGAAATTGTAGAATTTGATTAAATGTTCATAAAGTGTTCTTGGAAAATTGATGATTGTGATGAATTGATGGGTTATTTGAGGAACTTGATATTAGTTGTGATTAAGAACACTTAATTAATAATCAAAGGGGTAAAGTTAGCACTTATGTGGATAAGAGTTTATGAAACCTTGTGTTGGGGTTTTGAATGAATTAATGATATTTGATGATAATAACATTGTTGAAGGTGTAACCATGTTAATTGTGATGGTAAAAGTTGATTAAATGAGGTTGTGAATTAATGAGCATAAACTTGATAAGTAATTGTGAATTATGTTGTTAAGATGTTAATTGTAATATTGGAATAATGTTGTACATATTTTGAGACAAGTAACTAACTTGTATCATTCTACTGTATTGTCAGATGTGCAGAAGGCTCAGTGATATTAGACTACTGAGTGGATGCCTGAGGTGGTCGGTGAGTGGATCTCTAATCCTCAGTATAACTTGGTTGTAACGAGTTTGGTTACAACAAGTAACATATTATTACTATTGTAGTTGCCATGATGATTATTATAATTAGTAATAATATGGTTGATATAATAACGTTGACCTGATGAATATGTGATTTGTTGATTATGTGATCACTGGACTTGTTGTTGGCCTTCGGGCATCAGTTGTTAATGAGGTCAACGAGTTGTTGTTGAACTGTTGGTTGGGCTAGTCGGTTATTCAAGGTTTAACACACCTCCTGTGTTAGTTGAGAATAACCACTAGCTATCGGTCTCGTCCGTTATGGCCATACGGATATGGTTGGGTAAGTGTTCTTGTGGAATCCCCGGGTATTATGATATCGCAAGAGCCACCGATGCCTCATTATTAAGTCCTAGTTGTGAAATAGTTGCTTTGTTGAACAGTTGCCTGTTGCTTTGCTAAATAGTGATATTGTGTAATTGTTGGTTTAGTGTTAATTGTTGTATGCAAAGTTGTTGAGCTAAGTTAGACTGTTGATTAGTTATCTGCTCACTTAGCGTTATGCTAATCCCCCACATTAACACTTCTTGCAGGTTAAGCATTATTATTGGGTGGGCAAGAAGTTGGACTGGATGGAATATTTGACGTGGCGTGACTCTGATATTGATTTGTTTAAATCAATGTTTTATCTTGTTTTATATAACACCTCTATTGATAAATTATGTTTTGAAAAGGTGGAATTTTATATTTTGAAAAAAAATAAGGTAAATTATTACTAGCTATTTGGACTTACGCTTCCGAATTACTATATTTAAATGATTATAAATGAGGGGTGTTATAAGTTGGTATCAGAGCATAGGTTTGGGCGAATTGGACATTGCAAAGTGTTCAATCCCAAATCTATGGTAGTGTCAAGTCAAACATTCCTGGGAGTGCGGGATTAATAGTTGCATGAGAAATTAGTTGTTGAAAAAGTACTAACCTATAACATGTTGCAAAAGTGTTGTTTTGTTGCAGAGACGGAGGAATGTGAGAAACCGAAGGGTATTCTCAATGATTCCTCAATACTTGTGGGCCTAGATATATCAGGTATTTTCTAATAAGCTTGGTGTATTTAATAAGCTTGAATTGTTTGATTTGCCATGATATGATTATTAGTAGAGTAAATTGGATCAAACTGCTATGATTTCTCAGTGATGAATCCTTGATAATAGTTGCTTGTAAATCTGATGAGGAGATACTAAATGAGAGGTTTAACATCATAAAAAGGTGTAGTATATTGTTGAATTGAGTATACACATTATTGAATAAGTTGTAATAGTGCTATTATGTGAATTTGGTGTTTCGAGGTTATAATGTGACACCGATGGTGGAAGTAAAGTTGTTTGACTTGGTAAAGTCAAAGAAGTGTATAATGGGTGTTAAATTAGTGAACATATTGGTTGAAACCCAAATGGGTTGTTAAAGTGCCCAAATGGGTCACTTGATGGTTAAAAGGTTAAAGTGAGTAGTGGTTTGATTAAAAAGAATGTTAAAGTGGCTTTAAGTCATAAAGATAGTAGTAAAAGGTGATGAAAATGATTTGGGTAGTCAATGTGATTATTTTCTTAAAAGCGTCCATTTGGACCCCTAAACGGGTCAACGTGTCAAAACAAGGTAGAATGAATGTTTGTAGGTGACGAATATGCCCACACGTCACTAATGTATATAGAAACATGTTGGTAAAAGGTGGAAGTCAGAAACCAAGTCGTTTGAAATATAGCGTGTCAACCAAAATGGTCGAATATGGTCAAAAATGAGTCGTACGTCCATTTTATCGTAAAACGTGTAAATTGGAAAAGTGTAAAAAGGGAAAGTTTCATTTTGGCATAGTGGACGTGCCTGCAAAATTTTAGAGTCTAACTCTAAACGAGTAAAAAGTTATACGCGATTGAAATTGGCTAAAAATATGAATTTTACTGAAACTCAGATTTCTACTTGGGAACGCGATCCCAACAATCTTTCTGGATCGCGTTCGTATGTGTTATTTTGTCACAGAATTTTTATGCTTGGGAACGCGATCCCAGCCATTTTCCAGGATCGCGTTTGTGTGTGTATTTCGGGTTAAGATGCGTTTTCTCTTGGGAACGCGATCCCGCTCACTTCTCCGGATCGCGTTTGTATGCTTAATTTGGTTACAGAACATTTTTAACTGAGGAACGCGATCCTGACCCGTTTTCCCGGATCGCGTTAGTTAGTTAAAAAAAAAAAAAAAATTCTTGCGACGTTCGACGTAATACTTGACGTAGAAAATTTTTTTGGAAATTTCGGTGTCCGATTAAGACGAAATTTACAGGGTCACTCGGAAACGGCTCAACGGTCAAAGCTCATCGCTTCGCCCTGTCAGTTTTCGGCACTTCGGGGTCTTTTGGGGCCCGAAAATCGCATTTTATTGTTTTTCGGACCTTATTTTGAACCTTTAGCTTACGTTTTGTATTGGGCTTTTGTTTCATTGAGCCCAGAGATCATTCCTGTGACTATATGTAATATTAAAAGTTGTTTTAAAAGGTTCACACCTTTTATGGTGTATGAGTTAGTTGTAGGTAGTTTATTTAACTGCAGAATATACCAGTAAATGGTATTGTTGATTGCTACTAGCAAGAATTAGTAAACATTGATTAGCTAATCATATGAACTATATTATGTGGACAAATTGAAATGAGATGAAGTAATTGAATTACTTAGAGTATGATAAAATGTTGAATTAAGCGTTTTAAGAAATTACGAAATAAGCATAGGAGCTTATATTGATGTAATAGTTGAGCATGAAATACTCAATTGAGATTTGATTAAAGGTACATAGATTGATGATTATGTGTTGAATATCACATATATTATTGATGAATTGTTTAGTACTAAATGTACTATAAGTATTAAGCTATATAAATAATACTTGATATTGAATCGGGTAATAAAGAAGTTGACTGATGTATTGTGTCAGACATTGGTGTTGTATGCTTGTATTGTTAATATCTACATGATGATATGAGTAGTTTACCTTTAAAGTGATAAGTTGAGAATAGTAACGAGTTAATACATAGTTGTATACCTGTTGCACGATGTTGCTATATATGTGTAAACTGTTGATATCAGTGTTATGATATATGGTAGAGTAAAGTAATAACTTTGAAAATGAATGGTATGAAGTGACCTGAGAATAAAGTGTGACTGACATAATATGACGACGTCTGGCCAACGTATTTATATTATGCCATTTCACATGGAATTGTTGAGGTTACTAAGTACCAGAAAAAGTTAAGTGGTTGTAAATTAACAGGTAGGATATGTTGACTTGCAGTTGGGTGATAGTCAATGATTGACTAAAAGAAAAGAATAATAGACTGTTAATCTGTTGTTGCTAATGTTGTATTGAACAAGTGATGTGTATAGGTGATGCATTGCCAATAGTATGAATTAAAAGATGATTTAAGCAAAGTAGAGGTCAGTTGACTTTGAATTATTTGGTTGTTAATAATGTTGAATAGATGATTAATGACTACACCTTGTGATGTTAAAATACCATTGATGATGATGCATGGTATTAACAGGTGTTGTCTTAGCATCCAAATTGGTGTAATAGGATGCTAGTTGATTATATAATAGTAGTTTTAACCATAAGAATTGACCTCTACATACTGCTTATTGTTTATTCTATATGTGATTATGATTATATGAATTGTGATTCTTTTCGAATAAGAGTTTCATATAATCAAGTTGTATTTATAATTACAAGTTGTAAAGTTGTAATTAGCTAGTTGCGAAAGTGAAAATTTCTAGCAAGTTGTTAGCTAAAGAAATATATGGTTATTAGCTAAATTGCTAGTTGTGAATATAATTGAACTTTTGTTGTTAAGGTGCATATGGTGGTATTCACTACCACTTGTTGTAATTGTTGTAAAGTTGAGACGTTCACAGGGATATGTGTTACATTGAGTACTAGTGATTACGTGTTTAAATTGTTTACATGATTAAGTATGACTGATCAAGTAAATGGTCATTTGAACTTATTAGAGACAGGATGTAGGAGTAATGCTTGTACATTGGAGTATATAGAAAACATGTGCATGTGGATATGTGCATAAAGAAGAATTGAAATTGTGTACATATACTATGAGTTGTCCTTGTTGCTGGATAGTGTAATTTGTGATAACAAAATTAAGACACATTATATGTGTTTGAGTGATTTTAATTGAAATACACCCTGGTGGTGTGTGAGTTGATAAATAATACATATTTGGGTAAATAGATTGGAATGTATACACATTGACGTTATGTAATTAGGGGTATGCATGACGGTTGTATATATATATATATATAAGTTATTTTAACTCGTACTCCTCTCGTGTGCATGTAATAATGAGTAAATATGTGATCAGAAGTGTGTGGGAGCTAAGGTATTAGTGAATTGAAATGAGAGTGAGTAAGAGATCTTATTTCAATAAATTGATTAGGTGTGATCAGATTTCGAGGACGAAATCTCTTTAAGGAGGGGAGAGTTGTAACACCCAGTTTACGGGTCTATTAGTATTAGATATTTTCTGACTGCAAATGATTATTTAAATGTATCAGAAAGTAATTTTGTTGTGCTAGTTGAAAATAAATGGGTAAAAGAGTCAAATAATTTATTGTGACTAATAAATTATTGATTGTTTTAATTTAATTTAGTTGACGGTAAAATAAAATAATATTTCCCCGTAAATGGTTTTTAAGTTCCAGACAATGAAAAGTACGGGGAATGAAATTTAAGCACTTCCAGTATACTACTAAATATTGAGTCGGTTGATTAATTCTTATTCATATATACATACGTACGTATCATATCATACATACATACATGATGAACCCTAAATTCAAGAAGAAATCATCATATTGGAGTTGCATAATTCGAATTCAAGCTTCAAGAGAATAGATTATCATCTCCTAATCCTTCTAATCATCTTGTAAGTCTCTATCTCTTGAATTATATAAACCCTAGAAATTGGGGTTTTGGTGTTCTTGATTGAAATCCGAAATTAGGGTTTCAAATAGTTGAATTGATATGAGTTAAGCTTTAATAACATGTATTAATCATTCCATCATCATCATAAACATGTTATAAGTATTGATTCTTGATTTTCATGTAAACCTAGAAATGGGTTTTGAGCACTTGATGGAATTAGGATGATTTATATGGAATTAAAGCTTGTAGTTATGAGTAGAATTGTTAGTTAGTGCTTAAATTGTGATTATAATCTAAGCCCTAACTTGAAATTGTAGAATTTGATTAAATGTTCATAAAGTGTTCTTGGAAAATTGATGATTGTGATGAATTGATGGGTTATTTGAGGAACTTGATATTAGTTGTGATTAAGAACACTTAATTAATAATCAAAGGGGTAAAGTTAGCACTTATGTGGATAAGAGTTTATGAAACCTTGTGTTGGGGTTTTGAATGAATTAATGATATTTGATGATAATAACATTGTTGAAGGTGTAACCATGTTAATTGTGATGGTAAAAGTTGATTAAATGAGGTTGTGAATTAATGAGCATAAACTTGATAAGTAATTGTGAATTATGTTGTTAAGATGTTAATTGTAATATTGGAATAATGTTGTACATATTTTGAGACAAGTAACTAACTTGTATCATTCTACTGTATTGTCAGATGTGCAGAAGGCTCAGTGATATTAGACTACTGAGTGGATGCCTGAGGTGGTCGGTGAGTGGATCTCTAATCCTCAGTATAACTTGGTTGTAACGAGTTTGGTTACAACAAGTAACATATTATTACTATTGTAGTTGCCATGATGATTATTATAATTAGTAATAATATGGTTGATATAATAATGTTGACCTGATGAATATGTGATTTGTTGATTATGTGATCACTGGACTTGTTGTTGGCCTTCGGGCATCAGTTGTTAATGAGGTCAACGAGTTGTTGTTGAACTGTTGGTTGGGCTAGTCGGTTATTCAAGGTTTAACACACCTCCTGTGTTAGTTGAGAATAACCACTAGCTATCGGTCTCGTCCGTTATGGCCATACGGATATGGTTGGGTAAGTGTTCTTGTGGAATCCCCGGGTATTATGATATCGCAAGAGCCACCGATGCCTCATTATTAAGTCCTAGTTGTGAAATAGTTGCTTTGTTGAACAGTTGCCTGTTGCTTTGCTAAATAGTGATATTGTGTAATTGTTGGTTTAGTGTTAATTGTTGTATGCAAAGTTGTTGAGCTAAGTTAGACTGTTGATTAGTTATCTGCTCACTTAGCGTTATGCTAATCCCCCACATTAACACTTCTTGCAGGTTAAGCATTATTATTGGGTGGGCAAGAAGTTGGACTGGATGGAATATTTGACGTGGCGTGACTCTGATATTGATTTGTTTAAATCAATGTTTTATCTTGTTTTATATAACACCTCTATTGATAAATTATGTTTTGAAAAGGTGGAATTTTATATTTTGAAAAAAAATAAGGTAAATTATTACTAGCTATTTGGACTTACGCTTCCGAATTACTATATTTAAATGATTATAAATGAGGGGTGTTATAACAACTATGTTTTATTTCAATTTTAAACCTAACCCAACTACAACTCAAGGTTATTATTTAACTTGATTAATTATCTATTTACGTTTAATTTAATTTTCATCAATGCATTGATTAATATAAAAGGATGGAAAACAAAATGTACACAACTATGTTTTATTTCAATTTTCCTTTGCATTGAAATATATACCCATACACGTGTAAAATTACAAACCACGTGCTGAACATCCTCTTCCTTGTCTCTTGTAAAAAATATTTCATTTAGTTAACCATGGTTGCAAATTGCAACCTACGGAGTATAACCGTACATGGTTTAGTTTTTTCCATTGAGTGACTTTAACTTTTCACCTACTCCCACACAATCCCACACCACCACCGATTCCATTACTTGTTCTATCTTAAAGTTCTCTCTAATCTCCCATCTCATGGCTTGAGTTCCAAATTAGCCATTTCTACTTTTATATAAAAATACTGAAATCACTCAAAGAAATCGTCAGTAGATACATTTAATCCAGCATTTTGAAGAAAACGTTTCAGAAAATCCGTCGCACACGCGCCACCGTGTACCTCCGCTATCCTATAACATTCGCACCAAGGAAGAAACACATCAACAAAATCAGGGTAACGGCTCTCCGGTTTGAATCTCAGATCTACTGTGATCTCCGGCGAATAATTTACAGCCAGCTACGAACATCCCCACCGTCGCTAATCACCACCCCCACCACTATCATCTAAAACCTCACCACTAATAACATCCGAACCACCATTGACCATCAAACCTCCAGCGCCGCTAACCAACCAAAACACCACCAACACCGTTTGTTTAAGATCTATCATCGTTATCATCAGATCTCTTCACCAGCTGACCTCGTTTTTTGGATTAACATATATCTATCGATCTGCAAAGGTTGTTAAGCCATCTCCGTAAAAAAAAAAACCAAAAAAGAAAGAAAGAAAGAAAATTACAAAAATACCCCTTGTGAACAGTAGAAAACGACATGGGGTAAAACACAAAACGGCACCGACTACTATGGCTAATAGTATATTTAGTAATATAGTTAGAGCGCATATATGCCATTGATAAATCTTAAATATCAAATTTGCCCAACTAAATTTTGAAATATCATATGTGCCATTCTTAAACTCAAAATATATCATATATGCCTGTACATATAATTTTATTATATTAAAATCATTAAAAGGGTTAATAATTATTAATAAATATCATTCTAAGTATAATATTTTAGAGAAAGCAAAACTTTTATTAATATACCAAACCCATATACAAATTCACATATATACATACAGATATGACCTCAACCCACTACCACATATTCATGAATTATCAAAACCTATATACATGAGACTATAACAGAAAGCTAGCACCAATACTCATAAACCTTGGGAACACATTTAGCTAGACACACAGACACACAATCACGATATTACTATCCATCCGAAACCATACAGGACCAGTCACCAAAATGCGTAAACTACACACATTCACTTTTCCATTACCCATTTACCATTAACACTCTATTACCCACTGATCTGGGATCACTAACCCACTGATTCCAATCCATATGCTTCGATTTTAATCTTACTCTTATCCAATCACCAAACCATACAGGACCAATCACCAAAATGCGTAAACTACACACATTCACTTTTCCATTACCCATTTACCATTAACACTCTATTACCCACTGATCTGGGATCACTAAGACACTAACCCACTGATTCCAATCCATATGCTTCGATTTTAATCTTACTATTATCCAATCACCAAACCATACGGGACCAATCACCAAACCATACAGGACCAATCACCAAAATGCGTAAACTACACACATTCACTTTTCCATTACCCATTTACCATTAACACTCTATTACCAACTGATCTGGGATCACTAACCCACTTATTCCAATCCATAAGACTTTAAATTTAATAATTATCAACTACAATTACTGTTATCAAACAAATGAATATATATAAAGGCAAAAACCAACTTCAGTTAATGCATGAAAATATTGATAACCAGACAACGTTACCCCTTTGGGTATATACTTTTAATCTCTTATTAGTTTATTATCGAGTAATTCATATTATATTATATATTAATAACCAACTTAAAAATAAGTAAATTTTAGAAGATAGTACATTAATAAATTAAATAGAAATATCTCTAAATAGTAATTAGTAAGGATAACTTATACTCTTTATTATGCTTTTAACATATGTTTACTAAATATGTGAATCATAATATGTACTTTACATAATTTGAGTGAATACGAGGTAGTGATTGTCCGCGTTTCACGTTGAGATCAGATTACCATTTAGATCATTTTTAATTTATAATATTCGCTTCGAGTTTATTATGCCACAAGAATTTTAGATGATTGGTTTGGTTTGTTAGCGAATTTCAAGTAATTGAATCGGTTTTATATTAAGATGCAAAGCTACACTGAATATATATATATATATATATATATATATATATATATATATAGTAGATCTAGGGAGAAGGTTTTTTACCGAGAGATGAAGGAGAATAATTTTTTGTTACTATGATTCTGTATATTTATTCTAAGATTATTCAGTATTTTTGTTTTAAGATTCAAATTTGTATTACTATAACTTTTAAATCATAGCAACAAAAGACTAAAACATAATAATAAACTATTGAACCAAAGCAATAAAATGTCGAATTATATTAATAGAAAATTGAATCTTAGCAATAAAATATTGAATTATAGTAATAAAAAATCATTCTTCCTCTTCTCTCCCTAAATTTCCTTCTTTTTCGATCCTGTTACTATATATATATATGTATATTAGGTTGGCTTAACAAATAAAATTTTTGTTTAATTAGTTAAAAGATAAAAATAAAACTGATTTGTTGAGTCAAGTGTTTCTAATTCTGAGAGTAGTTTTTAGTTTTCATTGTTATTATGAGATTAATTTTCAATTACTTTAAAATTTGAAGAAGTGAAATAAGATTTTTACAAACTTAATTGTATGCAAGGTGATGGTATGTGTATGTATAACACCCCTCAATTTCTATCATTTAAATATAGTAAATCGGAAGCGTAAGTCCAAATAGATAGTAATAATTTACATCCTTTTATCAATGCTATAAAATTTAACCTTTTCAAAACTATAATTTCTTCAACCGAGGTGTTATATAAAAACATGATGAAACATTATTTTATAAAAATCAACTATCAGAGTAGAGCCTCGTAGTCAAACATTCCTGTTAGTCCAACTTCTTGCCCACCACCTAATAATGCTTAACCTGCAAGAAGTGTTAATGTGGGGGATTAGCATAACGCTAAGTGAGCAGATAACTAATCAACAGTCTAACTTAGCTCAACAACTTTGCATACAACAATTAACACTAAACCAACAAGTACACAATATCACTATTTAGCAAAGCAACAGGCAACTGTTCAACTGGTCAACTTAGCAACTAGTCAACTATTCAACAAAGCAACTATTCCACAACTAGGACTTAATAATGAGGCATCGGTGGCTCTTGCGATATCATAATACCCGGGGATTCCACAAGAACACTTACCCAACCATATCCGTATGGCCATAACGGACGAGACCGATAGCTAGTGGTTATTCTCAACTAACACAGGAGGTGTGTTAAACCTTGAATAACCGACTAGCCCAACCAACAGTTCAACAACACGTTGACCTCATTAACAACTGATGCCCGAAGGCCAACAACAAGTCCAGTGATCACATAATCAACAAATCACATATTCAGCAGGTCAACATTATCATATCAACAATATTATTACTAGCTATCATAATTATCATGGCAACTACAATAGTAATAATATGTTACTTGTTGTAACCAAACTCGTTACAACCAAGTTACACTGAGGATTAGAGATCCACTCACCGACCACCTCAGGCATCCACTCAGTAGTCTAATATCACTGAGTCTTCTGCACATCTGAGAATACAACATGATATCACAAGTTAGTTACTTGTCTCAAAATATATATGTATATATATAACATTATGCCTACATTACAATTAGCATCGTAACAACATGATTCACAATCACCTTTCAATTTATAATTATCATGACCATCTCATCACATTAATCCACTTCAATCATCACTAACCAATATAGTTAAACCACAACTAAGGTTATTAACCTCATTTCATGAATTCATCAAAACCACAATATTTGGTTTAATGAATACTTAACAATTAAATTCACACAATCATCTTTAATCATCAATTAAGTGTTCTTAGCTATAACCAATGCTAATTTGATCATATAATCCATGATCATCATCAAATTCATCATTAACCTCAAGAACACATAATCATTTCCTTCAATCAAATGTTAGGCTTAGATTATAATCATGTATTAAACATAAATCAACAAGCTTTACTTCATGAATAATTAACTAAACCCAAACTTTCTTCATGATCATCATTTAATTTTACCATTTCTAGCTTAGGGTTTGGATTTTTCAACTACAAATCATGAATTAGATATCAACTAACAATTATTTCATCATTACAAGCTTCAATTTAGCATTACTCATCCTAATTTCATCATGTACACAAAACCCCATTTCATAGGTTTATGATAATCAAGTAATCAAGACTTACAAAGATGAGTAGAAGGATTAGAGAGTGATAATCCATGTTCTTGAAGCTTAAATTCGGATTTGACATCTTCAATTTAGTGTTGTGAAAGGATTTTAGGAATTGATCTAGGGTTTATATGTTTATGTATGTATATGTACGTACGTATGTATGTATATAGATATATGATGAAAGTTATAAACCGACTCAAAATAGAGTATAACATATAATTGGTTAATTTTCATTCCCCGTATTTATCGTTGTCTGGAACTTAAAAACCATTTGCGGGGGAAACATTATATTATTTTACCGTCAACTGAATTAATTTAAAACCATCAATAATTTATTGGTCACAATAAATTATCCGACTCTTTTACCCATTTATTTGACTAAAATGCACTCAAAACTATTTTCTAACACATTAAATAATGATTCACAGTTAGAAAATATTTAATACTACTAGACCCAAATACTGGGTGTTACAGTATGTAAAATGAATATAAATTGCAAAATAATTATAAATACTTTAATCACTATAGAAAATTACTTGTATATACTTTTTTTGATATAAAAGTGGAGACCAACAATTAAGTACAAAGATAATATTACCCGCCAGAGTTTCATGAGCAATTACAATTCTCACGTATATATATGTAAAGTTATTTAAATACCTTAAAAAAGCATGAGATATTTTACACTTTAATTTGCCAATTGATATATAAGTATAATGTGCGACTTACGAAATTTAGCTATTTTATTATAAAATTTACATTTAACTCAATTGAACTCATTCACTTTGTAATCAATCAAAATTGCCTATTATGTGGCACTTAATTTTTCTAGTATCCTAATTCCAAAGATTAAAATTCAAATAGATGGCAAGTAGATTGTACAATAATGAGTATTTCTTGATTGGTGGGGGATTTGTAATTTACGATCGAGACTCAAATATAAACATTACATCATAACAACACTTCATTTTACGTGAATCATATGTAAAATAACAATAGTATATTTTACTCCTACAAGTTTGACACCTCTCTTCCCCTTAAAACATTTCTTCCACTCAAAACCTCCCTTCAGAACCGTATCACATTCCCGATTTTATTTTATATTGATATATAATATATAATTAGATTAAAAAAATAAAATTACAATAATCACTTTATAAGTGCTGTCCCTTATTTGTCAAATCTTACTTTTCAACTTCTTGGCTCCACACATTATTTCTTTTTTACTTTTTTGTTTCTTAATTAAAAGTTAAATGTCATAGAATATAGACAAGAAGTGTTCATTACATAAAACAACAAAAGAAATTGTCCCGTCTTATGAAAGGTGGAAAACGACTTATACTTACCTTTCAAAATTATAAGTCATCGTACAAAATTGTATACGTGCGATGATAAATAAATAGAATTGGCTAGAAGCCTAGAAACACCTTATCATCGACTTATATTTGAACACGTAGTTTACAAGAGTTAATATTAAGGGGGTGTTTGGGCTGGCTTTTTAAAGAGGTTTTTTAGCTTTTGTGTTATGTTACAGCTAAAAAGCCCTTTTTCAAATGTTTGGATGAGCTTTTTAGGGTGAGTTTTTTTAAAATTTTTAGGGTTAAAAAGCTAAAAAGCTAAAAGCCCCAAATTCCTGACTTTTAGATAACGCAGAAGCTAAAAAGCTTAAACCAAGTCAAACACCCCCTTAGGGTGCATTTCTTTTGCTTAAAAGAATCACTATGAGTATGAAATCGATAGTAAATGAGAATGGGTATATATAACTATATATGTCACTTTCAAACCCATCATCCCTAGTAGATTTCGAAAACTCCTCATTTAATTCCCAAAATATAAAACCCTCACCCCAAAGGCCCAAACATCATACTCCCTCCGTCCCAAAATTATTGTCCACCAACAAAAAACACACAGTTTAATAAAAGTGGGACCACAACAGTTTTTAACCACTCAAATAGAATCTGCACCCACTAAACTCTCTTCTTATTGGTTGAAATGTGAAGTGGACAATTATTTTGGGACGTCCCAAAAAGGAAATATGGACTATAATTTTGGGACGGATGTAGTGTATCATTCCCTTTTATACACATTTTCATACCCTTCCTTCAAAACTCTACCATCCAAACACACCCTAAATAGTTAGTAAATTATTACTGTAATATATAGTGATATACATGTGATCAAATTATTTTGATCTAACCTAACTAAAAAGTTTACCAAGTGTCACTCTTTTACTGGCTGATTACAGATTTTTGTCTCTATTTATCTTAATCTTGTTATCAAAAATAAATATTATAGTGCTATGTTTTTGGGGTCACAATCTCTAGTAAATGGTTTGGGATGTTGTGTTCTTTTTTAATTGGTTGTTCAAGAAAGTGTGGTGTAGTTTTTTGGTTGGTGGCCTTTCATGTTGGCCATAGTAGTGCTTATTTGGTTGGTTGTTTATTTGGTTATAGATTATTGATTGATGCTTTTTGTTTATATTAAGTAATTAATGCTATTAATGCATGAAAACCATGGCTAAGTACTGCAATTAACCACAAAATTTGGCATTATTTTGAAAATATATCCATCTTCCAAATAAAACGCAGTTACTTCTTAAAGCTAAGCAAAAGCAAAGCAATTCAAAGCACACACATTACATTTGTGGCTACAAAAGATAACAAGTGGCAAACAACAACAAAAATATAATAAACATTACATCTTGAAAAATACAAATTAAAGCATAATTTTTTATATGTTATGTCATGCTCCCTTCACTTGTATTCCAAGATCATGTTGTTTTCTGGTGCCAATCCAACACAAGCCCTCATAATGTTCTCTAGCATTGCCCTCTGTTTTGCTAGTGCATTCACCACTGGTGTGCCTGGTGGTACCTATTTTTATCAATCAAAAACAACTTTTACATCACTTTTGCGGTCCCATGACATGTGATCAATACAATAATGCATCGAATTGTACAACGAAAAGATTCCGAATCTTGAAAACTTACAAGAGGGGCCTTTGTTAGGTAACTGAGAATGGTAGCCACCGGGTGGAATGAGTGGAACTTTCCCTGCAATAATGTTTTCAGATCACATGATTAGTACGTATAACTGCCAAACTAATTTATTAAGGCAGTATTATAGTGTTATTTTGATAGTGGGAAGAAGTGAACCTCATCTTCAGATTTGAGTTCAATGCGAGTACTGAGCTCAGCGAGTAAGACTAAGTCCAAGATGATTGGAGCAGCCAATAGTGAGTCCTCACATGTGTTGTGCATCACGATGGTGCTTTTACCGCCCATAAAGATCTCAGACGTGTACTCGTCCATTGCTCTCTTGCTATCACCAACGTATGGGACATACTACATAAACAGTTTAAAAACATTAATCCCATGTTCAACTTATAACGACAAAATAAAATATTTTATCATAGAGAGCAGATAAACGAATTTCAAGTTACCCAAAGAGGGCGAATTTTTTTTCTTTTGTATATATTTCATTAAATTCAAATATAATACCTTGATGACAACCACGTGGTCAGGATGCTCGCCAGGCTCATATAAGATAGCATTGCTAGAAACCATATCATCTACAACGTTGCTCTTTGAGATCTCCTTGGATCGGAACGTTTGTGGAGCTGACAAGTTCATTCCATCGTTGTTTCCCAAGTGATTGTAACTCACGATGGACGTTGGCTGTTATCAAAACGTTTCAATCAGACTTGTTTAAACAAACATAACAAAATACGATCATTAAACCGAAAGGAATAGCTTAAACTACCTTTATGCCTGCTCCAACAAGGAAATCAACAAGGACTGACTTCATCTTGGTTTGACCACTCTTAAAGTCATCTCCACCAATCAAGCTGTTCCTCTTGATAGCCAATTCAATAACCCCTGCATCCACAATTCAAATCAGCATAATGAGACACTTAACATAAGCTTTAGTTATATCGTTGAAAATATCAGGACGAGGGTGAGAAACGTTACCTGGTACGAAAGTGTTTTGTGGGCTGCCATTGATAAAAGGCACATTTTCAAGAATACAAGCAATAGCAAACAAAGTTGATGGAGAAATCTCAGCTTCATTTCTGTCTAAAGAAGCAAATAGGCTTTCCATTGTGTCATTAAGCCCAACCATAACATTACTGTATCTTTCTGTGTTTGCAGTCCACAGAACAACCACTTTGTCTACCTTGTTTGCCTCCTTAAACTCCCTGTTACCATTACCATTTGATAAAAGTCAACTTTTGACTCAGGGTCTTAAGCTAAATTGTTCATCTGTCATACTTAATGTCATAATTTTTTGAACCAATAATGAAATAAATATTGTTACTACATAGTAATCCTAAATCTACCAGGTTTTAGTTACACATTATTGATGAGCAGAGGCATATTAAATTAGTTACATGGACATATTTGTTTATTAGTGATCTTGACAAATTTGAATAAAAATAAGGGCAAGAAGTGGGACAGTGTGTATACCTGATGTCCTTAATGACCTGTTGGATTTGTTCATTTTTGGTTCCTTTGATCACGTTGTCTGCACGTGCACCTTGGTTGGCAGCAATGAAGTCAGGGTCAAAGATACCAGGAAGTGGGACCATAGATTCCATGTAAGGCCTTAACTGCTTTTGGAGATCAATGTCCAAAACCTGGGCTCTAGCCATGGAATCAGCCAAGTTCAGGCTGCTAATGTCCCACCCTCCAAAAACGATGTCGTCTGGGTTCACCTAATTAATCATTAATAGTTATGTACTACTCGATTAGAACTCGTTATTACGACAGTCACAAAACCGCAAACATTTATACTAATATAAGTCATAATCATATATACCATAGGGAGAAGACTCTTGAAAGGTGCATAGATCTCCTCTCCATTGAATGACCCAACCCTGATAGTTGATGCTTGAGTCAATGAACCAAAGTAGTTTGCTTGTTGCACTTTTTCTTTGGTTGCCCAAGATATTCCCCTGTTTCATCATTAATTTTTAATTAATCACTCGTTATAATATTAAACAAGCAGTCCACCAACCCACTATCATTGGAATAACAGTAGTTTTAAAAATAGTGAATCACTCTCTTTATCTTAGAGTAGACGTATGACTGTCTATATAGCTAACCATAATTCCGATACTTCCATAATTAAGTTATGTATGTCAAGATTAACTTCATTTGGTCACTATGCTTGGCTGCTAACTATTACTGAAAATGAAACAACTAACTTTATGATTAATAAAGTAATGTTTTATAAAATGGTGTTATGAACAAAAACATTACTTTAGGGACCAAGAACAAAGCTAGTGGGTTAAAGGTGATTACGACATAACATAAAGTTGTTATAAACAAATAACTGAAGGCCCAACAAATTAAAGGTCCTTTTCAATTATTTTAATTAAATACATGAACTTTTTACTATATAAAAAAAAAGATTTTGCTAAACTAACTTTTCAGGGTGGTTAGTAGATTATGGTTAAAAAACTTATAAATGTTGTTAATGTTGACTATGTAACTACATTTAGTTGACGGTTTTTTGGTGGTTGAAGGAAGTTAGCTGTTATTTAAATAGAAGGTGGTTGTTATTCATAGCTCTAAGAGCTAGAAATAGCATTTTCCTAACAAAAAGTAAAGTATTTTTAGTGTAATAATTATAAAATAAATGGTATTAATAAAGTGGATCACCTAGCTAATTGCATGAATAGTACAAAACTTATGAAACTAATTCTTAAATTAAAAGATCACTCACAAAATACATGTGAGGTTGTCATCATGAACTTCATCTTTTGTTTTACTTTTTGGGGAAGTATTTACATTATATTATTATGTTATATCATTAATAAAAAGATATATGTTTCTTTGATTATATTATATATTCTGTATTAAATTAAATTCCATATAAATATGATTTAAATTAAAAAAATTTCTTAATTAGTTAATGGCTCTGGAAAAAGACAAAACGTGTGTCATACAAGTATACATATACATCAGTTGTTGATTATGATACTTGTTTTAGTAAATTATACAGTAGTTTGGTATCATTTATATTTTTGTATACTAAATATATCTATCTGCATGACTCTGATTAATTTTTCTCACATGTGTCACCTGCACCCACTTGTATTTTTCCGTGTCAAAAATTAATTATTTACTCTTTTTAAAAAACACACACAATTTTTAATTATATAACATAGTATTTACATTATATGTCACAATATATAATATTAAAATAATAAATATAAATAATATGTATATATAAAAAAGGTAAAACGTCTGACGATCAACATAAATCGTGTAACTTGTGATTAAAAGAATATGAGTATATATAGCAAGATGATCTATAGGAAAACGTATTTTCGTGAAGTAACCCAGAAAGTAATCTTTTTTAGTTTTTTTTACGTATAATATTGATCGAGAAGGAACACAAAAACTACAAAACCATACTAAGGGAAACACTTCGTATTTAGTAAAATAGTATTCGGTGAAATATTACACATAAAAAAAATAAAGAGAATGCATAATAATAATAATAAATAAATCAATCAATTCTTCCCACTCCAATCAAATAAATAAATAAAAATTCCATCTGAATCATCAATCATATCATAAAATAAATCAGCGGTCACTTTCTGTTTTGACCAAAGGATCAGTGAGCAAAAGTAGAAAATTTTTAAAAAATAATATTTAAAAAATATATATATGATATATATATATATATATATATATATATATATATATATATATATATATACATGCATGTGTGGTAAAAGCAACTTTATATATCTATCAATATGATGATATGATAAATTGATAAATATTAAGGTCCCGAAAAAAAACAATACGATAAGACTGATGACATGTACATGCAAAATGTAGATATACACTTTTCTAAATCGCATCCGATTCGATCCAAAAAACCAAATATTCGTAACAAAATGAAACTCGAATACTCACTCGCGGTTCGCGATAACACCAGCAGTTAGGGTTGATCCATTGTTTCCTCCCCATCCAACAAGCATAACCCTACAATCATCACAAACGTAATCAAATCATTAATTAATCAATATTCATAACGGAAATGAAATTAATTAATAAAATAAAAAGGAACGAACCCTAATTTGGGAACACGAGCTTGAGTTTTAAACTCATATTTAACGGTTTTGGGCTTAACAACCCATTGATAAGCACCATTTTTCTCCTCATGGACAAGCTCTGTGGTATCGTAATTATACACTGAATGAATTTCATCATCACTGTACTTAACGTTAGGGCTTTCAACCTTAAAGCTCTCGATAAACATTTTCGCGAATGCGAATATTGTTTATTAACTGCAAAAGAGAGTGATATTTAAGATCGAAAGAAGAGTTTGAATTGTGTGATGAGGTGAGTTTGGGTATGGGGAGTGAAGGGTGTATATATAGGGAAATTTGATTGTGGTAGGTACTAACACGTGTCAACTGTTCATTGGATGTAGGGCCTACGTATAACAACCGTATATGGGAATCTTTATTAAATAAAACTTTGCTCTACGTACCTACTTCGTTTTCTTGTTTTCTTACTGCTGGTTGCAATTATTTATGAAATTAGATTATGCATCATGTTTTTAAGAACGTTTTTTTTAATAATAATATAAGATATAAGATTATTGTTATGTTTGAATATTATTTCTTTACTATAGCACCAAATCGTAATCATATAATTATATGATTATAAAATGTCTGAAAAGTTAAAAAGAACAGAGCATATAAGCATTTTTCTGATATTGTATAATTAAACCTTTTATTTCATGGTTAAAGTTTGGTTGATGTTAAGTATATTTTTTAGTTATTAAATTTTGGAGGTCGGATCGAAGGGTTAGCTGTATTTTGAGAGTAATTAGGGGCACGCTATCGTAGTCATTGGTTTCTGTGAACAACGGTTTAAATTCGTTGCATCTTAACAATACTGCATTATGCGGTGTGGAAGTCTTTTAAATCTTGACCGTCGATCATAGAAATCAATGACTCGGATCGCCTATCATTCCTTCCCCCCAAATCAGCCGCCCCTCATAACGTTACACTAAATTTTGAGCATGTATGGAAAAACTAACTGTAACTGCGATAGATTTATATTGGTTTTAACCTTTTAAGTATGCCGAAAAACTCGACGGACTCGAACTAGGTTCAAAATGGGTCAATTTGTAAATGGGTCAAACCCCAATTGATATTGTTACATAATCATTTTTTATAACCACGTCAAACTTTAAAACTCTAAAACTGTAAATCATGATAGGAAACAAATCTGTAAAACTGGAAATTCATTCAAATACTCACCTCTCAATAGAAATAGGAAAGAGGTTAATATGATAATGATAATTAAGAGTATGCAAGACTATCGTAGTATTTTTTTTTGTATGTTTTTAGTGTACTTTCTAGATAATGCACAGCCAAAAAAAAAGTGATGAACACTCTATACTTTATCTCCCTTCCGATCTATATCAAAATCAAATAATTCAGTCGAATGTTAAACTCAAAAGCAAGTAAACTAGGTATTATATAGTGTTATTGAGTGTTATATCATTGAATCCCTTACTCTGTAGTTTATAGGTTGAGAGTGAGTGATTTATACACTTATCCTTATGTGAGGTGCTACGTCGTGCATTTAGGCTTGACAAATTAATCATCTCAGGTTTTATGTTAATAATATAAATGTTACTAACGTAATTGCTTAGGTGATTATGGTTGGTTTTATTTTTTTTAAATCTGATCTCCGTTTCTAAAAATGCAAGAGAGGTTGTTTTGAAATTGTTAAATGATAGTTTGCTTGAGGACAAGCAAAGTTCAAGTGTGGGGGAATTTGATATCGATCGTTTTATACACGTTTATCATACGCGATATCATTGCTTATATGTGTTTTGTGGTTAACGCCCCAATTTTTTTTTATATCATATCCTTTACTATTAAATTCTTTTACATTTGGTCCCATGTATAATCAACAACAATCTATTTCATTTGAAATCCACATTTAATGTTGCAAATTCAAATGAATACAACGATGACACATTTCACTAAATCATAATCTTTTGGGCGATTTATACAATGGCAATTCAAAACGACAATTCAAAGGAACGAGAAGCTTGTCTAACTACATTACAAGCTCCAATCCACGCTACCTTCTTGTAATCACATTTCATCCAATTGGCTCAACCGAACCATTAACCTACAACATAAAACCACTGAAACGGGTAAGTATAAAGCTTAGTGAGCATACAAGCAATTAAATGAATAATTCACCAAAATCACCAACATGAAACAATTATCAATTAACCACTTATCTCCTTAAGTAGATACTATTGAGCAACTGTAGAGATTTCTTCATATTTCGTATGGATCCGCGGTCCAATAAATACAAATTATTGTCTGGAACTTAAAAATCGACTACAATTATTATTATTTTATTTCACCTATAGTAATAATAATTTAAAACATTTACTATTACTTTATTCACAATAATACTTTTGGATTTTGGAGTGTTACATTCATTTTCATGAACTTCGGTACTTATTTAGTTTGAAATGGATTTCATGTATTAAGGTTATTGATTGATGAAGAAAAAAATGAAAAGATGGATGATTTAGCAGATTTGGCGAGGCTTCACCATTTTGACCATATCTCCCTCATACGGATTCGGATTGAGTTGAGTCAAAAGTCCAAACGACCGAAACTCAGAGAACTACAAATTTGCAAAAGTTGGGGGTCTGAAAAGCATATAGTACCTGGCGGGTAGAGGTAGTAGCAGCCGGGTAGGAATGCCTAGACAAAATTTTTTAGAAGGGTATAAATATAACTTTTAAAAATACCCTAAAACCCTATCCTTGATACGAACGACTAAGCTACGAACTGAGGGTTCTTTGGAGCAACTTTTGGAGTTTTTGAAGATCAAATCATCAACTCTAATCAATCATTTCAAGGATCCATCATAATCACGTTGTAATCATTCGGTTTATATTCTTTTCTTCCGAAACGATGTTTACTTTGATTTTAGTTATTAGTTGCGTTTGTAAAACTTTAGTTATGAGAAGCTAATTCTTTTAACGCTTACTTGGATGATGTTAACTAATGATTAAGGGGTGTTAACCTTTAGAGTTATTTAATTTAATTTACGTTTTTTCGACAATTCTTGCGTATTTGAGTTCTAGTTAATTGTTAAAGCTTATTTGTGAATTGATTGGTGATTATAGCGAATGTTCTTCATCTAATTGGTTCATTACAATTATATGTCAATGTATGATTGTTAATTGATCGCGAATGTGGATTTTAAATAAGTTAATCCTAGCTTAAATAGATTTATAATTCCCAAACAAATAACTGATCTTAACAAATACCCCAAAGTCATTAGTAAGCTAGTCCAAGTAAGTGTCGTTTTAATCATAAGAACAACTTATTTACTTGATTCTTTAGAATCCACTTGTCATTAGTTTAATTAAAAAGTATTTTTAAGAAAAGTGACAATTCAGTCACAAAACCCCACGTTTAAATACTTGTCTAAATTAATTGCATTTTAATTATAACTCTTGAATTCACATTCCTTGTGGATCGAACCTGGACTTACTGAAGCTATACTATACACGATAGGGTACACTTGCCTACTTTTGTAATAGTTAAGTCACGGTATTTCTTTGTTTATTTTTATAACTAGATTTTACACGTCATTCCCCTAAATCTTTCACAGCAAAACACTTTCCAAGATATGATTTTCCATCTTGTAACATTGGAATGTGATTCCCCATGATCAATATGTCATCAACATATAAGACAAGGAAAGTAACATTACTCCCACTAGCCTTTTTATATACACATGACTCATCCAGATTTTGAGTGAAACCAAACTTCTTGATTTTCTCATCAAATCTTTTATTCCAGCTTCTTGATGCTTGCTTTAATCCATAAATAGATCTTTGAAGGTTGCATACTTTCTGGGATGTTTAGGATCAATAAAACCCTTAGGCTGCACCATATAAACATCTTCATACAGGTAACCATTCAAGAAGGCAGTCTTGACATCCATTTGCCAAATCTCATAGTCATAAAACGCTGCTATGGATATGAGAATCCTAATAGCTCTAATGTCTGCTACAGGAGAGAAGGTGTCTTCGTAGTCAACTCCATAGATTTGAGTATAACCCTTCTCTACAAGACGAGCTTTATAGGTGTATACTTTGCCATCCACGCCGGTCTTCTTCTTGAAGAGCCATTTACTCCCAACAGTCTTAGCAATAGAAGGAAGATCAACTAAGTGCCAGACTTGATTATCTTTCATGGATTGCATTTCCGCATTCATAGCTTCAAGCCATTTATCAGATTTATGATCAGACAATGCGGATTTATAGTTAAAAGGTTCATTAAGATCCCCTGCCATATGCTCCTCAACTTCTACATTTAGACATAATCTATCTGGAGCACGATGTGTCATTTTGGACCTACGAATGGGAATAACATCAACTTGAGGTTCGAGACTATCTGCCTTAACATGATGTTCGCTAGTGTTTTCAGAAGGTGATGTATCTTCTTCCTGAATTTTTTTCAAGTTCTACTGGCCCTCCCACTTGCTTTTTGAGCAATGAGATTCTTTTCAAAGAACTCTGCATATCTGGCAACTTTTATATTATTTTCAGATGGGAAGTAGAAATAGTAACCCATTCTTTCCTTTGGGCATCCTACAAAGATACACTTAACAGATCTTTGTTCGAGTTTGTCAGGCGTATAACGCTTTACAAGTGCCTCACAACCCCAGACCTTTAAGTAAGACAAATTATGAACTCTTCCATACCACAGTTCATGTGGTGTCTTATCAACCTTCTTGATTGGAACCATACTGAGTATGCATACAGCAGACTTTAGAGCATAATCCCAAAAGGATAACGATAGAGTTGTAATATTCATCATTGATCGAACCATGTTAGGCAGGGTTCGATTTCTCCTTTCAGACACGCCATTGTGTTGTTGTGTGTATGGAGGAGTAAGCTGTTGAACAACTCCACACGCTTTCAGATAATCTTTAAACTCTTGACTTGTATATTCTTCTCCTCGATCCAAGAGATGAATCTTTATAGTCTTCCCGAGTTGATTTTCTACTTCATTCTTAAATACCTTAAATGTTTTAAAGACTTCATGTTTATGTTTAAGCAAGTAAACATAACCATAAAGACTAAAATCATCAGTAAAGGTTATGAAGTAGCTAGCTCCTTGTCTTGACACTTGTCTAAATGGACCACAAACATCAGTATGGATTAATTCAAGTAGATCATTAGCCCTTTCCGTTTGATGCGGAAAAGGTTTTCTTGTCATCTTACCAGATATGCAATTGATTTTAAAAGTCTATCATGTTTCAATTTTTCTATGTGTTTCTTGCTTATGTGTGCAAGACGACAGTGCCAAAGATAAGTGGAGTTCAAGTTATGCTTGACTCTCTTATTGCTAACAGTGTATATAGAATTAACATTTGGTTTGAGATTAAGCATATCAATTTCATAAATTGCATTACATGGAATAGCATTAAAGTAAATAACATTATTCTTTGAAACTGAAATTCCATAATCCGCAAAACAATTAACAAAACCATTATTAACTAAACGAGAAACCGAAACAACACCTCTAGTTATAGTAGATGTATAATGACAATTGTCTAAAACAATAACTAAACCCGAAGGTAAAACTAAGTCAATACTTCCAGTACCTTCTACAGCTGCACATAATCCATTTCCCACGTACAGATGTAAAGCTCCTTGTTTCAGCTTCTTCTCTCCTCTAAGTCCCTGCGGAGTATTGCATATGTGAATACCACAACCAGTGTCATATACCCAGGATTTATTAGGCAAAAAAAATAATTCTATAGTGAAGATACCTGAAGTACTAGTAGAACCAGCTCGCTTCTTCTTCTTGTTCATCAACTCAGCAAGGTTGATGGCATAATTTCTTCTCCAGTGACCCACCTCTTTGCAGTGGTGGCAAGTCGCGTCCTTTGTCGAGTGCTCTTTCTTAGCTGATGGGGAGTTCTTAGGTTTGGGGGCATAAGCAACTTGATTACCCTTGCCATTACCTTTATCCTTTCCTTTTTTAGCTTGCGGTTTTTTGTTAGGTTTCTGGATTCTATCACCTTGAATCGCAAGGACTTAAGGTGTAGCAGCCTTCTTTGGTACGCCTTTTTCATACTCAATAAGCGTAGCATGTAATTCAGCTATTGTCTTCCCCATGTTATACATATTGTAGTTGCGCAAATCCTTCAAAATCCTTCGAGAGGGAATTGAGAATCAAGCCAACTGAAATAGCTTAGGGTAAAACATAGTTGAGGCATTCCAACTGGTCCAGATAGCTCTTCATCTTTAGAACATATGAGCTAACGGACTGCCCTTCTTCCTGTTTGTAACACCCCCAAATTTACTGTTTAGCGGAAGCATACTTTGGGTGTTACTAATCAATAATCAAAGCACAAAGATATATAGTAAACGACTCTATATGCGTCGTTTTAGCAAAATATATTAATATAAGAAATGTTTACAACATTTGAAGCTGTACATAGCTCGTGTTTGATTAAATGAGATTTCAGTACATAAGTACTTGTACAAAATATACTAATGCAAGAAAATCTCTACTGTCTGCATGCTGACTCGAGCTATAGTAATCCTGCTAGCAGCCAAAACCTACTGCTGGGTACCTGTGATACATGCTAAAATGGGTCAGCTAAAGCTGGTGAGCTCACAGGTTTGAAATCAGTTAATATAGTATGAACCGCAAGATTTAAATAATTGAATTGCATCCAGTAATTGATAATGTATATGTATACAGCCATGAGCACATAGTTGAGCTTAACTCGTGGGTCAGGATCACAGCCTGAGCATTTTTGCCTCCACGAGTGCCTAATCCACACTCGTCTTCCCAAATATTAGTACGTCCGTTTACCCGGTTAGTGCTTGCTAACCCGGAAGAGGAGGGTCAATCCTATATGGTACCATATACTAATATTCACGCTACAACGTATTAACAACTATGCTGACGGAGGACTTTAAATGATTAGTCATGAGTAACTCATGTAGTATATGAAAAGTTGTACTTGCGTTCACATGTTAAAAACAAGCATTGTATCACACCCCTGAGTAAAACAGTAAAAAGAGGGGCTATGAGACTCACCTGAGTCTTGAAGCGTTTAAACAAATAAACTTGATTTGGCTTGACTTGTATTGATGTCCGAAGACTTGTAACCTGAGGGTGTCCATGACACGCGATGGTTATTAATTGATTAGGCATCCCGAAAGACTACCCTTGCAGTTGTTTGTCCAAATTACCCCGATTTGGTTGATTGACTCGAATGTTTGAAAATATGTACGGCCCGTTGGTGACGGATTTGTAATAATAATCTCAACTATTATTATTTTGATTTCATGGTGTTTTACTTGAAAAATGTGTTTTGATTGTGTTTTATAAGCCGTTACAAACTCTAAGTGACGGGGGTCCGGGGGCAGCGCCCCTGGTAGCGGGGTCCAAGGGGCGGCAGCCCCTGGCGGGGTCCAAGGGGCAGAGCCCCTGGTTGGGGTCGAGCTGCCAAGTCAGCTTGGAAAATTTTTATTTCTACTATATTGCTTTGGTGAAAAACGCATCTGGACTTGAAATTGGGTGAAATCAAGTGATAAAATTTAGGGTCTCGACACTTAGTGAAAATCTGTGTTTACTGGTTTGTGCGACGTAGCATGCGACGTAAGGTGCGACGTGGGCGTGTACGTCGCATTATGCGACCTTCGCAATTCAATGCGACGTAGGGTGTTGCGTCGCTAATGCGACGTGGGTTCGGTTTGTGACGTTAAGGTCTGCGTCGCTATGTGCGACGTTGTGAGATATTAGCGACGTTAAGGCTGATGTCGCTATATGCGACGTCGCAATTTAATGCGACTTTGTGACTGACGTCGCACCATGCGACGTCACGAGGGGTTTTGCGACGTTGAAGATGACGTCGCATAAATCTGGGTCCAAAAGCGACGTTACGGTCTGATGGCCGGAAAATGTGTCGAAAACGAGTTTTCCGGTTTCCGTTCGGTCCAAATCTTTTACCCAACCCATATTTGAACATTTTAAACATATATAAACCATTTTCATGTAAAAATAAGTAGAATCGAGAGGTTTCGACTTTTGTCGGAAAACTTACAAAGTGTCGGATTGAAAATCCGAAAAGATGGAAATGTAGATCGTTGCGTGGTGGTCGTTTATCTCCAAAGGGTCTTGATATTTCGAGGTTGTTTGAGGGTGTTAATTGATGATTTTTGATGAAGATGATAATGGTGGTGGTTTTGTGATTTAGAGAGAAAAGGGAAAGAAAGAGAGAGAAAGAAAAAGAGAAATGAAGAAACAAAAAGAGGTGGAGGTGATTTTGGTGGAAGTTCCAAAATTTCAGTCCACGCCTCCGCGCTCCGTGCGGTGTTCGTTTTCCCGATTGTTTAAACGTTAAATAATTATTTTATACGTTAAATTATGCGTTTTAAAATGCAAATAATTACTCGATATTTTCGTTGAAGTATTTTACCAAATACTTAATAACTGTGTTATAAAACGTAACTTGTTTCGTTTGTTTGCGCGTTTAACATTTTAATTGTGTAAACGTTGTTGTACGATATGAATCAAAACTGAAATATTATAAAAATAACATTTGGGATATAATAGAGTTATTAAAGAATGTTACATTATTTAATTAAATTATTCACCAACGTACGTATTTAATTAACCGAATTACATTCGATTTGAACTTGTACGATTTAAATTAAACCGCAATACTTGTATATATTCAACAATATATATTAATCGGTACATTAACTAGTCTAACACAGAACTAATTACATGTTTTAAAACTTGATTAGGCACTAATCACTAGTCCTAATTTGATGGGTGTCACACTGTTTACAAGCATGAAACGTCTGAATATGTTCAAACAGTTAATTCCACCTTGTTTTTCAAACATGAATTTTAGCTCATTAATCATGTCGTATGGACCATATGTCTCAAATTGTCTTTGAATTTCGAAATACATGCTGCCGAGCATAAGACATGCAACTTCATTTTAACGATCATATTGAGCATTCCATTCTCCCAATTCCTCATTGGTTGCATCACTAGAAGGAGCAGGGGTCATAGGCTGTTCCAAAACATCGAGTTTCTTTTCAATTTGAAGGACAATCCTTAGTTGACGAAACCAATCATTAAAGTATGGTCCAAAAAGTTTTTCGCTTTCGAGCATCGACCTGAAAGCCAAATTGTTCAAGTTTTGTGCAGAATTTGTCATCTACAAACAGGCACAAGTTCAAAATTTAGTATTTTCGATAATACTCCTTTAAAGAAAATTAACTGCCCATAGTTTAAACATATAAACAAATAATTTTCTTAAGGTTAAGATCCTAATTGACATATCACCATCACATGAGTTGATCTGCTAGCAATGGTGTATTCAAAAGGTAAGTGACGAGCAATACTTGCAACGCAAGTGCAACTCCTAGATCATTATGGGACTTACTAATGGCACTAAAGAACAAGCAAGTAGTGTCATGTAAGCATGCTTCATCCCATTTATGCCTCGGGCTTAAGGATCTCATCAGCTTAACTTGATTTAAGTTGTCCAATAAAGAACTGTAAATATTTACCACCGTCTCACAATGAGTGGTTATTTACCTTGGGTTGCAATTTACCTACATCTCACATAGAGTAAAAAGCAATTTCAAGTATCCTTACAATTGGGTGGCATAAAACTTAATTTCAAAGGGTATGATTATTTGACATATAACGTGTTTATCAAATATGTACAAAGAAGCATGCATACATCTTCGTATCATATGTTTTAATAAAACACTTTACTCAATCAAGTTATTTTATTATCGTGTGTCAAGATGCCTCTTTTTATATACTTAGCACGTGTATATCAAATAAAGACATTACACTTTAACTAAAACCCATTATAAACTAGTACATCTTGCAAGTCTCATCGTGGGAAGCCAAAGCATTTTGGGATGTAAGCCGAACCCAATTTTGACACATAAGACTTCGCAAGAAAAATAGCTTATAATAAATCTAGTTTCATAAGTTTTAGTCATTGCAAAAAGTACAAATTTTTAGGTTTTACAAAAACATATTATAAACTAGTACATCTTGCAAGTCTCGTCGTGGGAAGCCAAAGCATTATCGGATGTAAGCCGAACCCAATTTTGACAAATAAGACTTCACAAGAATAGCTTATAATAAATCTAGTTTCATAAGTTTTACTCGTGTTTATTTATTTTTCAAAAAACTTTGCTTTAACATGGTTCATAACAATTAGCAAAAAAATAAACAACTAAAACACATAACAATTATCATATAAATTAACATTTAGTTTAACGTAATCATGCAACCTACTAGCCGATAACAACCTAAGTAAAGGCCAACTAGGTACAGTCTTTAATATACCTAAATAAGACTCCCGCTTGCGTTGAATAAATCTAAGGCAAGTCGGACCACATATATCGAGGAACTCGATTGCGTAAGCCTTATAAAAGTATATATTACATAACACATAAAGCTGTTTAGTGGTTTCAGTCAACTTCAGGCCCCAATCAGACAAGGAAGGAGTCTTCCCCAACCTTAGCAGTAAACTACAAAGTTGTAGCCTACTGAGTCGTGGATTTAGCACAAATATTTGAGGTCGTAAATCTTTACGGTTGATTTGTTATGAATTTTTTAGTAAATTGGTGTCATGCAATCTGCAACTTAAAAATTATAACAAACATACATGTAACCATTTATTAATCATCGGATTTTGAAATGCCCTAAATTTTTTTTTTTAAACTCCTCACATAAACTTGTATATGATTAATTATGAAAGCCTAATGTTTATAAACATAATGTGTACTTCATCGGTTTGAATAAAGAATAAAACGAAATTTTATCCAGACACAATCGCGTCGTGATCATCCTAGATCGCTCGCGATCTTGACACAATTCGCGTCGCGATTGACACAAATCGCGCCGCGACTCGTTTTTCTCATTTTTCGCGTTGCCGAGAAATTTGTTCGCAACTCTAACTCACTTCTGTTAACGACTCAAATTTTACTTCAAAAGGTCGCTCCGCGACCATCCCAAATCGTGCCGCAATTGCGTGTGATCGCGTGGCGATCTTTCCAGATCGCGCCATGATCCTGACCTGCACAAATTGACCCTTGACCCACTTGTACCTACAAACATCAACAAGAATAAATGGGTAAGCAACATTGCTTAGTAAGTAGAGGAAAATAAGATACATCAACAACTACAACAATAACTTGGTGATCATACTCAAATGATTCACCAACTACAAGTTTAAGGATCCTTAATCTACTATGAAGTTCCAACTCAAGGAACACTACCATGGGATCAAGTCATGAGCAATGGGATTTCTCAAGCCCCATTGTCATTCTCGAATTCCCATACAAGCTACATTAATGGCATACTCAATGCCACACATACAATTTGCTACCCTTCACTAATTAATACTCATTTGGTCATCACTCAAGATTCGCAAACAAGTTTAATTAATGAGTTCTCATCCCCCATTACTTACCTTTGCCAAATGTTATGAATGTTCAAGATCAACAATTAGCTCTATAGCTCTTTTAGCTACTTAATCATACAAACACAATTACATGTTATTCACTACTCAAAGTGAATATAAATCACAATTCAACTCTCATTTGACACATTACTATCTCAATAGTAATGTATCACTAACCTTTAACTTAACTCAAGAACATTAACTTACTACTTAACTCTACTTTTCAATTCAACCAACTAATATTCTCTTTTCTTATGAATTTTAACATACAACTAGTTAGTTTGACTACAATTTATCAACAACAATTCAATAACACCAAATTATTATCATCATCACCATACACAAGAATTCTCCAATTTAGCTAGAATCAACAAAACTCAAGTTTCAATATAAAACTCATTATCTTGCATTTACACCTCCTTTATACGCAACAATCATCATCTAACATCCCTACTTCCATAATCTTAACCAATTCTCAAAACCAACGTCAGGGTTCATGAAGAACTCAACAAAATAATCAAATTGAAAGTGTTAGGAGATGATTTTTACCTCAAGGATGATGATTGTGTATGTATTAAGTTTAAAATCACAAGAATCAAGCTCCAATTTAGTGAAATTGTATTTGTTCCTCTCCTCCCTCCTTTGGTCGATCGTACTAAACACGTACACACAAAACTCTGATTTTTCTTCTAGTGTTTTCATGAAGGGAGGTTTAATTAACATATTTTCAGTTTACACCTTCAAATCTCCATTTTTCTACTTTGGCCACCTTAACATTCCTCAAGTTATATTTTTCATACTTTGGCCACTAACTAGTTTTCATACTTAACTTTTAGCTTCAAACCCATTAATAATTAACAATAACAATATCTAATATAAACTATTAAAATGGCACTTACTAAATTTGGGGTGTTACAGATTTGCATGTATTTCATTAACACTTAATCAAGATAAATATATCACATATCTATATCCATGAAAAATAAAACGTGCATATATTCGTCATTGGTATCCAATTAACAAGTAATTATATAAACGTAAAGCTAAGCTAAAACATGCGAATCTAGCCTTTTTAGGTCCAATTTTACATTTTTTTTCCTTTATGTAATTAATTACACTATACAAGGCTCGTGATGCCACTGTTGGAATTTATACATATTAAACAAGTAATAATTACGAGTAAACGCAGCGGAAAAAAAGATCATGTATATCATACAATTAATCAACATTAACACAACGAAACTAACTTGCGTACATTTTCTTGTTGTGGATTAAGCGATGAACAACTTCAAGACACGAATAAACTATAGAGGTTTTAAAGAAAAAAACCTCTATGGCTTCAACACAACACGTTATCTAGCAATACAATTAGAATGCTAGTTCTTGGATCACGATACGCAAACCAAATCACTTGATCTTAACCTAAAATCGAAAATCTTTGCCATTGGGGTTTTCAGTCGTTTTTAGGGTTTTTCAAACTTAAAAAAAATGTTTAGGGTTAACATTGAGTGATTTATATATGCAGATACCCAACCGACGGTTGGATTAGCTCAGCTGGCGGCTGGGCTGGTTTGTCTTGTGGCCCATGTACACCTAACCGGCAGTTGGATTGGGCCACCCGGCGATTGGGTCCTCAGCCCGCGAAACCCTACTTTCGTTATGTAACCATTAGTTAACGACCGTTAGGCTTATCGTGAAATAATATAATACATTAATATATTAATTACATTAATTGTAATCACGTGTTAACGCGTATGACCCCATAGGCTCACGTATAATCCGGACATATATTTATTTGTGATATGGACATATCCCAACAATTATATGTGCTAACACTTTAAATTATATATTACTCATATAATTTAAAGTTTGGTCGATAAATTTTAGTTAAATGATTAGATTTATATATACTATTTAAGTTAAATTAATATAAATATAGATATAGATATGATATGAATGTGAAGGTGAAGTGTATAAGTTATAAGAAGCAAATTGGTATAAAATGATTTGAATTTATTAGTTACAAATTAGTATTATAATTTTGAAGTTGTAGTTATAAAGAATTCGATTATGGGTTGACTCGATTTATCAAAAAACGATTAGTTGAATTTTGATTGACCCGGTTGAACTACGAACTTGAATCGAAGAATCAAAACCCGACCCGATAGACACCTTTAACTTTGCTACCTAAAAAAAAAATAAAAAATCCACAGTACCTAGTGTATACCCAAGATTACATTCTTAGATCCACCACTAATCATAGTAGTGTTCAATTAGAGCTTTCATTTTCATAGTTTTAAAATTGAATCACCTCTAGCTTTTAGGAAGATTTTTTAAATCAATATTCACGATGACAAATGGTTTTAGGGATTTACGTTAAATAGTCTATTTTAGCTTTAACATTGATATATATATATTGATTTGAAAATCTAATCAAGATTCGTGAAATTATGATTTGAGAAGAGGTTGTAATCGAATAGATCCGAGTCGAGCTTGACCCTAACAATGCTCGACTCATCTATGATAGGCTCGAACTCGGCTCAATAACTCGACAAGATTTCGTAATACATGCTCGAGCTTGGCTCAAAAATGATTAAGGATGGTTCAAGCGCTCGACTCAAAATATTTACGATAGGCTCGACCTAAACTCAATAACTTGGTGAATTTTCATAAAGCATGCTCGAGCTCGATAAGAAAATGATTGAAGATTACTCAAGCACGATTCGACAAGCTTGAATATTTATATAAAGTATTGAGCACAATCATATAATTCGATAAGCCATATACCCTTTGGATCCATTATAACTTTTGTGCTATAATATTGAACACGATTATATAATTTTGGTATAGATAACACATGCTAAAGTAAGTATAATTATATCATATAAACTAGATGAATTACTAGTAATTAAAAAGAATTTACAAAACACTTATTCAATGTTACCGTAAAAACAATTAGATTTTATACCTTAAAATATAAGATAGATACACAACTTTATGATAGATTATGTATCTATTTATAGAGTTCTTAGATATATAAAACCATAAAAAGGAAAGAAAGAAAAAACATTAATATACGTTATGGGTTTTATACTAAAATATTTTAACACCCCAAAGATTTAAAGTGATATTTTAATAAAAGTAAAGTTTATTATTCTAAGTTATTATTGTGGAATAAAATAATAATAAATGTGAATGATTTTTAAGTTCCTGACAATAGAAATTGAGGGGAATAAAATTAACACATACATATCCACATGTACGTACCCATCTACTTCTTATTCTGAAAACTTCCAGAATTTAAAATAGAGGAAGAAGAAGAAAAACACAGAGGGAGAAAGAGAAGGAGAAAAACAGCTCTAACTCAAGAAATTGAAGATCATAACTCGAATTCAAACACCTTAATTCATTCTTAATCAAGGTATGAACTTGTTCTTGCTTTAATTTTAACCTAGAATTGGAGTTTCATGGGGTTTGAAGATGAGGTGATTCTTAAATGAAAGCTAGGGTTGAATTGTAATGGATTGATCATAGTTAAGCTTAGATAAGGGTTTGATAACTCCAATTCAAACTAAATACTATGAATTGATGAATGTTCTTCATACTAAGAAAGGGGTTTTAAGGGGATTTATGGATTGATTGCTTGTAAAGCAAAAAGAGGGCTTAAACGTGTTTAATTATTGTTAATTAGCCTTGTAATCATTGTTGTTAATATTATTCTAGTCAAAAAGTGAAGAATCATGGGTGATGTTCTTGATGATGAAAGTAAGTAATGTTGAAAAGTTACAAAATAGTGATAATCACCTTAATTGCTAGTTAAAGAAGTTGTTATGATGTTCTTATGATGTTTAATATAGTATTACAAGTCACCAGACCATGAAAAATGGTTTTGGTTTAATTGGTAACATAATGGTAGGCTTTGTTTATAGCCATGGAATTGAATTAGGTTGAATTGTTATAAGTTAGTTGATTAAAAGTCGAACTTAGTCAATTCATGGGGATATAGGGTTGATGGTAGATGTTAATTGAGTTTGATGATTGTTAGAAGTTTAATATGTTGTTATATTGTAATGTGTTGTATGATAGGTGCTATAGATGTGGCGTTCATAATTTCTCGTTGAATTGAAATGTTGCCTAAAATGCCAAGGTGAGTGATATGGGGGTTAAATGGGTAATGGTTGTGTGTTCCGGATTACTTCCGAGCAATAGGTTCATACCATCGGGTGAAGTATTGTTGAATTTCATATCTTGTTGATTATCTAGGTTGTTGCTAACACACGTGATTTGAATACGTGCTAAGTGATAAGTGTTGAAAGAACTTGTTGATATATGAAAGTTATGTGGAATTATGTGGAATGAGCTTTGTAGAGATTGTGGATGAATATGTGTGTTGCACATGGTATGTTAATGAATACATGCTTGATATTGCACGTGGTTATGTTTTGGTATGTGGAGCCAAGTAAGTAGATGGATGATTGATTAGCCAAGTAATGATCATGATCTTAGTTTGATGTTTAGCCAAGTAATGATCATGACATTAGCTTGATTAATGATGTTGATTCTTATGAATTAACATGTGGATGTTGTTAAGGATCCTTAATATGTGATGATGTTATGTTAGTATGCATACTGTCATAGTATGGTACTAAATGATTCGTTGGCCGTGGATCTGCATAGTGAAAGGATAATCTCTACAGTTGCTCAGTATCTATGTGTTTAAGCAAATATGTGTTGTAGATATTTGCTATATATTGATTAGTTGGTGAATTATTCATTTAATTGCTCGTATGCTCACTAAGCGTTTTGCCTACCCCCTTCAGTTGTTTTATGTTGTAGGCGTATGGTTCGGTTGAACCAAATGGATATAAAGAGTAGATTGTGGTTGCAAGAAGGTAGCGTGGATATAGATCTTGCTTTTATGGTTAGACAAGCTCATTCTTCTTTTGAATTGTCGTGTTTGATTGCCATTGTGTAAATCGCCCAAATAACACATTTTAGAGTTAAGTTGATGGTTAAAGGTGAAGTTTTAATATTGGGGATATGGTACCTTTGACTTTGAAAAGTCGAAGAGGAAAGTGGTAAAGTGGGTTGTCATTGAATGTGTATTTTGATAGTCAATGGTTAGTAGTGAGGTGGTATGTCATGTCTTGTTATAATGATGAAATGTGGCTAAGTGTCAAGTGTTTGGTTGAGATTGGTAGTGACATATAGTTAACTACCTTGAATTGGTCAACAATGTGTGGAATTGGAGTTAGGTTGATGATTGAAATTAACTTGTTGATTGTTTTGCTAATGGGTCAAAATAGTGCCCAAATGGGTCGTCAAAGTGTGTTTATGTCAAAACGAGTCATGGTGGAAGTACGTTGCTTTTTGTTATTGACTTAGGAGTAAAATGTATAGTAGAAGATATTGGTAAATGAAACGCCCCAAATTTATTTTTTAATATGCAGTTTTATCATATATCTTAAATATCGGAACCAAAATCTGTGAGATAAAAGCGTCGCAAAAAGGTGCTGCTAAATAAAAAAATTGTGAAGTAAAACAGTCACTAAAAGTGTTAGGAACACTTATGCATTTCTGAAATCTGCACAATTTTCTTCACACATACGTGATCCTGGAAATGTCCTGGGATCGTGTACTTACACTAAAAACCCTACTGTGACCAAATTACACTAAGGCATGCGATCCTGGAATGAGGTCGGGATCGCGTACTTATGAATAAAATCGACTGTGACCAAAATACACTAACATACGCGATCCTAGGATCCCTCTGGGATCGCGTATCCAAGCCTACCAGCTGAAACATGACAAAACTCATGTTTTTGACTCAAGTTCGTACACGCATAACTTTTAACTCGTTTTGAGTTAAGACCTGAAAATTCACAGACACCTCCACTATGACAAAATAAAGGTTTCTTTTATTACACTTTTTCAAAATATGCGTTTACAAAGAATTCGGACGTGTAACTAATTAGTGACCATTTTGGCCACTTTTTAAGACAAGTCAAAACACAAACCAAATGCACTTAATCCTTGACTTTCTACACACAACATTCACGACCCATAACAAGTCCAAAACATACGATAAGTGCACTAAACCACTAATCAAACTCGATCTAGCTTATAGGCACAAAAGTGACCCGTTTGGACACGTTTGACCCGTTTAATAAACTAACAATGTTTTGACCCATTTATATTCAACTATCACTCACAATTGACCCATGGAAAGTAGTTGACTACATGTCACTACCGAATTTCAACCAAAACTCAATTTAACCATTAACCACTTTTCATAATATATCAAAACCACAAGGTTAACATTTCTAGTTATCATTTACTTCCAAAACCCCATGTACATATTTAACATTCGTCTTTGACTTTCAAAGTCAAACTGTTGAGTCACTGGTCGCTGACCAACTCAATAATAACACCGTTGATGAAAGAAATGATTAAGTCAAAGCTGCTGTTGCTAAAGTTTGTACTCGCTGCTTGCTGTTCATTCTACTCAAGGAAATTGATATGCTGAGGAAGGTTAAAACTCAACTTAGTGTGTCGCTGACTTCAAAACTAGCAGCGAGAGTTTTATATCTTTAAATTAATAAATGCAAAAGTCACTGCCCTAATAAAAACTAGTTGTCGAAGATATATAATTCAAGTCATTCTACAAGAGCACGATAGCTCACAGTGAGTGAGGAGGATTATTACATCTTCAGAGACTATATTAATAAAGTTTCTTTACAAGTACAAGTCGCTCTTCATATGTACGTCAGCAAGTGTTCCTCGTACTTGAAAATATCTGAAGAATTACGTGGCAGCAATTGATTGGTGTTAAGGAAGAAGAGATATTTGCAGTAACAGAATTGGGACACGCAGAATGTCGGTTCATTAGAGATCAAGCCAATCAAGCAGCGACACGTGTCAATTCAGATCCTATTTTGTAAGAGATATTTACGGGATATTTGTAGTATATATAGAGTAGTACGTTGTACTTAGAAACTTGCTGTTTGTACGTGTTAATCACTTGATAGTCAGTGAGTAGTCTGTCTAACCACGTACCAGCGATAGCGAGTGAGCAATTAGCGTGTTTGTCCACTACTGTTCATCTCTTTTGTAATAATTAGCTTAAGTGTTTGATTTAGATTAGCTTTGGCTAGTCTATTCCGCAATCAATATTCAGTGAGTTTTATAATCAATAAGATTCACAGTTCAGCTATTATTGCATTATTTGTGTTTATTCGATTAAAAACTTGATCAATTAACTTAGATAAAATCAGAAATTTTTTTTAATTGTATTCAACCCCCCTTCTACAATTAAACTCTACATATTGCGATTCCATATCACTAAGTAATAGTGATTTCAGGACTCTCAATTGGTATCAGAGCAGAGTTGGTTTAAAATAATTAACCAGATCTGTAATGGAATCAGTAAAGTACAGTTTTGTTGACTCTGAGTATCAAAAGGGAAATGGTTATACTACCAAACCTCCAGCGTTTTATCCCTCTAGAATTGAGACCCGGATGTCCCGGATGATGTTTTTGGATCTTGTCGATGATCAGCTCTGTAACATTATAACCAATGGTCCTCATATTCCGACCGCTATTATTCCTGCTGTTACTGCTAATGCAACTACTCCGGCCATACCAGAAGTGATTGTGCCAAAGAGAGAGGAACAATGGTCAGATGAGGACAAAAGGTTAATAAGGTTAGACAAACAAGCTAAAATCTACATAGGCATGGCACTTCCTGATGAAGTGTTTGAATCAATTAGGCTTTGTTGGACTGCTAAGGACATGTGGGACACCCTTAGGAATATATATATTGGAACACCTGATATTATTCGCTGTAGGGAAGTCAATCTCATACGCCAGTATAAGCTGTTTGCAATGGAACCAAATGAGTCTTTGTCCTCCACTTACACCAGATATCAATCACTGATGAACAAGATGGAAAAGGCTGGTATAGGAAAGGAACAGAGATTTGTTGTTGAAAAATTTCTGGAACTGTTACAAAAAAAAATCTGGGGAACTATTGCTACCTGCACAAGACAGAGGAATGATTATACCACTCTTAATCTGACTCAAGTCTATTTATTTTGCTCAACTGGGAGCATCCTGAAAAGCAAACTGATCAAAGTGAACACATCCGTGCAACACTTGGAAGTCAAAAGATCTCGAATGCCCTTGTAGCTGAGCTTGAAGAAATTGATCAGAAGCAGAAGTAAAAAATCTCAAAGCTGAGCTCAAAGTCGCTGATAGCCGATGATGAAGGTGAAGGAGCTGAAGAACAGTCAGAGTATGAGTATGATGAGGGTCCATAGAAGCTAGAAAGAGACATGGCAATGATGGTTGCAAATTTCAGAAGAAATACCAGATCAAAAAGATTCGCTGATGCTCCATCATTTGATAATTTAAAATCAAAAGGTGATTGCTACAAGTGTGGCAAACCTAGTCATTTCGCTGCTGAATGTAGATCTAAGTCAATCAACCCAATCCCTGAACCAAAGCCAAGCTTTAGAAATGACAAGTACAAAGCAAAGTACAAGAAGCTGAAGGCAATGTCCAAATCTGGAAAGAAGAAGGGTAAAAGTTTTGTCGCTGAAGAAGGTTCTTTCAGTGACTCTGACTCATCCTCATCATCCGATGGAGAAGAAGCAATGATCTGTTTGGATAAGGATTACTGTTTGATGGCTGATGATGCTGCTTTCCATGAGGATATCAAATAAGTAGCTCATAAATGTTCAGCATCTGGATGGGATCCTGAAACTCCCTACAAGGTACATTGTTTTGAATCATATTTAGCTACTAAAAAGGATAATGTTTTTGAATCTTTGATAGTTGACTTGTCAAATGCTCATGACATTCAAAGAAAGCAGAATCATGAAATTAGTGACTTAAAATCTAAACTCCATGATCAAAATGAAAACATGATGAATGTAAAGAATTTAAAACTAGATCTTGATGCTCAAATACATGCAAATCAAGTATGTATTCAAGAGAAAGTAAAATTCGAAACAAAGTTTGTACAACTTAAGAAAGTCATGGAGTCATGGTGTAAGTCTATAGCGAGAGTAAATCAATGTATTAATAATCAAATCCCAAAGCAAGCTAGAGCTATTTAGGGAGGTGAATATGAATATGCTGCTTCTCTCGCTGATTCAACAAAAGTTGATCCAATCTTTAATTCTGATGGAACCTTTTCAGAAGTTGTTTTTGAACCAATATCAATCTTTAGTGAGCCAAAACCAAATTATTTCACAAAAAACAATTTGGTCACTGATGATTATGATATACCAAAGATTGTTGGTGAAGTAAAAATATTGAAGAATGATGACTTTTTTTAGTTAATCTAAATCTCACCAAAACAATCATTGATGATAAAAAGATTATCAGCAACCTCTCTGACACTGTTTTAGTCACTGATAAAAATCTTATCAGTGACCTTAAGTCAAAGAAACAAGAGGTAGAAATTAGCAAGAAAAGTTGTAATTCAGTGTCAGCTCAGCAACTTAAACCAAAGAAGGATAAGAAGGCCAATTATGTAAACAAAAAGTGTTATAAATGTGGCAACAGACAGCATTTGTCTTCTGAATGCTCAACAACACCTTTTTCAAAATATCTAATTATCAGTGAGCATTCAGACATCATTTATGCAAATAAGTGAAAGCCAACACCAAGGCTCAACCACGATGAACCCATCTGAGGATAGGTTCACCAGCTGAACAAATTTTGCTTATTGATGCAGGGGATTCTTAGAGAGACTATCTGGTATCTAGAAAGTGGTTGTTCCAGACATATAAACGAATGTAAGTCCCTTCTCAGTGACTACCAGGATGATAGAGGTCCTGATGTAGTGTTTGGTGATAATAAAGTGGGAAAGACAAGAGGTTATGGTGTCCTGACCAATGGGAATGTGATGTTTAATCGAGTAGCTTATGTTGAAGGACTGAAGCACAATTTGTTAAGCATTAGTCAGTTTTGTGATTCCAAAAATAAAGTGCTATTTGATCATGAAGCTGGTGTGGTTTACAACAAGAAAGGAAGTGCTGTGCTGGCTGCTAACAGAAAGAGAAATACTTATGTAGTCAATATGGACTCAGCCTAGTCAGGGACATGCTTTTATTCCAGAACTGTTTCAGAAGAAAATGGTTATGGCATAAGCGACTTTCTCATCTGAATCTAAAAGCTATCAACAAATTAAGCGAGAATGGCTTAGTCACTGGACTTCCAAAATTGTCTTATGATAAAGATAAGCTTTGTACAGCATGTGAGAAAGGAAAGCATCACATCTCATCTTTCAAGAGTAAACAGACATCATCAGTAACTGAATTCTTTTATCTACTCCATATGGATCTATTTGGTCCAGTTAGTACTCCAAGTCTTGGTGGAAAGAGATATTTTTTGGTATTTGTGGATGAATACTCCAGATACACTTGGGTATTCTTTCTCAAAGACAAAAATGAAGCTACCAGCGAGATTATATCCTTTATCAAGAAAATGGAGAACTTAAATGGCAGTTTGGTAAAACATTTAAGAAGTGATAATGACACTGAATTTAGGAATGTTGACTTGGAAAGTTTTTGTGATTCAAAAGGCATTTCTCAAAACTTCTTAGCACCAAGAACACCCCAACAAAATGGGGTTGCTGAAAGGAGAAACAGAACCTTGATTGAATCTGCCAGGTCAATGCTCATTGATGCTGGTCTTAAGACCTACTTCTGGGCAAAAGCAGTGAGTACAGCCTGCTTCACTCAGAATAGGTCACTGATTGTTAAAAGACATGATAAGACAGCATATGAGGTATTAAGGGGGAGAAAACCTGATATAAGTTTTCTCCATGTTTTTGGCAGTACCTGCTATGTCTTAAACAAAAGAGATCACTTAGGAAAGTTTGATCCAAAAGCTGATGAAGGTACATTTGTTGGTTACTCAATGATCTCTAAAGCTTTCAGAGTTTACAATAAAAGAAGAGAATGCATTGAAAAATCAATGGATGTCACTTTTGATGAAGCCTATGATGAGTCACTCACTGATCCACAAGAGTATGAATATCTTGATTTTAATGATTTAACTAAAAAGAATAGTGACTCATCCATCAGCAACAAAGTTAATGATGAGAAATATGAAAATTTCTCATCAGATTCTGAAAGGGAAGATAGTGTCGCTGAAGATAATTCTGGCTCTACTTCAGCTGAGAATAATTCAGGAACATCATCTTTTCCTACTCACAACCCAACATCACCTACTCACTGTACAAACCAAAGCACACAAAATGATAACACTCACTGTTCCAATGCTGACCAGTCTCCAGGACAAACAATAGATAAAACAGTTACTGCTGAACCTCAGCGAATGACTAAATGGACAAAGCATATTGATAATAAATTGATTATTGGTAATCCAAAATCCAAAGTCCAGACTAGATCAGCAACTGCTAACCTTTGTCTATTTGTTTGCTTTGTTTCACTGATGGAACCAAAGAAGGTGGATGAAGCACTCATTGATCATAATTGGATATCAGCTAAGCAAGAAGAACTTGCTCAGTTTGAAAGAAACAAAGTGTGGAAATTAGTGCCTCAACCTGCTGGTAAATCGGTGATTGGAACAAGATGGGTTTTCAGAAACAAAATGGATGCTGATGGTGTTGTGGTCAGAAACAAGGCTAGACTGGTTGCACAAGGTTATTGTCAGCAAGAAGGCATCGACTATGATGAAACCTTTGCACCAATGGCTAGACTTGAAGCAATCAGGCTATTTCTAGCCTATGCAGCTCACAAGAAATTCAAAGTATATCAGATGGATGTGAAGAGTGCCTTTCTCACTGGCAAGCTGCAGGAAGAAGTGTATGTCAAGCAGCCACCTGGATTCACTGATCCAAAGCATCCTGGTTATGTCTATAAACTGGATAAAGCCTTGTATGGACTAAAACAGGCTCCTAGAACCTGGTATGATACTCTCTCTGTCTATCTAATAAAATGTGGCTATATCAGAGGGAAGATCGACATCACGCTATTTATTAAGAGAGATAAGAGAGATGTCATACTAGTCCAAATATATGTTGATGATATCACTTTTGGGTCTACTAACAGTGACATGTGCAAGGAATTTTCTGATCTCATGACCAAAAGTTATGAGATGAGCATGATGGGTGAATTAACATTTTTCCTTGGTCTGCAAATAAAGCAAACCAAAATTGAAATTTTTATAAGTCAAGAAAAATATGTTAAAGATTTATTAAAGAAATTGGAATTCACTAACTGCTCATCCCTTGCTACACCAATGTCACCAGCAGTGAAACTACATGCTGATCCTGATGGTAAATCTGTAAACATCACTGCTTACAGAGGTATGATCGGATCACTGCTGTATCTCATTGCAAGTAGACAAGATATTATGTTTGCTACATGTCTCTGTGCTAGGTATCAAGCTGATCCAAAGGAATCACATCTACTTGCTGTCAAAAGAATATTCAGATATCTGAAGGGTACACCAAATCTTGGTCTTTGGTACCCATCTGGTTCAGATTTCTCACTGAAAGGATATTCTGATTCTGATCATGCTGGATGCAAGCTGGATAGAAAGAGTACATCTAGTAGCTGTCAGTTTCTAGGAGAAAAGCTTGTTAGCTGGTCCAGCAAGAAACAAAACTCAGTTTCAACCTCAACCACTGAAGCTGAATATGTCGCTGCCAGTGCATGTACTGCTCAAATTCTATGGATGAGAAATCAACTTGCTGACTATGGGTTTGACTTCACTGAAATACCAATTTACTGTGATAGTCAAAGCACCATAGCCATTGCAAACAATCCAGTAATGCACTCAAGGATAAAGCACATTGATGTCATATATCATTTCATCAGGGACCATGTGATGAAAGGTGACGTTGAACTTCAATTCATTCCAACTGACTACCAACTCGCTGACCTATTTACAAAACCTTTGGATGAGAAGAGATTTAACTTTCTCATCAGCGAGCTTGGTATGTTAAACTTAAATGAATACATAAATTCTTTTTGAATTTATTTATTTATTTATAGTTCTATTTTTAAATTGCTTTGAATAAAAGGACTCTACAAATTATAACTTTAGAAGAACATATTCACTGATCAACTGACTTTCACTGACCCAATGAGCAAGTTCAGTAATCAGTTAGTTATGTCCATCTATCATTATAACTTCTAAAGTCACATGAATATCTATTTATGTCTCAAAGTTAAAGTTAATATCATTTCTTCATGTTATTTCTAGCTGATCTAGTCAGTATTCTAAGTTGTGACTTGATCAGTGAGTTCTAAAAATAAAGAATTGATATACATTTAATCTAAGACATAATTCATATTCATTTTTTTAATAGATAAAATGTATCTATCTAACATTGATAACAGTGATCTATATCAAATCTGAAACTTAGTCTTAATGATTTAATCAGTATTCTAAGTTGTGATTAAATCAGGAAGAAAAAGCTTCAGCGAGATATATGATCAAAATTATCTCTTTATGATATTTATACTATTTTTTGATGGTAAATCAGGTTACTGATTATGTATCTCCAGGGACTTTCACTCCCTGAGATATCATTTAATTGTGGAATATAAATCGACAAATATTCGTTATATTTAATACATTTCGTATTTAATTTAACGGATTTCAAAAATAAATGTTTTATGGTACAACGGAAAAGTCACGTTTTCTGACATTATCTCTCCTACGTCATTGCACTTTTCCAGCGCACCACTCCCATCACCATTAATGCCACCACGCTCCACCATCATCACCCTTATACCAATACCACTTTCTACTACCATCATCCACGACGTTCCATTTTTAACCACACGATTATCAAGTTGCGTAACACTATATATTCAGGGACTTAAATCATTTTTCATTTTTACGCATACTTGATTTTCAATTTATCAAAACCCTCTCATTTTCAAAACCCTAAATTAACCTGCAAATCAACTCGTTTAAATGACAAAATCTAAGTTTTTCTTGAACTCATATACACCCACTGCAGAGATTAAAGCTCTTCGAGCCTCTGCAGTGAGTGAAGATATGATCATAACCATTCCTAAATCGAATTATTTGGGAAATCTGTCATGTACATAAACAGAGTATGGGGAGATACTCAACTTTGTGAAAAACCATTTCATTCTCCCTGCTCTTACATTGTCTCCTGGAGAGATGAATCCCGAATGGCTGAGTGAGTTTTGATATACCTGTACTCATAAAGTTGTCGATGGTACATCTCAACTCCAGGGTTTTATTAACAATGGGAGTAAAAAGATAATTATCACTGCCACCATCATCCGTACTATTTTACAACTCCCTGTACTCGATGTTTATGATCCACTGCCTGATGGAGATGTGGCCAAGGGAGGCCTAGTGATGCGTGTGAAAGCTTCTAGTTTTTATTATTTATAAAGTACAGGATATACCAATCACTACTATCACACAACCAGGCAAGAATACTCGATCGGAATAATATAGCTATGGTAAGTACAGGTCGAACACAGGAACACTAGAACGATGTTATTCAATTAAATTTGAATTATTAATAAAGCAGTAAAGTAGGGGTTACGTATTAGTTCCGTACGAACATTCAATATGAACTAATTAACCAAACCAACAACATAAAACAAGATAAGATGAACAGATAAATAATCGGAGATAGACATGTAATTGCTTAGGTTCTTCCGCTCAGATTCATATTATCCGGTTCATGTGTTTTGATTGTCTGATTGTGATTTCTTTTATATTAACTTAGTTACTAATCAAAGAATCCAAGTAAAATGTAAATTAGTCTCCGGTTCTGGTTAACTAATATCTACAATCTAGAGTCCCACATTAAACATCGATCCGACGTCGCACGAATGTTGCTCTATTGAGTGCTTTTCCCTAGATTGTGCATTAAGTGTTCACGACTTGTTATGATTGATCCTCTCGGTATGACTCAATAATACCTACTAATAATCTCTTATTAACTTGCTCATTTTAGATTGATTACTTACTATTCTCTTAACCTAGCAAACTCAATGTATTTAGCGATGACTATAATCCTAAATTTATAATCATCAATAATCAATAACATCAAAGGAACTCAATCTCAATGACACTATTGACCACGTTAAGTAATAACTAACAATCACCCATAACCAAGGTTCTACGGATAACATAACAATCTTCAATCAGACAATTGATCCAAAACACAATTATAACCATCAAATAATCATAATCCAAAGTTATTAAACTAAACAATTAACAATAAGTCTAATCCATCATTCAATTATACACAATCAGTTTCATGATCTCAAACAAAACACATAGACGATGTTTGAATTGAAATCGGAAAAAGATATGCAAACCGAATCATAAACCGAATGAAGTAGAATCAATAGGAATTGATCCTAGCCTTTTCCGCCTCCGAATCGCCATCGATTCGCTCCCAAAATGGGGGAAAACCCCCTGCTTGTCGGCTGCTATCTCCTAGTTTCGGTATTGAGAAGTTAGGGTTCAAATGAGATTAAATGAGATTTTAACCTAATTCTGCCAAATTGATCCATCCGCCGGATGGATGAAAAACACTCAGAATTCCGGCCCACGTAATACGTTAGCCCAATTAATCAATCCATCCGCCGGATGGAATTTCCATCCGCCGGATGGATGCAAAACTTCAGTTTTTTCACCATTCGATTCAATCCTCTCTTGCCTATCTTCAACTCTTATCCACTTTTATTCACGATTAGCTCGTTCTCTGTTTCTTTTCGATCCAAGGTCTAATTAAACTCCTAAATGCAAATATGAACGAAATGAGTATCTTATTCACATCAAATGCATAAGAAATCTATCAAACACGGGGTAAAATAGTACTACAATATAGTACATTTTGGCGTTTATCACCTAGCCAATCTCACTGGGATTGACTGTAAATATTCCGTCGATGGCAATGGTTATCGTAAATATTCTACTATACATAAAAAAAGATGGATGGTGTGTGGAATGCCCTGTTTTCAAATTTCATTCACTGTTTGGGCACCAAAACAGGGAGCTATGATCAATTCAGCTCCCTTGAAGCACAAATCAGCTGGTCACTGGTCAACTCTCTAAAAGTTGACTATCAAGTGTGATCTACAATGAGCTGGTTAATAGAGTCGCTGAGAAAACCAAAAGCAAGTATGTTGCATACTGCAGCTTCATCTCACTGATCATTAAAGATCAGTTCCCTGAGAGTGAAAGAATCCAATTCAAAGGATTCGAACCTACACTGGTTGGGTCTCAAATTTTTTCAAAACCAGCGACTGTGCTTCTTCCTGATTTTATGAAAACCAAGGGAGTACTTGCACCCCAGCCTTTGCAAACTGTACATCCGTCCACTGCTACCCCCGCCCCCCATCGACCACGTCACTGACCACACCCCTAGTGACCACTGTGGTTAAACCACCAACCAAGAAACCATCCACAGCTCCCAAGAAAAAATCAAAATTAGGGTCCCTGACATTAAAGGATCAGGGACGTAGCAAAAAGAAGACATCTACGGATGCCAAGAGTGAAGCAGAGACTGTACATTCATACCCTGCGGGCACTCTTGATCAACCCGTAGCCACAACTACTTGGCTGGACTCCCAAAAGTCCAGTGACTTCGCAAAGGGAAAACTACAGACAGCTACAATGGCTCAACCCATTGTTAGCAGTGATTCGGGTGCATCCCACACCCTTCCATCGAGTCAACCCACCTACTTGTCATCCTCACGAAAGGATGACATTTCAGACAAAGGGCTAGTGGTATCAGTGGGTGATAACACACCCATCGCTGATGCCACACTACTGGCTACAGACAACTCTCATCTACCACTACACCAGCCGTCAATGTCATTCCACTGTCACATGGAGAGGCACAGGCTGACATCTCTTTTTCCAATGATCCACCAGCTCAAACACAAGCTGGTGATGACGAGGAAGCCCAACCAATGGACACCTCCACCTCCGACGATGAACCACCACCACCACCATATACACCATACATCCCTGCTACTGCTGCTGCTATACCCACACCTCTTCCTGTCACCACTGCTCCACCAGCTGATCTTGTCACCTCACCAATACAGGAGTTAGATGCTATGTCTCTCTCCAGTGATAATATATCAAAGGTAGTTGGTGATGATCCCCTTGCTAAGACTGCCTTGGGTGCAGGGGATCAGGGAGCTCAATCACGACCACATCCAACACCACCATCATCCCCACAAAAACAGCCAACACCCCCATCTCCACCAAAACAATCCACTCCACCTACAACATCACATGCTGATCATGGTGCCTCATCATCCACTCCCTCCTCCACTGACAAGCTATTGATGGAGTACATTGCCTCATCTCAACAACAAATAAAGCTGCTCACTGAGGAACGAGATACACGAAAAGGTAGTATCACTGAGCTAACAGAGAAGGTACATGCTCTTGCTGCTGTCTATGAGCCTATTCCATCATGGAGTTCATCTGTCAGTGAAAAAGTGAAGATATTGTCTGATGCTGGATTTGAGCATTCTACGTTGCTCCAAACTCAATCCAAAGCTATATCTGAGCTTGCCACCTCTACACGCATCAGCCTGATCACTCATGATGATGCCATCAAAGCTCTCTCTGATCAACAAAAGGAAATGGCAAATTCCACTCTTGCATACATCCAGGCAACTGATAAACTGGTCTCTACCATTCCTAAAATGGCCTCTCATCAAAAAGCAACTAAGGCTGAAGTTATTGCCCTCCGAATTGATAATCGAAAATTATATCGCTTGATAAAGGAGTGTGTAGTATCTTTCTATGATGAAAAGGGGGAGAGAATCGTCGCTGAAAATGATGTTTTCATCAATCAAGCTGCTGATCATAGAGAAATCTTATTGGAATCCTTTTCTCTTCGCCCAATCTCTGAAAAGCCGGACTTAGAAGCTGATGTAGTTGCTGAATTATCTTAGGCTGATATGGACACTGATGAGGATGAGTATGAATTTGAGGAGATCAATTTCCCTGAGTTTCATCCAGATGAACTCAGGATGTATGATTGTAGGATTAAGGAATGGGCTGCTGATGAGGTAGCTAATGTTGAGGGGGAGTCAGTGAGCTATGAATTGGCTCGCTGGCAATGGATGAACAGGGATGAAAATGAAAATGATGTAAACATGGATGATGGAGATGATGGTCATGATGGTGATGATAATGATGCTGATGACAAAGAAGATGATACTGATGAACAAATGGAGGATCAGTAACCTATCTCTTCTATTCGGTTAAAAAAAAAAAGGACCAGCGAAACGTCTACATCTGGGTCCACCTCCTCCAAGCACAGAAAGCAAACATTCACTGAGGAGGATGTATCAGCAACCATGCATCATCTCCAAACAATTTTAGAAGATCCCGATTCACCACCAGCATCTCAATTAGATATTGTCATATCTGAGGTTAACCCATTATCACTACAAACCATTAAAAGCACTGAACTAGAAAGTTACATCACCAGTAACTTTGCTGAAGAAACTGTCACAACACCAGTGACTACAGCTATCAACCTACAACCAATCACAACAGCTACTCAACAACTCACAATTCCACTTGCAACATCAGCAACACAACCAACAGAAGCAACAACAGTAACCACTACTTTATCCTCTCTACCCACAACTACTCAATCACCAGAGATCACTATGCCAGAGATCTCTGCTCCAGTTCTTCTACTCTCTTCTGATTCTACATCAGGAAGTCTCCATCCTGGGGAAACAAATGAACAACGTATAGCCAGAAAAATGAAGGCTAGACAGGATAGGGAGCGAGAAATGATCCTAAAAATTCAAGCTGAAGCAGAATTAAAAGAAGAGGCAAAAAGAAAGCAAAGGTTGAAGGAGCTCCCTGACAGTGATAGGGCTTACTTGTTAAAACTCAGTGGTGAGGAGGCAGAGGAAAGAGAGCGAGAAATGCGCTTGAAAAGAGAGCAAGAAGAAAGTGATGCTGTGTTTGCCAGAGTGTTGCAGAATGTTGTGGATTATGAGAAGCAGCAACAATTAGTTGCTGCTGCTCCTAAAAAGAAAGAGGGAGCAACAACATCAGTGGGTAAGTTATAGGATGAAATTGACAGAAAAAGATATGCTGCTAGAATGCTTGGAAGATCAAACCCTGCTCCTATCACCAAGGTCAGTTTGAAAAAGCCAAAGAATAAATCTCAAGCTCAGCTACTTATTTACAAAGGTATGGAGACACAAGCCATTAATCTTGATCAAGTCTGTAAGATGCATAGAGAAGAATGGAATGAGATCAGACTTGCTGTCAGTCACTCCTCAAGTGCTGCAAAGAAAGAAGTGCTGAATGAGATTGATAGGCTATTCAAAAAGATGTTTGATCTGCAGCTACTCAAGACAAAAGATACTGTCATACATGGCAAGGAGATAGTTCAGCCACCAAGCCCGAGGTATAGATCAGGTACTAGCAGCATCTACAGAATTCCTAACACTTCATGATTAAATCTTTCTATCCCTGATGGTGTCCCAAGAGTGGAAGGAGTTGAGGTTACTGAAGGAGAAAGATGACTGGTATACAGAGACTTGAATGGTGCTCTAAGGTTTTAGAGAGAAGCTGAGTTAGAAAAGATTGATCATGAGCAGCTTGTTCATCTAATCCGATCAGCCAGCATGCTTGACAAAAGTTCATATATTAGGAAAGCAATTCTCGAAGAAGCCCTAGCTCGACAGTTCAGATACCTGCCTTCTACTGAGAAGTATGAGCTAGCTGATGAGCTCGGATTGGTCAAAGAAGAAGACTTCTGGAAAAACTTATAGTTATCTCTGTAATAGATTAGATAAATTGTAACTGATCTAAATTGTAATGTTTATCATTTTACAGTACAATGAAATCTGATCATTTTGAGAAAACCAAAGTGCAAAACTCAGATCATATCAAAAGAATCCAAAATGATAAAAGAATGGATCACAAGTACAAGTCACTGAATGTTTAAATTTGTAAACACTGACCATAAATTTCTACAACAACAAGTTTGTCTAGGGAGCTTTGATCACACTCAATTATGGGGAGATTGTTGAGTCACTGGTCGCTGACCAACTAAATAATAACAAACTCGATGAAAGAAATGATTAAGTCAAAGCTGCTGTTGCTAAAGTTTGTACACGCTGCTTGTTGTTCGTTCTACTCAAGGAAATTGATATGCTGGGGAAGATTAAAACTTAACTTAGTGTGTCACTGACTTCAAAACTAGCAGCGGGAGTTTTATATCTTTAAATTAATAAAGGCAAAAGTCACTGCCCTAATAAAAGCTAGTTGCTGAAAATATATAATTCAAGTCATTCTACAAGAGCACGATAGCTTACAGTGAGTGAGGAGGATTATTACATCTTCAGAGACTATATTAATAAAGTTTCTTTACAAGTACAAGTCGCTCTTCATATGTACGTCAGCAAGTGTTCCTCGTACTTGAAAATATCTGAAGAATTACGTGGCAGCAAGTGATTGGTGTTAAGGAAGAAGAGATATTTGCGGTAACAGAATTGGGACCCGCAGAATGTCAGTTCATCAGAGATCAAGCCAATCAAGCAGCGACACCTGTCATTCTAGATCCTATTTTGTAGGAGATATTTACGGGATATTTGTAGTATATATAGAGTAGTACGTTGTACGTAGAAACTTTCCGTTTGTACGTGTTAATCACTTGTTAGTCAGTGAGTAGTCTGTCTAAGCACGTACCAGCGATCAGCGAGTGAACAGTTAGCGTGTTTGTCCAAAACTGTTCATCTCTTTTGTAATAATTAGCTTAAGTGTTTGATTTAGATTATCTTTAGCTAGTCTATTCCGCAATCAACACTCAGTGAGTTTTATAATCAATAAGATTCACAGTTCAGTTATTATTGCGTTGTTTGTGTTTAATCGATTAAAAACTTGATCAATTAACTTAGATAAAATCTAGAAAAAGTTTTTAATTGTATTCAACCCCCCTTCTACAATTAAACTCTACATATTGCGATTCCATATCACTAAGTAATAGTGATTTCGGGACCCTCACAAACTTTTACAAATCAACAAGTTTCATAAACCACCATTACTTAACTTCAAAACGTGTTAATTGGGCGGATTACACAAGTTATACCCAAAACGATAATCAAAAGAGAAAGAAAGCTTGTCACTCACAAATATGCAAGCTAAATCTATGCTATACCTTTTTAATCGCATTGCCTTCTCTTTGCCCACTATCACCTACACATTTCAACACTTAAAAGAATAAGCAATAATAATTAGTGAGCTTATAGGCAATTAATCAGGTAATCCACCACATTGCACAACAATCACTATAACAAGCAACAAGAAACATATAACCTTAAGCAAATAACTACTTGAACAATGATAACATCAAATAATATTGTATTTTTTTATTATTTTATCCCTATATTCATATACATTTTATTGTATTTATATGAGTTTAGATACTGATTTGCTTCATATTTGCAATTTAGGTCTAAAAATACAAGAATTGAAGAAAATGAACGAAAAAAGAGCCAAAATGAAGAAAAACCAAGAAAAAATGAAGACTTGAAGAAATTAAGAGCCAAATATGAAGACTTAAAGTATAATATTGAAGATTGGGCTAAGAAATAAGTTTAGATCCGAAGATATGAAGAAGTTAGCCCAAAATAAAGTCTGACCCGAATATGGAAGATTCTGGAATGATGAACCAACCGGCGGTTAGAACAACCAGCCGGCGGTTGAATATATATATTACAAGTCGGTGAAGATCGCAGAGTTTGATTTGGAGAACAAGTACTCCAACCGGCGGTTGAACTGGCGGTTCAGAAAAACTATAAATAGAGGTCACGGACAGATTAAACCATATACAAATTTTAAAGGTAAAAGTCGATTGTAAAGGTTATAGCACGACTTTAAGTCGAATTTGGAGGCTAGGAGGCTAGGGATTGAAGACCTTCATCCCTAACGAAGAATAATTCAGTTTCTTTGGTTTGTTTATAAGATCTTTTACTTGCTAAATGACTGTTTATTTGTATTTGAATCTTATTTACATTCTAAATTGAGTATTGATTATATCTTTAACATATTTGTTTAGATGAATAATGTTTGTATGATTATTTGAATATATGTTTATGTTATTTGATTCTATGAATGTTATTAAGGTTATATCTAAATTGATTATATGATTATGAGATTCATGTTATAGCGAACGTTTATATGATATTGATTAATAATTTAGGTTTATGTTTTAATTATAACTTAAATAAACGAGAACTTGGTGATAGGTTATAATTATTACTGGATTAAACTATAATTGATTATATAATAACATTCGAGACCTCGAAGTTAGTTAACCTTAATATACGTTGAAAGCACTTAATAGAATAAATATTAAGAACACACCTGGTGATTGTCGGCCTCGTTGTTAATATTTATAGGATATTGAGCCGGACCAAGGGATATATCTACTTTTATAATTCAACATAGATCAATTAGCTGACACAAATAAATATATAAGAGAATTTGAATACAACATAGCTAGTCTATATTGAATATATCTTTTATCTACCTTATTAAACTTAAATAGTTCCTTAATTACTTTATATTGTCTTGTATATCCTAATTCGATATCAAAAGTAAATATATGTTCGTTCGGAACTAAAACGTCCCCCTTATTTGTAATATTAATTGTAATTAATTGTGAATAATTGTAATATTAAATTTAGGATTAAATTAGAGATTTCCCTTTTTCCCTATGTTCGATACCTGGATTTACTTATATAGCTATATTATACGAACGGGTTAATCTTGCATGTATTGTGTGATAGTATTATTTAGTATTTCCCTTATTTAAAACTTGTTATTTTAATTAACTATACTTTCCACACATCAATTTTTTAGCGCCGCTGCTGGGGAACACTTAACCGGTTGAACTTTTGTTCTGCCGGGGGAGCGGTAATTTTAAATTTTTCCTTGTAAAAATATAATTTTTTGTAAATTATTAGTCAAATGAAAAATTGGCTAACCCATTGGGAGTACTAACAAAAACAGAGGTATAAGGAGGGTCGCTCTGCTTCCCGAAAGAGATAGGTTTTTAATAAGCTTTGCGCTAACATATTTCTCCGCTTCTGTGTATGATCATTGGAGCTACCGAGGACTTTTAACTATTTTGTAAAAATGAATAATTGTTTAATTGTATATTATTTGTATAATATGTTTTATTTAAATTTAATAAATTCTAAACTATGTGAACTTATTTGTGTACAGAAAGAAGTAATTAATAGTAAAATGGAAAACATGCAATTAGATGAGATGGAAATCAAGGACATTGAAGTAGATTATAACTTGTTTTTGTCAAATAAGAAGATGAAACTTTCTGATAACTAAGAAGATTTTGTTAAACATCCCCCGGTAATTTCAGATGCAGAAGATTTGACTTTCTATTTAGAACACCATCAAGGAGACCTTCGTCTAATTATGGAAATCATTAGGGAAACCACTTTAGAATTTTTGGATTACGAAAAGGAATTAATTAGTAAGATGGAGAAAGAATATACTGTTTGGTGCAATTCTGTTGAAACAAGGGATACTGAACAATTCGAAAATTATGTGATAGAATTTAAAGAAGATGTGATTGTACAACCTATATTTAATCCTGAATTCTGTGAAGAACAAAGGTTGTCGTATGCTAACATTCACCAAATTTTTGAGAAGTCATAATTTCCCTATTCTCAGAAGTAGTTGAATTTGTTAGAAGTTATTAAGCATGATATGGAATTCGCTACTGGAAACGTGAAGAACTATTATGATGAGGAATTGTTGGAAGAATTTCAAGATTTTCTTAACTTGATGAAGACAAAAGATCACATTAACTTTCATAAGTTTTATGTGGAAACTATAGTGGAGTACTATGTTCAAGAGATCATTGATGAGCTCTACTATGCTATACATGATGAATCAACTAGGAGCATTCCGGAGCATTTTATAGATGAACCCATGACAAATCTTGCTACATATGTGAAAAAGGAACTGCAATCAGCTGACACTGGTATCCGTTATGAATCCCATATAGATCTTTTTCGTTTAGGGTTGTCTGACATTTACTATAGACTGATAGATATCTTTAAGTTTACAGAGCTTTTGACTGATCACCAAAAAGAGTTGCTAACTGGTACCTTTGAGGAAATAGGAATTGTTGAGAGACATCGAGGCACAAATAGGTATGAGGATTTACACTTAGGTTTCTTTGGATTTATGGATTCTTTGAGGCGTAATCATAAGAAACGGGAGACCAAGATAGCAGATGGGTATAAGGTGACTGATGAAAATGGGACAATTGCTAGGAAGGTACAAAAGATTGTAAAAAGTTTGATTGAGGTAGAAGATGCTGAAAAGATACATCATGAAAGTTTTCCTGAATATTCATCAACAATCCCTGAGATAACTAACAAGTTGTTTCGCCACTTTCACCGTATTTATCTTGAAAACGCTGCTGAACCTGTCATAGTGCAATTGCCAAATGAATATTACACTTAAGAAGATTCCATCCCATCCTAAGAGCATTATAATTTCCATTTCCATTTTATTATTAGTTATTATTTCTACTTTTTACGTTTTAAAGACATCATATTTATTTGACATTTTTTTTAGATTTTTAATATATCTGGTTGTTTGATTTTGGTTTGGTTATTTTTATTCATTAATATTTGTGTGTTCTAAATTAATATGTATTCTTCATTTTTTTTTAGATATTAATGATTTTTGTATAGATATTATTGGCAAAGTTTAACATGTATCTACTAAATCATGGATAAAACTCCGTTATTAGTTCAAAACAATGATTGGGAAATAGAACTTGTTTAAATCAGATGTTATACAACATTTGGATCGAAAACAAAGTCAACGGTTGAAATCCAAAAACGGTGGTTGAGTCGACGCAATCAACGGTTGTGATATTTAGAAGAAAAAGTTCATTGTTTTACGAAAGTCTTTCATAACGACTTAATCAGGAGAAGAATTCATGGGAGAGCATTGCTTGCAAAACACGATAAGTATATTAGTTCTTTTATATTATTTATGTACTTTAAAATAGTTATAAAAACCATACCATATATATATATATATATATATATATATATATATATATATATATATATATATATATATATATATATATATATATATTTTCTAAGAATAATTTATATTCAGAAAATAATTTTTTTAAATAAAATTATATGTCTTTGAAAAATTAAATAAATACGTATAATACTATTAAACTAATTAATGTGGGCTTGAGGTTATTAAAAATGGACTGGGCCTAACAATAATGAAAATAGGCCGATTTATCAACTGGGCCTATTTTAAGCAACCGGCGGTTGGCTACCCCAACCGGCGGTTGAACACTTTTTTGATTAAAACGGAACAGACCTTAGTCTGTTCATTTTACACACACCACACACACACAAAACTCTCAAATACGAACCAACAAAACTCGTTCATCACACATTCATCATATATATCTCGTTTTCGTGGATCAAAGCTCATCAATGGTATAATTTACACATCAAACAACATGTAGAGATTAAACACTATGCGGATCCGCGGCCAATATCAACAAGCTCACTTAGCACCATATCACGTCGATATGCATACTAAGTTAAATAACGCTATGCTAGCAAAACTATCTAATCTCTACACAATTGTCTATTCCTCATAATTTCAACAACGATAATCAATAATTGGAAACAAAACAAGTTACCAATATAACTCCACTTGATTGTGCAACCTCTTGCTCGGAAGCAATCCGGAATACACAATCATTACTCAATTATTCCATGTAACACTTACCTTGGCGTTTAAATGACGATTTACAACAAGTGATCAACGTATGACTTCCACGTCTTTAACACCTAGTAATTAACACATAACAATGGAATAGCACATTTAGTATCAAGAATTTATTATTTCAACTAGTGATCATTTATGATCACTCCCTCACTTTGGATTAACATCCATTTTCATAACCAAAATTACCACTGTCTTTTAACTACTCAAATTCCGTACTTACAACTTTGTTCACTCATCATTTTAACACTCTAATTGTGACACCTGACAATTTAAGTCATCATTTGCATTTAATCAAAACACTATTACTTGTATTTAGTTTTATTTTAGGCTAATTACTTGTAACTATTTGTATATATGTATATATACACGTTCATAATTAATGATAATTACGCGATTCGTTCGGATGTATTCCGACACACACGGCCGTTGGTGAAACATTTTCATAAGTAACATAAATCTATTTTTATGCTAAAATAGTCGTTATTCACTTTATATTATTATTATTATGTAAAAACATATACGAAAAACTATTTCGTTTTATATAAAACTTAACGTACGCGAGAAAAAGCGAGACTCGAACCCGACAACAATACGAAACCCAACAAATATTTTAATAATGCAAAATAAAGTATTTCAAAATGATTATTCAGCCTAAATTAACATCTCTATGTCAAAAACAAAACGATGAAACCTAACGTTTAGTGATTCAACGATTATACGCGCGATTAACGTTTAACCGACCACGAGTTGTAACACGATGTTGGGGAACGAAATTTATGAGTCCAAGCCCAACGGGCCAGCCCGTGACCCAGACCAAAAACCCAAGAAAAGCCAGCCCAAGCACCCTCCTCCCCATTCCCTTAAATCCCTTTCTTTCTTTCTTTTCACTTTGTTTTTCCAAAAACCACACACACACTTTCTCTTGTTCTCTCTCTCTAAATCCCGATCTCTCTCTCTCTAAACACGGTCAGGAAACAGCCACCCAACCACCCTCTATAACCACCACAGCCCATCGTCATCATCATCCTCATTTTTCATCAATAAATCGCAAGGAAGAAGCAAGAACACGCAACAGCAGCAGCTCCACTTTTTCTCTCTCTAGATCTCGTCTTTGTTTGGTATGAACCACTTCTCTCTCACTAGATTTCCTTGGATAACATTATTGTACATGTTAGTTGTTCATATCTACTGATTATTGTCCAAGATCCACTCGAAAAACCATTGGTTAATGCGAAAAACCATCGGATAATGTTATTAACTACTGGACAAAAACATAACCGAACTTGGATCTGTGATATCTCACTCATCTCATAACTAAATCAAACGTTTCTTGGCTCTAATATCAAGTTCAAGATGTCTACTTTCGAAATCCATAATCCTCATAATTTACTGAGTTCATTTTCTATTTTAAAATAAATTTATAAAAGTACATGTATAGTCTGTAATTTCAGGTTAGAAAGTTAGTCAACTTTGTAAGGGTATATCTTGAAATCTACGAATCATAAACTGGTGAAACCAATTGGGAAAGTTTAGAAATTTTGTTAGCTTTTTTATACTCACACGTTTTCTGAAGTTTTATAAAACTCGATATATGAATTTATCTTTGAACGTATGTCGGAAACCGACACCCTTTGACCTCAGCCGACATTTATAATTATTTAACTGACTTAACTCTCACTAAAAATTATGGAAAAATTATGTTAAATAGTTAAGACATAGAAGAATGTCGTGGAATTTTCTCAGATTTTATATCGCATGTTTACTTAGTTGAAACGGGCCACAAAGAACGTTAAAAATTTGGAAAACTACACACGGGGACTGATTTTGTAACGAGTTTAAAACAACACTTTCGGGTTTTTCACAGAACGTAAAACTTACTTTTTCTAAGTTAGAAAATATATTTAAGACTCGTATAAAAGTTTCGGGTCAAATCGAGCATATTTGACCAAGTCCACAAAAATGAAACTCAACTCAGACCCAATTGGCGACACTCGATCGAGTGTCGCAATCCACATTTGCGACACTAACTTAAGTGCCGCTACCGGTTCGATTTAGCACATTTAGCGACACTTACCCGAGTGCCGCTACATATACAAGTCTCGCCTCTGGCGACACTAACTCGAGTGTCGCCATGTACCTGAAAATCATAAGTAGCGACACTGACCTCAATGTCGCTACCAATATCAATTGTCGCTACTAGTGTCCCTTCTCACAGTCCGTCTGAAAATACAAATTCCACCAAGTATCGACTTCGCGTAATAATTACTAAATCATATACGCTGACACTCGTACACGCGAACACATATACTTTTATAAGTATACAATGGGCCAAACATAATAATAACGTATTGGAAATTAACCGTCACCAACGGGCCGCACACGATTTCAAAACAAATGATAAACTCTTGGACATAACTAGTTGAGTGGACAACTAGCATGCATGATCTTTTGAGACATTCACTTACACATAACCTTGTGCATTTAGGGCGCTAGAAGGTTACATTTCGGATACACGTTTATTGCTATAAACGCTTACTTTCAAGACTCGGGTGAGTCTCAAAGCCCCATTTTTACTGTTTTACACCGGGGTGAGATTACTACGCATTGTTTTTATATGAACACAAGTAACAAGGATAACTTACACTGATTTACATGAGTGATATCGTAATCCACTAAAAGTCCTCACATATCATAGTTCGTTAATTTTAGAAGCGTGAGTATTAGAGAATAGATCTATTGGGGATTGACAACCCCGTCCGGGTTAGGTAGTGATAACACGCAAAAAATCATGTTTTTGTGTGCCATTATCTCACCATTTTAGCCCAATTATTGATGAAAACACTTAAATATGAACTTAAACATCACATTTCATCATTAGGGCTAAAATATAGACGATGTTTCAAGATTCAACCAAAAAGACCTAAATACGAGTAAAATTGTGCACAAACGATTAACGAATCCTCTGTTCACGCATTTAAGCACAATTTAAGCTATACTTGGAATTATGACCTCTAACTTATGTCATTTTCTTCGTTAGGAAATTACGAAACCGTGAGCGTGAGAATCACTCAAAACGGATAAACGACGAAGAAGTTACGCCCGAACGAAGGAACGAAGAACCGAGGAATCAGGATACGGGAGAACTAGACCGTATACGGCCAAACTAGACCGTATACGGCCTAGCACAGACCGTATACGGCCTAGCTAGACCGTATACGGCCTAGCACAGCCGTATACGGCCTGTGTTCTCCCGTATTCACCCTATGCTCAGCCCTATTCGCTCCAGTTCTCCCGTATTTGCCCTAGCTCAACCGTATCGTGCATTTGGGCGATAAAAATCAGGTTTTTATTCGGGTTTGCGATACGGTTGTGCATTTGAAGATTTGGATACGGTCTACGGATACGGTTGTGCGAATTCTATATATAGAGGCTTCATTTCAACATTTCAACACCACACTTTCACACTTCTCATCCAACACATACACACACACTTTCTCTCTCTACTCTCTCTCTAGAATTAATTATTTAGTAGTTAGTTTAGTTAATCTAGTAGGGTACGAGCTTTAAGCTCTTTTGTAACGGAGGTGCTCCGAGACTGCGGTGTCGCACGATTTGTAATAACGCTTTGTCAGGTTCTATTATAATCTCTATCTTGTTATTTTAAATAATGTTGTGATGTTGCTATGCTTGTTTAGAATTACTTGCTATGATTATTGCCATGCTTAGCTAGACAAATCGGTGTTTGCTGTGATAGTTGCCATGCTAGGGTAATTATACTTAAATCATGCTGTTACTCTGTCTGTATGCTGTTGAGATATATTTGAATCTATGAATTGAATCTCAAATGTTTATCTATCCAACTTATGCTGTGGTTAGTAACATCCTTCTAGGCTTGGCCAATTGCTAGTTGTATGCCGCTAATTATTCTGTGTCTGATGATCTATGAACTCGACATGGCCGGTGTTCTCCTGGTTGAAATATTACCGGAGGGAGACACGGAGCGTAGGATTAGAGATAGATTAGATTCAGTTCATCCAACAAGTGTCTTAGAGAGAACTTTCGGGACACTTGTGACTTAACCATGTACCCCGTCACTCTGCATAATTGATCCCTGCTATGCTGCCTTACTGCATGTTCTTGTTTGATTGTTGCTTAGGGTTTGCATGCTAGTATCTGTTATGCTGATTAGTTACATGATTAGGTTTTCGAATATTTATCAATTGCATACACCAGTTTAACATGCATAGTATAGTTAAAATGATTTATATGAAATAATGATGAACAATTTAATCAGCCGTTAGACCAGACCATCCCAACTTGTTCCGGTAGGAAACCCCTGTTCATGTTTTTGTTTATTCAACAATTCATGCCATGATTCGGATATCTCAAATGTCCGAGATTGGGGAACAAGACTCGAGGATGGTTGTTGGTTAAATTGGTTGCTACATTTGGGACAACTTCCGGTGTAGTTTACATTCCATAACTGTTATCCACGTGACATGTTATTTATCTGATTGCGGACAACTCTACGTTAGATAGATAATAGGCTAGGAGTTATGGCTCATTAGGAAATATAGCTGTCATCTTAACTAAGGCTTTATCCCATTAACTACCCCTAAATAGCATGAGTAATTATCATAGTAAACACTCGCTTCACCTATAAGTTCTCGTTGCCACCTCCCCTCCACTTTACTTTATTTTAGTTTAATTTTAGATAAATAGTAGCTAGTTAAAACCAAAAACAAACCAAAATCTCTTTTAAACCCCAGCTAAATCCACATAGATAACTGAAGTCCTAGATCCCATGCCCGTTGTAGTTTGAAGAACGACCCTAGGTCATACCTATCGCTGTACTCACCCATAGCTTTAGTATACTTAGGCCAAGCAAAAACAAATTTAAAAACCCACTGACGCAGCCAGCCAGGCGGAAGGCCCGCAACGACAGGAAGCGATTCCTAAATACCGACCGTTTGGCTGCGATCAGTAGCTATAACTGGTCAAACGGTCGCTTTATACTTGACATTGGAAGTGTTCTGGATAAGGCACTCGCGGAGGCACTAACAAGGGTTAAGCTTTGGACTATGAGCTGATGGCACATATGATTACATTATTTTTGCATTCGTGCAACACATTGGAAATGTTGTGGTTCATACATATGATTTTAACAGTTAAACCTATGAACTCACCAACATTCGTGTTGACCATTTTAGCGTGTAATCTCATGTACACATCAGCAGTAGGAAATCCCTCAGGGAACAAGCATACTAGAGTCGTGATGTGACGCAAAAAGTCATGTTTTAAAGTATGATATTCCACACTTTTTGGACACATCTTTAGTGAAAATATTCCAAAACAATCATTATTTACTAAAATTCACTAAAGTGCTCCAAATATGGGCGTTGCTGCAAAAACCACTAAAAACGTCTAAATAACGAGCAAAACAGAGCGAATAAACAACAATCAATTCTCACACCCTCATTTACCTTATGATCAGCATATTCTAACCTTATGATATGTTGTAATAGGTAAAAACGAGACGGGAGAATCAAGAATCATGCAAATTAGGTGAAGAACGGAAGAGATACGGCTTCTACAGATCGTTAAAAGTCATTCCAAACATGCTTGAGTTAAACACATCCAATTTCTGTGAAATTGGTACCATTAGAAGCGTAACGGAATTACGAAAGTGTGAGCGCAATAATTGCGTCAAACGGACGTGTAACGAAGGAGATACGGGCATTTTAAGCAACGAAGGAAAGCCGAAACACCCCGTATACGGCCTTTGCAAGCCGTATACGGCCCCACAAGACCGTATACGGCCTTTTAAGACCATATACAGCCCTTCTGACCCCATATACTGTTTTGGCAAGGCTAGGGTCCATCCGGTCATCCCCCTTCATGCTTGGTTCGTTTGTACGATGCGCTTTGATGCTTGTACGTATTTCTCCTTTGGCTCCAAGTTTGGCATCAACTTTGGCTCCAAGTTTGGCTCCATGGCTTGCTCCTTTGGCTCCAAGAAATCTTGCTTTGGCTCCAAGGTGATCATCACCTATAAATAGATGGCCTCCTCCACCATTTCATACACACCTCTCATTCCATTTCTCTCATCTCTCTCTAGTATAGTTTCTCTCTCTAGCACTACTCTTAAGAGTTAGAGAATTAGTCTTGTAGTAGGTTCTCTCTCTAGTCTTTCTCTCTAGTTTCTTACTAGGGTTTTAAACCCTTGGACTAGTGAGAAGATTAGTGGAGGGACACCTTTCCTTTTCTAGTAGGTTAGTTATGTAATTAATTATTAGAGACTAGCTTATGTAATGCTTGGATATTTATGAAGAAATACAAGTGTTATTCTGCTCGCAATTCGTATCGGTATTTTCTATCCTTTCTATTATTAATTTTTCATAATGTTCTTGTTTGATGTTTGTGATTTATTAATGTTGGAAATGTTTATTGGTATGCTTTGTGAATAGTTGCTTGTATGTTTGCCATGATTTAGATAGTTAGGGATGATGTTACATTAATTCTATCTGTATAAATGGGAGTTGTTATACTTTGTTATCAATATAAACTTATCCTGAATATAGACTTTATCGTTCACCCTTTCAAGTCTTTCATGTGACTATTGCCCTTAGGATAGGACTTTGCAAACCCGAATACTACGTAAACATAGTTATCTGTGTTACAGTATGAAGCTATGAGGCTCCGTTAAATGGAACTGTACTTCGTATAGCGTTGGAAACACCTCGTGTGGAGTACAAATACGTGGAAGCTAAGGAAATGCCGTAGGATCATCTCATCGTGGATTACCTAGAAGTCACCCTTCTAGAACATGGTCTAGGATACATAAAGTTGTGGAAATGCTAAACCTTAAAAGTACTGTACACCGTGAGTATACTTAGATATATACAAGCTGTGGAAACACTTAATGCAGTGTACACTATGAGTATACCTAGGGATGAACGACTGATTGTAAAGGAGGGTCTAATTCAAGACGGAAGTATTTGAGCTTAACTAATAGAATATGAGTTTTGAAAAGAAAGCAAGGAGTCGGCTGTATTCCTAGATGCTTAAACCCCTTAACTCTTCATAACCGATAGTTTAAAATAACATAGTTAAATAACCAGTACACATTTAGATGACACATTTAGGTTTAGGTGTTAAGAAAGGTTAGAGTATCCTTAATGGCAGTTTGTTACCTCATGCATGCACCCCGGAGTTATCTCCAGAGACTCACTATTCTGTAATAGGGTAGTTGAGCAAGGGTCATTGTACCGTCACAAGGGCAGTGTTGTGGGGTTGAGCAACCTGTTCTGATCAGAATCACCATAGCCTAGGTACTCAGTGACATACTAATTTAGAACCGGAACTAAATAAGTAGGGTCCTAGTGTTTACACCTAAGTTTATTTGTTTGTCAACTGAATGTGTCCCCATATAATCATCATCTCTGCACATACACTATCATAAATCATGGTGAACCACGTCTTTGTTATCCTTAGGTGTTACATATGCTAGTCTCCCTTTACTTTTATGCTTTATAAGTTTTAGTAGTTTAACTAGATAAAAACCAAAAACAATCACCTATCCACTTATTCAAACCCTAGCTTGATAATCAGCTTATCGGAACGAGCTCTGTTTCAATTCTACCGTCGTGAGGAACGACCCTGGATCATCTTTACCGCATACTCGTATCAAGGTATTCGTACCAGTACCAGTAGGTAGTACGGAGGTTTAGGCTCCCCCGACTATTATAAATTAAAAACTACCACCTGACGCCGTGCCTAGTGGAAAGGTCTGCAACGACAGGAAGCAATTTTTGAACCGACCGCTGGGTGCGCGTCAAGTTTCTGGCGCCACTGCCGGGGACGGTAGTACGATTCGGAGCCTGTTTAGATAAATTAGTTTTTAAGTTATCCCTTTACTTTTTGCCCGTAGAATAGCGTAGTTAGATTAGATTAGCTTAGCTTAGCTTAGTTTAGATTTAAAACACTTCTCACCTCAAATATAATTCTTAAACCTTATTCAAATGTCGTCTTTACTGAATACTTGGGTAGAAACAATAATTGATCAATTGCAAAGTCTTGCTCAAATAATTCAAATTGGATGTAGGATATGCGGTGTTCCCCACTTTGATGGAGAATGTGAGGGACATACGATGTTAGCCATAGGACACTTAGATTCTCAATCAAACCCCTATAGTCCCACTCAACATCAATCTCAGTCTTTATCATTCGAAGTCAACCCACACTCCACATCTAATACACTCAACATAGACTTGCACTCAACTCTAATCAGTGATCTAATTGAACCCGTTACCCAAGTAGCCGATGAGAACGTTGTTACGAGATTGGAGACGTCAACGGATACTGTCCCACCTCCATGCCTAGAGTACAACATTATCATTGACCAAAAGACGATAGGAAGCAAGGTGGGTTTTGCGTTAGGGTTGCCCTACAAACCATCTCTCCACCACATAATGACTTATACGTCATGGAGTGATATGGACACCTCTGACCAACCCATTCTGTTAACCCGACCCTAGGAGGTATTAGAAGTTGAGAGATTTGTTATACCTCCGGTAGAACAATTCCCTTACTTTGAATCATCTCCTCATACTGGACATCCCGTGACATTAACTTTCCTTAAACTGTTAGGTATGTACCAATATTACCACTTGTGTCTACTAATGGATGCAAGGAAGCCGCTAGGATTGCCTGATAAATAGTGTTAGAGTCAAGCTAGAGACTCGAACAAAAATAAGCGCTTCTCGGGAGGCAACCCGTGTCTAACATAGTTTTAGTAGTCATAATAGTAGTTAGTTTAGGATAAGTCATAAACTAACCTAAATAAGTAGAGAATGATCCCTAAAATGAATTGTTCCAAGTTTTCTTTATTTTTTTATGAACAAAAAGGATGGTTTGCGAAATTACTTCATTGAGAGTCAAATTTTTGTCAAAACCTTAAAACTTCCTACTCCCACTTGTTTGAACTTTATTGCAACATCTATTTTTCACCATTATCTAAAGTTCTTAATATCCCTTCACTCACAAACATGGAAACCTACTAGAGATTAGGAGCCTTAGTCATCTTACACACCCACTGACATGTTTCAAGTATTTGAGGTACTTACATATATTTATGTGAACATACATGAGATACTAATGCTTAATCTGATAACATGACTTGTATGTCAATATGTGTATTATGCTCGAACTCGTTTAAAAATGTGTGCTTTGGATATCTATATACTTGGCTACCTAATTCAACTGATAATACTGGTATTTCCGTATCTGTTGTTTGTGCGATGGTGAAATTATAGGCAACTAACGCTTTCAGTGTGAGATTAGACTCTAAGTCATGCACTGGTTTGTTTCATCTTCAAAGCATTCACTTTGATAGGTATTCGCAAACCAGTAAATCTATGATTTGAAGAATAATCACTTGTTTGTTATATCACGTTTATTTGTTCTACTTGTTCAAATGCCAAACAAATAGTGATTGCTGCCTATGGGTAAAGAATCTTTGAGAATAATGGAAAAGCAACAAGGGGATCTTGTAGTTCATTAAATTTGGAAATCTTTGGAGCATTTCTTTGAAGGGAGAAGAGATACCTCTTTCAGACACATAAATGATTTATAGTTGTCTATGACTAGTTCATTAAGTAGATCAGCTCAACATTCACAACATTCACAACATGTACCCATAACCTAGAGCTAAAACTTAGCACATCCTTGATTGCTAGCATAGTTTTGTATGGAACCCCAAAACATCATCCGTCATCACAATAGCCACCCACATTCACCCATCCATCCACCCATTCAGACTTATCACCACCACCATCGGGAACCATTCATCTGCTATAGTAATGTCACCGCCTACAAGTATACACAGAAACATCTCAGAGATATAGGCTGACGTAGGAATGGCTATCAAAGGATTAGATATGGGATTGATCTCTGCTGATAAGAACAACAATCAGATTCATTGCATCAGTTGTCAGCAAAGATCTCCGGCGATAAAGATTTATGGTCATTAGATTTAGCACTTTCAGATCATTAGAGAGTCATTTACATCATCATCTCTTAATGATTAGGATCCTCGTCCAGTTATCTCTATCCAACATTCGTGTTTCAAGGTTGACTCTGCTTGTGTCCGGAAAATGACATCACTTCACATTATTTTCTATCGTTTTGGAAGTCGAGCTCTCGACTATAACAGCAGCGCTAATCGGGAGGCAACCCGTGGAATAAGACGTGTTGAGAGAAAGTGTCAACAAGTGAAGAAAATCTCCGACTATCCTTCACACTTGGACGTACCAGAAATACTTTATGAAAACTTCTGCAGATTTACAACTCATTTGCAAATAAATCACTGTCTCAGAAAATAGGAAATAACTTTGAAAACTGATAATTCATGTGTTTCGAGTATTTGAGGTACTTGCATACTACTTTTATGCATTATGCTCGAACTCATTTACAAAACACATGTTTTATAAAACTGATTTGTAGTAAAATACATCTTTCAAATTCTGAGACAGTGATTTCTCTTTCCATTTGCATAAAAATTGAGTTTGAAAAAGGCTACGTCCAACGTTTTCACACCTACGAGATTGATTCATAAGAGAATGATGAATGAATAAACCAATAGCAAGATGCTTGAAGCCGAGCCGATCTTCATGGATGCAGAAAAAAAGATCTTGGCAACGTCTCTTTTCAGCAAATTCAGACTTTCAGCTTCAGTGCAGCTCGCTATCTGGGGAGTGTCTTAACTCTTTAACCTCTTTTGTTTATGATTCTGTATATTATTTTCCTTGTTAAGTTTGTTAAAGTAGTCTATACTCTATCCTAAGCTTATTACTAAGTGTGGGATTCCAACCCAAAACAAACACTTGAGAAACATTTTCTTACATGTTTAAACTCTAAGTGTGGGATTCTACTTTCAGTAAATCTCAACTCAAGAGAACATTAGGGACAATGTTCCTCTAATTGTGGGATAGCAGGTATAGAATACCTTGGCTAGTTTTTTTATGATTTTTAATGTCTGAAATAGCAAACTCAGAAAATGTTCCTCAAATTTTTCAAAAATTTTTAAGAAAATTAAAAGGTATGAGCTAAATCATCTGATTAACTCTGCTATTTTTGAGTCATAATGTCTTTGGAGAGGAGCTATTTTCAAATATTAGTAAAATATTTTGGAATCTAGGGAAAATAAGGTAGAAATTTCTTAAGCAAGAAATGATAATCTAATAGGAAGCATGACGAAGCACATACAACCCTAATTGCAGTGAGGTATCTTGAGCCTAAAAGCATTCATCTTTAATGCTTCACTATTCATTTCTTGTGTGTGCCGATGCATGTATCTCTGAATTAGAACTTGCTCATGACATACGCTTTGAGACCACATTAGTGTGTACCGTACGCGGTATAGGTGCAATTAGATGACCTTGACATTCCCTAGGAATTAAACCACTTTTTACATACATCTTGAAGCCCAAAACCCTTCCGATACTCATTTTTAGTATCGATGATCCGCCTAGTAAACCCTGTTGAGCCTAAACCTTTCGTTTCATAAAACCCTCATCATTAAATCCTACTTCCCAAAATATCCCCAAAACTTATCTTAGAATTTCTGAGGTTATGAGGAACATCTTTTAGAATATCCGCTTCACTTATCCTACCACTTTCGTGTTCTCTAAAATATTATCTCTCTTGAGAATCCCTGGTGCGTAAAATTGGCACCATGAAAAGACTCGAAATGTTCAAGATAAGGGATTTATGAAAGAATCAAAAGAAAAATATCCTTGGAAATTCTCTGGCAAAGAAGTTCTGAAGAAGAAAAAATAGAACAATAGAAAAAAATCAGGAAAAGAAAATAGAAGAGAAAAGAAAAAGCAGAAAAGAAAAGAAAAATAGTTCTGCAAGAATAAAGCTAAGTCCTTCAAAGTATCATCCTCGCTAGAAGAATATGATAGAAGATCGATAGCTATCTCCTTTCCGTTCTAGAATAAAGTTATTCATGATCTCAGTAGTTTTAAAGATAAGCCAAACCCTTACAACCCAAATATACCACTATCCATACCCTTTTACCCTCACCAAACACTACAACCCTCATGAATGTCTTGGGATAATTAGCACCGTCCTCACCTAAGTGGTGGAGATCCGATTCTCGACCAAGCCTATGACGATGAGTGTTGCATGACTGGCTATTTGAGCGATTTCGTTTGTTCTAGATTGATAGGAAACCCGATACACTTTGAGTGAATTGAGTGACCACCTTTAGTGAGATTGCCTAGTCATGTGTACTCCAAGATCATGAGATTTGGAAGTATGCCTAAGAGAATCTTTTCTTGTTTAAGGAAGGATCATCTTATCTTTCCCTATATTCTTGAAATTATCTTACTTACATTTGGAAGTGGTAACTCTTAAAAATGTTGTTACTCGCTCTAAAATGTTTTAAAATATTTTCAAAAACTGAGTGTTGCTTGAGGACAAGCAACGTCTAAGTGTGGGATAACTTGATGTGACGCAAAAAGTCGTGTTTTTAAATATGATATTCCACACTTTTTGGACACATCTTTAGTGAAAACATTCCAAAACAATCATTATTTACTAAAATTCACTAAAGTGCTCCAAATATGGGAGTTTCTACAAAAACCACTAAAAACGTCTAAATAACGAGCAAAACAGAGCGAATAAACAACAACCAATTCTCACACCCTCATTTACCTTATGATAAGCACATTCTGACCTTACGATATGTTGTAATAGGTAAAAATGAGACGGGAGAATCAAGAATCATGCAAATTGGGTGAAGAACGGAAGAGATACGGCTTCTACGGATCGTTAAAAGTCATTCCAAACATGCTTGAGTTAAACACATCCAATTTTTATGAAATTGGTACCATTAGAAGCGTAACGGAATTACGAAAGCGTGAGCGCAAGAATCGCGTCAAACGGACGTGTAACGAAGGAGATACGGGCATTTTAAGCAACGAAGGAAAGCCGAAACACCCCGTATACGGCCTTTGCAAGCCGTATACGGCCCCACAAGACCGTATACTGCCTTTTAAGACCATATACAGCCCTTGTAACCCCATATACTGTTTTGGCAAGGCTAGGGTCCATCCGGTCATCCCCCTTCATGCTTGGTTCGCTTGTACGATGCGCTTTGATGCTTGTACGTATTTCTCCTTTAGCTCCAAGCATTATTCCTTTGGCTCCAAGTTTGGCTTCAACTTTGGCTCCAAGTTTGGCTCCATGGCTTGCTCCTTTGGCTCCAAGAAATCTTGCTTTGGCTCCAAGGTGATCATCACCTATAAATAGATGGCCTCCTCCACCATTTCATACACACCTCTCATTCTATTTCTCTCATCTCTCTCTAGTATAGTTTCTCTCTCTAGCACTACTCTTAGAAGTTAGAGGAGAATTAGTCTTGTAGTAGGTTCTCTCTCTAGTCTTTCTCTCTAGTTTCTTACTAGGGTTTTAAACCCTTGGACTAGTGAGAAGATTAGTGGAGGGAAACCTTTCCTTTTCTAGTAGGTTAGTTATGTAATTAATTATTAGAGGCTAGCTTATGTAATGCTTGGATATTTATGAAGAAATACAAGTGTTATTCTGCTCGCAATTTGTATCGGTATTTTCTATCATTTCTATTATTAATTTGTCATAATGTTCTTGTTTGATGTTTGTGATTTATTAATGTTGAAAATGTTTATTGGTATGCTTTGTGAATAGTTGCTTGTATGTTTGCCATGATTTAGATAGTTAGGGATGATGTTACATTAATTCTATCTGTATGATATCGTGTAAAAAGTCACATTTTTACCATCGATATCTCTCTCATTCTGGAGCAATACTTGGCATTTGGACTCAAACAACACACAAATCAGTGATAATATGTTAAGAAGACCAAAACGAAGGTTGCACGACAAAAATCAAGCAAAACGGCCGAGGAACGAAGATTCCACACACGTTTGAAGATTCAAGGCATCAAAACGATATTTCAAGACTAAAGTACCATTAACCAACATCCATTTTATCCAAGATGTTCGTTTTTAAAATACGAATCCAACAGAAGAAGAATCAACTAAAAAGGATAAAGAATGAAGATTCTACGCCCGTCGGAAGATCCTAATGATTCGTACGCGATATCTGGAGTTAGGGACCTCATCTCAGGGGCTATCTTATGTCAAAATCTTTGTTTTTGAATTACGAATCCAACAAAAAAAGATTCAACTCAAACGGGCGCATAACGAAGAAAACACGCACGAATCAAGAAACGAAGCAAAAGACGGCGAAACGGGGCAGGTGGCAGCCAGCCGCCGCCGGCCTAATACCAGCCGCCGCCGGCCACTAGCTGGGCGGCGCTGGCCTGCTGTCCCCCACCTCGCTTTCCTTTTTTGGCTAATTTGCGTACCTGGTGCACCACCTTTCCGCATTGTACAGTACCCGGTGCTCCACCTTTCCGCGTTGTACAGTACCCGGTGCACCACCTTTCCGCGTTGTACAATACCTGGTGCACCTTTTTACCCACATTACGCTAATGTGCACCCCTTGATGCTAATGTGAGCCTAAACTCACCTATATATATAGGCTTAGGTTCATTTGTAACACATCTCTATGTACACCTATCTTTTCACACACCACACATTACACCAACTCTTTAAATTATAATACTTCCTTAGTTAATTAGACTAGCTAATTAACTAGTTAAGGAAGATTTGTATGGAGGTGCTCCGGGACGCATTTGTAGCTACGAGTTATTGTATTGTACTTATCAGGTTTTAATCTATCTTCCATATTTAATTATGTTCGTTCTTTCTTTAATAAATTTAAATATGCATGCTAGAATTGCCATGATTAGCTAAATAACTCAATTGTCTGCTATGATAGTCGTTTAGGAAAGATTTAAACATGTGATTATATTGTATGCTATGAGATTGCGGGTGTTGTGTATCATGAATAGATGTAGGAATTGAATCTTTATCGTTTATCTGCCCAACTCATGTTGTGACTAAAACCTTATCCAAAAATGAACGTAGCTAACTCATAGGGTATAGGTCACTTAGTTATACTATGTTTGATTGAATCATTGAGCTCGGCATGGTCGGTGTTCTCTAGACCAAATTAGGATCCAAGAGACACGGAATATGGGAATAGAGGTAGATTAAGATTTAATTCGGACAGACGATATTTTTTAGACAACTTTCGGAATATCCTCGATTTAATTAATACATTTGTATGCTTAGGTTTAACTATTATCTTGATTGTCTTATTGCATGTTCTTGTTTGATTGTTGCCTTAGGATTATCATATTAGTGAAATACACCTAGCCTTAATTATCGTGAAATAACATGACGGCCCCTATTCGACTGTTCTTCGATATAGTACTGGAAACGCTTATGGCGAAGTACAAACGTATGGAAGTCAAGAACAACCGAAGGTAGTTGTGTTATGAATCGATTAACAAATGTATTACTTAAGTTTCTATTTGTAATGCAATTCATCCCTGTTTTGTTGCATACTTGAGTGATGTTGATAATTCATACGAATAAGTGATGACATCTTATCTGACCGCTTAGACCAGTTTTTCCAACTTATTCGGGCGAGGGTAAAACCCGTTTACAAGATTGTTTATTCAACAAACTGTGCCATGATTCGGACGTCTATGATGACCGAGATTGGGGAATAGGATTCGAGATTAACTGTTAGATAATATGGACATGCATTTGAGAGAACTTTCGGTGTATGCTTTAATATATTCTGCAACCCACATGACATTCTATTTGCCTGATTGTGGACACCTCCGCGTTAGCCCAATAGTAGGATTGTAGCAATAACTCACATTAACTTATGAACTTATCCTCATTAGAACTCTTCACGCTTTAATATCACCTGAACCACTTCATAGTAGACAATCGCTTTAACTGCTGAACGCCCGAAGTAACCTCCATTTCTGATGCAATATAGTTTAAACTTAGAATAGAAAACCCAAAACCTAAACCAACCCTTTTTCTCCCTAGCTAAATCCATTAAAGTCTCTAAATTCCCCTACTTTCAATTCGTCGCGCTTTGAAGAACGATTCTAGGTCATACTTATCCTTTGCTAGCCCTTAGATTAGCAATCGTAGTAACCCTAGGCCCCAGCCTTATAAATTTAAAACCCACTGTTGTAACCGGATAGTAATCGTTAGCGACACCGACCTATTCGGGCCCAACAAGTTTTTGACACCGCTGCCGGGGAGCGTCGGCGACCGATTTTAGGAAGTTTAGTGACTCTAGTATTTAGCGATCCTTTTGAAAGATCAACATCAATCAAAAGTTACCTTTTTGCCCTTAGGATTAGATTAATTTTATTTTATTAACCAACCATGTCAACCCCTTATTCTGATTTGACCAACCTTACACCAAGTGGATCATCAACCCAACTTTTGGCCATTCCTTCACCAACAACCCACTTACATTCCTCAAAACAACTTTTATCTGATTTTATACTAGAACAAAATGTTATAAACAAAAGGATAGCCGGATTTCAAGACAACATTGATGCCATGATAAAAATTTCTGGCAAATTAATTTCTAACATAGAGTCTATTTTGGAAAATTTGAATTTTATTGAGGAAAGTACGTCGGCAACTACCATTCAACCCAATGATGTGTTAATCGTCACTAAGGGAGGAAAAATAACCAAAGTTGATCCACCACCACCAGATAACACCCCCGAAAACACTTCTTCGCCTACACCTACACTTAGTGAACATGTGTCCATTGACATCCCTGTCACAACACCTGACCCATCACCAACCAAAACTCTGGATAATGTACCTCACACGAGAATACCTTATCCCGGTAGACTTAAAAAGGAAAAGCAAGAAGCTCAATTCGGTAAATATCTGGAAATGTTTAAAAGCTTGCACTTGAATGTTGGACTATTAGATGCTTTAGTAGAAATGCCCACATGTGCCAAATTCTTTAAAGAACTTCTTTCAAACAAAGAGAAACTTAGGCAAATAGTTAGTTTACCCTTAGATGCTGAATGTTCTTTAATTGTATAACATGGTCTTCCACCTAAGTTAGGAGATACTGGACGTTTTACAATACCTTGTTTTCTCCAAGATATCCAAATTAGTAATGCCTTAGCTGACCTAGGTGCTAGTGTTAATCTTATGCCTTATTCCCTCTATAAGAAATTAGGATTAGGTAACCTACTGCCTACTCGTATGACCATCCAATTAGCAGACAGATCAGTTAAACTCCCTCGAGGAATTGCTGAAGATGTCATGGTCAAAGTCGACAAGTTCGTCTTTCCAGTGGACTTCATTATCATGGATATAGAGGAAGACACCCACATCCCACTCATCCTTGGTAGACCTTTCTTAAATACTGCCAAGGCCGTAATCGACGTAAACGAAAAATTTTTAAAACTAAGAGTTGGGAAAGAGGTGGTCACCTTTAATGTCGATCGATTAATGAAGCAACCTCTGGAAGAGGACCTTGGTTTGTGCGATACTATGCAGGACATTTTTGATGAACATCTCCACGAAGTGTTGGCATTTTCCAGCCAGAACCCGATACCTAACATGGTAGTCACATTTCGAAGATTATATAATGAGGATCCTGGGCTGCAGTCCACAATCACTTCGCCAGCAAAGTCTGAAGAACTACTATTTCCCTTGTTTGAAAAGAAGCCATCTTGCACCAATGGCAAAACAATAGCCGTCCCATTGGGATGCGGTACACCGATACCTTGGCTAAAGAGGGATAAACTCATATCAAATGAACCAAACCCGTTTCCATCAATTAGAGAGATCCTTGATTCATTCAAAGGAATGAGTGTTGAGCCACCATCGTTTGAACTACAATTAGCCAGCTAACCCGAACCACTACCATTTCCAAACCCTGAAATCACCATAAACCAATCTTCATCCGCTCAATTTCAAGAATTCCAATTCACCGACAACGGAGAGATCATCATCACCAGAAACGATGAAGTCTCCTCATCTTCAGTTAACAAGTACGAGCTAAAGATGGACGAATTCTCAAACCAAACCGAGTGGGTTGAAATAGCATCAATCTCCACATCTGAACCCGAGACAGATGAAGCACCATTCCAAGCTGAATATGAAAAGTTAAATAGAGACGAGATAGCTAGAATGAAGCCGTCTATTGAGGAACCACCAAACTTGGAATTAAAGGAATTACCACCTCACCTTGAATACGCTTACCTCCAAGGAACCTCCCAACTCCCGGTGATAATCTCAAAAGAGTTGAAACCGAAAGAGAAGGCTCAGCTAGTTGATGTGTTGAAATCACACAAGAAGGCAATCGCATGGAAAATTTCTGACATACAAGGAATTAGTCCTAACTATTGCACACATAAGATCCTAATGGAGAACGATTTCAAACCATCCGTACAAAGGCAGAGACGAGTAAATCCTAAGATTCAAGACGTGGTTAAGCAAGAAGTTATCAAAATCTTAGATGCTGGATTGATTTACCCAATATCCGACTCACCGTGGGTTAGCCCTGTTCAAGTCGTACCGAAGAAAGGAGGAATGACGATCATTACAAACGAAGAAAATGAGCTTATACCAACTCGGACAGTTATCGGTTGGAGGGTTTGCATCGATTACCGGAAGTTAAACGAAGCAACTCACAAAGATCACTTCCCGCTTCCGTTTATTGACCAAATGCTCGAAAGGCTATCGGGGAACGAATTCTACTGTTTCCTTAACGGTTTCTCCGGGTATTTCCAAATCCCGCTCGATCCAAAGGACCAAGAGAAGACAACGTTCACGTGTCCCAACGGAACATTCGCATATCGACGAATGTCGTTTGGATTATGCAATGCACCTGCAACATTTCAGAGATGCATGGTTGCAATCTTCCACGACATGATTGAACAATGCATGGAAGTCTTCATGGATGACTTCTCGGTCTTCAGAGACTCTTTCGCATCATGTTTATCCAACCTCGATAGGATGCTCGCCAAGTATGAAGAATCGAATCTCGTCTTGAATTGGGAAAAGTGTCACTTTATGGTGAAGGAAGGAATAGTTTTAGGACATAGAATATCAAAGTCAGGAATCGAAGTAGACAAAGCCAAAGTCGAAACCATTGCGAAACTTCCACCACCCACCAACGTTAAAGTCATTCGAAGTTTCCTAGGTCACGCTGGGTTCTACCGCCGTTTTATCAAGGATTTCTCCAAGATTTCTCGACCTATCACCCACCTTCTAGGAAAAGACATCAAGTTTGTGTTTGACGAGAACTGCATGAAGGCTTTCAACAACCTGAAGAAGGAACTAACAAATGCACCAATCATGGTCGCCCCAGATTGGAGCTTACCATTTGAGATCATGTGCGACGCTAGTGACTTCGCAGTTGGGGCAGTTCTAGGTCAAAGGAAGGATAATCACTTTCGACCAATCTATTACGCTAGTAAAACGCTTACAGATGCTCAAGAAAACAACACAACTACAGAGAAGGAGCTTCTAGCCGTAGTATTTTCCTTTGACAAATTTAGATCCTACCTAATATTGTCCAAAACAATAGTATACACGGATCACTCAGCTCTAAAATACCTCTTAAAGAAGCAAGACACAAAGCCTAGATTGTTACGATGGATCCTACTCCTACAAGAATTCGACATCGAGATAAAAGATAAGAAAGGAGCAGAGAATGTCGTCGTAGATCATTTAAGTCGACTTGAAAATCCATCAATGGAACAACTTGCAGAAAGAGATATTAAAGATCGATTTCCAGAAGAGCAGTTAATGAGTTTAGGAGAACATATGCAAGGTTCGCAATTCACTGACGATCCTTGGTTTGCAGAAATTGCCAATTTCGTAGTTGGAGGGATCACAAGGAAGGGTATAATTTCATCGAGAAGACAAAAGTTCTTCCGTGACGTCAAGCATTACTTTTGGGATGATCCATACTTGTTCAAAGTCTGTCCCGACCAAATAGTGAGGAGATGTGTCGATGGGAAAGAAGCCAAACACATACTCCACCAAAGCCATCACGGACCCACCGGAGGACATCATGCAGCTAATCTGACAGCAAAGAAAGTCTACGACTCAGGATTCTATTGGCCCACCATTTTCAGAGATGCACAAGACTTGGTGAAACGCTGCGATATTTGCCAAAGGTTTGGAAATATCACAACGCGTAACGAAATACCGTTGACGAATATCCAAGCATGTGAAATATTTGACGTATGGGGATTAGACTTCATGGGACCATTTCCGAAATCTTACGGAAAAGAATACATTCTAGTAGCTGTCGATTACGTATCAAGATGGGCAGAAGCCCAAGCCTTTCCAACAAATGACTCAAGAGTTGTAACCAAGTTCTTAAAACAGCTATTCTGTCGGTTTGGAACACCTCGAGCGATCATCAGTGATCGAGGCACGCACTTTTACAATACTCAGTTTATGAAACTATTGCAACAATATGGTGTTACCCACAAAACCTCTACGGCCTACCATCCGCAGACGAATGGGCAAGCAGAGATTACAAACCGAGTAATAAAAAGGATCTTGGAACGAACAGTTGGTCAACACAAGGAAAGATGGGTAGATAAGCTAGACGATGCTTTATGGACCTTTCGGACAGCTTATAAAACGCCATTAGGAACAACTCCCTATAGTCTCGTTTATGGAAAAGCATGTCATCTACCAATTGAACTCAAATACAAAGCTTACTGGGCACTAAAGAACTGTAGTTTAGATCCTACGATAACGGGAACACACCGGAAGATGCAACTGAACGAACTAGCAAAGTTAAGGGATCAAGCTTATGAAAGTTCCTACAAATTTAAGGAAAGAACCAAATTGCTCCATGATTCCAAGCTCCGCCCCACACGCTTCAGTCCAGGTGATAAAGTTCTACTCTTTAACTCCCGATTTAAAAAGTTTTCTGGTAAGTTTAAAACTATGGTGCCATCGAACTCGAGGCCCCAGACGGAAATTTCAAAGTAAACGGTCACCATTTAAAACACTACGTTGAAGACTTTCCCTCAACTGAGGAAGTCTACAACTACGAATCATCCTAATAGAATAGTGGTTATTTAAGAGTCAATCTACGAGACTCGATAAACAAAGCGCTCTTGGGAGGCATCCCAAGCCTATCTTATGTTTTCAGCATTAATTTTATCTTACTGTTGTGTTTAAGCTAATCCAAATTTCTATGCAGTACCTCACCTTATGAAGGACTGATGATCTTAGACCATTAACCTTTTATATTTTGTAGGATGAATTCGCAGTCAGACAGAGCACGAGCCCCCAGACAAAGACGCTCGCATACCATGCACCACTCCCGGAGTTCATCACCGGGTAGTAGCATGAGGACTGTCAGAGGATCCCAGTCACCACCTCCTAGTTTGGATGAGATCTCGGCAGACTTGGTGGAGGTGCACGTTCAGGAGTCATTCCTGTCACCTCCCATCCAGGCCAGGTTACCTTCATCTCACCGTCCACCGGGACAGACCGCAGGGACCTCCAGAATACCCATCCTCGAGCATGAGGTTACTACTGCGGACCATGCTGTCACTTGGTCTATACTGAGAGCCCTGGAGGTCCAGCACACCGCCATCTCTGAGATCCACACTGCTCTAGGCCTTACCACTACACCTGTGTGCCCCTTTCAGATGGGACCTGATCCCGCTCCGCACATTCCACCATGGGATTTATTCCCATCTTGGAGCTTGACTGCGCAGGACCACCCCACATTTATGGCCCCACTAGAGGAGGAGGCTGCTGCACTGGACGCTTGGATCCAGGATCCAGAGGATGGTGCTGCATCTCCTGTCTATACCATCGAGGAGTCAGCATCTCCTACTTCGATCGTGGAAAACACGATCTTTATGGATGATGACTTCACCGATTGGGAGGCGCTCTATGCTGACACGGATTAGCTACTTTTAGTTATTATTATTTATGTTTAGTATTAACTTGTGTTAACATTTGTGTTTTCTGAAGGATGTGTAGTATGCAGAATTCGAAGTAGAATTTATGGAACAAGTTCATTTTTAATGAGCCTGGTCCATTTCCAGCGAATTCACACACTTGAACCTGGTCCATTAAATCCAGTGGCATCACACGCAGCACAAGGAAGTGTCTCTTCTAACCTTACTTTGCTTGAACCACACAAGAATTTTAAGAAAAACTCTAAGTGTGGGATTATTACTCACAAATAGAGAATAACTTTGAAAATATTGACCCGTATTCAAAATCTAAGTGTGGGATTAACCTAACTTAGAGATAGAGAACATTAGGGACAATGTTCTTTTAAGTGTGGGATAGCAGTAGTATTCACTACTGTATTGCAACATAAACTTTTGATCAAGCTTTTTAGCAAAACTCATATTTTTAGCAAAATTTTCAAAATTTTTGAATCATGGGAAGCCCAAAAAGGGTATTTTCGGTCAACATAAATTCAAAAGGCTTGGCAAATTGACCACGACGAGCAAAACTCTTTGACAACTTTCAAACTAAGTTTCAAACAAGCAATCGCATGACTAGGCACAAAACCACCAAAAATGAGTGAGGAATCTTGAGCCATATAAAAGCATTCACCTTTAATGCTTCACTTTTTCGTTTGTGAGTGTGCCGTTGTATGCCTTCTCAAGTTAGAACTTGTTAGAAGAATGCATTTCAAAATTACAAAAATAAGCGTCATACGTGACGAAGGTGCAATTAGAGGATCTTGACATTCCCTAGGATAAAACCCTCTCGTAAAGCTCCCGTTTTCAAGCCTAACCCTGCCAATGTCCATTTTTGGCATTGAAGATCATTTAGAAAACCTGTTGAGCCTTAGCCTTTTCGTTTCGAATACTCACTTCAAGAACCAATCCTTTCTTTACATCTCTTGGCCATAGCCTAAGTTTCCGTTATGTCAGCAACATCACTGCAAGAAACATACTTCTAGAAGGAATCCCCAAGGGAAAAAGAATATCATCCATGAAAGGACTCCAAAGAAAGCACGAACAAAGCTGCCAAAGAAATCAAAGAGCTAAAAACCCAAGGATCATTTAAAGCCGAGGGAAAAGTTCTTCAAAGAAGAAAAAGCTATGAAAAGAAGGCTCTCAAAGAGAGAAATCCAAAAAGAGGTATCATCTAAAACATCAAAGGCAAGTCATCACTCTTAGGCTACACTAAACTCCCAAATTAAACCATCTACAAAAACCCCTATCCCATACACCATCTTCACCCTCTTGCGAATGTCAAGGGATAATTAGCACCGTCCTCATTTAGGTATTATAGATTTGATTCTCGATCAAGCTTATTACAACGGAAGAGCTACATGACTGTCCCCTGAGTAAATTAGAAGTTAGGAAACCCGATACACTTGAGTGAATTGAGTGACCACCTGTGAGGGCCCCAGTCATGTATATCTTACATTTTGAAGATTGAAAAGAGAGCTTGTTAGAACCAAAAGTTTGGGGAAACATCAAAGGATGGAACCTCGTCCGAAATCTTTTTACCAAGCCTACAGGAATCAAAGTTCTCCGGAATACGAAGACACCCTTCCAGCCTTTCACAAACTTGCTAAAGGTTTGCTTGAGGACAAGCAAAACTCTAAGTGTGAGATACTTGATATCGTGTAAAAAGTCACGTTTTTACCATCGATATCTCTCTCATTCTGGAGCAATACTTGGCATTTGGACTCAAACAACGCACAAATCAGTGATAATATGTTAAGAAGACCAAAACGAAGGTTGCATGACAAAAATCAAGCAAAACGGCCGAGGAACGAAGATTCCACACACGTTTGAAGATTCAAGGCATCAAAACGAGATTTCAAGACTAAAGTACCCTTCACCAACATCCATTTTATCCAAGATGTTCGTTTTTAAAATACGAATCCAACAGAAGAAGAATCAACTAAAACATATAAAGAATGAAGATGCTACGCCCGCAAGATCCTAATGATTCGTACGCGATATCTGGAGTTAGGGACCTCATCTCAGGGGCTATCTTATGTCAAAATCTTCGTTTTTGAATTACGAATCCAACAAAAAAAGAATCAACTCAAACGGGAGCATAACGAAGAAAACATACACGAATTAAGAAACGAAGCAAAAGACGGCGAAACAGGGCGGGTGGCAGCCAGCCGCCACCGGCCTACCACCAGCCGCCACCGGCCTGCTGTCCCCCGCCTCGCTTTCCTTTTTTGGCTAATTTGCGTACCTGGTGCACCACCTTTCCGCGTTGTACAGTACCCGGTGCACCACCTTTCCGCGTTGTACAGTACCTGGTGCACCTTTTTACCCACATTACGCTAATGTGCACCCCTTGATGCTAATGTGAGCCTAAACTCACCTACAAACGTATGGAAGTCAAGAACAACCGAAGGTAGTTGTGTTATGAATCGATTAACAAATGTATTACTTAAGTTTCTATTTGTAATGCAATTCATCCCTGTTTTGTTGCATACTTGAGTGATGTTGATAATTCATACGAATAAGTGATGACATCTTATCTGACCGCTTAGACCAGTTTTTCCAACTTATTCGGGCGAGGGTAAAACCCGTTTACAAGATTGTTTATTCAACAAACTGTGCCATGATTCGGACGTCTATGATGACCGAGATTGGGGAATAGGATTCGAGATTAACTGTTAGATAATATGGACATGCATTTGAGAGAACTTTCGGTGTATGCTTTAATATATTCTGCAACCCACGTGACATTCTATTTGCCTGATTGTGGACACCTCCGCGTTAGCCCAATAGTAGGATTGTAGCAATAACTCACATTAACTTATGAACTTATCCTCATTAGAACTCTTCATGCTTTAATATCACCTAAACCACTTCATAGTAGACAATCGCTTTAACTGCTGAACGCCCGAAGTAACCTCCATTTCTGATTCAATCTAGTTTAAACTTAGAATAGAAAACCCAAAACCTAAACCAACCCTTTTTCTCCCTAGCTAAATTCATTAAAGTCTCTAAATTCCCCTACTTTCAATTCGTCGCGCTTTGAAGAACGATTCTAGGTCATACTTATCCTTTGCTAGCCCTTAGATTAGCAATCGTAGTAACCCTAGGCCCCAGCCTTATAAATTTAAAACCCACTGTTGTAACCGGATAGTTATCGTTAACGACACCGACCTATTCTGGCCCAACACTGTATAAATGGGAGTTGTTATACTTTGTTATCAGTCTAAACTTATCCTGAATATAGACTTTATCGTTCACCCTTTCCAGTCTTTCACGTGACTATTGCCCTTAGGATAGGACTTTGCAAACCCGAATACTACGTAAACATAGTTATCTGTGTTACAGTATGAAGCTATGAGACTCCGTTAAATGGCACTGTACTTCGTATAGCGTTGGAAACACCTCGTGTGGAGTACAAATACGTGGAAGCTAAGGAAATGCCGTAGGATCATCTCATCGTGGATTACCTAGAAGTCACCCTTTTAGAACATGGTCTAGGATACATAAAGTTGTGGAAATGCTAAACCTTAAAAGTACTGTACACCGTGAGTATACTTAGATATATACAAGCTGTGGAAATACTTAATGCAGTGTACACTGTGAGTATACCTAGGGATGAACGACTGATTGTAAAGGAGGGTCTAATTCAAGACGGAGGTATTTGAGCTTAACTAATAGAATATGAGTTTTGAAAAGAAAGCAAGGAGTCGGTTGTATTCCTAGATGCTTAAACCCCTTAACTCTTCATAACCGATAGTTTAGAATAACATAGTTAAATAACCAGTACACATTTAGATGACACATTTAGGTTTAGGTGTTAAGAAAGGTCAGAGTATCCTTAATGGCAGTTTGTTCCCTCATGCATGCACCCCGGAGTTATCTCCAGAGACTCACTATTCCGTAATAGGGTAGTTGAGCAAGGGTCACTGTACCGTCACAAGGGCAGTGTTGGGGGGTTGAGCAACTTGTTCTGATCAGAATCACCATAGCCTAGGTACTCAGTGACATACTAATTTAGAACCGGAACTAAATAAGTAGGGTCCTAGTGTTTACACCTAAGTTTATTTGTTTGTCAACTGAATGTGTCCCCATATAATCATCATCTCTGCACATACACTATCATAAATCATGGTGAACCACGTCTTTGTTATCCTTAGGTGTTACATTTGCTAGTCTCCCTTTACTTTTATGCTTTATAAGTTTTAGTAGTTTAACTAGATAAAAACCAAAAACAATCACATATCCACTTATTCAAACCCTAGCTTGATAATTAGTTTATCGGAACGAGCTCTGTTTCAATTCTACCGTCGTGAGGAACGACCCTGGATCATCCTTACCGCATACTCATATCAAGGTATTCGTACCAGTACCAGTAGGTAGTACGGAGGTTTAGGCTCCCCCGACTATTATAAATTTAAAACTACCACCTGACGCCGTGCCTAGTGAAAAGGTCTGCAACGACAGGAAGCAATTCCTGAACCGACCTCAAGTCGCATGGTTTTATCAATTGCATTCAAAGGAGATTTTATCACATTACTTTTTGTAACTATTGTTATGTAATAGAATCTCCCGTCATGGACGCGAACTCTAGGGTTTGTACTTTTGTAACGATAAACAGTATGTTTTCCAAACATCCTTATCTATGAAATGTAATTATTTCAAAACGACTCATATAGAGGTCGTTCGTTGTAACTTTGTGTGATGGTATTGATTAGTCGCACCCCGACCCGACTTTCGCTGACATCATAATTTGGAGGTGCGACACTAATACACCACTAAGCACACTTTTAGTTGATTAACACCAATTCACACAAGTTTTAGCAAAACCCTTAAAATCCCTCAAGAACACAAGTTGTAATTCAATCACTTACAACTTGTTTTATGTTTATCAATAATCATAATAACACTAATTAACACCAATTTTGGATTAATTTCACTAATTATACAAAACCAATCAAAACCCAAAACATAGGTTTAAATCATAGAGAAATCACTTACTAATGGTTAAGGAAGATGATGAAGGAGATAATGAATTAAGAATTAGAAGCTTGTCCTTGAAGATTAGTGATTGATTATTGAAGACTTGAACTTGTCCTTGCGTATTCTTCTCTTGGGTTCGTGAGTTTTCTGGAATTGAGAATGGATGAGAATAAGCCATACATATGTTTTGAATTCATTTAGTTCCCTTTTATTTGTATTGTCTGGAACTAAGAAACTATTTACGATTTCTAGTATTTTATATCACTTAAATAATAATACTTCAAAATAATTATATTTTCGCGTAGTAAAATAATATCTCAAAATTTGGGGTGTTACAGTAAAAGATCTAGGCCTGAAAACATGTGGTTTGCAAATTGATATGGTAACTAAAATGGTCCAAAACGACCATAATTTGGTGAGACGTCCAAATTCTTCGTTAACGCGAAATGTGAAAAAATGTAAAAAGAGAAACCTTCATTTTGGTATAGTGAAGGTATCCGCAAAATTTCAGGTCCTTACTCTTAACGAGTAAAAAGTTATGCGCGTCCGAATTTGGTGTTAAAATATGAGTTTGGTTCAAAATCTGATGTCAAGCCTTGATACGCGATCCCACCTCCTTGTTAGGATCGCGTAACATAGTTCAAAATGGTTACAGTGGGATTCGCTTGTAAATACGTGATCCAATACCCTTTTCCAGGATCGCGTATGCTAGTCTAAAACGCGATCCCACCTTAGTCCTCGGATCGCGTAACTTCGAAGGTTTTGGTCACAGTACGTATTTAGTTTTAATACGCGATCGCGTATGGTGTCTAGTATCGCGTATGGTGTATAAAAAATAAATATACAAAATAAAATTTGGGGCGTTTCAAATATAAAATTAGAATATCTATTTAATTAGACTAAAAATCGGTTTAGGTTTGACTATATAACCTGAATCGAACCAAAAACATTTAGGCTATTGTATTATCATAAAAAAATCAAATTGTCAAGTTCCCTTTCGATTCATATTTCGATTATGATTTAGTTTTTCATTTTTGCGCACACCACTAAGTAGTGTCTATGCAATTTATCATAGAAACACTCAAGCGACCACTTCTGATAGTGACTAATAATCGACTGGTCAATTTGTATTATATCAGCTTACGTCAGCTTTTTGTAAAACTTATTGGAACTGACTAACAATTGACTGACCCCTACCATTAGTGACTGGTCACTTTATTTGTTTGGGATTTACATTTATCAATTTACCTTAATTTCCATGAACTGAACAAAAAAAATAATAAATAAATAAATATAAGCAGGGCCCACACATTCAAACGGTGAGTCGGACATCCGACCGGCTCAACTGATGGTCCGTGCTATTGGCGTCGGTTCCATTGTTCTGAACCGAAGTAACCATTGGATATCCTCTAAATTTGATTTGACGTAAACATGTTCGACCTGGCCGAATTAAATACTTACGCGATCGACCTTCCCTTTCGTTTTAAATGATTTAGCAAGTTTCACAATGCATGCAGTACGAGACATATACTTTATAAAGTTTATAAATACTTAATGTGATTAAAAGTTTTAAAAATGTAACTATAAGGAATTAAAAAGGCTAATAGGTAATTATAGTGTTAAACTATAATACTAAACGCACTTGGCCCAGGTAAAGCTCCCATTAAAATGTGTTTACATCAAGTAGGATTTGAACCTTGGATCTCCCAAATACGAGAGAGTTCTCCTCCTTTCATATTTAGAACTGGTACGGTATATTAAACATATTTACAAATCATTGTAAATATTATATAATCAGTTAATTTATTATCAATAGTTTACTTATAGCTAGATATAAACATATTGTTTTGAATTATTTAGCTGACATGAAAATAATATAAATAAATTATTTTAAATAAAATTAATAATGTAAATTGAGATGATATAAACATTTTGATATATATTAATGCATAATTAAGAGTTTTATTAAATGTGAGCACATTCTTTCGATATTATTTTGTTACACCTAGTCGACAAGTGAACCACGAATAAATAATATTTTCTATATCAACTTGTTATAGAAACTTGACGCTTTATTCAAACTCCCTATTTTTCTTTTCCTTTTTTCTTTCTTTTTATAATATTGGTGTGTAATTTATTATTTACTTGCGGGTAAGGTTACCGGGCAAAGGCTTCAAACAAGGAGAACAAGGAATGCCGAAAATATGGTTGTCATTCAGATTCGGTACATCTTAATAATACTGTATTTTACATTTATAAAATTTAACTACAATTTAACACTGTATTTTATACCTACAAATCTGTTCCTAAATTGCATTGAATTCGAATTTTCTCTCATTTGATGCATTCTACTCCGATCCTTCACCTTACTTTTTTATCATCGTTAAAGAAAAAAATTAGAGTAAAAAACATGAAGCAAGTTTCACGTGATTGTAAGTGGGCCAAGCCTTGTCTAAGAGGAATTGAACATGCAAGTTCTGGAGAGATCGACTCGACGTCGGGACCCTTTGTACGTGTGATCATACGAGACCTCCCCGATGACTTCTGTCGCATCGTGACCACTCAACCGCACTACACCGATTACTATTTCGATCACCACAAATCAATTTTGTGGCCATCACTTTATTGGATTGTATTTGCGATTACGACAAATTAACTAACAACTACCTTTTGAATTTTTATTTTATTTGGGTATAAAGTGACCCTCAAAGAAAATGACTTGTATATTTTTGAACATTGTGGAAAATTAAAACCGGGGATGAGGTAGCCAAATTGGTAACGGATTTAACTATATTTTTTTTTAGTGAAAAAGACAAAATTGTTAATACCGTGTAGCTCAATTGGTAATGATTGTAGGCATCTTTGTCACATATAGCACTAGGTCTCGGGTTTGACCTGGACACCCTCATAGCAATTAATGATAAGTGAGTCAGGTATACCTGACATTATAGATGCGCAGGCAATCCGAGTTACTCGTTATCAACCTTTCACCACAAAAAGACAAAAGTGTCCTCGTATGTATAGGGGTGTGCATGATCCGGAACCGGACCAAACTTTCTCGGTTCGGTTCGGTTCTGAGACCCGATTTGTAGCTGATTCTTGGACCGAGGACCGTACCATATGTCATCGGTTTGATTCGGTTCGGTTTTAAAATGGTCCTGCTCGGTTCGATCCAAAAGACCGACCCGATTGGTTATGCGTGATTTCATTGTCATTTTGTGTCTAGCCGATACTTAGTAACCGTTGACGTGGGAAATATATTAATCACCAGTTTACATGGGTATTATTTGTTAGATTCATGTATTTGGGTCCTTCTTTGGGGCCTGCTTTTAAAGTCATTTATCATGTGTATGGTTGTAATTTGTGAATAAGGTTCAAGGGGTAAAAAGCTACGGAAACATTTTCATATCTCATTTTTTCAGTTGTAAGACAGTCTTATAATAGGTATCAGGATGTCAACCAATAGACCACCTTGATGATGGTTATGTTGACCATTATATAATTTAGATCTAAATTTTATAAGGGAACAGAATATGAAGCCATAAAGGTGTATAAACATATATACACATAATTTAAATAGCCAACCGAGTCCCACATAGGTAACAAGGAATTTGGATGAGCAGTTATTTTTTGATGATACATAAGGAAGTTATATGAAATTATATGCTATATCTAATGAATGTATACGGATGCTCGGTTCGGTCCATTTCCCGTTTTTCTCGTGTTTGGTCCAGGACCGGACCGAGTCCCAAATATCTAAAAAACTATGGATCATGGACCGTACCATATATCCTCTGGTATTTCGGTTACGGTCCGATTCCTCCTCGGTCCTCGGGTATTTTCGGATCTTCCCATAGAATGCACAACCCTACGTATGTATGGCATGTGAAATGACTTTACATTGAAAACTGCCAATGTGTAAATTAATACAAGGGATACATTTTTGTGATTTTAAGTATGCAAAATGTAATAATTGATGCAAAGGGGTGAAAAGTACTCCCTATGTCTCATAATAAGTATTCATAATTAGATTACTTGATTTTTAAGCAAACGCATAATCAGTACATTATGTAAGAGAAAAATGACACGTTTACCCTTCATTTCTACACAGTCTTATATGAATCAGTTTTGTAAAATGATAGGTAATCAGTAAAGTGATAAATTAGTATGTTATTTTTGAAAGTAGAGATTTATTTTGGAACAAATTAAAATGTAGAAGTCGAGAGTTATCTCTCAAGAGTGAGGGAGTATATAAGTAAGCATGAGATGGACTCGTGATACATGACAAAATCACATCACATGTATATATGAACATAGGTAAATAGTGAATTCTATGTATTACGCAATTTTAAATAATAATTAAACATGTTTTAAGACCTAACTTTCGAGTCTTTGTAGCATCATTGCTTTTAATATTAAATATTACCCATTCATGTTAACATCATCAACAATTTTCCCTAAAAAATTTGGTGTTAAATACAGGCCAAGGCCGTTACATTTGGGCCAATTTTAGTTTGGCTATACATTATCTTGATGAGTTTATGCCTACCTTTTCTATTTTTTGGTTATATTCTGCCAAAGTAGTGTAATTCCCAACTTTCTTTCCTATTTTTCCATTAAGTAATTGTATATACATAATCTTAATTAAAAACAGACGTATTTCCATCCCGATGTACCCAATTTCAGGAAATTTAATACTGAGTTCTAGATTAGGATAAATTTTCTTATTTTTTTTTGAGTAAATTCCATAAATGGTCCCTGTGGTTTACATTAATTTATGAAACAGTCCCTGTACTATTTTTTCAACGTTTTCGATCCAATAACTTTGGATTTGCTCGCAAATGGTCCCTTAAGGACCATTTGCGAGCAAAAATCCAATTATTGGATCGAAAACGTTGAAAAAAGAGTATATGGACTGTTTTCGTAAATCAATGTAAATCACATGAACCATTTATGAAATTTACTCTTTTTTTTTCCTTACTATCAATTTAGGGGTCAAAATTTTTAAACCGTCACTAATTACTTAAAAAAAGATCAATAATTTTAAATTTCTTGGGGGCTTCTAGATCCGCCCTTGTTCACGAATTCGATAAAATTCCCATTGAATACATGTGCTAACGGCCAGGTGCGGAGATATGGCAGGGTAGCATAGGCAGCTGCCCCCACAAGAAATTTTAAATTACGTAAAAAAAATACTTCAAGATATTAATGACATTTTAAAATTTTCGTCACAAAAAATAAAAATAAAATCAACCTGATCATCACAACGGATTTCTCGTCCCCATCCCGGCATCCCATCCCTTTTCTCGTCCCCATCCTGCCATCCCATCCCTGACCAAATCGGTAGCCAGGCAAGTATCCAATTAATACTACTCCGTAACTTTTTTACCATCGGGACCGACTCAGAAAATTGGAAAGATTGTTGTATGGAGACGTGTATGAGACACGTGTAAGGTTACAACGTGGCTACTGAAGAAAAAGACCAAAGAAAGCAAGGATGAGTCAGCATCAACATTACATCCAGCAGTTTCTCCATTACAGAACGGACCTCGCACATTTCGCCACACGTCCAATTGTTTGCACTCACAACTCACCATCACATTTCCACCTCTGCATTACTATTAAATAAATCAAATTCACTGCCTGGTTGTAATTATAATTCTAAAACTTTCAAGAACAAAACTTTTATAGTTTTATTAATTATATTATACAAGTATATACAATATAGATATATGTATACATTGTGGATATCAGGATATGTGACTACTATAAGCCGATCTGTTGGCATTAAACGATGACCGCCAACAATTTCAGACGCTTAATCATGATTCTTTTCGTTTATAAATTCTTAATGATTTCCATTGATTTCTTATTTTTGTTATTGATGAATAAGATAGTGATGTATCCACGTTAACTATAAGGAGGCGATTTTACCCGCGCATTGCAGTGGATCATTTAGATTTTAATCGGTATTAGCCAAACACCTTGTTGTAACTTACATCTTTTGCTAACAAAACAGTTTTTATAAAAAGCTTCAACTACCATCTACGAGCTCTAGCTTGCAACTACAATCAACAGTTAATTATATCATATGTACCCTTAGCGCATTGAGTTTATGGGATGTTCTAGTATCTCGAGTATATTTGTAACATTCTCATTTCTAACTAGAGTAAATTATGTTCCCAGGCCCTGTGGTATATACGTTATTTCACTCTCAGTCCCTGGGTTATTTTTTTTCGGTCCCAGTCCTTCGACCCGGGTTTATGTTTCATTCCCATTTCCTGACCGTTAACGCCGATTAATTTTATCCGTTAAGTCAGTCAACGTGCATGGCATAAGAGGGCGAAAATGATGTAGGTGTTTAAACCATCCAGGTGTTTGAAAATTAGGAAGGCCATGTGTATATCTTTACATCAGGGCTTTACATGTGTCAATGTTAAGAAGATTTCATGAGAAATTGTATGAAATAAAATATCACTTAAACTTGGTCAACAAAAAGTCAACACGGATTTTACAATGTATCGTGAGATATTGATGAGAAATAGGCTATTTTGTTGGGCAATTGAATATAAGGGTTAATACTTAATACGAATTTTAAGTTTTATTATAATAATAAACTTCAGAAAGCTCTTTCACTATATAAACACTAGAACACTTGTACTATTGTTTGTACTATTTGATGAATATTGAGAAAGGGTAAATCACATAAAAGATACTTACTTCGTCCCAATAATAATACTACGTATATGATAATGAGGTTCACAAAGTTTAAAAAAATATATAATCATTATATTGTGTGATAATAGTTGTCTTTACCTTTTACACATTCACAAATGAATCATTTTAATAAAATAACATATTAGGAGTAAAGTGATAGATTTAGTATATGAGTTTTACAAGTTGGGTAAGGTTAGGCCTCAAATCAGGAGGATTGACAAACTGAATTCACTCAATTTTAGGACAAAAATTGTCGCTCTAATTCATTGCATTTTACCAATAAAATACTGCATTTTCACAAATACTTCATTTTACACCTATGAAATTTTACTGCAGCGCATCTAACGACACTGCATTTTAGATCTACAAATTTGAACCTAAAATGCAGTGAATTCGATATATTTCTACTTCGCTCATTTAAGACCTTCTCTTCTCATCTTTTACCTAAGTTAGATATTTATTTTAGATCAAACTAAAATAAAATGTGAATATTTGGTAACTTTTTGTATTTGAGATCGGGCCGGTGGTGAGCCCAGAAAAGGATATTAGATCAATTTAGCACGATATTACATCGGGCCGGTGGTGAGCCCAGAAAAGGATATTTGATCAATATAGCACGATATTACATCGGGCCGGTGGTGAGATTACTTGCTCAATATGTCAAGAATCATTATCGAGTACCAAAACAAGTTGCGCATCTTTAGTTAACAGAAATCATTTACTTACCTAGTTACCTTAAGTGGAAAATTTTAATTACAGTACTGTACTTTCTTATACCACCTACACCAAAATATTCTACAAAGCATGATTTAAAGTTTTCAATGTTAGGAAAAAATTAATCCTTTTTAACTATTGTAGTAAAAACTATTACTTCATCCGTCTCAAAATTATTGTCACCCGACAAAAAACACACAGTTTAATAAAAACATAATCATTATTGCTTTCTCTTTCTTACTTTTTGCAGAATGACAGTTTTATCCTTAACTAATTAATTACTGTTTTATGAAAAGTGTGTAATAATAACTTCAATTAAGGATAATATGGTAATCACGACTAAACTTCATTATTTATTTTTGAAAGTGGACAATTAATTTGGGATGTCCAAAAATGGAAACATGGATTATAATATTTGGACGGATGGAGTATTAAATTTAGATTTGTGGTGTAAGTAGACGTTAGAATGGAAATCAACTTCGGTGTTTAATTTTGTTTGGTTTTAGGGTAAGGTTCTTATGAGTAGCTTCATTTTGAAGGGAAGGAGGGTACACGATTAGGGGTGTACATAAATGGTCCGGAACCACCAGAACCGGTAAACCGAACCAGTACCGGATCAGAACCGAACCAACCCGAAAAACAACGGTCCGTTTCTCGGTTCTATATTTTAGCCTTAATGGTTCGCGGTGCAGTTCGGTTCTAGAACCAATGAAAACGGTTCAGACCGCCAGAACCAGTTTTGTATGAAGAAAGAAATATATACTTGATAGTTGATATTTGCATCTTTTAATATCGATTAAAGTTGAGCTATATTATTAGATTTATTAAAATTGTTATGTTAATAAGTACATATGTTTCTTTAGATTTTTATCTTTTATACTCCACAACCCAACAAAATTCAACTTACAATTTATTTCTCTCCTTCGTCGTCCACCCACAAGTAACAATTTTGTTACTTTTGCACACTTCCCCAATCATAATTATTGATTAATTATTGACGCTTAATCCATTTATAATTCTTTTTGAGAACTTGATCTACAATATTCTTTTATGTTCTATATATATACATGTTTCGTTTAAAAAAAATATAGATGCATCCATCTTATGTTTGAATTGCAACAACGTTTTAGTTTTTGACTATTAGACGATTTTAAGTTTTTTCTAATTTCTTAAGTCTTGTATTTAATTTGATAATTATATGCTTTTACAAATCCTTTTCTTAATAACATTATGCGCGTACATTATTTGGTTTGCGGTTTTGAACCAAAACCGCAAGAACCGAACCAGTACCGGACCGGACCAAAACCGAATTACATGGTGCGGTTCATGGTTCTTGATTTTCATTTAGTGGTTCATGGTCCAGTTCGGTTCTGGTCTGGTTCGGTGCGGTTTTTGGACCACGTAAACCCCTGTACACGATTTTAGCCGTCAATTTCTTTGATCTATGGCTTGGGTTCGGTGCATCATAACAACACTGCATTTTACGTAAAATGCAGTACGTGTTATTGCGAATATGAACCGTTGATCACATAAATCAACGGATGAGATTGCATGCACATCATTCATTTCAAAATGCAGTTGACTCTCCGATCGCACAACTGTTTTTTAAACATTTGATGCAATTTATGATGCATAATTCAATCACTATTGTTGATTTGTGTTAAATAACTTGATAGAATGAAGATGCAAAGAATTTCGTGATGATTCGAATGTATAACTAATTATTTACTTGTTTGATAATCTTACTAAACTGATAAGAATATACAATTATTATGTTAATTACTTATTTTGCCCATAAACAACTATGATAATGAACGATGATTAAGAAAGTATTGACGTTTCAAGATGTCCATGTTTTTATGTCGATATCTTATCTCTAAAGTTGCTAGATTTCCAATGTCGACTTGTTTTACGTTCACGCGAATGGAAACCGATTTGTCCACTGAAGTTAACGGGTATCGTTGTCTATCTAATAAAAACAGAAAATTAAATAAAGGAATATTAGTACGTGTAGAAAAAACCATGTCTAAAATAGTTATGTTTTCTCCACTTGTTTTTTAGGTACTTTATTTCATTTTCATCATTTAACTTTTTATCAGTAGTTATTATCACTCGTATTCCATCACCACTTATCCCACTGAGTGTAATGAATCGAACCAAGCTCGATCTTGAACTCGTTAGAACTAGGGGTGTTCAATATGTGGTTTAAAACCGTTTAATCTGAAAATCGAACCGACTTTGAATTCGATTTTCGGTTTTTTATTTTTCAAATTCGGTTAAACCGAAAACCAAATTTGAATTCGGTTTTCGGTTTTGAATTCGGTTAAACCGAAAATCGAATTCAAAACCGAATTCAATTTAATAAACAAATTATTATTTATATATTAATATATATATATATGTGTGATTTTTCGAATTCGACTGAAGACTTGAAGAGTTTAACATTTTGAAAACTTAAATTTTTTAACTACCACATGTTTGTGAAAATTAGTTGTATTGTTTGGATAATAAAATTCATGTACATTGACAGTTTTACGCTATCTAAACTCGAATTTGGCTAACACATAACAATTATTAAAAGTTAGACATATATAATTTGTATCGTATAATCGTGCATATTTCTCAGTTTTGTATGTTGAAGGGTGTTATTGAAAAAATGAAAAAAATCGGTTTTAACCGAAACCGAACCGAATTCGAATTCTGTTTTCGGTTCGGTTTTCAATTTGAATTCGGTTTTCAGTTTTGCTCCCAAAATTTTCAAAACCGAATACACCTAACCGATTACACCAAGAAAACCGTAAACCGAACCGATGAACACCCCAAGTTAGAACTCATAAAGCTTAAGTTTGAGTTTGACTCGGTTTTAAAAATAATATGTAAAACTAAATCTTGACTAGTGAGAGATTTTATACCAATAATACAACAACAACAACAACAACAACAACAACAACAACAACACTACCCTATCCCGCCGAGGCGGGGTATGGGGAGGTGAGATGTAGACAGTCATACTCATACCCAAAGGTAGAGAGACTGCTTCCCGAAAGACCACCGGTTGATCCATATATGCATAAAAAGCACAAAGTATGATAATAGTAATAATAATACTAATAAGAATAGTAATAATAGTAAGCATAATAATACGAGTATTAATACTAATAATTAACATATTAATAAAAATACCATACTAATAATAATAATAATAATAATAATAATAATAATATACGTAGTAGTGGTAACTAGTAGTAGTGGTAACTATAGGCGGTAGTAGTAAAATAATAAGAAAAGATATATATATATATATATATATATATATATATATATATATATATATATATATATATATATATATATATATATATATATATATATATATATATAAATAGCTATATACATATTGATATCAATATAGATATAAAAATCTACAAATATCATATACAATATGTAGGTATATACCCGAGCTAACTAAAGATAATATATATATATATATATATATATATATATATATATATATATACTAACCTAAAACATTATACATATCTATCATGATATTCCCTATAAGCCCCCGAGTATATAACCATTTATCTACCTATAACCGTAATATAATACCGTAATAGATAAATAACTATCGACCTCCGAATACCCTTATACCAATGAATATCTATTTAACAAGAACACTTTACTTATCTATTCCGATTCTACCTAGATACCCCCTAAATAGCTATTTAATTACACATATCTCTATAAAAATTATATATTAATTCTAAAACCCTCTACTCATCCGTTCTAATTCAAATCCTCCACAAGTTCCTATCAGAGGTCATGTCCTCGGTCAAGAGAAGCTCATTCATGTCGAGCTTCAGTCTATCCACCCACTTACGTCATCCATCGACAGTGAGAGTTTCCACTCTCCTAACTGGCACCGTGATAGGCCTCCTCCTAACATGTCCAAACCATCTAAGTCTTCCTTCTCTCAACTTATTGATGATGTTCGCGACTTCTAACTCTCCCCTAAAAACTTCATTTGGTATCATATCTAACATGGTTTTACCACATGTCCATCTTAGCATCCTCATTTCCGCCACTTCCATCCTCCTTTTCTTGCACCTTAGTCATCGGCCAACACTCTAATCCGTACAGCATAGCAGGTCTAATTGCGACCTTATAAAATTTCCCTTTCAGTTTACGGGGAACTTTCTTGTCACACATGACGCCTGTCGCTGCTCTCCACTTCAACCAACCTACCTTTATCCAGTGAGTCACGTCCTCGTCGCTCCTCCCTGAACTATGTAGCACCGAGCCCAGGTATCTAAAGGACTCCTGTGGATGTAGAATCTGGTCCCCAATGCGGATGTCCACTTCATCATTCTGTACGTCCTCATTCTTGTCGAATTTGCACTGTAGGTATTCAGTTTTTTATCGACTAATTTTTAAGCCTTGGTCTTCTAAGACCTCCCTCCACTGCTTCAGCCTGCTTTATAGCCCATCCTTGGTTTCCGAAACCAAAACGATATCATCGGCAAAAATCATGCATCACGGGATGCTCTCCTGTATCCTATGCGACAACTCATCCAGGATTAAGGCAAAAATGTATGGGCTAAGGGCTGATCCCTGATGTAGGCCTATATCTACAGGGAAAAACTCGGTGTTTTCTCATCGGTGTTCTTACACAAGTCTTCTCTCCTTCATACATATCGCGAATAACTCTAATGTATCTACCCTGAGTTACCTTATCATTTAGGGTCCTCCAAATTAGCTCTCTCGGAAAACTATCATAGGCTTTCTCCAGGTCTAAGAAAGCCATGTGTAGGTTTTTTTGTTTCTCCCTATACTTTTCCATAAGAGTTCTAACAATGTGTATCGCCTCAATTGAAGAACATCCTGGCATAAAACCAAATTGGTTCTATGACACCTTTGTCTCACGTCAAAGTCTAGTCTCAATCACTCGTTCTCATAACTTCATAATATGGCTAAGTAGTTTTATGCCTCTATAGTTGCTACATATTTGTGTGTCACCCTTGTTTTTGTAGATTGGAATAATCTCGCTGAGTCTCCATTCTTCTGCCATTTTAGCATTTTTAAACGTCTTGTTGAAAAGATTTGTAAGCCACCTCACTCCATCGTCTCCAAGGCACCGCCACGCCTCTATAGGAATTTGGTCATGTCCTTCTGCTTTGTGCCTCCCCATATTCTGTAGTGTTGAACTTACTTCCTCCGGTCTAATACTCGTGCAGAAATAGTTGTTTTGGACTTCTTCGTTCCCTGGCTTTAGAAATCTTGACAATGCCGTTAGCTTCCTCTTTAGAAATCTAATTACTCTGGAAGTGGTGTCTAAATATGCAAAACCGAAACACAATGACAAACAACAGTAAATGGTTGCACACTTCTTGAAAATAAATAAATCTCCATTATTTAATCACCAAATCTATTCCAGTTTCCATCATTGTTTGTAATGTTTCAAAATCAAACTAACAACTAAAACTTTATGTTATCTTGTAAACCTATGCCCCTAGCATGTTTACTGTGTTGGACTCAACCAATGACTTTGTGAATTGATCAGCCGGACTATCCTCTGATCGTTTGTCCTTCACAATCACGTGTCCCTTTTTTCTACCTGTCTTTGAACAAAATGGTATTTCCTTTCAATGTGCTTTGGACTTTCCATTATCACATAATATTTCAATGAGATTCGTACTATTGGAACACCTTCAAGATCATTGTTACCGCCGCAACGGTCGTTTGCGCAGCAGCGATAACAGTGGGTTGTTTTAAATTTATAGAGCTGGGGAAATCCTAAGTTAATACTACTTTCAGCCCTAATTAGGTTACTAGGGTAGTAAGCGGTATGTTGACTCAGGTGTCGTTCTTACACTACAACGGGCATGGGATCTTAGGCATTCTAATTATCTTTTGTAATTTAGCTAGGGTTTAACTAATTTTGGTTTGGTTTTGGCTTTATAACTAATCTATAAAAATAAATGCAGGAAAGGAAAGGGGGTTTGTACGGAGGCTCAAAGAACAGTGGATACACGAGTGTTTACTATGATGCCGGTATATATTTTGAGTGATTAGTTATGGGTGTTAAAGTGTGACACCCCCAAATTTAATGATTTGCGGAAGCTCGATTTGGGTGTCACCAATCAATATACAAAGCACATAAGATATATAATGAACGACCACTATATGCGTCGTTTTAAACTTGTATTAATAAAGTAAACGTTTACATCAAAAATAATGTTACATTAGCTCGGTTCCTGAAATTGAGAGATTACATAGCATAATTACTTTTACAAAATATAATAATGCAATCAAATCTCTAGTTGTATGTATGATGACTCGAGCTAAAAGTCCCTGCTTGTGCAGCCAACCTACTGCTGGGTACCTGTGATAAATACTAAAATGGGTCAGCGAAAACGCTGGTGAGCTCACAGGTTTGTATGTCAATGTATAGTTGTAAGAACCGCAAGATTTATATTGAATTTAAAATGCAATTAAGCAAAATAAAAGTTATACAATCCATGAGCACATAGTCTGAGCTTAACTCGAGCGCTAGGTCCAATTAAGGAAACCTAACTGATTTGCCTCCTACGAGTGTCTAATCCACACTCGTCTTCCCAAATGCTAATACATCCGTTTGACCTGTTAGTGCGTGCTAACCCGGATGAGGATTGTCAATCCTATATGATATCATATACTAACATTCACGCTAAAATATTAGAGACTATGCTATAGAGGACTTTAAATTGATTAGCTTGAAACTCATGTAGTACTTGAAGGTTGGTACTTGCGTTCTACATGTAAAACAAAACAGAGCAGTAATATCACACCCCTAGTTGAAAAATAGTGAAAATGGGGCCATGAAACTCACCTGAGTCTTGAAGTGTTTAATTTAATAAACTTGAAGTAAATAGCTGTGAATTGATGTCCAAGGACTTGAAACCTGAATGTGTTCACGACACTTGATTGTTATTAATTGTATCGGTATCTCGAAAGACTACCCTTGTAGTTGTTATACAACTATATATATGTCCAAATTACTACGATCTGGTTGATTGTATTGTTACAAGTTACTACGACTTGTTTGATTGAATTGATACAAGTTACAACGACTTGTTTGATTTTGAAATATGTTTTGAAAACACGTACGGCCCGTTGGTGATGGATTTGAAATAATAAACTTTAAGTATTATCATCTTGTTATTGGTGTTTTGCACTTACAAGTGTGTTCCAATGTGTTTTATAAGTCGTATCGTATAAGTGTTTGAGGTTATATAGGTTCGACACTTAGTGAAAATTTAGTTTGAAAACCTGCTGTTTTATGCGACACAGTCGTGCGACACAAAGGTAGTTATGCGACACAAGGGTTGTGTCGCATAGAAATGCGACGCAAGATCTATACGACACAAGGGTTATGTCGCATAGATGCGAGATGCTGATTCAACAGCGACATAGTGATTGTGTCGTATGAAATTTGCGACATATGATGCGACACAACGTTGTGTCGTAAAGGGTACGACACAAAAGGATTTATACGACACAAAATACGACATAAGGATTTTATGCGACATAACATGCGACACAATGCTTGTGTCGCAAAGATGAACACCAGCCCAGAAACATCGGCTGTTCGTGATTTTCCACCCCAAAACCCAAATCAAACTCATTTTTAAGCTATAAAATCGTGTTTTCTTAATATATTTGGACATATACATATTATATAACTCATATACATGTAAAAACAAGTTAAAACGAGAGGTTTCGAGAATTTGTCGGAAACTTACGCGGTGTCGGATTGAAAATCCGAAAAGATGGAAGTGTAGATCGTTGCATGGTGGTTCCTTTTCTCCGAAAATTATGATGATTCGAGGTCGTTTCGTGTATTTATTTTGAAGATTGGTGAGATTTTGGTGGTTGTTTAAATTAGAGAGAAAAAGAGATAGAGAAAGAGAAATTTAGTTGGTGAATGAGGAAAGAAAAAGAAGGTGGGGGTTTTAACCTCCACTTTTTCGTTCCCTGTTATTGTGCCCCGTGTGGTGTTCGTTTTTCCGATCGTTTATACGTTAAATATTTATTTTATATGTTTAAATATACGTTTCAAAATACGAATTAATTCCCGATGATTTGGTTGAAGTATTTTTATTAAAGTACTTTAGGTTGTAGTTATAAATTGTAACTCAAACTCGTTTTGTTTTGTCGCGCGTGTTTATAATTTAACTAAGTAAATTGTTATTTATACGATACTGTTTAAACTGAAATATTACAAAATAATATTCTTGAGATATAATGGTTCCATTAAATAACGTTATGTTATTTAGTTAAATTGTTCACCAACGTCCGTATTTATTGTATCGAAATTCATTCGATTTGAAACTCGTACGATTTAAACAAACCGCAAAATTGTGTAGATATATATTCAACAATATATATAATAATTGATACATTAATTAGCCTAACACAGAACTAATTACATGTATTAAAACTTGATTAGGCACTAGATTCTAGTCCTAAATTGACGGGTGTCACATTCTCCCCCTGTTAGAAGAATTTCGTCCCGAAATTTATGTTGAAGTCGTGTTTGATGTTGAGTAAGTGAAGAGTTGAGGATACTTGAGTCGCATTTGGTCTTCCCGTTCCCAGGTGAATTCCGGACCGCGCCGTGAATTCCACCTAACTTTGACGATGGGAATACGACTTTGTTTAAGTTGTTTGACCTGACGGTCCATGATTTCGGCGGGTTCCTCAACAAAGTGAAGTTTCTCGTCAACTCGAATTTCGTCGAGTGGAATGATAAGTGTCTCATCAGACAGACACTTCTTCAGGTTTGAAACATGAAAAGTGGAATGCACGCTGCTGAGTTCGGATGGCAGCTGCAATCGATATGCCACTGGACCAATCCTCTCGAGGATCTCGAATGGTCCAATGTATCTGGGATTTAACTTCCCTCGTTTGCCAAATCGGATTACGCCTTTCCAAGGCGATACTTTGAGTAGAACTCGATCCCCAACCTGGAACTCGAGTGGTTTGCGTCTCACGTCAGCATAACTTTTCTGACGATCACGCGCGGCCTTGAGCTTGTTTTGAATTTCGACGATTCTCTCGGTCGTCTCATGAATGATTTCTGGACCTGTGAGTTGGCTATCCCCAACTTCGGTCCAACAGATAGGTGACCGGCACTTACGACCGTACAATGCCTCGAAAGGTGCAGCCTTAATGCTGGCATGATAACTGTTGTTGTACGAGAACTCGCACAATGGTAGGTGTTTTTCCCAGTTTACACCGAAGTCTACTACGCAGGCCCGTAGCATGTCCTCTAGTGTTTGAATTGTTCGTTCACTTTGACCGTCGGTTTGAGGATGGTATGCGGTACTCCTATCAAGTCGGGTACCCAGGGATTTTTGAAGTGATTGCCAAAATTGTGAAGTGAAACGACTATCTCTATCGGAGATAATTGAGATTGGAACACCGTGTTTGGTCACGATTTCCTTCAGATAAATACCGGTGAGGCGTTCCATTTTGTCGGATTCTTTAATTGCCAGGAAGTGAGCAGACTTTGTGAGACGATCCACGATCACCCAAATGGTATCGCAACCGCTCGAGGACTTGGGTAGTTTGGTTATGAAGTCCATGGCTATTTGTTCCCATTTCCATTCGGGAAGACTGGGTTGTTGTAGTAAGCCAGAAGGTTTTTGATATTCGATTTTGACCTTGGAGCAAGTAAGGCACTTGCTGACATAGGTGGCGATTTCAGCTTTCATATTCGGCCACCAGTAGAAGTCCTTGATACCGTGGTACATTTTATCGGATCCCGGATGGATAGAATATTTGGACTTGTGAGCTTCATCCATCACCAAGTCTCGTAGGTTCCCAAATTTAGGCAACCAGATTCGGTTTGAGAAATACCTAATCCCGTTAGATTTGACTTCGAATTGTTTATCCATGCCCCGCAAGGCCTCATCTTTGACGTTTTCGTGTTTCAAGGCTTCGAGTTGAGCAGTGAGAATTTGAATGTTTAAATTGTTGTGAATGGTCATACTGAGGGCTCGGACCCGAAGTGGTTTCACTCGCTCTTTTCGACTGAGGGCATCAGCAACAATATTTGCTTTGCCTGGATGATATTTGAGTTCGCAGTCGTAATCGGTAAGCAACTCGACCCATCGACGTTGCCTCATGTTGAGATCCTTCTGATCGAATATGTGTTGGAGACTTTTGTGGTCTGTAAAGATTGTGCATCTAGTGCCATAGAGGTAATGTCTCCAAATTTTTAGTGCAAAAATGACGGCTCCTAACTCGAGGTCGTGGGTGGTGTAATTCTTTTCATGAATCTTGAGCTGTCGTGAAGCATAAGCTATGAATTTGTCTCGTTGCATAAGCACACAACCGAGACCTTGATGAGAAGCATCGCAGTATACCACGAAGTCATCGGTGCCTTCGGGTAATGATAGAATAGGAGCACTGCAAAGCTTTTGCTTTAACAGTTGGAATGCCGACTCTTGTTTATCAGTCCAGTCAAACTTTTTGTCTTTCTGGGTCAGAGTCGTGAGTGGTAAGGCTATCTTGGAGAAATTTTCAATGAATCGTCGGTAGTACCCGGCAAGACCCAAAAATTAGCGTACTTCGGTCGGAGTGGTGGGTGCTTGCCAGCCCTTGATAGCTTCATTTTTTGATGGGTCAACGTGAATCCCCTGACTGTCAATCACGTGACCAAGGAATTGGGTGTTTGAATCCAGAACTCACACTTAGAGAATTTGGCATAGAGCTCCTCGTGTTTAAGTAGCTCTAGGATGGTTTTGAGATGTTGCGCGTGTTCTTGTTCGTTTCGTGAGTATATGAGAATGTCATCGATGAAGACAATGACAAACTTGTCGAGATAAGGTTTGCACACCCGATTCATAAGATCCATGAATACAGCCGGTGCGTTGGTTAGGCCGAATGGCATCACTTGAAATTCGTAATGCCCATAGCGGGTTCGGAAAGCGGTTTTTGGAATGTCGGCATCGCGAACACGCAATTGGTGATATCCGGATCGGAGATCAATCTTTGAATAACAACTCGATCCTTGAAGTTGGTCGAACAAATCATCGATTCGAGGTAATGGGTATCGGTTCTTGACGGTCAACTTGTTCAACTCTCGATAGTCGATACACATTCGGAAAGTGCCGTCTTTCTTTTTGACAAATAGAACCGGAGCTCCCCAAGGCGAAGAACTCGGCCTGATGAATCCTCTTTCCAGAAGTTCCTGTAATTGGGCGGACAACTCCTGAAGTTCGGATGGAGCTAAACGATATGGTGCTCGTGCCACCGGCGCAGCACCCGGCACGAGATCAATTGAGAACTCAACCTGTCTTGGTGGTGGTAGACCAGACAGTTCTTCAGGAAAGACTTCTGGAAAGTCTCGAACAATTGGCACATCCTCAAGTCGCTTCTCCTCCGACTTTTTCTCCATGATGTACGCGAGGATTGCTGGATAACCCTTTCTCAGAAATTTTTGGGTTTTCAAACAAGAGATGATGTTTAGTCTCGTCCCACCGGTCTCCCCCTGTATGACCAAAGTTCTACCGGCGGCGAGAGGGATTCGAACGACCTTGTCATAACAAACGATTTCAGCACGATGTTTGGACAACCAGTCCATACCAATGATGACGTCGAAACTTCCTATTTCAACAGGCATAAGATCGATTGCGAAGGTTTCGTCGGCTAGGGTTAAAGTGCAATTAGGTATCACACTATCGGTTTCTATGAGTTTACCATTTGCAAGTTCTACGGTGTACTTAACATCTAAGGCAATAGGGGTGATGTCAAGTAGTGGATAAAACTCATCAGAAATAAAGCTTCTATCAGCACCAGTATCAAAAAGAACAGAAGCAGTTAAGTTGTTGAGGAGGAACATACCCGTGACCACATTCGGGTCCTGACGGGCGTCCCCAGCTTTGAGCACGAAGGCTTTTCCCTTGACATTGTTGTTGTTGTTCTTCTGTTTGGGACATGCATCCCTGAAATGTCCCGTTTCCCCGCATCCATAACAGGTTTTGGGTTGTTGGTTGTTGTTTTGTGATTTAGGGGCTTGGCAGTCTTTGGATGAATGCCCGTACTTCCTGCAGTTGTTACAAGGAGATTTGCAGGGGCCATGATGGTGGTAGTTACACTTGGAACAATATGGTCTGTCCCCAGTGTAGGTGCGTTTGGGTTCGGTGTTGGTGTTGTAAGCTTGGATGGAGTTGGGCTTTTTGTTTTGGTGGTTGCTGTGTGGTTCGGTGGATTTACGTTTGTTGTTGTTGGATTTCTCGCGGCTGACCACTGGTGCCATGAGCTCGTGTGCTAGCCTGATAGCACTTTCAGTGGTAGTTGGTTGTGATGAGGCGACACTTCCTTGGATGCTCTCGGGAAGACCGCGGATGTATTTCTTAACCCCCTTTTTCTCCGGTTCCACCAGACTAGGGCACAGGGACGCGTATTGCTGGAACTTGATGGTGTATCCCTCAATATCGGTCCCCTGCATAGCTAGTTGCCAGAACTCCTCTTCTAATCGGTGTATCTCTTCCTCGGGACAATACTTCTCCATCAGTTTGTCCTTCAACTCAGCCCAAGGTAGCTGATTAGCTATCTCAAGACCCACAGAGTTTGCATGGGCGTTCCACCATGTGAGAGCGCCTTCCTGGAAAGTGTAGGCGGTGAACTTTACTTTGTTTTCCTCGGTGCAGTTGTAGAGGCTGAAAACAGATTCTATGCGTTCTATCCATCGGCTCAAACCAATAGCACCTTCCGTGCCTTTGAAGTATAGTGGTTTGCAGCTCAGAAAGTCCTTATAGGAGCAGGGTCTGGGTGGTGGAGCATTGTTGGCTGTGTCCTCGCTACTAGGTGGTGGTGTTCGGGCAGCCAAGGCTTGGGTCACACTGCGGGCAATCAATCCCGCGATCTCAGCTTCACTAAGGGTGATTCGTCGACGAGGAGGCATGATGCTGAGCAATAAAGAACAAGGAAAGGAAGTGAGATACTAGTCCGAAATTCATGATATATCGCCACAGATGTACATATATAAAATGGTAATATACAACATCTCAAGGTAAAAATCAATAACGTGAGATAATTAATAGAAATCGTCAATTGATATTTCGAAGCCAAATGATTACAGACGATTTTTTTTTTTTTTTTGAGTCACAAGTTTCAAAAGTTACAGACTTAGATGTTTTACAAAAGCGCCGGAAATTGTTACATCCGGTTGAATTACATAGATCCTACAAAAGCATATTAGAGTACAGATTCAGCCTAAGCTAATTCTGACGTAAGTTGAGTTGTGGCAGCAGTGCAGTGAGATGATTCACAGACTCTGTAAGTCTGTTGGCAGTTCGGAGGGCTTCTTCGGTTTCCCTTAGACGTGTCTCACACTGATGCAGTCTTGATTGTAAAACAGAGATTTCATTTCGGTTACCAATCACTTGGTTGTGGACAACCTCCATGGTTTCGATTGTTTCTTCCACTTGACTTTGAAGAGTATTCATGGTGTTGACAGTGTGCTCGTGATCTTCGGAGACTTGCTCGATTCATTCCATTGCTGTAAGTCTCCATAGCTCACGGGTCTCTTGCAGCTCAATATCCATAGCGTGAAGTCGTTGTTCGTGGTGATGTACTCTAGCGGTTAAGCCCGGTAGAGTAGGGTGAGTTGGATATGGGCTAGCGAGGCAATCTGGTGTCCCTCCTAGCTACCCTTGAGTTTCGTGATTCATGTGGGTAAGAACGTGACGAATTTGGTGGTGTGTTTGCCATTCTGAGACAAAGCGTTAGGAAGAATGAGGCCTATATCCATATAATAACTTATATAATATAGCCTAAGATTGTAACGAGGCCTATCTATATATACTTAGCATCACATAATAGCCTATTGGGTGTCTAGCACAGACTTGTTTGAGTCCCGGTTCTCTCGAGGTCAGAGTCAACTAGTGTATCCTATTCAGCCATAACTTCCTTCAGATCTTACATCATCTTTATTTAATTGTACATAGTTGATCAGGCTATGTTAAATTAAATTCGTATGCTGTAATCTCTGAACTGGTTATACCTAATGGGGAATACTGCCTAACGGTCATAGTCTAGGCCCACTAAATGCAACCTAGTTCACTATAACCTTAGGCTCTGATACCAATCTGTGACACCCCCAAATTTAATGATTTGCGGAAGCTCGATTTGGGTGTCACCAATCAATATACAAAGCACATAAGATATATAATGAACGACCACTATATGCATCGTTTTAAACTTGTATTAATAAAGTAAACGTTTACATCAAAAATAATGTTACATTAGCTCGGTTCCTGAAATTGAGAGATTACATAGCAAAATTACTTTTACAGAATATAATAATGCAATCAAATCTCTAGTTGTATGTATGATGACTCGAGCTAAAAGTCCCTGCTTGTGCAGCCAACCTACTGCTGGGTACCTGTGATAAATACTAAAATGGGTCAGCGAAAACGCTGGTGAGCTCACAGGTTTGTATGTCAATGTATAGTTGTAAGAACCGCAAGATTTATATTGAATTTAAAATGCAATTAAGCAAAATAAAAGTTATACAATCCATGAGCACATAGTCTGAGCTTAACTCGAGCGCTAGGTCCAATTAAGGAAACCTAACTGATTTGCCTCCTATGAGTGTCTAATCCACACTCGTCTTCCCAAATGCTAATACATCCGTTTGACCTGTTAGTGCGTGCTAACCCGGATGAGGATTGTCAATCCTATATGATATCATATACTAACATTCACGCTAAAATATTAGAGACTATGCTATAGAGGACTTTAAATTGATTAGCTTGAAACTCATGTAGTACTTGAAGGTTGGTACTTGCGTTCTACTTGTAAAACAAAACAGAGCAGTAATATCACACCCCTAGTTGAAAAATAGTGAAAATGGGACCATGAAACTCACCTGAGTCTTGAAGTGTTTAATTTAATAAACTTGAAGTAAATAGCTGTGAATTGATGTCCAAGGACTTGAAACCTGAATGTGTTCACGACACTTGATTGTTATTAATTGTATCGGTATCTCGAAAGACTACCCTTGTAGTTGTTATACAACTATATATATGTCCAAATTACTACGATCTGGTTGATTGTATTGTTACAAGTTACTACGACTTGTTTGATTGAATTGATACAAGTTACAACGACTTGTTTGATTTTGAAATATGTTTTGAAAACACGTACGGCCCGTTGGTGATGGATTTGAAATAATAATCTTTAAGTATTATCATCTTGTTATTGGTGTTTTGCACTTACAAGTGTGTTCCAATGTGTTTTATAAGTCGTATCGTATAAGTGTTTGAGGTTATATAGGTTCGACACTTAGTGAAAATTTAGTTTGAAAACCTGCTGTTTTATGCGACACAGTCGTGCGACACAAAGGTAGTTATGCGACACAAGGGTTGTGTCGCATAGAAATGCGACGCAAGATCTATATGACACAAGGGTTATGTCGCATAGATGCGAGATGCTGATTCAACAACGACATAGTGATTGTGTCGTATGAAATTTGCGACATATGATGCGACACAACGTTGTGTCGTAAAGGGTACGACACAAAAGGATTTATACGACACAAAATACGACATAAGGATTTTATGCGACATAACATGCGACACAATGCTTGTGTCGCAAAGATGAACACCAGCCCAGAAAGATCGGCTGTTCGTGATTTTTCACCCCAAAACCCAAATCAAACTCATTTTTAAGCTATAAAATCGTGTTTTCTTAATATATGTGGACATATACATATTATATAACTCATATACATGTAAAAACAAGTTAAAACGAGAGGTTTCGAGAATTTGTCGGAAACTTACGCGGTGTCGGATTGAAAATCCGAAAAGATGGAAGTGTAGATCGTTGCATGGTGGTTCCTTTTCTCCGAAAATTATGATGATTCGAGGTCGTTTCGTGTATTTATTTTGAAGATTGGTGAGATTTTGGTGGTTGTTTAAATTAGAGAGAAAAAGAGATAGAGAAAGAGAAATTTAGTTGGTGAATGAGGAAAGAAAAAGAAGGTGGGGGTTTTAACCTCCACTTTTTCGTTCCCTGTTATTGTGCCCCGTGTGGTGTTCGTTTTCCCGATCGTTTATACGTTAAATATTTATTTTATATGTTTAAATATACGTTTCAAAATACGAATTAATTCCCGATGATTTGGTTGAAGTATTTTTATTAAAGTACTTTAGGTTGTAGTTATAAATTGTAACTCAAACTCGTTTTGTTTTGTCGCGCGTGTTTATAATTTAACTAAGTAAATTGTTATTTATACGATACTGTTTAAACTGAAATATTACAAAATAATATTCTTGAGATATAATGGTTCCATTAAATAACGTTATGTTATTTAGTTAAATTGTTCACCAACGTCCGTATTTATTGTATCGAAATTCATTCGATTTGAAACTCGTACGATTTAAACAAACCGCAAAATTGTGTAGATATATATTCAACAATATATATAATAATTGATACATTAATTAGCCTAACACAGAACTAATTACATGTATTAAAACTTGATTAGGCACTAGATTCTAGTCCTAAATTGACAGGTGTCACATAAAGCCACTAGTTATGATGATTAATCCTTTGAACGATTGGAAACTCTAATCAATGCGAAGTATTGTACCTACGGCAGTTCCTTAGCTTTCCCACGTATTTAAACGTTATACGAAGTACTGTGCCGTTTTATGGTTTTTCCGTAGCATTGACTTAAATCACCATATCACTCATTGGATACACTGTATTCTTAATGACGTGTAATTACGATCCTATTAAATATCTAACGTAAAGGTCTCTACAATAAGATAAATAATATGTCACATGGATAGCAATTATATAGTGTCAAATACACCGGAAGTTCTCCCAAATGAACTGATCAATTCAATTAACAGTTATTCTCTAATCCTATTCCCCAATCCCTGACAAATGTGTGTCGGTATCATGGCACGAATTGTTGAATAAACAATAATGTGAACAGGAGTTACCCTACGGAATAGGTTGGATTAACTTGTCAAATGGTCAATTATATTGTTCATCATTAATCATACAAACCGTCATAACTATTACATGCACATTACTCTACTGTATAATCTACAACTTATATCTGAAAACCCTAATCATGCAGTTACATATAGTAATCAGGGAGATAGTGCTAGCATGCAACATTCCTAAGGCAACAATCAAACAAGAACATGCAATAGAAGGGCACACAGACAACTACTCCTAATTCATACATTTCATGTAACCAGATGTTTGAATCATAAATATCCTGAAAGGTCTCTCAAAGATATTTAATATATGAGCTTGAATCTAACCTATCTCTAATCCTATGCTCCGCATCTCTTATGATATAGTTTCAATCTAGAGAATACAGCCATGTCGAGTTCAAGTGCTTCATCATACATAGAATAGGTAGAGGACGTACTACTAATAACTGACCAGGTCTTAGTAGGAAGTTTCTAACCACAGCATAAGTTGGATAGGTAAACAATAGAGATTCAGCTCACAAATTCAAATACAGTTTAAATTCATACACACAGAGTAACGGCATGTTATAAAATCATAACTACTCAAATATAACCATTATCGTAGAACACACAGATTTGTCTAACCTAGCATGGCATCTCTAGCCAGCAATACAACGTAAACATAATATAAGCAAATCATATTCACGAAATAAAGAAGAGAGATATAAATAAAACCTGAATAAGTATTACAGACAAATCTTCGTGACCCAAAGTCTCGGAGTGACTCCGTACAAATGCTACAACTACTGCTACGCTAACCTAGCTCGTCTACCAGCTTAACTCTAGAGAGAGAAAGCTAGAGAGAGACTCTAGAGAGAGAAAGAAAAAGTGTGTGAGAGAGAGAAGAGATGAATGAGAGATGTGAGGTATGTGAAATGATGAAATGAGGTCTTCTATTTATAGGCCACCAAGGATGCAAGAGTACAAGCCCACAAGCACGCACGTACAAGCAAACGAAGCAAAACGAGAGCACACAAGAAGGCAACAGGACATGTACGGCCCTGTAGAGGCCTTGTACGGCTTCCTACAGGACGTGTACGGATCTATGGAGGCTGTGTACGGCCCTGTGGTGGCCGTGTGCAAGACCGTGTGCTTTTTTCGACTTTTCGCGTTGCTTCGGAAGGCCGTATCTTCTTCGTTTCGCGTCCGTTTGACTTGATTCTTTCGCCTACGGTCTCGTAATTCCGTTACGCTTCTAATGATACCAATTTGGTAGAAATTGGAGGTGTGGAGCCCGAACGTGTCCATAATACATTTCATAGTCTTCGGTTGTGCTGTTTCTTGCATATCTTCTTCATTCTTGATCCATCTTGAGCAATCCTTATATCCACGTTCTCATAATCTCCATAGCTACAAAATAAGATAACTGTGAGGTCTTGGTATGGATTTTACAGTAGATTTAAGGTGTGGCTCAATTTGGCGCCCATTTCAACGTATTTTCAGCCCTTTTCGTATAATTTTGGAAAGTCCATCAAGTTTTCACCTTTATAACAAAATGTGATGAATAATGATGTTTTAAGAATGTTTTTGTTATAAAAGGCCTAAATATGGGGTCAATAATGTAGGTAAAGACGTGACTTTTTGTACTACATCAAATATCCCACACTTAGAGTTTTGCGTGTCCTCAAGCAATTCCACCTGTCAACTATACCCAAAAAAACTTTTTCTAAAAATGGTTTTGAGGGAGTCACAAATGTAAGTCAAAATACGAAAAGTAATCAAATAATCCCTAGGGTATAACATAGGAGGCATGCACATGACGTATCCAACTTTTCAAAATGATTATCTTAGACATGCTTTCAATTCTCGTGATCTTGGAATATACATGACTGGGCGATTCCTCACCAGGTGGTCACTCAATTCACACAAGTGTATCGGGTTTCCTATCAATCTAGATCAAACAAAATCGCTCATAATACCAGTCATGCAGCATTTATCGTCATAGGCTTGATCGAGAATCGAATCTCCACCACTTAGACAGGGACGGCACTAATTATCCCAGGACATTTGATTGGGTTGTATTTTGGGGGTAAAAAGGGAATATTTTGAAAAAGAAGGGTTGGTAGGGTAAGGTGATATGGAAGGAATGACTGATCTTGACTCCAGAAACTCTTAAGGTTGTGAGAAACTTTTATTTTACTGAATCCTATAGAAAGGTGAATCCACCGAGAATTTTCTTCTTTTTGGGTGATTCTTGAACTTCCCTGGATCTTTTATTCTTTCTTTTTGGTATTTTTCTTGAGGCATCTTTTCTTATTTTCTTTTCTTTTTCTTTTGCTTTTGTAGATGTCTCATCCTCTTTTGCTTTTGCAGCTTCTTCAAGATAATTTTCACTGCTCCATGAATGATTCTTTTGGGAGCTTCGGGTGATTTTGAAATTCGTCACCAGGAATTTTATGACTTGAGAGAGCAATTGCTCGAGTAGGTAAGGTCATCCAAATAGTGGTTTCTCACTTCCTCAGAAGTTTCCTTTATCAAGACGTTTTGGTGGTGAGTGGAAATGTGGTTTTAAGGTTTTGAAAGAAACGAATAGGCTTAGGCTCAACAGGGTTTTCTAAGGGATCTTCAACACTAAGAGTGTCGGAACAGGGTTGGCTTGAAAAGATATGAGAAAAGGTTTTATTCCTAAAAATGTCCAGGTCATCGAATTGCACCTATGCCACGTATGGCACCTGTCAATATGGTCTCGAAACGCATGTTAGGAGCAAGTTCTAATTCAAAATGCATGCACCAGTCACACACAACAAACGAAAAGTGAAGCATTAAAAATGAATGCTTTTGGGCTCAAGTTACCTCACCGCAAGTTTATAGGGTTGTATGTGCCCAGTCATGTGATGCCCCTCTTAGACTTTCATTAAGAAAAAGTTGGAATTTGACCTGATTCTACCTCTTTCTGCTAACCTTTGAGTTTATTTTGAAAAAAATCGTAGTCTAACATATATTCTTGACTCAAAAATTGTTTTGAAAGTTTAGGGTAAAGTAATGACTTGTTGGTTTCATGTGAGTACAAGTTGAAAAAAATAGAGGACATTTTTTTTTTTTTTGAAAAATTTTAAGCTCATTATATACGAAATAAGGAATATTGCTATCCCACACTTAAAAATAAACATTGTCCTCAATGTTTTTGCCACTAAGTAGGAAGAATTTCTCACTTAGGGTTTTAATGATTTTGTTGAACAATTTTAATTTTTTAAGTATCTTCTAAGAATGGGGTTGCTGGCAAATATTTAAAATGAAAATATTGAAAATGAACTTTCCTATAAATAGTGGTTACTGGATTTGGACCAGGTTCGTGCAGAAGTGGTGCATATGATTTCAGAAGTTTAGGCTCATCCATTCCATACGAAGCTAGTTCTACAGTAATCACAACCTCATCAGAGTATCACGTCTCAGTAGTCAAAACAAAAGTACTGAGTAATACATAAAATAAGATAAAGATAAAGTAAAGATAAGGTAAACAAATAATAGTCATCTAGCAAGTCATCGCTATCCAGATCAAACTCATCCTCTGCAGTCCTGTCATAGACTGGTGCAGGAGCTGGGCTCGAAACATCAAGCATGGCATAAAGCTGCTCACGAAGAACTGGGTCCACAGGTGCAGAGGTCCCAGAGGCAGCAAGCTCAGCAGCAGGAGCAATAAGGTGTCCAGTAGATGGTCCAGCAGCAGGTCCAACAAAAGATCCAGCAGGAGGGAAGAAAGACCAGGGTGGTCGAGATGGTCCTGGGTCTGGTCCTAACCTGAAAGGTGGTCCTGCAGGTCTGGGCAATCAGGTTATCTCACACAAAGCTGAAAGGATTTGATGATGTGCAGTGAAAGTCTGGAACAAGGCCCAAGTAGCAGCGGGATCATACAAGGTAATGCCATACTCAATAGTAGGTGGTTGTCTGATCGCTGGAGTAGTCTGTGGTGGCACAGGCTAGGCTACAGGTGATGTGGCCTCCTCCTCGTGCTCTAGCTGAACATCGACAAGTCCCTCCTCAGGAATAGTAGGTAAAGCTCTCATGCACCTGGGGTGTCTCCTCTGTCTGGGTCTGTGTCGTCTCCTCAGTCTAGGTAGCCTCTCAGCAACATGATCCTCAGTCTTGATCCGAGCGTCCATCCTGAAATAAACATAAGATAGGTAATTCTAATAGAAAGTGAACAAATGCAGAAAGGACAGATGGAATGTCATCTGAACTTTTTGCACTTGTGTAAAAACTTATCTCAGATAAAGCTATTTGATTGTCTGATAAGTCGCATGCATGCATACATTAGATCAGTGATAAAATACTAGATTATAATAAACTAAGAAATAAAAAGGACAGGAAAAGTAAGATAAGCTTGTGGTGCCTCCCAAGAGCGCTTTGTTTAATGAGTCTTTTAGCTCGACTCCTGTACCTTTCTGGCTGACTCAAGGTGGTTCGAAGATAAAGACATCCTCACGAATGGGGAAGCCTTCGATGTAATGCTTTAACCGATGACCATTTACCTTAAAATTACCTTCTGGTGATTCGAGTTCAACTGCACCATAAGGAAATACCTTTGAGATTATGAATGGTCCGGTCCACCTGATCTTAAATTTTCCAGAGAACTTTTTGAAGCGCGAATTAAAGAGAAGCACTTTATCTCCTAGTTTGAACCTTGAGAGTTTAAGTTTGGAATCATGAATCCTCTTGGTCCTATCTTTGTAGTTCAGGGAGCTTTCATATGCTTGATTTCTTAATTCGGCCAATTCATTTAATTGCATTCTCCGATGGGAACCTGTTACAGAAGTGTCCAGATTGCAGTTCTTCAGTGCCCAGTATGCTTTGTATTCCAACTCTACTGGTAGGTGACATGCCTTGCCATAAACCAGACGATATGGTGTGGTACCTAAAGGTGTTTTGTAAGTAGTTCTGAATGCCCACAATGCATCATCTAATTTGCCAGCCCACTTATCCCCATGATTTCCGACTGTTCGCTCCAAGATTCTATTTAAGGCTCTGTTCTTGATCTCAGCTTGTCCATTTGTTTGTGGATGATAGGCGGTGGACATCTTGTGAGTGACGCCATACTGCTGCATAACCTTCATGAATTGAGTGTTGCAGAAGTGCGTGCAACGATCACTTATGATGGCTCTTGGAGTTCCGAATTGACAGAATAGTTGTTTGAGAAACTTTGTCACTACTCTAGCATCATTTGTAGGGAAAGCTTGTGCTTCGGCCCACCTGGAGACATAATCGACAGCAACCAAGATGTACTCTTTTCCATTAGACTTCGGGAAAGGTCCCATGAAATCTAACCCCCGGATATCAAAGATCTCACAAGCCTGGATATTAGTGAGTGGCATCTCGTTCCTTGCTGACACATTGCCTTGTCTTTGGAAAATGTCGCAGCGTTTCACCAGGTCATAAGTATCTCGATAGATGGTTGGCCAGTAAAAGACAGAATCATACACCTTTCGTGCTGTTAGGTTAACTGCGTGATGTCCTCCAGTAAGTCCATGGTGGCTTTGTCGAAGGATTTGTTCTGCTTCCTTCCCATCGACGCATCTTCTAATGATCTGATCAGGGCAAACCTTAAAGAGGAAAGGATCGTCCCAATAGTAATTCTTTATATCGCGGAAGAATCTTCGTCTCTGAGATGTCGGCATCCCTTTGGGTATTATTTTTCCCACCAGGAAATTAGCATGATCAGCATACCAAGGATCTTTGGATGTAGATCCTTGATGGTATTTGCCGATGTGCATGAGTTGTTCTTCAGGAAACTGGTCTTGAATATCCTTTTCATTAAGCTGCTCTAGTGTAGGATTTTCTAATCGGCTTAGATGATCTGCTGCAACGTTTTATGCTCCATTCTTATCTCTGATCTCGATATCGAATTCTTGTAGGAGTAGAATCCATCTTAGCAGTCTAGGCTTTGCATCTTGCTTTTTGAAAAGATATTTCAAGGCTGAATGATCTGTATAGATGATAGTTTTGGACAACATAAGGTAGGAACGAAATTTATCGAAAGCGAATACTACCGCAACCAGCTCCTTTTCTGTGGTTGTGTAATTCTCTTGAGCGTCTGTGAGCGTTTTGCTGGCATAGTATATTGGTTGAAAGTGCTTATCCTTCCTCTGTCCCAATACAGCTCCAACTGCAAAATCACTGGCATCGCACATGATCTCAAATGGAAGGCTCTAATCCTGGGCAATCATTATCGGTGCAGGTACAAGCTGATCTTTCAGGTAGTTAAAAGCTTGGAGACATTCATCTGTAAAGGCAAATGGGATATCTTTTTCAAGCAGATGAGTCATGGGTCGAGAGATCTTGGAGAAATACTTGATGAAACGACGGTAGAATCCAACATGACCCAGAAAACTTCTGATGGCTTTAACAGAAGTTGGTGGAGGAAGTTTTGAGATAGTTTCAACTTTAGCTTTGTCAATTTCAATTCCGGCTTTTATATGCGGTGCCCTAAGACTATTCCTTCTTTTACCATGAAATGGCATTTTTCCCAGTTTAGAACGAGGTTTGATTCTTCACATCGGGCAAGCATCCTATCCAAGTTGGAAAGACAAGCAGAGAAAGAATCTCTAAAGACGAAGAAGTCATCCATGAATACTTCCATGCATTGTTCGATCATGTCATGAAAAATTGCCATCATGCATCGCTGAAATGTAGCAGGTGCATTACATAAACCAAACGACATACGTCGGTAAGCGAAAGTTCTATATGGACATGTGAATGTTGTCTTTTCTTGGTCCTTTGGATCGAGAGGAATCTAAAAATAACCGAAGAATCCATCAAGAAAACACTAGAAATAATTTCCTGATAATCTCTCCAGCATCTGATCAATGAACGGTAGAGGGAAGTGACTTTGCGAGTAGCTTCATTTAGTTTACGAAAATCAATACACACCCTCCAACCGGTGACGGCTCATGTTGGAATTAATTCGTTGTTTTCGTTAGTGATAACCGTCATTCCTCCTTTCTTTGGGACAACTTGAACTGGGCTGACCCAAGGGGAATCTGAAATAGGATAAATCAGGCCAGCATCCAAGAGTTTGATAACTTCCTTCTTAACCACTTCTTGAATCTTCGGGTTGACTCTCCTATGCCTTTGAATTGATGGTCTGAAGTCATTTTCCATTAAGATCTTGTGAGTGCAATAGTTTGGACTGATCCCTTGAATGTCAGAAATTTTCCAAGCAATTGCTTTCTTATGTGACTTCAACATTTGAATAAGTTTTGCTCTCTCTTCCGGCTTCAGGTCTTTTGATATGATAACTGGTAAGTGTGAAGGTCCTTCAAGAAAAGCGTATTCAAAGTGTGAGGGTAGTTCCTTCAGCTCCAATTCGGGTGGTTCTTCTATGGAAGGTTTCATCTTTGCAATTTTGTTTCTTTTAAGCTTGTCGAACTTCGTTTGAAATTCTGAATCTTCTGCAGGGATCTCTGGACTGTTGGCTGATGCTATTTCAACCCATTCTGGCTTATCGGAGAGCTCATCTTTTCTTAGCTCGTATTTTTCTTTTGAAGAGTGAGAGATTGCATTGTCTTCTGTGATTATGGTATCGTTGTTCTCCGTGAATGCAAATCTATGAATTTGAGAAGAAGAAGATGTGCTGATAGTGATCTCTGGATTTGATCTTTCAAATTGTAAATAAGGTGGTTTAATCATTGACTCCATCTCTTCGAGAGTCTTTAGAATTTGGTTTTTTGAGAGAGATGAATCGGGTACTTCAGGAGTAAGGTTCCTTCTTAAGAGAGTGACAGGGTGTCGTATCCAAGCGGAGCAGCTGCAATAGAACTGTTTGGCTGATTGCTGGATTTCTTCAAAGGAAATAGCACTTCCTTAGATACATTTGGTGGATCCAAGATAGCTGAGCATAAACCTCCATCTTCTTGGCAAAGTCTTCTGGTAGTGATGACCGTGTTTGGAAGAGAGTCAGTGCTGCTTACTGCGAGGATCTCTTCCAGGTGTTCTTCAGTTATTTCCTGCATAAAGTCTACAAGACCAAGGTCTTCTCCCATAGGTTGCTTCATTAGTTTGTCAACATTGAAGGTGACCTCCTCAGTTCCAACTCGTAGTTTTAAAGATTTTTCGTTTACGTCAATGACGGCCTTGGCAGTGTTTAGGAAAGGTCTGCCAAGGATGAGTGGAACTTCGGTGTCTTCCTCAATGTCCATGACAACAAAATCCACAGGAAAGACGAATTTATCAACACGAACCATAATATCTTCAGCAATTTCACGAGGGAGTTTAACTGATCTATCGGCTAATTGGATTGTCATACGAGTTGGTAAAAGTTCGCTTAACCCTAATTTCCTATAGAGGGAATATGGCATGAGGTTTACACTAGCTCCTAATTCGGCTAAGGCGTTACTTATTTGAACATCCTGTAGATAACAAGGTATAGTGAAACGGCCAGTATCTCCTAGCTTTGGGGGTAGTCCTTGTTGCATGATCAAAGAGCACTCTGCATCTAAAGGCAAGTTAACTATTTGTCTAAGTTTTTCTTTATTTGATAAGAGTTCTTTAAAGAATTTGGCACAACTAGGCATCTCAACTAAAGCATCTAAAAGCTTAACGTTTAAATGTAAGCTTTTAAACATCTCTAGATATTTTCCAAACTGAGCTTCTTGTTTCTCTTTCTTAAGCCTACTAGGGAAAGGTATACGTGTAGGAATAATAACTTATGGGGCTTTAAAAGGTGCTGGCTCAGGAGAAGTGACAGGAGTCTTAACTGGTACTGAGTCAGTGAGAGGTGAAGAAATAGAAAGTTCGTTTGTCGGAATATCCATTGATTTCTCATTCTTAGTCTCTTTTCCTCCTCTAGTGACAACAAGGATGTCATCATAATCATAAGATGAATGATGAATAGCTTTGCTAATCGCTTCTTCTCTTTGCTTTTCATTAACTTTTAAAAACTACCTTTTTTACATTATCCTCCATGTTTTTAACTAAATCGTTTGAAATTCTAAGAAAACTATCAATTTGGTTTTGAAAATCAAAATTTTATTTATTAATATTGTTTTGCTCAACCATGAAGTTATTGAAAATTTTGGTGTTTAGACAAGAAGTCAAAGAAGAAGTAGAGGGTGAAGAAAGAACTAACGATTGAGAAGAAGGTCGACTGGTTGGCCTATGAATGAAAGATTGTGAATGATGGGCTTTAGAGGTTTCACCAGTAGTGGCAAGAATGTCTTCTTTGAACCTTTGGCCTGAAAATAGCCTTTTAGGTTTCTTCTAGTGTTTGGGTTCAGAAGGTTCTTGCATGTCCTTGACAACTTTAGTGATTGATTCAATTTGAGCTTTCAAAGTGTTCAAGGCATTAGAAGTACTCCTTGCCTCCGAAGTTGATTCATCTTGCTCTAAGTCATGTTGATGTATCGTCATCGTCTCGATCAACCTCCACGCTTCGTCTGAAGTATGTAGCATGAAATTTCTGGATGAAGCAGCATCGAGGGTTTGTTGGTGATGAGGATTCAAACTATTGTAGAATGTGCAGACCAGATTCGTTTCAGCAAACTGATGATTCGGACATCTTCCGAGCAAATTCTTAAAGCGTTCCCAAGCAGAGCTTAATGATTCATTATCTTTTTGGAGAAAGTTAGTGATATCATTCTTAAACTTGGTTTGTAGGGATGGAGGGAAATATTTAGCCATGAATTTGGTAGCCATCTCCTCCCATGTATGAATCGAATTGGGTTCGAGTTCATAAAACCATATCTGTGCTTGAGAAGCTAAAGAATAGGGAAACAGGTGAAGTCGGGTAACTTCCTTACTGGATCCTGTTTGTTCGAAGGAGTCGTAAAGGTTGATGAATTTGTTAAGATGAGAGTTTGGATTTTCAACCGAAATACCATGAAATTGACACGGAGATTTAATCATTTTAATAAAGTGTGGATTAATTTCTAGGTTTTCGTCAGCAGATGATATGATAGGTCCTCTTCGTTCCTCTAGCAGCGGTTTGATTGATGAGGCGAGAGTGATACGATTCGTCATAACTTGTTGGTAGAAAGTAGAGTTTTGGAAAGGATGGGTTTGATGTGTAAAATCTAGTTATAAAATTAAACAAAGAAATACTGATCGTTTACTATTACACAACTGAGGTAAGTATACCCTATCGTGTATAGCATAGCTACAGTAAGTCCAAGTTCGTTCCACAGGGATTGTGAATTTAAGAATTAAAACTAAAAATGTAATTAACTTAGTACAGAAAAGACTTGGGTTTTGTTGTGACCGAATTGTCACGTTGCTTAACAACTAAATTTAATAAACTAAGGCAATGGACTCAGAAAGAATCAGATTGATTAATTGAACTTATTCAGATATTAAAAACGACACTTACTTGAACTAGCTAACTAATGATTTCGGGTTGTATAATAAAAACTAGGTTATCTAGCAATCAATGCTCATCTTAATTTAGATCAGGTTTAACGTTCGCCATGACCTTCACATAAATCTTAATTAACTAATTAATAATTTAATTTAATGAAAGACGTTCGCCAATATCATCACCTTATACATTTAAGTTTAATTATTTAACTTGTACCAAATCTGCGTCTGCTATCATTGGATTAATCATACATAGACATATAATTAAACAATGAATAACTTTGTGACAAACGTTCGCTATAGCCACTAATTAAATCATTAACAAGCTTCAATAATATATAAAACTTAAACACATAATAGTTTCAATTAAACATTAATTAAATTGCAATAGATAGTTTAATTATGTTGAATATATGAATCTTAATTAAAATAAGATTAGTGCGTCCACTTAACCTACACCTTAATTTCGATTTAATAATTTAAGATTTAATCTAGTGAATAACTTCCGTCAACTTCACTTACTTACATATTCATGTTTAAACGATTATCTTGTTTAATATCTGCTTCCGCAATCAATTAACAATTATTCATAGACAAATAATTATAATAAACTACTATATGAAAAAGCTCCCGCTAAATTGATCATATAATAATTTATCAATAAGATAAATCAATTACTATAAACTCGAATACATAAGGTTCACGATTAAACAAAAATAATTCAACATAAATATTAAAAGATAACAACCCTAATCATTAGTTCACATCATTCAAGTAAGTGTTAAAGGATTTAGCTACTCATATTCAAGCAATAAACAAATAAAATATTGAAATCATCGCAAACATAATTGTATTGAAATAAAAGAGTAAACAAATGATTACAATGATTAAATGATGATCCGTAGTAGCCGAATGATTAAGATGAATGAAAGATCTTCAAAAGTATGAAAAACCCTCAAAAATGCAAAAATAATTCGTAACCCTTATAAAAATATATGAAAAAAAACTCCTGCGGCAGAATGAAGGCTGCTATTTATATTTGTGGCTGGGGCCAATTTAGCCGGCGGCTAAATGTGGAGGCCGGCGGTCAAACTGATTTTGGAGTACTGTGCAAGACTTCTCCAAAAATCCACCTAACACCCACGTGAAGACTTTTTATTTCCAGCCACCATATGTGCTTCTCGGTTTGTTCCCATCTTGACTTGGCATTTCCAATTCCTTCGGCCCAATCATAGATCCAAGTATCCAACTAGCCTTCACGTCATTCATTTGCCTGGGCCAAAAACAAAGAAGATCATCAAATCATTATTATAACAATAACAATAATAGTAATTATTATTATTAAAGTTACTAACTAACTATCGTTAGAGTATGATTATTATTATTATTTAATACTATTATTAACTATTATTATTATAACTAACATTATTATTATTATTTATTTAGCTCACATAATTATTTGGTCCAACTCATAAACTCCAACAAATATTCAATCTAATTATTTTCACTCAATCCATTTAACTTATCGAACTCAAATATTTACAAACTTTATTTATTTTCATTACTCTTTTAACCACTTTGTCCCAACTAAATTTAAGTCAAACTAACTTTTATACAAAAACTACTTTATTTGATCTATTTTTAACTTATTTTCATTCTATACTAATACAAACTCTATTTCTACCTATTTTATAAATATGAACCAAATCAGTATCTATTATTAAATAAATACAATATAAAAGTATATAAAAACTATGAAATATTACTATACAAATATAACATTATTCAATGTTATCAGGGTTTAACTAATCTAAGAACGGGAAAGGAAATCTAACCTAAAGACAAAAAAAGGAACTTACGGATGATATTGATCTTCCGAAAGGATCGCTAAATAACTAAGATAACTAAAAACCTAATATCGGTCGTTGTAGTCCCCGGCAGCGGCGCCAAAAAACTTGTTTCCGCCGCAACGGTCATTTGCGCAACAGCGATAACAGTGGGTTGTTTTAAATTTATAGAGCTGGGGAAATCCTAAGTTAATACTACTTTCAGCCCTATTTAGGTTACTAGGGTAGTAAGCGGTATGTTGACTCAGGTGTCGTTCTTACACTACAACGGGCATGGGATGTTAGGCGTTCTAATTATCTTTTGTAATTTAGCTAGGGCCAAACTAATTTTGGTTTGGTTTTGGTTTTATAACTAATCTATAAAAATAAATGCAGGAAAGGAAAGGGGGTTTGTACAAAGGCTCAAAGAACAGAGGATACACGAGTGTTTACTATGATGCCGGTATATGTTTTGAGTGATTAGTTATGGGTGTTAAAGCCACTAGTTATGATGATTAATCCTTTAAACGATTGGAAACTCTAATCAATGCGAAGTATTGTACCTACGGCAGTTCCTTAGCTTTCCCACGTATTTAAACGTTATACGAAGTACTGTGCCGTTATATGGTTTTTCCGTAGCATTGAATTAAATCACCAAATCACTCATTGGATACACTGTATTCTTAATGACGTATAATTACGATCCTATTAAATATCTAACGTAAAGGTCTCTACTATGTCACATGGATAGCAATTATATAATGTCAAATACACCGGAAGTTCTCCCAAATGTACTGATCAATTCAATTAACTGTTATTCTCTAATCCTATTCCCCAATCCCTGACAAATGTGTGTCGTTATCATGGCACGAACTTTTGAATAAACAATAATGTGAACAGGAGTTACCCTACGGAATAAGTTGGATTAACTTGTCAAACGGTCAATTAAATTGTTCATCATTAATCATACAAACCATCATAACTATTACATGCACATTACTCTACTGTATAATCTTCAACTTATATCTGAAAACCCTAATCATACAGTTATGAGAGTCCCGTAATCACTATTAGTTAGTGATTTGGAATCACAAAGTGTAAAGTTTAATTGTAGAAGGGGGGTTGAATACAATTTAAAACAATTTCAGATTTTACCAAGTGTTTCAGCTTGTTTTAAATTGATTATCTATAACAGAGTATGACGGTACTGGAATAACAGATTAAAGATATAACAGTATCAAGGAACGACAAGTAATAATAGCTGAAAGTGAATTGTATTGATTAAATTCACGAAGTGTTGAATGCGGAATGGATTAACCAAAGTTAATCCAATTCAAACACTTAGCTAAATTATTACAATGAAGAGTATTAACTACAATGGACTACACGCTGATAGTTAACCTCGCTGAGTCTTAATACACACCTAGACAAACTAGTTCTCTGATAAACAGAAGAACGGTGCATATCACGACTAGCCTCTACAGTACAAAACACTGAACTATTTATACTACAAGAGTTCCTAAAATATCGCCTACAAAATAGGATCTTGGAAGGACACGTGTCGCTGCTTGATTGGTCCTGATCTCTGATAAACCGACATACTGCGGGTCCCAATTCTGTTACCGCAAATATCTCGTTACCTTAAAAACCAATCACTTGCTGCCACGTAATCTTTCGGACATACTTCGAACTGGAACACTCTTGCTGATGTATAGATAAGTACAGTACTTTTTTAGTACTTGATGATTGAGAGGCTTTATTGAATAGTCACTGAAGATGCAGCAATCCTCCTCACTCACTGCGAGCTAACATGCTCTTGTAGAATGAATTGAACTAAAGATCTTCAGTGACTAGCTGTTATTCTGGCAGTGACTTTTGCCTTTATTGATTTGAAGAAGTAATGCTCTCACTGACGTTGATCAGCGACACACCAAGTTGAGCTTTAAATCTTCCTCAGAATATCGAACAGAATGAATGACGATCAGCGAAACCTATCATTAGCAATAGCAGCTTCGATACAATCCATTTTTTCATCGAGTAGTGTACAGTTGAGTTGGTCAGCGACTAGTGACTTCATCATGGTCAGCGACCAGTGACTCAACAATCTCCCCCTAAATGATTGTGATTGAAGCTCCCTAGACAAACTTGTTGCTGTGAAAGTTTATAGTCAGTTTTTAAGAATTTAAACATTCAGTGACTTTAAACTTGTGATCCGTTCATTTTTCTTTTTGGATTCTTTTGATATGTTCTGAGTTTTTGCACTTTGGTTTTCTCAAAAAGAAAAATTAGGTTTTATTGAACTGTAAATCATAAAGTAAATTTAGTTACAATAAACCTAATCTATCACAAGCTTCAACTTAAACAGCCCCAAACTTCTTCTTCTTTTACGATGCCCAACTCACTCTGTAATTCATGTTTGTCACTGGATGGCAGGAACCTGTACTGTCTAGCAAGCCCTTCTTCCATGATTGCTTTTCTCATAATTGAGTTCTTGGGAAGCACACTGACTATTCTGATGAGATGTACAAGCTGCTCATGATCTATCTTTTCAAGTTCTGATTCTCTTTGGAAACACAGCTTTCCATTAAAGTCCTTGTAAACAATCCCTTTCTCTCCTTCAGTAACTTTAGTGCCCTCAACCCTTGGCACTCCATCAGGAATTGACAGATTTAGTTTGCTGGTGTTTGGGATTCTGATAATTCTGTTGGTACCTGCCCTATACCTTGGACTTGGTGGCTGCACTATCTCCTCACCAAAAATGACAGTGTCTTCTGGTCTAAGTAGCTGTAGATCTACCATTTTCTTGAACAATCTGTCAATCTCAGCCAAGACTTCTTCCTTTGCAGCACTTGAGGAGTGATTGATAGCAAGTCTAATTTCATTCCATTCTTCTCTATGAAGTTTACAGACTTGATCAAGATTGATTGCTTGAGAATCCAATCCTCTGTGGATAAGTAGCTGAGCTTGAGACTTGTTCTTAGGCTTCTTCAGGTAGACTTTTGTGATAGGAGCAGGGTTTGATCTTCCAACCATTCTGACAGCATATTTCTTTCTGTCAATCTCATCCAACATTTTATCTGTAACACCTGCATAATTAGAATAATTAATTATGCCTAATTGTTTGTAACAAGTTGTAATTAGTATGTAATAGGACTAATTACAGGCTCTATTTGTATATATATATAAGGTGATTTATATATATGTGTGTGTACTTACGCGATTTGGATAAATCGTGCGAATTAACCGGACGGAGTCCGACATAGTTTACTTGGACGTTGGTGACAAAAATTTACTTAAATAATGAGAACGTATTTTGTTATATAAAATACGCAACCGAACGAGCATTATTTATATATCATCGCGACGACATTTTAACTAACACAACAAAACGTAATAAACGCGACTTAATAATTAAAATATTGCGACAAATGTTTTTATTATTAATTTCAATGTATTTTTATTTAAATACTCCAGTTACATTTTAAAAATATAACTGTTTGGTTAAATACTAAAAACAAACGATTAATCGATTAGGACACGGAGTAAATACCGTGTTTCGAGGGATGTTTTCCCCTCCCTTGTCTCTTGGATCAGCCAACACCCTTCCCACTCCTCATTTCTTCTTTCATTTTTATTACTTCCAAAATACACACACACATAAACTCTCTCAACCTCAAAATACTACCAAATTTTCGGAATCAAAACTCGACCACGAAAATTACATATTCGGAATCACCATCACGAGTGGAGCAAGAATATCAAGACCGTTTTCATCATCTCATCCTCCATCTAGCTCGATTTGCAAAAGTAAGAATTTTCTAAAATCTTAGATCTATTCAATTTGGTGTAATGTTTTGATGTTTTGATGTGTACACAACATAGTTATAACCTAATACAAGAAGAAAACACGATTTTATAGCTCAAAAATGGATTAGATTTGCGTTTTTGGTCGGAAAATCACGAAACCCGAAAGTTTCTGGGCTGATGTTCATCTTTGCGACACAACGTTTGTGTCGCATGCTATGTCGCATAAACCATTTAGTGTCGTATTTTGTGTCGTACGTTATGTCGCACTATTGTGTCGCACTTTTATGCGACACAACCCTTATGTCGCTATTAAATTAGCATCGCCAGCTTTTACGACACAACCACTGTGTCGCAGAGCTCTTGTGTCGCGCTTTATGCGACACAACCACTGTGTCGCATACCAAACTTTAGTGTCGCAGATTATGTCGCAAAAACACAGAAAACCAGAATCTTAAAGTCAAAGTTACTGTACAAAAAAGTCAAATTTTACTGTAGCAGTACTGTAGCAAATCTACTGTAGCAAAGTCAACATTTTAGAATTTTTGCTACAAACCGTCACCAACGGGCCAAACATGTTTTCCAACAAACAAACAATTACAAACATACGGACAAACACTGGATATACTAGTTGTGTACATCTAAATGAAACGTCTCGTGAGACGCATACTTACATAACTTCATATGATTAGGCATTTGAAGGTTACGGGTTCAGAGAACCTACTTGCTTTACTTACTACTTGCTAATTGCAACTGATTACTACAAGACTCAGGTGAGTCTTACGGCCCCACTTTTACTGTTTTATCTTATTGGGGGAGATACATGCTACTGATTTTTCTTGAACACAAGTACTAAACTGCTTACTATACCAAACGGAATTGCATGAGTGGTTTACTATTTACAGAAGTCTCTCCATCATATATCGTTAGTTATGGACTTAAGCGCGAACACTAGTTAATGGATCCATTAGGGAAATGACCCTCCCCACCCGGGGCAGTAGCGCTGCCACGTACTGATTTACGCGTATAAACGGGTGACTACTTATTCGTTACTGATGCTTGCTCAACTACGAGCATGTCACGGGAGCAAACTTATTACTTACGGGTTAAGCTTCGATTATGAGCCTCATGGCAACGGTATAAACTTACTTATTTACATTTGCTGGACTGCAAATACTGATTTTACGATTGCTGGATTGCAATGGCTGATTTTTATGCCTACGGGCATTACTAATGAAATCTCGTGTTCAAAGCCGATATTACTTACAAACCTGTGAGATTCACCAACCTTTTGGTTGACACTTTTTAGCATGTTTTCTCAGGTACCCGGATGGAGTAGGATTACTCCAGGATTTTAGCTAGAGTCGCATGATTTCCACACAACTGCATTAACGGAGATTCTTAGCATTATCTTTTGTACATTACGATTATGTAATAGAATCTCCCGCTATACGCGTGGACTCTAGGGGAAACTACATTTTGTATACGAAAACACTAAGTTTTCAAACATTATATCTATGGAATGTAACTAATTTACAAACGTTGCATATAGATGTCGTTTGCTTTATCTTTGTGCTGTGATATTTGATTAGTAACACCCCAAACTATGCTTCCGCAAAACAGTGAATTTCGGGGGTGTTACATTATCAGCAGAGGTCTTTGCTCCCCCTTTCTTTTTCAACTTGCTGCCCTATTTATTTACACAAATCTCTTGTTGAAGATCAGATTCTTCAACATCTTGAAGGAGTTTAGACAGCCTATAGTCTTCATCTTCTTGTTTTCTTTTTAAGAAGATTTCTCTTTCTCTTTGAATGGCTTCATCTCCATTCAGCTTCAACAGAAAAGCTCGATCAGAATCAGCTTGTTCCTTTAGCTTTCTCTTTCTTTCTTCTTCTTCCTCATCTAGCTCAGCTTGAAATTCTAAGAGCATCTCCCTCTCATGCTGCTGTTCAGTTTCTTCAGGATGAGAACTTTCTGAAGTTACAACTGATGACAAAAGATGGGCAGGAACTGAAGAATCTGAATCTGTGATCTCAGATTGAGAGTGATGATGAGTTGTAGTAGTTGTTGCTTCTGTTGGAGTGATGATAGTGGGGATTGAGATGGTGATCTGTGTTGCTGCTGTTGTGATTGTGGTAATTGGTGCAGTTGTTGTTGCTAGAAGTGGGGTTGATGATTGTGTTGTTGTTGTTGTCTGGATTGTTGCTGATGTTTGGATTGTTGCTGATGGAATGATTGATGTTGCTGGGTGTAACACCCCCAAATTTAATGAATCACGGAAGCATACTTTGGGGTGCTACTAATCAATACACAAAGCACATAAGATACATAATGAACGACCACTACATGCGTCGTTTTACAAATACATTGATTAACGTAAGAGTATACATACGGTTTACAAAAGATGAGTTCGCATAGATATTTGAGAGATTCTAATACATATCTAATTTATACAAAATATAGAAATGCAAGGAAATCTCTATATGATTATATGATTTTATGCGACTCGAGCTACCGTATCCTGATGGGCAGTCCAACCTACTGCTGAGTACCTGAGATAACATGCTAAAAGGTCAGCTATAAAGCTGGTGAGCTCACAGGTTTGATATGATAATATATGATTTGTGAACCGCAAGATTTAATGATTCGATTTACAAAGCATGTAAATAATTGATTGATGGGTATCACATGAATATTTGTAATTAAACAAATAAGTAAAGATTGATACAACTAACATGAGCACATAGTCTGAGCTTAACTGAGGGGTCAGGATCACTATCAAGTGCCTGATCGAGGGTGCCTCTATGCGTATGCCTAATCAACATACGTTTGAACAAATGATAATGCGTCCGTTTGACAGGTTAGTGCTTGCTAACTCGGACGGGGATTGTCAATCCCATATGGTACCATACACTAACATTCACGCTAAATCATATTAACAGAACTATGCTTCAGAGGACTTTGATTGATTAGATGAAAACAACTCATGCAGCATACGTGATAATTTGATACTTGCGTTCACATGTAAAACAAAACGAGCATGTATCTCACCCCTAGGTAAAAGCATTTAAAAAGGGGCTATGAGACTCACCTGAGTCTGATGAATTGTTAGCCAACAATTATAATGATTCACAATGTTTTGATGTCGTTACAACGACTGAACCTGCAGGGCGTCTTAGACGCGCAAGGTTTTGATAATGATTAGATATTGAACCTGCCGGGCGTATTAAACGCGCAAGGTTTTAAAATGATTAGATGTCTTATCATATCATCTATGCTAGTTGTTCATCCAACTAGTAATGTCCAAATGATTTGGTTTAACTGATTAGATTTGAGTTTTTGAAAGATGTGTACGGCCCGTTGGTGAGTTTTTGGTAATAATAATCTCAACTATTATTATTATACTTTGATTGTTGTATCGTATTTAAATTGTTATAGTTAAAACTGCTAGTTATAGGTTTCTGCCGAAAGTTATGGTTTCTGCCGAATAGTTTCTACCGAAGGTTATAGTTTCTGCCGAAGGTTATAGTTTCTGCCGAAGGTTATAGTTTCTGCCGAAGGTTATAGTTTCTGCCGAAGGTTATAGTTTCTGCCGAAGGTTATAGTTTCTAGATTTTTAACTCGATGAACACTCTATTTAACCAACTTCTAGACCGATTCATCCTACAACTCAAGTTATAGTCGTTTTAGTGAGGTCATTTTTCTGGTCAGAAAAGCTGTTAACATATATGTGTTACAAAAACGTATTTTAAGCTTTGTTTTTGGACATTTTATTGTTAGATGAGCTACTAAGCATGTTATATATCAATAAGCAAGTATTTCTAGAGAGATAAAGGAATGTGTTCTTACAAGAAATGATGATCTAAAAGTGAAGATGGGGAAATGCTACTCGGTTTGCTTCCGTGCTCCGTTTCCTTGCTTCAATCTTTGAAAACCGATGGTGGATGATGGAGATGAGTATGGTGGCTTGTGGTGGATGATGGTGGTTGTCTTGTGGCTGATCAAAAACGTGGATAAGGGAGGGAGAGAGAGTAGAGAGAGAGAGATGGTAGTTGATGAATGATTGAGGGTGGGTGTTTGGTGACTTATTGTTAAAGAAGCAACAACAAGGAGTATGGAGCACCATACTCCCTCATGTGGCTGGTTCTAGTGGGTCCCTTATGGGGTGTGGTGTGTTATTTTCTTGTTCCCCAATTTGCGTTAAGCTTCGTGTTCGTTTACCCGTTCGTTTTGACGTTTATATATACGTTAAACGTTTATCGTTTGTGTTTTAAGTAACGATTTAATTCTCGATATTTTTGATTGAAGTATTTAATCAAAATACTTTATTTGGAGTTATGAACACATATCTTGAACTTTATTCGTTTGTCGGACGCGCGCGTTTTATTCGTGTCGGTTACGTTTTAAACAAAACGTACATTGTTTCGTATATTATTAATACATAATAATATAATGTAAATAACTACTATATACTTATCAAATAGATTTATGTTATTTATTAAAAAGTTTCACCAACGTCCGTATGAAAGTGTATCGGAGTTCGGCCGATATAATAATGCACGATTAAACTTAATCGTTTAAATGCGTATATTTATAAAATACACGTAATGATACATACAATTAGCCTAATACATAGAACTAATTACACGTATTTCTAAATGATTAGGAACTAAAAACTAGTCCTAATTTTTACGGTTGTCACACTGGGGATGCATCAGATATGACAGTGTCTGTATGAGGTGTTTCTGATAAAGACTTAGGTTGCTGAATGATAGTTTTGAGATTGTGCATGGCGGCTGCTATTTCTTATTCAGAGAAGTTTATCTTTTTAGAAGAAATGGATTCTGATGTGGGAGACTTGCTGGTTCTTTTTCTTTTTATTAAAATAGAAGAGATCGGTAGCTGATCTTCCATTTGATCATCAGAGGCAACTAGTTGCTGATCTTCCATCTGATTAGCAACATCTTTTTCTTTCTTATCATTAGGATCAGCATCAGTGCCTTTTTTTCTAGTCCCATCATTCTTGACTTCTTTATCAGCACTATCTTGCATATCAGCATCATCCTTTTTCTTTTCATCACTCCCATTATTACCATCATTGTCATCATCATCATCATCATCATTATCTCCTTCATCCATATTGACAACATCATCTTCTTGTTGTCTATTCATCCATTCCCACCTCATCAGCTCAAAGCTTGCTGACTCCCCCATAACTCGTGCATTCTCATCAGCAGCCCACTCTTTGACTAGATAGTCATACCTCCTTTGTTCATCAGGATGAAACTCAGGGAAAACACCCACATTATCTCTTTCCTCAGCGACATCCATATCTGATGCATCATTATCAAAGGGAGTGTAATTCTTAGCATCATCATCATCTTTATACTCCCCCTCAGCCTCAGAAACAAAATCAATAATCTCATCAAGTCTATTACAGATTTTCTGATGATCAACATGCATAGTTTCTAGACCTGTGATGGTCTCATGATGGTTGGAGAGAATTTTTGGAAGTTCGCTGATAACTTTATCAGCATGGGTGATATAATCCAAAACAGAAGATGCCATCGTTTTTTGTTTTTCATTGAGAGAGATTATTGCATCTTCATGAGTTTTGAGGCTGATTCTGGTGAATAGGCAAGATCAGTAAGAGACTTAGCATGAGTTTCCAGAAGTCGATAGTGATCTAGTTCAGCATTTGCAATAAGTGAGACCTTTTCTTTGATAGAATTACTCCAATCTGGAATGGATTCATAAGCTGCTGCAAGAGAGTGAACCTTATTAGTGAGATCAGTGAGTTGGCCAGTCAAGGTTTCTCTATCTTCAGTGAGCATTCGAATTTGTTACTGTGAAGCAGCAATGTACTCAAGCAGCAATTTGTCTGTTGATGATGTGGTGGAAGTTGATGCTTTGTTGGTTGGTGATTTTTGAGTGGTATGGGGGATTGGTGGAATTGTTTGTGATTCAGATTGAATTTCAACATCTGGTTGAGATGGTTGATTATCAGCATGTTGAGCAATGTTATCACTAGAAATAGACATTTCATCTAATTCCTGAATGGGTGAGGTTATGAAATCAGCATGTGGTATAGTGGAGAAGGGAAGAGATGAAATATCAGTATCATCTGGTTGCTGATTCACCTTTGGAAGTGAAAGATCATAAGATCGATGTTGCTGATCTTTTTCAGAAGAAGATGAAGAAGTATCCATTGGTTGGGCTTCCTCAACATCATCAGCTTGTATTTTAGCTGATGGATCATTAGAAACAGAAAGGTCAACCTATATCTCTCCCTGTGACTGGGGAGAGGAGACATTGTCGGTTGGTGCAGTGAAAGATGAGAGTTGGCCCGGGTCTGTAGCCAGTGATGTGTCATCAGTAATGAGTGTGTTAACACCCGCTGATGACACTAGCCCTTTGACTGAAACATCATCCTTTTGTGAGAATGATGAGTGGCTGATGGGTTGACTCGATGGGTGGGTGTGGGTTGCACCCGAATCACTGCTAACAATGGGTTGAGCCATTGTAGCTGTCTGTAGGCTTCCCTTTATAGAGTCACTGGACTTTTGTGAGTCCAGTGAAGCAGTTTTAGGCATAGGTTGATCAAGAGTGCCCGCAGGGACTGAACGTTCAGTTGCTGCTTCACTCTTGGCGTCCTTAGACGTCTTTTTCTGACTCTGTCCCTGATCCTTTGATGTCAAGGACTTTAACTTGATTTTCTTAGGAGCAGTTGGTGGCTTTTGCTTTGGTGGTTGATCAGCAACGGTCACTGGAGGTGTGTTCAGTGACGTGATCAATGTGGGGGCAGAATCAGACGGATGTACAGTTTGTAAAGGCTGGGGTGCAAGTATCCCCTTTGGTTTCATGAAATCAGGGAGAAGCACAGTTGCAGTTTTACTAAAAATTTGATTCCCTATCAGAGTAGGTTCAAAACCTTTAAAAGAAATCCTATCGTATGCTTTAAACTGATCTTTAAAAACAAGTGAAAGAAACCTAGGATAGGAAACATATTTTGCTCTGGTAGGTTCACAGATTCTTGAAACAATATCATCAAAAATCATACTTGCATAGTCAACTTTTAAAGAGTTGACCAGTGACCAGCTTAACTGTGCTTCTAGGGAGTTGAATTGATCATAACTCCCTGTTTTTGTGCCCAAAGATTGAATAAAGTTTGAAAATAGGGCATTCCACACACCATCCATTTTAGATTTATGAACAGTAGTATACTTACGATTTCCATTGCTATCCATAGTGTATTTGCAATCAATCCCAGTGAGATTCACTATGCCAGCTTTGGCATCTTCTTTGTCAGGCAGTGGGTCGTAAGTATTGTGCTCAAGGAGTTGTAAAACGGTACGGATGGTGTGTGCAGTAATGATTATTTCTTGACCTCCGTTATCTATAAAACCTTTAAGTTGAGAGGTACTATTAACGATTGAGTGAGTACAGGTATACCAAAACTCACTCAACCAGTCTGGATTCATCTTTACAGGTGATAATGTGAGGGCAGGGAGAATAAAATGATTTTTTAAGAAATTGATTATCTCCGCGTACTCTGTTTTAGGGCATGAAAGATTACCCAAATAATTTGCTTTTGGAACTGTAATGATATCATCTTCACCAACTGCAGGAGCTCGAAGAGCTTTGATATCTTCAGTGGCAGTGTATGAGTTGAGAAAATATTTTGATTTAGCCATTACAGAACCTTTGAAAATCGTTGATAAAACACTTATTTTAGGGTTTTGAAATGCCAAAGGATTTTCGAAAATTAGTAAAGTGTAAAAGTTTACAAGTTGCTGATTTGTAGGTTTAAATAGTACACTTTACTAATGATCGTGTTGCTGAGATGAAAACAACGTGGGCAGTCGTGGTGGAAGATGTAGAGGTGGAGAGGGTTATGATGGTGGTGCGTGGTGGCATTAATGGTGATGGGAGTGGTGTGCCGGAAAAAGTACTCTGACGTAGGAAAGAGAGTGTCAGAAGCGCGCGATTTTTCCGATATACCATAAAACATTTAATTTTGAAATCCGTTAAGTTAAATACACAATGTACTAAATATAACGAATGTTTTGTTGATTGAAAATCACCATTAAATGATATCTTCAGTGAGTTTAAAAGTTACTGAAGATACATAACCAATTTCTTGATTTACCACAAAAATGGTCAAGAATAATAACATTGTTTCTTTATTTAAGCAAGGATGTAGTCTCGCTGGTTTAAACACAACTTAGAATACTGAATAAACCATAGAGATGTGATCATTTTATAAATAAAGAAAAGAGATTATTATTCTTGAATATTTATATAGAAAAGATATATATATATATATATATATATATATATATATATATATATATATATATATATATATATATATTTTAAAATCATGAGTAGAGATTATGTTGTATATAAGTTGTATAACATATAATTAGATTGCTTCGTCACTGATTAAGTTACAACTTAGAATACTAACAAAATCAGCTTAGAAGAAATTAAGTTACTGATATAAAACAAATATGACAACATAATAAATACTAATGAGATAATATGAACTATATGATTAGTCCAGTTGATGAACCCATCCAGAGATAGGTTCATAGTGACCAAGTGCTGGTTTTGACGTCCACTGATTTGAATAAACCGTATCTGAATGTTCACTGACGATGTTTTGTTTTTCAAAAGGTGTAACCGAACATTCAGATGACACGTGTTGCGTGTTGCCACATTTATAACACTTTATGTTCAAGTAGCTGGCCTTTTTGGCTTTCCTTTTTGTAAGTTGCTGATCTGACACAATCACACAACTTTTATTGCTGATTGTTACTTCTTGCATCTTTGACTTTAGGTCACTGATGGAGGTTGTCTCAGTGACTGATACAGTGTCAGTGAAGTTGCTGATGATTGTTTGATTATCAGCGATGGTTTTGATGAGATGAGACGTTACCGATGATTTGACAGTTTTCAAAATATTTATCTCATCATTATCATATAAGACATCAGTATCTCTAGTGACCAACTTGCTTTTAGTAAAATAGTTTGGTCGTGGCTCACTGAAAATGGAGATGGGTTCAAATACAGCTTCTGAAAAATTACCCTTGGGATCAAAAACAGGGTCAACCATTGTTGAATCAGCGAGGGATGCAGCATATTATTAATCTCCTCCCAAAATAGCTTTGACTTGTTTTGGAATTTGATTATTTACACAATGATTGACTTTATCATTTGACTTACACCAAAATTCCATGACCTTTTTAAGCTGTTGAAATTGTGTTTCAAACTTAACTTTTTCTTGAACACACACTTGATTAGCATGAATTTGTGCATCAAGATCAAGTTTTAATTTCTTCAACTTTGACTCATTTTCATTTTGATCATTAAGTTTGGATTGTAAGTCACAAATTTTACGTTTCTGCCCTCTTTGAATATCATGAGCATTTGATAAGTCAACTATCAAAGACTCAAAGACCTTGTCTTTTTCAGCAGCTGTATATGTTTTAAAGCAATGTACCTTGTAAAGAGTTTCAGGATCCCATTCAGATGCTGAACATTTAGGAGTGACTTCTTTGATGTCTCCAAGAAGTTCAGTGTCATTAGCCATCAGACAGTACTCTTTGTCTAAACAAATCATTGCTTCTTCTTCATCAGATGATGAGGAGTCAGAATTACTGAATGAACCTTCTTCAGCAACGAAACCCTTTCCTTTCTTCTTCCCAGATTTAGCCAATGCCTTCAGTTTCTTGTATTTTGCCTTGTACTTGTTATACTTGTCATTTCTGACATCTGGCATGGGTTCAGGGACTTGATTCACTGATTTTGATCTGCATTCAGCTGCAAAATGACCAATTCTGCCACACTTGTAGCATTCACCCTTTGATTGAAATTTATCAGATGATGGAGCACCAGCGAATCTTCTTGATCTGGTGTTCCTTCTGAAATTAGCAACCATCATGGCCATATCCTTCTCAAGTTTCTCCAATCCTTCATCATATTCATATTCTGACTCTTCTTCATTCTGACCACCTTCTTCTTCAGCTATCAGTGACTTCGAGCTTTTCTTAGACACTTTTGACTTCTGTCTTTGATCGATTTCATCAAGCTCTGCTACAAGGGCATTGGATATCTTCTGACTTCCAAGAGTAGCACGAATATGCTCACTCTGATCAGCTTGCTTTTCAGACTGCTCCCAATTGAGCAAAATACCATAGACCTGAGTTAAATTCAGAATTGAATAATCATTTCTCTGTCTGGTACACGTTGCAATGGTTCCCCAGATTTTCCTTGGCAGCAACTCAAGAAACTTTTCAACAACAAATCTCTGTTCTTTTTCTATACCAGCCTTCTCCATTTTGTTCATCAGTGACTGGTATCTGGTGTAAGTGGAAGACAGAGATTCATTTGGTTCTATTGCGAACAACTCATACTGACGAGTGAGATTAACTTCCCTGCAGCGAATAATATCAGGAGTTCCAATATATATATTCCTAAGGGTATCCCACATATCTTTAGCAGTTCTACAAAGCCTGATTGATTCGAATACTTCATCAGGAAGTGCCATGCCTATGTAGATTTTAGCTTGTTTATCAAGTCTAACCAATCGCCTATCCTCATCAGTCCATTGTTCCTCTCTTTTAGGTAAAACCATTTCTGGTATAGCTGGAGTAGTAGCTGTTACAATTACAGCAGGAACAATAGTAGTTGGGATATGTGGACCATTGGTTATGATATTACAAAGACGGTCATCAACTAAGTCCAAAAACATCATCATCCGGGACATCCAAGTTTCAATCCTTGAAGGATCAAAAGCTGGAGGTTTGGTTGTAGAACCATTTCCCTTTTGATAGTCAGAGTCAACACAGCTGTACTTTACTGATTCCATAGCAGACCTGGTTAATTGAATTTAAACCAACTCTGCTCTGATACCAATTGAGAGTCCTGTAATCACTATTAGTTAGTGATTTGGAATCACAAAGTGTAAAGTTTAATTGTAGAAGGGGGGTTGAATACAATTAAAAACAATTTCAGATTTTACCAAGTGTTTCAGCTTGTTTTAAATTGATTATCTATAACAGAGTATGACGGTATTGGAATAACAGATTAAAGATATAACAGTATCAAGGAACGACAAGTAATAATAGCTGAAAGTGAATTGTATTGATTAAATTCACGAAGTGTTGAATGCGGAATGGATTAACCAAAGTTAATCCAATTCAAACACTTAGCTAAATTATTACAATGAAGAGTATTAACTACAGTGGACATACACGCTGATAGTTAACCTCGCTGAGTCTTAATACACACCTAGACAAACTAGTTCTCTGACAAACAGAAGAACGGTGCATATCACGACTAGCCTCTACAGTACAAAACACTGAACTATTTATACTACAAGAGTTCCTAAAATATCGCCTACAAAATAGGATCTTGGAAGGACACATGTCGCTGCTTGATTGGTCCTGATCTCTGATAAACCGACATACTACGGGTCCCAATTCTGTTACCGCAAATATCTCGTTACCTTAAAAACCAATCACTTGCTGCCACGTAATCTTTCGGACATACTTCGAACTGGAACACTCTTGCTGATGTATAGATAAGTACAGTACTTTTTTAGTACTTGATGATTGAGAGGCTTTATTGAATAGTCACTGAAGATGCAGCAATCCTCCTCACTCACTGCGAGCTAACATGCTCTTGTAGAATGAATTGAACTAAAGATCTTCAGTGACTAGCTGTTATTCTGGCAGTGACTTTTGCCTTTATTGATTTGAAGAAGTAATGCTCTCACTGACGTTGATCAGCGACACACCAAGTTGAGCTTTAAATCTTCCTCAGAATATCGAACAGAATGAATGACGATCAGCGAAACCTATCATTAGCAACAGCAGCTTCGATACAATCCATTTTTTCATCGAGTAGTGTACAGTTGAGTTGGTCAGCGACCAGTGACTTCATCATGGTCAGCGACCAGTGACTTCATCATGGTCAGCGACCAGTGACTTCATCATGGTCAGCGACCAGTGACTCAACAAGTTACATATAGTAATCAGGAAGACAGTGCTAGCATGCACCATTCCTAAGGCAACAATCAAACAAGAACATGCAATAGAAGGGTGATGTGTAGCAAAAAGTCACGTTTTTACATATTATTTATCCCATGTTTAGCTCTTTTCTAACAAATACATCCTAAAATCATCATTATTAACCAACTTTTGTTAGAAAGGTATAAACTTTCCGGTCTTTCAAAAATCAAGCAAAAAGGTCGGAAAACTAACCGAAATAGGCACCGAATTGAGCAACACTTCAAATCTACTGTAAACTCCATACCAAGACCTCATTCTTATCTTATTTTGTATCTATGGAGATTACGAGAGTGTGGATATAGAGAAAGCTTAATTTGAATCAAGGACGAGAAAGTTACAAGCCGAACAATGCTTCCGAAGACCACAAAACGTATTCCGGACATTCCAGGGCTCCCCACCTTCAATTTCTACAAAATTGGTATCATTAGAAGCGTAATGGAATTACGAAAGCGTGGGCATAAGAATCAAGTCAAACGGATGTGAAACGGAGAAGTTACGACACTCCGAAGCAACGTGAAAAGCCGAAAACATCACACGACCTACCACACGGTCGTGTGTTTATGGAGTGAGGCAGTGTATGGCTTTCTAGAGGCTGTGTATGGCTCTGGAAAGGCCGTGTATGGCCATGTGCTTCTTTGGGTGCTACCGTGTGCTTTTGTGGCTTGTATCTTGTACTTTGGAGCTTGTACGGATGATCACATGCCTTGCCTATAAATAGAGGGCCTCATAACCTCATTTGACACACACCTACACCTCAATTTCACCTCTCTTCTCTCTCTCTAGAAATCTCTCTCTCTAGGTTTTCTTTAGTTTCTCTCTCTAGGTTTTCTCTCTAGTCTCTCTCTCTCTAGTTACTTGCTAGGGTTTTAAACCCTTGAACTAGTGAGAAGATTAGTGGAGGAATTCTTCTCTTTTCTTCTAGATTAGTAATGTAATATAATTAGTAGAGGCTAGCGGTTGTAATGCTTGGATATTATTCGAAGAAATACAAGCTTTTATTCTGCTCGCAATACGTATCGGTATTATCTATCCTTTCTATTATTAATTTGTCATAATGTTCTTGTTTGATGTTTGTGATTTATTAATTTTAGAAATGTTTATTGGTATGCTTTGTGAGTAGTTTCTTGTATGTTTGCCATGATTTAGATAGTTAGGAATGATGTTACATTAATTCTCTATCTATATAAGTGGGAATTGTTATATTTTGTTATCAGTCTAAGCTTATCCTGAATATAGACTTTATTGTTCACCCTTTCCAGTCTTTCACGTAACTATTGCCCTTAGGATAGGACTTTGCAAACCCGAATACTACGTAGATTTGTTATCTGTGTTATAGTATGAAGCTATGAGACTCCGTAAAACGGCACTGTACTTCGTATAGCGTTGGAAACACCTCGTGTGGAGTACAAATACGTGGAAGCTAAGGAAATTCCGTAGGATCATCTCGTCGTGATATACCTAGAAGCCGACCTTCTAGAACATGGTCTAGGATACATAAAGCTGTGGAAATGCTAAACCTTAAAAGTACTGTACACCGTGAGTATACTTAGAATTATACAAGCTGTGGAAATACTTAATGCACTGTACACCATAAGTATACCTAGGGATGAACGTCTGATTGTAAAGGAGGGTCTAATTCATGACGGAAGTACTTGAGCTTACAATGTTTGAATAAGGAATTCTGAAAAGAAAGCAAAGACTCGACACTGAAGATGCTTAAACCGCTTAATTCCACTTAACCGACAGTTTAGAATAACAAAGTAAACAACCAGCACACAATTAGGTAATAACATTTAGACATAGGTGTTAAGAACGGTCAAAGTATCCTTAATGGCAGTTTGTTACCTCATGCATGCACCCCGGAGTTAACTCTAGAGATTCACTGTTCCGTAACTGGACAGTTGAGCAAGGGTCACTGTTCTGTCACAAGGGCAGTGTTGGGGGGTTGAGCAACCTGTTCTGATCAGAATCACGATAGCCTAGGTACTTAGTAACATATTAATTTAAAACCGGAACTAAATAAGTAGGGTCCTAGTGTTTACACCTAAGTTTATTTGTCTGTTAGCTGAATGTGTCCCCAATAATCATCATTCCAACAATACACTATCCTAAATCATGGTAAAACACGTCTTTGTTATCCTTAAGTGTTATATATCTGCTAGCCTCCCTTTACTTTTATGCTTTTATAGTTTTGGTAGTTTAAATAAATAAAAACCCAAAAACAATTACCTTTTAATCTTTCAAAACCCTAGCTTAATTACTAAATTATTAGAACTAGCTCTGTTTCAATTCTACCGTCATGAGAAACGACCCTGGATCATCCTTACCGCATACTCATACCAGGTATTCATACCCAGTATTAGTAAGTAGGACGGAGGTTTAGGCTCCCCCGACTTTTATAAATTTAAAACTACCATTGGTGCCGCCTCCAGCGGAAAGGTCTGCAACGACAGGAAGCAATTCCTGAACCGACCGCCGGTGGTGCATCAGGTTTTTGGCGCCGCTGCCGGGGACGGTAGTACCATTCGGCGTCTGTTTAGATAATTTAGTTTTAAAGTGATCCTTTTACTTTTTGCCCGTAGAATAGCGTAGTTAGATTAGATTAGCTTAGCTTGACTTAGGTTATATTAAAACCCTTCTCACCTCAAATATAATTCTTAAAACCTTCTTCTAATGTCATCTTTACTAAACACATGGGTAGAAACGATAAAAGATCAAGTGCAAAGTCTTTCTCAAATATTTCAAATTAGATGTAGGATATGTGATGTTCCCCACTTTGATGGAGAATGTGAGGGACATGCGATGTTAGGCATAGGACATTTAGATTCTCAATCAAACCCCTATATCCCCAATCAACATCAATATCAATCTTTATCAGCCAACCCACACTCATCATACCCTGCTTCTGAACCATAACTAAATGAGAGTTCTGACTTGAGAGATACGCCCTTAACCTTTCTGAATACTATTTTCTCACCTCCTTAGACACAACACTGATATCATAAATGAACAACAAGCAAACTTCCAAGTGGATAATAGGAAACAAGTTAGACCCAACTATAGGCTACAAGGAGATGAGCGGAACACACACACCACATATAATTCACTCAACACAGACTTGCACTCTCTTGAGTTTGGTCACATCAATCATTCACCTACACAACCTTCTGAATCCTCACTTCCACCCATTCTTAACCAATCATCGTCTGAGACCAACGAAGAGTTCGTCCTAGAAGAACTTTCTGAACCACTGCAACTTGAAACTTCTGGCCAGAGTGATGAGTACGACGAGGTAGACGAGGAGCTAGAAATGGACAACCCGGAGGAGGATATCTACACAGAAGACTCAGCTTTAGAAGGATTGGAGGATCGTGCACCAACTCTATGGAGTGATCTCATCCCAAATCAAACCGACGTGGTTGATGCTATCCCACAACAAGTTGTGGTTGATTATATCCCACATGGCCTTGCGGATGAATCTTCCCTTGATCAACCTTCTACCCAAGTTGTCAATGAGAATGTTGTTATAAGATTGGAGACGTTAATGGACTCTGTCCCACCTCCATGCCCAATGTACAACATTATCATCGAATCAAAGACCATAGGAAGTAAGGTGGGTTCTGCGTCATGGTTTCCTTACAAACCAACTCTCCACCACATAATGACGTATACGTCCAGGAGTTGTAAGGACCCCATTGACCAGCCCATTCTGCCCATCCAACTAAAGGATGTAATAGAAGTTAAGAGATTTGCTATACCTCCGGTAAATCAATTCCCTCACTTTGAACCATCTCCTCATATTGGACATACCCTGGCCTTAACATGCTTTAAATTCTTAGGTATGTGCCAATATTACCCCTTGTGTCTACTGATGGATGCAAGGAAGCCGCTAGGATTTCATGATAAATAGTGCTAGAGTCAAGCTAGTGACTCGAACAAAAACAAGCGCTTCTCGGGAGGCAACCCGTGTCTAACGTAGTTTTAATAGTAGTGATCATAATAGTAGTTAAGTTAGGATAAGTAGTATGCTAACCTGAATAAGTAGAAAATGAAACCCTAAATTGCATGTTCAAAGTTTTCTTCATTTTTATGAACAATAAGGATGATTTTTCAAAATAAACTTCAAAACTTTTGTCCAAAACCTTCAAAACATCCTTCTCCCACTTGTTTGAACTTTATTTCAACATCTACTTTTGCCATTATTTAAAAATTCTTAAATATCCTTTCACGTACAAACATGGGATTAGCATCCTTAGTAATCTTACACTACCCACTCTCATATTTCGAGCATTTGAGGTACTTACATATATTTCTGTGAACATACATAAAAGATCTTTAAATAGTTTATCTGATAACATGATTTGTATGTCAATATGTGTATTATGCTCGAACTCGTTTGAAAATATGTGTTGTGGACATATTTATACTTGGTTTCCTGATTTAATTGCTCATATTCCCATATCTGTTGTTTGTAGTGAAATTATAGGCAACTAAAACTTTTATGTGTGAAATCAAACTCTAAGTTATACACCGGTTTGTTTCTTCAAAGTACTCACTTTGATAGGTCCTTTACAAACCAGTGAATCTGTGATTTGGAGAATGATCACTTGTTTGTTAGATCATGCTTGTTTGTTCTATTAAACAGGGACTGAAACCTATGGATGAAGAACTTTTTGAGTACAATGGAAAGAAGACAAGGGGAGCTTACAAGTTCACAGAATGAGGAGACTTTTTGAGCATTGCTTTTCAGGAGAAGATATGGCTTTTTCAGACACATAGATGATTACTTTCTAGTTGTCTATAATTAGGTCATCGATTAGTTCACATCAAGTTTCATCATATGTTCCACATCCTAGAACCATGCTTTACAATTTCCTTGGCTGCTAGCATGGTCTTACATGGAACCCGTTACCATCACCACCATCCACCATCACCACATCCACCTACATTCGCCCATCCATTTACCACTACCATCCGGGGCCATTTTTGTTTGTCATGCATGTAACCAGGGAATGAATATATAATATATGGGATGTAAACTACAGATCTTTGCCGATAAGAACAACATCAGATTTATTTCATTAGTTTGTCGGAGAAGATCTCGGGTGATAAAGATTTTTGGTCGTCAGATTCAACACTTTAGGATCATCTTGAGCAATTAAACTACCTCAACAGCACTTGATGATTAGGATCCCCGTCCATTATCTCCACCCAACATATGGTGTATATCTTGGTCGATTCTGCCTGTATCCGAAGGAAGACATCACTTCGGTTCACTTTCTACAATATATCCTTTTGGTCTTAGTTATTTTTCGTTGAGAAGTTAGTAGAAGGATTGAATGAAGAATATGCCCAAGTGAGCTCGAGTGCACTTCATGAAGATTGACTTTGATCAAGCGGAGACACTGCTGTCAACTCAGTCTACTTTTCAGATCCTCAGCTCACCTATCTGCCGGCATTTTTTGAGGTTGCAAATGAAATATAAAGCAAAGAGATGACGAACCTTCATGAAAAAATTGCATTCTGCAAGGAGCCAGCTAAAGAAATTCCAGCTATCGGCAGACTGCAACTTCTTTCTTAAAACCACCTCTTGCCTCTATCGTAGGGGAATTTCTTTCTATACCTTTTATCTGATTTCAAAATTCCTTATATCATTACCATATATCCTAAGTGCCTAAAATTCTAAGTGTGGGATTCCATCCCATCATTTTTCAAAAACACTTAAAATTGTCCCACTGTTTCAAACCCTAAGTGTGGGATTTTTCCTGAGGAAAATCCTCCGTCTTAGCAATGAACATTGAGGACAATGTTATTTTAAGTGTGGGATACACGGTATATAATACCGCAAGTTTATATTTGTCTGTCCAAAGTAATACCTCCGTTTTCATTCAAAATTTTTCGCAAAACCAACCTAAACGTTGAGATTTTAATCACCAAAACATTCAAAAACCCAACCTCGACGGTGTCCGATATCCATTCGGTTGAATTCGAATATTTTTCAAAAGATTTTAGACTTAGAAGATTCTTTCAAAGATGAACTTTTTGTCAAAATAAATAAGTTGCTTTGGAAAGTAAGATAAGGCAAAAATAAGAACGTATCTTAAACTGAAATTGAGAAATCCTCTAGGTATCGCATGACTTTGTGCATATGACCCCATTTGTTGTGAGGTACTTGAGCCCATTATAAGTGTTGTGGGTAGATTTTTATCTAACTTTGCAGGATCCTTACCGGCTTCATAATACTATTACTCAGGTATGGAAGTTGTTTACATTTATTATTCGTATCAAAGGATATTGATGATTTATAAGTCTGCATTCAGGATCACGGATATAACGGAGGATCCTGGGAGTATCTTTGTTATTTGTCTTGCAGGATCCTATTCAGGATATATTTATCTAACACAATTATGCAGGATTTTGGACCAGGAAGATATTTAAGGATCCTATGGTCAATCTCGGAGTACACATAGCTCAGGATCCTAGACTTTTCTTAGTTAAGGATCATGAACTATATAACACATTTATTTTTCTTGAGTATTGACCAGGTCTTAGAAGAAACGCGTTATTGAGATATGCTCCGAATTATCTGAAAAGGATCTGATACAATTCCATGAAGACGAAGTCTTATGCACGTGTGGAATAGAGTCAAAAGAGACGTTGGGAGTCTTCATCCTTCCTAGGAGGATCCCTGATTTCTCGGAATTATTGTTATACACTCTTAGTATTTAAATGGGGCTTGGGTGATCGATTAGATTAACGTTTTATCACTACACACACCTGCAAATCACATAAACACTCTGCTATTTCTTTATTTTACGATCATTTCATCAACACTTAGCTAAAATCACACACAAATTCACTTAGCCGATCATCCTTGTGCTCTTACTTTGTAATTCATTACTTTTATTTTAATAAGATTTACAAAGGCAAGGATCGTTTGATCCTTCCCGAGGTTTTGTGCCGGCGATCAACCTTGATCAAGGGCTTTCCTCGTATATCATCGTGTCATTTTTATTTACTTACAGTTCATATCGTGTCAATTGCACTTATTTCATATTTTCATTGTTTAACTTGCATATTACTGATTTTTTCATTGTCAAAATAATATTATCCTTAATTTGTTCTTGAGCTTTGACATTAAAACGATTGCTCGACAAGGATCCACAGATTAAATCAATCTTTTTAACACAAAATATTGACTTACTAATAGAGATAATCGTGTAAAAGCGTAATTATCTTGATAGTAATTTTACACCTGACCTCACAAACTAATTTTTGATCACTTAATTGCTTTAGTAATTTTTGACCAAAACAATTTGGCGCCCACCGTGGGGCAATTGGTGTTTTTCTTGATCAAGCTTTTGTTAAAATCCCTGTTGAGTCATCTTTTTCAAAGATTTCTGTCGAAAATGTCGAGCCATGGACGATCTACATCATCTACCATGCCATCATCATCTTCTGCTAGAACCACTCTCCCTCCTGCTCCACCTCTCACTTCGTCTCAGTAACAGCCGCAAAATGTCTATACAAGGCTACCATTGGTGGGATCCACATCTTTGGGGGCTGGATTCTTATCGGATCCAGACCCTGTTATGATTGCTAACCGGGATATCGTGTCTATGTTTACGCAGGTAAAAGAGTAGCTTCAACGAGTGGAGAGAAGCAACGAAATCCTGAGAAAAGATGTGGAGGACATGAGAACTAGGAGCAATGTTCCGGCTTCTCAAGTCACTACTCCCATCCGAAGCAGGATCCTCAATTTTGGCACTCCCCCATCAGCGGAACACCATGGAGATTTCATATCTATGCAAGGGAGCACTAGGATCCCAGATCCGATATTTGCTACAGGAGTTTCTACATCAAGGGCTCAACAATCTAATCCAGGATCCTCATATAGGACTCCTGACGGTGCCCTATGATGGCGAGAGAGATACAGAAATTGAAGGATATGATATCAAGCGTCCCCAGAGTTGTACAACCAATTCCAGAAGTTGCACCAACGGCGCATAGGATCTCGGGATTTGCACCACCTATTTGTGATGCCGAGATTCCTAAGAGATTTCAGACGCCCAATATGAAGTTGTATGATGGAACTACGGATCCTGAAGAGCACATTGCACAATACAGGGAGAGGATGGAAATCATTCCAATCCCTTCTGATCTAAAAGAAGCATGTTTATGCAAGGGCTTTGGTTCTACTCTTACAGGATCCGCACTAAAATGGCTGTTGAACGTTCCTCCTTACTCTATTACTTCATTTGCTCATTTGGTTAATTTATTTAATAATCAATTCTCTTGCAGTAGAACATTTGAAAAATTAACGACTGATCCATATAGAATTGTCCAAAAAGCTAACGAGTCTCTTCGAGATTTTGTAGGGAGATTCGGGAGAGAATCCTTGAACATACCTAACTTGGATATGCCTACTGCCGTACAAGCCTTTAAAATGGGAATCAAAAGGGATTCCCCATTTTATGAGGATCTTGTTATGAATCCTTGCAGAAACATCGATGAAGTTAGAAACAGGGCTTTGAGGTTTATTAGATTGAAAGAAGATGCAATGATACAGAAGAGGGTGGATACTCAATCAGCATACGATAGACCTAATAGGAAGTCAGACTCGTCCTCATTCAGATCAAACCGGAACAAACCATATACCAGAAATGAGGATCGTCTTGTGAATGCTATTGACGAAGATGACGAAGAATATCCTAAAATAACTGATTATACTTTTTCTGTAGACACAACAGATATATTGTGTGCCATGCAGGATCTTGGAGACAAGGCAAGATGGCCAAAGAAGAATGACAAGTCATATGCGTGGAAGGATAAATCAAAATGGTGTGCCTATCATGAAGATTTCGGCCACACGACTGAAAATTGCATAGCTCGCCGTAAAGAAATCGGTCATCTTCTCAACAAAGGACACTTGAAGGATCTGCTTGGGAAAAAGAAGGATCACGACAAAGTTCAGGATCCTGAGTCTCAGGATAATCGCAGGATCCCAACTAGAGCAGGATCCCCACCTTCGGACGCCAAGGTAATCAATTTTATTTCTGGTGGCTCTGATATATGTGGCACTTCTTATTCTGCAGCGAAGAGGCACGCATGGGAATCAAAGTCAGAAAAGCCATATAAACCTACAAGGACTTCCATGAAGAAAGACGAAAAGGTCATAGCATTTGATGAGGATGATTTGCAAGATGTTCAGGATCCTCACCATGAAAGTTTGGTTATTACTCTTTATGTTGCCAATCACTTTGTGCGAAGGATCCTGATCGATAGAGGAAGCTCAGTCAACATCATTCGTCTGGAGACTTTGAAAAGGATGGGTATCCCAGAATCGGAAATCACTTCGAGATCCACCGTATTGGTAGGGTTCAGCGGAGAAGCAAAAAATACAGTTGGTGATATAAAATTGCCAATCTACATTGAAGGGGTAAACTCTGTTCAAAAGTTCTGTGTTGTGGATTATTTGTCGAGCTATAACATTATCCTGGGAAGACCATGGTTGCACGATATGAAAGCGGTACCCTCAACGTATCATCAATGCGTCAAATTACCAACCCCATGGGGGGTGGTCAAGATCAGCAGTGACCAACAAGAAGCAAAGGATTGTTATACAACGTCAATGAAATCTACTGCCAAGCCTCCGTCAGCATAGCAATTAAAGAACAAGGCATGGGATGTCCTAGATACAAAGGAGCAGGACGTCAAAGAGGTGTCGCTGAGCTCGAAGGATCCTGAAGAAAAGGTGCTTATAGGATCAAGCGTTCCAGAGGATCTTGAACAAGATCTGATGAAGTTCTTGAATCAGAGGAAGTCAACTTTTGCCTGGAAGCCAGAGGATATGACAGGTATATCTAAGGATATCATAACTCATAAACTTGGAATTGATAATAGTTTCAGGCCGGTTCAACAAAAGAGAAGAAAATTTGCGCTGGAAAGGAATGCTATTATCCAGGCTGATGTTGAAAGACTACTTGCTGCTGGCATGATAAGGGAAGTAAAGTTTCCTAGATGGTTGGCAAACGTGGTGGTGGTACAGAAGAAGAATGGGAAATGGAGAGTGTGTGTGGACTATACGGATCTCAACAAAGCCTGCCCGAAGGATCCTTTTCCATTGCCCCATATAGATTCAATGGTGGATGCTATGGCTGGGCACGAGATCCTAACTTTTATGGATGCTTCTTCGGGATTTCAACAAATCCAGATGGAACCTTCAGACCAGGAAGACACAGCCTTCATAACCCCCACAGGTATTTATTGTTATGTTGCAATGCCTTTTGGTCTTAAAAATGCAGGTGCAACATACCAAAGGCTAGTCAACATGATGTTCAAAGACCAATTGGGAAGCACAATGGAAGTATAATGTAACACCCCCAAATTTACCGTTTAGCGGAAGCAGGTTTTTGGGGTGCAACTAATCAAATATCACAGTGCAAAGATAAAGCAAACAACATCTATATGCAACGTTTGTAAATTAGTTACATTCCCATAGATATAATGTTTGAAAACTTAATGTTTTCGTATAAAAAATAGTTCCCTAGAGTCCACGCGTATGGCGGGAGATTCTATTACATAATCAACATGTACAAAAGATAATGCTGAGAATCTCCGTTAAATACAGTTTAGTTGAAATCATGCGACTCTGGCTATGTCCTGGAGAAATCCTACTCCATATGAGTACCTGAGAATACATGCTAAAAGGTCAACACGAATGTTGGTGAATCTCACATGTTTGTAGGTAATATCAGTTTTGAACACAAGATTTCATCAATAGTGGCCGCAGGCGTAAATCAAGTATTTGCAAATCCAGCAAATGTCAAGTAAATAAGTTATACCGTTGCCATGAGGCTCATAATCGAAGCTTAACCCGTGAGTAATAGTTTGCTCCCGTGACATGCTCATAACTGAGCAAGCATAAGTAACGAATAATAGTCGCCCGTTTATACATAACGGTTCGTGGTAGCGCTACTACCCCGGGCGGGGAGGGTCATTTTCCTAATGGATCCATTAACTAGTGTTCGCGCTTAAGTCCATAACTAACGATATATGATGGAGAGAGTTCTGTAAATAGCAAATAACTCATGCAATTCCGTTTGGTATAGTAATCAGTTTTAGTACTTGTGTTCAAGAAAACAGTAGCATGTATCTCACCCCGTATGTAAAACAGTAAAAGTGGGGCTGTAAGACTCACCTGAGTCTTTGCAAGTACGTTTATATCAATAAACGAGTAAGTAATATCAACCGTAGGTTCTCCGAACCCGTAACCTTCAAATGCCTAAAGACATAAGGTTATGTAAGTAGTTATCTCGCAAGACGTTTCGTTTAGTTGTACTCAACTAGTATGCCCAATGTTTGTCCGTATGATTGTAATCGTATGTTGTTAGAAAACATGTTTGGCCCGTTGGTGACGGTGGGTAATAATCAAAGTATTATCATTGTTTTTGAAGTGTTATACTTATAAATGTATTCCAAAGTGTTTTAGGAGTCGTATCGTATAAGTGTTGGAGGTTGTACAAGTTTAACACTTGGTGTAAAAATAATTTGACAACCTTCTGTTTTTGGCGACACTTCGCTAGTGTCGCTATAGGCGACACTAGTTAGGCGACACTTGGTGAGTGTCGCTACAATTGGCACTGGTTAGGCGACACTTGGTGAGTGTCGCTAAATTTCCGATTTTCAATTAATTGGCGACACTTGGTTAGTGTCGCTATAGGCAACACTTACGAATTTGGCGTCACTAAGGGAGTGTCGCTAAGATAAATCTGGTTAAGTAGTTCAGCGACACTTGGGTAGTGTCGCTATAGGGGTGACACTCAGGCATAGCGACACTTAGCTAGTGTCGCTAGTACTGTTTTTGGCACACTAGCGACACTTCAGACTGTTCGCCGGAAAATGGACCGAAAACGAGTTTTCCGGCCACCGTTCGATCTAATACTTTTACCCAACCCATATATGGACATTTAAAGCATATATGAACCATAAAAACGTAAAAATGATCAAAAACGAGAGATGTCGGGATTTGTCGGAAACTTACAAAATGCCGAAATGAAAATCCGGAAAGATGAAGTTGTTGATCGTGAAGAGGTGAACGTTTTCTTCCAAAGGAATGAGATGATCCGGGTGTGTTTAGTGGTAGTATTTTGCGAATTATGGTGGTCAATCTGTAACACCCCCAAATTTACTGTTTAGCGGAAACAGGTTTTTGGGGTGCTACTAATCAAATATCACAGCGCAAAGATAAAGCAAACGACATCTATATGCAACGTTTGTAAATTAGTTACATTCCCATAGATATAATGTTTGAAAACTTAATGTTTTCGTATACAAAATAGTTCCCTAGAGTCCACGCGTATGGCGGGAGATTCTGTTACATAATCAACATGTACCAACGATAATGCTGAGAATCTCCGTTAAATGCAGTTTAGTTGAAATCATGCGACTCTGGCTATGTCCTGGAGAAATCCTACTCCATATGAGTACCTGAGAATACATGCTAAAAGGTCAACACGAATGTTGGTGAATCTCACAGGTTTGTAGGTAATATTAGTTTTGAACACAAGATTTCATCAATAGTGGCCGCAGGCGTAAATCAAGTATTTGCAAATCCAACAAATGTCAAGTAAATAAGTTATACCGTTGCCGTGAGGCTCATAATCAAAGCTTAACCCGTGAGTAATAGTTTGCTCCCGTGACATGCTCATAACTGAGCAAGCATAAGTAACGAATAATAGTCGCCCGTTTATACATAACGGTTCGTGGTAGCGCTACTACCCCGGGCGGGGAGGGTCATTTCCCTAATGGATCCATTAACTAGTGTTCGCGCTTAAGTCCATAACTAACGATATATGATGGACAGACTTCTGTAAATAGCAAATAACTCATGCAATTCCGTTTGGTATAGTAATCAGTTTTAGTACTTGTGTTCAAGAAAACAGTAGCATGTATCTCACCCCGTATGTAAAATAGTAAAAGTGGGGCTGTAAGACTCACCTGAGTCTTTGCAAGTACGTTTATATCAATAAACGAGTAAGTAATATCAACCGTAGGTTCTCCGAACCCGTAACCTTCAAATGCCTAAACACATAAGGTTATGTAAGTAGTTGTCTCGCAAGACGTTTCGTTTAGTTGTATTCAACTAGTATGCCCAATGTTTGTCCGTATGTTTGTAATCGTATGTTGTTAGAAAACATGTTTGGCCCGTTGGTGACGGTGGGTAATAGTCAAAGTATTATCATTGTTTTTGAAGTGTTATACTTATAAATGTATTCCAAAGTGTTTTAGGAGTCATATCTTATAAGTGTTGGAGGTTGTACAAGTTTAACACTTGGCGTAAAAATAATTTGACAACCTTCTGTTTTTGGCGACACTTCGCTAGTGTCGCTATAGGCGACACTAGTTAGGCGACACTTGGTGAGTGTCGCTACAATTGGCACTGGTTAGGCGACACTTGGTGAGTGTCGCTAAATTTCTGATTTTCAATTAATTGGCGACACTTGGTTAGTGTCGCTATAGGCGACACTTACGAATTTGGCGTCACTAAGGGAGTGTCGCTAAGATAAATCTGGTTAAGTAGTTCAGCGACACTTGGGTAGTGTCGCTATAGGGGCGACACTCAGGCATAGCGACACTTAGCTAGTGTCGCTAGTACTGTTTTTGGCACACTAGCGACACTTTAGACTGTTCGCCGGAAAATGGACCGAAAATGAGTTTTCCGGCCACCGTTCGATCTAATACTTTTACCCAACCTATATATGGACATTTAAAGCATATATGAACCATAAAAATGTAAAAATGATCAAAAACGAGAGATGTCGGGATTTGTCGGAAACTTACAAAATGCCGAAATGAAAATCCGGAAAGATGAAGTTGTAGATCGTGAAGAGGTGAACGTTTTCTTCCAAAGGAATGAGATGATCCGGGTGTGTTTAGTGGTAGTATTTTGCGAATTATGGTGGTCAATATGTAACACCCCCAAATTTACTGTTTAGCGGAAGCAGGTTTTGGGGTGCTACTAATCAAATATCACAGCGCAAAGATAAAGCAAACGACATCTATATGCAACATTTGTAAATTAGTTACATTCCCATAGATATAATGTTTGAAAACTTAATGTTTTCGTATACAAAATAGTTCCCTAGAGTCCACGCGTATGGCGGGAGATTCTATTACATAATCAACATGTACAAAAGATAATGCTGAGAATCTCCGTTAAATGCAGTTTAGTTGAAATCATGCGACTCTGGCTATGTCCTGGAGAAATCCTACTCCATATGAGTACCTGAGAATACATGCTAAAAGGTCAACACGAATGTTGGTGAATCTCACAGGTTTATAGGTAATATCAGTTTTGAACACAAGATTTCATCAATAGTGGCCGCAGGCGTAAATCAAGTATTTGCAAATCCAGAAATGTCAAGTAAATAAGTTATAACATTGCCGTGAGGCTCATAATCGAAGCTTAACCCGTGAGTAATAGTTTGCTCCCGTGACAAGCTCATAACTGAGCAAGCATAAGTAATGAATAATAGTCGCCCGTTTATACATAACGGTTCCTGGTAGCGCTACTACCCCGGGCGGGGAGGGTCATTTCCCTAATGGATCCATTAACTAGTGTTCGCGCTTAAGTCCATAACTAACGATATATGATGGAGAGACTTCTGTAAATAGCAAATAACTCATGCAATTCCGTTTGGTATAGTAATCAGTTTTAGTACTTGTGTTCAAGAAAACAGTAGCATGTATCTGACCCCGTATGTAAAACAGTAAAAGTGGGGTTGGAAGACTCACCTGAGTCTTTGCAAGTACGTTTATATCAATAAACGAGTAAGTAATATCAACCGTAGGTTCTCCGAACCCGTAACCTTCAAATGCCTAAACACATAAGGTTATGTAAGTAGTTGTCTCGCAAGACGTTTCGTTTAGTTGTACTCAACTAGTATGCCCAATGTTTTTCCGTATGTTTGTAATCGTATGTTGTTAGAAAACATGTTTGGCCCGTTGGTGACGGTGGGTAATAGTCAAAGTATTATCATTGTTTTTGAAGTGTTATACGTATAAATGTATTCCAAAGTGATTTTGGAGTCGTATCGTATAAGTGTTGGAGGTTGTACAAGTTTAACACTTGGTGTAAAAATAATTTGACAACCTTCTGTTTTTGGCGACACTTCGCTAGTGTCGCTATAGGCGACACTAGTTAGGCGACACTTGGTGAGTGTCGCTAAAATTGGCACTGGTTAGGCGACACTTGGTGAGTGTCGCTAAATTTCCGATTTTCAATTAATTGGCGACACTTGGTTAGTGTCGCTATAGGCGACACTTACGAATTTGGCGTCACTAAGGGAGTGTCGCTAAGATAAATCTGGTTAAGTAGTTCAGCGACACTTGGGTAGTGTCGCTATAGGGGCGACACTCAGGCATAGCGACACTTAGCTAGTGTCGCTAGTATTGTTTTTGGCACACTAGCGACACTTCAGACTGTTCGCCGGAAAATGGACCGAAAACGAGTTTTCCGGCCACCGTTCGATCTAATACTTTTACCCAACCCATATATGGACATTTAAAGCATATATGAACCATAAAAATGTAAAAATGATCAAAAACGAGAGATGTCGGGATTTGTCGGAAACTTACAAAATGCCGAAATGAAAATCCGGAAAGATGAAGTTGTCGATCGTGAAGAGGTGAACGTTTTCTTCCAAAGGAATGAGATGATCCGGGTGTGTTTAGTGGTAGTATTTTGCGAATTATGGTGGTCAATATGTAACACCCCCAAATTTACTGTTTAGCGGAAGCAGGCTTTTGGGGTGCTACTAATCAAATATCACAGCGCAAAGATAAAGCAAACGACATCTTTATGCAACGTTTGTAAATTAGTTACATTCCCATAGATATAATGTTTGAAAACTTAATGTTTTCGTATACAAAATAGTTCCCTAGAGTCCACGCGTATGGCGGGAGATTCTATTACATAATCAACATGTACAAAAGATAATGCTGAGAATCTGCGTTAAATGCAGTTTAGTTGAAATCATGCGACTCTGGCTATGTCCTGGAGAAATCCTACTCCATATGAGTACCTGAGAATACATGCTAAAAGGTCAACACGAATGTTGGTGAATCTCACAGGTTTGTAGGTAATATCAGTTTTGAACACAAGATTTCATCAATAGTGGCCGCAGGCGTAAATCAAGTATTTGCAAATCCAGCAAATGTCAAGTAAATAAGTTATACCGTTGCCGTGAGGCTCATAATCGAAGCTTAACCCGTGAGTAATAGTTTGCTCCCGTGACATGCTCATAACTGAGCAAGCATAAGTAACGAATTATAGTCGCCCGTTTATACATAACGGTTCGTGGTAGCGCTACTACCCCGGGCGGGGAGGGTCATTTCCCTAATGGATCCATTAACTAGTGTTCGCGCTTAAGGCCATAACTAACGATATATGATGGAGAGACTTCTGTAAATAGCAAATAACTCATGCAATTCCGTTTGGTATAGTAATCAGTTTTAGTACTTGTGTTCAAGAAAACAGTAGCATGTATCTGACCCCGTATGTAAAACAGTAAAAGTGGGGTTGGAAGACTCACCTGAGTCTTTGCAAGTACGTTTATATCAATAAACGAGTAAGTAATATCAACCGTAGGTTCTCCGAACCCGTAACCTTCAAATGCCTAAACACATAAGGTTATGTAAGTAGTTGTCTCGCAAGACGTTTCGTTTAGTTGTACTCAACTAGTATGCCCAATGTTTGTCCGTATGTTTGTAATCGTATGTTGTTAGAAAACATGTTTGGCCCGTTGGTGACGGTGGGTAATAGTCAAAGTATTATCATTGTTTTTGAAGTGTTATACTTATAAATGTATTCCAAAGTGTTTTAGGAGTCGTATCGTATAAGTGTTGGAGGTTGTACAAGTTTAACACTTGGTGTAAAAATAATTTGACAACCTTCTGTTTTTGGCGACACTTCGCTAGTGTCGCTATAGGCGACACTAGTTAGGCGACACTTGGTGAGTGTCGCTAAAATTGGCACTGGTTAGGCGACACTTGGTGAGTGTCGCTAAATTTCCGATTTTTAATTAATTGGCGACACTTGGTTAGTGTCGCTATAGGCGACACTTACGAATTTGGCGTCACTAAGGGAGCGTCGCTAAGATAAATCTGGTTAAGTAGTTCAGCGACACTTGGGTATTGTCGCTATAGGGGTGACACTCAGGCATAGCGACACTTAGCTAGTGTCGCTAGTATTGTTTTTGGCACACTAGCGACACTTCAGACTGTTCGCCGGAAAATGGACCGAAAACGAGTTTTCCGGCCACCGTTCGATCTAATACTTTTACCCAACCCATATATGGACATTTAAAGCATATATGAACCATAAAAACGTAAAAATGATAAAAAACGAGAGATGTCGGGATTTGTCGGAAACTTACAAAATGCCGAAATGAAAATCCGGAAAGATGAAGTTGTAGATCGTGAAGAGGTGAACGTTTTCTTCCAAAGGAATGAGATGATCCGGGTGTGTTTAGTGGTAGTATTTTGCGAATTATGGTGGTCAATATGTAACACCCCCAAATTTACTGTTTAGCGGAAGCAGGCTTTTAGGGTGCTACTAATCAAATATCACAGCGCAAAGATAAAGCAAACGACATCTATATGCAACGTTTTTAAATTAGTTACATTCCCGTAGATATAAGGTTTGAAAACTTAATGTTTTCGTATACAAAATAGTTCCCTAGAGTCCACGCGTATGGCGGGAGATTTTATTACATAATCAACATGTACAAAAGATAATGCTGAGAATCTGCGTTAAATGCAGTTTAGTTGAAATCATGCGACTCTGGCTATGTCCTGGAGAAATCCTACTCCATATGAGTACCTGAGAATACATGCTAAAAGGTCAACACGAATGTTGGTGAATCTCACAGGTTTGTAGGTAATATCAGTTTTGAACACAAGATTTCATCAATAGTGGCCGCAGACGTAAATCAAGTATTTGCAAATCCAGCAAATGTCAAGTAAATAAGTTATACCGTTGTCGTGAGGCTCATAATCGAAGCTTAACCCGTGAGTAATAGTTTGCTCCCGTGACATGCTCATAACTGAGCAAGCATAAGTAACGAATTATAGTCGCCCGTTTATACATAACGGTTCGTGGTAGCGCTACTACCCCGGGCGGGGAGGGTCATTTCCCTAATGGATCCATTAACTAGTGTTCGCGCTTAAGGCCATAACTAACGATATATGATGGAGAGACTTCTGTAAATAGCAAATAACTCATGCAATTCCGTTTGGTATAGTAATCAGTTTTAGTACTTGTGTTCAAGAAAACAGTAGCATGTATCTGACCCCGTATGTAAAACAGTAAAAGTGGGGTTGGAAGACTCACCTGAGTCTTTGCAAGTACGTTTATATCAATAAACGAGTAAGTAATATCAACCGTAGGTTCTCCGAACCCGTAACCTTCAAATGCCTAAACACATAAGGTTATGTAAGTAGTTGTCTCGCAAGACGTTTCGTTTAGTTGTACTCAACTAGTATGCCCAATGTTTGTCCGTATGTTTGTAATCGTATGTTGTTAGAAAACATGTTTGGCCCGTTGGTGACGGTGGGTAATAGTCAAAGTATTATCATTGTTTTTGAAGTGTTATACTTATAAATGTATTCCAAAGTGTTTTAGGAGTCGTATCGTATAAGTGTTGGAGGTTGTACAAGTTTAACACTTGGTGTAAAAATAATTTGACAACCTTCTGTTTTTGGCGACACTTCGCTAGTGTCGCTATAGGCGACACTAGTTAGGCGACACTTGGTGAGTGTCGCTAAAATTGGCACTGGTTAGGCGACACTTGGTGAGTGTCGCTAAATTTCCGATTTTTAATTAATTGGCGACACTTGGTTAGTGTCGCTATAGGCGACACTTACGAATTTGGCGTCACTAAGGGAGCGTCGCTAAGATAAATCTGGTTAAGTAGTTCAGCGACACTTGGGTAGTGTCGCTATAGGGGTGACACTCAGGCATAGCGACACTTAGCTAGTGTCGCTAGTATTGTTTTTGGCACACTAGCGACACTTCAGACTGTTCGCCGGAAAATGGACCGAAAACGAGTTTTCCGGCCACCGTTCGATCTAATACTTTTACCCAACCCATATATGGACATTTAAAGCATATATGAACCATAAAAACGTAAAAATGATAAAAAACGAGAGATGTCGGGATTTGTCGGAAACTTACAAAATGCCGAAATGAAAATCCGGAAAGATGAAGTTGTAGATCGTGAAGAGGTGAACGTTTTCTTCCAAAGGAATGAGATGATCCGGGTGTGTTTAGTGGTAGTATTTTGCGAATTATGGTGGTCAATATGTAACACCCCCAAATTTACTGTTTAGCGGAAGCAGGCTTTTAGGGTGCTACTAATCAAATATCACAGCGCAAAGATAAAGCAAACGACATCTATATGCAACGTTTTTAAATTAGTTACATTCCCGTAGATATAAGGTTTGAAAACTTAATGTTTTCGTATACAAAATAGTTCCCTAGAGTCCACGCGTATGGCGGGAGATTTTATTACATAATCAACATGTACAAAAGATAATGCTGAGAATCTGCGTTAAATGCAGTTTAGTTGAAATCATGCGACTCTGGCTATGTCCTGGAGAAATCCTACTCCATATGAGTACCTGAGAATACATGCTAAAAGGTCAACACGAATGTTGGTGAATCTCACAGGTTTGTAGGTAATATAAGTTTTGAACACAAGATTTCATCAATAGTGGCCGCAGACGTAAATCAAGTATTTGCAAATCCAGCAAATGTCAAGTAAATAAGTTATACCGTTGCCGTGAGGCTCATAATCGAAGCTTAACCCGTGAGTAATAGTTTGCTCCCGTGACATGCTCATAACTGAGCAAGCATAAGTAACGAATTATAGTCGCCCGTTTATACATAACGGTTCGTGGTAGCGCTACTACCCCGGGCGGGGAGGGTCATTTCCCTAATGGATCCATTAACTAGTGTTCGCGCTTAAGGCCATAACTAACGATATATGATGGAGAGACTTCTGTAAATAGCAAATAACTCATGCAATTCCGTTTGGTATAGTAATCAGTTTTAGTACTTGTGTTCAAGAAAACAGTAGCATGTATCTGACCCCGTATGTAAAACAGTAAAAGTGGGGTTGGAAGACTCACCTGAGTCTTTGCAAGTACGTTTATATCAATAAACGAGTAAGTAATATCAACCGTAGGTTCTCCGAACCCGTAACCTTCAAATGCCTAAACACATAAGGTTATGTAAGTAGTTGTCTCGCAAGACGTTTCGTTTAGTTGTACTCAACTAGTATGCCCAATGTTTGTCCGTATGTTTGTAATCGTATGTTGTTAGAAAACATGTTTGGCCCGTTGGTGACGGTGGGTAATAGTCAAAGTATTATCATTGTTTTTGAAGTGTTATACTTATAAATGTATTCCAAAGTGTTTTAGGAGTCGTATCGTATAAGTGTTGGAGGTTGTACAAGTTTAACACTTGGTGTAAAAATAATTTGACAACCTTCTGTTTTTGGCGACACTTCGCTAGTGTCGCTATAGGCGACACTAGTTAGGCGACACTTGGTGAGTGTCGCTAAAATTGGCACTGGTTAGGCGACACTTGGTGAGTGTCGCTAAATTTCCGATTTTCAATTAATTGGCGACACTTGGTTAGTGTCGCTATAGGCGACACTTACGAATTTGGCGTCACTAAGGGAGTGTCGCTAAGATAAATCTGGTTAAGTAGTTCAGCGACACTTGGGTAGTGTCGCTATAGGGGCGACACTCAGGCATAGCGATACTTAGCTAGTGTCGCTAGTATTGTTTTTGGCACACTAGCGACACTTCAGACTGTTCGCCGGAAAATGGACCGAAAACGAGTTTTCCGGCCACCGTTCGATCTAATACTTTTACCCAACCCATATATGGACATTTAAAGCATATATGAACCATAAAAACGTAAAAATGATCAAAAACGAGAGATGTCGGGATTTGTCGGAAACTTACAAAATGCCGAAATGAAAATAAGGAAAGATGAAGTTGTAGATCGTGAAGAGGTGAACGTTTTCTTCCAAAGGAATGAGATGATCCGGGTGTGTTTAGTGGTAGTATTTTGCGAATTATGGTGGTAAATATGTAACACCCCCAAATTTACTGTTTAGCGGAAGCAGGTTTTTGGGGTGCTACTAATCAAATATCACAGCGCAAAGATAAAGCAAACGACATCTATATGCAACGTTTGTAAATTAGTTACATTCCCATAGATATAATGTTTGAAAACTTAATGTTTTCGTATACAAAATAGTTCCCTAGAGTCCACGCGTATGGCGGGAGATTCTATTACATAATCAACATGTACAAAAGATAATGCTGAGAATCTGCGTTAAATGCAGTTTAGTTGAAATCATGCGACTCTGGCTATGTCCTGGAGAAATCCTACTCCATATGAGTACCTGAGAATACATGCTAAAAGGTCAACACGAATGTTGGTGAATCTCACAGGTTTGTAGGTAATATCAGTTTTGAACACAAGATTTCATCAATAGTGGCCGCAGGCGTAAATCAAGTATTTGCAAATCCAGCAAATGTCAAGTAAATAAGTTATACCGTTTCCATGAGGCTCATAATCGAAGCTTAACCCGTGAGTAATAGTTTGCTCCCGTGACATGCTCATAACTGAGCAAGCATAAGTAACGAATAATAGTCGCCCGTTTATACATAACGGTTCGTGGTAGCGCTACTACCCCGGGCGGGGAGGGTCATTTTCCTAATGGATCCATTAACTAGTGTTCACGCTTAAGTCCATAACTAACGATATATGATGGAGAGACTTCTGTAAATAGCAAATAACTCATGCAATTCCGTTTGGTATAGTAATCAGTTTTAGTACTTGTGTTCAAGAAAACAGTAGCATGTATCTAACCCCGTATGTAAAACAGTAAAAGTGGGGCTGTAAGACTCACCTGAGTCTTTGCAAGTACATTTATATCAATAAACGAGTAAGTAATATCAACCGTAGGTTCTCCGAACCCGTAACCTTCAAATGCCTAAACACATAAGGTTATGTAAGTAGTTGTCTCGCAAGACGTTTCGTTTAGTTGTACTCAACTAGTATGCCCAATGTTTGTCCGTATGTTTGTAATCGTATGTTGTTAGAAAACATGTTTGGCCCGTTGGTGACGGTGGGTAATAGTCAAAGTATTATCATTGTTTTTGAAGTGTTATACTTATAAATGTATTCCAAAGTGTTTTAGGAGTCGTATCGTATAAGTGTTGGAGGTTGTACAAGTTTAACACTTGGTGTAAAAATAATTTGACAACCTTCTGTTTTTGGCGACACTTCGCTAGTGTCGCCATAGGCAACACTAGTTAGGCGACACTTCGTGAGTGTCGCTACAATTGGCACTGGTTAGGCGACACTTGGTGAGTGTCGCTAAATTTCCGATTTTCAATTCATTGGCGACACTTGGTTAGTGTCGCTATAGGTGACACTTACGAATTTGGCGTCACTAAGGGAGTGTCGCTAAGATAAATCTGGTTAAGTAGTTCAGCGACACTTGGGTAGTGTCGCTATAGGGGCGACACTCAGGCATAGCGACACTTAGCTAGTGTCGCTAGTACTGTTTTTGGCACACTAGCGACACTTCAGACTGTTCGTCGGAAAATGGACCGAAAACGAGCTTTCCGGCCACCATTCGATCTAATACTTTTACCCAACCCATATATGGACATTTAAAGCATATATGAACCATAAAAACGTAAAAATGATCAAAAACAAGAGATGTCGGGATTTGTCGGAATCTTACAAAATGCCGAAATGAAAATCCGGAAAGATGAAGTTGTAGATCGTGAAGAGGTGAACGTTTTCTTCCAAAGGAATGAGATGATCCGGGTGTGTTTAGTGGTAGTATTTTGCGAATTATGGTGGTGGTGATGGTTTGGTGTTTGAGAGAAAAAGGAAAGAAGAAAGAGAAAGGAAGAAGATAAATGAGAAAGAAAGAGTGGGAGGTGGGGTGTTGGTGAAAGCCTCACCTCACCCAGTCCCCGTTCCGTGCTCCGTGTGGTGTTCATTTTCCCCGTCGTTTAGGTGTTAAATATTTATTTTACGCGTTTAATTATATATTTTAAAATTACAAACTTTTGTTAAATAATTTACTTGTATTATTTCTTTAAATCCTTAATAGTTTGAAATATGATATAGTTTAAATAAATTTAAGTACTTTTGTTTTTAAATCGTGTAAACTTTAATTAAGTGATACGATATAATTACTAATTATTAGAAAATAGCATTTTGGGCACAATTGCGTTATTTAGTTTATAAACATTTGTTCACCAACGTCCATTTTAATCGAATAGAATTTCATTCTATTTAAGTTGCGTACGATTTAAGTCAAATCGCAAAGTTGTATATATTTACCAATATATAATCCGATACATAAATTAGCCTAACACAGAACTAATTACATATATTTACAAAGAATTAGGCGCTAATAACTAGCCATAATTTGGCGGTTGTTACATATACATCGATGACATGGTAGTAAAGTCAAAGAAAACTGAGGATCATCTTCAGGATCTTAAGGTGGCTTTTGATATTCTGGATCAGTATAACATGAAGCTCAACCCTGCTAAATGCCACTTTGGAGTGGGGGCAGGAAAATTCTTGGGATATATGGTGACCAAGAGAGGGATAGAAGCTAGCCCAGAATAGATCAAAGCTATTCTGAACTTAAAGTCTCCATCAAGTCTGAAGGATATACAAAGGTTGACGGGAAGGATAGCAGCTCTGAACCGTTTCATTTCAAGATCCTCAGACAGATGCAAGGAATTCTATGATATCCTCAAAAAGAACAAAAAATTTGAGTGGGGAGAAAAGCATGAAGCTGCATTTCGAGAATTGAAGGAATATTTGTCATCAGCTCCTTTATTGATGAAGACTGAGAATGGTGAACCACTGTTTCTCTATTTGTCGGTATCCTGAAATGCTGTGAGTGCGGTGCTGGTGAAGGATCATGAAGGGCAACAACATCCTGTTTACTATGTAAGTAAAAGCCTATTAGATGCTGAAACCAGGTATTCTCATCTCGAAAAACTTATACTTGCATTAGTCATGGCATCAACTAAACTTAGGCATTATTTTGAGACACACCCGATACATGTAAAAACCAATTATCCTATTAAAAACGTTTTGAGGAAACCAGAAATGTCAGGACGTTTAGCTAAATGGTCTGTAAAATTAAGCGCTTATAATTTAATTTACGAACCTAGGAATGCAATTAAATCTCAGGCTTTAGCGGATTTTATTGCTGACTTTGCTAGTGATCTCCAAAATGAAGTAGATTTAGAAGTGCAAGAACTAAATCAAATAAGTGAAAGATGGACATTATATACTGATGGTGCTTCTAATGTAAAAGGGACTGGATTAGGAATTGTATTAAAATCACCTCAAGGTGATATCATGCCTCAAGCCATAAGATGTGAATTTCAAGCTACAAATAATGAGGCAGAGCATGAAGCATTAATTGCGGGATTACATGTGACACCCCCAAAATTTAATGATTTGCGGAAGCTTGATTTGGGTGTCACTAATCAATATACAAAGCACATAAGATATAATGAACGACCACTATATGCGTCGTTTTAAACTTGTATAGATAAAGTAAATGTTTACATCAAAATATAGTTACATTAGCTCGGTTTCCTGAAATTGAGAGATTACATAGCATAATTACTTTTACAAAATATAATAATGCAGTCCAATCTCTAGTTGTATGTATGCTGACTCGAGCTAATAATTCCTGCTTGTGCAGCCAAACTACTGCTGGGTACCTGTGATAAATACTAAAATGGGTCAGCGAAAACGCTGGTGAGCTCACAGGTTTGTATGTCAATGTATAGTTGTCAGAACCGCAAGATTTATATTGAATTTAAAATGCAATTAAGCAAAATAAAAGTTATACTGTCCATGAGCACATAGTCTGAGCTTAACTTGATTTGTCAGGCCCAATTAAGGAAACCTAACTTGAAATGCCTCCTACGAGTGCCTAATCAACACTCGTCTTCCCAAATGCTAATACATCCGTTTGACCGGTTAGTGCGTGCTAACCCGGATGAGGATTGTCAATCCCATATGATATCATATACTAACATTCACGCTATAAAATACTAGAGACTATGCTTATGGAGGACTTTAAATTGATTAGCTTGAAACTCATGTAGTATTTGAAGTTTGGCACTTGCGTTCTACTTGTAAAACAAAATCGAGTAGTAATATCACACCCCTAGTTGTAAAGCAGTGAAAATGGGGCTATGAAACTCACCTGAGTCTTGAAATGTTAAGCAATTAAACTTGAAGTAATTAGCAGTGTGTTGGTGTCCAAAGACTTGAAACCTGAATGTGTCCACGACACTTAAATTGTCATTAATTGTATTGGTATCTCGAAAGACTACCATTGGAATTGTTTGTTTAACTTAATGTCCAAATTACCCCGATTTGGTTGATTGTATTGTTACAAGTTACTATGACTTGTTTGATTAAATTGGTACAAGTTACAACGACTTGTTTGAATAAGTTGATACAAGTTACAACGACTTGTTTGAATAATTTGGTACAAGTTACAACGACTTGTTTGATTTCGAAGTATGTTTTGAAAACGCGTACGGACCGTTGGTGATTAGTTGAAAATAAAAGTGTTATTGTTGTCGTCTTGTTTTTGAAGTGTTACACTTGAAATACAAGTTCCATTATGTTCTAAAAGTCGTATTGAATAAGCATTTGAAGTTGAAAAATCTCGACACTTGGTGTAAAAATAGTTGGAAAACCTGCTGTTTTATGCGTCACTATAGGCGTCACTGAGGGTGTTTACGCGACACTACCGAAGTGTCGGGTTCAATGTCAGATTCGAAGGTATAGCGTCACTGATGTAGTGTCGTGTAACATGGTATGCGTCACTTAAGGAGTGACGGGTTCAGCATAACGGCGGCACTTAGGGAGTGTCGTATAAAATAATGATTTCGGACATTTGGGCGTCACTTAAGAAGTGACGTGTATCATAGCGACACTAACGAAGTGTCGTGTAAAATAGTATGGCGTCACTTATAGAGTGACGGGTATAGATCAAAATGGAATTATGTACGACACTTATGAAGTGTCGGTATAGAATATAGGGCGTCACTTATCTAGTGACGGTATGTTGTGTCGGGTAAAAGGATATGGCGGCACTTAACAAGTGTCGCTAGGTATATGTAGGCGTCACTTCAGTAGTGACGGTCAGAGGCCAATATTTGAGCTTAGGTGACACTTAAGGAGTGTCGGTATCGAAAGTATAGCGGCACTTCAGGAGTGACGCTGGTAGTGTCGCATATCTGGGTTCGTCCATGCGACACTATCACCTGTTTGACGGATTTCGAGCCAAAAACGTGTTTTCGGGTTTCCGTTTGGTCTGATTCTTTTACCCAACCCTCGTAGGGACATAATAAGCTTATCCAAACAATAATATATAAAAAGTAAGTAAAATCGAGAGATTTCGTAAATTGTCGGAAACTTACAAAGTGATGAAATGAAAATCCGGAAAGATAGGATGATAGATCGAGACGTGGTGGTTCTTTTATTCCAAACGGGTTTGAAGATCCGAGGTCGTTTGGTGTTCCCTTTTGTCGATTTTTGGTGATGATGTTAAAGATGGTGGTGGTGGTTAAGTGGAGAGAAAAAGAAAGAAAGAAAGAGAAAGAGAAATGAAAATGAAAGAAAAAGTGAAAGTGTAGGTGGTTTTGGTTGAGAGTTCCAACTCTCAGCCTGAACCTCCGCGTTCCGTGTGGTGTTCGTTTTCTCCGTCATTTAAACGTTAAATATTTATTTTCTATGTTTTAATATACGTTTTAAAATGTGAATAATTATTCAGTATTTTTGTTGAAGTATTTTACTAACTATTTAGTATTTACATTATAAAAGATGAATTGCATCGTTTTGTTTGCGCAATTACATTTTATTCACGTTTATATAAATTGTTTGATAAAACTTGGATACGAAATATTATTATAAATAATATTTTTTGAATAAATTGAGTTATTAAATAATATTTGTATTACTTAATAAATTTGTTCACCAACGTCCGCATTTATTGTAATCGAATTTCATTCGATTTGAAACTCGTACGATCTAAACAAATCGCATAATTGTAGATATATATTCAACAATATATATAATAATTGATACATTAATTAGCCTTAACACAAAACTAATTACATGTATTACACTTGATTAGGCACTAAATTATAGTCCTAAATTGACGGTTGTCACATTCTCCCCCTGTTAGAAGAATTTCGTCCCGAAATTTATGTTGAAGTCGTGTTTGACGTTGAATCAGTGAAGAGTTGAGGATACTTGAGTCGCATTTGATCCTCCCGTTCCCAGGTGAATTCCGGACCGCGCCGCGAATTGCACCTAACCTTGACGATAGGAATACGACTTTGTTTAAGTTGTTTGACCTCACGGTCCATGATTTCAGCGGGTTCCTCAACAAAGTGAAGTTTCTCGTCGACTCGAATTTCATCGAGTGGAATGATAAGTGTCTCATCAGACAGACACTTCTTCAAATTTGAAACATGAAATGTGGGATGCACGCTGCTGAGTTCAGATGGCAGCTGCAATCGATAAGCCACTGGACCAATCCTTTCGAGGATCTCGAATGGTCCAATGTATCTGGGATTCAACTTCCCTCGTTTGCCAAACCGGATTACGCCTTTCCAAGGCGATACTTTGAGTAGAACTCGATCCCCAACTTGGAACTCGAGTGGTTTGCGTCTCACGTCAGCATAACTTTTCTGACGATCACGCGCAACCTTAAGCTTGTTTTGAATTTCAACGATTCTCTCGGTTGTCTCGTGTATGATTTCTGGACCTGTGAGTTGGCAATCCCCAACTTCGGTCCAACAGATAGGTGACCGGCACTTACGACCGTACAGTGCCTCGAAGGGTGCAACTTTGATGCTGGTATGATAACTGTTGTTGTACGAGAACTCGCACAATGGTAGATGTTTTTCCCAGTTTACACCGAAGTCTACTACGCAGGCCCGTAGCATGTCTTCAAGTGTTTGAATGGTTCGTTCACTTTGACCGTCTGTTTGAGGATGATATGCGGTACTCATGTCAAGTCGAGTACCCAGGGATTTTTGAAGTGATTGCCAAAATTGTGAAGTGAAACGACTATCTCTATCGGAGATAATTGAGATTGGAACACCGTGTTTCGTCACGATTTCCTTCAAGTAAATGTTGGTGAGGCGTTCCATTTTGTCGGATTCTTTGATTGCCAGGAAGTGAGCAGATTTTGTGAGACGATCCACGATCACCCAAATGGAATCGCAACCGTTCGAGGATTTGGGTAGTTTGGTTATGAAGTCCATGGCAATTTGTTCCCATTTCCATTCAGGAAGACTGGGTTGTTGAAGTAAACCAGAAGGTTTTTGATATTCGATTTTTACTTTGGAGCAAGTAAGGCACTTGCTGACATAGGTGGCGATTTCAGCTTTCATGTTCGGCCACCAGTAGAAGTCCTTGATACCGTGGTACATTTTATCGGATCCCGGATGGATAGAATATTTGGACTTGTGAGCTTCATCCATCACCAAGTCTCGTAGGTTCCCAAATTTAGGCAACCAGATTCGGTTTGAGAAATACCTAATCCCGTTAGATCTGATTTCGAATTGTTTATCCATGCCCCGCAAGGCTTCATCTTTGACATTTTCGGGTTTTAAGGCTTCGAGTTGAGCAGTGAGGATCTGAATGTTTAAATTGTTGTGAATGGTCATACTGAGGGCTCGGACTCGAAGTGGTTTCACTCGCTCTTTTCGACTGAGGGCGTCAGCAACAACATTTGCTTTGCCGGGATGATATTTGAGTTCGCAGTCGTAATCGGTAAGCAATTCGACCCATCGACGTTGCCTCATGTTGAGATCCTTCTGATCGAATATGTGTTGAAGGCTTTTATGGTCGGTAAAGATTGTACATCTGGTACCATAAAGGTAATGTCTCCAGATTTTGAGGGCAAAAACGACAGCTCCTAGCTCGGGTCGTGGGTGGTGTAATTCTTTTCGTGAATCTTGAGCTGTCGGGAAGCATAAGCTATGACTTTGTCTCGTTGCATAAGCACACAACCGAGACCTTGATGTGAAGCATCGTAGTATACCACGAAGTCATCGGTGCCTTCGGGTAAAGATAGGATAGGAGCACTGCAAAGCTTTTGTTTTAAGAGTTGGAATGCCGACTCTTGTTTATCAGTCCAGTCAAACTTTTTGTCTTTCTGGGTCAGCGTTGTGAGTGGTATGGCTATCTTAGAGAAATTTTCAATGAATCGTCGATAGTATCCGGCCAGTCCTAAAAACTGCCGTACTTCGGTCGGAGTGGTTGGTGATTGCCAGTCTTTGATAGCTTCGATTTTTGACGGGTCAACGTGAATCCCCTGACTGTCAATCACGTGACCAAGGAATTGAACGGTTTTGATCCAGAACTCACACTTAGAGAACTTGGCATATAGCTCCTCGTGTTTAAGTAGTTCAAGGATGGTTCTGAGGTATTGCGCGTGTTCTTCTTTGTTTTGTGAATATATGAGGATGTCATCGATAAAAACAATGACAAACTTGTCAAGGTAAGGTTTACACACCCGATTCATAAGGTCCATAAATACAGCCGGTGCATTGGTTAGGCCGAATGGCATCACTTGAAATTCGTAATGCCCGTAACGGGTTCTGAAAGCGGTTTTTGGAATATCGGCATCGCGAACACGCAATTGATGATAACCGGATCGGAGATCAATCTTTGAATAACAAATCGACCCTTGAAGTTGGTCGAACAAATCATCGATTCGAGGAAGTGGATACCGGTTCTTGACAGTTAACTTGTTCAACTCTCGATAGTCGATACACATTCGAAAAGAACCATCTTTCTTCTTAACAAATAGGACCGGAGCTCCCCAAGGTGAAGAACTCGGCCTGATGAATCCTCGTTCCAGGAGTTCCTGTAACTGGGTGGACAGCTCCTGAAGTTCGGATGGAGCTAAACGGTATGGTGCTCGGGCCACAGGCGCCGCACCTGGTACAAGATCGATTGAGAACTCAACCTGTCTTGGTGGTGGTAGACCAGGTAGTTCTTCAGGAAAGACTTCTGGAAAGTCTCGAACAATTGGAACATCCTCAAGTCGCTTCTCCTCCGACTTTTTCTCCATGATGTGCGCGAGGATTGATGGATAACCCTTTCTCAGAAATTTTCGGGTCTTAAGACAAGATATGATGTTAAGCCTCGTCCCTCCGGTCTCCCCCTGTATGACTAGGGTTCTACCGACAGTGAGAGGTATGCGAACAATTTTGTCATAGCAGATGATTTCGGCGCGATGTTTGGATAACCAGTCCATGCCTACGATGACATCGAAACTCCCTATCTCAATAGGCATAAGATCTATGGAGAAGGTTTCGTCGGCTAGATTTAAGGTGCAATTAGGTATCACACTATTGGTTTCTATCAATTTGCCATTTGCTAGCTCTACGGTGTACTTAACGTCTAAAGCAACAGGTGTAATGTCAAGTAGAGGGCAAAATTCATCGGAAATAAAACTCCTATCGGCACCAGTATCAAACAGAATAGAAGCAGTTAAATTGTTGAGGAGGAACATACCCGTGACCACATTCGGGTCCTGACGGGCGTCCCCTGAGTTGATCACGAAGGCCCTACTTTTGGTGTTGTTGTTGTTGCGGTGGTTGTTGTTGTTGCCCTTGTTCTTCAATTTTGGGCAAGAATCCCTAAAGTGTCCTGGGTTTCCACATTCATAACAGGACTTAGGTTGTCGGGTATTTCTGTCAGAGGGGTTGTTGTTGGATTTGGGGGCTCGGCAATCCTTAGTCAAATGTCCGCACTTCCTGCAGTTGTTGCAAGGAGTACTGCACTGACCAAAGTGGTGATAGTTACACCTGGGACAATAAGGTCTGTCCCCGGTGTAGCTGCGGTTGGGTTCAGAGTTGGTGTTGTAGACTTGGATGGCGTTGTTTTTCTTGTTTGAGTTGTGGTGGTATTCAGTGGATTTGCGTTTGTTGTTGTTGGAGGATGAGGTGTTGGAGGTCTCACGGCTGACAACTAGAGCCATGAGTTCGTGGGCCAATCGAATGGCACTCTCAGTAGTAGTTGGTTTGGATGAGGCGACGTTTCCCTGGATGTTCTCGGGAAGTCCACGAATGTATTTCTTAATGCCCTTACTTTCTGGTTCGACCAAACCCGGGCATAATAAGGCAAACTGCTGAAACTTGGTGGTATAATCAGCAACATCATTTCCCTGTACCTCCAGATGCCAGAATTCTTCTTCCAGCCTGTGCAATTCCTCTTCAGGACAGTATTTCTCTGTCAGCTTCTTTTTCAGTTCGGCCCAAGGAAGTCGGTTAGCAACCTCAAGGCCTACAGAGTTTGCGTGGGTTTTCCACCACGTGAGTGCACCTTCCTGAAAGGTGTAAGCAGCGAATTTGACTTTGTTGTTCTCAGTACAGTCGCAGAGACTGAAAACAGATTCCATACGCTCAATCCAACGGATCAAGCCAATGGCACCTTCCGTGCCCTTGAAGTACAGCGGTTTACAGCTAAGAAAGTCCTTATAGGAGCAAGGTTTGGGTGGTGGAGTATTGGTTGCTGTGTCCTCGCTACCGGGTGGTGTTCAGGTAGCCAAGGCTTCGGTCACACTGCGGGCAATTATTCCCGCGATCTCAGCCTCGCTAAGGGTAATTTGACGACGAGGAGGCATGATGCTGAGTAAGAAAGAACAAGGAAATGAAATAAGATACTAGTCCGAGTATGATGAACTAGTGGTGTGTTTGTCATTTCGAGACAAAGCGTTAGAGAGAAAGAGGCCTATATTCATATAATATAACATAGCCTAAAGTTGTAATGAGGTCTACTTATGTAAATATATATGTATATCACATAATAACCTATTGAGTGTCTAGCACAGACGTGTTTTGAGTCCCGTTTCTCTCGAGGTCAGAGTCAACTAATGCATTCCTGTTCAACATAAATCTTTCAGATTTCACATCATCTTTCTCTAATTTTACATAGTTGATCAGGCTATGTTAAATTAAAGTCGTATGATGTAATCCCTGAACTAGTCATAACTAATAAGGAATACTGCCTAACGGTCATAGTCTAGGCCCACTAAATGCAACCTTGTTCACTATAACCTTAGGCTCTGATACCAATCTGTGACACCCCCAAAATTTAATGATTTGCGGAAGCTTGATTTGGGTGTCACTAATCAATATACAAAGCACATAAGATATAATGAACGACCACTATATGCGTCGTTTTAAACTTGTATAGATAAAGTAAATGTTTACATCAAAATATAGTTACATTAGCTCGGTTTCCTGAAATTGAGAGATTACATAGCATAATTACTTTTACAAAATATAATAATGCAGTCAAATCTCTAGTTGTATGTATGCTGACTCGAGCTAATAATTCCTGCTTGTGCAGCCAAACTACTGCTGGGTACCTGTGATAAATACTAAAATGGGTCAGCGAAAACGCTGGTGAGCTCACAGGTTTGTATGTCAATGTATAGTTGTCAGAACCGCAAGATTTATATTGAATTTAAAATGCAATTAAGCAAAATAAAAGTTATACTGTCCATGAGCACATAGTCTGAGCTTAACTAGATTTGTCAGGCCCAATTAAGGAAACCTAACTTGAAATGCCTCCTACGAGTGCCTAATCAACACTCGTCTTCCCAAATGCTAATACATCCGTTTGACCGGTTAGTGCGTGCTAACCCGGATGAGGATTGTCAATCCCATATGATATCATATACTAACATTCACGCTATAAAATACTAGAGACTATGCTTATGGAGGACTTTAAATTGATTAGCTTGAAACTCATGTAGTATTTGAAGTTTGGCACTTGCGTTCTACTTGTAAAACAAAATTGAGTAGTAATATCACACCCCTAGTTGTAAAGCAGTGAAAATGGGGCTATGAAACTCACTTGAGTCTTGAAATGTTAAGCAATTAAACTTGAAGTAATTAGCAGTGTGTTGGTGTCCAAAGACTTGAAACCTGAATGTGTCCACGACACTTAAATTGTCATTAATTGTATTGGTATCTCGAAAGACTACCATTGGAATTGTTTGTTTAACTTAATGTCCAAATTACCCCGATTTGGTTGATTGTATTGTTACAAGTTACTATGACTTGTTTGATTAAATTGGTACAAGTTACAACGACTTGTTTGAATAAGTTGATACAAGTTACAACGACTTGTTTGAATAATTTGGTACAAGTTACAACGACTTGTTTGATTTCGAAGTATGTTTTGAAAACGCGTACGGACCGTTGGTGATTAGTTGAAAATAAAAGTGTTATTGTTGTCGTCTTGTTTTTGAAGTGTTACACTTGAAATACAAGTCCCATTATGTTCTAAAAGTCGTATTGAATAAGCATTTGAAGTTGAAAAATCTCGACACTTGGTGTAAAAATAGTTGGAAAACCTGCTGTTTTATGCGTCACTATAGGCGTCACTGAGGGTGTTTACGCGACACTACCGAAGTGTCGGGTTCAATGTCAGATTCGAAGGTATAGCGTCACTGATGTAGTGTCGTGTAACATGGTATGCGTCACTTAAGGAGTGACGGGTTCAGCATAACGGCGGCACTTAGGGAGTGTCGTATAAAATAATGATTTCGGACATTTGGGCGTCACTTAAGAAGTGACGTGTATCATAGCGACACTAACGAAGTGTCGTGTAAAATAGTATGGCGTCACTTATAGAGTGACGGGTATAGATCAAAATGGAATTATGTACGACACTTATGAAGTGTCGGTATAGAATATAGGGCGTCACTTATCTAGTGACGGTATGTTGTGTCGGGTAAAAGGATATGGCGGCACTTAACAAGTGTCGCTAGGTATATATAGGCGTCACTTCAGTAGTGACGGTCAGAGGCCAATATTTGAGCTTAGGCGACACTTAAGGAGTGTCGGTATCGAAAGTATAGCGGCACTTAAGGAGTGACGCTGGTAGTGTCGCATATCTGGGTTCGTCCATGCGACACTATCACCTGTTTGACGGATTTCGAGCCAAAAACGTGTTTTCGGGTTTCCGTTTGGTCTGATTCTTTTACCCAACCCTCATAGGGACATAATAAGCTTATCCAAACTATAATATATAAAAAGTAAGTAAAATCGAGAGATTTCGTAAATTGTCGGAAACTTACAAAGTGATGAAATGAAAATCCGGAAAGATAGGATGATAGATCGAGACGTGGTGGTTCTTTTATTCCAAACGGGTTTGAAGATCCGAGGTCGTTTGGTGTTCCCTTTTGTCGATTTTTGGTGGTGATGTTAAAGATGGTGGTGGTGGTTAAGTGGAGAGAAAAAGAAAGAAAGAAAGAGAAAGAGAAATGAAAATGAAAGAAAAAGTGAAAGTGTAGGTGGTTTTGGTTGAGAGTTCCAACTCTCAGCCTGAACCTCCGCGTTCCGTGTGGTGTTCGTTTTCTCCGTCGTTTAAACGTTAAATATTTATTTTCTATGTTTTAATATACATTTTAAAATGTGAATAATTATTCAGTATTTTTGTTGAAGTATTTTACTAACTATTTAGTATTTACATTATAAAAGATGAATTGCATCGTTTTGTTTGCGCAATTACATTTTATTCACGTTTATATAAATTGTTTGATAAAACTTGGATACGAAATATTATTATAAATAATATTTTTGAATAAATTGAGTTATTAAATAATATTTGTATTACTTAATAAATTTGTTCGCCAACGTCCGCATTTATTGTAATCGAATTTCATTCGATTTGAAACTCGTACGATCTAAACAAATCGCATAATTGTAGATATATATTCAACAATATATATAATAATTGATACATTAATTAGCCTAACACAAAACTAATTACATGTATTACACTTGATTAGGCACTAAATTATAGTCCTAAATTGACGGTTGTCACATTACAATTAGCTAAGGGTATTGGAATAAAATACTTAAATGTGTATGTTGATTCATTATTAATTGCTATTCACTATAATGGATCTTATACTATAAAAGTAGATAGATTAGCTGCGTATTTGGAGATTGTTAAGGATCTTGCAGGTAGCTTCGAGGTCTTCGACATTCAACAGGTACCACGTGAGGACAACACTGAAGTGGATGCTTTGGCTAATCTAGGATCAAGTCTAAGTATCCCACCGGATGTCAAAATACCAATTATCCATATTACAGCTCCTGCCATCGCTGAAGAGCAAGTGTGTGACATTGAGGATCCTCAGCCTAGAGACAAATCGAATGCATCAGGTTCTGGGGCCAAGTCAGGATCATGGATGCAGCCGATCATGGAATATATACAACATGATGTGATCCCTAAGGATGAAAATAATCCTAAAGCCTTCAGGTTAAAGGTATCTCATTTTACTATTGAAAATGGTGTATTGTTTAAAAAATCACTTGCAGGACCATTATTGCGATGCCTTGAGGATCCTGAAGCAAAATCGATTCTCAAGGATGTACATGAAGGCGATTGTGGGAATCATTCTGGGGGCAGAGCATTATTTTCAAAAGTTTTAAGGACAGGATACTTCTGGCCCACTATGAAGAAGGATTCCATGGATTTTGCTCGCAAATGTGATGCTTGTCAAAGACACGGAAACATCCATCATCAACCAGCAGAACCGATGCATCCGATTATCTCACCGTGTCCATTTATGAAATGGGGAATGGATATTGTTGGAAAACTACCAGTTGCTCCAGGAGGAAAAGTGTTTATGCTTGCAATGACGGATTATTTTTCAAAGTGGATTAAAGCTGAAGCATTTGTTCAAGTAAAGGAAAAAGATGTTATCTCATTCATCAAGAGAAATATCCTCACAAGGTTTGGGATCCCGGCAGAAATAGTGTGTGACAATGGATCTCAATTTATTGGAAAAAGAACAACTAAGTTTTGTGAAAGTTGGGGAATCAAGATGATAACTTCAACTCCAGTCCATCCTCAAGCCAATGGACAAGCAGAATCTAGCAATAAAATTATAATCAACAATCTGAAGAAGAGGCTGGATGCTAAGAAAGGAAGATGGGCTGAAGAATTGCCTTTTGTTTTATGGGCTGATAGGACCACTGAAAAGGAGGCAACTAAGCAAACTCCTTTTGCTTTGGTATTTGGATCCGAAGCTATGATCCCAACAGAGATGGTAATCCCAACGGCAAGATCCCGGATGCAAACCTTGGAAGCAAACAAGGAAGCGTTGATTCAGGATCTGGACACTGTGGATGAATTAAGGGATCGTGCTAAATTCAGGATTGCAGCATACCAACAGAGAATTTCAAGATCCTACAACAAGAATGTCAGGATAAGAAGGTTTCGAGTAGGAGATTTGGTATTAAGGAAAGTATTTCAGAATACTAAGAATCCTGCAGAAGGAAAGCTAGCATCAAAGTGGGAAGGTCCATATTTGATAGATTCGGATGCTGGAAAGGGGGCATATTGGTTGGCCAATATGGATGGTGAACTACTCCCGAGATCCTGGAATGCCATTCATTTGAAGCTCTATCATATGTAAGTTGAATGTTTTTATTCGACATAAAAGGTACTCCTGTGATCCTTAACTTTTCATTAATTTTAATGCTTTTTACTATATATGTATGTGTGTATTATAATTATATATATATGCATGAAAGTTAATTGTGATTATTATTCTCATTGAATACCCTACTGACTTAAGCATCGGAGGGGTGTTAGGCAAACTAACACCCACCTTTACCCAAGATTTTGTATTTGTTGTAGTTCATATACTTAAGGATCATGGAATGAAGATTAGGGGTTGGCCAACTCTCCTCCGTTAAGGATCCCAGCGATTCTCTAAGGTTTAGAGGTTTCCGTATGGATAAACACCTCTCTACGAAAAGGGTTTTGACACCTCGCCGGGTGCATACGATGTTTGATTATAGTGCCATGGTTAGGGAATCGGTGATGCCTCTGGTACCCGACAACTTCATTTCCGTTGGCCTATAGATCAAGCGCTAACGAATGTCGATACTGATGTGCACTATACGTATCGATTCAAGGTTTGTGTCGTTTTCACATCACTCTAAGGTTTGTAATGTTTTCACATTACCAATTGGTTAGGCATTTTCATGTCTCAAATGGCGTAGCCCAAGAATCAAACGGTTTGTAATGTTTTCACATTACCTAATGGTTTGGCATTTGCATGTCACTTTTATAGTTTTCATAAACTATCCAATGGTTATAATGTATTCTGTAACACCCGGTCAAAAAGTTAACTTTCGCGCCAAAATTTAACTTCAAATAATTGTATTATATATATATGCGATTACATCAAAATATTCAAAAATGTAAGTCGTTTTAATTTAAAACGCATTTTAATTATCCGAAATCGCGAGAAAACAAATTATAAAACCTTAAATCTCAAAATAATATTTTTATAAAATATTCCGGTACAAAAACGTTTCGAGAGAATATAAATAAATTTTTGAATTTAAAAAGTTATTTTAAATCACATCGGATAAATAAACACGGGTATTTTGTACTGCGGTTGGAGACCACAGTCCACGACTCGGGAGCTGGAAATGGATAAAACCATCCCCCACCTCCCCATCCCTTTCTCATTATCACCATCTCACTTCTCTCTCTATTCTCACTTCCTCTCTACTTTCTCTCTCTAAAAACCCTTCCACCAACCATCACCACCACCCACCGCCGCTGCCACCACCGCCGGCCACTACCGCCGCCGCCGTCATCATCATCAACAAGAACAACAACAAGCTCCCATCATCATCATCCTCCTCACCATCCTCTTCATCTCCATTTTTACCAAAAAGTAAGGATTTACTCACTCTCTCTCTAGAAATCGTTTCTCTTTCTATAAATTACTTAGATTACTTCAAAATACATGCTAGAAGCTTTCTATAACATCAAAACACCCAAAAATCGAGCCAAAACTCGATTTGGATCTTGAAATCGTCGAACAGACGACGACGTCGCACTCGGACCAAAAACAGTGCTGCGACGTCGCAGCCAACGTCGCAGCTCAACGTCGCAAATATCATGGCATCGCCTGGTGCGACGTCAGTCACAACGTCGCATGAAATTGCGAACGTCGCATATAGCGACGCCGACCCTTACGTCGCACAAAACCTCAACGTCGCATTTAGCGACTCAAGCTTTTACGTCGCATTGACTTGCGAATGTCGCACATAGCGACGCAGGACTCTACGTCGCCTCTGACGTCGCATCTGACGTCGCAGAACCTTAAAAACCTATGTTTTTCACTAAGTATTGACAACCAAATTTTACCACTCGATTTTACCCGAATTTGGATTTCGAATGAGTTTTCTTTAAAGCAAAGTAGTAGAAATAAAAATTTTCCAAGCTGACCTGGCAGCTCGACCCCAGCCAGGGGCTCTGCCCCTTGGACCCCGCCAGGGGTTGCCACCCCTTGGACCCCGCTACCAGGGGCGCTGCCCCCGGACCCCCGTACACCATTCCCAGACTTCAACAACAAATGCATACATGAACAACTCGCTTAGACAAACTGATTTGTCTCATACTTATATAACCTCACGTGTTTAGGACACTAGAAGGTTACCATTCGGACGACGCGCGTATCATCGCATCGCTAACAACTCACAAGTGAGTTTCATAGCCCCACTCTTTCAACTGTTTTACTATTTTCGGGGTAAAACACATGCTCAATTACTGTTTTCAAATCATATTAACAATCGTTTATAATTTACAACTATTACTGTATGTAATACGAAATGTGTAATATTTAGGAATTACACCCGCAATATTGTTTTAGAACAATATCAATACTTAACCTAGATAGGTTACAATCGTACCCGGTTAGGTCATTGGAAAACGATTACCAACACATAACTTGATTTAGTTATCAAAATCTTTTGGCCATATTGTCACGGGACAATATCATTGAATACATTAGAACTAGTTAGTTCTACCTACAATGGATAACATCTATACTGTTACAAGTTTAGTTATTCTTTAAGAACTAAAACTATCGACACACTTCATTATCACTAGAATGGGAACTGAACTTAAGTGAACATTTTCCCTAGACTCCGTTATATATACTTGCTAGGCTTAAGGCTAGGAGTATACAATATCATCACACATTAGTACAGACTTCTTATATCAATATGACTCAACTGGTGACGACTCTGGCTCAGGATGTAATCCAACCAGGGATGGTCCCCCGGCCCAGGATGTAATCCAACCGTGGGGGTGTCACCTGATGAATATCTACATACTATTATACGATCTACTTAGTCAGGCATGTCGAGTACTGCTGGCTCTCAAACAACTTAGTCGGGCATGTCGTTGTACTGCCGGCTCAATCACAAATTGCTGCGAGCAATTCCAAAAACGATGCCGCGGTATTGCAGCGGGCACCAAACGATGCCACGGTAAAGTGGGCACAAAACGAAACCACGGTATTGCAGTGGACGAAACTTCAATCAATGGATCAGCGAGTTATACTCGGGATTCACAATAAGTTAACGGATCGGTGGTGCTGCCACGCAAGGCCGTTAGCTCAATTCATGTCCGGGTTAGCTTATGCTAATCGGGTAAACGGACACGCTAAACATTCAAACATAGATCTGCGGATCTACAAACATTTGTTGCTGGATGCAACACCTCATATATTAAATCATAGTTCTGCGGGACTACAATTACTTACTATCATATGATGTGGTCATACAGTTATTTGGTTACAACTTAGGCAGGTATTGCCTCCCGTTATACACTTACTCATACCAGATAGGTATTCAGGCTCGGTATGCCTCAATTATTGTGTACTTAGGTACGGACTACAATTGATTAGGTATTAGATACCTAAACTTTCGAATTACACATTGGTAATTACATCTACAATTTGCTACAAATCAGAATCGTGGATTCTGAACAACTTCTCAAAACATACAAAATTTATACTTTATGTTTTCAACTAACAAACCTATGAACTCACCAGCTTTATAGCTGACCTGTTTTAGCATGTGTTCTCAGGTGCCCAGCAGGATTAGGGATTACTACAAGATTATGCTAGCTCGAGTCGCATGATTTCAAACATTTGGGACAACTCTGCATTTACTTTTGTATTTTCAAATTATGTATTTGAAAATTCTAATAAACTTATAACGTTGTAAACGTTCTATTTGGTAAATGTATAATTATTTTCAAACGTCTCATTTAGAGTCGTTCATTATGTATCTTATGCTGTGATATTTAATTTGGTAACACCCGACCCGATCGATTCCGCAAACCGAAATTTGAGGGTATTACATATTCACATTATCAAAATTTTCATTGGTTAAGCCTAATAAAAACTTTATTAGCTCTAATATTTTCATGATTATCAAAAGTTGTTTTGATCTAAGGATCGCAAAATCTTTTTAAGATCATAACATTCTTCGAAAAACAAATTGTTTTCACAATTATTTGACAAATTATTAACATTTATATGTTACAGGAATTACTCGTTGGGAGTTCCTCATTATCAACAGTTTATTTTAGGATCTTGAAGTCTCAGGATCCTAAATTCTAGTTTATATGAAATACAGTTAAGGATCCTAGAATCTGAGGATCCCTATCTCATCATTATCTCAGATCCAGTTAAGGATCCTTTAAGCCTGTAATGTTGAGAAAATTTTCTCATTATTCTGGATGTATTCTGAGGGAATCTCCTCAGGATCCTATTTCTAAGCAACTATCAAGTAAACAGATATACATACTGAGGGAATCTCCTCAGTGTCCTGAAGACGCAAGATGTAGATAATATCCTAATGTTATTAACAGCAAAAGATCTAAGGATTATACAATCCTAAGATTAAAGTTCAAAATGAGTGCAGGAAATAGAAATTGTCTCGTGGCCTACATGAACCACATTCAAACACCACCATGATTGACCATACCAGGTCAATCTCACCCCGAAGTAATTGTTTGTTACAACCACAAACCAAGAAAATAAAATGCTTAAAGATAAAAGTTGGGCTCTGGCTAGTCATTTGCCTTCCTCGTCCAATATGTTGTCTTCTGCTACAGATACCAACCCATCAAGGACCTCTGATATTGATGCCAGCTGATCCATTTTTGAAGTCCCTTGATCTTGAGGATCAGTAGGAAGACTTTGCACAGCTGTTCGGGTCTTGGATGCTGATGCGTCCACCATTTCTGGACCGTTGCCCTTGATTTTGGCAAGCTTGGCTTCCCAAGTGTTAACTAGCCACATTGAAGTGTCATAGCCCTTCTCAGAAGCTTCATTGACCATCTTTAGTCGAGCCTCTAGGACAGTCATGGTGGCATCCCTCTTTACCCCAGCAACCAGCTCCTCCTTCATCTCCTCAAATTTGGCATCGGCTTCGGCAGTTATCTTCAGAATATAAGCTTTGAGATCCTTGTTCTCCTTCTTCGACTTTGCCAGTTCGGCTGCGTCTTTGTCATGAGCATTCTTCACGGCTGTTGACAGTTTGCATATGTCATTAAATGCATTGGCTTTCTCTTTGCAGCACTTTGAAAGATGCTCGATGGTCTACACAAAATCAATATATAAGTGGAGGTATTCTTAAAATAAAAAGCAACGTGAATAAGGATTTTTGTTACCTTGGCAATTTCAGAATCGAGATTAGTAGGATCGAAGGTATCATCAGCCTTCCTTTTCTTTGAGGATCTAGAACGCAGGTTGGGCATCTTGAACTTTGCAGCAGCTGGGGTTGACTTTTCCGCTTTATCTTCAGAAGAATCATTGTCAATATCTAGCAAGTTGATAAATGGGGCTGAAATTCAACAAGAAAGGGAATAGGTCAAGTTAGTATCATGTGAACAAAAAGTGTTGAGTTAGTTTGAACTTACCAGACATGGGGGTTTGGGATTCCTGTGATCCTGCACTTTCGGGTTGATTGGGATGCTTGAAAGTCCTTTCTTCTTCAGGAATCTCTAGAAAAGTTCTTAATTTGCCTTCGGTATCCAAATCAGGGAGCGCTAATGCTGCGAAGTCAGCTGAAACGAGCAAAATCAGGTTAAAATTCATATTTTATGTTTTATAAACCCTATAAAAGACTGTCTCCTACCCTTGAGCAACCAGGTGGAGGGAATTTCATTGCTGATAGATAAGGAATTACGATCAACAAAAAAGAACCTGCTCCTCCAGTTTAAGTCATTTTGCTTTGTTCGTAGTACTAGATGAGTGCGATGGGGTTTAACTTTGAACAGGAAATAATGCGAGCCGTGGGTTCTGAGATGGTAGGTTTGGGCTAATTCAGGGGATCCTAAATCTATGGCATGAGAGTCAACTACGGTCTGAATCACAGAGAGGGTACGCCAAATCATAGGCATGGCTTGAACAAAACAAAGCTTGGTGGTGGTGAAAAACTCAGTGATTAAAGGGGGAAACAGGAATTTAAGACCGATTGTAAAAGGATATTCCGGAAAGCAAATCCACTTGTCGGAAGAAAGGTCCGGTGGGCATAAAGGGTCGAAAGCTTTAAAAATGGTATTAGGGGGAAATGAACCTTTGGTTTTCAGTAGCTCGATGTCGGAATCGTTAAAAGAAAAAGGTTCAGGGTTCAAAATCAAACCCTGAGTATCGTACTCCGGACGATTATCCCCGTTTTTAAAAGTGTGACACCCCCAAATTTAATGATTTGCGGAAGCTTGATTTCGGTGTCACTAATCAATATACAAAGCACATAAGATATAATGAACGACCACTATATGCGTCGTTTTAAACTTGTATAGATAAAGTAATTGTTTACATCAAAATATTGTTACATTAGCTCGGTTCCTGAAATTGAGAGATTACATAGCATAATTACTTTTACAAAATATAATAATGCAGTCAAATCTCTAGTTGTATGTATGCTGACTCGAGCTAATAATTCCTGCTTGTGCAGCCAAACTACTGCTGGGTACCTGTGATAAATACTAAAATGGGTCAGCGAAAACGCTGGTGAGCTCACAGGTTTGTATGTCAATGTATAGTTGTCAGAACCGCAAGATTTATATTGAATTTAAAATGCAATTAAGCAAAATAAAAGTTATACTGTCCATGAGCACATAGTCTGAGCTTAACTTGATTTGTCAGGCCCAATTAAGGAAACCTAACTTGGAGTGCCTCCTACGAGTGCCTAATCAACACTCGTCTTCCCAAATGCTAATACATCCGTTTGACCGGTTAGTGCGTGCTAACCCGGATGAGGATTGTCAATCCCATATGATATCATATACTAACATTCACGCTATAAATACTAGAGACTATGCTTATGGAGGACTTTAAATTGATTAGCTTGAAACTCATGTAGTATTTGAAGTTTGGCACTTGCGTTCTACTTGTAAAACAAAATCGAGTAGTAATATCACACCCCTAGTTGTAAAGCAGTGAAAATGGGGCTATGAAACTCACCTGAGTCTTGAAATGTTAAGCAATTAAACTTGAAGTAATTAGCAGTGTGTTGGTGTCCAAAGACTTGAAACCTGAATGTGTCCACGACACTTAAATTGTTATTAATTGTATCGGTATCTCGAAAGACTACCATTGGAATTGTTGGTTTAACTTAATGTCCAAATTACCCCGATTTGGTTGATTGTATTGTTACAAGTTACTATGACTTGTTTGATTAAATTGATACAAGTTACAACGACTTGTTTGAATAAGTTGATACAAGTTACAACGACTTGTTTGATTTTGAAGTATGTTTTGAAAACGCGTACGGACCGTTGGTGATTAGTTGAAAATAAAAGTGTTATTGTTGTCGTCTTGTTTTTGAAGTGTTACACTTGAAATACATGTCCCATTATGTTCTAAAAGTCGTATTGGATAAGCATTTGAAGTTGAAAAATCTCGACACTTGGTGTAAAAATAGTTGGAAAACCTGCTGTTTTATGCGTCACTATAGGCGTCACTAAGGCAGTTCATACGACACTAAAGAAGTGTCGTGTGGAGTGTCAGATTTGGAATGATAGCGTCACTAGTGTAGTGTCGTGTGAAGTAGTATGCGTCACTTCAGGAGTGACGGGTTCAGCATAACGGCGGCACTTATGGAGTGTCGTATAAAATGATGATCTCGGATATTTGGGCGTCACTTAAGGATTGACGTGTGGCATAGCGGCACTAAAGAAGTGTCGGGTAAAATAATGTGGCGTCACTTGTAGAGTGACGGTTATAGATCAAAATGGAATTACGTGCGACACTTATGAAGTGTCGGTATAGAATATAGGGCGTCACTTATCTAGTGACGGTATGTTGTGTCGGGTAAAAGGATATGGCGGCACTTAACAAGTGTCGCTAGGTATATATGGGCGTCACTTCAGTAGTGCCGGTCATAGGCCAACATTTGAGCTTAGGCGACACTTAAGGAGTGTCGGTATCGAAAGTATAGCGGCACTTAAGGAGTGACGCTGGTAGTGTCGCATATCTGGGTTCGTCCATGCGACACTATCACCTGTTTGACGGATTTCGAGCCAAAAACGTGTTTTCGGGTTTCCGTTTGGTCTGATTCTTTTACCCAACCCTCATAGGGACATATTAAGCTTATCTAAACAATAATATATGAAAAGTAAGTAAAATCGAGAGATTTCGTAATTTGTCGGAAACTTACAAAGTGATGAAATGAAAATCCGGAAAGGTAGAAGTGTAGATCGTCGCGAGGTGGTCGTTTATTTCCAAAGGGGCTTGAAGATCCGAGGTCGTTTAGTATGTTTATTTTGCGATTTTCGTTGATTTTTGTTTTGTGGTTTGTTTGAGAGAAAATAAGAGAGGAGAGAGAGATAGAAAATGAAAAATGAAAGAAAAGTGAAAAAGGGAGGTGATTAAGGTGGAATCCCTACCTTTTTCAGTCTCCGCGAAGTGCCCCGTGTGGTGTCCGTTTACTCCGTCGTTTAAACGTTAAATATTTATTTTCTATGTTTTAATATACGTTTTAAAATACGAATAATTACTCAGTATTTTTGTTAAAGCATTTGACTAAACATTTAATAATTACGTTATAAATGGTGATTTGTCTTATTTTGTTTGCGCAATTACATTTTATTCGCGTTTATATTAAATATGTGATAAACTTGGATACTAAATATTATTGACATAATATTTTTAAGTACAATAACGTTATAAAAATCCTTGTATTACTTAAATCAATTTTTCACCAACGTCCGTATTTATTGTATCGAAATTCATTCGATTTGAAACTCGTACGATTTAAACAAATCGCATAATTGTAGATATATATTCAACAATATATATAATAATTGATACATTAATTAGCCTAACACAGAACTAATTACATGTATTAAACTTGATTAGGCACTAAATTATAGTCCTAAATTGACGGTTGTCACATTCTCCCCCTGTTAGAAGAATTTCGTCCCGAAATTTATGTTGAAGTCGTGTTTGACGTTGAATCAGTGAAGAGTTGAGGATACTTGAGTCGCATTTGATCCTCCCGTTCCCAGGTGAATTCAGGACCGCGCCGCGAATTCCACCTAACCTTGACGATAGGAATACGACTTTGTTTAAGTTGTTTGACCTCAAGGTCCATGATTTCAGCGGGTTCCTCAACAAAGTGAAGTTTTTCGTCAACTCGAATTTCATCGAGTGGAATGATAAGTGTCTCATCAGACAGACACTTCTTCAGATTTGAAACATGAAATGTGGGATGCATGCTGCTGAGTTCAGATGACAGCTGCAATCGATAAGCCACTGGACCAATCCTTTCGAGGATCTCGAATGGTCCAATGTATCTAGGATTCAACTTCCCTCGTTTGCCAAATCGGATTACGCCTTTCCAAGGCGATACTTTGAGTAGAACTCGATCCCCAACTTGGAACTCGAGTGGTTTGCGTCTCACGTCAGCATAACTTTTCTGACGATCACGCGCGGCTTTGAGTTTGTTTTGAATTTCTACGATTCTCTCGGTTGTCTCGTGTATGATTTCTGGACCTGTGAGTTGGCTATCCCCAACTTCAGTCCAACAGATAGGTGACCGGCACTTACGACCGTACAGTGCCTCGAAGGGTGCAGCATTGATGCTGGTATGATAACTGTTGTTGTACGAGAACTCGCACAATGGTAGATGTTTTTCCCAGTTTACACCGAAGTCTACTACGCAGGCCCGTAGCATGTCTTCAAGTGTTTGAATGGTTCGTTCACTTTGACCGTCTGTTTGAGGATGGTATGCGGTACTCATATCAAGTCGAGTACCCAGGGATTTTTGAAGTGATTGCCAAAATTGTGAAGTGAAACGACTATCTCTATTGGAGATAATTGAGATTGGAACACCGTGTTTGGTCACGATTTCCTTCAGATAAATGTTGGTGAGGCGTTCCATTTTGTCGGATTCCTTGATTGCCAGGAAGTGAGCAGATTTTGTGAGACGATCCACGATCACCCAAATGGAATCGCAACCGTTCGCGGATCTGGGTAGTTTGGTTATGAAGTCCATGGCAATTTGTTCCCATTTCCATTCAGGAAGACTGGGTTGTTGAAGTAAACCAGAAGGTTTTTGATATTCGATTTTGACTTTGGAGCAAGTAAGGCACTTGCTGACATAGGTGGCGATTTCAGCTTTCATGTTCGGCCACCAGTAGAAGTCCTTGATACCGTGGTACATTTTATCGGATCCTGGATGGATAGAATATTTGGACTTGTGAGCTTCATCCATCACCAAGTCTCGTAGGTTCTCAAATTTAGGCAACCAGATTCGGTTTGAGAAGTACCTAATCCCGATAGGTCTGATTTCGAATTGTTTATCCATGCCCCGCAAGGCTTCATCTTTGACATTTTCGGGTTTTAAGGCTTCGAGTTGAGCAGTGAGGATTTGAATGTTTAAATTGTTGTGAATGGTCATACTGAGGGCTCGAACCCGAAGTGGTTTCACTCGCTCCTTTCGACTGAGGGCGTCAGCAACAACATTTGCTTTGCCTGGATGATATTTGAGTTCGCAGTCGTAATCGGTAAGCAACTCGACCCATCGACGTTGCCTCATGTTGAGATCCTTCTGATCGAATATGTGTTGAAGGCTTTTATGGTCGGTAAAGATTGTACATCTGGTACCATAAAGGTAATGTCTCCAGATTTTGAGGGCAAAAACGACAGCTCCTAGCTCGAGGTCGTGGGTGGTGTAATTCTTTTCATGAATCTTAAGCTGTCGAGAAGCATAAGCTATGACTTTGTCTCGTTGCATGAGCACACAACCGAGACCTTGATGAGAAGCATCGCAGTATACCACGAAGTCATCGGTGCCTTCGGGTAATGATAGGATAGGAGCACTGCAAAGCTTTTGTTTTAAGAGTTGGAATGCCGATTCTTGTTTATAAGTCCAGTCAAACTTTTTGTCTTTCTGGGTCAGCGTCGTGAGTGGTATGGCTATCTTGGAGAAATTTTCAATGAATCGTCGATAGTATCCGGCCAGTCCTAAAAACTGCCGTACTTCGGTCGGAGTGGTTGGCGATTGCCAATCTTTGATAGCCTCGATTTTTGATGGGTCAACGTGAATCCCCTGACTGTCAATCACGTGACCAAGGAATTGAACGGTTTTGATCCAGAACTCACACTTAGAGAACTTGGCATAGAGCTCCTCGTGTTTAAGTAGTTCAAGGATGGTTCTGAGATGTTGCGCATGCTCTTCTTTGCTTCGCGAATATATGAGGATGTCATCGATGAAGACAATGACAAACCTATCAAGATAAGGTTTACACACCCGATTCATAAGGTCCATGAATACAGCCGGTGCATTGGTTAGGCCGAATGGCATCACTTGAAATTCGTAATGCCCGTAACGAGTTCTGAAAGCGGTTTTTGGAATATCGGCATCGCGAACACGCAATTGGTGATAACCGGATCGAAGATCAATCTTTGAATAACAACTCGACCCTTGAAGTTGGTCGAACAGGTCATCGATTCGAGGGAGTGGATACCGGTTCTTGACAGTTAACTTGTTCAACTCTCGATAGTCGATACACATTCGGAAAGAACCGTCTTTCTTCTTGACAAATAAGACCGGAGCTCCCCAAGGTGAAGAAATCGGCCTGATAAACCCTCGTTCCAGGAGTTCCTGTAACTGGGTGGACAGCTCCTGAAGTTCGGATGGAGCTAAACGGTATGGTGCTCGGGCCACAGGCGCCGCACCTGGTACAAGATCGATTGAGAACTCAACCTGTCTTGGTGGTGGTAGACCAGGTAGTTCTTCAGGAAAGACTTCTGGAAGGTCTCGAACAATTGGAACATCCTCAAGTCGCTTCTCCTCCGACTTTTTCTCCATGATGTGCGCGAGGATTGATGGATAACCCTTTCTCAGAAATTTCCGGGTTTTAAGACAAGATATGATGTTAAGCCTCGTCCCTCCGGTCTCCCCCTGTATGACTAGGGTTCTACCGACAGTGAGAGGTATGCGAACAATTTTGTCATAGCAGATGATTTCGGCGCGATGTTTGGATAACCAGTCCATGCCTACGATGACATCGAAACTCCCTATCTCAATAGGCATAAGATCTATGGAGAAGGTTTCGTCGGCTAGATTTAAGGTGCAATTAGGTATCACACTATTGGTTTCTATCAATTTGCCATTTGCTAGCTCTACGGTGTACTTAACGTCTAAAGCAACAGGTGTAATGTCAAGTAGAGGACAAAATTCATCAGAAATAATACTCCTATCGGCACCAGTATCAAACAGTATGGAAGCAGTTAAATTGTTGAGGAGGAACATACCCGTGACCACATTCGGGTCCTGACGGGCGTCCCCTGAGTTGATCACGAAGGCGCTACTTTTGGCGTTGTTGTTGTTGCGGTGGTTGTTGTTGTTGCCCTTGTTCTTCAATTTTGGGCAAGAATCCCTAAAGTGTCCTGGGTTTCCACATTCATAACAGGACTTAGGTTGTCGGGTATTTCTGTCAGAGGGGTTGTTGTTGGATTTGGGGGCTCGGCAATCCTTAGTCAAATGCCCGCACTTCCTGCAGTTGTTGCAATGAGTACTGCACTGACCAAAGTGGTGATAGTTACACTTGGGACAATAAGGTCTGTCCCCGGTGTAGCTGCGGTTGGATTCAGAGTTGGTGTTGTAGACTTGGATGGCGTTGTTTTTCTTGTTTGAGTTGTGGTGGTATTCAGTGGATTTGCGTTTGTTGTTGTTGGAGGATGAGGTGTTGGAGGTCTCACGGCTGACAACTAGAGCCATGAGTTCGTGGGCCAATCTAATGGCACTCTCAGTAGTAGTTGGTTTGGATGAGGCGACGTTGCCCTGGATGTTCTCGGGGAGTCCACGAATGTATTTCTTAATGCCCTTACTTTCTGGTTCGACTAAACCCGGGCATAATAAAGCAAACTGCTGAAATTTAGTGGTATAATCAGCAACATCATTTCCCTGCACCTCTAGATGCCAGAATTCTTCTTCCAGCCTGTGCAATTCCTCTTCAGGACAGTATTTTTCTGTCAGTTTCTTTTTCAGTTCGGCCCAAGGAAGTCGGTTTGCAACCTCAAGGCCTACAGAGTTTGCGTGGGTTTTCCACCACGTGAGTGCACCTTCCTGAAAGGTGTAAGCAGCGAATTTGACTTTGTTGTTCTCAGTACAGTCGCAGAGACTGAAAACAGATTCCATACGCTCAATCCAATGGATCAAGCCAATGGCACCTTCCGTGCCCTTGAAGTATAGTGGTTTACAACTAAGAAAGTCCTTATAGGAGCAAGGTTTGGGTGGTGGAGTATTGGTTGCTGTGTCCTCGCTACCGGGTGGTGTTCGGGTAGCCAAGGCTTCGGTCACACTGCGGGCAATTATTCCCGCGATCTCAGCTTCGCTAAGGGTAATTTGACGACGAGGAGGCATGATGCTGAGTAAGAAAGAACAAGGAATTGAAATAAGATACTAGTCCGAGTATGATGAACTTGTGGTGTGTTTGTCATTTCGAGACAAAGCGTTAGAGAGAAAGAGGCCTATATTCATATAATATAACATAGCCTAAAGTTGTAAGGAGGTCTACTTATGTAAATATATATGTATATCACATAATAACCTATTGAGTGTCTAGCACAGACGTGTTTTGAGTCCCGTTTCTCTCGAGGTCAGAGTCAACTAATGCATTCCTATTCAACATAACTCTTTCAGATTTCACATCATCTTTCTCTAATTGTACATAGTTGATCAGGCTATGTTAAATTAAAGTCGTATGATGTAATCCCTGAACTAGTCATAACTAATAAGGAATACTGCCTAATGGTCATAGTCTAGGCCCACTAAATGCAACCTAGTTCACTATAACCTTAGGCTCTGATACCAATCTGTGACACCCCCAAATTTAATGATTTGCGGAAGCTTGATTTCGGTGTCACTAATCAATATACAAAGCACATAAGATATAATGAACGACCACTATATGCGTCGTTTTAAACTTGTATAGATAAAGTAATTGTTTACATCAAAATATTGTTACATTAGCTCGGTTCCTGAAATTGAGAGATTACATAGCATAACTACTTTTACAAAATATAATAATGCAGTCAAATCTCTAGTTGTATGTATGCTGACTCGAGCTAATAATTCCTGCTTGTGCAGCCAAACTACTGCTGGGTACCTGTGATAAATACTAAAATGGGTCAGCGAAAACGCTGGTGAGCTCACAGGTTTGTATGTCAATGTATAGTTGTCAGAACCGCAAGATTTATATTGAATTTAAAATGCAATTAAGCAAAATAAAAGTTATACTGTCCATGAGCACATAGTCTGAGCTTAACTTGATTTGTCAGGCCCAATTAAGGAAACCTAACTTGGAGTGCCTCCTACGAGTGCCTAATCAACTCTCGTCTTCCCAAATGCTAATACATCCGTTTGACCGGTTAGTGCGTGCTAACCCGGATGAGGATTGTCAATCCCATATGATATCATATACTAACATTCATGCTATAAATACTAGAGACTATGCTTATGGAGGACTTTAAATTGATTAGCTTGAAACTCATGTAGTATTTGAAGTTTGGCACTTGCGTTCTACTTGTAAAACAAAATCGAGTAGTAATATCACACCCCTAGTTGTAAAGCAGTGAAAATGGGGCTATGAAACTCACCTGAGTCTTGAAATGTTAAGCAATTAAACTTGAAGTAATTAGCAGTGTGTTGGTGTCCAAAGACTTGAAACCTGAATATCTCCACGACACTTAAATTGTTATTAATTGTATTGGTATCTCGAAAGACTACCATTGGAATTGTTGGTTTAACTTAATGTCCAAATTACCCCGATTTGGTTGATTGCATTGTTACAAGTTACTATGACTTGTTTGATTAAATTGATACAAGTTACAACGACTTGTTTGAATAAGTTGATACAAGTTACAACGACTTGTTTGATTTTGAAGTATGTTTTGAAAACGCCTACGGACCGTTGGTGATTAGTTGAAAATAAAAGTGTTATTGTTGTCGTCTTGTTTTTGAAGTGTTACACTTGAAATACATGTCCCATTATGTTCTAAAAGTCGTATTGGATAAGCATTTGAAGTTGAAAAATCTCGACACTTGGTGTAAAAATAGTTGGAAAACCTGCTGTTTTATGCGTCACTATAGGCGTCACTAAGGCAGTTCATGCGACACTAAGGAAGTGTCGTGTGGAGTGTCAGATTTGGAATGATAGCGTCACTAGTGTAGTGTCGTGTGAAGTAGTATGCGTCACTTCAGGAGTGACGGGTTCAGCATAACGGCGGCACTTATGGAGTGTCGTATAAAATGATGATCTCGGATATTTGGGCGTCACTTAAGGAGTGACGTGTGGCATAGCGGCACTAAAGAAGTGTCGGGTAAAATAATGTGGCGTCACTTGTAGAGTGACGGTTATAGATCAAAATGGAATTACGTGCGACACTTATGAAGTGTCGGTATAGAATATAGGGCGTCACTTATCTAGTGACGGTATGTTGTGTCGGGTAAAAGGATATGGCGGCACTTAACAAGTGTCGCTAGGTATATATGGGCGTCACTTCAGTAGTGACGGTCAGAGGCCAACATTTGAGCTTAGGCGACACTTAAGGAGTGTCGGTATCGAAAGTATAGCGGCACTTAAGGAGTGACGCTGGTAGTGTCGCATATCTGGGTTCGTCCATGCGACACTATCACCTGTTTGACGGATTTCGAGCCAAAAACGTGTTTTCGGGTTTCCGTTTGGTCTGATTCTTTTACCCAACCCTCATAGGGACATATTAAGCTTATCTAAACAATAATATATGAAAAGTAAGTAAAATCGAGAGATTTCGTAATTTGTCAGAAACTTACAAAGTGATGAAATGAAAATCCGGAAAGGTAGAAGTGTAGATCGTCGCGAGGTGGTCGTTTATTTCCAAAGGGGCTTGAAGATCCGAGGTCGTTTAGTATGTTTATTTTGCGATTTTCGTTGATTTTTGTTTTGTGGTTTGTTTGAGAGAAAATAAGAGAGGAGAGAGAGATAGAAAATGAAAAATGAAAGAAAAGTGAAAAAGGGAGGTGATTAAGGTGGAATCCCCACCTTTTTCAGTCTCCGCGAAGTGCCCCGTGTGGTGTCCGTTTACTCCGTCGTTTAAACGTTAAATATTTATTTTCTATGTTTTAATATACGTTTTAAAATACGAATAATTACTCAGTATTTTTGTTAAAGCATTTGACTAAACATTTAATAATTACGTTATAAATGGTGATTTGTCTTATTTTGTTTGCGCAATTACATTTTATTCGCGTTTATATTAAATATGTGATAAACTTGGATACTAAATATTATTGACATAATATTTTTAAGTACAATAACGTTATAAAAATCCTTGTATTACTTAAATCAATTTTTCACCAACGTCCGTATTTATTGTATCGAAATTCATTCGATTTGAAACTCGTACGATTTAAACAAATCGCATAATTGTAGATATATATTCAACAATATATATAATAATTGATACATTAATTAGCCTAACACAGAACTAATTACATATATTAAACTTGATTAGGCACTAAATTATAGTCCTAAATTGACGGTTGTCACAAAAAGGAATTAAAGACATGATGAACAAAACGATCAGATACGAATTCAACGGAAAAAGGGAGAATAAAAATTGTTACCTGCAAATCGGTGGCGGTTAGCGGCAGAGAGAAGATGAATAAAGGGATTCAAGCATCAAAATGGATATAAACCCTTAGGCGCGGTAACCGATACACTTACCTAACACACTTTGAGCAGTTATCTTGGGAAGTTACAACGTTCAAGGATCCTTATAAACGTTATAACTTCGGGGGCAATTGTTGTGGGTAGATTTTTATCTAACTTTGCAAGATCCTTACCGGCTTCATAATACTATTACTCAGGTATGGAAGTTGTTTACATTTATTATTCGTATCAAAGGATATTGATTGTAACATCCTCTCTTCTGGTCCGGTAATTTCTAATTTTAAATTGATGTATTTAATTATATTAGAAATTATTTGATAATATCTGTTTAATTGAGAAACTTATTTAAATAAGCCTCAGGACTTATTGTGTTTAGTAAATTGTTGATTGTTGTAATTTACTATAGTTGACAGTGCAATAAAATAAGTTTCTCGCAAATGGTTTTTAGGTTCCAAGCAATAGATTGAAATGGGACTAGTTTTAAGTGGATGCGGGTCGGTGTTAAAAAGTTGACCGACTTAAATATTTCCTTTTTAGGAAAGTTTCTATCACTTTTCACTTTTAGAAACAAAAACCCTAAAACCTCTAAACCCTTAAAACCCTTGCAAACAAAGATTGAAACCAAGTGATCATTGAGCTGTGATTGTGAGTCCTGAGTTTGTAACATCATCATCATCACTAGTAAGCTTTGATTTTGAGTTCTTGATCTTGTTTTAATTCATGATTATGATCAAGTATAATCCATAGATGAATTGATGTTAAGTAAGAGTGTTAGACATGTTATGGTATGCTTAAATGATGATATATGACATGAAACATGCTGCTGGAAATGAGTTTGTGATTGATTGTTTGTGATTTGAGTTTTGCTGAAATCTGCCATGGCTGGTCTGGGCTGCCCTGTTCGTCGGTTGAAGCCGGCGGCTTCTATCCCCAAACCGGCGGCTTCGTTGGGTGAATATGGAAACCGGCGGGTGAAATACCCAAGCCGGCGGCTTGAAAGCCATATCCGGCGGGGCTGAATGCTCACCCGGTGGCTGCTGGAGGCTTCAATACTTGATTTACTTCTGTTACCACCCAATTTAATTCACCCGGTGGCTGGAGACTATGAGCCGGCGGGTTGTAGGTGGAAGCCGGCGGCTTCCCTAGTGAAGCCGGCGGCTTGGGGTGATGTTCCAGCAATATTTTGTTTTAAGCTTTCCATATACATTTTGATGATTAGTATAAGCAGTAAATGGTTGATTAAACTCATGTATTAGTTCTAACTTGTAAATTGAAATGTGATTTACACTTATGACATGATAATACATGATGATTGTTATATTGTGAATATTATTACATAACTAGGATTTGGAATCTATAATGTTGATTTTGTTAAGTTCCAAATGTATGAGCTGATGCAAGTTATGTATATATGATCTTGATATCTGACTTTTATCTGATTGTTAATTCTCAGATAAGCAAAGAGCTCAGCAAGATAAGACAGCTGAGTAAGTGAAACGAGATAATCAGGTGAGTGGATTTGAAACTCACAGTTTGATTTGGTTGTGTCAGTTTGATTTCAATCAGTAATTATAGGATTACTATTGATAGACTGTGAACCTGAAATGATATGCCATTTGATTGGTTGTTTGATGAACATTGAATTGAAATTTAAATCAGAGGTCAACTAGATTGTTGGTTGGACTTGGTTGCTAATGTTGGTCGACACAGGGTTGTGTACATGTGTTGATAGAGATTAGCATTGAGTTAGCGGTTACTCGCTGTTTTGGCCAACAGTTGGGTTTAAGTGTTCTGATGAGGCCACCCGGAACAGGGTCTCTAGGAGCCACCGTTCCTCTTGACGATATTTGTTGCATTATTGATTGTGAACAGATTGCTAGCTAAATTGAATTGTAATTGATAATTCATTCACTTAGCTTCGTGCTAATCCCTCAATTTACTTCCTGCAGGTGATGTATTATATGTGGGTAGTCAGGAAGGATGTTTTGTGCTGGGAATGTTTGAAACTTGCAACTCTGATCCAGTTTGTAATAAATAATGTTTTGTAGCATATAATGCCCCGGGTTGTGAACATGTTAACTATGTTTGTTTAGTTGTTAAACATATTGTATAAAGGTTTGCGAAAATTTCTAGCAGATTTCTAATAGAATATGTATTTCAAATAGTCGCTTCCGCCAATCTTAATATTATATTGTAATATTAAATGAGGGGCGTTATATTGATGATTTATAAGTCTGCATTCAGGATCACGGATATAACGGAGGATCCTGGGAGTATCTTTGTTATTTGTCTTGCAGGATCCTATTCAGGATATATTTATCTAACACAATTATGCAGGATTCTGGACCAGGAAGATATTTAAGGATCCTATGGTCAATCTCGGAGTACACATAGCTCAGGATCCTAGACTTTTCTTAGTTGAGGATCATGAACTATATAACACGTTTATTTTTCTTGAGTATTGACCAGGTCTTAGAAGAAACGCGTTATTGAGATATGCTCCGGATTATCTGAAAAGGATCTGATACAATTCCATGAAGACGAAGTCTTATGCAAGTGTGGAATAGAGTCAAAAGAGACGTTGGGAGTCTTCATCCTTCCTCGGAGGATCCCTGATTTCTCGGAATTATTGTTATACACTCTTAGTATTTAAATGGGGCTTGGGTGATCGATTAGGTTAACGTTTTATCACTACACACACCTGCAAATCACATAAACACTCTGCTATTTCTTTATTTTACGATCATTTCATCAACACTTAGCTAAAATCACACACAAATTCACTTAGCCGATCATCCTTGTGCTCTTACTTTGTAATTCATTACTTTTATTTTAATAAGATTTACAAAGGCAATGATCGTTTGATCCTTCCCGAGGTTTTGTGCCGGCGATCAACCTTGATCAAGGGCTTTCCTCGTATATCATCGTGTCATTTTTATTTACTTACAGTTCATATCGTGTCAATTGCACTTATTTCATATTTTCATTGTTTAACTTGCATATTACTGATTTTTTCATTGTCAAAATAATATTATCCTTAGTTTGTTCTTGAGCTTTGACATTAAAACGATTGCTCGACAAGGATCCACAGATTAAATCAATCTTTTTAACGCAAAATATTGACTTACTAATAGAGATAATTGTGTAAAAGCGTAATTATCTTGATAGTAATTTTACACCTGACCTCACAAACTAATTTTTGATCACTAAATTGCTTTAGTATTTTTTGACCAAAACAATAAGCATTCATTTTTAATGCTTCACTTTCATTTCGGAGTGTGCGCCGATGCATGTGTCTTTGAATTAGAACTTGCTCCTGTAATGCGTTTCGAGACCATATCAATGAGTACTGTACGCGGTATAGGTGCAATTAGAGGATCTTGACTTTTTTTAGGATTAACCCCTTCTTTCATATCTTTTCAAGCCGACCCTTCCAACTTTATTTCTAAGATTGTTGATGATCCGATTAGAAAACCCTTTGCGCCTTACCCTATTTCATTTCTAAAACCTCAAAACCCGAAAACTTCCCCACACACAAACACTTTCCCACAAACACCATTCCAACTCGTGAACTTCATAGGTTATAAGTAAAGGATTGCTTAAGATATCTTTCTATTGGTGTCTCATCTTCGAACATCTCTCCGTACCTTTCAAGAGCTTAAAGAAAAGAAAAAAAAAGGAGAAATGGTACAAAAGCGAAGTTAGTACCCATCACGAAGATACCTTCCGCAAATGACAGTATGAAAAATTGGTACTTGTCAAAAAAAGAGAAGTCAAAGATGTCTCACTACATGAAGGATCTCTAAGGTCATAAAAAGAAGAAAAAGAAAAATAAAAGAAAAGAAAAAGCAAACCTTAGAGAACTCCTAGAAGACCTCAAATAAGAAGACTATTCTCCAAAGAAGAAAAATCTGTCAGATCTCAAAAGAAACATCATATTCAGCAGAGATTATTCCTCTAGGAGATGAGTCTACTCTAGTAGTTATCTTAAGTGAAACTTTCTTTGATCCTTGAAATTCCGAGTCTGAAGTTCCAAACCCTCAAACCATTAACCAACATATCACTGTCCATACACACCTTACCCTCATTCACACAACCCGATCAAAATGCCTTGGGATAATTAGCACCATTCTCAAAGGAGTGGTGGAGATTCGATTCTCGACCAAGCTTATAACGATAAGTGCATGACTGGTAATGAGCGATTTCGTTTCTATTAGATTATAGGTAACCCGATACACCTTGAGTGAATTGAGTGACCCACTTGTGAGAATCGCCCACTCATGTACATCTACGTTTCGAGAGTTGCAAAGTATGCCAAAAAGGGTTTATCAGTTTTATGTTTAAGTATAGTTAATTTTTGTTGATGCTTACTTTCTGAAAATATTTATCTAATTTGAAGAAAGTGACTTTCTGCAGGAGATACTCTAAGCATCCAAAACATTTTATTCAAAAATTATTTTTCAAAATGAGGTTTGCTTGAGGACAATCAAAAGCTTAAGTGTGGGATATTTGATGTGTAGCAAAAAGTCACGTTTTTACATACATTATTTATCCCATATTTAGCTCTTTTCTAACAAATACATCCTAAAATCATCATTATTAACCAACTTTTGTTAGAAAGGTATAAATCTGCCGGTCTTTCGAAAATCATACAAAAAGGTCAGAAAACTAACCGAAATAGGCACCGAATTGAGCAACACTTCAAATCTACTATAAGCTCCATACCAAGACCTCATTCTTATCTTATTTTGTGTCTATGGAGATTACGAGAGCGTGGATATATAGAAAGCTCAATTTGGATCAAGGACGAGAAAGTTACAAGCCGAACAATGCTTACGAACACCACAAAACGTATTCCGGACATGACTGGGCTCCCCAGATCTACTTTCTACAAAATTGGTATCATTAGAATCTCAACAGAATTACGAAAGCGTGGGCGCAAGAATCAAGTCAAACGGATGTGAAACGAAGAAGTTACGACCCTCCGAAACAACGTGAAAAGCCGAAAACATCACACAGCCTACCACACGGCCGTGTGTTTATGGAGTGAGGACGTGTACGGACCTCTAGAGGCTGTGTACGGATTTCTAGAGGCTGGGTACGGCTTTGGCAAGGCCGTGTACGGCCATGTGCTTCTTTGGGTGCTCCAGTGTGCTTTTGTGGCTTATATATTGTGCTTTGGAGCTTGTACGGATGATCACATGCCTTGCCTAAAAATAGAGGGCCTCATAACCTCATTTGACACACACCTACACCTCAATTTCACCTCTCTTCTCTCTCTCTAGAAATCTCTCTCTCTAGGTTTTCTTTAGTTTCTCTCTCTAGGTTTTCTCTCTAGTCTCTCTCTCTCTAGTTACTTGCTAGGGTTTTAAACCCTTGAACTAGTGAGAAGATTAGTGGAGGAATTCTTCTCTTTTCTTCTAGATTAGTAATGTAATATAATTAGTAGAGGCTAGCGGTTGTAATGCTTGGATATTATTCGAAGAAATACAAGCTTTTATTCTGCTCGCAATACGTATCGGTATTATCTATCCTTTCTATTATTAATTTGTCATAATGTTCTTGTTTGATGTTTGTGATTTATTAATTTTAGAAATGTTTATTGGTATGCTTTGTGAGTAGTTTCTTGTATGTTTGCCATGATTTAGATAGTTAGGAATGATGTTACATTAATTCTCTATCTATATAAGTGGGAGTTGTTATATTTTGTTATCAGTCTAAGCTTATCCTGAATATAGACTTTATCGTTCACCCTTTCCAGTCTTTCACGTAACTATTGCCCTTAGGATAGGACTTTGCAAACCCGAATACTACGTAGATTTGTTATCTGTGTTATAGTATGAAGCTATGAGACTCCGTAAAACGGCACTGTACTTCGTATAGCGTTGGAAACACCTCGTGTGGAGTACAAATACGTGGAAGCTAAGGAAATACCGTAGGATCATTTCATCGTGAATTACCTAGAAGCCTCCCTTCTAGAACATGGTCTAGGATACATAAAGTTGTGGAAATGCTAAACCTTAAAAAAACTGTACACCGTGAGTATACTTAGAATTATACAAGCTGTGGAAATACTTAATGCATTGTACACCGTAAGTATACCTAGGGATGAACGTCTGATTGTAAAGGAGGGTCTAATTCATGACGGAAGTACTTGAGCTTACAATGTTTGAATAAGGAATTCTGAAAAGAAAGCAAACACTCGACAGTAGTCTAAGATGCTTAAACCGCTTAATTCCACTTAACCGACAGTTTAGAATAACAAAGTAAACAACCAGCACACAATTAGGTAGTAACATTTAGACATAGGTGTTAAGAACGGTCAGAGTATCCTTAATGGCAGTTTGTTACCTCATGCATGCACCCCGGAGTTAACTCTAGAGACTCACTGTTCCGTAACTGGGCAGTTGAGCAAGGGTCACTGTTCCATCACAAGGGCAGTGTTGGGGGGTTAAGCAACCTAATCTGATCAGAATCACAATAGCCTAGGTACTCAGTGACATACTAATTAAAAACCGGAACTAAATAAGTAGGGTCCTAGTGTTTACACCTAAGTTTATTTGTCTGTTAGCTGAATGTGTCCCCAATAATCATCATTCCAACAATACACTATCCTAAATCATGGTGAAACACGTCTTTGTTATCCTTAAGTGTTATATATCTGCTAGCCTCCCTTTACTTTTATGCTTTTATAGTTTTGGTAGTAAAAATAAATAAAAACCCAAAAACAATTACCTTTTAATCTTTCAAAACCCTAGCTTAATTACTAAGTTATTAGAACTAGCTCTGTTTCAATTCTACCGTCGTGAAAAACGACCCTGGATCATCCTTACCGCATACTCATACCAGGTATTCATACCCAGTATTAGTACATGTTCGGGCTAAGTCCTCTGAGACGTTTCCTCCTATTTCTGTAAATCTTTATACCAAGAATAGATGTTGCATCTCCCAAATCTTTCATAGCGAAATATTTTCTCAACCAATCCTTTACACCTTGTAATGTTGGAATTACATTTCCTATGAGTATTATATCATTCACATATAATACCAGGAAGAACTACAACACTGCCACTGACTTTGACACATATACAGGACTCATCTTTGCTTCTAGAAAATCCAAACTGTTTGACTTTCTCATTGAAGCAGAGATTCCAACTACGAGAAGCCTATTTAAGTACATAAATGGGATTACGAAGCATGCACACTCTATTAGGATACTTTTCACTTTCAAAACCTCTTGGTTGTGCCATAAACACATCCTCTTTGAGTTTCTGTTAAGGAAAGGGTTTTGACATCTATCTACCAAATTTCATAATCACGAAATGCAGCTTTCGTAAGCATTATCTTAATTGACTTTATCTTAGCTACTGGTGAGAAGGTTTCCTCATAATCAATCCTATGGGTTTGAGTATAGCCCTTCGTTACCAACCTAGCTTTATAAGTATGTACTTTACCATCCATGTCTGTCTTCCTTTTGAAGATCCACTTACTACCTACCGTCTTAAGGCCAGGTGTAGTGTCAACCAAATTCCAAACTTGGTTGTCATACATAGATTGATTCTTGCTTTTCATAGCTTCCTTCCACTTAGCAGCCTTAGGGTCTGCCATCGCTTTCTTGTAGTTAGCAGGTTCATCTAATTTACTTAATGTACTATCACTAATCTTTTCTTCTTCATCTATATGGAAACCATAATAAAACTAAGAAGGATTGCTAACTCTACAACTGCGAGCGGGTAAGGATATGTCATCAAGTTCAACAGGTGTCACCAATTCTTGTTGAGTGTCAGTGTTTACTATAGGTTTCTTCATCCGTAGATCCTTAAATTTCTTCAAGATCAATCGTACTCCCTCTATCCTCTTTAGATATCATTTCTCTCTCAAGGAACACTCCTCTTTGAGCTACAAATACCACATTATCCTTGGGTCTGTAAAACAAATATCTAAACGACTCCTGTGGATAACCGATGAAAAAACACTTTTCAGATCTGGCTTCTAGTTTGTGCTAAGTTTCTCATATAACGATAACTTCACAACCCCAGATCTAGATGTGCCCAAGAGAAGAACTTTTTCTCTTCCGCATCTCATAAGGTGTCTTTGAGACCTTCTTGGTGAATACTAGATTTAAGATATGTGCGACTGTCTCTAATGAATAACCCCATAAGATTATTGGGAGTGTTGCCCGACTCATCATAGATCGAATCATGTCTAACAAGGTTCTATTTCTCCTCTCAGCAACTCCATAAAGCTGTGGTGTTCTAGGAGGAGTCAACTGTGAAACAATTCCACAGTCTCTAAGATGATCAAGAAACTTGATACCAAGGTATTCTCCTCCCCTATCGGATCGGAGTACCTTTATCTTTCTGCCCATTTGGTTCTCTACTTCGTTCTGATATCTTTTGAAAATTTCAAAAAAATATATGATTTATGTTTAATCAGATAAACATATCAAATCTACTGAAGACATCAGTAAATGTAACGTAGTAGCGATTTTCATCTTTTGTGGTGCATTGGAATGGTCCACATACATCTGTGTATACCTAATCCAACAATCCTTCACTTCTTTCACACAATCCAGTGAATGTTGATTTAATCATCTTGCCCAATAAGCAAGATTCGCATACATCATCCGATTTGTGGTCGAATGATTCCAACACTCCATCCTTTTGGAGTTAGGCAATGCATTTCTTGTTTACGTGCCTAAGACGAGAATGCCACAATTTGAATTTATCAAGCTCATTAGACGAACCAACATTTAAAGTCACATTGCTATCACATTCAACATTTTCATATATGCCTTTGCAAGGAGAAGCTAAAAAAACATTTAAACAAACCAAAATATCTCCATTTTCATTATCAAATGAAAATTGATAACCATCCTTAAACAAAGCATGAAATGAAACTATGTTTCTTGTCATTTCTGATGAATAATAGCAATTATTTAAATCTATCCTAACTCTAGACTTCAGGATGAGCTCAAACTTTCACGGGAATTATTCTTATGTTCCCCATGACCAAGTTGAGTTTTCCATGCTTTAAACTTCTAAATTCCTTTAGGCTTTGCAATACAGTACAAATGCGATTACCACACCCTGTATTCAAGACCCATGAAATAGAAGTCGTAGTATTGCCGAGTTCGATCATTTATATGCCTGAATCCTTTTCGACCTTACTGTCTTTAAGGTCCTTCGGATATTTTGGGCAGCAACGCTTCTAGTGCCCCTCTGTGTTGCAGTAAAACCCACTGATTCCTTTGGATCATTTGAAGGTGCAATTTCAGATTCAATCTTTCTCTTAGCCCTACGATTGAACTTTCCATTTGTAGCTTTTCCAGATCTTTCCTTTTCTTTGCATTATGACCCATTGACGACACAGGAGCTACTGAGCTAAAGGGCACATCAATCTTCTTGATCCCTTGCTCAATAATTTTGGAGTTTGATATCGCTCATTTTGGCTATATAAATCTGTCGCGATATCACTGTTTTGCGTATGTATTTTAGTGGATTTCGAGAACTTTCGATACTTATTTTGTTTGGAAATCCATTTCAGGTGAAAAGCTGGTAACGCATGCGATTTGGTGTGGAATTGGTGATGTTTGGAACAAAAAGTGGCTGGACTGGATTTGGGCATTAGCCGATCGGCTAACCACACAAAGCCGATCGGTTTAGAGACAAGCAGATCTGCTTTGTTTAGAAGATCGGCTTTTACAGTTCATTTCCGCTGCAGAACTTCACCTCGTTTGGAGCTTGGCCTGTTGTACTTGAGAAGCCGATCGGCTAGCCATTAAAAGCCGTTCGGCTATGACTGTAAAGCCGATCGGCTATTCCTAACCAGCCGATCGGCTATGTGTGGATCTGGGCGAAGGGTATGGTGGTTGATGAGCTGTCCGTTTCTGATTGGTTGGCATTTAATGCCAACCGTTTTTCCATCCGTTTTTCAAACAATAAAATAAAAAAAATAAAAAAAAAGATGGAATTAGGGGTGTTTGGTCGGCAGAGCTTATATTCATCCATCATCTTCATCACAAAACATCATCCTCATTTTACTTCTCACTTCCATCTCCCTTCCTCATTAACTACACACATTTACTCCATTTTCACCAAACCAAAATCACCAATTTACTTCACATTTTCGCAAGGATTTGGCTAGGAATTTGTGAGGGAAACATCGAGCAAACATCATTTGGAACAATTGTGTAACAAATTTGGTATAATTTCGATTTAATCTAATTTCAAGTTATTTTATGGATTTGTTTAGTGTTTATGATTTTTGCTTGATGATTGTGATTATGTGTGGCTAGTTACCATTGTGTTTGCTTGGATGAAATAACTAGATGATTAGGGGTGTATATTTTGGATGTTAATTTATGCTTGAGTTTGTGAATCATCCATGGATTTGTATGTATTTAGTTAGTTGTTGTTATGAACTTTCGGCATTTTAGCTAAACGATTATTGCGAATGTTCTTTGTTTAGTAAAAATACTTATATAAGTTATTTGTCATTTGTGGATCAAAGCATTTGATGATTGTAACAACACTAGTTAAATATGTACAAGTTAACGATTATAGCGAATGTTTGTCGTGTGGATGATTTGCAAACTCACAAAATTAAATTTATGTTTAATCGGAGAACCTTATGTGATTGAGCTTTATCTTAAGAATTTAACCATTTGGTGATTTACTAATTGATATAGCGAACGTTTTCAACCTAGTAAATTGCTATTAAATGTTTGTCTATGAATGATTGATCAAAATTGCGAATGTAATTTTGGAATGTGTCAAATGGTTTAGCTAAGTTGTGTAAGTTTGTAACTATGGCGAACATCTGTTACTTGATTAAATCATAGGTTTGTTAACTGAAATTGAACTTTAGGACTCAGAGAACTTTGAGCTTAGGTTTGATGAATGTTACCATTTAGCATATGTGTTAACCGGTTATAATTCTACACCCCGAATTCACTAGTGAAATAGTCCAAGCAAGCATTGTTTTTAATATTTGAAAGTTCCAAATCAATCACTTTGACTCTTAAGAGTCCACCTGCCTAGATTAATCAAAGATTGTAGTTTTAAGCATCGTGACAATTCGGTCACACAAACCAACCACATTTTATTTTCTCTTTTTAAATTGCTCACACTTCTATTGATCATCCAATCTAGTTCCCTGTGTTCGAACCCGAACTTACCCAACTATACTACTATACGACAGGGTCCACTGCCCGGTTGTGTATTGGTCTAGCGAGGTTCTTTTTGGTTTACTAAACAACGATAAATTTTAAGACTAGATTTAACACATCAAGTTTTTGGCGCCGCTGCCGGGGAATCTTGATTTGTGAAATTGATTTAAGTGTGATTAATTGATCCTTTCTAGAATTTATTCTTGGAAAGTTACCTTTGTTTGTATTGCGCCGGTGCGTTTATGGTTTTATCGTTTGTGTACTTTCAGGTGTAAATTTGGTAGTGGATGAACACAAGGAGCTCCGGTAAAGAGCTTCTAAGTCCTTTGTCCAATCCGGAGAAGACCAAAAAGAGTAAACGAAGGAGGAAACCAAAGCAAAGATCATCGGAATCATCTAGTAGTCAAACGGATACCGATACATCTTCGGGGAACACCATCGAGGTGGAAGAGACTTTTGTGGAGGAAATTCCATCAACCGAAGAAGATCTTTCAACACCTTCCGAAGGTGAAGAAGAGATGGCGGATGAGGATGCTACTCCTATGTTCTCACGGACGAGAACCGTGGCACCGACACCCGAGGCGGCCATACGGGTTCAAGATATTGAAAATAATAATTTCTCTTTGAAGGGGCATCATATGCAACTCATTAGAGATAAACAATTCGATGGAAGGGTGCGGGTTGATCCACACCAACACATTGCTAGCTTTCTTGAAATCGGGAGCTATTTCAAGTATGGGGCGAATATGGATGAGGTGATTCGCCTACGGACATTTCCTATGTCACTTTGTGGTGAGGCAAAGATTTGGTATCAAGAATTGGAACCAAACACTATCACTACTTGGGATGAGATGAGGGAAGCATTCGTTAGACGATTTTATCCTCCGGCTTTGGCCGAAAGACTTTTGAATGAGATTAGAGCTTTCAAACAACAAGAAGGTGAAACTTTGGTAGAGGCATGGTGTCGGATGAAAGAAATGTTGAGGAATTGCCATGGTCACGATTTGAAGAAGAGAGAAATCATTGGGTTATTCTACAATGGTCTTAACTTGGATTCGGCAAGTATTCTTGATGCCTCGGGAGGAGGTCAATTCCTCTACAAGACACCGAATGAAGCATGGAAGCTTCTTGAAGACAAGGTTATCCAAAGCTTAAATTGGACTAAGGATAAAGGAGGGAAACCGGTTAAGAAGCATGTTGCATTCGCCGAGGGTACTAGTAGTGGAAGTGGAGGCTCCAATGACTCGGCCATGATGAAAGAAATCAAGGCTTTATCTTCTAAGTTTGATGCACAATTCAAGGCTATCAAAGGTGAAATCAAAGAGCTTAGAGATGGATGCGGTAATTGTGGCGGAAATCATGCCACGGCTAATTGTGCACAAGACGACTTGCCAATGGTAGGAGGTGAGGAAGGTGTTAACTTTCTTCAACAAGGTAATTATCAAAGCGGAAACTACCAACGAGGGGGTTATCAAAACCGAAATTCGGGAGGTTACCAAGGCGGAGGCTATAACCAAAACCAAAACCAAAACCAAATCCGATTTTCTAGACCTAACCAACCTTACAATCAAAACTCCAACCAATCTCAAAACCAATCATACAATCAAAACCAATCCCAAAACCAACCTTACAACCAAAATCGACACCAAAGCCCATCTAGAGAACAACAACCACCACCGGTTCAAAAACAAGAACCAACATTGACTCCAATGGAACAAATGATGAAGGAGTTTATGTCAAAGCAAGAAACCACCACCGAAAGGATAAAAACTCAAATGACAAATATTCGGTTGAGCATGGAACAAGGGCAAAAGAATCAACAAGCTTCAATTCAAGATTTGGAGCGGAAAATGGAGAGGTTGTCCGAGGGGCAGAGTAGTAGGCCAACCGGTGGCTTACCGAGTAATACACAACAAAACCCAAGACCACAACCTTCACCCTCTAGCGGTTCCAAACCTTACCAACCACCACCCGCGAGAAATGAGCATGTGAATGCTATAACCACAAGAAGCGGAAAGGAGCTTCCACCACCTCAAACCAAGGACAAAAATGTTTCTAACTCTTTTGTGCAGGAAATGGAGGAGGAAGACAATGAAGAGAATGTTGATGCTCCTACACCAATGGTCACACCGGTGTCACCTACTCCGGTTGTGAAAGCTTACAAGCCGAAGATTCCTTATCCTCAAAGGATAAGGAAAGAAAAGATTGCGGCTCAATATGGGAAATTTGTGGACATGATCAAGGGCATTCGAATCAATGTGCCTTTGGTTGATGTATTAGCCGGGATGCCGAATTATGCCAAATTCATTAAGGATTTGGTGAGCAACAAAGAGAAATTGTCGGAGGCTTCGGCAATGTTTTTGAATGAGGAATGCTCGGCACTTGTCCAAAACCAAATTCCACCCAAGCTTGGAGATCCCGGGAGTTTCATCATTTCTTGTACATTGGGTAAAATCATCACTTGTGATGCACTTGAGGACCTAGGTGCTAGTATAAACTTAATGCCATATTCACTTTATGCTAAATTGGCCCTAGGATCCCTAACCCCCACTCGCATGAGCATCCGTCTTGCCGATAGATCTTTCCAATATCCCATTGGGATTGCGGAAAACATGCTAATAGAAGTAGGGCAATTTACCTTTCCGGTTGACTTTGTTATCCTCGAAATGGAGGAGGATAGTAAAGTGCCCTTGATTTTAGGACGACCCTTCCTACATACCGCGGATGCCATAATTGGGGTTAAAGATAAGAAATTGACCTTGGGGGTGGGTGATGAAAGGATTGCGTTCACGGTCGATAAGGCCATGAAGCATCCTTATTCTAATGATGATTCGTGTTTTAGAATTGATGTGATAGATGATGCGGTGGAGGAAGAATTGGAAGGTTTGCTTGGATTGGAATCGGAGCTTGTTGACTTGCTAGAGTCAAATGTTGAAGGAATGACCGAGGAGGAGTTGGTCATGAGCATGGAAGAAACAAATGACGAAGAAGGGCTCGAATGTGAGGATGCTTTTGAGGAGCTCACAAAGGATGACAATATGAGAATCAAAACGTCATTGGAGGATCCACCACATGATTTGGAGTTGAAAGAACTTCCAAGTCATTTGGAGTATGCTTATCTCCATGAGGAAAATCTCCTACCCGTAATCATTTCTTCGTCCCTTGTGAATGATGAAAAACTTAAATTGTTGAATGTACTTAAGGCTCACAAAAGAGCTTTCGCTTGGCGGACATCCGACATACCGGGAATAAGCCCATCCTTTTGTAAACACAAAATTAATTTTGTTGATGATTTTAAACCCGTTGTTCAAAGACAACGGAGGCTTAATCCCAATATGGTGGATGTGGTCAAGAAAGAAGTAATTAAGCTTCTTGATGCAGGTATTATTTACCCCATTGCGGATAGTTCTTGGGTGACCCCGGTACATTGTGTACCAAAGAAAGGGGGGATGACCGTAGTTGCCAATGACCAAAATGAAATGATACCCACTAGGACGGTCACGGGATGGCGTGTGTGCATTGATTATAGGAAGTTGAATGACGCCACGAGAAAAGACCATTTTCCCTTACCATTCATTGACCAAATGCTTGAGAGGTTGGCGGGTAATGAATATTATTGTTTCCTTGACGGATTCTCGGGATATTTCCAAATACCCATAGATCCCGAGGATCAAGAAAAGACCACCTTCACTTGCCCATTTGGGACCTATGCCTATAGGAGAATGCCCTTTGGTCTTTGCAATGCCCCCGCCACATTCCAACGTTGTATGATCGCCATTTTTCACGATATGGTTGAAACCTCCATGGAAGTCTTCATGGATGATTTTTCGGTTTTTGGCGATTCATTCGAGTCATGTCTAAAAAACTTGGATAAAATGTTGGAGAGATGTGAGAAAGCCCACCTAGTCTTGAATTGGGAGAAATGCCATTTTATGGTGAAAGAGGGTATAGTGTTGGGTCATAAAGTGTCGGGGTTGGGTATTGAAGTTGATAGGGCAAAGATTGATATTATTGCCAAATTACCTCCACCGACCAATGTTAAGGGCATTAGAAGTTTTCTTGGTCATGCCGGTTTTTACCGTAGATTCATTAAGGATTTTTCGAAGATCACCCGTCCAATGACTAGGCTACTTGAAAAGGATGCCCCTTTTGTGTTTGATGGACCATGTTTGAGTGCATTTTCGACCCTTAAAGACCATTTGACCAAGGCACCTATCATAGTCTCACCCGATTGGTCCAAGCCCTTTGAACTCATGTGTGATGCAAGCGACTTTGCCTTAGGAGCTGTCCTAGGACAAAGGATTGATAAACATTTCAAACCTATTTACTTTGCTAGCAAAACCTTGAATGGGGCCCAACAAAACTACACTACCACCGAGAAAGAATTGCTTGCCGTCGTATATGCCTTTGACAAATTTAGGCAATATCTTGTGCTATCTAAAACCGTAGTTTTCACCGACCATTCGGCTTTAAAGTATCTTTTCAACAAACAAGATGCTAAACCCCGTCTCATCCGTTGGATTCTTCTTTTACAAGAATTCGACATTGAGATTAAGGACAAAAAGGGAGCCGAAAACCTTGCCGCCGATCACTTGTCAAGATTGGAAAATCCACATCTTGACAAGCAAGGCGATACTAATATTGATGATTCCTTTCCCGAGGAATTTCTTTTGCAGGTAGGTGATGAAAACAAGGATGAGGAAGCACCATGGTATGCCGACTTGGCAAACTATTTGGTTGGTGGAGTTTTGAGGAAGGGCATGAGTCACCAAGAGAAAAGCAAATTTTTCTCTAACTTGAAGCATTATTTCTGGGAGGAGCCTTATTTATTCCGCGTTTGTGCGGATGGCATGGTGAGGAGATGTGTTTCGGGTGGCGAAACAAGAAAGATTTTGGATGAATGTCACTATGGGCCCACCGGTGGACATTATGGCCCCTCGGTCACCGCAAAGAAGGTCTATGATGCGGGTTTTTATTGGCCGACAATCTTCAAAGAGGCTAACACTTTATGTCAAACTTGCGATGCGTGTCAAAGAACCGGAAACATCTCCAAAAGGGATGAAATGCCACAAACTAGCATCCAAGTTTGCGAAGTATTTGATATTTGGGGCATAGACTTCATGGGACCGTTCCCACCTTCGTTCAAAAATGAATACATTCTTGTGGCGGTTGATTATGTGTCCAAGTGGGCGGAAGCTAAGGCTTTACCGAAGAATGACGCTCGTGTGGTCATTGATTTCTTGAAAAGCCTATTTTGCCGATTTGGGATGCCCAAAGCATTGATTAGCGACCGGGGGACTCACTTTGCTAATGCTCAATTGGAAAAAGTTCTCAAGAAGTATGGGGTGAATCACCGGTTCTCGAATTCATACCACCCACAAACAAGTGGTCAAGTCGAGAACACTAACCGTGCATTGAAAAGAATTTTGGAGAAAACGGTGAAGGACAACCGGGCCATATGGTCCAAAAAGCTTGAAGATGCATTGTGGGCGTTTCGGACCGCCTACAAGACACCTATTGGAACGACACCGTATCGGTTACTTTATGGCAAAACTTGCCATTTACCCCTTGAAATTGAGCATAAAGCTTATTGGGCGCTAAAGAATTGCAATTTGGATTTGATTGAAGCGGGGGAAAAGAGAATGTTGCAACTTCACGAGTTGGATGAGCTTCGGTTGCAAGCTTATGAAAATTCTCGCCTCTACAAGGAACGGACAAAAGTGTTGCATGACCGGAAGTTGAAAGTGAGAAAAGAATTTAAATCCGGTGAAAAAGTGCTTTTGTTCCAATCAAGATTCAAGTTGAAAGAACCAAAGTTCAAACCAAGGTGGACCGGCCCGTACGTGGTCAAGCATCAATATCCATCCGGATATGTGGAGCTTTTTCAAAAAGATGGCGGAACCTTTATTGTGAATGGGCACCGTTTGAAATTGTACCATGAGGATGAACAAGAGAGCGAGTGGGAGGAACTCGCAACTTACCCCAAGGACAAATGAATTCGGGGTCGAGTCTAGCTTGGACTCGTTAATAAATAAAGCCCATACACGAGGAAACTCGTGTTTATATCCTTTTTGATAAACTTAGAATATTTTTGCTTGCGTTTTTGATACATTTCATGTGTTTGCTGCTGCTGAGATTGTTTGAATTGTTAAGTGTTAAGTTGTTCTGTGTTTCTGCTGTAACTGCTGTTTCTGCTGATTTTTTGCAAAGGAAAAGTCGATCGGTTTTCAGAAGCAGATCGGCTATAGTTCCAAAGCAGATCGGCTTTACATAGCTGATCGGTTTATTCTTTGAAAAATGACCACAGAACTTGAGCCTTTTCTGAAGCATTAATTTACCAAATAGAAAGCAGATCGGTTTTAAGATAGCAGTTCGGCTAATGCTTTGAAGCCGATCGGCTATCAAAAGCCGTTCGGCTTTTCTAGTTAAAAAACGTTACAGAACTCGACCCCTTTCATCTTAAGCACATTTGAACTATCTAAGCAGTTCGGCTATTGGTTTTGAGCAGATCGGCTATAATAGCCGTTCGGCTAAGGTTCATAAGCCGATCGGCTTTGGTCAAATTCTGGGCGATTTAATTAAAAAGTATAGGTTTTCTCTTTTTCACACCACACAAGCAAAACCGATCTGCTCCTTTCTTTCTCTCTCAAGTAAAAACGAAAATCACATAAACCCTCACTAAATCATCATCCAACCTTCAAATCTTTCAAGGAAATCAACCTCTAATCATGTCTAGGCAACCTAAGGTATTTCATGTCTCCATTAAATTTTCCTACTAGTGGTTTTTTGAGATGAATATCTTGAATCCGGGTTTGGGTTGATTCAAGTGTGGGGATGAATTCCTTTGTGATTTTGTTGTGTATTATGCTTGATTCATACATGTTACTCAGTTTATACCATGATCTTTTGTTTAAATTGCTCGATTTAGATGATTTACAAATTAGGGTTCATATGCTAATTTGGGGATAATCCGAATTTAGTGATTTATGCTTGATAGTTGATGCTAATTGTGGTGTAATTCGTGTTTGCAAGTATAATGTAGTTAATTGGTGGGTTGATTTCCAGTTGTGGATGATTTTGAACATTAGGGTTTATGTGGAATTTGGGGAAGAAGAAGTTGACTTTTCTGGTCAACTTTGACTTTTGTTTTGACTGACTTTTGTGTAACTTGTGATTGTAATACATGTCTAGAATCCATTTGAGTGATCCTTTTTGCTCAATTCAAGTTCATGTTTGATATTGAAGTTATGCATTTATGAGGTAGTCAATAGGTTCGGTATGTAACTTTGATTGTAAGGCTTGCTTGAGTCACATTGTATGTTATTGGCATGATTCAAGCATGGTTTAATATTAGGTTGCATGTTTATCCTATTTGAGTTCAAGTTTTGGCTTTGTGATTGATTGATAACTGTCGGTTTGTACTATGCTTGCATTTGTTGATTGTTTTGCTTTGTGAAGCGGTTATAGGAGTTTGTGCTCAGTTACTGGGGGGTGTGGTTGTGCTTGACATAAATCGCTCATTTTGTCATATTTTTGCTAACTCTAACACAATTTTGGAAATTTTGTATCTTGTTGTGTTGTGTTGTGCAGAGAGGCAGGAGTAACCAGCCTGACACTTATGAGCCTCAGTACCCTGAAAGTATTTATGAGGGTTTGATGCCTGCAGACCGCCACCCTCATTTGATTTTCGGACGACATACGTATAACTACCTGGAATACACGGAAGCCTTGTATAAAATTCATAAAAAGGAATGCGAATACCCTCGGGAAATTAACTGGAACCCGTTGGAAGTTGTCGGGGTTGCTCATGATATTCGCAAGACTTTTACTCAAACTGTGAAGTTCGATGACGAGGCTTTTGGTGTAAATGACTTAGAAAAGCTTCTTGGGATCCAAGAAAATATTTATGAAGAGTTGGTAATGGAATTTCTGGCAACTTTGGAAATGTTCCTTATCAACAATGTCAACGATAAATTCTTGAGTTTCAGACTTGGTGGGGCCCCCAGAAAATTATCCTTAAAAGAGCTTGCGGGTTGCTTGGGGATTTATACGGATGAGGAATTGTCTTCCCATTGGATTGATAGGTATATTATGACTGGGGCAAGGCTAGATGAGGGGCAGTGTAATGCTGAAGTTTGGGCAACGCTTAGTACATCACGATATCTTGGGGGGAAGAATTTTAACAAACATCTTACATCCCCCAAATATAGGGTGATACACAAAATGCTAGCAAACACACTGACTCTTAGGGGAACAAATAGGGAGAAGGTGACCTTGATCGACTTGTGGTTCTTGGATAAGTTGAAAAGTAGGGACAGGATCAATGTCCCATATGCAGTGGGCAAGTACCTTCACGCCTATGCTAGTGGGCATAAGCCCACGTCCAAACTTTGTGGTGGTCACCTAATCACCCGGATCGCCAAGGGCTTAAAGGTCAGTTTGAAGCCCCGAGGAGTTCCAGCCTATACCTTAGTGGAAAACAATACCCTTCCAATTGGGGCCGAATCCTATGCCACGGCCCACATCTTGAGAAAGAAAGGTGGAACTTATGTTGCTTATGATCCCACTCCTCAAGAGGCTGCCTCTGTGTCTCGAGCCGGGTCTCGGGGAAAAAGGCCCGTCACAATTGAGGATTCTGATGAGGAAGAAGAGGCTGAGCAAGAAGAAGAAGCTGAAGTTAATGTGCATCCGGGTCGTGGTCATTCATCTCATTCTGGAGAGCCCGCAAACTGGCAGAGTTTTATGTCCAGTTTCAACAGTATGCAACTAGAGCAGAATCGAAGATGGGGAGAACAAGAAGCTTGGCAACGGGAGAATGTGGCTTTCAGGGACGAGTCTAGGTATGAGTGGGGAGTTAATCAATACCAAAATGATTGGCTAATTCACGACCATGAGCGAATGGGCCGCCATGTGCCCGACCATGTGCCTATCCCGTATCATCTACCACCTCATTGGGGCGAGCCGGGGGGTATCCTCCCTGCTCCTATTTATGATCGGGATGCTGCTTTAGTGGAGCTCCAGCGACATCAGGAGCATATGCACACTTCTGATTATCACCAGCAGCAGCAGGATTGGGGCACTCCTTGGTCCTCAGCTCCATCCCAGCCTAACACTTGGACACCTCCTGAGCCCTCCAACTGGCAACAAGAGGCTCATCACCATTGGCTTTTTGGATCGCCATCACCGTATCAGCAGCAGTATCAGCAGGACGATCCCACCCAGGACCCACCCCATGATGGGGGTTGGTAGTTGGGCTTTATTATTATTATTTATTCTGGGATTGTAAAACTCTAAACAATTTTTTATTCTGCGTTATTTTTCTTTTTGGTTCTTTGGATGATTAGCATTCATTGTATCATTTTTATTTTTATTTTATTATCATGTGGGTTTGTGTTTGGTGTTTGTTTGTTTGTGCCCATTTGTAGCATGCGGAGCTGGAGTGTATATCTACAAGTTTATCATGTGCCGGCTCCTCCATTCTCACCTTCATGCAAAACCCCCGGGGAAGTTCTCGTTTCTTTTTACCCCCGCGCTTTTGCTTATTTATTGATTATATTTGCATTGGGGTCAATGCAAACCTTAAGTGTGGGGAGGTATTCACTTGAATCTTGTTCCTAGTATATTGTTGTTTTATAGCCACTTATTAGGTCTGTTATTGATCTTGGATTTTCCAATTGAACTTTACGAATTCTAATAACGGGTTATGGAATGGTAGTATGCTAGGGATTTGCTTGTCCTTATTAAATTAATTGCTTTGGAATGTGTTAGTTAAAATCTATTAAAAGCAATTAAATGTTTCCCTCTTGCAACATAATTTTTAGAGATGTGTCATAAAAGCAACCTAATAGGGTGAATTGCATGACTAGCACACTTGTAGCCTCCACTATGAAAATTGTGAGAAATTTGAGCCTATATGAGAAAAACACTTACCTTTAGTGTTATATTGATTGATTGCTATGAGTGTGCCGGTGATTGTAGTTTGTTCTAGAACTTGCCCTAGTGATGCATTTTGAGACCGCTGTGGGATCACAGAAATGTGATATAGGTGGGGTCAAAGACGAGAAGGTATTCTTTGGAATTTTTGATTTTATTTTGCTTTAAAACCATTTATATCCAGTTAACACAGGTCGTTAGCACTCATTTTTAGTGCTAAGAAACCCCTAGAAAACTTCCACATTCAATCCACTAAATATTAGCCTTATTTTTGTGTAGTCAATCCCCGATCCATCACTTTTCTAAAATGTTGCCTAATTGAAATTTATGATGAATTTTACCAAAATGTGACTTAAATCGTTTTGAATTGGGATTCTAGTATTAAATTCTATGATTGAGATTGGAAACAATTAAATGAATAGAAGTTAACCTTTGAGCTTAAAATTTATAGTTGGATGATTGTAGTCAAATAAATGGCCTTTGGATTCCTGAATAAGTAGTTCCCGAGGGGTGTTCTACACCTAGCCACCAAAGACCTTTATCCGGTCTAGGATGGTTGGTCCGAAAGTTCGTTACATAGGGTTCATAGAAAGTCATAGAATGCAATTATTCCAATCAAATGTGAAAAGTCAACTTGAGTTATTTGTGCGAAATTGTTAAAGTATGAGTCATAAATGAGAACAAATAATAAGTTGAATCGATTTGGCATGAGAGTCCTAAGTTTCATTACTGTCACATGTTTAAACCAATAGGTAACATTTCCGCAATTTTCATGGGTCTTGACTACCACTTTTCACCAATTATTGTGTCTATCATACCCCTAGTCCATAATTAGCCTACATTGCTACAACACATGCTAGAATACCTCCTTTGAGATCTCACTTGGTGCTCACGCCAAGTCGGTGGAGATTTGATCCTCTTGCAAGCCTATGGTAACAATGCATCACGACTTGGCTTGATTGAGTGTTAAAATTGCTTACTTCCTTACCTTGTAGTCGTATAGGTTGAGAGTGAGTGACTAAACACTTATCCTTATGTGAGGTGCTAGGTCGTGCATTCGGGCTTGACAAACCAAAACATCTCGAGTTTATGATGCCTATACATATGTTGCTAGCCTAATTGCTTTGGTGGTTAGTGTTAGTATTGTTTTGGTAAACTTGATATTCACCTATTGTTGTTGCAAGAGTGGGTCTTGAAATGGTAAAATGATGATTTGCTTGAGGACAAGCAAAGTTCAAGTGTGGGGATATTTGATATCGCTCATTTTGGCTATATAAATCTGTCGCGATATCACTGTTTTGCGTATGTATTTTAGTGGATTTCGAGAACTTTCGATACTTATTTTGTTTGGAAATCCATTTCAGGTGAAAAGCTGGTAACGCATGCTATTTGGTGTGGAATTGGTGATGTTTGGAACAAAAAGTGGCTGGACTGGATTTGGGCATTAGCCGATCGGCTAACCACACAAAGCCGATCGGTTTAGAGACAAGCAGATCTGCTTTGTTTAGAAGATCGGCTTTTACAGTTCATTTCCTCTGCAGAACTTCACCTCGTTTGGAGCTTGGCCTGTTGTACTTGAGAAGCCGATCGGCTAGCCATTAAAAGCCGTTCGGCTATGACTGTAAAGCCGATCGGCTATTTCTAACCAGCCGATCGGCTATGTGTGGATCTGGGCGAAGGGTATGGTGGTTGATGAGCTGTCCGTTTCTGATTGGTTGGCATTTAATGCCAACCGTTTTTCCATCCGTTTTTCAAACAATAAAATAAAAAAAAAAAAAAAAAAGATGGAATTAGGGGTGTTTGGTCGGCAGAGCTTATATTCATCCATCATCTTCATCACAAAACATCATCCTCATTTTACTTCTCACTTCCATCTCCCTTCCTCATTAACTACACACATTTACTCCATTTTCACCAAACCAAAATCACCAATTTACTTCACATTTTCGCAAGGATTTGGCTAGGAATTTGTGAGGGAAACATCGAGCAAACATCATTTGGAACAATTGTGTAACAAATTTGGTATAATTTCGATTTAATCTAATTTCAAGTTATTTTATGGATTTGTTTAGTGTTTATGATTTTTGCTTGATGATTGTGATTATGTGTGGCTAGTTACCATTGTGTTTGCTTGGATGAAATAACTAGATGATTAGGGGTGTATATTTTGGATGTTAATTTATGCTTGAGTTTGTGAATCATCCATGGATTTGTATGTATTTAGTTAGTTGTTGTTATGAACTTTCGGCATTTTAGCTAAACGATTATTGCGAATGTTCTTTGTTTAGTAAAAATACTTATATAAGTTATTTGTCATTTGTGGATCAAAGCATTTGATGATTGTAACAACACTAGTTAAATATGTACAAGTTAACGATTATAGCGAATGTTTGTCGTGTGGATGATTTGCAAACTCACAAAATTAAATTTATGTTTAATCGGAGAACCTTATGTGATTGAGCTTTATCTTAAGAATTTAACCATTTGGTGATTTACTAATTGATATAGCGAACGTTTTCAACCTAGTAAATTGCTATTAATTGTTTGTCTATGAATGATTGATCAAAATTGCGAATGTAATTTTGGAATGTGTCAAATGGTTTAGCTAAGTTGTGTAAGTTTGTAACTATGGCGAACGTCTGTTACTTGATTAAATCATAGGTTTGTTAACTAAAATTGAACTTTAGGACTCAGAGAACTTTGAGCTTAGGTTTGATGAATGTTACCATTTAGCATATGTGTTAACCGGTTATAATTCTACACCCCGAATTCACTAGTGAAATAGTCCAAGCAAGCATTGTTTTTAATATTTGAAAGTTCCAAATCAATCACTTTGACTCTTAAGAGTCCACCTGCCTAGATTAATCAAAGATTGTAGTTTTAAGCATCGTGACAATTCGGTCACACAAACCAACCACATTTTATTTTCTCTTTTTAAATTGCTCACACTTCTATTGATCATCCAATCTAGTTCCCTGTGTTCGAACCCGAACTTACCCAACTATACTACTATACGACAGGGTCCACTGCCCGGTTGTGTATTGGTCTAGCGAGGTTCTTTTTGGTTTACTAAACAACGATAAATTTTAAGACTAGATTTAACACATCAGAGTTCCATTATTGAGGTCTCTTTTTCATTAAAAACCATTTGATATGAGGCTACAATCTGATTGTAGACAACTGACATACCATACAGGATTATGTTGACTGAAAACTCAGTATCAACATAATGCTTCCAGTGAGTTAAAATCTCCTCTTGGGTTGAATCATCATCATTAGCGGGAATTTTCTCATCGAGAACATACTCCTTGTTCTCGTCGAGAACATACTCCTTGTTCTTGTACCTTCGAGTGAACCTACAGTTTCACATCCAGTCCATACAATTTGGACCGGTAAGCCTTTCCCTCCCAAGAACTAAGAGTAGTGAAAAGTTTGTATTATTTATAAAATTGGGAACAGGAGGATTATTACCATTTTCAGCAGACATTTTGAGATAAAAAAAAACTATTTTAGTTAGTTTGAATATTCCTTAATTTATTACCCAATTTCCAAATTAAGACTAGGATCCATATTTTAGATTCGTTTTATGAAAAGGGTTGTCGTAATCATATTGCGAATTTATTTTAGGTAGACAATGCTCTTGCCCATTTCATTCTCTATGAAATTCCTAGGTCTTTTGAGATTCATTGATTTCCACCAATGGCATGTTTATCTCGGTTATGCTTATCTACCATTCATGACTCGGATGCCAAGGATCATGAACAAGATGGTGAATTAACCATACAAACCCCGGGTGGTCCCCGGCTCGAATACGCTCGAGAATCGCGAGTCTCACATCACCGCTCACTTATATTCTCATATTAATGTGCCGGTAAACCACACACGCTCCATTAACAGTCCATACGAGAGATGTGCGATTTTCATGGGTTAACATACTATTCACATTTTCTATAGCTAAAACGGGGTTTTGTTTTAGTACTTCTAAATCTATACTTTTAATCTTGACATCATCCTATCAAAAGTCCTCGGTAGCTCCATTGAACGCACATAGAGGCGGAAAAGCAGGTCAGCGTGAAGCTTATTAAAAACCTACTTCTTTAGGGAAGCAAAGCGACCCGCCTTGAACCTCTCTCTAGTTTGTTCACTATGGGTGAGCCGATTTATCGATTGACTGACGATGTATTTAGACTTTAATGATACATATATATAAATCATATTATATTTAAGGTCTCTCTTAACATTTAAGGTCCAGGGTTCTATTTTAAACATTTTAAAATTTGAGCGTATATTTTAAACAACTAAAATATGAATTTCTAATTAGTAAATAAATTAACTGTATACATATATAAATCTATTATACATATATACCTAATTTAATTATTTGGACAAAATAAACACAATTTTATTTCCAAATACATCTTATCTATATTTTGTATTGCTAACATTATTAAGCTATGAATCTGATATCACTGATGAGTTTCTATTCCATAACTAGATCAACATACGCAGCGGAAAATAACAATTAATCTAGAGCAACTAGGAAACTAAACCCTAAAGGACCTTAACTGTCGCACCCCCAATTCGGGTTGCGGAAGCGAATCGGGTCGGGGCGCGACTAATTACATATCAAGCACAAAGGTATAATGAACGACCACTATATGTGTCGTTTTGAACTTATATTGATATAAACAAAAGTTTACATCAAAATAATGTTTACATTAGCTCAGTTTCTGAAATTGAGAGATTTACATCACATAATTACGTTATACAAAATATAATAATGCAATTAAATCTCTGATTGTATGAATGCTGACTCGAGCTAATGATTCCTGCTTGGGCTGTCCAACCTACAGCTGTGTACCTGTGATACATGCTAAAATGGGTCAGCGAAACGCTGGTGAGCTCACAGGTTTGTATGTCAACACATATTTGTATGAACCGCAAGATTTATAATTGAATTTAAAATGCAATTAAGCAAAATAAAAGTTATACAGCCATGAGCACATAGTCTGAGCTTAACTTGAGTGTCAGGTCCAATTAAGGAAACCCAACTGAGGTGCCTCCTACGAGTGCCTAATCTACACTCGTCTTCCCAAATGCTAATACGTCCGTTTGACCAGTTAGTGCGTGCTAACCCGGACGAGGATTGTCAATCCTATATGATATCATATACTAACATTCACGCTACAGATGTATTACCAGACTATGCTATGGAGGGCTTTAGTGATTAGTTGAAAACAACTCAAGAAGTATTTGATTGATTTGTACTTGCGTTCAACATGTAAATAAAACGAGCAATGTAATCACACCCCTGATTGAAAAACAATAAAATAGGGGCCATGAGACTCACCTGAGTCTTGAAGTGGTTATCTAGATAAACTGAAATTGATTAGTTGTGAATTGATGTCCGAAACTTGTAACCTGAGGGCGGTCATTACGCGCGATGGTTATTAATTGAATAGGCATCTTAAAAGACTACCTTTGTAGTTGTTCGTCCAACTATAATGTCCAAATTATCCTGATTTGGTTGATTGACTTGTGTTTTGAAAACGTGTACGGCCCGTTGTTGATTGTTTGTAGTAATCTTCAATATTATTATTTTGATTTCGAAGTGTTATACTTATAAACATTAGGTGACGGGGGTCCGGGGGCAGCGCCCCTGGTTAGCGGGGTTCCAGGGGTGGGAACCCCTGGCGGGGTCCAAGGGGCTGGCCCCTGGTTTGGTGAAAAACGCATCTGAAATTGAATTTGGGTGAAATCAAGCGATAAAATTTTAGGTCTCGGCACTTAGTATAAAAATGGTTTGACAACTTTCTGTTTTTGGCGACACTTGGCTAGTGTCGCTATAGGCGACACTAGTTAGGCGACACTAGGTGAGTGTCGCTATAGGCGGCACTTGTTAGGCGACACTTGGTTAGTGTCGCTAGATTTTTGATTTTTAATAATTTGGCGACACTTGATTAGTGTCGCTATAGGCGACACTTCTAAATTTTGGCGTCACTAAGGGAGTGTCGCTAATATAAATCTGATTAAGTAATTCAGCGACACTTAAGTAGTGTCGCTATAGGGGCGACACTTGGCATAGCGACACTTAGGTAGTGTCGCTAGCACTGTTTTTGGCACACTAGCGACACTTCCAACTGTTCGTCGGATTTTGAGCCGAAAACGTGTTTTCCGGCGACCACTTGTTCCAAATCTATAACACCCCTCATTTCAATACAGTATTTAAATGTATTTTACTTCGAAAGCGTAAGTCCAAACTACACATTACATATTATGTGAATAAAATCAATCTGTTTCAAAACAAATACAAATAAGTTTAAACCTAGCAAATTTAAACAAAACTTTTGGGTGTTATATAATACTGAAATACAACACTGATTTTCACACAAATCAGATATCAGAGTAACTGCCTTGTCAAATATTCCACCACTTCCAAGAATTTCCTGCCCAACCCAATGTGTCTCATCATTCATAACCTGCAGGAAGGACTGTGGTGGGGTTAGCATAACGCTAAGTGAGTGAACATATAACAACAATCCAACTTAGCATAACAACTCTGTTCCAGTCAAGTATCGTAAATAAACAATGTCACAGAGTATCTAGAGTCCTTGGGGAAACCTTCAGCCAAGAACATACAATTCTAATTCAATGAGATAACATCTCAATACCATAACATAAAATGAGGATCGGTGGCTCTGGAGATATCATAATACCCGGGGATTCTCCAAGAACACTTAACGTCAATCCGTATGGCCAATACAGAATAGACCGATAGTTTGGTACTAATCACATACGACCTAATTTCCTATTAACGAAAAGTACAAGGAAATTCCTGTCGTATTACAATAGTAACCAAACCAAACTATCGCGTTGACCTCAAGTCTGATGCCCGAAGGCCAAACATAGCATGTGATCACATATTCAATCAGGTCAACATATCAGACTAAACAGTCTATCAACAGTATTATTACTAACAACCATAATCATCATGGCAATTAACAACAGTAATAGTACGTTACTTGTTGTAACCAAACCTGTTACAACTAAATTACACTGAGGTTATAGATCCACTCACCAATACCTCAGCCGCAAGCTCAGAAGTCTAATATTACTGAGCCTTCTCCATATCTGAGAATACAATCAAATAAACAATGAGTTAGTAACTCATTAACAACAATAATCTCATGTTACGATAATATAACATATCACAATATTTCGTTATTTAACGTATTATATAAATACGATAATAACAATCACTAAATGACATTTATATCATAATATACTATTCATTTATACAATACACCGTAGCCACATTATAATTATAAATCGAATAGCAATTAACACTTATGTCATTTCATTTATAAGCATATTACTTATCTCAGAATTATAGCACAATTTCAATATCTTATATCAACTATAGCTTATAACAAGTTTATAGTTAATAAAATCAAATAAAGCTGCTGGAACCCGTTTACCCGCCGGATTCCCATAGTACCCGCCGAGTTCCAACCAAAACCCTTGAAGCCGCCGGCTAGGCTTAGAAGCCGCCGGCTTCCCCAGTTTCATGCTTACCCGCTGGGTAAGGGAGGTACCCGCCGGGTACTCCCTTCGTCCCCAGCAGACCAGCGCATGATCAAAACTCAGACCTGAGAATTTAAACAAAAAACATCACAGCTCAGTTTTAATCAATCCAATACACTAAATAGCATCAAACAACATCATCTAGCAACACATATCAACTTTTCATGCTTTAATTTCATAATCAATCACTAACCCATCAAAATCAAATTTAAATCTTCAAGAACACTTACATGTTTGTTTATGATGATGGTGATGATGATATTAAGCTCTAATCACAGTTTCAGATTCAAGCTCTACTTTTGATTTGAAGTTTTCTGTGAGTTTTAGTTTTTTTGGGATTTCAAAAGGAATGAACTTTCCTTTTTAGGAAAGCTATAAATAGGTCGGCCTCAACAAACCGCCTTCACTTATACGGGTATAATTTAATACCCCATCTCAATCTATTGTCTGGAACCCGAAAACCATTTGCGAGTCCAAACATTTTATTTTACCGACAACTTTATTAATTTACAACAGTTAATAATTTACTTGTCACATTGGAATATTTAACTCCTATTCCAATTATTTCAACTAGTTAAGACAATATTATTTCCAAATACATTAAATAATAATTTAAAATTCTAGGAAATAATATAAAACAACTAAGTCCATTTTGAGGATGTTACAAAATCTTTTACCCAACCCTTATATGGACATTTTAAGCTTATATAAACAACAAACATGTAAAAATGAGTGAAATCGGAGAGTTTTGGGTTTTTGTCGGAAACATACTCGGTGGCGAATCAAAATTCCGAAAAGATGAAGTTGTAGATCGTGATGTGGTGATTCTTTTATTCCAAACGAGTGCGGTGATACAAGGTCGTTTCGTGGTAGTAAATTGTGATTTTAGAAAATGGTGGTGGTTTGGGGTTTGAAAGAGAGAGAGAGAGATAAAGAGAAGGTGATGATGATGAAATGAGAAGAAGGTGGGGAAAAACCCCATCTTTTGGCTGATTTTCGTGGGGCCCACCCTTACGGGTGTGTCTCGAAATTTAGTCCCCCGTGTTTGCGCTCCGTGCGAGGTTCGTTTTCCCGATTGTTTAATTGTTTAATTAATTTAATACGCATTTAAATATACATTTTAAAATGTGAGTAATTATCTAATATTTTCATTGAAGTATTTAGCCAAATACTTAATATTTGAGTTATATAATATAACTTAAATTGTTTCGTTTTGTTTGTGCGTTTACATTTTATTCGCGTAAATTTTATTTGTACGATACGAAATGGATACAAAATATTATAAAAATAATATTTTGGATATAATTGTGTTATTAAATAATATTATATTATTTAATAAAATTGTTCACCAACGTCCGTATTTAATTGAACCGAATTACATTCGATTTGAATCTTGTACGATTTAAATCAAATTGCATACTTGTACATATTCAACAATATATATTCTGATACACTAATTAGCCTAACACAGAACTAATTACATGTATTAAAACTTGATTAGGCACTAATTACTAGTCCTAATTTGACGGGTGTCACATTAACTTAATAAACGAAAGCGATAAAACAAAATAAATAGATAAATGAGAAAATACTAACATTTGATAAAACCAATTTCTCACGCTCTTGCACCACCAACGGTCGATCAGGAATTACCCTGTCATTGGACCGTCCGCCAGCGGCGACACCGGTGGGTTTTAATATTTATAAATGCTGGGGCCTAAGTTTTACTAGTGCTATATGGCCTAAGGGTTGTATAGCAGCAAGTATGACCTAGGGTCGTTCTTCAAAACCAACTGTATTGTGGATCTGAGTAGTCTAGGATGTCCGTTTCTAACTAGTGAGGGAGTTTTAAAATAGTTGGGAGTGGTTTGGTTTTATTTTTATAATTAAACTAATAAGCAATAATAAAAAGCAGATAAAATAAATGGATAGCACTCAGAATAGAGGGGGTGTTTGTTGTGAGTTCGTTAGCCGAACGTTGAAATGATGTTTAGTTTAAATATGAAAACGTCTCAAAAGATTTGTATTTTATTTGTTTTAAGTATATCTGGGATAAGCACTAGTTCCCTATCGATCGATTTCTCGATCAGCATGTCACTGAGTAACTAGGCTATCGTGATTCTTATCAGAGTAGGTTGCCCAGCCCACAACTGTAACACCCCCAAATTTGATGATTTGCGGAAGCTTGATTTGGGTGTTACTAATCAATAACAAAGCACAAAGATAAATAGCAAACGACTCTATATGCGTCGTTTTAACAAAATATATTGATAACTGAAATGTTTACAACATTTAAAGCTTTACATAGCTCGAGTTAAATAAAATGAGATTTCAGTACATAAGTACTTATACAAAATATACTAATGCAAGAAAATCTCAATCGTCTGTATGCTGACTCGAGCTAAATCCTGAAGCAGAAACATCCTACTGCTGGGTACCTGCGATATATGCTAAAAGGTCAGCTATAAAGCTGGTGAGCTCACAGGTTTGAAATCAAGTAATATCGTATGAACCGCAAGATTTAAAAATGAATTGCATCCAGCAATTTAATAATGAATTGCATCCAGCAATTAAATAATGAATTGCATCCAGCAATTTAATGATAATCATCGTGTATACAGCCATGAGCACATAGTTGAGCTTAACTCGAGGGCCGGGTCCCCTATAGAGAATTCCGGGCGAGGTGCCTCCACGAATGCCTAATCAACATTCGTCTTCCCAAATATTAGTACGTCCGTTTACCCGGTTAGTGCTTGCTAACCCGAACGAGGAGGGTCAATCCTATATGGTACCATATACTAATATTCACGCTACAACGTATTAACAACTATGCTGACGGAGGACTTTAAATGATTAGTTTCGAAAAACTCATGTAGTATATGAAATGTTTGTACTTGCGTTCACATGTTAAAAGTTGAGCAATATATCACACCCCTGAGTAAAACAGTAAAAGAGGGGCTATGAGACTCACCTGAGTCTGAAAGCGTTTAAACAAACGTAAGTTGATTAGCCGAAATGAAGTCCAAAGACTTGTAACCTGAGGGTGTCCACGACACGCGATGGTTATAATCATGATTTGGGTATCTCAACAGATCACCCTTGTAGTTGTTCGTTCAACTATAATGTCCAAATCTCCACTATTTGGTTGATACGTTTAAGTGTTTGAAAAGTGTACGGCCCGTTGGTGACGGATTTGTAATAATAATCTCAATTATTACTATTTTGATTTCGTGGCGTTTTACTTGAAAAATATGTTTTGATTGTGTTTTAGAAGCCGTTACAAAATCTAAGTACGGGGGTCCGGGGGCAGCGCCCCTGGTAGCGGGGTCCAAGGGGCGGCAGCCCCTGGCGGGGTCCAAGGGGCAGAGCCCCTGGCTGGGGTCGAGCTGCCAGGTCAGCTTGGAAAATTTTTATTTCTACTATATTGCTTTGACGAAAAACGCATCTGGAACCGAATTTGGGTAAAATCGAGTGATAAATTTTTGGTCTCGACACTTAGTTAAAATTTGGGTTTTCTGGTTTGTGCGACGTTGTGTGCGACGTCGCAGGTAGGATTGCGACGTTGAGCATGACGTCGCTAAAGGCGACGTTTCGCAATTTAATGCGACGTAGGGTGCTGCGTCGCTAATGCGACGTAGGTGATTTCTGCGACGTAGGGGCTTGCGTCGCTAAGTGCGACGTGGCGAGGTATTGGCGACGTTAAGGTTGACGTCGCTATATGCGACGTCGCAATTTAATGCGACGTTGTGACTGACGTCGCAATATGCGACGTCACGAGAGGTTTTGCGACGTAGACGCTGACGTCGCATAAATTCGGGGTCAACTGCGACGTAGCGGTCTGTTGGCCGGAAAATGTGTCGAAAACGTGTTTTTCGGTTTCCGTTCGGTCCAAAACTTTTACCCAACCCATATATGGACATTATAAGTTGTTACAAACTACTAGAAAGTGAAAACACTTAAAAACGAGAGATTTTGGGATTTGTCGGAAACTTACAAGGTGTCGGATGAGAAATCCGAAAAGATAGGATGATAGATCGTGTCGCGGTGGTCGTGAATCTCTAAAAATCTTGAAGATCCGAAGTCGTTTGATATGTTTATTTTGCGTTTTTGATAGAATTTGGAGGTGGTGGTGGTTGGTGTAGTTGAAAGAAAAAGTGAAAGAGAGAGAGAGAGAATGAAGAAAGTGAGGGAAAAAGAGTGGGAAATGGGAGGTTATCCTCCCATTTTTCGCCCCGCGTTCCTGCTCCGTGCGGTGTTCGTTTGCTCCGTCGTTTATACGTTAAATAATTATTTTTCATATTAATTGGTACGTTTTAAATACAAATTTATTACGCGATGTTTTATTTAATTATTTTACAATTAAGTTTATATTTGAATTATAAGTGTAAGTTGGTTTATTCAGTTTGCGCGTTTTAACATTTTAAATTGTGAAACTTCCTGACTATACGATACGTATGAATACGAAATATTATTATAATAATATTTTTGACATAACAACGTTATTTAATAAAATTTGTCACCAACGTCCATATTAATTAGAATCGAAATACATTCGATTTAAATTGCGTACGATTTAACCAAATCGCATTTTCGTATATATTCAACAATATATATAATTCGATACATTAATTAGCCTAACTAGGAACTAATTACATGTATTAACATATGATTAGGCACTAATTACTAGTCCTAATTTGGCGGGTGTTACATTCTCCCCCTGTTAGAAGAATTTCGTCCCGAAATTTAGTTCGAGGTCGGGTTTGATGTGGAATCAGTGAAGAGTTGAGGATATTTGAGTCGCATTTGGTCTTCCCGTTCCCAGGTGAATTCCGGACCACGCCGCGAATTCCATCTGACCTTGACGATGGGAATACGACTTTGTTTCAGTTGTTTGACCTCACGGTCCATGATTTCAGCGGGTTCCTCAACGAAATGAAGTTTATCGTCAACACGAATTTCATCTAGTGGAATAATAAGTGTCTCATCAGACAGACACTTCTTCAAGTTTGAGACATGAAAAGTAGGGTGCACGCTGCTAAGTTCGGATGGCAGCTGCAATCGATAAGCTACATGACCAATCCTTTCGAGGATCTCAAAAGGCCCGATGTATCTGGGATTTAACTTCCCGCGTTTGCCAAAATGGATGACGCCTTTCCAAGGCGATACTTTTAAGAGAACTCGATCCCCAACTTGGAACTCGAGTGGTTTGCGTCTCACGTCAGCATAACTTTTCTGACGATCACGTGCGGTTTTGAGTCTGTTTTGGATTTCCACAATTTTCTCAGTGGTGGCGTGAATGAGTTCAGGACCAGTGAGTTGACTATCTCCCACTTCAGTCCAACAGATCGGTGATCGGCACTTACGACCGTACAGTGCCTCAAAGGGTGCAGCCTTAATGCTGGCGTGATAACTGTTATTGTACGAAAATTCGCACAACGGTAGATGTTTTTCCCAGTTTGTACCGAAATCAACTACGCAGGCTCGTAACATGTCTTCCAGTGTTTGAATGGTTCGTTCACTTTGGCCATCGGTTTGAGGATGATACGCGGTACTCATATCGAGACGGGTACCCAAAGCTTTTTGAAGTGATTGCCAAAAGTGAGAAGTGAAACGGGCATCCCTGTCAGAGATGATCGAGATTGGAACACCGTGATGAGAAACGATTTCCTTGATGTAGATTTGTGTAAGGCGTTCCATTTTATCGTTTTCCTTGATTGCCAGAAAATGAGCAGATTTGGTGAGACGATCGACGATCACCCAAATGGTATCGCAACCGCTCGACGACTTGGGTAGTTTGGTTATGAAATCCATGGCAATTTGTTCCCATTTCCATTCAGGGATTTCAGGTTGCTGGAGTAAACCAGGAGGTTTCTGATGTTCTGTTTTGACTTTCGAGCAAGTAAGACACTTGCTGACATAAGTGGCGATTTCGGCTTTCATGTTTGGCCACCAATAGAATTCCTTGATGCCGTGGTACATCTTATCGGATCCCGGATGGATAGAATATTTAGACTTGTGAGCCTCGTCCATCACCAAGCCTCGTAGGTTTCCGAAATTAGGCAACCAGGTTCGGTTTGAGAAATACATAATCCCGTTAGATTTTGTTTCAAATTGTTTGTCAATACCCCGTAAGGCTTCGTTTTTGATGTTTTCGGGTTTCAGGGCTTCGATCTGAGCGGTATGAATTTGAATAGTAAGATCGTTATGAATGGTCATACTGAGAGCTCGGACTCGAAGTGGTTTCGGTCGTTCCTTTCGGCTGAGGGCATCGGCTACAACATTAGCCTTCCCTGGATGGTACTTGATCTCACAATCGTAATCGGTAAGCAACTCGACCCATCGACGTTGCCTCATATTGAGATCCTTCTGATCGAAGATATGTTGGAGACTTTTATGATCGGTAAAGATAGTGCACTTAGTGCCGTAGAGGTAATGTCTCCAGATTTTGAGAGCAAAAACGACAGCTCCAAGTTCGAGATCATGAGTGGTGTAGTTCTTTTCGTGAATTTTTAGCTGTCGTGAGGCATAAGCAATGACCTTGTCTCGTTGCATCAACACGCAACCGAGCCCTTGGTGAGAAGCATCGCAGTATACCACGAAGTCATCGGTGCCTTCGGGTAGTGATAGAATTGGAGCACTGCAAAGCTTTTGTTTCAGAAGTTGGAATGCTGACTCTTGTTTCTCGGTCCAATCGAACCTTTTGTCCTTCTGTGTCAGTACCGTGAGTGGCTGAGCTATTTTAGAGAAATTTTCGATAAATCGCCGATAGTACCCAGCAAGACCCAAGAATTGTCGTACTTCAGTTGCAGAGGTGGGTGCTTGCCAGTCTTTGATAGCCTCGATTTTTGATGGGTCCACGTGAATTCCCTGACTGTCGATCACGTGACCAAGAAATTGAACGGTTTGGATCCAGAACTCACACTTAGAGAATTTAGCATAAAGCTCCTCGTGTCTAAGTAGTTCAAGGATGGTTCTGAGGTGTTGCGCATGTTCTTGCTCGTTGCGCGAGTAAATGAGTATGTCATCGATAAAGACAATGACAAACTTATCGAGGTAAGGTTTGCACACCCGGTTCATGAGGTCCATGAATACAGCCGGTGCGTTGGTTAGACCAAAGGGCATCACTTGGAATTCGTAGTGCCCGTAACGAGTTCTGAAAGCAGTTTTTGGAATATCGGTGTCGCGAACTCGTAACTGATGATAACCTGATCGCAGGTCGATTTTTGAGTAGAAACTTGAACCCTGAAGTTGGTCGAATAGATCATCAATGCGAGGAAGTGGATAACGGTTCTTGACGGTCAATTTATTCAACTCTCGATAGTCGATGCACATTCGGAACGAACCGTCCTTCTTTTTGACAAATAAGACCGGAGCTCCCCAAGGTGAAGAACTCGGTCTAATGAATCCTCGATCCAGCAGTTCCTGTAACTGAGAGGACAACTCCTGAAGTTCGGATGGGGCTAAACGGTATGGTGCGCGGGCCACCGGTGCGGCACCCGGCACGAGATCGATTGAGAACTCAACCTGTCTAGACGGAGGTAGACCAGGTAGTTCTTCCGGAAAGACTTCGGGAAAGTCTCTAACAATCGGCACATCCTCAGGTCGTTTCTCCTCCGACTTCTTCTCGGTGATGTGTGCGAGTATGGCAGGGTAACCCTTTCTCAGAAATTTTCGGGTTTTTAAGCAGGAGATTATATTGAGTCCCGTCCCACCGGTCTCCCCCTGTATGATCAAGGTTCCACCGACGGCGAGTGGGATACGGACGATCTTATCGTGGCCAAAACAGCGAGTAACCGCTAACTCAATGCTAATCTCTATCAACACATGTACACAACCCTGTGTCGACCAACATTAGCAACCAAGTCCAACCAACAATCTAGTTGACCTCTGATTTACATTTCAATTCAATGTTCATCAAACAACCAATCAAATGGCATATCATTTCAGGTTCACAGTCTATCAATAGTAATCCTATAATTACTGATTGAAATCAAACTGACACAACCAAATCAAACTGTGAGTTTCAAATCCACTCACCTGATTATCTCGTTTCACTTACTCAGCTGTCTTATCTTGCTGAGCTCTTTGCTTATCTGAGAATTAACAATCAGATAAAAGTCAGATATCAAGATCATATATACATAACTTGCATCAGCTCATACATTTGGAACTTAACAAAATCAACATTATAGATTCCAAATCCTAGTTATGTAATAATATTCACAATATAACAATCATCATGTATTATCATGTCATAAGTGTAAATCACATTTCAATTTACAAGTTAGAACTAATACATGAGTTTAATCAACCATTTACTGCTTATACTAATCATCAAAATGTATATGGAAAGCTTAAAACAAAATATTGCTGGAACATCACCCCAAGCCGCCGGCTTCACTAGGGAAGCCGCCGGCTTCCACCTACAACCCGCCGGCTCATAGTCTCCAGCCACCGGGTGAATTAAATTGGGTGGTAACAGAAGTAAATCAAGTATTGAAGCCTCCAGCAGCCACCGGGTGAGCATTCAGCCCCGCCGGATATGGCTTTCAAGCCGCCGGCTTGGGTATTTCACCCGCCGGTTTCCATATTCACCCAACGAAGCCGCCGGTTTGGGGATAGAAGCCGCCGGCTTCAACCGACGAACAGGGCAGCCCAGACCAGCCATGGCAGATTTCAGCAAAACTCAAATCACAAACAATCAATCACAAACTCATTTCCAGCAGCATGTTTCATGTCATATATCATCATTTAAGCATACCATAACATGTCTAACACTCTTACTTAACATCAATTCATCTATGGATTATACTTGATCATAATCATGAATTAAAACAAGATCAAGAACTCAAAATCAAAGCTTACTAGTGATGATGATGATGTTACAAACTCAGGACTCACAATCACAGCTCAATGATCACTTGGTTTCAATCTTTGTTTGCAAGGGTTTTAAGGGTTTAGAGGTTTTAGGGTTTTTGTTTCTAAAAGTGAAAAGTGATAGAAACTTTCCTAAAAAGGAAATATTTAAGTCGGTCAACTTTTTAACACCGACCCGCATCCACTTAAAACTAGTCCCATTTCAATCTATTGCTTGGAACCTAAAAACCATTTGCGAGAAACTTATTTTATTGCACTGTCAACTATAGTAAATTACAACAATCAACAATTTACTAAACACAATAAGTCCTGAGGCTTATTTAAATAAGTTTCTCAATTAAACAGATATTATCAAATAATTTCTAATATAATTAAATACATCAATTTAAAATTAGAAATTACCGGACCAGAAGAGAGGATGTTACAATCAATATCCTTTGATACGAATAATAAATGTAAACAACTTCCATACCTGAGTAATAGTATTATGAAGCCGGTAAGGATCTTGCAAAGTTAGATAAAAATCTACCCACAACAATTGCCCCCGAAGTTATAACGTTTATAAGGATCCTTGAACGTTGTAACTTCCCAAGATAACTGCTCAAAGTGTGTTAGGTAAGTGTATCGGTTACCGCGCCTAAGGGTTTATATCCATTTTGATGCTTGAATCCCTTTATTCATCTTCTCTCTGCCGCTAACCGCCACCGATTTGCAGGTAACAATTTTTATTCTCCCTTTTTCCGTTGAATTCGTATCTGATCGTTTTGTTCATCATGTCTTTAATTCCTTTTTGTGACAACCGTCAATTTAGGACTATAATTTAGTGCCTAATCAAGTTTAATATATGTAATTAGTTCTGTGTTAGGCTAATTAATGTATCAATTATTATATATATTGTTGAATATATATCTACAATTATGCGATTTGTTTAAATCGTACGAGTTTCAAATCGAATGAATTTCGATACAATAAATACGGACGTTGGTGAAAAATTGATTTAAGTAATACAAGGATTTTTATAACGTTATTGTACTTAAAAATATTATGTCAATAATATTTAGTATCCAAGTTTATCACATATTTAATATAAACGCGAATAAAATGTAATTGCGCAAACAAAATAAGACAAATCACCATTTATAACGTAATTATTAAATGTTTAGTCAAATGCTTTAACAAAAATACTGAGTAATTATTCGTATTTTAAAACGTATATTAAAACATAGAAAATAAATATTTAACGTTTAAACGACGGAGTAAACGGACACCACACGGGGCACTTCGCGGAGACTGAAAAAGGTGGGGATTCCACCTTAATCACCTCCCTTTTTCACTTTTCTTTCATTTTTCATTTTCTATCTCTCTCTCCTCTCTTATTTTCTCTCAAACAAACCACAAAACAAAAATCAACGAAAATCGCAAAATAAACATACTAAACGACCTCGGATCTTCAAGCCCCTTTGGAAATAAACGACCACCTCGCGACGATCTACACTTCTACCTTTCCGGATTTTCATTTCATCACTTTGTAAGTTTCTGACAAATTACGAAATCTCTCGATTTTACTTACTTTTCATATATTATTGTTTAGATAAGCTTAATATGTCCCTATGAGGGTTGGGTAAAAGAATCAGACCAAACGGAAACCCGAAAACACGTTTTTGGCTCGAAATCCGTCAAACAGGTGATAGTGTCGCATGGACGAACCCAGATATGCGACACTACCAGCGTCACTCCTTAAGTGCCGCTATACTTTCGATACCGACACTCCTTAAGTGTCGCCTAAGCTCAAATGTTGGCCTCTGACCGTCACTACTGAAGTGACGCCCATATATACCTAGCGACACTTGTTAAGTGCCGCCATATCCTTTTACCCGACACAACATACCGTCACTAGATAAGTGACGCCCTATATTCTATACCGACACTTCATAAGTGTCGCACGTAATTCCATTTTGATCTATAACCGTCACTCTACAAGTGACGCCACATTATTTTACCCGACACTTCTTTAGTGCCGCTATGCCACACGTCACTCCTTAAGTGACGCCCAAATATCCGAGATCATCATTTTATACGACACTCCATAAGTGCCGCCGTTATGCTGAACCCGTCACTCCTGAAGTGACGCATACTACTTCACACGACACTACACTAGTGACGCTATCATTCCAAATCTGACACTCCACACGACACTTCCTTAGTGTCGCATGAACTGCCTTAGTGACGCCTATAGTGACGCATAAAACAGCAGGTTTTCCAACTATTTTTACACCAAGTGTCGAGATTTTTCAACTTCAAATGCTTATCCAATACGACTTTTAGAACATAATGGGACATGTATTTTAAGTGTAACACTTCAAAAACAAGACGACAACAATAACACTTTTATTTTCAACTAATCACCAACGGTCCGTAGGCGTTTTCAAAACATACTTCAAAATCAAACAAGTCGTTGTAACTTGTATCAACTTATTCAAACAAGTCGTTGTAACTTGTATCAATTTAATCAAACAAGTCATAGTAACTTGTAACAATGCAATCAACCAAATCGGGGTAATTTGGACATTAAGTTAAACCAACAATTCCAATGGTAGTCTTTCGAGATACCAATACAATTAATAACAATTTAAGTGTCGTGGACATATTCAGGTTTCAAGTCTTTGGACACCAACACACTGCTAATTACTTCAAGTTTAATTGCTTAACATTTCAAGACTCAGGTGAGTTTCATAGCCCCATTTTCACTGCTTTACAACTAGGGGTGTGATATTACTACTCGATTTTGTTTTACAAGTAGAACGCAAGTGCCAAACTTCAAATACTACATGAGTTTCAAGCTAATCAATTTAAAGTCCTCCATAAGCATAGTCTCTAGTATTTATAGCATGAATGTTAGTATATGATATCATATGGGATTGACAATCCTCATCCGGGTTAGCACGCACTAACCGGTCAAACGGATGTATTAGCATTTGGGAAGACGAGAGTTGATTAGGCACTCGTAGGAGGCACTCCAAGTTAGGTTTCCTTAATTGGGCCTGACAAATCAAGTTAAGCTCAGACTATGTGCTCATGGACAGTATAACTTTTATTTTGCTTAATTGCATTTTAAATTCAATATAAATCTTGCGGTTCTGACAACTATACATTGACATACAAACCTGTGAGCTCACCAGCGTTTTCGCTGACCCATTTTAGTATTTATCACAGGTACCCAGCAGTAGTTTGGCTGCACAAGCAGGAATTATTAGCTCGAGTCAGCATACATACAACTAGAGATTTGACTGCATTATTATATTTTGTAAAAGTAATTATGCTATGTAATCTCTCAATTTCAGGAACCGAGCTAATGTAACAATATTTTGATGTAAACAATTACTTTATCTATACAAGTTTAAAACGACGCATATAGTGGTCGTTCATTATATCTTATGTGCTTTGTATATTGATTAGTGACACCGAAATCAAGCTTCCGCAAATCATTAAATTTGGGGGTGTCACAGATTGGTATCAGAGCCTAAGGTTATAGTGAACTAGGTTGCATTTAGTGGGCCTAGACTATGACCGTTAGGCAGTATTCCTTATTAGTTATGACTAGTTCAGGGATTACATCATACGACTTTAATTTAACATAGCCTGATCAACTATGTACAATTAGAGAAAGATGATGTGAAATCTGAAAGAGTTATGTTGAATAGGAATGCATTAGTTGACTCTGACCTCGAGAGAAACGGGACTCAAAACACGTCTGTGCTAGACACTCAATAGGTTATTATGTGATATACATATATATTTACATAAGTAGACCTCCTTACAACTTTAGGCTATGTTATATTATATGAATATAGGCCTCTTTCTCTCTAACGCTTTGTCTCGAAATGACAAACACACCACAAGTTCATCATACTCGGACTAGTATCTTATTTCAATTCCTTGTTCTTTCTTACTCAGCATCATGCCTCCTCGTCGTCAAATTACCCTTAGCGAAGCTGAGATCGCGGGAATAATTGCCCGCAGTGTGACCGAAGCCTTGGCTACCCGAACACCACCCGGTAGCGAGGACACAGCAACCAATACTCCACCACCCAAACCTTGCTCCTATAAGGACTTTCTTAGTTGTAAACCACTATACTTCAAGGGCACGGAAGGTGCCATTGGCTTGATCCATTGGATTGAGCGTATGGAATCTGTTTTCAGTCTCTGCGACTGTACTGAGAACAACAAAGTCAAATTCGCTGCTTACACCTTTCAGGAAGGTGCACTCACGTGGTGGAAAACCCACGCAAACTCTGTAGGCCTTGAGGTTGCAAACCGACTTCCTTGGGCCGAACTGAAAAAGAAACTGACAGAAAAATACTGTCCTGAAGAGGAATTGCACAGGCTGGAAGAAGAATTCTGGCATCTAGAGGTGCAGGGAAATGATGTTGCTGATTATACCACTAAATTTCAGCAGTTTGCTTTATTATGCCCGGGTTTAGTCGAACCAGAAAGTAAGGGCATTAAGAAATACATTCGTGGACTCCCCGAGAACATCCAGGGCAACGTCGCCTCATCCAAACCAACTACTACTGAGAGTGCCATTAGATTGGCCCACGAACTCATGGCTCTAGTTGTCAGCCGTGAGACCTCCAACACCTCATCCTCCAACAACAACAAACGCAAATCCACTGAATACCACCACAACTCAAACAAGAAAAACAACGCCATCCAAGTCTACAACACCAACTCTGAATCCAACCGCAGCTACACCGGGGACAGACCTTATTGTCCCAAGTGTAACTATCACCACTTTGGTCAGTGCAGTACTCATTGCAACAACTGCAGGAAGTGCGGGCATTTGACTAAGGATTGCCGAGCCCCCAAATCCAACAACAACCCCTCTGACAGAAATACCCGACAACCTAAGTCCTGTTATGAATGTGGAAACCCAGGACACTTTAGGGATTCTTGCCCAAAATTGAAGAACAAGGGCAACAACAACAACCACCGCAACAACAACAACGCCAAAAGTAGCGCCTTCGTGATCAACTCAGGGGACGCCCGTCAGGACCCGAATGTGGTCACGGGTATGTTCCTCCTCAACAATTTAACTGCTTCCATACTGTTTGATACTGGTGCCGATAGGAGTATTATTTCTGATGAATTTTGTCCTCTACTTGACATTACACCTGTTGCTTTAGACGTTAAGTACACCGTAGAGCTAGCAAATGGCAAATTGATAGAAACCAATAGTGTGATACCTAATTGCACCTTAAATCTAGCCGACGAAACCTTCTCCATAGATCTTATGCCTATTGAGATAGGGAGTTTCGATGTCATCGTAGGCATGGACTAGTTATCCAAACATCGCGCCGAAATCATCTGCTATGACAAAATTGTTCGCATACCTCTCACTGTCGGTAGAACCCTAGTCATACAGGGGGAGACCGGAGGGACGAGGCTTAACATCATATCTTGTCTTAAAACCCGGAAATTTCTGAGAAAGGGTTATCCATCAATCCTCGCGCACATCATGGAGAAAAAGTCGGAGGAGAAGCGACTTGAGGATGTTCCAATTGTTCGAGACCTTCCAGAAGTCTTTCCTGAAGAACTACCTGGTCTACCACCACCAAGACAGGTTGAGTTCTCAATCGATCTTGTACCAGGTGCGGCGCCTGTGGCCCGAGCACCATACCGTTTAGCTCCATCCGAACTTCAGGAGCTGTCCACCCAGTTACAGGAACTCCTGGAACGAGGGTTTATCAGGCCGATTTCTTCACCTTGGGGAGCTCCGGTCTTATTTGTCAAGAAGAAAGACGGTTCTTTCCGAATGTGTATCGACTATCGAGAGTTGAACAAGTTAACTGTCAAGAACCGGTATCCACTCCCTCGAATCGATGACCTGTTCGACCAACTTCAAGGGTCGAGTTGTTATTCAAAGATTGATCTTCGATCCGGTTATCACCAATTGCGTGTTCGCGATGCCGATATTCCAAAAACCGCTTTCAGAACTCGTTACGGGCATTACGAATTTCAAGTGATGCCATTCGGCCTAACCAATGCACCGGCTGTATTCATGGACCTTATGAATCGGGTGTGTAAACCTTATCTTGATAGGTTTGTCATTGTCTTCATCGATGACATCCTCATATATTCGCGAAGCAAAGAAGAGCATGCGCAACATCTCAGAACCATCCTTGAACTACTTAAACACGAGGAGCTCTATGCCAAGTTCTCTAAGTGTGAGTTCTGGATCAAAACCGTTCAATTCCTTGGTCACGTGATTGACAGTCAGGGGATTCACGTTGACCCATCAAAAATCGAGGCTATCAAAGATTGGCAATCGCCAACCACTCCGACCGAAGTACGGCAGTTTTTAGGACTGGCCGGATACTATCGACGATTCATTGAAAATTTCTCCAAGATAGCCATACCACTCACGACGCTGACCCAGAAAGACAAAAAGTTTGACTGGACTTATAAACAAGAATCGGCATTCCAACTCTTAAACAAAAGCTTTGCAGTGCTCCTATCCTATCATTACCCGAAGGCACCGATGACTTCGTGGTATACTGCGATGCTTCTCATCAAGGTCTCGGTTGTGTGCTCATGCAACGAGACAAAGTCATAGCTTATGCTTCTCGACAGCTTAAGATTCATGAAAAGAATTACACCACCCACGACCTCGAGCTAGGAGCTGTCGTTTTTGCCCTCAAAATCTGGAGACATTACCTTTATGGTACCAGATGTACAATCTTTACCGACCATAAAAGCCTTCAACACATATTCGATCAGAAGGATCTCAACATGAGGCAACGTCGATGGGTCGAGTTGCTTACCGATTACGACTGCGAACTCAAATATCATCCAGGCAAAGCAAATGTTGTTGCTGACGCCCTCAGTCGAAAGGAGCGAGTGAAACCACTTCGGGTTCGAGCCCTCAGTATGACCATTCACAACAATTTAAACATTCAAATCCTCACTGCTCAACTCGAAGCCTTAAAACCCGAAAATGTCAAAGATGAAGCCTTGCGGGGCATGGATAAACAATTCGAAATCAGACCTATCGGGATTAGGTACTTCTCAAACCGAATCTGGTTGCCTAAATTTGAGAACCTACGAGACTTGGTGATGGATGAAGCTCACAAGTCCAAATATTCTATCCATCCAGGATCCGATAAAATGTACCACGGTATCAAGGACTTCTACTGGTGGCCGAACATGAAAGCTGAAATCGCCACCTATGTCAGCAAGTGCCTTACTTGCTCCAAAGTCAAAATCGAATATCAAAAACCTTCTGGTTTACTTCAACAACCCAGTCTTCCTGAATGGAAATGGGAACAAATTGCCATGGACTTCATAACCAAACTACCCAGATCCGCGAACGGTTGCGATTCCATTTGGGTGATCGTGGATCGTCTCACAAAATCTGCTCACTTCCTGGCAATCAAGGAATCCGACAAAATGGAACGCCTCACCAACATTTATCTGAAGGAAATCGTGACCAAACACGGTGTTCCAATCTCAATTATCTCCAATAGAGATAGTCGTTTCACTTCACAATTTTGGCAATCACTTCAAAAATCCCTGGGTACTCGACTTGATATGAGTACCGCATACCATCCTCAAACAGACGGTCAAAGTGAACGAACCATTCAAACACTTGAAGACATGCTACGGGCCTGCGTAGTAGACTTCGGTGTAAACTGGGAAAAACATCTACCATTGTGCGAGTTCTCGTACAACAACAGTTATCATACCAGCATCAATGCTGCACCCTTCGAGGCACTGTACGGTCGTAAGTGCCGGTCACCTATCTGTTGGACTGAAGTTGGGGATAGCCAACTCACAGGTCCAGAAATCATACACGAGACAACCGAGAGAATCGTAGAAATTCAAAACAAACTCAAAGCCGCGCGTGATCGTCAGAAAAGTTATGCTGACGTGAGACGCAAACCACTCGAGTTCCAAGTTGGGGATCGAGTTCTACTCAAAGTATCGCCTTGGAAAGGCGTAATCCGATTTGGCAAACGAGGGAAGTTGAATCCTAGATACATTGGACCATTCGAGATCCTCGAAAGGATTGGTCCAGTGGCTTATCGATTGCAGCTGCCATCTGAACTCAGCAGCATGCATACCACATTTCATGTTTCAAATCTGAAGAAGTGTCTGTCTGATGAGACACTTATCATTCCACTCGATGAAATTCGAGTTGACGAAAAACTTCACTTTGTTGAGGAACCCGCTGAAATCATGGACCTTGAGGTCAAACAACTTAAACAAAGTCGTATTCCTATCGTCAAGGTTAGGTGGAATTCGCGGCGCGGTCCTGAATTCACCTGGGAACGGGAGGATCAAATGCGACTCAAGTATCCTCAACTCTTCACTGATTCAACGTCAAACACGACTTCAACATAAATTTCGGGACGAAATTCTTCTAACAGGGGGAGAATGTGACAACCGTCAATTTAGGACTATAATTTAGTGCCTAATCAAGTTTAATACATGTAATTAGTTCTGTGTTAGGCTAATTAATGTATCAATTATTATATATATTGTTGAATATATATCTACAATTATGCGATTTGTTTAAATCGTACGAGTTTCAAATCGAATGAATTTCGATACAATAAATACGGACGTTGGTGAAAAATTGATTTAAGTAATACAAGGATTTTTATAACGTTATTGTACTTAAAAATATTATGTCAATAATATTTAGTATCCAAGTTTATCACATATTTAATATAAACGCGAATAAAATGTAATTGCGCAAACAAAATAAGACAAATCACCATTTATAACGTAATTATTAAATGTTTAGTCAAATGCTTTAACAAAAATACTGAGTAATTATTCGTATTTTAAAACGTATATTAAAACATAGAAAATAAATATTTAACGTTTAAACGACGGAGTAAACGGACACCACACGGGGCACTTCGCGGAGACTGAAAAAGGTAGGGATTCCACCTTAATCACCTCCCTTTTTCACTTTTCTTTCATTTTTCATTTTCTATCTCTCTCTCCTCTCTTATTTTCTCTCAAACAAACCACAAAACAAAAATCAACGAAAATCGCAAAATAAACATACTAAACGACCTCGGATCTTCAAGCCCCTTTGGAAATAAACGACCACCTCGCGACGATCTACACTTCTACCTTTCCGGATTTTCATTTCATCACTTTGTAAGTTTCCGACAAATTACGAAATCTCTCGATTTTACTTACTTTTCATATATTATTGTTTAGATAAGCTTAATATGTCCCTATGAGGGTTGGGTAAAAGAATCAGACCAAACGGAAACCCGAAAACACGTTTTTGGCTCGAAATCCGTCAAACAGGTGATAGTGTCGCATGGACGAACCCAGATATGCGACACTACCAGCGTCACTCCTTAAGTGCCGCTATACTTTCGATACCGACACTCCTTAAGTGTCGCCTAAGCTCAAATGTTGGCCTATGACCGGCACTACTGAAGTGACGCCCATATATACCTAGCGACACTTGTTAAGTGCCGCCATATCCTTTTACCCGACACAACATACCGTCACTAGATAAGTGACGCCCTATATTCTATACCGACACTTCATAAGTGTCGCACGTAATTCCATTTTGATCTATAACCGTCACTCTACAAGTGACGCCACATTATTTTACCCGACACTTCTTTAGTGCCGCTATGCCACACGTCAATCCTTAAGTGACGCCCAAATATCCGAGATCATCATTTTATACGACACTCCATAAGTGCCGCCGTTATGCTGAACCCGTCACTCCTGAAGTGACGCATACTACTTCACACGACACTACACTAGTGACGCTATCATTCCAAATCTGACACTCCACACGACACTTCCTTAGTGTCGCATGAACTGCCTTAGTGACGCCTATAGTGACGCATAAAACAGCAGGTTTTCCAACTATTTTTACACCAAGTGTCGAGATTTTTCAACTTCAAATGCTTATCCAATACGACTTTTAGAACATAATGGGACATGTATTTCAAGTGTAACACTTCAAAAACAAGACGACAACAATAACACTTTTATTTTCAACTAATCACCAACGGTCCGTACGCGTTTTCAAAACATACTTCAAAATCAAACAAGTCGTTGTAACTTGTATCAACTTATTCAAACAAGTCGTTGTAACTTGTATCAATTTAATCAAACAAGTCATAGTAACTTGTAACAATACAATCAACCAAATCGGGGTAATTTGGACATTAAGTTAAACCAACAATTCCAATGGTAGTCTTTCGAGATACCGATACAATTAATAACAATTTAAGTGTCGTGGACACATTCAGGTTTCAAGTCTTTGGACACCAACACACTGCTAATTACTTCAAGTTTAATTGCTTAACATTTCAAGACTCAGGTGAGTTTCATAGCCCCATTTTCACTGCTTTACAACAAGGGGTGTGATATTACTACTCGATTTTGTTTTACAAGTAGAACGCAAGTGCCAAACTTCAAATACTACATGAGTTTCAAGCTAATCAATTTAAAGTCCTCCATAAGCATAGTCTCTAGTATTTATAGCGTGAATGTTAGTATATGATATCATATGGGATTGACAATCCTCATCCGGGTTAGCACGCACTAACCGGTCAAACGGATGTATTAGCATTTGGGAAGACGAGTGTTGATTAGGCACTCGTAGGAGGCACTCCAAGTTAGGTTTCCTTAATTGGGCCTGACAAATCAAGTTAAGCTCAGACTATGTGCTCATGGACAGTATAACTTTTATTTTGCTTAATTGCATTTTAAATTCAATATAAATCTTGCGGTTCTGACAACTATACATTGACATACAAACCTGTGAGCTCACCAGCGTTTTCGCTGACCCATTTTAGTATTTATCACAGGTACCCAGCAGTAGTTTGGCTGCACAAGCAGGAATTATTAGCTCGAGTCAGCATACATACAACTAGAGATTTGACTGCATTATTATATTTTGTAAAAGTAATTATGCTATGTAATCTCTCAATTTCAGGAACCGAGCTAATGTAACAATATTTTGATGTAAACAATTACTTTATCTATACAAGTTTAAAACGACGCATATAGTGGTCGTTCATTATATCTTATGTGCTTTGTATATTGATTAGTGACACCGAAATCAAGCTTCCGCAAATCATTAAATTTGGGGGTGTCACACTTTTAAAAACGGGGATAATCGTCCGGAGTACGATACTCAGGGTTTGATTTTGAACCCTGAACCTTTTTCTTTTAACGATTCCGACATCGAGCTACTGAAAACCAAAGGTTCATTTCCCCCTAATACCATTTTTAAAGCTTTCGACCCTTTATGCCCACCGGACCTTTCTTCCGACAAGTGGATTTGCTTTCCGGAATATCCTTTTACAATCGGTCTTAAATTCCTGTTTCCCCCTTTAATCACTGAGTTTTTCACCACCACCAAGCTTTGTTTTGTTCAAGCCATGCCTATGATTTGGCGTACCCTCTCTGTGATTCAGACCGTAGTTGACTCTCATGCCATAGATTTAGGATCCCCTGAATTAGCCCAAACCTACCATCTCAGAACCCACGGCTCGCATTATTTCCTGTTCAAAGTTAAACCCCATCGCACTCATCTAGTACTACGAACAAAGCAAAATGACTTAAACTGGAGGAGCAGGTTCTTTTTTGTTGATCGTAATTCCTTATCTATCAGCAATGAAATTCCCTCCACCTGGTTGCTCAAGGGTAGGAGACAGTCTTTTATAGGGTTTATAAAACATAAAATATGAATTTTAACCTGATTTTGCTCGTTTCAGCTGACTTCGCAGCATTAGCGCTCCCTGATTTGGATACCGAAGGCAAATTAAGAACTTTTCTAGAGATTCCTGAAGAAGAAAGGACTTTCAAGCATCCCAATCAACCCGAAAGTGCAGGATCACAGGAATCCCAAACCCCCATGTCTGGTAAGTTCAAACTAACTCAACACTTTTTGTTCACATGATACTAACTTGACCTATTCCCTTTCTTGTTGAATTTCAGCCCCATTTATCAACTTGCTAGATATTGACAATGATTCTTCTGAAGATAAAGCGGAAAAGTCAACCCCAGCTGCTGCAAAGTTCAAGATGCCCAACCTGCGTTCTAGATCCTCAAAGAAAAGGAAGGCTGATGATACCTTCGATCCTACTAATCTCGATTCTGAAATTGCCAAGGTAACAAAAATCCTTATTCACGTTGCTTTTTATTTTAAGAATACCTCCACTTATATATTGATTTTGTGTAGACCATCGAGCATCTTTCAAAGTGCTGCAAAGAGAAAGCCAATGCATTTAATGACATATGCAAACTGTCAACAGCCGTGAAGAATGCTCATGACAAAGACGCAGCCGAACTGGCAAAGTCGAAGAAGGAGAACAAGGATCTCAAAGCTTATATTCTGAAGATAACTGCCGAAGCCGATGCCAAATTTGAGGAGATGAAGGAGGAGCTGGTTGCTGGGGTAAAGAGGGATGCCACCATGACTGTCCTAGAGGCTCGACTAAAGATGGTCAATGAAGCTTCTGAGAAGGGCTATGACACTTCAATGTGGCTAGTTAACACTTGGGAAGCCAAGCTTGCCAAAATCAAGGGCAACGGTCCAGAAATGGTGGACGCATCAGCATCCAAGACCCGAACAGCTGTGCAAAGTCTTCCTACTGATCCTCAAGATCAAGGGACTTCAAAAATGGATCAGCTGGCATCAATATCAGAGGTCCTTGATGGGTTGGTATCTGTAGCAGAAGACAACATATTGGACGAGGAAGGCAAATGACTAGCCAGAGCCCAACTTTTATCTTTAAGCATTTTATTTTCTTGGTTTGTGGTTGTAACAAACAATTACTTCGGGGTGAGATTGACCTGGTATGGTCAATCATGGTGGTGTTTGAATGTGGTTCATGTAGGCCACGAGACAATTTCTATTTCCTGCACTCATTTTGAACTTTAATCTTAGGATTGTATAATCCTTAGATCTTTTGCTGTTAATAACATTAGGATATTATCTACATCTTGCGTCTTCAGGACACTGAGGAGATTCCCTCAGTATGTATATCTGTTTACTTGATAGTTGCTTAGAAATAGGATCCTGAGGAGATTCCCTCAGAATACATCCAGAATAATGAGAAAATTTTCTCAACATTACAGGCTTAAAGGATCCTTAACTGGATCTGAGATAATGATGAGATAGGGATCCTCAGATTCTAGGATCCTTAACTGTATTTCATATAAACTAGAATTTAGGATCCTGAGACTTCAAGATCCTAAAATAAACTGTTGATAATGAGGAACTCCCAACGAGTAATTCCTGTAACATATAAATGTTAATAATTTGTCAAATAATTGTGAAAACAATTTGTTTTTCGAAGAATGTTATGATCTTAAAAAGATTTTGCGATCCTTAGATCAAAACAACTTTTGATAATCATGAAAATATTAGAGCTAATAAAGTTTTTATTAGGCTTAACCAATGAAAATTTTGATAATGTGAATATGTAATACCCTCAAATTTCGGTTTGCGGAAGCGATCGGGTCGGGTGTTACCAAATTAAATATCACAGCATAAGATACATAATGAACGACTCTAAATGAGACGTTTGAAAATAATTATACATTTACCAAATAGAACGTTTACAACGTTATAAGTTTATTAGAATTTTCAAATACATAATTTGAAAATACAAAAGTAAATGCAGAGTTATCCCAAATGTTTGAAATCATGCGACTCGAGCTAGCATAATCTTGTAGTAATCCCTAATCCTGCTGGGCACCTGAGAACACATGCTAAAACAGGTCAGCTATAAAGCTGGTGAGTTCATAGGTTTGTTAGTTGAAAACATAAAGTATAAATTTTGTATGTTTTGAGAAGTTGTTCAGAATCCACGATTCTGATTTGTAGCAAATTGTAGATGTAATTACCAATGTGTAATTCGAAAGTTTAGGTATCTAATACCTAATCAATTGTAGTCCGTACCTAAGTACACAATAATTGAGGCATACCGAGCCTGAATACCTATCTGGTATGAGTAAGTGTATAACGGGAGGCAATACCTGCCTAAGTTGTAACCAAATAACTGTATGACCATATATGCGTCGTTTTAACAAAATATATTGATAACTGAAATGTTTACAACATTTAAAGCTTTACATAGCTCGAGTTAAATAAAATGAGATTTCAGTACATAAGTACTTATACAAAATATACTAATGCAAGAAAATCTCAATCGTCTGTATGCTGACTCGAGCTAAATCCTGAAGCAGAAACATCCTACTGCTGGGTACCTGCGATATATGCTAAAAGGTCAGCTATAAAGCTGGTGAGCTCACAGGTTTGAAATCAAGTAATATCGTATGAACCGCAAGATTTAAAAATGAATTGCATCCAGCAATTTAATAATGAATTGCATCCAGCAATTAAATAATGAATTGCATCCAGCAATTTAATGATAATCATCGTGTATACAGCCATGAGCACATAGTTGAGCTTAACTCGAGGGCCGGGTCCCCTATAGAGAATTCCGGGCGAGGTGCCTCCACGAATGCCTAATCAACATTCGTCTTCCCAAATATTAGTACGTCCGTTTACCCGGTTAGTGCTTGCTAACCCGAACGAGGAGGGTCAATCCTATATGGTACCATATACTAATATTCACGCTACAACGTATTAACAACTATGCTGACGGAGGACTTTAAATGATTAGTTTCGAAAAACTCATGTAGTATATGAAATGTTTGTACTTGCGTTCACATGTTAAAAGTTGAGCAATATATCACACCCCTGAGTAAAACAGTAAAAGAGGGGCTATGAGACTCACCTGAGTCTGAAAGCGTTTAAACAAACGTAAGTTGATTAGCCGAAATGAAGTCCAAAGACTTGTAACCTGAGGGTGTCCACGACACGCGATGGTTATAATCATGATTTGGGTATCTCAACAGATCACCCTTGTAGTTGTTCGTTCAACTATAATGTCCAAATCTCCACTATTTGGTTGATACGTTTAAGTGTTTGAAAAGTGTACGGCCCGTTGGTGACGGATTTGTAATAATAATCTCAATTATTACTATTTTGATTTCGTGGCGTTTTACTTGAAAAATATGTTTTGATTGTGTTTTAGAAGCCGTTACAAAATCTAAGTACGGGGGTCCGGGGGCAGCGCCCCTGGTAGCGGGGTCCAAGGGGCGGCAGCCCCTGGCGGGGTCCAAGGGGCAGAGCCCCTGGCTGGGGTCGAGCTGCCAGGTCAGCTTGGAAAATTTTTATTTCTACTATATTGCTTTGACGAAAAACGCATCTGGAACCGAATTTGGGTAAAATCGAGTGATAAATTTTTGGTCTCGACACTTAGTTAAAATTTGGGTTTTCTGGTTTGTGCGACGTTGTGTGCGACGTCGCAGGTAGGATTGCGACGTTGAGCATGACGTCGCTAAAGGCGACGTTTCGCAATTTAATGCGACGTAGGGTGCTGCGTCGCTAATGCGACGTAGGTGATTTCTGCGACGTAGGGGCTTGCGTCGCTAAGTGCGACGTGGCGAGGTATTGGCGACGTTAAGGTTGACGTCGCTATATGCGACGTCGCAATTTAATGCGACGTTGTGACTGACGTCGCAATATGCGACGTCACGAGAGGTTTTGCGACGTAGACGCTGACGTCGCATAAATTCGGGGTCAACTGCGACGTAGCGGTCTGTTGGCCGGAAAATGTGTCGAAAACGTGTTTTTCGGTTTCCGTTCGGTCCAAAACTTTTACCCAACCCATATATGGACATTATAAGTTGTTACAAACTACTAGAAAGTGAAAACACTTAAAAACGAGAGATTTTGGGATTTGTCGGAAACTTACAAGGTGTCGGATGAGAAATCCGAAAAGATAGGATGATAGATCGTGTCGCGGTGGTCGTGAATCTCTAAAAATCTTGAAGATCCGAAGTCGTTTGATATGTTTATTTTGCGTTTTTGATAGAATTTGGAGGTGGTGGTGGTTGGTGTAGTTGAAAGAAAAAGTGAAAGAGAGAGAGAGAGAATGAAGAAAGTGAGGGAAAAAGAGTGGGAAATGGGAGGTTATCCTCCCATTTTTCGCCCCGCGTTCCTGCTCCGTGCGGTGTTCGTTTGCTCCGTCGTTTATACGTTAAATAATTATTTTTCATATTAATTGGTACGTTTTAAATACAAATTTATTACGCGATGTTTTATTTAATTATTTTACAATTAAGTTTATATTTGAATTATAAGTGTAAGTTGGTTTATTCAGTTTGCGCGTTTTAACATTTTAAATTGTGAAACTTCCTGACTATACGATACGTATGAATACGAAATATTATTATAATAATATTTTTGACATAACAACGTTATTTAATAAAATTTGTCACCAACGTCCATATTAATTAGAATCGAAATACATTCGATTTAAATTGCGTACGATTTAACCAAATCGCATTTTCGTATATATTCAACAATATATATAATTCGATACATTAATTAGCCTAACTAGGAACTAATTACATGTATTAACATATGATTAGGCACTAATTACTAGTCCTAATTTGGCGGGTGTTACATTCTCCCCCTGTTAGAAGAATTTCGTCCCGAAATTTAGTTCGAGGTCGGGTTTGATGTGGAATCAGTGAAGAGTTGAGGATATTTGAGTCGCATTTGGTCTTCCCGTTCCCAGGTGAATTCCGGACCACGCCGCGAATTCCATCTGACCTTGACGATGGGAATACGACTTTGTTTCAGTTGTTTGACCTCACGGTCCATGATTTCAGCGGGTTCCTCAACGAAATGAAGTTTATCGTCAACACGAATTTCATCTAGTGGAATAATAAGTGTCTCATCAGACAGACACTTCTTCAAGTTTGAGACATGAAAAGTAGGGTGCACGCTGCTAAGTTCGGATGGCAGCTGCAATCGATAAGCTACATGACCAATCCTTTCGAGGATCTCAAAAGGCCCGATGTATCTGGGATTTAACTTCCCGCGTTTGCCAAAATGGATGACGCCTTTCCAAGGCGATACTTTTAAGAGAACTCGATCCCCAACTTGGAACTCAAGTGGTTTGCGTCTCACGTCAGCATAACTTTTCTGACGATCACGTGCGGTTTTGAGTCTGTTTTGGATTTCCACAATTTTCTCAGTGGTGGCGTGAATGAGTTCAGGACCAGTGAGTTGACTATCTCCCACTTCAGTCCAACAGATCGGTGATCGGCACTTACGACCGTACAGTGCCTCAAAGGGTGCAGCCTTAATGCTGGCGTGATAACTGTTATTGTACGAAAATTCGCACAACGGTAGATGTTTTTCCCAGTTTGTACCGAAATCAACTACGCAGGCTCGTAACATGTCTTCCAGTGTTTGAATGGTTCGTTCACTTTGGCCATCGGTTTGAGGATGATACGCGGTACTCATATCGAGACGGGTACCCAAAGCTTTTTGAAGTGATTGCCAAAAGTGAGAAGTGAAACGGGCATCCCTGTCAGAGATGATCGAGATTGGAACACCGTGATGAGAAACGATTTCCTTGATGTAGATTTGTGTAAGGCGTTCCATTTTATCGTTTTCCTTGATTGCCAGAAAATGAGCAGATTTGGTGAGACGATCGACGATCACCCAAATGGTATCGCAACCGCTCGACGACTTGGGTAGTTTGGTTATGAAATCCATGGCAATTTGTTCCCATTTCCATTCAGGGATTTCAGGTTGCTGGAGTAAACCAGGAGGTTTCTGATGTTCTGTTTTGACTTTCGAGCAAGTAAGACACTTGCTGACATAAGTGGCGATTTCGGCTTTCATGTTTGGCCACCAATAGAATTCCTTGATGCCGTGGTACATCTTATCGGATCCCGGATGGATAGAATATTTAGACTTGTGAGCCTCGTCCATCACCAAGCCTCGTAGGTTTCCGAAATTAGGCAACCAGGTTCGGTTTGAGAAATACATAATCCCGTTAGATTTTGTTTCAAATTGTTTGTCAATACCCCGTAAGGCTTCGTTTTTGATGTTTTCGGGTTTCAGGGCTTCGATCTGAGCGGTATGAATTTGAATAGTAAGATCGTTATGAATGGTCATACTGAGAGCTCGGACTCGAAGTGGTTTCGGTCGTTCCTTTCGGCTGAGGGCATCGGCTACAACATTAGCCTTCCCTGGATGGTACTTGATCTCACAATCGTAATCGGTAAGCAACTCGACCCATCGACGTTGCCTCATATTGAGATCCTTCTGATCGAAGATATGTTGGAGACTTTTATGATCGGTAAAGATAGTGCACTTAGTGCCGTAGAGGTAATGTCTCCAGATTTTGAGAGCAAAAACGACAGCTCCAAGTTCGAGATCATGAGTGGTGTAGTTCTTTTCGTGAATTTTTAGCTGTCGTGAGGCATAAGCAATGACCTTGTCTCGTTGCATCAACACGCAACCGAGCCCTTGGTGAGAAGCATCGCAGTATACCACGAAGTCATCGGTGCCTTCGGGTAGTGATAGAATTGGAGCACTGCAAAGCTTTTGTTTCAGAAGTTGGAATGCTGACTCTTGTTTCTCGGTCCAATCGAACCTTTTGTCCTTCTGTGTCAGTACCGTGAGTGGCTGAGCTATTTTAGAGAAATTTTCGATAAATCGCCGATAGTACCCAGCAAGACCCAAGAATTGTCGTACTTCAGTTGCAGAGGTGGGTGCTTGCCAGTCTTTGATAGCCTCGATTTTTGATGGGTCCACGTGAATTCCCTGACTGTCGATCACGTGACCAAGAAATTGAACGGTTTGGATCCAGAACTCACACTTAGAGAATTTAGCATAAAGCTCCTCGTGTCTAAGTAGTTCAAGGATGGTTCTGAGGTGTTGCGCATGTTCTTGCTCGTTGCGCGAGTAAATGAGTATGTCATCGATAAAGACAATGACAAACTTATCGAGGTAAGGTTTGCACACCCGGTTCATGAGGTCCATGAATACAGCCGGTGCGTTGGTTAGACCAAAGGGCATCACTTGGAATTCGTAGTGCCCGTAACGAGTTCTGAAAGCAGTTTTTGGAATATCGGTGTCGCGAACTCGTAACTGATGATAACCTGATCGCAGGTCGATTTTTGAGTAGAAACTTGAACCCTGAAGTTGGTCGAATAGATCATCAATGCGAGGAAGTGGATAACGGTTCTTGACGGTCAATTTATTCAACTCTCGATAGTCGATGCACATTCGGAACGAACCGTCCTTCTTTTTGACAAATAAGACCGGAGCTCCCCAAGGTGAAGAACTCGGTCTAATGAATCCTCGATCCAGCAGTTCCTGTAACTGAGAGGACAACTCCTGAAGTTCGGATGGGGCTAAACGGTATGGTGCGCGGGCCACCGGTGCGGCACCCGGCACGAGATCGATTGAGAACTCAACCTGTCTAGACGGAGGTAGACCAGGTAGTTCTTCCGGAAAGACTTCGGGAAAGTCTCTAACAATCGGCACATCCTCAGGTCGTTTCTCCTCCGACTTCTTCTCGGTGATGTGTGCGAGTATGGCAGGGTAACCCTTTCTCAGAAATTTTCGGGTTTTTAAGCAGGAGATTATATTGAGTCCCGTCCCACCGGTCTCCCCCTGTATGATCAAGGTTCCACCGACGGCGAGTGGGATACGGACGATCTTATCGTGACAAATGATTTCAGCTCGATGTTTGGACAACCAGTCCATTCCAATAATGACGTCGAAACTTCCGATTTCAATGGGTATAAGGTCGATCGAAAAGATTTCGTCAGCTAGGTTTAAAGTGCAATTAGGTATCACACTGGTGGTTTCTACAAGTTTTCCATTGGCTAGCTCTACAGTGTACTTAACATCTAAGGCAACAGGAGTGATGTCAAGTAATGGGCAAAAATCATCGGAGATAAAGCTTCTATCAGCACCAGTATCAAATAGAACAGAAGCAGTTAAGTTGTTGAGGAGGAACATACCCGAGACCACATTCGGGTCCTGGCGGGCGTCCCCAGATTTGATGACGAAAGCTCTGCTGCGAGTGTTGTTGTTGTTGTTGTTGTTGCGGTTGTTGTTGTTGTTGTTCTTCAGTTTTGGGCACGAGTCCCTGAAATGCCCAGGTTTCCCACACTCAAAGCATACTTTGGGTGGTCTGGTGTTGTTGTTGGAATTGTTGTTGGCAGGTGAGCGGCAATCTTTGGTGAGGTGGCCGTACCTCTTGCAGTTGTTGCAAAAGGGACCACAGGAACCCTCATGGTGACGGTTGCACTTGGGACAATATGGTTTGCTCCCCGTGTAACCCCGGATGATGTCAGTGGTGGTGTTGTAAGCTTTGATGGTGTCGGGTTTCTTGTTTTGTTGGTTGGAGTGGTTGTTGTGGTAGTCAGACCACTTGCGTTTGTTGTTTTGGGAGTATGAAGTGGGTGGTTCAGAATCTTGGCTCATAGACATCAGGTCTTGGGCCAATGAGATTGCACCGTCAATGGTGGTTGGTTTGGAAGAGATGACGTGTCCCCGAACAAAATCAGGGAGACCAAGGGCGTACTTCCTGATTTTATCAGGTTCAGTGCTTACCATAGCTGGGCGGAGAGCAGCTAGTTGTTGAAACCTGGTGGTATAACCATCGATGTCACCACCCTGAACCTTTAAGTTCCAGAACTCCTCATCCAGCTTTTGGAGTTTGGCGATAGAGCAGTACTTGGCAGTGAGTTTGGCTTTCAATTCCTCCCAAGTGATTTGGTAGGCAATGTCAGCACCCACTGATTGGGTATATGAATTCCACCAAGAGTGGGCATCATCTTCAAGAGAGCAGGTGGCGAAGTTTACTTTGTCGTTCTCCGCGCATTTGCTGACACGGAAAACAGTTTCCATTTTCTCGAACCATCTGATTAGTCCGATGGCTCCTTCAGAACCCTTGAAACTCGAGGGTTTGCAGCTTTGAAAGTCCTTGTAAGAACAAGGTTTGGTGGTAGAGGTTCCAGCGGTATCGCTGTTTCTTGTGGAGTTTGGTGGGGTATTCCGAGTTAAGGCTTCAGTAACAGCCTGGGTTATGAGTGACGTAATCTGAGCATCAGTGTAAGGTCTGGTCTTTGGCGGCATGATTCTTCAATAAAAGAAATGAAGATACATGAGATTTTGCAAGGAAGTTGTATTTATCTCAGATGTACATGTATAAAAGCAGTAATACATAACATCAACAGGAATAATGGCAATTAATATGAGTCGAAAACAGCAAGAATACTTGATAGATGATACGAGTTCAAAGGTTACATCCTACAGATATATTACAAAAGATGTCGGGAATTGTTACATCCGACCGAATTATAGAATAGCGCGTAGATAGTTACTAGATTACAGGGTAGATTACAAGACAAAGACTACACTAGTCTTAACGTAGATTAATTTGTTCCATCATCGTGACAAGACGGTCCACAGTGTTTGCAAGCCTGCTAGCTTGTCGGGCGTTGTCTTCTGCTAGTGCAAGTCGTTGTGTTAGTCCACGCGCATATTCTTCTGCCTCAAGTGAGCGTTGCACACATTCATCCATCCTTTGTTGCAGAAGGGCATTTTCCACCCTTATTTCTATTATTTGGTTGCGAAGGACATCCATGTTGTTGTTTGTGGTTTCAAGGTCGTCGGAGACCTGTTCTATGCGTTCAAGAGACGTAAGTCGCCAGTTTTCATTTGTTTCCTGCAACACGACATCCATGGTGCGAAGTCGCTGCTCGTGTTGATTCACCCTGGCGGCTAAGGCCGGTAAGGTGGAATGAGTGGGATACGGGCCAGCTCGAGGCAACCTGGAGTTCCTCCTTGCTACCCTTGGGTTCTGCGACCCGGATTGAGAACGAGATGAATTTGATGGTGTGTTTGCCATTTCTGAGACAAAGCGTTAGTAAGATTGAGGCCTATATTCATATAGTTCCTATATAATATAGCCTATTGAGTGTCTAGCATAAACATGTCTAAGTCTCGGTTCTCTCGAGGTCAGAGTCTTCTATTGTATCCTGTTCAGCCATAACTACTTTCAGATCTTACATCATCTTTGCTTAATTGTACATAGTTGATCAGGCTATGTTAAATTAAACTCGTATGCTGTAATCCCTGAACCAGTCATACCTAATAAGGGAATACTGCCTAATGGTCATAGTCTAGGTTCACTAAATGCAACCTAGTTCACTATAACCTAGTTCACGAGGGGTTTTGCGACGTAGACGCTGACGTCGCATAAATTCGGGGTCAACTGCGACGTAGCGGTCTGTTGGCCGGAAAATGTGTCGAAAACGTGTTTTTCGGTTTCCGTTCGGTCCAAAACTTTTACCCAACCCATATATGGACATTATAAGTTGTTACAAACTACTAGAAAGTGAAAACACTTAAAAACGAGAGATTTTGGGATTTGTCGGAAACTTACAAGGTGTCGGATGATAGATCGTGTCGCGGTGGTCGTGAATCTCTAAAAATCTTGAAGATCCGAAGTCGTTTGATATGTTTATTTTGCGTTTTTGATAGAATTTGGAGTTGGTGGTGGTTGGTGTAGTTGAAAGAAAAAGTGAAAGAGAGAGAGAGAGAATGAAGAAAGTGAGGGAAAAAGAGTGGGAAATGGGAGGTTATCCTCCCATTTTTCGCCCCGCGTTCCTGCTCCGTGCGGTGTTCGTTTGCTCCGTCGTTTATACGTTAAATAATTATTTTTCATATTAATTGGTACGTTTTAAATACAAATTTATTACGCGATGTTTTATTTAATTATTTTACAATTAAGTTTATATTTGAATTATAAGTGTAAGTTGGTTTATTCAGTTTGCGCGTTTTAACATTTTAAATTGTGAAACTTCCTGACTATACGATACGTATGAATACGAAATATTATTATAATAATATTTTTGACATAACAACGTTATTTAATAAAATTTGTCACCAACGTCCATATTAATTAGAATCGAAATACATTCGATTTAAATTGCGTACGATTTAACCAAATCGCATTTTCGTATATATTCAACAATATATATAATTCGATACATTAATTAGCCTAACTAGGAACTAATTACATGTATTAACATATGATTAGGCACTAATTACTAGTCCTAATTTGGCGGGTGTTACAACAACACTGTCCTGTTACAGTACAATGACCCTTCTTGGATTGGATATCCTGGGTGTATGAATAAGGCAGCAAACTAACACGATGTCCGACCGTTCTTAACCCCACAGGGATACTCAATTGAATAAAACATTTAAGTATAAGATTTGGCTTGGTGCTTGATTACTTTCTATCGATGGGTTTGTAAAGTCCAGAGGTTGTAATAACCAGTAATTCACAAAGTATAGTGCCAACGGCTTTTTCATGACTTCCACGTTGTACTACACCAGTGGTGCTTCCAACGATATACCATGTATTCAGTCGGTTTACGGTATATACGTTGCTTTATTACACAATGGTCACTCTGGACTTATAAGCTAAGTTTGTATTTAAGTTCAGGAATTATCCATCTATGATATAAACCAGCCCTTACTTTAAAGTCCCAATAAATCCCTAGTTTATGTACTGTGTACACTACTTTGATTGAAAACGGTATTTCCACAGGTTTAAAACTAGACCATGTTTATTTCAAACACAGATAATTAATTACCTTTACTTAAGGTTAGGTACATCTTAATAAAAAGGTTTTAATCACGTTCATTGGTCGAAAGGCGTTAGGTTAAAGTGAGGTTTATAATCATAGATAGAAAGTTAATCAAAGCACCGAGTTTTCATTTATAAAATAGTTTGTGATATTATTCCACAACAGATTGTGCCCACAACTTTCATAGCTTCCACGTTCTGTACTACACACATTGGTGTTTCCAGCGCTATACAAATGAAAGTTGTATAACGTTACTTCCGTTGTTTCATAATGACATCATCCCAACTAATACGGCTAACTACATCACAACAAACACGCAATATAACTACTCGCTAATCATGGCAAATCCTAAATCTAGCATAATCAAAATAACAACAGCATGCATTTTAATTAATAAGATAAAGGATATATAGAACCGTGAAAAGAGCATAGCTGAATATAACTTTAAAAGTATACAAGCAGAACTTCGAGTATCCTCCAAGTGATATTACAATATTACCCCTCTAGTAGTTCGGTTAAGTATTAACCGAGACTAACTAGCTGCTAACTACGAACACTAAAAATGAAAACCTAAATCTAGAGAGAGAGTAGAGTGAGAATGTGTTGGTGGATTGTGAAGTGTGTTGAAATTGAATGGAGAGGCCTCATATATATAGGAAACGCTCAACCGTATTCTTCAACCGTATCTGGACCTTCGAACGCTCAACCGTATTGCACAGCCATATAAAAATCCAATTTTGTATGACTGAACACGGAATGCGGGTGGTTGCAGCCGTATACAGGCAAGCTGGAGCAAATACGGGTGAGCACCAATTGTATATGGTTGGTTTCAGCCATATACAGCTGAACACAGGCCGTATACAGTCTGTCCAGGCCGTATACGGTCTGTGTCCAGCCGTATACGGTCTGGGCCAGCCGTATACGGTCTGGTTCAGCCGTATTCGGTCCTTCTGTTCTTTGTTTCTTCGTTTAAGCGTATCTTCTTCGTCGTTTATCCGTTTTGAGTGATTCTTGAGTCTACGGTTTCGTAATTTCCTAACGAAGAAAATGACATAAGTTAGAGGTCATAATTCCAAGTATAGCTCAAATAGAATTGAAACGAGTAAATGAGAGATTCATTGATCGTTTGTGCTCTATTTTACTCGTTTTTAGGCTGTTTTAGATGATTCTTGAAGCATCGTCTATATTTTTAGCCTTCATGATGAATTTTAGTTTATAATTGTATATTTCAAATGTTTTCATCAATAATCGGGCTTAAAAGGTGAGATAAATAACACATAAAAACTTGACTTTTTACGTGTTATCACACGCGTAGACTCCTTGCTAGACCTTCCCATGCTTTGGAGGCAAGTACCCAAACCAGAATACCTCTAATGGTTCACACCCACGAACCAAGAGAAATTTTAAATACTAAGGTTCCGACTCTAAGTCGTGTAAACTCTTACAAGGATTAGGAATGAGAAAGAGAAAAAGAATCGAATTAAATTCGAATCTGGGATGATCTGAAAGCTTAGTTTATGCCCTATATTTATAGAGGATAGGGAGCCCTTAAGTTTTATCCCACAACCGATGTGGGATCAAGGATTTCGTCCTCCAACTGCCGGCTGGAAGACTTAATTCCTGCCCAAGTAATCCACGCGTCAACTCTTAGTCAAACCCTAATCCATCCAACCGCCGGTTGAACCCTTCAACCGCCGGTTGGATCCACTTTCCAGAAGTTACTTTTAGTTTCATATTAATATTCAATTAATAAACCAAACAATATTTAGTTTCTAATTACATTATCACTTTGATAAATTAATAAACTAATCTTAATATTAATTCCAATAAATATTATCTCTCTTTAATTTCTCTTACTGTTCAATGAGAGCAACCCAAAAAGGACTCCACTTTTAATAATAGTCTTATCAATTAGTTATGAACTTGGACACTATTCCAACAGTAATTGAGTTAAAGAAACACAATACTCAACCGGAAAAAGAAAATTACGATCAGCCAACAGCGGTGGTTGGCGGCAACGGCAATGGGCAGCGGCAGCAGCTGTGAATCTGGTGCGGACTTCACGACGGGGTCTGGGCTGTGTGTACTCGCCAGAATTGCGTGCAGTTTGCCTGCAAGAGAGAATAAAAAAAGAAAAAAAAACTCAAAAATCCGACGGTCTACGTGACGGCGCGTCAGTTTTCTGACGTCAGTGAAAACTTGTATGGTTGGGTTTGCAAAAGGAAGACGAGTTTAATGGTGGTGGTGGCAAGGGATAATTCTTCTTCGTCGAGGAGCAATTGTTTTTAAAGTTTGAAGGGGGTTTTTGGATTTTAGGGACACTACAATAAAGCAGTTGATTTTCCACACCTTTTTTGTTGATCTCCACATATTAAATCGTTAACAATTCTAGACTTGACGCTTATAATGGCGTGCAGATTTCATGCGTTACAAAATTTTATCACGTTTTTTTGTGTCAGATTACATTTATTTTTTCACGTTCAAATGTGTCAAAAATATGCCAAAAGTTCACGCTACTTAGTGTTGAGAAAGAATTTTGAAAGTCTACGCAATGAAATGTGGATAAATGGTTAGAGTTTCCATTAACTTTCTTATCCACTATATATAAAACAACGCATAAAAGCGTGGACAATTACTAGGCTTGTGCATTACAATTTTTAAATCTTCCCATTATACATATAGATATACATATTATATATTATATAATATTATATAAATCTTGGCTTAGTAGCAATAAATTTAAAATAACCTTCACTGAACAAATTAATAAAGAGCAAATGAATTATAATAGATCATTTCCTAAATCCACTTGCAAAGTTAACAATATATCTGATTCTCAAGGTATGAACAGCAAATTTAGCATCTCGTTTCAAAAATCTAGGACATCCAAAGCTACACATTATTTTGAACCAAGGAGACGACCTATATTGAACTACGTATTTACTTAAATCGATCAGCAGTTGCCAAAATCCATCCTTGATCACCTGTTCAGTTTTGGTACCTGAAAAATATAAAACAATCAACAAATCTATATTAATGTATATTAACATACTTTCTAAATAGTAGGTTTGGTCAGTTTGGACAAAGATATATACCTTCTTAGAATAGTTTTATAGGAAAAATCAAACCCAACACAAACCACACCCAACCCAGCCCCTGTCTTGTTTCGATAGACTTCACCCAACCGACCCGGATCATATTGACCTCCAATAAGTATACTCATCATCATGACAAATAACATACGCTCACTAACTTCATCACTAATACTTTCACATAAGACCATATATTTCTTTGACTACTTCTAGCAATATGACAAACATAAAAGTTACTAACCGACTAGTCCGCCAGCTAAGCCCCTTACCTCAGAAAGCTCACTAATCCCCTTACCTCAGGAAGCTCACTAATCGGAAACCTAACGTGAAAATGAAATAAAAAATTAGACATGATGTATCAGAAGTCATTATCAACATAATTGCCATTCCATATGGTTTATGAATGCAAAAGGGTAGTAAAACATCATGATATGTCATGCCAATAAAAAAAAGTTAGCTAAATCAAACCATACTATGTTCCTCCTCTTGCATGTCTTGCATAGAATTAGAGAAAGAATTTACGCGATACACCTGAAGAAAGCTAGGGAAAAATGACATTCACATAAGGAGCATTGTTGAAATTATGCATAAAGACTCCAGCCATTACCTATGTACTAGATGTGTCTTGGCGTGTTAGATGAGGGCTTGCACCAGATGTGTCTTGGCGTGTTAGATGAGGATTTGCATACATGTCCTTGAAAGCAGTTGTGAAAAGTCGAAGCTCTCCTGTACACTCACTAATTTTTTGATCCATGATCTTCATTTGTTTGCTTTGATATTCAATTTGTTTTTTTTTTAGATTCAATTTGAATGCTTTGCGATTCAATTTGCATCCTTTGAGATTCAATTTGGTTACTTTGAGACTCAACTTTATCCAAGAGAAACTGGTTTTCTTTTGTTATAATATCACCCCTTGATTTTCTTAAATCAAAGCTAAATTTACTGACTTGTGATTTCTTAACTCCACCTCCATAAAGAATAGGTCTTCCGGGTCCCATACATTTTTCCACAATGTGCCTTACAATTTCATATTGTTGTTCAGGACCAACGGGTTCTGAAATGCCCGATTTGCTGGCCTCGGATACCTCTTTAGAAACTTCTTGGTTTGCTTGCTCCTATAACATTAAACAAGGTTTTTAGCTCACGAAAAAATTAGTGTAAATAGACATCTATGTACGTACCACAAATTCTCTAGACAAGTCATTGACATATGACCAATCTTTTGTTATGTGAACAATTTCAAAAAACTCCAATTCATTAGCATCTCTCTTGTTATTCACTTTATGTAAAATAAGGTAAAAGTCAACTATCATATTACAACAAAAGCGGTAAAACTATAGAACTTTTTTAGCATAGAACTTACGAATTCATCCCTTTTCCGTGCATAACTACAACCACCGGTAGTGTGAGCATGGATTTGGTCAGCTCTTGCTTTCTTCCCAGAGTCTGACGGCTTCTAAATTCAATTAAACGCAATTTATGTTAGAAAAATGAGTTTGTTAAATCCATACATATACATTAAATTAACTTGCCAAAGTGAATATGATATTGCATTCAAACATTCTAAGAGAGAGAGAGAGAGAAAGAGTGCTGACCTTTGCAGCGGGTGTTCTTAACTGTTTCTTATACGTATCCCATTGTTCATAGGTAAAGTTTGCTGGTGCATCAAGTAAGTCAAGCCCTCTTAAAAGCTTTTCATCACTATAGTGCCTCCCTTGCTTATCATTTTCACCAATGTCGTTAGCTTCATTAAGATTCTTGGCAGCTAATTCAAACAAATCCCTTTTTAGATTGAACTTTACAGACCTAAACTTCCCAGCAAAAATATTAATAAGGACATTATCTACTTCATCCCCTTGAGGTAAGCTGAATCTCCGCTGCCAAAATAACCAATTAATGTAACTCTAGCCTAACATCAATGTACTTGTTATATTAATGTTACTCAAACAATATATACAACTAAAAACATATCCGAAGCTCTCCCATAAGCCGAATACCATGATGCTTTTTTGCATTCTCGCCAATTTTTAGTATGGGGTGGACAAAAAATGGGCTCTTTTAGTAGTAGTGTCATGAATCTTGTGCACAAACCTCCAGCAGCCTTGATTGGTTGATGCAAATGATTAACAGGAACCAGAACTTTCTCACCATTTTTAAGTAATTGCACCTTCTTTGTTGTCAATCTTTCTACTCGAAGAATATTTCCATGCTCATCTATAAGAATATAATCAGTTGTGAGAATGGAACTTGCAAATGCATAACCTACCATTAATTACAAAGTGCTTCAATTACCTATTATATCAACCAGCTCCTTCAATTTCTTCTCATAATCATTAATTGGATCTTGATCTTGATCATGATCCGAATGAGATGAGGACAAGGACTGAGGAAAACTTGGCTTAAAGGCAGCGGGTTAGGATGGTACAAATTCTGAATGAGCATAAGAAGATGATAATGTGGTGAAGGTATATCATGCTCCCCATGAAATGACCATGTTGTATACCCTGGTAAAAACCCATAACGTAATATGTGGGTGTGAACAGTATCCACATCTAACCTTTTACAATTGCAACATCTAAGACAAGGACATACGATTGATCCTTTTATACCTCTAACACGAGCAAACTGTATAAAATATTTAACTCCATCTTTGAAAGTTTTGCTGGTTATATGAGCTGTGATCCAACTTTTGTCCATTTATTGAACTTACCAAACTGAGTTGACAAGAAAAACAAAAACAATAAAATAAACAAAAGTGTATTATAAAAATGACAGCATAACTAGCTTATCTATATAAACAAGATGTTGCTCTTGCCTTATTCCCATTTCCACTAAACAAAACCATACAAATTAAAAACACAGCAAAGACTTAAGCTACATGTTACTGCTATGACCAAAAAACTACAACAAGACAAAGCAAAATAAAAATAAAAAACTCCCAGCTAAGATTAGTAGCTCATGCATATTACAAAATCGACCGAGAGCTAGGGTTCGTGAGTTTAAAATCGATCGGTGGCTATAAAAGAATAACATAAGTACATCACTCTTAATGCATACATTTATCAAGGGCTCTTTTGTAAATATTTCATCCTAAAAAATTAGTGGGCTAGAAGTTGAAGATGTTGACTTCTTTAAAAAATAAATCAATAAATATAGTTCAGACTTTTTTTTGTGAATTTATTAATTTTTCATTTCTCCAAATATATATAGTGCACGGTTTGTAGCGTCAACTTATTAATGATATCATTCTTCACGCTTTTATACGTGGGCTTATCTAGAAAAATGCGTATACAATTTGTCCACAATAAAAAGCGTAATAAAATTCATGACACTAACTAAAACGTGAAGAAATATGTGTGGTAAAACACCACTTTTTTGTAGTGGGAGAGACAAAGAGAGAGTAGAGAGACACGTTAAAGGTCAACTTGTTTTTTTACGTATATTATATTATGTTTCAAGTTATTACTCGGAATTTGATTTATACTATAGTTAATTTTTATTTTTATGTAAATTTAACTATATTCACGGTGATATTGTATGATCATTATATTGAATAACTAATATGATCGTGTATAATAATAATTATTATTACGATTACGTAATTGTATAGTTTATTATACACAAAATATTACTAGTGTGTATAATTAAACTCTCATTTTGACTCGTGAGCCTGATTGAGCATGAGCTCGGTATAGGAAACTTGATTCCAAGCTCCTTCAAATTATGCTCAAGCTCATTTCGAATCAAGTCTTAGACGAGTCGGGCTCGAGTATCTAACGAGGAACTTGACTCATTTACGACCTATCTGCACATAAAGAAAATAGAAACCAGTTGGTTCACAATTTGCACATCGACATGTAATTTCGCAATATAATATAGCAGGATTAACTTTGAAGAAGAAGAAAAGGGCATAGAAAAATACCTAACATATTAATGCGAGTATAAGATATGATTATGGGACTCAATTAAAATTAACAGATTCAAATAAACAATGATATGGGCTTGTTTATTCCACGAGTTTTTATATTCAGTTTGAAATAAACTGAAAAATGTAATTTCATGATTATATATCAATGTTACTAAGAAAGGCAACAATCTTTAATGCATTATTTCTCTAATCATCAATGATATGATATAGATTATAGAATATTAAATCAAATAGCTCATTGATTTGAATGTTCTGGACAAATTGTTTCCGATTAGAAAGTCAAACTGCGTTTTCTCTAAATTATATGAAAAAATTAGTGAAGGAAAAAAAATGTCTCAAATGAGGGGAATGAGAGTCATGTCGAATTTGCTGCATTTTAAGACAACTTTATGCCCAAAAATGCTACATTTTAACAACATAAGCTACATTTTAAGACAACTTTATGCCCAAAGATGCTACATTTTAACAACATAACACTGCATTTTAGTATTTTACGCCTTTTAAATTTGACCGCAATTTAATAACAGCACATTTGATCTCCCTACAAATTTGTCCTAAAATGTAGCAATATCTGCATGCCTATCATTCCTCTCATTCGAAGCCTTCCACTTGAATCTTATCCAAAAAAAAATTAGTAGATTTCTAAAAGTCGACGAGACTTTAAAACTCTCCTGTAACCAAAGAATGTAACCAAAGAATGTACCTCTCACTTTCTAGATAAATCAAAAAATATACACAAGACGCACATTATATTTATTTCTAAACACAAACAAGTACTCTGAAATCTGAATTTCTGTGATCCTCACATCATTGTTTTAAAACACCAACTATCGAAATCTCTCATGTATGTGATGAACTTAAATATGTTCGTACAATCATCATCATCATCATATAAACTATTCTAGTCATATCATATCAATCGGCCCAAATATTTTCAGCCCAAAGTTTGTGCCCTTGGAGGCTTGGACCACCTTTGGGCTACAATATGTTCATTCATGGTCCCTTATAACAAATATCCTTTTTCAAGTCCAGAGCACTAAAACTTTAAACCTATACATTTATCATAAACTAGTTTTATGACCCGTGACAACACGGGTTTGTTGAATGATATTATATGATTAGTTGCTATAATTTTTAAATAAAATGAGTTTAGACGTAACTTGTATGTATAAAATTTTATACTATTGCATTTTGTAGTAGGGGTAAAAATCCGTTTCCGAAATTCCGTCCTGTACCAATCTATCATTATTGCATATACAGTCACACGAACTCTTTAAACTCTTTATAATTCATTTCTTAATACTCTTTAATATTAAATCTTAAACTCCTTAATATCATTGTTGCATATACATATTTATAGTCATACCAACTTAACTACAACCTCACTTACAACCCCTGTAACTATATACATATTTCATGCATATCACTTAACAATTGCCACACTTTGAACTTTTCTAATAGTCCCTGTACAGCCTCTCAAGCCTCTCATTCACTGCTCGTCATCCATTTATAGTAGCAACCACAGCAGCATCCTATCCAGTTTGACCTCAACCAAAACTGGTATGTGACGTGTTTTACATCCCTCCTGCAACCGCCGCTGATTTAGGATCAATCAGCCATTACACTTCTATTTTGATTTCAGTATTACTATCATCCATTCGAAGCTTCACAATTGTACTTCTTGGAATAATCCAGCCCCACGTAAAACCTTCTTCCTGAATACTTTAGGATTCCTGTTTTTCCAAACTATATGCCGTAACCCAAACCACCCCTTCCCAAATATCCTTGATATTAATCGAATTACACAAACTCATATCTTTAATAACCAACAGTACAACGTAATTTAATTATTTTGACAAACAGGATCTTAATAATGCTACACATCAACATTGCCCAATATCCATCACATTCATGATATAGCCACTAACAAAGAACAAAAAGTACCAAAATGGTTGTCAAAATTCACAAAGAAAAGCTATATATCAATTAATATATGTTTTCACAAACTAAAGTGTCATTTGTGATTGGAATCTTAAAGTATATCATAAGAGCTATTCTACATCAAGCCCATGTTGAAACGGGTCAAATTTGAAAGGTGACCAAATCAGTAACATTTTAGACCTGATGGTACTATCATTTTAATGCTACAATTTCAATAATATATCAATTGTCGAATTAGAGCAAAATAAGAAGAGTGATAACCTGCTGGTTCTATCGTTGCCCTTCCCCTCAGGTTTATAACCCGCTGCCAATACAAAACCCAAGATCCAGTATATCATCTACCGTTCTCTTTTACCATCACCTCCTTCCCCTTATATTATCGATCATTAATCATAAAAATAAGGCACAATGAGTAGATGAATACCAACAGTAAAAGGGTGATATATACCTTGATCATTTCTTAACAGTTTGTGAGTCCAACTACAACGAACAACATCAGCACACTTTGTTCGCACATAATACAGTTATCATGCATCCACAACGAACATTTTGCACAAAAGAGGGCACTGCATTCACAAAGTAATATTCAAACCTGACATGTTTGTGCAGGCTGGAAATGTAAATTCCATTTTGGTCGCTTATCCCCACTTATATGATTGACTGCTACAACTTTTTCACCAGCTTCATGAATAAGTTGAGCAGCCCAGGACCCAACATTTCCAAAGCCTTATCAGACGATTTCAATAACAAATTGTACTAAATAAATTTCTATTAATGAATATGAGGTAATTCACCAGTTTATTATCTACAAAAAAACATGACATTAAGCCACTACGATAACTTTGAGAACTTAAGTTAAACTTTGTTCTATTTTTCATGTAAATTAGCCTTTATAAGGATATATTATGATATATGTACATCAGTACATGTATAACAATTCTATCATTAAGTCACTGTAATAACTTTGACAATTTAAGTTAAATTTTGGTTTTATTTTTTTTATATATAAATTAGCCTTTGTAAGATACATTATGATATATGTACCTGTATAACAATTCTATGTCCAGCAACACTCACCATTATATCAAGAACAAGTACAACTGAATAAATCTTGAAAAATTGTAATGCGAATATAAACCTGCACAAATCATAACAAAAAATTAGTGGAGACAGGAGGCTGAAAGCAAAAGCCTTTTCCCCATATTTTTCAAGATCGCACTTTTTTCATATGACTTGAAAGGATAATGCCAAATAAACCTTCAACAAATAAAAAATCAAAACAACTTGCTCAATTAAAGTCTAATTAAAAATCATATATTTAAAACTGACAGTAGATACTACCTGGTGTATATCAGAGTCCCTAGTAAGACATCTTGTTTCGTTGATTTAATATCCAATATGCACTGTACTTTTCTAATAGAAGCAAATTCATCTCCGTACACTAAAACCCGAGTCCTTTACAACTGTTATTATATCAACTTTACAATTAGCTAATCAGTTCTAATCATCTAATAAGTTCAATAATTAGTAGTACCTACAAACAACTAACACCTTCAAAGTCAATGACATTGAAAAAGAAACATTAACTAATGGTGCAGGTTATACCAGTTTAATAGTAAGCATCCGACCACAGCTCTTCTTGACCTTTAGCTTCCTTAAAAGCACCTGCTTTTAGACCACGATAACTAATTAATCCTTGAATAAATCCATTTTAAAATTTACCACAAAGCACATTGACAAAATCTTTCTCATTCAACCTTGTAAACCATACATCATTCATCAAGGAGCTTGCTGCCACTAACTAATCTCAGCATATTACTTCTATATAGCGGATTGCTTAGTCATAAATCATTCGTACCAGTTTCAAGAGCATTGTATATGTAGACCCATTAGCATGCCATTGAATAATTATAAATGCCTTAATACATGAGAATACAAGAGACTAATTTATCATTTTTAGATTCCTAACTACCACACGAACCAGTGATTTTCTATTATCGTGAGACTTTTAGTTCATTTATACATTCCCACTCCATGTGTCTTCCCTGTAAGTATAAACAACTTTAAGAATAAATTAAAACCCCGCAAAACAAAGGTTAAAAGCCTTATAAATAAACAGAAAAATCCAACACAGAATTAACTATCAAAACCAAACTCAAACACCAGTTAAGAACAGAGAAAAACCAAAGCATTTCATCAAACACCTGGCATGCGCTAGATAAAGCGATAATTGGAAACTGCAAATCGAAAGAATAATGAGATAATCACATCGTTTCACAAACAAAGCTTGCATAAGATAATGAAACCCACAAAAAAAGAATGAACTTACGCATTAGAAGTCGTAAACCTCACACTAACCATTTACCCAACTAAAACTTGAAAAGTACACATCATCATCAACATTCTTATAAGCAATAATTTATTTAAGAATACTTTTAAGGAATTAGAAAGGAATAAGAGATCAGATAAACATCGAACATTCTTATAAACATCGAACCAATATATTAACAAATCAAATCAAATCAAACAAACAAAAAATAAAAACTCACATAATTGAATATGTAAAATATCAAACAGACCTTGTCAGAACTTACCACATTACCAAATCATTTAGAAGAATCACAAAGTTGAAGATGGAGATACAAATGAAAATGAAGTCTGGTAAATGGAGAATTGAAAGAGGCGGGTGAAAATTGGGAGAAAAAAACATGGAAGTGAAAAATGGGATGAAGAAGAATGACATGAATCTATGATGAATGAATTTAACTATTCAATTTTTGGGCGGTGGCATTAATACAGAATACCAATCAAAGATTTGGCCTCATATTGATTGCAGACCCACCATATAAAATTGAAGGGTAATGATGTTTCCACCTCAATTTTTGATAGTTCCACCAAGATTACGCAGTACAGTGTTGTACTGTACAAACAAATAATGCACATTGATGGTAGATTTATCAAAAATAATGGTGGATTTATCAACACCCAAAATTGAAGCATGTTAATTATGGTTTAGGGTCTCAAAAAAAGGGCTTGCTTTGGGAGATAAAATTGACAGACTTTTTTAAAAAAGTTTGCTTTATATTTATTAAATATATGTTGGAACTCACAAAACAAAATAAAATCCTAATTTATATTGCAGAAAGTCTTTAAGCCCATTTTTCTTCTTATACATGATATCATGCTGATGTTAGCACATAAACCTGGTGATGACAACTCAGCATCAAAACCTACCTTAGAAGAGGACACGTCAGCAATATGACTTCAACCTTAGTGTCCATTAATATATAGTTAGATGTAATTTTTCTTTTAATTTTTATTTTTTTGGTCATACTCCCCGTCTCGATCGATCATTCACAAATAGTTTTAATCATTTAAATTGAGTGAACACAATCCACTACGACGCGAACTAAGACTCTTGTAATCAAAAGAGTGCAACTTGTTAGAAGTAAACAAGAAACCAAAATTTTTTCATACTCTTTGTATTATTCGAATCTTTTTTTAAGTATTAAAATAGTTTTTTTTTTGTCTGCATTGAACCTATACTAATTATAGCAACCTTCGTAAAATTTGGGGGCCCTCACATTTTGTGGGCCCTGTGCAACGGCACATACTGCACATGCCAATATCCTCCACTGATAATATAGCATGATTAACTTTGAAGAAGAAGAAAAGGGCATAGAAAAATACGTAACATATTAATGCGAGTATAGCATATGATTATGGGACTCAATTAAAATATTCAAATAAACAATGATTTGGGCTTGTTTATTCCACGAGTTTTTATATTCAGTTTGAAATAAACAGAAAAATGTAATTTCATGATTATATATATCAATGTTACTTAGAAAGGCAACAATCTTTAATGCATTATTTCTCTGATCATCAATGATATGATATAGATTATAGAATAATAAATCAAATAGCTCATTGATTTGAAAGTTCAAGACAAATTGTTTCCGATTCGAAAGTCAAACTGCGTTTTCTCTAAATTGTATGAAAAAATTGGTGAAGGAAAAAAAGAATGTCTCAAATGAGGGGAAGGAGGGTTTATGCCCAAAGATGCTACATTTTAACAACATAACAGTGCATTTTAGTATTTTATGCCTTTAAAATTTTACCGCAATTTAATAACAGCACATTGTATCCCCCTACAAATTTGTCCTAAAATGTAGCAATTTCTGCATGCCTATCATTCCCCTCATTCAAAGCCTTCCACTTGAATCTTATCCAAAAAAAATAGTAGATTTCTAAAAGTCGACGAGACTTTAAAACTCTCCTGTAACCAAAGAATGTATGGCTCTCACTTTCTAGATAACTCAAAAAATACACACAAGACGCACATTATATTTAATTCTAAACACAAACAAGTACTCTGAATCTCTGATCCTCACATCATTGTTTTAAACCTCCAACTATCGAAATCTCTCATGTATGTGATGAACTTAAATATGTTCGTACAATCATCATCATGAATCATCATCATATAAACTATTCTACTATAGACCTATAGTCATATCATATCAATCGGCCCAAACATTTTCAGCCCAAAGTTTGTGCCCTTGGAGGCTTGGACCACCTTTGGGCTACAATATGTTCATTCATGGTCCCTTATAATAAATATCCTTTTTCAAGTCCACAATGGATCACTAAGACTTTAAACCTAAACATTTATCAGAAATGTAATATTTCTTTTATTTTTTATTTTTTTGGTCATACTCCGCGTCTGTCTCGATCATTCACAAATAGTTTTAATCATTTAAATTGAGTGAACACAATCCATCTAATCTAATCTGTATTATAAGATATTAAGAATAAGGAAGTCACTCAAATAAGACTTCATTAACCGGGTTTTTATCTATAGTAAAACGCGGATATTGTCTTTTTGAATTAAAAAAAATAAATTATTTGCATCTTGTTAATACAATAGTCATATAATCTTTTGAAAACACAATCCGAAACACTCTCCTTAAAGTGAATTTTATCGCCCACATTTACCTTTTCATAAAAGTTCATGTATATTAGACAATTCTAGTAATATTTATAAACATTTTATTTTAATCTCTATATATCTATCCATCTAGATATATCAGTACTTTCATTCACTACTAGATCATAACCCGCGAAATTCGCGGGCTACTTCAAGAATCAAATTCAAAATTCATAATGTGTAGTTAGTTAAATATTGTTATATCATTTTTTTCTATGTAATTGAAATTGCCTTAATTAGTTACATGGTCATTTGATAAATGATTTATTTATGTTTGGGAGAATTGCATGTGACTATTAAAGCTTATAATATCATATTTACCCAACTCAACTTAAAAATATAACATATGCCACTCTTAAACTAAAAATATATCATATACGCCCAACGTATTATTTTAAAAACAATAATGTATCAAATAAAATTAGTATGGACCATTATACCCTTCTTTTTCTTCGTCAATATTGTAATCTTAACATCAAAACCCTAGCTCACTCATTTCAACCTATTTTTTGCTGTGAAATTGAAAGATGACGGCTGAGGAGATATAAAAGAAAGCCATAAGCAATTAATTAATTGATTGAATTTTGAAGACTCATAAGAAGAAAGAGAGAATCATTCGAAGAATTAAATTACATCCTCGTCAGATTTGATATATTCCTACCACCACATTCAATCTTATTCTTCTTCTATATATTAATTCCTATTATTCATTAGTTCCCGTACGTAATTCAATTGGTCTTTTTATTTGTTTTGCTTTATCGTCCATTTTTTGGGTCCATGAGACCAACATTTTAATGCCCATCACAAAGACACAAACTAACAATGCTTTTAAAACCGGAATTCGAATCGGACCGACGAGGGGTCCGATTCCGGCTCAACCGGTCGGACTGCAGGTCCGAACCGGTCAAAAACCGGCCCAAAAAGTAAAAAAATAAAATTAAAACCGGTCCAAATCCGGTCCCATCCCGGTTCAACCGGCCGGTTCCCGGTCGGACCACCGGTTTATCGACTGGTCAAACTTGCCTCAAAACCGGTCGGAATCCCTAAAAATCTCGGTTCGACCGGACCGGTTTAACCAGTTTTAAAAGGGTGGTGATTTTGCCACAGGTATTTTTTATTTCTCCACAGGTAATTTTGGGAGAATCATGGTAAATCCAACGATAACTTCCTGTGGAAAATAAATTATGTCTGTGTATTTATCATGGCCCGTTTTAAAAACATTGCAAAATAACATTTAACTTTTGAGTTTTTTGAGTTTGCCGTACAGACCTTATAATCACTACAACATTTAACTTGGTTATAAATCAATTTTCGACAATCATAAACAGATTATGAATAATTAAAATTTATACCTATTAAAGGAAAAGGCTGAGAAAGTAAGTTGACATTAGTGAATTAAGGTTTCTTAATGTTAAGAACAATGTGGAAGAAGGGTATATTGGTCCATTATAATTTTGTTTGAGACTTTATTGTTTTTAGAATAATTAAAATAATACATTGGGCATAAATGTTATATTTTTGGGTTAAGAGTGGCATATGTGATATTTTTTAATTAAATTGGGCAAATATGATACTTTAAGCTTTAATAGTGGCATATATGCAATTCTCCTTTTATGTTTTTGCAAAGTAACAAACTTTTGAGACCGGATAATTAAAAATTATGATTTTAAGTCAATATGAACAATGTACGTATGACACATTATTTACTTGAATTAAATAAAATGGGAAAATTGGTAGTCAATTTGAATTAGCTAATTGGTTTTGTAATTTTTAAGTTAACATTTTTGTGCGGTTGACATTGCAGAAATATTTTGAATAGACAGAGAGATTCTTATGTCTTAAGTTTATCAAGCATGCTTAAATGAGGGTAATCGAAACATTCATTCTTAGTTAATCAATACCCTAAATATTGTATGAGTCAAGGATAATAAAATAGTTGATAAGTATTATTAATTATTTGAAATAGGTGTGAGAATTATGTTGAAATAATCGGCAGACTCGCGGATTGATACATATGTTAGATAAAAACTTGATAAAAATTAATGATCTTGATCATTTGATTTTGTAACTGTCACTGTCTTTTAGTTATAGACTTCGTTTATTTCATTCTTTTTCTTTTCTTTTTTTTTCATATGTATTTTTTAATGAGTTTTGGTTCTATAATCGTATGTGTAAATTATTAACGTGTGCCCGTGTGATTTTGTGTATTTACTATTTAGTAGACCAACTAATTTACAAAAAAGTCTAAATATTAATAAAAGAAAACCTTGTCTAAAGGAAATTCGTTTTTAACGATTTATGCGATAAACTAATTAAATTCGTAAATTAAGTAAACTTATATATACATGTATAATTTATAAAAAGTAAATAATCAACCTATTGTAATAAAGGCACGTAAATATAAATTTAATTAACACGGGTTTTTCTCGAAATTTGAATATAATAAAAAACTAGGTTTAAGACCCGCGATAACGCGGGCTAGTCTAATTAATTTTTTTATAAAAAATGGAATTTAATTAATTATTTGTATATTTTATTTATTTATGTTTTGATATATCTTTATTTTTATTGTATTTAATTTTTTGTGTTATTTGTGTTTTTAAATTTTATAATTTATAAAAAATTAAGTTTACTTTTATTATATCTTTATTTTTATTTATGTAGCTTAAGAAATAATATTATGTTATAATCGGTGTAGATTTCTATAATTTATGAAAAAAATAAGTGGATTCTTAATATATGATATAGTTGTATTTATTATTTTGCGGATATATGTAGATTTTTTTTTTTTTTTTTTTTTTTTGAAGATTTGGGAACTTAAACCTTGGCTTTTAATATTTTTATTAATTCTAATTGAGTTTTTTTTTAATAATAACTACAAAAATACATATAAACATAAGATTTACTTTTTAAATATAGAGACCATTATAGATTTGTGTTTTTATATTTATTAATTTTTGTTTTATGTGAACCAAAGTAGCTCATTTCAAATAAATAATCCATAATCGATACCTTGAAGAACAATCGTCAAGTGTAGTTTATAGTCAACTTTAATTTATAATATAGTAGCATCAACAATTAGAAAATGAAAAATTAATGTAGATAACGTGAAAAATATAACAAAATATGAAAAATATGTGAAAAGTAGGTGACATGCCTAGAAAAATTACGTAAATGAAAAAATATATATAAAAAATTCAAAACATATAAGTATATAATATACAAATCTTGAAAAATTTAAAATACATAAACCATACCTTCAAAAGGATTAGGATATTCATGTTGTTCAAAAGAAGCTTTCTTTCCTACAAATACATAATAAACTAAATATTAGAAAAAAGAGAATCATAATAAACTTAATATTAGAAAGATCGAAGAGAAGTATGAAGATGTAGTATTTAAATATCCAAAGCAGATACCTTTTAACATCTTAATGTTCGTGAAGACGTAATGGGATTTTGGGATGAATTCGGAGTTTTTGAGGGTTCATCCATTGAGAATTTTGGGAGGTTACAAATTTAATAATGAACAAACGGATGAATAATGATGGTTATATTTAGTTGTAGAAGATGCTTACAAATAGGAATAGATATGAATAAATTAGTAAAAGATATTATATTTTAATTGAGATAAGCTTCACATGTACGTACATGAAATATTTGACAATATCTTTTGCATTTTTTTTATGCTGATAACCTTTTTTACGTTGTTTTTTTATTTATTTATTAAAAGGATTAAATTGATTTTTTGGGGGATTAAGGGTGGTAAGTGTAAGTATCAAGAATTAATCTAGGTGGTTGGATCGATTTGGGAAAACCCAATCAAAGGTTAAGATTTATTCATGGTATTTTGGTTTAAGTATATGTTATAGATAGATAGTGAAATTAATTAGTAGTTAGTACAATTATTCTTCAAAATGATGAAAAAATAATATAACGTGATGTTTACTTTAAATAGAACGTGTTACACGGGTTTTAAAAACCTTTTTCAACAACAAATTTCATTAGAAAAGCTACCAACTCATAAAAATAGAAGGAGCTATACAAAATACAAAAACCTTGATCTCAAAAAGAAAAACGCGCTCATACAAGCTATAAAAAATATAACAATCCTAACAAAATAATTATAATTATTTATAAGGATTATGAAACCAACAACTTGGATTTAACCTCGATTCTTGAATCACACGGGTTTTAAAAACTAATTAAATTAATTTAACTTTTGGTAATAAAAGAGGGTATTTGTTATGGAAATCTTAAAAAGAAAACTTAAAGCTAATAATCCATCAAATGATTTGAATCAAATTTATTCAACTTTCAATTAGTCAATCAAATTCATTAAACGTTAATACTTAATCGAAAAATTTGCAGAAAACTCCCGTGTGTATACACGGGTCTAAAATCTAGTAAGAATAATAAACGTGTAGATACGATTTAATAAACTAAATAAATATTTGTTGTGTAGTAATGAATTCCATTGTTTTACTTTTACTTTTGTAAGTAAGTTGTTTTTTATATATGTTAACAATAGGCAGCAGAAAACTTAATGTACACTATAAGTTCATGCTTCAAAATGTATACTAATGTAATATAAAAATGTATAAACACATAAAACATAGTAAAGTTGGCTCCTAATATCTAGTAATCGGACTTGTGTTGAGTAATTCAACTGAATGGCAGCCATCAATCCACATCATACGTTGTTCTATCGGTGACGTTCAAATTCCATTAACTTACATGAAAAAACGTCATCCTTTGATACAGTTCTTTTTAGTTTAAGTTTTTTTATTAAAATGTGAGGAAGCATTTTCAACAACATAACACAGTTTAGTGTCAATCACTTTGATGTTTTGTGTAAATGTTGTTTTGACCTCCTTATAATGTTTACTTTGCTCTTCCTACTTAAATGAGTAGTCTGCTGCAGAAGCCAATATACCTGTCAGTAATCAATAATAACGTAACTATAAAGGAATGATTTTTTGTATTATAACATTTTATATAGTCAGTCATTGATTTATGTAACAATCATAGATTGATAAAAGAGAAATTTATTATTATAGTTATTATTAAATAAATAACAGAGCAATATAATGATATAATAACGTTACTTTTCTAGCCAACTTATCTTTTCAAAATATTAGCATGTTTGATTACATTATCTTCAAATCTCTAGCTTTTTAAAATATTAGCATGTTTGATTACATTATCGAACCATATTCTATACAAAGTCTACCTTCATTAGACTCTGAAACTCATTTCATAACCATAAGCATGCATATCAAAGAAGCTACCCATATGACACATGCAGCTTTGACTTCAAATATTCAGAAATTGTCATGTATTAGAAAATTAGGTCATATAAATAAGTAACAAACCTGTCCAACTAAAGCAAGTAGCAAATACAGACATATCCAATGGTAACAAATGAACCAAGCGCATAATTATAACTAATGAAAAGAAAGAAAAGGTATTAGAATTAGAACTAAAGCAGGAATAACAAATGAATGAAGGCCAATAACACATACTAAATGCAAAAAGAACAAATCACATCAGATAACTTGAAGCTAAAAAGTTATATGAACCTACAAACATCTTACCTTCATTGAACTTTGAAGAGGTAGTTACAAAAGATAGTCTTCATTTTCGCGACTTCCCTCCATTTTTTCCCTTTAAAATTGATGCAACTAACAACCAAGCTACAAAAGATGAAACAAATTAGCAAATATATACATAAAAAAGAGAGAAAATAAATAAACAAAAGAGACAAATTGAAGATGAAAACATGAAATGACACATACAGTTAACATGAAAAATATTGGTCCTCATGCCATTTAATACCTTTTCAACATCACAAAGCACATAATAGTTGCATCAGAGCATCCCTATATTGTCACATATCTCAATGGAGTTAATAGACAAATCAGCCCATTCAATTCACAGATAAATGATGAGTTGAAAATGGCACCTGTAGAATACATATGCTTGTTCAAATGGTCTTCAATTGATACTAAAGTTTGAGTATAAATCTGGATGATGATGTATCCTTGGCTTTTATCATAGAGATGTCCAGCTACAACTTTCAGAATACCTAAAAACAGTCAACCCAATTTAACCACTGCCTTTATGTTCTCTGCACACTCTGGTCCACCTCTACCACCCATTGGAGCTAGTGCTTCTACCTATTTCAAAAAAGGCAAAAAGTAGATAACACTCATTGAATGTGAAACGATAACCACACTCAAAACCTTAAGTAGTTTTGCTTTATGTCGTCCTTTTGATGTCGGTTTAAGAAACAATTGTCTCTTCTTTATTTTCACCTATTAATCAAACCATATAGAATAAAAATAGTGACAGACAGTTGAAGGTGCTAACGGGTTAGAACTGCGAAAATAAAGAATACGTGTTCAGGTATAAGCTTGTTGTCGGGATTATCAATGAGCATATATTTTTATGCATCATGCTTGACCTAAATTTCATCTTGCTCATCATTAGCTTTCCTTTACAACTGACAATGACATATTCGATCCCTTGCTTAGAGACATAACAGGTTTCAGCCAAGAAAGATGGAATATCATTTCCATTTACATGTCTAAGTTGGTGTATAATAGATTCTAAATACTTTAATTCAGTTTCTAAATACTTTAATTCATTTTCTAATTCAGGAAGGGAAAGGATTCTCTATAAATAATTCTTTCAAGATGAAGCAAAATATAACAAAGTCTTAAATAGAGAATTAGCCAACAACATTAATACTTTGATTCAAAGTGGTGCATCATTGGAAATAATCGATGAAATAATTTATAAAACACTATGACTCTATGAGTATGAACCCATGTTTGCCAAAACAATGATCGAACAGAAAACAAACGCAACCATTTTCTTGTACATTAGTAAATCAAGCATTTCATGTGACCTCCATCTATTAAACAAACATAAGCTCGTATAACATATGAAAGAACAAATACCTCTGATGTTACAAATATCAGTAGAACCATCATCATTGGGTTTGTATAAGTATAAAATTCGAATTTATCAAACCTGAGAGAAGGATCTCTCTGAATTTGAGGGTGTTCTTGACTCGTTTTCCATGAAAAAAAATGTTGAAGCGTAGACAATCAAGGGTAATGGATCCTATAAACCCTAATTATAGATCAAATCAAATTGAAAGAACGATCGATAATATATATATACAAAAACTAAAAGAAAAAAATGACTTGGATATGCACATTTGTAGATCGATAGAAACTTTGGAGAAGATCAATATATTGATTATTCTTTTAGATGATTTGAGGAAGTGGAAAGTTATATAGGGAATAAATCTTTCACAGAAGAAAGGAAATTGAAGTTTGTAAAAATTAAAAATTAAATATTATTTTATTATTGGCCACTTTAAACAACGATTGTCTGGACTCTTGTACAATGAATGAAAGGTTTTATTTGAATATTGAATGTAAATTTGAATTATTTTAACCTTTTAATTGCTCTTTATTATGTATACCGTTTTTTAAGGGGATTCAAACTTAAATTTTTGAAATTATATGAAATTAATCCGTAAACTAAACAATTAGTGGGGTAATTTATTCAAATTTTTATATATTTTAAAAATTCAAATTCAAAATCCAGCCTCTAGATATATGTGGATAAATGCGGAGAATTTAAAATTTAAATTTCGTAACCGCTTTCCTGAAATTTCGCAACCGAAACATTATAGTTAAGGGTTAATCCAGTAAAATTACTAATCAAAAGCTAACATATTATGTAAACATTCCTGATAATCTTAATCAGCGGTCTAGATTTATTTAACTAAATCAATTAACGGGGAGGATTAAGTCAATCTAACCTAAAGTCAAATTGTTTACGTATTTTACCTCCTCCAATAATAATAAAAGGAGATATATTATACATTGTGCAACCGGATAATGGGGTATTAATTAAGGTTAATAAGGAAAGGGACGGCAAGCTGCTTCCTTGTAATAATCGTAACACTTTTTGTTTTATATAAACAAAATTTTATAATGAGGAACTACTATATAAAGGGGTCAATGTCGAAGAGATCGTTACGTGTAGATAGAGGGGAAAATGTGTTTTAATTTTCCGAAAATGATTCTTAAGAGAACGAAAAATAAGTATACGAAAAATGAAGATGGAGAAGATGAAGAAAATGAAAAGAGAGGTTTATTAGCAAGAGAAGTAGAAAGATGGAATAAAGATCAAGAAAAGGTTCAAAATCCCTCCAATTGATCCATTACTATATATTCTCATCTATCATAATGTTTTTATTTGTTTCAAACATGTATAATATTTAATTTATTTTAATAGTTGTGAGTTTACTTTTATGGGCCTTATGTATTCTTGGTAATTTAGCTTTTTGTTTTTGAGTAAATTACATTGTTCGTCCTTAATGTTTGTCATACATTTCACTCCGTATCCTCGAGTCGGGTTTTTTGCAATCCCTTTACTCGAATTTTCATTTACTCCCCATCTCTCGAATGGTAAAAAAGTCTTAATATTTTAAGGTTATTTAAGTCATCTCATTAGGACGAAGGACTTAGAGTGAAACGAAAATCCGGATCAAGGGACTCAACCCGAAAAAACCCGACCTAGAGACGAGAAATGTAATTTACTCTTTATTTTTTGTTTGGAAGAGCTATATTTATCAAAATTTGTTACCCAAAAGGCCAAAATAACACAAGGAGAGACTCGATCACTGATTTACAAACTTATAATTTTGGGTTTTAAGTATATATATGAGGTAAGGAAAAATGGATCTTTTCAATTAATGTAGTATCAGTTAGTTAATGTTAATGTACAGTATAAGTCATTCATATAAGGAATATATTTAAAACAATGATGCGAAATGTCCATTTTACCCCTACTTACTAATATAGCAATTATATGATATTATGAAAGTCAAAGATACCATATATATAAACTAGATGGAAACAATTTACTAACACTAGAAATATATATACGACATATAATACGATCATTAACTTATATAGAATTCAAATTATTGTTAAATAGTTGGAATGATTTATATATATTAAATCCATGTACCTTAAATATATAGAATTCAAACCAATGGAATGGCAGTAGTAAATCATAGTCATTGGTTTGTCACTATATTGTTTTTGATAACCCCATGAAAGGAGAGCAATGCTATCTGATTGAATCACAATCTAACTCTTTTTGACCGCTACGTAGTGCGAGTATTGTACTAGTTCATAATAACACGTGTTCGGTCCACTACTCAGTAAGTTGTAAGTATAAGCCTTGTTATAAACGATGTGTATACATTTTACGTGATTATATATCTTATCTTATCTTATCTTATCTTATCTTAACTATATATAATGCATCTCCATCATTCTTTTAAAATTAGACTCAACAATATATATTGACTAAACTGCCCTTCAAATATCATTAATGATTCCAATCTTTCCAAATCAACCATTGATTTATAGCATCTATATGTATAACAACTTTTCATTTTAAATTTTGCATATCATCTTCTAACACACATTATTTCAATTCTAACAAAATCAATAAAAGTTGAATAATTCATTAGATCATGTCACTTAAATTCTCAAATCGAATTTTTCACGAACGTGTGCATCTATTCATCACCGCCGCTGTGCGTGGGTACGTTGCTAGTATATATATAATAGGTGTGATAAATTGTAGGTTAATTTTCCGTTCAAAATTTAATATTTCGAATAAAGTCACCTAATAAAAATATATACAAATAAAAAATGGGTTTTGATAAAGGATGCCCATTAAAACTTTCGTTAAAGGCTTCGAATATGCATTAGATATTGTACCATAACCATAACAAACTTTTTGTTCCCTTTTGAATTTATTTTGACCCCCTGAATTTTAATGAAATATAAATCCTTTATGCATGCATGAAATCCTTAACGAAAGCTCTAAGGGCTTCTGGTATCAAAACCCATAAAAAATATACATCATAAACGTAACGAAGGAATTCGTTAACTATAATCCTAAAAATCTTAATCAAAATGACATTTTGAATTACAACAATAAAATGGATGATTATTATTTTCTTGGTAATTCTATTAAATCTTCGCAAAAATGTACTCCATTTGTTAAGTACAACCCTATTTCTGATTATTATTTTTGTATCTAGCTAATCAAATTATTTAACAATTAATTAAAATAATAATAATAATAATAAATCTTACACTTATAAGCATAGCTCCAAAATAGGTAATATTAAACATTCATACATCCAATTCTGTCTAACTTCTTTCCCCCACACCATCCACAAGCTTTAGATAGATTGACATACATACAAAACAAAACACAAACTATATCATCCCCCTACCAAAATAAAGATTATAAAAAAATGGCTATCTTCACTCTTCAAACTCTAACCACACCATCTATCCACCATACACTTCAACCAAACACCACCATTAAACCACACTGCCACTGCACCACCACCATCATCAACTCATCATTAGCTTCTCATTCAAATTTGAAATCAACTACTAAAACAACAAACAACAAGAAAAATAGATTATTGGATGTGGGTGTTGGGTTATTAGCTGCTGCAATGCTAGTTTCATCTCCACTTGATGCAAATGCCACCAGAATTGAGTATTATGCTACTGTTGCTGAACCACCTTGTGAGCTTCAGTTTGCACCTTCTGGACTTGGTTACTGTGATGTTGCGGTTGGGTTCGGTGAAGAAGCTCCATATTCCACTCTTATTAATGTGAGTTATTACTACTGTATATACTTTTGAGATCAATTTTACTAATTTTTAACTGTTTTATTTACATGCTTTTATTTACTTTAAGTTAGTTGTAACTTGTAATGATAATGTGGCTAATGAATTGATGTTCATGACAATATTGATGTCAAAATAGTCCATGTGTGATTTACTGATTTATGTTATGTTATTTATGCTAGTTGAAACAATGATGACTCTTGTTCAACCATATATCAGAATGTTTGTTAACTTTTGTATCAAATGAAACATTTATAGGATCAACAGATATAGATTTTCTTCAGGCAAAACATGGTTTAATATCATGCTATATAAACCGTAATGTAGTAATGCAAACGTTTTAAAATCTGAAGTTAAAATTTATTTCATTTCAAATTGAGAATGTGACTAATTCGACTACATAAGTGATACGGACTGTTCTTGTGCCTTTATTATTAAGATATATATGGATGCTATGAATTTAATGCTCGTGTGGTATCCGCTTTTTCGTACTTGCAGGTTCATTATACTGCACGGTTTGGTGATGGTATAGTTTTCGACAGCAGTTACAAACGTGGTAGACCTTTAACTATGCGTATTGGTGTTGGGAAGGTAAAATACAGTCTATTCTCCTTCTTTTGATATATCATATCAAAATGTTCCATTGTTTTTGCTTTATTAACTAAATAAGGACAACATCATCAGTGTCAGTTTTTGGCTTACATTTGATAGCTCATAGGAAATCTTTCATTTTCCTTATCGCATAATATCGATATGTGACCAAATGTAGGTTTATGATGGCTGCAAATGACCAATTCTTCATTTTCTTTTTCGTACTTTCTTGCAAATATGGATTTGCTTACATTTTGACTGATCTGTGAAATCTGAAGTTTCGTGTTCTTTTCGTTCCTCTGTTTATCTGTTTTCAACATTCAGGTGATAAAGGGACTTGATCAAGGAATCTTTGGGGGTGAGGGTGTACCACCTATGCTTGTTGGTAAGATCTAATTAGATTACTTAAATGAAAACACGCTTCAAGTATACATCACTACCTATGTATTTTTGCTTGGGGAGTTATTTGTTAAAACTATATTTTTGTTCCTAAGGTGGAAGACGTAAACTTCAAATTCCTCCGGAGTTAGCATATGGACCAGAACCTGCTGGTTGTTTTTCTGGTACCCCCTTAATCTTATTCTTTACTGACAATTTTGCTTTGGTTCTATGATTATAATAATTCATCGTTCACCAGAAGTAAAGAGGTGGCAAAATGGGGAGATTAATTAGTCAGGTTTGGTTACAGGTTCGGGTCAAATAGTACGGAGTATTTTAATTAATTAATTTATTTATTTTTGTATACGGGGGTGGATTATAAACACTTTTTTCTTGCTTTTCTTAAAAACGATTTATAAGTACTCAATGTGACAAATATGATTACAGAGACTACATCTTTACAATAATAATCTATCTTTTCAAATAAAGCAGTTTTGGAGGATCTATGCATGTAAAAAATACACTTTTGAAGACTTTCGACCCGTTTGACCTTTTTCTTTTCTTTTTTTATCTATTTCTTGTTTGTTTGATCTGTTTGAACCACTAAGGATATATCATAACCCAAATAGACCCTTTAATTAGTAAATGGGTCGAAATTGCAACCGCTACCTAAAGATATGAAATCATTTGAAACATTCGTTCTTGCATTCCTTTAGGTGACTGCAATGTACCTGCAAATGCAACACTCCTTTATGACATTCATTTTGTGAACATCTACTCGGGTAACAGAAAGTGATCGCAATCAAAGCTGCATTAGTATTAGGAAAGTATATACAGCATGCTGGTGGCCGATGTACAATCATGCGAGTTTCACTTTTAAAGCTGTTTAACAAACATTTTTTCTTTAATAAAAATAAGACAAGCATTATGTTGTACCACAATTGTTTGATGACAATTACCTTAAAACATATGTATATAATATGGTACAATTGTTTGTAACATTCATTAGCAAATTTGAAATTTCACATTATATGTCACATAGGCACCGTAGCCATGTTTACATTAAGTACTAATTTGGGGTTCCAATTTCTAACTTCTAAGCCCAGTCGTGATACTTAAATGGGCCTGGCATGGGTTTGACATTCTCAACTAGTCTTGGACCGATTCATATTGGGCCTGCTTCTATTTCTTTTGACACTTTTACTCGTTTTAACAAAAATACACCTTTCTTTAAACTTAAGAGAAGTATAAGAAAAATTATACGTGTAGCTCGGTCGATAAAATGACCGTGTATATTTTCGTCACAAATAATACAAAAGTGTCCGGTTCGAGCTCGGACACTCTCATAATCACAATTACTGAGTGAGACACAGATATGTATAACCACAATTAGCCGATTGCCCGATTGTGAACCACTTTGAATTGCGGATTACGAATCGTTTCTCACAAATGAAATAAAATGGTATGAGAAACTATATAAAAGTGGTGAATAATGATTACTATTTAATTTAATGTATATTCCACCTACAAAAGTATGATTACAGTTTTTAGTTATCCCTTTTACGTGTTTTGTTAATAATTTAAACGAAGCTTCTGAATTTTATAACTTCTAATTCTATGTATATTTATTTATTTTTAAGAAAGATCCCATCTTATCTTATCTCAAAATCTAATATATATATATATATATAAAACATTAATTAATAATTTATAAGTAACACCAAGAATACACTTGGTAATAAATTCTTTATTTTAATTACAATGATTGGAAGGTGATTAAATGGATCCTAATGAAGTTGGCAACAAAAATATATTATATTATTATTTTATTTAACTGTTTATTGTGCCAAATAAATACATGTTTGGTTGTTTTATTATGTTATTTAAAGTTTGTGAAAGAAGCAACGAACCCCTCAATCATTGTAACACATAATCCAGACACATATTCGACAAGTCAAACGTATTATGTTTTAATTAATTAAACACGACGGCTAAATTTAACAAGTAAAATGTTAACTACGTTTGCTATAAAGAAAAAATGACACCTTTTATGTTTTATTGGCTCATATTGTAATTATGATTATGTCCTTTCTACCTAAATCAGTTCGTTAAATATAAAATGAAATCGTTAACGATCTGTATATCATGACAAAATTTCGAGGTTCCAATGAGTAATATTTTTTACGATAATCTTCCGAAGTGAAAATCAGTTGATATTTAAGAGGATTTATTGTTTCAAAGTGTATTATACTTAAACTCTTTTATTATTATATGTGATGTACTTCCGCAACTTTTATTACCTGAACTGAACTTGTTAATTATGTTTATTGTATGTACATATAACGAATGTACATACAATATACGGAATTAACAAGTTCAATATATACAATAGATAAAATGAAAATACAGCCTTTACAATAGTAAAAAAAAGGTAAAGTATTTACGCTTTGAAATAATAAACCATATTTACAAGTAGTATCAATGAACCAAAGACGGACCATTTTAAATATTAGTTGCCCCAAATTATAAGACCGTTATATATTTAACCAAAAATGAGCTAGGGAAACATCAACATCTCATGATCAAATATATATATAATCTAAATAACATATGATCGAACAGAAAGAACATTTTATTTAACATCATAGTACTTCAAACAAATCCTTCAAAACGAACACCTATATTAACTAGATGAAACTCAAACACGCGCTATTCACAAAAATGCTTTTAAAACAACAACGCCGTCGCTTAATTAATTGCGACTAGCGTTACATTACAGAACATGCATTAGGATTATCGTCACTGAACATGGTGACGTACGAGTAAGATGGGTCTTGATCATATCTAGTGACACCACCCCCAGCAGTTGTTTCCAGTTTTCGAACATAACCAGGAGGAGCCTTTTTGTCATAAACTTGAGCAGCATACGGTTGTGCTACAAGATTGTAAGGCACATATGGCCATATCTCTGACTTTTTACCTGTTGACTTTGCCTTTTTTAACACCTTGTTTGCTTCTACATACCCACTTACTGACACCTTCTGTTGTTTCCTGTTTATTTCAACCTTCTTCACCCCTGCATATTACAACATATATCACCCACCAAATAATACACATAATTAGGTCATGTTGTCAATTGCATGGATCCCTAATTTAAGCGTCGGCGTTATTTTTCTGCTCTGATACCTTGTAAAATCTTAAAATATATATATATATTTTGAGACGAGAAAGAATGACCATTTAGATGTGTGCATGGATATATACAAATATCGGATACGTACCAGAAAGAGAAGAGAGGGCGTTCTTGACCTTAAGTTCACAACCATCACAGTCCATTCGCACCTTAAGATCGACCGTTTGTAGCTGTTTCTTCTTTTTGCTCTTGTGTTTATGACCATTGTTCATTAAGTCTGATATGTACTCTAATGTTCCTGAGACTCCCATTTTATTTTATTCTTGTTGTGAACGGATTAGCCACTTTTGTCCACATTTTATACCAAATGTTGCCATGTTGGTGGGCCTATCAAGACAACCATATATACATGAAATATTCATAATATTATATTTATTTATTTATATTTAAGATTTAAGAAACTTGTGTATACCTTTTACATTGTATGAAAGTATGAAACAATATCTTTTAAGTTTCTTACATTGTATAATATACTTTTAGTGCTTTTTTGTGATTCTGTTATTAGATTTCAGATTCTAATGTTGTATACTCAAGTAATAATGTTTTAGTAACATTACAAACAATATATTACACCATGTTAGCAACAATTCGACCACTGTTAATCGATTCGAAAATTATTAATTTTAATTTATAACCTTTGTTAATTACAAACAATGTTGTTATATCCTTATTTATAAATAGTCCAAAAGGAAGGTGCTTAGAGGGTGAATATATCCTTATGCATGTGCTTTGTACATTTGTTTATGTCACAAACCAAACCAACTTCAATATATCCCTAGCTTTCAAAAATACTTATGGTCAAACATATAACATTTCAGACCCTATAATTAAGCCAAATTACTCAATCTTTTCAATGACCATCACTTCCAATCAATCTAGAGAATTCAAGACCTAATTCGGTTTCATAGTGCCCGTCGAGAAACAAACTAGTTTGAACTAGGGGTGTTCGTTTGGATGGATTGGCTCAAATCCAATCCATTTACATAAATCCATTTGGATTTTGGTTTTCAAAATGTGAAACCGAATTCATCCAAATAAGATCGAATCCGAACTGAACCGAACCAAATTACTATTTGGATGGATTGGTTCTAACCGTTTGGTTTTTCCGTAGACTGCATAAGGGTATCGTTTTGAATCGTGAAAGGGTAATGTCACGAGCGATATCGACGGCTATGGATTGTCATGTTGCGTTGAGGGTTCACTAAAATGTGGTGTTAGTTTTTTCAATCAAAACTTAATTTTAAGTTATATACAACGATATATATTAAAAATACCAATTATATAATAAGGTTTTACATATAAAAAATAACCAAATAAATATTTAACATATATTTTGATAGATTAAGAACTGTATTACATAGGAGCATTACATATACTGATAGTACTATTTGGTTTATTTGGACAATCCGGTTCCAATAATAGTAACCAAAACCAATCCAAGAACCGATATACTAATTTGGTTTTTGTCCGATCCGATCAAAAAACCAAATTGTCCAATCCGAACGGTCCAATCTGAATAGACCATTTGGATAATCCGGTTATATCCGAATAGTGAACACCCCTAGTTTGAACTGATCTTAAGACCGAAAAAACGAAATTTCTTACTATGAAAAGTTAAAGCTAAGTCTAAATGTAGAATGTTAACAACTTTTGGCAGATATCGGAGGTGAAGACGACATGGGCATGGCCCAAATATAGAGCAATAATAGAGATAAAAAAAAGTTGTTGTCACGTTTTAGTGGGTGAGGGTACACAAATGAATCAACGGTGAAGCTGCACATAGTCTCCTAGGATGTAGCCACGTACTATTTATTATATTCTCTTTATAGGTTAAAAGGTTATTACGGTAATTAGTATATATTTGGTTTTATTAAGAATGTTCATGTTTTGATCGAAACCGTTTAACTCCGAAAACATGAACGTCATTGTTGGAGGGGCCAAAATCATTTTGAAATTTTTTTCATATACAATGGCATCATATGATACATTATGTGTATTAGAAAACCGGGTATAGCTTATAACGTTTCTAAGTTTCTTAACATATAAATTTTCAACATTTTCTTTACTACAAATTTTGTAACATTTTAAAGATTATAAATTAGTCACCCCATTATAGTCACGTTAACAATTGAAGGTTGAAAGTAATTGACATTATGTTACGTTTCTTACAATAGCAGTACACTTATTTAAACGAAAAAAAAAAAAAAAATGTTACCAAGTATATATGCAAACAAAAATGATATGTTCACATAAATTTTACAAAAATTTGTCCACAAAATGATGTGGACCAATGAAATGAAGGAAGAGAATGATGAGTGTGAAGTTACAAATGAATTTGATTGGTTGATGACATATGTCATGTCATTTTGTGAAACTTATTTTGTAAAAATTATGTGTATGTAGCATCTCTCCTATGCAAATTGCTATATATCAATTTTTACAACTTGTAAATCAAATAACCAAACAATCGGTGAACAAAGACCCAAAAAGTTCAAGCAAATTACACATAATTATCACCTGGCTACTTTCTGATTTCCATTTTTTAGGAGGGCAATTTGGAAACTATCAGCTACTTTTAAATCCTCCTAAAATACATATCAAAGCTAGTTCTATCTTCATCTTTTGGGGGCGGGGCTGGCACCCTGGCCCCTCTGATGTTTCGCCAGCTGGTCAAACCGAAATGATTTGGTCGGTTTGATGGGGCTCATCATTTATAATTGGTCTATAGGTGTGGATTATTTCAAACCATCATATATAGTTCGGTTATTTAAATTTGACTTAATAATTTGAGCCCGTATTATATGCATGCATTTTGTCTTACATTCAATAATCTAAAATTATGAAGCTTCCAGCCCTTCCCCTTAATCTCGTGACAGCAAAACATGTTTTTCTTCCCCTAATGCTGAAAGCTTGTCGTTTATTTGTTTACTTAGTCAATCCAATTACTAAAAAATGTTTATATTATACATCAATCGATTAAGGTTAGATTTTTCAAACAGTATCCATGATTCGTACAGAAATAAGCCCCAAAATATCTACTGTATTACTCCGTATATTTTTTTATTAATCAATAACTTATTAAACTTTATCGTCTTTGAAATGATTGATGAACTATACATTTTGTAGTACATAAATAGTACATACATGTATGTGTGTGTATGAAAAGACCCCTTTAATTTCACAACATGATACATGTCTCGGTCATCTTTCTACATTATTAATCATACTCCGTATCAGTTTTCTCTATACGGCCGCACCTATATACGTCTAAGTCGTGATTAGTAATTACAAAGGGAATGAAGATCAACTTGGTCTGATCGCGCAACTTTTTTTGATTTCCAACCTGTTCTATTCAAACAAACCAAGCACTACACGCCGCTTTGATTTAGAAGAACCATATGATATGATGCGACCAGAGTTTAAACTACTTTGCTTCAGGTTTAGGTAGTGTCGTAGTGAAGCGATCAGTTATTTTGAATGGTGGCAATATACACCCAGTTAGTGATAAACTGATAGATTCAAACGACAGGTCCAAACATCTCAGCTGATACCAATTGAAATAAACCGCGAGTTATCGCAGGTCATAATCTTAATTTGTCCATGATAAAATACTCTTGAAAATACCCTCTTTTTAGGTCAAATTTCAGATTTCAAATAGCTCTCTCTTAAAGTTGCCAAAATTATGTTCTTTCTTTTAGCTATTTACCAAAACGATAATGCAATATAATGAGTATACTATGAGACTGTAAATTAACAAGTAACCCATTTATCGGAAGCAAAAACACTCATATCAGATAGCAATTTGTACGTATTTTACTACAACCATTACAAGTCAGTCAGTATAGCCTCATCTTTCTTCATCTAAGTCTGGCAATTCAAAGCATCGATCAGAAAAAACTAATTTTATTATTATAGCCAACCAAGTGAAGTTGGTGCTTACAACACTTCAAAAAGAACTATGGTCAACTCACCGGCAGAAGTTCAAAAATTTTGGGTTATTAAGACAGAAACCGTCCTCTTTATTCACAAGGACTGAATATGTGTAAGCTAATGGGCATTGTGTGTGTGGTGAGATGGTAGTAATGGGAAGTTGAGGAGTAAAGGTGATTCAAGTGTGGCTAACAGATGTAGCATAAGACTGAAGGAGAGTTAAGGCTTGCTCGGTGATGGCACGATTCCTTGCTTGTCGAACCCAATCATTTACAACTTCTGCTGCCTGGCTGTCTTTTAGACCGTGTTCAAGTGTTTCTGCAGCTTCCAGAAGTTTCCCATCGGCTAAGTAGCTTTCCACTCGATTTATCAGTGACTCTATTCCATCACCTGATTTGTCAGCTTCCTTAACCTGACATCATGATTCAACAATTGCAGTTATATTGCTAGCTAACCATATAGGTGGTGGTTTCGACATGCACAGAAGACTTCTTTTGGTTTGAACTTTGGCTAGCAGGTCAAATGAGAAAAAAAGAAAATATTGGTTGAATATGAAACGGGTTGAACAGATCAAGCGGGTCCAACATCACCCAAGATGTGTTCAGAATGAGACAAAAATAAACATAGGTGTTCTATACTTTATATCAACAAGATGTTGACGCTTATGTGTATCGAACCGGAGACCTCATTTGGAGAATCTCAAGCGTTCACTGCTTGGCCACCCATTATGGGATCTGTTAAATAATATTTAAAAAATTGAATATTTGACCAAACCCAAAATGAGACGACAGAAAGGTGTTTGCGGGTCTGGCCAACCTGACCTATCACCCTTTCTAAAAAATTAACCCATATTGACCTGTACCCACCACACTAACTTTGCCTCTCTAGCTATAATATATATAGCCAGCATGCAACTACGCAAGCAGCGGTCAACGAAGAATATAAAACAAAAATAGAGAATCTCCCAGATTTGCACATACCTTTAATACGGATGCAATGTAAGCCAAAGAATGCGTCAAAATGCCACCACCACCTGGAGGCATTAGGCTGAAGTGCCTCAGAGTCCCTTTCAGGCCATCAAACTGAAAAAATAATCATGGTTAGAGAAGTACGAGCTATCATAGCACAAAAGTTATAGCATATAGTACAACTACATCATAGCACACTTGTGGTGCATGCATCAATTTTGTAAATATCAGCACTCATACATATATCTAGCACAATGCCTCACATAAAGAACTCTAGTCAACTTTACAATGCTTGAATTACTAAACAATGTAATAGAAACTATGGCACAAGAATCTTCTATAACCAATCAAGGGATAGGGATAGCCCGCATCAAAGTGGTATCGAACATATTATCGGGGGATTAAGGAGGTAATAGGCAAAGTAGCAAACTAATTGAAGAGTTACGAGTAGGCGTTTGTTAAAAGTAAAACATACTTGATATGGTTCTCATTGCGAATGGAAACGTGGCAAAGATGAAACGAGATACAGAGATGGAAACAAAATGTTCATTAAAGTCGACCTTGAAAACTCATAAGATAGCATTACTTACTTTATAATAATAATTGGTGATGATACAAAGGGGTTTTAGAGCTACATGAGAAGGTGTGCTATAGGGTTGTTGATGACATCTTGTCTATCATAACCCAGCTGAAAACTTATGTATGAAGAAGGTATCAGAAAAGGGGATCCTATAGCCCCACCATTATTTTTAATCCATGGCAGTTGCGCTCGGTTTCATTTAACAGGGTGTACCGACCTTTTTAGTGAAAGGTGTGTGGTTGATCCCCATAACTTATCCAACATTTAATGTTTCTGCCCATCTTGAACATAACAGTGAAGTAATAAGAAATCCATAGCAGTTCAGAAAGAAAAACAATGACCCGCAAAGCCTCAACTTTAAACCGCCTATGGATACTATAGGGATGATGCTAATAAGCCAATTAATAATTTCTGTTTTCTCCACACATCGACTCAAAATGACAACCAACATTAAGGCTTAACCCTTTTCAACTTGTGATTTATTGACTTAGCATGACAACCAAAATACAAGCTTAACCATTTTTAACTTGACAATTGTCACAAAGATTCATAAGCATGACACCTGATATTGATATCTATAAAAAAGATGCAATTACAAAAAGTATGTCGATACTTGAAACCAACAAATTCAGAAAGACTTACCTTGTGATTCAACTGCAATATAGTATCCGTCCCATTTTTCAGAGTATCTTCAGGAAGTGATGCCATGACCAAACCTAGTAGTGAGTCTTTATCAATTCCATCAATGTAGCTGTGAAGAGCATCTATTTCTTTCTGTATAGGTAACCCTTTAGACAGAGCATCTTCCAGTGCAAGAGCACCCTGCAAAAGGAAATAAGAATTGTTTGATCCAATGTAAAAGAGAGAAATTTATGGTGATCAGTCATAAGCAATACACTTCGGCAAGATAACCATTTAAGAGCTAAAACTGCTATAATCATACTAACCAGAAGGAGACGAATATTTACAAACAAAATGATGTAGATAAGATATGTTTTTTAGAGCATCGTGAGCCTTGGACACCCTAAGAAGGTAAGAAACTGTTCAACATGATGAACAAGACTCCTCATCCACCAAAGTACTAAGCAGAACAATCTGACAAGAAAAAGCAACGATGTGCAGAAAAAATGTGATGCCTCAGAATATGAACACTTAGATGCCCCAGTGTACCAGAATCTTCAACCATTTTGATGTGTAAGACTGTAAGCTTATAGAGAGCCTTTTATTGATTTAACTTCTCCCAGTTCCTTTCAGATAATTCAATTATGCTAACCTATGTACTCAAACTCTCAAAGACTCCTTAAGTGACTCACTGCAGCACCGATGAAGCACTTTAGTGTGCTAAAGAAAAGGGAAATATCAGTAAATATCAAGGGTAAATTGCTTGTCAACAACTTTGTCAGTGCTCAATCCACACTACAGATACTGCATTATGGTTCTGTTTTATCTGCTCATCCGAGTATAATACAGTCTGGCTCTGAAGAAAATCAGAATAATAGATGCCACGCACTGACGCTTACAGTGTGTAGGTCACAGAATTCTTCATAGGTCATAGAATGGTAAGAAAAGTAACCTGGAGGCCTCAAGGTAGTAACATTTTATTGTTCTATCATGTATATGTAATGTAAATGGGGTTTGTAGTTTTTGTTGGATAACACAATCGAAACTCACTTATTAAGACTAGTTCATCTCTGAAAAGATAACTACAGAAATAGATATAATGTTTTATTGGGTTTTAAACCTAATCATGGCATGTTTCTACTATATACCCATTCTGAAAAACAAGCAACCTCGTAAACTAGAAGTTTACAGCAGACAATTAGTGTTTCCGTAATATTATAGAAGACTTGGAATTCTCTAAAACATAAAAATTTGTCAAACAATACCTACAACTAAAAAATTATTAGATTATAAATACATATGAAAAGTAAGAATTTCAGTAAGAAAATGATTTTGGTATAAAAGAACAAAACCAACAAATTTGGAGAGTATTGTGATATGTGTTGTATTATATGTACTAGTAGTATGTGTGTTTTGAGTAATAAAAGGCTTCAGTCCTTACGTGTAGTATAATAAATCACGTGCAGTTTGTTAGTAGCAAGTGAGTCACATTCCAAGTGTGAGTCAATTGTACATCGACTGGTATATAAAGTCCCCGAAGTGTTCATAGAATTCAGTTGAAAAGTTAATACAAACTACACTCGCTTCTTCTCTCTCAATCTGTACAAACCCTAACTCATCAGTTTCATCTCTGTACAAACTCGTAGGCTATTCTCCATCAATTTAGCTTACCTATTTGTATAGATTACATCAATTGACCACTGATTCTTCGATCTCGATTGATTAAACCACATCATATTGCCAAACAATACCTAAGGCTTCATGTTGCAATAGAAGTAGTTGATTGCTCTGTTTGTGACTTGATTGTTTGCTTGGTTTCATATTCTCCTTGTTCACCCAATCACCCCAAAGGCCAAAGCCAAATTACCACAGTCTAAATATACAGTTGTACTCATCAATGGTAGTGTTGTATTAACTGGAACTAGGCAAGCAGGGATCTTCTAGCTCTATATAGTGTAAGTGGGGATTAAGTGGACAAATAAGCGGTTTACTTAAAAACATAAAATTTAAGAGTTATTTTATAAGACTATATAAACATATGACAAGTAAGAATCGGAAAAAAAAAAAAATTAACTGCTGATATCATTTTTCTTCATAAATAATTAGTCTGGTAGTATACAATTACTTCCAAAGGCATTATAAAACACCTAGTGTAGAAAATTTGTTGATATGCAAAGGTTCACCAAAGTTATAATTAATCCACAAACTGTTTTCAAAGTTCAAACACTTAATTTGACATTAGATGTTATCGAAAGCAGTGAGGAACTTGAACCTATGTGGTTGAATTGAGCAGGTTATACTAATCAAAGTGGCAAGGGGATGCTTAGGAAGATGCTTAGTCAGCCATAAGCGGATAATTGTTGTGTCAATGATCAATATATATACTCACAATTTAAATCCTGTCTACAAATTATCATAGAGAAAACTATCTGCAAATGTAATAATGAAGTTCTATGAAAACAAACCAAAGCAAGTTTGTGGACAGAATGACTCTGACGCGCCTCTTCAGATCTTGCATAGAATGCCATGCATAAAGCATTTATCTGCATTTTAAAAACAGGGTAATATTAGGTTCCTTGCGAAAAAGCCAACCAAAATAAGATATATTATAGTCTGTATACATGTAATCATGCCCAAAAGATTGGTATAGAATTATAGATGTCTACATGATATGTCAATTGAGGGTTTTCTAGGGGGACTTTGGTGAAACAAAGTTGATTTTCCGGCAAGCACAATCAGTGCACGCCTAACCGCCTCAGGCCCATCACATGAGAGGTAAATCAATCTCACTGAGCAGAAAGCTCGGAGCCTCAGATGGTGGCCAACCAACTGATCCAACCTTATCAAGCAATTTAACTAAAAAATTAGGTTCCTATTAGTCTCGCATGGGGATTAAACCCTGAATACTTCCAAATGCCTCCAGGTAGCATTGGTAAAAGGCTTAATGTGTAGCAGAAAGCAATATCCGTCAAGTTTTATAAGCACGATGCCTAGTAGAATTTCCCCATACAGTAAAAGATAAAGATAAGAGATTCAAGAATAATTTTTTTTTTAAACATCTATTAAATCATTCGACTCAGTATTTGCATTGAGATGCCAACTCAACAATAACATGCAACTAGATTAAAAGTTATAACTTCACATGAGTCGTACATTGAGATTCGCCTCCTCCAGTTTTTCAATTTGAGATGCTTTCTCGCTTGCAATTGCTGCAGTCAATTCGGCTTTTGCTAAATCCTTCAATTTCTTCAGCTCCAATTCTGTTTCAGCCTCCTGATAAAAATCAATATTAGATTAGCTCAATACTGCTAGTTAAAAGATGTAAATCATGAAAGTATGTTAAATATCAAAGCACCTTTCTTTCAATCTCCATTTTGTACTCCTCTTCTAACATTTCCTGAAGTGATTTGAGAGCAGCAGCTGCTTTTAGCTTTTCTTTATGTAACTCCTACAAGCACATTAAGCAATTTCAGATGCTAATCACAAATGAATTGCCCTAAATTCACCATTAACAGATCATGTATCTGGCAGATAGATACAAGGTATGGCCGTTTGGGGTTTTTAGTCTTATTTGTTAATATATGCATATCTGTTCAGGCTATTATCAGTTTTGTATCCAAAACGAAAAGCAGACTTCAATTATTGTATGCAAACTATTAGAAGTTGCAATCACATCTATTCCCTGTTTTGCTTTCTGCTATTGCCTCAGAAGAAAATCTAGGGCTCTAGGCAGGCCTGAGATGTTCAATTGATTTTTAAGACGTGTGCACAAGAAACAATGTCTACTGAGATACAAATTAAGGAAACATACATATTCGTAATCAGCTTCGAACGTAAATAGTTCTTACAATAGTAACTGATGATTAAATTCATAAAATGCTAATCACCAAAACTAGAATCATAGCCGACACATGTACAGAAATAGTAACATGTTCAGGAAGGATAAAGGAAGAAAATGTATACAACCTTATCCAAAATTGTCTCTCTTTCGGCGTACATGAGCTCCCGGGCCCTTGCATCTTTTAGCTCCTTTTCATATTTCTCCTAAAATACATCAGTACAATATCAAGTTTAGATGCCATTAGCCATAAAAATGGTATGAAAAATATAAGAAATAAAAATAATAAACAATAATAATAATTAGTAGCATCACGATGTTAACATTTCAACTTAAAAGATGAATTATCTTGCCTTCATCAACCTCTTCTCTTCAGAAAAAATATGTGCATCCAAATCTGCCTGCCTCTTTTCAGCGGTGTGAATGGCTTGCAAGAAATCCAGAACCAATTTCCCATCCTTTGACACATAAACATCATCGGTGTCTTTCACAGCCTCGGGTACTTTCTACATTTTTCACATCGCATGTAACTAGACAGTTTTCCTGAAGGCGGGAATCACATATAAATAAAACTTCCTTTAAAGAAACGGTTTGGTATCTAACCTCATCTACATATGATGAAGATGCAGCAACATTTTGTTCAGCTTCATCTCTTATATTGTATTCATCAAGAAGGGTATTTGACTCTTTATTTTCATCCAGGTTACCCTGCGAAAAAATAGGCCCATAAACATGCTGCAATTATAATCAATATTCTAGACCCACTATGCAGAAAGAAGCAAACCTCTGGCATATTTCTAGCGTCTAGCTGCTGAGGTGGCTCAAAATTAATCACCTTTTCTTCAATAACAGGAGCAACCTCGGTTGGTGTTGAGGTGATCTGAGCTCCCACATGGTGTTCAGTAGTAGGCTTCACTTCTTCTTCTTTTGTAGCAATATCATCTTGAATCGTTGCTACTGAACCTATACTGGTATTATCAGAAGTTGATATCATGTGGTCTGAGCTAGGCAACTCACCCTCCTGGTCAGAGATAGTATCATGGGGTTTAGATATTGGTATTTCTTTTATTTCATACCGAGTTTCTTCGTCTCTTCTGCTATAATATGGATCCATTTCAGGAACTTTTTCACCATCATCAACAGTCGGATTTGAAATCTCCGTCTCTTGCACATTTTGTACAGCAACTTGCTCTGCAACTTCAGCATCGGGCAAATTATTATTAACCGTCTTTAATTCGTGAGGTTCTTCATGGAAAATGGGGGTTGGATGTGTATTGTCATCAGTGTTTGGTTCCTTAACGAGATATTTATCTAAGTAGCCAGTCTGGTAAGCTGCTACACCAGCAGCACCACCTAAGGCTATACTTCCAATAAAAACCTTAGACAAATTACTCCCAGAATCTGGTGGTTTTCCTGTTGAGCCCGGTCCATTGGATGGATTTGATTGAGATGCAACAGAATATTCCTTCCTAGAAGAAAGATACAAAGGAATCTGCTACAAATATATTAACCATAAAGAGAGAGCAATATTAACGACAATTGTTTCCACCAATCAGCATTAAAGACAATAATCTTTTAACATAACCTTCTAACTTTACATATAAATTAGTTTTCAGCAGTCTTGCCTCTCACTAAATGTACATCTAATATATGCATAATTACATACATATAAAATATAATACAACTATACAAGTCAGCATACAAAAAAAACACATGGAAATTAGTAACAGGTAAAAGAACTAATAATTTAGAAGGTGTATCAGAGCCGAGTCTGGTTCAAAGTAACTTTACAAGTCTCCAATCATCCACATGAATAAACCCTCTAATTTCCAACTACACTGAACAAAACTTTTCACCAACCATCAAGATCCAGATTTCCAGAAGTTAGAGAGCAACTTTCACCGTTACAAAGACAGCATGACCTCTGATATCGGTATAAGCAGCCTCACCCCAAACAAAGTGTACTGAGTATATAGACCATTTCATTAGTTCACTCTCATGTTACTACCACCAACAAAACTACATACGTTCCACGAACTAAATCACTATATCCTTTACATAATGTTCAATAGACATAAACTTATGTAGTCTTGCATATCCCAAATTCAACACGGTACCATTAACATCTAGACCTCAAAGTATTCTCTTTAATTCACTATGGAAGTTGGAAATTAAAACATACACATAAGATGCAATGACATTCACAACACCAGCCAAATATATATTATCCATGAAATTAACAATGTGGTTCAGTAAAAACATTAAGCAACTCATTTTACACAAAAGTAAATACAATATAAACATGCCTGAGTTGTTATCCGTGGCGAAATCCCTCGTACCAGTCGCCGAGTAGATATTTCCAATATAGACCTTCAAAAGATAAGCAAAATACTTAAAATTTCAGCAAAAACCATTACTCCTGTTATAAAACTACTTAAAAACTATAGAATTCACGAGAAACGTAACCAATGCAGGTCAATTAGGAACACTAAACCCTAATCCATAAGAAAACCCTAAAATAGATCAAATTAAGAAATTGAATTGAATTGAAGTATATATATGTTTGGTATGAGTATTGTACCTCCGAAGCATGGTGGACGGAGTGCAAGTAGATGTGATTGAGGCGAGTCTGCTACAAGTTGATTGAAAATCGGAGAAGAAGATGGAATCGGAAAGCGTTTATCTGAACAAAACAAGAAGATGTGGCGATTTAGGGTGGAGACTGGAGATGGAACATGTAGCGCTTCTTGCGATTGTCAAAATGGCTTGCGTTTTAGATGTTTGTCATTCTACATACTCTCACTTTTTTGGATTTTTCTTTTTCTAATATTATTTATTATTTATTATTTATTATTTAATATTTATTATTTATATTATTTATTATTTATTTATGACTTTTTTACACGGTTCGTCCTTGTGGTTTATCTAAAATTTCACTCGTCGTCCTTGTACTTTTTTTTGGCACGGGTCATCCTTGTAGTTGCTAATCCTTGCACTCGCAGTCCTTGTCACTAACGGTCGTGAGTTTTCTTCGTTAAAAAGCCATCTATGTTATTTTTTTTACAAATTTTCAGTTTATTTAAATTTAATATTATTTTTAATTGTACTTAGCTAATTTATTTTTTGAATAATCTAATTAATTTAATTTATTATTTTAATCAGTTTTTTTTCATGACAATTAATTTTATTCTATTTTTTAAGTGTCTCGAACTATATAAACCCATTAAAAATATAAATAGTTTAAAAATATAAAAGTTTTTTAAACGGTTTATACTCTTAATTTTACATATCATCGTGGATTTCATAACTCCGTATAGACAATTCTACATGCCTACATATATATTGCTAATAGTTTTGTATATTATGAACGTACTCAAATTGCACATTATCAACATGTAACATTTGTTTTTGAGTTAATTGAAGAAAAAATTGTAAAATACTAAATTGCAATAACTACGTAGCATATAGTATTAAATAACTGTATTTAGTTAATTTTCTTTTTTAGTAATAGTTATTTTATTTTTGACAATTAAATTGATTAATTTAAATATTTTTTTATTTTAATTTATGTAAGTGTCATAATCTACATCGACCCTTTAAGAATACCATAATTTTTATTAAAAAAAAAACAATGTAAAAAATTATCAGGTACTATCCGTATAATTTTTCGACTAATTTACATAATTTAATATGTGTCGGTTATTTGAAAGAAAAAATACGTAATATTCAACATACGGAGTATAATAATACTATACGTTACGTAGTTATTGCAATTTAGTATTTCACAAATTTTTTCTTAAATTAACTCAAAAACAAATGTTACATGTTGATAATATGCAATCTGAGTACGTTCATAATATACAAAACTATTAGCAATATATATGTAGGCATGTAGAATTGTCTATACGGAGTCATGAAATCGACGATGATATGTAAAATTAAGAGTATAAACTCTTTAAAAAACTATTATATTTTTAAACTATTTATATTTTTAGTAGGTTTATATAGATCGGGACACTAAAAAATAGAATAAATTAATTGTCACGAAAATTTTTTTAAAATAATTATATTAAATTGATTAGATTATTCGAAAAATAAATTAGCTAAGTACAATTAAAAATAATATTAAATTTAAATAAACTTTAAATTTGAAAAAAAAAAAAAAACACGGATGATCCTTTAACGAGGAAAACTAACGGCCGTTAGTGATAAGGACTACGAGTGCAAGAATTAGCAACCACATGGACGAACAGTGCCAAAAAAAAGTACAAGGACAATGAGTGAAATTCTAGACAGACCACAAGGAGGAACAGTGTAAAAAAGTCTTTATTTATTTATTATTTATGAATGTTGTTAAATGTAGCCACAAGTATATGTGAAGCATTAACAATTAAATCTCTTTATCTCTTTATACATACTAGCTCGATACTCGCGCAATGCGGCGGTGAAAGTGGTGTCGGTGGATGGAGCGACGATTGACGATTTTAAAATGAAAATAAATGTAAATATTTTGAAGATTTATTGTATGATGCTTGCGTTGTGTATTATTTTATCTATATGATAAATATAATAGAAATTTGTTTATAGTAATCAACATATTAATGGAAATGATTTGGTCATATATTATATGCATTAATTAATAGGAATAAATGTGATAGGGGTACTTTAGGAACTTCGATTATTTTTAAGTATTTTAATATTCAACATTGGACATGCTTTATAAGTAGTAATAGATAATAGATAATAGATAATAGATAAAAATAAACAAATATATATGTAGCCCTTCCTTAATTAAACCAATTTAAACTAATCTCACCCCTTAAATGTTGGAGGGCGAAGGTTGAAAAAGTCGTAAGTCGGGGATTAGTCGGTCGGGACATTTTACGGACTAGTCGGAGACTAGTCATATTTTGACTTTTATTGATTTTTTTAGCATTTAAATAAATTTCAAAATTATATATGAATAAATATAGATGAGAACCATAAATGTACTTGATTTGTTGCATACTATATGGTTTTTTCTATTAGATACTAATACTTCAAGGGTGTTTATGTAAAATTGAATAAATATAGATGATAATTGATGACCCATCTGCACTTTGACTCACTCTCACTCACCACTTTCCCTTTTTTTCCTCTTTCTTTCTAATTTGTATATAATATAAATACACATTAAAAACACACAAACACAAATACAAAATATCCATATCAAAGAGAAAAAAAACGTGCAACTTTTCTCTCCATCTTTTTCATAGAAGCAAGCTTTCTAACTTCAAAAACGAAGAGTCGAAGATGCACATAAATTTACATTACAAAACCCAATAACCTACAAATAAACAAAAAGCCCATCTTTTTCATCTTTTTCTCTCCATCTCAAAAACTCTTTATTTCTTTTCTTTTCACCTTCATTTTTAGCTCTAATCTCCGGCCATCCACTTCGATTTACTTTTCCGGCGAGAGGGTGGTCAAAGATGGTCGGAAAACTGGGTTTATTAAATCCAGCCATCCACTTCGATTTACTTAACCGTTAACCACCATACAAGTCACCGCCGGGAGCAACACTGGAAAACCCGCCTTTGACCCAAAAACCCGTCCTGACCCGACCTGGACCCGACTTTGACCGTTTTTTTCGCGTTGACCCGTCTTTGACCGACTTTTCGACCGACTCGACCATGGATTAGTCGGTGTCCAGGTTTGGCCGACTAATCCCCGATTGGTCGCCGACTAATCCCGTCTTTTACAACCTTGTGGAGGGCAATTTTTAGGAGCCATTGATCTTTTTTTTTTTTAATGTCTACCTAAATAGCTAACCCTAATTAGTCTAAATGACCATAATAACCCCATTGATTACCCTTAATTTGTTGTATTAGAGTTAAGTACGTCTTTAAATTTGAATTAAAATGCCATCCAACACCTGCTGCCAAATCGACGTCGTTTTGGCCCAACTTAAAAATCCATTTAGCACTTTCGGGTCAAACAGACAAACCCATCCCTCAAACCCTTATGCGTCTCCTCATTCCGACCACCACCTGCCGGCAGAGCACATCCATCGCAAACCCTTATGCATCTCCAAAGATCCGACCACCACCTGCCGGCTAAGCACATTGTTGCGCCCCGATAGGGCGGTGTCGTTAACGATAACTATCTGGTTACAACAGTGGGTTTTAAATTTATAAGGCTGGGGCCTAGGGTTACTACTATTGCTAATCTACGGGCTAGCAAAGGATAAGTATGACCTAGGATCGTTCTTTAAAGCGCGACGAATTAAAACTAGGAGAATTTAGGGACTTTTATGAATTTAGCTAGGGTGGAAGAGAGTTGGTTTGAGTTTTCTATTCTAAAATTAAACTAAATTAAATCAGAAATGGAGATGGAGGTTACTTCGGACGTTCAGCAGTTAAAGCGATTGTCTACTATGAAGTGGTTCAGGTGATATTAAAGCGTGAAGAGTTCTAATGAGGATAAGTTCATAAGTTAATGTGAGTTATTACTACAATCCTACTATCGGCCTAACGCGGAGATGTCCACAATCAGGCAAATAGAATGTCACGTGGGTTGCAGAATATATTAAAGCATACACCGAAAGTTCTCTCAAATGCATGCCCATATTATCAAACTGTGACACCCGGTCAAAAAGGGCCAAAATTAGGGGCCAATTTAAACTTTAATTACTCGTACTCGGTACGTGTTAAAACAAAAGTATCCGAATATTATATATGTATTTATATATATATATATATATATATATATATATATATATATATATATATAATACAATGAATAAATAAATATCGCGTACAAACGAATCCAAAGGAACGCGTAATCTAAAATACGGACGTTGGTAAAAAATATTTTTAAATAATGTAGTATTAACGAGGATAATCATTATTTACTCGATTGAAGTTTTATATACATTTTGGATACCGAAAACTATCCGTCAAAATAAGTTGAAACAAAGTTATATTTTTATAACTCACTAAAAGTATTTTTATAAAATACTTCAATGGAAAACATATACGATTTCATTTTTAGAAAATTATCATTTGAAAATATTATACTACATTACGATCGGGTAAACAAACACGGGTCCGAAATTGACTTATAACCCCCAATAATTGGAGGCAACCTCAATAATTCACACATACACACCGATCCCATATTCATCACTCTCGGCTCTCATCTATCTCTCTCGGTTTCTCTTCAATTTATCAAACAACAACAATATCAACTAGATTAACATAATCAGTGATCATCATAATCATCATCTTCACCATCTTTGCTCATCATCATCATCGTGTTCTTCATCATCATCACCTCCGGTCCCCACTTTTAAATTTGTAAGAAAACCTCTAAACTTTACTTGTTTTTATGAATTATAAACATGTATCATTATATAACTTTGTATTATATAATCTGTTAGTGGAAAGATTAAGTATAAAATTCGTTTTGTGAAATGATTTTGTTGAAAACTGGACTGAAAAAACGAAAGGACCCGGCGTGTCCTAAAGGACGCGGCGCGTCCTTGGTTAAACTTTAACATACCCGGTGCGTACTAGTTGAATGCGGCGCGTCCTTCTTCGAAACCAAGATCCACGCGGCGCATCCTCATGCACACGGCGCGTTCTTCTTAAAACCAAAGTACACGGCGTGTACATGTAGTACACGGCGTGTACTTCATAAAATCATATTGGACGCGGCTCGTCCAAAAGAACACGGCGTGTACTTCATAAAATCATATTGGACGCGGCTCGTCCAAAAGAACACGGCGTGTACTTCACAAAAACACAAACTTAATCTTATAATGTATTGTACACTGCGCGTCCAAAAAGGACACGGTGTGTCCTTTCCAAAAACAAAGAACATGGTGTGTCCTAATGCACACGGTGTGTCCTTTCCAAAAACAAAACTAATTATATTTTTGAAATATATTCTCGAATTGCCACTAACGGACATATGTAATTGCAAACTTTAAATGGAATTACAAATATAATAACACTCGGACATAATTAACTCAGATAAACATTAATTCAGAAATAGATTAGGCAATCCAAGTAATCATTTGATATCTCGCGTGTTTAGGACACTAGGAGGTTTCAGAGATTGTCTATTCCTCGTCGGATATACTCATTGTTCGGATAGACTCAGGTGAGTCTCACGACCCCATTTTCACTGTTTACTGTTTTTAAATTCGGGGGAGATGCAACACAAATTGTTTTATTGATCACTGTTATTCGGTTAGTTAATTTAGTTATTAACTCAGTTATTTGCATTGTTAGTTAATTCGGTTGACCATATTGGTTACATTGTTTCGGTTATCATGGTCGGTATTGATTTTCATTGTTCGGTATATGCACGAGTGTTTTAATTCGGTAAAAGTCCTCAGCAGTGTATGGTTCATTAACTTAATAAGGCGCGATTACTAAAAGATAGATCTATCATGGGAGTGACGTCCCCGTCCGGGTTGCTAGCTACAACCAAGTACAAACGGGCATTTTAGTAATTCTTATGGGTGTTGACACCGTTCGGGAGGCAGAAAATCGGGTTATGCTTTGAACCATAGCTTAGTGCAATACAATGTCATAATATATATTGTTCAAAAACCTGCGTTGGTTTGTTCAATGTTAGGAAACCTGCGTTGGTTTCATCATGATTTGGTTATATTGTTTAGTAAACCTGCGTTGGTTTAATCACTGTTTTGAAAACTTAGTATCATTGTTCGTAAGCCTGCGTTGGTTCGATCAATGTTAGGAAACCTGCGTTGGTTTCATTATTGTTTGGAAAACCCGCGTTGGTTTAAATCATTGTTTAGTAACCTTAATTGGTTAAATCACTGTTTTAGAAAAACTTAATTGTTAAATCATTGTTGGTGACCTTATTTGGTCAAAAATCGTTTGGTTTATTGTTTAAATCATTGTTCAGATATAACATTTTATTATCGTCAAATAATCATGTTGATCACATCAATGTTCATGTTAAACCTATGAGATTCACCAGCTTTATAGCTGACCCTTTTAGCGTTGTATTCTCAGGTGATCAGCAGTAGTAGGATGGCCCTCAGGATAAGCTATCTACTCACGAGTCGCATGCATCTATTTAGATATGAAGATTTTCTTGCATTATATTTTGTATAATGGTTATGTATTAAAATCTTCAAAACCGTTTTTGCGAACTCGCTATTATGTTGTAAACTTTGACTCAAAATTTGTATTACTTTTGTAATATTTATAAACGTCTCATGTAGAGTCGTTTGCTTATACCTTTGTGTTTTGATATGTGATTAGTCACACCCAAATCATCGTTTCCGCAAATCATGAAATTGGGGGTGTGACAGATTGGTATCAGAGCCTGAGGTTATAGTGAACTAGGTTGCATTTAGTGGGCCTAGACTATAACCATTAGGCTGTATTCCTCATTAGGTATAACTGGTTCAGGAATTACATCATACGAGTTTAATTTAACATAGCCTAGCTAACTATGTACAATTAAATGAAAATGGTGTGAAGTCTGAAAGGGGTTATGTCGAACAGGAAGACAATAGTAGACTCTGACCACGAGAGAACCGGGACTCAAAATGTTTTGTGCCAGACACAATTAGGTGGATATATACGCGTATATGGTATATGCGTATATGATTAGGCTAATATATATATATATAGTGTATATATATATGGATATGCCTTGGACATGGAATATATTTTAGGCTGTTATATATTGTAGATATATGATAGGGCCTTGGATAAATCATAGAACTTACCGGTCATAAGTAGATCGAATCAGGGAAAATAGTACCGGGATGTGCCCTAGGTATAGAGGGTCATCTCTTCGAGAGAGTCTTACTCCGGTAAGGTTAGAAAATCTTGTTCTTCATCCTTCGTTATGCTTAACGATCAAAATCAATATTCCTCTTAGGATTGAGATCTTTTCCTATCATTCCTAACCAATTCTCTCAAATCGGCAAACACACAGTGGATAATCCTGCGTTGGATAACAAACAAATTTTAAATATCTGTCTTAATGTGACATTTTTGACACTTCTGTAAATTCAAACTCTACTAATCCTTGAACTCGTATATTAAGGATTACAATCTTGTTATTTCCTCCTATCCAATGATAAACATGATTTGACATCTTTCCATGTGTACACAATTTTGATTATCGTATCTTTTCATTCAAACTCTGACATGTTCCTTATCTGGTTATTGAAGGAACATGCCTCCAAAACGAAAATCCTTCACTAATGCTGAACTGGAACGACTCATCAATCAGCGAGTGACTGAGGCACTGGCTGCACGACAAACTCCTCCCACTAGCGAATCTGGACCAAACCCGGGGAGCGCAGAAGTCAACAACAACGCTCCGGTGCCAAAACCCTGCTCCTACAAAGACTTCCTCAACTGCAACTGTAACACCCCCAAATTCACTGTTTGGCGGAAGCAAGTTTTGGGGTGCTACTAATCAAATATCACATCACAAAGATAAAGCAAACGACATCTATATGCAACGTTTGTAAATTAGTTACATTCCCATAGATATAATGTTTGAAAACTTAATGTTTTCGTATACAAAAATGTAGTTTCCTAGAATCCACGCGTATAGCGGGAGATTCTATTACATAATCGAAATATACAAAAGATAATGTTAAGAATCTCCGTTAATGCATTTGTGTTGAAATCATGCGACTCTAGCTATGTCCTGGAGTAATCCTACTCCGTCTGGGTACCTGAGAATACATACTAAAAGGGTCAATACGAATGTTGGTGAATCTCACAGGTTTGTAATTTATATCAGTTTTGAACACAAGATTTCATCAGTAGCGCCCGTAGGCGTAAAATCAAGTACTTGCAAATCCAGCAAACGTAAAGTAAGTAAGTTATACCGTTGCCATGAGGCTCATAATCGAAGCTTAACCCGTAAGTAATAATTTGCTCCCGTGACATGCTCGTAACTGAGCAAGCATAAGTAACGAATAATAGTCGCCCGTTTATACAGAACGGTTCGTGGTAGCGCTACTACCCCGGGCGGGGAGGGTCATTTCCCTAATGGATCCATTAACTAGTGTTCGCGCTTAAGTCCATAACTAACGATATATGATGGAGAGACTTCTGTAAGTAGTAAATAACTCATGCAATTCCGTTTGGTATAGTAAGCAGTTTAGTACTTATGTTCAAGAAAAGTAAGCAATGTATCTCACCCCGTATGTAAAACAGTAAAAGTGAGACTGTAAGACTCACCTGAGTCGAGTAATAAGCAGTAGCAAATGGTAGGTAGTATGTAGGTTCTCCGAACCCGTAATCCTTTAAATGTCTAAACATATAAAGTTAAGTAAGTAGATGTCTCGCAAGACCATCTAGGCTAGTTGTCTACACAACTCGTTATGTCCAAGTGTTTGTTTAGTAATCCGTTCGTAGTTTGAAAACAAGTATGGCCCGTTGGTGACGGTTTGTAATAATGATTCAAAGTGTTATCATTATGTGTATCGTTGAATCAGGTTTCGTTATTTGTAAGTGTTCGACACTTAGTGTGAAAAGTATTTACAACATCTAATGACGGGGGTCCGAGGGCAGCGCCCCTGGTAGCGGGGTCCAAGGGGCGGCAGCCCCTGGCGGGGTCCAAGGGGCAGAGCCCCTGGTTGGGGTCGAGCTGCCAAGTCAGCTTGGAAAATTTTTATTCCTACTACTTTCCTTTAGTGAAAACGCATCCGAAATCTGGATTTGGAGTAAAATTAGGTGGTAAAATCTTGGTTCCGACACTTAGTAAAAATCTGTGTTTTCAAGGTTCTGGTTTGTGCGACGTCAGGTGCGAAGTCGTACATGATGACCGCGACGTTGGGAATGACGTCGCTAAATATAGTATTCGCAATTTAATGAGACGTTGCGTATTATGTCGCTATATGCGACGTTAGTTCGGTCTGCGACGTTAAGGCCTGCATCGCTATATGCGACGTTCGCAAGTCAATGCGACGTTGGGGTGACGTCGCTATATGCGACGTTGTGAGGGTATTGCGACGTTTTTGACTACGTCGCAGAGAGCCCAGCGTCTCTGCGACGTTACGATCTGATCGGAGGTTGGTGGCCGGAAAATCGGTCGGAAAGCTTCCGTTTGGTCCAAATCTTTTACCCAACCCATTTTTGGACATTTTAAGCATATATAAACTATAAAAACGTAAAAATGAGTAAAAACGGAGAGTTTCGGGTTTTGTCGGAAACTTACGCGGTGTCGGATTGAAAATCCGAAAAGATGGGATGGTAGATCGTGTCGCGGTGGTGCTTTTATTCCAAAGGCGTGGTATGATCCGAGTGTGTTTTAAGGTAGTATTTGGCGATTTAAGTGAGGTGGTGATTTGGTGCTTTTTGAGAGAAAAGAGGGAGGAAGAAAGAGAAAGAATTAGGGAAATGAAGAGAAAGAGAGTGAGAGTGGGAGGTTAACCTCCCATTTTCAGTCCGCGTCTCCGCGCTCCGTGTGGTGTTCGTTTCTTCCGTCGTTTAAATGTACAGTATTTATTTTACGCGCTAATTATTCATTTAATAATACAAATTTTGTTAAGTTATTTTATTGAATTATTTTTCTAAAACTTTAAATAAATTTGGGTAGTTTGTTTTTAAGTCGCGAAATTTCAATTGTACGAAATAGGACAATTTGTGAGTATTATTAAGATGTTATTCCGGATGTCATATTGTTTTTAAATAACGGCTCGTATTTATATTAAAAGGTTTCACCAACGTCCGTATTTTCTGAATCGAATTGCATTCAATTCTTAAAACTGTGTACGATCAAATCAAGTCGCGTATTCGTATATATTCACCGATGTATAGTTTGTTACATTAATTAGCCTAACACAGAACTAATTACATGTATTAACATAGAATTAGGCACTAATCACTAGTCCTAATTTGGCGGTTGTTACAGCAACCCTCTTAACTTCAAAGGTACGGAAGGAGCCATCGGTCTACTGCAGTGGATTGAGAAGATGGAGTCTGTCTTCCGTATCTGCAACTGCCCGGAGGACTGCAAAGTCAAGTACTTTATCTGCACACTACAGGAGGGTGCACTCACCTGGTGGAACACTTATGCCCAGACGGTGGGTGTCGATGATGCTTACAAACTTCCATGGGATGATCTGAAAAGGATGATGACCGAAGAGTACTGCCCTAGGGAAGAGATCCAACGGCTGGAAACAGAGTTCTGGAATCACTCTATCAGCGGCAATGACATAGCTGGATACACTACTCGCTTCCACCAACTAGCTCTCTTGTGCCCAACAATGGTCAACCCCGAGTACAAAAGGGTGGAGAGGTACATCTGGGGACTCCCTGCAAGTATCAGAGGGATGGTGACTGCTTCCAAACCAGGAACCATCCAGGGTGCAGTTCGTATGGCTCACAGACTCATGGCACAGGTTGTCCAGGAAGGAAACGACAACAAAAGGAAATCTGAGGGAAACCCCGACAACCAGAGCCCGGCTACCAAGAAGCCTGCAATCACCAAAGTCAATGCCTCTGGATCTGGATCTGGAACAGAAAACAAGAAGGAGTACACTGGAACCAAACCCTTCTGTTCAAAGTGCAAACGCCACCATGATGGGCCTTGTGGCGACCCCTGTGATAAGTGCAAGCGTTTTGGGCATCTTGCAAAAGATTGCCGAGTAAAAGCTTGTTTTGAATCTGGTGTAGTGGGACACTACCGAAATGACTGTCCCAAGCTAAAAAACACCAACACTGCCAAAGGAAGGTTCTTCGTGCTGAGAGCTAAGGACGCTCAAGCAGACCCTGACACTGGTACGTACGATTGTGCGTCATGTCTATTCTATTCCTTGATGATAAATATACAATTGGATTAGCAAATTGTGGTTAATCGACTCCGGTAGTGTAATACGTAATTACACTTTAGAATTCAATGACTAGGCATGCATGTTTTGGCATATAAATTGATTATCACTTCGGTGATCTAGTCGGGTATCACTTCGGTGATATAATCTGGTTATCACTGCGGTGATCTAGACGGAACATGGTTATCACGTTAGTGGTATAAAATTTGGATAAGTATCAGAAAACTATATTTGTTAATATAGGACGTTTATACATCATGTACGGTGTCGATAGTTACATTGAACTCTAAGAACACCGTAGGAACTCATTGAATTTGGTGGATTATAAATCCAAATCATAGTGATACTTGTTAAGATGGACCGACCCTGTTATGTAGGTAACGGGTGGGTAAAGAATCGGTCTTCTCCATTATTCATGTGAGATCAGTAGGTTTAAACCTAACAATGGGAGAAGGATAAATCGGATGTCTTAGTATTAGACATATCACATTGTCGGCCTTAGTAACACGCGGATCTAGGTTTCGACTGAATTTCGGGACGAAATTCTCCTAAGAAGGGGAGAATGTGACACCCGGTCAAAAAGGGCCAAAATTAGGGGCCAATTAAAACTTTAATTACTCGTACTCGGTACGTGTTAAAACAAAAGTATCCGAATATTATATATGTATTTATATATATATATATATATATATATATATATATATATATATATATAATACAATGAATAAATAAATATCGCGTACAAACGAATCCAAAGGAACGCGTAATCTCAAATACGAAAGTTGGTGAAAAACATTTTTAAATAATGTAGTATTAACGAGGATAATCATTATTTACTCGATTGAAGTTTTATATACATTTTGGATACCGAAAACTATCCGTCAAAATAAGTTGAAACAAAGTTATATTTTTATAACTCACTAAAAGTATTTTTATAAAATACTTCAATGGAAAACATATACGATTTCATTTTTAGAAAATTATCATTTGAAAACATTATACTACATTACGATCGGGTAAACAAACACGGGTCCGAAATTGACTTATAACCCCCAATAATTGGAGGCAACCTCAATAATTCACACATACACACCGATCACATATTCATCACTCTCGCGCTCTCATCTATCTCTCTCGGTTTCTCTTCAATTTATCAAACAACAACAACATCAACTAGATTAACATAATCAGTGATCATCATAATCATCATCTTCACCATCTTTGCTCATCATCATCATCGTGTTCTTCATCATCATCACCTCCGGTCCCCACTTTTAAATTTGTAAGAAAACCTCTAAACTTTACTTGTTTTTATGAATTATAAACATGTATCATTATATAACTTTGTATTATATAATCTGTTAGTGGAAAGATTAAGTATAAAATTCGTTTTGTGAAATGATTTTGTTGCGAACTGGACTGAAAAAACGAAAGGACCCGGCGTGTCAAGGACGCGGCACGTCCTTGGTTAAACTTTAACATACCCGGTGCGTACTAGTTGAATGCGGCGCGTCCTTCTTCGAAACCAAGATCCACGCGGCGCGTCCTCATGCACACGGCGCGTTCTTCTTAAAACCAAAGTACACGGCGTGTACATGTAGTACACGGCATGTACATGTAGTACACGGCGTGTACTTCATAAAATCATATTGGACGCGGCTCGTCCAAAAGAACATGGCGTGTACTTCATAAAATCATATTGGACGCAGCTCGTCCAAAAGAACACGGCGTGTACTTCACAAAAACACAAACTTAATCTTATAATGTATTGTACACTGCGCGTCCAAAAAGGACACGGTGTGTCCTTTCCAAAAACAAAGAACATGGTGTGTCCTAATGCACACGGTGTGTCCTTTCCAAAAACAAAGAACATGGTGTGTCCTAATGCACACGGTGTGTCCTTTCCAAAAACAAAACTAATTATATTTTTGAAATATATTTTCGAATTGCCACTAACGGACATACGTAATTGCAAACTTTAAATGGAATTACAAATATAATAATACTCGGACATAATTAACTCAGATAAACATTAATTCAGAAATAGATTAGGCAATCCAAGTAATCATTTGATATCTCGCGTGTTTAGGACACTAGGAGGTTTCAGAGATTGTCTATTCCTCATCGGATATACTCATTGTTCGGATAGACTCAGGTGAGTCTCACGGCCCCATTTTCACTGTTTACTGTTTTTAAATTCGGGGGAGATGCAACACAAATTGTTTTCGTGATCACTGTTATTCGGTTAGTTAATTTAGTTATTAACTCAGTTATTTGCATTGTTAGTTAATTCGGTTGACCATATTGGTTACATTGTTTCGGTTATCATGGTCGGTATTGATTTTCATTGTTCGGTATATGCACGAGTGTTTTAATTCGGTAAAAGTCCTCAACAGTGTATGGTTCATTAACTTAATAAGGCGCGATTACTAAAAGATAGATCTATCATGGGAGTGACGTCCCAGTCCGGGTTGCTAGCTACAACCAAGTACAAACGGGCATTTTAGTAATTGTGATGGGTGTTGACACCGTTCGGGAGGCAGAAAATCGGGTTATGCTTTGAACCATAGCTTAGTGCAATACAATGTCATAATATATATTGTTCAAAAACCTGCGTTGGTTTGTTCAATGTTAGGAAACCTGCATTGGTTTCATCATGATTTGGTTATATTGTTTAGTAAACCTGCGTTGGTTTAATCACTGTTTTGAAAACTTAGTATCATTGTTCGTAAGCCTGCTTTGGTTCGATCAATGTTAGGAAACCTGCGTTGGTTTCATTATTGTTTGGAAAACCCGTGTTGGTTTAAATCATTGTTTAGTAACCTTAATTGGTTAAATCACTGTTTTAGAAAAACTTAATTGTTAATCATTGTTGGTGACCTTATTTGGTCAAAAATCGTTGTTTGGTTTATCGTTTAAATCATTGTTCAGATATAACATTTTATTATCGTCAAATAATCATGTTGATCACATCAATGTTCATGTTAAACCTGTGAGATTCACCAGCTTTATAGCTGACCCTTTTAGCGTTGTATTCTCAGGTGATCAGCAGTAGTAGGATGGCCCTCAGGATAAGCTATCTACTCACGAGTCGCATGCATCTATTTAGATATGAAGATTTTCTTGCATTATATTTTGTATAATGGTTATGTATTAAAATCTTCAAAACCGTTTTTGCGAACTCGCTATTATGTTGTAAACTTTGACTCAAAATTTGTATTACTTTTGTAATATTTATAAACGTCTCATGTAGAGTCGTTTGCTTGTACCTTTGTGTTTTGATATGTGATTAGTCACACCCAAATCATCGCTTCCGCAAATCATGAAATTTGGGGTGTGACACTAACAGTTAATCTCGAATCCTATTCCCCAATCTCGGTCATCATAGACGTCCGAATCATGGCACATTTTGTTGAATAAACAATCTTGTAAACGGGTTTTACCCTCGTCGGAATAAGTTGGAAAAACTGGTCTAAGCGGTCAGATAAGATGTCATCACTTATTCGTATGAATTATCAACATTACTCAAGTATGCAACAAGACAGGGGTGGTTTATAATACAAATAGAAACTTAAGTAATACGTTTGTTAATTGATCCATAACACAACTACCTTCGGTCGTTCTCAACTTCCATACGTTTGTACTTTGCCATAAGCATTTCCAGTACTATATCGAAGAACAGTCGAATAGGGGCCGTCATGTTATTTCACAATAATTAAGGCTAGGTGTATTTCACTAGTACAATAATCCTAAAGCAACAATCAAACAAGAACATGCAATAAGACAATCAAGACAATAGTTAAACCTAGACCTACAAATGTATTAATTAAATCGAGGATATTCCGAAAGTTGTCTCAAAAATACCGTCTGTCTAAATTAAATCTCAATCTACCTGTATTCCCATATTCCGTGTCTCTTGGATCCTGATTTGGTCTAGAGAACACCGGCCATGCCGAGCTCAATGATTCAATCAAACATAGTATAACTAAGTGACCTATACCCTATGAGTTAGCTACGTTCATTTTTGGATAAGGTTTTAGTCACAACATGAGTTGGGTAGATAAACGATAAAGATTCGATTCCCACATCTATTCATAAAACACAACACCCGCAATCTCATAGCATACAATATAATCACATATTTAAATCTCTCCTAAATGACTATCATAGCAGACAATTGAGTTATTTAGCTAATCATGGCAATTCTAGCATACATATTTAAATTTATTAAAGAAAGAACGAACATAATTAAATGTGGAAGATAGATTAAAACCTGATAAAGAAATACAATAACTCGTAGCTACAAATGCGTCCCGGAGCACCTCCGTACAAATCTTCCTTGCCTAGTTAATTAGCTAGTCTAACTAACCTAGGAAGTATTACAATAAAGAAAGAAAAGAATGGATGGTGAGAAAGTGTGTTTTTAGGTGTTTTTTGATGAATCTAGGTGCAAGTCACAAATGAACCTAAAACCTCCTATATATAGGTGAGCTTTGGCTCACATTAGCACTAGGGGTTGCATGTTAGCAAAAGGTAGCCAAAAGGGTGCACCGGGTACCGTACAACACGAAAAGTAGGCGCACCGGGCACCGTACAACACGAAAAGTAGGCGCACCAGGTACCAAAAGTTACCAAAAATGGAAACCAGGGCGGGACATAGGTGGCCGGCGGCGGTGGGGGTCCAGCCGGCGGCGGTGGGCTGGTGGCCGGCGGCGGTGGGCCAACCCCCGCCTCGTTGCGTCGTTTGTTGCTTCGTTTCTTGATTCGTGCGTGTTTTCTTCGTTATACATCCGTTTGAGTTGATTCTTTTTTTGTTGGATTTCGTAATTCAAAAACGAAGATTTTGACATAAGATAGGCTCTGAAATGAGGTCCCTAGCTCCAGATATTGCATACGGATCATTTGGATCTTCTGGCGGGCGCGAAATCTTCATTTTTCACCCGCTTTGGTTGATACTTCTTCTGTTGGATTCGAATTTTGAAAACGAACATCTTGGAAATAATGGATGTTGGTGGAGGGCACTTTAGTCTTGAAATCTCGTTTTTAAGCCTTGAATCTTCAAACGTATGTGGAATCTTCGTTTCTCGGCCATTTTGCTTGATTTTTATCGTGCAACCTTGTTTTGATCTTCTTAACATATTATCATTGATTTGCGCGTTGTTTGAATTCAAATGCCAAGTATTTGCTCCAGAATGAGAGAGATATCGGTAGTAAAAACGTGACTTTTTACACGATATCAAGTATCCCACACTTAGAATTTTGCTTGTCCTCAAGCAAGTCTTCATCAAATCTGGAAAAAGCTGGAGGGGTGTCTTCGTATTTCGGAGAACTTTGGTTCCTGCAGGGTTGGTAAAAAGATTTCGGATGAAGTTCCATCCCTTGATGTTTCCCCCAAACTTTTGGTTCTAACAAGCTTTCTTTTTAATCTTCATAATGTAAGATATACATGACTGGGGCCCTCACACGTGGTCACTCAATTCACTCAAGTGTATCAGGGTTCCTAACTTCTAAATCACTCAGGGCCAGTCATGTAGCTCTTCCGTTGTCATAAGCTTGATCGAGAATCAAATCTACAATACTTAAGTGAGGACGGTGCTAATTATCCCTAGACATTCGCAAGAGGGTGAAGATGGTGTATGGGATAATGTTTTTTGTAGGTGGTTTGAATCGAAGTTTTATATAGCCTAAGAGTTGTTTGTGATGACTTGTCTTTGACGTTTTTAGATAGTATCTTTTTCTGGATATCTCTCTTTGAGAGCCTTTTCGTAACTTTTTCTTCTTTGAATAACATTTTCCTCGGTTTTAAATGATCCTTGGGTCTTGTAGCTTTTTGATTTCTTTGGCAGCTTTATTTGCTTTCCTTGGAGTCCTTCTGTGGATGACGTTCTTTTGGGGGTTCCTTTTAGAACTTTTCCTCTTGTAGTGGTTTTGCTGACAGAACAGACACTTAGGCTATGGCCAAGAGATGTAAAAAGAGAGGGTTTTTTTTTTGAAGTGAGTATTTGAAATGAAAAGGCTGAGGCTCAAAGGTTTTCTAAATGATATTCAATGCCGAAAATGGACATTGGCAGGTTTAGTCTTGAAAACGGGGGTTTCACGAGAGGGTTCTATCCTAGTGAATGTCAAGATCCTTTAATTGCACCTTCGTCACGTATGACGCTCATTTTTGTAATTTCGAAATGCATTCTTCGAACAAGTTCTAACTCAAGAAGGCATACATCGGCACACTCACAAATGAAAAAAGTGAAGCATTAAGGTGAATGCTTTTGTATGGCTCAAGATTCCTCACTCATTTTTGGTGGTTTTGTGCCTAGTCATGCGATTGCTTGTTTGAAACTTAGTTTGAAAGTTATCAAAGAGTTTTGCTCGTCGTGGTCCATTTTCCAAGCCTTTTGAATTTTTGTTGACCGAACATACCCTTTTTGGGCTTCCCATGATTCAAAAATTTTGAAAATTGATCAAAAGTTTATGTTGCAATACGATAGTGAATACTACTGCTATCCCACACTTAAAAGAACATTGTCCCTAATGTTCTCTACTTCTAAGTTGGGTTAATCCCACACATAGATTTTGAATACGGGTCAATATTTTCAAAGTTATTCTCTATTTGTGAGTAGTAATCCCACACTTAGAGTTTTTCTTAAAATTCTTGTGTGGTTCAAGCAAAGTAAGGTTAGAAGAGACACTTCCTTGTGCTGCGTGTGATGCCACTGGATTTAATGGACCAGGTTCAAGTGTGTGAATTCGCTGGAAATAGACCAGGCTCATTAAAATGAACTTGTTCCATAAATTTTACTTCGAATTCTGCATAGCACACATCCTTCAGAAAACACAAATGTTAACACAAGTTAATACTAAACATAAATAATAATAACTAAAAGTAGCTAATCCGTGTCAGCATAGAGCGCCTCCCAGTCGGTGAAGTCATCATCCATAAAGATCGTGTTTTCCACGATCGATGTAGGAGATGCTGACTCCTCGATGGTATAGACAGGAGATGCAGCACCATCCTCTGGATCCTGGATCCAAGCGTCTAGTGCAGCAGCCTCCTCCTCTAGTGGGGCCACAAAAGTGGGATGGTCCTGCGCAGTCAAGCTCCAAGACGGGAATAAATCCCATGGTGGAATGTGCAGAGCGGGATCAGGTCCCATCTGAAAGGGGCACACAGGTGTAGGGGTAAGGCCCAAAGCAGTGTGGATCTCAGAGATGGCGGTGTGCTGGACCTCAAGGGCTCTCAGTATAGACCAAGTGACAGCAGGGTCCGCAGTAGTAACCTCATGCTCGAAGATGGGTACTCTGGAGGTCCCTGCGGTCTGTCCTGCTGGTCGGTGAGATGAAGGTAACCTGGCCTGGATGGGACGTAACAGGAATGACTCCTGAACGTGCACTTCCACCAAGTCTGCCGGGATCTCATCCAAACTAGGGGGTGGTGACTGGGATCCTATGACAGTCCTCATGCTACTACCCGGTGATGAACTCCGGGAGTGGTGCATGGTATGCGAACGTCTCTGTCTGGGGGCTCGTGCTCTGTCTGACTGCGAACTCATCCTACAAAATAAAAGGTTAATGCTCTAAGATCATCAATCCTTCATGAGGTACTGCATAGAAAATTGGATTAGCTTAAACACAACAGTAAAAGAAAATTAATGTTAAAAACATAAGATAGGCTTGGGGTGCCTCCCAAGAGCGCTTTGTTTATCGAGTCTTGTAGCTTGACTCTTCTACCTTTAATTGTTTGTCAGGGTGCTTTGCAATCGTAGACTTCCTCGTATGGGGGAAAGTCTTGTACGTAATGTTTTAAATGATGACCGTTTACCTTGAAATTTCCGTCTGGAGCCTCGAGTTCAATGGCGCCATAAGGAAAAACCTTAGAGATTGTAAATGGGCCGCTCCACCTCGTTTTGAATTTACCGGAAAATTTCTTAAATCGAGAGTTAAAGAGTAGAACTTTATCACTTGGATTGAAGCGTGTGGGGCGTAGTTTTGCATCGTGGAGCAGCTTAGTTCTTTCCTTGAACTTATAGGAGCTCTCGTATGCTTGATCTCTTAGTTCTCCTAACTCATTTAGTTGCATTTTCCGGTGTGCTCCCGTTACAGTGGGATCTAAGCTGCAATTCTTTAGTGCCCAGTAAGCTTTGTATTCGAGTTCGATCGGAAGATGACATGCTTTTCCATATACGAGCCTATAGGGGGTTGTTCCTAAGGGTGTTTTGTAGGCTGTCCGGAACGCCCATAATGCATCATCTAGCTTGTCTGCCCAATTTTCCTTGTGTTGACCAACTGTTCGTTCCAAAATTCTTTTTAGCGCTCGGTTTGTTATTTCTGCTTGCCCATTCGTCTGCGGGTGGTAGGACGTAGATGTCTTATGGGTAACACCATATTGTTGCAATATCTTGATAAACTGAGTATTGCAAAAGTGTGTGCCGCGGTCACTGATGATCGCTCGAGGTGTTCCAAACCGACAGAATAGCTGCTTTAAGAACTTGGTTACGACTCTCGAGTCATTTGTTGGGAAGGCCTGAGCTTCGGCCAATCTGGATACGTAGTCAACAGCTACTAGAATGTATTCCTTTCCGTAAGATTTCGGAAATGGTCCCATGAAATCTAATCCCCATATATCGAATATTTCACATGCTTGGATATTTGTTAATGGCATTTCGTTATGCGTTGTGATATTTCCAAACCTTTGGCAAATATCGCAGTGTTTCACCAAGTCTTGTGCGTCTCTGAAAATAGTTAGCCAATAGAATCCTGAGTCGTATACTTTCTTTGCTGTCAAGTTGGTTGCGTGATGTCCTCCGGTGGGTCCATGATGGCTTTGATGGAGGATGTGTTCGGCTTCCTTTCCATCGACACATCTTCTTATGATCTGGTCGGGACAGACCTTAAACAAATATGGATCATCCCAAAAGTAGTGCTTGACATCGCGAAAGAACCTTTGTCTTCGTGATGATGGCATTCCTTTTCTTGTGATCCCTCCAACTACGAAATTGGCTATGTATGCAAACCAAGGATCGTCCGTGAATTGTGATCCTTGCAATTGCCCTCCTAAACTCATTAACTGCTCTTCTGGAAATCGATCTTTGATGTCCCCGTCTGCAAGTTGTTCTTTGATGGATTTTCTGTTGAGACCTGAGACACTGTCAGATCTGCTCAGAATACAAGTATGATTGCCGCTGTTAGAAGAAGTTCACCACTGTTAGAGTTTTTGTATTGACAGTGCCACTGTCAATTAGTTTTAGTCTAACAGTGCCACTGTTGAACATGTAGTTTGTATTTTGTATCAAGTACTCAACCTCTGTTAGTAATATACGAGTACTACCCCTGTTAGATATATAGATAACCACTGTTGGTTAGATAAAGTTGGTTAGAGTTATATTAGGAGTAGATGAGGATTCCTAATATGTTTGATTCTGTAAAGGACTCTATATGTTATAAATAGAGATCCTGTAAAACCCTAGAAGATACGAGTCATTCTAGTTATTAGCTTCAAGGTTGTAAACCCTAACACAATTGTGTGTTCGTATTATTGTTAATAATATTGAAGCTTTTGGTTAGATATTCTGTTATATACAAGTTTGTTCTTCAAGTTATTAATAAACTATTCCGCAAGCTTATTAATAATCAATCAAAGTAATACATACTAAGATCTCAATCTGGGATCATCAAGTGGTATCAGAGCTTGATATTACTTTGATCTTGAAGAAGGTAATTAAATTTCGCAGCTTTTTCAACAAATAACAAGATGTCTACTGAAACAATGGGAGGTATACAAGCTACAAAGATTCCCATGCTCAAACCTGATGAGTTTGAGCTATGGCAGACTAGGATTAGGCAATACATGTTGCTTACGGATTATATGATGTGGGAGGTGGTTACTAATGGACCAAACTATACTAAGGATGCAGATGGTAAAAAGGAGGAAAGACCACCACCAAAGACTGATGCAGAGAGGAAAGAAAGAGCAACAGAGTGGAAGGCATTAAGTACTCTACTTTTGTCTATTCCTAATGAGTATCAAAGGAAATTTGAAAACTGTGAAGATGCTCAGGTTCTCATGGAAGCAATTGTTAAGAGATTTGGTGGTAATGACAACACCAAGAAGAATAAGAGATCTCTTCTCAAACATCAATTTGAAAACTTTGCAGGTGTAAAGTCTGAAACTTTGACTCAGACTTTTGATAGTTTTCAAAAACTTGTGGGTGATCTTGAAAATCACAATGTCAAGATTGATAAGGATGATTTGAATAGAAAGTTTCTAAGATCACTAGGCACAGATTGGAATATGTACACTGTGGGACTTAGACAAAGTGCAGATCTTGAAGAAAAGGAGATTGAAGATCTATACAATGATCTGAGAAACTTTGAGCCTGAGGTGTTGGCTCTAAAACAGTCCAATGGTAGCTCTAACAATGCTGCTTTTGTGTCTGTTGGTGAATCTGGTAGCTGTAGCACATCTGGTGCTAATGATAATGTCTTGGAAGCTTTCTTTGCAAGTCATGTGAATTCATCCTTAACAACTGAGGATTTGGAACAGGTTAATGAAGAGGATCTTGAAGAGATGGATTTGAGATGGCAGATGGCTATGATTACTATAAGGGCAAAAAGGTTTATGCAGAGGTCAGGGAACAGAAACTTTACTTACAAGAGAGATGGTGTAGCTGGTTTTGATAAGAGCAAGGTGAAGTGTTTCAACTGTCACAAGATGGGACACTTTGCTAGAGAATGCAAGAGCACACAGGCTGGAGGATCTCAGAATACTTCCAATGGTATTGTAAGAATTAGTTCTGGTCCACAAAGAAGATTGGTACCTGTTCAGAACACCACTTCAGATTCATTAGTTGCACAAGATGGAATGGGAGGATTTGACTGGAGTGACCAGGAAGAGCTTGTAGTCAAGAATCAAGCTTTAATGGCTGTCACAGAAGAACCAGAGCCTTCAGACATTCCATATGAGGTACAATCTAAATTATGTTCTCCTACATGTAAGAAAATGGTTAAATTTTATAGGGATCATAATATGGTTGTGTGTAATGAATAGAAAGCTAGTGTGGAAAAAAGTCTACATGCAACTTTAGCTATTGAAAACTTAGAAAGACAGATAAAAGCTTTTGAAAAGAATGAATCACAATTTCACTTAGATATTAAATATCTGAATTGGGAAAAGAAAGCTTTACAAACAAAAGTTGATATGCTAAGTGCAAAGTTGGCTGAGGCAATTTCTGATAAAGAATCAATAAGGTTGAAAGTAGATGAATTGGAAAATGCTTCAAAAGGTGTTCAAAACTTAATCAAGTCTCAAATTCATGATAAATTAAAAATTGGATTAGGTTACAACCTTAATGCTGTACCCCCACCTTATAATCATACTTACTTCCCATCTAAACTTGAGTTTGACTTAGAAAAACTTAAGGTTGGTGTGTCTGAGGAGGTTAAAAAGGTAGATCCAGTAGTTAATTGTGCTAATAATGTAAATTTTGATAAAGTGGATGTATCTGATTGGACTGAGGAAGATGAGAGTGATAGTGATAGCTCATCTAGTGGTAACTCTGTGGATGATTGTGTTAAGCCTATTACTGGTCTAGTTTCTGAACTAAATAGTACTAAACTAGAAGAGGGTAAAAAGTTGTTTGTTGAGAAAGCAAAGGCTCAGATAGATCAAGTTAGAAAATCCAATAAATCTAGATCTGGTCTAGGTTATGTGCACAAAAGAGTCAATTCTGAATTAAAAGATATGTCAAAAGATAAATCTGAGTGTGATAAATGTGCATGTAAATCAAACAGGTCTGATTTAAATACTGCAAATAATGTAAATAAATCCATTCCCAGGGGTAATCAGAGGAATTGGAACCAATTGGTTTCACAAAGGCTGGGTAATGGGTTTGAATGTGTGAAAAGAAAATCATGTTTTATTTGTGGTAGGTATAATCATCTTCAACAGGACTGTTACTACAATCCTAAAAATAATAGGAACAGTGGTAAAGGACAAATGTTGAAAATTAAGCCAAACAGAGGCAAGGCTGCAGCCCCTGTTAATGCTGCAGCAGTGCCACTGTCAAAGGCTAACAGAGGCAAGACACGAACAGGGGAGGGTTTGACCACTGTCAGGCATGGTACCTCTGCTGGTGTTAAACATTTCAAAAGAATGTTTATACCAAGTAAAGCTACCACTGCTAGGGTAATAAATACGAATTTGAAGGTGACCACTGTCAGACCATTAACCCCTGTCAGGTCTAAAACAGATTGTTTTTGGAAACATAAGAATGCATCTACATCAAATGTATCCAAAATCAATGGAGCATTGAGATCAATCACCTTTAAGAGGGTTGATATCAAAAATGCTCATGGGAAACCCAAAGCCAAATTGGTTTGGGTTCCCAAGAGAAACTTATATGTTCTCTTTTTATATGTGCAGGGCAAGCCAAAGAGCTTATGGCACATTGATTCTGGCTGCTCAAGGCACATGACTGGAGATAGGGAAAAGCTGCAGGACTTCAAAGCATTTAATGGAGGAGATGTAGCATTTAGCAGCAATCCTAAAGGAGGAAAGATCACTGGAAAAGGTAAGGTAAAAAGCAGTAAGCTCACTTTTAATGATGTGTATTATGTTGAGCAATTGAGATATAATTTGCTTAGTGTGAGTCAAATCACAGATAAGCAAATTCCTGTTTATTTCACTGACACAGAATGCCTTATACTTTCTGAAAAACTCAAAATACCTGAAGATAAAATTTTAATGAGAGTTCCAAGAAAGGATAATGTATACTGTAGTGATCTAAACAAGATGGAATCTCAAAATGTTAACTGTCTTATTTCTAAAGCTACTATTTCTGAATCTGAACTATGGCATAGGAGGATGTGTCACTTGAATTACAAGACTATGAATAAACTTGTTAGGAATAAGCTAGTGAGAGGCTTACCTGAAAAGTTATTTGAATGTAGTGACCACTGTGTAGCTTGTCTCAAAGGCAAGCAACACAAGACCTCTTATAAGACCAAGCTTGTGAATTCCAATACCACTCCCTTACACCTGTTACATATGGACTTGTTTGGCCCTACCAATGTAGCTAGTCAAGGGAAGAAATCTTACTGTTTGGTGATAACTGATGATTATTCTAGAATGAGTTGGGTATTCTTTCTTAGGACCAAGGATGAGACAGGTGAAATACTTAGATCATTCATAACTAGGATTGAGAATTCAACTAATCAAAAGGTTAAGATCATCAGATGTGATAATGGGACAGAATTCAAGAATCATGAGATGAATAAGTTCTGTGAGGAGAAAGGTATAGAAAGACAGTTTAGTGCACCTAGGACTCCACAACAAAATGGAGTAGCTGAAAGGAGGAATAGGACACTAATTGAGGCTGCTAGAAGCATGCTAGCAGATGCTAAACTTCCAATGTCTTTTTGGGCAGAGGCAGTCAGCACTGCTTGTTATGTTTTGAATAGGATTTTGATCATTAAACCTCATAACAAGACACCCTATGAGTTATTCTTTAAGAGAAAACCTTTGGTTAGCTTTTTAAAACCATTTGGATGTCCTTGTACTGTCTTAAATACCAGGGATCACCTTGGTAAGTTTCAGAGTAAGGTATATGAGGCTGTATTTGTTGGATACTCTATTCAAAGCAAGGCTTATAGAGTATTTAATAAAAGAACTAGGATCATAGATGAGACCATGGATGTGACCTTTAATGAAAATACATCAAATGTAGAAGGAAAAGGTCCAGAAGTATTGTTTGATATTGATGCACTAACCCATGCCTTTAGATATCCAGATTTGTCTACTAGTGCAGGTACAGATACAGGTAATGATGCAGGTGAAGATGGACTTTCAGGCTCAAGTCAAACTAAAAAGGATGACTTGAAGTATGTATTGTTTCCTATTTGGTCTCCAGATCCTCCAGAAGCATTCCAATCAGAGCAACAAGAGAAAGATGGATCTTCAGATGATACAAGTGGGTTAATTGGCAAAAATGGTTCAAACAAGGATGAAGATGGTTCAACTCCAACAGATCATCAACCATTTACTTCAAAGGGTTCTCATACAGATTCAGAGCATGATTCAGAAGGAGAGCATGAATCTCCAAAGTATTTTGAACAAAGTCCTCCATTTCAAGTCTTGGAAAGGACTTCTTTGTCAGATTCTGAAGCAACTCCAAAGCCTTCAAAAGAAAGAGAAGAAAGAGATTCTTTTTCAGAATCAGAAATGGATAATCTTTTGGGTCCTAATTTGGAAAGAGAATTACTTGATACATCCACATCTAAGTATCTGGTTCACAAAGATCATTCCTTGGATTTGGTCATTGGTGATATTAGCTCTTCTGTTCAGACTAGACATCAAACCAAGGTAAGAGAAGAAGATTTACATACTTCACTATATGTTTGTTTTCTTTCTCAGATGGAACCAAAGAAGGCAGTGGAAGCTCTCAAAGATCCAAGTTGGATAGAGTCAATGCAAGAGGAATTGTTGCAGTTCAAACTGCAAGATGTATGGGATTTGGTTGATTTACCAAAAGGAAAGAAAGCTATAGGCACAAGGTGGATCTTCAAGAACAAGAGAGATGAAAGAGGAATAGTGATAAAGAATAAAGCAAGGTTGGTAGCACAGGGGTACACACAGGAAGAAGGAATTGATTATGATGATGTTTTTGCTCCTGTTGCTAGAATAGAAGCTATTAGGTTATTTTTAGCTTATGCATCTTATCAGGATTTCAAAATTTATCAAATGGATGTGAAGAGTGCTTTTCTTCATGGTCTAATTGATGATGAGGTGTATGTATGCCAACCACCAGGGTTTGAAGATCCAACATATCCAGATAGAGTGTGCAGATTGAAGAAAGCTTTGTATGGGTTACATCAAGCACCAAGAGCTTGGTATGATACTCTATCTGAGTATCTTCTCAAGAATGGATTCAAGAGAGGTACTATTGACAAGACTTTGTTTACCAAGAGGGTTCAGAGAGATATATTGTTGGTACAGGTTTATGTTGATGATATTATTTTTGGGTCAACTAGGGATTCATTGTGCAAAGAGTTTGAGGGCTTAATGCATAAGAAATTCAAGATGAGTTCAATGGGTGAACTCACTTTCTTTTTAGGATTGCAGGTTAAACAGAAGACAGAGGGAATCTTTATTAACCAAGGGAAGTATGTACAGGATATTTTGAATAAATTTGGTTATAAAGATGTAAAGATAGCTAGCACTCCTATGGAAGCACACAAACATCTTACTTCTGATCCTGAGGGAGAAGAAGTAGATGTGCACTTGTACAGGTCAATGATTGGTTCTTTGATGTACTTAACTTCATCTAGGCCTGATATTATGTTTGCAGTGTGTCTTTGTGCTAGATACCAAACCAATCCAAAGCAGTCACACATGTATGCTGTGAAAAGAATCTTTAGATACTTGAAAGGTCAACCAGATTTGGGACTTTGGTATGCTAAAGGATCAGATTTTGAGCTTAAGGCTTTCACAGATAGTGACTATGGTGGTGAGAACATGGATCAAAAATCAACAAGTGGAGGATGTCAATTTCTTGGAAATAGGTTAGTGTCATGGCAATGCAAGAAGCAGACCACAGTTTCCACATCTACAGCAGAAGCAGAATATGTTGCAGCATCAAGTTGCTGTGCACAGGTTCTTTGGATTCAGAATCAAATGTTGGATTATGGTTTGACTTTCATGAACACTCCTATTTATATTGATAATACCTTTGCTATTAGTATCATTCAAAATCCAGTTAAGCATTCAAAAACCAAACACATTGAGATCAGATATCACTTTATAAGAGATTGTTATGATAAAAGATTGATTCATATTTTTAAAATTCATACTGATAATCAACTTGCAGATCTTTTTACAAAAGCATTTGATGTAGGAAGATTTACATTTTTGATAACTAATATTGGTATGATCAATCTCACTTAGTGTTTTGGTCTGGATTTGATACTAACAGGGACGAAGTATATTGTATGTGACAGGGTCAAGTGTTGCCACTGTTAGCTTCATCATGATAACAGTTGGTACCACTGTTAGTTTACTTCTGCCACTGTCAATGTATTTTCAACCCCTGCTGTATATTTGTGTGGATTAACCCCTGTTGGTTGTTTTTCTTAGTTTAATATTGCAGGACTCAGCCACTGTCAAGAGACATCACTTGAGCTGGAGTCTAATGTTTTCTGTGTTGCTTCTTATTTTGGTTAAAAAAAAAAATACGGTTCTTTTTCTAATAAAGCTAAGTTTATGCCCCTGTTAGTTCTAAGCTGGAGTTTCCCTGGTCGGATGCCCCTGCTAGACTATCAGCCGCTGTTAGCTTTGTTAGATGGTTAAAAAGGGTTGACTATAATTGACCAAGTGAGGTACCCCTGTTGGGCTTATTTGTAAGTTGTGCCCCTGCTGGGTATAACCAGCAGTGCCACTGTTAGTTCTATTTTTGGGGCTTGGCACTGTCATCATATAAGTACTCAAATACTTCACTTTTTCAATTACGCTTTCAAAATTTTCAAAACCCTACAATAATCGCTCTCGTTTGGATTTGTTTATTGTAAACCGCTCTTCGTTCTTTCATCAATTTCATCAATGGCATCGTCATCTTCATCTGATTCTGGTACTTCTACGCTAAGTGTTCATTCTGAACACAATATGAGGGCTTTCTTGAACAAAGAACTTGCAGATGATTATTTTCATCCTATTATCGATTTCTTGAGTAACTGTCCAGTTACTTATGCCCTTACTGTCGCTCCAAGATTGATACGATCACACATTCAAGAATTCTGGCAGAACGCAAAGGAAGGGAATGTTAATGGAATTACTCACATTCATTCCACTGTCAAGGGTAAGAAGGTAAAGGTGACTGAGATTGTTCTTAGAGAACTTCTGCAGTTTGATGATGAAGGAGGAATTCTGGAATTATCAAGAGTTGATTTGTTTAAAGGTATAAATGATATGGGGTATGAAGGTTCTGGAAAAGCAAGATCAGAATATACTTTCTTGAAGTCATGGTTCTGTCCTCAATGGAAGTTCTACATTCATACTTTTCTGGTATGTTTGTCACAAAAGAGAACTAGTTTTAATGAATTTAGTTCTAGTATTGCATATCCTATTATCTGCTTGGCACAGGGTATTAAATTTAATATGTCTAGATTTATCTTAGATAATATGATTAGGAATGTAAAGGGTGATACATTCATTATGTACCCTAGATTTGTTCAGCTTTTATTGAATACTCAATTGTCAAATTTGCCAGCAGAGGATAGTGTAATAGTTAGTTCTACTCTATTCTTGAGGACTATTAGAGCAATGAACCAGTATCAAAATACTTTTTCCAAGAAGGAAACTGCATTATTTTCTACAATGTTAGTTGCTCCTTCTGCCACTGGTGGTGTATTACCAACATCACTTGGACCAAATGATGACAGGCCAACAACACAAGTTGGTTCTGAACACACATCAGGAGGTGGCACCAAAAGAAAACAAGGGAACCAACAGCCTACCCAAAGTAAAGCCAAGAAATCCAAGAAGGCTAAACAGGCTGTGGAGATTCCTGTTTCTCCACAGTCTCAGTCAAATGATCCACCACAATAGGTGAACATACTTGCTGAAAATGTTCATTCTGGAAGGGCTGCCACTACTGTTTCTAGCCCACTGGCAGGGCAGGATAGTGGTAACATCAATGAGACCCAACCAGAGGCAACTATATTTGATGAACCTATGGGTGATGATTCAAATGTAGGTCCCAGTACCAATAACAAAGGGACATCTGCAGTGGCAGATGTAGTCGATGATTCATCTAGGAGGTCACACTCCAATGTTGATGAGGCTAGTAATGAAACTAGGGAATTGACTATTGATGATTTGGTACATGATGTCAAGCTGATTTGGACTAAATTTGAAAAGGAAAGAGCTTTGAGAAGGGAGCAACAGGTTATGTTGGCTGCCCAGAGTGAATTGATAAAGAAGCAGAGGGAGGAAATTATTGATTTACAAAATAGGTTGTCAGTTGTTGAAGATGCAGTTGATAAAGTTTTGTTGCCTGCTAGGGAATCTTCAGGCAAGGGGGAGAATAAAGATGATGATCATGAGCAGAATGATATGCCTGAAGATAAGAAGAAGAATGGTGATGATTCAGATGGTCAAGATGATAACAATGATGGTAATACTGAAGGTGCAGGTGATTTTAGCTTTATGGATATACCTGAGTTTAATGAGATGAGTGATAGAGGTGTTGAAGATGAATTGAATGTCTCAGATTATGTGATTAATGAAGACATGGATGAACAGATGGTAGATGCTGAGAATGATAGGAGAATGGTGGTGTATGTTGGTGAAAATGTTGCAGATGATGATACACCAAGTGGTCCAGCTTTAAATGTTTTTCCGTTAAACAAAGGATTACCTTTTAAGGCTGTGGCTAATCTGTATATCTGGGATATTATGGGAGCAAATCTTGATATGAGCAAAAGAGTAAGTTTTAGTGATAGGTTGGTTTATGAAGAAAAGAGTGATAATGATGATGATAAATCTGTTGAAACAGAGGATATGGAAGGTGGTGATGTAGAGGTTGAGGGGGAGTTTATAGAGGCAAAACCTGAAGCTAAAGAGGAAGAAATAGTGAAGACTTATAATAGAAAGAAATCAATTCCAAAGAGAAAGTCTACCTCTGCTAAGGTACGAACCCCTGTTGAAACTCAATTTTTGACCACTGCTAGTAGTGTTTCTACCTCTGCTAGTAGTTTGGTATCAACCCCTGTTACTACAAATCCTACCCCTGTTATCACAAAATCAACCACTGTTATATCAACCTCTGTTAACACTTCATCTATTCCCACAACTGTTGGTACACCTACTGTTACTCCAGTTTACACCACTGCTACAGCAACGACCACTGCCAGGGCTCTAGAAGTGCCTGTTACAATAAGGGAGCCTACACAAACACCCAAACCTAAGTCTGATCTTCCAAAGATTGATTCAAAAGACAAAGGTAAGGGAAAATTGAAAGAAGAGAGAAATATTAAGAAGGTTGTAGAGCCTCCAATTGATTTGAATGAGGCAAGGAGAGCTCAAGAGGAGCATGATGAGAGAATGTTAAGAATGGCAGTTGAGTCTAAGAGAAAGGAAGGACCTGATGTTGATGTTATACTAGAAGACTTGAGTATGGTAACCTTATCACAAAAGGCTGCACAGATGCTGAATGATATGGCTGCAAAAGGTCAAGGGTTGTCTGCTCAAAAGGTCCATGACATGATCAATAAAAAGGTTGGTAATGATGGTTTGGATCCAGGGTTTGCAAAACTCAAACAAGCTGTTGAAGAAAAGGAAAAATTAAAAAGACAAGCTGAGATTGAGAAGAAAAGAAACAAACCACCAACTGCTGCTCAAAGGAAGAAGGATTTACTCAGAATTCTTGGTGATAGATATGCACCAAGAAGTGTGCTTGAAGGATGGGATGTACAGAGACTGGAAAGAGCATATGAAAAATATCAGAATGAGGAAAAGGAAGATTTTGAGAAAAGAATTCAGAAAGACAAATTCATTAAGAAAAAATTGGATGAGGATAGAAAGAGAATTGCTGAGCATGTGAGAAAAGAGGAGCAAGAGAGAATTGAAAAGAAAGAACAAGATGAAGCAGAAGCCAAAGAAAGAGAAATCAAAAGGCTTTCTGATCAAAATTTAAAGATAAGGTGGAATGGAGTTCTTGCTTCTGATAGTGTAGTTCCTGATTTAGAAAGAAATGCAGAAGAGTTGAAGAAATATATCAAAGAAGTGAAGGATTATAAAGAAAATATTCACATCAATCATGATAGATCATCAAAGATAATTGAATGGAAAGGAATAAAATCAAAAGTTGCTGATGGTGATAAAGAACAGATCAAGATTGTTAGAGAGGATGGGAATGAGCAATGTTTGTCATCTGTTGCTGATGTGCTTAAGAATGTGAACAGATTAGACATTCTAGATCTGTATGAGCTAAACAGTCAAGGAGATAGGCAGGCTTCACTGGTGATTATGGAGAGAGAATTGGGAAGATGTCTGACTATGTTGTTTGAGCCTGAGCCATTCATCAATTTGTTCTTAAATTGTATTGATGCTGTGAATACATGGAGACATTTTGTTAGAGCTGGAGTTCATATGATTCTATTCAGAAGTGGAATGTCAATCTACATGCTTGATGAAAGAAGATATGTTCTGGGAACTCAGACTCTAAGAAATGTGCTTGCATTTCAACTGAGAACTACAGTGATTTCAGAAGGAGCATTTAATGCTTTGTATATGGTGCTCAATCAGTTCCATAAAAGAATGGAGTTGGAAAGATTGAAAGAGGAGGAGAAAAGGAGAAAACAGAATCAAACTCAGAAAGATGAAAAGAAAGATGAAGAAACTTGATTCATTGCTGAGAATGATCAAGTTTAGGGGGAGATTGTTGAGACCTGAGACACTGTCAGATCTGCTCAGAATACAAGTATGATTGCCGTTGTTAGAAGAAGTTCACCACTGTTAGAGTTTTTGTATTGACAGTGCCACTGTTGAACATGTAGTTTGTATTTTGTATCAAGTACTCAACCTCTGTTAGTAATATACGAGTACTACCCCTGTTAGATATATAGATAACCACTGTTGGTTAGATAAAGTTGGTAAGAGTTATATTAGGAGTAGATGAGGATTCCTAATATGTTTGATTCTGTAAAGGACTCTATATGTTATAAATAGAGATCCTGTAAAACCCTAGAAGATACGAGTCATTCTAGTTATTAGCTTCAAGGTTGTAAACCCTAACACAATTGTGTGTTCGTATTATTGTTAATAATATTGAAGCTTTTGGTTAGATATTCTGTTATATACAAGTTTGTTCTTCAAGTTATTAATAAACTATTCCGCAAGCTTATTAATAATCAATCAAAGTAATACATACTAAGATCTCAATCTGGGATCATCATATTCCTTCCTTTACCCTAAAGTGGCATTTTTCCCAATTCAAGACGAGATTTGATTCTTCACACTTGGTGAGCATTCTATCGAGGTTGGATAGACATGATGCGAAAGAGTCTCCAAAGACTGAGAAATCGTCCATAAAGACTTCCATGCATTGTTCAATCATGTCATGGAAGATTGCAACCATGCATCTCTGAAATGTTGCATGCGCGTTGCATAATCCAAATGGCATTCGTCGATATGCGAATGTTCCATAAGGGCATGTAAACGTTGTTTTCTCCTGGTCTTTTGGATCGAGCGGAATTTGGAAATAACCGGAGAATCCATCAAGGAAACAGTAGAATTCGTTTCCCGACAGCCTCTCGAGCATTTGGTCAATAAACGGAAGTGGAAAGTGATCCTTGCGAGTTGCTTCATTTAACTTCCGGTAGTCAATACAAACCCTCCAACCGGTGACGGTCCGAGTTGGTATGAGCTCATTTTCTTCGTTTGTAATGACCGTCATTCCTCCTTTCTTTGGGACGACTTGAACAGGGCTAACCCAAGGTGAGTCAGATATTGGGTATATTAGTCCAGCATCCAAGAGTTTGATAACCTCTTGTTTCACTACGTCTTGAATCTTAGGATTTACTCGTCTCTGCCTTTGAACAGATGGTTTGAAATTTGTTCTCCATCAGGATCTTATGAGTGCAATAGTTAGGACTAATTCCTTGTATGTCAGAAATTTTCCATGCGATTGCTTTCTTGTGTGATTTCAACACATCAACCAGCTGAGCCTTCTCTTTTGGTTTCAACTCCTTTGAGATTATCACCGGGAGTTGGGAGGTTCCTTGGAGGTAAGTGAAAGTCCCGTAATCACTATTAATTAGTGATTTGGAATCACAAAGTGTAAAGTTTAATTGTAGAAGGGGGGGTTGAATACAATTTAAAACAATTTTAGATTTTACCAAGTGTTTCAGATTGTTTTAAATTAATTATCTATAACAGAGTATGACGGTATTGAAATAACAGATTAAAGATATAACAGTATCAAAGAACGACAAGTAATAGTAGCTGAAAGTGAATTGTATTGATTAAATTCACGAAGTGTTGAATGCGGAATGGATTAACCAAAGTTAATCCAATTCAAACACTTAGCTAAATTATTACAATGAAGAGTATTAACTACAGTGGACATACACGCTGATAGTTAACCTCGCTGAGTCTTAATATACACCTAGACAAACTAGTTCTCTGACAAACAGAAGAACGGTGCATATGACGACTAGCCTCAATAGTACAAAACACTGAACTATTTATACTACAAGAGTTCCTAAAATATCGCCTACAAAATAGGATCTTGGAAGGACACGTGTTGCTGCTTGATTGGTCCTTATCTCTGATAAACCGACATTCTGCGGGTCCCAATTCTGTTACCGCAAATATCTCGTTACCTTAAAACCAATCACTTGCTGCCACGTAATCTTTCGGGCATACTTTGAACTGGAACACTCTTGCTGATGTATAGATAAGTACAGTACTTTTTAGTACTGAATGATTTAGAGGCTTTATTGAATAGTCACTGAAGATGCAGCAATCCTCCTCACTCACTGCGAGCTAACATGCTCTTGTAGAATGAATTGAACAAAAGATCTTCAGTGACTAGCTGTTATTCTGGCAGTGACTTTTGCCTTTATTGATTTGAAGAAGTAATGCTCTCGCTGACGTTGATCAGCAACACACCAAGTTGAGCTTTAAATCTTCCTCAGAATATCGAACAGAATGAATGATGATCAGCGAAACCTATCATTAGCAACAGCAGCTTCGATACAATCCATTTCTTCATCGAGTAGTGTATAGTTGAGTTGATCAGCGACCAGTGACTTCATCGTGGTCAGCGACCAGTGACTCAACAATCTCCCCCTAAATGATTGTGATTGAAGCTCCTTAGACAAACTTGTTGCTGTGAAAGTTTATAGTCAGTGTTTAAGAATTTAAACATTCAGTGACTGTATACTTGTGATCCATTCATCTTTCTTTTTGGATTCTTTTGATATGCTCCGAGTTTTGCACTTTGGTTCAAATATTATTGAAACTAAAAATATAAAGTACATGATCATTTTTAGTTACAATACTCTAATCTAATTTAGATAAGTCAATCTTCTTCAGCGATTAAGAGATTCAGCAACTTTTGATGTCTTCAGCTTTGACTCACATTCCTTTGATAGAAGTCATTTTGTAGATGGGAAGACCTTCAACCAGAGAGAAATTAGGCCAAAAATTCATCCTTCTTGGCATATGATTCAAAGCTTTATCAGGGAAAGATATAGAGATGGCGTCAGTGAACACAATCTCATCAGTGAGAATATACATCATCACAGTGCACTTGTCATCAGAGAGAAGACACCTGTGAAGGAATTTTTATATGCAAATATCCTTCTCATGCAGCTTTAACCGACTGAAAATCAATGAGACACATCTGAGCTGCAGTTGATGGAGAAGGATTCATTGCTAAGCTGATATGGAATAAAAATTGCAAAGAAAATTGCAACTCCAATACAGGGAATATGTATTTTTTGAAATAGAAGCCGCAAAGATGATTCCCATGTATCAGCAACTTTCATAGCGTCATCAATTTTTCCATATAGCGTCAGCAACTTTTCTATATGGTTCTAATAGCGTCAGCAACTTTTCCACATGAGTTGTAGATATGTTGTTCCTGCGATAGGATCCACATAGATGATTTCCAATCAGCAACAATTCTTCATATGAGCACCATTGGTTTTTGCATTCATTTGCACGTTTTCTCCCCCTTGATGATATCAGAAAGTAGATTAACATTTTTCTGTAAGCATCAGTAATTTCTTCATGTAGATATTTCTCCCCCTTGATGATATCAGAAAATGCGATAGTAACTATGTGATCATGTTGTGAATCAGTTTTGGTTTTCTCATCATCAGCTTGTGTTTTAACTGATGGATCTTTAAAAATAGAAAGTGCAGCCTGTATCACTCTCTGTGACTGGAGAGCGACATTGACAGCTGGTGTGGTGATAGAAGAGAGTTGGCCCGGGTCTGTAGCCAGTGATGTGACACCAGATATGAGTGTGTTATCACCCACTGATGTCACTTGCCCTTTGAATGAATCAGCATCCTTTTGTGAGGATGATGAGTAGCTTATGGGTTGACTCGATAAGTAAGTTTTGGTTTTAGCAAGAGTGCCCATAGAGACTAAACGTTCAGTGACTATTTCACTCTTGATCCCTTGATTTAGGAACAGGGCCTTTATTTTCAAACTTTTGGTAGAAGAGTTTGAGTTTTTCTTGATTGGAGGATGATCAGCTTTGATCACTGAGGGTGTGAGCAGTGACGTGATCGATGGGGGGGCAGAATCAGACGGGTGTACAGTAGTTTCATACTGGATTACAAGAAAACCTTGTAATCCCAGCAGAGTAGATAAAAATGGCATCACTAGACCAAGTAAAAACAAGGCGATTATAGACCAAGTTGATTTTAAAAGAGAAATTTACCCTGATCTATCAAGTGATGAGATTAATTTCATACTCTGTTTTTTATGAAAAAGAGATTTTATGGTGAGAAAAGTGATTTTGAATGCTGTAATGACAAAATTCCTTATCAACTGAAAGAGGTAGAAGATTTCCAGTTGATGTATGAAGATTTTAAAACGTTTGAGTTTGCCGTTACAGAAATCGGAAAGACTTTTATTGGTTTGGGTATTTGAAAAAGATCATGAAAGCCAAGAGTTTGTTTTGATTTGAAAAATGAAATCATTTTGTTTGATTTATAGAAACTCTTGATTAAACAAGTGGATGGGATTGGGAAAACGTGGTTGATGGTGGTGGTAAGTAGGGGTGGCATAGGGGTGATAATTTATGATGTTTAAATGAAATAGGGGTGATGATTGTGGAGCTTGGTGGTATTAATGGTGATTTGAGAGGTGCGCCGGAAAAGTATATGTGACGTAAGGAAGAAATAGTGTCAGAGGTGCAATTTTGTGACACATCCCTTCAAATAATGATGAAAGAATCAGGGAGACCCTGAATAAAAAAATAACACTTATATTCAATGCAAAAATTAATCATAATTTTCAATTTGCCTGAGACGTTATCTCACTGATTTGGTCACAACTTAGAATACTAACTAAGTCAGAGAGATTTGATCACTGGTAAATATGAATCATAATATTTTTTTATTCATTGAGTATGAGTGTTGTTTTAAAATGAAATTTATTGAGACTCATCTTTCGCTGAAAGAGTTACAGCTTAGAATACTAACAAGATCAGCTAAAGATTAGGTCTTTTTTTTTTTTTTTTTTAAAAAAAACAGAGTATAGATTATGTTTGATATGAACTATGTATTATTTTACTATATTTATCTTTCACTGATCTAGTTACAACTTAGAATACTAACACGATCAGTAAAACAAAACATAGGATAATAACAAAATAGGTCATATAGAGACATAATAGATACGTTAAAAAAAAAACGTTAAACAAAAATAACATAACTTAGCTTGATAGCTGAGCTAGTCATTTAAGTTTAACATGCCAAGCTCGCTGATAAGAAAATTAAATCTTTTCTCATCTAAAGGTTTTGTAAATAAATCAGCGAGTTGGTAATCAGTTGGAATAAAATGTAATTCAATATCACCTTTCATCACATGGTCCCTGATGAAATGATATCGGACATCAATGTGCTTTGTCCTTGAGTGCATTACTGGATTGTTGGCAATGGCGATAGCGCTTTGACTATCACAGTAGATTGGTATTTCATTGAAGTCAAAACCATAGTCAGCAAGCTGATTTCTCATCCAGAGAATTTGAGCAGTACATGCACTTGCAGCAACATATTCAGCTTCAGCAGTTGAAGTTGAGACTGAGTTTTGTTTCTTGCTGGACCAGCTTACTAGCTTTTCTCCAAGAAATTGACAGCTACCAGATGTACTTTTTCTATCCAGTTTGCATCCAGCATGATCAGAATCAGAATATCCTTTCAGGGAGAAGTCTGAACCAGATGGGTACCAGAGACCAAGATTAGGAGTACCCTTCAGATATCTGAATATCCTTTTGACAGCGAGCAAATGTGATTCCTTAGGATCAGCTTGATACCTAGCACAGAGACATGTAGTAAACATAATGTCTGGTCTACTAGCAGTTAGATACAGCAGCGACCCGATCATTCCTCTGTAAGCAGTAATGTTTACAGATTTACCATCAAGATCAGCATGTAGCTTTACTGCAGGTGACATGGGTGTAGCAAGGGTTGAGCAATTAGCAAATTCAAATTTCTTTAACAGATCTTTAACATATTTCCCTTGACTAATGAAAATTCCAGTTTTGGTTTGTTTTATTTTCAAACCAAGGAAAAATGTTAATTCACCCATCATGCTCATCTCATAACTTTTGGTCATGAGATCAGAAAATTCCTTGCACATGTCACTGTTAGTAGATCCGAAAATGATATCATCAACATAAATCTGGACTAATATGACATCTCTCTTATCTCTTTTGATAAATAATGTGCTGTCAATTTTGCCTCTTACGTAGCCACATTTTATCAGGTAGACAGAGAGAGTATCATACCACGCTCTGGGAGCTTGTTTTAGTCCATACAGGGCTTTATCAAGTTTGTAAACATAACCTGGATGTTTTGGATCAATGAATCCAGGTGGTTGCTTGACATACACTTCTTCCTGCAGCTTGTCATTCAGAAAGGCACTTTTCACATCCATTTGATATACTTTAAACTTTTTGTGAGCTGCATAAGCAAGAAATAGCCTGATTGCTTCAAGCCTAGCTACTGGTGCAAAGGTTTCGTCATAATCGATGCCTTCTTGTTGACAGTAACCTTGTGCAACTAGTCTAGCTTTGTTTCTTGTAACCACACCATCAGCATCCATTTTATTTCTGAACACCCATCGTGTTCCAATCACTGATTTACCAGTGGGATGTGGTACAAGCTTCCAAACTTTATTTCTTTCAAACTGAGATAGCTCTTCTTGCATGGCAGCTATCCAGTGATGATCAGTAAGTGCTTCATCAACTTTCTTTGGTTCTATTAGAGACACAAAACTTACAAACAAACAGAAGTTAGCAGTTGCTGATCTTGTCTGAACCCTGGATTGTGGATTACCAATAATCAATTGATTATCAATATGTTTTGTCCACTTAGTCATTCGCTGAGGTTCAGCAGTGACTTGATTACTTTGTGAGGGTTCAAACGGCAAATCAACATCTGTAGCATGAGTATTATTGTTATGCGAGTTTTGGTTTGGACATTGAGTTGATGATGATGGGACATCTGTAGGTAAAGATGATGTTCCTGAATTATTCACAGCTAAAGTAGAACTGGAATTGATTTCAGGAATATTATCTTCACCTTCAGAATCAGATGAGAAATTTTTATATTCCTTATCATTTGATTTGATTTCATTTGATAAGTCACTATCCATTTTGTTAAAAACAAGATTTTCATATTCTTTTGGATCAGTGAGTGACTCATCATATGATTCATCAAAAGTAACATCCATTGATTCCTCAATACATTCTCTTCGTTTATTATAAATTCTGAAAGCTTTAGAGATGATTGAGTAGCCAACAAATATTCCTTCATCAGCTTTGGGATCAAACTTTCCTAAGTGATCTCTTTTGTTTAGAATGTAGCAGGTACTACCAAAAACATGAAGAAAACTTATATCAGGTTTTCTCCCCCTTAATAGCTCATATGCTGTCTTACTGTGCCTTTTGACAATCAGTGACCTATTTTGAGTGTAGCAGGCAGTACTCACTGCTTCAGCACAGAAATAGGTCTTAAGACCAGCATCAATGAGCATTGACCTTGCAGATTCAATCAAGGTTCTATTTCTCCTTTCTGCCACCCCCATTTTGTTGGGGTGTTCTTGGTGCTGAAAAATTTTGAGAAATACCTTTTGAATCACAAAAATTTTTATGGTCGAGATTTCGAAATTCAGTACCATTATCACTTCTCAGATGTTTTACCGTGACATCATTTAGATTTTCCATTTTCCTGACAAAGGATATGATCTCGCTGGCAGCTTCACTTTTGGCTTTGAGAAAAAATACCCAAGTGTATCTGGAGTATTCATCGACTATCACCAAACAATACCTTTTTCCTCCAAGACTTGATGTACTCACTGGTCCAAACAGATCCATATGTAGCAAGTAAAAACATTCTGTTACAGATGAAGTCTGTTTACTTTTGAAGGACGAGCTGTGATGCTTTCCCTTTTCACATGCTGAACAAAGCTTGTCTTTGTCATAAGACATCTTTGGTAGACCAGTGACTAAACCATTCTTGCTTAGTTTGTTAATTGCTTTGAAGTTCAGATGAGAAAGTAGCTTATGCCATAACCATTTTTCTTCTGAGACGGTTCTGGAGTAAAAACATGTTCCTGATTGTGCTGAATCCATATTGACCACATAAGTATTCCCTTTCCTGTTTGCAGCAAGAACAACACTTCCCTTTTTGTTGTAAACAACACCAGCTTCATGATCAAAAAGTACCTTGTTCTTGGAATCACAAAACTGACTGATGCTTAATAAGTTGTGCTTCAAACCTTCTATATATGCTACTCGCTTGAACATTACATTACCGTTGGTTAAAACACCATACCCTTTGGTTTTCCCAACTTTGTTATCACCAAAAACTACATCAGGACCTTTTTCATCCTGATAATCACTGAGCAGCGACTTACATCCTGTCATATGACTGGAACATCCGCTGTCCAAATACCAGATGGTTTCTCTAAGAATGCTTTTTTATGCTGTCAGAGTCCCATCCTAATGCTGAACATTTCTGAGCTACTTCCTTGATGTTTTCATGAAATTCAGCATCATTAGCCATTAAACAATAATCTTTGTCTAGGCAAAGCATTGCTTCTTCATCATCAGATGAAGAGGATGAATCAGAGTCGCTGAGTGAACCTTCTTCAACAACAAATCCTTTTCTCTTCTTCTTCCCAGATTTAGCCAATGCCTTCAGTTTCTTGTATTTTGCCTTGTACTTGTTGTACTTGTCATTTCTGACATCTGGCATGGGTTCAGGGATTTGATTCACTGACTTTGATCTGCATTCAGCTGCAAAATGACCAATTCTGCCACACTTGTAGCATTCACCCTTTGACTGAAATTTATCAGATGATGGAGCACCAGTAAATTGTTTTGATCTGGTGTTCCTTCTGAAATTAGCAACCATCATGGCCATATCCTTCTCAAGCTTCTCCAATCCTTCATCATACTCATATTATGACTCTTCTTCATTCTGACCACCTTCTTCTTCAGCTATCAGTGACTTCGAGCTTTTCTTAGACACTTTTGACTTCTGTCTTTGATCAATTTCATCAAGCTCTGCTACAAGAGCATTGGATATCTTCTGACTTGCAATGGTTCCCCAGATTTTCCTTGGCAGCAATTCAAGAAACTTTTCAACAACAAATCTCTGTTCCTTGCCTATACCAGCCTTCTCCATTTTGTTCATCAGTGACTGGTATCTAGTGTAAGTGGAAGACAGAGATTCATTTGGTTCCATTGCGAACAGCTCATACTGGCGAGTGAGATTGACTTCCCTGCAGCGAATAATATCAGGAGTTCCAATATATATATTCCTAAGGGTATCCCATATATCTTTAGCAGATCTACAAAGCCTGATTGATTCGAACACTTCATCAGGAAGTGCCATGCCTATGTAGATTTTAGCTTGTTTATCAAGTCTAACCAATCGCCTATCCTCATCAGTCCATTGTTCCTCTCTTTTAGGTAAAACCATTTCTGGTATAGCTGGAGTAGTAGCTGTTGCAATTACAGCAGGAACAATAGTAGTTGGGATATGTGGACCATTGGTTATGATATTACAAAGACGGTCATCAACTAAGTCCAAAAACATCATCATCCGGGACATCCAAGTTTCAATCCTTGAAGGATCAAAAGCTGGAGGTTTGGTTGTAGAACCATTTCCCTTTTGATAATCAGAGTCAACACAGCTGTACTTTACCGATTCCATAGCAGACCTGGTTAATTGAATTTAAACCAACTCTGCTCTGATACCAATTGAAAGTCCCGTAATCACTATTAATTAGTGATTTGGAATCACAAAGTGTAAAGTTTAATTGTAGAAGGGGGGGTTGAATACAATTTAAAACAATTTTAGATTTTACCAAGTGTTTCAGATTGTTTTAAATTAATTATCTATAACAGAGTATGACGGTATTGAAATAACAGATTAAAGATATAACAGTATCAAAGAACGACAAGTAATAGTAGCTGAAAGTGAATTGTATTGATTAAATTCACGAAGTGTTGAATGCGGAATGGATTAACCAAAGTTAATCCAATTCAAACACTTAGCTAAATTATTACAATGAAGAGTATTAACTACAGTGGACATACACGCTGATAGTTAACCTCGCTGAGTCTTAATATACACCTAGACAAACTAGTTCTCTGACAAACAGAAGAACGGTGCATATGACGACTAGCCTCAATAGTACAAAACACTGAACTATTTATACTACAAGAGTTCCTAAAATATCGCCTACAAAATAGGATCTTGGAAGGACACGTGTTGCTGCTTGATTGGTCCTTATCTCTGATAAACCGACATTCTGCGGGTCCCAATTCTGTTACCGCAAATATCTCGTTACCTTAAAACCAATCACTTGCTGCCACGTAATCTTTCGGGCATACTTTGAACTGGAACACTCTTGCTGATGTATAGATAAGTACAGTACTTTTTAGTACTGAATGATTTAGAGGCTTTATTGAATAGTCACTGAAGATGCAGCAATCCTCCTCACTCACTACGAGCTAACATGCTCTTGTAGAATGAATTGAACAAAAGATCTTCAGTGACTAGCTGTTATTCTGGCAGTGACTTTTGCCTTTATTGATTTGAAGAAGTAATGCTCTCGCTGACGTTGATCAGCGACACACCAAGTTGAGCTTTAAATCTTCCTCAGAATATCGAACAGAATGAATGATGATCAGCGAAACCTATCATTAGCAACAGCAGCTTCGATACAATCCATTTCTTCATCGAGTAGTGTATAGTTGAGTTGATCAGCGACCAGTGACTTCATCGTGGTCAGCGACCAGTGACTCAACAGTAAGCGTATTCAAGGTGAGGTGGTAATTCCTTTAATTCCAAGTTTGGTGGTTCCTCAATAGACGGCTTCATTCTAGCTATTTCGTCTCTATTCAGCTTCTCATATTTAGCTTGGAAGGGTGCCTCGTCTATCTCAGGTTCGGATGTAGAGATGGATGCTATTTCGAACCATTCGGTTTGATTTGAAAATTCGTTCGTCTTTAGCTCGTATTTGTTGACCGATGATGAGGACACTTCGTCATTTCGGGTGAGAATAATTTCTCCGTCGTCGGTGAATTGGAATTCTTGAAATTGAGCGGTTGAGGATTGGTTTATGATTAATTCAGGGTTTGGAAATGATAGAGGTTCGGGTTGGTTGATTAATTGGGATTCAAATGGTGGTGGCTCAATACTCATCCCTTTGAAGGAATCCAGGATTTCTTTAATTGAAGGAGCTGGATTCGGGGCATCGAGTGTGGATGTATCTCTTTTTAGCCAAGGTATCGGTGTACCGCATCCCAATGGGACGGCTATCGTTTTGCCATTGGTGCAAGATAGCTTCTTTTCAAACAAGGGAAATAGTAGTTCTTCAGACTTTGTTGGCGAAGTGATTGCGGACTGCAGCCCAGGATCCTCGTTATATAGTCTTCGAATGGTGACTACCGTGGTAGGTATCGGGTTCTGGCTGGATAGTGCCAACACTTCGTGGAGATGTTCATCAAAAATGTCCTGCATAGTATCGCACAAACCAAGGTCCTCTTCCAGCGGTTGCTTCATTAATCGATCGACATTAAAGGTGACCTCCTCTTTCCCGACTCTTAGTTTTAAAGATTTTTCGTTTACGTCGATTACGGCCTTGGCAGTATTTAAGAAAGGTCTGCCAAGGATGAGTGGGATGTGGGTGTCTTCCTCTATATCCATGATGATGAAGTCCACTGGAAAGACGAACTTATCGACCTTGACCATGACATCTTCAGCAATTCCTCGAGGGAGTTTAACTGATCTGTCTGCTAATTGAATGGTCATACGAGTAGGCAGTATGTTATCTAATCCTAATTTCTTATAGAGGGAATAAGGTATAAGATTAACACTAGCACCTAGGTCAGCTAAGGCATTACTAATTTGGATATCTTGGAGAAAACAAGGTATTGTAAAACGTCCAGTGTCTCCTAACTTAGGTGGAAGACCATGTTGTATAATTAAAGAGCATTCAGCATCTAAGGGTAAACTAACTATTTGCCTAAGTTTTTCTTTGTTTGAAAGAAGTTCTTTAAAGAATTTGGCACATGTGGGCATTTCTACTAAAGCGTCTAATAGTCTAACATTCAAGTGCAAGCTTTTAAACATTTCCAGATATTTACCGAATTGGGCTTCTTGCTTTTCCTTTTTAAGTCTACCGGGATAAGGTATTCTCGTGCGAGGTACATTATCCGAAGTTTTGGTTGGTGATGGGTCAGGTGTTGTGACAGGGATGTCAATGGACACATGTTCACTCGGTGTAGGTGTAGGCGAAGAAGTGTTTTCGGGGGTGTCATCTGGTGGTGGTGGATCAACTTTGGTTATTTTTCCTCCCCTAGTGACGATTAACACATCATTGGGTTGAATGGTAGTTGCCGACGTACTTTCCTCAATAAAATTCAAGTTTTCCAAAATAGACTCCATGTTAGAAATTAATTTGTCGGAAATTTTTATCATGGCGTCAATGTTGTCTTGAAAACCGGCTATCCTATTGTTTATAACATTTTGTTCTAGTATAAAATCATATAAAAGTTGTTTTGAGGAATGTAAGTGGGTTGTTGGTGAAGGAATGGTCAAAAGTTGGGTTAATGATCCACTTGGTGTAAGGTTGGTTAAATTAAAATAAGGGGTTGACATAGTTGGTTAATAAAATAAAACTAATCTAAACTAATCCTAAGGGCATAAAGTGTAACTTTTGATAGATGTTAATCTTTCAAAAGGATCGCTAAATACTAAAGTTAGTAAATTTCCTAAAATCGGTCGCCGACGCTCCCCGGCAGCGGCGCCAAAAACTTGTTGCGCCCCGATAGGTCGGTGTCGTTAACGATAACTATCTGGTTACAACAGTGGGTTTTAAATTTATAAGGCTGGGGCCTAGGGTTACTACTATTGCTAATCTATGGGCTAGCAAAGGATAAGTATGACCTAGGATCGTTCTTTAAAGCGCGACGAATTGAAACTAGGAGAATTTAGGGACTTTTATGAATTTAGCTAGGGTGGAAGAGAGTTGGTTTGAGTTTTCTATTCTAAAATTAAACTAAATTAAATCAGAAATGGAGATGGAGGTTACTTCGGACGTTCAGCAGTTAAAGCGATTGTCTACTATGAAGTGGTTCAGGTGATATTAAAGCGTGAAGAGTTCTAATGAGGATAAGTTCATAAGTTAATGTGAGTTATTACTACAATCCTACTATCGGGCTAACGCAGAGATGTCCACAATCAGGCAAATAGAATGTCACGTGGGTTGCAGAATATATTAAAGCATACACCGAAAGTTCTCTCAAATGCATGCCCATATTATCTAACAGTTAATCTCGAATCCTATTCCCCAATCTCGGTCATCATAGACGTCCGAATCATGGCACAATTTGTTGAATAAACAATCTTGTAAACGGGTTTTACCCTCGTCTGAATAAGTTGGAAGAACTGGTCTAAGCAGTCAAATAAGATGTCATCACTTATTCGTATGAATTATCAACATTACTCAAGTATGCAACAAGACAGGGGTGGTTTATAATACAAATAGAAACTTAAGTAATACGTTTGTTAATTGATCCATAACACAACTACCTTCGGTCCTTCTCGACTTCCATACGTTTGTACTTTGCCATAAGCATTTCCAGTACTATATCGAAGAACAGTCGAATAGGGGCTGTCATGTTATTTCACAATAATTAAGGCTAGGTGTATTTCACCAGTACAATAATCCTAAAGCAACAATCAAACAAGAACATGCAATAAGACAATCAAGACAATAGTTAAACCTAGACCTACAAATGTATTAATTAAATCGAGGATATTCCGAAAGTTGTCTCAAAAATACCGTCTGTCTGAATTAAATCTCAATCTACCTCTATTCCCATATTCCGTGTCTCTTGGATCTTGATTTGGTCTAGAGAACACCGGCCATGCCGAGCTCAATGATTCAATCAAACATAGTATAACTAAGTGACCTATACCCTATGAGTTAGCTACGTTCATTTTTAGATAAGGTTTTAGTCACAACATGAGTTGGGTAGATAAACGATAAAGATTCGATTCCCACATCTATTCATAATACACAACACCCGCAATCTCATAGCATACAATATAATCACATATTTAAATCTCTCCTAAACGACTATCATAGCAGACAATTGAGTTATTTAGCTAATCATGGCAATTCTAGCATACATATTTAAATTTATTAAAGAAAGAACGAACATAATTAAATATGGAAGATAGTTTAAAACCTGATAAAGAAATACAATAACTCGTAGCTACAAATGCGTCCCGGAGTACCTCCGTACAAATCTTCCTTGCCTAGTTAATTAGCTAGTCTAACTAACCTAGGAAGTATTACAATAAAGAAAGAAAAGAATGGATGGTGAGAAAGTGTGTTTTTAGGTGTTTTTTGATGAATCTAGGTGCAAGTCACAAATGAACCTAAAGCCTCCTATTTATAGGTGAGCTGTGGCTCACATTAGCACTATGGGTTGCATGTTAGCAAAAGGTAGCCAAAAGGGTGCACCGGGCCGTACAACACGAAAAGTAGGCGCACCGGGTACCGTACAAAACGAAAAGTAGGCGCACCAGGTACCAAAAGTTACCAAAAATGGAAACCGGGGTGGGACACAGGTGGTCGGCGGCGGTGGGGGTCCAGCCGGCGGCGGTGGGTTGGTGGCCGGCTGCGGTGGGCCCACCCCCGCCCCATTGCGTCGTTTGTTGCTTCGTTTCTTGATTCGTGCGTGTTTTCTTCGTTATACATCCGTTTGAGTTGATTCTTTTTTTGTTGGATTTCGTAATTCAAAAACGAATATTTTGACATAAGATAGGCCCGGAAATGAGGTCCCTAGCTCCAGATATTGCGTACGGATCATTTGGATCTTCCGGCGGGCGCGAAATCTTCATTTTTCACCCACTTTGGTTGATTCTTCTTCTGTTGGATTCGAATTTTGAAAACGAACATCTTGGAAATAATGGATGTTGGTGGAGGGCACTTTAGTCTTGAAATCTCATTTTTAAGCCTTGAATCTTCAAACGTATGTGGAATCTTCGTTTCTTGGCCGTTTTGCTTGATTTTTATCGTGCAACCTTGTTTTGATCTTCTTAACATATTATGATTGATTTGCGCATTGTTTGAGTTCAAATGCCAAGTATTTTCTCCAGAATGAGAGAGATATCGGTAGTAAAAACGTGACTTTTTACACGATATCACACATCCATCGCGAAGCCTGAATCTTCTCTAAGTTACGGCGGCCTACCCAATACTTCCGGCGCTATTCGTCTCATCAAACAAATGGTTTTTTCGAATCAGGTATTCAATCTATACAAAACCTAACTTTATATAATAATTTACACCAGTTTCGTATGTCATTGAATTTAATCATGTATTACGATTGGAAGCAGATCGTCCTGTTGGGGTTAAGAACACACCACAAACGAGTCGGAATTTTCTTTACCAACAGCTTCCAAAATTCTTTATTTTTTTGAAAATATACACATACACTAATGTTAATTTACAGTCACAACACCTCCAATCTAAGAGTATCTTTCATTTGTTTGTCTCACTATCTATTGTAGGCAACCATAACATAATAAGAAACTCTTAATGTAGATAATCAATTTTCGTATATACCATTTTTCTGATTGATCCTTCTTTACGGCACACGATTTTGTTTTTTTTATTCAAACCCGACCACTCCCCCCCCCCCCCCCCCCCCCCCCCCCCCAAATTTTATCACTTTATAAACGACCAGTTTGTGGATTATATACATCATCACTTCATATTCATAATAATCGATCAACCAGACTCTAATACAACCCATAACTCATGGCCGATGTACAAGGCTTTACACCTCTGAACCTCATTAACAATGACAGGGATGACTATAAGGTTCGTGTTAAGGTATTCTTGGTGTGGAAACAGAGTTTTATATACACCCCAACACAGGTTAATTCCATGGATATGATTCTTATAGATCATCAGGTATGTTTCTATCTTTCTTTTCTTATCGTTACATAAGAAAAAGCAAATATGAATTGGATTGGCTTTTGTTACTGGATTAATAAGAGATTATGTATACATACTAATAAAAGATTATCTTTCTTTTCTTTTGTTAGTGTATACAGATTAGTGTACATAGATTCATTTACCTTATTGTACGTTTGGTTCGGTATATTTGTGTATATTTGTATTGCAAAATTAGGGGTATATTGTGATTGTGTCTATGTAAGGTTAGAATTGTTGTAGGTTGATTCTTTTTATATATCTATATTTGAGATTTGATATATGTCTTGTGAAACTCTGGTGTTGTATAAATATTTATATTAAAGTTAAATGTATAGCTACGTGGTTCAGTGAATTAGGTAATTGGGTATCATGATTTAATGTTTGAATGTAGATTGAGAAGTTCTGATGAAACATATTGTGCATTGTAACGATAAGAAAATGCATCTTGCCGTATATATATAATGTGTAATATAATACAAGTTATCTATAAAATGTAATACTTACTTCCATTCTTATTTCACAATTGGTATCCAATCATCTGTATTATGTCTTTGTATATCAATTAAATCAATAGGAATGTGGATATTTTAAATTGGATTTAAAATTTACTTAAACAGACTGACATAACCCATTTTACTTCAGCGGAGCATAACACCTATGGGTCGTAGTCTTTTTGTTAAGATAAGTGTAAAATTTTTTACATAGATCATAATATATTACAATCTTTTCAGGGGAGCAAGATAATTGCCTTGATGAAGAAAATTCCCGATTCCTGATTTTGAGGATGCATTGAAAGAAGAGAACTGCGTTGATATCTCTGATTTTGGTGTTGAAGAGTATATTGGAGATTATCGTTTAATTGATCATTCATTGTCGCACCCCTAAATTTGTACAGCGGAAGTGATTCGGGTCTGGGCATGACTAATCAAGTAATCACAGCATAAGGATAAAGCAAACGACATCTATATGTAACATTTGTAAAATATTACAAAAATATTACATTGATATCATCAAGTGTTTGTAAAGCTGCGAGTTTGAAAGTAAGTTTCCTAGAGATTCTAATACATAACTGATATTACAAAAAGTAATGCAAAAGAATCTCCAAAAGTTTTTATGCATGCGACTCGAGCTATCAATCATGTGGGTGTGCAGTCCTACTGCTGCTGTAAACCTGAGATACAATGCTAAAAAGGGTCAACCAAAAGGCTGGTGAATCTTACAGGTTTAGTAGTAAAGTAATCATTATGAACCATAAGTTTGACCAGTTTGTATTCCAGCAAAGTAAGTAAACAAGTAAATCAGTCGGTCAGCACAGTTGCCATGAGCTCATAAGTAGAAGCTTAACATTAAGTAAGTAAAGTACAGTCAAGTACCTTATAATGTACCCCCGTGAGAGAAAACCACAATCACTCATATGTAACAAATACTAATTGCTTGTGTCTACAGTGAAATCCGTGGTAGCGCTACTACCCCAAGCATGGATTGTCAGTCCCAAATGGATCCATTTACTAGTACCCCGCGTTTAAGTCCATAATTAACAACTTACGATAGAAGGATTTCAGTGGATTAAAAGTACTCACGCAATGTGTATACAAGTAGTAAAAGTAGTTATATACTTGTGTTCATGCGTAAAACAGAGCAAAGTATCTCACCCCAATAGTAAAACAGTAAAAAGTGGGGCTGTAAGAGTCACCTGAGTCTAGCAAGTATGATACGTTCATGTAATCGAACAAGTATAGCGGATGTAATTCCGTAAGTGTGTCGGATGTAATTCCGTGAGTTGGTTTTCAAAACCTGCAACCTTCTGGCATCCGAAACGTACAAGGTTGTAAGTAAGTAAGTAAATAAGTTGGTGTCTTGAAGGATCACATATGCTAGTTGTCCACTCAACTAGGAAATGTCCAAGTGTTTGTTTAGTGTTTTTGTTTTTCGTTTGAAAACGTGTATGGCCCATTGGTGACGTCTGTTTGGACATGTTCTGTGGCTACAGATTTAGCTTGTAATAGTACTTTTATTTTTGAAATCAAGTTTGTATATCTGTTTTAGATTGTAATGTCAAAGTATTATTATCTTTTGGTAAACATTTACATTATATTATAAAGTGCTGAAAAATGTTGACCAAGGTTGACCGCGAACTGAGATTGCGGTGCGAACTGAGATTGCAATGCGAACTGAGATTGCAATGCGAACTGAGATTGGGTTCACAAGGCAAGGTGGGATGCGAACCGAGTTGGACTCGCAAGGCAAGGTGGGCTGCGAACCGAGTTGGACTCGCAGGGCAAGGTGGGCTGCGAACCGAGTTGGGCTCGGTCCGCGGACTCGGCTGTAAGTGTTTTTATTTTCGAAAACTTGGTCAACGTGCTCGTTTTGACATGAAACTTTTACATAAGTCTTAAATATGTCTGATAAGCCTTAGAAAATTGTCGTTACGTTTTGTGGTTAGCACGAAGTGTCGGTTTTTAAGTGTTACACAACATCAGTCCCTAGGGGTAGATTGACAGATTTTTGGTCCGTTTCGTCGCTCGTTTTCACCTATTTGTAGTCCGAAATAAATTATGAGAAAAATCACTGGTGTTCATCAACATCTTGGCAATTTTATGTAATTTTTTCAGAATTTTTGGAGGTGGTTTAGTTGGTTAAATAAAATCGTGAAGCACATAAGGTCCAGTTTTTACCAAAACCGACACATGTTGACAAATTACTTTTCTAGGCTAAATCCGTGTATTTTCAAGAGGAGCCATAGAAGAACTTTTTGTAGCCAACATCTTTAGGAAGATTTAGGCTCAAGTCTCATGCATTTTTGAGGTCTAGAACTCAGGATATGAGCGCGAGTAGTGGACAAAAATTTCGGACAGAAAACTGTGATTATATATATGTTTAGAAAACGAATTTTACCACTTGTTTTTGGACATTTTCTTGTTAAGTGAGCAACATAACATGATAATAGGCATAAGACAAGTATTTTACAAGAGGGTTAAAGTTCTTACCATTATCGTATGAAGAAACGGAAAAGATAGAAGTGATGCTCGCGTTCTCGTTCTCGTTTTTGCTTCAAACCGTCTTGCAATTAGATGCAATTTTAGGCGGTGATTTATGGTGGATGAGGGTGGCGATGGGAGGTGGTGTGGCTGGTCTTGCAACTGATTGTAGAGAGAGAGAGAGACTAGAGAGATGGTGGAGGATATGATGTTGATTGTGGAAATGAAAGTGAGGGTGTGGGTGTGTTTGATAGTCAAGGAAGCAACAAGGTGAGGTATGGGAACCCATACATGCAGATTTTCTGCATATTTGGGGTGGGTCCCACCCCATGTGATGTTTAAATCTTGTTCCCAAAGTTGCGTTACGTGTGGTGCTTGTTTACCCGTTCGTTTGGACGTTTATTTACTTGCGTAACGTTTAATTTAATACGTTTTGTTAACGATTTAAAACACAATATTTTTAATAAAGATTTCACTCAAATAATACATTTTAATTTATCAAAATATACTTCGGGTTTTGTTCGGTTGTCGGTTGCAAATTGTACGTTTATTTAAACCGTGTAACGTTTTTAAACGTTTTATTCGTATGCGTGTAATCGCAATATTTTTACTTGAAGTATTTTATCAAAATACTAAATAATAAGTTATAAAACTATAACTTGGATTTATTTCGTTTGTCGGGCGTTTTTCGCGCATTTTCGTCACGTACGGTGTGTTTTATACGGTACGTAATACGTGTAATATATTTTCGTAATATATTCAAGTAAATAATGTTTGTTTGGATAATTCCACATTATTTATAAATTTTGTCACCAACGTCCATATTTAACAGTGTCGGACCCCGTCCGATTCATAAGTGTACGATTTAAACAAATCGTGTATGCGTGTATGTAATTACACAAAATGTTACATATATTTAGATTAATACAAAACTAAATACAAGTAATTACAAGTACGTTAGGCACTAATTATATCCCTAAATTGGTGGGTGTCACATTCTCCCCTTGTTAAGAGAATTTCGTCCCGAAATTACCTCGATGTCGCGGTGTGAGTAGAGTCTGTGAACAAGTGTGGATATTTCAGTCTCATTTGGTCTTCCCGTTCCTAAGTGAATTCAGGATCACACCTCGAATTCAACCGGATTTTAACAATGGGAATACGACTCTGTTTCAGACGCTTGACCTCACGGCCCATGATTTCCACAAGTTCTTCGACAAAGTGCAGTTTGTCATCAATGTGTATCTCATCGAGTGGTATAACCAGTGTCTGATCAGACAAACATTTCCTTAAATTAGAAATGTGCAAAGTGGGATGCACGCTACTGAGTTCGGGTGGTAGCTGCAATCGATATGCCACCGGACCAATCCTTTCCAAGATCTCAAAAGGCCTAATGTACCTGGAATTTAACTTCCCACGTTTGCCAAAACGGATGACACCTTTCCAAGGCGATACTTTCAGAAGTGCTCGGTCTCCAACCTGGAACTTGAGATGTTTGCGTCTCACGTCAGCATAGCTTTTCTGATGATCACGCGCGGCTTTCAGTCGGTTTTGTATACCGATAATTTTTTCGGTTGTTTCGTGTATGATTTCTGGACCGGTGAGTTGTGTATCCCCCATCTCAGTCCAACAAATAGGTGACCGGCACTTACGACCGTAAAGTGCCTCGAAGGGTGCAGCCTTTATGCTGGTGTGGTAGCTGTTGTTGTACGAGAACTCGCACAACGGTAAGTGGTTTTCCCAAGAATTTTCAAAGTCAACTATGCAAGCTCGTAGCATGTCCTTCAGTGTTTTTATAGTTCGTTCGCTTTGGCTGTCAGTCTGTGGGTGGTAAGCCGTACTTATATACAAATGAGTACCGAGAGATTTTTGTAAGTATTGCCAAAAACGAGAGGTAAATCTGCTATCTCTATCAGAGATAATTGAGATGGGCACGCCGTGTCTTAACACGATCTCCTTCAGGTAGATCCGTGTCAAATGTTCCATCTTATCAGTTTCTTTGATAGCCAGGAAATGAGCAGATTTAGTGAGTCGGTCGACAATTATCCAAATAGTATCGCAACCGCTCGGTGTTTTCGGGAGTTTAGTAATGAAATCCATAGTGATCTGCTCCCATTTCCATTGTGGGATTTCCGGTTGTTGCAGCAGGCCGGAAGGTTTCTGGTATTCAGCTTTGACTTTTGAGTGGGTGAGGCACTTGCTGACATACGTGGCGATGTCGGATTTCATGTTAGGCCACCAATACAACTCTTTGATGTTGTGATATATTTTGTCGGCACCGGGATGTTTAGAGTATTTGGACTTGTGAGCTTCATCCATCACCAAGTCCCGTAGGTTCCCAAAACTCGGTAACCTGATTCGGTTCGAGAAGTATTTGGCTCCATCAGGTTTTGTTTCAAATTGTTTATCCATGCCACGCAAGGCTTCATTTTTCACATTTTCATCCTTGAGTGCTTCGAGTTGAGCGGTAAGGATTTGAGCAGCAAGGTTGTTGTGAATTGTCATACCGAGTGCTCGAACTCGAAGGGGTTTCACTCATTCTTTTCTGCTTAAGGCATCGGCAACAACGTTAGCCTTGCCTGGGTGGTATCAAATTTCACAGGCGTAGTCGGTAAGCAACTCAACCCATCGATGTTGCCTCGTGTTGAGATCCTCTTGATCGAAGATGTGTTGGAGATTTTGTGGTCGGTGAAGATTGTACACTTGGTACCGTATAAGTAGTGTCTCCAGATTTTGAGAGCGAATACAACTACCCCTGTTGCACCCCCAAATTATGATGCGGAAGCGATTCGGGTCGGGGCGCGACTAATACGGTAATCAACAGCACAAAGATATATAGTGAACGACTCTTACATTGATATAATAAAATGTTTACAAAACATTAAGTTCACATGATTTTTTTCCTTGAGAGATTCTATTACATATCTAATTGTACAAAATATAGAAATGCAGTAAAATCTCTTTGATGTTTCGTATTTGCATGATGACTCGAGCTAAAGTATCCTTAATGGGCAGTCCAACCTACTGCTGAGTACCTGTGATTCATGCTAAAAATGGTCAGCAAAAAGATGGTGAGATCATAGGTTTGTATGTCAAAACATATCGTATGACCGCAAGATTTAATATAATGATTTGCAACCAAGCAAATAAATGATGTATATACAGCCATGAGCACATAGTCTGAGCTTAACTGAGGTGTCAGGGTCCACTTTCAAGGACCTGATCGAGGGTGCCTCCCCACGAGTGCCTAATCTGCACTCGCCTGAACAAATGCTAATGCGTCCGTTTGACCAGTTAGTGCTTGCTAACCCGGACGAGGATTGTCAATCCTATATGGTACCATACAATGACATTCACGCTACAAAAGTATTACCAAACTATTTTGTGGAGGACTTTAAAGTGATTAGTGAAAATAACTAATGCAGTATATATCGTTGTTTTTGTACTTGCGTTCATATGTAAAACAAAATGAGCATGTATTCCCACCCCAAGAGTAAAAACAGTAAAATGCGGTGCTATGAGACTCACCTGAGTTTTGAGAGCAAGCGTTTAAATCAATAAACGTATATCTGATATAAGCAATCTGTAGGTTCTCCGAACCCGCAACCTCCTAATGCCCTAAGCATATAAGGTTGTATGTATGAGTGAATGTCTCAAAAGACCATTCATGCTAGTTGTCCACTCAACTAGTTATGTCTAAGTAGTTAATCTTTTGTTTAATCGAAAACGTTTGTGGCCCGTTGGTGAATGTTTAAGTATGTAATAATAATTCCCGAAGACATTATTATTAGGTTTCGTATTGTTTCATCGTATACTTTCATAAGTATATGTTTTGCTTGTATTAGTAGTATCGTGTAAGGTTTAGTAAACGTTGCGCGGAACCGAGACTTAGAGAGAAAATTATATTTTGAATTCTCTATTTTAAGCGACACTCAGGTTAGTGTCGCTATGGCGACACTCGATTTTGTATGGCGGCACTAGTCGCTAGTTGCAGTTTTATAGTATTTGGCGACACTCGAGTAGTGTCGCTAGAGACGATATTCGAACAAGTAGCAACACTCGGGTAAGTGTCGCTAGTAAGGGTTTTGCTAAAGGTAGCGACACTCAAGGTTAGTATCGCTAAATGTGATAAATCAATGAGTAGCGGCACTTGAATTAGTGTCGCTAGTGTGGGTGGCGACACTCATCGAGTATCGCTAAGTCGGGCTGTGATGAGTTTTAATTTTGTGAACTTGGTCAAAAATGCTCGGTTTGACCCGAAACTTTGATACAACACCTTTTATGTTATAAAAATTATAGAAAACGAGTTTCGTGACCATTGGCCACTCACAAGTGTCGTTCTTAATTCGAAAATGAAATGTCCATTATGTTTATGTTTTTCCGAAATTACACGACTTTGTCTATGCGTTTTAACAACCGAAATGGTGACAATCAAATCTGAGAAAATTCACACATATTCTCCTATGTCTAAGATTTTCAAAAAATATTTTTATGAAGTCTAAAACCAAACACAACTCTTGGAATTAAATCGCAAAGCGACAAAGGTTCTGCAGCTAATTATCTCGACATACGTTCAAAGAAAAATTTGTAACTTAAGTTTCAGAAAACTTCACGAAGTGTGCGAGTAGGGGATTTTAAGCTAACACAATTACACAACTTTTGCCACTGGTTTCAGATCATTTGGATTCGTATTTTTCAAGATATGCCATTTTTATTTGGTTAAGATTTTCTGGTCAGATTCTCACAGTCTGCTATGTACTTTTATTTCATTTATTAAAAATATATAATGAGCTCTATAATTTAAGGGACTTACAGATCGTGAAAGTAGACATCCTAAAGATGTTAGGCTCAAGAAACACGAGATTTCGTTAAGAAATGAGTAAGATATCACGGATCTAATCCGATCTATTTTATTATCCAACGGGAAAAGCTATTATCCAATGGTTTTTCGTGTTTCGGTTGTAATTTAAGGTTGGTTTTCTGTCGCACCCCCAAAACACGTGGCAGCGGAAACATGAGGTGTCACGAGGGCTACGACCAAATCAAATATCACAACACAAGATTAAAGCAAACGACCTCTATATGAGACGTTTGAAAACATTACATTCCATAATTAATATTGTCTACAACGGTTATACAAAACTTTGGAGTTCGCATGAAATGTGTAGATTACATAACCACTATCTATAGTAAAATGCAATCTAAGTCCTTTTATTTTGAAAGCAATGCGACTCGAGCTACGCTATCCATAAGCGTCCTACTGCTGTGGGTTACCTGAGAAATACATACTAAAAGGTCAACATAAAGTTGGTGAGTTCATAGAGTTGTTTAACAATTGTTTAAATGTTGGTATAAAACCCAATAGTATGAAACACGAGTTATGAAACACAAGATTTTAGCATTTGTATCATTCAACAATGATAAATAATTGTATCGTTTAACAAACGATAAGTAAATGTGTTGAGTAAATGTATCGTTAACAAACGATAAATAAATATGTAGTTGCACGAATGCAAAAATATGTATACCATTTGCCATGAGCTCATAGTCCGAAGCTTAACAATGTGTGTCGTGCCTTTTTCGAGTACACGATCGTGGGTGCCCCAATGCAAGTGTCTAATCCGGTACACTCGTTATGAACAAATATTAATACGTCCGTTTGACAGGTTAGCGCGACTAACCCGGACGGGGATTGTCAGTCCCAAATAGATCTATTTACTAATATTCACGCTTTAGCAAAACTAACAAACTATGATGTGTAGGGCCTTTGTGGATTAGTGTGTTAACTCATGCAATCCGTATAGCGTCGTTTATGGTACTTGTGTTCATAAAAGCAGTTGTATAAAGCAAGAGTAATAAGCAGTTGTAGTATGTATTCTCCCCCAAAATAGTTATAAAACAGTAAAAAGGGGCTATGAAACTCACCTTAGGTTAGCAAGTAGCAAGCAAATATCAAATAAGCAAGCAAAGTCCAAAGCGCAACCTTCTAACGTCCTAAACGTATAAGGTTGTGTAAGTAGATGTCTTATAAGACCATCTATAGCGATTGTATAAGTGGGGGTCAATGTCCACTTAAGCCAATCGTGTAGGTGAATGGTTAATGTCCACCTAGAGCTAGTTCATCAACTAGTTATGTCCAAATAAGTTGTTCAAGTTCGTTTATCAAAAACGTGTACGACCCGTTGGTGAAAGTTTGTAATAATAATTCATTTAGACATTATTATTAAGTTTGTTTTGTTGTATACTATTCAGTAGTACAAATCGTGTGTTGCAAATAGATTATTTTAGTTTATATAAGCCTTAAACCGTAGGTCAAAGTTGGTCAACTCGTTGGTCAAAGCTGGTCAAACCTGGTCAACTGGTCAAACCTGGTCAAACTAGTCAAACTTGGTCAAACTAGTCAAACCTGGTCAAACCTGGTCAAATTGGTTAAGGTTGGTCAAACTATGAGTCACTTCTCAATTTATGAGTCACTTATAGAGTCACTTATGATTTATGAGTCACTTATAGAGTCACTTATGATTTATGAGTCACTTATAGAGTCACTTATGATTTATGAGTCACTTATGATTTATGAGTCACTTCTCAATCTATATGTCGGTTTCTAATTCGGGAAGCTTTCTAAGTTTAGTTTTTGGTCCAAGTTACTAACTAAGTCATCCAAAACCATTTTTGTTACCACTTTCCAAAAATAGTAAGTTTTGTCGTTTTTAGCCACCGAGCCGTTTTTGTTGACTTGGTCAAACCTACTCGGTTTGACCCGAAACTTTTACCCAACCCATACATCAGTTTGTAGAACCCATACAATTTGTCGGTTCATGTCGGAGTTCATCCAAAGTGTTGGTTTTTAACATGCAACTTAAAACTTCAAAGTTTCAATGTTTCTGTTTTTGTCGGGTTGTTACGTCACATGATTTCACCTACTTCTGGTCCAAATCAAACTTCACAATTTTTACCAACTAATCATTAAGGTATCTAGTTTCTATCATCAAAATTTCAGAATTTATCATGTCCATTTACATATTTAATTAAGCTCGCGAAAGTTCCGAACATATTTCTCGAAAACTAACAGGTCAGTCCTATAAATCGGCTCGTAGAGAAAAATGAGTACGTTTCTGGAAAAAATGCAAAACACGAAAGTTGTAGATCTTTTCAATACGCAAATTTTTAAAAAAATGCATCGTCTAACTCTTAGTATACTATTTTATACGAATATTTTTGTAAGCTGTCGATTTTTAGGCAGATTCATGCATGTTTAAGTTTGCTTTATAAAAACGATTTTTGCACTTGTTTTTGGACATAATCATATTAGATGAATATTATAACATGTAAATAAACATATATGAGAGTAGAGATGAGTCTCCTTACAAAGATTTTGATGGAGATGAGATGAGAGGATGATGCTAGAACTCTTGAACTAATTATTATTACAAAAAGTTAAGGAATTACTTGGTGGTTAATGGTGGTTTATGGTGGTGAAAATGGCTAAGTTTTCTTCAGGGTTTTTAGAGAGAGGAAGTTGAGAGAGTGTGAAGTAAGTTGGTAAATGGAAATGAAAGTGAGTGGAGTGCATGTGTGTAGAGTGTTGTAGCAAAATGAAGTTTCATCATGCAATTGCATGAAGGATGAGTGGGCAAAGAAGGGAGGTGGCACATGGGGTGGCCAGCCCACATGTGGTCCCACCAAGGGCATTTTGGTCATTTTTCTTTTCCCCAATTTAATTCGTTACGTTTCCCGTTCGTTTACCCGATTGTTTAGACGTTTATTTAGACGTTAAACGTTAAATGTGTGTGTTTTAAATGACAAATTTAATTTCGATATTTTCACTTGAAATGTTTAATATAAATACTTGAAAGCACTTATAAAAATGTTCCGTGAATTTATAGGTTTCGATTTGCGCGTTCGTTGTACGGAGGTTAAATCGCGTAGCGTTTTCAAATGTTATAATTGTATACGTGCGTTTCTAATACTTTCACTAGAAGTATTTTACCAAAATACTTAAATATGAGTTATGAAATTATAACTTTGGTTTATTTCGATTGTCGGGCGCGTTCCGCGCGTTTTCGTTGCGTTTGAGACGTTTTAGCCAAAACGTCTAGGTTTTTCGTGTATTATTTTAACAAAATAATAATAAGTGATAAATAACTTCTAAGAATGGATTAAAGTTATTTATAAAAAGGTTTTCACCAACGTCGTATAGTCTGTCGGACCCCGTCCGGTTATTTCGCACAATTTCACCAAATTGCGTAAGCATAATACAAAATAATTACGGAAGTGTATATTCACATAAATATACAAATAGTTACAAGTAATTACAAGTATTTAGCCTAATACTAAACTAAACACACGTAATTAAGGTTTTCTAGCAGGTTAATCAGTAACACTAAATCGCCGGGTGTCACATTCTCCCCCTGTTAGGAGAATTTCGTCCCGAAATTAGTTTGTTGCCGCAGTCTGTGGGGTATCTAAAATAGATGTGGGTGTTTCAGTCGCATTTGGTCTTCCCGTTTCCAAGTGAATTCAAGTCCGCGCCTAGAATTCCACCGGACTTTAACGATGGGAATACGACTCTGTTTCAAGCGTTTGACCTCACGGTCCATGATTTCTATCGGTTCTTCGATGAAATGGAGTTTATCATCTAAGTGGATTTCATCGAGCGGGATTACAAGCGTCTCATCAGACAGACATTTCTTCAAGTTAGAAATGTAGAATGTGTTGTGCACGCTACTGAGTTGGGGCGGTAGCTGCAGTCGATATGCCACCGGACCAATTCTTTCAAGAATCTCAAAAGGTCCGATGTACCTAGGGTTTAGTTTACCACGTTTACCAAAATGAATGACACATTTCCAAGGTGACACTTTTAGAAGTACTCGGTCCCCAACCTGGAATTCGAGTGGTTTGCGTCTCACGCTAGCATAGCTTTTCAGACGATCACGAGCGGCTTTCAGCCGGTTTTGAATGGTCACGATTTTCTCGGTCGTTTCATGGATGATTTCAGGACCAGTGAGTTGGCTATCGCCAATTTCGTTCCGACAAATGGGTGATCAGCACTTTCTCCCATAAAGTGCCTCAAAAGGTGCAGCAGTGATGCTGGTGTGGTAACTGTTGTTGCAGGAGAACTCACACAAAGGTAGGTGGTTTTCCCAGCTATTTTCGAAGTCAACTACGCAGGCGCGCATCATGTCTTCTAAGGTTTGGATGGTTAAACCGAGGGCTCGAACTCGAAGGGATTTCACTCGTTCTTTTCGGCTTAGGGCATCGGCCACAACGTTAGCCTTGCCCGGGTGGTATCGGATTTCGCAGTCGTAGTCGCTAAGTAGTTCAACCCAACGATGTTGTCTCATGTTTAGGTCCTTCTGATCAAAGATATGTTGAAGGCTTTTGTGGTCAGTGAAGATAGTACATTTTTGTACCATACAGGTAGTGTCTCCAGATTTTGAGAGCAAAAACTACAGCTCCCAATTCAAGGTCATGTGTGATGTAGTTCTTTTCGTGGATTTTCAGTTGTCGTAAGGCGTAGGCGATGACTTTTTCACGTTGCATTAACACACAACCAAGTCCTTGGTGTGAGGCGTCGCAGTATACTACGAAATCATCGGTGCCTTCGGGTAAGGACAGGATTGGTGCACTGCAGAGTTTCTGTTTCAGAAGTTGGAAGGCTGACTCTTGTTTATCGGTCCAATCGAATTTCTTATCTTTCTGAGTCAGTGAGGTTAAAGGTAGGGCTAATAAGAAAAGTTAAGTATTTTGTTAAATCTTCAAGGTGGTGATGTGGTGGTAGATGGTGGTTGTTTGAGGTGGTCTTTAAGGGCTGATGTTCTCAGCAAATTTGAGAGAGAAAGAGAGTTCTTGAGTGGAAATGAAATGAAATGAAGAAAGGTGGTTGCATGTGTAATGCTTGGTGGAGTAAGAGATTCCCATTATGAGGAATTGCATGAGTTTTGTATGGATTCTTGGGGGGTGGTGGCACATGGCTGGTTTTTGGGGGCCCCATGTGTGTGAGTTTGTGTTTAAATTTTAACTTCCAGACTGTGTTGCGTTCTGTAGTCGTTTACTCGTTATTTTCGTTATTCGGTTAAATCGCGTAACGTTATTTTGAGTCGTTTAAATTCACGATATATTTTGAATTGATTTTCATTGAAGTATTATTAAAATACTTTGTTTTAAGTTGTCAAATTAATTATTGACGTTCGTTTGGGTGCCGAATTCGATTCACGCGATTTCGTTGCGTTTGAGACGTTTTAGCCAAAACGTCTAGGTTTTTCGTGTATTATTTTAACAAAATAATAAATAATGATAGATAACTTCTAAAAATAGATTAAAGTTATTTATAGAAATGTTTTCACCAACGTCGTATAGTTTGTCGGACTCCGTCCGGTTGTTTCTCACAATTTCATCAAATTGCGTTAGCGTAATTACAACTAATTACGTAAGCGTATTGAGAAAAAATTACGTAGGTGTATATTCACAATAATATACAAATAGTTACAAGTAATTAAAAGTATTTAGCCTAAATCATATCTAAATACACGTAATTAGGGTTTCGGTTAAGTTTAAAAGTTAACCTAAATTGCCGGGTGTCACATTCAAACTGTCGCACCCCCAAAACATGTGGCAGCGGAAACATGAGGTGTCATGGGGGCGCCGACCAAATCAAATATCACAACACAAGATTAAAGCAAACGACCTCTATATGAGACGTTTGAAAATATTACATACCATAATTTCAAATTGTTTACAACCGTTGTACAAAAAATGGAGTTCGCATAAACTGATTAGAGATATCTAATACATTACTGAATAACAAAACACAACTGAATGCAATCTAATCTCTTGATGTTTGAAAACAATGCAACTCGAGCTAAGCTTTCCAAAAGCTTCCTACTGCGGAGGGTTACCTGAGAAATACATACTAAAAGGGTCAACATAAAGTTGGTGAGTTCATAGGTTTGCAGTAAATAAACAGTTGTGAACACAATCAAGTTAAAATATTGCACGAGTGTAATATAGTGAATATACAATTGTCATGAGCATCATAGTCGAAGCTTAACACGTTTGTAAAGTACAATCAAGTACTCGAAATTTGCCCCCGTGAGTGCTAATCCAAAAATACTCATGCGTAACGAGTAAGAAACGCCCGTTTATACAGTACGGTTCGTGGTAGTGCGTGCTACCTCGGGCGAGGATGGTCAGTCCCAAATGGATCCATTTACTAAAACTCGCGCTTAAGTCGATAATTAACAACTATGATTCAGAGGCCTTCAGTGGATTAATCGTAACTCATGCAAATCAGTATATCAATAGTCTGTAAGTCTGTAAAATAGCAAGTCTGTACATGTGTTCAAGTAAAAGTAGTTGTGTAAAGCAGTTGTAGTATGTATTCTCCCCCAAAACAATTTAAAACAAGTAAAAAGGGGCTATGAAACTCACCTGAGTTCTAGCAAATAGTAAGCAAGCAATATCAAATAGCAAGCAAAGATTGATCCAATGTGCAACCTCCTAACGTCCTAAACGTATAAGGTTGGATAAGTAGATGTCTTGAAAGATCATCTATGTAAGTGGAGGGTTAATGTCCACTTATATCACAATGTAGGGGGAGGGCTAATGTCCACCTAAGGCTAGTTGTCCATTCAACTAGTTATGTCCAAATAAGTTGTTCAAGTTTATTTGTAAAAAAACGCGTACGACCCGTTGGTGAAAGTTTGTAATAATAATTCATTTAGACCTTATTATTAAGTTTGTTTTGTTGTATACTATTCATTAGTACATATCGTGTGTTGCAAACAGATTATTCTGGTTTGTATAAGCCTTAAACCGTAGGTCAAAGTTGGTCAAACTGGTAAAACTGGTCAAACTGGTCAAACCTGGTCAAAACTGGTTAAAACTGGTCAAACCTAGTCAAACCTGGTCAAACCTGGTCAAACTGGTCAAACATGGTCAAACTGGTCAAACCCGGTCAAACTTGGTCAAACTGGTCAAACCTGGTCAACCTGGTCAGACTTGGTCAAAGTTGGTCAATCATAGAGTCACTTATCAATTTATAGAGTCACTTCCCAATTTATAAAGTCACTTATCAATTTATAGAGTCACTTCCCAATTTATAGAGTCACTTATCAATTTATAGAGTCACTTCCCAATTTATAGAGTCACTTACCAATTTATAGAGTCACTTATCAATTTATAGAGTCACTTCCCAATTTATAGAGTCACTTATCAATTTATAGAGTCACTTATCAATTTATAGAGTCACTTCCCAATTTATAGAGTCACTTATTAATTTATAGAGTCACTTCCCAATTTATAGAGTTACTTATCAATTTATAGAGTCACTTCCCAATTTATAGAGTCACTTATCAATTTATAGAGTCACTTCCCAATTTATATGTCGGTTTCTAATTCGGGAAACTTTCTAAGTTTAGTTTTCAGTCCAAGACATTAATTAAGCCATCCAAACGCATTTTTGTTACCACTTTCCAAAAATAGTAAGTTTTGTCGTTTTTATAAACCGAGCAGTTTTTGTTGACTTGGTCAAACTTACTTGGTTCAACCCAGAATTTTCCCAAATCCCTTAGATATGTTTAAAAAGTCCCAAAAAGTCCTTATTTCTATTTATAACATACCCGAAAGTGTCGGTTTTTAAAATGTAACTTTAAAGCTTCAAAATCTCACATTTTTCGGTTTTATCGGTTTGGTTCAACATTTATTTTACACACTTTCTGGTCAAAATTAGTTCTCACAAAAATTACTCATGAATCCTCTATGTTTCTAGTGTCTAACATAATTTTTCTAACCATTACAAGGGTCATCTAAGTATATAAATAAAATCCACAAAAGTTCTTATCTCAGATTCTGATTTTACACAGGTCAGTCTTACAAATCGATTTCTAGGGAAAAACACGTACGGATCTGGCAAAAACGTAAAACATGAAAGTTGTAGATCTTTCAAATACGCAAATTTGAAAAAAAAATTCATCTTCTAACTTCTCCTAGAACTCAAGATATGACGTTTTTTGTGAGCTGTGTTTTTGTAGACAGATTATGTATCTTTTATGAATAATTTGTAAAATCGTATTTTAACATGTATTTTGGACATAATCTTGTTGGATGAGCTTTATAACATGTAAATCAGTATAATAGAAGTGAAGAGGGGTTTCCTTACAAAGAGATGGATGGAGATGAGATGAGATTTTGATGCTTGTGTTCTTGAGCTCCTTATTATTAAGAAAAGTTAAGTATTTTGTTAAATCTTCAAGGTGGTGATGTGGTGGTAGATGGTGGTTGTTTGAGGTGGTCTTTAAGGGCTGATGTTCTCAAAAAATTTGAGAGAGAGAGAGAGTTCTTGAGTGGAAATGAAATGAAATGAAGAAAGGTGGTTGCATGTGTAATGCTTGGTGGAGTAAGAGATTCCCATTATGAGGAATTGCATGAGTTTTGTATGGATTCTTGGGGGGTGGTGGCACATGGCTGGTTTTTGGGGGCCCCATGTGTGTGAGTTTGTGTTTAAATTTTAACTTCCAGACTGTGTTGCGTTCTGTAGTCGTTTACTCGTTATTTTCGTTATTCGGTTAAATCGCGTAACGTTATTTTGAGTCGTTTAAATTCACGATATATTTTGAATTGATTTTCATTGAAGTATTATTAAAATACTTTGTTTTAAGTTGTCAAATTAATTATTGACGTTCGTTTGGGTGCCGAATTCGATTCACGCGATTTCGTTGCGTTTGAGACGTTTTAGCCAAAACGTCTAGGTTTTTCGTGTATTATTTTAACAAAATAATAAATAATGATAGATAACTTCTAAAAATAGATTAAAGTTATTTATAGAAATGTTTTCACCAACGTCGTATAGTTTGTCGGACTCCGTCCGGTTGTTTCTCACAATTTCATCAAATTGCGTTAGCGTAATTACAACTAATTACGTAAGCGTATTGAGAAAAAATTACGTAGGTGTATATTCACAATAATATACAAATAGTTACAAGTAATTAAAAGTATTTAGCCTAAATCATATCTAAATACACGTAATTAGGGTTTCGGTTAAGTTTAAAAGTTAACCTAAATTGCCGGGTGTCACATTCAAACTGTCGCACCCCCAAAACATGTGGCAGCGGAAACATGAGGTGTCATGGGGGCGCCGACCAAATCAAATATCACAACACAAGATTAAAGCAAACGACCTCTATATGAGACGTTTGAAAATATTACATACCATAATTTCAAATTGTTTACAACCGTTGTACAAAAAATGGAGTTCGCATAAACCGATTAGAGATATCTAATACATTACTGAATAACAAAACACAACTGAATGCAATCTAATCTCTTGATGTTTGAAAACAATGCAACTCGAGCTAAGCTTTCCAAAAGCTTCCTACTGCGGAGGGTTACCTGAGAAATACATACTAAAAGGGTCAACATAAAGTTGGTGAGTTCATAGGTTTGCAGTAAATAAACAGTTGTGAACACAATCAAGTTAAAATATTGCACGAGTGTAATATAGTGAATATACAATTGTCATGAGCATCATAGTCGAAGCTTAACACGTTTGTAAAGTACAATCAAGTACTCGAAATTTGCCCCCGTGAGTGCTAATCCAAAAATACTCATGCGTAACGAGTAAGAAACGCCCGTTTATACAGTACGGTTCGTGGTAGTGCGTGCTACCTCGGGCGAGGATGGTCAGTCCCAAATGGATCCATTTACTAAAACTCGCGCTTAAGTCGATAATTAACAACTATGATTCAGAGGCCTTCAGTGGATTAATCGTAACTCATGCAAATCAGTATATCAATAGTCTGTAAGTCTGTAAAATAGCAAGTCTGTACATGTGTTCAAGTAAAAGTAGTTGTGTAAAGCAGTTGTAGTATGTATTCTCCCCCAAAACAATTTAAAACAAGTAAAAAGGGGCTATGAAACTCACCTGAGTTCTAGCAAATAGTAAGCAAGCAATATCAAATAGCAAGCAAAGATTGATCCAATGTGCAACCTCCTAACGTCCTAAACGTATAAGGTTGGATAAGTAGATGTCTTGAAAGATCATCTATGTAAGTGGAGGGTTAATGTCCACTTATATCACAATGTAGGGGGAGGGCTAATGTCCACCTAAGGCTAGTTGTCCATTCAACTAGTTATGTCCAAATAAGTTGTTCAAGTTTATTTGTAAAAAAACGCGTACGACCCGTTGGTGAAAGTTTGTAATAATAATTCATTTAGACCTTATTATTAAGTTTGTTTTGTTGTATACTATTCATTAGTACATATCGTGTGTTGCAAACAGATTATTCTGGTTTGTATAAGCCTTAAACCGTAGGTCAAAGTTGGTCAAACTGGTAAAACTGGTCAAACTGGTCAAACCTGGTCAAAACTGGTTAAAACTGGTCAAACCTAGTCAAACCTGGTCAAACCTGGTCAAACTGGTCAAACATGGTCAAACTGGTCAAACCCGGTCAAACTTGGTCAAACTGGTCAAACCTGGTCAACCTGGTCAGACTTGGTCAAAGTTGGTCAATCATAGAGTCACTTATCAATTTATAGAGTCACTTCCCAATTTATAAAGTCACTTATCAATTTATAGAGTCACTTCCCAATTTATAGAGTCACTTATCAATTTATAGAGTCACTTCCCAATTTATAGAGTCACTTACCAATTTATAGAGTCACTTATCAATTTATAGAGTCACTTCCCAATTTATAGAGTCACTTATCAATTTATAGAGTCACTTATCAATTTATAGAGTCACTTCCCAATTTATAGAGTCACTTATTAATTTATAGAGTCACTTCCCAATTTATAGAGTTACTTATCAATTTATAGAGTCACTTCCCAATTTATAGAGTCACTTATCAATTTATAGAGTCACTTCCCAATTTATATGTCGGTTTCTAATTCGGGAAACTTTCTAAGTTTAGTTTTCAGTCCAAGACATTAATTAAGCCATCCAAACGCATTTTTGTTACCACTTTCCAAAAATAGTAAGTTTTGTCGTTTTTATAAACCGAGCAGTTTTTGTTGACTTGGTCAAACTTACTTGGTTCAACCCAGAATTTTCCCAAATCCCTTAGATATGTTTAAAAAGTCCCAAAAAGTCCTTATTTCTATTTATAACATACCCGAAAGTGTCGGTTTTTAAAATGTAACTTTAAAGCTTCAAAATCTCACATTTTTCGGTTTTATCGGTTTGGTTCAACATTTATTTTACACACTTTCTGGTCAAAATTAGTTCTCACAAAAATTACTCATGAATCCTCTATGTTTCTAGTGTCTAACATAATTTTTCTAACCATTACAAGGGTCATCTAAGTATATAAATAAAATCCACAAAAGTTCTTATCTCAGATTCTGATTTTACACAGGTCAGTCTTACAAATCGATTTCTAGGGAAAAACACGTACGGATCTGGCAAAAACGTAAAACATGAAAGTTGTAGATCTTTCAAATACGCAAATTTGAAAAAAAAATTCATCTTCTAACTTCTCCTAGAACTCAAGATATGACGTTTTTTGTGAGCTGTGTTTTTGTAGACAGATTATGTATCTTTTATGAATAATTTGTAAAATCGTATTTTAACATGTATTTTGGACATAATCTTGTTGGATGAGCTTTATAACATGTAAATCAGTATAATAGAAGTGAAGAGGGGTTTCCTTACAAAGAGATGGATGGAGATGAGATGAGATTTTGATGCTTGTGTTCTTGAGCTCCTTATTATTAAGAAAAGTTAAGTATTTTGTTAAATCTTCAAGGTGGTGATGTGGTGGTAGATGGTGGTTGTTTGAGGTGGTCTTTAAGGGCTGATGTTCTCAAAAAATTTGAGAGAGAGAGAGAGTTCTTGAGTGGAAATGAAATGAAATGAAGAAAGGTGGTTGCATGTGTAATGCTTGGTGGAGTAAGAGATTCCCATTATGAGGAATTGCATGAGTTTTGTATGGATTCTTGGGGGGTGGTGGCACATGGCTGGTTTTTGGGGGCCCCATGTGTGTGAGTTTGTGTTTAAATTTTAACTTCCAGACTGTGTTGCGTTCTGTAGTCGTTTACTCGTTATTTTCGTTATTCGGTTAAATCGCGTAACGTTATTTTGAGTCGTTTAAATTCACGATATATTTTGAATTGATTTTCATTGAAGTATTATTAAAATACTTTGTTTTAAGTTGTCAAATTAATTATTGACGTTCGTTTGGGTGCCGAATTCGATTCACGCGATTTCGTTGCGTTTGAGACGTTTTAGCCAAAACGTCTAGGTTTTTCGTGTATTATTTTAACAAAATAATAAATAATGATAGATAACTTCTAAAAATAGATTAAAGTTATTTATAGAAATGTTTTCACCAACGTCGTATAGTTTGTCGGACTCCGTCCGGTTGTTTCTCACAATTTCATCAAATTGCGTTAGCGTAATTACAACTAATTACGTAAGCGTATTGAGAAAAAATTACGTAGGTGTATATTCACAATAATATACAAATAGTTACAAGTAATTAAAAGTATTTAGCCTAAATCATATCTAAATACACGTAATTAGGGTTTCGGTTAAGTTTAAAAGTTAACCTAAATTGCCGGGTGTCACATTCAAACTGTCGCACCCCCAAAACATGTGGCAGCGGAAACATGAGGTGTCATGGGGGCGCCGACCAAATCAAATATCACAACACAAGATTAAAGCAAACGACCTCTATATGAGACGTTTGAAAATATTACATACCATAATTTCAAATTGTTTACAACCGTTGTACAAAAAATGGAGTTCGCATAAACCGATTAGAGATATCTAATACATTACTGAATAACAAAACACAACTGAATGCAATCTAATCTCTTGATGTTTGAAAACAATGCAACTCGAGCTAAGCTTTCCAAAAGCTTCCTACTGCGGAGGGTTACCTGAGAAATACATACTAAAAGGGTCAACATAAAGTTGGTGAGTTCATAGGTTTGCAGTAAATAAACAGTTGTGAACACAATCAAGTTAAAATATTGCACGAGTGTAATATAGTGAATATACAATTGTCATGAGCATCATAGTCGAAGCTTAACACGTTTGTAAAGTACAATCAAGTACTCGAAATTTGCCCCCGTGAGTGCTAATCCAAAAATACTCATGCGTAACGAGTAAGAAACGCCCGTTTATACAGTACGGTTCGTGGTAGTGCGTGCTACCTCGGGCGAGGATGGTCAGTCCCAAATGGATCCATTTACTAAAACTCGCGCTTAAGTCGATAATTAACAACTATGATTCAGAGGCCTTCAGTGGATTAATCGTAACTCATGCAAATCAGTATATCAATAGTCTGTAAGTCTGTAAAATAGCAAGTCTGTACATGTGTTCAAGTAAAAGTAGTTGTGTAAAGCAGTTGTAGTATGTATTCTCCCCCAAAACAATTTAAAACAAGTAAAAAGGGGCTATGAAACTCACCTGAGTTCTAGCAAATAGTAAGCAAGCAATATCAAATAGCAAGCAAAGATTGATCCAATGTGCAACCTCCTAACGTCCTAAACGTATAAGGTTGGATAAGTAGATGTCTTGAAAGATCATCTATGTAAGTGGAGGGTTAATGTCCACTTATATCACAATGTAGGGGGAGGGCTAATGTCCACCTAAGGCTAGTTGTCCATTCAACTAGTTATGTCCAAATAAGTTGTTCAAGTTTATTTGTAAAAAAACGCGTACGACCCGTTGGTGAAAGTTTGTAATAATAATTCATTTAGACCTTATTATTAAGTTTGTTTTGTTGTATACTATTCATTAGTACATATCGTGTGTTGCAAACAGATTATTCTGGTTTGTATAAGCCTTAAACCGTAGGTCAAAGTTGGTCAAACTGGTAAAACTGGTCAAACTGGTCAAACCTGGTCAAAACTGGTTAAAACTGGTCAAACCTAGTCAAACCTGGTCAAACCTGGTCAAACTGGTCAAACATGGTCAAACTGGTCAAACCCGGTCAAACTTGGTCAAACTGGTCAAACCTGGTCAACCTGGTCAGACTTGGTCAAAGTTGGTCAATCATAGAGTCACTTATCAATTTATAGAGTCACTTCCCAATTTATAAAGTCACTTATCAATTTATAGAGTCACTTCCCAATTTATAGAGTCACTTATCAATTTATAGAGTCACTTCCCAATTTATAGAGTCACTTACCAATTTATAGAGTCACTTATCAATTTATAGAGTCACTTCCCAATTTATAGAGTCACTTATCAATTTATAGAGTCACTTATCAATTTATAGAGTCACTTCCCAATTTATAGAGTCACTTATTAATTTATAGAGTCACTTCCCAATTTATAGAGTTACTTATCAATTTATAGAGTCACTTCCCAATTTATAGAGTCACTTATCAATTTATAGAGTCACTTCCCAATTTATATGTCGGTTTCTAATTCGGGAAACTTTCTAAGTTTAGTTTTCAGTCCAAGACATTAATTAAGCCATCCAAACGCATTTTTGTTACCACTTTCCAAAAATAGTAAGTTTTGTCGTTTTTATAAACCGAGCAGTTTTTGTTGACTTGGTCAAACTTACTTGGTTCAACCCAGAATTTTCCCAAATCCCTTAGATATGTTTAAAAAGTCCCAAAAAGTCCTTATTTCTATTTATAACATACCCGAAAGTGTCGGTTTTTAAAATGTAACTTTAAAGCTTCAAAATCTCACATTTTTCGGTTTTATCGGTTTGGTTCAACATTTATTTTACACACTTTCTGGTCAAAATTAGTTCTCACAAAAATTACTCATGAATCCTCTATGTTTCTAGTGTCTAACATAATTTTTCTAACCATTACAAGGGTCATCTAAGTATATAAATAAAATCCACAAAAGTTCTTATCTCAGATTCTGATTTTACACAGGTCAGTCTTACAAATCGATTTCTAGGGAAAAACACGTACGGATCTGGCAAAAACGTAAAACATGAAAGTTGTAGATCTTTCAAATACGCAAATTTGAAAAAAAAATTCATCTTCTAACTTCTCCTAGAACTCAAGATATGACGTTTTTTGTGAGCTGTGTTTTTGTAGACAGATTATGTATCTTTTATGAATAATTTGTAAAATCGTATTTTAACATGTATTTTGGACATAATCTTGTTGGATGAGCTTTATAACATGTAAATCAGTATAATAGAAGTGAAGAGGGGTTTCCTTACAAAGAGATGGATGGAGATGAGATGAGATTTTGATGCTTGTGTTCTTGAGCTCCTTATTATTAAGAAAAGTTAAGTATTTTGTTAAATCTTCAAGGTGGTGATGTGGTGGTAGATGGTGGTTGTTTGAGGTGGTCTTTAAGGGCTGATGTTCTCAAAAAATTTGAGAGAGAGAGAGAGTTCTTGAGTGGAAATGAAATGAAATGAAGAAAGGTGGTTGCATGTGTAATGCTTGGTGGAGTAAGAGATTCCCATTATGAGGAATTGCATGAGTTTTGTATGGATTCTTGGGGGGTGGTGGCACATGGCTGGTTTTTGGGGGCCCCATGTGTGTGAGTTTGTGTTTAAATTTTAACTTCCAGACTGTGTTGCGTTCTGTAGTCGTTTACTCGTTATTTTCGTTATTCGGTTAAATCGCGTAACGTTATTTTGAGTCGTTTAAATTAACGATATATTTTGAATTGATTTTCATTGAAGTATTATTAAAATACTTTGTTTTAAGTTGTCAAATTAATTATTGACGTTCGTTTGGGTGCCGAATTCGATTCACGCGATTTCGTTGCGTTTGAGACGTTTTAGCCAAAACGTCTAGGTTTTTCGTGTATTATTTTAACAAAATAATAAATAATGATAGATAACTTCTAAAAATAGATTAAAGTTATTTATAGAAATGTTTTCACCAACGTCGTATAGTTTGTCGGACTCCGTCCGGTTGTTTCTCACAATTTCATCAAATTGCGTTAGCGTAATTACAACTAATTACGTAAGCGTATTGAGAAAAAATTACGTAGGTGTATATTCACAATAATATACAAATAGTTACAAGTAATTAAAAGTATTTAGCCTAAATCATATCTAAATACACGTAATTAGGGTTTCGGTTAAGTTTAAAAGTTAACCTAAATTGCCGGGTGTCACATTCAAACTGTCGCACCCCCAAAACATGTGGCAGCGGAAACATGAGGTGTCATGGGGGCGCCGACCAAATCAAATATCACAACACAAGATTAAAGCAAACGACCTCTATATGAGACGTTTGAAAATATTACATACCATAATTTCAAATTGTTTACAACCGTTGTACAAAAAATGGAGTTCGCATAAACCGATTAGAGATATCTAATACATTACTGAATAACAAAACACAACTGAATGCAATCTAATCTCTTGATGTTTGAAAACAATGCAACTCGAGCTAAGCTTTCCAAAAGCTTCCTACTGCGGAGGGTTACCTGAGAAATACATACTAAAAGGGTCAACATAAAGTTGGTGAGTTCATAGGTTTGCAGTAAATAAACAGTTGTGAACACAATCAAGTTAAAATATTGCACGAGTGTAATATAGTGAATATACAATTGTCATGAGCATCATAGTCGAAGCTTAACACGTTTGTAAAGTACAATCAAGTACTCGAAATTTGCCCCCGTGAGTGCTAATCCAAAAATACTCATGCGTAACGAGTAAGAAACGCCCGTTTATACAGTACGGTTCGTGGTAGTGCGTGCTACCTCGGGCGAGGATGGTCAGTCCCAAATGGATCCATTTACTAAAACTCGCGCTTAAGTCGATAATTAACAACTATGATTCAGAGGCCTTCAGTGGATTAATCGTAACTCATGCAAATCAGTATATCAATAGTCTGTAAGTCTGTAAAATAGCAAGTCTGTACATGTGTTCAAGTAAAAGTAGTTGTGTAAAGCAGTTGTAGTATGTATTCTCCCCCAAAACAATTTAAAACAAGTAAAAAGGGGCTATGAAACTCACCTGAGTTCTAGCAAATAGTAAGCAAGCAATATCAAATAGCAAGCAAAGATTGATCCAATGTGCAACCTCCTAACGTCCTAAACGTATAAGGTTGGATAAGTAGATGTCTTGAAAGATCATCTATGTAAGTGGAGGGTTAATGTCCACTTATATCACAATGTAGGGGGAGGGCTAATGTCCACCTAAGGCTAGTTGTCCATTCAACTAGTTATGTCCAAATAAGTTGTTCAAGTTTATTTGTAAAAAAACGCGTACGACCCGTTGGTGAAAGTTTGTAATAATAATTCATTTAGACCTTATTATTAAGTTTGTTTTGTTGTATACTATTCATTAGTACATATCGTGTGTTGCAAACAGATTATTCTGGTTTGTATAAGCCTTAAACCGTAGGTCAAAGTTGGTCAAACTGGTAAAACTGGTCAAACCTGGTCAAAACTGGTTAAAACTGGTCAAACCTAGTCAAACCTGGTCAAACCTGGTCAAACTGGTCAAACATGGTCAAACTGGTCAAACCCGGTCAAACTTGGTCAAACTGGTCAAACCTGGTCAAACCTGGTCAACCTGGTCAGACTTGGTCAAAGTTGGTCAATCATAGAGTCACTTATCAATTTATAGAGTCACTTCCCAATTTATAAAGTCACTTATCAATTTATAGAGTCACTTCCCAATTTATAGAGTCACTTATCAATTTATAGAGTCACTTCCCAATTTATAGAGTCACTTACCAATTTATAGAGTCACTTATCAATTTATAGAGTCACTTCCCAATTTATAGAGTCACTTATCAATTTATAGAGTCACTTATCAATTTATAGAGTCACTTCCCAATTTATAGAGTCACTTATTAATTTATAGAGTCACTTCCCAATTTATAGAGTTACTTATCAATTTATAGAGTCACTTCCCAATTTATAGAGTCACTTATCAATTTATAGAGTCACTTCCCAATTTATATGTCGGTTTCTAATTCGGGAAACTTTCTAAGTTTAGTTTTCAGTCCAAGACATTAATTAAGCCATCCAAACGCATTTTTGTTACCACTTTCCAAAAATAGTAAGTTTTGTCGTTTTTATAAACCGAGCAGTTTTTGTTGACTTGGTCAAACTTACTTGGTTCAACCCAGAATTTTCCCAAATCCCTTAGATATGTTTAAAAAGTCCCAAAAAGTCCTTATTTCTATTTATAACATACCCGAAAGTGTCGGTTTTTAAAATGTAACTTTAAAGCTTCAAAATCTCACATTTTTCGGTTTTATCGGTTTGGTTCAACATTTATTTTACACACTTTCTGGTCAAAATTAGTTCTCACAAAAATTACTCATGAATCCTCTATGTTTCTAGTGTCTAACATAATTTTTCTAACCATTACAAGGGTCATCTAAGTATATAAATAAAATCCACAAAAGTTCTTATCTCAGATTCTGATTTTACACAGGTCAGTCTTACAAATCGATTTCTAGGGAAAAACACGTACGGATCTGGCAAAAACGTAAAACATGAAAGTTGTAGATCTTTCAAATACGCAAATTTGAAAAAAAAATTCATCTTCTAACTTCTCCTAGAACTCAAGATATGACGTTTTTTGTGAGCTGTGTTTTTGTAGACAGATTATGTATCTTTTATGAATAATTTGTAAAATCGTATTTTAACATGTATTTTGGACATAATCTTGTTGGATGAGCTTTATAACATGTAAATCAGTATAATAGAAGTGAAGAGGGGTTTCCTTACAAAGAGATGGATGGAGATGAGATGAGATTTTGATGCTTGTGTTCTTGAGCTCCTTATTATTAAGAAAAGTTAAGTATTTTGTTAAATCTTCAAGGTGGTGATGTGGTGGTAGATGGTGGTTGTTTGAGGTGGTCTTTAAGGGCTGATGTTCTCAAAAAATTTGAGAGAGAGAGAGAGTTCTTGAGTGGAAATGAAATGAAATGAAGAAAGGTGGTTGCATGTGTAATGCTTGGTGGAGTAAGAGATTCCCATTATGAGGAATTGCATGAGTTTTGTATGGATTCTTGGGGGGTGGTGGCACATGGCTGGTTTTTGGGGGCCCCATGTGTGTGAGTTTGTGTTTAAATTTTAACTTCCAGAATGTGTTGCGTTCTGTAGTCGTTTACTCGTTATTTTCGTTATTCGGTTAAATCGCGTAACGTTATTTTGAGTCGTTTAAATTAACGATATATTTTGAATTGATTTTCATTGAAGTATTATTAAAATACTTTGTTTTAAGTTGTCAAATTAATTATTGACGTTCGTTTGGGTGCCGAATTCGATTCACGCGATTTCGTTGCGTTTGAGACGTTTTAGCCAAAACGTCTAGGTTTTTCGTGTATTATTTTAACAAAATAATAAATAATGATAGATAACTTCTAAAAATAGATTAAAGTTATTTATAGAAATGTTTTCACCAACGTCGTATAGTTTGTCGGACTCCGTCCGGTTGTTTCTCACAATTTCATCAAATTGCGTTAGCGTAATTACAACTAATTACGTAAGCGTATTGAGAAAAAATTACGTAGGTGTATATTCACAATAATATACAAATAGTTACAAGTAATTAAAAGTATTTAGCCTAAATCATATCTAAATACACGTAATTAGGGTTTCGGTTAAGTTTAAAAGTTAACCTAAATTGCCGGGTGTCACATTCAAACTGTCGCACCCCCAAAACATGTGGCAGCGGAAACATGAGGTGTCATGGGGGCGCCGACCAAATCAAATATCACAACACAAGATTAAAGCAAACGACCTCTATATGAGACGTTTGAAAATATTACATACCATAATTTCAAATTGTTTACAACCGTTGTACAAAAAATGGAGTTCGCATAAACCGATTAGAGATATCTAATACATTACTGAATAACAAAACACAACTGAATGCAATCTAATCTCTTGATGTTTGAAAACAATGCAACTCGAGCTAAGCTTTCCAAAAGCTTCCTACTGCGGAGGGTTACCTGAGAAATACATACTAAAAGGGTCAACATAAAGTTGGTGAGTTCATAGGTTTGCAGTAAATAAACAGTTGTGAACACAATCAAGTTAAAATATTGCACGAGTGTAATATAGTGAATATACAATTGTCATGAGCATCATAGTCGAAGCTTAACACGTTTGTAAAGTACAATCAAGTACTCGAAATTTGCCCCCGTGAGTGCTAATCCAAAAATACTCATGCGTAACGAGTAAGAAACGCCCGTTTATACAGTACGGTTCGTGGTAGTGCGTGCTACCTCGGGCGAGGATGGTCAGTCCCAAATGGATCCATTTACTAAAACTCGCGCTTAAGTCGATAATTAACAACTATGATTCAGAGGCCTTCAGTGGATTAATCGTAACTCATGCAAATCAGTATATCAATAGTCTGTAAGTCTGTAAAATAGCAAGTCTGTACATGTGTTCAAGTAAAAGTAGTTGTGTAAAGCAGTTGTAGTATGTATTCTCCCCCAAAACAATTTAAAACAAGTAAAAAGGGGCTATGAAACTCACCTGAGTTCTAGCAAATAGTAAGCAAGCAATATCAAATAGCAAGCAAAGATTGATCCAATGTGCAACCTCCTAACGTCCTAAACGTATAAGGTTGGATAAGTAGATGTCTTGAAAGATCATCTATGTAAGTGGAGGGTTAATGTCCACTTATATCACAATGTAGGGGGAGGGCTAATGTCCACCTAAGGCTAGTTGTCCATTCAACTAGTTATGTCCAAATAAGTTGTTCAAGTTTATTTGTAAAAAAACGCGTACGACCCGTTGGTGAAAGTTTGTAATAATAATTCATTTAGACCTTATTATTAAGTTTGTTTTGTTGTATACTATTCATTAGTACATATCGTGTGTTGCAAACAGATTATTCTGGTTTGTATAAGCCTTAAACCGTAGGTCAAAGTTGGTCAAACTGGTAAAACTGGTCAAACTGGTCAAACCTGGTCAAAACTGGTTAAAACTGGTCAAACCTAGTCAAACCTGGTCAAACCTGGTCAAACTGGTCAAACATGGTCAAACTGGTCAAACCCGGTCAAACTTGGTCAAACTGGTCAAACCTGGTCAAACCTGGTCAACCTGGTCAGACTTGGTCAAAGTTGGTCAATCATAGAGTCACTTATCAATTTATAGAGTCACTTCCCAATTTATAAAGTCACTTATCAATTTATAGAGTCACTTCCCAATTTATAGAGTCACTTATCAATTTATAGAGTCACTTCCCAATTTATAGAGTCACTTACCAATTTATAGAGTCACTTATCAATTTATAGAGTCACTTCCCAATTTATAGAGTCACTTATCAATTTATAGAGTCACTTATCAATTTATAGAGTCACTTCCCAATTTATAGAGTCACTTATTAATTTATAGAGTCACTTCCCAATTTATAGAGTTACTTATCAATTTATAGAGTCACTTCCCAATTTATAGAGTCACTTATCAATTTATAGAGTCACTTCCCAATTTATATGTCGGTTTCTAATTCGGGAAACTTTCTAAGTTTAGTTTTCAGTCCAAGACATTAATTAAGCCATCCAAACGCATTTTTGTTACCACTTTCCAAAAATAGTAAGTTTTGTCGTTTTTATAAACCGAGCAGTTTTTGTTGACTTGGTCAAACTTACTTGGTTCAACCCAGAATTTTCCCAAATCCCTTAGATATGTTTAAAAAGTCCCAAAAAGTCCTTATTTCTATTTATAACATACCCGAAAGTGTCGGTTTTTAAAATGTAACTTTAAAGCTTCAAAATCTCACATTTTTCGGTTTTATCGGTTTGGTTCAACATTTATTTTACACACTTTCTGGTCAAAATTAGTTCTCACAAAAATTACTCATGAATCCTCTATGTTTCTAGTGTCTAACATAATTTTTCTAACCATTACAAGGGTCATCTAAGTATATAAATAAAATCCACAAAAGTTCTTATCTCAGATTCTGATTTTACACAGGTCAGTCTTACAAATCGATTTCTAGGGAAAAACACGTACGGATCTGGCAAAAACGTAAAACATGAAAGTTGTAGATCTTTCAAATACGCAAATTTGAAAAAAAAATTCATCTTCTAACTTCTCCTAGAACTCAAGATATGACGTTTTTTGTGAGCTGTGTTTTTGTAGACAGATTATGTATCTTTTATGAATAATTTGTAAAATCGTATTTTAACATGTATTTTGGACATAATCTTGTTGGATGAGCTTTATAACATGTAAATCAGTATAATAGAAGTGAAGAGGGGTTTCCTTACAAAGAGATGGATGGAGATGAGATGAGATTTTGATGCTTGTGTTCTTGAGCTCCTTATTATTAAGAAAAGTTAAGTATTTTGTTAAATCTTCAAGGTGGTGATGTGGTGGTAGATGGTGGTTGTTTGAGGTGGTCTTTAAGGGCTGATGTTCTCAAAAAATTTGAGAGAGAGAGAGAGTTCTTGAGTGGAAATGAAATGAAATGAAGAAAGGTGGTTGCATGTGTAATGCTTGGTGGAGTAAGAGATTCCCATTATGAGGAATTGCATGAGTTTTGTATGGATTCTTGGGGGGTGGTGGCACATGGCTGGTTTTTGGGGGCCCCATGTGTGTGAGTTTGTGTTTAAATTTTAACTTCCAGAATGTGTTGCGTTCTGTAGTCGTTTACTCGTTATTTTCGTTATTCGGTTAAATCGCGTAACGTTATTTTGAGTCGTTTAAATTAACGATATATTTTGAATTGATTTTCATTGAAGTATTATTAAAATACTTTGTTTTAAGTTGTCAAATTAATTATTGACGTTCGTTTGGGTGCCGAATTCGATTCACGCGATTTCGTTGCGTTTGAGACGTTTTAGCCAAAACGTCTAGGTTTTTCGTGTATTATTTTAACAAAATAATAAATAATGATAAATAACTTTTAAAAATAGATTAAAGTTATTTATAGAAATGTTTTCACCAACGTCGTATAGTTTGTCGGACTCCGTCCGGTTGTTTCTCACAATTTCATCAAATTGCGTAAGCGTAATTACAACTAATTACGTAAGCGTATTGAGAAAAAAAATTACGTAGGTGTATATTCACAATAATATACAAATAGTTACAAGTAATTACAAGTATTTAGCCTAAATCATATCTAAATACACGTAATTAGGGTTTCGGTTAAGTTTAAAAGTTAACCTAAATTGCCGGGTGTCACATTCTCCCCCTGTTAGGAGAATTTCGTCCCGAAATTTGCTTTTAGTCGTAGTTTGTGTGGGACCTTAGGGGAAGTAAGTGCATGTTTCTAGCTTAAGTTTGTGTAATGGGTTAAACTCGTTCGGTAGCGAATAAGATCTGAAGTTGTTAGGTGACCGAAAAGAAACGTACCCGTAACAAAGTTATGGGTTCTGTCGGGAGTTGTTGTTCAGCTTCGGACATTCAATCCTGAAATGTCCAGCGTTCCCACACTCGAAACAAATTTTCACCTTACAATCCTTGGTCTGGTGTCCATAACGTTTGCATTGGCTGCAAGGGGCGCCACATGGCCCGGTGTGGTGGCAGTTGCGTGGAGAACAAAAGGGTTTATTTCCTTTATAAGTTTTCATTTTGGGTTCGGCAGCGTAGGTCTGAACTGTTTTTGCCCTTTTGAATTTCGGCTGAGTAAGACTGTGGTTGGAACTTTCTCTCAATTTTCTCTTATAGTTCGTTGCTTTTGTCCCGGTATCTTCTTGGGTAGTTTTACCATGTTGAGTCGCTTGTGTTATGGGGTTACGCATCTCGTGGTTTGTATTTCCGGTGATCGGGTAAAGGTTTATCAATTGGCTTATAGTGTTTTCCATAGCTATAATGCGTACACCTTGTTCGAGGGCGCACATTTCATTCTGATAAGCAATGTGACGTAGTTCAGCGATTTCCTTCTGTGCCTCAGCCAGTCGATTGCGCAAAGTGGTGAGGGTGTCATTGATAAGATGGGTACTTTCCGTGCCGGCATTAACATTAGTAGGTGCATTAGCAGTGAATGGGGTAGTGGCGAAAGCAGCAGTGATGAGATTAGTTGTAGGTGTAGTAACGCTGAGGTTAGGGGGTGATTCCTTAGATTCTTCCTCAAGCGCTGTGACCTCCAATTGTTCATCATCCGATAGTCTCGTGTCTTCGTCTAGGGTGAGTAGATATGGGAATGTCGTTGGTCCATCACAAAGTTGGTTGTCGTCCGATATGTGACCATTAACGGAGTGATTTGTCATTTCCGACGAAGTAAACGTTCTTATTAAAATATTGTTTCTGTAATAACTATAGTTATTCTCTGATGGCATGTATATATATATATATATATTTTTTTTATTTTTTTTTTATTTATTTTTTATTTTTAAACAAAACGAATTATATCCACTACAAGTTTTAACACATGATATTCGATACTATTGTTTGTACGATTTGACTTTATTCGAGATGGTAAATGTGTGGATGGTTTTCTAGGAATGGACGATTGCGGCACGGTGCTTGGACAGTCGATTCATACAGGCGATGACATCAAGGTTCCCGGTCTCAACAGGTGTGAGGTAAATGGGAAAGAGTTCGTTTGACAATTTCATAGTGTAACTGGGTATTATACTGTGGCCTCGTGTAGTTTATCGTTTGTTAATTTTATCGCGTTCCTAATATCTAAGGTAATGGGTGAAACGTCAAGAAATGTTTAGCGAAGTATTTTGGTAAAATACTTCTAGTGAAAGTATTAGAAACGCACGTATACAATTATAACATTTGAAAACGCTACGCGATTAAACCTCCGTACAACGAACGCGCAAATCGAAACCTATAAATTCACGGAACATTTTTATAAGTGCTTTCAAGTATTTATATTAAACATTTCAAGTGAAAATATCGAAATTAAATTTGTCATTTAAAACACACACATTTAGCGTTTAATTTTCAGACATAAAAAGCAGAAGTAAAGCACCAACATGTTTAATAACATCATCCAAGGAGATCTAAAGGGAAAAGAAGAGGATCTTACAGCTGAAAACGGGATCTAGAGTCGAAACGAGTGAAGAAGTCGCTGCTGTCCAGTTTTTGTGTTTCTCCTTGCTAATCGGCTTGAGTAGATGTTGTGGCTTGCTAGATCTTGTTCAAAGTTGTAGTTTTTCAGTTCTAGAGAGAGAGAGCTCCATTTTTAGAGAGAGAGAGCATAGAAAATCAGTTTTGTGGGTTAGAAAATGCAAGAAATCAAAGGATAAGGGAGTATATATACATAGGTTCATTAGAGCTGAGTTTCTTTGGGTTTGTGGGCCGAATTGGGCCTGGTTTCTTGGGCTGGGCCGACCACATGGGCTCGGTCTCATGTGGTTTAGTTTCCTCGAACTCGTGTTACGTTCGCTAGTCGGTTAAACGTTAATTCGTACGATTTAAGGTTAATTATTAACGTTTGATTTTTGCGTGTTCATCTTTGATATTATAACACCCCTCATTTTACACTCATCTAAATATAATAAACCAGGAAGCGCACGTCCAAATAATCATTAATAATTTACATTATGTAATCAACATATAAAATTGAACTAATTCAAATCATCGTTTATCAACATGGGTGTTATTTTCAAAACCAAAAATAACATTGATTTATACAAATCAAATATCAGAGTAACGCCTCATGTCAAACACTCCTTTCAATCCAACTTCTTGCCCACCCATATTATATTTATAACCTGCAAGAAGTGTTAATGTGGGGGATTAGCATAACGCTAAGTGAGTGAATAATTAATCAACAGTTTAACTTAGCATAACAATTTTGTGTACAACAACTAACCTGAAACACACAAGTACACAATACAACTGTTCAACAATTTAACTGGGCAACTATTCAACTGGTCAACTATTCAACTTGTCAACTTAACAACTATGCAACTGTTCAACAATTTCACAATTAAATAATGAGGATCGGTGGCTCTGGGGAATACCATAATACCCGGGTGGCTCCCCAAGAACACTTACCCAACCATATCCGTATGGCCATAACGGACGAGACCGATAGCTAGTGGTCATTATCCTCAAACACAGGTTCTACACACAACAAATGAAGTAAAACCCTGTGTAATTCACACAATAACCAACTAGCCCAACCAACCAGTTCAACCCGTTGACCTCATTAGCAACTGATGCCCGAAGGCCAATAATAACAACTAATACCAAGAGGCCAACTTTCTTTTGTGATCCCATATTCACATATTCATCAGGTCACACATCAGACTAATCAGTATATCGACAGTATTATTACTATTAAACCAAAATCATCATGGCAACAAAAGCAGTAATAATACGTTTACCCGTTGTAACCAAACCTGTTATAACTAAATCACACTAAGGAGTAAAGATCCACTCACCAATACCTCAGTCGTCTACTCAGTAGTCTAATATCACTGAGTCTGCTCACAATCTGAGAATACAACAGAATAACAAGTCAGTCATTCAGTCATAACAATGAACTTATGTTATAATCATATAACATATTTCAGGACATAATATTCAACTACATATTTACCAAGTTATAATATTAATTATAACTACTCATTTCATATACTCAACTTATCTCATAATCATATCATTATTTAACAACCATAACTAGTTTATAATTAATAATCATAAGTACTTAAATTACAACAAAGCTGCTGGAACTAAGCATTACCCGCCGGGTTCCTAGAGTACCCGCCGGGTACCCAACTCACCAGCCGGGTACAAGCTAAATCATCCGGGTAATTTGCATTTTGTGGTAACAGAAGCAAAACACGTTTTAAAGCTTATAGAATCAGCCGGTTACCCGCTTTACCAGCCGGGTTCCCCATTTATTCATACTACCCGCCGGGTACCAACCAAACACGAATAACCAGCCGGGTAAGGTCAGTACTAGTCGGGTACCACCTTCTTCCCAGCGACCTGCGCTTCTGTTCCAACCCCAAACCCGAATTCAATCCACATAACATGAAAACCTTGATACTAAATCGAATTAACAAGGTTTCTAATGACTAATAAGCATCAATAAGTTTCCCCCCAACATCAAATAACATTCCTAACATGATTTCAATCAACTCAATCAAACCAATTTCATATGAAATCAAGAACACTTACAAATTGATTAGGAACAAGATGATGATGGTGATACAATCTGATGTTCAAGAAACTTAAATCCAATCACATAACAATCTTGCTTATTTCGATTTCTATATTTTTGTTGTTTAGGGTTTTGGTTTAAGTTCTTAGGTTTTCAAAGAAAGAAATTAACTTTCCTAAATAGGAAAGTGAAATAAATAGTCGGCCCAACTTTTAACCGACTCCGTATTCACTTAAAAACAGTCCCCGTCTAGACCTATTGTCTGGAACCCAAAAACCATTTGCGAGAACAACTCTTTTATTCTTCCGACAACTTTATTAATTTAAAACAATTAATAATTCATTCATCACAATAAGTCCTTAGACTCGTTTACCAACTATTTTCAGGTAAATCAAACAATATTATTTCCTAACAAATTAAATAATTATTTAAAGTCAGGAAATATATCGTAAACGACTATGCCCAAATAATGGGTGTTACAGATATGTAGTTCATATATGAAATGACTAAGTATTTTTAAAATACTTGTTTTAAGTTACCAAATTATATTTTGGATTTCGTTCGAGTGTCAGGTTTGATTCACGCGTTTTCTCGCATTTGTTACGTTTTATATTCAACGTATAAGTTTTTCGAGCATATTATTATACAATAATAATACTAAGTCCATGATGACCGTTTCATCACAAAAATGGATTTATGTAGTGTATAAATTGATCCACTAACGGCCAGGTAAGTCGGAATCCATCCGATATGAAATGCACGATTTAGCCAAATCGCGTACGTGTATATATATTCAACAATATATATAGAAGGATACATAAATTAGCCTAATCAAAGAACTAATTACTTGTATTAACAGATGATTAAGCACTAATTACTAGTCCTAATTTGGCGGGTGTCACATCCCCCAACTCTAGGTCATGAGTTGTGTAATTCTTTTCGTGGACCTTGAGTTGTCGAGAGGCATAAGCAATGACTTTCTCTCGTTGCATCAATACGCAACCAAGTCCCTCGTGTGAGGCATCACAGTATGCCACGAAGTCATCGTTGCCTTCGGGTAAGGATAAGATAGGTGCACTGCACAACTTTTGTTTAAGTAGTTGGAAAGTTGAATCCTGCTTATCGGTCCAATCGAATTTCTTTCCTTTTTGAGTCAGTGCAGTGAGAGGTTGGTCTATTTTTGAAAATTTTCCAATGAACCGCCTGTAGTATCCGGCGAGTCCTAAGAATTGGCGTACTTCAGTGAGTGTAGTAGGTACTTGCCAGCACTTGATAGCCTCGATTTTCGAAGGATCGACATGTATCCCTTGACTGTCGATAACATGACCAAGAAATTGTACGGTTTGCATCCAGAACTTACACTTGGAGAATTTGGCATATAACTCCTCGTGCTTGAGTAGCTCTAGGATGGTTTTCAGATGTTGTGCGTGTTCCTGTGCATTGCGCGAGAAAATCAGAATGTCATCGATAAAGACGATAACAAACTTGTCAAGATAAGGTTTGCACACCCGATTCATAAGGTCCATGAATACAGCCGGTGCGTTGGTTAAACCGAATGGTATCACTTGGAATTCGTAATGCCCGTAGCGAGTTCGGAAAGCAATTTTAGGAATGTCATCGGCACGAACTCGGAGTTGGTGATAACCTGACCGTAGATCGATCTTTGAATAAAAACTCGATCCCTGAAGTTGGTCGAATAGGTCATCGATTCGAGGAAGTGGGTATCGATTCTTGACAGTTAATTTGTTCAGTTCACGGTAGTCGATACACATTCGGAAGGTACCGTCTTTCTTTTTCACAAACATGACCGGAGCTCCCCAAGGTGAGGAACTTGGTCGTATAAATCCTTTGTCCAGAAGTTTATGTAACTCAGTAGACAACTCCTTAATTTCGGATGGGACTAAACGGTAAGGGGCTCGTGCCACGGGTACTGCGCCAGGCACAAGATCAATAGAGAATTCGACTTGTCTAGTTGACGGTAGGCCAGGCAAGTCTTCAGGAAAGACTTCGGGGAATTCTCGAACAATAGGCACATCCTCAAGTCGCTTCTCCTCCGAATTTTTCTCCATCGCGAGGATCGCCTGGTACCCTTTTCTCAAGTATTTCCGGGTTATCATACATGAAATGATGTTTATTCTCGTCCCACCGGTCTCCCCTTGCATGATCAAACTTCCACCGGCGACGATGTGACACTCCTCCAATTACGGTATAATTTTACCACTAATCACGTGCATTTCTTACGCTAATTTCCCTACAAAAATGAAAAACTAAACTATTGATGTGAGATAAGTCTAGCGCGCCCAAAACTTTAATACAAGATGTATTACGAGTTTTGTAATTAATTATAATTACGCAAACAATTATCGGAATGAGTCCGACAAAAACAAATACGTATGTTGGTGATACAAAAATTTAAATAACGTAAAACTATTTTTATAGTAGTTATTTAACTTGAATTTTTATGCGAACGATAAAGCATAATGATAAACAAAACTAATATACGTTTTCTATAATACGTAACGTACACGATTAAAATACGTGAAACGAACCCGACAACCAAATGAGTTAATTATTATATTTATGAAACTCAATATTAAGTATTTGAGATAATACTTCAAAATATTTTAATGCGAAATAACGTTAACAAACTAAACCAATAAAACACGTTATAACATAAAACGTTCGGGTAAACGAACACGGGTATATAACACAAATAATTGGGGACAAGTTTTACCAACTCATCCCCCTACCCTTGAAAAAGTCGGCCATCACATGCCCTCACCACCCATACTCTTTGACTTTAAAGAAACACACTTACAAAACTTATTCCACACTCCATTCTCACTCACAATTCTCACAACCTCACCTTGATTCTACCTTTTCTTTCCTCTTCACCTTAACCCATGGCAGCAGCAGCAGGGAGAACACCATCATCATCATCTTGAAACCACCAAAAATCATCACCACAATTTGCAAGACAGTGGAGGAGAACTAGCTTCAACCACATCATCATCATTTTTCTTCCTTGTTCTTCATTTAAAGCTTTGTAAGGATACACTTCCCTTCACTTATCTTGCTTGAATTATACTTTATAACATGTTAGTAGTTCATATTGTTGAAGATCTTGCACTAAAACATAATAAAAAGTGAAGAAAACTAAAACTTGTTACTTATCATTTTTCTGTCCGAAATTTCTGTCACGGAAGAAAAATTCTATAAAATCATAGGAGTTGAATAAACATATGAGACCACTAACAAAATCTTTGTATTTCTGTTATGAACAACTTTCGTGTAGAACTTGTCTCTTGGAAACACACCAATTTTTACTTATACACTGATGTATGAAGGTATACCATGAAAAACGTGTTCCTGGAACCACCCTTAGTCACGAATTTATTTGGTGAGTTGTAGACATCTAAAAATCACGAGAAAAATACTGGAGGTAGATGACATATGTAGGAATGTTGTGTAAAAATTTTGGAATTGTTCGATAAGTTTTGACCCACGAGAACAGCGTCGAAATTGAACCAAAAATCTGGAAAAACTGAGTTTTGTGGACTGTTTTTATACGTTTTAAATAACGACACATTCGGGTTAACCACAAAATGAAACGACAATTTTTCCGAGCTCAAATAACATATTTAAGTGACATGTAAAAGTTTTGGGTCAAACCGAGCACGTTTGACCAAGTCGATAAAAACGAGCCACAAACGCTAAACGTAAACCGACAAAAATTAAACATTAAGACTTTTGGACCAAAATATAAGTTGGGGACTTTACTACGAGACTTAAGTAAAAACGAAATGTATGAATCAATCACGAACGAAAATGATATAATTATCAAACAAAACCGGCACTTGTAACGTTAAATGTTTTATCAAATGAAAACATTATAGTTCCGGTCAAAAACGAGTCTAAACATTATATACGGTCAAACCCGAACGAGAAAACGGAAATATATGAAAAACAAAAAAATGACATTTGCAATTACATTTAAATGAAAACGTAAACTATATGTATATATATATATATATATATGTATATATATATATATGTATATATATATATATAAGACGAACACTTATATATATATTCGACGAACAAACTATATATATATATATATATATATATATAAGTATATATAATGTATATACACACTTGACTACCAACTATACATGTATATACATACGGATGAAGATATCCACAACGATTGAAATTTATGTATTTTATACATATACGACGACTATAATATATATATATATATATATATATATATATATATATATATATATATACATATATGTAATTATATATACATATACATATGAGCAACAAATATTTGCATAACGTTTTTATACAACATAAACACAATTGTGAAGGTGTAAAAATAAATAACCACCATTCAAGAAATACAAATCATTTTCTGAGCATCATCACCAACGAATTGTATACATTTTTAAGATCAACGATCTTTCAAAACAATTGAATTATTAGCATAATTTTGACATACCGTCAAGTACTTATGTTAATACATCTCTTGCGTTTAGGACGCTAAGAGACATTACCTGGGCGACGTTTACTACCATCTGCTAGCTCTCACACCACATCACAAAAAGTGAGTTCACAGCCCCTATTTTACTGTTTTAAATACTTTTAAAACTAGGGGTGAAAAACATAGCAAATAGTTTTTGCTACTGCATGCGATAACTGTTTATAAATACTGTTATGTATTTACTTACACTGTGTATTTATGAAATAGTATTTTTATACTATTTTTGGGAAACTAGACAACGAATCCTAGTACGGACCCAGACTTACAATGTATGCATAAAAGACCTTATGTTATGCAGATTGTAACCATTAGCTAGGTGACTCTAGCCACTGAGTGTACGGATAGTACTATCGCCGTGACGATCCTCCCACAGTTTTGGAGCGTATACTTACTTGTCCTTTAGGCGAACAACAAACATGTGGTCGTGGTTTGGTTATAAGGTTAGGTCGTGTTACTTTAACCCGCAAGGTTTAGCTCACCTTCGGGGGATCACAGTCTATGTCTTCCCACAAACAACTAATATTTTAGATATAACATTTCCTACTATTTGTTTTTAACTGGAGAACATACCGGAAATGTTTTATACGCCGGAGAATGATCGGTACTATCTTTTGGATAACAACCCAACAAAAACTGTATTTTGCACACGTGCAAACTATATTATTGAACAGCGTTCTAATAATACAAATATTTATTTCATTTATGTCCACAACATACAAGCAAACTTGGTATAACATACCACATTTACAAAACCTGTGAATTCACTCAACAAAGTTTTGTTGACATTTTCGCTATGTTTTTCAGGGAATTAGCAAGTATGTAAGATCTGCATGCATTCAGGATGGACAACACTTGAAGTATTAGGATGCCACCTTATTTTGGGACGAATAGGATTTCATTTGTATAACTACATATTATTGCAGTCATACTCGTGAAATCCACTTTTGAATTATGTATTTTTATGACGTCCGTGTTTCAAACAATACTACTATTGTTATGACTTTTCTACGTTGTAAACTTTTGTAATAATTATTAACCTTGGCATCTTAATACATTATGTTCTGCAATAACCATATGCTCTGTGGATATATATTTGTTGAAACTGCTCGCGCCCCGCCACGTCACCAGCTTCCGCACTTACTTAGGCTAATCGTAGATTACCGTCTGGCGGGGTGTGACAGACGAGAGGAATGCGGGCCATTTTCTCATAACAAACAATCTTGGCACGGTGCTTGGATAGCCAATCCATACCGATGATGATGTCAAAGCTGCCGATCTCGACGGGTATCAAGTCATTGGAAAAGAGCTCATTAGCTAAGTTTAATGTGCAATTATGTATCATACTGTCGGCCTCAATAAGTTTATCATTCGCCAATTCTGCTGTGTACTTAGTGTAGAGGTGTTGGTCCTGCAATCCTTAGCTAAGTGTTCGAATCGCTTGCACTTGCTACAGGGGCAAGAACCGTCATGGTAAAGTTGGCACTTAGGGCAATAGGGCCTGTTCCCCCTATATTCCTTCATGTCATCTGAACCAGCAGCATAGGCCTTAGCAGTCTCAAGCCTCATGTTTGGCTGTTGGTTGCGGTTGTTGTTAGAGTTGCCAGTCCATTTCCGTTTGTTGTCCCCCGATGGGTTTTCAGTATTTCTTTCAGCAGGGATGGCTCGGCGAACGACCTGAGCCATGATATTGTGCGCCATACGGACGGCACTTTAAATGGTGTCTGGTTTGGATGAGGTCACCATTCCTTGAATCTTTTCTGGGAGTCCCCAAATGTATCTCTCGACCCGTTTATACTCCGGATCTACCATGGTTGGGCACAGGAGTGTCAGTTGGTGGAATCGGGTGGTGTAACTGGTGATGTCGTTGTTCTTAACGGTGAGGTTTCGGAACTCAACCTCAAGTTGCTGTAGCTCCTCTCGGGGACAGTATTCATCCCAAAGCATTTTCTTTAAATCATCCCAGGGGAGTTGATAAGCACTATCGATCCCCATGGTCTGTGCATAGGTATTCCACCAAGTGAGAGCACCATCCAGAAAGGTGCAGGTGGAGTATTTCACTTTGCACTCCTCGGTGCAGTTGCAGATTCGGAATACTGATTCCATTTTCTCAAACCATTGTATCAAGCCGATGGCTCCTTTTGTGCCTTTGAAGTTTAAAGGTTTGCAGCTTAGAAACTCCTTGTAGGTACATGGTTTTGTTGGAGGTGTATTGTTCAGTATATCTTCACTGTCTGATCTTGGTTGTTGCCTGGCTAAAGTGTCAGCTACTCCAGGGGCGATGAGTTGGGCAAGTTCAGCTTGACTGTATGATTGTCGTCTGGGCGGCATGATTAATTAATAACAAGGAGCAATAAAAAGTATACAAGATTTTGTGCAAAGGTTTTGACCATCACAGGTGTATATATAAGGGGGGTAATATACAACTGTATTGAGTGACAATCAATAATGTGAGATGATCAGAAACCATTTAAGGTATGAGTTTGAAGGATTTTCAGACCCCGAAGTTTACAAAGATGTCGGAGGTTGTTATAATTCGGACAGCTCGTAAAAGTTTTATTCTTAATGAGATGGGGTTCCCGATGGTGATATGACTTGGATAAAGATTAGTCCGAGGTGACCTAGTAGTTCTTCTAGTCATGCGTGATCCCGAAGGATGAGAGTGGAAAGGGTGAGCGCATCGCTCGTCAGGGTTGAGAACCCTCAGATGAGTCCTCCTCTTGTAGGTCCTCCTGGACCATGTTGTTATACAGTACAAGTGATTCGCGTGGGTATCTCCACGGTAGTAAGCGAGAGTTAAGTCTTGTTTCCTAGTTCGGTTGGTGTTATGATAGTAGAGTCTACCAATTCGGTGGCAAGTGTGTTAACGAGTGAGGCCTATTAATAAATATATATATATATATATATATATATATATATATATATATATATATATATATAATAGCCTAATACACATAGCATATACATGTTTGAGTCCCGTTTCTCTCGTGGTCAGAGTCAACTAGTGTATTCCTGTTCAACATAACCCCTTTCAGATCTCACATCATCTTCCTTTAATTGTACATAGTTGATCAAGCTATGTTAAATTAAATTCATATGATGTAATCCCTGAACCAGTTATACCTAATGGGGTATACTAACCTAACGGTCAAAGTCTAGGCCCACTAATGCAACCTAGTTCACTATAACCTTAGGCTCTGATACAAATCTGTCGCACCCCCAAATTCGTACAGCGGAAGCGATTCGGGTCGGGGCACGACTAATCAAGTAATCACAACACAAGGATAAAGCAAACGACATCTATATGCAACGTTTGTAAAATAATATAAAAATATTACATTTATATCATCAAGTGTTTGTAAAGCTGCGAGTTCGAAAGTAAGTTTCCTAGAGATTCCAATACATAACTGATATTACAAAAAGTAATGCAAAAGAATCTCCAAAAGTTTGTATGCATGCGACTCGAGCTATCAATCATGTGGGTGTGCAGTCCTACTGCTGCTGTAAACCTGAGATACAATGCTAAAAAGGGGCAACCAAAAGGCTGATGAATCTTACAGGTTTAGTAGTAAAGTAATCATTATGAACCACAGGTTTAGTAGTAAAGTAATCATTATGAACCACAAGTTTAGTAGTAAAGTAATCATTATGAACCACAAGTTTGTACCAGTTTGTATTCTAGCAAAGTAAGTAAACAAGTAAATCAGTCGGTCAGCACAGTTGCCATGAGCTCATAAGTTGAAGCTTAACATTCAGTAAGTAAAGTACAATCAAGTACCTTATAATGTACCCCCGTGAGAGAAAACCACAATCACTCATATGTAACAAATACTAATTGCCTGTGTCTACAATGAAATCCGTGGCAGCGCTACTACCCCAAACATGGATTGTCAGTCCCAAATGGATCCATTTACTAGTAATCGCGCTTAAGTCCATAACTAACAACTTACGAATAGGAGGCTTTCAGTGGATTAAAAGTACTCATGCAATGTGTGTAAAAGTAGTAAAAGTTGTTCAATACTTGTGTTCATGCGTAAAACAGAGCAAAGTATCTCACCCCAATAGTAAAACTGTAAAAAGTGGGGCTGTAAGAGTCACCTGAGTCTAGCAAGTATGATGGGTTCGTGTAATCGAACAAGTATAGCGGACGTAATTCCGGAAGTGTGTCGAATGTAATTCCGTGAGTTGGTTCCCGAACCCTGCAACCTTCTGGCATCCGAAACGCACAAGGTTGTAAGTAAGTAAGTAAGTAAATAAGTTGGTGTCTTGAAGGATCACATATGCTAGTTGTCCACTCAACTAGTAAATGTCCAAGTGTTTGTTTAGTGTTTTCGTTTGTCGTTTGAAAACGTGTATGGCTCATTGGTGATGTCTGTTGGGACATGTTCTGTGGCAACAGATTTAGCTTGTAATAGTACTTCTATTTTTGAAATCAAGTTTGCATATCGGTTTAAGATTTTAATGTCAAAGTATTATCTTTTGGTAAACATTTACATTATATTATAAAGTGCAGAAAAATGTTGACCAAGGTTGACCGCGAACTGAGATTGCGGTGCGAACTGAGATTGTAATGCGAATGGAGATTGCGGTGCAAACTGAGATTGCAATGCGAACTGAGATTGGGCTCGCAAGGCAAGGTGGGCTGCGAACCGAGCTGGGCTCGCAAGGCAACGTGGGCTTCGAACCGAGTTGGGCTCGCAAGGCAAAGTGGGCTGCGAATCGAGTTGGGCGCGGTCCGCGAACTCGGCTGTAAGTGTTTTTATTTTCGAAAACTTGGTCAACGTGCTCGGTTTGACCCGAAACTTTTGCATAAGTCTTAAATATGTCTAATAAGCCTTAGAAAATTTTCGTTACGTTTTGTGGTTAGCCCGAAGTGTTGGTTTTTAAGTGTTACACAAAATCAGTCCCTAGGGGTTTGTTGACAGATTTTTGATCCGTTTCGTCTCTCGTTTTCACCTATTTTAATCCGAAATAAATTATGAGAAAAATCACAGGTGTTCATCAACATCTTGGCAATTTTATGTAATTTTTCCATAATTTTTGGAGGTCGTTTAGTTGGTTAAATAAAATCGTGAAGCACATAAGGTCCAGTTTTTACCAAAACCGACACATGTTGACAAATTAATTTTCTGGGCTAAATCCGTGTATTTTCAAGAGGAGCCAAGAACTTTTTGTAGCCAACATCTTTAAGAAGATTTAGGCTCAAGTCTCATGCATTTTCGAGGTCTAGAACTCAGGATATGAGTGCGAGTAGTGGACGAAAATTTCGGACAGAAAACTGTGATTATATATATGTTTGGAAAACGATTTTTATCACTTGTTTTTGGACATTTTCTTGTTAAGTGAGCAACATAACATGATAATAGGCATAAGACAAGTATTTTACAAGAGGGTTAAAGTTCTTACCATTATCGTATGAAGAAACGGAAAAGATAGAAGTGATGCTCGCGTTCTCGTTCTCGTTTTTGCTTCAAACCGTCTTGCAATTAGATGTGATTTTAGGCGGTGATTTATGGTGGATGAGGGTGGCGATGGGAGGTGGTGTGGCTGGTCTTGCAACTGATTGGAGAGAGAGAGAGACTAGAGAGATGGTGGAGGATATGATGTTGATTGTGGAAATAAAAGTAAGGGTGTGGGTGTGTTTGATAGTCAAGGAAGCAACAAGGTGAGGTATGGGAACCCATACATGCAGATTTTCTGCATATTTGGGGTGGGTCCCACCCAATGTGATGTTTAAATCTTGTTCCTAAAGTTGTGTTACGTGTGGTGCTCGTTTACCCGTTCGTTTGGACGTTTATTTACTTGCGTAACGTTTAATTTAATACGTTTTTTTCAACGATTTAAAACACGATATTTTTAATAAAGATTTCACTCAAATAATACATTTTAATTTATCAAAATATATATCGGGTTTTGTTCGGTTGTCGGTTGCAAATTTTACGTTTATTTAAACTGTGTAACGTTTTTACACGTTTTATTCGTATGCGTGTAATCGCAATATTTTTACTTGAAGTATTTTATCAAAATACTAAATAATAAGTTGTAAAACTATAACTTGGATTTATTTCGTCTGTCGGGCGCGTTTCGCTCGTTTTCGTCGCGTACGGTGTGTTTTATACGGTACATAATACGTATAATATATTTTCGTAATATATTCAAGTAAATAATGTTTGTTTGGATAATTCCACATTATTTATAAATTTTGTCACCAACGTCCATATTTAACAGTGTCGGACCCCATCCGATTCATAAGTGTACGATTTAAACAAATCGCGTATGCGTGTATGTAATTACACAAAATGTTACATATATTTAAATTAATACAAAACTAAATATACGTAATTACAAGTACGTTAGGCACTAATTATAGCCCTAAATTGGTGGGTGTCACATTCATGGAAGCTAAACCTTTTAAGATCTACTAAAGTGCGTAGATGTGCTACCTTTGAATCTGCGTTGGATGGTTACAATGTCATATCATTCGATAAATGTCTTGACAAAGAATGTCCCAATGTTTAGCTTTGGTTAGTCTTACTACTTTTCTATATGCCATTCGTTTATTTTAAGTGTAGCTGAATCTGTTATAATTGAGATAGATAGATTGGCCCTAAGACCATGGGAAGCATTATCCGGCGGAGTCATGGTGAACTCAACGGGGCAGGGTGAAGGTTCAAATAGGTCCACCTGCGTTTATAATTTCTTTTCCCTTTTTTCGCATATAAAACAAAAAAAATAGAAAAAATATATTATTTGATCGTTTGAAAAAAAATAAATAGTTTTGCTAGTTAATATGAGTAAAAAAGTTGGTTTGTTATTTTCATTTGCATCCACATACATCAAAAAAGTGGTTTAGGAATAAATAGTTCTGCTAGTAATATGGGGATAAAGTTCATAAATATAATAATACAAAGATATTTAAATATGTTTTATGTAATAGATGTCAGATAGTAGGTGTTTGAAAAGGTTTTAAGATGAAAATGTTATAAAAGTCTAAGTTTATAAACTATGGATGAGGTTCAGAGGAGAAGGTACCATTTGAGAAGAAGGATGAGAAGAATTTTCAAAGTTTCATTTTTACCCCATCACCTTTTTAATATTGTACACTACTCCCTCCTACTTTCTTCCTCCCCACCTCTCCCCTCCACCACCCACCACTAGCTGCTGCCACCCGTCACCACCAGTCGCCGCCGCCGGAATTTTTTTATTTTTTTTTCAATTTTTTTTTAATTTTTTTAAAAGAAATTAAAAAAAAAATTCATAATTTTTTTTCCAATTTTTTTTACATATAATCACTTTGTACTGCATTTTATTAGAATTATATTGCATTTTGTTATTTTTCTTGCATTTTGTATATATATGTTTAGTAGATATTGTTCGTTTTTTACTGCATTTTTGTATTTTACATTATTCTTTTGATGTTTTTACTGCATTTTATTTATACACATCGATCTAATATATATTGTTTGTTTTCTAATGCATTTTAAGTTATACATAATATATTTTGTATTGCATTTTATTATTATTGCTGCATTTTGCATATATTTCATATATTCATATTGTTTATTTTTTTACTGCATTTTATATTATATATATGATCCATTTTTACTGCATTTTGTATGAAAGTATAATACGTACTATTGTTTTTACTGCATTTTGCATATATTTATTTAGTACACATTGTTTGCTTTTTACTGCATTTTATATTATACATAATCTATTTGTACTACATTTTATTATTTTTACTGCATTTTGTTATTTTTACTGCATTTTATATTATACATAATCTATTTGTACTGCATTTTTCATATATTTCATTTCTTATATATTGTTTGTTATTCACTGCATTTTATATTATACATATTATCTATTTGTACTGCATTTTATATAAAAGTATACTGCATATTGTTTTTTTTACTGCATTTTGTATTTCATTTAGGACATATTGTTCTCTTTTTACTGCATTTTATATTATACATATTATCCATTTGTATGGTATTTTGCTCAGGTCGTGTATAGAAGATGAAGTAAAATATATAAAAAGTTTTAATTAATTAACAACAATATACAAAATGCATTAAAAAAAGCTTATAGTTTTATTAAAAATGCAGTAAAAAGGGGATACAATATATAATAAAAAGAAATTGGAAAAAGAGTTAGAAAAAATATTAAAAAAAAATATTGGGAAAGAAAAATTTGAAAAAATAAGCTTATTGTATAAAAAAAAATTAAAAAATTCCGGCGGCGGCTGGTGGCGGCAGCCAGGTGGTGGCAGCAGGTAGGGGTGGTGGTAGGTGGGGTTGGAGGAAGAAGAAGGTGGGAGGTAGGGGTGTTCACTATTTGGATAAACCGAATTGTCCAATTGAACAATTTGGTTTGGACTATTTGGTTCAGATAATTTGGTTATTGGATCGGTTCGGTTTAAAAACGAATATTTATTTTGGTTTTTGGATTGGTTTTGGTTATCACTGTAAAAACCGAATAGTTCAAATTAACCAAATTGTAATATACTTTGCTAATATTTTTAACATGTGTACAAATTAATTGAGTTAATCACCCATTATTTTATATATTAATACCATTTTTAACTTAATTTATCATTTATCACAAAAGTCTCAACTATATTTTAATTTTGTTTTGCAAATTATTAGACTTTTGTCAAAAACTTACGAAACGTGCCAATTAGTTTTGTTTAATATTCAAACTTTTTGATTTTGTTTTAATGTTTCTTATTATTTATATATGAAAGTGTCGCACCCCCAAATTATGATGCGGAAGCGATTCGGGTCGGGGCGTGACTAATCAAGTAATCACAGCACAAAGATATATAATGAACGACTCTATATGCATCGTTTAACAAAGTACATTGATATAATAAAATGTTTACAAAACATTGAGTTCACATGACTTTCACTGAGAGATTCAATAACATATCTAATTGTACAAAATATAGAGATGCATTAAAATCTCTTTGATGTTTCATGTTTGCATGATGACTCGAGCTAAAGTATCCTGAGTGGGCATTCCAACCTACTGCTGAGTACCTGTGATACATGCTAAAAATGGTCAGCTAAAAGCTGGTGAGCTCACAAGTTTGTATGTCAAAACATATCGTATGAACCGCAAGATTTAATTGAATTTAAATTGCAATCAAGCAAATAAATGAGTGTCTATACAGCCATGAGCACATAGTCTGAGCTTAACTTGAGGGTCGGGTCCACATTTAAGGAATTCCGATCGAGGTGCCTCCTACGAGTGCCTAATCTACACTCGTCTACCCAAATGATAATGCGTCCGTTTGACCAGTTAGCACGACTAACCCGGACGGGGATTGTCAATCCAATATGGTACCATACACTAACATTCACGCTACTACGTATTACCAAACTATGTTGTGGAGGACTTTGATTGATTAGTTGTGAAAACTCATGTAGTATAAATCGTTGTTTTGGTACTTGCGTTCACATGTAAATAAAATGAGCAATGGATCACACCCCTGAGTAAAACAGTAAAATAGGGGCTATGAGACTCACCAGAGTCTTGAGAGTAAGCTTTTAAATCAATAAACGTATATCTGATATGAGCAATCTGTAGGTTCTCCGAACCCGCAACCTCCTAATGCCCTAAGCATATAAGGTTGTATGTATGAGTGAATGTCTCAAAAGACCATTCATGCTCGTTGCACACTCAACTAGTTATGTCCAAGTGGTTAATCGTTTGTTTACTTAAAAATGTTTGCGGCCCATTGGTGAATGTTTAAGTATGTAATAATAGTTCCCGAAGATATCATTATTAAGTTGCTTATTGTTTCATTGTATATCCCCATAAGTATCAGTTTTACAAGTACGAGTAGTGTCGTATATCGTTTAGTTGTTACGTGAGTTCAATACTTGGTAGTTAAGTGTTTTTATGTATTTCAGGAAATTGCGACGAAAAGTTACGTCGCAAAATGGGCATTTGCTGTCGCAAAAGTAGCGACGGAAGAGTGACGTCGCAAGTGACGTCGCAATAGTTGCGACGGGAGAGGTTACGTCGCAAGTGACGTCGCAAAAGTTGCGACGGGAGGGGTTACGTCGCAAGTGACGTCGCAAAAGTTGCGACGGGAGGGGTTACGTCGCAAGTGACGTCGCAAAACGGGCTGAGAGGGTTTTCAAGTTTTTGGTCCAAAGTCAAAAATGTTCGGTTTGACCCGAAACTTTGACACAATCTTAACAAGGCAAAATATGAGCAAATTATGAGTTTCATGGTCAATTGAACTTCACAAGTGTCGTTTTTAAACCGAAAATGAAATTATCCTTATACGTTCATATATTTCAGATTTTGACGACTTTGGCCAAGTGTTTTACCCAATAAAACGGCAACATTAGATTCCAAGAAATTTATATATTATTCCCCTATGATTCTTCTTTCTAAAACATATTTTTATGAACTCTAAAACCAAACACAACTCGAGAAATAAAATTGTAAAGGGACGTAGGTCCAGCAGCTATATTTTCAGTACATATGTTCAAAGATCTGATCATAACTCACGTTTTACAAAACTTCACAAAGTGTGCGAGTAGGGGATTTAAAGAAGACGAAATTTGTGATCTTTTCCAATGGTCTCATCAGTTTTTATGGTGTATTTTATGAGATATGCCCTTAGACATTTGACTAATCTTCTGGTCTGAAGGTACAGATCTGATATGTACTTTTATTTCAGTAATTAAAAATAGTAAATGAAATCCATTTTTCGTGAGGCTTACAGATTTGAAAAGTAGACTTCTTGAACTTAAGTTTTGAGTTAAGAAACGTGCAATTTGGTAAAGAAATGGTTCGATTATCACAGATCTAAACCGATCTAAATTATTATCCAGTGGTTAATAGTTTTACCCGTTGGTTAATAGCGTTGTCTTTTGGTTTTTCGTATAGTTCTTGGACATAATCAGTAGAAATGAACCACAAGCATGTATATTAAGTTTATACAAGTAAATCTAAGCAAAAATGAGAGGTTTATACCAAGTGAGCACATATTTAGAGCCGAAACGATGCGATGGGTGCTGCTGCTGTCCTTTCTTGTTCTTCCTTGCTACAAACCGATGAAGGAGGTGATAGATGATGATATTTGTTGTTAGATTTACTTGGAGGTGGTGGTAGAAGGTGGTGGAGGTGGTGGCTGGTCGTGGTTGTGGGATGGAGCAGAGTGGAGAAGTGATTTTTGAGAGGTTAAGTGGTGGTTACATAGGTTAAAATGAAAGTGTTATGTGTTATAAGGTAAGTTATATATGGTGGCACTTAGGGCTGATCTATTGAGTCCTTGGGCCGATTGTGGGCTCCCATGGGCAGCTGACCACGAGTTTGGGTCAGCCCAAATGGGCTCGTGTCTCGGTCCTCGAATTCGTTTAACGTTTGTTAGTCGGTTAGACGTTGATTGTACATTTTAAGGTGTAACTCTTATCGGTTGACTTTTCGTGTATATTTTCAATATGTAAATGATATTTGGATTGATTAAATGTTTTTAAAATACTTATTTCAAGTTACCAATATATATTTTGGATTTCGTTCGGGTGTCGGGTTCGATTCGCGCGTTTTCTCGTATTTGTTACGTTTTATATCAAACGTATAAGTTTTTCGCATATATTATTATAGAATAATAATATTAAGTAAATAATGACTATTTTATCACAAAAATAGATTTACGTTGCACATGCAATGTTTCAACAACGGCCAGTTAAGTCGGAATCCATCCGATATGAAATGCACGATTTAGCCAAATCGCGTACGTGTATATATATATTCAACAATATATATATATAGAAGGATACATAAATTAGCCTAATCAAAGAACTAATTACATGTATTAACAGATGATTAGGCACTAATTACTAGTCCTAATTTAGCGGGTGTCACATTCTCCCTTTGTTAAGAGAATTTCGTCCCGAAATTTTTGCTCATGTGATGGTTGGTGTTGGATTTGTGAATAACTGAGGATACTTGAGTCGCATCTGGTCTTCCCGTTCCCAAGTGAATTCCGGACCACGCCGCGAATTCCACCTGACTTTAACGATGGGAATACGACTGTGTTTGAGTTGTTTGACCTCACGGTCCATGATTTCTGCGGGTTCCTCGACGAAATGGAGTTTGTCATCAATGTGGATTTCGTCGAGTGGTATAATGAGTGTCTCATCAGACAGGCATTTCTTGAGATTAGAAATGTGAAATGTGGGATGCACGCTGCTGAGCTCGGGTGGCAGCTGCAATCGATATGCCACTGGACCAATCCTCTCAAGGATCTCAAAAGGTCCAATGTACCTGGGATTTAACTTCCCGCGTTTGCCGAAACGAATGACACCTTTCCAAGGTGATACTTTGAGCAAAACTCGATCCCCAACCTGGAACTCGAGATGCTTGCGTCTCACGTCAGCGTAACTCTTCTGACGATCACGTGCGGCTTTCAGCCGGTTTTGAATGCCAACGATTTTCTCGGTGGTTTCATGAATGATTTCCGGACCAGTGAGTTAGCTATCCCCAACAGATAGGTGATCGGCACTTACGACCGTACAGTGCCTCGAAAGGTGCAGCTTTGATGCTGGAATGATAACCGTTGTTGTACGAAAACTCGCACAACGGTAGGTGGTTTTCCCAGTTTGCACTGAAATCAACTACGCAAGCTCGTAGCATATCTTCTAGTGTTTGGATTGTTCGTTCACTTTAGCCATCGGTTTGAGGATGATATGCAGTACTCATATCCAGACGAGTACCTAAAGATTTCTGAAGTGATTGCCAAAAGTGAGATGTGAAATGACTATCTCTGTCAGATATGATCGAGATGGGGACGCCGTGTCGGGATACAATTTCTTTAGATAGATTCGTGTGAGGCGTTCCATTTTATCGGTTTCTTTGATGGCGAGGAAATGAGCAGATTTTGTGAGCCGATCCACGATCACCCAAATGGTATCGCAACCGCTAGATGTTTTAGGAAGTTTTGTGATGAAATCCATGGAGATCTGCTCCCATTTCCATTGAGGGATTTCCGGTTGTTGGAGTAATCAGGAAGGTTTCTGATACTCGGCCTTGACCTTAGAACAGGTTAAGCATTTGCCGACATACGTGGCTATGTCAGCTTTCATGTTAGGCCACCAGTACAGTTCTTTGATACCGTGATACATCTTGTCAGATCCAGGATGTATAGAATAGCGAGATTTGTGAGCTTCGTCCATCACCAAATCTCGTAAGTCGCCGAAGCTAGGTAACCATATTCGGTTAGAGAATTGTCGAGTACCGTTAAGTTTGGTCTCGAACTGTTTGTCCATGCCCTGCAAAGCTTCATTTGTGATGTTTTCGGGTTTGAGTGCTTCAAGTTGAGCAGTGAGGATTTGAGCAACAAGATTGTTGTGAATGTTCATCACCAGTGCTCGGACTCGGAGAGGTTTCGCGCGTTCTTTTCGACTTAAGGCATCGGCGACAACATTCGCTTTGCCTGGATGGTACTTGATTTCACAATCGTAATCGGTAAGCAACTCGACCCATCGACGTTGCCTCATGTTTAGATCCTTTTGATCGAATATGTGTTGGAGACTCTTGTGATCGGTAAATATGGTACTTCGAGTACCGTAGAGATAGTGTCTCCAGATTTTGAGTGCGAACACCACGGCCCCTAGCTCGAGGTCGTGAGTCGAGTAGTTCTTTTCGTGAACTTTGAGTTGTCGAGAAGCGTAGGCAATGACCTTGTCTCGTTGCATCAGCACACAACCGAGACCTTGGTGAGAAGCATCGCAGTATACCACGAAGTCATCGTTGCCTTCGGGTAATGATAGGATAGGAGCACTGCAAAGCTTGTGTTTTAATAGTTGGAATGCTGACTCTTGTTTATCAGTCCAATCGAACTTCTTTTCTTTCTGAGTCAGTGTCGTGAGGGGTTGGGCTATTTTCGAGAAATTTTCAATGAACCGACGATAATACCCCGCCAATCCCAAGAATTGGCATACCTCGGTTGGAGTTGTAGGCGCTTGCCAGCTTTTGATAGCCGCGATTTTCGATGGATCAACATGAATTCCTTGACTGTCAATCACGTGTCCAAGGAATTGAACGGTTTGCATCAAAACTCACACTTGGAGAATTTGGCGTATAACTCCTCGTGCTTGAGTAGTTCTAGAATGGTTTTCAGATGTTGCGCATGTTCATGCTCGTTGCGCGAATAAATGAGAATGTCATCGATGAAGACAATGACAAACTTGTCGAGATAAGGTTTGCACACTCGGTTCATGAGGTCCATGAATACAGCCGGTGCGTTGGTTAAACCGAAAGGCATCACTTGAAACTCATAATGCCCGTAGCGAGTTCGGAAAGCAGTTTTTGGGATGTCGGTGTCGCGAACTCGTAACTGATGATAACCTGACAGTAGATCGATCTTTGAATAAAAACTCGACCCCTGAAGTTGGTCAAACAGGTCATCAATGCGCGGGAGTGGATAACGATTCTTGACGGTTACTTTGTTCAACTCTCGGTAGTCGATGCACATTCTGAATGAACCGTCTTTCTTTTTCACGAATAAGACCTGAGCTCCCCAAGGTGAAGAACTCGGTCGGATGAATCCCTTATCCAGGAGTTCCTGTAACTGAGTGGATAACTCCTGAAGTTCGGATGGGGCTAAGCGATAAGGTGCTCATGCCACAGGTGCAGCACCTGGCATGAGTTCGATTGAGAACTCAACCTGTCTAGGTGGTGGTAGACCAGGTAGTTCTTCGGGAAAGACTTCTGGAAAGTCTCGAACAATGGGCATATCTTCAGGTCGCTTCTCCTCCGACTTTTTCTCCATGACATGCGTGAGGATTGCCTGATACCCCTTTCTAAGGTATTGGCGGGTTTTCATACACGATATGATATTCAATCTCATCCCACCGGTCTCCCCGTGTATGATAAATGTACCACCGGTGACGAGAGGGATACGGACGATTTTGTCGTAACAAACGATTTCAGCTCAATGCTTGGACAACCAGTCCATGCCAGCAATGATGTCAAAACTTTCGATCTCGACAGGTATTCGGTTTCTAGGATCGGTCGGTGCCGAAGTAAGTGAATGACGTCGTGGATAAGGTGTAGTCCTTCGAGAATCAGTCGTCGGATCTTGTTAACGGTAAAATGGAGAAAATGACGTAAAAGAGTGGTGTATGAAGGTCCGAACGACGTCGTGTTTGGTTTCCCATTACTAGCTAGTCGTTGTTGCTATAGGAAAACATGATGGGATGAAAGTAAAAGTGGATGCCATAACAAAGGCTAGGGCATACCCTCGAACTGAGAATTTAGCTTAAGTATTTTCAAACTTCATACAAGAGTAAATCATATAGATGTATTGCTCTACAGCAACAGAATGTGTAGTAAATTCCCAAATGTGAGAGAGTTGCGTTGGCCCAAATTGTAGGTTTGATTAAAAGTAGTCATATCAATGACCAAATAGTGTTCTGAAGGTAGTCAATCGTGACTGAGTTACTATTTCGGGATAACCAAACGTTTAGTATGAGTAGTGAGTAGTCCTGTTAGGGCAAGTACCCCTTGTCGTAGTGATTAAAATGGCCGAATTGTCGTCGGAATAGTTTGTGGGCTTAGTCATTGTGAGTACCCCTCGCAATACTAATTCAGTCGAAATCTGAGTGATCAGGATCGCGAATTGATTCGGTGTAAATTGTTGGATTTCATTCAGTTGTTGGATAGACATTCCCAATGCGTCAGGGTTGTGGTTGACAATCATCATTGGTGGATGTCAATGCGACGACGTGTCTTAGCGGATGGTGCATTAGCTATAATACAGCTAGCGTTCAATTTTGTTTGTGATGATACGTCAGTTCATCTAGTTGTGTACAACACACGTGATTTTATACGCCATTGATAATAGTGTGATGGGACGTAAGAAAGATATGACTATCGCAATTGCATAAATGCTGAGGAAGTATGTCAAAGCATGACGTATAGATAGATGATAACCTAATAGATTGTAATCATTTTACATACGGGTTCAAAAGATTACAAGAGTTAGAGTTTACAAAATGTGCCATGACTCGTTACATCCGGACGAATATAAGGAATCTAATACAAAATGTGATGGTATTTCTATATAGCCATCAGAATAGAGGTTTCTAGTACAATATGTCGTAATTACCAATCCGCTTTACATGGGTTTATCAAAATTTGGTTCTGGTGGTTGTTGGGTCAATCTTAGTTAGGCTCCTTGCCCTTCAGACATGTCTTCCGACTCCAGATTCAAGTCGTGAGGATAGTAGCGTGTCTCTAGCATGTCCCTGTATCGTTGGGTCGTATGGTGATACCTGATTTCCTCCGATGACTTCTTGCCCAGTCGTTTGATCCACATTTTAGTCCTACGGGTTAGGTTGGTAGCTACTTCCTTCCAGTAGCGGATCTTGTCTTTGATTCGCGTGGGGACAGATCAATTTGAGATTCTCAACCTCTGTTCATAGGCCATGCACTTACGCTTAAGTGCCCAATTTCGACCGTCTAGTTCCTCGGCCTGATCTCGCACTCTTTCATATTCCTCAATGTCGATGCCAACCATTCCGAAATTTCGATTTTAGTTTTCCTCCAATACGATTTCTTCTTCTGGTATGATATCCCCATCGAGATAAGTGTACTGAATTTGTTCCTCGTGAACTTGGTCGCTATCTGACGTGTAATCGTCCATTCGGAAGTTTGCAGCTTTTCCAAGAGTGAGTTCTATAGAAATGACAAAGAAGGGATTTTAGTCCTTGGAAGTATGTCGATTTCGTGTGCCAAGTTCGATGTTTGTGTGATTATTTGAGTTCACCCTAAGGTGATGCAGCGGGGTTCAAGTCTATCGTTTGTTCGGTGCATACTGGCGAGAAATTTCGTATGTGTTACGAGAGGAGAGTTAGCTATTCCAATAGCGAGTAGGTTAACGTGTGAGGCTTACGTATATATATATACAATATATAGTAGCCTAGAGAGCAGTACGTGGATGAGGCATATTCATATATACATACAGTATATATAATAGCCTAGAGAGTAGTACGGGGATGAGGCCTATTCATATATACATACAGCATATATAATAGCCTAGAGAGCAGTACGTGAGTGAGGCCTATCTATGTATATACACGTATATCACATAATAGCCTAGGGTGACTAACACAGACATGTTTGAGTCCCGTTTCTCTCGTGATCAGAGTCAACTAGTGTATTCTTGTTCAACATAACTATTTCAGACCTTACATCGATTCTAATTTAATTGTACATAGTTGATCAGGCTATGTTAAATTAAACTCGAACGATGTTATTCCTGAACTAGTCATACCTAATAAGGGAATACTGCCTAACAGTCATAGTCTAGGCCCACTAAATGCAACCTAGTTCACTATAACCTTAGGGTCTGATACCAATCTGTCGCACCCCCAAATTATGATGAGGAAGCGATTAGGGTCGGGGCGCGACTAATCAAGTAATCACAGCACAAAGATATATAATGAACGACTCTATATGCGTCGTTTAACAAAGTACATTGATATAATAAAATGTTTACAAAACATTGAGTTCACATGACTTTCCCTGAGAGATTATATTACATATCTAATTGTACAAAATATAGAGATGCATTAAAATCTCTTTGATGTTTCGTGTTTGCATGATGACTCGAGCTAAAGTATCCTGAGTGGGCAGTCCAACCTACTGCTGAGTACCTGTGATACATGCTAAAAATGGTCAGCTAAAAGCTGGTGAGCTCACAGGTTTGTATGTCAAAACATATCGTATGAACCGCAAGATTTAATTGAATTTAAATTGCAATCAAGCAAATAAATGAGTGTCTATACAGCCATGAGCACATAGTCTGAGCTTAACTTGAGGGTCGGGTCCACATTTAAGGAATTCCGATCGAGGTGCCTCCTACGAGTGCCTAATCTACACTCGTCTACCCAAATGATAATGCGTCCGTTTGACCGGTTAGCGCGACTAACCCGGACGGGGATTGTCAATCCCATATGGTACCATACACTAACATTCACGCTACTACGTATTACCAAACTATGTTGTGGAGGACTTTGATTGATTAGTTGTGAAAACTCATGTAGTATAAATCGTTGTTTTGGTACTTGCGTTCACATGTAAATAAAATGAGCAATGGATCACACCCCTGAGTAAAACAGTAAAATAGGGGCTATGAGACTCACCTGAGTCTTGAGAGTAAGCGTTTAAATCAATAAACGTATATCTGATATGAGCAATCTGTAGGTTCTCCGAACCCGCAACCTCCTAATGCCCTAAGCATATAAGGTTGTATGTATGAGTGAATGTCTCAAAAGACCATTCATGCTAGTTGCACACTCAACTAGTTATGTCCAAGTGGTTAATCGTTTGTTTACTTAAAAACGTTTGCGGCCCGTTGGTGAATGTTTAAGTATGTAATAATAGTTCCCGAAGATATCATTATTAAGTTGCTTATCGTTTCATTGTATATCCCCATAAGTATCAGTTTTACAAGTACGAGTAGTGTCGTATATCGTTTAGTTGTTACGTGTGTTCAATACTTGGTAGTTAAGTGTTTTTATGTATTTCAGGAAATTGCGACGAAAAGTTACGTCGCAAAATGGGCATTTGCTGTCGCAAAAGTAGCAACGGAAGAGTGACGTCGCAAGTGACGTCGCAATAGTTGCGACGGGAGAGGTTACGTCGCAAGTGACGTCGCAAAAGTTGCGACATGAGGGGTTACGTCGCAAGTGACGTCGCAAAAGTTGCGACGGGAGGGGTTACGTCGCAAGTGACGTCGCAAAACGGGCTGAGAGGGTTTTCAAGTTTTTGGTCCAAAGTCAAAAATATTCGGTTTGACCCGAAACTTTGACACAATCTTAAACAAGCTAAAATATGAGCAAATTATGAGTTTCATGGTCAATTGAACTTCACAAGTGTCGTTTTTAAACCGAAAATGAAATTATCCTTATACGTTCATATATTTCAGATTTTGACGACTTTGGCCAAGTGTTTTACCCAATAAAACGGCAACATTAGATTCCAAGAAATTTATATATTATTCCCCTATGATTCTTCTTTCTAAAACATATTTTTATGAACTCTAAAACCAAGCACAACTCGAGAAATAAAATTGTAAAGGGACGTAGGTCCAGCAACTATATTTTCAGTACATATGTTCAAAGATCTGATCATAACTCACGTTTTACAAAACTTCACAAAGTGTGCGAGTAGGGGATTTAAAGAAGACGAAATTTGTGATCTTTTCCAATGGTCTCATCAGTTTTTATGGTGTATTTTACGAGATATGTCCTTAGACATTTGACTAATCTTCTGGTCTGAAGGTACAGATCTGATATGTACTTTTATTTCAGTAGTTAAAAATAGTAAATGAACTCCATTTTTCGTGAGGCTTACAGATTTGAAAAGTAGACTTCTTGAACTTAAGTTTTGAGTTAAGAAACGTGCAATTTGGTTAAGAAATGGTTCGATTATCACAGATCTAAACCGATCTAAATTATTATCTAGTGGTTAATAGTTTTACCCGTTGGTTAATAGCGTTGTCTTTTGGTTTTTCGTATAGATCTTGGACATAATCAGTAGAAATGAACCACAAGCATGTATATTAAGTTTATACAAGTAAATCTAAGCAAAATTGAGAGGTTTATACCAAGTGAGCACAGATTTAGAGCCGAAACGATGCGATGGGTGCTGCTGCTGTCCTTTCTTGTTCTTCCTTGCTACAAACCGATGAAGGAGGTAATAGATGATGATATTTGTTGTTAGATTTACTTGGAGGTGGTGGTATAAGGTGGTGGAGGTGGTGGCTGGTCGTGGTTGTGGGCTGGAGCAGAGTGGAGAAGTGATTTTTGAGAGGTTAAATGGTGGTTACATAGGTTTAAATGAAAGTGTTATGTGTTATAAGGTAAGTTATATATGGTGGCACTTAGGGCTGATTCTATTGAGTCCTTGGGCCGATTGTGGGCTCCCATGGGCAGCTGACCACGAGTTTGGGTCAGCCCAAATGGGCTCGGGTCTCGGTCCTCGAATTCGTTTAACGTTTGTTAGTCGGTTAGACGTTGATTGTACATTTTAAGGTGTAACTCTTATCGGTTGACTTTTCGTGTATATTTTCAATATGTAAATGATATTTGGATTGATTAAATGTTTTTAAAATACTTATTTCAAGTTACCAATATATATTTTGGATTTTGTTCGGGTGTCGGGTTCGATTCGCGCGTTTTCTCGTATTTGTTACGTTTTATATCAAACGTATAAGTTTTTCGCATATATTATTATAGAATAATAATATTAAGTAAATATTGACTATTTTATCACAAAAATAGATTTACGTTGCACATGCAATGTTTCACCAACGGCCAGTTAAGTCGGAATCCATCCGATATGAAATGCACGATTTAGCCAAATCGCGTACGTGTATATATATATTCAACAATATATATATAGAAGGATACCTAAATTAGCCTAATCAAAGAACTAATTACATGTATTAACAGATGATTGGGCACTAATTACTAGTCCTAATTTGGCGGGTGTCACAGAAAGCATAAACCGAATAGTAAAAACTGAATAAACCGAATAGTAATTTGGTTTGGTTCGGTTTGGTTTTTTACTTGTTCGGTTCGGTTCGGTTTCAATTTTTCAAAACCGAAAACCGATTGGTTTTATCTATTAGGTTCATTTTAAACCGAATTAACCGAATGAACACCCCTAGTGGGAGGGGAAGAAGAAGGTTGGAGGAGGAAGAAAAGAAAGTGGAAGGCTTAAAATGTAAAAGTTTAATAAGTAGAAGGGGTGTAGGGTAAAAATTTATGTTATGTTTTTTTTTTTTTTTTGTTAACTATTACCCCTATTTATTAAACTAATTACAAAATTGACATCCCTTGTAACCATTGATTCAACCTAAATGTTCATCCAATGACTACCATTAAATATTCCCCTTCTTCTCCTTCAAATATCCCCTTCCCCTATGATCCTCAATTATTATTATTATTATTTTTTTTATTTTTATTTTAAAAGTTGTGTAATATTAAAAGGGTAATCTTAACACTATATATATATATTCTAATTCCATTTATAATAATTTGTCAACTAAACACAATACAAATTCCTTTAAAATTCAATTCCTTCAAAATCTAATTCCTTTACTTTACAATTCCTTTTTCAAATTTCAATTCCTTCCAAAATATTCTATCTAAATATAAAAGTATAGAGTTAACATAGAGAAATGATTTAATAAATTAAAATTATTTAAAATTAAGGATATTTCAGTTATTTTAGGTGGTTGAAGCTTAATTATTGATAAATAAATATGAATCATAAGGATTGTTGAAATTGTAATTAAATTGGGAGAAATAATCTATTGAGCTAATGTTGGGTCAAAAATGGATTGGGCTTACATGTGAAATGGGCCTTGTAAAAGTTTTTATTTTAAAATTATAGATAACATAGGTTAATGCCTTAACACGCTTATATATAAAGATCGTCGAACCCTAAAACATACATATTGTATCCAAACTATATTTTCTTCGTTTCTTTCTAATTAGCGCCGCCATCTTCTTACTAAACATGTCGTTCTCTCACCATAGCGATGTAAGTATATCTTGTGTAGATTCATTTCACCTGTTTTTAAGCTTTTATTAACTATGTTAATGATAACTTGATTGGATATTGATATGAGAAGATCTAATGGTTCAATAATGCATCCTTACAATTTATATCATGTTCATATAATTCTACTTGAATTTCTATTAGGGAGGATCAGATCTACCAAATTAACCATTTTTCTTTACTCTATGATAGGAAATTTCGACAAAAACCTACTCAATCCACCCATTCATCATCGGGAAGAGACGTTATCAGAGGTACATTTCACCTCTTGCTTTTAGTGTTTTGAAGCAATCGCGAATAATTGATCAGTTTTGATTTGGAAAGATCTAAGAGTTTAACCGTGTAGCATTACCAATTATGTTACTGATATACCAATTCTAATTGGATATTTTAATCATAATTATTCATGCGGCTAAGATCTACTTGATTTACTAATTTGATTTATTTTTTCAATAATCTGAGAATAAATTGGGTAAAGTTATCTAATATATCCATTTTATTCTACAAATAATACATTAAGAATTGAATTTTATTCTAACTAAAACTATATATGGTGATGTTAGTACTTGTATCAACTATCAACTATTGTATATTTCATTTATTTTCAGAAAAAATTAGGACTTTACATTTTTTTGATTTGATTGTATCTATATATAATAGATTTTTACAAGTTTTGGCTTTAACAATGTGATATAGTAATAATATTTTTAGAAATCTCTAATTATAATCATTGACGATATGTTATTTGCTTCATCTGTTCCATCATTTTTATATCATGATATGTGTCACAACAACAAAGATTGATGGCTCGAGTATACTTTTTCTCATACCCTAAAAATAACTCATTCTAGTTTAATAAATTATCTTTTCTATATGTGTGAACAATCAATGGATAACGTTTTTATCATGAGGTGCTCTAAGATGACAAATTACTTAGAGCACGTATGCTCTTTGTACAAGGGAAAATTCAAAGATTACAGGTTCAAATATTTCACATATTTTAGAGAGGTATGTTCTTCGTTTACTCGTTTAATTGTTATATTACTATATTTCATATTTAACAAGTTCGTGTTTAGATGTTTGGATATAGCCAACTTCCATCAAGTTGACGAGTCAACCTTTTTATTTTTCATATATAGCCCACCTCTATCAAGCTATCAAGTTGACAATTTACTCTATAACTTATCTTACAAATACTTATTATTTTTAAGCATATTTAACTTATAATTCCACGTTAAAATATATTTTCGACTTACAACTGTCCACCGGTCAAATTTTAACGGTAACATCTTTTAGAATGCATTAAAATTAACATTTTACATGTAGTTGGCGATTAATTATATAAATTATTTAAGCTTGAGAAGAATACCCACAAAAATGTAAAAGAACATTGGATTAAATTGTTGTTAATTTACAGTTAAACTTCTTTACCGGTCAATATGTGAAAATAGTCGTTTTAAATACTCAAAACAGTTATCTATGTACACCCATATAATAAATTATGGGGTAAATAACAATATAACGAAGATATGTTGGTTTTATGTAGCATTGATCTTTTTAATAAAGTATAAGTATCACCGGTAAAGTATCAAGTTAAAAGAAATATCCTTAGAGAAGTCACATTAATAACTATGTAATGCAATAACATATATTTTGTTTTCAGCCTCTTCTTCATTGATTTTACTATTGAATCTATGTCTCATTCCTCACAAACAAATTGATCATGACCATTGAAATGTAGTAGTGAACAATCCATTGATGCAACACTTTCTTTTTGTCACACTTCTTTCGCTCATTTTTGTATTCATAATAGAACTATTATATCTTATATTGAACTAATGATCTTTTTTTTTATTTAACCCTCCGGTATACTGTAGATATATCACTTTTATGCATTATCATATTCCAACATAAACATTGACTTCATTTTGTATATTTGATGGTGAGATTTGTAGGTACACAATCAACTACTCCCTCCGTCCCAATTTTATTATCCACAGACAAAAAACACACAGTTTAAGAAAAGTGTACTAGTCGTACTATACAACCAATAAGATTTAATCTCTCACCACATTCAAATGTTTTGATTGGTTAAAAGTACAAAGTGGACAATAAAAGTGGGACATCCCAAAATGGAAAGGTGGACTATAAATTTGGGACGGAGGGAGTATAATATTACCCGCCGTTTTGTCTAAGTGGATGTCACATAAAAAAACTAATAAATAATGATTTGTATATAAGTTTAAATCGTAAGATGAATACTACAACAATTTCAACCTTTCTATTTTAGTTATATCGTTTTCATCGTTTTCATGAGGTCTAACATCCACCAAGTCAAAAAGGCGATTAGGTAGTACATCTGATGGTCAACCTTCAATTTTCACTAGTCTATATGTATAAGTGAGGCCAACTATATGTTGGAAGATGAAATGGACGAGAGTGAATGTCTTTACCATACATGATAATGAATCTCCAAAGCTCATTAGTTAAAGATATAAGATGTATATATATACTTATTAGAGTACTAAAATGACTGAACATGAAAATGGGACAAAAATTAAATGACACACTAGTGTATTGTCACTATCACATTTCAGTGATCTTGAGCTTTTAGTTTGTGAGGTATGAGGCATAAATTCATCCCTAATAACTTAGAATAAAAGGCCAAAGATTAAGGTAAATTTATTTTATCATTCAAGTGCAAGATTCTCTTATGCTCTTAAGATGAAGATTTAAGATCACTTAATATGTTTTTCAAGGATATCGTTTCCGTTTTAAACAAATTAGCATGAGTACATAATATATAACTAAAAACTCATTGCTTCAGATAATTAAAGGTGTAAATCTTTTGTAACTTGCAGTTCTTGGCTTTCGTATGCATGGCCAAAGGATCTAATTAATGATAGTGTACAAATTTGTGTTTAACATAGTTTTTTTTTTTAACAGCAAAATTTTATTAACTCCACTCTAGCAAGATGCTAGCACCACAATTACATCAAAATAAACCGAGGACACTGTAACCAATCTACCCAACTAAAGTTCGATTTACTTCTAGCACTACACCAATTAAAAGACAAAGACACAATCTCATCAAACATAACAGCCTTTCTCGGGGACTTCCTGCCAAAAAGAACCTCGTTACGAACTCTCCAGATGTACCACCATAACACATAGAAAACACCTTCTAAAACTTCTTTATGCTTGGAAGAAATATTGAGACCCATAATCCAAGACAGCCATTCCTCATAAGCCGCAAAATTCATGATACTAATATCCCACCATATCATTATCTTACGAGCCAAATTCTTAACCAAATCACAATCAAACATCAGATGACTAGTAGATTCCACATATAAGCCGCATAAAGGACAACGAATGGATTCAATATCCAAACCTCTAAGAGAAAGATTTAATCTTGTAGGTAATTTATCTAACCTTACCTTCCAAGCAAATATATTGATTTTACCTGGAACTACACCAATCCAACGAGTTTGCGTCGAATCCCCCGGCAATCTAAAATCATCCAACACCTTTCTAACCGAAGCTACAGAAAAAACTCCCGAACCCTCCAAAGACCAAACCCACCTATCTTGCATTTGAGGTAAGGAAACACACAATAATTTTTTAGATAACTCAATAAATTGTTCACTTTCAGCTCCTCCCCTAGGCAAACGACGAAATGACTCACACAAATTATTAAACCTGAGCTTACTTGCAACCGAGATATTCTTACTCATTTCCAAATTATAAAGCCGAGAGTATTGATCTTTCAGAGTGTATTCTCCCAACCAAACATCATCCCAAAAAGAAGACTGTTCGCCATTCCCCACTTTCTTTTTACAAAAACCAAGAAGATCAATACCTTGTTGCTTTAAATGAAATACCTCTCGAACAATATCTAACCAAATAGATGGATGGGAAGTCTTTGGCATTTTGGAAAGATGACCATTATCCCCATGAATTGCTTTAATGAAGCGAGCCCACAAAGAAGAACTTTGAGATCGAAAACGCCAAACCCATTTAAAAAGAAGAGCTCTATTTAAAGCATAAAAACTCGAAACTCCTAACCCCCCCTTTCTTTTTAGAAGCCATAACATTTTTCCAGCTAACCCATACCATCTTCTTTTCATTTAGCTCGATACCGTTAAAAAATTTACTCCGGATAGATTCCATATAATTTAACACTTTCAATGGAGTCTTAAACAAGGACATGTGATAAATAGACATAGAACCCAAAACAGATTTGAGAAGCGTTAATCTACCTCCAACAGAGAGACTTTTCATCTTCCATTTAGATAATCGATCCAAAAGACGTTGAATCACTTCATCCCAAGCGCTTACACGAGACATCAAGCCACCAACCTTAACTCCTAAATACGAAAATGGGGAAGTGAATGTCATGCATCCAATCCTAGATGCCGCTTGTTCAACAAGATCAGATGGAACACCCATCCCCATTAACTTACTTTTATGTAAATTAATCTTTAGGCCCGACGCTCGATAAAAGCAATCCAATACTTGAACAATAGTAACAATATTCGAATCACTCCATTGCCTCATGAAAATTACATCATCAGCATAAAACAAGTGCGATATCTGCAACGAAGAACCCACACAAATGCCTTTAAAGATGCCCGCATTAACCACTCGTTGGAACGATAAATGCAAACTTTCCATAACCAAAATAAATAAAAATGGAGAAAGAGGATCTCCCTGTTTAAGCCCTTTATGGAATTGAAATTCTGCGGTAGGACTCCCGTTTACAAGAATTGACCCCCTAGATGATCTCAAACAGCTTTTAATCCATCGACACCATCTCTCTCCAAAACCAAATCTCTTAAGAACGTCATCCAAATAATCCCAACAAATCGAATCATAAGCCTTTTCAAAGTCTACCTTAAAAATCATTGTTTGTTTCTTCTTACTTTTGCACCACGAGATAAGTTCATTTAACATGAAAGGGCCATCTAAAATTTGTCTATTAGCCACAAAAGCAGACTGCACTTCGTTTACTATATCACCTAACACACCACATAATCTGTTTGCTAATAATTTCGCTATGATTTTATAAATACTTCCAATTAAGCTAATAGGCCGAAAATCATTAACCATTTTTGCGTCTTGCGTCTTCGGAATCAAAGCAATAAAAGAAGGATTACCACCTTTAGGAAACTGACCATGCTGAAAAAAATATTTCACCGCTGCTACCACATCACTTTCTATGAATCTCCAGTATCTTCTATAAAAACCAAAAGTAAATCCATCCGGGCCTGGAGACTTATCCAAACCGCAATCCCAAACTGCCTTCTTAATCTCATCAGAAGTAATATCTCTCTCCATGTCATCTCTTTGGTCAACTGTTAATTGATTTGGAAATTCCATCTCTAACTGCAGCCGTGACCGACTTGAATGAGAAAATCGATCAGCAAAATGGTTCAAGAAATTATTCTTTACTTCAATTGGATCAACAATCCAAACACCATTTACCAAAACTCCCCTTATAGAAAGCTGGGCTCTTTTTTTATTTATGATCCCATGAAAGTATCTAGAATTTTCATCACCTTCAATTGCCCATTTAATCTTTGCCTTTTGAGCTAATTCTATACTCTCAAGCTTTTTGATATCATGAAGAGATTTCAAGATGTTCTTCCTCTTTTCCACTAACTCCACATCATTATCCCCCTGATCTATATCATGATCAATATCTTGTAACTCACTCTGTAATTGAACTCTATTACCAAATATTCTTTCCTTTTTCTCTTTAACCCAACTTCTAATTTTATTCTTAACAGATTTCAACTTCTTATTCAATTTGATCATGTCATTTAACTCTTCTGTCGACTCCACATTCCATGCCTCCTCCACCATTTGATCAAACCCTTCCATTTGAAACCAATAATTATAGAATCGAAAAGGAACTGGACCATAATCTACTTTTAATTCTTGTAATAATATTGGCCGATGGTCAGATAAATATCGATCCAAACATACACCAGAGATATTTGGACTCACCTCCATTAAGCCTTCAGAGATTAAGAATCGATCAAGCTTACTCATTTTCGATGCCGAACTGTGAGACCAAGTAAACATATATCCACCTAGAAGAACATCCACCAGACCACCCGAAGCTATAAATAAATTAAAAGCTGTTGCCCCTTGCTCATGAAAACACGACCCAAATCGTTCTTCCCGTGTACGAACTTCATTAAAGTCCCCCATAATAACAACTTCCCCGTTCCAATTTTCTATCAGATGATTCAAATAACTCCATAACATCTTCTTCTCAGATAGCTCTTGAGGAGCATACACCGCAATAATAAGAAGTCTAGTTGACGTAGGAATCCACAAACCTGTAATAGCTAGGAAGTAATCAGATATCGTTACGTTTTCTTTACGAAACATACATGGGTCCCAAGCACACAATATACCTCCAGAACTACCAACAGAAGGACTAATGGCAAACTCAAAATTATAATTACCCCAAATCATCTTTACGTTACCAAGATCAATATTCTCCATTTTGGTTTCTTGTAGAGAAAGAAAATTAATCTTATGTTTAATGCATAACTCCTTTACCCAATCTTTTTTGGCTTTTTGGGCTAAGCCTTGAACATTTAGAGATATAAAATTCATGGAGACACCACTTTCGCTCCCTGAATCTCAATTATCTCTTCCATGTTTTGCATACAACCCTCCATTTTATAGCCCATGGTTTGACCCACCTTCACTAAATCATCCATCAAATCTAAGATAGAACCACCTGTTCTATGCACTGGAACATTATGAAATTGTCCCGAACACGCAGACGTCTCCTTCTCCATATCCAGATTATCTCCCCGAACAAACTCACCATCCGATTGATTTCTTCCCGTATTTGATCCCTCCAAATTATTTTTAACTTTATCATTTTTGTCGCAAACCATCCCTGGTGTAAAACCTGGTGGGAACTCCAAACTACCCTCAGATTGCTCAAATGTTTTACTCTGATTCTGCTTCTTATTTAACACCTCATAAATGTTAAAAGGATCTTCCGATCTCACCTCATCTTCCAGTGATTCATTTAACTTTACATGTCCTTTACCATGCACAAAGCTAGATTCAGGCACCTCCTCCACATCACTATCAGATACTAAATTAGTAACATTGTTAAATTCCCCATTCGTATCATGCATATCATCCCCCACCATGTCATCATCTGAATCATTAACCTCCTTTTCCTCCTCTATAAATTGGGGAACCCAACCTGTGACTTCCTTTGCACGTACCCAATACACATTACCCTTCACAACAATTTTAAAGGATTCAAAAATATTGTGTTCTGACATCATTTTAATGCATAATCGCTTCCTATGAAGATAAGTTTCATCACTTTCTTCCGCATACATAAACTCTCCCCATTTAGCAGCAATACGCATAAATGTGTTTTGAGTCCACACATGTAATGGTACACCTTCTATGTCCACCCACGTAACCCTCTCTTTCCCACTAAAATTCATATCAGTTTCCTGCAGCAAAGAAAACCATGATCCCACACCAACATGTCCCTGAAAATTAGATTTTGAGGTAGATGATGGAAAATCAATCAAAACCCAGAAACCACCTAAGTAGCGTATTTTGATATTTTCAAAACCCTCCTTAGCCAATACCACGTATAGATTAGATATAGAGCCAAAATCTTTCACTTTCCCCATCAATGACATCGAAAAATCTCTTTGAAGAACACATGAATTATCAAGAACTAAAGCAGGGATTGACCTCTCCTCCATGATTTCTGTTTTCTTCTTAACCGCATCTGCATAAGAAAATAATTTCGTTGGCCCATTCTCCTGTCCTTGTTTCCCCATTCCCATCTTAGGTGCTCCATTCAAACCATGGTTCCTCTCCTCAGTATTTCTAGGTTTTCTTTGATACCTAGCCACATTTGCATGTAATCGCAAACGTCCAATCCAAACAGTACATAAATTTTTTACCAACCGCTCCATATCATCAATCTTAATATATCGAACAAAAGCATATCTGTTACCCGATTTGGATCTCATAGTCGGAATGAAAACATCCACCACTTTCCCATATTCATCACACACTCTCCATAAATCCCGAAAAGAAAAATGATCTGGGAAATTTGTTACGAATATAGATATTGATACCTGTTGAACATCATCTTCCTTTGAACGTCGTTCCTTCATGCTTATTGATTACCGGCGTGTGATCCCGCCGTTAATCCGATCAAAATTCAAACTTTCGCCGCTGATGACCTCCGAGAATACCGGATCTCTTTTGAATTGTACTTTTTAACATATTTGACCCATTCCGATAGTATAGATGTGTGTTTTACATATTCAAGGTACTTTTGTGATCTGTCGAGGTTCATCGTCAACAACAATATGATGGGAGGAGATGATGAAAATGAATAGGTCAAACGGTTGGAGAACATACACATGAAATTATGTGATATTTATGGGGAGTATTGTGTATCATTTATACGGAGTATTCTATAACTAGAAATACAATGCTACATAATAACCTCTAATGGACCACACACACAGTGATGATATATATATATATATATATATATATATATATATATATAGGGTAGTGATCAAGAGGGAAGTGTCTTTTTGGGGGGAAGGGGGGAAACGTTAGTACGCATCAGGAAGCATATTATAATTATCAATCAAAACGTCAACAAAAAATTATTTTTATCGGTAAATAGTAATCAAAATCGATGCTATAAAGAATATTTTAACGAATGAATTTCATTTTTGAGTCATAACATTAATTGATGAATATTTATTTAATTAATTGTTAAGATGCAGTGTGATGCATATTAACTAAGATGCATCGCGATGCATCATAAAACTTCACATTATTTGAAAAGTATTTTTATTGTTAAGATGCATCACAATGCAGATTAACTAATACGCACCGCGATGCATCTTAACGGATTTCGATCAAATATTCATAAATCGATACTATAACTTGAAGAAAAAATTTATCAAGGAAGCTCAACATTTATAACATCGATTCTGATTAACATTTACTAAATTTCAGTTTGCTTTTTTCGAGATTAGTATAGGTGAAGGTAATATGCTTCCTGATGCGTACTAACGCTTCCCCCTTCCCTCAAAAAATGGACTTCCCTCTAGATCATGCCACTATATATATATATATATATATATATATATATATATATATATATATATATATATATATATATATATATAAATGATCAAGTGAGAATTAGACTTTTGGTTACAATTGTGAGAAAACCATATTATTTTTTACTTTTCGTAACCTAAACACTACCAACTACACACATCATCACTCACAAAAAACCCATAATTTAAGCCACAATTTCCTTCTTTATGAAAGAAAATACATAAAACTCAATTCAAAAAAACATAAAACTCTTATCTAATACACATCTCTAATTTATGAGACTGAAACCTCTAACCTAAGCCATAATCTTCAATTCTGCAACCTCTAACCTAAGCCGATATTTCCTTCTTTATGAAAGAAAATAGGGTTTAACTCATGGATCGCCAACGTACTCTCCTTTTTGTTTAGAGATCACCAATCAACCGGTTTTATTACCAGGATCACCAACGTACTTTAAAAATGAATTTCTTTGTAAATTTTGTTGGCGATCTTAACCCCGTACTAACAAGTATGTTGGCGATCTCAAACCCGTATGTAAAAGTACATTGGTGACCTCAACACGAAATTTACAAGTAAGTTGGTGATCCTAGTAATCAAACCAGTTGATTGGTGATCTCGGAACAAAAATGAGAGTACGTTGGCGATCCATGAGTTAAACCCAAGAAAATACATAAAACTCAATTAAAAAAAACAACCCAACTGATGTCAATATTTCAACCAATAACAACTCACATAAGGCGCTTGAATTAGTTCTCATGATTATCATCGTTAAGTGGCTCTCATCTTATCATCACCATATATATGTGTATATATATAACCATATTAGTACAACGATGCTAAACTCTTATCTAATACACATCTCTAATTTATGAGACTGAAAAAATCAAAATGTCTTAATATTAAAGGAAAATTGCAATTTACAACCACATGATAAACTTAACTACACTATTGAGTGCTAACCTCAATATATCGATCTTAATGAGCGTGTCGCTTAACAATTGTGAAAAGGAAGTCCCTATTGGTTTCATATGTTAACCAAAGTCGATCTTCAGTTATCTTGAAGTTTGTTTGTTGTGCTTTGTTAATGTAATTTTTTATTGTTTTAACATTCGCGTGTTCGGAGTTAAACATATTGTTTCACTTGTAAATAATCCACCTACAATTTACCAGTACAATTTGTGTTTTGTGCAACCATACCATACTTTTATTTTGTTAGCACCTGTTAATAGTTGACGCTCTGCAGTTTTGCACGAAACAAAAACAATACTCGTATATTGTTCATGGGTTTTTGGCAGGTGAAACAATGTTTCTATTTATGAGAAAGTTTAGAATTTGATGTTTAATATATATCAATGGAGCAATTTGTTATCAAAAAATGTTTATTATATAATTTGATGTGTCAAACAACACAAATAATAAAATATTTGATCATTTCAACGATGCATGTGTTTTGTACGTATAATCACCAAGCAAATATACAAAACCAAAAACAATACTTCAAATTAACTCTAAACACTTGAATATTAAAAAAAACAAAAAATAAAGTTATGTTAGCAAAGCACAACAAACAAACTTAAAGATCACTAGAAATTGACTTCAAATAACATGTGAAACCGGTACATACTTCCTTTCCACAATTTTCAAGCAACACGCTCATCGAGACCGATATATCGAGGTTAGCACCCAACTAAAAGCTGAACAATTCTCCTAGAAATTGGTAGAAATAACAAAATTTAAACAAAAAAGAAGAATATTGTTAATACATTGTTGAGTGTTGTTGAGCTTAGATAGCTTGTCTGCAAGAATTTGTTCATTGAACACGCTATTAATCCCTCAAGAGATGTGTTTGGTGTATCATCCAACCCTAAATCAAACAAATGTAACTACCAAAAGGGCTATTGTTTTAAAATTTTTAAAGATTTAATACCCTATAATTTGTAATAAGTAAATTCTAGACAAAATAGGGTCAATTGGTGAGTTTAGTTTGAAGGAATGGGTGGAATAAGAGAAGGGTTTATAGTTTGGTAAGGTATTAAACTTTACATCTTTCACTATTGTATGCATCCAACTTCAAAAAACCCCTATTGTATATATTGAAGTTTTGAAATTGTCTATATTTTCTTGCAAGTTTTTGACTACATAAAATTGATGTATCTTTTTATAAGTTCTAAATATACAATATATACATACAAAAGACGATTTTAAATATTGAAAACATATAATATAAGGTTTAACCATCACAAGATAGCCTAGTAGTTGGCGTCCTGTTATCCTCACAAGAGGTCTCAGGTTCGAACCTCACTAGAAGCAAAAAAATCTTGGGTGGCCACGGGAAGGTTCGGAAACGGCCACGGCAACGGTTAGGCCGCGTACATCACAAGCAAAAAGCTTGGCCAACCCGGGGGAGCCTGTTAAAAACGGGAATACCCTTTTAAAAAAAAATATATATATATATATATATATATATATATATATATATATATATATATATATATATAATATAAGGTTTCAAAGTTAAATAAATAGAATAGTAAAAAGTGTAATACCGTAATTCGTAAACCAATAAGAGAATTGATCATTGATCATGTTTTTAATCGGTAGAAACTTGGTGAAATATGTGTTTGCAAGAAGTTGAAGGGATTAATGTGTAAATATTTTTAAAAAAGTATAGCTTGGCAGCCCAACATATCCCCTGTATCTTTTTTTTCGTTTCCAGCGCTCAAAGAACATCTCATAAAAAACCCTAATTTTCTTCGTAACGCCATCTTGATTCATCCATTCTTCTTATTTTTGGCCTTTTGGATGAGGGGTTTTTTCTATTACACCAATTCTTTCAAATTAAATCCACCAGTAGGTCCATTTTTGTCTGCCATTTTGCTTCTTACAGATTCTAGGGTTTAAAGCTTCAATTTTTATGTTTTCAATTAATCAGCCTTTTTGGTAGCTAAAATTGTTTGAATTAGGGTTACATGATACATCAAAAGCATCTATTGTGGGATGAATAGCGCCTTCACTGAACAAATTCTTTCAGACAAGCTATCAAAGCTTAATAACACTCAACAGTGTATTGAAAGTATCCTTCCTTTTTTTATTTTTGTTTTTATCTGTTAATTTCTATGTGAATTTTAGCTGAAGTTGCATCATTTTATTGTTATATATATCTGGTAGTTGTAATTTGCAATTTTACTTTGATGTGGAATGTGATTGTTTTGTATGCATTACAGCTGATCAATTGCTGTGAATAAAGGTTGGTTTTTGTTTGATGATGAATATTATGCTATATTAGGGTATGTTCTTGATTACTCATGCTCATATATGCTTACATTAATATGCATTATATATTTAGGGTTATTTAATAATTTTGATTTATGTTTTTTCTCATCAAAAAAGTTTTAGTACGGCTTCTCTGTTGAAATGTGAGTATTTGATCTATGAAATATATGTGAGTAGGAAACAATTAAGCATTGGTTAGTCTTAGTGGGATGTGAGAAGTTATATGCCTTATTTGCTGAGATCAGAGTACAAGAAAAAGAATAGGACCTTTGTTCTTTTATAATTTTGTATCAGATTTACTACAATTCTGTTAGTTATATGTGCTCCTCGAAGAATTCACAATACCTTTAAGTTTCTGTTTATGCGTGTAACTAGTCGTTGAGCTTAAAACCTGAACTCATTGGGCAGCTGCTAGTTATGATGATTGACTGTCTTAGGTGAACCTTGTCGAGAACACCTTGTTGCATAAAATGGTCATGAGGTTTCTCCTTTAATATATTGATATTGTTTAACCTCTCATTCGTGGCACTAGGTTTTCGCATATCTGAATACCTAAATGTTTTGGCCATTTAGTAATTTTGAAAGCGATGATATATAGTCGTTTTCTAAGCTTACCAATATTTTATAATCTCTTTAGTGTTTCTGTTTAGGAGTGTTATTGCTCCTCTCCGTTTTGTTAAATGCACATGATGTTCTGGGACTTCATTATGTGCTAATATCAAGCTGAACTATGTCATATGTCAGTTTTCTGTTTCATCTTGTTATCTTAACCCTGTATAGCGCTGTCTCATTGGTGTATATTTCACCGAGAGAAAGCAGAAGCAGTTGTTACAACATGGGAGAAACAATTCCATAATTGTGAGGTGGTACAGAAAGTTTATCTTGTATATCTTGCCAATGATATACTTCAAAATAGCAAGCGTAATGGAAATGAATTTGTCTCCGAGTTTTGGAAGGTTCTCCCAGGAGCTCTCAAAGATCTTGTTGAGAAAGGTGATGAGCGTGCGAAATCTGTTGTCACCCGACTGGTATGCAACCTTGCTTGTTGAACTGGTCTATATATGTGTTTGGCTGTTTGCTTATGGTGCTGATAACTCAAATGGGTCAATTTAACATGCTGTTGCTAGTTTTTGAATTTTGATAGAACAATTTATGTGTGAATGGCAGGTTGATATATGGGAAGAAAGGAGAGTGTTTGGATCTCGTGCAAAGAGCATTAAAGATGTGTTGCTTGGAGATGAATCACCCCAAGCCCTGGAGTTCACCAAAAAACGTTCTCGTTCTGTGAAAATTGCTAAGAGAGATTCAAGGTCTATAAGAACGGTAAGTATCATATACACATGCTCTTCTAGTAATGCTCTTTAATGTATTGTGATATTCTATTTCAATGATATTCACCCCGTTATAGATAGAAATTGCTATTATTACACAATTAGTTGTAAATGGGTTGATTCGGATTGTGTATTTATATCTAATGTATGAATTAAGAAAATAGTTAAGAAGGAAAGGAGGCAAATGGGATGGAAGTGTGCCTTTTAGTGCATTAAACCTCCTAAATCAGTTTGTTTAAGTTATATTACTATTGAAATAGTATAATTTTAAAGTCGTATATGATCTACTGATTGTCTGATTATATATATAAATAAGGTAACAATTTGTTCTGGACCAGAAGTGTTTCGCCTCAACCTGACCTTTACCTAAAGTTACCTACCATGATCTAAAAACCTCTTTTGACCTATTACGCAACCCCACCATTTCACAATCTCTAATGGTTGACATGTTTAGTGTTCTGGTCATCTGACATCTTTTCTCATTTTTGGGATACAGAAACTGACCATTGGAAGTACAGCAGAGAGAATTGTCTCTGCTTTTCACTTAGTTGCCAGTGAGCACCATGGCGAAGATGAGGAGATGAATAGATGCAAATCTGCTGTTCACCGTGTCAAAAAGATGGAAAAAGATGTTGCTCTCGCGTTAACGAATGGTAGGCTGATAATACTTCAAAAATATCTTGCTTCAGCTTCTTTTAATACAGAATTTAAATATTCCTGTTCCCAAGGTTTTGTGGAAATCGGAAATCACATTTGTTTTTCATATTGCATAAGTTGGGTCTAATGGTGTTACCTTAAAATGCAGCAGATGATCCTAAGAGAGAGACCTTGTCTAAAGAACTGGAGGCAGAAGAAAAGACCTTGAAGCAGTGTATGGAGAAACTAAAAGTTATTGAAGCAAATAGACTGGCTCTCGTGTCACAACTGCGGGATGCGTTGAATGACCAGGTATTATTATCATATTAAAATTCAAACTCTTTAGTTTTTTAGTAGTATTTCTTAATATAGATTTACTAACTGCCTGTTAACAAGTATAAGCAAATATCGTTGTTATTTTTTATACTTTTCAGGAATCCATGTTGGAGAATGTCCGGACTCAAATGCAGGTTTGTTTACTCGCCTGCTTATACTTGGCATCGTAAATCCATATATGTTTTGTGGTTGTATTGTACTGTATCATGCATAAATATAACTCATTCCATTACCCCATCCATTACATTCTTTTATCATTTTAGTTAACTAATAAGGTTCTATTGGTATTTGGTTGTGAGTCCTAGTTTCGGTCAGACATGCGAGCGTGAATATCTGTTTATAAAAGAAATATGAAATAGTAGAATATGTTTGTTGTCAATAGCAGAATGTTAACATGTGACTCTTTTATTATTTATTTTTTCAGGTGGCCCAAGCACAGACAGAGGAAACAGAAAAAATGCGTAAGCGACTTGATGATAAAAATTATGTGGTAGATTCAAAACCTTCGAGTGCTACTCCTCCAGTTGATGATACAATAGCAGGATCCAAAAAGTCTGCTGCTGTTATAGCAGCAGAAGTTGCAGACAGACTTGCAGCTTCTACTTCATCGCAATATATCATGTCATCTGTTCTCTCTACATTTGCAGCTGAAGAAGGGCTTGCAAAAACCACAACAGCTCCCAGTTCTTTTTCAGGCAACAACTCCATCTCAAAGCCAGAATTTGTGCCCTCACAAACACAGGTTTCGACAAACGGTGCTTACCAAACGGTTATAATGCCACAACCAGCACTCGTTCCCACCTCTCAACCTCAATACCATACAATTCCAAACCAACATTCGCAGCAATATATGCAACAACCCAATGGTGGGATTATGACTTCATATGCATATGGTAATGTTAATGTACCACCTATGCCGATGGGACCTCCACCACCTCCACAACCGTCTTATATGATGAGTCCGATGGTTCCTTTGGCTCATCAGCCCGTGCAGATGACCCAACAACCGCAACAACCTCAAGCTCCTCCAGGTTTTATGCCTGTTCCTCCTTTACAGCCATCTGGAATGATTTTTTATGGTCACCCTCATCATTCCCAGTGATGGTGGTTGCAAATATAGAATCTGCGCCTGACAAGTATACAACAAATGGTAGTATCGTTGCACCCAAATTGGTTGTTGTCGTAATGTGTTCTGTTTTTTCTTTTTTAACTCAGGATCAGGATAATTATACTGTACATTGGGGGTTCATAGATAGCTAACAATTTTGTATCCAGATAATTTGCATACATCTTTGCGGCTCTGCTGGTACACTGTGAGTCCATTTGTTGGATCACAATGAATGCTCTGAGCCACAAGGTAAATTCTCAATTTTCATATGTGAACTAAACGACGTGCAGGTCAAATTAGACAGTAATTGCCCCTCGTGTGTGTGTGTGTGCTTTTTTATTACCTATAGCCCTTATTCTTTACTTTAAGCTGTATTATTGGCTTAGTTGGTCACATGCTTTGCATACTCGACCATGTTGGAAGGGTAAGCTAGTATTTTCTGATCTTGATCAGACTCATCTTCATCTTATACTCCAGAAAATATCATGTTGTATATTTCCTAGTATCATGTGTAAAGCACATGAACAATGCAGCCGGCAAACCACCACCTGCCGCCAGATGATACCATTTTACTTGTTTACTGAAATCTTGAGGATCTAAAGGTGTGGATAATTGGACATAACAGGCAGGTGGGGGTGGGTGAGTAGCGATAAATACACCAAATAAAATGATTCATAGACTAGAATTATGTTATTATATACTTCTAGTATAGAATAAAATGACTTGAAATAATCGTTTATTATATATATATGTGATGTCTATGCTACGAGTATGTGCAATTAGTGTGTTTATATTTACTTTTATTTTAAAGTAGAAAAAGATTAAGTGAGTTATTTGTTTGTTCCTGGTTTCCATTACACTTAAAATACGACTTCAAAAGTGTCTTGGTGCAACAGGGGTATTAAAAATCCTTTTCTTATACATATGGTTACCTACAGAGTGGGCAATATGGATTAATGATATTATAGTTATATAATAAGGTAAGATGGTTTCCTTATAATTTAGTCACCACTATATATGACTTTATTGTGGCTTATCCATTAGTAATTAGGTCTAAAGCAAAGGCTTTCAACGTCATTTTGAGTCTCTGGTTTTTTAGTACAAAACTCTCTTGTCAGTTTGTTTTTTTTTTATATTTTTTATGTTTGGAAAATGATATGCTTATGGAATTAACATTATTTGATTTGATGAATTTCAATTCTATCGAAAATATTTCGCGAACCGAACGTGTGTAAGGGTTTTGATTAAGGCCTCTAGATATGCATAAACACTTGTACTTGGACTATAAAAAATTCAAAGCCTTTCATGACAATTGTTCTAAGTACAACAATTTATGCATATTTGAACGTTTCAACGATAGCCCTAATGAGTATGATGGACGTGAAGAAAACTCGTATTAAGTTTGACCTCCATTATAAAAATTGTTAATAACCTTTTGGTGGAGAATGCAGGTCAAATCCATAATCGCCAATAAGTATTAACTAATGACATGCAATATTTAATGAAATGATTAGTGAGGTTAAGGCACCAACCATAACAAGGGTGGGAATGCATGTTGCAATATAAGTGGTCAAAAAACTACTTGTAACAATTTGATTAAAATATTATAGTGCGTAAGATTACGGCACGGAACACTTGGTTCCTTGAGTTCACGTACACGGTGATAAGAAAAATGTATTAATTCCAAGAGGGATGGGTTTTGTAGTGAGAGATATTAGCCAAAACAAAAAGGTTAGGGGTGTTTGGCTTGGTTTAAGCTTTATAGCTTCTGCGTTAATTTGAGGCTTTTAGCTTTTTAGCTTATTCACCCTTTAAATTTTGAAAAGCTTCCTCAGAATAGCTCATCCAAACACCTTCAAAAGAGCTTTTTAGCTGTATCATAACGCAATAAGATAAAAAGCCCCTTTAAAAGCCAGACTAAACACCCCCTAAAACTATATCATACACCCTTATAGATTGTCTATGACTTTTCTTCGTTGACTTACAAATCTTAATAACACACATAACACAACTATCCCCGTATTTGGTGAAATAGACCAAAGTAACACATTTCTTTACAATCGAAACTACGTACCTATAGTATTAATCCATAAATAAACATGAAACCGTTTAGAAACTATCATTTATTGATTTCTACATAAAATTGGTCGTACCATATTTGTCCATATATAACCATTAAATATTTCATACAATGTAATATATACTACATATATAACTCAGCGATTGGAATGAACCCAATGGTATTGTGTCGTCAAATTGTATCCAAGTTCAAATTGTATCTATGCAATGCAATGTAATATAAACCATAAATTGCGACTCTATCGCGTTGGACAACATTTGTTCTATAATAATTGTGTGGACAATGCAATATACTGCATTCAAACACATGTTACATATTTTCAAAGAGTAAGGTTCAAATGAGTATACCAATTTTGAGTGAGAATGAGGGAACCAACAGATTTCTGCCATGTGTCACTTTATTCTCTCTCCTCCACACTTTATTCTCTCTCCTCCACATTTTTAAAAATTAAATATATCACAAACGATACGTCGAAAAATCATGAAAATTGCACCATAAAATTCAGCTTTTTCTCCTCTTCGATTTGCCGTCCCTCAAGGCATACTTTTGACAACTTTTTTTTTTCTCATTTTTTGGTGGGTTTCACAAATTAGTAACACATGTGTTAGTGATTAGTTGTACACTTAATTTGTGGTTAAGATTAGGGTTTAGGGTTAGGTTTAGGGTTTAGTAGGGTTTATGGTTTAGGGTTTATAAGGGTTTAGGGTTTAGAAGGGGTTCAAGGTTTAGGGTTTAGAAAGATTTAGGGTTTAACGTTTTGTAAAGCGTTTAGGGTTTAGAAGGGGTTCAAGGTTTAGGGTTTAGAAAGATTTAGGGTTTAACGTTTTGTAAAGCGTTTAGGGTTTAGGGTTTGTGGTTTAGGGGTTAGGGTTTAGGGTTTATGGTTTGAGGTTTGGGGTTTCTCCCCGAAACCCCAAACCTCAAACCCTAACCCCTAAACCCCAAACCCTAAACCCTAAACGCAACACTTTAACACATGTGTTAGTAAATGTGAAACCCACCAAAAAAATGAAAAAAAACAAAACTTTTCGAAAGTATGTCTTGAGGGACGGCAAATCGAAGAGGAGAAAACGACGAATTTAATGGTGCAATTTTCATAATTTTTTGATTTGTCGTTTGTGAGATAATTGATGTTGGGGGTAAATGGGTTTTGTACATGTGGAACATTCTCTTTGTACACATGGCTTGATATCATTGGTTCCCTCATTCTCACACAAATTCCTATTCTCATTTGAACCCTACCCTATTTTCAAAATCCAAACAAACCCTCTAACTAATCCTCACATTATTTTTTGTAAATCACCATCACCGTTAATTAACATCTCTCATTGGTTATGTCTATGTCCTATAGCATTGCGCAGATCGATACAAGTATATATAGCTATCTTACCTATTTAAATTATTTTATAACAAACAATAAAAATAAAAATAGAACTCTTGCTCTCAATGTTTTGAAAACCGGTTGAACCGGTCCGGTTCAATCGGTCGGACCAGATCCGGACACAAAACCGGTTCAATTCATATAGTACAAAATGGGCGGTTCAACCGAATACAAAACCAGTTCAACCGGATTGAACCGGGTCTGGACAGAAAACTGGTTGAGTTAAAAAACCGGTTTTTAAAACATTGCTTGCTCTATGTTGAGGCTGCCTGCATAGTGCATAAGTGGCCAATAATCTTATAGGAAAAAATTAAACAAGAGGAGGCAACTTATAAAGTAGCTAGCTAGTCACCACTACATATATGTGTCTCTATCTGATTAATTAATGTGGGTTATCCATTACTATTTACTAATCATCATCATAAACTAATAATCAAGTTCAATATCACTTGGCCAATCAATAAAATACTCTTTGCTTAATTAAGTTGCCTACCATCCCTTGAGTTTAACTTGATCAATAAGAAATTACATTTATAGCATAAAAATGATTGGTATGCCTAAATTTATAGGACGAAAATACGAAATATAGATGTAAAGATGTGATTTGTATGTACGAAAAATTGATTGAAACCAATCAGAAAATGATAATTTTTGGTATACGTAAATCGGCATATATACTATTACTCCATAGAGCACCGTACATGT